>CAVLGL010000086.1:6535785-11335785 GCA_963668995.1 Parnassius mnemosyne
CCAAAGATGAGAATGTTTAAAGTTTTGAGACTATATGAGAACAATATAACACTGGCAAAAGTACAACCGTACGAGTCCATTACCAAAGAAAGAAAACTTCTTACAATTTTTCCTAATAGATTTTTAGGAAAATAAATAAAAGTTGAACGCATTATCCGTCTAATGATTAAAACGTTTATTTATGTAACGTTTTACGATTAACTTCTACAGAGCTACTCCAAGAACTACTTACATGAATGCCACTTCTAAGCACAATGTAATGCCTCAAGAGATTTGGCACGTAGTCAAAGATATTCCGACCTTAGGAAACTAAAACGTAATCAATTGCTTACTGTTTTGGCAGCACTTGAATATATCTTTTAAAAATGTATTTAGGTAAGCATTATATTAAAAAAAAATGTATATAATATAAAACAGTAATTGTATTTACAGAAAAATAAGCATCGTGTGTTTGTAGGTAGGTATATTAAAATATTAATATTTACTAATACACATGTAACGCACACATGTATCTTAAATCATTTGCAACCAGCAACATGGTATATGATGCATATATGTGTGTCACACAGTGAACTTTTAGTTTTACACACTGTCAAAAAAAGAAAAAAGGAAGATCTATGAGTGTTTCGTATGGTGAGTGTAGAGAACCGGTGACCCTATTTACTGGAAACAATGCATTCCATTCAGTCCACAGGGGTGAGAACTCGTCTGCATTATGATTCTGAATCGAGGGTAGAAGTAGATGTCTATCCTCTTACCATCAGGTGGACTGTGTGCTCGCTTATCACCCTTATTCTATAAAAAAAAAATACTTTATCTCGTAAAAAAGTCTCGGCTATCTCGGTCTAGCTTTGAACATGATATAAGTTTAGTGTTCTCTTTTAAAGTTTTTACTTATTGAAACGCCCAAATTTATCAGAAAAGTTTTAGGATACCGCGATGCAAGTTTCTCTAGAATGTCGTTTTGTTTGTCTAAGTATAGCCGTTTAGCGAGGGAACGCATCTTGAATTCTTGGCACAATGGGGCCGTAGGACTATATAATACAATTGTTTTTTAATAGTTATTAAAAACTACTGGTAAAATAAGCTTTAAAGTTAGTTATATTTTATATTAAAAATTAATTAGATTCGAAATTGATAAACCAACTTAGTATGTTCTTAAAAGTAGAAGCATTAAAAATAAGCTGAAAATGTGTAAAACATTAAAGAATACAGCACTGAGGTATTTTTTTTGTATACATACACTAGAAACCAAAAAACTTATACTTAAATCTCAACTTTTTATCATATTGTGTGACCATTTGCATAACAAATAACTTCACTTTAGGCCCAACTAGTGACATCATGGGAGTGTGAGATTATTATCCTTTATGAGTGCACCAATGAAATTGGAATTGCAATTTTAAGTGCTGATTTACCATGTGCTCGGCGGTGAAGGTAAACATCTTGAGGGAACCCGCATGTCTTAGAAAGAAAAAATATTTCGAAGACATGTGAAGTTCGCCAACAATCATTGGGGAAGCGCGGCGGACTTTTCCTTGCCCTAAAATCCTCTCAGAAATGAAAGGAGGCCTGTGCCCAGCAGTAGGACGTATATAAGGTACTTTTAATGTGACGGCGATGTCGCACGCTATATATAGAACCGCTCCGAAAAAATCCGAAATATACGTGGGAGACTCATGCTGCATCTATAGTAATAGTATAGTTGCAGCAAGAATGGGTACAGCTCGGCCGGGGAAGGACCACGCCCTCACAGAATACCAGCGGAAAATAGTAGCTTAATGCTGCTGTGTTTCGTATGGTGAGTGTAGAGAACCGGAGACACTTTTTACTGGAAAAGATGCATTCTTAGTCCTCACGGGTGACAACGCATCTGCATTTTGATTTGAAAACGATGATAAATGTAGATGTTTATGGGCCACAGCAACTTACCATCAGGTGGACTGTGTGCTCGTTTGTCACCCTTATTCTATAAAAAAAATAACACATGGAACGTTGGCTGCTCCCCGAGCCGAACACTTTGAGAGACTTTGAGAGAAAGGGAGAGCTCACCTTATACCTCCACGGCTAAATTACTTTAACTTTATATTGCCAGTACTTTTATAGCTACGATAATAAACGTGAAATATTCCTTGATAGTGTTGATGTGTATATATTATGTATTCTACCTATAAACTTTTACTGTATTCAGCTGTAATAAATGGCAGTGCACTTACCTTAAATGAGATAAGACGCGAGGGCGTAACTATAAACGACCGGTGTTTGTCAACTGAGAAACACCATACGCTTCTGTAATGAGGTCCTGGGTTGTGAAAAATGAAGCTACACGCCCATTGGCACAAACAACAAATAAATACACATATAACTATACATACCCAAGGCATTAGTGAAACAAAAAAGAAATATACATATCATGGTCCATTTAATTGTTTAAGCAATCACTTTAAATGTTGTCATTTATTACACGTGCTAGTTACGTTGCAGTTATATTATGGTTGTAGCACGAATGGGTCAGCTCGATTAGCGTCCAGCCCAAACTTTTCATGGGTTCCTTGGTGAAATGCTCAAAGGCTTAACGTTTGCTTATAGATTCTTGGATGATATCGTTACCTTGGAGAAATTAATCTGAGCACATCCAGCACCTTTTATACGTAGTAGAGTCATGGTGAAACTATATTAATCATATTGTAGCAATAATGGGTCGTATCGACCAAGGAAGGACCACGCTCTCACAGAATACCAGCGTAAAATAGCAGCTTAACTCTGCTGTGTTTCATATGGTGAGTGTAAAGAACCGGAGACCTTTTTTACTGGAGAAAAGGTATTCCAACTGAGTCCTCAAGGGTGACAACGCATCTGCATTTGATGCTTTATTGAGAGTAGATGTAGACGACTATGTGCGACAGCATCTACTTACTATCAGGTTTTTTTTTATAGGATAAGGGTGACAAACAAGCACACAGTCCACTTGATGGTAAGTGTTTGCTGCGGCCCATAGACATCTACATCTATCCTCTATTACAAATCAAAATGTATATGCGTTGTCACCCGTGAGGGCCAAGATGGAATGCCTCATTTCCAGTAAAAAGGGTCTCCGGCCACCTGCACTCACCAAGCGAAACGCAGAGGTAGACCTCTACTTAACGCTGGTATTGTATAGCTGATGTTATAAGGAATAATCTAGGATACTTTTATTTTTAAAAAGAGAATTAGGGTTCCGCGCAAATAAATTAAAACTCATGAAACCGTAGTAAATTCCACGCGGGCGAAGTCGCGGAGGGACGCGGGGGAAGCGTATTGTTTCATTTATAAATTTTACGACGAACCTTGTGGAACCTGTTTCTCATACCATGTTCAATAACAGGCACTGGATATTCCAACAAGATTCGACGCCAGCTCATAGAGGGAAGAGCACACAAGACTGGCTGGCGGCGCGTGAAATCGACTTCATCCGGCACTAAAACTGGCCCTCCTCCAGTCCAGATTTGAATCTGTTAGATTACAAGATATGGCAACACTTGGAGGAAAAGGCGTGCTCAAAGCCTCATCTCAATTTGGAGTCACTCAAGACATCCTTGATTAAGGCAGCCGCCGATATTGACATGGACCTCGTTCGTGCTGCGATAGACGACTGGCCGCGCAGATTGAAGGCCTGTATTCAAAATCACGGAGGTCATTTTGAATAAACTTTAGTGTCATAAGAATCTATGTTTTGTTAAGTTCATTTTGGTATATAAATGAATAAACTTGTTTCAATTATTTTATATTAAACATAAAATAATTGAAAACAACAACAACAAACTAGGTATATATATATACGAATATAAGCCGTGTAGTGGCGGTTAAGAATATTCACTACCCCATATCTTCCCGTGGGTATCGTAAAAGGCGACAAAGGGAAACAGGCAGGAGATGGGCAGCAGCATCTTCTCGATAAAAACAAACTTACAATAAAAAAAATGCGGTTGCCAATCCGCACGCCAAGCGTGGCAACTATAGCAAATACCCCCCTATGATGAGAGTACCAAAGAAACGGCCCCCAGTCCCCGGCGGCCCCGCTATTCCTGGCTACGGTGGCGACCATGGTAACGGCGGGACAGGGAGTGCTAAGAATCTTCGGTGGAGGTTCGGTTGCCACCTAAGAAGACTCGACCTGGCAACATAAAACGCGCGCACCCTGAGAACTGACGAGAAGATCGTGGAGCTGGAAGAAGAGATAGACAAGTTACGCTAGCATATTATAGGATTATCCGAAGTCCGAAGAGAGGGGGAGGACACGGTAATCCTCGAATCCGGCAACTTGCTCTATCACGATGAGGAGATGGAAGAAATGTATGAGGATATCTATAGAGCCACGCATTCCTCCAAAACCCAATATACGGTTATAATTGGAGACTTCAATGCAAAACTAGGCACAAGAGAGAACGGTGAGCTGAAAGTAGGGAAATTTGGAATAGGGCAACGGAACCCAAAGGGCCAGCAGCTGGCCGACTTTATGGAGAAAGGGGGACTCTTTATGATGAACTCTTTCTTCCAGAAGCGGCCCCACAGGAAGTGGACCTGGTCGTGCTCCGACGGTTCCACAAAAAATGAGATTGACTTCATTATGACCATATGACAACTGTTCAGTGATGTCTCCGTGATAGCAAGGGTGAAAACTGGTAGCGATCACCGAATGGTTAGAGGCACACTGAACGTAAACGTTAAGCTGGAGCGGTCTCGTCTAATGAAGTCAACGCTCCGTCCCCCTCGTGCTTTGTTCCAAAGTCCCGAAACCTTTTAGCTCGAGTTACAATACCGTTTTCAGTGCCTAGAAGACTGCAATGAAGTGGACGATTTGAATGACAAGCTCGTGGAAACTGTCCATGTGGTCGGAGCTCAGTTCTGCAAGACCCGCCGCAGAAGAACACAAGAACTCTCCGATCACACTCTCAATCTCATGGCTGTTAGATGGGAGATGAAGCTACATTCTTCAACAGATATGACAACATACAGGCAACTGAAAAGACAGATCTCCACATGCATGCGGCGGGACTTACGCAACTTCAATACAGCTTGTAGTGAAGAAGCGATCGAGCGGAACCAAGGCTCCAAAGTCTTTGCCAGAGAGAGCCAACTGTCAAAGCTGAAGACCGAGTGTGGCAGCATCGTATCAGGGGCACCTGAGATATTGAGTAAGTTTGAGAGGTTTTATGGGCAGCTGTACACGTAATCGTTGGAGCCACACGCAAGTGTGAGTAACGATCCAAGAGCGAGTCTTATCCGACACTATTCCGAAGATATCCCGGATGTCAGTCTGAGCGAGATTACAATGGCTCTCCAGCATCTTAAAAACGGCAAGTCCCTGGGCGAGGATGGAATTACAGCGGAGCTTCTGAAAGCGGGTGGAAAACCGGTACTTGAAGTCCTTCAGAAGCTCTTTAATTCCGTCCTCCATGGTGGCACTACTGCGAAGGCGTGGAGCAGAAGTGCGGTGGTCTTGTTCTTCAAGAAAGGTGATAACGCTCTCTTGAAGAACTACAGACCGATTTGCCTTTTGAGCCGCGTCTACGTGCTGTTTTCGAGAGTCATTACGAATCGTCTCGCACGCAGACTTGACGACTTCCAGCCTCCCGAACAAGCCGGTTTCCGAAAGGGCTTTAGCACCATAGACCACATATATACCCTTCAGCAAATTGTACAGAAGTCCGAATAGTACAATTTGCCACTATGTCTGGCGTATGTGGACTATCAGAAAGCCTTTGATTCCGTCGAAATTTGGGCGGTGCTGCAGTCCCTTCAGCGGTGCCAAGTTGACTGTCGGTATATCGAAGTGCTGAAGTGTTCCCCACGCGACCACGGTTGTGTGACGACCTGGTAAGACATGCAGGAAGTCGATGGATGCAGATGGTTCAGGACCGTGCATTGTGGCATTCCTTGGGAGAGGCCTATGTTCAGAAGTGGACTTATGAAAGGCTTTAATGATGATGATGATGATATATACCAAGTTAGATACTTAATTAAAATGTAATAATTGACATTTAAGTATTTGAACAATAACAATTAATTACTGGATATGACGACTCGACTTGCAGAATCCTATGTGTCCTTGTTTATTTTTATTGGAGAGATCTAGGCTATAGGTTATTTGGTCCGCAAAATGTCAAGATTTTTTTTTTGTAAATACGAAAAATTGACAAAATAAATGCTCTTTGATTGTGGTAAATCTAAATAACGCCACTTTAATAGAACCTATTCAGGCGAAGTCGGGGTGGATCGCTAGTTTTATATAATAATAACAATTATTTTAGTGCGTCTAATGTTGTTTTTTCCTCGACATGTTGACCAATGACTGGAAGTTGCTGATAAAAGTATAACGTTTATTGTCCTTTTTATTGGAGGGTCGTAAGATTAAGTTAATTGCAGCGTCGGAGCTACATCTTACACGCGGTTGCGGTCCGAAACAATCCCAGCTACATTACTGTCACAAACTCTTCTATTTTATTGCTCAGTTATTACCGTCAGTAGTCCACATAGTTTATAATTTTTATTTTTATTTTTTTAATTAAAAAAAAAATAAGCGTTACCCCACAGGATTTTCTCCTGTGTCGTGGAGGCAATTTAAAAACATAAATTGCACAAGAACAAACATCCAGACCCGGAACAATTATTTGTAGGCCATACAAATACTTGTTCCGTGCGGGATTCGAACCCGCGGCCCCCAGCGCAACAACTCATTGCTAGCCACTGCGCCACTTTAAATATGTTGTTTCTATTTATTTGGCAAATTGGTCCAGTCGTCGTAAACGCGGTTGTTGATCATGAAGTCGTGGGTCAGAATCCTGTCCCGCCAAAATCAGTTAACTATTAGGTTTTTGTGACAATAAATTCTCAGTAGCAGCCTCGAGTCATTAATTCGGCGGTTACTAGACTTGTTACTAGACCCTATGGTTTGTGTCCTGTGACTGAATTAGGTAATTAAAAAAAATTAAACATATAATTCTCTAAATGTCTTTTTATACATTAAAATATATAACATATCTAGATGACTTTAAAAACGAAACATTACTTTCCCTCTGCTTTATATCTAGCTACAGAGAGAATAAATAACCTCTATTACTGATGTTATATGAGCTACATATCACTAACAATTATTGCTCCTAATCCCGTTTTACGCACTTTGTTAACTTTTCGTGTAAACAATGAGAAATACTGAGCGAACACAAAAGCTATTATTTGTTAGTTGTAGTATACTTTGTTGTCCTTAAAAGTTTATTGTTTAATACAATGTTATTAATGGAATGTAATATACTTTTAAGTATATGAGCGTTTTTATATAAATAAGTGACAAACAAGCATTCAGACAGTCGAGATATGACTTATTTCAGTGATATAGTCCTTGAAAGGACCAGGCTCTCAGAATACCAGCGAAAACAAGTGGTGAAATTAAAAATTATGTACAACCGACTTCAATATAAATAAAATGAGAACATCATCAGTGTAGTGGAAGTCCATTAAATACACATTATTAAGGATAACTCAAAAACTACTGGCCAGAGTTCAAATAAAAAAAAAGAATAATGGAAATCACACATTAAAAAACTACAGTCAAATTGAGTACTTTCTCCTTTTTTTTTGAAGTAGATTGAATAGCAGCATAATGCTGCTGAATTTAGTATAGTGTGAGCAGAAAACCAGAGACTTTTTTAATGGTAAGAAAACTTTAAATTTTAGTAGAAAGTGTGGCAATCCATCTTAATTTTGATTCTTAATCAATGATATAGACCTGGGTGTATATGGACTACATCATCCTATTACCATCAACTGGACTGTGTGCTCTTTTGTCACTTTTAGTTCTTTAAAAAATACACAGACTGGTGACTGGAAACAGCGATATAGGTGTGATAGGTTGGTACATTGATCGACCATCTACTTGCCAAGCGTGATGATTAAGACAACGGGAGAGGCGCATATCCGCCCATATCCGACTGTGGACTTTTGCAGGCTCTTGAAAATAGGAAGCACCATTAAGATAGCGAGGTTGTGCTGCGAAGATGCTATGGCTGAACCTCGTAATTTAACAATTTTACTTTACAAATCATAGAAATAGCGTCAATCCTAAAATTAAAAAAAAAATCAATTGGTTCCAGAATATTTACAAAATGTGTTCCAATACTATTTAAATCATGCTTGGTCGTTAAAATGTTACTGACAGAAATAGCAATAAGAACCAACTACACCGATAATAATTTTTTTAATTTGGCTCAAAACTTTATTTGTTTTATACAGTATTCGGACCAACTCCGCATAAATTTCTGGTTTTTATGAGTACTACTTAAAATGTAAAAAAAAGTTTGTTCGTTGTTGCCTGAAGTTATTAAAATGTACAAAAACTAAATTATTTATGGTCAAAAAAGGAAGACTTCGGTGTTTTTATATTAAGGAATAAAATGCCCAGAATTTTAATTAAGTATGCTTAACATTCTGTAAGCACAAGTCAGTAATTTACTAAAAAAAAAACGAAAGAAACTTCACTTTGATATACATAAATTACTGACGCATACAATAATATACAAATGCATAACTTGAATTTTTTTTTTAATTTTGAATATGTCAAAGGCTGTCCAAAAGCACATCACTCAGCAGGTTTTGTGGTGAAACCATAACTCTCATTCTCAATAATGACCAAAAAATCTTGAAGAATAAAGGAATGTTGAAGGGATCTTCGCGAAGAAAACAAAAACTGGTACTCAGAACTGTATTTTCCGAGTCGAGAATGCGTGGCCGTCAGGCATGTCCATACCATCCTCAAAATAACATAAAAGAGCACAATGAAAAAAAATTCATTCTTAAATACGTTTTTACAAAATCCCAGAAATTATGCATGGTCTGTCTGTCACCATATTTTAAATGGATCTGTCATAAGGATTACTAAAATATTAAAGAATAAATAGTTGATAATGATCATTCGTAATTAGGTGTATCAGCAAAACTGTTTCTAAAATGAATTCGCTAATAGTACAATTGTTTTAAATGCACAATGTAACTTAAAAAAGTCCATTCGAGTTTCTTGCTAGGTCTTTCCAGGAAGAATCTTTTCCGGAACCAGTGGTAGAAGTAAAAAGTGACTTTCAACAATTATTGAATAGTAATATATATTATGTTGAATAAGCTACGCATAGGGAAGCGTCAGCCAAGTGCGCAAAAGAAAAGGGCGACGCACCGGCTGTGTGTAATATTTACATGCACCATTTCGAAGTACCTTCTACTCTCTATAACTCAAAAACTTTTAGACCTACACGCTTGTAATTTGCAAATCTAATAAGTCTTTGTTATTAGTAACTCCGATGAAACTAATGACTTAAGGATCTGAGAAGTTCACTGCTGGCCATATGAGGTCAAGCTCATAGCCCCCAAGCATAGACTATGGAGAGGGGTAGGTTTCCTGCGCGAGCGAAGCCGACGGCCAAAAGATAGTATTGTATATTTTAACGTAATTTAAATAAATTCGTTAACTTTAATTGATAAAAGATAGTGGCCCTGCCAATATGCGACAAAGGTGAACACCAGGTGAAGGTGAAAGGTGGGCACAGGAACACCTTGGGGTTTTATTTAGTGCGAGTCCAACATAACCCGTCCTTGCCTACGCAATGCATGCATGTAAAAAAGAACTGTATGGTAATTTAAGTTTATAGTTTTAGTATTTTTATTATGGTAATAAATATTGTGTGTATGCATAATATTAAATTAAAATGTACACTAAATGAAAGAATATACTTTCCTATAAGTATAATTATAGCGCTTTAAATCTCATGGGGCATGTTACATTGTCAATATTATCACGATATCGCGATAATATTGATAGTATAATAGGCTGTATCGCAATATCGTGATAATATCACAAGTTATCCAGAAATTTTGAAATCCGTGATACTGGCTTCAATAATATTGAAATGCAAGCGCTTTGCGATATTTATTCTGTCAGTATTCGCCCGCAGTTCATGGTGGAACGACGCCTGAGTAGTGACGATGACGAATTACGCTCTGTCGTTGATAGTAATGAGCAAAAAATTACTAAAAGAGTTTATTCTTTTATTTGAAACGTGCCCGTCTTTGCGGAATCCGAAAGATAAACATTATTTGAATACTGGTAAAACAAATGAAGACCTAGTTATTCAACCACAAGACCATGGCGACGTGGGATTTCGTCCGATGTATGACGTAGTGGTGGCGTGATCTTTAGGTCCGTTCTAGCTACTAATTTACTCACCACAAGTTGTTAGGGTTTGTATCTAGAGGGGGCTGCATAACCAACAATCAATTTCACATCTCATGTCCAACTAATGTTGAATTTGCCGAGGAGAGCTAGACATCCAAACCATTGGGCAGTATCCAGTAACTGTAGAGTCAGGGCTTTTGGTTGCATGAGATATGATAGAGATATGAGGCATAGCTCGAGGGTGCCCTCACTTCGTTTTGAAATCAACTTCTGTCAACTTTGTAATTCGAAATAAATATATTTTAAATAGTTTTAAAAAATAATTTTCAACGCACATACGAGTACTATAGCTATTGCTGCCTTTCTATTATTATCCATGATTTATTTCTAATTTATTCAATTTTCTTATACGAAACACCACTTCACTCTAGTAAATTCAACGGCATACTGATGATGATATTATTGACAGTGTAATAGCCCAATTTCAATACTTGTGATATTTGATACTAGGATCATGATAATATTGACAATGTAACATGCCCCATTACAGACGCAGCGGACAAGCTTGACTGTGGTTAGTACCAAACCTTTTCACATTTATATTTTTGAAAGGATTCTATATATTTCTATTCTATAAACTTCATTGTAATATGTAGACCGCACAATTTAGTGATCACAATATTTGACTACAACGTCTCAAGGGTTGAAATTATTGGTTCAGGTTTCGACCTGATCTAATAAATTCATCAGAAAATAGAACATTGATAATTTCCATATTTGGTTATGTTGTGTTTCTTCTTGTCTAGAATACTACATGTTTTCTTGGGGAATTGCCTATGCATATCATCATCTCGCGGGCCAAAAATCAGGTCATGTCTGACTCTCACCGACAAAAACCCCATGGTACCTTCGCTGTTGGCAGGACCACGGGAACGCTTTAGCACACCCTAGCAGCGAAAGCCGCGCCTTGACATCCCCGCTGCATCCTTTTATGGGACATTCTTTTTATGACTATGCATATTTGTGGAGCAAGGACTGGTTATGCAAGGCTCGCGCCGATTAAAACTCGACAATGGCCACGGAAGCGCTTTAGCATACATCCCGGGCCACTCTTTCCCTTTTCCTACTCTGGAATGCGTCTCTTTCCTCCTGGCCTCCATCTCCATTTTAGCAACGGGCCCCACTCGAATTCGTTACGCGAAGGCCATGGGACCAAGAAAGATTATCGAAAGCATCGGCTTCCCTGTCTCCAGCAGTACCGCTTAAACAAACATTCCTCTTCGCCCGAGACTAGACCTCGGCTGCGGCGGACAGGGGGAGAGGATACGCCTTCAGAGTAGGCTCGGCAAGTCCACTTAGTCCGACCACCTCAGATCATCAGGTCGACCCATCAACGTTCCTTTTTTTATTCTGGTCACAACATTTTGCAAATGGTAGAGCCATGCTGCAGCTATATTAGTAGTGATTATAGTTGTAGCACGAATGGGTCGGCTCGACCGGGGAAGGACCACGCTCTCATAGAATACCAGCGTAAAATAGCAGCTTAACGCTGCTGTGTTTAGTATAGTGAGTGTAGAGAACCAGAAACTCTTTTCACTAGACACGAAACATGGGTAAATGTAATATGACGATTATGGGCCGCATTATCTATTGCAATCACTTCCCATCAGGTTGATTGTGTGCTCGTTTGTCACCCTTATCCTATAAAAAAAAATTCTCTTATCACATAATTATTATCACTCAGTCACCCCTTACATACATCTTAATGACCGCATTTTTTTGTTGTGGTTTATAAAATTAAAATGAAATTGCGAATGGAATACAATTTCAATTTAGGAATATTCATTTGCGTTTTGCCTGTGTACTGTTCTTGATCTAATAGTTATTCAGATTTTTTGATAAAATTTTGAGACTATAATAAAATAGATATAAAGACAGTCGAGTGCACAAATTATAAACAGAAGTGATTTAGACAATTATTCAGAGCTCAATTTTATTTAGCGTGTCGTTTTATGGTAATGACCGAATTTGTAATTACACTTCTTCATTAAAATGTTCTTATATAGTGGCAGAACCATGTTGCAGCTATGTTATATTTGTAGCACGAATGCGTCGGCTCAACGGGAGAAGGACTACACACTCTCACAGAATACCAGCGTAAAATAGAAGCTCAATGCTACTGTTTTGTATGGTGAGTGTAGAGAACCGGAGGCCCTTTTTACTGAAAATGAGACATTCCATCTTAGTTCTCAAGGGTGATAACGAGTCTGCATTTTGATTCTTATTCGATGATAGATGTAGAGGTCTATGGACCACAGCATCCACTTAGCATCGGGTTGACTGTGTGCTCGTTTTTCACCCTTAATCTATAAAAAATGTACTTGTTTATCGTAAATAGAAGGGCTTCATGAATGTGATGGAGAATACTTAAGCTGAGTGAATTGCATGTTTTTTAAACTGTAACAATGTATTACCTCTCTGTAGTCGCTCCGAGGAGTGTAAAATGGTGCTACTTCTTTTTAATCTGTTAAAATATTAAGAAACACTCAACGCATAAAAGTTAATGTACTCGTAAAACAAGCAATTTCCTGCCCTAAAATCTCTTAAAATTATTTATGGCGGGAACAGGTATGCGCTTGTGTATTTAACTGTGTTTATAAGAGTTTTGTTGCCATAATTTTCTGTTTTAATAGATATTTTATCTATTAAAACATCGGTGGTTGAAAAGCATAAAATGCTTATACTTAACTGATATTCTTATAGAAAGTATCGCGAAGAGATAAGATAGGCTCTAGAAAAGGCATGTGGTTTCTTCTCGTGAGCTTCGTAAGCGGCGATTCAGAAAATCTTAAAGAGAAAAGAATAGAATAGGATTAAAGGATTTTAGAATAGAAAGATTTTTACTCAATATAGATTATAAGTTACTTTGAAGATTGATGCAAAAAAAATTTAGAAAAAAAAGGTTATAGAGAACCGGAGACTCTTCTTACTGGACACGAAACATTCGAAATTAGTACTCAAGGGTGACAATGCATTTTTTTTATTCTGAGGATAAATGTAATATAATAACAATGTGCCGCATTATCATTTACCATCACTTTGACTGTGTGCTCGATTGTCCTAATTCTATAAAAAAAAAACGGTTGTAAAATTATTTACAACACTCATATAAGAAACTACTTGGAAGAGATCACCTGATTATCTTATTATACCTAGTCAGGTCATAAGTATTGTCACACAGTAAAAACTTTTCTTTTAGAATGCTGGCCACAAAAAAGTTTATTCAATTAGAATTTCGAATTGTTCATGAAAATAAAACTGTATACTTTTTAGAATTTTACTCATTTTAAATATGGAGTGTAGGCTTAAAGAAGACCGTGTTGCAGTTATTGCGTTGCATCGTTGCGGTTACGCGCCAATTCAAATTTTTGACATACTGAAAAATTTGAATATAACCAAAAGATTCGTTTATCGTACCATCAAACGATACAATGAAGACTCTAGTGTAGATGACAGGTCAAGAAGTGGTTGCCCTCGGTCTGTTAGGACTCCAGCAGTGATAAAAGCTGTGAAGGCGCGAAGTCAAAGAAATCCCAAACGTAAGCAGAAACTGTTGGCCCTTCAGATGGGGTTAAGCAGAACCACGGTGAAAAGGGTGTTAAATGAAGACTCAGGGCTTCGGGTATATCGAAGAAAAACAGGATATCGTTTGAATGCTCGTCTAATGGACCTGAGACTGAAGAGATGCCGCGCTTTGTTGAAGCTGTACGCGGGAAAAAATATCGGGAAATTCTTATGACCTGACTAGGTATACATAAATACCAAATCTATAGTAGCAGTACCAAGTATAGTATCCAGTATGTGGTACACATTGCACGTGGTAAAGCCATGCTGGATGTATTATATTATGGTTGTGTATAAGTATGGCTCGGCTCGATCGGAGAGGATCACGCTTTCACAGAATATCAGCTATAACTTAATGCTGCTGCGTTTCGTATAGTGCGTGCAAAGAACCAAAGATCCTTTTTACTGTAAACCCCTGACCCTTTTAGACATCAAAAACTGTGGTTGTAGATCCACCTGCCAAGCATGGCAACTATTCTTTTAAGAATAAGTGTGACAAACGAGCACACAGCCCACATGATGGTAAGTGGATCTTGTGGCCCATTGATGTCTACATCTATCCTCGTTTAAAAATCAAAATGCAGATGCATGGTCACCCCTGAGGACTAAGATGAAATGCCTCGTACACACACACACGAAACACAGCAGCAGTTGAGCTGCTATTTTACGTTGGTATTCTGTGAGAGCGTGGTCCCTCCCCGGTCTAGCCAATGTTCTTTGATACACATACATATTTAGCTACAACTTCAGAAGTTATTATGTGTAAACTATTTGATTCCTTTTAGTTTTTGAGGTCCGCTTTTACTTTGAAAAGAAAACTAAACGTTTAATAAGAGAAATATTGTTTAATTTTTTAACTATTATGTGTTTAGCGCTTAACTATTATCACATTTAGTGTCAAGTCAAGTCAAAACCTTTATTTGCAGAATAAAATTTTTAGGTAATACAGGTATTTGGTATTAGAGTAAGTCTCAATAATATTCCACCGGGAGTTGTACCGGTGTGCAAATATATCTTAAAATAATCAAATTAAATTGTACATAATGTCAAAAGCATAAATAAATTAAATAATAAATTAAATAATATTGCAATCCATTAAAATATTCCTTAACACTATAATAATTAATAACACCTGTCAAGAAGCCATTTATTAATCTCAATTTTAAATTTATTCACAGGTATGTCTTTTTAAGTTATTGGGTAATTTGTTATATATTTTAATAGCCATCATAGGAGCACTGTTTGCATAAAATCTGGAGCTGCATTTGGGATATAATAGCCTATTTTTATGCCTTGTTTGCCTTTCGAGAGATTCAGCGTGGGGTTTGAAGTAATTCGGGTGTCGCTTTACAAAAATACATATTTCTCGAATATACATGCATGGAAAAGGCAATACGCGTATCTTTATGAACGGGGGCTTGCAGGTATCAAGAAACCACGCACCACATACCGCTCGCACACATTTCTTTTGTAATTTAAATGCTTTAATCACATCAACAGAATTCCCCCACGAAGGCAGACCATATAATAACACTGAAGACACATAACCTTGATAAGCAGCTAGGACTGCTTTTTGTGATATTGTTTTTCTCAATATTTTTAGAGCATATACAAACCGTTTTAATTTTGTACAAACATGGTCAATGTGAGGCTTCCAGTTTAAATTTTTGTTACATAACTGATTGAACATTTTCTATCTTCGAATATTCCTATTTTATATTAATACTAGCTGGCCAGGCAATCGTTGTTCTGCCCTTTCCGACGACCCTTCCTATGAAACAATCCTTTAATTCGCATTAAAAAAATATTGAAGATCACTTATCGGGATAAAAAGTATCCTATCTGTCAAGTTAGACCAAACTGCACACAGTGTACAAAACTTCATTGAAATCAGTTCAGTAGTTTGGGAGTTCATCGCGGACAAACAACGTGACACGTAATTTTTATATATATAGATTTATAGGTTCCATTATGTAATTTCCAATTTGTATTATTTTTGTTTTGTGTATATTAAATAAAAGATTATTTGAATTAAGCCATGTCACAACAGTATTAATAGAATTATTTATTTCGGTTTCATATAATATGTCTTGTTTGGTGCATTTAAATACGAAAGTTGTGTCGTCTGCGAACAAGATGCATTTATGCTTGGTTATTTTTAATAAGTAATTAATATTGTTCTTATATACATTATATCTTATATCTTGTATAATATCTTCTAAGTGGTAGAGCTATGCTGCAGCTATATTATGGTTGTAGTACGAATGGGTCGGCTCGAACGGGGAAGGACCACGCTCTCACAGAAAACCAGCGTAAAATAGCAGCTTAACGCAGCGTTACGCTTGTATTTCGTATGGTGAGTGTAGAGAACCGGAGACCCATTTTACTGGCAAAGAGGCATTCCATCTTAGTCCTCACGGGTGACAACGTATCTGCATCTTGAGTCTTTATTGAGGATAGATGTAGATGTCTATGGGTCACAGTAACCACTTACCATCAGGTGGACTGTGTGCTCGTTTGTCACCCGATCCTATAACAAAAACAATATATAGCAAGAAGATTAAAGTCCTCTTAAATTAGGTAGAATAGTAGTCAAGCTTTGACTTGTAAAAGTAAAAACTTAAATTAAAAATTGTAAGCCCCGAAACAATAGGAGCTAATGATATTCAAACGGCTGAACAGATTTTCTTTAAACATAGCCAAGAACACTCTCGATTCACACCTTTCAAACGAAAAACAAACAAATTCGGTTAATTTGTTCAGGAGCTATGAGATAGACACACAGATACTATTGTTATACGTGATAAAGCCATGCTACAGCTATATTAGTGGTATAGTTGTAGCACGAATGAATCGGCCCGACCAGGGAAGGACCACGCTCTCACAGAATACCAGCGTAAAATAGCAGCTTAACACTGCTGTGTTTCGTATGGTGAGTGTAGAGAACCGGAGACCCTTTTTACTGGAAAAGAGGCGTTCCATCTTAGTCCTCATGGGTGACAACGCATCTGCATTTTGATTCTTTATTGAGGATAGATGTGAAAGTCTATGGGTCACGGCAACCACTTACCATCAGATGGACTGTGTGCTCGTTTGTCACCCTATCCTATAAAAAAAAATACACACCACAAACTTATTACACCACCCTGTTTTCGTCAGTGGTTAAAATAATATTCATTTAGGTAAATTTAAATTCGACGTACGTAAGTAATAGAGTAGTACGTATTTGTTTTGATGTGTGCAATATGTAAATTATTATTCAGAGGTGCTACCGTAATTTAATATGATTGGCACCTGTGCCTGAGGCAAGGAAATTTAGTTATTCCTCGATGGGAGTCCTTACTGTACGTTGTAAGTTAAATGAGAAAACTTCGCCCTGTAGAGGTTGTAATAAAAGGGGTTGTGTTTTTACGCGTATAACGCTTATAAGTTATAATGTAGTTGTTGCATATTTCTGTCGTTAAATCACTTTTAGAGTTTAAGTTCTAAATAATCACGCCTAAAACACCGTTGTCTAGAAAACAGATATTTCGATGGTCTAGAAGACAAACCTTCTAAATGTAAAATTTTGTTATTTACACTTTTTAATGCCAAACATTCTAAATATATAGGTCGCATATTCTGTACTTATCGGAAATCCATAATTCCATCTCTTTCGGTCTAAACTGAAGCTGTACATTTGTAATAAGAAACGTGAGACACGAGACAAAATAAAGTAGTGTGTATTAAGTAGCTTCAAGACACTTTATCGAAATTCACACAAACTTTAATGTGTTTTGTCATTATACGCAATTGACACTTAAATCCCAAAATTGGTACCTAATTTACATGGATTTTATTTGGAAATAATTTTTTTTTGTAGGATAGGGTGACAATCGAGCACACAGTCCACCTGATGGTAAGTGGTTGCTGTGGCCCATAGGCATCTACATTTATCCTCGTTTGTGAATCAACACGAAGATGCATTGTCACCCGTGAGGACTAAGATGGAACGCCTCTTTTCAAGTAAAAAGCGTCTCCGGTTCTCTACACTCACCATACGAAACACAGCAGCTATTTTACGCTGGTATTCTGTGAGAGCGTGGTCCTTCCCCGGTCGAGCCGACCCATTTGTGCTACAACTATACTACTAATATAGCTGCAGCATGGCTCTACCACGTATAAAAAATATATTTATTTAATAAATTTTATTTTATTTTTAATAATTACATAATAATTGAAAATCATATTATGCTATACACAAATGCACTAGGTACTGAATAACAAAATAATGACCAAAACTATTAAGTGAATGTAATTTTTCATGTTAGTGAGTATTTTCCAGTACGTTTAAAAAAATATAGTTTTATTTTAAATTAATTGTAGAACAGATAAATACCCTCTAATAACAGAAGTATAAGATACGTTACACTACTCAGCTTTACGATCTAACAGGTCAAACTTTAAAATTTATATAAAGTGCTCTCCTGAAAAATTACAATCTCTGTAATTAATACGTTTGTCTCCTAGACTATCAATTTGTTAACAATTTTTTATTGTTCATCATCATTACAGCCCTTCACATGTCCTATGCTGAACATAGGCTAACCCAAGGAATGCCACAAAGCACGGTCCTGAGCCACCTGCATCCATCGACTTCCTGCATGTCTTACCAGGTCGTCACTCCATCCAGTGGCGGCACCCTACACTTCATCCGCCGGTACGATGCTGCCACTCGAGAACCTTTTTCCCCATCGGTTGTCAGTTCTTCGAGCTATATAGCCGGTCCATTCCCACTTCAGCTTACTAATTCGTTGGGCTATGTCGGTTACTCGGGTTTTACTGCGGATATCCTCATTTCAAGTTTATCACGCAGAGAAACCGCGAGCATATCCCTCTCCATAGCTCGCCGAGCGACTGCTTACGAGATGCTGATATTGTATTATACAGTTGTTTGAAATAGCAGTTTGTTTAGCTGAGTCCTATATGAATATTCTAGTCATAAAATTCGCCATATAAATTTTGAGTTATAGCAAAATTTTATAATCCTTTGAAAGTTTATATGGTGCATATCGCTCTTGTGTAGTCTAACTAATAGTTTTGTGTAAAATTTAATGTTGTATTATGTGAAACTTTATCGAGGTGTTATAGAACTGTTTTATGGAATATCATAATTTATGTTGCTCGTTATAACAACTTCTCTGCCTTACGAAATCCGTAACTATCATATCCGCAGAAAAACAAGTTCGTGTGACTGATATAGCCCAGAGAAACAGTACGCTGAAGTATTAATGGTCCTGCCATATAGCTTGAAGAACCGTCGGAATTGGGTTGTAAATCAATATGCCTTGGAGGCAAGCATAGTGTTTTACTACGCACAACTAGATGGAGTGACGACAAATTAAGACATGCAGGCAGTCAATGGATGCTAGTAGCTCTGGACTGTACTTTGATACAATCTAAGGGGGAAGCCTAGTAGCAGGAGTGAACATGAAAGAGAAAGTGAGTTTCAACAGTGTGTTTGAGTTATGATGAGCAATGATGATGATGATGATGATTATTATTATTGTTATAAATAATACATCATCATCCACAAAATACCAATGTGGGCTGACGTACTGTCTACTTCAATATCAAGGCTTTGGCGATTTACTGATAGTGGAAATTACATCCGAAACTACAGAATTTAAATCATCAAGATTATTTATAAATATATAGATAAATTAGGAAATTGCGAATCACCATAATACTACTAGCAGATATAATGAAAATGACGTATTCGTGTAAAGTAATGCAGGTAGCAGTGGATTATGAAAGCCTGTTAAAAAGAAGATATTTTTTATCTTCTCCTTTTATTTTAAGGATATATTTTAAGCAAACTTAATAAAGAAGGAGGTTCTTCTTTCCTAGACTCATATGTTTTAATTTATGATTACCGATTTCTTTGAAATGCCAGAATTTATTTACCGCTTTAGGGTTGGTCCTATATAAATTTAAGGAATAATTTATATCCTTAATGGTGGAAAAATAGAGAATGAAATTGTAAAAGTAATTAATTAGAGGACATCCTTGTGTCGAGGCTTTCATTCCTAGATACAATGTATCTTAGCACTGAATTCAGAAGCCATTACGTGATAATCACTTTATTCATATTATTCAAAAGCATAAACCAATTTCACAAAATCTGGTGAATGATGTTATTCGTGTAAATATACAAATGGTAAAATAAATAAAATTATATAACCGATTTCAATATACATTATTTGAAGGATAACACAAAAACTACTGGACAGACTTTGATCAAATTTATACGGAGCCACAAGCGATGCACCAGATTTTCAACAAAAAATAATCATTGAAATCGGTTCACCTATAAAAAAGTTAGGAGATAACACACATCAAAAATAAATATACATTCGTATTGAGTAACTTGTCCTTTTTGAAGTCGGTTAAAAAATTTTAACACCATTAAACATTCAGCATTTAATAATTTGTTTATTTATTAGAAAAAGTATTTTATCCTAAAAACAAATCGCTAATCGAAAAATTATGCAAGAAAATATTGTTACGGCTCGCGCTTTCTGTTTATATTATCATTAATATAAACAGAAAATGGATCAAATTTTTCTAAACGAACTGCTCGATAAATTTTTTTAAAATTATGCAAATAACAATGGCAGAAAAATAGTTGACAAAAACGATTGCGTCTAGAAATGAGTGAGTATAATTATTTTTCTATGATTTTTAAAAATAAAAACGTATTTTTATAAAAGCCACAGAAAAATACATACATGTTTATAGAATTAGGGTGACAAACGAGCACACAGTCTACCTGATGGTAAATGGTTGCTGTGGCCCATAGACATCTACATCTATCCTCGATTACGAATCAAAATGCAGATGCGTTGTCACCCGTGAGGACTAAGATGGAATGCCTCGTTTCCAGTAAAAAAGGGGTCTCCAGCTCTCTACACTGACCATACGAAACATAGCAGCATTATGCTGCTATTTTACGCTGGTATTCTGTGAGAGCGTGGTCCTTGCCCGGTCGACCCGACCCATTCGTGCTACGTAAGAAAACATTTTTCAGAATATCAAAAGACTTTAATCATTTTATACTATTCAAGTGTTGCCATTTACTATATTCATACTATTTTCGTATACACTTTGTAAGACTACCAACACAACACATAAACACAAAATTATTTTTAAAGGAAGTTATTATTAGTAACAACTATATTATCAGTAATAACAAAAATAAAAGTGATATGGTTGAAAATAAGTCTCTTACAAAGAATTTCCTGCAATAATACATTATCTCAATCAAAGTACTATGTTGTAACAATTCCATTTAATGTTATGGCAAAACTAGCTAAAACTAAATGTCACTATATATGACACAAATGCCCAGAAGCCATGCCAGAAATATACATTTATAGTACGCAAATATTTCATTGAGATACAATAATCTAAAAACTCTCAATTATGTAGGTAGGTACATTATGTTGAGAATGTATTAAGCTAACATGAAACAACCATAGGACGCATGACTTTTTCCAAGTGATATAAGACATTACCTAAAAAGGTTCAAATCTAAATATCTTTTTTTGACACCTTCGCAGGACAAAATTCTTTGTCAAAGTTACTCAGGGACTGACGTTTAACATTTTGAGATATTTTTGATATGTAGGTGCTACCACTTCTTCTGAACTAATTTTATATATGAAAGTCTGCCATTGTTTTTTAATATTTACTTACTACTAAAAAGAAAACGTTTCCTGTACATATTGAGAAATGAATATATTATAACGTCTGGCGTAAATGAGACTAACACTGTCATTTATCGGAAGCCATCTTCCGGTTCGGTAGTATTCGTGTATATTAGGTGTGGGTGTTCCTCAGGGAGCCATTCTTGGCCCTTACCTTATTTGTTAGGTTTTAATCTTAAAATAATTTTATTAAATTACTATAACAGCGATTTATAAACTATTCCCAGAGGAATCCTTTAGAGAAAAATTTATAGACCGAAATATATAATAACTTTGGCATCTCAAGTATATTTACGAAAATTAAATATTTATACGTACACAAAAACAAAAATAAACTTTGTAAAGACTAGGAACAAGAACAGGTAAGTTATCCCAGTTACTCGGCTACAAAGAGGCAGTAATTCCTTCATAGGGCAATGTAAAAGCTTTTATGACAAAGTCGTAGAAAATGTGCAGGACCTACCTATCTATCAAAAAGTTTAAATTTTTTACTAAGACCACATTCTTTGAAGCACTATGTCTTAGCACCAACCTCAGAAGTAATTATGTGGAAGCTATTTGATTATTTTTATTTTTCTAAGTCGCTTTTTACTATAAAGAGAAAATTAAAAGTTTATTTAAAAAAAGACAATAAAGTTTAATTTTGACTATTATAAGCTATTGCTTGACTATGATCCCATTTAATGTCGTCGGACGTCAATGGAAAGTCGTACCCACGATTCTCCGCGCAGATAAGGGAAATGCCACGGTAGTCATGGATACGTCAGATTATAATTCTAAAATACAAGAACTTTTGTCGGATCCAAGTACGTATAAAAAGGTTAAAAATGACCCAACAAATAACACACATAAAACAACTAGTGATCTCATAAAGAAACACTCCGAAAAATTAAATCTAGACGTAAAATCGATAATACCTACGTGTGCTAAACCACCGAAGTTGTATGGGTTACCAAAAATACACAAGCCCAATGCTCCACTACGTCCTATAGTGAGCCAAATCGATTCACCAACTTACACATTGGCTCAACACTTAGCGAATGTACTTTCACCGCTCAAGGGACATACAAGAGCACACACAAAGGATTCCTACCATTTTGTCACCGAGATTAAAGACCTACATCTGGCTGACAATGAAACTATGGTGAGTTTTGATGTGCAGTCTCTGTTCACATGCCTACCTGTTGAAGACTGCATCTCGATTGTTACTAGAAGGCTAGAGGAAAACTACATGCCCGTAGAATATGCAGTATTACTCAGAGACTGCCTTACATCTGGCTACCTATTGTGGAAGGAGGAGTTCTATAAGCAAGTAGATGGAGTGGCGATGGGCTCACCTGTATCTCCCATTGTTGCCGATATATTCATGGAGGACTTTGAGGAGAAAGCCCTGCTTACTTCTCCCGTAAACCCAAGATTCTACAAGCGGTACTTAGACGACACTTTCACAATTCTACCTTTAGATAAAGTAACTGCATTTTTAGACCTTCTTAACTCCTTAAATTCTAAAATTCAGTTCACAATGGAGTTAGAGGCAAACAATTCTTTAGCTTTTCTAGATGTGTTAGTAATTCGGAATCCTGATAACACCTTGAGCCACACTGTGTATAGAAAAAAGACCCATACAGATAGATATTTAAATGGTGATTCTCACCACCATCCTTCACAGTTAGCTACCGTGGGTAAATCTTTGTTTCAGAGAGCACGAGGGATATGTGACAGTAAACACCTGGCCGCCGAGCTCCAACACGTCAAGCAAGTTTTGCACGACAATAAACTTCGGGTCCCGCGCCTACGTCACAGTGAACAAGTGAAGCCGGCCACATCGAGCGAGTGCCTGCTGTACTGCCATATGTCAGAAGTGTCACTGACAAGATTGGCTACATCTTGAAGCGTGCTTCCATTAAAACATATTTCGAGCCGCCGAAGAAGATTAGTCAGTTTTTACCATCAGTCAAGTGTAATATTCCTCTGCAAGATGCAGGAGTGTACAAGCTGGATTGTGAATGTGGTCTCTCTTATATAGGACAAACTAAAAGATCCATAAAAACCCGCGTTAAAGAACACATAGCTGATGTGAAGAATAGACGCTCCGGGAAGTCTGCAGTCTTTGAAAATGTACAGGATCGCCCCCGTCACTACATTAGATTTGATAGATCACAAATCCTCGCTAAAGAACACCGATTCCTTCCAAGGATGATTCGCGAGGCTATTGAAATCAAAAAACATCCTAATTTCAATAGAGAAGATGGCTGGGTGCTACCATCTACTTGGGATCGCATAATTAATAAAATTAAATCCCAACCCAAGCATACAACTGCAAGACTTCATGATACTGTAAGTTCATACTGCGTAGATCGGAACAAAAATTAATAATTTTTAATCTGGAGGTAGCCGTGGTTAACTATGACATTGGGACGTCATACACCTCAGTCCCCCTCCGTGACTATGGGTGCTGTAAAGTGCTTGAAACGTCGGGAATGTAAAATAAGTTAATATACGCGATAAAATCCGTAAAATTAGTTTTATTTAAAAGTAGAGTAGAATAGGTAAATCTAATTTCGATATACGTAATAAAGCTGCACGACTTCATTTGTTTTGGTGTGTGAAATAGCTACATTATTATTCAGATGTGCTACCGTAAGTTAATATGACTGGCACCTGTGCTTGAGGCAAGGAAATTTATTTATTCCACGATGGGAGTCCTTACTGTGCGTTTTAAGTTAAATGAGAAAACTTCGCCTTGTCGAGGTAATAGATGAAAGGGGTTGTTTTTACGCTTATAAGTTATTATGTAGTTATTGTATGTTTCTGTTATTAAATTTTTCCTTTTACAGTATAAGTTTTGAATAATCACGCCATGTATAAAAATACCGTTGTGCAGAAGACAAATATTTGTACGCAACATTCTAATGTTGAATAAAACAAATTTTACGGATTTTATTGCAAGCACTTCAGTCCCCCAGTGAACCTGAGTGCTGTAAAGCACCCGAAAAGTCGGTAGTAAAAATTATAAGCGATAAAATCCGTAAAATTAGTTTTATTTGATATGTAGTATTCGCATAAACATAAGCAATCATTATGTAATATTTTCCTGGCAAATTTCGACCGACATCTTTCAAAGTATCTGAAACTTCTTTCGGATTATTATTCTAAAACTTACACCTGTGAGAAAAATGTTGTGTCTCCATATTTGTCCAAATTATTCTTTATCCTAAAGTTCACCGTTGTAGGTCTGTTTTGTTTTATGCCTTTATCTTCACGCTTGGCATGCGGCTTGACGATCACAATGCTGGACGTCTAGCACATTGACACTGCCTCTGCCAGTCGGGATAATTTACCTTAGACGTAAACTACGCTTTAGGTGGTAGAGCCATACTTCAGCTAAATTATTATGGTTGTAGCACGAATGGGTCGGCTCGACCGTGGTAGGATCACACACTAACAGAATACCAGCGTAAATTAGCAGCTTCATGCTGTTGTTTTTCGTATGGTGAATGTAGAGAACCGGAGACACCAACACTGACTCTTATTACTTACCTTAACGAAACTCCTTTACGCTGACTCCACTCGGTACTTCCATCATGCATTACAACCTTTAAAGTCCACTACTGAACATAGACCTCCCCCATTGTTGCCTCATAGGAAGGATTTGCCTCATTTTGACAGTGGTAGAGCCATGCGGCAGCTTTTGCTGTCGCACGGATGGGCCGGCTCAAACTGGGGTGGTACCACGACCTCACAGAATACCAGCGTGAAGTAGAGGTTTACCTCTGCGTTTCGCTTGGTGAGTGCAGGTGGCCGGAGGCCCTTTTTACTGGAAATGAGGCATTCCATCTTAGTCCTCACGAGTGACAACGCATCTGCATTTTGATTCGCAAACGAGGATAGTTGTAGATGTCTATGGGCCGCAGCAACCACTTACCATCAGGTGGACTGTGTGCTCGTTTGTCACCCTTATCCTATAAAAAAAAGAAAAATAAAGGATTTTGCCATAGTTACCACGCGTGGCAGGCAGATTTGTAACCGCGGCTTTTCATAATTTTGAGTTGTTATCGGGAGGATGCTCTTGTTACAGATTCTCTGTGTCGCTTCTCACACGGTAATTACCTAAACGGAATTATAGGTAAAAAAGTCTTCTCACGCAATATTCATTAAATTCTTAATGTTTTTATTTGTTATAGAAACATATTATAAGAGTGGACAGTTAGTACACGCTGAATGTAATACATTTTCGTTGGTGAGCAACTGAATTAAAAATAATAACGAATTGTTTTCGTCTGACAAGTCGCACGTGGATGGATGGTCAATTAAGTTGTTGTAACAGTGATTGTGTAGAAGCTAAAACGTTTCGTAAGATTTGAGAGGATTGAAGTAATGAATTTGTTTGAAATTTTTAAATTTTCTTTCTATTCTAATAAGATATACAATTCTTAAGGGTACATAAACCGAACCCTCACTTGATGGATCGTCGATCTGGTAAGATATGCAAGAAGTCGATGGATACAGATGGTCAGAACTGTGCTCTGTGGCATTCCTTGGAGAGGGCCCATATTCAGCAGTGGACTTGTGGAGGGCTGTAATGATGATGATGATAATGATAAACAAGCACAATTGTTATAACAGTAATTTAAAAAACCCGACAGCCTAAACAAGTTTAAGGATAATTTTTGAAATGACCTTGATTATATGGGACCATATGTGAAACACCAGCTTTCAAATAAAAAAATTGGTTGTCCCACTAAAAAGTTATGAGGTAATACACATATGTTTATGTTTAAAATTAAAAATTTTGTACAGCCGACCTCAATATAAGTTATTAAGAATAACTTAAAAACTATTGGCCTGACCTTCATCAAATTCATATTTATATTCACCCAGTATAAAGTTATGAAGTAACACACATAAAAAAAACATACAGTCGAATTGAGTACCGTTTCCTTTTTGGAAGTCGGCAGAAAAACATACCGTCGTATTGAGTACCGTCTCCTTTTTTAAATCGGTAGAAAAGAGAAAAGTATTATACCCATGACATTTCTACTACTAAGACGAATATAACGGCATCGCATGTTCTATATCTAATCTATCAAGACGTTTAGTACGATACGGTTTCTTTACTCATGTGGTTTAGGTTACAGAGCGTTACAAAGAAAGAGACACACATATACTCGACAATATAATATAATATAATATAATTGTTTATAGCGATGACATGGGAAAAAATCTAGGCATAACTTTAAATAACTCTTTAAAGGGACAAAAAGTTACAAATTGCTGCATGCCTGGAGCATCTTTTAGTGACATCCTAAATAAAATTATTGTTACTAAATTTTGCCCAAATAGTACAATAATAATTTTTGTTGGTAGAAGAGGCAGTGTCAACAACAAACAGTTATTAAGATATATTGAACAACTTAATAACTTAAATGTACACAAAATTGTCTTGTTCACACTGCCTTATATACAGGGATTGCCACAAGAAAATAATTTAAGACATAATTTAAATATACAAATGCATAATTTAATATGTAATAATAATTTAAATTTGACATATAATTCTAATGATAATAATCATAAATTTCATGTAATTGACATAAATAATTTAATAAAAAAGTTTTGGACAAAAGATAGGTATTACCTATCCAAATATAATTTAAGACTGATAGCAAATGTGCTATCTTATTATTTACTTTTTAACTCAGCCAAGTTTTTGGCTACCAAGACTGCTTTTATTGAGCATAATCATTTGACATTTAATTTGGAATCAGTTCCAACTAATTTAAATTAGTGAATGTGACAATAGAGGCAATCTCTAGCAATAATAAGAGTTTAATTAATTTTGAATACAGCCCACAAATAAGTAATAAAAATTGTTTACACCTGGTGCATCAAAATATACAAGGCATGTTGGGCAAAGAATTGGAAGTTGAATTGTTTTTAAATAGTAACAATATACACATCCTTTGTATTACTGAACATTGGCTAAAAGATTATAATTTCATGTTTAATTTCAGAAATCACCAGGTGGTCAGTTCTTTCAATAGAGAAAAAAGTTAACGTGGTGGCTCCTTAATATTAGCAGATAAATCATTATTATATAAAGAACGTAAGGATATTGTGAGCCTCTCTGTTGAACGAACTGTAGAAATGGCTTGTGTCGAGCTCGAGCACCTCATTGTTGTAAGTGTTTACAGACCCCCATGTGCTACTTATGACCATTTTGAAAGGATTGTGGAAGAAGTTTTACTCAAACTTAGTAAACAGAACAAGTCTGTTGTAATGTGTGGAGACTTTAATATCAATCTCCTTGAAACTTCTTCCATTAGTATTAAGTTTAGCTCATTGTTTAAATCGTATAATCTTGTAAATTTATTCTTAGAACCAACACGTATTGCTGGGCCTAGTGCGACCTGTATAGATAACATTTTTACAGATGTTAAGCCCTTGCATAAATCAATTATTCAAAATTTAAGTTCAGATCACTGTGGACAGTTAGTATCACTACCTTAAATACACAAAAAACAGAAAAATAAGAAAGTTGTGTTTGTTCCAATAAATGAACATCGCTTGGAGAGGTTTAGAAGTAATATAATAAAAAGACTTCCATCAATTTCGTTTAAAAATAGTGCTAATTATTTGTATGCTACATTATTTGAAATTATACGTTGTGAATTTAGTAGAATATTTACTTCTAAAACTTTCTCTTTTAACAGTCGCAAATCATTTAATGAATGGGCGACAGTAGGAATTTATAAAAGTAGGCAAAGGTTATACGAGCTTTATGATGAAAGATCATATAATAGTAGTGTTATATTTAGAGATTATGTAAAAACATATTCTAAAATATTTAAAAAAGTGTGCTCCACTGCTAAGGCTTTACATTTAAGCAACAAAATTAAAACTGCATCCGACAAAATTAAAATGACCTGGAGAATAATAAATAGTGAAACGGGCAAGGTCAAACCGCGCAACTCGGATTTTCAATTGAATATTAACAATAATTTAACGCGATCTGATCAAGAAGTTGCTCGATGGCTTTTGAGAAACATTTTACTGATGTTCCTTTTTTGACAACAAAATCATTAAATTCTTCTCCTACTGTCGCCGAATCATTGCTCAAACAAAATGTAAAGGCTTGTTCAAATACTTTTAAATTCCATAGGGTACTGCCAAAAGATATCGTTAAATATTTTAAAACTATTGATGTTAAGAAAACGGCAGACTTATGGGGGATTTCCGTTAAAGTTATTTTATCTATAATAGATACATTAGCACCTTATCTAGCCACTATATTTAATATAAGCGTCGAATCTGGTGTGTTTCCTGATTTAATGAAACATAGTAAAGTCATACCTATATTTAAATCTGGTAGTACATTAGACCCCGCCAATTTTAGACCAATTTCTGTACTACCAACATTAAGTAAAATTTTTGAAAAAATTATTTTAGATCAGATGTTAAGTTTCTTTAATATCAATAAATTGCTACATAATAATCAATTCGGTTTTACAAGGGGTCGCTCGACAACTGACGCTGAAGTTGAGCTTATTAAACATATTTTTTGTGCATGGGAGAATTCAGAGGATGCTTTGGGTATATTTTGTGACCTTTCCAAGGCCTTCGACTGTGTTCACCATGAGACATTAATCAGGAAGCTACAGTACTATGGTGTCAAGAACACAGCGCTTAAACTTATTATTTCATATTTAAGTAATAGAAAACAGAAGGTTATTATCAATGGTAAAAGTTCTTCCGGGTCACCTGTACTAATGGGTGTACCTCAGGGCTCGATTCTCGGCCCATTCCTGTTTCTGGTGTATATTAATGACTTACCTCACCTTGTAGGGGATAGTCATGATATAGTATTATTTGCTGATGATACTTCCTTGATTTTTAAATTTAAACGTCAATCATTTAAATGTGACGAAGTGAATAATGCTATATCAAAATTAGTGCATTGGTTTAACGTTAATAATCTGCATTTGAACGGAAATAAAACTAATTGTGTTAAATTTACAACAACGAATGTTCAAAATCTGAATACCAATGTGTTTTTAAATGAGGAGGAATTGAGCCCTGTTGTATCCACTGTTTTTCTTGGCATCACTCTTGACGCAAAGCTCCAGTGGGGCCCCCATATATCCAAATTAGCAAGCAGACTAAGTTCTGCAGCCTATACTGTAAAAAAGATTAGAGGTCTCACTAGTGTCGAGACAGCTAGATTAGTTTATTTTAGTTATTTTCATAGCATAATGTCTTATGGGATTTTGCTATGGGGAAATGCGGCTGATTCAGAAACTATCTTTGTTTTACAGAAGAGGGCTATTAGAGCTATTTACAATCTAAAACCGAGAGAGTCTCTTAGAGATAAATTTAAAGAAATTAATATATTAACTTTGGCCTCTCAGTATATTTACGAAAATTTAATGTATGTTCACAAAAACAAAGATAGTATTAGTAAAAGAAGTGATATAAATTCTGTAAACACTAGGAACAAACACAAGCTAGTGATACCAGTTTCTCGACTCCACAGAGTCAGTAATTCATTCTTGGTGCAATGTATACGCTATTACAACAAGGTCCCGGAAAGTGTACAGGTTCTCTCTATTACCAAGTTTAAATGTTTTATTAAGCTGAAACTGTATAAAAAGGGTTATTATAGTATAAATGAATACATGGTTGATAATAACCCCTGGGAATGAGGTGATCGCTTCCAAGCAGTTTCTAAAATAAATTTTGTAAATAGTTCGTAATCATTTATATTGTAAAATTTATTTAAAAAAAAAGTCCCGCTGGGTTTCTTGCTGGTTCTTCCCAGGACAGAGGGTTTTTTTCGAACCAGTGGTAAAGTAAAAAATGACTTTCAATAAGAATTACACATGTAATGTATATTGAATAAAAAATATTCTATTCTATTCTATTCTAATCATTACCCTTCTTTTAGAGCAATCGGGTAAAAATACTTGTATATAATAATGACTATAACGGTCTTGTTGGTCTAGTGTTCGTAAGAGCGGCTGCTGATATTGAGGTCTCGGGTTCGAATACTAGGTGTTGAAATATATATATCAAAATAAAGAGTTCAATATACATGTGTTGACATCTATCGATGCTATGCGTAAACTGTATGTGCTAATCTGTTATGTGTTCTATCCATAAATAAATAATTTTAGTCGTTATTAATCACTCAAAGCGTCCTTACTTTCTTTTTACTAGGCCGGCCTAAATCTGTTATAGGGTTTTTCTGTTAGGAAATTCTCAGCCGAGCTCGCTGTCAAGAAGTTGACGATATTCAATCCCGTGTCTCAGAAAGTACGTGTCGCACGTAGCAATAGTGTCGGATTGCTGACCCAACGGACTACGAAAGTGCGGGAATAGAGAGTTGGCAATGTTACACCTACTACGTTGTCTTCCGCGTGTATGCTATTTAGCATACAGCAGGTCTCGGGCCTCGGGGCATCACCCATTGCCCGGAATCTCGCGGTGCATTACTATCCACCAGTTGTGGAAGCCGTTATGGCGTTGTAGGTGTAGCAACGGTCCGGGGTTCGGTTCCCAGGTCGCTGCAAGTTGGTTTCAGTAAGTGTCAGAGTTGGCCTATCTGCGGCATTGAGGGTTGTTACTCGACTCTCTAATCGCTATAGAGAGGATGTTACACCTGTGCTTGCGCACACACTTGTGCATTACAAGACTATCCTGTGTAGATGACTAGTCTCCGTTAACACTGGGCCCTGTAACCCTAATTCAGTCTAACGGAAATTACAATCAAATTTACAACTACAATAAACATAACGAGTGAGCCATAAAGATGACATTGTCTTAAATAACTCATTTAATCTCAAGTTATTATAGGAGCTCTCAATAAACGTTTATTGGTAATTGGCCACGGTTTACTGTCTGCAATGACAGTTGATTGTGATGTAAAAGATCTTATAAAACTAAGATTCTGCTGTTATCTGTTTGGCAGCGAAACATACTAACACTTTGGTGAACATTATGACTTAAACTAAAAGTTACACTGTGGCGTATTACGGGTGCGACGCGAATGGGTCGGCACAATCGGGAAAGAACCGCTCTAATACCAAATACTAGCGTTAAATAACAGAATAATTCTGCTTTGTTTCGTATGGTGATTGTAGAGAACCGATGTTGAGAATATATTTATATCACACAAAGGAGCCATTTGTTCCACGTGGTAGAACCACGCTGCAGCTATAATATTTTTTATTTTTTTTTAGCCTTTTCTATTTTGATTACTGCTGCACCGCCTCTTGTTTGTCTATCTCTGTTTAGCCTAATGGTTGACTGGGAGAGAATCCGCCATATGTACAACTTTGTGAATGAAAGATTCAATAAAAAATAATAAATAATAATATACTTGAAGTACGAATGTCTCGGCTCGACTAGGGCAGGAACGCGCTCCCCAGAATACCATGTAAAATAGCAGCTAAATGCTGCTGTGTGTCGTATATTGATAATAGTGTACCGGAGTCCCTTTTTTCTGGTGACAGGCATTCCATTTTAGTCCTCAGGTGCATCATGTGCTTATATGCTTTTTGCCGCTTAAATAAACAATAATTGCCGCGGTGGCCAACGGAATTTACTGTCCTATATCATTCCGTGTGTGTCGTAAGAGGCAACAGAGGGAAATCTTACCAGCCTCGAACACAGACGTAAAGTAGCCAGCCTTTCGGTTTTCTACAGGATGCATTTCGAAGACCACCATCGGACAACCAGAAGTTTGGCTGGTCTCCACCTTTTCATTGTTGACTTACCACGCATTCGAACCAAACGGTTCGCCACGTCGTTCATCATGCGTACAGCAAAGGAGTGGAATAAGTTGCCAGCATCTGTCTTTCCATTCGATTACAGTGTGGGTGTCTTCATGGCTAGAGTGAATAGGCTTTTGTTAAGTCAGTGCGCTTCACCATCTTGCATCACCACTTACTATTATTTTTATTTATTTTTTATTGGATAGGGCGACAAACGAGCACACAGTCCACCTGATGGTAAGTGGTTACTGTGACCCATAGACATCTACATCTATCCTCAATAAAGACTCAAGATGCAGATGCGTTGTCACCCGTGAGGACTAAGATGGAATGCCTCTTTGCCAGTAAAAATAGTCTCCGGTTCTCTACACCCACCATACGAAACACAGCAGCGTTAAGCTGCTATTTTACGCTGGTTTTCAGTGAGAGCGTGGTTCTGCCCCGGTCGAGCCGACCCATTCGTGCTACAACTATATTACTAATATAGCTGCAGCATGGCTCTACCACGTAAACATAACGATAATATTAGGTGGGATCGTAGATAAGCGCTGGCTTAGTAGAATATTAAAAAAAGAGATTTCCTGATAACTACTCGAAATAATATAAAACTGCAGTTGCTCACCTGCCAAGCGTAGTAACTATGGCAAATTACTTCCTACGAGACAAGAGGTGAGACTTATGTTCAACAGTGATCTTTTGATAGGCTGATATAATTTAATGATTCATTCATTGATGATAAATAGTAATTGTTTAAGTGGCTACTCCTCATCATCACCACAACAAGTCTTCACAAGTTCACCGCTTCTTCTGATACTTAATCTATAAGCTATATTCTTTTAATAGTAATGATAAAAACAAAAATTAAATTGAATACCCCTTCATATGGACGTAAAAGTAAGCGCGGTTCATCGCAGAGTTCAACAGTCAGTATGGGCGCGCTTCGTCATCGCAATAAGTCCCAATAAGATAGACATTCATTTCACTGAGTCTCCAACATCAACCAAAAGCTAAAAATATTATGATAGGGTTCAAACTAACGAAAAAAATAGACTAATGCGTACATTTCAAGTGACGTCGAAATCGTGTTTAATTTGTGACACACACTCACGCGCATTCTTTTTTTTTTGTTTAATAGCCCGTACAGAAGCTATTTTGTTTATTAATCGGACTTTATTAAACCTAGTTTCATGATTGTCATGCATGTCACAAAGTATAAAGTTGTTACAATATATCTACAGAGCATGTGACAACCCTGTACGGGCGTAGCATATTAAGATGGATTCTAATTGTTAATTAATATAAAATCAAATTAAATTACAATTTTTAAGGTACATAATTTTTTTTTATTTATTTATTTATTTCATATATTTGCATAAAACATGGACAGATACGGATGGTACAATTCTTAAAGCACAACATGTTTTGCTATGTGATTGTGACAGCATGCAAATTTACATAAATAGCACATATACAAATGACATTTTCTGATCATAATACAAAACAATTAGACTAAAACATATAAAATCATAAATAAACAAAGATTATCAATTCATTAAAAAATATATATCATTTACATTTAACAAATAGGTCTCTGATGTCATAAAATTGATTTTCATTGAGATAAGTCAATATTTTTTTAAATAAATTATTATTATTCGATTTGATTTCATTTGGCATTTTATTATAAATTTGAATAGACATGGTTAAACAGCTTTTACTATATTTGTTTGATCGCGGTACATCATCTAATAAAAGTCTATTTGCATTTTTTTTAGTCTTATATTCATATCATATGCCTTTGTAAACAGATTATTATGTTTATGTACGAAATTACAAACTTCGTAGATATACAGAGATGGTAGTGGCAACAAACCTAGGCTCCTAAATATTGGTTTGCAAGATTTATCCGGTGCGATTCTAGCAATAGCTCTAATGCATTTCTTTTGTGCAGTAAATAATCTCTGTTTATCTGTACCATTGCCCCATATTACAACACCATAACGTAGTAAAGATTCTATGTAAGCGTGATACGTTAGATCAGCAGTTTTTTTGTCTGTAACATTTTTTACTTTATTAAGTGCATAAACAAATTGGTTAATTCTACTGCATAGGTTATGTATGTGACCTTTCCAGCTTAAATCTTGATCGATTATTACTCCTAGGAATTTAGTTTGTGTTACTTCGTTTAATTTGTCGATATTAAGATTAAAATTGTATTTTGTGTGTTTTGATTTATTAAACTGAATATAAGTTAATTTATTAAGATTAATTTTTAAATTGTTTCTGTCTAACCATTTAATAATTGTATCATTTGTGTAGTTAATGTCGATTTCATGAATACGTATTGAATTATTTTGCTTCTTATCAGTGCTTACAATTATTGAAATATCGTCCGCGAATAAAATACATTTATGACTGGTGATTAGAGTTATATCATTTAAATAAAGAAGAAACAATATTGGACCCAGCACGCTACCTTGAGGAATGCCATGTTTGTTCTCTTTATAAGAAGATGAGAAGGACAGCATTTCCTCTCCTACAATCTTTTTTATTACGACACATTGTCTACGGTTAGCTAAATAGGAAGTTATCCATTTTATTGGAAGTCCTCTGACACCGACCATTTCCATTTTTCGTAATAGTATGCTGTGCGCAACGAGATCGAAGGCTTTCGATAAATCAAGAAACAATGCTGTGGTCGAAAAATAGTTATTTATTTTTGTTAAAATTGAACTAATGAGCTTAAATGTGGCTAATGTTGTAGATTTTTGTTTCTGAAAGCCATATTGGTCATTCTTTATTAAGTTGAATTTCTTGCAAAAATCTAGTAATCTTTTGTAAATACATTTTTCTAGTATTTTTGACAATATTGGTATTAATGTAATTGGAAGATAGTTGGTAATATCATTTCTCTTACCCTTTTTAAATAATGGCTTTACAATGGAGAATTTTAATGTCTCTGGAAAAGTACCACATGAAAATGACAAGTTAATTAAATATGTCAAAATAGAGACTAATTCATTTACAGACTTCTTAATTATTTTCGTATCTATTAATACCGTCATATCCTTCCGAGTTAGTGTTATTAAGAGATAGGATTTCTTTTTTAACCTCTTCTTCTGTCATAGGCTTAACAAACATTGAGTTAGATAGTGATTTTTCATTACTAGTATAGCTGTTTGGTTTATTCATTATTGTCAAATTATTAGGGAAATCAGTAAAATAGTTATTGAAAATCGAAGCTATGTCAGTAGGATTTTTAATCAGTTCATTATTTATTTTCAAATCCGTAACGCCATGGTCGAAGTTTGAATTTGAGATTGCATTTTTTATTACAGACCATGTAGCTTTAAATTTATTTTTGCTTGTGTGTATGAATTTTATAGTAGAATTTCTTTTCGATCTTTTAATACATTTTTTCAAAATCTTTGAATATGTGATGTAACTTTTCTTATTTAATTCTGATTTATTCCTGTAGTATCTATATCGGAGTAATCTTTTAGTTTTACAACTTCTTTTTAAACCTCGACTTATCCAATCGTTTGTAGTACTCGTATTATTACGAGTATTATTTATCATTATTCTAATAAGTGGGAAACATAAATTATAAATTAAACATAGAAATTCATGAAATGTATTAAACACGTTATTTATATCAGTCTGTAAGTATATCTCAGACCAAGATATATTCATAAGACATTCCCTAAATTTCCGTATGTTCTCAGCGCAATAGTCTTTTTTGTAAATAAAATATGGCGTAGTCTTTAAAAATTTTCTTTTTATGGGGATTTCTAGTAGTTGCGCTGTTTCATGGTCAGACAGGTATAGAGGTAGAATGGTAGTCGTTGAGTCTGTGATGTTGCTTAAAATATGATCTATACAAGAGTTTTTCCGGGTCGGTACCGTAATGTGAATGCTTATATTGTAGTTGTGACATAGATCCTGAAAAAAATTAGTAACATTTCCCTGTTTTAAAGTATTAATATTAAAGTCACCAGTTACAACTAGCTTAATGTTTGGCTTATGACTGCCAAGTAAGTCATATAAAAGTTTGTCCAGCTTATCTAAGAAAATAGTAGGGTTTGACGAGGGAGTTCTATAAATCCATATTATAATCAATCTGTGTACAGGAATTTCAATTCCACAAACTTCAAATGTATTTGGTGTTGCATAATATTGTAATTTATAAATTTTTTTGTATGTTATATTACGCTGTACCAAAATACAAGTTCCGCCTCTTTGTTTATCTCTACAAAATGCAGTTGCTAATTCGTAACCTTTTATTTGTAAGTATTTATCGTAACTATCTCGCAAAAACGTTTCAGAGAAACATAGTATATCGGGTTCGGTCTCGGCCTCACGTAACTCATGGAGTGTTAATTCTAATAGTTCTTGTTTTGATAAAATACTAGCAATGTTTTGGTGCATGATTTTGAGAGAAAGAGATGGCTTTTGCTTTTTGTTCCCGAAACCTTTTTTCGAATCGAAAATGGATTTTATGGCATTACTTCCACTGATGGAAGCACTTTGTAACTGCATTTTTGCGAAGTAATAGGGGATTGTAACTTTGAGGTGTTTTATAAATCTATACATTATTATTAAATAATTTATTAAATATCAAACCAAATAATACACACATTTATTTAAAATGAAATGTCAATAAATATTTCATCTTAACTATTGGTCATTTTAATTCATGTAAATAAGATTTAAAACTTTGATGAAAATATTAATAACGTCATTTAAATAAATAGAAATAATAAATTTAGTCAAAATAATTTAAATTTATAATTTGTCATTAAAATATTCATTCAAATTATAATAGCGTTTTACAATAAGCATTTTCTTGTTTTACTCGGAAGCAACCAGCTAACCCAATTTTTAGCCATAAATAAATCGAATACACGTAATTTTAACTGCAATAGCTGCACCTACATAACACTGTTAAGACGTAAATACCTTTCGTAAATGTTGCATGAAATCATGTATACATAACATGCTACGAATGTCAATGTCATGCCCGCTCGTTACGCGTAACAATTTAATGCAAAGTTAATGGGTTTTGGGGAGAATAACTGTGATATTAGTTGAATATTAGAATCTGTCAATAACAATTATTGATTTGAAACATTTGGAACTTGTAACAAGATGACGTAACATTAAGAGAAAAGTTTTTGCCTTCATATAGTAAAAGAGGAAAATGATACATACCAAATGGAAGACCGTAGTCTCTGCCTACTCTTCTGGATGACGGCTCACGCCCGTCATACAGAAGAGTAGGCAGAGTGTTTATGTATGTATGTTAGTAGTTAGTAAAAAATATCAAAGAAAACATAATATTCAACTTTAACTGTACATGACTACTGGCTACATGCCTTTTACGGCGGTGAAGTATATAGAGGCAATTTATTTTGTTCCCTATCATTCTCATAATGTTATAGGCTGGGCGTAACGCATTCAGAGCAATCTACCCGTGCAATTCAACAAGAAATGATTACTTTGTCGCGTTGCTCCTGTTTTTGATAACTTTATATGTCCTCTAATATGTTACGATTTCCTCAAGATTTTAACGTTTCAGATATATTGCAGCACAAATGAGTCGGCTCGACCGAGGAACCACCACCGTTACGTAGCAGCAAGCTACTGTGTTTTGTGTGGTGAGTGTAGAGAAGCGTAGACCATTTTTACTGATGATGGAGTAATGATTTCTTACATTTATATGAATATATGATATTTAATGAAACTAATTAACCCTCGATGAAAACAAAGGGGTCTTATGTATGTTTGTAGTGTGTATCTGTGTGTCTGTCTGTTGAATCATAGCTCCTGAACAGATGAAATGATTTTGATTAAGTTTTTTTTGTTTGAAAGGTGCTTTAATCAAGAATATATTATTATAGGATAAGGGTAACAAACGAGTCTACAGTCCACTTGGTGTAAGTGGTTACTGTGGCACATAGACATCTACATCTATCCTCCATTACGAATCAAAATGCAGATGCGTTGTCACCCTTGAGGATGATATGCTAGATGGAATGCCTTGCTCTTAGTAAAAAGGGTCTTCGGTTCTCTACGCTTGCCATACTAAATACAACAGCATTAAGCTGCCATTTTACGCCTGTATTCTGTGAGAGTGTAATTACTACCAACCTATCCTAGCTTCGCCTAGGCTGGATCTATTAGTGTGGCGTTATTTTAATTTAAGATAACCTATAAACTTATTTTATCAATTTTTCCACTTCTCAAAAAAATCCAAGGTTTTGCCGATGAAATGTAACCTAGATCGCTCCTGGAATTGCTCTATTTGAATCTGTTCGTGAGTTTTCATTACAATCAGTTTAGCCATTCCAGTTCAGACATAATTGCAAATTATTAGCAATAATTAGCTCAATAAAAGGCAGCTGTTTCGATATACGGTCTGTTTTATTTATATAAATATTATGATATGTACTTGATTTGATTGAATTTTTTATAGAAATAGGGTGACACAGACCACCTGATGGTAAGTGGTTGCTGAGGCCCATAGACATCTACATCTATCCTCGTTTGCGAAACAAAATGCAGATGCGTTGTCAGCCTTGAGGAATAAGATGGAATGCCTCTTTTCCAGTAAAAAGGATCTCCGGTTCTCTACACTCACCATACGAAACATAGCAGCATTAAGCTGCTATTTTACGCTGGTATTCTGTGAGAGCGTGGTCATGCCCCGGTCGAGCCGACACATTCGTGCTACAATTATATTAACCTATTTTATGTTCCCAACGTAACTACTCGAGCACTTTACATCAGCCACGGTCACGCCCCCCCCCCCCCACTCGACACTGAGGTGTTTGACGTCCCAATGTCATAGTTAACCACGGCTACCTCCACATAAAAATTATTAATTTTTGTTCCGATCTACGCAGTATGAACTTACAGTATCTTGAAGTCTTGCAGTTATATGCTTGGGTTGGGATTTAATTTTATTAATTATAGGATTACCATCTGCTTGGGAACCCCCGTGACCATGAGTGCTGTAAAGTGCTCGAAACGTCGGGAATATAAAATAAGTTAGTATACTCGATAAAATCCGTAAAACTAGTTTTATTTTAAAAAAAATGACTGTGAAGCCAATGGTCTGTGTACAACACTGTACAGGATGGTATACAGACGACGGTAGATAATATACTGTAGTGTTATGTGGACGATAACAATAGGCTATGGAGTCAGCATGTCTCTCTGTAATCTGCAAACGATCCTTTAAAAAAGTAAAGTTGCAGCCTATTTACGTCCCACTGCTGGGCACAGGCCTCCTCTCATTTCTGAGAGGGTTTTAGGTCAAGAAAATATCCGCGGCGCTGCCCCAATGCGTGTTGGCGAACTTCACGTGTCTTTGAAATATTTTTTTTCTTATTTCTCAGACATGCAGGTTTCCTCACGATGTTTTCCTTCACCGTCGTGCACGTGGTAAATCAGCACTTAAAATTGCAATTAACTATTTAAGTACTGTGAAGCTTACAGCGAGCGCTAACCATCTGAGCTACCACGGTTCTCAATCGTTTATTTGCACGTCAAAAATCTTCGAGTACTGCCCTTACATCGTAGTGACCGAGTGAAACCAGACGAGCGTGTGCTTGCCATTCTACCAAATGTCAAAACAGTGACAGGCAAGATTGACTGCATCTTGAAGTAGACTTCTTTTAAAAACTGTGTTGTAGCTGTGGCAACACTGCTACAACACATGCTGCTATTACTAATATATGCTATAATATACTATAAACAAATGCTGGCAGGTTATTCAACTCCTTTGCTGTACGCATTATAAACGATGAGGCAAACCCCTCTATAATGACTCTGTTTACATTGCGTCGACTAGGAAATTTATCAAAAGAATATGTAATATGCGGAGCCATCTGATGTTGGCGTGAATACTTCACATTATCGTTAGGGTAATTTTGTGGAACGTTAACGCCCTAAGGAAATTGCAACTGATTATATAAATAATAGCGAGCAACCCGGGTTTCAATAGGATTGAACCCGGTTCGCAGGAACCAGAGGTTGGTTCTAAAACATAGTGTGAGTGTTCAAATTCTTTTTAGTCCTTTGACGACTTCAAAGGCTTATGCTTTTCATTAAAAATCATTTTTTTTATCCATTTAGAGTGGACTAAGTAATATCAAAAGCTTGAAAGTCGTTAAAATAGTTGTATTATTAACATAATCCCTTGTTTTTTCACCCTTCTGCACGGTTAGCATGGGCTGGGGACAAAGATTTTATCCCTCGATTATATCCACTGACAAGAGATTAAATTATCTTGTCCCTATGCCAAGGCACGGCAACGGGGAGAAGTATATACTCGTTCGGCATAACGAGTAGACATATATCCCCCGTCCGTAGCATGGAGCCAAATGAAAATAATATACTTGTTTGACATTTGAAAGGGACATCCTAGTTCATTGGACGTGGGTGTAAGTTTATATTCATATAAAAATCCATCACAAAAATCTATCTAAGTCTAAGTCTATCTCCCATTTTATCTACTATGGATATTACATCCACCGGTGTGTTCATGCTCGAAAGGTGGATAAAACTAAGCGAGGGGATAAACGTTTTCTCCTTTCCCTGGGGATAAAATTGTCTCCTGCCCGTGCTTGCCCTGTTGGATAGAATATTTATTCAAATTTATAACTTATCCACGTGAATAACTTATTCAATGAAAAACAGGACCATTGAAGTCTCAAAATTGATATATAAATAAAAGAACTATGACATATAAACAAAAGAACATACATTTGAATTGATATCCGCCTCCTTGTTTTGCTAAATGATAATAAGGAAGAGAGAAGAAAGTGTCTAAAAAAGTCTATATACGCCTACATAGCGTAAGCACTTTATTGTACTGGCCTGCGTTCGCGATTTGAATGATCGACCTGAATGGCGCGGTACGTAGTTTTTAATCCCACCACTTTTCGTCACACAAAAATGTTGTGGATTAGAATTTCAAAGCCCTCCCGTAAAAAGTTTCACTTCAAAATGAATTGGAGAAATCGGTGCGGCATTAGAGGCAGCTAAACAAGGAAGTGACGCAAATATGAATCTTTAAGGGATGTCTACATATTTGTGTCATTTGCTGTAGAGGTAGGTCCGTGAGGTTCACGTGCGGTGAGGTTCGTAACACATTTTCTTAATTCTAAGAGGGTTATGGAGCAATGAGCTTGCCGCGCTGCCCCAGTGGGTGTTTGTGGACTTCACATGTCCTTGAGGTGTTGCGTTGGGGACCGCGGGTTCAAATCCCGCACGGAACAAGTATTTGTATGGCCTACAAATAATTGTTCCGGGTCTGGATGTTTGTCCTCGTGCAATTTATGTTTGTAAACTGCCTCCACGATACAGGAGATAATCCTAATGTAGGGGTAACGTTTTCTAAAACTATTAAACTATTCGTTAGATATACAAGTTTCCACCAAATATTTTCCTTCACCACCGAGTAAATGGTAAGTCAGCACATAAAATTACAATTAACAATTTTTTATAGAATATGAATGACAATCGAGCACACAGTTCGCCTAATGGTAAGTGAACGCTATAGCCTATAGACAGCTACATCTATCCTCGATTAAGAATCAAAATGCGGATGCGTTGTTACCCCTAAGGATCAAGGTTCTCTACACTCACCATACGGAACACAGCACTAGTAAGCTACTACTTTACGCTGGTATTCTGGGAGAGCTTTTTCTTTCCCCGGTCGAGCCGACACATTCGTGCTACAAACATAATATAACTGCAGGATGGCTCTACCACGTATAAACATTTGCACTACACTAACATTACATTTTATCTCACAATTCTATTGCTGCCAGAGGGGATCGAGCCCGGTTGGCTTGCGTACTGTGAAATTTATGGTGAATACTTAGCCTTTATTTTGCAATTGCATGAGTATTAAGGAACGGAAAGAAATACGATTTGAAGCGACAATAAAGGTGTCTACAAGTTTTAATACAATGTATACACTATGCAGCTTTTATTAAAATTTACTGTAAAAGTTGCCAAACCAATATTATTAGCATTTTCTAAAATCCATTCTAAACCAGAAACACCGTTTGGATTCTAGCCAAATCTCTTGAGGTATAGTATACTGTAAAGAACTATCGTCCTTGTAAAAAAGTTCTTGAAATTGTTTGAAAATGCTGAATGAAAATGAATCTTTTATACAATTTTATGCTTAATTTTGCTGCAAAATTAACTTACCTGCACATCCTTTATTTATGAGTAAGGTCTGAACACGATTACTACTGACCTCGTATCCTGTTACTGTTCTATAGAGGAGGGACAAACGAACAGGCGGCTCACCTGGTGGTAAGTGACTACCGCCGCCCATTAACAACTGCAACACCAGAGAAATTGCAAATGTGTTACCGGCGTTTTAAAAAAGAGAAAACTACTTCCTTGAAGATCCCTAAGTCGTATCGGTCTATTGGTAGCCGTTTTCACATTACCGTGCAAGCAAAAAAAAACTTCTAGTAAAAAAGTAAATAAAAGATTAGATACCTACTTACTCTTCAAAGTGTGCTCTCGTTTATATTATAATGTTATTAGGGTTATAACGTAGGTACATACTCTTGTTCTTCCTAGATTACTACCTTCTTTTAATAGAAGTAATGATGACAAAGGAGCATATAGTGATATTGATGAGTAGATGATATTGTCCATAGACTCTATCTACCTTCGTTTAAGAATCAAAATGCAAATGCATTTCACTCCTGAGGACTCAGATGGTTTTGTTATTTATGTGGTCAGGGTTTCCAGTTATCTTTTGCGTTGGTATTGTGTGCTAGCGATGCCTTTTCCCGGTTGAGCCGACCCATTTGTGCTGCAGTCACTATACGCTGTAGCGTGGCTTATATTGGACTAACACTAGTTTAAAAGAATATATTATTGTTATACTAACATAAAACATAAACATAAACATAAACACTCACGCCTGTCACCCAGAGGGGTAGGCAGAGATTATGGACTTCCATTTGGCACGATCCTGACACACCTCTCTCGCTTCCTCCACATCCATATACCTACGCATACACGCTCGTCGGTTAAAGGTACTCTTGATTTGGCCCATTTTTAATATATCGCCAATTTGGTCGATAAACTTTCGCCTAGGGCGACCCTTCCAGACTATGCCGTTCACCTCTGCAACATAAATTTGCTTTGTCACTCTTTCCTCATTCATTATTTCTACATGGCCAAACCACCGAAGCATTCCTTTCTTAATCCTGGTCACAATATCATCTTGCAAACCACACTCTTCTCTTATTAAACAATTTCTCACTCTGTCATTCAGCTTCATCCCTAACATACTCCTTAATGACCGCATTTCTACAGCATTTATTCTACTCTCATGCTTCTTCTGCCACACCCAACTTTCACTACCATACATTAAAGTAGGTACTAACACAGCATTGTGAATTGCCATACGTGCCTTTTTGGACACATTCTGACTTTTCACAATAGAGTGTAGAGCCCCATTCACTCTATTTCCTGCATTAGAATAGAATAGAATAGAATAGAATGATTTTTATTCAATATGGATTATTACATAATACTTATTGAAAGTCATTATTTTATTTACCACTGGTTCGGAAAATACCTCTGTCCTGGGAAGAACCAGCAAGAAACCCAGCGGGACTTTTTTTTTAAACATAATTTCACTTAACAATAATTTTGATTATACAATTTTAAATTTCACTCGTCTCTCAATTACATTCACTCGTCGTTCTATATCCTTATCATATCTACCATCCCTGCTAAACACACATCCCAAATATACAAACTCATCTACTTGCTCTACCAACTCCCCTTCTATTCTTATTTCACATATCGTTTTACTTTCTTCTCTTTCAAAAACCATAACTTTCGTCTTACTTGCGTTCACTTTCATTCCCTTTTCTTTTAATGTCCTGTTCATTAATGTAACCATCATTTGCAACTCGGCTGCCGACGACGCAAGTATGACTTGATCATCGGCGTACAAAAGGCATTTGACGGTTAACTCACCCATTCTTAACCCGCATTCTTCTACTTTCAAATTTTCCAAACAACTGTTCATAAACAGGTTGAACAACCACGGGGAAGCCACACAGCCCTGTCTGACACCTTTATGGATGTCAAACCAGTCCAAGTAGGACCCGTTGATCCTGACACAAGCACTAGAGTCCCTATATAGAGACTTCAATGCCTGTATCAGACCAGCGCTCAACCCAAATGAGTTCAGTGTTTGCCATAACACATCCCTGTCCACTCTGTCATAAGCCTTCTCCAAGTCCATGAACGCACAAAAAACTTTTTGGTTTTTGGCCAAAAACTTCTCGGTGATCATGCGCATGGAAAAGACCTGATCCGTACATCCCATTCCCTTTCTAAATCCCGCTTGCACATCCCAAATTTTTCCGTCAGTTTCTTTCATAACTCTTTTGAATTAGTACCTTAGCATACAGTTTTCCCACAATGCTAAGAAGGCTGATACCACGGTAGTTTTTACAGTCCTGCTGTGATCCTTTTCCCTTATATATTGGGACTATCACGGCTTTGCACCAGTCTCCCGGTACCCGCTTAAGTTCCCAACGTAAATTAAAAATGTGTACAGCAGGTCTGCCACTACTCTTTCTCCAGCCCTTAGCATTTCGAGAGATACTCTATCATAACCGGCTGCCTTACCTGCTTTCATACTTTTCATTGCTTTCATTATTTCATCTATACTTATATCTCTATCTATTTTGTCTTCTTTCGGAATTTCTATTTCATTTAATTCAAGCGTCTCATCACTCATAAACACGCTTTCAAAGTATTCCTTTCATCTCCTTAAACTCAAAACTTCTTCATTTAGAATACAGCCATTCTGGTCTCGTATAGCATTCATTCTAGGCTGTTGTGAATGTCCCCTGGTAGTTCTTACGAGTTTCCAGAACATTTTAATGTTTGCCTGGAAGTTATCCGCTATTCTTCTATCATTCTTATCCGTTCTTTCTTGCTTTTTCCTTTCAACTACTTCTTTTACTCTCTTATTTAGGTGTCTAAAAACTGCCTTTTTCCTTTCAATATCATCATTCATACTGCTAGAATTATTAGCCTTGGTTGCTAGTAAATCTAGCCATACTTTCTTCTTTGCTTCAACTTCCATCCGTACCTCATCATCCCACCATAACGTGTTATTTTTCCTTTCATTCGTTTTCTTACTTACACCACATACTTCGGTAGCTGCATCCACTAAACCTTTCTTGACATTATAACACACAGTCTCCAAGTCTAAATCATTTATACACAATTCAGCCATACCACTTATATTTTCTCTCAATCTACATTTGAACTTCTCTTTCACACCTTCATCTTGTAACCTCTCTGTTCTTATACGCTGTAACGCTGTGGTAGACACAGATGTCCGATGCCTCCAACGTCTGAAAAGACCATTAATTCGGCATAAGACCAAGTAATGATCCGTCCCTACGTTAGAGCCCCGGTAAACCCTTGTATCTACCACCGCGCTCCTCATTCTTTCATCAACAATTATGAAATCTATCATACTTCTATCATCACCTCTTTCCCATGTATACGTGTGAATCTTCTTATGACGAAAGAAAGTGTTCGTCACAACAAGATTCTTTTCCACGCATATGGCGAGAAGGCTTTCACCATTCTCATTTATACTTTCATCACCAAACGTTCCCAATATCCTTTCATAACCAAGCCTCCTCACCCCAACCCTTCCATTAAAATCGCCTAATATCACAATATTTTCATTAACCTTGCATTTCATTAGCACCATCCTTACCAACTCCCAAAACTGCTCTCGGATATAAGTGGGCTTAGACATGTCTGGGGCGTAGACCCCTAAAACAAACAACTTCTTTAAGCTCACTTTCATTCGTATCCATAGCAGTCTCGGGCTTACACATTCATACTCTTTTACACAATGACCCATTCTTTCTGAAAGGATGATACCGACTCCCTGGCATGCCCGCTCGGTCTCGTCTACACCAGACCAGTACGCGATATACATGCCATGTGTAGTGGCATCCTTTCCCTTCTATTTTTTTCCCGTCTATTCCTCTATCATTCATCATATCGCATACTTCATCCATCTTATCATTCATTCCTCCACATACATTCAATGTAGCCAGACGGGCTTCCGCAATCCACTTTTCGCCCCTCCGGGGGACAGAACGTGACGGGTGGCGAACCTCGTCGCCGGTTTTCCCCCCGGAGATTCTTCGCACCCCTGCCCAATTAAAGGGGCGCAGGGAACTCGGGGCCATTTCGTTAACATTTTGCCTCATGGTGCGAAAGTAAGTTGTGGTATTTTTTACGCCGCTACCACACGGCGAGGAGCCGAGTCAGTTCTTTCGGCTTCATCTATGGTCTCATTCAGAATAAAACTATTATTATTATATTTATCGCGTGATAAAGCCGCCAAAAAGTAGTCGTACTTACTGCTATGATTCAGTTGTGAAAGTACGTGGTGATTTCATCATCATCATCAGCCCGTACAAGTATTCTTTTTTTTTTTTGTTTTAAAAACGTTACCCCCACACTAGGAGTTTCTCCTGTATCGTGGAGGCAGTTTACAATTACAAATTGCACAAGTACAAACATACAGACCCGGAACAATTTTTTGTAGGCCATACAAATACTTGTTCGGTACAGGATTCGAACCCGCGGCCTCCAGCGCAGCAACTCAATGCTAAGCCACTGCGCCACGGAGCCGTCTGTTGGGTAAACTGGTGTAGGTGGTAGGAGGTACGATACGTCTTTTAATTGTCGCGCTTGGCAGTTGCCATGATCGCAGTACCAGACGTCTCGCACCGTTGACGCTGCTGCCCATCGTCGTTTTTGTTAATTTGCGTCTGTTGTAAACGAAACGTGGTCCTCCACTGCTGGCCGTATGAGGAAGCTCAAGGTCACTCAGCGAGCTATGGAGAGGGCTATGCTCGGGGTTTCTCTGCGTGATAAACTTAGAAATGAGGATATCCGCAGTAGAACCAGAGTAATCGACATAGCCCAACGGATTAGTAAGCTGAAGTGGCAGTGTGCCGGCCATATAGTTCGAAGAACCGACGACCGATGGGGAAGAAAGGTTCTCGAGTGGCAGCCTCGTACCGGTAGGCGAAGTGTAGGGCGGCCCCCACTACAATGAGTGACGACCTAGAATAACCTGGAAATGACGCTGCCATAATCGGTTTTCAATTTCGACTGTTGGCTTTTTCCGGCAGGTAGATCACTAGCAAAGGCTTTGGAGCCCTGGTTCCGTTCAATCGCTTCTTCAATACGAGCTGTATTGAAGTTTCGTAAGTTTCACCGAATGCATTTGGAGACCTGTCTGTTAACATTAAATAGGATAATAAGAATTTTTTATATTATGTACGAATTAAAGACCTCATAAAACTTCATCGAGATATAATTTCAGAATCATGTAAGTACTTTTAAAATAATCTATGTGTCACAGTTCCTATAATTGAATAAATATTTGTTTTAAACTTCGGGTTTTCTTTTATAATCCCCTTTACAATCTTCACCACGAATAACTATCTCGTAAAGTTGACATTAAACAAAATCACACCTTATCCTTTCGAAAATGTAGATTCGATTTTTTTTATTTTGAGAGCCCTTTATTTCGTATACGATTTTCAAAGATTTTGTAACTTTGGCTAACATTGGACATCTATTAAGTCTATCGTTTTAGTTTTCTGAGTTTCTATTCCAGATTAAAATTTCTTTTTTGGCAACAATATATCCAAAATATTTAGTAGAAAGTGGTAGAGAGCCCTTGTTGCAGTACGAATGCATTGTCTTTACCGGGAAAGAATTACACTCCCACAGAATATGAGTGTAAAATATGCCTCCTTCAAGTTGGAATCCTCACCAACGATATCCTTTACTTTATTGTGTCAAGATTTATTGAGGGGTTGGTGCCAATTAGTGAATCAATACTTTAGGAGATATATCCTATTTTTTGGGAGGATGCTAGCTTGAGTAAAATATTTCCGTGTCTCTTAAGTGAATGATGAAGTCATGTTATCATGTCTCGCTATCACACAAAGAGGACCTTTGTGTGATAGTGAGACATGCCATTTTTTGCATTTTATTTATTAATTCAAGGTGGATGTAGGTGTTTATAGATTACAAGTGCACATTTATTCTTTTTTTTTATAGGAGAGGTGGCAAACGAGCATGCGGCTCACCTGATGGTAAGTTTAAGTTTATTTTAAAAAGTATTTATAAAAACGGAAATAGAGATATGATAGGGAACTACAGACCCATCTCGGTGCTGACATTATATCTAAAATTTTGGAAAAGCTTTTAAATTCTAGACTTATTAAATTTTTAGAAAAGACAAATGCAATTGCACAAAATCAGTATGAATATTTAAAAGGCAAATCTACTGATGATGCTTATACTTTGAATCTTACTATTGTTACGCACCTTGATCTGGGTCACAAAGTTGTTGGAGTTTTCCTCAATTTATCGAAGGCATTCGACACTGTATTTATACCATTACTATTGAAAAAGCTGGAATTAATAGGTATACGCGGAGTCGTCTTGGATATATTTTGGGAATATCTCTCAAATCGGTCACCGTGTGTCAAATTAGGTAACTACCAAAGTCTGAATGTCAATCTCTCTCATGGAGTACCACAGGGCAGTGTACTGGGTCCAACCCTCTTCCTAGTGTACATCAACAACTTGTGTAAAATTTTCGTTACCGAACTACAAAATTATCACTTATGCAGATGATACAGCGTTGATTGTGCATGGTGAGGATTGGGCTCGGGCTCAACAATACACTGAAAATGCCCTCACTGAGGTAATGAGATGGTAGTGTGTGCTTATATATATGTAGGATAGAATAAGAGAGAGTTAGTATTAAACCTACAGTCTAGACTATTGGACGTTTTATTTATTTCCAGAACCACCCAACACTACATGGCGACCCTGCCAGGATTACCTTTTTTATTTTTATTTTTATAAACCAAGTTATCTTACATTAAAAAAAATTGTGAATGATTTTTTTTTCTTTTTGTCGATGGGCGTGTAGTATGTGCTTATATATATGTAGGATAGAATAAGAGAGAGTTAGTATTAAACCTACAGTCTAGACTATTGGACGTTTTATTTATTCCCCGAACCACCCAATACTACAAGATATTTGGACGACAATTTGCTTAAGTTAAACTTAAAAAGGACCAAGTACATAACATTCACCCCACGAGCCAATACTCAACCATCCATTGACTTTTGTATAAGGGCACACACTTGTGATAGATTAAATAGTTACAGCAGCTGTTCTCAGCGGTCAGATTCTAGATACTCATCTTAATTGGTCATTACAAATTAAATCATTAACAGCCCGAATTGGAAAATTAATTCCTATCTTTTACCTACTTAGAAAATCTGCTGATCACAACACGCTAATGTGTGTTTATTATGGGCTTGTCCAATCTTTGCTCAAATACTGCATTGTCTCATGGGGTGGAACTAGCATTAGTACACTGCTTCCCGTGGAGCGTGCTCAGCGTGCAATCTTAAAAGTAATTTATAAAAGACCGCGTAGGTATAGCACGTCATTAATTTACCGTGAATACTCAGTTCTTACGGTAAGAAAACTCTTTATCTTTCACACTATACTTCGTAAGCATCTAAGACTGCCATACGTTCCAACTCAAAAACGCAATAAGAGCAAAGTTTGCACAACACCTCCACACAAAACCACTTTTGCAAAACGGCACTATTTTGTTATAAGTTCCCATCTTTATAACATCGCAAATAAAGCTTTAAATATTTACCCTTTAACCCCTAATCAGTGTAAATTTCCTCCTACTCGGGATTGGTTACTGAATTTAGATTTTGACGAGATAGAAAATATTATTCGGATCAAAAACCTTAAATAAAACACCTTAATACACTCTCTCTCTCTCTTTCTCTCTCTCTCTCTCTCTCTCTCACACACACACATACATACATTCACACACTTACATATCCCACACATCCAATTACTCATAACACACACCCAACAAATCGTACAAACATAATACTCCCTCATGCATTCACGCTCCCCGTTTATAATTACACAATACATCAAACACACCTAGTGGTAATCTTGCTTAAATTCTATTTTGTTTTGTATCTACCTGCATGTTATAATTTTTATTTTAGCTTGAAAAGATTCTAAATATGATTTGTTAAGAAATGTTGTAAAAGATTTTACCTATTAGGTTATTATTACCTATTAGGTAATTCCCAGAGTGGAAGGCGCAGGCAGCCGTGGCACAGTTTATACTAGTACGGCTGCCGACGTTAATGAGGGTACTTTTTCTTTAAATAGTGTAAGTCACGATGTAAAATTTGTGGAGTGAATAAACAAATATATTATAAAAAATATATATTATATTAAGTGACTACCGCCGCCCATGAACAACCGTAACACCAGGGGAACCAGGGGAATTGGAGATGCGTTGTTCTATATAATGAAATGAAATTTATTTATTTGCAATGAAATGAAATTAATTTTATTTGTTTATATCGGTTGTCCCAAAATTCAACCTTAAGCGGGCTAACCCGGGAGTGGACAAATTGATAACTACCCAGGGAAAAAACTGACTCTTTTTTAAGTTCCAATAACTTTTTAAAATACTTTAAAACAGATTAATGATAGGTCTTCGCGCGCTCAGACTAGACACCGCCGGCGCTCTTGTAAAATGCGGCAACAAATACTACGCCGAAATCGGCGTACCCAAGCTAGTCGCGTTGCAGGTGATATGTGATGTGGACGTACCGAATATTTTATAAAATTTTAATCATAATCCGAAGTAAAATACCAGTTTGCGTAGTGAAACTGTAAAAATAATACTAAAAGAAATAAGAAAGACACTGGGATCACATACTATCAGTAAGTATTATACAATTTCGATTTTTCAACATAAAATAACACGAGCCATAAATAAGTTACAAAATATGAAAGACGCTAATACGGCCTACGGCTGCTCCCTTAAAGGTCAAATCCTCTGGGGCCCATAAGCAGAAGACTTCCCGAGCAGACGTAGGTCGGGCGTCAATGTGGCCACGTGGAATTTCTCTAATTACACTAAACTATATGGGGGAGCGTTCTATACTACGGCCAGTCGACCGGGAGGAATTTGGACGGAGCTTACTTACCTACATCTAAGGCGACTGGTCCCTCCGGAGTCGGTCAGGTCGCATGTGGTTGTGTAGTGCTAGGGAAATAAGGTGATGTGATGTGTATCTGGGTGTGACTGATGGTGATTGACCCTAGACCTTGGCCTTCGGCAGCAGCCCGGGCGTCGACACCGCTCCAAATTGAGGGAACCTTCCGCGGCGTTGTCCACAGTCACCTCCCTCGCTCGTTACGATGACAGTCAATTAACTCTATCGTACGATTAAGTAACTTACAGAAGCCACTAACTCTCGTTGGGTATAAGGCTAACGCACAAAACGCACACGGAATTTTCGGATCAAAGGTCACTACCGTTTCGCGTAGCAACAGTTATTTCTAGAATATCAAAGGCCGCACTAGCTAATATTGCCGAATGCACTTATGCAGATTCTGAGTCAGACATAATGAGTCCCTGGGAAGCTCTCCAGCAGGAATGCGCGTCACAAATCCTAGACCGTATATTTACCGTCCGCGCCTAATTATTCCGAGTTCCCGACAAAAATGACAGCGTGCTAACGTTAGCAACCCTGACAGACGACTGGTGCGCTTGCGCGTTCTGCGTACGACCGGAAGTCGAACCGGTACGAATGCACCGCGCCGAGCGCCCTCTCGCGTTAATTCTTGAAATTAGCGTTTGGCGCGAACAGAAGCCATTCAGTGTTGCCGCGTATACAAAAATAAAGTTCCTCGTGGCTGAGATTTTTATATTGTTACTATATTTTATAATATAATATATTTAACTTATTATAATATAACCTAATTCTATATTATTTAATGTTTATTTTTGTAGTATTGCTCAAATGACCTAATATTTATATATTGTTTTATTAATTGTTATTTTTATTATTAAAACATTATCTCCGTTTATTAGGGTTCCGTGCTCAAAGAGTGTCAACGGGACTTAAGTTTCCACTATCGTTCCGTCTGTCTGTCAGCAGGCTGTATTTTATGAACCGTATTATGTAGATACTTGAAATTTTCACAGAATGTGTATTGGCTATTATTGCTATAACAAAAAAAAAAATTTTCGTTACACCAATACAATATATAACTATTTTTTTTAAATAATTTGTGAATATTAGTAAGCCATTTAAATATAAAAATTAAACTGATAAAAATGAGGCCTTCTCATTTATATGCCATTTATTCAGAAGAAAAACCTATACATAATATACATAAATATATTGATACATTCGCTGTTAATAAATTATTCATTTTAAGTATTTCTGGTATACATTCATAACTATGAACTTAACTACTAAGCCATAGCATAAAATATATTTTCCCGTTAATGGATAATAGTTAAGCTGCTGGCATATACAATTTTTCACGCACACTAGCATCCTTGTAATTGTCTTATACACTCTAGAATATTGGGTTGCCGTATTCACGGAGCTGTTTCTTTCAGGTAGCGCGGTATCTAGTCAGAGCGCGCGGTGACCTATCATAAATCTATGCCTTAAAATTTGACAACCTATACAATGCCCGCTCAACGTTGAATTTTTGGACACGTATGGCAAGTTGTTAAATATTTTATTGTTCACATATTTTTTCGGCAAAACTCCGACATGCAAATTAAAAAGTAAAACTCATTGATGTAATTAAAATTTACATAACATAACATAATAACTTATGTTGCTCCATATTAATGAGTTAAATAAACAAGTTTGCGCATGTCAAATAAAAATTATATCGAAATGTCAAATTAGTGTAGTAAATAAGTATTTTTCATACAACCGTGAACAAATATTAGTTTCAAATCAGTGTAGTTATATAATGTCTATAAATTATTTTATAAATTAATAGCTACATACTATAGATTGATACATCTTTTTCTTGGTTTGAGAGGTCATAGAAATATTTTTCTTTATGCCATCTGTGACGTTTGAAATTGAACTGGCTAATCGGCAACTCGTATTTGTTTTGGTATTTTTCTAAGATAAGTACTGTTTTAGTTGCCCTCACCCGCTTTGAAAATCTTAAGATAATTTGGCGTATTTTACGTCTGGCGTAAACGAGTTCGCTATATTGTATCTATCTAAAGCTATAAGATATTTCGGGCATTTTTCATAATCGCCTCTAACGACTCACATGAGACGAAATTTGGTGATAGGATTCTCTTACCAACTCACCCAGTTCTGTGCCACGGTGTATATAGTGTAACGTACTATGAATTATTAATGTGGGGATCGGCAGCTGATGTTAAGAATATATTTATACTACAAGATTGGAGCTACTCGTGACACACTACACGTGCCACGCTGCCACTATATTATGGTTGTAGCACGAATGGGTTCACTCGACCGAGGAAGGAACACGTTCTCATAGAATACTAGCGTAAAATAGTATCTCAATGCTGCTATGTTTCGTATAGTGGGCACAGGAGACCCTTTTTACTGGAAGCGCGGTATTCATTTTAGTTTTCAAGGGTGACAACGCATATGCATTTTGATTCTTAGTCGAGGGTAGATGTAGATGTCTATGCGCCACAGCATTCATGTACCATCAGAAGGACTATGTGCTCGTTTGTCATTCTTACTCTATGAAAATATACAATATCAGACCAAACGACTCGCTTAGAAATCTATTTAAGCAACCTAATTTCTAATCTGTTGCTTCACAGTTTACGAGATACTGGATATTATTATTTATGTTAGAAACTTTTTTAATACTTTTGATAAAATGAGCGATGCCCGTAACTTTAACTCGTAATAAATCTAAACTAGCTATTTCCAAGAACATGCTTCATAAAACTAACGGCTCGTAAAAAATTAATTTGGATGTTAATTTTTTTCAAATTTGCACGAGTACAACTCAGTCTTCGTATTACTGAATCTATTGACGTCACCCAGGATAAAATGCCTATTTTTCTTTAAGTAAAATATTATATGGAATAACTTAAATCGAATATTTTAAATACCTACATAAATGCATGTTCCATTTTTATAAGGAAGGGAAGCAGCGATGGTGATAATGACGACAATGATGACTACTCTGACAGTGATGTAGACATAAGCGGAATTGAAATGGTAGATAAAGATTTAAACTTTTTAGTTTATGGTTCTTTTGGATATAAATATTATTTGAACAATATCTGTCTTGCTCGCCATACCTAACTGGTTTAAATTGACAACTTAGACGTCACAAGGAAGGTAAGGAAGGATTTATTGTGTTTACTTTGTATAAATTCAAGGCACATGTAATAAGCAGTCTGATGATGACAAGGTTAATAACAATATGATTATTTAAAAGGGTGCAAACGAGTATCAGGCTTACCTAATGGTAAGTGTTAACCGCATGAACATGAACAATTTGTGCCGTGTAGTGGCGGTTAAGAACATCCACTACCCCATATCTTCCCGTGGGTGTCGTAAAAGGCGACAGTGGGAAACAGGTAAGAGATGGGCAGCAGCATTTTCCTGATAACAGCAATATCACAAAAAAAACTGCGGTTGCCAACCCGCTCGCTCATTGTGGCAACTATGGTAATACACCTCCCAATGAATAAAATTACAAAAGGATGGCTCCCAGTACCCGGCGGCCCTCTATTCCTGGCTGCGGTGGCGACCATAGTAACGGCGGGGCAGGGGGTGCTAAGAATCTCCGGTGGAAGTTCGGTTGCCACCTACGACGACTCCACCTGGCAACTTATAACGCACGCACCCTGAGGACTGAAGAGAAGATCCTGAAGCTGGAAGAAGATATACACAAGTTACGCTGGAATATTATATGATTATCCGAGGTCCGAAGAGAGGGGGAGGACACGGTAATCCTCGAATCCGGCAACTTGTTCTATCACCGGGAGGGCGACCAGCTGTCCCAAGGAAGTGTCGGATATATCGTCCACAAGTCTCTCGTTGACAACGTTGTAAAGATTGGGAGTATGTCGACGAGGGTTCCTTATACTCAGAATCACCAAACGGTATTCGCTGAAAGGTCATACAGGTTTACGCCCCAACCTTGGCACACCCCGATGAGGAGGTGGAGGAAATGTATAAGGATATCTCTAGAACCATGCATTCCTTCGAAACCCACTGTACGGTGTTAATGGGAGACTTTAATGCAAAACTAGGCACAAGAGAGATCGGCGAGCTGAAAGTAGGGAAATTTGGAACAGGGCAACGGAACCCAAAAGGCCAGCAGCTGGCCGACTTTATGGAGAAAGAGGGATTCTTTATGATGAACTCTTTCTTCCAGAAGGGGCCCCACAGGAAGTGGACCTGGTCGAGCCCCGACGGTTCGACAAATAATGAGATTGATTTCATTATGACGACCAGACCACAACTGTTCAGTGATGTCTCAGTGATCGCGAGGGTGAAAACTGGTAGCGATCACTGAATAGTTAGAGGCACACTGAACCTAACGTTTAGGACGTTAAGTTGGAGAGGTCTCGTCTAATGAAGTCAACACTCCGTCCCCCTCATGCTCTAGTCCAAAGTCCCTAAACCTTTCAGCTTGAGTTACAAAACCGTGTTCAGTGCCTGGAAGACTGCAATGAAGTGGACGATATGAATGATAAGCTCGTGGAAACTGTCCATGCGGTTGAAGCTAAGTTTTGCAAGACCCGCCGCAGAAAAACACAAAAACTCTCCGATCACACTCTTAATCTCATGGCTGTTAGACGGGAAATGAAGCTGCAGTCTGCATCAGATTTGACAACATACAGGCAACTGAACAAACAGATCTCCAAATGCATGCGGCGGGACTTACGTAGCATTAATACTGCTCGTATTGAAGAAGCGATCTAGCGGAGCCAGGGCTCCAAAGTCTTTGCCAGAGATCTGTCTGCCAGAAAGAGCCAACTGTCAAAGCTGAAGACCGAATGTGGCAGCATCGTTTCCGGGACACCTGAGATTTTTAATGAGATTGAGATGTTCTATGGGCAGCTGCACACGTCATCGTTGGAGCTACACGCAAGTGTGAGTAACGATCCAAGAGCGAGTCTATCCGACACTATTCCAAAGATATTCCGGACGTCAGTCTGAGCGAGATTAGAATGGCTCTCCAGCACCTTAAAAACGGCAAGTCCCCGGGCAAGGATGGAATTACAGTGGAGCTTTGAAAGCGCGTGGAAAACCGGTACTTGAAGTCCTTCAGAAGCTCTTTAATTCCGTCCTCCATGGTGGCACTACTCCGGAGGCGTGGAGCAGAAGTGCGGTGGTCTTGCTCTTCAAGAAAGGTGACAACGCTCTCTTGAAGAACTACAGACCGATTTCCCTTCTGAGCCGCGTCTACGTGCTGTTTTCAAGAGTCATTACGAATCGTCTCGCACGCAAACTCGACGAATTCCAGCCTCCTGAGCAAGCCGGTTTCCGAAAAGGCTTTAGTATTATAGATCACATACACACCCTTCGGCAAATTGTACAGAAGACAAAAAAGTACAATCTGCCACTTTGCCTTGCCTATGTGGATTATGAAAAAGCCTTTGATTCCGTTGAAATTTGGGCGGTGTTACAGTCCTTTCAGTGGCACCGCTGAAGGGACTGTAGTTTACAAGTTGACTATCGGTATATCGAAGTGCTGAAGTGTTTGTACACTAGGGCTAAGATGGCTATCCGAGTACAGAACCAGAGCACGAAACCGATCCAACTGCAGAGAGGTGTAAGAAATTGCGACGTTATATCATGGAAACTCTTCACCGCCGCATTGGAAGACGTTTTAAAGCCACTGGACTGGAAAGAATACGGTATTAACATCAATGGCGAGTACATAACTCACCTTCGCTTTGCCGACGATTAGTACTTTTGGCAGAATCGCTGGAGGACGTAAGCACTATGCTCAATGACCTCAATAGTGTCTCCCGACGGGTAGGTCTTAAGATGAACATGGACAAAACAAAGATCATGTTTCATGTCCATGTCACACCTATGCCGGGAGTTGTTGGGAGCAGTAAGTTCGAAGTTGTTGACGAGTATGTTTTCCTGGGACAAATAGTCTAACTAGGTAAATATAACTTCGACCGAGAGGTCAATCGACGGATTCAACTCGGTTGGGCAGCGTTTGGGAAATTACGGCTCATCTTCTCGTCAGGTCTACTTTAAAACTTGAAAACGAGACTGTACAACCAGTGCGTGTTGCTAGTGATGATCTATGGAACTGAGACTTGGTCCTTGACTGACTGACATAGCCCAACGGATTAGTAAGCTGATGTGGCAATGGGCTGGCCATATAGCTCGAAGAACCAACAACCGATGGGGAAAAAAGTTTCTAAAGTGGCAGCCTCGTACCGAGGGACGAAGTGTAGAGCGTCTGTCCCCCCACTAGATGGAGGGACGACCTGGTAAGACATACAGGAAGTCGATGGATGGAAGTGGCTCAGGACCGTGTTTTGTGGCATTCCTTGGGGTAAGCCTATGTTCAGCAGTGGACTTGTGAAGGGCTTAATGATGAATGATGATGACATGAACAACCTCAACACCAGGGTTGTTGAAGGCGTGTTGCCGACCTTTTAAAATAAGTATAAGCTCGTTTCTAGAAGGTCCCTAAGTCATATTAGTCCGGAAAAATTACCGGTGGTAAACAATTCAAACGTTAAAGCTTTCTTACATTTTCTTGACATGTGTACAATGTATATAATATATTATTTTGTAAGGTTAAATTGTTAAATAGTTGTTGGAATAAAAAGTGATAAAATTTAAAATTATGTGCAACAAACTTTAATGTAAATTAAATAAATTCATAAATATAAACAATAAAATGAGAAAATCATCAATGTAGTCGAAGTCAATTACATAAACATTATTAAGGATAACTCAAAAAGTACCAGTCAGATCAGGATAAAATTAAAAATATGGGACCTCATGAGAAGCACCAGCATCCAAATTAAAAAATAATCATCTAAATCGATTAAAACAAAAAAGTTCTCAGGTAAAACATAAAAAAATACAGTCGAGTTATGAAGCGCCTTTTTTTGAAATCGGTTGAAAATAGTCTACTTATGTGTTTCTTGCTGCTTATTCTTACACAAGTTATCCCAAAAGTGATGCGTTGTTTTTTTGACTTTCAAAAAGTTCTTTGTATAGCTCATTTTCAGTAAAAGTAGTAAGTAGCATATTATGATCACTTGCAATCAACTTCAAACAAAGAGGTAACGGCACAGCTGTAGACTACAGATGTGTCGTCAGAAGACGTATAGCCTCACAGCGTGTTATTATACAGGTTCTGTATACCTTTTAGACCAGAACACAACAAATTACGCAGTGCTATTTGGTGGAAATAGTGGAAATCATCCAGACTCCAAGGCAGAAAAAAGTCCTACTACCAAATGATCATCAACAGTCCTACTGCCATTGATCATTAAGATCATCAATATTATTAAAATTATCATTACGGCTCATCACAAGCTCTCTGCTTCTGAACATAGACCTCCCCGTCGCAGTTACTCCGCAGATATCCTTTTACATAAGTTACGTTTCTATATGAAGTATGTTCAATGAGCTCATATAATGTTAATATTCTAAAGCATTGCAACCCTCTACAACAATCGATTTGACTCCTGATGATTATGTCACATCAAGAACAACAGCAAGGATTACCTGCAGTAGACGAAAATTAAAGAAATACATAAAAATTAATAAATATATTAGGAAAGTGCAAAAGTTAATTAAAACTAAAATTAATGTCAACAATTATATAAATGTATGTAAGGAAAAGCAGGAATTAATTAAGAAACTTAAATTATATTTAATTGAGGTGGAAAATATGAATAACTGTTATGAGACTGATATAGAGTGTGTAAATTCAACAATTATTGGCCATGAATGATCTGGTAAAGTCATGTAAGTATAATGAGGCGCACTTTGATTCCATAATAAAACATCAGAGTGTGTATCAACGCTCCATACCAGGTTCAACTAGGACAATATGTATAAATAATAACGATACCAGTAAGGACTCATTATTTTCACCTACACTCTATGACAAGGCCATGACAAAGAATATTAACTTAAAAAATAATTTAAATATTAAAAATTGAAGTTATTATATATTGTGATGACATAGGCAAAAATTTGGGCATGATGTTAAATAACTGTTTAAAAGGACATCTGGTTAGCAATTATTGTATGGCCGGAGCATCCTTTAGTCATATAATGAATAAAGTTTTAATTAGTAAATTTTGCCCTAATAGCACAATAAAAATTCTTGTTAGGAGAAGAGGCAATGTAAACAAAACTCAATTATTAATATATATTGGTTATCTAAATACTTTAAATATGTATAAAATTATCTTGTTTACAGTGCCTTACATACAGGGTTGGCCACAGGAAAATAAAATAAAATACAATTTAAATTTATTAATGAATAACTTTTTATGTAATAATAATTTAAACTTGACATTTAATAATCTATATTGAATTATTATTTATTATATACAGTATTAAAAAACTATAATAAAAACACTAAAAGTAAACCCCACGGACCGATATTCTCTACAGCAAATGGCACAAATATGTAGTCATCTCTCAGAGACTCATATTTGCGCTACTTTCTCAGTTCAGCTGCCTCTGATGCCGCCCTGGCTCTAGAGAGTGGCCGCCAGAGTGTCTACGCAAGTAGCATCCCACACTAGGGCTTTACCTCTTTCCCATGGGGCCAATGTCATACCGTTGGGTCTCCTGCCATCGTCTTTAAATATTCCACAAGGTTCTAAAACCGAGGGAACATTTATAGAGACAAGAGTCCTTGGGATGATATCGTTCAGAGAACCGTGCTGTGAAAACCTACCATTTAATTGTTATAATCACAATAATATAATTAATTTAATAGACATAAATAATTCAATTAAGAAATTTTGACTAGAGCTAAGTATTACCTATCCAAATATAGTTTAAGACAGATAGCAAATGTGCTATCTTATTGTTTATATCAGCCAAGGACTTGGCTACATAGACATTTGTTTCTATTGAGCAGTGTAATGACTTAATATGTAATTTAGAATCAGTTCAAAGTGATTTAAATTAGAAAATGAGACAATAGAGGTTATCTCTAGCAGTTATAATAATTTAACTGAATATGTCGAATAATTGTATGTGTAAACAATGCTTTAACTCTACTATATTCTTACGACCCACGATTCCTGACGAAATTAATCAAATTATATAATCCCTTCAAAACACTAATTCGGTGGGGTATGATGAGTTACCGACAAAAATATTAAAAATAAAAAAGCTTTTAGAAAAATTAACTTCGCAAATATCCGCGTTATAAAATAAAATGATGTGTCTTACCTAGTATGAAGAACACCTCCCGCCCTCCCTCAATTGCGTGCACTATCCCCGCCACCACTAATCCCAGCATCGCTACTCCCAACACCACTACACTAGGCAAGAGCACTGACGATAATACGACACGTGTTTCGCCTCTACACGAGGCATGCTCAGGTGATATAGACTCTACGGTGGCTAACCGCTAAGAATAAGATCTTAGCGGTTAGATTCTATTAATTATATTAAAAATAAGTTCTATAAATATAGCACCCATACTTAGTCATATTATAAACTTATCTTTTGCTCAAGGAATTTTCCCTGCAGATCTCAAGTATTCAATTCTAAAACCCATCTTCAAAAAGAGCGATACCAAAGATATTAATAATTACAGACCTGTTGCAATAGTACCCATTTTATCAAAAGGTTTTCAAAAGGCTGCTAATGAGACTTAATAATTTTATGGAAAAATTTAATATTATTAATAACGCACAAAATAGTTTTGTAAAAAATAAAACCACAACATTAGCGGCCTTCTAACTCGTTAAGTTTATTATAGAATGCATTAATGACGGTGCGCCGGTGATAGCTCTTTTATGGACATGAGTAAAGCATTTAACTTTGTTGATCACGGAGTACTTCTCAATAAACTCGACAGATACGGAATACGCAGGAAAGCAAATAAATGGTTGAATAGTTATCTAGGTCGAAGACAACAATGCACCGAAATAATAACGCCCAAAAACCTTATAAAGTGCATATCCGGTCTGAATATAGGTTAAACAAATATGGTGTACCGCAAGGAAGTATTCTGGGGTCTCTACTCTTTTTTTTCCTCATAAAAAGATTATTTTCGCTGATGACGCAACGATCATTCTCAAAAAAAAGGATTCTTGTATTTGATATAATAATAGTACACTAAGAGATATAATTGATTTGTTGAACTCTCACAATATAACTGTAACGTCTACCATGGCTATGTCTCATCGATATTGAAGTACGGACTTCTGATATGAGGCAATTGTTCTGAAATAGAACGCGTATTTAGCATCCAAAAAAAATGCATTCGAGCAATCTGTGGAGCACATTCCATGGCATCGTGCAAGCAATTAGGTATTTAAAGAAATGAAAGTGTTACCACTCGCATGTATGTATATAAAACATGCCGCGATTTTTGTCAAGCTATTCCCTGAATACTTCTGAATACTTATATTTTTTTAAGAGAAAAATGTAATAACAGAATATACCTTCCAACATATAAATTGACGTTCTTTCAAAAAAATTCGTACATAATTGCGATTAAAATCTTCAATTCTTTACCCGACGAGTTTAAACATTTCCCACTGATAAAGTTGAAAAACAAACTTCATGAATGGCTCTTACTTAATTGTTTTTATACCGTTAAAGAGTATCTTCATCATAAAAATCAAAAAAAATTAAATATTTAAATATCTGTATCTAAATTGTTTGAATATTTTACTGTGAGTAAATAAAACAAGACTTCGATAGAATAATTATTAGTTGGTTATTTTTCCTGATTTTACATATAAACATTTATATTTTGACATTTTTGTAAACGATTGTGCAACATTGTTTTACGTAATTATTCTTTTAACATTTATTTTGTTAATGATTGGGTATTTTTATTTATATTAGTAAACTAAAATTCATCAATAATTATTTTAAAGAAAATTTATTACATCTTATAACTATTTGGGCAAAATTTGCACGCCTCAATAAGCCAGAATGTATCGAAACTTTTATGTTTAATAACACTTTTGTAATATCAACCTACATTCTTTGCAAATAAATAATTATGAATTAGGATGACTTACGATGAAAAATGCTTTAAATGGTCCATAAATAGTTGATCTGGTATTTTGTTTTAAACAAGCGGTGAAATTTATACACCCGTCTTCAATATAAATAAAATGAGAACATCGTCAATGTAGTCAATTGAATATGCATTATTGAAAACTACTGGTCAGATCTTGATTACATTTATATGGGACCACATGAGAAGCACACGCTTTCAAATAAAAAAGAATCATCAAATGCGATTTACCTAGAAAAAAGTTCTTAGGTAACAACCATAAAAAATAAAATGCAGCCAAATTGAGCACCTCCTCCTTTTTTGGAAGTCGGAAAAAAAGAGTTTATCATGCACTTTATTTACTGCAAAGCGGCTCATAAAAGAAAACGAAGCATTTTTAAGTAAGATACCTAAGTCTGTACGAGTGTATGTACTAGTACTCAATTTCACCATTCAAAGTTGCTAAATAAATTTTAGTGTTCAATAATTATATAATACTGAATAAGAAGTTAGCTGCAGGTGTCAATTGACTGCAGTAGCCACTTACGATCAAGTGTACTGTAAGTTCATTGGCCACCACAGTTTATAACGGTTTCTAAATTTAGGGTGTCTAACTTCAGTCCTTTCGAAACCCATGATACTTCTCAAAGTAAACTATCAATTAATCAAAAAAATCGTCCCGATCTTTCAACATTAAGAAGACATTGTCACTGCAAAGCGCTGACACAAAGCTTGTGACGGGAAAACTTACTGTCGTTCGAAATGATATATCGTTGCAATTGTCTCCTTGGTGTGGCTTTGTATTTGCGCAAGCTGTTTTGATTACTTTGTGTTTATTGATCATTTATCAATAGCCAACTATACAGAATGCAGCTTTACTATTTTTTTTATAAAATGAGATTGACACTCGAAACACAGTCCACTTGATGGTAAGCGGATGCTGTGGCCCATACACATCTACATTTATCTTCAATTAAGAATCAATGCAAAAAAATGCAGATTGATGCTTCTCATCCAGTAAGAAAAGTGTCCGGTTCTCTACGTTTACCACACGAAACACTATTTTACGCTGGTATTCCGTGCGTGGACCCCCCATCCCGGTCAAACCGACCCATTCGTGCTACTACAATAATATAGACGCAGGGTGGCTCTACCACGTACTATGTGGTAGGACTACTTTTCTGCCCAGTATGTATCATCATCACCATATATCTGGGCCAATGAAATTGTAAATTGCAATTTTAAGTGCTGATTTACCACGTGCTCGACTGTGAAGGAAAACCTCGTGAGGAAACCTGCATGTCTGAGAAAGAAGAAAAAAAATATTTCGAAGACATGTGAAGTTCGCCAATACGCATCGGGGCAGCGCGGCGGACATTTCCTTGCCCTAAAACCCTCCCAGAAATGAGAGGAGGCCTGTGCCCAGCAGTGGGACGTAAATAGGCTGCAATTTCACTCTTTAACTTTTATATATCTGCGCCAAATAGCAATGTGTACACTGCTGTATTCCAGTCTAAAGGGTTTTGAGCCGTTACAGAACATGAGGCATTCCATCTGAATCCTTAGAGGTGACAATCTGTAGCCTTCTTTATTTAAAGTTGACTGCAAGTGAAAATAATATACTAAAAATAGGTAAACCGTATGGTGGTGGTTGCGTCAATTCAAGTGAAACTACTTTTATTGAAAATGAATTATACAAAGAACATTTTGAAATTCAAAAAACTACTCCATCACTTTTTTGAGTACTTGTGGGAAGAAGCAGTAAGAAACCCACAAAGAGACTATTTTTTTTATAGGATAGGGTCACAAACGAGCACACAGTCCACCTGATGGTAAGTGGTTGCTGTAACCCATGGACATCTACATCTATCCTCGATTACGAATTAAGATGCAGATGCGTTGTCACCCTTGAGGACTAAGATGGAATGTCTCGTTTCCAGTAAAAAGGGTCTCCGGTTTTCTACAATCACCTTCCTAAATACAGCAGCATTAAGCTGATATTTCACGCTGGTTTCTGTGAGAACGTGGTCCTTCCCAGGTCGAGCCGACCCATTCGTGCTACAACTATACAACTAAGATAGCTGCAGCATGGTTCACCATATATGAAAATATTATATTAATACTCCAACAGTTACAATGTAATCAGGTAAAAGATGATGATTAATTTACAACACACTTTATATTTGCTTCATATTTCATGAATAATTATATATAAGATAAATGGATTAGTTTCAAAAGTGAAAGGAGCTTGCTATATACTCGTATTATAAAAAAATTCGCCAAAAACTTTGGTTATTTTACCTAAACTCTTAACGCATTTTTTGGCACTTTATGGGTCGTTTATTGTCATTTTATGTTGCCTTTGCTTATAGAAGTCTGATGCACGTGAATCGTAAAATGTTTGAAGACGTTCTTTACTGCTTGTTGGATAAGGTAGTTGTCCTTTTTTGAGACTATGCGGTACTCATTGAGGTACCCATTTGTCAAGATCCTATATTTGAACTCGTAAACTGATGCTAGCTTAACCGTAGTTCAAGACGGATCTATTTCCATTTTCGTATTCAGTTTGTTAATGTTAATATTAGATCAAAACAGGTCGAGCGAAGTTAGTAGTACTAGTTCCGTATACATCATTGATATTGCGTTTCATAAGACGCATTGCTTATTTATTTGCTTTGTATTAGAACTTATATCTAAAAATAACACGAATTTTCTTATAGCTATAAATATAGCAACAGTAAAAAAAAAACAACAACAGAAATTGATTTTGAAAAATCAAGACGTGCCGTAAAACTATGTATGTAGTCTATGGCCATTCCATATATTTCAGACTCTTGCGAGAAAATACTGCATTTAGAAGTAGTCTTTGTAATAGAAAGAACTTAAATAGACTTTAGATAAGCTTAAAATAAAAGTCAGTATCACTATTTAAATAACCATTACTATTACCGTGCATCAAAAACCACACCGATAAAACTAGGCAGGGAGGCGTAGTTTTATTGGTCGGGATAGATTGCTTCATAGGGCCATAGTTAAATATTTGTTATAGTTGCAACGATTGGGTGGTTTTTATTTATTAATTTTTTAGTTTTTATTAGAAGACACTGCTTTGTTTCACTCTGTCGCTTCTTACGACACGCACGGGACGACACAGGGTAGGGGATATTCGTACGCCACCACTAAACAATGAATTATTGAAATTGGTATGTTTTTAATTTTGATAGCAATTCATTGTTGATAGGAATCGATGTTATCTATGTTAGATATTTGTGGTAGTATCGATGTTATTTTATATTAAGACACTCAATTCAATGTTCAACCGGAGACTCTTTTGCTAGAAATGAGGCATTCCATCTTAGTCTCCAGGGATCACGACGCATATGCATTTTGATTCTTAATTGAGTTTACATAAAGATGTCTATGGGCACAGCATCCACTTACCATCTGGTGAACTGTGTGCCTGTTATCATCCTTATTCTATTAAAAAAAAAACAGTTGTATTTTTTTAACTAATAATTTCAACAACAATAATGCGTCATAGGATCAAAGTATTGTCGAGAAGAATACGAACGTTAATCAAACATTTCATTAGTCTATTTTGGAGTCTTTGCCAGTTTTAAAGCTTTCGCTTAGACGAGAGTCATCAAACTTTTTTGGTTCGGGACGAGAGTCACGTCAAAGAATATTGCTTTTGAAAGAACGTAAATGAGTTTTGTTAAATTCTGCTGCTAGTTGAACAATGCCAATGAAGCTCTGTATTTTGAATACAGAGCTTTGTATACATGTCCGAAAACAATGTCTTCATATAAAAAAATATTATATTTATTTATTCAATTTTATTAGGCTCTCTTGGGTTTTCTGCATTTGTTTATTTATAGTTTATAAGTATAAATTGTAACTATTGGGAAAATAAAATCTACTTGTAAGTTTCTTGCTGCTTGTCGCTTCTGCTCACAAGGTCTACCGATGGCGTAGTTTCTTCACTTTCAGAAAGTGCTTTGTACCAATTTCCTTAACCTTTGATTTTTATCAAAATAAGTCAGTGCATTTCACCAACTGTGGGTAGATCACCACTTATCATCAGGCGGGAAAGTGAAGCAATGGCTTATAATAATCGAAAAAACTGCCTCAGTAGATTCTAGACAATTGGTATTATTTACATAAATCTTAAGATTTGTGATAGCCCATTTTACACAATATCTCAAGGTTCATAATTTCTTTTACGCAATTTCCGTTTTATAAAATTAGCGATTCAAGATAGTATTTCGTGAGTATTGTGTCTAAATACAATTTCCAGACACTATACAGATATCGTTGCAGCTTCTCTTAAATCCACTGCTGAACACCTTCCCCATAGATTGCCACATAGGAGGTATATTTACCAAAGTTACAGTACAGCTCACATTACATCACATTCTTGGCAGATAGATCGGAAGCCGCACTTCATATTTTTAACCGACTTCAAAAAGAAGTACTTAATTCAACTATATGTTTTTATGTGTGTTACCTAATAACTTTTTTCTGAGTGAACCGATTTTTATAATTATTTTTTTATCTCAAAGCTGGTGCTATTTATGCGGTCACTTTTAAATTTAACTAAGGTGTAACCAGTTGTTTTTGAGTTATTTTTAATAATTTATATTAAAGTAGGCTGTACAATATTTTTAATTTTACCATCTGTTTAGTTATTCTTAGGAATGCTGTTGATTTTTTCCCTCTATCGCCTCTTACGACAACCATAGAACGATATAAAGTAGTGGAGATTGTTACACCGCAACTACATCAAGGTCATGCATTATACGTTATACTTAAATTGCTTTCTATTGTCTCTTTATAAAGTTCAATGTTTATAATAATTTTCATTTTATTCATTTTTATTAATAATAGCCTGTAGTGTAGTAAGCCTGTGTGCGGGTAGGGCATGACCTGTCACCCATGTTTAGCGTCCAAATGGGCGTAAAACAGGGTTGTGTCATGTCTTCCTGGCTGTTCATACTGTATCTCGACAGCTGTTTACAGAAACTGAAAGATAGCTGTTTGGGTGTGAAATTGGGTGACATAAAAGTAAATTGTCTGCTGTATGCTGATGATGCAGTGCTTATTGCACCATCAGAGGCAGAACTGTAGGCATTAGTCACGTGTATGAAAGAGGATTGCGAAATTAAAGGTCTCCGTTTGAATGCTAATAAAACTAATGTTCTGGTATTTGAAAGGGACGAAGAGAGAACGAAGTTTTAACAGTGGTAGAGCCACGCGCAGCTTTCGCTGTCGCACGGATGGGCCGGCTCGATCCGGGGTGGTACCACGACCTCACAGAATACCAGCGTGAAGTAGAGGTTTACCTCTGCGTTTCGCTTGGTGAGTGCAGGTGGCCGGAGGCCCTTTTTACTGGAAATGAGGCATTCCATCTTAGTCCTCACGGGTGACAACGCATCTGCATTTTGATTCGCAAGCGAGGATAGATGTAGATGTCTATGGGCCGCAGCAACCACTTACCATCAGGTGGACTGTGTGCTCGTTTGTCACCCTTATCTTATAAAAAAAAAAAAAAAAAAAAAAAAAAAAAAGTGTGAAATATGGGTAAATCAGGAATGTCTAGAACAGGTAAATGAAATTGTATACTTGGGGAGTGCTTTTAGCCGGGATGGAAGATGTGATTTAGATGTGGATAGGCGTGTCGCTGTCGGGAACAAAGTCAATGGTGCCCTAACTGCGTTTGTCAAAAGGCAAGGCGTAGTGAAGTGTGCACGCCTTGCAATACATAACGCAGTGTTGGTACCGACTTTGTTATATGGCAGCGAAATCTGGGTATGCCAGAAGAAGCATAAAAGCAAGTTGAATGCAGTGGAGATGCGATCTCTTCGTAAAATGTACGGCGTTACCATGGCCGACCAAAAGCGAAACGAAGAGATTCGCAATATGGCAGGTTTGAAAGATGACCTTATCACAAAAATTGATAAGGGCGTGCTTCGATGGTTTGGGCACGTTGAGCGAATGAGTGAAGACCGAATGGTAAAGAAAATATATAGCGCGAAAGTAAATATTAAAAGGTGTCGAGGTAGACCGAGACTAACTTTCGAAGACCATGTGAGCAAATTGCTCGAAGAGGGGAGGGTCAAGAGTACTCGGATACCTAGACGTGCATGTATGAAGAATATAATGAATCTGAAAGAAGCGAAAGAGGTATGTAAGGATCGTGACACTTGGCGATCTGTTCTCTCTGGCTACCCCGTCAGGGATTGTGCGTGAAGATAAATAATAACAATAAAAATATATACAAAATAGAAATAAACCTTACACTGTGATTGTCTAATATTTTAATAATAACTAAATAATAATTTAAAGTGCAAATGTGATAGTATTTAATGATTGAATATTAAAAATAAATAGAAGGTAAGGTACATAAGGGTAATAAGATCACCTTAAGCTTTACCATCCTACAAAACCAAAACTAGGAGGAGAACAAAGACAAAAACACGAAGTCTTATACTGTAACTAATATTCTATATTACGAAAAAATAGCAAACAAGCCTTGCCAATAATTAGGAACATTTTGAAAAATCAACGTAAAAAATCGACCAAATTTTTTACTAATAATGCCAACTGTTAAAATGGCGTCGATAAAGCAGCGTTTTTAACCCTATACTATTACATTGACTTATGAAGAGTTATCCTATCACAGAGCCATCTATGCAGGCAAGGCTGTAGTTTTTGAGTTATAAGAAAGTTACCATACTACCCGGATGGCCATGTTATTACCCTCACGTACCATATTACGTTTCAATTTAAATTTCTATTGGAGAACTGTGAATATTTTAATGTATGAATAATGTAGAATAGTATAGAATAGAATATTTTTATTCAATATAGATTACATGTAATTCATAATGAAAGTCACTATATAGATACTATTAGATATGCGCTAAGTTATTCAGAGAACAAAATATCCACATTTCACAGCGTAATTACTCTCATTATGTCGTGGCATCTAGTCCCGGTGATAAATGTCGGTGATAACGAGTCCCTTCTTAACACTAATAGGATTGTTAGTGTCATTGTTATGTGCACTTAGCATATTGTATAGGTTACACAGTATATATTATATAATATGTAACGTATACAATATGCTAAGTGCGTTATCAGAATCAGCATTCAATATTTAGAAATAACTTTAATTCAGAAAACTAGTCCATAATTTTTTTAAATTAAATTTAAATAATTTTTTATTTGCAAATTGTATGTGGTTTTATTACCTCAAGTAAAGTGGGGTCTTTTTTCGATATTGGTTCTGATAACGCACTTAACGGGAACCACAAGGTTTTGTTACATGTTGTGTATTAGAACTGTTTTCATATTTAATTTTTCGACATATTATCTTTGAAATCAATATTCTCCTTTATCTAGTAAAACAATAATGTAATAAGCGACAGAGGACTACGTAATAATGACTTAAAATAAAAAACTGCGGTTATCAACCCGCTTACCAAGCGTGGCAACTATGGCAAATATACCCCCTAGGAGGCAATCTATGACTTTACCATGCTGTTACGGCAAATGGAACGTGTTCCTTCCTGGTTATTCTCTGATTAGATATTTTTTCCGTAGCAGTGATTAAAGCATAAACGACTTTCAATAGGTACACATTCTCGTAATCTATATGTTAAGTTATTATACAGTTAAGGAATGCCTTCTTAATCTTTAGGATATGAAAAATAGGGTATGAAATTATTAAAGTAACTATTTAGATGACATTCCAGTTGTTGTTGTTTTGTTAAATTCTCCATTCAAAAGCTCCATTTCATCATCATCATTCATCATTACAGCCCTTCACAAGTCCACTGCTGAACATAGGCCTCCCTCAAAGAATGACACAAAGCACGGTCCTGAGCCACCTGCATCCATCGACTTCCTGCATATCTTACCAGGTCGTCACTCCATCTAGTGGGGGGACGCCCCACACTTCGCCTGCCGGTACGAGGCTGCCACTCGAGAACCTTTCTTCCCCATCGGTTGTCGGTTCTTCGAGCTATATGGCCGGCCCATTGCCACTTCAGCTTACTAATCCGTTGGGCTATGTCGGTTACTCTGGTTATACTGCGGGATATCCTCATTTCTGAGTTTATCACGCAGGGAAACTCCGAGCATAGCCCTCTCCATAGCTCGCTGAGCGACCTTGAGCTTCCTCATGCGGCCAGCAGTGAAGGACCACGTCTCAGTTCCGTAAGTCATCACTGGCAACACGCACTGGTTGTACAATTTCGTTTTCAGGTTTTGAGGTATGTCTGACGAGAAGATGTGTCGTAGCTTCCCGAACGCTGCCCAGCCGAGTTGAATCCGTCGATTGACCTCTCGGTCGAAGTTGGACTTACCTAGTCGGACTATTTGTCCCAGGTAAATATACTCGTCAACAACTTCGAGCTTAGTGCTCCCAACAACTACCGGCATAGGTGTGACATGGACATTGAACATGATCTTTGTTTTGTCCATGTTCATCTTAAGACCTATCCGTTGGGAAACACTATCGAGGTCATTGAGCATAGTGCTTAGGTCCTCCAGCGATTCTGCCATAAGGAGTGATGTACTCGCCATTGATGTTGATACCGTATCCTTTCCAGTCCAGAAGCTTGAAAACGTCTTCCAATGCAGCGGTGAAGAGTTTCGGGGATATGACGTCACCCTATCTTACACCTCTCTGCAATTGGATAGGTTTCGTACTCTGACTCTGTACTCGGATAGCCATCGTAGCCCTACTGTACAAGCACTTCAATACTTCGATATACCGACAGTCAACTTGGCACCGCTGAAGGGACTGCAGCACCGCCCAAATTTCGACGGAATCAAAGGCTTTCTCATAGTCCACATACGCCAGACATAGTGGCAAATTGTACTCTTCAGACTTCTGTACAATTTGCCGAAGGGTATGTATGTGGTCTATTGTGCTAAAGCCCTTTCGGAAACCGGCTTGTTCGGGAGGCTGGAAGTCGTCAAGTCTGCGCGCGAGACGATTCGTAATGACTCTCGAAAACAGCACGTAGACGCGGCTCAGAAGGGAAATCGGTCTGTAGTTCTTCAAGAGAGCGTTGTCACCTTTCTTGAAGAACAAGACCACCGCACTTCTGCTCCACGCCTCCGGTGTAATGCCACCATGGAGGACGGAATTAAAGAGCTTCTGAAGGACTTCAAGTACCGGTTTTCCACCCGCTTTCAGAAGCTCCGCTGTAATTCCATCCTCGCCTGGGGCCTTACCGTTTTTAAGGTGCTGGAGAGCCATTCTAATCTCGCTCAGACTGACGTCCGGGATATCTTCGGAATAGTGTCGGATGAGACTCGCTCTTGGATCGTTACTCACACTTGCGTGTGGCTCCAACGATGACGTGTACAGCTGCCCATAGAACCTCTCAATCTCACTCAAAATCTCAGGTGTCCCGGAAACGATGCTGCCACATTCTGTCTACAGCTTTAACAGTTGGCTCTTTCTGGCAGACAGATCTCTGGCAAAGACTTTGGAGCCTTGGTTCCGCTCGATCGCTTCTTCAATACGAGCTGTATTGAAGTTGCGTAAGTCCCGCCGCATGCATCTGGAGATCTGTCTGTTCAGATGCCTGTATGCTGTCAAGTCTGTTGAAGAATGTAGCTTCATCTCCCGTCTAACAGCCATGAGATTAAGAGTGTGATCGGAGAGTTTTTGTGTTCTTCTGCGGCGGGTCTTGCAGAACTTAGCTCCGACCGCATGGACAGTTTCCACGAGCTTGTCATTCATATCGTCCACTTCATTGCAGTCTTCTAGGCACTGAAAACGGTTTTGTAACTCGAGCTGAAAGGTTTCGGGACTTTGGAACAGAGCACGAGGGGGACGGAGCGTTGACTTCATTAGACGAGACCTCTCCAACTTAACGTTTAGGTTCAGTGTGCCTCTAACTGAGACATCACTGAACAGTTGTCGTCTGGTCGTCATAATGAAGTCAATCTCATTTTTTGTCGAACCGTCTGGGCTCGACCAGGTCCACTTCCTGTGGGGCCGCTTCTGGAAATAAGAGTTCATCATAAAGAGTCCCTCTTTCTCCATGAAGTCGGTCAGCTGCTGGCCCCTTGGGTTCCGTTGCCCTATTCCAAATTTCCCTACTTTCAGCTCACCGTTCTCTCTTGTGCCTAGTTTTGCATTGAAGTCTCCCATTAACAAAGTATATTGGGTTTTGGAGGAATGCATGGCTCTAGAGATATCCTCATACATTTCCTCCACCTCATCATCGGGGTGTGCCGAGGTTGGTACGTAAGCCTGTATGACCTTCAGCGAATACCGTTTGGTGATTCTGAGTATAAGGTACGCAACCCTCGTCGACACACTCCCGATCTTTACAACGTTGTTAACGAGAGACTTGTGGACGATAAATCCGACACCTCCTTGGGACAGATGGTCGCCCTCCCGGTGATAGAGCAAGTTGCCGGATTCGAGGATTACCGTGTCCTCCCCCTCTCTTCGGACTTCGGATAATCCTATAATATGCCAGCGCAACTTGTCTATCTCTTCTTCCAGCTCCACGATCTTCTCGTCAGTCCTCAGGGTGCGTGCGTTGTACGTTGCCAGGTCGAGTCGTCTAAGGTGGCAACCGAACCTCCACCGGAGATTCTTAGCACCCCCTGCCCCGCCGTTACCATGGTCGCCACCGTAGCCAGGAATAGCGGGGCCGCCGGGGACTGGGGGCCGTCTCTTTGTTACATTCATAGGGGGGTATTTGCCATAGTTGCCACGCTTGACGAGCGGGTTGGCAACCGCAGTTTTTTTTATTGTAATTTTGGCTATTATCAGGAAGATGCTGCTGCCCATCTCCTGCCTGTTTCCCTTTGTCGCCTTTTACGACATCCACGGGAGGATATGGGGTAGTGGATATTCTTGACCGCCACTACACGGCGAAAAGGTCCATTTAAAATAATAAAAAACGATTTCATAAAATTTGAGGAATATAATAATTTAATTACTTCCGAAGTGGGGCTTTTTTATTCTTTGACACACTAAGACACACTTCTATCACTAAGCCATTTAAAATTTATGAAGTAGTTTTTAAATCTTTTAGTTTAATTATTTTTTAAGTAATAATAATATCGTCATTGGAAACGTTTTAAAAACAATTATGATGATAGAAGTTTCTTTCCTAAATATTTTGCTACTTCTTAAATTTATTTGAACCATGTTCTAGAGTCGTAAAAGGGGTGACAATAAAATAAACCATAACAAGGGATCTGAAGTGTCAACAAAGGGATCTTTCGGTTTTATTGTTTTCATTTGTGTTGTGGTAACTTTAACCTTTTTGGACGCTGATAGCGAATATTTTATGAAAAATAAAACGGTTAATTTGAAAGATTTTTTTTACGTTTATTTGACAGTTAAATTGTTAAATTTAAACTGAAAGCCAATTAACATTATTTAAAAAAATACTTACACGTTCTAATTTCGAAACAAAAAATAGTTCTTTAATAAATAAATCTTTTCGTCATCATCATTACAGCCCTGAAAACCACTGCTGAACATAGGCCTCTGGCATCCCCTGAGGACTGCCACAAAGCACGATCTTGAGCCGCTTGCATCCATTGACTTCCTGTCTTTTACCAAGTCGTCAACTCCATCTAGTGGGGGCCGCCCTATACTTCGCTTACTGATACGCGACTGTCACTCAAGAACCTTTCTTACTTATCGGTTGTTAAAATGACCCTCGGTAATGCTATATCTAACATTTAATTAAACTTAAACGTTCAATATTACAACATAACAACCAAGGTCAGTTGGCAGCAGTGTTGCCTTCATCATCTCCGTACGGTCAAAGATACAGTTCCTTTATAAATTGTACTATAAGACTAATATAAAGAAGGTATAGTCTACAATACAAATACACACTCGCCAACTAGCCAAGCCTTACGTATACTATAGAAATATATTACATTGTTTAATTCATTTTGTAAGAGGGAAACGAAATAGAATATAGGCAGCAAAGCCTTCCTGATAGCAACAAGAAATAAAATGCTGCGATCCCAACCCGACTAATGAGATAATCTATAGTGGAGGTCTATATATATCAATGAACTTTTGATGGATTCTAATGAAAGAAATGAATGAATGAATTCATTTTTAAATAAACGTAACCTCCAGAAGACTATAGTATTATAATATATTATGGTGATACAAATATCTTGACAGTGGTAGAGCCACGCGGCAGCTTTTGCTGTCGCACGGATGGGCCGGCTCGAAACGGGGTGGTACCACGACCTCACAGAAAACCAGCGTGAAGTAGAGGTTTACCTCTGCGTTTCGCTTGGTGAGTGCAGGTGGCCGGAGGCCCTTTTTACTGGAAATGAGGCATTCCACCTTAGTCCTCACGGGTGACAACGCATCTACATTTTGATTTGTAATAGATAGATGTAGATGTCTATGGGCCGCCGCAGCCACTTACCATCAGGTGGACTGTGTGCTCGTTTGTCACCCTTATCCTATAAAAAAAATCTTACTTGCTAAGGAATATAAAATACGAACTAATTTAAACCAACATGATAACTAAACAAAAAGTAATGAAATAACTTCAGTCCTTTTTAACACTCCAAAATAAAAGGATGGTCGACGCGTATATTTTTGAAATATGTTCACCGATTTCTCGGAAATGGCGGATAGTTTACATAACGGATTTAAATAATTATTTCTTTTATTTATAGCTTATTTAGGCTTCAAGGACGGTCCCATTAAAATTTAAAGAAAGAAAGCGAACTTTATTCTGTAACTGTTTGAACGGCATTTTAGTTGTTACATTGAACTTGTGACATTTTTTAGTGCACTCAAAAGAAAAAAAAAATATTTTTTATAAAAATTAAAATCCTATTACAAAAACTAAAAAATATAAAAAAATCCAACAATAACTTCTGAAGTCGAGGCTTTAATTTTTAGATTACACTAAGTCTTACCGTGGACCGAAAAATGCAAAATAAAGTGCGCAATATTGTATACAACATTAAAATAAAAGTATAACAATAAAACTTTCTGAACACATATAGTTGATTATACATGCAAATTTAAATATTTCTGATACAAGTAACGGAATGAGGATTTCGTCCCTTACGTGACTTGAATTGTTGAACATTGAATTTGGATTTATGATCAAGATTTATCCATGTCATTAGTAATTTATACTATGTTCATCTAAAAAATTTTTCTTAAAGGAGATGATTTGAGATAGATATTTAAAATTGTAATTTTTGAATAATAGTTTGCATAAAGGCATTAAGTGCGCTTTGTGTATACCGTATGCAATAAAAAATTAATTAATAAATAAATATTGGTTCATTACAAGTAAAACCAAGCAGCTCTAGTAAGTTACTTCAATTCAACAAAAGAAAACAGAACGCATAATCTAATCTACTCAAGACACAAAATACAAAAATGATTAAACACAAAAAAGATTAGAATTATCCATTCATCCATCCATAACAGCTTATAAAAGTCTGCCGCTGAACAAAGGCTTACTCCATAAATTGCCTCACAGGGGATTTTGCCATAGTTGCAACACTTGGCAGGCAAGTTGACAAACGCAGTTTTTTATAATTTTGTGTTGTTACCAGGAAGATGCTGCTGCCCATCTCCTGTTTCAGTTTTCCTCTGTCATGGTTTATATCTCACAATATAGGATTTTGGGTAGTGAATATTCTTACACTAACACTAAAAGAATAAGAAAAATATGGTAGGGAAAATAATAATGTAAAAAAATATAGCTACATAAGTTTGGTATACTCAGCTCATTCCTAAGCCTAATAACGCTGGTGTTCCACAAGGCTGCGTGCTATCACCAACGCTGTTTCTTCTGCATATCAATGATATGTTGCAAGCCGGTAGCATTCATTGCTATGCGGATGACAGCACTGGTGATGCTCTCTACACCGGCCGTGCCAATATTTCTCGGGAAAACGTCACCGAGTACCGGAACAAACTTGTGTCTGAAGTCGAGTCTTTGCTGGACAAAGTCTCGGATTGGGGGCGACTAAATCTAGTCCAGTTTAATCCTCAGAAGACACAAGTTTGCGCGTTTACCGCTAAAAAGAACCCCTTTGTCGTATCTCCTCAGTTTCAAGGTACTCCCCTTGTTGCCTCAGCCAGTATCGGAATCCTTGGCGTCGACATATCGAGTAGCGTGCAGTTTCATGGTCACTTGGAAGAAAAGGCCAAATTGGCCTCTAAAAAGCTTGGTGTGCTCAGCAGAGCGGGACAGTATTTCATGCCGGCTCAACGCCTGCAACTTTACAAGGTGCAGGTTCGGCCTCACATGGAATACTGTTCCCATCTCTGGGCTGGGGCTCCCCAGTGCCAGCTTCTTCCACTTGACCGCATCCAGCGCAGAGCGGCTCGAATCGTCGACGACCGAGTCCTTTCCGATCGGCTCGACTCATTGGCACTGCGAAGAGATGTTGCATCTCTTAGCATTTTCTTTCGCATTTACCATGGGGAGTGCTCTGTGGAATTGTTCGGATTAATCCCAGCCGCCAAATTTCACGAACGCACATCGCGGCAGAACTCCCGATACCATCCACACCATCTGGATGATTGGCGGTCCACTACTGTGCGATTTAGAAGATGTTTTCTTCCTCGCACAACTTCCTTGTGGAATAGTTTACCACCAGCGATTTTTCCGGACCGATACGACTTAGGGACCTTCAAGAAAAGAGCCTACTCCTTTTTAAAAGGCCGGCAACGCATCTGCAATTCCCCTGGTGTTGCGGTTGTTCATGGGCGGCGGTAGTCACTTACCATCAGGTGAGCCGCATGCTCGTTTGCCCCCTCTCCTATAAAAAAAAAATAACAAAATAGCTACTTAAAATTAATGTGGGTAGTAAATTAAGGGTACATATTACATTAGGTAATCCATAGCGGTTCTTTTGTGCATGATGTTTTTGCTTACTTGACAAATAACAGATATTATTATTAAAACTATTCTCATTTGTTTTAGGGTGCGCAATGTAAGAAGTTGTTTTATCCACTCAAAAAATGACGGCCCTATCGTATCCTAACCGGAACTTATATCTATTTAATAAATAAAATTGACATGTCTGTATGTACTATCAAAATAACTGCCTTATATTAAGATTAGGGGATTACTTGCATGCCATTACGACATAAATAATCACCTTATAATGTTTGTCAGTCTGTCTGTCTGTTCATGCTAATTTTTGAAATGACTGAACCGATTGTAATGGAACGTCACTAACAAATACAGAGCAATACCAAGAGTGATAAAGACTATATTTTATTTTAAAATTTTACAGATTAAAAGAAAAGGAAAATTAATAAAATAAATGGTGAATTCTTATATTTACGCGAACACTACACATTTAAATAAAACTAGTTTTTACGGATTTTATCGCGTTTATTATTCATACTGCGTGGATCGGAACAAACATTGATAATTTTTATCAAGAGGTAGCCGTGCTTAACTATGACATTGGGACGTCGAACACTTCAGTTCCCCGTGACCATAGGGAATAAAATAAGTAAATATACGTGATAAAATCCGTAGAAACTTGTTTTATTTAAATGTTTACCATTCGCGTTAGTATAAGAAATCTTTATATAAACCAGTACTGACTGGTAATTGCCAAAAATTGGTTTTCTCTTATGATGTTCTCATCACATAGTATTTAGAATAACCGAGGTTTGAAAAGGATTGAGACGCTTCTGCATTATAATAATTTAGAGGCATTGACGTAACGTGTAACATATGCTAGTTGCAATAGACCTGATGAATTTTACTGACTGCTTAGTTAGGCCAGTAATGTAAGCGCCAGGGCTGGTCATGAGGATTTTGTATAGGCATTGAAAATGAATAACGCACACACGTTCCAATATAATGTACAGAGTTTCGATGTCTGAGTTGTAAGCCACATGCCCGTTGTACACCTCGCTGAACGCTCACCACTAAAGTCTTACCCTACGATTCGATGTCTTGAAAATTATCATAAAATTTAAAGGCAGGTAGATTCTTCCACGCAAAACTTGTAATTTATTCATAAACTTGTTCAGAAAGTGTAATTTGGAACGTAATGAAATACGCTTACTAAATATTAATAAGCTATAAAAGGCTTTGTCTAAAAAAAAAATTTATTAATTCTTCTTGAATGTCTAAAATTTTAAGTGCATGAAACTTCCTATAACCACCTTATAACCACCCTTTAAATTACGACATTTATTGCATGGACAACAAATTCTTTCGTTCGTTATAGGCTATCAACATAACATAAGGACATAGGATACTACATAGGACTATAGATTGCCTCATAAGAGGGATATTATGTCTTAGTTGCTATGCTTGTCAGTCGGGTTGGCAACCGCAGTGTTTTAATACTTTGAATTTTAATTAAAATGCAGCTGTCCATCTCTGTATTTTTGACGTGGTAGAGCCATGCTGCAGCTATATTAGTAGTATAGTTGTAGCACGAATGGGTCGTCTCGACCGGGGAAGGACCACGCTCTCACAGAATACCAGCGTAAAATAGCAGCTTAGTGCTGCTGTGTTTCGTATGGTGAGTGTAGAGAACCGGAGACTCTTTTTTACTGGAAAAAAAAGGCATTCTATCTTAGTCCTCACGGCTGACAACGCATCTGCATTTTAATTCGCAAACGAAGATAAATGTAGATGTCTATGGGTCACAGCAACCACTTACCATCAGGTGGACTGTGTGCTCGTTTGTCACCCTTATTCTTTAAAAAAAAAACACTGCAGATCAATCTAAATAACTACCGTAATAAATTATTGTTTAAAAAAAGTCCACCTAATCACATCCCACAGTTTCATACATATTCATTGATGCGCTAAACTCATCATTTACTTGTCTCTAAGAAAAATACAGTCCATTAACATACGTAAAAAGCATTTGGAAGTTTTTTGTTTCGCATCTTCAGTTCTTTGTCAGTGGTGTAAGTTATGGTCCTCTCAAATATGTTTTACTTATTTTTCCTTAGAATAAAAATCTGGGTTTATACTGCATAAAACAAGATTTATGTTATTTTAGATTTTTAAAAGAACACAACACGGCAGTATTTTCAGCAGTTTTCTTCCACGCAGGACTTCTTTGTGGAATTATATACCACTGGCAATTTTTCCGGACCGATACGACTTAGGGACTCTCAAGAAACGAGCTTACTCCTTTTTAAAAGTACCTGACATTCCCCTAAAGTTGCAGATGTTGATGGGTGGCGGTCGACACTTACCATCAGGCGTGCAGCATGATCGTTTAAGGGACAAACGAGCTTCTATAAAAATTATTTAAATTTTAACTGAATAATCAGTAAGCTGAAGTGGTAATAGGGCGGCCATAGAGCTCGAAGAACCATCAACCAATGGGGTGGTAGCCTCTTGCTGGTAAGCGAAGTAAAAGGCAACCATCCACTAGAACAAGTGATGACCTGGTAAGAAATGCAAGTAATCGATGGATGCAGGTTTGCTGAGGACTGTGCTTTGTGGCGTTCCTTTGACGAGACCTATGTTCAGCAGTGGAAATAACAGTGGATGATCAGCGGTGATGATGGTGATGATAATAACATAAGATACAACCAAATTAAGTGGCACAAATACAGCTCTTCTAGAAAAACGAATAATTTAAACCATACGTAGTGACATATCCGTATCTATGTCATTTTGTCTACCGATCTGTGAATTGAGACTCCGAACTTCACGTTCACGTAAAGTCTTACATTATAAATTTGAAATGAACTAAATCTTTCACTGTACGGAGCTGCTTTGTATTGACCTCGGTCGTTATGCGGCAAAATTTAAGCTCTAAATGTAAAAGAGCGCTAGGTGACATTACCGAAGGGTAATCGGTATGACATTCGGTCAACATAACCTCAATATATATATATATATATATATATATATTCATTTGGGGTAGTGAATATTCTTCTATTATTATTCTTGATATTTAATTCATATAATAAAAGTTACATGACACTTATGACATCTTGTTGTTAACATAACAACAAGATGTCATAAGTTAATATATTACTATAATATATAAATGTGTATTATTGTGTCAGATATTAGTAGCACATAAGGTGGTTCATTGTTACGTAAAAGAGCGCCTCTCGTCATCAAATGTAAAATTTTGATGAATTTAAAATTAAGTAACACCACTGTGTCCTAAATTCATTAATAAATAAATAAAAAAAAATTACACTGGCACTTAATGCAACTAGCTGAGGACTGTGCGTTGTAGCTTGGGTGAGGACTTTGTTCAGAAGTGAACTTGTTATGAGCAGTGGTGATAATGGTGATGATGATGAAACTAATAATTTAAACCATATGTAGTGAGATATCCGTATTTATGTCATTTTGTCCACCGACCTGTGAAATGGGACTCCGAACTTCACGATCACGTAAAGTTTACAGTATAAATTTGAAATGAACTAAACCGTTCACTGTACGGAGCTGCTAAAGACAACACTGCTTTGTATTGACCTTTGTCGTTATGCGGCAAATATAAGCTCTAAGTTTAAAAGAGCGAAAAAAAGAAGTTTTAAAGGTGACATTACCGAAGGTTCGGTATGGCGTTCAGTCAACATAATCAGACAATGAAATTGGCAGCATTCGTCTAACAAAAAAAATCGTAAGAGACTTAAATCCAGTATCCAAGAACTTGACCGAAACCCGAATACTTTTATTACTTTGTATGTCTAACTTTGTAAAGTTTTATGTTTATTCCAGTATTTAATATATTTGTTTTTGAGGAATCTTTTGAGTTAACAGTAAACAGTTTTGACGGCTCCGTGGCGCAGTGGCTTAGCAATGAGTTGCTGCGCTGGGGGGCACGGGTTCGGACAAGTATTTGTATGGCCTACAAATGATTGTTCCGGGTCTGGATGTTTGTCCTTGTGAAATTTGTGTTTGTAAACTGCCTCCACGATACAGGAGAAAATTCTAGTGTGGGGGTAAAGTTTTTTAAAAAAAAAAGTATAGTACAATTTGTATTATCGGAATTCTATTAAAGTCGAATAGAATTAACTAACGAATAGCGTATAAAAGTTATAATACAGCGCAGGTGTCTCTATTTCTCATTTCATCTAGTAATGTCTACGGTAGTAAAGTCGTTTATCGTTTCGAGTAGTGAAGTGTTCTCTTGTAACAGCCTCTATAAATCAACTGTTAAACATTTTGTTGGTTTTGAAGGCTGCAAAGTCTACTACTTAAAAACAACAGTTCATGTTCTGAGCATAAGAATAGTTAGAAGAAACGCGGTTGTGCACATCGGCTGTTTTTCCGCACACATTCCTCTTAACCAATTTGGTTACGTGACGATGAAGATAAATTTAGCTTATTGTGTCGTCTGTGGTTAGTCAGAAGGAGTGAAATGTATGTAAGTACTACGTAAAACTAAAACCGGCGAAGAAAAAAACGCGGAAAGAAAGGTAATTTTTAGCCGTCTTACGTTTACAATTTGATAGTATGTCTCTAAGTTTTCTTTGAAGTGACACTTCTTTAGAATTGTTGTGATTTGAAAGTAGATGAAACGAACACGAAACATAATATACATCTATAGGACTTGGCTGCCGACGAAGCAGCGCTAGGTCGTGATGCGTCGCGCTACGCCAGGTCTCCGTCACTCGCTTAAAACCCTGCGTTATATGCCTACCGTTATATGTATCGCCCACGATACAACCACAGAATAAATAAGTACAGAAGTTGCACTCTTTTGATGTTGAGTGCTTGCCGACGTTTTAATAGCCTACATAGTTATTATTAATCAGAATCGTTTGTTGCCAAAATAAATGAAAAAAAAAATAATTTAACCTGCTCAAAATTCAAAAACTATTATACAAAGTTTTTATAAAAAGGGTTATTATAATATTAAGGAATTCATGGATGATAATAACCCCTCGGAAGGAGGTGATCACTACCAAGCTATTTCTATTTTTGTTTTGTGTGGTTAATTGTGATTACATGATTGTAAGCTGTTATTTAAAAAAAAGTCCCAGTGGGTTCTTGCTCGTTCTTCCCAGGACAGAGGTTCTTTTCGAACCAATGGTAATTAAACAAAAGAGTGACTTTCAATAAGTATTATTTAAAATACTTATACTTATTGAGAAAAAAAGTTTCTGTTTTTGTTTCAACACACTATATATTTGCATTCATAGAATTATTACGCATAGAAAACTAGTACGCGCACCGAAAGTGAAGCAAGTAAAACGTCACGCCTTACGGAGAAGAGCTCGCGAAAAATTGTAAAAATTACCGTTTGTGTTGTAAAATATTGTCACAACGGTGATGATAAACATAACAGAATTTATGATATTACATGTCACATATAAATTTATACATTTAATTCATTATAAGTACGTAAAACTAAAAAAAATACTTACCTAAGCTCTCATAATACAAATGTTGCTAGTTGTGGGGAAAAAATCACAATTTTCTTTTAAAAATATTTATTTTCTATTTGTGTTTAAAACGTTTAATCGCAACGCTCTGTGTAAAACTCAAACGTTTATATATAGATACCTACTTCTCTAAGTGTTAACATTATATTAACAATGGATACCTATTTAAAACTAATACGGAGTGATCGGCTAATCGCGAGTCGTAGACGCCAATTTAACGCAACTATTTTATTTTAATTGCTTTTTTTTATTGATTAAGGTTACTTTTTAGAGTATAGAATAAAACTTTTTTATTTAAAACATCATGAGATTATTAATAAGTACGCCTTTACTAACCAGATGTCATTTCACACCCAAACATTAACCAGATGTTACGTTAGACCAAAACATAGCCTATTTTAACCTACTCCCAAAATAAAGGTTATCAATATGTATGTACACTGATTTCTAAGCTTGATCAATTCGTATATACATGCTGAAATTTAGTGGTTGTTGTCCCGCAGCCAAATTAAACTGTCTCAATAGTACAGTCAATTTATTAAATAAAAAAAAATTACAATTAAAAAAGGGCAGATTAACAATAGTACACAAGCTATTCGGGCGTCCAAACTAGTTTATGTCGTATCACTACGCTTGAGAGTTCATGTTATGAACATTTATTAGTGGCCCTTTACTGTGTAGGAAACGCGCGATAGTACGTGCGATAGACGTAACACTACATTACGTCCAGCGAATTTTTTTTCAGACTTTATTATAGTAATTCGGTATAAGCTAGCTTGCACACCCGACCTACTTGTGAGATATTGCTACTGGTTTGAGATCGCATTCGAGTTTTGATTTTCTCGATTGTAAATCTGCCATTTTTACATCCTAATAATTTTATTTTAATAAATCTATTGTACTACTAAGACAAAATAATTTTACTTCGGGAAAACAACCATTAAAATTTCATCATGTATATTGGATCAATCTGTGTATATCCTTTCAAATAAAAAAATCTAAATCGCTTTAGAAATTGTAGAATTCTGAGGTAAAAAACATTAAAAAATACACCGAATTGATAACCTCCTTCCTTTTTGAATTTTTTTATTATATTCTCATAAAATACATCTTCGTAACTAATACGTAATCTTTATTATATCGATTTTTTAAAATTAGTCATAAAATAGTGATTTGCACAATTTGATTGCAAACGCCAGAAACTGGTATCACTGAATGGCGTGTATGTGTGCGTGTGACGAGCGTAGGCACATTCGACTCGCGCCCACTAACATTATGACCTTGCATCATTGCTCGTGTTTTGTACTGGACTGCGCTTCTATGCGTAATAATTCTATGTTTGCATTATATTTCATGAATAATTCGATATAAGATAAATGGATTATTTTCAAAAGTGAAAGGAGCTTGCTATATATTAGAAAATATTCGCCAAAAACTTTCTTTATTCAAAAATTTTACCTAAACTTTTAACGCAATTTTTGTCACTTTATGGGTAGTTTATTGTCATTTTATGTTGCTTTTGCTTATAGAAGTCAGATGCACGTGAATCGTAAAATGTTTGAAGACGTTCTTTACTGCTTGTTGGATGAGGTAGCTGTTGCTTTTTTGAGACTATGCGGTACTCAGTAAGGTACCCATTTGTCAAGATCCTTTATTTGAACTCGTAAACTGATGCTTGCGCAACCGTAGTTCTAGAAGGATCTCTTTCCATTATCGTGTTCAGTTTGTTAATGTTATCAACTATTTCTGGGTGGTCAGAAGGTTCATTTGTCAGATTAAAACAGCCCGAGCGAAAGTGATAAAACTATAAAATTTTATTCGTTAGTAATAATAGTTACGTATACGTCATTGATATTGCGTGCCATAAGATGAATTGCTTATTTATTTGCTTTGCATTAGAACTAATATCCGAAAATAGCACGATTTCTTATAGCTATAAATGTAGCAATAATAAAAAATCCAACAGAAACTGATTTTGAAAAAACAAAACATAAAATAAAAAATGAATTGAATTTAGTACTCTATGTCAAACTATGTATGTATCATCATTCATCATCACCATTACAGCCCTTCACAAGTCCACTGCTGAACATAGGCATCTCCCAAAGAATACCACAAAGCATGGTCCCGAGACATCCGCATCCATTGATTTCCTGCATGTCTTACCAGGTCGTCACTCCATCTACTGTAGGGACGCCCTACACTTCGCCAGCCGGTACGAGGCTGCCACTCGATAACCTTTCTTCTCCTACGGTTGTCGGTTCTTCGAGCTATATGCCCGGTCTATTGTCAATTCCGCATACCAATTTTTTTATAGGAGAGGTGCACACCAGCATGCGGCTCACCTGATGGTAAGTGACTTCCGCCGCCCATGAACAACTGCAACACCAGGGGCATTGCAGATGCGTTGCCGACCTTTTAAAAAGGAGTAAGCTCTTTTCTTGAAGGTCCCTAAGTCGTATCGGCCCGAAAAAATCGCTGGTGGTAAACTAATCCACAAAGAAGTTGTGCGAGGAAGAAAACATCTTCTAAATTGCACAGTGGTGGACCGACAATCGTTCACATGGTGCGGATGGTATCGGGAATTCTGCCGCGATGTGCGTTCGTGAAATTTGGCGGCTGGAATTAATCCGAACAATTCCTCAGAGCACTCCTCTTCTCAGAGTAAATGCGAAAGAAAATGCAAAGAGATGCAACATCTCTTCGCAGCGCCAATGAATCGAGCCGATCGGAATGGACTCAGTCGTCGACGATTCGAGCCGCTCTGCCCTGGATGCGGTCAAGTGAAAGGAGCTGGCACTGGGGAGCCCCTGCCCAGAGATGGGAACAGTATTCCATGCGAGGCCGAACCTGCGCCTTGTAAAGTTGCAGGCGTTATGCCGGCATAAAATACTGTTACGCCAAGCTTTTTAGAGGCCAATTTGGCCTTCTCTTCCAAGTGACCACGAAACTGCACGTCACTCGATATGTCGACGCCGAGGATTCCGATACTGGCTGAGGCAATAAGGGGAGTGCCTTGAAACTGAGGAGATACGACAAAGGGGTTCTTTTTAGCGGTAAACGCGCAGACTTGTAATTTCTGAGGATTAAACTGGACTAGATTTAGTCGCCCCAATCCGAGACTTTGTCCAGCAAAGACTCGACTTCAGACACAAGTTTGTTCCGGTACTCGGCGACGTTTTCCCGAGAAATATTGGCACGGCCAGTGTATAGAGCATCACCAGTGCTGTCATCCACATAGCAATGAATGCTACCAGTTTGCAACATATCATTGATATGCAGAAGAAACAGCGTTGGTGATAGCACGCAGCCTTGTGGAAGACCAGCGTTAATAGGCTTTTAGTCGGAGCATGCACCGTCTACAACGACCGTGATGCTCCGATCTGCAAGAAAGCTGGTGATCCAATTGCACAAATTCTCGGGAAGCCCATAAGAAGGGAGCTTCGAAAAAAGCGCTTTGTGCCACACCCGATCGAAGGCCTTCGCCATGTCCAAACTAACGGCCAATGCCTCCCACTTAGACTCTACCGCCTCCGCCTATCTATGAGTCAAGTAGGCTAGAAGATCACCAGCTGATCGACCCCGACGAAAACCGTATTGGCGGTCACTAATCAGCTAGTGATCCTCAAGGTACCGCATGAGGTGGGAGTTTATAACGGATTCCATTATTTTGGAGAACAAGGGAGTGATGGCGATAGGCCTGTAGTTGAACGGGTCTGAGCGGTCGTCTTTTTTAGGGATCGGGTGGACAAAAGCTGTCTTCCATGATTTCGGGACTACGCCTAGAGAGTAGAAGTACCGGAAGAAACTCGTTAGAACCGGTTCCAACTGTGGAGCACATGTCCTCAGCACAATTGGGGGATTCCGTCAGGCCCACTCGACTTGTGGATGTCCAGGGAGAAGAGTGCTTTGCGGACCGATCGCTGTGAGAACCGCACATCCGTCATGGAGCACTCACATCGCGGGATAGTAGGCGGTGTGTTCCCCCCGTCATCAAGAGTCGAGTTGGATGTAAAAAGGGAGCCTTAAAGATCGGCTTTCTCTTTTGCGGCGTGGGCCGGTGAGTCGTCCTCCCTGTGCAGATATGGTAGTGATGGCTTACAGAAATTCTATTTTTCAGACTCTTGCGAGAAAATACTGGATTTAAAAGAATTATTTGTAACAGAAAGAACTTAAATTAAATAAAATTCAGATTACCTTAAAATAAAAGTCACCATCACTATTTAAATAAGCATTACCGTTACAGTGCATTGAAAACCACAGACAGATAAACCTAGGCTTCCCTCATAGATTGCTTCATAGAGCCATAGTTAAATATTTGTCATAGTTGCAACGCTTGGGTTGCTTTTATTTATAATTTTTTTTTGTTTTTATTATAAGACACTGCTGCCCAACTCCTAGTTTGTTTCGCTCTGTCGCTTCTTATGACACCCACGGGATGACAAAGGGTAGTGGATATTCGTACGCCACCACTAAACAATGAATTATTGAAATTGGTATGTTTTTAATTTTGATAGCAATTCATTGTTGATAGGAATCGATGTTATCTATGTTAGATATTTGTGGTAGTATCGATGTGTTATAGCCTATTTAGGCTTCAAGGACGGTCTCATTCAAATTTGAAAAAGAAAGCGAACTTTATTCTGTAACTGTTTGAACGGCATTGTAGTTGTTACATTGAACTTGTGACATTTTTTAGTGCACTCAAAAGAAGAAAAGAAAATATTTTTTATAAAAATTAAAATCCTATTACAAAAACTGAAAAATATAAAATAAATCCAACAATAACTTCTGAATTCGAGGCTTTAATTTTTAGATTACACTATGTCTTACCGTGGACCGAAACATTGAAAATAAAGTGTGCAATATTGTATAAATACAACATTAAAATAAAAGTCTAACAATAAAACTTTCTGAACACATATAGCTGATTATACATGCAAATTTAAATATTTCTGATACAAGTAACGGAATGAGGATTTCGTCCCTTACGTGACTTGAATTGTTGAACATTGAATTTGACTTTGTGATCAAGATTTAGCCATGTCATTAGTAATTTATACTAAGTTAATTAAAAAAAAAAAGAAGTATAACTTCGCCTCCAGGTCCTTCAAAAGAGTTATTGCCAGGGCAAAGTCAGAGCACATAGGCAGAATTGGCGAGAAACTAGTTCGCCTTCCTTCGGGAACCCGTGCATTCTGGTCTCTCGCCAAGGCTGTCCAAGGGAATTTCTGTAAGCCATCACTACCATCTCTGCACAGGGAGGATGACTCACTGGCCCATGACGCAAAAGACAAAGCCGACCTTTTAGGCTCCCTTTTTGCGTCCAACTCGACTCTTGATGACGGGGGGAAAACACCGCCGACCATCCCGCGGTGTAAGTGCTCCATGCCGGATATGCTGTTCTCACAGCGCTCGGTTCGCAAAGCACTGCTCTCCCTGGACATCCAGAAGTCGAGTGGGCCTGACGGAATCCCCCCAATTGTGCTGAGGACGTGTGCTCCGGAGTTGGCACCGGTCCTAACGCGTCTTTTCCGGTACTCCTACTCCCAAGGCGTAGTCCCGAATTCATGGAAGACAGCTTTTGTCCACCCGATCCCTAAAAAAGGCGACCGCTCAGACCCATCCAACTATAGGCCTATCGCGATCACCTCCTTGTTCTCCAAAATAATGGAATCCATTATTAACTGCCAGCTCATCCGGTACCTTGAGGATCACCAGCTGATTAGTGACCGCCAATACGGTTTTCGTCGGGGTCGATCAGCTGGTGATCTTCTGGTCTACCTGACCCATAGATGGGCGGAGGCAGTAGAGTCCAAGGGGGAGGCGTTGGCCGTTAGTCTGGACATTGCGAAGGCCTTCGATCGGGTTTGGCACAAAGCGCTTCTTTCGAAGCTCCCTTCCTAATAATCCATTCATCCATCCATAACAACTTATAAAAGTCCGCTGCTGAACATAGGCTTACTCGCATAAATTGCCTCACAGGCGATTTTGCCATAGTTGCAACACTTGGCAGGTAAGTTGACAAACGCAGTTTTTTATAATTTTGTGTTGTTACCAGGAAGATGCTGCTGCCCATCTCCTGTTTCAGTTTTACTCTGTCATGGTTTATATCCCACAATATGAGATTTATGGTAGTGAATATTCTTACACTGACACTAAAGGATTAAGAAAAATATGGTAGGGATAATAATAATGTAAAAAATATAGCTACATAAGTTTGGTATACTCAGCTCATTCCTAAGCCTAATAACAAAATAGCTACTTAAAATTAATGTGGGTAGTAAATTAAGGGTACATATTACATTAGGCAATCCATAGCGGTTCTTTCGTGCATGATGTTTTTTGCTTACTTGACAAATAATAGATATTATTTTTACAACTATTCTTGTTTGTTTTAGGGTGCGCTATGTAAGAAGTTGTTTTATCCGTTCAAAAAATGACGGCCCCATCGTATCCTGACCGGATCTTTTATTTATTTAATAAATAAAATTGACATGTCTGTATGTACTATCAAAATAACTGCCTTATATTAAGTTTAGGGGATTACTTGCATGCCATTACGACATTAATAATCACCTTAAATGTTTGTCAGTCTGTCTCTCTGTTCATGCTAATTTTTGAAATGACTGAACCGATTGTAATGGAACGTCACTAACAAATACAGAGCAATACCAAGAGTGATAATGACTATATTTTATTTTAAAATTTTACAGATTAAAAGAAAAGGAAAATTGATAAAATAAAGGGTGAATTCTTATATTTACGCGAACACTACACATTTAAATAAAACTAGTTTTTACGGATTTTCTCGCGTTTATTATTCATACTGCGTGGATCGGAACAAAAATTAATAATTTTTATCTGGAGGTAGCCGTGGTTAACTATGACATTGGGACGTCGCACACATCAGTTCCCCGTGACCATAGGGAACAAAATAAGTAAATATACGTGATAAAATCCGTAGAAACTTGTTTTATTTAAATGTTTACCATTCGCGTTAGTATAAGAAATCTTTATATAAACCAGTACTGACTGGTAATTGCCAAAAATTGGTTTTCTCTTATCATGTTCTCATCACATAGTATTTAGAATAACCAAGGTTTGAAAAAGCTTGAGACGCTTCTGCATTATAATAATTTAGAGGCATTGACGTAATGTGTAACATATGCTACTTGCAATAGACCTGATGAATTTTACTGACTGCTTAGTTAGGCCAGTAATGTAAGCGCCAGGGCTGGTCATGAGGTTTTTTGTATAGGCGTCGAAAATGAATAACGCACACACGTTCCAATATAATGTCCTGAGTTGCGATGTCTGAGTTGTAAGCCACATGCCCGTTGTACACCTCGCTGAACGCTCACCACTAAAGTCTTACCCTATGATTCGATGTCTTGAAAATTATCATAAAATTTAAAGGTAGATTCTTCCACGCAAAACTTGTAATTTATTCATATACTTGTTCAGAAAGTGTAATTTGGAACGTAATGAAATACGCTTATAAAATATTAATAAGCTATAAAAGGCTTTGACTAAAAAAAAAATTATTAATTCTTCTTGAATGTCTAAAATTTTAAGTGCATGAAACTTCCTATAACCACCCTTTAAATTGCGACATTTATTGCATGGACAACAAATTCTTTCGTTCGTTATAGGCTATCAACATAACATAAGGACATAGGACAACCTATAGATTGCCTCATAAGAGGGATATTATGTCTTAGTTGCTATGCTTGTCAGTCGGTTTGGCAACCGCATTGTTTTAATACTTTGAATTTTAATTAAGATTCAGCTGTCCATCTCTATATTTTTGACGTGGTAGAGCCATGCTGCAGCTATATCAGTAGTATAGTTGGAGCACGAATGGGTCGGCTCGACCGGGGAAGGGCCACGCTCTCACAGAATACCAGCGTAAAATAGCAGCTTAGTGCTGCTGTGTTTCGTATGGTGAGTGTAGACAACTGGAGACTCTTTTTTACTGGAATAAAGGCATTCTATCTTAGTCCTCACGGCTGACAACGCATCTGCATTTTAATTCGCAAACGAAGATAAATGTAGATGTCTATGGGTCACAGCAACCACTTACCATCAGGTGGACTGTGTGCTCGTTTGTCACCCTTATTTAAAAAAAAACACTGCAGATCAATCTAAATAACTACCGTAATAAATTATTGTTTAAAAAAAGTCCACCTAATCACATCCCACAGTTTCATACATATTCATTGATGCGCTAAACTCATCATTTACTTGTCTCTAAGGAAAATACAGTCCATTAACATACATAATAAGCATTTGGAAGTTTCTTGTTTTGCATCGTCAATTTTTTGTTACTGGTGTAAGTTATGGTCCTCTCAAATATGTTTTACTTATTTTTCCTTAGAAATAAAATCTGGGTTTATACTGCATAAAACAAGATTTATGTTATTTTAGATTTTTAAAAGAATACAACACGGCAGTATTTTCAGCAGTTATCTTCCTCGCACGACTTCTTTGTGGAATTATATACCACTGGCAATTTTTCCGGACCGATACGACTTAGGGACTCTCAAGAAACGAGCTTACTCCTTTTTAAAAGTACCCGACATTCCCCTAAAGTTGCAGATGTTGATGGGTGGCGGTCGACACTTACCATCAGGCGTGCAGCGTGATCGTTTAAGGGACAAACGAGCTTCTATAAAAATTATTTAAATTTTAACTGAATAATCAGTAAGCTGAAGTGGTAATAGGGCGGCCATAGAGCTCGAAGAACCATCAACCAATGGGGTGGTAGCCTCTTGCTGGTAAGCGAAGTAAAAGGCAACCATCCACTAGAACAAGTGATGACCTGGTAAGAAATGCAAGTAATCGATGGATGCAGATAGCTGAGGACTGTGCTTTGTGGCGTTCCTTTGACGAGACCTATGTTCAGCAGTGGAAATAACAGTGGATGATCAGCGGTGATGATGGTGATGGTAATAACATAAGATACAACCAAATTAAGTGGCACAAATACAGCTCTCCTAGAAAAACGAATAATTTAAACCATACGTAGTGAGATATCCGTATCTATGTAATTTTGTCTACCGACCTGTGAATTGAGACTCCGAACTTCACGTTCACGTAAAGTCTTATATTATAAATTTGAAATGAACTAAATCTTTCACTGTACGGAGCTGCTTTGTATTGACCTCGGTCGTTATGCGGTAAAATTTAAACTCTAAATTGAAAAGAGCGCTAGTTGACATTACCGAAGGTTAATCGGTATGGCATTCGGTCAACATGACCAGATAATTAAATTGGCAGCACATGTCTAGCAAAAAAAAAAAGTCGTAAGAGACATAAATACAGTATCCAAGAACTTGACTGAAACCCGAATATTTTTATTACTTTGTATGTATACTAACTTTGTAAAGTTTTATGTTTACTCCAGTATTTAATATATTTGTTTTTAAGGAATCTTTTGAGTTAACAGTAAACAGTTTTGACGGCTCCGTGGCGCAGTGGCTTAGCAATGAGTTGCTGCGCTGGGGGGCACGGGTTCGGACAAGTATTTGTATGGCCTACAAATGATTGTTCCGGGTCTGGATGTTTGTCCTTGTGAAATTTGTGTTTGTAAACTGCCTCCACGATACAGGAGAAAATCCTAGTGTGGGGGTAAAGTTTTTTTAAAAAAAAAGTATAGTACAATTTGTATTATCGGAATTCTATTAAAGTCGAATAGAATTAACTAACGAATAGCGTATAAAAGTTATAATACAGCGCAGGTGTCTCTATTTCTCATTTCATCTAGTAATGTCTACGGTAGTAAAGTCGTTTATCGTTTCGAGTAGTGAAGTGTTCTCTTGTAACAGCCTCTATAAATCAACTATTAAACATTTTGTTGGTTTTGAAGGCTGCAAAGTCTACTACTTAAAAACAACAGTTCATGTTCTGAGCATAAGAATAGTTAGAAGAAACGCGGTTGTGCACATCGGCTTTTTTTCCGCACACATTCCTCTTAACCAATTTGGTTACGTGACGATGAAGATAAATTTAGCTTATTGTGTCGTCTGTGGTTAGTCAGAAGGAGTGAAATGTATGTAAGTACTACGTAAAACTAAAACCGGCGAAGAAAAAAACGCGGAAAGAAAGGTAATTTTTAGCCGTCTTACGTTTACAATTTGATAGTATGTCTCTAAGTTTTCTTTGAAGTGACACTTCTTTAGAATTGTTGTGATTTGAAAGTAGATGAAACGAACACGAAACATAATATACATCTATAGGACTTGGCTGCCGACGAAGCAGCGCTAGGTCGTGATGCGTCGCGCTACGCCAGGTCTCCGTCACTCGCTTAAAACCCTGCGTTATATGCCTACCGTTATATGTATCGCCCACGATACAACCACAGAATAAATAAGTACAGAAGTTGCACTCTTTTGATGTTGAGTGCTTGCCGACGTTTTAATAGCCTACATAGTTATTATTAATCAGAATCGTTTGTTGCCAAAATAAATGAAAAAAAAAATAATTTAACCTGCTCAAAATTAAAAAACTATTATACATAGTTTTTATAAAAAGGGTTATTATAATATTAAGGAATTCATGGATGATAATAACCCCTCGGAAGGAGGTGATCACTACCAAGCTATTTCTATTTTTGTTTTGTGTGGTTAATTGTGATTACATGATTGTAAGCTGTTATTTAAAAAAAAGTCCCAGTGGGTTCTTGCTCGTTCTTCCCAGGACAGAGGTTCTTTTCGAACCAATGGTAATTAAACAAAAGAGTGACTTTCAATAAGTATTATTTAAAATACTTATACTTATTGAGTAAAAAAGTTTCTGTTTTTGTTTCAACACACTATATATTTGCATTCATAGAATTATTACGCATAGAAAACTAGTACGCGCACCGAAAGTGAAGCAAGTAAAACGTCACGCCTTACGGAGAAGAGCTCGCGAAAAATTGTAAAAATTACCATTTGTGTTGTAAAATATTGTCACAACGGTGATGATAAACATAAAAGAATTTATGATATTACATGTCACATATAAATTTATACATTTAATTCATTATAAGTACGTAAAACTTAAAAAAATACTTACCTAAGCTCTCATAATACAAATGTTGCTAGTTGTGGGGAAAAAATCACAATTTTCTTTTAAAAATATTTATTTTCTATTTGTGTTTAAAACGTTTAATCGCAACGCTCTGTGTAAAACTCAAACGTTTATATATAGATACCTACTTCTCTAAGTGTTAACATTATATTAACAATGGATACCTATTTAAAACTAATACGGAGTGATCGGCTAATCGCGAGTCGTAGACGCCAATTTAACGCAACTATTTTATTTTAATTGCTTTTTTTTATTGATTAAGGTTACTTTTTAGAGTATAGAATAAAACTTTTTTATTTAAAACATCATGAGATTATTAATAAGTACGCCTTTACTAACCAGATGTCATTTCACACCCAAACATTAACCAGATGTTACGTTAGACCAAAACATAGCCTATTTTAACCTACTCCCAAAAAGAAAGGTTATCAATATGTATGTACACTGATTTCTTAGCTTGATCAATTCGTATATACATGCTGAAATTTAGTGGTTGTTGTCCCGCAGCCAAATTAAACTGTCTCAATAGTACAGTCAATTTATTAAATAAAAAAAAATTACAATTAAAAAAGGGCAGATTAACAATAGTAATACCTCACAAGCTATTCGGGCGTCCAAACTAGTTTATGTCGTATCACTACGCTTGAGAGTTCATGTTATGAACATTTATTAGTGGCCCTTTACTGTGTAGGAAACGCGCGATAGTACGTGCGATAGACGTAACACTACATTACGTCCAACGAATTTTTTTTCAGACTTTATTATAGTAATTCGGTATAAGCTAGCTTGCACACCCGACCTACTTGCGAGATATTGCTACTGGTTTGAGATCGCATTCGAGTTTTGATTTTCTCGATTGTAAATCTGCCATTTTTACATCCTAATAATTTTATTTTAATAAATCTATTGTACTACTAAGACAAAATAATTTTACTTCGGGAAAACAACCATTAAAATTTCATCATGTGTATTGGATCAATCTGTGTATATCCTTTCAAATAAAAAAATCTAAATTGGTTTAGAAATTGTAGAATTCTGAGGTAAAAAACATTAAAAAATACACCGAATTGATAACCTCCTTCCTTTTTGAATTTTTTTATTATATTCTCATAAAATACATCTTCGTAACTAATACGTAATCTTTATTATATCGATTTTTTAAAATTAGTCATAAAATAGTGATTTGCACAATTTGATTGCAAACGCCAGAAACTGGTATCACTGAATGGCGTGTATGTGTGCGTGTGACGAGCGTAGGCACATTCGACTCGCGCCCACTAACATTATGACCTTGCATCATTGCTCGTGTTTTGTACTGGACTGCGCTTCTATGCGTAATAATTCTATGTTTGCATTATATTTCATGAATAATTCGATATAAGATAAATGGATTATTTTCAAAAGTGAAAGGAGCTTGCTATATATTAGAAAATATTCGCCAAAAACTTTCTTTATTCAAAAATTTTACCTAAACTTTTAACGCAATTTTTGTCACTTTATGGGTAGTTTATTGTCATTTTATGTTGCTTTTGCTTATAGAAGTCAGATGCACGTGAATCGTAAAATGTTTGAAGACGTTCTTTACTGCTTGTTGGATGAGGTAGCTGTTGCTTTTTTGAGACTATGCGGTACTCAGTAAGGTACCCATTTGTCAAGATCCTTTATTTGAACTCGTAAACTGATGCTTGCGCAACCGTAGTTCTAGAAGCTTCCAAAGTCCCGAAACCTTTCAGCTCGATTTACTAAACCGTTTTCAGTGCCTAGAAGACTGCAATGAAGTGGACGATTTGAATGACAAGCTCATGGAAACTGTCCATGCGGTCGGAGCTAAGTTCTGCAAGACCGGCCGCAGAAGAACACAAAAACTCTCCGATCACACTCTTAATCTCATGGCTGTTAGACGGGAGATGAAGCTACATTCTTCAACAGACTTGACAGCATACAGGCATCTGAACAGACAGATCTCCAAATGCATGCGGTGGGACTTACGCAACTTCAATACAGCTCGTATTGAAGAAGCGATCGAGCGGAACCAAGGCTCCAAAGTCTTTGCCAGAGATCTGTCTGCCAGAAAGAGCCAACTGTCAAAGCTGAAGACAGAATGTGGCAGCATCGTTTCCGGGACACCTGAGATTTTGAGTGAGATTGAGAGGTTCTATGGGCAGCTGCACACATCATCGTTGAAGCAACACGCAAGTGTGAGTAACGATCCAAGAGCGAGTCTATCCGACACTATTCCGAAGATATCCCGGATGTCAGTCTGAGCGAGATTAGGATGGCTCTCCAGCACCTTAAAAACGGTAAGGCCCCAGGCGAGGATGGAATTACAGCGGAGTTTCTGAAAGCGGGTGGAAGACCGGTACTTGAAGTCCTTCAGAAGCTCTTTAATTCCGTCCTCCATGGTGGCATTACACCGGAGGCGTGGAGCAGAAGTGCGGTGGTCTTGTTCCTCAAGAAAGGTGACAACGCTCTCTTGAAGAACTACAGACCGATTTCCCTTCTGAGCCGCGTCTACGTGCTGTTTTCGAGAGTCATTACGAATCGTCTCGCGCGCAGACTTGACGACTTCCAGCCTCCCGAACAAGCCGGTTTCCGAAAGGGCTTTAGCACCATAGACCACATACATACCCTTCGGCAAGTTGTACAGAAGTCCGAAGAGTACAATTTGCCACTATGTCTGGCGTATGTGGACTATGAGAAAGCCTTTGATTCCGTCGAAATTTGGGCGGTGCTGCAGTCCCTTCAGCGGTGCCAAGTTGACTGTCGGTATATCGAAGTGTTGAAGTGCTTGTACAGTAGGGCTACGATGGCTATCCGAGTACAGAACCAGAGTACGAAAACTATCCAATTGCAGAGAGGTGTAAGACAGTGTGACGTCATATCCCCGAAACTCTTCACCGCTGCATTGGAAGACGTTTTCAAGCATTCTGGACTGGAAAGGATACGGTATCAACATCAATGGCGAGTACATCACTCACCTTCGATTTGCCGACGATATAGTCCTTATGGCAAAATCGCTGGAGGACCTAAGCACTATGCTCAATGACCTCAATAGTTTTTCCCAACGGATAGGTCTTAAGATGAACATGGACAAAACAAAGATCATGTTTAATGTCCATGTCACACCTATGCCGGTAGTTGTTGGGAGCACTAAGCTCGAAGTTGTTGACTAGTATGTTTACCTGGGACAAATAGTCCGACTAGGTAAGTCCAACTTCGACCGAGAGGTCAATCGACGGAATCAACGCGGCTGGGCAGCGTTCGGGAAGCTACGATACATCTTCACGTCAGACATACCTCAAAACCTTAAAACGAATTTGTACAACCAGTGCGTGTTGCCAGTGATGACTTACGGAACTGAGACGTGGTCCTTCACTGCTGGCTGTATGAGGAAGCTCAAGGTCGCTCAGCGAGCTATGGAGAGGGCTATGCTCGGAGTTAACGGTGGTAGAGCCCTGCAGCAGTTTTTTGCTGTTGCACGTATGGGCCGGCTCGAGCCGGGTTGGTACCACGACCTCACAGAATACCGGCGTGAAGTAGAGGCTCTGCTTCTGCGTTTCGTCTGGTGAGTGCAGGTGGCCGGAGGCCCAATTCCCCCCCCCCCCCCCCATCAACATGGTAGCGGAATTACAAAGTAGACTACCCCAGGAGGGTACCAGTACCCCTGGAGAATCCCTCGCTGAGCATCCACGACCATGTTATTCCAATCCTGAGCGTGGGTGCTCAGGCTGCCCCGCGTATTCTGGGGGGGGCAAAATTCCGCTCAAAAACAAAACTGCTCGGGGCAAGCTGAGCAACAATACCAAGGCGACCCCTGCCACGCTATCCGTGAATTTCTGCAACATCAGGGGACTTCACTCTAACCTAAACGCCGTCCACTACCATCTCGAGACGGCGAAGCCGGCCTTGCTCTTTTTGACCGAGACGCAGGTTTCCTCTCCGACTGATATTTCGTATCTCTCCTACCCGGGGTACAAATTGGAGCACTCCTTTGTGCCTCGGGCTGGAGTTTGCGTGTATGTTAGAGAGGACATCTGTTCTCGACGCCTCGGCAGTCTTGAAGGTTCGGACCTGTCCATCCTTTGGCTACGCGTAGACAGCGACGACCATCCGCGCGTCTACGGGTGCCTCTATAGGTCCCATAGCGGTAATGCCGAAACAGACCGACTCATCGACCACGTCCAAATGGCTACAGATTCCTTGCTACAACAGGTCCCATCCGCAGAGATCGTGATCCTTGGCGATTTTAACGCCCACCATGCCGAATGGCTCGGTTCACGTTTAACCGATCATGCGGGGAGATCTGTTTATGACTTTGCCTTGGCATATGGTCTGACACAACTGGTTACTTCGCCTACGCGGATTCCAGATGTGGAGGATCATACACCTTCCCTGTTGGACCTTCTGCTGACCTCTCATCCGGACGGATATCAGGTTTCCGTCGATGCCCCTCTCGGCTCTTCGGACCATTGTCTGATCCGGAGTGTGGTGCCACTCACGCTCCCTTCGCGGTTGCGTTCTGCAGGTTGCCGCCGTGTTTGGCATTACAGGTCGGCGGATTGGGACGGAATGCGGTCTTTCTTTGCATCCTACCCATGGGGGCGGGTTTGCTTCTCGCCGGATGATCCCAGTGCTGTTGCTGACTCTGTCACTGATGTGGTGCTACAGGGAATGGAACTATTTATTCCATCATCTGTGGTACCCATCGGAGGCAGATCTCAGCCTTGGTTTGGTCGCTCCTGTAAGACTGCATTGCGCAGTAAGCAGGAGTGTTATCAAGCCTGGGCTGCGGCTTCGGTGACTCGCGATGTAAACACCAGCACACTCAAAAAGAAGTATAACTTCGCCTCCAGGTCCTTCAAAAGAGTTATTGCCAAGGCAAAGTCAGAGCACATAGGCAGAATTGGCGAGAAACTAGTTCGCCTTCCTTCGGGAACCCGTGCATTCTGGTCTCTCGCCAAGGCTGTCCAAGGGAATTTCTGTAAGCCATCACTACCATCTCTGCACAGGGAGGACGACTCACTGGCCCACGACGCAAAAGAGAAGGCCGACCTTTTAGGCTCCCTTTTTGCGTCCAACTCGACTGTTGATGACGGGGGGAACACACCGCCGACCATCCCGCGGTGTGAGTGCTACATGCCGGATGTGCGATTCTCACAGCGCTCGGTTCGCAGAGCACTTCTCTCCCTGGACATCCAGAAGTCGAGTGGGCCTGACGGAATCCCCCCAATTGTGCTGAGGACGTGTGCTCCGGAGTTGGCACCGGTCCTAACGCGTCTTTTCCGGTACTCCTACTCCCATGGCGTAGTCCCGAATTCATGGAAGACAGCTTTTGTCCACCCGATCCCTAAAAAAGGCGACCGCTCAGACCCGTCCAACTATAGGCCTATCGCGATCACCTCCTTGTTCTCCAAAATAATGGAATCCATTATTAACTGCCAGCTCATCTGGTACCTTGAGGATCACCAGCTGATTAGTGACCGCCAATACGGTTTTCGTCGGTGTCGATCAGCTGGTGATCTTCTGGTCTACCTGACCCATAGATGGGCGGAGGCAGTAGAGTCCAAGGGGGAGGCGTTGGCTGTTAGTCTGGACATTGCGAAGGCCTTTGATCGGGTTTGGCACAAAGCGCTTCTTTCGAAGCTGCCTTCCTATGGGCTTCCCGAGAAATTGTGCAATTGGATCACCAGCTTTCTTGCAGATCGGAGCATCAAGGTTGTTGTAGACGGTGCATGTTCTGACTACAAGCCTATTAACGCTGGTGTTCCACAAGGCTGTGTGCTATCACCAACGCTGTTTCTTCTGCATATCAATGATATGTTGCTAACTGGTAACATTCATTGCTATGCGGATGACAGCACTGGTGATGCTCTATACACCGGCCGGGCCAATATTTCTCGGGAAAACGTCGCCGAGTACCGGAACAAACTTGTGTCTGAAGTCGAGTCTTTGCTGGACAAAGTCTCGGATTGGGGGCGACTAAATCTAGTCCAGTTTAATCCTCAGAAGACACAAGTTTGCGCGTTTACCGCTAAAAAGAACCCCTTTGTCGTATCTCCTCAGTTTCAAGGCACTCCCCTTCTTGCCTCAGCCAGTATCGGTATCCTCGGAGTCGACATATCGAGTGACGTGCAGTTTCGTGGTCACTTGGAAGAGAAGGCCAAATTGGCCTCTAAAAAGCTTGGCGTGCTCAGCAGAGCGGGACAGTATTTCATGCCGGCACACCGCCTGCAACTTTACAAGGCGCAGGTTCGGCCTCACATGGAATACTGTTCCCATCTCTGGGCAGGGGCTCCCCAGTGCCAGCTCCTTCCACTTGACCGCATCCAGCGCAGAGCGGCTCGAATCGTCGACGACCGAGCCCTTTCCGATCGGCTCGATTCATTGGCACTGCGAAGAGATGTTGCATCTCTTTGCATTTTCTTTCGCATTTACCATGGGGAGTGCTCTGAGGAATTGTTCGGATTAATCCCAGCCGCCAGATTTCACGAACGCACATCGCGGCAGAACTCCCGATACCATCCACACCATCTGGATGATTGGCGGTCCACCACTGTGCGATTTAGAAGATGTTTTCTTCCTCGCACAACTTCCTTGTGGAATAGTTTACCACCAGGGATTTTTCCGGACCGATACGACTTAGGGACCTTCAAGAAAAGAGCCTACTCCTTTTTAAAAGGCCGGCAACGCATCTGCAATTCCCCTGGTGTTGCGGTTGTTCATGGGCGGCGGTAGTCACTTACCATCAGGTGAGCCGCATGCTCGTTTGCCCCTCTCCAATAAAAAAAAAAAAAAAAAAAAAGTTTCTCTGCGTGATAAACTTAGGAATGAGGATATCAGCAGTAGAACCAGAGTGACCGACATAGCCCAACGGATTAGTAAGCTGAATTGGCAGTGGGCCGGCCATATAGCTCGAAGAACCGACAACCGATGGGGAAGAAAGGTTCTCGAGTGGCAGCCTCGTACCGGTAGGCGAAGTGTAGGGCGTCCCCCCACGAGATGGAGTGAAGACCTGGTAAGACATGCAGGAAGTCGATTGATGCAGGTGGCTCAGGACGGTGCTTTGTGGCATTCTTTGGGGAGGCCTATGTTCAGCAGTGGACTTGTGAAGGGCTGTAATGATGAATGATGATGATGAGGCTAATGAGCAGACTGTGCAATTAAAACATTACATAGATAACATGAAAGCGTCCCAAACTCAAAGTCTGTTCAACGAGCTCATAGAGTTTGAATCTACTAAATCTAAAGCATTGCAACCTTCCACAACAATCGATTTGACTGGTGATGATTATGTCATATCAAGAATAGCAGCAAGGACTACCTGCAGTAGAAGAAAATTAAAGAAATATATAAAAATTAATAAATATATTAGAAAACTACAAAAATTAATTAAAACTAAAATTAATGTAAAAATTATATAAATGTATGCAAAGAAAAGCAAGAACTAATTAATAAACTTAAAATATATTCAATTGACAGATAGGTATTACCTATCAAAATTTAATTTAAGACAGACAGCAAATGTGCTATCTTATTATTTATATATTAACTCAGCCAAGGACTTGGCTACACAGACATCTGCTTCTTTTGAGCAGTGTAATGACTTAATATACAATTTGGAATCAGTTCCAAGTAATTTAAATTAGAAAATGAGACAATATAGGTAATCTCTAGCAGTTATAATAACTTAATTTAGAATGTCGCTTACAAATCTTTAATTGTATGACTCCACAGAAAGATAATGAAAATTGTTTACACCTGGTGCATCAAAATATACAAGGCATGATAGGCAAAGAGCTAGAAATTGAGTTGATCTTAAATACAATAATATTCATATCTTATGTATTACTGAACATTGGTTAAAAGCTTATAATTTAATGTTTAACTACAGTAATCACCAGGTGGTCAGTTCTTTCAATAGAGATACGGTTTTAAGAGGTGGCTCCTTAATATTAGCTAGTAAATTATTATCATGTAAAGAACGTAAAGACATTGTGAGCCTCTCTGTTGAGCGAACTGTAGAAATGGCATGTGTTGAGTTTGAACACCTCATTGTTGTGAGCATCTACAGACCCCCATGTTGTACATATGATACTTTTGAAAACATTATGGAGGAAGTTTTTGCTAAGCTTAATAAACAGAATAAATCTGTTGTAATATGTGGAGACTTTAATATCAATCTCCTAGAAGCTTCCTCCATCAATATTAAATTTAGATCATTGTTTAAATCATATGGTCTTTTTAATTTATTTATAGAGCCAACGCGTATTTCTCAATCTAGTGCAACATGTATAGATAACATTTTTACAAATGTGAAGCCGTTGCATAAATGTATAATTCAAAAATTAAGTTCTGATCACTGTGGACAAGTAGTTTCGTTACCTTATGCTCACAAAAAGCAAGTAGATGAGAAAGTTGTGTCTGTTCCAGTAAATGCACGTCGCTTGGAGAAATTTAGAAGTAACATAGTGAAAAAACTTCCATCACTTTCATACCAAAATGATCCTAATTTTTTGTATGGAACATTATTTAAGCTTATTTGCAATGAATTTAATAATACTTTTACTTCTAAAACATTCTCTTTGAACAGTCGGAAGTCATTCAATGAATGGGCGACAGTAGGAGTCCATAAGAGCAGGCATAGGTTATATGATCTTTACCATGAAAGGTCATATAATCATAGCGTCGAATTTAGGGAATATGTAAAAAAATATTCAAAAATATTTAAAAGAGTGTGCTCCATAGCCAAGTCTTTGCATTTGAGCAACAAAATTAAGACAGCTTCCAATAAAATTAAAATGACATGGAGTATAATTAATAGCGAAACTGGTAAGATCAACTCACGCAATTCAAATTACCAGTTAAGTATTAACAACAAATTAACTGTATCAGATCAGGATGTAGCAATGGTTTTTGAGAAATATTTTACTGATATTCCGATCTTGACCACTAAGTAACTGAATTTTTCTCCTGCCGTCGCCGAATCATTACTTAAACAATATGTAAATGTGTGTACAAAGAATTTTTCATTTCATATAGTGTCATCAAAAGATATTGTAAAATATTTTAAAACTATTGATGTTAAGAAAACTGCGGATCTGTGGGGGATTTCCGTTAAAGTTATTGCGTCTATAATAGATACAATCGCGCCTCATTTAGCTATTATTTTTAATACTAGTATCTAATCTGGTGTGTTTCCTGATTTAATGAAGCATAGTAAAGTAATACCTTTATTTAAATCTGGTAGTACATTAGACCCCGCCAATTTTAGACCTATTTCTGTACTACCAACACTTAGTAAGATTTTTGAAAAAATTGTTCTTGATCAAATGTTAATTTTTTTTAATATAAATAATTTACTTCATAAAAATCAATTTGGTTTCACAAGGGGTCGCTTGACAACTGATGCCGGTGTTGAGCTGATTAAATATATCTTTAATGCATGGGAGAATTCACAGGATGCTTTGGGTATATTTTGTGACCTATCCAAGGCCTTCGATTGTGTTCACCATGAAACATTAATCAGGAAACTTCAACACTACGGTGTAAGAAGTGATGCCCTTAAATTAATTATTTCATATTTAAGTAAGAGAACGCAAAAAGTTGTCATAAACAAAATGAGCTCTTCCGGATCGATGGTACAAATGGGCGTGCCTCAAGGCTCAATTCTCGGCCCCTTTCTGTTTCTTGTATACATTAATGACTTACCTTACATAGTAGGGGATAACCATGATAAAGTATTATTTGCAGATGACACTTCTTTAATTATCAAATTAAGTCGACAGTTACTAAATTATGACGAAGTAAATAATGCTATATCTAAATTAGTAAATTGGTTCGATGTTAATAATTTGCATTTAAATGGCACTAAAACAAAATGTATGAAATTCGTGACTCCAAATGTCAAACAATACTAATGTAATTTTAAATGGGGAGAAACTGAGTCTTGTAGATACCACCATTTTTCTTGGAATCACACTAGACGCGAAGCTTCAATGGAGCCCCCATATATCAAAACTAGCAAGCAGACTTAGTTCTGCAGCATATGCTGTAAAAAAGATTAGAAGTCTAACCAGTGTTGAAACAGCTAGACTAGTTTACTTCAGCTACTTCCATAGCATAATGTCGTATGGTATTTTACTATGGGGACACGCAGCTGACACTGAAATTATATTTGTTTTGCAGAAGAGGGCCATAAGAGCAATTTATGATTTAAAGCCTAAAGAGTCGCTGCGACAAAAATTTAAGGAAATTAATATATTAACTTTGGCCTCTCAATACATTTATAAAAATGTAATGTACGTACACAAAAATAAAAGTAGTTTTACAAAAATAAGTGATATTCATTCTGTAAATACTAGGAACAGACACAAGCTAGTAGTACCAGTTACTCGACTCCATCGAGTCAGTAATTCATTCTTGGGGCGATGTATACGCGTTTACAACAAAATTCCAGAAAATATACAAAATTTGACCTGCTCAAAGTTCAATAACTTTATTAAACTAAGTTTGTATAAAAAGGGTTATTATAATATTAAGGAATTTATGGATGATAATAACCCCTGGAAATGAGGTGATCGCTACCAAGCTATTTCTAATTTGTTGTGTTGTTAATTTGTGTAACATCATGATTGTAAGCTGTTATTTAAAAAAAAGCCCCGCTGGGTTTCTTGCTGGTTCTTCCCAGGACAGAGGTTTTTTCCGAACCAGTGGTAATCAAACAAAAGAGTGACTTTCAATAAGTATTATTTATAATCTATATTGAATAAAAATGTTTCTGTTACTGTTTCAGTGTAGTTATATAATGTCTATAAATTATTTTATAAATTAATAGCTACATACTTTAGATTGATACATCTTTTTCTTGGTTTGAGAGGTCATAGAAATATTTTTCTTTATGCCATCTGTGCCGTTTGAAATTGAACTAGCTAATCGGAAACTCGTATTTGTTTCGGTATTTTTCTAAGACAAGTTCTGTTTTAGTTGCCCTCAACCACTTTGAAAATCTTAAGATAATCTGGCGTATTTTACGTCTGGCGTAAACGAGTTCACTATATTGTATCTATCTAAAGCCATAAGATATTTCGGGCATTTTTCATAATCGCCTCTAACGACTCACATGAGACGAAATTCGGTGATAGGATTCTCTTACCAACTCACTCAGTTCTGTTCCACGGTGTATATAGTGCAACTTACTATGAATTATTAATGTGGGGATCGGCAGCTGATGTTAAGAATATATTTATACTACAAGATTGGAGCCACTCGTGACACACTACACGTGCCACGCTGCCACTATATTATGGTTGTAGCACGAATGGGTCCACTCGACCGAGGAAGGAACACGTTCTCATAGAATACTAGCTTAAAATAGTATTTCAATGCTGCTATGTTTCATATAGTGGGCACAGGAGACCCTTTTTACTGGAAGCGCGGTATTCATTTTAGTTTTCAAGGGTGACAACGCATATGCATTTTGATTCTTAGTCGAGGGTAGATGTAGATGTCTATGCGCCACAGCATTCATGTACCATTAGAAGGACTATAAGCTCGTTTGTCATTCTTATTCTATGAAAATATAAAATATCAGACCAAAGGACTCGCTTAGAGATCTATTTAAGGAACCTAAATTCTAATCTGTTGCTTCACAGTTTACGAGATACTGGATAATATTATTTATGTTAGAAACTTTTTTAATACTTTTGATATAATGAGCGATGCCCGTAACTTTAACTCGTAATAAATCTAAACTAGGTATTTCCAAGAACATGCTTCATAAAAGTAACGGCTCGTAAAAAATTAATTTGGATGTTAATTTATTTCAAATTTGCACGAGTAAACTCAGTCTTAGTATTACCGAATCTATTGACGTCACCCAGGAAAAAATGCCTATTTTTCTTTAAATAAAATGTTATATGGAATAACTTAAATCGAATATTTTAAATACCTACATAAATGCATGTTCCATTTTTATAAGCAAGGAAAGCAGCGATGGTGATAATGATGACAATGATGACTACTCTGACAGTGATGTAGATATAAGCGGAATTGAAATGGTAGATACAGATTTAAACTTTTTAGTTTATGGTACTTTTGGATATAAATATTATTTCAACAATATCTGTCTTGCTCGCCGTACCTAACTGGTTTAAATTGAGAACTTAGACGTCACAAGGAAGGTAAGGAAGGATTTATTGTGTTTACACTGTATAAATTCAAGGAACATGTAATAAGCAGTTTGATGATGACAAGGTTAATAAAAATATAATAATTATTAAAAAGATGAAAATTCTATGATATTTTTTTTTCATAGAAGAGGGTGCAAACGAGTATGCAGCTCACCTAATGGTAAGTGTTAACCGTATGCACATAAACAATTTGTGCCGTGTAGTGGCGGTTAAGAACATCCACTACCCCATATCTTCCCGTGGAAGTTGTAAAGGCGACAGTGGAAAACAGGCAAGAGATGGGCAGCAGCATTTTCCTGATAACAGCAATATCACCAAAAAAAAAACTGCGGTTGCCAACCCGCTCGCTAAGTGTAGCAACTATGGCAATACACCTCCCAATGAATAAAATTACGAAAGGATGGCCCCCAGTCCCTGGCGGCCCTCTATTCCTGGCTGCGATGGCGACCATAGTAACGGCGGGGCAGGGGGTGCTAAGAATCTCCGGTGGAGGTTCGGTTGCCACCTACGACGACTCCACCTGGCAACTTATAACGCACGCACCCTGAAGACTCAAGAGATCCTGAAGCTGGAAGAAGAGATACACAAGTTACGCTGGAGTATTATATGATTATCCGAGGTCCCAAAAGAGGGGGAGGACACGGTAATACTCGAATCCGGCAACTTGTTCTATCACCGGGAGGGCGACCAGCTGTCCCAAGGAGGTGTCGGATATATCGTCTACAAGTCTCTCGTTGACAATGTTGTAAAGATTGGGAGTGTTTCGACGAGGGTTGCATACCTTATACTCAGAATCACCAAACGGTATTCGCTGAAGGTCATACAGGTTTACGCCCCAACCTCGGCACACCCCGATGAGGAGGTGGAAGAAATGTATGAGGATATCTCTAGAACGATGCATTCCTTCGAAACCTACTATACGGTGTTAATGGGAGACTTCAATGCAAAACTAGGCACAAGAGAGAACGGCGAGCTGAAAGTAGGGAAATTTGGAACAGGGCAACAGAACTCAAAAGGCCAGCAGCTGGCCGACTTCATGGAGAAAAAGGGACTCTTTATGATGAACTCTTTCTTCCAGAAGGGGCCCCACAGGAAGTGGACCTGTTCAAGCCCCAACGGTTCGACAAATAATGAGATTGACTTCATTATGACGACCAGACCACAACTCAGTGATTGCGCGGGTGAAAGCTGGTAGCGATCACTGAATGGTTAGAGGCACACTGAACCTAACGTTTAGGACGTTAAGTTGGAGAGATCTCGTCTAATGAAGTCAACGCTCCATCCCCCTCATGCTCTAGTCCCGAAAACTTTCAGCTTGAGTTACAAAACCGTGTTCAGTGCCTGGAAGACTGCAATGAGGTGGAAGATATGAATGATAAGCTCGTGGAAACTGTCCATGCGGTTGAAGCTAAGTTTTGCAAGACCTGCCGCAGAAAAACACAAAAACTCTACGATCACACTCTTAATCTCATGGCTGTTAGACGGAAATGAAGTTGTAGTCTTCATTAGATTTGACAACATACAGGCAACTGAACAGACAGATCTCCAAATGCATGCGGCGGGACTTAAGTAACATTAATGCTGCTCGTATTGTAGAAGCTATCGAGCGGAGCCAGGGCTCCAAAGTCTTTGCCAGAGATCTGTATGCCAGAATGAGCCAACTGTCAAAGCTGAAGACCGAGTGTGGCAGCATCGTTTCCGAGGCACCTGATATTTTTAATGAGATTGAGAGGTTCTATGGGTAGCTGCACCCGTCATCGTTGGAGCTATACGCAAGTGTGAGTAACGATCCAAGAGCGAGTCTATTCGACACTATTCCAAAGATATCCCGGACGTCAGTCTAAGCGAGATTAGAATGGCTCTCCAGCACTTTAAAACCGGCAAGTCCCCGGGCAAGGATAGAATTATAGCGGAGCTTTGAAAGCGTGCGGAAAACCGGTACTTGAAATCCTTCAGAAGCTCTTTAATTCCGTCCTCCATGGTGCCACTACTCCGGAGGCGTGGAGCAGAAGTGCGGTGGTCTTGTTCTTCAAGAAAGGTGACAACGCTCTCTTGAAGAACTAAAGACCGTTTTCCCTTCTGAGCCGGGTGTACGTGCTGTTTTCGAGAGTCATTACGAATCGTTTCGCACGCAGACTCGACCAATTCCAGCCTCCTGAGCAAGCCGGTTACCGAAAAGGCTTTAGTATTATAGACCACATACACACCCTTTGGCAAATTGTACAGAAGACAGAAGAGGTTAATCTGCCATTCTGCCTTGCCTATGTGGACTATGAGAAAGCATTTGATTCCGTTGAAATTTGGGCGGTGCTACAGTCCCATTAGCGGTGCCAAGTTAACTATCGGTATGTCGAAGTGCTGAAGTGTTTGTACAGTAGGGCTAAGATGGCTATCCGAGTACAGAACCAGAGTACGAAACCGATCCAACTGCAGAGAGGTGTAAGAAAGGGCGACGTTATATCATGGAAACTCTTCACCGCCTCATTGGAAGACGTTTTAAAGCCACTGGACTGGATAGAATACGGTATTAATATCAATGGCGAGTACATAACTCACCTTCGCTTTGCCGATAATTAGTACTTATGGCAGAATCGCTGGAGGACCTAAGCACTATGCTCAATGACCTCAATAGTGTCTCCCAACGGATAGGTCTTAAGATGAACATAGACAAAACAAAGATCATGTTTCATATCCATGTCACACCTATGCCGGGAGTTGTTGGGAGCAGTAAGCTCGAAGTTGTTGACGAGTATGTTTACCTGGTACAAATAGTCTAACTAGGTAAATCCAACTTCGACCGAGATGTCAATTGACGGATTCAACTCGGTAGGGCAGCGTTCGGGAAATTACGGCACATCTTCTCGTCAGGTCTATCCAAAACTTGACAACGAGACTGTATAACCAGTGCGTGTTGCTAGTGATGACCTATGGAACTGAGACGTGGTCCTTTACTGATGGCCGGATAAAGAAGCTCAAGGTTGCTCAGCGAGTAATGGAGAGTGGAGGAGTTTCTCTGCGTGATAAACTTAAAAATGAGGAAATCCGCCGTACAACCAGACTGACTGACATAGCCCAATGGATTAGTAAGCTGATGTGGCAATGGGCTGGCCATATAGTTCGAAGAACCAACAACCGATGGGGAAAAAAGTTTCTCAAGTGGCAGCCTCGTACCGAGGGACGAAGTGTAGAAAGTCCGTCCCCCCACTAGATGGAGGGACGACCTGGTAAGACATACAGGAAGTCGATAGATGCAAGTGACTCAGGACCGTGTTTTGTGGCATTCCTTGGGGTAAGCCTATGTTCAGCAGTGGATTTGTGAAGGGCTGTAACGATGAATGATGATGACATGAACAACCTCAATACCAGGGTTATTGAAGGCGTGTTGCCGACCTTTTAAAAGAAGTGTAAGCTCGTTTCTAGAAGGTCCCTAAGTCATATTAGTCCGGAAAAATTACCGGTGGTAAACAATTCAAATGTTAAAGCTTTCTTACATTTTCTTGACATGTGTACAATGTATATACTATATTATTTTGTAAGGTTAAATTGTTAAATTGTTGTTGGAATAAAAAGTGATAAAATTTAAATTTATGTGCAACAAACTTCAATGTAAATGAAATAAGTTCATAAATATAAACAATAAAATGAGAAAAGCATCAATGTAGTCGAAGTCAATTACATAAACATTATTAAGGATAACTCAAAAAGAACCAGTCAGATCGTGATAAAATTAAAAATATGGGATCTCATGAGAAGCACCATCTTCCAAATTAAAAAATAGTCATCTAAATCGATTCAAACAAAAAATTTCGGAGATAAAGCATAAAAAAATACAGTCGAGTTGAGAAGCGCCTTTTTTTGAAAATAGTCTACAACTTGTGTGTTTCTTGCTGCTTATTCTTACACAAGTTATCCCAAAAGTGATGCGTTGTTTTTTTGACTTTCAAAAAGTTCTTTGTATAGCTCATTTTCAGTAGAAGTAGTAAGTAGTATATTATGATCACTTGCAGTCAACTTCAAACAAAGAGGTAACGGCACATCTGTAGACTACAGATGTGTCGTCAGAAGACGTAATGCCTCACAGCTTGTTATTATATGGGTTCTGTATACCCTTTAGACCAGAACACAACAAAATACGCAGTGCTATTTGGTGGAAATAGTGGAAACCATCCAGACGGACTCCAAGGCAGAAAAAAAGTCCTACTACCAAAGATATTAATAATTACAGACCTGTTGCAATAGTACCCATTTTATCAAAAGTTTTTCAAAAGGCTGCTAATGAGACTTAATAATTTTATGGAAAAATTTTATATTATTAATAATGCACAAAATAGTTTTGTAAAAAATAAAACCACAACATTAGCGTTAAGTTTATTATAGAATACATTAATGACGGTGCAACGGTGATAGCTGTTTTTTGGATATGAGTAAGGCATTTGACTTTTTTGATCACGGAGTGCTTCTCAATATACTCGACAGATACGGAATACGTAGGAAAGCAAATAAATGGTTTAATAGTTATCTGGGTCGAAGACAACAATGCACCGAAATAATAACGCCCAAAACCTTATAAAGTGCATATCCTGTCTGAATATCGGTTAAACAAATATGGTGTACCGCAAGGAAGTATTCTAGTTTCTCTACTCTTTTTTTTCCTCATAAAAAGATTATTTTCGCTGATGACGCAACGATCATTCTCAAAAAAAAAGGATTCTTGTATTTGATACAATAATAGTACACTAAAAGATATAATTGATTGGTTGAACTCTCACAATATGACTGTAACGTCTATCATGGCTATGTCTCATTGATATTGAAGTACGGACTTCTGATATGAGGCAACTGTTCTGAAATAGAACGCGTATTTAGCATCCAAAAAATGCATTCGAGCAATCTGTGGAGCACATTCCATGGCATCGTGCAAGCAATTAGGTATTTAAAGAAATGAAAGTGTAACCACTCGGATGTATGCAAAAATGTAATAACAGAATATACCTTCCAACATGTTCTTTCAAAAAAATTCGTACATAATTGCGATTAAAATCTTCAATTCTTTACCCGACGAGTTTAAACATTTCCCATTGATAAAGTTGAAAAACAAACTTCATGAATGGCTCTTACTTAATTGTTTTTATACCATAATGATTTCTTATATTTACGCGAACACTACACATTTTTAAATAAAACTAATTTTACGGATTTTATCGCGTATATTAACTTATTTTTAACTTATTTTTATATTCCCGACGTTTCGGGTGCTTTCCAGCACCCGTGGTCACGGGGGACTGAGTTGTTTGACGTCCTGCTGTCATAGTTAGCCCGGCTACCTTCAGTTTTTTAATATTAATTTTTGGTTCGATTTACGCAGAATGAGCTTACAGTATCTTGAAGTCTAGCAGTGGTATACTTGGGTTTGGATTTGATTTTATTAATTATGGGATCCCAAGCAGATGGCAGCACCCATCCATCTTCTCTATTGAAATTAGGATGTTTTTTAATTTCAATAGCCTCGCGAATCATCCTTGGGAGGAATCGGTGTTCTTTTGCGAGGATTTGTGGTCTATCAAATCTAATGTAATGACGGGGACGATCCTGAACATGTTCACAAACTGCAGACTTCCCGATACGTCGGTGCTTCACGTCAGCTATATGTTCTTTAACGCGGGTTTTAATAGATCTTTTTGTTTGTCCTATGTACGAGAGACCACATTCACAATCCAGCTTGTACACTCCTGCATCTTGTAGAGGGATATGACACTTGACGGATGGTAAAAATTGACCAATCTTCTTCAGCGGCTTGAAGTACGTTTTAATGGAAGCTCGCTTCAAGATGTAGCCAACCTTGTCTGTGACTCCTCTGACATAGGGTAGTACAGCAGGCACACGCTCGACTGTGGCTGGCTTCACTCGGTCACTGTGACGTAGGCGCGGGACCCGAAGCTTGTTGTCTTGCAGTACTTGCTCGACGTGCTGAAGCTCGGCGGCCAGATGTTTTCTGTCACAGATCCCTCGTGCTCTCTGAAACAAAGATTTTCCCACGGTAGCTAACTGTGAAGGATGATGGTGAGATTCACCATTTAAATATCGGTTGGTATGGGTATTTTTTCTGTACACAGTATGACCAATAGTGTTATCAGGATTTCGGATGACTAAAACATCTAGAAAAGCTAAAGTATTGTTTGCCTCTAACTCCATTGTGAATTGTATTTTAGGGTTTATGGAATTAAGGTGGTTTAAAAATGCAGTTACTTTGTCAGATGGTAAAATTGTGAAAGTATCGTCTACGTACCGCTTGTAGAATCTTGGATTTACAGGAGCAGTAAGAAGGGCTTTCTCCTCAAAGTCCTCCATGAATATGTCGGCGACCACGGGAGATACAGGTGAGCCCATTGCCACTCCATCTACTTGCATGTAGAACTCTTCTTTCCACAATAAATAGCCAGATGTGAGGCAGTGTTTGAGTACTACTGCATATTCTGTAGGCATGTTGTTATCTTCTAGCTTTCTAGTAACAATTGAGATGCAGTCTTCAATAGGTAGGCATGTGAATAGTGACTGAACATCAAAACTGACCATAGTTTCATTGTCAGCGAGATGTAGGAGATGTAGGATTCATACCAATTTGTTAGTGAGATTAAAGACCTACATCTCGCTGACAATGAAACTATGGTCAGTTTTGATGTTCAGTCACTATTCACATGCCTACCTATTGAAGACTGCATCTCAATTGTTACTAGAAAGCTAGAAGATAACAACATGCCTACAGAATATGCAGTAGTACTCAAACACTGCCTCACATCTGGCTATTTATTGTGGAAAGAAGAGTTCTACATGCAAGTAGATGGAGTGGCAATGGGCTCACCTGTATCTCCCGTGGTCGCCGACATATTCATGGAGGACTTTGAGGAGAAAGCCCTTCTTACTGCTCCTGTAAATCCAAGATTCTACAAGCGGTACGTAGACGATACTTTCACAATTTTACCATCTGACAAAGTAACTGCATTTTTAAACCACCTTAATTCCATAAACCCTAAAATACAATTCACAATGGAGTTAGAGGCAAACAATACTTTAGCTTTTCTAGATGTTTTAGTCATCCGAAATCCTGATAACACTATTGGTCATACTGTGTACAGAAAAAATACCCATACCAACCGATATTTAAATGGTGAATCTCACCATCATCCTTCACAGTTAGCTACCGTGGGAAAATCTTTGTTTCAGAGAGCACGAGGGATCTGTGACAGAAAACATCTGGCCGCCGAGCTTCAGCACGTCGAGCAAGTACTGCAAGACAACAAGCTTCGGGTCCCGCGCCTACGTCACAGTGACCGAGTGAAGCCAGCCACAGTCGAGCGTGTGCCTGCTGTACTACCCTATGTCAGAGGAGTCACAGACAAGGTTGGCTACATCTTGAAGCGAGCTTCCATTAAAACGTACTTCAAGCCGCTGAAGAAGATTGGTCAATTTTTACCATCCGTCAAGTGTCATATCCCTCTACAAGATGCAGGAGTGTACAAGCTGGATTGTGAATGTGGTCTCTCGTACATAGGACAAACAAAAAGATCTATTAAAACCCGCGTTAAAGAACATATAGCTGACGTGAAGCACCGACGTATCGGGAAGTCTGCAGTTTGTGAACATGTTCAGGATCGTCCCCGTCATTACATTAGATTTGATAGACCACAAATCCTCGCAAAAGAACACCGATTCCTCCCAAGGATGATTCGCGAGGCTATTGAAATTAAAAAACATCCTAATTTCAATAGAGAAGATGGATGGGTGCTGCCATCTGCTTGGGATCCCATAATTAATAAAATCAAATCCAAACCCAAGTATACCACTGCTAGACTTCAAGATACTGTAAGCTCATTCTGCGTAAATCGAACCAAAAATTAATATTAAAAAACTGAAGGTAGCCGGGCTAACTATGACAGCAGGACGTCAAACAACTCAGTCCCCCGTGACCACGGGTGCTGGAAAGCACCCGAAACGTCGGGAATATAAAAATAAGTTAAAAATAAGTTAATATACGCGATAAAATCCGTAAAATTAGTTTTATTTAAAAATGTTTTTATACCGTTAATGAGTATCTTGATCGTAAAAATCAAAACAAATTAAATATTTAAGTATCTGTAACTAAATTGTTTGAATATTTTACTGTGAGTAAATAAAACAAGACTTCGATAGAACAATTATTAGTTGGTTATTTTTCCTGATTTTACATATAAACATTTATATTTTGACATTTTTGTAAACGAATGTGTTACATTGTTTTACGTAATTATTCTTTTAACATTTATTTTATTAATAATTGGACATTTTTATTTATATTAGTAAACTAAAATTCCTCAATAATTATTTAAAAAAAATTATTACATCTTATAACTGTTTGGGCAAAATTTGCACGCCTCAATAAGGCAGAATGTATCGAAACTTTTATGTTTAATAACACTTTTGTAATATCAACCTACATTCTTTGCAAATAAATAATTATGAATTAGGATGACTTACGATGAAAAATGCTTTAAATGGTTCATAAATAGTTGATCTAGTATTTTGTTTTAAAAAAGCGGTGAAATTTATACACCCGACTTCAATATAAATAAAATGAGAACATCGTCAATGTAGTCAATTAAATATGCATTATTAAAGATAACTTGAAAACTACTGGTCAGATCTTGATTACATTTATATGGGACCACATGAGAAGCACACGCTTTCAAATAAAAAAGAATCATCAAATGCGATTTACCTAGAAAAAAGTTTTTAGGTAACAACCATAAAAAATAAAATGTAGCCAAATTGAGCACCCCCTCCTTTTTTGGAAGTCGGAAAAAAAGAGTTTATCATGCACTTTATTTACTGCAAAGCGGCTCATAAAAGAAAACGAAGCAATTTTTAAATAAGAAACCTAAGTCTATACGAGTGTATGTACTAGTACTCAATTTTCATTTTAAAATTTATCAATCAAATCTCAATTTTTAAATTTTAAGTTGCTAAATAAATTTTAGTTTTCAATAATTATGTAATACTGAATAAGAAGTTAGCTGCAGGTGTCAATTGACTGTAAGTTCATTGGCCACCACAGTTTATAACGGTTTCTAAATTTAGGGTGTCTAACTTCAGTTCTTTCGAAACTCATGATACTTCTCAAAGTAAACTATCAATTAATCGAGAAAATCGTCCCGACCTTTCAACATTAAGAGGACATTGTCACTGCAAAGCGCTGACACAAAGCTTGTGACGGGAAAACTTACTGTCGTTCGAAATGATATATCGTTGCAATTGTCTCTTTGGTGTGGCTTTGTATTTGCGAAAGCTATTTTGATTACTTTGTGTTTATTGATCATTTATCAATAGCCAACTATACAGAATGCAGCTTTACTATTTTTTTTAATAAAATGAGATTGACACTCGAAACACAGTCCACTTGATGGTAAGCGGATGCTGTCGCCCATACACGTCTACATTTATCTTCAATTAAGAATCAATGCAAAAAAATGCAGATTGATGCTTCTCATCCAGTAAAAAAAGTGTCCGGTTCTCTGCGTTTACCACACGGAACACTATTTTACGCTGGTATTCTGTGCGAGTGGGGTCCCATCCCGGTCAAACCGACCCATTCGTGCTACTACAATAATATAGATGCAGGGTGGCTCTACCACGTACTATGTGGTAGGACTACTTTTCTGCCCAGTATGTATCATCATCACTATATCTCCGCCAATGAAATTGTAAATTGCAATTTTAAGTGCTGATTTACCACGTGTTCGACGGTGAAGGAAAACCTCGTGAGGAAACCTGCATGTCTGAGAAAGAAGAAAAAAAAATTTTTCGAAGACATGTGAAGTTCGCCAATACGCATCGGGACAGCGCGGCGGACATTTCCTTGCCCTAAAACCCTCCCAGAAATGAGAGGAGGCCTGTGCCCGGCAGTGGGACGCAAATAGGCTGCAACTTCACTCTTTAACTTTTATATATCTGCACCAAATAGCAATGTGTACACTGCTGTATTCCAGTCTAAAGGGTTTTGAGCCGTTACAGAACATGAGGCATTCCATCTGAATCCTTAGAGGTGACAATCTGTAGCCTTCTTTATTTAAAGTTGACTGCAAGTGAAAATAATATACTAAAAAATAGGTAAACCGTATGGTGGTGGTTGCGTCAATTCAAGTGAAACTACTTTTATTGAAAATGACTTATACGGAGAACTTTTTGAAATTCAAAAAACTACTCCATCACTTTTTTGAGTACTTGTGGGAAGAAGCAGTAAGAAACCCACAAAGAGACTATTTTTTTATAGGATAGGGTGATTGATCGGATACCTAGACGTGCATGCATGAAGAAGATAATGAATCTGAAAGAAGCGAAAGAGGTTTGTAAGGATCGTGACACTTGGCGATCTGTTCTCTCTGGCTACCCCGTCAGGGATTGTGCGTGAAGATAAGTAGTAAGTAGATAGGGTGACAAACGAGCACACAGTCCACCTGATGGTAAGTGGTTGCTGGAACCCATGGACATCTACATCTATCCTCGATTAGAAATTAAGACGCAGATGCGTTGTCACCCTTGAGGACTAAGATGGAATGCCTCGTTTCCAGTAAAAAGGGTCTCCGGTTTTCTACAATCACCTTCCTAAACACAGCAGTATTAAGCTGCTATTTTACGCTGGTATTCTGTGAGAGCGTGGTCCTTCCCCAGTCGAGCGTACCCATTCTTGCTACAACTATACAACTAAGATAGCTGCAGCATGGGTATATATGAAAATATTAAATTAATTCTCCAACAGTTACAATGTTACCAGGTAAAAGATGATGATTAATTTATAACACATAGATATATATTTACATCATATTTTATGAATAATTATATATAAGATAAATAGATTAGTTTCAAAAGTCAAAGGAGCTTGCTATATATTAGAAAATATTCGCCAAAAACTTTGGTTATTCAAAAATTTTACCTAAACTCTTAACACATTTTTTGGCACTTTATGGGTCGTTTATTGTCATTTTATGTTGCCTTTGCTTATAGAAGTCTGATGCACGTGAATCGTAAAATGTTTGAAGACGTTCTTTACTGCTTGTTGGATGAGGTAGCTGTCCTTTTTTGAGACTATGCGGTACTCGGTGAGGTACCCATTTGTCAAGATCCTATATTTGAACTCGTAAACTGATGTTACCTCAACCGTAGTTCAAGACGGATCTGTTTCCATTTTCGTGTTCAGTTTGTTAATGTTAATATTAGATCAAAACAGGTCGAGCGAAGTTAGTAGTACTAGTTCCGTATACATCATTGATATTGCGTGTCATAAGAAGCATTGCTTATTTATTTGCTTTGTATTAGAACTAATATCTAAAAATAGCACGAATTTTCTTATAGCTATAAATATAGCAATATTAAAAAAAAAAAACAACAACAGAAATTGATTTTGAAAAATCAAGACGTGCCGTAAAACTATGTATGTATACTCTATGGCCATTCCATATATTTCAGACTCTTGCGAGAAAATACTGGATTTAAAAGTAGTCTTTTTTTTATAGGATCGGGTGACAAACGAGCACACAGTCCACCTGATGGTAAGTGGTTACTGTGACCCATAGACATCTACATCTATCCTCAATAAAGACTCAAGATGCAGATGCGTTGTTACCCGTGAGGACTTAGATGGAATGCCTCTTTGCCAGTAAAAAGGGTCTTCGGTTCTCTACACTCACCATACGAAACACAGTAGCGTTAAGCTGCTATTTTACGCTGGTTTTCTGTGAGAGCGTAGTCCTTCCCCGGTCGAGCTGACCCATTCGTGCTACAACCACAAAATAGCTGCAGCATGGCTCTACCACGTAGAGAAAAGTAGTCTTTGTAATAGAAAGAACTTAAATTAAATAAAGTTATATATGATTAAAATAAAAGTCAGCATCACTATTTAAATAACCATTTCTATTACCGTGCATCAAAAACCACACCGATAAAACTAGGCAGGGAGGCGTAGTTTTATCGGTCGGGATAGATTGCTTCATAGGGCTATAGTAAATAAATATTTGTTATAGTTGCAACGATTGGGTGGTTTTTATTTATTAATTTTTTAGTTTTTATTAGAAGACACTGCTGCCCAACATCTGGTTTGTTTCACTCTGTCGCTTCTTACGACACGCACGTGACAACACAGGGTAGGGGATATTCGTACGCCACCACTAAACAATGAATTATTGAAATTGGTATGTTTTTAATTTCGATGGCAACTCATCCTTGATTATCTGTGTTAGATATTTGTGGTAGTATCGATGTTATTTTATATCAAGACTCTTTTCCAATGTTCAACCGGAGACCTATTTACTAGAAACGAGACATTTCATCTTAGCCTCCAGGGATCACGACGTATCTGCATTTTGATTCTTAATCGAGTATAGATGGAGATGTCTATGGGCACAACATCCACTTACCATCTGGTGAACTGTGTGCCTGTTAATCATTCTTAGTCCATTTAAAAACAGTTGCATTTTTTAACATAATAATTTCAACAACAATAATGCGACATAGGATCAGAGTATTGTCGAGAAGAATACGAACGTTAATCAAAAATTTCATTAGTCTATTTTGGAGTCTTTGCCAGTTTTAAAGCTTTCGCTTAGACGAGAGTCATCAAACTTTTTTTGGTTCGGGACGAGAGTCACGTCAAAGAATATTTCTTTTGAAAGAACGTGAATGAGTTTTGTTAAATTCTGCTGCTAGTTGAACAATGCCAATGAAGCTCTGTATACAAAGGTTTGTATACATGTCTGAAAACAATGTTTTTATACAAAAAAAGTTTATTTTATTTATTTATTAAATTTTAGTAAGATTTCTTGGGTTTTCTGCATTTGTTTATTTATAGTTTATAAGTATAAATTGTAACTAGTGGGAAAAATAATCTACTTGTAAATTTCTTGCTGCTTGTCGCTTCTCCTCACAAGGTCTCCCGCAATTTTTTGACTCTCAGAAAGTGCTTTATACCAATTTCCTTAACCTTTGACTTTTATCAAACTAAGCTAGGGCGTTTTAACAACTGCGGCTAAATCACCACTTACATGAGACGGGAAAGTAGTGAAGCAATTGCTTATAATAATCGAAAAACTGCCCCGTTGGTTTGTTGACAATTGGTATTATTTACCTAAATTTTAAGATTTGTGATCGCCTGACAATAGTAGCCCATTTTACACAATTTCTCAAGGTTCATAATTTCTGTTTTATAAAATTAGCGATTCAAGATAGTATTTCGTGAGTATTTTGTCTAAATACAATTTCCAGAAATTATACAGATATTGTTGCAGCCTCTCAAAAATCCACTGCTGAACATAGACCTTCTCCATAGATTGCCTCATAGGAGGTATATTTACTAAAGTTACAGTATAACTTACAATTTAGAGCTTGGTACTTGGCAAGCCGCAGTTTATATTTTTAACCGACTTCAAAAAGGAGGAGGTACTGAATTTAACTGTAAGGTTTTATGTGTGTTACCTTATAACTTTTTTCCAGGTGAACCGATTTTGATGATTATATTTGATTTCAAAGCTGGTGTTACTTATGTGGATTCCACACATTATACACTTATCGTTGCAGCCTCTCAAAAATCCGCTGCTGGACATAGACCTTCCCCATAGATTGCCTCATAGGAGGTATTTTTACCAAAGTTACAGTACATCTTACAGTTTAGAGAGTACGGAAGTAGCAGTTTATATTTTAACCGACTTCAAAAGCAGGAGGTATTTAATTCAACTGTATGTTTTTTATGTGTGTTACCTTATAACTTTTTTCTAGGTAAACCGATTTTGATGATTGTTATTTTATTTTAAAGCTGGTGTTACTTATGTGGTTCCATTTAAATTTAACAAAGGTCTAACCAGTAGTTTTTGAGTCATCTTTAATAATTTATATTGAACTTGGTTGTTCAACATTTTTAATTTTACCACCTGTTTAGTTATTGTTAGGAATGCTGCTGCCCATCTTCTGATTTGTTTCCCTCTATCACCTCTTACGACAACCATAGAACGATATGAAGTAGTGGAGATTGTTACACCGTAACTACATCAAGGCCATGACATTATAAATTATACTTAAATTGCTCTCTATTCTACATTTATAAAGTTCAATACTATTAATAATTTTTATTTTATTCATTTTGTATTATTAAGTGAAAATAAGCATTATAAATAAAAATATTATTTTTAGTATATACATACCATAAATAATAACAATAAGAATATATACATAATAGAAATAAACCTTACACTATGATTGTCAAATATTTTAATAATAACTAAGTCATAGAATTATTACGCATAGAAGCGCAGTCCAGTACAAAACACGAGCGTTAAAATGATGCAAGGTCATAATGTTAGTGGGCGCGAGTCGAATGTGCTTACGCTCGTCACACGCACACATACACGCCATTCAGTGATACCAGTTTCTGGCGTTTGCAATCAAATTGTGCAAATCACTATATTTTGATTAATTTTAAAAAATCGATATAATAAAGATTACGTATTACGTACGAAGATGTATTTTATGAGAATATAAAATGGAATAAAATAAACACGATAATGATGGTACTAATATAACTTTATTATACATATATTAATGGTAAAAAATGCAGACGTAATAAAGTTTAAGAATATTATTAAACATAATTAATTTGCTCGAATACAATAAGCACATCGTGTAATGTTTAATTTTAACCGACTTCAAAAAGGAAGGAGGTTATCAATTCGGTGAATTTTTAATGTTTTTTACCTCAGAATTCTACAATTTCTAAACTGATTTAGATTTTTTTTATTTGAGAGGATATACACAGATTGATCCAATACACACGATGAAATTTTAATGGTTGTTTTCCCGAAGTAAAATGATTTTGCCTTAGTAGTACAATACATTTATTAAAATAGAATTATTAGTATATAAAAATTGCATATTTACAATCGAGAAAAACAAAACTCGAATACGATCTCAAACCAATAGCAATATCTCGCAAGAAGGTCGGGCGTGCAGGCTAGCTTATACCGAATTATTATAAAAAAGTCTGAAAAAAAATTCACTGGACGTAATGTAGTTTTACGTTTATCGCACGTGCTACCGCGCGCTTCCTACACAGTGAAGGGCCACTTATTAATGTTCATAACATGAACTCTCAAGCGTAGTGATACGACATAAACTAGTTTGGACGCCCGAATAGCTTGTGAGGTATTACTATTGTAAATCTGCCCTTTTTAATTGTAATATTTATTAATTTAATAAATTGACTACTATCGAGACAGTACAATTTGGCTGCGGGACAACAACCACTAAAATTTCAGCATGTATATACAAATTGATCAAGCTTAGAAATCAGTGTACATACATATTCACAACCTTTCTTTTTCGGAGTCAGTTAAAATAGACTATGTTTGGGTCTAACGTAACATCTGGTTAATGTTTGGGTGTAAAGTGACATCTGGTTAGTAAAGGCGTTCTTATTAATAATCTCATGATGTTGTAAATAAAAAAGTTTTATTCTATACTCTAAAACGTAACCTTAGTCAATAAAAAAAGCAATTAAAATAATATAGTTGCGTTAAAACGGCGTCGGCGAATCGCGATTAGCTGATCACTCCGTATTAGTTTTAAATAGGCACTCATTGTTAATATAATGTTAACACTTAGAGAAGTAGGTATCTATATATAAACATTTGAGATTTACGCAGAATATTCAATTAAACGTTTTAAACACAAATAGAAAATAAATATTTTTAAAAGAAAATAGTGATTTTTTCCCCACAACTAGCAACATTTGTATTATGAGAGCTTAGGTAAGTATTTTTTTAGTTTTACGTACTTATAATGAACTAAATGTATAAACTTATATGTGAAATGTAATACCATCACTTCTTTTATGTTTATCATCACCGTTGTGACAATATTTTACAACACAAACGGTAATTTTTACAATTTTTCGCGAGCTCTTCTCCGTAAGGCATGACGTTACGCAATACGCACTGACGCGTCGCTGAGTCAACTAACGCGGTTTCGCGTTAGTTTTACTTGCTTCACTTTCGGTGCGCGTACTAGTATTCTATGCGTAATAATTCTATGAACTAAGTAATAATATAAAGTGCAAATGTGATAGTATTTAATGATTGAATATTAAAAATAAATAGAAAGTAAGGTACGTGAGGGTAATATGTTCACCTTAAGCTTTACCACTCTATAAAATCAAAACTAGGAGGAGCACAATGACAAAAACACAAAGTCTTATACTGTAACTAATATTCTATATTACGAAAAAATAGCAAACAAGCCTTGCCAATAATTAGGAACATTTTGAAAAATCAACGTAAAAAAATCGACCAAAATTTTTACTAATAATGCCAACTGTTAAAATGGCGTCGATAAAGCAGCGTTTTTATTAGCTATTAGTAGCTATAGTTAGCTATTATATTGATTTATGAAGAGTTATCCTATCACAGAGCCATCTACGCAGACAAGGCTGTAGTTTTTGAGTTATAAGAAAGTTACCATACTAGCCGGATGGCCATGTTATTACCCTCACGTACCATATTACGTTTAAATTTAAATTTCTATTGGAGAACTGTGAATATTTTAATGTATGAATAATGTAGAATATAATAGAATATTTTTATTCAATATAGAAATAATAATTCATAATGAAAGTCACTCACTATATAGATACTATTATATATGCGCTAAGTTATTCAGAGAACAAAATATCCACAATTCACAGCGTAATTACTCTTGTTATGTCGTGGCATCTAGTCCCGGTGATAAATGTCGGTGTTAACGAGTCCCTTCTTTACACTAATAATATTGTTAGTGTTATTATTATACAATATGTGACGTATACAATATGCTAAGTGCGTTATCAGAATCAGTATTCAACATATAGAAATAACTTTAATTCAGAAAACTCGTCCATAATTTTTTTTAAATTCAATTTAAATAATTTTTTTACTTGGAAATTGTATGTGGGTTATTGCCTCAAGTAAAGCGGGGTCTTTGACAATACTCGTTTTCCCCGACCAATTCAAGCATAGTAAAATCACATACGAGTACATACAATTTGCAAATAAAAATTTGTGTCAATTTAAAAAAAATTGAAATTTTTTACAAGTTAACAAAACCTTGTGGTTCCCGTAATCATGCTGTGAAACTGTTTGCATATTTAATTTTAGGACATATCTTGTAAATCAATATTCTCGTTTATCTAGTTAAAAAAAATAATGTAAGAAGCAACATAGGGAAACAAATCAGAAAATGGGCAGCAGCGTCTACGTAATAATGACTTAAAATAAAAAATAAACTGCGGTTATCAACCCGCTTACCAAGCGTGGCAACTATGGCAAATATACCCCTAGGGGGCAATCTATGACTTTAACATGCTGTAACGGCAAATGGAACGTGTACCTTGCTGGTTATTCTCTGATTAGAGGTTTTTTTCCGTAGCAGTGATTAAAGCATAAACGACTTACAATACACATTCTCGTAATCTATATATTAAGTTATTATACAGTTAAGGAATGCCTTCTTAATCTTTAGGATATGAAAAATAGGGTATGAAATTATTAAAGTAACTATTTAGATGACATTTAAGTTGTTGTTGTTTTGTTAAATTCTCCATAAAAAAGGTCCATTTAAAATAATAAAACACGAATTCATAAAATTTGAGGAATAAAATAATTTAATTACTTCTGAAGTGGGGCTTTTTTATTCTTTGACACACTATCACTAAGCCATTCAAAATTTATGAAGTAGTTTTGAAATTTTTTAGTTTCATTATTTTTTTAAGTAATAATAATATCGTCATTGGAAACGTTTTAAAAACAAATATGATCATAGAAGTTTCTTACCTAAATATTTTGCTACTTCTTAAATTTATTTGAACCATGTTCTAGAGTCGTAAAAGGGGTGACAATAAAATAAACCATAACAAGGGATCTGAAGTGTCAACAAAGGGATCTTTCGGTTTTATTGCTTTCATTTGTGTCGTGCTAACTTTAACCTATTTTGGACGCTGATAGCGAATATTTTGTGAAAAATAAAACGGTTAATTTGAAAGATTTTTTTTACGTTTATTTGACCGTTAAATTGTTAAATTTAAACTGAAAGCCAATTAACATTATTTAAAAAAATACTTACACGTTCTAATTACGAAACAAAAAAAAGTTAATCTTTTCGTCATCCATCCGCTTGCATCCGTCGACTTCCTGTCTCTTACCAAGTCGTCACTCCATCTAGTGGGGGCCGCCCTACACTTCGCTTACTGATACGCGACTGTCACTCAAGAACCTTTCTTACCTATCGGTTGTTAAAATCACCCTCGGAAATGCTATATCTAACATTTAATTAAATTTAAACCTTAAATATTACAACATAACGACCAAGGTCAGTTGGCAGCAGTGTTGCCTTCAGCCTCTCCGTACGGTCAAAGATACAGTGCCTTTAAAAATTGTACTATAAGACTAATATAAAGAAGGTATAATCTACAATACAAATACACACTCGCCAACTAGCCTAGCCCTACGTATACTATAGAAATATATTACATTGTTTAATTCATTTTCATTTTGCCGTAGTGATTGCGTAAGAGATTCCACTACATCTTATCATCCCGTGGGTGATGTAAGAGGGAAACGAAATAGAAGATAGTCAGCAACGCCTTCCTGATAGCAACAAGAAATAAAATGCTGCGATCCCAACCCGACTAATGAGATAATCTATAGTGGAGGTATATATATAGCAATGAACATTTGATGGATTCTAATGAATGAATTCATTTTTAAATAAACGTAACCTCCAGAAGACTATAGTATTATAATATATTATGGTGATACAAATATCTTGACAGTGGTAGAGCCACGCGGCAGCTTTTGCTGTCGCACGGATGGGCCGGCTCGAACCGGAGTGGTACCACGACCTCACAGAAAACCAGCGTGAAGTAGAGGTTTACCTCTGCGTTTCGCTTGGTGAGTGCAGGTGGCCGGAGGCCCTTTTTACTGGAAATGAGGCATTCCATCTTAGACCTCACGGGTGACAACGCATCTACATTTTGATTTGTAATAGAGGATAGATGTAGATGTCTATGGGCCGCAGTAACCATTTACCATCAGGTGGACTGTGTGCTCGCTTGTCACCCTTATCCTATAAAAAAAAAATCTTACTTGCTAAGGAATATAAAATACGAACTAATTTAAACCAACATGATAATTAAACAAAAACTAATGAAATAACTTCAGTCCTTTTTAACACTCCAAAATAAAAAGATGGTCGACGCGTATATTTTTGAAATATGTTCACCGATTTCTCGGTAATGGCGGACAGTTTACATAACGGATTTAAATAATTATTTCTTTTATTTATAGCCTATTTAGGCTTCAAGGAGGGTCCCATTCAAATTTGAAGAAAGAAAGCGAACTTTATTCTGTAACTCTTTGAACGGCATTTTAGTTGTTACATTGAACTTGTGACATTTTTTAGTGCACTCAAAAGAAGAAAAAAAAATATTTTTTATAAAAATTAAAATCCTATTACAAAAACTAAAAAATATAAAATAAATCCAACAATAACTTCTGAAGTCGACGCTTTAATTTTTAGATTACACTATGTCTTACCGTGTATCGAAAAATGGAAAATAAAGTGTGCAATATTGTATACAATACAACATTAAAATAAAAGTATAACAATAAAACTTTCTGAACACATATAGCTGATTATACATGCAAATTTAAATATTTCTGATACAAGTAACGGAATGAGGATTTCGTCCCTTACGTGACTTGAATTTTTTAAGATTGAATTTGACTTTGTGATCAAGATTTATCCATGTCATTAGTAATTTATACTAAGTTCATCTAAAAAATTTTCCTTAAAGGAGATGATTTGAGATGGATATTTAAATTTCTAAATTTTCAATAATAGTTTGCCTAAAGGCATTAAATGCGCTTACTGTATACCCTATGCAATAAAAAATTAATTAATAAATAAATATTGATTCATTACAACTAAAACCAAGCAGCCCTAGTAAGTTACTTCAATCCAACAAAAGAAAACAGAACGTATAATCTAATATACTCAAGACACAAAATACAAAAATGATTAAACACAAAAAAGATAGAATAATCCATTCATCCCATCAATAACAGCTTATAAAATTCCGCTGCTGAACATAAGCTTACTCCATAAATTGCCTCACAGGGGATTTTGCCATAGTTGCAACACTTGGCAGGCAAGTTAACAAACGCAGTTTTTTGTAATTTTGTGTTGTTACCAGGAAGATGCTGCTGCCCTTGTCATATTTCAGTTTTCCTCTGTCATGGTTTATATCCCACAATATAGGATTTTGGGTAGTGAATATTCTTACACTGACACTAAAAGAATAAGAAAAATATGGTAGGGAAAATAATAATGTAAAAAATATAGCTACATAAGTTTGGTATACTCAGCTCATTCCTAAGCCTAATAACAAAATAGCTACTTAAAATTAATGTGGGTAGTAAACTAAGGGTACATATTACATTAGGCAATCCATAGCGGTTCTTTTGTGCATGATGTTTTTTGCTTACTTGACAAATAATAGATATTATTTATAAAACTATTCTTATTTGTTTTAGGGTGCGCAATGTAAGAAGTTGTTTTATCCACTCAAAAAATGACGGCCCTATCGTATCCTGACCGGATCATATATCTATTTAATAAATAAAATTGACATGTCTGTATGTACTATGAAAATAGCTGCCTTATATTAAGTTTAGGGGATTACTTGCATGCCATTACGATATAAATAATCACCTTAAAATGTTTGTCAGTCTGTCTGTCTGTTCATGCTAATTTTTGAAATGATTGAACCGATTGTAATGGAACGTCACGAACAAATACATAGCAATACCAAGAGTGATAAAGACTATATTTTATTTTAAAATTTTACAGATTAAAAGAAAAGGAAAATTGATAAAATAAATGGTGAATTCTTATATTTACGCGAACACTACACATTTAAATAAAACTAGTTTTTACGGATTTTATCGCGTTTATTATTTATACTGCGTTGATCGGAACAAAAATTAATAATTTTTATCTGGAGGTAGCCGTGGTTAACTATGACATTGGGACGTCGAACACATCAGTTCCCCGTGACCATAGGGAACAAAAGTAAATATACGTGATAAAATCCGTAGAAACTAGTTTTATTTAAATGTTTACCATTCGCGTTAGTATAAGAAATCTTTATATAAACCAGTACTGACTGGTAATTGCCAAAAATTGGTTTTCTCTTATGATGTTCTCATCACATAGTATTTAGAATAACCGAGGTTTGAAAAGGCTTGAGACGCTTCTGCATTATAATAATTTAGAGGCATTGACGTAACGTGTAACATATGCTAGCTGCAATAGACCTGATGAATTTTACTGACTGCTTAGTTAGGCCAGTAATGTAAGTGCCAGGGCTGGTCATGAGGTTTTTTGTATAGGCGTCGAAAATGAATAACGCACACACGTTCCAATATAATGTACAGAGTTCCGATGTCTGAGTTGTAAGCCACATGCCCGTTGTACACCTCGCTGAACGCTCACCACTAAAGTCTTATCCTACGATTCGATGTCTTGAAAATTATCATAAAATTTAAAGTCAGGTAGATTCTTCCACGCAAAACTCGTAATTTATTCATAAACTTGTTCAGAAAGTGTAATTTGGAACGTAATGAAATACGCTTATAAAATATTAATAAGCTATAAAAGGCTTTGACTAAAAAAAATTGTATTAATTCTTCTTGAATGTCTAAAATTTTAAGTGCATGAAACTTCCTATAACCACCTTATAACCACCCTTTAAATTGCGACATTTATTGCATGGACTACAAATTCTTTCGTTCGTTATAGGCTATCAACATAACATAAGGACATAGGACAACCTATAGATTGCCTCATAAGAAGGATATTATGTCTTAGCTATGCTTGTCAGTCGGGTTGGCAACCGCAGTGTTTTAATACTTTGAATTTTAATTAAGATGCAGCTGTTCATCTCTGTATTTTTGACGTGGTAGGGCCATGCTGCAGCTATATTAGTAGTATAGTTATAACACGAATGGGTCGGCTCGACCGGGGAAGGACCACGCTCTCACAGAATACCAGCGTAAAAAGCAGCTTAGTGATGTTTTGTTTCGTATGGTGAGTGTAGAGAACCGAAGACCCTTTTTTACTGGAAAAAAGGCATTCTATCTTAGTCCTCACGGCTGACAACGCATCTGCATTTTAATTCGCAAACGAAGACAAATGTAGATGTCTATGGGTCACAGCAACCACTTACCATCAGGTGGACTGTGTGCTCGTTTGTCACCCTTATTCTTTAAAAAAAACACTGCAGATCAATCTAAATAACTACCGTAATAAATTATTGTTTAAAAAAAGTCCACCTAATCACATCCCACAGTTTCATACATATTCATTGATGCGCTAAACTCATCATTTACTTGTCTCTAAGAAAAATACAGTCCATTAACATACGTAATAAGCATTTGGAAGTTTTTTTGTTTCGCATCGTCAGTTCTTTGTCACTGGTGTAAGTTGTGGTCCTCTCAAATATGTTTTACTTATTTTTCCTTAGAAATAAAATCTGGGTTTATACTCCATAAAACAAGATTTATGTTATTTTAGATTTTTAAAAGTATACAACACAGCAGTATTTTCAGCAGTTATCTTCCTCGCACGACTTCTTTGTGGAATTATATACCACTGGCAATTTTTTCGGACCGATACGACTTAGGGACTCTCAAGAAACGAGCTTACTCCTTTTTAAAAGACTGGAAACGCACCTGACGTTCCCCTAAAGTTGCAGATGTTGATGGGTGGCGGTCGACACTTACCATCAGGTGAGCTGCATGATCGTTTAAGGGGCAAACCAGCTTCTATAAAAATTATTTAAATTTTACTGAATAATCAGTAAGCAGAAGTGGTAATAGTGCGGCCATAGAGCTCGAAGAACCATCAACCAATGGGGCGGTAGCCTCTTGCCGGTAAATGAAGTAAAGGGCAGCCATCCGCTAGAACCAGTGATGACCTGGTAAGAAATGCAAGAAATCGATGGATGCAGGTAGCTGAGAAGTGTGCTTTGTGGCGTTCCTTTGACGAGACCTATGTTCAGCAGTGGAAATAACAGTGGATGATCAGCGGTGATGATGGTGATTATAATAACATAAGCTACAACCAAATTAAGTGGCACAAATATAGCTCTCCTAGAAAAACGAATAATTTAAACCATACGTAGTGAGATATCCGTATCTATGTCATTTTGTCTACCGACCTGTGAATTGAGACTCCGAACTTCACGTTCACGTAAAGTGTTACATTATAAATTTGAAATGAACTAAATCTTTCACTGTACGGAGCTACTTTGTATTGACCTCGGTCGATATGCGGCAAAATTTAAGCTCTAAAGAGCAATGGCAGACTTTCATACATAAAATTAGTTGAGAAGAAATGGTAGCGTCTATATACCAAAAATATCTTAAAATGTTAAGCGCCAGTCCCTTAATAACTCTGTTAAAGAATTTTGTACTGAGAAGGCGTCAAAAAAAAGATATTTACATTTGAACCTTTTTAGGTTATGTCCTACGTCACTTGGAAAAAGTCATGCTTCCTGTGGTTATTTGATGTTAGCTTAATATATAATACATAATTGAGAGTTTTTAGATTATTGTATCTCTATTATATATTTGCATACTATAAATGTATATTTCTGGCATGGCTCCAGGACCTTTGTACCATAGTGACATTCTCAGAAGGGCTAGAACCCAGAGCCGTAAAGCCAGTAAAAGAAACGGTGACATTTTATTTTAGCTAGTGTTGGCATAACATTAAATGGTATTGTTACATAGTACTATGATTGAGATAATGTATTATTGTAGGAAATTCTTTGTAAGAGACTTATTCTCAGCCATATCACTTTTATTTTTGTTATTACTGATAGTACAGTTATTACTAATAATAACTTAATATAAAAATATTTTGTGTGTTGTGTTGGTAGTGTTACAAAGTGTATACAAAAATAGTATGAATATACTAAATGGCAACGTTTGAATAGAGTAAAATGATATAAGTCATTTGATATTCCCAAAAATGTTTGTTTTTTTCTGTGGCTTTAATTAAAATACATTTTAATTTGAAAAATTATAAAACTCATTTTATATATAACTTATTTCTAGACGCTATAATTTTTGTCAACTATTTTTCTGCCATTGCTCTTTAAAAGAGCGCTAGGTGCCTTTACCGAAGGTTAATCAATATGGCATTCGGTCAACATGACCAGATAACTAAATTAGCAGCATATGTCTAGCTAAAAAATCGTAAGAGATTTAAATACAGTATTCAAGAACTTGAATGAAACCCGAATATTTTTATTACTTTGTATGTCTAACTTTGTAAAGTTTTATGTTTACTCCAGTATTTAATATATTTGTTTTTCAGGAATCTTTTGAGTTAACAGTAAAGAGTATAATACAACTTGTATTATCGGAATTCTATTAAAGTCGAATAGAATTAACTAACGAATAGCGTATAAAAGTTATAATACGGCGCAGGTGTCTCTATTTCTCATTTCATCTAGTAATGTCTACGGTAGTAAAGTTGTTTATCGTTTTGAGTAGTGAAGTTTTCTCTTGTAACAGCCTCTTTAAATCAACTGTTAGACATGTTGTTGGTTTTGAAGGCTGCAAAGTCTACTACTTAAAAACAATAGTTCATGTTCTGAGCATAAGAATATTTAGAAGAAACGCGGTTGTGCACATCGGCTGTTTTTCCGCACACATTCCTCTTAACCAATTTGGTTACGTGACGATGAAGATAAATTTAGCTTATTATGTCGTCTGTGGTTAGTCAGAAGAAGTGAAATGTATGTTCTACGAAAAACTAAAACCGGCGAAGAAAAAAACGCGGATAGAACGGTAATTTTTAGCCGTCTTACGTTTACAACTTGACAGTATGTCTCTATGTTTTCTTTGAAGTGAAACTTCTTTAGAATTGTTGTGATTTGAAAGTAGATGAAACGAACACGAAACATAATATACATCTATAGGACTTGGCTACCGACGAAGCGGCGCTAGGTCGTGATGCGTCGCGCTACACCGCGAGGCATCTCGAGGCTCACCATGGCATAGCGCGACGCCGCAGGGTATTTTCGAATTATCTCAATGAAATTTGTACCTTTTTGCGTAGCACATAAGGTTATATTTTGTATCACTATCTTAAAAAGTGCACGTTTCGGTGTGAACTGACCTTAAAGCTCTGAATTTAGAACGAGTAATTAGTTTATTGGGCTTAGTTATTTGAAGTCGGCTTTTACCTTTCTACCGAATTCAAAAAGGAGGAGGTAGTCAATTCGACAGTATGTTTCTTTTTTTTAAGTGTCCTCATAACATTGTTCTACGTGGACCGATTTCGATGATTCTTTTTTTATTTAATAGCTGGTTCCTTTTATGTGTTCTCATATAAATTTGATAAAGGACTGACCAATAATTTTTGAGTTATTCTTAATAATATATGTTGAAGTCGGTTGTATAAAATTTTTAATTTTATGTTTTTACGACACAGTTCTTTGAACGATGTCATCCGAAGGGCTTTTGTTTCTATTAGTGTTTCCTCGGTTTTAGAGCCTTGTGGAATATTTAGAGACGATGGCAGGAGACCCGACGGTATGACATTGGTCCCTTGGGAGAGAGGTAAAGCCTTATTGTGGCATGCTACTTAGACACTCTGGCGGCCTCTCATCTCAGGGGTACCTTATTTAGCGGCGGGGTGGCATCAGAGGTAGCTGAACTGAGTAAGTGGCGCAAATATGAGCTCTGAGAGATGACTACATATTTGTGCCATTTGCTGTAGAGACTATCGGTCCGTGGGGTCCACATGCGGTGAAGTTCCTATAGGAACTCCATCCGCGACTGGTCGTTGCTGCTGGTGTTATTAGGGCTGGTTCTTTTCTCGCTCAAAGGCTAAGTATAGCCACTCAACGGGGAAACGCAGCCAGCATACTTGGCACGATACGGCGGGGAGTAGGACTATATGATAATTAAGAGTCTAGTTTTAGTTTGTTTTATTATTTTAGATTTTAAGTTATAATTAAATGTTTTTGATTTTATAAGAAATAACAGACATGGTATTGATATGTTGTATTATATCATGTAAGTGACATGCATTTGTCTTATTGAGTGATAAAGATCTTTAAACCTAATATTGTATGTTATTTCAGTCGTATAAAATTTTACAACCGCAACCCTATGTAATGTGTGACGTATGTGCTGTGTGAGTGATGAATAAGTTGCCATGTAGTGGCGGCGTGAGAATATCAATAATTCAATTTCTTCTCATGAGTGACTAAGGAGGCAACTAATGACGGGTTTCTGTATTTAAAAATGCTTTATTTTCTTTTGTGAGCCGTTTTGCAGTAAATGAAGTGCATGAAAAACCCTTTTCCACCGACTTGAAAAAAAGAAGGAGGACCTCAATTCGACTGTATTTCTCTTAAATGGGGAGGAGTTGAAGCTTGTGGATACCACTGTTTTGTTGGTATTTCTATTGACGCGAAACTTCAATGGGGCCCCTATATATCTAAATTAGCAAGCAGACTTAGTTCTGCAGCATATGCTCTAAAAAGATTAGAAGTCTCACAGATGTTGAGACAGCTAAACTGACTAATCTAGAGAGTAAAATCGAGCTAGACTACACTGATTTGTATTTTAGTTACTTTCATAGCGTAATGTCTTATGGAATTTTGCTATGGGGAAATGCAACAGATATTGAAGCTATATTTGTTTTGCCAAAAGGGCGCCGTACGGGCGATTTATAACCTAAATTGTAAAGAGTCCCTCAGAGAAAAATTTAAAGAAATAAACATATTAACTTTGGCATCGCAATATATTTATGAAAATGTAATATATGTACATGAAAACACAAATAGCTTTAATAAGAATAAGGATGTTCATACCCGAAACACTAGGAACAAACATAAGCTTGTAATGTCAGTTACTAGACTCCACGGAATCAGAAATTCATTTATGGGGCAATGTATACGCTTTTACAACAAAATCCCAGAACATGTTCAAAGTTTGTCAATAAACAAGTTTAAAAGTTTTATTACATATATAGGAAAACTGTACAAAAAGGGTTATTATAATATCAAGGAATACATGAATGAAAATAATCCCTGGGAATAAGGTGATCGCCACCTTGCTTGTTCTATGAAAATTAATTTATAAATTGTATAAACATAATTATTGTTAAGTGAAATATATTTAAAAAAATGTCACGCTGGGTTTCTTGCTGGTTCTTCCCAGGAAAGTTATTTTCCGAACCAGTGGTAAATAAAAAATTACTTTCAATAAGTATTATATAATAATCAATATTGATTAAAAACTCAATCTATTCTATTCTATTCTTTTTTATAGAATTAGGCTGACAAACGAGCACACAGTCCACCTGATGGTAAGTGGTTGCTGTGGCCCATAGACATCTGCATGTAGCACGAATGGGTCGGCTCGACCAGGGAAGGACCACGTCCTCACAAAATACCAGCGTAAAATAGCAGCTTAACGCTGCTGTGTTTCGTATGGTGAGTGTAGAGAACCAGAGACCCTTTTTACTGGAAATGAGGCATATCATCTTAGTCCTCACGGTTGATAACGCATCTACATTTTGACTTGTATTCGAGGATAGATGTAGATGTCTATGGGACACAGCAACCACTTACCATCAGGTGGACTGTGTGCTCGTTTGTCACCCTTATCCTTTAAAAAATAGTGATAACACGCTGTGATGTATTCCGTCTTAGTCCTCAGAGGTGAAAGGACATCTGTAGTCATCTTTGTTTGAAATTAGCTGCAGATGTCCATGGACCGCAGTAGCAACTTATGATCAAGTGCACAATAAGTTCGTTAGTCATTTCGGTTATGTAACGTAATCATTGTAATATATTAATGGATATCTCACTTCAGCCCCTTCGAAACTCTCATGATATTTCTCAAAGTAAACTGTCCATTAATCGAAAAAATCGTCCCGATCTTTCAACGTTAAGAGGAAATTGTCGCTGCAAAGCGCTGACACAAAGCTTGTGACGGGAAAACTTTCTGTCGGTCGAAATGATATATCGTTGCAATTATCTCCTTGGTGTGGCTTTGTATTTGCGAAACCCATTTTGATTACATTGTGTTTATTGTTCATGTGTCAATGGCCAACTATACAGGTTGCAGGTTTACTACTTTTTATATAATAAGGTTGATAAACGAGCAAGCTGGAATGTGTCACCTGATGGTAAGCGGATTCTGGGGCCCATAGACATCTAAATTTATTCGCAGTTAAGAATCGAAATGCAGATGCGTCGTTACCGACATACCGTCGTTGCGATGGAGTGCCTCTAATCCAGTAAAAAGGGCCTCCGGTTCCCTACACTTACCTCACGAAACACTATTTTAAGCTGGAGTTCTGTGGGAGCGGTGTCCTACCACGGTCGAGCTGACCCATTCGTGCTACTACCATAACACAGTTGCAGCGTGGCTCTACCGCATACTATGTGGTACGTCTACTTTTCTGCCTAGTATATATCTGCACCAAACGATAGCATTTAAACTGCTGTATCTTCATCCTTAGAGGCGTCGAGTCATGTCAAAGTACTTTACAATACAATACAATACTTTTTATTGTACACCAAGTAAAGATAAAAATATCAAAAAGTAAAAAATAAACAACTATTGAGGGAAATACAAATGGCGGTCTTATTGCTATATAACATTCTCTTTCAGACAACCCAGAAGAAGAAATAAATAAAAATAAGAAAATGAACAACTTTTATTATATACTTTTATTGAAAAAGAGATTGAACGTGCGATTCGAAGTTTGAAATGTGGTAAGGCTGCGGGACTAGACAGAGTTACTGCTGAAATGGTCAAGTATGGTGGGCCTCGCGTCTGGGACAGCTTTCATCTGCTGTGCAATTTGTGCTGGCGGACGGGGGATGTCCCGGATGATTGGCGATCCGCAGTCATTGTGCCTTTATATAAAGGTAAAGGTTCACATTTTGACTGCGGGTGCTATCGGGCGATCAGCTTGACCAGTTTAGCAAGTAAAGTTTACTCGAAGGTTTTGACACGTAAGATGCAAGAGAAATCGGAAAGATTTCTATGGGAGGCACAATGCGGATTTAGACCTGGAAGAGGATGCACGGATCAAATGTTTTCTCTCCGCATGATCACGGAAAAGCTTCTGGCTGTTAACCAGAAGATTTTCTGTGCTTTTGTGGATCTTGAGAAAGCATTTGATAAGGTTGTAAGGAAGAAAATGTGGGAACTGTTGCCGGGGTATGGTGTGGATGGCCGATTGCTAAGGGCTGTGCAGTCTCTTTACTGTGACTGTAAAGCCTGTGTGCGGGTAGGGCATGACCTGTCACCCATGTTTAGCGTCCAAACGGGCGTAAAACAGGGTTGTGTCATGTCTTCCTGGCTGTTCATACTGTATCTCGACAGCTGTTTACAAAAGCTGAAAGATAGCTGTTTGGGTGTGAAATTGGGTGACATAAAAGTAAATTGTCTGCTGTATGCTGATGATGCAGTGCTTATTGCACCATCAGAGGCAGAACTGCAGGCATTAGTCACGTGTATGAAAGAGGAATGTGAAATTAAAGGTCTCCGTTTGAATGCTAATAAAACTAAGGTTCTGGTATTTGAAAGGGACGAAGAGAGAACGAAGTGTGAAATATGGGTAAATCAGGAATGTCTAGAACAGGTAAATGAAATTGTATACTTGGGGAGTGCTTTTAGCCGGGATGGAAGATGTGATTTAGATGTGGACAGGCGTGTCGCTGCCGGGAACAAAGTCAATGGTGCCCTGACTGCGTTAGTCAAAAGGCAAGGCGTAGCGAAGAGTGCACGCCTTGCAATACATAACGCAGTGTTGGTACCGACTTTGTTATATGGCAGCGAAACCTGGGTATGCCAGAAGAAGCATAAAAGTAAGTTGAATGCAGTGGAGATGCGATCTCTTCGTAAAATGTGCGGCGTTACTATGGCCGACCGAAAGCGAAACGAAGAGATTCGCAATATGGCAGGTTTGAAAGATGACCTTATCACAAAAATTGATAAGGGCGTGCTTCGGTGGTTTGGGCACGTTGAGCGAATGAGTGAAGACCGAATGGTGAAGAAAATATATAGCGCGAAAGTTAATATTAAAAGGTGTCGAGGTAGACCGAGACTAACTTTCGAAGACCATGTGAGCAAATTGCTCGAAGAGGGTAGGGTCAAGAGTACTCGGATACCTAGACGTGCATGTATGAAGAAGATAATGAATCTGAAAGAAGCGAAAGAGATATGTAAGGATCGTGACACTTGGCGATCTGTTCTCTCTGGCTACCCCGTCAGGGATTGTGCGTGAAGATAAGTAAGTAAGTAAGTAAGACACAACATTACTATTTAAAAATGTATTTATTGCTTTTCGAAGTATTTTCCGCGGAATTTGACACATTTTTCCATACGATGGAACCAATCATTGAAGCAACCATTCTATTCGGAAGTTGGGGTCTCCAAAATGGCCATTTTGTAGGCGTCCACAGCTACTTCAGGTGATGAAAATATCTGTATACGCAATTCATTCTTTATTTTAGGAAAAGTATAGAAATCATTAGGGCTTAGGTCGGGGCTGTACGGCGGATGGTCTAATAATTCTATGTTTTCTTGCTCTAAAAACTCTTTTGTACTGTGTGCGGTGTGAGAACTCGCATTGTCGTGATGGAGGATGATGCGGCGGTTGCAGTTCTCTTTACGGAGTTCGGAAACGACCTGTGGCAAACAAATACTACCATACCATTCTGCATTAACCATTCTTTGTCCCTCAAGAGGAATAGTCGTAACATGGCCGGTTTTGGAGACAAACGTGGCCACCATTTTTTTTGCAACACTCCGTGAACGAACAATTTTTGTTGGCTTTAACTCAATTTCGAACACCCAAACTCGTGACTGGTTTTTTGTTTCGGGTTCGTACGCGTATATCCAGGATTCGTCACCTGATACGATGTTGTATACAGCATTTGAGGATCCTGCGTGGAATCTTTCGAGAGTTCTGATGCACCAAGTAACGCGAGCCGCTTTTTGCTCTTCACAGAGCGAATGCGGTATCCATCGGGAAAACAACTTTTTTACACCTAATTGTTCATGCAAGATTATTTGTATTTGACTCATGCCAATGCCTAAAGTTGCCTGAATTTCGCGGTATGTCACATGTCGATCTTCCTCAATCAGCTTACGCACAGCATCAACGTTTTCTTGGGTGACTGCAGTTTTTGGATGACCTTCACGTGGATCATCACTGAGCTTGACACGTCCACGTTGAAATTCAGCAAACCAGCGATAAATTGTGGGTTTGGATGGGGCTTCATAACCAAATGCAGAAATCATCCGGTCAACACACTGTTTTTGTGTTAAACTACTTCGAAAGTCATAATAAATCATCGCTCTTGAATTTTCTCGAGTCAATTCCATTTTCTCAACGACTAAACAAGTTTGACAAAACCTTGTGACAAGACCGAGAATCTTTTTTAAATAAATAAATGGTATTCGATTTTTAAAACCAAGAACTTTTCAATTAAAAAGATTTTAATATGACAGGAACAGTGGGAATATTCCATTCCCAATACTTTTAGTGCAGCCTATGTACTTGTGAAAAGAAGCGGCAAGAAACTTACAAATAGACTATTTTTATTCCAACAGTTGCAATTTCGCCTTATAAAATACAAAAATACATAAATAATACATAAATATATACATTGTCAAAAAGTCGAGAAAATGTAAGAAAGCTTGAATGTTCGAATTGTTTACCATAGGCGATTTTCGGGACCGATACAACTTCTAACGTTAGTTTGTTACTACGAGTACACCTATGCGACTTAGGGACCTTCTAGATATGAGCTCACTCCTTTTTCTACCGACTTCAAAAAGGAGCCGATACTCAATCGACTGTATGTTTTTTTTATGTGTGTTACCTCATAACTTTTTACTGGATGAACCGATTTCAATGATTCTTTTTTTATTTGAACCGGGTGCTTTACATGTGGTCCCCTATGAATTTGATCAAGGTCTGACCAATAGTTTTTGAGTTATTCTTAATAATTTATATTGAAGTCGATTGTACAAAATTTTTAATTTTAAATTATTAGAGGCCGGCAACGCACCTGCCTTTCCTCTAGTGTTAGAGTTGTTCATGGGCGGTGGTTGACACTTACCATCAGGTGAGCCGCATGCTAGTTTGCATCCTCTTCTATAAAAAAAAAATCTCCAAAAATTCTTATCTTTTAAATAATCATGTTGTTATTAACCTTATTGTTATTAAAGTGCTTATTACCTGCCTTAAAGGAAACTCAATAAACCTTAGCTTACCTTAGAGGATATTATTGTAAATAGTTACAATTATATCCAGATAAGAATAGGAATGACCTTGTGCTATATTGTGACGTCATAGTTATCAATTCAAACCAGTTATGTACGGCGAGCAATACAGACAAAAGAACCATGAACTAAAAAGTTTAAATCTGTATCAATTATTTCAATTTCGCTTATATCTGCATTACTGTCTCTGCTGCTTTCCCTCATAAAAATGGAACATGCAAATGAATAACACATATCTACATAAATATGTAGGTATTTCAAATATTTCATATACCTAATATTTTATTAAAAGAAAAATAAGCATATTTTCCTGGGTGACGTCAATAGTTTCGGTAATACTAAGACTGAGTTATATTCGTATAATGTAGAAAAAAAAAGTTTTTTTATTAGACGTTTGTTTTATGAAGCATATTCTTGTAAACAGCTAGCAGATTTATTACGAGTAAAAATTATGGGCATCGCTCGTTTTATCAAAGGTATTAAAATAGTTTCTAATATATTTAATAATATTATCCAGTATAAACTGTAAAGCAACAGTTTAGAAAATAGGTTGCTTAAATGAAAATTAAAAATACTTTATTTGACAGTTAGCACCTTTACAAATAATTTAACAGCGGTTCTCACACTAATGTAGGCTCGCAGACCTGTATCGTGAGATCCCTATACACATATTAACAAAACAGAATTAGTGCACGGCTGACTTTACAAAGCTTTACTTACTTTAAATGTCTTACTCATTTTATTTATGGTCTGTAAACATAAATATATACTTAAACACATATACACACTTATACACACACATATACATATATCCATCCATATATACATATATACACAAACATACATACATACATATATGTACATATACATACACACACACACACACATACACATTATATAATTTGTTAATATTACAGTATTTTGAATTACTACTATAATAACAATATCAATATAGGGCATATAACTACTGTGACAATATTTGGAGCAGCTTCTCTGTTTGTTCATAATTAGGCGTAAACAACCAATTTCGTATTTTATTTCTAGCAGTGTTCGTTGAGCAATCTCTTATGTCACATGCCTTCATAACTTTGTTAAATATGAGTGTTTCAATGAATGAATTAAATCGTTTTACGAAAGCTGTGCGAAGGCTTGGTAATGGCATTTGAATCACGTTTTTTCTTTAGCTCATTGTATTTATGTGAGCTTAATATTGTTCTATGAGCACTGGTAGCCACACATAAGACAAATAGCTGCCGAACTGTATGTACTTTACTATATCTATATAATTTAACTGTTGGATACCTGTATTTCTTATTAAGCATAACTTTCAGGACCGAACGTTGAGCTCTCTCAATCCTCATCATGACTGTTTTGGAAGCGCTTCCCCAGCAAGAAATACAATACGATAGCAGCGACTGACATAAGGCATAATAGATGGTAATTAATGTATTCAGATAAATAGATCTGTAAGTGAATTCTTTGGTCTGATATTGTATATTTTTTACAGAGTAAGAATGACAAACGAGCACACAGTCCTTTTGATGGTACGTGGATACTTCGGCCTATAGACATTTATATCTCTTCCCGATTGAGAATCAAAATACAGATGTGATTGTCACCCTTGAGAACTAAAATGAAATTCCGCACTTTTAGTAAAACGGTCTCCGGTGTTCTACACTCACTATACGAAACACAGTAACATTGAGATGCTATTTTACCCTAGTAGTCCATGAGAGCGTATTCCTTCCCAGGTCGAGGTGACCCATTCGTGATACAACTATAATAACCATAATATATGGCTCTAGTACGTGTAGTATGTCACAAGTGGCTTCTATCTTGTAGTATGAATATATCCTCAAAATCAGCTGCCGATCCCCACATCAATAATTAATTATATGAAAAACGTACTACTAAAAATACTTATTTGCCATGCTTCAGCTATTAGTTGTATATTTGTAGGACGAATGGGTCGGCTCGACCGGGGAAGGACCACGCTCTCACAGAATACCAGCGTAAAATAGCAGCTTAACGCTGCTATGTTTCGTATGGTGAGCGTAGAGAACCGGAGACCCTTTTTACTGGAAACGAGACATTCCATCCTAGTCCTCACAGGTGACGACGCATCTGCATTTTCATTTGTAATCGAAGATAGATGTATGTCTATGGGCTTCAGCAAACACTTACCATCAGGTGGACTGTGTTCTCATTTGTCACCCTTATCCTATAAAAAAACACTCATTTATTTAACTCATTAATATGGAATCACCATGAGTTGTGATTCTATATTAATGATATTATGTGATGTACAATTTTAATTAAATCACTGACTTTTTAATTTTTAATTTGGCCGACAAAATATGAGAAAATTAAAATATTTAACAACTTGCCATATAACGTGTGCCAACATTCAATATTGAGCGGGCATTGAATAGCGTGTCAAATTTTAAAATATTAAAAATATAGTTATTATTAATTTAAACAAAAGAGTCAGACTTTCTTATTTTCCCTGGGTAGCCATCAATTTGTCCTTTCCTGGTGCACGCTTAACGTTGAATTTTGGGACACCCGACAGAAACAAATAAATTTCATTTCATTTCATTGTAAACAAATAAATTTCATTTCATTACATAGAATAAATATATACTTGTAGTCCACAAATACCTACATCCATCCTCAATTAAAAATTAAATGCAAAAAAAAAAGAGTTACGCTGAGTACTAAAATGGAATGCCTCCCTGTCACAAAAAGATTTTCATCATCATTCACTTAAGAGACACGGCAACATTTTGCTCAAGCTAGCAAAGTTTTTTAAGCAAATTTAAATTTTGCTAAGCTATATCTACTAAAGTAGTGAATCACTAATTGTCACCAACTCCTCACTAAATCTTGATACCATAAAGTACAGGATATCATTGGCGAGCATTCCAACTTGAAGCACGCATATTTTACACTCATCTTCTGTGGTAGTGTTATTTTTTCCCGGTCAAGACAATGCATTCGTATTGCAACCATAATACAACTGCAACTTGGGTCACAATACAACAAGGTATCACTACCCTTTTCTCCTGAAAATTTTGTACTCATTGTGGCCACAAAAATAAACTTGATGCTTGAATCACTAATTGTCACCAATACCTCACTAAATCTTAACACCAAATTCAGGATATCGTTGGAGAAGATTCCAGATAGAAGGACGCATATTTTACACTAATATTTAGGCAGCATGGCTTTCTACCCCTCTCTCTTAAAAAAATTGTACTTATTATTCTCACAAAGAGAAATTTGATGCTCGAATAGAAATTCAGAAATGTGAAACGATAGTCAATAAAGATGTCCAATGTTGACCAAAGTTACAAAATATTTTAAAACCGTATAAGAAATAGACGGCTATAATTTTATGTCAAAAACAAGGAAATTGAAACTATATTTTTAAAAGGATATGGTGCAATTTCTTTTCACGTCAATTTTGTTACGAGGTAGTTATTCGTGGTGAAGATTGTAAAGGGGATAATAAAAGCAAACCCGAAGTTAGAAACTCGGAATGTTTATACGACTATAGGAACTGTGACCCTCAGCCTATTTTTAAAAGTACTTACAAGATTTTGAAATATATCTCGATGAAGTGTAATGGTGTCTTTTATTCGTAGATACGTAATATAAAACATTCTTATTATCTTATTTAATGTAAACACACATAATATCTCTAAATGCATGCGGCGAAATTTACGCAACTTCAAAACAGCTCGTATTAATGAAGCGATCGGGCGGAACAAGGGCTCCAAAGCCTTTTAGAGTGGTAGCTGGTAATTACAGCTGAAAGCGGGTGGGAAACTGGTACTTGAATTTCTTTAGAAGTTCTTTAATTTTGTCCTGAATGGTGGCAATACTGCGGAGGCGAAAAGCAGAAGTGCAGTTGTCTTTTACTTCAAGAAAGGTGAAAACGCTATATTGAAAAACTACAAACCGATTTCCCTTCTAAACTACGTTTATATGTTATTTTCAAGGGTTATTACAAATCATCTCGTACGCAGACCTTACGACGAATAAGTCGGTTTCTGAAAAAGCTTTAGTACCATAGGTCGCTATGAAGAGGGTTATGTTCAGTTTCTCTGCGAAATAAACTTAGTAATGAAGATATCCGCAGTAGAAACAGGGTGAACGTTCTAAGCCAAGTGCGTCCATCGATTACCTGCATCTCTAACCAGGTCGCCACTCCTCCGAGGCCGCCATACACTCAATATCCAAAAATCGTACAGCCAATTGTAAGTCTTCTCCTTTTTGTAGTCACTTATAATTTCTTATATTGTGGGGTCGCCAAAGCACGAGATTTAAGTGTACATCATAATGTAGTCACAAAAAGATGGATGTCTGGCAACGCTATTTCTGGCGTATATGGTATAAGCAGCAACTTACCATGAGTAAAGAGTTAGGTTGCATATCGCATTAATGAAAAAAAAAATGCTTACAAAAATATGCCTTATAGAAGTGTCTTAAAAGAAAATCTTTACAAGTATAAAAAGAAATAAAATTAAAGTGTCTGTTTGTAATGTCAACATTATTTTGCTTATAACTAAATGCATATGAAAGTATATATAATACTTAAAACAACGAAACTATTTAAAAAAAATTGTCTGTCTGTCTATGTGTCGGTCTCTCTGTCTGTCTGTTTATTACTTCTAATCTCCAAAATAACTGGACCGATTTTGACTAGACGTTCACTGGCAAGTAGCGGATGTTATAAGGAGTAACTTAGGCCATTAAATCTATTCTAAATAAAATCCACGCGGACGTAGTTGCGGGGAACAGCTTGTACCAGCGTTGTAGAGCCATGCTGTTGCTATAATGTAATAATAATATAGCCTCTTTATTTCCATAATGAATAACAAAAAATATCTTAAGATTACGAATACATAATTATGCATGCATAAAAAAAATACATTTCATAATTATCATGATTATATATAACAAATAATTTTTAAATTTTATATAAATTTCATAAATAAATTAAATTTTCAGTTCAGTTTATAAAATTTATAACATAATTCATTATGGACCCCTCAACGGGTGAAGGCCTCCTCTATTTTTCTCCACGTCTGTCTGTCCTTTGCGTTTGTGATCCAATTTTCACCGGCTTTTCTTATTATTTCATCAACCTTTTTTTCTCTCGGTCTACTTCTTTTTCTTTTGTTTATTGGTCTTTGCCAGTTAGTTACTCTCTGTGTCCATTTTTGTTTGTCCATACGTGACCCGCCCATTTCCATTTTTGTTTTTGAGAATGTTCCAAAGCATCTATTAATTTTGTTGTGTTTCTTATGTCTGTATTTCTTTTTCTGTGTTTTCTTTGTATATTTAGTATACTCCTTTCCATTGCTCTCTGACATACTTGTATTTTGTTTATAGTGTTATTATTGTATATCCATGTTTGGCAGCCATACGTAAGGCAGGGTACTTAAATTGCGACGAACCTCGACAGTCTTTTTAAAAACACAATTTAAAGTATAAAATGATTTAATGTTCTTTCGAAGGTGGTTAGTTACAGAATGAATCCATATTAAATGTTAATAAAATAAGTCTAGTACAATTATCATATCGTCTTACATTACTTTAGAATTATCACTCGAGTTCTCACGCATGTGCTGATGTGGCGGTTTGGAATATCGAGCCAGAGACGGATTGAGGCAATATAACTCCTCCCTCCACAAGTTCGGGATTATCCTCGGGATTATCACGAATTTTACAGATTTTACAGATTTCAATTAATTTATGTTTAAAAATAATACTTAAAATAATTAATATAATAACTAAAATAATAATATTGACTAAACTAACACTTTTATTAGTAATTTCACTTTTTGCATTTTCACTTAACTCACTGTCACTAATTTCTCCCATACTTTTCCGCAGTAATAGATTCAGGAACTGTACGTCTGCTGTATTAATTCCATCGAGATTCACAGGCTTCTTCAGAGTGCTTGACGGGTTGAGTATTATCTTCGGTAAGTTTATTAATGGCTGTCTTAGGTAGGTTATTTCTTTACCTTGAGTCTGATGTCTTTTCAGTTCGTATCCTTTGATTTTCACCTTGCAGTTATCATCCATAGTTAAGAGGTAGGTTCCTAGCAGAATCTCTTGGCTTACTTCATTGTCGCAGAATTTAGTCATAGCTGTTTCAGTATTTGAGTAAACTATCCAGCGATTTGGTTGTATGAGGTAGATCTTCACATTTTCTAGGGTGACAGGGATCAGGTGACAACTTGAGATATTTGTGTGAAACTGCATGATTTCTACGACACAGTTGTCATTGGTGAAGAGTTGTATGTCGTTCTCATGACACAGGAATCGGCGTTCGTCGATCTCGCGACATGACTGAGAGAGCGGTGTTGCTTTCAACCCTTTCACAAGTAGGTACGGATTTTTAGGTAGGATGAGAGTCGTCTGGCCATTATGTAATACAGGTAAGGGAACTAATTTATAATAGTTAAAAATTTCATTTCTAATAAGTGGAATACTCATAATAAACTTTATCTGATTCTGTTTAACATTGGCTTTTATCTCGATACATCTTTCTAATTTTACAATATTTTCATAAGTGACAGGAAACACTAATTTGTCAGTTTTTTCTATTTCCTTAAGCAATATTATAAGTTCTTCTGTATCAATTATTGACTGGTGTAGTACATTAATTTTACTAAAAGCAATGGCTGTTTCGATTTCACTCAAATGAAAATATAAATTATGAAAATTATCAAGGAAGATATTATAAAGGTGAATGAGTTTGGTAATCGTCTGTCGAAAATCGGAGTTGTTTAAAGCTTGATTAATGTTTTGAATATTATCTTCTAATCGTATAAAATTGCTTTTAGTAGAATTTGCCATGGCTGTAAATGAGCCCACCATTTCGGTAACTATTGTCATTTTATTTTTAATCACGTTTTGTTCCGTATGTAGTTTATTTATTAATCTTTCATATCTAAGAGCGTCATTATTATCTAAGTTACCTGTGATGGCTTTTATCAAAGAGCCTACCGGATCGAGGAGACCCCTTTTGGTTCGTAATGGAGGAATTAATTGTTTAAATTTGTCGATGGTAACATTCATAGTATAATCGGTTTGATATTGGACGGTAGTAAAATCTGAGTCAAATGATTTAGTATCGAAACAACTTTGAACATGCTTTTTAAGTAACCCATATTTATTCATACTCGATTCTAATTCTTCGTAAATTAAATTTAAATCTAATATCTTCATAACTATCCAGATATCATAATTAACAAATGCTTCACCTTCGTCAACAGGTAACAATCCCGGATTCTTGTCAATGCGAAGCTGATGAAGGGCCTGGCTTCCCATTGTTCGGATCACCAGTAGAAATAATCTGCGAAGGACGTTTTATGTCTTTAATAGGAACATTAGTAATACGTTTATTGGTTTCAACGGGAACTACATTTCTTTTTATAGCACCGGTGGCATGAGCCTTTTGGTAACGTGGTTTATCTTTGCCACGTCTAGTATTAACACCTTTTATGAACACAGTATCACCTACGTCTATATCGATCTGTGATTCGCCTGCGTGTTTTTCTCTCACCGTCAAATTTTTGTCAATTATTTTATCCGTAAGATATTCATATAAATATTTGGTCCTTTTAACGTGATCCTTTACTAACTGCTGTGTGAATTGCTTATCGAAATTAATGGCAAATGTACTATTGGATTCGGTGTGTCCGAATACTACTTCAAAAGGTGTTAGATCTGTCGAAGAGTGAATTGAATGATTGTATGACATAACAGCATACGTCATCACTGACGCTGCGTCTGTAATTTTATGTTCGTATTTCGCGATTCGGTAAATTTCAGTAATAGTTGTGAAACCTTTTGATAAGTCCCATAGAGTTGGGGTTGTGCGCAGTACCAATGTGTAGATTGATTTTGTATAATGTTAGCATTTCCTTTAAGAGTACGTTATTAAATTCCATACCGGGATCTGAACTGATTTTGGATGGAATTCCGTAAAATGAAAAATACTTTATTAAAGCTCTTATTACTTCCGGGGTAGACCTACTATTAATTTCAATTGCCTGACCCAATTTGCTGAACGCGTCTATCAGAGATAGAAAATACTTGCCTTCTATCGAAAAGGTATCAATGAAAATTTCTTTGAATGGCTTAGACTGGGTATGAGTCAATTGAAGTTGAGGTTTTAGGGGTTTACGGTCGTACTTCATTTTCTTGCAGACCTCACATGAGTTTATAATGCTCGCTACCGTTTGTTCCATATTATTCCAATAAAACGTTCGCCTCAAATGTACTAATGTTTCCCTAATACCTCTATGGCAATTTTTACCTAAATGATATTTAAGAACTACTTCGCGTTGCTCATTTTCATCTTCTACATATACTATCCTCTTTGTACATTCATAAAATTTAACACTATTCTTTTTGAATAATTGCGTTGTGGCTTCCGAAAACTGCTTGCGATGTATGACATCTTCGAAATAAAAAAAATATTTAATTTTAGGTCTGATATACTCTTTCAGGAATTGTTTAATTAAATCCAAATTGTTTAATGGTAAGTGAACTTCCAATATGTTCTGTTTAGCCCTAGATAAGTTTTTAACCGAATATTCATTTCTGTTCCAGGTATGAACGAGTATTTGATTTGGTTTCGCATCAATCGCTTCCTGGAGAATTAATATTCCTGCTGTGTCTATGTCTTTAGCCGAATGTACTGTATTGTTACTACTGTGTCCTTCAGAAGCTGTGGCGGTGCTACGATTTGGAGATGGTATCGGATATGGAGATTGTCTACCATGTAAAGAGGGAATACTTAACGTTTCCGAATCGGATGATACTGTTACTACGTCCCCCGCCTGATTCGAATTACCTAGCTGTACAATTTTAGAGACTACATTGCTCAAATGGCGTTGAAGTTTTTTTTCGTTTTTGTCTACATTCACTTGCATGGAAACATTATCGTTATCAGTTAAGGCGTTAATCTTAATTCTAGATAAATCATCAGCGTTACAATTTTGTTTCCCGTTCTTATACACTATTTCGTAATCAAATTCCGATAGGCGTAACTTCCATCTGGTTAGTTTGCTATTCGGTTCATTAATGGAGTTTAACCAGGCTAAAAGGCGATGATCAGTGTAAATTGTAAATTTTTTTCCATATAAGTAAGGGCGGAAATGTTTTACTGCCCAAACAATTGCCAAAAGTTCTTTTTCTATTGTGCTGTATTTCGTTTCAGCATCGTTCAACGTACGACTTGCAAAGGCTATAGGCTTATCACTACCGATAGGTCCCTGCGATAGAACTACACCGAGAGCAAAGTTCGACGCATCTGTGGTGAGAACGAACGGTCGAGAGAAGTCAGGATATTGTAAAAGTGGGGCGTTTGTTAAAAGCTCTTTACATCTTTCAAATGCGTCTATATATTCTTTTGTAATTTCAATTTTGTTTTTCTTTTTCAGGCAAGAGGTAAGCGGTTGTGTGAGTTTAGCGAAGTCTTTAATGAATTTTCTGTAATACCCTACTAATCCGAGAAAACTTTTTATTTCGGTGGCTGTACGCGGTAATGGATATTTTAGTACTGCTTTAATTTTTTCGTCATTGGGTTTTAAACCCTCTTTTGTAATCGTATGACCTAGATATAGAACTTCTTTTCTCAAAAATTCACATTTATCTAACGTGACTTTTAAATTGGTTTCTCTGAGACGGTCAAAAATTTTACTTAATTTTTCAATATGTTCCTAAAGACTAGCCGAATACACAATTATATCATCGAGGTACACTAAGCAATGGAGACCTTGGAGGCCTCTTAAGATATTATCCATTGCTCTTTGGAAAGTTGCAGGGGCTGTCTTTAATCCAAACGGCATGCGTTTGAATTCATAGTGACCGGATTGAGTTGTGAAAGCTGTCTTTGGCCTATCAGCTTCATTAACTTCTATTTGGTGGTAGCTACTTGCCAGGTCAAGGGTACTAAAATATACAGATTTGCCTAACTTATCAAAAAGGTCAGTTATATTAGGTAACGGGTATTTATCGTCTATTGTATTCTCATTTAATCGCCGATAATCTATAACCATTCTAAATTTAGGCTGCCCGGATGCATCTGGTTTTTTGGGGACTAAGTGAACCGGTGCGCTCCAAGGTGAGTGAGAATTTTGGATTACGTTATCTTGAAGAAGTTTGTCTACTTGTCTTTGTACTTCCTCATTTTGGGAAGGTGACGAGACGATTTTAGTCCGGAAAATGCGGAAAAGAATGGGATAAATGTAAACAGGAGGTGAAGAGGTTTACTCACAGTATGTTCAATCCCATGTCCTCCAGTTGATTCAGACCACTTCGATACTGACGATGATCCAATGCACGTAATCGATTGATTTGGAAACGATAGCGCGCGTGTCTTTTTCTTCTTTCGTTAGGGATTTCTTCTGAATCAATTCACTTCTCCTTGCAATAAGAAATTTTATGTGAACAGGGACGGTCTCCCGTTTTCTTGTTGGTTTCTGTTGAATTAAATTTAAACTAGTGATTATTGGTTTTTTAATTTTGGCGTATGAGGACTCTATATTTTCATTTTCTTCCCATTCAATTTTGTTTATGTTTGTATTTAAGGATTGTATAAATTGTTCTCTTTCTTCCAAAGTACTCAATTTGGTTTTATAATTTTTGAAATTTGCTCTACTTTTCTTTATCGGTGCAATCTGTAGTGTACTTCTTAAGAGTCGATGATCGCTGGGAAACGTTAGGTTTGATATAATTTCTATGTTTGAGATGTTTTCTTTTCTATTCGTTAGTATATAATCGATTTGACTCCTTCTTTTCTTTGGCGAGAGCCATGTCCACATAGTTTTATTGTTCTTTTTAAATAAACTATTTGTAATGTATAGTTTATTTTCCCAACAAAAGTGGAGTAAAATTTCATCTCTTTTGTCTCTATTTCCGTAACAGTATTTGCCCAGTATTCTTTCTTCGCCTAGTACACGCTGTCCAACACGGGCATTAAAATCACCTAATATTATTTTCTGGTCATTATATTGACAGTGTGGAGTCTGCAGTTGATTGTAGAAGTTATTGGTTGTTTGCATCACCAGTTGGCGCGTGTACTTGTACAATGGTGAGTTTTGTGTTGTCGAAATTGAGATCAAAAATGCAGATGCGTTCGGATATTCCAATGAAGCTCTCGATGTTTAGCTTATATTCCTTTTTTAGAAGGAATTCGACTCCATATTGATCTTTCGTTTCCCCGAAATAACAGAAAATATGTTCATTGTTTTCTAAAATATTATATAAAGTTCTTCTTATTTCAGCAAGGCCAATAATATCGTATTTTATTTTTGAAATTGCTCTCTTAAAATCGAGTAATCTTTCATCTGATAGTAGAGATTTTGCATTATAGGTTTAGATGTAGAGATTTCGTAGTGGAAATGGAGGGTTGTAGTCTTTATCCCCCGCGGTGACAAGCCGTATTGGGAGATGTAGAGGGCTTCTTTTACTCGTTTTTTGGTGATGAGGGTATCTCAGTCGAGTTTAACGCCGATCCTTTTTTCGGTTGTGTGTTGCACATGTAGGAGGTATCTATTTGACATTGTTTTCACTGATTACGTTGGTTTCGAGGTCAGGGGATTTTGACAGATTCCGTTTTTGTTTCCGTGTGTTTGCTATGGAATTTCTATTTTTGGGGCTCCCTGGCAATGGGGTTCTTTTTAGCGGTAAACGCGCAAACTTGTGTCTTCTGAGCATTAAAATGGACTAGATTTAGTCGCCCCCAATCCGAAACTTTGTTCAGCAAAGACTCGACTTCAGACACAAGTTTTTTCCGGTACTCGGTGACGTTTTCTCGAGAAATATTGGCACAGCCGGTGTATAGAGCATCACCAATGCTGTCATCCGCATAGCAATGAATGTTACCAGTTAGCAACATATCATTGATATGCAGAAGAAACCGCGTTGGTGATTGCACACAGCCTTATGGAATACTAGCGTTAGCAGGCTTGTAGTCGGAGCATGCACCGTCTAATACGACCTCGATGCTCCGATCTGAAAGGAAGCTGGTGATCTAATTGCACAATTTCTCGGGAAGCCCATAGGAAGGGAGCTTCGAAAGAAGCGCTTTGTGCCAAACCCGATCGAAGGCCTTCGCCATGTCCAAACTAACGGCCAACGCCTCCTCCTTGGACTCTACTGCCTCCGCCCATCTATGGGTCAGGTAGACCAGAAGATCAATAGCTGATCGACCCCGACGAAAACCGTATTGGCGATCACTAATCAGCTGGTGATCCTCAAGGTACCGGATGAGCTGGCAGTTAATAATGGATTCCATTATTTTGGAGAACAAGGGGGTGATGGCGATAGGCCTGTAGTTGGACGGGTCTGAGCGGTCGCGATTTTTAGGGATCGGGTGGCCAAAAACTGTCTTCCATGATTTTGGGATTAAGGCTAGGGAGTAGGAGTACCGGAAAAGACGCGTTAGGACCGGTGCCAACTCCAGAGCACACGTCCTCAGCACAATTGGGGGGATTCCGTCAGGCCAACTAGATTTCTGGATGTCCAGGGAGAGGAGTGCTTTGCGAACCCAGCGCTGTGAGAACCGCACATCTGGCGTGGAGCACTCACATCGCGGGATGGTCGGCGGTGTTTTCCCCCGTCCTCAAGAGTCGAGTTGGATGCAAAAAGCCTAAAAGGTTGGCTTTGTCTTTTGCGGCTTGGGCCAGTGAGTCGTCCTCCCTGTGCAGAGATGGTAGTGATGGCTTACAGAAATTCCCTTGGACAGCCTTGGCGAGAGACCAGAATGCACGGGTTCCCGAAGGAAGGCGAACTAGTTTCTCGCCAATTCTGCCTATGTGATATAAATCGTTCAATATTCTCTTACCTAAACGTCATATGCTTTAAGTAAAACCTATATATGCGAGCTACGCCGCGGGTACAGATTATTTTATAATAATACTATTTTTCTTTTATTGGCTGTATGTAAATGTGTTTGTACTAGTCACACAAAACGGTGGTAGAGCCCCGCAGCAGTTTCTTGCTGTTGCACGTATGGGCAGGCTCGAGCCGGGTTGGTACCACGACCTCACAGAATACCGGCGTGAAGTAGAGGCTCTGCTTCTGCGTTTCGTCTGGTGAGTGCAGGTGGCCGGAGGCCCAATTCCCCCCCCCCCCCCATCAACATGGTAGCGGAATTACAAAGTAGACTACCCCAGGAGGGTACCAGTACCCCTGGAGAATCCCTCGCTGAGCATCCACGACCATGTTATTCCAATCCTGAGCGTGGGTGCTCAGGCTGCCCCGCGTATTCTGGGGGGGGCAAAATTCCGCTCAAAAACAAAACTGCTTGGGGCAAACTGAGCAACAATACCAAGGCGACCCCTGCCACGCTATCCGTGAATTTCTGCAACATCAGGGGACTTCACTCTAACCTAAACGCCGTCCACTACCATCTCGAGACGGCGAAGCCGGCCTTGCTCTTTCTGACCGAGACGCAGGTTTCCTCTCCGGCTGATATTTCGTATCTCTCCTGCCCGGGGTACAAATTGGAGCACTCCTTTGTGCCTCGGGCTGGAGTTTGCGTGTATGTCAGAGAGGACATCTGTTCTCGACGCCTCGGCAGTCTTGAAGGTTCGGACCTGTCCATCCTTTGGCTACGCGTAGACAGCGACGACCATCCGCGCGTCTACGGGTGCCTCTATAGGTCCCATAGCGGTAATGCCGAAACAGACCGACTCATCGACCACGTCCAAATGGCTACAGATTCCTTGCTACAACAGGTCCCATCCGCAGAGATCGTGATCCTTGGCGATTTTAACGCCCACCATGCCGAATGGCTCGGTTCACGTTTAACCGATCATGCGGGGAGATCTGTTTATGACTTTGCTTTGGCATATGGTCTGACACAACTGGTTACTTCGCCTACACGGATTCCAGATGTGGAGGATCATACACCTTCCCTGTTGGACCTTCTGCTGACCTCTCATCCGGACGGATATCGGGTTTCCGTCGATGCCCCTCTCGGCTCTTCGGACCATTGTCTGATCCGGAGTATGGTGCCACTCACGCTCCCTTCGCGGTTGCGTTCTGCAGGTTGCCGCCGTGTTTGGCATTATAGGTCGGCGGATTGGGACGGAATGCGGTCTTTCTTTGCATCCTACCCATGGGGGCGTGTTTGCTTCTCGCCGGATGATCCCAGCGCTGTTGCTGACTCTGTCACTGATGTGGTGCTACAGGGAATGGAACTATTTATTCCATCATCTGTGGTACCCATCGGAGGCAGATCTCAGCCTTGGTTTGGTCGCTCCTGTAAGACTGCATTGCGCAGAAAGCAGGAGTGTTATCAAGCCTGGGTTGCGGCTTCGGTGACTCGGGATGTAAACACCAGCACACTTAAAAAGAAGTATAACTTCGCCTCCAGGTCCTTCAAAAGAGTTATTGCCAAGGCAAAGTCTGAGCACATAGGCAGAATTGGCGAGAAACTAGTTCGCCTTCCTTCGGGAACCCGTGCATTCTGGTCTCTCGCCAAGGCTGTCCAAGGGAATTTCTGTAAGCCATCACTACCATCTCTGCACAGGGAGGACGACTCACTGGCCCACGACGCAAAAGAGAAGGCCGACCTTTTAGGCTCCCTTTTTGCGTCCAACTCGACTGTTGATGACGGGGGGAACACACCGCCGACCATCCCGCGGTGTGAGTGCTCTATGCCGGATGTGCTATTCTCACAGCGCTCGGTTCGCAGAGCACTCCTCTCCCTTGACATCCACAAGTCGAGTGGGCCTGACGGAATCCCCCCAATTGTGCTGAGGACGTGTGCTCCGGAGTTGGCACCGGTTCTAACGCGTCTTTTCCGGTACTCGTACTCCCATGGCGTTGTCCCGAACTCATGGAAGACAGCTTTTGTCCACCCGATCCCTAAAAAAGGCGACCGCTCAGACCCGTCCAACTATAGGCCTATCGCGATCACCTCCTTGTTCTCCAAAATAATGGAATCCATTATTAACTGCCAGCTCATCCGGTACCTTGAGGATCACCAGCTGATCAGTGACCGCCAATACGGTTTTCGTCGGGGTCGATCAGCTGGTGATCTTCTAGTCTACCTGACGGAGGCAGTAGAGTCCAAGGGGGAGGCGTTGGCCGTTAGTCTGGACATTGCGAAGGCCTTCGATCGGGTTTGGCACAAAGCGCTTCTTTCGAAGCTCCCTTCCTATGGGCTTCCCGAGAAATTGTGCAATTGGATCACCAGCTTCCTTGCAGATCGGAGCATCAAGGTCGTTGTAGACGGTGCATGTTCTGACTACAAGCCTATTAACGCTGGTGTTCCACAAGGCTGTGTGCTATCACCAACGCTGTTTCTTCTGCATGTCAATGATATGTTGCTAACTGGTAACATTCATTGCTATGCGGATGACAGCACTGGTGATGCTCTATACACCGGCCGGGCCAATATTTCTCGGGAAAACGTCGCCGAGTACCGGAACAAACTTGTGTCTGAAGTCGAGTCTTTGCTGGACAAAGTCTCGGATTGGGGGCGACTAAATCTAGTCCAGTTTAATCCTCAGAAGACACAAGTTTGCGCGTTTACCGCTAAAAAGAACCCCTTTGTCGTATCTCCTCAGTTTCAAGGCACTCCCCTTCTTGCCTCAGCCAGTATCGGTATCCTCGGAGTCGACATATCGAGTGACGTGCAGTTTCGTGGTCACTTGGAAGAGAAGGCCAAATTGGCCTCTAAAAAGCTTGGCGTGCTCAGCAGAGCGGGACAGTATTTCATGCCGGCACACCGCCTGCAACTTTACAAGGCGCAGGTTCGGCCTCACATGGAATACTGTTCCCATCTCTGGGCAGGGGCTCCCCAGTGCCAGCTCCTTCCACTTGACCGCATCCAGCGCAGAGCGGCTCGAATCGTCGACGACCGAGCCCTTTCCGATCGGCTCGATTCATTGGCACTGCGAAGAGATGTTGCATCTCTTTGCATTTTCTTTCGCATCTACCATGGGGAGTGCTCTGAGGAATTGTTCGGATTAATCCCAGCCGCCAAATTTCATGAACGCACATCGCGGCAGAACTCCCGATACCATCCACACCATCTGGATGATTGGCGGTCCACCACTGTGCGATTTAGAAGATGTTTTCTTCCTCGCACGACTTCCTTGTGGAATCGATTACCATCAGCGATTTTTCCGGACCGATACGACTTAGGGACCTTCAAGAAAAGAGCCTACTCCTTTTTAAAAGGCCGGCAACGCATCTGCAATTCCCCTGGTGTTGCGGTTGTTCATGGGCGGCGGTAGTCACTTACCATCAGGTGAGTCGCATGCTCGTTTGCCCCCTCTCCTATAAAAAAAAAAAAAAAAAAACTGGTTTTCGTACTTTGACAATATTCATTTTGTAAACTTTTATTTATGCTCAATGACCTCAATAGTGCCTCCCAATGGGTAGGTCTTAAGATGACCATGGACAAAACAAAGATCCATGTCACACTTATGCCCGTAGTTGCTGGGAGCACTAAGCTCGAAGTTGTTGATGAGTATATTTACCTGGTACAAATAGTCTGACTAAGTATGTTCAACTTCAACCGAGAGGTCAATCGACGGACTCAACTCGGCTGGGCAGCGTTCGGGAAACTACGACACATGTTCTCGTCAGATATACCTCAAAATCTTAAAACGAAATTGTACAACCAGTGCGTGTTGCCAGTGATGATCTATGGAACTGAGACGTGGTCCTTCACTGCTGGCCTTATGAGAAAGCTCAAAGCGAGCTACGAAGAGGGCTATGCTTGGAGTTTCTCTGCGTGATAAACTTAGAAATGAGGATATCCGCAGTAGAACCGCAGTGACCGACAAAGCACAACGGATCAGTAAGCTGAAGTAGCAATGGGCTGGCCATATAGCTCGAAGAACCAATAACCGATGGGGAAAAAGTTCTTGAGTGGCGGCTTCGTACCGGCGGACGAAGTGTAGTGCATCCCCCACTAGATGAAGTACCGACCTGGTAAGACATGCAGGAAGTCGATGGATGCAGGTGGCTCATGACCATGCTTTGTGGTATTCCTTGGGGGGGGGGGGGGGGTCTATGTTTAGCAGGGGACTTTTGAAGGGCTGCAATGGTGATGATGATGAAAATTTTATTTAATATGCGATTTCTCAGTTGAACTAGCCTAGTGTAGCGAATAACTTCACCTCACTCCCAACTAAAATTGTTAGCCCTCATTGGGACGGACGGTGCCGGCTAACTGTTAACTAGGCGGTATTTTCTTCTACGTATATATACTACGGTATGTTAAATATATATAAATATATGATCACGGATCATCAATCCACCAAGCGTTGCGATTAATACCAATCTTCTCAATGACTGGAGGGGCACACCTCCGAAAATGAACCGAATTGGATAATTGAGGGAAAGGAAGAACTGATACAAATTTATAGTAATGAGGACAATCACGACTTTTTCTATCACTAGTGCGGCGCCACTTTCGAACGAGCTGAAATATTTGACATATTTCATAGCGGGGAAATTAATTCGTTCGGAAAATTTAATGGTTAATGATTCTTTCTCTGATATTAATTATATTTTTTAGTAGTTAGATCAGAAACGAATAAACCTAATTAAAAAGTTAAAGAGCAAACCACTGACATAATAAAAATTTAAATAGCAGACGCCTGTATTAATATAATACTCTAGAAACTGATAAAAATTTATTTAAAACTAATTTCTCATTTAAATAACAATCCGTAACAAAAAATTCACCTCAGTCCCAAATAGCGACATCTGGTGGGCGGAAGATTATTCGTTTTTCATTAAAATCTCGCTTGTCAAATGTCACATGGACTATGACATTGCCTTTTTGTATGGAAACTTTTAAATAAATTTTTAACGCCAGCTAAACAAAAAGTATTATAAAGAATTTTATACCTTGATTTCTATCGGTTTCAGGATGAAAAAAAAGTGAAAATAATGTTGCGCGCCACTATTAATGTCTTGTAAATGGCAACACTAGTTACCACTAGCGCCCTCTAGTGTCGAGTAGCAGAACTAGGAGAGTCAAGATCCTTCTAGAAATTTCGGGACCGATATGTACTCGAACATTCTAGATGTCGCCCGTCTCGAACCCCGAACTCGTAACAATAATATGAGATATATTCAAAAGACTATCCCTTGTTAAGCAACATTTCTACCATATCATTACAGAAGTGGTAGAGCCATGCTGCAGCTATATTATGGTTGTAGCACGAATGGGTCGGCTCGACCGGGGAATGACCACGCTCTCACAGAAAACCAACGTAAAATAGCAGCTTAATGCTGCTGTGTTTCGTATGGTGAGTGTAGAGAACCGGAGACCCTTTTTACTGGCAAAGAGGCATTCTATCTTAGTCCTCACGGGTGACAACGCATCTGCATCTTGAGTCTTTATTGAGGATAGATGTAGATGTCTATGGGTCACAGTAACTACTTACCATCAGGTAGACTGTGTGCTCGTTTATCACCTGATCCTATATAAAAAAAAAAACATTTTTTAACTACTTTAAGCACGGTAATCGACTTTTAATTAATAACTGCGAAGAGATGTTGCATCCCTTTGCATTTTCTTTCGCATCTACCATGGGGAGTGCTCTGAGGAATTGTTCGGATTAATCCCAGCCGCCAAATTTCACGAACGCACATCGCGGCAGAACTCCCGATACCATCCACACCATCTGGATGATTGGCGGTCCACCACTGTGCGATTTAGAAGATGTTTTCTTCCTCGCACGACCTCCTTGTGGAATCGATTACCATCAGCGATTTTTCCGGACCGATACGACTTAGGGACCTTCAAGAAAAGAGCGTACTCCTTTTTAAAAGGCCGGCAACGCATCTGCGATTCCCCTGGTGTTGCAGTTGTTCATGGGCGGCGGTAGTCACTTACCATCAGGTGAGCCGCATGCTCGTTTGCCCCCTCTCCTATAAAAAAAAAAACTTTCCAACTTGTTCCTTTAACTTTTTTCTTTGGTATTATATAACTATTTCAGTTTTAGATGTCGAGTTATACTTTTTTCATTGTATGTATTAAAGCTAGTGTTTCTAAAGTTACCATATCTCCTATGATGTAAAGGCAACTACTACGTCCACGTGAATACAAGGCAAATAAATTATACTGTTGGAAAACCTAATAAATGTATCTTGAATAATTCGATAGTTTTCGTACTATAATCTGCATTCGTAGATTTTGCTTTTATGTTTATTCATATGTTAATAGATTCCATTAATCTGGAAAAATATTATTATACTTTTAACATATTTCTGCAACAGACCACCAAAATATAAATTATGGCATAAATTAGCATTAAATCAAGTCTGCATACAATGTTAATGTAGTGTGGTGTGCAATCACTTTGACTGAATTAATATATATGCACAAACACTGTAAAACAAAATTAGTTTATATTCAGTTTTAGAACTTAAAAGAAGTTTTTATTGTAGTGGTCCTCTATATAACATAGAACCTCTTACAATCACAATGGCTTACGGTAGAAATTTATTGCAAATATCAAGAAATTGTGCACGATGGTTAGTTACACGTGTTTACTCATTGCTTTATTGTTATCATATTTGTGGATTTTATATAAAGAAATAAGTGCAACATACTAGCCCATAGTTTACCCGAGACTAAAAGAAAGGTCTGCGCTCCTCATAAATGTCCCTGTGGTAGTGATGTCAATTAGCTAGAACATCACGGACTGTTATGCCAAAAAGTGCAGGCCGCTTCTCGAGACATGCTGCACTTAACGATATCATACACCGGTCCCTTGACACCAACAACGTGCCAAGTCTACTTGAGCCGTCTGGTATTGCAAGAGACGATGGCAAGAGATCGAACGGTATGAGTTTGATTCCATGGAAGATAGGCCGGGTGCTGGTATGGGATGCAACCTGTTCAGACACGCTGGCCCCTTCCCATCTAAATGGAACCAACAACAGAGCTGGTGCGGCTTATGAAGCGGCAAAAAAGCTTAAAGTATGCAAATACAGGGGTCTAGGCTCCGAATATGATTTTGTCCCATTCGGTGTCGAGACCCTTGGTCCGTGGTTTATTAGCGCTATAAGGCTTGTTAAGGAAACAGCAAAAAGGTTAGTCGACATCACAGGTGACCGAAGAGCTGGCTACGTCGGACAAAGAATTAGTCTAGCTATTCAAAGGGGGAACGCTGCCAGTATCTTCGGAACCTTGCCTTAACGGACTGCTTTTTAATAATGTAATTTAGTTATTATACTATATTTATTAAGGTTTTTAGTTTTAGCTTCATTGTTCTGGTACATATTTTATTTTATAAATTGAATAAAATAATGTAATAAATTATTTATATTAATGTTTTTTTAGAACAAAAGATTTTTTTTCTAATTTTTAAGTATCTTACTGGTATTTCATCTTTACCAGCCAGTATTTACTATTTGAAATTCTAAAGAAATTGTAACGACTTCTCATTTGTTACCGAGCGCAAAACGTTTAAAAATTTAAATTCAAATACTTACTATTATACTGTAACTCATAAAGATAATATTTTTATATGATCTATTTTTTTGCATCATTTTTTTATGTTTAAAGTTTGCTCCACACTTAGAATACCACCTGAGGCGTTTTACAACATACTCGTAGATTGTACACAGACTAATGTTCAAATTCCGAACACAAAGACAAGTGTCCAAATCCGAAACGATTATTTGTTGTAACAAGGTATTTGTGTGTCCATTTTTAACTGTTAAAATCTACTGCTACGTAATTTGTTTTTGTTTTGTATTGTTTTTTTTTCTTCTTCTTTAAAAGCCTATGAAAGGCTAATGCCTATGAAAAGTTTAATGGGTGTAAACATTGACGTAGCAAAGAGTATTTAATCGTTACGCCTGGCAGTCGGCTTGACAATCGCAGTATCATACGTGAGCACTTTTGATGCCTTTTACTGGTCTGTGTATTTCACGTTTAGCATAAAGAGATGATTATATCGCCATCTTTCGGAAGCCATAAGATTGTTTCGGCTTATCATAGTCGCTTCTTACGAGAAATGAGGGACAAATTCTCCCAGGAGCAGAATACGTTGTGCCCAATAGATTCCCTTTATAAGCCACTGAACGGCAATACTAAGTTATGTAATACATTTATATACAAATAAAATTATTTGGTCATACTTGCAGGGCCGTACCCGCTCAAAAGCACCAACAACTATATCGCCGAAATTTTTATCCGAATTCCAAAGTTTCTATCCCAGACTCATTGACACCACGATTGCTCGTAACAAAAACCTAAACGAAAAAATTTTAAAGGACCGACTTAAAAAGGTACTGTATGTGGAGTTATTATAATCTCACATATTTAATTATTTTTAATCCCAATACTTAGAGGCATTCTATACTAATCCACTCAAAAAGTGATGAAATTTACTTAAAATAAAAGATTTGTAACAAAAATCTGTTTTGAAAACAAATGGTGATATCAACTGATATCCAATATAATTCGGCAAATAACACTAATACTAAGGCAAAAAATACTAACTACTAATAATTCAGTTTGCAATCAATTCCATTTATATTTTTGTGACAAAAAAGCCTCATAATTATAAAAGCCACCAGTGACCGACCACAGCTCTTTTTAACGTGCTTTTATCTGTATATATGTATTAATGAAATGTGCATATTATGTAATTCATTATTCGTTCATCATCTATTTCCAAACATCCCAATAATCTCAAACTTTATAAATATATTAAAAACTAATTACAATACAATAATTTCTCTCACATCTCTTCACATCTCTTGACTAAAGCGTGTGATATAATTTTTTAACACTAATATAATATTTTATACACTAATAACACTTGCAATAGATTTCAGAATACCAAACTTTAAATAAATCACCTGTTCAAGGAGAGCTCCTGCTATTTACGAGTTAATGGAAAAACCAGAGAATATAAACGAGAAAATGTTGCATCAAGCTTACACAGTAGCCTGTTTGATAGAAACGGTAAGGTCAAGGTACCAAATCAACCTAGTATTTGAAATAAAGATATATTATTTTAAAAAAACTGCGGTTAAAAACCCGCTCGCCAAGCGTTGCAGCTATGGCAATATACCCCCCATGAGAAATTAATAATAAACGGCCCCAGTCCCCGGCGGCCCCACTATTCCTGGCTACGGTGACGACCATGGTAACGGCGGGGCAGGGGGTGTTAAGAATCTTCGGTGGAGGTTCGGTTGCCACCTAAGACGACTCGACCTGGCAACATAAAATGCACGCACCCTGAGGACTGATGAGAAGATCATGGAGCTGGAAGAAGAGATAGACAAGTTACGCTGGCATATTATAGGATTATCCGAGGTCCGAAGAGAGGGGAAGGACACGGTAATCCTGTAACTTGTTCTATCACCGGGAGGGCGACCATCTGTCCCAAGTAGTTGTCGGATTCATCGTCCACAAGTCTCTCGTTAACAACGTTGTAAAGATTGAGAGTGTGTCGGCGAGGGTTGCGTATCTTATACTCAAAATCACCAAACGGTATGCGTTGAAGGTCATACAGGTTTACGCACCAACATCGGCACACCCCGATGAGGAGGTGGAGGAAATGTACGAGGATATCTCTAGAACCATGCATTCTTCCAAAACCCACTATAGAGTCTTAATTGGAGACTTCAATGCAAAACTAGACACGAGAGAGAACGGTGAGCTAAAAGTAGGGAAATTCGCAATAGGGCAACGAAACCCAAGGGGCCACCAGCTGGCCAACTTCATAGAGAAAGAGGAACTCTTTATGACGAACTCTTTCTTCCAGAAGCGGCCCCACAGGAAGTGGACCTGGTCGAGCCCCGACGGTTTGACAAAAAAAATTAGATTGACTTCATTATGACGACCAGACGACAACTGTTCAGTGATGTTTCCGTGATCGCGAGGGTGAAAACTGGTAGCGATCACCGAATGGTTAGAGGCACACTAAACCTAAACGTTAAGTTGGAGAGGTCTTGTCTAATGAAGTGAACGCTCCGTCCACCTCGTGCTCTATTCCAAAATCCCGATACCTTTCAGCTCGAGTTACGAAACAGTTTTCAGTGCCTGGAAGATGGCAATGAAGTGGACGATATAAATGATAAGCTCATGGAAACTGTCCATGCGGTCAGAGCTAAGTTCTGCAAGAACTGCCGCAGAAGAACGCAAAAACTCTCCGATCACACTCTTAATCTCATGGCTGTTAGACGGGAGCTGAAGCTACATTTTTCAACAGATTTGACAGCATACAGGCAACTGAACAGACAGATTTCCAATTGCGCAACTTTAATACAGCTTGTATTGAAGAAGCGATTAAGCGGAACCAAGGCTCCAAAGTCTTTGCTAGAGATCCGTCTGCCAGAAAGAGCCAACTGTCAAAGCTGAAGACCGAACGTGGCAGTATCGTTTCCGGGACACCTGAGATTTTGAGTGAGATTAAGAGGTTCTATGGGCAGCTGTACACGTCATCGTTGGAGCCACACGCAAGTGTGAGTAACGATCCAAGAGCGAGTCTCATCCGACACTATTATGAAGATATCCCGGACATCAGTCTGAGCGAGATTAGAAGGGCTCTCCAGCACCTTAAAAACGTAAAGTCCCCGGGCGAGGATTGAATTATATCGGAGCTTTTGAAAGCGGGTGGAAAACCGGTACTTAAAGTCCTTCAGAAGCTCTTTAATTCCGCCCTCCATGGTGGCACTACTCCGCAGGCGTAGAGCAGAATTTCGGTGGTCTTGTTCTTCAAGAAAGGCGACTACGCTCTCTTGAAGAACTACAGATCGATTTCCCTTCTGAGCCACGTCCACGTGCTGTTTTCGAGAGACATTACGAATCGTCTCACACGCAGACTTGAGGACTTCCAGCGTCCTGAACATGCCGGTTTCCGAAAAGGCTTTAGCACCATAGACCTCATACATACCCTTCGGCAAATTGTACAGAAGTCCGAGGAGTACAATTTTCCACTATGTCTGGCGTATGTTTATACTATGAGAAAGCCTTTGATTCCGTCAAAATTTGGGCGGTGCTGCAGTCCCTTCAGCGGTGCCAAGTTGACTGTCGGTATATCGAAGTGTTGAAGTGCTTGTACAGTAGGGCTACGATGGGTATCCGTGTACAGAACCAGAGTACGAAACCTATCCAACTGCAGAGAGGTGTAAGACAGGGTGACGTTATATCCCCGAAACTCTTCACCGCTATATTGGAAGAGGTTTTCAAGCTGCTGGACTGGAAAGGATGCGGTATCAAAATCACTCACCTGCGATTTGCCGACGATATATTCCTTATGGCAGAATTGCTGGAGAACCTACGCACTATGCTCAATGAACTCAATAGTGTCTCCCAACGGATAGGTCTTAAGATGAACATGGACAAAACAAAAATCATGTTGAACGTCCATGTCATACCTATACCGGTATTTGTTGGGAGCACTAAGCTCGAAGTTGTTGACGAGTATGTTTACCTGGGACAAATAGTCCGACTAGGTAAGTCCATCTTCGACCGAGAGGTCAATCGACGGATTCTACTCGGCTGGGCAGCGTTCGGGAAACCACGACACATCTTCTCTTAGACATACCTCAAAACCTTAAAACGAAATTGTACAACCAGTGCGTGTTTCCAGTGATGACTTACGGATCTGAGACGTGGTCCTTCATTGCTGGTCGTATAAGGAAGCTCAAGGTCGCACAGCGAGCTATGGATAAGGCTATGCTCGGGGTTTCTCTGCGTGATAAACTTAGAAATGAGGATATCCGCAGTAGAACCAGAGTAACCGACATAGCCCAACGGATTAGTAAGCTGAAGTGGCAGTGGGCCGGCCATATAGCTCGAAGAACCGACAGCCAATGAGGAAGAAAGGTTCTTGAGTGGCAGCCTCTTACCGGTAGGCGAAGTGTAGGACACCTCTCGACTATATGGAGTGACGACCTGGTAAGACATGCAGGAAGTCGATGGATACATGTGGCTCAGGACCGTGCTTTGTGGCATTCCTTGGGGGAGGCCAATGTTCAGCAGTGGACTTGTAGGCCTTTGTCCACCTTTTTTTTGTCAGCCTTTATCCACCTGATAAAGGCTGTAATGATAATGATGATTAAAATTGTATTAAAATATGTTCCCATCCATCTAATAATACCCGCAAAAATTAGGCTAGGATTTTGTCACAGCAAAGTGAGAGCGATGAGGGTGAATAGGCAGGCGGTGCGGGTGAATGGGAGGGGGAGCGTATTCTATGCGGGTATCTTCTAGATTTTTGCGCGTTGTACTCTGGTACTACTAATTACAAAACATAAGCCGTAATCAGTTACCAATATCCTAACATCACACCAAAATCAACAAATTTTAAAGTCTTTTAGTAAGGGTCAATTTCATGTTAATCTCGTTTCTTCTTCATCAGACTGTAAATGGAGATGGGGCTCTCCCACTGTAGAAAGAAATTGCCTTTATCAGGTGGATTTACGTGATAGAGCCAAGCTGCAGCTATATTACTGGTATAGTTGTAGCACGAATAGGTCGGCTCCGGGAAAGGACCATGCTCGCAAAGAATACCAGCGTAGAATAGCAGCTTACGGCTGCTATGTTTCGTACGATAAGTGTAGATAATTAAAAACCCTTTTTAATGGAAACGAGGCATTCCAACTTAGTCCTCAAAGGTGACAACAGGTGACAACGCTGCATCTGAATTTTGATTTGTAATAGAGGACACAGTCCACCTGATGGTAAATGGTTATGGTGGCACATAGACATCGAGGTGGACTATGTGGTCGTTTGTCACCCTTATCCTATAAAACAATCAATTATTGTAGGAGTTTTTTAAATAAAAGTGATCAAATATTATTTTCTGGTGATCTTATAACACAGGGATCATCCTAGTATAGACACTAGTCTCGCACAATGGTCGCTGATTGTTTTCAACATTATTATTATTTTCAACATTATACTATGTATTCATGTGTAATCTTATACTTCTGTGAAGAATTTTTTTAGTATTATAATAATAATTTATTATTTCAGATACAAGCGTCCTTCAATATTCCAGATGACGTTATAGACAGTGCAGAGAAACGATGCAATTTACCTTGTTGGCATTTACTACCTGACGTAAATACTATATGCATAAACGACGTGAACTTAATTCGACAATTTGTGAATGAAATTTTAAATCAAAATGTAGATGAATCCATTTACCACAAAATGGCAGACATTTTCAATGAGGTGAGAAATATTTATTTCAACTTTTCAGATTTTTTTGAATTCACTTCTGGATCATCATTATTACAGCCCTTCAAAAGTCCACTGCTGAACATAGGCTTCCTTCGAGGAAATCCACAAGCACGGTCCTGAGCCTTCCATTTGGCATGATCCTGACACACCTCTCTCGCTTTCTCCACATCCATATACCTACGCATACACGCTCGTCGGTTAAATGTACTCTTGATTTGGCCCATTTTTAATACATCGCCAATTTGGTCGATAAACTTTCGCCTAGGGCGACCCTTCCCGACTATGCCTTTCACCTCTGCAACATAAATTTGCTTTGTCACTCTTTCCTCATTCATTCTTTCTACATGGCCAAACCACCGAAGCATTCCTTTCTTAATCCTGGTCACAACATCATCTTGCAAACCACACTCTTCTCTTATTAAACAATTTCTCACTCTGTCATTCAGCTTCATCCCTAACATACTCCTTAATGACCGCATTTCTAGAGCATTTATTCTACTCTTATGCTTCTTCTGCCACACTCAACTTTCTCTACCATACATTAAAGTAGGTACTAACACAGCATTGTGAATTGCCATACGTGCCTTTTTGGACACATTCTGACTTTTCACAATAGAGTGTAGAGCCCCATTCACTCTATTTCCTGCATTCACTCGTCGTTCTATATCCTTATCATATCTACCATCCCTGCTAAACACACATTCCAAATATACAAACTCATCTATTTGCTCTACCAACTCCCCTTCTATTCCTATTTCACATATCGTTTTACTTTCTTCTCTTTCAAAAACCATCACTTTCGTCTTACTTGCGTTCACTTTCATTCCCTTTTCTTTTAATGTCCTGTTCATTAATGTAACCATCATTTGCAACTCGGCTGCCGACGATGCAAGTATGACTTGATCATCGGCGTACAAAAGGCATTTGACGGTTAACTCACCCATTCTTAACCCGCATTCTTCTACTTTCAAATTTTCCAAACAACTGTCCATAAATAGGTTGAACAACCACGGGGAAGCCACACAGCCCTGTCTGACACCTTTATGGATGCCAAACCAGTCCGAGTAGGCCAGGTTGATCCTGACACAAGCACTAGAGTCCCTATATAGAGACTTCAATGCCTGTATCAGACCAGCGGTCAACCCAAATCAGTTCAGTGTTTGCCATAACACATCCCTGTTCACTCTGTCATAAGCCTTCTCCAAGTCTATGAACGCACAAAAAACTTTTTGGTTTTTGGCCAAAAACTTCTCTGCGATCATGCGCATGGAAAAGACCTGATCCGTACATGCCATTCCCTTTCTAAATCCTGCTTGTACATCCCAAATTTTTCCATCAGTTTCTTTCATAACTCTTTCAATTAGTACCTTAGCATACAGTTTTCCCACAATGCTAAGAAGGCTGATACCACGGCAGTTTTTACAGTCCTACTGTGATCCTTTTCCCTTATATATTGGGACTATTACGGCTTTGCACCAGTCTCCCTGTACCCGCTTAAGTTCCCAACATAAATTAAACAAGGTGTACAGCAGGTCTGCTACCACTCCTTCTCCAGCCCTTAGCATTTCGAGAGATACTCTATCATAACCGGCTGCCTTACCTGCTTTCATACTTTTCATTGCTTTCATTATTTCATCTATACTTATATCCCTATCTATTTCCTCTTCTTTCGGAATTTCTATTTCATTTAATCAAACGTCTCATCACTCATAAACAAGCTTTCAAAGTATTCCTTCCATCTCCTTAAACTCAAAACTTCGTCATTCAGAATACAGCCATTCTGGTCTCGTATAGCATTCATTCTAGGCTGTTGTGAATGTCCCCTGGTAGTTCTTACGAGTTTCCAGAACATTTTAATGTTTGCCTGGAAGTTATCCGATATTATTAGCTTACTATTCTGTTGGACTCTGTCGGTTACTCTAGTTTTAATGCGGATATCCTCATTTTATTTGTGAATTAAAATTTATTTGGGAATAAAGGGATATTTATTAGGAATATTAATTTATATAAAGAATTAATTATTTGCGAAAATGAGACAGAGGATGGGCAGCAGCATCTTTCTGAAAACAGCAAATTAAAAAAAAGAACTGCGGTTGCCAAACCGCTCACCAAGCGTGGCAACTATGGCAATATACCCGCATGACGACAGTTAAAAATACCCCCCTACCCGACCGATGGTAACGACCATGGTAACGACAGGTCAAAGGGGTGCTAAGAGTCTCCGGTGGAGGTTCGGTTGCCACCTAAGATGACTCAACCTAGCAACATACAACGCACGTACCTTGAGGATTGACGAGAAGATCTTGGAGCTTGAAAAAAAAGATAGACAAGTTGCGCTGGGATATTATAGGTTTATCTGAGGTCCGAAGAGAGGGAAAGGACACGGTAATTATCGAATCTGGTAATTTGTTTTATCACGGGGAAAGCCATCCATCCATCCACCATTCTTCTCAAGGAGGTGTAGGATTTATCGTTCACAAATCTCTCAATAACAACGTAGTAAATATTGTGAGTGTGTCGATGAGGGTTGCGTATCTTATACTCAGAATCACCAAACGGTATGCGTTGAAGGTCATACAGGTATACGCACCAACCTTGGCACATCTCGATGAGGTGTAGGAAATGTATGAGGATATCTCTAAAGTCATGCATTCCTCCAAAACCCACTATACGATGTTAATGGGAGATTTCAACGTAAAACTAGCCACAAGACAGAACGGCGAGATAAGGGTAGGGAAATTTGGAATAGGGCAACGGAACCCAAGAGGCCAGCAGCTGACCGACTTCATGGAGAAAGAGGGACTCTTTATGACGAACTCTTCTTTCCAGAAGCGGCCTCACAGATAGAGGAACTGTTTGAGCCCCGACGGTTAGACAAAAAATGAGATTGACTTCATTATGACGACTAGACGGCAACTGTTCAGTGATGTACCAGTGATCGCGAGAGTGAAAACTAGTTGCGATCACCGAATGCTTAGAGGCACACTGAACCTAAACGTTAAGTTGGAGAGGTGTCGTCTAATAAAGTGAACGCTCCGTTCCCCTCGTGTTCTTATCCAAATACCCGAAACTTTTCATTTCTGGATATATAAATAAAATAATTTCAAAGATGCATGAAATTCTTACCCTTTCTCTCTCCTACCCTTTAACCGAAAATGTAACTTAGATGGATATTTCTTCCTCCGTAGTCCATCAACCCTCATTCAATATACAGTATTATTTTGCAAGAGTAGCCAAAGTTAAAACTTAAGTTTAAATATATAAATAATGATATACCGTTATTGCAATGTTTGAAAATACGAGTAAATAACGTTTCTACTTATAATTGAAATTATCCAAAATTGAATGTGATGCATGGGCAACCACTACACAGGTGCACGATTCAATTCATAACATTTTTACCGACCTATCGACCCTTACAAATGTGTGCGTGCGTAGTCACATATTAGGCTTTAGTTATTTTTGAATTACAATTAGTTAAAATAATGCATTACCACGTATTTCCAATTTAAAAGATAAAAAGGACAGAATGTATGAGAATTTTTTAAATTATTTTTCTTTCACCATTTACCTATATTACATTTCCTGAATTTTTTCTGCAAATTTGGCCGCTTATTGCAACATAATCCTGTATACTTGGCTTTCTTAAATCATATCGTCTTGTAGGTGTAGTAAGAGACGTCAAAGGAACACAATAAAGAATCAAAAAAACAAAAAAAAAAGCAAATGTCCCCTCCCCCTACTAAGTAATCTAAGGGGGAGGCCTATATTCAGTAGTGGACTATCACGGTAACATGAGTCATATTTAAAATATTTTTACAGATTTATTTGCGAGTAGAAATGGCACAACAAAGGGATTATGAAATTCCAAAGTCAAACGACTACTCGATATTCACAATGGATAACTATGATATTACACAACATTTTAAGTCTTCGTACTACGGTATGACTTCATTGGTACATATGGCCCTGGTATTATGTAAAAAAGACACCGAGGAATCATTTCGCATTGCAGAAGATTTATGTACGAATTTGGGAGTAGTATTTCAGATTAATGTAAGTTGCTTAAAGTGATATTGTTTCCATCGTCCTTGAGATGAAGTACATGATTTAAAAAATCCATAACCAAGATATATCGATTCTGTGTGAAATAACTGTCTAATGCTGTAACATGTTTTTCATTTTGCTATTGTTTACCAAGGAAATTAGAAATACGGACAGAATTAAATAATAACAACGTACGTCCAACCTCAATTATGTCTAGGCAGGCACTGGCCGGGATGACGTTGGAATTATTCTATTTTATTTTATTTTTTCATAAATTAAAAATAAAAAAATATATTTTTTAAAATATTTTCTTAACATTCCAAAAAAAAAATTATTTGCCCTTCCATTTGATATAAGTTTTACAATGTAATTAAATGTAATAATTTCTGCAAAGCACACGTTTATATAGAGAGTTAGTGTCATCTTTATGATTTTTTTTATCGAACCTATTACTATGTACAAATCGCAATTAATCGTTTTTATAAAATTTATTTTGTTTTTGTCATAAAAGTTCTACTGTACTGCAAACTTGCCTTGAGTGACAACGATGTTATAAAATAAATTTACTTTTTTATTTATTAAACTAAAAAACAATTCCTGAACAATGTATAATAAATATTGTTATATATATATTATATTAATAATATAATAGAGTATTTGCATACATGACCTAGTAGCCAGGATTCTATATCAGGAGCTCGCTCTGAAATAAGGTCTCGTGGTTCAGAAACTGCCTTATTATAAGTACTTGCCGAAAGCTGTGCTCGAAAATGACCACGCTAGGCTCTACTGGGACCAGGCCATTATCACAGAGAGGACTATTTTTGCAAATAAGCCTAGTATTGTGCTGATGGACCGGGCTCAGTCAAAGATAGTTTTGGTCGACATTACCATTCCTTATGACGGGAACCTCGTGAAAGCCGAAACAGATAAGCAGACAAAATATCTGGACCTAGCTCATGAGGTGATCGACATGAGGAGTGGTCGCCGACCAAAATTATTCCAGTTGTCGTTTCTGCAAAGGGGCTAATCTTAGTCAGCCTCTCAGGTCATTTGCATGTATTCATTTTATTAAAAATATTAGCTTGCACAGGCATTACTAAGTAGCCAGGATTTTACATCAGGAGCTCGCTCTGAAATACGGTCTCGTGAATCAAAAACTGCCTTATTATGTAATACTTGCCGGAAACCGTGCTCGAAAATCACAGCGTTAGGTTCTACTGAGATTGGACCATCATCACAGACAGGACTTTTCTTGCGAAAAAGCCTGATATTGTAGTGATGGACCGCACACAGGCAAGGATATTTTTGGTAGACCTTACCATTCCCTACGACGAGAACCTCGTGATAGCAGAAATAGATAGGCGAACAAAATATCTGGACATTTGGCTCACGAAGTGACCGACATGTAGTGTGGTCTGCCGGCTAAAATTATACTCCTCTGCGAGGGCTTCCATGTGGTTGAGCTTTTATTTATTCATGTAAGGTACGTTGGGGTAATACCGGACGGATTTTCGAATAGTTGGAAGAGTCTGCCAAAAACTTTAATTTCTCGACATTCGTATACGTCAGATTTATGGAACATGGAGCAAACCGTTAATCGTTAAACGTTGTTTAGCTCTGAGAATCTTTTGCTTGTGTAAACTCAACGGTTTCTGCTTTAAAGGTGTGCGAAAACTAGACATACTTTTTATATGCATAATGAAAAATTGGCCATTAAGGGGTAAGACCGGACTTAAATTTAAATCCACTTCTACTGCTTAGAGAAAAAAGTTTATAAAAGAGATTTGTCCTATCTTTAACGCTCAAAAACATATTTCAATATGATCTATAAATTACTAGAAACATAAATGTTCCAAACGATTTTCTCTTTTTTTGTTTCTTGCCATCCGATCTTATCCCTGATATAAAGAAATTGTAATTTTATGTTTCTCAAACTTTGTTATGACATAAGATGGAATTACTCAATATAAGAGAAAGATCGGATGCATTTAATTTTATATGGGAAAAAAAATAACAGTAAGGACTGGCGAAATGCCCTGGGATAACGCAGGAGTTAAGGAAGATATAAATAGTTTAACAAAGCGGCATTTATTATTATAAATTATTTTTTAAATAATTATTATAAATTACATTTTGATTTGTAATAGAGGATAGATATAGATGTCTATGGGCCGCAGCAATCATTTAACATCAGGTGTACTGTGTGCTCCTTTGTCACCCTTATCCTATAAAAAAAATGTATTTTAATGTGTACTTAAAAGTAATAAAACCATCGTATTGGTTTATTACTTTTAAATATACAGACTTGCTAACGAGACTGAGTCCCATAGTCACTTGAGTAATCAACGAAAAAATATACACGACCAATGAAAGTTTAACAACCACTGCCATATTTGTAACAGGCAAAGATCGGATAATATTCATCCGATCTTCACTCACGAGGGGAAACATCGGATCTCGGCCTACAGCGATCTTACCCTTGCATGGACCAGCTTTATTTAGCTATAACTTCATAAAAATTAGTATCCACATAAAATAATAACAAAAGAAGCCATTTTCTCGCTAAAAATCGTAAATAAAAGTGATAGGGAAAGATCGGATGGACAAAAATAATACAAAAATTACATTGTTTTATAAAATGCCACGCAGCACAGGTCCCACTTGCCGGAGTGACTGGCGCGAACTGAGGGTCGGGGCAGGATGAAATGGTGTCGTGTAGCATATTGTTAGCTTTTCAAAATATAGCATAATTCGCCGGGAATTTGAATCCTACGGTCTTCCCCCATCACCGATCTTACCCCAACGTACCTTATTATTTATTTATATTAGTATATTTAATATTGATTTATGTATATTAAATTACGGAGCTTCTGAAAGCGGGTGGAAGACCGGTACTTGAAGTCCTTCAGAAGCTCTATAATTCCGTCCTCCATGGTGGCATTACACCGGAGGCGTGGAGCAGAAGTGCGGTGGTCTTGTTCTTCAAGAAAGGCGACACCGCTCTCTTGAAGAACTACAGACCGATTTCCCTTCACAGCGTCTGCGTGCTGTTTTCGAGAGTCATTACGAATCGTCTCGCGCGCAGACTTAACGACTTCCAGCCTCCGAACAAGCCGGTTTCCGAAAGGGCTTTAGCACCATAGACCACATACATACCCTTCGGCAAATTGTACAGAAGTCCGAAGACTACAATTTGCCACTATATCTGGCGTATGTGGACTATGAGAAAGCCTTTGATTCCATCGAAATTTGGGCGGTGCTGCAGTCCCTTCAGCAGTGCCAAGTTGACAGTCGGTATATCGAAGTGCTGAAGTGTTTATACAGTAGAGCTACGATGGCTATCCGGTACAGAAACAGAGTACGAAACCTATCCAATTGCAGAGAGGTGTAAGACAGGGTGATGTTATATCCCTGAAACTCTTTACCGCTGCATTGGAAGACGTTTTCAAGCTTCTGGACTGGAAAGGATACGGTATTAACATCAATGGCGAGTACATCACTCACCTTCGATTTGCCGATGATATATTCCTTATGGCAGAATCGCTGGAGTACTTAAGCATTATGCTCAATGACCTCAATAGTGTCTCCCAACGAATATGTCTTAGAATGAACATGGACAAAACAAAGATAATGTTTAATGTCCATGTCACACCTATGCCGGTAGTTGTTGGGAATACTAAGCTCGAAGTTGTTGTCGAGTATGTTTACCTGGGACAAATAGTCCAAATAGGTAAGTCCAACTTCGACCGATACATCAATCGACCGATTCAACGCGGCTGGGCAGCTTTTGGGAAACTACGACACATCTTCTCGTCAGACATACCTCAAAACCTTAAAACGAAATTGTACAACCAGTGCGTGTTGCCAGTGATGACTTACGGATCTGAGACATGGTCCTTCACTGCTAGCCGTATGAGGAAGCTCAAGGTCACTCAGCGAGCTATGAAGAGGGCTATGCTCGGGGTTTCTCTGCGTGATAAACTTAGAAATGAGTATAACCGCAGTAGAACCAGAGTAACCGTCATAACCCAACGGATTAGTAAGCTGAAATGGCAGTGGGCCAGCCATATAGCTCGAAGAACCAACAACCGATGGGGAAGAAAGGTTCTTGAGTGGCAGCCTCGTACAGGTAGGCGAAGTGTAGGGCGACCCCCCACGAGATGGAGTGACGACCTGGTAAGACATGCAGGAAGTCGATGGATGCAGGTGACTCAGGACCGTGCTTTGTGGCATTCCTTGGGGGAGGCATATGTTCAGCAGTGGACTTCTGAAAGGCTGTAATGATGATGAAATGATGATATGTATATTTATCATTATATATTTATTCAACCCAACTAGATGAGAATACTCAATAAATAGCCCCACACAATAATAATAATAACCCACCATCGCCGCCATCAACCCCATCGCCCGCTGACGTAACGGTTATGTGACAAAACTGCTACGTCAACGCAGTCAGTCAGCACCTTGCCAAGAGGTGTAAGCGCCGTACCTCGGCAAAATTGAAGGTGCAAAGGCCCGCTTGTGCACATGGCCTCACCATGAAACGGTCCCGGGTTTGGGCGTCTCCCGTTAACTGACGCCCATTAAATGGATAATGGAACAAATAATAATGCGCAAAGGGTCGCTGCCTGAAGGTTGCCAGGGCGCGTCTGGAGCTGGCGCTGGACGCGACAGCATGCGATCCGCCAGCTGAGCGCGAGGTAATGCACGACCAGCTAGCAGCCCCTCGCATCCATCATCCCCAGTAGCTGGCTTGGTGTCTGCCGTCTTCGCGGGCCCAGCAATCAGCAACCGCCACTGGTGGAGTACGCATGCGTTGTTCAATGCAGATGAACAGCAACACATTGCGGGCCTATTTTAAGGCGAAAGGGAAAGAAATTGGAGGTATTGCGTATCGCGCTAGGATGCCTCGACTTTTTGCTAAGCTGGAGCCATCTATGACCGTCACCGAGCAAAATCTGGCAGACCGAGTTCAGTATATCTTGCATAACTGTCTTAATGTATTTGACGGTACCGAACTTGAACAGCTTCGACGTAAAGCTGTACCCACATCGGATGAATATGTTACTGCTGAGGATGCGGCGCCACATGTTGCGGAGCAACCAGCACACGTGGATTTCGTCGTGAATCTTTCAATTATGGTTGGTTCAGACGATGATTCAACAGTCGCCCAGGTTCTAGCACTAGAGCAAATGAGAAGTACATTGAAAGAGGCGATTGAGGAAACGCGCAGTACGCCTCTCGAAAATCAATCGCGACTTCCTCGCATAACCCTAAGAAACGGAATCGGGCTGTCGTGAGGGCTCTAAACCCAATGCTAGTGACCTATTTGGAAGCCAGTCGGGATCTTTGCGAGACGGACTCTACTCTTTTTGGCGCCGCACACGCAGTATGCCGTATTGTTGGCTCAAAGCTCCTCATGGCTGGACGTGCTACTAGACAAAGTAGCGCCATCCCAGCCTGGAGAAAAATAATTGAGAAAGGTATCGATTCTGATTGATCTCTTGGAAACAATCGCCCTGGAAGATACCCCTCCTTATCCTTATGATATGTCTAGGACACATCGGTTAGCGTGTCCAAGTTTACCTCGGACTCGGACTCTGTGAAGTAATCTACACGCCACTATAATGATCCTTTTCAAGTCCCATTTCTTTCAATATAATGCTTTTACTTATTTGAGGCCTTCCTCTTATTTTTGGTTTATGACATAGATCATATTATACATATGGGACTTCATGTCACAACTCTGCCATCATAATGCTTATGCATCATAGATAACTTCAATATTAATGCTTTAGTATAATAGACATTACTATCATAAGTTCCTAATAATATTTTACTAGTCTAAATAGTCAAAATGAACACAGACTCTTAATTCACACACTTAACACACAGTAATACATACAAAAAGTATATATTTTTTTTACAGTATTTTTAGCCTCAAATTATCTCTCATACAAAAATAAAACTCAATACATACACGTAATATACAGACACATACAAAACTATATACATTTATTACAGTATTTTAACTTCAAATTATCTCTCATACAACAATAAAACTGAAAACAAAGTACTCTATATTCATAAGTTTATTATGTATAATTATATAATAATCCAGTATGTATAATTATTATGATAATCCAGACTATATCATATATCAATTCACTTTGAATTTAATTCACATTGAATTGGAACAGCTAACCGTTAAATCATCATCATCATCATTACAGCCCTTCACAAGTCCACTGCTGAACATAGGCCTCCCCCAAAGAATGCCACAAAGCACGGTCCTGAGCCACCTGCATCCATCGGCTTCCTGCATATCTTACCAGGTCGTCACTCCATCTAGTGGGGGGACGCCCTACACTTCGCCTGCCGGTACGAGGCTGCCACTCGAGAACCTTTCTTCCCCATCGGTTGTCGGTTCTTCGAGCTATATGGCCGGCCCATTGCCACTTCAGCTTACTAATCCGTTGGGCTATGTCGGTCACTCTAGTTCTACTGCGGATATCCTCATTTCTGAGTTTATCACGCAGAGAAACTCCGAGCATAGCCCTCTCCATAGCTCGCTGAGCGACCTTGAGCTTCCTCATCCGGCCAGCAGTGAAGGACCACGTCTCAGTTCCGTATGTCATCACTGGCAACACGCACTGGGTGTACAGTCTCGTTTTCAAGTTTTGAGGTATACCTGACGAGAAGATGTGCCGTAATTTCCCGAACGCTGCCCAACCGAGTTGAATCCGTCGATTGACCTCTCGGTCGAAGTTGGACTTACCTAGTCGGACTATTTGCCCCAGGTAAACATACTCGTCAACAACTTCGAGCTTAGTGTTCCCAACAACTACCGGCATAGGTGTGACATGGACATTAAACATTATCTTTGTTTTGTCCATGTTCATCTTAAGACCTATCCGTTGGGAAACACTATTGAGGTCATTGAGCATAGTGCTTAGGTCCTCCAGCGATTCTGCCATAAGGACTATATCGTCGGCAAATCGAAGGTGAGTGATGTACTCGCCATTGATGTTGATACCGTATCCTTTCCAGTCCAGAAGCTTGAAAACATCTTCCAATGCAGCGGTAAAGAGTTTCGGGGATATGACGTCACCCTGTCTTACACCTCTCTGCAATTGGATAGGTTTCGTACTCTGGTTCTGTACTCGGATAGCCATCGTAGCCCTACTGTACAAGCACTTCAACACTTCGATATACCGACAGTCAACTTGGCATCGCTGAAGGGACTGCAGCACCGCCCAAATTTCGACGGAATCAAAGGCTTTCTCATAGTCCACATACGCCAGACATAGTGGCAAATTGTACTCCTCGGACTTCTGTACAATTTGCCGAAGGGTATGTATGTGGTCTATGGTGCTAAAGCCTTTTCGGAAACCGGCTTGTTCGGGAGGCTGGAAGTCGTCAAGTCTGCGCGCGAGACGATTCGTAATGACTCTCGAAAACAGCACGTAGACGCGGCTCAGAAGGGAAATCGGTCTGTAGTTCTTCAAGAAAGCGTTGTCGCCTTTCTTGAAGAACAAGACCACCGCACTTCTGCTCCACGCCTCCGTAAATATCCGTGTATAATTGTCGATTCAAATAAAACATCACGTTCACAAGAAACATTATCACCGAAAGGTACATCATCGAAAAATTGCGAAAATGTGCCAAAGAAAACACGCCGTCGTTAATAATTTACAGTTTACGCTTTACACAACTACGTACTTTGCAATAACAGCAGCATATAATCCTTGTTTTTTTTCTCTCTTGTGGGTATTCAAAATTTGTTTTGTTTACATTAACTTGTTGCTATCTATGTACCATACCATGCTCCGTTAAATGTTTTCGTATATTGTTGAATGTAATAAGGGCTATTGAAGTATTTTAATTAATTCTCTCGATTTGTTTTGTTAGTGATCAAAAATTATTTTTGGTCCTTTTTTATTTCTTGTTTTTCTTTTCACTTGATTTTACTTTGAATTTCTTCTATCACGCCAGAGAGTGAGTTGAGTTATTAAGTTTGAATTTTTAATATTACTTTTTTTAGTCGTTTTATGATTTTTTTTCACTTTTTAGTTATATGTATATATATATTTGTTATTTTATTATATTCATTATTATCATCATAAACTATGAATAATCTATCAGACCTTAATGAATGTTTTTTCCCATGCTCGTCGTCTACTAAAAGTTTTGTAAGCGTGGACACCGAATCGTCATCTGAATCAATTACTCTGCTCGATCATATTTCTTCGGTATTTTCTCAATACCCTGAAAATTTAAATATCGCCCACATTAATGCGCAAAGTGTTCCTGGCCACTACTCCGACCTTCTAGCATCCATTAGCAGTACTCAACTCGATGCTCTATTGATTTCTGAAACTTTTCTCAAACCTACTCTTCCTTCTACTCTATACTCACTTCCTGGTTATGTATTAATACGCAATGACCGAGTAGGCAAGGGTAGTGGAGGTGTTTCTACTTATCTACGTGCTGAAATACCTTTTAAGGTGATCAGTACGTCTCCACAAACATATTCTAATTCTGCAGAACACCTATTTTTGGAAATTACCCTTAATCACACACAAATATTACTAGGAGTTCTTTATAGTCCTGACCTTTATGTTAATTATTTTGACGCATTTGACAAACTACTTGGTGAGTTTAATCTGTTATATAATCATGTCATCTTGATGGGTGATTTTAATACGTGCATAATTAAAAATGACCACCATGCGAATAAGTTGCAATCACTTTTGTCCTCTTTTAATCTTGCGATCCTACCTCTTTCAGCCACTCACCACTTCCCAAACTGTACTCCATCTCTTCTTGATCTAATTATAGTATCTTCTCCAAATAATGTTGCCAGCCATGGACAACTAACTGCTTCTTTCTCATACCATGACCTTATCTATCTGTCTTACCTCCTAAGCGTAAGTCAAACTTTCGATTCCTTCGAAGTTACAGGGGCATTAACTTGGAGGCCTTAAGACGTGATGCCAGTTTGATAGATTGGACGCTGGTTTTTGTCAGCCAAACAGCAGATGGCAAAGTGAACAGCTTCAACAACATCATACTTAATTTATATGATATTCATGCCCCGGTTAAACGCGTTAAAATAAAACATAATCCTGCCCCTTGGATAACTTCAGCTTTAAAGGTGCTCATGACACGTAGGCATAGAGCTAAAAGAAGATACAAGCGATTTTCACTAGACAGTAATTTAACAAATTATAAGATCCTACGTAATCAGTGCAATCGTTTGTGCAGAGGTGCAAATAGGAGTTCTTTTTATGACTCTCTAACTAAATGTGATCCCGCAAAAGCCTGGAGATTTCTTAAAACTGTTGGCGTTGGAAAGTCACAAACACTTTTAAGTGGAGACATAGACTTAAATATAGTATATATTAAATATAGACTTATATAGAATTGGCTAAGCACCCAGCTCTGCAGTGTGACATTTTGGTTTTTCTTTAGTCACTGAAGACACTAACCGTTCAATTTTGGCTATATCATCTACGGCTGCTGGAAATGACTGCATATGCTCTAATATGATAATGCCTATCCTCTCTTTTCTTCTATCTGTTCTTACTCACATTTTTAATTACTCGTTATCTTCTTGTTGTTTTCCGTCGTCATGGAAATTAGCTCACATTATCCCTATCCCTAAAACATCTAATCCTTCATCTCCCTCTCACTTTCGTCATATTTCAATCTTGCCATTTCTTTCTAAAGTTCTTGAACATATTGTCCACAAGCGAGTCTCAGCCTTTCTCAACAGTAACAATATTTTATGTCCATATCAATCTGGTTTCCGACCCGGTCATAGTACAACAAATGCCCTTCTTAGAGTTACGCACGATATTCGTTGGAATATGGACCATAGATTTTTAACAGTTCTTGTTTTACTCGATTTCAGCAGTGCGTTTAATTCTGTCGATTTTGATATACTTATAAGTATCCTTAAGTCGATTAATGTGTCTGGATCTGTTATTCTATGGTTTGATCTTCGAGATCGTTCTCAATGTGTTCGTTCAGGTGAAATATACCCCCAATGGTATAATGTAACTGCGGGTGTAACTCAAGGTGGAGTCCTATCTCCTCTGCTTTTTGCCGTTTTTATTAATTGTATCACTTAGGTCATATCATCTAATTACCACCTCTATGCTGACTATTTGTACTTATATCGTAATTTTGTGGCATCTGAAGCTAACACCGGAACAAACTTGTGTCTGAAGTCGAGTCTTTGCTGAACAAAGTCTCGGATTGGGGGCGACTAAATCTAGTCCAATTTAATCCTCAGAAGACACAAGTTTGCGCGTTTACCGCTAAAAAGAACCCCTTTGTCGTATCTCCTCAGTTTCAAGGCACTCCCCTTCTTGCCTCAGCCAGTATCGGTATCCTCGAAGTCGACATATCGAGTGACGTGCAGTTTCGTGGTCACTTGGAAGGGAAGGCCAAATTGGCCTCTAAAAAGCTTGGCGTGCTCAGCAGAGCGGGACAGTATTTCATGCCGGCACACCGTCTGCTACTTTACAAGGTGCAAGTTCGGCCTCACATGGAATACTGTTCCCATCTCTGGGCAGGGGCTCCCCAGTGCCAGCTCCTTCCACTTGACCGCATCCAACGCAGAGCGGCTCGAATTGTCGACGACCGAGTCCTTTCAGATCGGCTCGATTCATTGGCACTGCGAAGAGATGTTGCATCCCTTTGCATTTTCTTTCGCATCTACCACGGGGAGTGCTCTGAAGAATTGTTCGGATTAATCCCAGCCGCCAAATTTCACGAACGCACATCGCGGCAGAACTCCCGATACCATCCACACCATCTGGATGATTGGCGGTCCACCACTGTGCGATTTAGAAGATGTTTTCTTCCTCGCACGACCTCCTTGTGGAATCGATTACCATCTGCGATTTTTCCGGACCGGTACGACTTAGGGACCTTCAAGAAAAGAGCGTACTCCTTTTTAAAAGGCCGGCATCGCATCTGCGATTCCCCTGGTGTTGCAGTTGTTCATGGGCGGCGGTAGTCACTTACCATCAGGTGAGCCGCATGCTAGTTTGCCCCCTCTCATATAAAAAAAAAAAAACATTGCGATTGAAGCTATGAATGATCACTTAAATAAGATTAGCGAATGGTCGAGATCTTTTGGTCTCATAATAAACTCAAATAAATCCCAAGCCAAGCAAAAGAAATGCACGTGGCTTGCTTGATTTCTCCTCTCTCTAAACTTTACTAATCAATGGTACCACTATTCCATACTCAGATACTGCCAAGAACCTAGGCGTTATTTTCGACAGCAATCTGACTTGGGGCGCACATATTACGGATATAAGTAGGAAAATATTTCGTGCATTTCATTCTTCAAAACGTCTTCAAAGTTTTCTACCCTTGTCTTATAAGATATCTATAGACCAGACTCTTATCTTACCAATTTTAGATTACACTCATATCTGTTATCTGGATACTACAGAGGAGCAAATAAATAAACTAGAGCACTTGCAAACTTTATGTATTCGATACATTTTTGGCTTAAAGAAGTTCGATCATGTTTCTGTTTATCGCAAGCAGCTTAAATGGCTCCCAATTCACCTTCGCAGGAACACTCGAATCCTTTGTCTTCTTTTCAATATTCTACATAACCCTACTATTCCGCTATATCTAAAAAATCGTTTTACATTCGTTCATTCTCCAGATGTACCATGTATATCAAATACTAGAACATTGTTAAGATTTCCGTCTTTCAAAACCATGCTCTATTCTCATTCTTTTTCTGTTAACGCAGTACGATTGTGGAATTCACTTCCCTTTAGGATTCGTGATGCTAAATCAGTGTCCATGTTTAAAAGACTTGTTAAAGAGCACTATCATTCACTCCATAATTATTAAATCGTAAGTTGTTGGTATGCATATACGTAACATTAAAATATATATTGAATTATATTTTTTTATAATATATATTATTTATATATATATATATATATATATATATATATATATATATATATTAAATAAATTACATGTGAAGTTCACTAGCACGCATCGGGGCAATGCGACGGATATTCCCTTGCCCTAAATCTCTTTATAATAGCCACTAATCAACAGTTATGCTATAAGTGAATCTTTAACTTCATTTTTATAAAAAGAACATTGTAATATTTGCGACTAAACTAGCTAAAGTCTTTGAGAGATGACTCCATATTTGTGCCTTTTCCTTTAGATATCATCGGTCTGTGGAGTCCACGTCCGGTAAAGTTTCTAAAAGAACTGTATCTATGAGTTGTCGTCACACACGCTCAAAAGCTAAAAAAGGCATTTTACAAGAAAATTCAGCCAGCGTTCTTGCCCCTCTATCGCAGGGTGTAGGAATGTATAAAATTTAAGATCTTAGTTTGTTTTTAAATTATGGTAATATATATTAACTGTAATATAAAATATGTTAAAAATAAATAAGCTGAAATCCGCGTAATAAGATAAAATGTTGTATATTACCTAGTTTGAAAAGCATCTTTAGCCCTCCCTCAATGCATGCACTATCCCCGTCACCACTAGTCCCAGCATCACTATCGCCAACACCACTACACTAGGATAGACCTACCAGCGTCGATAATACGACACGTGTTTCAACTCTAAACGATGCATCGTCAGGTGAAGTAGACTCTGCGATGGCTTACCGCTAAGACCACTGTTAGATAATCACAGATCTTGCACAGTAAGATAATCATTTCTTAATCTTTAATATAATGGATTACTGCAAATTAACGCCTGATTCTATTAACTATATTAAGTGTAATGTAAATAAATAAATTGATTTCAATTAATAAAAGATTGTCGAAATAGAACTTATTGTACTTCTAATTTTCAGAATGACTGGACCGATTATCTTGACACTGATGGATCAATATCGGGTAAATCTAGTACCGACATCCCCCTTGGAAAATGTACGTTTCTTGCAATAGCAGCGCTTCAGCACGCTAACACAGAACAGCGCAAAATTTTTGAAGAAAACTACGGAAGGTGGAACCCAGAATGTATCAAGCGTATTCTGAAATTGTACAAGGATCTTAACATGCCCAAACTTTACGATGAAGAAATGCAGTCTCGATATAACACGTATTTGCAGAAGGTTAATGCACTTCCTGAAGATGTTACACCATCACCCGACGTCTTTCTTAAAATTTTACATTTTTATCGAAGTTACGCCGATGATAAATCACGATTTTATTTTAAATAAAACCTGTACACATTTATTACTTGCAATGCATTATACTATAGTTAATTCATTAGATTGTTAATAGCCTTGGAAAGTAAATAGCTTATCATATTTGTTTTTTATATTTGTTTATATACACACAACAGGACAGTTACAGTAATACAGTGAGCTCATAGAAAGGTTCTACTAATTCCATAATTTACTGAAATAACTTCCAGTTGTGGATCACAACGTATAAGTAATTAAATACATTTCTATCATTTTTAGAATTGTCAGTCTCTCTATCTGTTTGTATATGAACGTAACATGTCAAATCTACAAACTTTTTTCAAAATAATTGTTAAGAAACTAATGAAGTGTATCTTCGAGTAGCATTAAGTCTTTGTTTCATTGAATTCGGTTAATTCTATCAAAACTTATGATTATTATTTTAAAGAGTAGGCAACATTTTTAAATAGTGACGTTGAGTAATTAAGTGTATTTCACTTTTGTCACAGAAATCGTAATTAATTTATGTAAAATATATTTAACTACTTATTTTTATTCGCTCTTAATATTTTTTTTACAAAAATATAAAATGTACTGCCATTTCCTTACTTACTTATCTTTACGCACAATCCCTGACGGGGTAGCCAGAGAGAACAGATCGCCAAGTGTCACGATCCTTACATACCTCTTTCGCTTCTTTCAGATTCATTATCTTATACATACATGCACGTCTAGGTATTCGAGTACTCTTGACCCTCTCCTCTTCGAGCAATTTGCTCACATGATCTTCGAAAATTAGTCTCGGTTTACCTCGACACCTTTTAATATTTACTTTGGCGCTATATATTTTCTTCACCATTTGGTCTTCACTCATTCGCTCAACGTGCCCAGACCATCGAAGCATGCCCTTATCAATTTTTGTGATAAGGTCATCTTTCAAACCTGCCATATTGCGAATCTCTTCGTTTCGCTTTCGGTCGGCCATGGTAACGCCGCACATTTTACGAAGAGATCGCATCTTCACTGCATTCAACTTACTTTTATGCTTCTTCTGGCATACCAAGGTTTCGCTGCCATATAACAAATTCGGTACCAATACTGCGTTATATATTGCAAGGCGTGCACTCATCACTACGCCTTGCATTTTGACTAACGCAGTCAGGGCACAATTGACTTTGTTACCGGCAGCGACACGCCTGTCCACATCTAAATGACATCTTCCATCCCGGCTGAAAGCACTCCCCAAGTATACAATTTCATTTACCTGTTCTAGACATTCCTGATTTACCCATATTTCACACTTCGTTAACTCTTCGTCCCTTTCAAATACCAGAACCTCAGTTTTATTAGCATTCAAACGGAGACCTTTAATTTCACATTCCTCTTTCATACACGTGACTAATGCCTGCAGTTCTGCCTCTGGTGGTGCAATAAGCACTGCATCATCAGCATACAGCAGGCAATTTACTTTAATGTCACCCAATTTCACATCCAAACAGCTATCTTTCAGCTTTTGTAAACAGCTGTCGAGATATAGAATGAACAGCCAGGAAGACATGACACAACCCTGTTTTACGCCCGTTTGGACGGTAAACATGGGTGACAGGTCATGCCCTACCCGCACACAGGCTTTACAGTCACAGTAAAGTGACTGCACAGCTCTTAGCAATCGACCATCCACACCATACCCCGGCAGCAGTTCCCATATTTTCTTACTTACAACCTTATCAAATGTTTTCTCAAGATCCACAAAAGCACAGAAAATCTTCTAGTTAGCAGCCAGAAGCTTCTCCGTGATCATGCGGAGAGAAAACATTTGATCCGTGCATCCTCTTCCAGGTCTAAATCTGCATTGTGCCTCCCATTCCATATTTTTACCGACCGTCATAACTCAACATCTTAAAAGTATTGTGCGTTAATATTAATTGAAAACCTGTGTCTTAACCATTTTTCTAATATTGTGTAGCAATTGTTTTAGAGCTTATTTAGTAAGCTATCGATTGGCGTCATTTTGATTTCCATATAGGAAGAAGTGATTGAATACTAAATGAAATTAAATTTTAAAATTTTAACTACCGGCCGCCACCTTCACCTACGACTACTTGCATTGCGCTCGCTGTGACGTTGCTGTTCGCTGATTGGTCATGTCCGTCAATGCATTATAACTGTTTACCCTATATTGTGAAGTACAAAAGTTTTACTGAAAGAGATTCTTAAGGGATTCAAACGAAATCGAATTAAATACATATAAATCAAGCGTAGTATATGTGGAAATGGAGGTCATCAAGTGCAGTGGTTGTATAGCTGTAATAAAAAACAAATAATTTTTGTGTTGTCCTGGTTGTAAGGATGTTTATGACCTTCAGTGTGCTAATCTTTCACTAAAAAAATATAAGTCGATGAAAAAGGATACAAAACTAAAGTGGAGATGTCTTGAATGCAAAAGTAAGCGACCAAAAGCAGACAACACCAACACACCTGTTTGTTCAACTGCCCAGCTAAAACGTACACCCACAACGGCCGAGAGTTTGGAAAGTGAGAGTGATTATTTGTCTGATGGAAGTAGTGTTGCTGTACGAAGAAAACCAAACTCCAAAGAAAGCTTCGTCACGGAGGCAAAGTTGAAGGAACTTCTGAAGGCTGATAGGATGGAGATGAGATCCATAATTGATTCATATATGAATACTCTGTCTGATCAGATTAAGACCTTTAATACACAATGCACGGACTTTCACGAATCAATTAAGTACGTCAGTAATCAATATGATGATCTGAGAAAAGAAATCACCGATCTGAAAAAACTTCTGGGTACTACATCTTCTGAATTAAAGTGCCTAAAAGAGGAGAACAAAAGATTAAAAGAAAATTTAAATACTTGTTCTACGAGAATTAAGCTGCTGGAAGAAGAGAACTCAAAACAGCAACAATGGGTAAGGCTGCAAAATTTAGAGATTATTGGAGTTCCAGAAAATAAGAATGAAAACATATCTGAGACTGTGATGAAGATCACACATAGCATTGGCGTTACCATCCAGCTTTCAGACATGGATTTCGCCCACCGGGTACAGCCACGGCGAAAAGTAAGTGCATCCCGCGCGCGCCCGATAATCGTAAGATTCAAACATCGTTCTATTAAGGATCAGTTATTAGCTGCAGCCCGTAAGCATCGTAACATATCAGACAGGGATGTTGGAATTGGAAGTGAGGATAGTAAAATTTACATTAACGAGCATTAGACAAAGGCAAACAAAATTTTGCTAGCCGCGTCTAGGCAACGAGCAAAGGAAATGGGTTACAAGTACATCTGGACAAAAAACTGTCGAGTCTATGTCAGGAAGAACGATACTTCACCCCCGATTCAGATAAATTCCTCATCAGACCTTATAAAAATAATAATATGACTTTGCTGAGTTCTTCTTTTTATATAATTTTTTACTTCTTTTTTGTATTGTTTTTAATCTACTATTGCTATTTTTGTCTGGTTAAATTAGTACTATTGTTGTTTTTAGTTACTAATACTAACTATATTATACATATATTTTTAATTTTAAACACAAAACATCTCGCACAACCTTGTATTTACCTCTGTACTTCATACAAACATTTACACATCAAACACATCACACATTACAAGTTGCCATATTTTATTTCATATACATACATATATATTAATCTTTACTATATACCCATAACACTTCTCGCTATATTAAAGATGTTACATGTTAAGTTTAATCATCATTTATTGTGCGCTGCCAGAGTTATAAAAGATTTGTCATAAAATTTTTGGATATGATTTTTTTTTAATGGTCATTGAACTCAAAAAAATATCCATTCTATATCAGAATGTTAGGGGACTACGGACAAAGACAAATGAATTATATAATAATTTATTACTTGTTGACCAAGATATTGTATTAGTTACAGATACTTGGCTATGTGACGGAATTTTGGATACAGAAATTACTAATAACAAATATAATATGTTTCGGAAGGATCGTGTAATGATCTTATGTAAAGCTCGATTGCAGGCGTTTGCAAGACCCGAATGGTGTAATCATGACCTCGAATGCTTATGGGTTACTATTCTTGCAGCAAATATTGGATCTTCACATGATTTGCATATAGCTGTTATATAAATACCTCCAAACTCTTCACTATCGTTGAAAACACAATTATTTATTGACATTCTTTCTTTAGCTAGAATTTATATCCTAGTGATCATTTTATTGTCGCTGGAGATTTCAATTTACCATGTTTAAATTGGTTATCAAGTGAACCTACTGTGTAAAAGAAAGGTTCTGTGGATATACAAAACACTGCAAAAAATTTAATAACCCAGTGTTCGTTTTTAGGTCTCACTCAGTATAATTTTCAATCAAATAGGCATGGTAACATCTTGGATCTAGTTTTTTCCGATTTTACTCTTTCGATACATAAAGCTTCGTTCACCCTCGTCAAGGAGGATATTTTTCATCCTCCCTTATTAATTAATACTTCTGATATTTTAATACCTTTACTAAAACCCCTCTCTCGTATTAAATTTAAAATTTTTCGTGCAGACTATGACATCATTAATAAATCACTTAACAAACAAGACTGGTCCTTAATAAAAAAGGAAAATAATATTGAGTATATAATTGAACATTTTTACTTAATTCTGAACGATCACATACAAAATCATGTACCGAAAGTCTAATATTCTGGTACGCATTTATATCCCATTTGGTACAGTAGGGCTCTTATACATGTGATAAAAGAAAAACGTAAAAAACATAGTAACTGGAAGCGATATAATAACCCAGTTGATTATGCTGACTTTGCTGATCTCAGAAAGAAACAAAAAATACTACAGGCTCATTGTTATAACTCCTTCCTTACTTTTAGTCAAGAAAAAATTAAAACAAATCCTAAATTTTTCTGGACTTACGTAAAATCTAAAAGAAAAAACAAAATTAATTTCCCACAACACATGACGTATGGCAAAACAGTCTTGAATAGCCAACAGGATATTTTTTCTGCATTTAACAATTATTTTCACAAAAACTTTAGTATGCCTGCTGATAAATATTCTTTTAAATCGCCCATTAGTGAATCTCATGATAATATAATTCATTCTATTGCTATAGATAAAGATGAAATAATTAAGCTCATCCATGGTATTGACGTCACAAAAGGTGCTGGTTGTGATGGCATCCCACTAATATTTTTTGCTAAGTGTGTGAAATCGTTAGCTACTCCAATTACCTTGATTTTTAATAGATGTCTAGAAGATGGATAATTTCCTAAAATTTGGAAAAGAGCTCATATAGTCCCAATACATAAAAAGGGTTCCTTAACATCTATTGAAAATTACCGCCCGATTTCAATTCTTAACGTATTAAGCAAGATGTTTGAACGGGTGGTACATTTGCGGATCTATCCTTCTCTATCTTCGTCAATATCAACTGAACAACATGGGTTCATCAAAGGGCGTTCTATAGCAACTAACTTAAGTGTTTTTACTGAATATGTTCGTAACAGTATGGATAGTGGCTTGCAGGTAGATCTGGTTTACACGGACTTCGAGAAAGCTTTCGACCGTGTGGACCACATTATACTACTGTACAAACTCTATGAACTAGGGATCTGTGGTAATCTATTCAGATGGATGGAGTCATACTAACGTAATCTTTCTCAGGCAGTCGTTATTGGTGGGTTATGCTCTAACTTTGTTTTAATTCCATCTGGTGTACCACAAGGCTCAATCTTAGGACCGTTGCTCTATGCTTCTTAATGATATCGGTACTTGCTTACATCATGCAAAATACTTAATGTACGCGGATGACATAAAAGTATACATGAGGATTAAAAATCATACTGATTGTATCAATCTTCAATCAGATCTCGATAGATTAAACGAATATTATGCTCAAAATCGTATATGTATGAATATAGATAAGTGTCATTATATATCACTTACACGTAAGAAAAATGTCATACATTTTTGTTATAAAATTAACCATGTTAAAATAAATAAATCACATTCCGTTAAAGATTTAGGCATTATTATGGATGCAAAATTACTATTTTCGGAACATATTGAGAGTATAGTAAGTAAGGCTTACAGAAATTTGGGTTTTGTTCTAAGAGTATGTAGCCCATTTTCAAATATTACGTGTTTAAAGATTTTGTATTATTCATATGTTAGGACTTTTCTCGAGTATTGCAATATAATTTGGAATCCACAATACAAGACATATATTCGTACTATTGAAGACATTCAAAAAAAAAATGGTTAATCATTTAAACTACAGGCATCATAGAATTTCCCAAAACTATGTCGATTCATGTAAGCATTTTCACCTCTTAACGCTTGAAAAGCGTCGTATATTATATGACATGACGTTCATGCATAGCCTTTGTAATGGGCACATTGACTGTCCAGATTTAGTATCCAGAGTATTGTGTTTAAATTGTCCTAGAACCAGGGACTTAAATACCGTTAAAATACAGTAACGTTATCTGCGCAAGTGCGATATAACATTATGTTTAAGAGAAACGATATGTCAAAACGATATTATGCAAAGCTTTGCATGTATATAACGTTTTAATTACGTTACAATAAATTTGTCAAATAAACGTTTCTAAAATATTGTTATCACAAAATCATAATGTTATTATTTATTGTTCTATGCCATCTCTTTTCTTCTCTATCGAACGCAGTGCTCTAAAGTTATAGGCTAAAAATATGTTTTGTGGTCGTCAGCGCAGCAATTGAATTATCAACTGTAGTAGTACATACAACTCGGAATATGGGTGTTTCAAAATAAATAGTTCATTAACTTTGTATTTACAATCATAACAATAAAATGATGTTCTTACTATTTTACTGCATACGTTAAGGATTGTGTAGACAAAATATTTGTATAGAAGTTGAAATATTCTACTATATATTATTGTTAAACTAGATTATTTGTTAGATTGCCCTTGAATTTCATAAGTAATGTGAAAAAAAAACATGCGTGAGTGTTGTGGAACACTCGGTTGGAACGAAGTACATTTCGTAGTAATTATATTATTATTATTGATAAACGTATTATATTATTGATTAACAAATACAGTGAATTACTAGCGTCTATTAAAATTAAGCGTCATTTAAAATAAAATAATATTTCTTTCATGGCAAGATAAGAAAAAGTGCGAGGGAGATGGATATAATTCCATCTCGTTTTTTTATACGTCAGAAGGGGTCGTGGTGGAAATATTTTACATTTTTTCTCGCCATCCGCCAAATTCGTACCGTCCGATAAGGAACTTCGTTCCAATAAGTCTGCCTTGTCTATTTAATTTGTTTGAATTCCAGGTTGATCTTCCATATAGATCATCCACATATCAACACAGTTGAACCTCTACTTAGCTTATCTGCTTATACTACATCAATCAGTAGTATTGAAATGACACCAAGAAAGACGATAATGTTAAAAAAATATCTTAATTAAAGAGAAGAATAATAGACAAAGAATAAAGTTCAAAATGGACATGCTCAAAAGAAAGTATAGGATAGATCTAAAGGAATTCATCATATATAATATATTTATATAATACAAATTCTCTGCCACTTCAAAGTAGATTAGTATTAAGTGATTTTCTTTCCATGCACATAAGAAAAGAACATTATTAAATGTGGATCGAGAGGAAGAGTTTTGCTAAACAAACTTAAGTGTTGAGATTGTATCGCAGTTTGGCAATCTGAGCTTCTCAGCATAATGATGTAAAATCGTTAATATATTTATTTATATCCTTAAAGATAAAAGAGGATAAATTTACCCATCAAAAGACGTGATTGAAGCATACGTGATATTTTGTGAAACAATATTAAGAGTAAAAAGTAAGAATAATAAGGTTTAAAAATCTTTATAAATACAAATTCTATATATTTTTTAAAAAACATTATCTCCACAAATTTTACTTTTATAATTACATTTTCTCCTGTACCGCAGGGAACGTTTACATACATAGATTTCACAAGGATAAACATCTAGACCTAGAACAATTATTTGTAGGCCATACAAATACTTTTTCCGTTCGGGAATCTAACCCGCGGCCCTTAACGCTGCAACTCATTGTTAAGCCACTGCGCCACGGAGCCGTCAATTAATTGTCACCACGATTCCTATATAATTTTTAGTTATTTTTGGTTTCTTACGCTAAAGAAGTGTAAATTCCTACGTGCGTATATAAGTACACACACTTTTTATTACATTAAGCATCTTTCAACTTAAAGAACAGTGCAATTTTCATAAAAATCGCTTCAGTAGTTTTCAAGATATGTTCTGTTAGGAGTAGTCGGTTTGAATTTTTAACCGACTTCAAAAAAGGAGGTTATTAATTCGACACGTATGTATGTAATATTATTGGAACTGCAAAATATTCACATATAATTATCTATTAGGGCTTCCAAGCAAATATACAAAATTTTATACGTATATATATGTATGTATGTTTGTCCACGCATTTCACCAAAACTAGTCGGATCGTGACCATTCGTTTTTTATTTATTTCAACTTAGGAATTATTTGCTTACATTTATTTCAACTGCTGGCCATATGAGGAAGCTTAAGGTCGCTCAGCGAGCTATAAAGAGGGCTATGCTCGGGGTTTCTCTGCGTGATAAACTTAGAAATGAGAATATCCGCAGTAGAACCAGAGTAACCGACATAGCACAACGGATTAGTAAGCTGAAGTGGCAGTGGGACGGCCATATAACTCGAAGAACCAACAACCGATGGGGAAGAAAGGTTCTCGAGTAGCAGCCTTGTACCAGTAGGCGAAGTGTAGAGCGACTCCCCACTAGATGAAGTGACGACCTGGTAAGACATGCAGGAATTCGATGGATGCAGGTGGCTCAGGACCGTGCTTTGTGGCATTCTTTGGGAGAGGCCTATGTTCAGCAGTGTACTTATGAAAGGCTGTAATGATGATGATGATGATGATTTATTTCAAATTAGGGAATAATATCGATTTCATCAAAATCGGTTCACTAGTGTTGTTAGTTGAAATAATATTATTGTGTTGATAGTTTTACTTAAAATGTCAAATATTTGCGTAAATCGAAAAAAGTATAATGAATTAAGATATGAGCTATGCTGCAGGCTGCAGATATATTAGTACTATAGTTGTAGTACGAATGGGTCGGCTCGACCGGGGAAGGACCACGCTCTAACAGAAGGTAAAGTAGGTTGGTGTCCTGTTTTCTAGGAGACCCTGTACATATACAAATACAATATTTTTCTTAATACAAACTGACTGAAAAAGGCGCATTCTTCTACACGTTATCTACGATTTTTGCTTAACTTACCTTCAAAACTTTTTCGCATCCAGCAACTAAACATTTTGAAGTCTTACTATTTTCATCAAGATTAAAATATCTATAAGATTTATTAATTTTTTACGATCCATTTCCAATATCTGTAAACAAGTGTAGTTCGAATCAACTTTAAAAATACATAAATATAAGTAATATGATATTTATCTAGGTATAATTATTAATACGTCGCAAATCGCAATTCGCAAGCGGTTGATATTATTAAATGTTTTTAATGTTTACAACGTTGCCAGTTCGCTTCTGGAGTGCGTGGGGTGCCCAGGCCCCACCCATCTCGTAAGTCGCGCGGATTCGCGCGCTTTTGAAAATGAATAGGTTTGGCAACGTCGCGTCTTTATCGTTATAATAACGTGAAATTGCCTGTCACAATTTTGTTCTGTTACTCTTAAAACGTTATACTAAATATTGAAAACGCTATGCTTGCTGAGGTAACGATACCATTATAACGTTATTATAACGTTATACATTCTGTTATTTATAACGTTTTAAGTCCCTGCCTAGAACCAGAACATGGCAAACAAAGCTTTTTTCGATTGCACATACAAAAACAAATTATGCCCAAAATTCATTAGTCTCTCGGATACACAGACAATATAACAAAACGTTTCACTCTGTAGACATATTCTATGAAAGTAAACCAAACTTTGTGCGAGAAGTTTTGAAAATACCTAATGATTAGTTATGTCACATGGTCAATGTCACATTCATGCCACATACACACACACACACACACACACACACACACACACACAGAGAGAGATAGACACACACACACACACACACACACACACAAACACACACACACACACACACAAACACGTGCGAGCACATACGATTACATATAAATTGTTATGCTCTAAAATGTAATAAAGTGTCGGTTCGGTTAATATGAAATGTTTTCTAAAGTAAGAAAATGTAAATCCTTCTTGGCTGTAAGATATAGATGTATATGAAAAATAGTTACAAGAACTTAAAGAGCTGTGGATTTTGTTAAATAAATTAAATAAAAATAAATAGAAATCTTTCCGATTTCTCTTGCATCCTACGTGTCAAAACCTTCAAGTAAACTTTACTTGCTAAACTGGTCAAGCTGATCGCCCAATAGCACCCGCAGTCAAAATGTGAACCTTTACCTTTATATAAAGGCACAATGACTGCGGATCGCCAATCATCCGGGACATCCCCCGTCTGCCAGCACAAATTGCACTGCAGATGAAAGCTGTCCCATACGCGAGGCCCACCATACTTGACCATTTCAGCAGTAACTCTGTCTAGTCCCGCAGCCTTACCACATTTCAAACTTCGAATCGCACGTTCAATCTCTTTCATACTGATGACCTCAGTGTCATCGAGGTCTGGGTCTGGCGTACCAGTCACGGCGTCAGCCCCGGAACCCTCACTAAGATCATCACACGCATACATTTCTCTATAACATTCGCTCCATCGCTGCCTTTTTTTTGCGGATGGAAAATCATCAAATGACGCCTTTCGCTCTGGGTGGAGCGGAAGGGAGTGTTAGACTTTTACTGACTAAAAACCATCCGTGTTCCTTCAGTGCCCTTACGTTCCGGAGCCGCGGTATCTCTTTCGAACAGCCCGCAGCCCCGGCAGGCGTCGGCCCTTGCGGGCCCCTTCACGCTGCTGACAGCTCTTTGAGGCGCGCGTGGAACAAAACGCGCCGTCGACACGGCCTGTCGTCGTTAGACGGACGGACGGCGTGCTACCCATTGCTCGCCGTCCACAGGCCCGCGCCTACGGTGGCCGGGGGCCACGACGTAGCCCCCGACGCCCGGGGCGTCTCCCGTGGCGGCCGGGAAGGAAAGCTGCTGCTCTCTCCTTCTCCCGCTCCGCCACCTCCTTCGCTAGCATCACTGCTTCGCAGAAGGTGGTGACGGCATCCCATTCCGTCTCGCTCCGGACCATGGCTTCGACCAGGGCCGGACGCGAGAGGCCGCCGCCGCCTATCGCCGCTACGAGGACACGGCGGTGCTCCGCCCAGGCAGGGCACACCTCCACGGTGTGCTCCACCGTGTCCTCCGGTCGATCCTCGCAGTGGGAGCACCCGGGCGTTTCCTCCCGCCCGATTCGGTGCAGGAACCTCCCGATCACACCGTGTCCGGTGAGGACCTGCGTCAGGCGGAAGGTGAGGACGCCGTGGCGTCTCTCAAGCCACTCCTCAAAGAGGGGTCTTATCGCCGCTATAGTGGCGTGCCCAGCACGGGGTTGCGACAGTCGCTCTCTCCATGTCGCCATGAGATCATGCCGGAAGTCTGTCCGCTGCACGACAACTTGCCGCGGCAGCGGGGTTTCCCCCCGGCATAGTGCCTCCGCGCGCCATTCGTGCAGGCGCGCGAGGACTATCGCCTCCAGATCCCATGGCGGCAATCCGGCAAGGAGGCCCGCTGCCTCGCGGGAGATCGTGCGGTAGCCGCGAACCATTCTTACGGCAACCACCTTTTGGGGCGCGTTCAGGTGGTGGACGGCCTCCATCGCTGCCTGCAATTTACATTTTTATTAAATTACTAGCTGTGCCCGCGGCGTGGCTCGCATATATAGGTTTTACATAAAGAATTTGTCGTTTAGGTAAGAGAATATTAAACGATTTATATCATTACTGTATCAATAAGTGGTAACAAAATAAATCATTATCCTTTAAGTTCAAGTCGTTTATGATAGAGCTTCTGTGTAAACGACGTTAGAAGTAGGCTTAGCCTGGGTGTACACAAAAAGCTTACGGAGGCTACTAACACAGAAAAAAGCAACATAGAGTTTTCCATGTGCAAAACACACGTACAACGCGTAAAGTTTGACCTTGCGCTTTATTTACGGTCATCACATAACACACGCTGACTGTGACTGGGAACTGAACGCGCTTAAAACTGAAAGGAAAGTTATTTCTTAATAGAGGGATTTTGGGCAGTGCTGCCAGATCAAAAACTCATTCAGCGCTAGGACAACACGAAAAGCGCTAGATTTCATGAAAATAACGCTTTAAAAAAGCCCTATATTTCGCGCTAAATTAACTACAAACAAAGTTTGTGTTTGTTATTATAATTTATAATTCCATAAAATATAAACATAATAAAGAAAACAACATTAAGTTTTTTTTTGGCAATATTTTTTTGATGTATCAATACTTCGCAGGACATTGACTTATAATTATGGAAATTGCTGTCAATAGTAGTTAGTACTGTACGAACAATAAAAATGTCATTAATTGTTTTAAAGTGCAATGTATTTCGCAACTTAGTTTCAGATGTCAGCATCTGATTGCGGTTGCTACACAGTTTCTTCGTGTTGTAACTTCAAAGTAACTTTTAACTTAGCTGTGCTCTAAACAACTGACTGAAACTGAATAAAGCAAAGTAAATGCGTTGCCAAAACCATGAATGAAAACTTTAATAAAGAGGATTTCCCCGCTTATAGTCGTCGGTTAAAAAAATCAAGTTGATCATCCTAAAGGGGGAGCCGGGAGATCCATAGCACAGGGTATCCTAGTTTGGAATCTCAAGAATCTCAACACCGCAATTGAGAAAAGGTTGTAAATTGTAATTGTATAACTCCATCTATTACGTCCTGTGTGTGAGAAAGCATCCTTTTTTAATCTCTTTTTGTGTTTTAAGTATAAATATATTAATTATTATGGAACGGTTTTTTACACACAAATCTTTTTATTACTATTTCTGAGATTTTATGGCGCCATTGAACACATTCGTACCTACATTTCAAAATAATAATCATTACTTTCGATAGAATTAACCAATTTTAATAAAACAAAGATTAAATGTAACTCGAAGATACGCTTTATAATTTTCTTAATGATTTCTTTGAAAAAAATATTTACTTTTACTTTTACGTTCACATAAAACAGACAAACAGACAGATAATTCTAAAAATTATAAAAATGTACTTATTTAATTATTTTCAGTTCCCCATAATGATTTTAGCCACAACAATATACTATACAATGTACAGAAATAAACATAACATGTTATCATCATTTTTATTATATGTATATATTTAAAGAGAGATGGCGCTGCTAACATCAATTCTAAAAATAAAAGAGATTCATTGACGCGATTGATACATTAACGTAAATGAAATTATAAATCAGTGCCTGCAGAGTAAGCAAAAAATAAAGTTTGATCCTCACCAAAACCAACGCAATTGTTAATAGCTCTTTTAAAATTTGATTTACCACATAGAGTACTCAAAAAAAAGGATAAATTGAGTTTGTCAACATGCAGTAGGGCAGCGAGTAATATAAAGATGAGCAGTAAATATGAAAACTCATCTACAGGAAAAAACCACAACCTGCCTTTTTGCATTACATTTGCACAACACCACCATCTATCGATGAAATTGGTTAACTATTGTACTTTTAGATTTAGTTAATAAGGTAACATAATATATTTTTGTATAATATATTTAATACGTTCTTTAATACTTTTGTTTACTGCGTTTTAGATATACATAATTATATCATTATAGAACATTATTTTACATCATTTAATTATGATTTATGATATGATATTAGTTTAAAATGCACTTGATGACTCAACCAAAGCCACCGTTGAGCAAATTCGTACCTATACTTCCCTACCCATACTTCAGAATATTTATCATAACTTTTGATGGAATGAACTGATTTTAATGAAATATAGACTAAATGTAACCCGAAGATACACTTTATAATTGCCTTAACAATTCTTATAATATAAATTAGTACTTTATACGTGATACGTTAACAAACAAACAGAAAGACAGACAGACAGACAGACAGAAAATTCTAAAAATGGTAGAAATGTATTAAATTACTTATTTTTAGTACCCCTCAATCACTTTTATTACAAGAATATAAAATGTACAGACATCTGCTATTTACATTTTTATTATATATATAGATGTAAAAGACATTAATGTGAAATATTGTGTTATAATGATATACTTTTACCTTAAACATCGGAAACAAGAAAAAAATTTCTCACACACATTAACCTAACACCATCATTTACAGTTACCAAAAGTACTACTAATAGTTATTCCATTTATCCACCTTAAAAACTCCACACTAGAGTGGATAACCGGAAACGTGTGTTTATCTATCCACCCAAAACGAAGTTGATAATCGTAGTTCACTTTTGAATGTTCTTCCGACTTTTTACCCCAATTACAGTCAACAATAAACATACACTTAATAATTAACACTTCAAATAATTATTCATTAATATTAATAATCACAAACTTAAACAAAAATTATATTACGTTGTATGAAATCTGTCACTTACTTTGCTTACAATATTTAGTTTATTTTTACGTTACGTTTTGTCCGTAGCTTGTGTTATTTATATCGCGTTGTAAAGATTTGTTTCAAATAGTACATAGGGTTTCTTTACATAATATACGATGCTTTTTGGCTCCTACTGCTAATTGATAGCTGAGTTTCTTTTCATGAACCCTATCTCCTAGTGGCTATTTTTTAGGATCTGTACATGGTCCTTCGATGTCGGATAGTGAGACGTCAGTGAAGGTTGTGTCTGTATCCATAGCTGTGCCGACACGGTGGCCGATTGTCGTCGATAGTGCTCTGTCATCACTGTGCTAAGGTGATTGTGCTTGTGTGAGGTGAAGTGTAGTATTCAAAAAGGTGCACGCGTAACCAGGCGCCTTGTGGGTGCGCAGATGCCAATTATTTTATTGAGTCAAGGTCTTCCGCTGTGCAACCACGCTGCGCTGTTATTGCGTGGTGTCTGAATTGGGAGCAGTTGACCAGTGGACGGGATCTTCATCGACACGCGACGCATATGGATACATTTCGATGACAAGGTTATAAGTGAAGTGTTTCGTGATTCTAGTAATTACTTTATATTTAGTAAAAATTGTTGGTAATTTTCTAAATTAATTTATGTATGTAGACTTCGTAAATGTAGTAGACTAAGAATGTTATTGTAGTATTAGACTTAGAATAATTCTCCAAAAAGCGATGTGACGGGGAACCTATGCCTAATTTCATAGCAAGGTACAATTTGTTCAAATGCTTAGAAATATTGGAAAAAATATATATTATAAGACTTATATTAAATTTGCGTATTTATCTGAAGTTGTCGAATTTAACTTTTATTGTTTAAAATACTTTTTATAATAAAAGAATAACGGATATGTCAGCGTATGAATGTCTACAGATAGAAACTAGTTCTTTAATTGAAAAGGCTTATGTCAATTTTAAGAAAATTTCAAAGGATCGTATAACAGTTTTTTATACAGAAAGTAAATTAGAAAATTTAGAGGTTCAATGGAATTCATTTTGTGAAACTCATCGTACAATAATATCAAAGGTATTAAACGAAGATTTAACTAAGTCTGAATATTACAAAAAGAAAGTTTACGACAAAACTGAAGAATGTTATATAGATTATAAGTCAATATTAAAACAAAAATTGTCTGAATGCGCTGACAAAATTCCTAAATCTACTTCTTTCGACGATAAACTATCATCGAAAGTTTCAAGTTCTTCAGGGGTTAGATTACCTGAAATTACTATACCTATGTTTAACGGGAATTATTCAGATTGGACTTCTTTTAAAGATTTATTTGTATGTTAAGTAAATAACTGTGAAACTCTTGATGATGTCCAGAAGTTACATTACCTTAAGAGTCATCTATCGGGAGAAACTGAACAAATTGGTAGCCACATTCCTATTATCGGTAAGAATTATTAGTATTAAAAAGTAGATATGATAATAAAAAATATCTTTCAAACCACATATTAAATCGGTTATTGAATCATAATGTTATTCATATTTTTTTTCTTCAAATGCAATCAAGGAACCATTAGAACTTTAATAGAATGTTCAAACGGCTTGCAGAATTTAGCTATAGATGTCTGCACTTGGGATATCATTATTATTTACGTAATGAGCCAGAAACTTGATCATGAGTCCAGAAAATAATGGGAAGCTAAGTCAACTGAATTAACTTCTGAGTTGCCTAAGTTGTCTGATATTAAAGGTTTGTTGGAACATAGGTTTCGATCATTGGAATTTTTAGATACTAAACCTAAAGTGAGGCAATGTAAGGCAACAGTGTGTTATGCCAATGATAATATGTCTAATAACAATAATTTATGTTGTTCATTTTGTAAAGGCGATCACAAATTATGCAATTGCAAATTATTTTCCAAGGAAACTGTAAAATCGCGAAGGGACTACACTCAAGCCAGGAGGTTATGCTATAATTGTTTCGGAGATAATCATTCTGTCTTTAATTGTAGACTGTCTTCACGATGTCAAATTTGTAAAAGGAAGCATCATTCGTTGCTTCAGTCTGTAAATAATCCCACGAATCGCAAGGAGAATATGGAGGCAGTTAGTATAAATGTTGCTGTTAATTCAACAACTGCCGTTCATGAAAATCAGAAGGAGTCAGAGCCAGAGTCAGTAGTCACAGGTTTTTTAAGTAATCATAGTCAAGTGTTGTTAGAAACGGCATTAGTAAAAGGTGAATCACTTAAGGGTATTGAAATGACAATGCGATATTTATTGGATCAAGGGTCACAAGCTTCGTTTATTACGGAGTCAGAAGTTCAAGCACTTGGACTGTAGAAGGTTCCAACAAAACTCGTAGTTTCAGGAATAGGGAGTGATGACAGTTCTTTGCTTAAGTCAAGGTTAGTGGTGTTTATTAGGTTGCGTTCACTCCATGACCCCACATTTAATGTAGAAGCAAAGATACACGTCCGCAACAAACTTACAACACTTCATTCAGCCCTTTAAGAAAGTTGTAGTTAAGATGTGGCCTGAAATAGGCAAATTTAAACTAGCAGATCCAAAATTTGGTGTGCCTAAAAAAATTGATCTTTTACTTGGTGCAAAGTAATTTGCTCAGATTTTAGAAGATGGTGTAATCAAAGGTCCCCCTGGATTACCTATAGCACGGAATACTAGGCTGGGGTGGATCTTATTTGATCAAATTAGCTCAACATGTTTAGATAGTTTTGAGTCAAATCAATGTAACACTATCTTAAATTTTCATTTGCAAGTTGATAAAAATAAATTATTGAAGAAGTTTTGGGAATTAGAAGCAGAACCAACTGCTAGTACCTGTAAAATAATTTTCACCGAAGAGGAGCAAAAATGTGAAACTATTTTTGCCAATACTACTACTCGAAATGATTCAGGTAGATAAATTGGAAAGCTTCCTTTTCGTGAGGAAGATCCGAAGTGCCAATATGGCAACTCTAGGCATATTGCTTTGCGACTACTTCACCTTTTAGAAAAAAGATTGGCAAGGAATTCAGATGTAAAAGAAAGATATTATGCCGTTATTCGTGAATATATTGATCTTAACTATATGGAAATCGTACCAGAGGAAGAAAAGGACTATGCTTGTGCGGTTTATTTGCCTCATCATGCCATCATTCGTGTGGATAAGTCTACAACAAAGCTTAGAGTTGTTTTCGACGGCTCATGTACTGGTACTAACGAGATTTCTCTTAATCACAATCTTATGGATGGTCCTGTTCTTCAGCCCGAGTTACGACATTTAGTTATGCGTTGGCGCGTACGACCCATATGCCTAATAGCAGACATAGTTAAGATGTATAGACAAATAGAGGTTTCCAAAAGTGACAAAGATTTTCAGCGTATTTTATGGCATGACGAAGAAGGTGAGTTACGCCATTACAGGCTACTATGTGTTACTTTTGGAACTGCGTCAGCACCTTATCTGGCTGTACGTACTCTTCAGCAGTTAGCATATGATGAGGGTAAAGATATTATTTCAGCAGCTAAAAGAGTGCTCCAGGACTTCTATATGGATGTCCTGATGAGTGGTTGTGAAACAATTGAAGATTGTGTACAAGTGTACAAATACCTTAATAAAATAATGCAAAAAAGAGGTTTTCAACTTCAAAAATGGGGAAGTAATAGTAGAAAATTATTAGAAAAAACTGGAGAAGTGGTTAAAAGTCAAAGTGGAAACATAGAACTAAATGTTGGAAAAGAAAATGAAAGTTTCACGAAGATTTTAGGATTATATTGGAATAATGTAACTGACAATTTTGAGTACCGTGTTCAGTTACCACATTAACTACTCCTGTTACAAAGAGAAAGGTTGTTTCAGATATTTCCTGGTTATTCGATCCATTAGAATGGATAGCACTAGTAGTAATTACTGCCAAAATATTCATTCAGAAGATTTGGATGTCAGGTATTGAATGGGATCAAAAATTACTTTCTAATTTGTTACAGGAGTGACTTTATTTTAGGAGTAAACTTTCATTTCTTACAGGCTTTAGTATTCCTAGATGGATATTCACCAATACGAAAGAACTTTTAGATTTACACAAGTTTTGCGATGCATCTAACCAAGTATACGCCGGAGTAGTATTCGGTCGAGTTGTAAAAGGAAACGGCGAAGTTCATGTAAGTTTGATAGCATCAAAAACTAAAGTGTCTCCAGTCAAAAAAGTTTCCATAGCACGTTTAGAACTGTATGGAGCGGTTTTGCTTTCTAAGCTGTTATATGAAGTAGCAGTGACTCTCTGCTTACCACTCAATAGAGTACGAGTTTGGCCGGACTCAACAGTGGTGCTCGCTTGCTTGAGCAGTCACCCAAGCAGATGGAAGCCTTTTGTGGGTAATAGAGTATCTGAGATTGTCACACATTTCAGTCGTAATCAGTGGTCTCATGTTAAATCTCAAGATAACCCGGCTGACTGTGCTTCTAGGCGTGTGAGTCCGGAAGTTTTAGAAACTTTATATTTATGGAAACTAGGGCCTGATTGGCTGCATCAGAAAATGTTAAAACAGAACTCTGTTTGCAATAAAAATGTATAGGAATGGGATACTAATTTAGAACAAAGATCGAAATTATGCTGTGTTGAAGTATTACATTTGGAAGAGAATTATATTATTAGTAGATTTTCATCCTTACAGAAACTTATACGGGTGGTTGCTTGGTGTAGAAGATTTTTCCTATATAGGGATGCTATAAAACCTCCTTGGTTGACATCAAAGGAGTTGCAAGCAGCTTTAAATATTTGTATTAAAAATGTCAAACACAATATTTTAATGATGGTATTACCGATAAAAACAGAAAGTTCTCTTCCCTTAATCCTTATATGGATGATAATGGACTTCGGCTAGTTAGCGGCAGATGAAACGATAAAGCGACACAAAAAAGAGAAACATAATATAGATATATAGCACTTAGCTTGCGAGAGAATGAGATAGAATACAGCGTAGTAAGCGACAGTAGTCTAATGGCAGGGTGAGGACCGCGAACTCAAAAGGTTGTGGGTTTGAATCTGCTATTCGACTACTGTCGTAAACCAAATAAGTCTTCTGTTTGTGCGGTGCTTTATAAAACTTTTGACTGTTAAAATAAACAGTTAAAAAATTAGCAAATTTATGAAATAAATAAAATTAACCATTTAAAAAAATATCCACGATTTTATAACTTCAGACCACCTAGCGTCTATTTAATGTACCACCTTAAAGAGTCAATCAATTTTTATTCGATAAAGAACTACGTATTATGGAATGAAGTAGATGGCGCTATTACATCGCAATTTTAATCGAAAGAAATAATTCTTTTGATTTATTACACTAAAATTTAGGCGTAGAATAATAATGAAAAATAATTTTTAAAGTTGGTAACAATAATAGGTCCTTACCTATGAGTTGCCGTTCTGTAGTATTGGGTATTTCAAATGAAAATAATATTTGTTTGGCTAAGAATTCGAATTTAAAAATTTTATTTTAAAAACATGGATATTTTTTTTTTCGAAATTATACAGTTGTTTATAGATTAGCGTTATGCTTTCATCGCATTTGAATCTTTTTCATCATCATGGGTACGTTAAAGATTCTAGTAGTTATGAAATATCAGTACCTTCGTAGCAGCAACGCCATACAAACGCGACGCAAAATTAACGACGTTTACGGAGTGAATACTGCATACAAACACACCACCTGTAATTGATGTTCCCGCTTCCGTTTTGGAAATTTCAACCTTAAAATTGCACCCCGAGGTCATTCAAAAACTCTGGTCGACAATGTAGAATTACAGGCGCTTGTGGAAGCTGATGATACTTAATCTACGGCTGAATTAGCATCTGCTTTCGATGTTAGCATCAAAACTAAATAGTCCCAACATAGAGTCCATTTGCGTCCAATTGGCAAGGTACAAAAACTTTACAATGAGTGCTCAGCAAGTTAGTTGAATCTTGGATCAGCACCTAAACAATGGCTTTACCGAAAAATTAACCCTAGAAAAGTGATGGTCACTGTTTGGTTACCAAAGATTCTTACCATACGGAATGAGCATTACTGCAGATGTGTACCGTGAAGAATTGAACACAATAATGGAGAAGCTCGCACATCTCCAACCATCTTTGGTCAATCGCTCGTGCTAGCACGAAAACGCGCGACCTCATACTGCAAAATAGAAGGTCTCCAAGTTACTAGAGCTACGGTTGAAAGCTCTCCGTCATCCGCCATACTCACCAAATCTTGCGCCTCCATACTTCTACTTTTTTCCAGAATTTGGATAACTTTTCCAAAGTTTGGATGACAGAGTTATGTTGTAGCTATATTATTTTGTTGGTTGTAGTACGCATGGGTCGGCTCGACCGGGGAAAGACCACGCTCACAGACTAACAGCGTAAAATATCAGCTCAATGCTGCTGTGTTTCGTATGGTATGTATAAAGAACCGGAGACCCTTTTTATTGGAAGTGAGGTATTCGATATTAGCCGAGGATAGATATAGATGTCTATGGGCCACAACATCCACTTACCATAAGGTGAGCTGTGTGTTCGTTTGTCACACTTATTCTATTTAAATGTAACTGTTAATGTAATTAAGGTGCACTTATGTTTGTATCACGTGTAAAAGAAAACCACTATGTCTTTGCACTTTGATTCTTTAATTGCGACTGACTTTAAAATAACAAGTTTGCGTATATATTGTAGTAGAACGAACATGCCGCCCACCAAAGAATATTTAGTTCTTTCTAAAATACAATAACTCAAATTAACTAAGTGATATAAACCAAAAATATCATAATCAACAAACAATCTACACAATCAAATATAATTACTTATATGATAATTGATAACAAAATTAAAATCGACAACTATTGTGCTCACAGTAATGCTTTAAAATTAACTTTAACATTAAGATTTAGTGTCTATTGGCAAAGCACATAATTTTGTAACACAACGCTTTACAATGTTACTACCACTCTTAACACTATACACTCTGGTGTAACCGTCACTTCCCGAATGTTTACCCACAATACGTCCCAGACACCATTTACCAGGCGGCAGACCTTCAATCTTAACTAAAACTATATCTCCCTGTTCAAATTCGCGCTGCTGTCTCTGCCACTTCGGGCGTTGTTGTAGTCTCGTCAGATATTCCGTCTGCCAACGTCTCCAGAAATCTCCCAGCAGTTTTTGTAGGTGTTGCCATCGTGTTAAGCTTGAAATCGGGGTATCTTTCAGGTCTACAGAAGGGACTATAATAGGGGCTTGACCAATTAAAAAATGTCCAGGTGTTAATGTCTCTACAACGTCAGGATCATCTGTGTCTATTGGATTCAACGGTCGGGAATTCAGGCAAGCCTCAATTTGGCATAAAACGGTGGTCATTTCCTCGAAGGTAAGGTTTATAGATAGGACTCGCTTCAAATGGTACTTAACTGATCTGACGCCAGACTCCCACAGCCCTCCGAAATTTGGGCTGTAAGGCGGGATAAAGTGCCACTGTGTGCCGTCTAATGCCAAGGTCTCAGCTATGTTCCCTTCAAAGTCCAAATCAGCTTCTCGCCAAGCTGCTTGTAGCTCTCTATCAGCACCGATGAAATTACGACCTTGGTCGCTCCACATATGAGCACATTTGCCTCTCCTGGCTACGAATCTTCTAAACGCACCGATGAAAGCTTCGGATGTCAAGTCACCAACCAGCTCAAGGTGGATGGCCTTGGTTGACATGCATATAAAGAGTGCAATGTATGCTTTTCTTGTTCTGGCTCCTCTGCCTTTATTATTCAAAATTAGAAAGGGTCCACAAATGTCAACTCCACTATTTAAAAATGCTCGAGCTGGTGTCACTCTTTCCTTAGGTAAGTCTCCCATCATCTGTGTTCTTACTGTGGCTCCTTGTTTGGCACAGGTCAAACATTTGTGGATATGCTTCTTAACCAATCTTTTTACTTTCAGGATCCAATATTTAGATCGAAGGTAACATAATGTCAACTGGACACCACCGTGCATCGTATGGGAGTGAGCATCGGCGATAATCAATGGCGTTAAGTTGTTTTTTGTGCCCAGTATTGTCGGATGTTTTTGTTCCAGCTCAGAGTGTCGAAGGCGACCGCCCACCCTGAGAATATCCACTTCGTCTAAATAGGGATTCAGACTCTTCAAATAACTGTTAGTTTTTACATGCTTGTTGTTCTTTAATCTTTGAATATCTTCCGCAAATTCTTCGCCTTGTACGAGTCTTATGCATGCTTTCAATGATCTATCCAAATCTTCTGTCTTAAGCGGTTCTGGAATTTTATTTGAATTTTTCTTGTAATTTAAAAATCTACGGGAATATGTAATTATCTTAAGCATTTCCTGTAGTGTCTCAAAATTTTCTAGTTGTTCTATTAATTTCTTTTGTTTTGTTTTTTCTTCTTCACCTTCACTAATGTTAATGTTAACTTGTATTTTAGGTCTCTTCAATTCTAAATCAGTTTCTTTAGGTTGGTTGTTAGAAAATAGGATTTCCCTTTCTAGCAACCATGTTGATCCTGTCCACCAGAGCTTACATGATTTCAATTCTGACAGTAACATACCTCTTGATGCTATATCCGCTGGATTACTCTTTGAATCCACATGATGCCATCTATTGCAGTGTACATTCTCTACTATTTCGACCACGCGGTTCGCTACAAACAGTTTCCATTTATGTGGATCTCCTGCAAGCCAAGCAAGAACAATTGATGAGTCTGTCCAAGCAAATATTTGTGATGATGGTATTCTCATTGCTTGTGCAACTTGCTTGAGCAGACGAGCCAGCAGCAAAGCGCCGCATAATTCCAATCTAGGTAGCGAGATCGTTCTCAATGGCGCAACTCTGGTTCTGGCAGCAATCAATTTTGTTCTGACTGTTCCGTCTTCAGTTTTGATCCTAGCATACACAAGCGCTGCGTATGCTTGCATTGAAGCATCGCAAAAGCCATGAATCTGTAAGTTGTCGCTCATTTTGCTCGTTGTACCAATCCATCTATCGACTTCAATCTCGTTGACTTGTTGGAAGTCTGATCGGATAGTAAGCCATTCGTCCAGCAAATGTAAACTGATTTTGTCATCCCAGTTCAACCTTTCTAGCCACAATTTTTGAATAAGAATCTTCGTCATAACAATGCTTGGCGCTATCCAACCAAGCGGATCAAAGAGTTTCTGTATGTCGGTTAAAACACTTCTTTTGGTGACAGTTGCTTGAATGGTTGGTAAGATAACTTCATATTTAAATTTATCTGTACCCATATTCCATTTAATACCCAAGGCCTTTACGGTTCCATCAATGTTGAGGTTAAAATATAAATAAATAAATAAATAAATAAATAAATAAAAATGTGCACTCCTAGATCGATCTGCTGGTTTGATGGATTGCATGAAGTCAAGATTGTTTGAAGCCCATTTAGTCAGAGTGAAACCTCCCTTCTTTACAATCTCATCAACTTCTTTGGCTTCAGTTACAGCTTCTTCCACAGTATCGGCTCCACCCATCAAGTCGTCCATATAAAAATCTTCTTTAATTATTTGAGCTGCTTTGGGATGATTCTTACCTTCATCATCAGCGATTTGATGAAGAGTTCGAACCGCAAGGTAGGGAGCAGATGCTGTACCGAAAGTCACGCGAAGAATTCTATACTCCTTGATATCTTCGGATGCGTCTGAGCGCCAAAGGATTCGTTGATAAGTATCAGCATCTTCGGGGAACACCAATATTTGACGGTACATCTTCTGTATATCGCTCATGTAACATATGCCTTTCATTCTCCATCTTATTATTAGGTTACGAAGATCTTCTTGCAGTGGCGGACCTACGAGAAGTTCATCGTTCAAAGAGACATTATTCGACCCCTTGCAGGAAGCATCAAACACCAATCTTGTTTTCGTGGATTCTTTATCTTCACGAAGAACCGCGTGATGAGGTAAGTATACACATTTTTCTTTTTCCTTTTCTTTCTCAGGTTTCCTTTTCTTCCATATGTTGTAGACGCAGATATTCTTTTATAACATTAGTGTAGTCCTCTTTTAGTTTAGGCATTTTCTTGAATCGTCTCTCTAGTTTTAGCAATCTTTTCTCTGCTATATCCCTTGTATTTACTTCTGTACATCTCGGTCTGTCAGTATTAAACGGCAATTTCACCATATATCTCCCTTCTTCGGTCCTTTTGTGTGTTTTTGCGTATATCTTTTCACATAACTGCTCTTCTCTAGTCAATCTTCTTTTTGTATCTGTATCTACTTCCCATATTGATTTTAAAACTTCATCTATTTCTACTTGTTGGTGCATGACTAAGAACGTGTCTTGCATCGACCTCTCCGAATAAGATCCAGCCAAGGTTTGTTTTCTGAGCGCTTGGAGTACCCGGTGGATCCTTGATTAAATCTGGTTGTAATATCTGTGCGTATTCCTTCACTCCAAGAAGTAAATCAATGGAACCTGGTGCATAGTAGCTTGGATCGGCCAGGTTCAGACCTTCTAAATGTGACCAGTGAGTTGCAGCAATTGTTCTAGCGGGTATCTTCGTGGTAAGTTGCTTCGACATTACATACGCCTTAACAGGTAAGTTGAAATGAGTTGCATCTTGGGAACTTACTTGAAATTGTACCACGTGATTTACATTTGTTCTAGTAGACCCCACTCCTACGACAGTTCCTCTTGCAGGTTGTTTCTTGAGCCTTAATCTTTGAGCCGCTCTTTCGCTTATAAATGATGCCTGCGATCCTTGGTCTATGAGCGCTCGTAACACCATGGTGTAATTTTGCTCACTTCGAACGCTCACCATAGCAGTTGCTAATAATGCAATGCCTTGCTTGGTAGTGTGATGTGACGCTATCATTGAATTGACTTGAATGTCTTCCCTCTCTTCTAAGTTGCAGTGTGACGCTGATTGGTGTGATGTTTCTATGGTAGTTGTAGTGATTTCTTTCCTTTCAGCTTGGTGTAGAAGAGAATGATGACGTCTATTGCATATACGACAGAACATACGGAGTCGACATTTATGAGCCGCATGTCCCGGTAGTAAGCAGTTGAAGCATAAATTGTGTTTTTTCACATAATCCGCTCGTTGTGAAGGTTGCAGGTTGGTAAATTCCTTGCAGTGACATAACGTGTGGTTATCGTTGCACATAATACATTTCTTCTCCGACGACCGCGGCAGGGTTGACGTTGACGATTCAATAGATTTGTATGATGAAGCGGTGCTAACGTGGAAAGATTGCTCTTTAATGGTCTTCTCTCGTGGGCCCGATGAAATAAGTTCTAAAGTTCGATATCTTGATTGAAGAAATTTTGTTAAGTCGCTCCACGTCGGCAAATCTTCAGATTCACTTTTATAACACTGAGAAACAATCTTTTTAGCACTGAGTTAACAATTAAGCGTTTATTACCGTATCTTGTTTTTAACGCCTCCCAAGCCTGCGTATAATTTTTGTGAGTAACTTGAATATGTCGGATTAATGAAGCTGCTTCACCATTTACACTCGATTTTAAATAATGTAATTTTTGTGCGTCTTCGATCGTCTTATTGTTATGTATAAGTGAGGTAAACAAATCTTCAAAGGTCGGCCATTCTTCATAATTACCACTAAATGTCGGTAATTGAATTCTCGGCATTGTTCACGCGGTCGGCCGGAATTTTTACCTGCTCCTGCACTCGACCCTTTTTCGCTGATCGCTCCGGCTCGATTGCGACCATATGTTAATGTAATTAAGGTGCACTTATGTTTGTATCACGTGTAAAAGAAAACCACTATGTCTTTGCACTTTGATTCTTTAATTGCGACTGACTTTAAAATAACAAGTTTGCGTATATATTGTAGTAGAACGAACAGTAACTATGAAGACGACATTGAAATTATTGAGATATTTCTCGGTCCACTCCAAATAGTACACAAAATATATTTTAATAGAAAGTAAAATACAACTGAAAAGAAGTAAATTTACTAATTTTTTCACAATGTGAAGTTGGTGCTAAGACATAGAAAAACTAGGAGTCAGTCCACACAGACACACTACACGAAGTGACGATGCTTGACGAGGCCAATGGTTTCGCACCGCGCAGGGCACCTCCGCGAAACGCATCGGAATGTCGCGAAGCGCATCATGAAGTCCTCGCTGCGTAACGAGACACCGCGTAGCGCAGCATGAAAATAGTAAAAACATAGGCATCTCAAGGCGCACCACGGCATAGCGTAAAGCCGCAGGCCATTTTAGAATTATCTTAATAAAGTTTGTATCTTTTTGTGTGGCAAATAAGGTTATATTTTGTATCACTATCTTAAAAAGTGCACGCTGCGTCGCGTTACGTCACTTTTCGGTGTGATCTGACCCTAAAGCCATGACGAAGCAATTATTTTATTATGTTTTGTTCTTTGAAATCGGATTTTACTTTTCTGCCGACTTCAAAAAGGAGGAGGTACTCAATTCGACTGCATGTTTCTTTTTTATGTGTGTGATCTTAACCTCATAACTTTGTTATACGTGGAATGATTTCGATAATTCTTTTTTTAGTTGAAAGCTGTTGCTTTTCACGTAGTTCCGTATAAATTTGATCAAGGACTGACCAATACTTTTTGAGTTATTCTTAATAATATATATTGAAGTCGGTTGTATAAAATTTTTAATTTTTAATTATTATTAAATGTTTTTTTTTTCTTTAAAAAATAACGAACATGGTGTTGACATGTTGTATAATATCATGTAAATGACATGCATTTGTCTTAATGAGTAATTTCGATTTCTTACAAATTTTGTATTTTGTATTTGTATTTTGTATAATTAAGATCTTTAAACCTAATATTGCATTTTATTTCAGTCGTATAAAATTTTACAACCGCAGCCCTGCCATATTTATGTGCTTTGTAAGTGATGAATAAGTTGCCATATAGTGAGCCCGAACAGAGTCCTACAGATGATTAGCAACAGAGTGGATTCTAACCTGCTTGCAAGGTTTATTGAACTACATGTTTTATGAGTTCCATAAACTGACAAGACAGAAGTTTAGACTATGTATTAGGTCTTACATAGATTTCGTTCAGTTTTTACTAACCTAGCATGTAAGAAAAATTGTACCAATACTAACATATATGGAACTGAGTCTGAAAATAAATGATTGATAATAGTGGTGGCGTAGGAATATCAATAATTCAATTTCTTCTCATGAGTGTCTTAAGAGGCAACTACATATAATGCCAGGTTTCTATATTTAAGTATACTTCGTTTTCTTTTGTGAGCAGTGTTGCAGTAAATGAAGTGCATGAAAAATCCTATTCAACTGACTTCAAAAAAAGAAGGTGGTTCTCAATTCGACAGTTTTTTTTCGTTACCTCTAAACTTTTTCTAGGTTAACCGATTTTGAAGATTTTTTGTTTATTTGAAAGCTTTTGATATCGTTTCATTTAAATTTTATCAAGATCTGATCAGTAGTATGTGAGTTACCCTTAATAATGTGTATTTAATTGACTTCGACTACTACATTGATGAGGTTCTCATTATATTTATATCGAAGTCGGTTGTATAATTTTTTTTTATTTTACCACTTGTTTAAAACAAAATATCAGATCAAGTATTTATGAACAGCTTAAAGTATTTTTCATTTTAAGGTCATTCTAACTTTGAATAAAACAATTTTTTACGGATTTTATCGCGTTTAATTTACTATTTTAATTCCCGAAGTTTCGGTTGCTGTAAAGCACCCGAAACTTCGGGAATTAAAATATGTTCAGTTAGCCCGGCTATCTTGAGGTTTTTAATATGAATTTTGGTTCGATTTACGCAGAATGAACTTACAGTATCTTCAAGTCTTGCAGTGGTATGCTTGGGTTTGGATTTAATTTTGTTGATTATAGGATCCCTAGTAGATGGCAGCAGCCATCCATCTTCTCTATTGAAGTTAGGATGTTTTTAATTTCAATAGCCTCGCGTATCGTCCTTGGTAGGAATCGGTGTTCTTTTGCGAGGATTTTGCGAAACATCGGGAATTAAAATAGTAAATTAAAAGCGATAAAATCCGTAAAATAATGTTTTATTCAATGTGTAGTGTTCGCGTAAATATAAGAAATCGTCATCCTAACTTGCTGAATAAATAGTTTGTAATATAAACTATTTTTACATGCACCTTTTATGTAATGAACCTGATTGTTACGGTGAACAAAATGTTTCTTGAATACAGAAATCGGGCATAAGAGAAATTCTGCAAAGATAACTAAATGGCAGTTTAACCATCTTCAAATGACAAACGTAACTTATGAAAAAGAAGAAGAAAGGATATCTGCAGAGTAACTTGGACGGGGAGGTTTATGCTCAGCAGAGGGCTTGTGATAGTCCGTAATGGTGATGATGATCTTAATGATCATTTAGTAGTTGGACTGATGACGGTCAATTGCTAGTAGTACTTTTTTTCAGCCTAGGAGTCCGTCTGGACAGTTTGTATTACTGCCGCCAAACAGCACTGCGTAAGCTGTAGTGTTCCGGTCTAAAGGGTATACAGAGCCTGTATAACTGGCAAAAAGCGGTGCTTTATGAGGGCTCGCGAAGTTTTAGTTCCAAATTTTTCTGAACAGATTCAAAATTAACGTCATACTCCAAAAAGCGAGAATTTTCACGATAAAAATTTAATTCTGCGTCTAGAACTCTGTTCTTATGTTGTCTTACCTCATTCATCAAAGAACGGGTTTAGTTCACGTTCTTTACTGCCAGTTAACGTGCGTCTTCGTAACAAACAATAACATTGATTTAATTAAATTTTCTGATATTTTTCTATTCATAATAAGCGCCATCTAACGTATCTATCGTGGTACTACTATAAAAGTAATTTTTAATTTTCTTACAGTTGGCGTTAATATTGCAATAAAAATCTAATTAATGAAAATTGTTATATAATCTATTTTTTAAATGTGGATAAAATAAAATTTAATTTTTTTACGATTGATAACACATCTAGACATGATTCGAAAATACTCTGTCGGAGCCCAAACCTGAAAGTATGATAGTTTCTCAGTAAAGTGTACCACAAAAATGTATAGATTGTGGGATAGTGACAACATAGTCTTAGTCCTCAGAGGTGACAGCACATCTGTAGTCTTCTTTGTTTGAAATTAGCTGCAGATGTCCATGAACCGCAGTAGCAACTTATGATCAAGTGCACAATAATTTCGTTAGTCATTTCGGTTATATAACGTAATTATTGTAATATATTAATGGGTATCTCCCTGCAGTCCATTCGAAACTCTCATGATATTTCTCATAGTAAACTGTTCATTAATCGAAAAAATCGTCCAGATCTTTCAACGTTAAGAGGAAATTGTCGCTGCAAAGCGCTGACAAAAAGCTTGTGACGGGAAAACTTTCTGTCGTTCGAAATGATATATCGTTGCAATTGTCTCCCTGGTGTGGCTTTGTATTTGCGAAAGCCAGTTTGATTACATTGTGTTTATTGTTCATTTATCAATGGCCAACTATACAGGTTGCAGGTTTACTATTTTTTTATATAATAAGGTTGACAAACGAGCGAGGTGGAATGTGTCACCTGATGGTAAGCGGATTCTGGGGCCCATAGACATCTAAATTTATTCTCAGTTAAGAATCGAAATGCAGATGCGTCGTTAGCGATATACCGTCGTTGCGATGGAATGCCTCTAATCCAGTAAAAAGGGACTCCGATTCTCTACACTTACCTCACGAAACACTATTTTACGCTGGTGTTTTTGAGAGCGGTGTCCTACCACGGTCGAGCCGACTCAATCGTGCTACTACTAGGACATAGCTGCAGCGTCGTTCTACCATATACTATGTGGTACGTCTACTTTTCTGCCTAGTATATATCTACACCAAACAATAATATGTACACTGCCGTATCTACATCCTTAGAGGTGTCAAGTCAAGTCAAAGTACTTTTATTGAAAATTAGCTATACAAAGAAATTTTTGAAAGTCAAAAATCGAAGTTTCCACTTATGTGAGAACTTGTGAAAAGAAGCGGCAAGAAACTCACAAATAGAATATCTTCATTCCAACAGTTGTAATTTAACCTTATAAAATACATACATTGTACACAAGTCGAAAAAATGTAAGAAAGCTTAAATGTTTGAATTGTTTACCATCGGCGATTTCCCGGACCGATACAACTTCTAAAGTTAGTTTGTTACTACGGGTGAAATCTATGCGACTTAGGGACCTTCAAGAAACGAGCTCACTCCTTTTTAAAATGCCGGCAACGTACCTGCCTTCCTTCTAGTGTTACTTACAGTTGTTCATGGCGGTGGTTGACACTTACCATTAAGTGAGCCACATGCTCGTTTGCACCCTCTTCTATAAAAAAAATCCTATCTTTTTAATAATCTTCTATTTTTATTAACCTTCCTTTAATTCTATTGTTATTAACCTTGTTGTTATTAAAATGCCTATTACCTGCCTTAAAGGAAACTCCGTAAATCTTACCTTACGTTAGAGGATATTTTTGAAATAGTTACAATTATATCCAGATAAGAATAGGAATGACCTTGTGCTATATTGTGACGTCATGGTTGTCAATTAAAACCAGATATGAACTGCGAGCATGACACAAAAGAACCATGAACTAAAAAGTTTAAACCTGTATCAACCATTGCAATTCCGCTTATATCTGCATCACTGTCTGAGTAGTCATCATTGTCAGCACTGCTGATTGCCCTCATAAAAATGGAACATTCAAATGAATAACAACACATAACTACATAAATATGTAGGTACTTAAAATATTCGTTTTAAATTATTCCATATATTATTTTATTTAAAGAAATATTCAATCAATTCAAAGTCAATAGTTTCGGTAATACTAAGACCAGAGAGATTTAAATATATAGTTATACTAACTTTAATGTCTTTGACAACGACTGAGTTATACTCGCATAAAGTAGAAAAAAAAAAACGTTATTACCTTGCAAATTAATTTTCTTTATGAGTCGTTAGTTTTATGAAGCATGTTCTTGAAAACAGCTAGTTTAGATTTATCACGACTAAAAATTATGGGCATCCCTCATTTTATCAAACGTATTAAAATAGTTTCTAGCTTATTAAATCATATTATCCAGTATAAACTCTGGAGCAACGGTTTTGAAATTAGGTTGCTTAAATAGATCTGTAAGTGAGTTATTTGGTCTGTGTATATTTTTACAGAGTAAGAATGACAAGCGAGCACACAGTTCTGTTGATGGTACGTGAATGCTTCGGCCCATAGATATTTACATCTATTCCCGATTGAGAATCAAAATGCAGATGTGTTTTGATCCTTGAGGACTAAAATGAAATTTTGCACTTTTAGTAAAAGGGTCTCCGGTGCTCTACACTCACTATACGAAAAACAGCAGCATTGAGATGCTATTTTACGCTAGTATGCTATGAGAGCGTATGCCTTCCTCGGTCGAGCTAACCCATTCGTGATACAGCCATAATATAGCTGCAGCGTGGCGCTAGTACGTGTAGTATGTCACAAGTGACTCCAATCTTGTAATATATCCTTAAAATCAGCTGCCGATCCCCACATCAATAATTAATACGAAGTCAACTATATACACAACGGAACTAAAGTGGGTGAGCTGGTAAGAGAATTCTATCAACCCATTTCATCTCGTGTGAGAGAAAGTAAAAGATGTTATGGATTTAGATAGATATAGCATTCCCAAAGCCAAACGCAACGCAAAAAAAACCCCAGATGTAAAATACACAAAACCGTCATCGACTCGATGTGCAACAGCGTCGAGATGCATAAATATTAGCATATCTTTGTCTGGCAGATTATCCTAAGATTTTTAAAGTGGGTAAGGGCAACAAAAAAGTACTTATCTTAGAAAAATACCGAAACAAATAAGAGTTGCCGATTAGCCAGTTCAATTTCAAAATGCACAGATGACATAAAGAAAAATATTTCTATGACCTCTCAAACAAAGAAAATGATGTATCAACCTTCGATATAATTATTATTTGAAATACGTAAACTTATTTATTTAACTCATTAATATGGAATCACCATGTGTGGTTATGTTATGTGATGTACAATTTTAATTAAATTATTGACTTTTTATTTTTAATTTGCATGTCGGAATTTTGTCGACAAAATATGTGAACATTACAATATTACAACTTGCCATACGATGTGTGCCAAAATTCAACGTTGAGCAGGTATTGAATAGCGTGTCAAATTTTACATTATTTAAAATAAAGTTATTACTATTTAAAAAAAAGAGTTAGACTTTTTTATTTTCCCTGGGTAGACATTACTACACTTTGTCGATTCCCTCGTGCCCGCTTAACATAATAAACAAATAAATTTCATTTCATTACAAGTAAATAAATTTCATTTCATTACATAGAATAAATGTATACTTGTAATCCATTAGGTATTTATCTACATCTATCATCAATTAAAAAATAAAATGGAAATGCAGAGATACCCTGAGTACTAAAATGGAATGCCTCGTTATCACAAAAAACACAAAAAGTGCTATATCTCCTAAAGTATTGATTCACTAATTGTTACCAACTCCTCACTAAATATTGACACAATAAAGTACAGGATATCGTTGGTGAGGATTCCAACTTGAAGGACGCATATTTTACACTCATATTCTGTGGGTGTGTTATTTTTTCCCGCTCGAGACAATGCATTCGTATTGCAACCACAATACAAATGCAGCTCAGCTCACAATACAACAAGGGCACTCAACCCCTTTCTCCAAAAAAAATTGTACTCATTGTTGCCACAAAAAGAAACTTGATGCTCGAATCACTAATTGTCACCAATTCGTCACTAAATCTTGACACTAAAAATTCAGGATATCGTTGGGGAAGATTCCAGTTTGAAGGACGTATATTTTACACAAATTTTTGGCAACATGGCATTCTCCTATAAATTTTGTACTTAGTTTTGTAACAAGAGAAATTTGATGCTCGAATAGAAATTCAGAAAACTGAAACGATATACTTTATGGATGATGTTCAATGTTGGCCAACGTTGCAAAATCTTTGAAAACCGTATAAGAAATAGAGGAATATAATTCTATGTCAAAAACAAGGAAATTGAAACTATATTTTCAAAAGGATATGGTGCAATTTTGTTTCACGTCAAATTTGTTACGAGGTAGTTAAATTCGTGGTAAAGATTGTAAAGGGGATAATAAAAGCAAACCCGAAGTTTGAAACTCGGAATGCTTATACGACTATAGCAACTGTGACCCATAAACATATATATATATACTACAAAGATATATACATACAACCAATAAAACAAATATATATTGAATTATTTAATTAATTAAATGAAATCGATATGCTACACATAAACTTCTATTTTAATGGCTAGTGTGGAAGTGAAGTTAGAATTTAAAGTGCGAGGTAATGATTCTTAACTAGTTTTTTTAAATACCGGTAGGGATGGCGCGCGTTTTACAGAAAATGTGAGTTCATTCCATAAATGAACGCCCTGTACATTAAAAGACTTGTTCATAAATTTTCTAGGGTATAGTGGCAAATTCAAGTTCAACTTCTCAGTATAAGCCACGCTGCAGCGTATAGTGGCTGCAGCATGCATGCGTCAGCTCAACCGGAAAAGGACATCGCTTGCTCAAATTCGAACGTAGAAGATAACTGGCAACCTTGACCACAGAAATAACAAAATCATCTTAATTGATAGAATCAGGCGTTACTTTGCGGAAACCCATTATAATGATAAAGAAATAAATTAAAACTGGGCAGGACATATCATTTTCTTTCTTTGCGCGGAATTAAGCAAATTAATTTATAACAATCCCATTAAAATCATCTTAGTTCTCAGGAGTGAAAGGCATTTGCAATTTTATTCTTAAACGAAGATAGATAGAGTCTATGGACAATATCATCTGCTTATCAACATCACTGTGTGCTCCACTGTCATCATTACTTCAATTAAAAGAAGGTAAGAAGGTAGTAATAATCTAAGAAAGACAGGTGTAGATAACTACGGTGTAACCTTAATAACATTATAATATAAACGTGAGCACGCTGTTAACACCTCGTATGATAATGTAAGGTGCGATACGATATAGGGATCTTCAAGGAAAGAGCTTTCTCCTTTTTAAAATGCCGGTAACACATTTGCAATTACTCTTTTGTGGCAGTTGTTAATGGGCGGTGGTAGTTACTTACCGTAAGGTGAGCCGCGTGTTCGTTTGGCCCTCTTCTATAAAATAAGTAACAGGATACCTGGTTAGCAGTAATCGTTCTCAGAAATTACTCATGAATAAACGATGTTCAGTAAAGTTAATTCTGCAGCAAAATTACGCAAAAAATAATTAAAAAATTCAACATACCTTGGGTTTGGATTCATAAAAACTTATAATTTAACATTTTAAACAATTCCAATAACTTTTTTCAAAGGAGGAGAATTCTTAGCAGTGTAAGAAATTTGGCTAGAATCCATACGGTGTTAATGGTTTAGAAAGGTTTTAAGAAAATGCTTATATTATTATTTTGGCGACTCATACAGTAAATTTTAATTAAAGCTGTATAGTGTAGTGTATACATTGTATTACAACAAGTTAACACCTTTAGTGCCTTTAAACATGGTATTGCTTTCTGTGCCTTAATTCTTATGAAATTACAAAATAAACTGTGGTTGCCTAGAGGCTAAGCATTCATCATAAATTTCACAGTACGCGAGCCGCCCGTGGTCGATTCTCGCCGGCACCAATAGAATTCTATGATGAAATGTAATGTTGTTGTTGTGCGAATGTTTATACGTAGTAGAGCCATGCTGCAGCTATATTACGTTTGTGGCACGAATGGGTCGACACGACCAGGGAACGACGACGCTCTCCCAGAATACCAGCGTAAAATAGTAACTTAATACTGCTGAGTAACGCTTGTGAGTGTGAACCGGGGAACCTGTTTACTGGAAATGAGGCATTCCTAGTCCTCAGGGGTGACAACGCATCTGCATTTTGATTCTTAATCTAGTATAAATGTAGATTTCTATGGGCCACAGCATCCACTAACCATCAGGTGATCTATGTGCTCGTTTGTCACCCACATACTATTAAAAAAACATACAGGCATTTTTAGAAACTTTCTTCTTTCTTATTTTCATTTCAAAACAAGGAGAAGGTTGTGAATTCAACTGTATGTTTTTTTATTTATTTGTTACGCGATATCTTCGTCAATAGCGAGCCTATAATGGTCGTTTTCTTACGTTAAATAAAAAAAATTCCATCCTAAGGGTGAAAAAATACGAGACTAAGTTAATAATGTGACTATTTCAAGGACATTCGAGCTTTTGATATTACTTAGTCAACTCAAAATGGATAAAAAAGTAATTCTTATTAAAAATCAAAAGCCTTTGTATTCGTTAAAGAACTAAAAAGAATTTCAAATATCTCCGTCTAGTAGCTTATGAAGTTGGGACTTTAACACACTATGTTTTAGAATCAACCTCTGGTTCCTGCGAACCGGGTTCAATCCTACCCGGGTTGCGTTTAATTTATTTAAGCAATTGCAATTTCCTTTGGGCGTTAACGTTCCACAAAATTACCCTAACGATAATGTGAAGTATTCACGCCAACATCAGATGGCTCCGCATATTACATATTATTTTGATAAATTTCCTAGTCGACGCAATGTAAACAGATTCATTATAGAGGGGTTTGCCTCATCGTTTATAACGCGTACAGCAAAGGAGTGGAATAACATGTCAGCACTGGGTTATAGTATATTATAGTATATATTGGCAAAAAAACCTGTAGTGATTAATAAGTTGGAAATTTAAAAAAAAATACAAGGCTGAACCTTATTCTTCCATAGTGGCATATACAATATAAGAAGAAACTAAACAAATGTAATCATGTTAGTGTTATATTTTTTTTTATCGTTACATATCAGTCAATTGACTAAAATTTACAAATTTTTATTTTTAATAATTATTCATTTTATAAAAGCATTTTTCAATAAATATTATTTTAACTTATTTTACAAATGAGGACAAAACATAATCTTACAATAGGAACTTAGAAACTTATGCAGTATTCGAGTCGAGCACGGATTTTATTTACGTTCTTTTTACTTACCAGTTTGTCCAATATAATTAAATTCTTTTTAGTGACAGGTAAATCTGTTGTTGGAATTTAAGTTTTCATTCTTTCATATATGTTTTAATGCATCTGATATATAATATTATCTGTGTATATTTAAAATGACAATTCATATTGGCAAAGAAAAGAAAGGAAGAAATACTTTATTCGTTACTACAACACGATGTACACTACAAACAGTAAATGTAACAGTTAATAAATCTGTGTGTACTAATACGTTTGGATTGCAGCAACAAAAAGGCGTCCGGCTCAGTACAATGCTGTAGCAGTATTAACACGGCTACAATACAGTTTTAACCGACTTCAAAAAGGAGGAGGTTCTCAATTCGAATGTATGTTTTTTATTTTTTTTGTATGTATGTATGTATTTATGCGATATCTCCGCAAATTGTTGAACCAATTTTAACGATTCTGATGAGTTAAACCTCAAGGGCGGTTCCATTAAATGTTGAAGAAAAAATTCCGTCCCCAAGGAGTTTAAAATGATATCTTCGCAAATTGAGAAATGATTTTAGTGATCCTTTTTTATTAAATAGCTTATAGTTTAAGGGTGGGCCCATATAAATTTGGAGAAAAATTCCACGCCAAAATAAACAGAAAGTTTTTTATTCAATATAGATTATAAATAATACTTATTGAAAGTCGCTCTTTTGTATAATTACCACTGGTTCGAAATAAAACCTCTGTCCTGGGAAGAATCAGCAAGAAACCCAGCGCGACTTTTTTTTAAATAACAGCTTACAATCATCTATGTTACACAAATTAACAACACAACAAATTAGAAATAGCTTGGTAGCGATCACCTCATTTCCAGGGGCTATTAACTTCTTTTTTATCAATTTGAAGTCGGTAATTACTTCTTGTAAAAAGTTATAATCATCATAAGAAGTCTAATTCAAGATGTAGTCAATCTTGCCTATCACTGTTGTGACATTTGGTAAAATGGCAAGCACACGCTCGTCTGGTTTCACTCGGTCACTGTGACGTAGGGGCGGGACTCGATGCTTGTTGAAGTGCAATTAAAGGATCGATTACAGATTACAGAGAGACATGCTGACTCCAAAGCCTATTCTTTGTCGTCGTTATAACACTACAGTATATTATCTACCGCCGTCTGTATACCATTTCGTATAGTGTGCTACACAGACCAACGGTTAGTCAATAATTCTTTTAATAGAACAAAGCGCTTTTAATGTAGGTATTATATGAAGACTAAATCTGTAATAAACCAAACTAAGCTCATCGCTGTGGCAGCTCAGATGCATAAGATAACAAAACATATTCTCTCACGCCTGTTACCTAAAGGGGTAGGCAGATACTATAGACTACCAATTGGCACCATCCCGATGCACCTCTCTTGCTTATTTCACATACATATATCTAAGAATACATGCTCGTTCTTTAAGGGTACTGTTGACTTGGCTCATCTTCAATATATCACCAACTTGGTCTATTAACTTTCGTTGCCGACTCTACCAATACCACTCTTTTAACAACACTCACTTGAATACCAGCGTAAAATAGAAGCTTAATGCTGCTGTGTTTCTTATGGGGAATGTAGAGAATCGAAGATCCTTTTTACTGAAAATCATCTCAGACCTTGAGTAACTTTATCAGAATTGAGGATAAATGTAGATGTCTGTGGGCCACAGCATCCACTAACCATCAGGTGGACTGTGTGCTAGTCATCATCATCATCATCATCATTACAGCCCTTCACAAGTCCACTGCTGAACATAGGCCTCCCCCAAAGAATGCCACAAAACACGGTCCTGAGCCACCTGCATCCATCGACTTCCTGCATGTCTTACCAGGTCGTCACTCCATCTCGTGGGGGGACGCCCTACACTTCGCCTACCGGTACGAGGCTGCCACTCGAGAACCTTTCTTCCCCATCGGTTGTCGGTTCTTCGAGCTATATGGCCGGCCCACTGCCACTTCAGCTTACTAATCCGTTGGGCTATGTCGGTCACTCTGGTTCTACTGCGGATATCCTCATTCCTAAGTTTATCACGCAGAGAAACTCCGAGCATAGCCCTCTCCATACCTCGCTGAGCGACCTTGAGCTTCCTCATACGGCCAGCAGTGAAGGACCACGTCTCAGTTCCGTAAGTCATCACTGGCAACACGCACTGGTTGTACAAATTCGTTTTAAGGTTTTGAGGTATGTCTGACGAGAAGATGTGTCGTAGCTTCCCGAACGCTGCCCAGCCGAGTTGAATCCGTCGATTGACCTCTCGGTCGAAGTTGGACTTACCCAGTCGGACTATTTGTCCCAGGTAAACATACTCGTCAACAACTTCGAGCTTAGTGTTCCCAACAAATATCGGCATAGGTGTGACATGGACATTAAACATGATTTTAGTTTTGTCCATGTTCATCTTATGTTATCCTATCCGTTGGGAAACACTATTAAGGTCATTGAGCATAGTGCTTAGGTCCTCCAGCGATTCTGCCATAAGGACTATATCGTCGGCAAATCGAAGGTGAGTGATGTACTCGCCATTGATGTTGATACCGTATCCTTTCCAGTCCAGAAGCTTGAAAACGTCTTCCAATGCAGCGGTGAAGAGTTTCGGGGATATGACGTCACCCTGTCTTACACCTCTCTGCAATTGGATAGGTTTCGTACTCTGGTTCTGTACTCGGATAGCCATCGTAGCCCTACTGTACAAGCACTTCAACACTTCGATATACCGACAGTCAACTTGGCACCGCTGAAGGGACTGCAGCACCGCCCAAATTTCGACGGAATCAAAGGCTTTCTCATAGTCCACATACGCCAGACATAGTGGCAAATTGTACTCTTCGGACTTCTGTACAAATTGCCGAAGGGTATGTATGTGGTCTATGGTGCTAAAGCCCTTTCGGAAACCGGCTTGTTCGGGAGGCTGGAAGTCGTCAAGTCTGCGCGCGAGACGATTCGTAATGACTCTCGAAAACAGCACGTAGACGCGGCTCAGAAGGGAAATCGGTCTGTAGTTCTTCAAGAGAGCGTTGTCACCTTTCTTGAAGAACAAGACCACCGCACTTCTGCTCCACGCCTCCGGTGTAATGCCACCATGGAGGACGGAATTAAAGAGCTTCTGAAGGACTTCAAGTACCGGTCTTCCACCCGCTTTCAGAAGCTCCGCTGTAAATCCATCCTCGCCTGGGGCCTTACCGTTTTTAAGGTGCTGGAGAGCCATCCTAATCTCGCTCAGACTGACATCCGGGATATCTTCGGAATAATGTCGGATGAGACTCGCTCTTGGATCGTTACTCACACTTGCGTGTGGCTCCAACGATGATGTGTACAGCTGCCCATAGAACCTCTCAATCTCACTCAAAATCTCAGGTGTCCCGGAAACGATGCTGCCACATTCTGTCTTCAGCTTTGACAGTTGGCTCTTTCTGGCAGACAGATCTCTGGCAAAGACTTTGGAGCCTTGGTTCCGCTCGATCGCTTCTTCAATACGAGCTGTATTGAAGTTGCGTAAGTCCCGCCGCATGCATTTGGAGATCTGTCTGTTCAGATGCCTGTATGCTGTCAAGTCTGTTGAAGAATGTAGCTTCATCTCCCGTCTAACAGCCATGAGATTAAGAGTGTGATCGGAGAGTTTTTGTGTTCTTCTGCGGCGGTTCTTGCAGAACTTAGCTCCAACCGCATGGACAGTTTCCACGAGCTTGTCATTCATATCGTCCACTTCATTGCAGTCTTCTAGGCACTGAAAACGGTTTTGTAACTCGAGCTGAAAGGTTTCGGGACTTTGAAAGAGCACTGTGCTAGTGTATCACCTTTATTCCATTAAAAATGCTCACTTTTGCAGCATAAAATACGGGCTTCAATTGGCACGATCCTGACACAACTCTTTCGATTTTTCACGTCCATATATCTACTCATACATTCTAGGCTATCAAGGGTACCCTTATTTGACCCTCCACCTCCCATGGCCTCACCAACCTTGCCGAATCTCGAGAGATGCATGCTTGAGTGTGTGCTTTATGGACGACTTGCGGTGTAAGATGATGGATGGAATGGTACGCGAAAAGATTGGTCCGGTTTGCTACCCGGATCTCGTGGACGATCAGGAGAGCTTTGACCGGCTGCGTGAGTCTGCGCACGGTTGGCATGCAAGGAGGACTGCCATGGAGAGATGCGCCTTCACAAATGAAGACCAGCCCGGAACCGAAAACGTGCTTTGTTTGTCCAGCCCAGAAAGGGAGAGTGACACAACGGGACAAGGAGTAGAGTAAATAACTTGTAGAGAGTCTAGAAAGTGCACGCGGGAAAGAGCCCTGAGCAAGTACCGTTATTTGACCCATCTTCAATATATTTATACTACTAAAACCTCTTTTTAACTAGCTAATATAGCTCTATAGACTTCTCCAAAATGAGACGAGCCCTGAGGCCAGCTGTGAGAGGTATGTATAACTTTACTCTTTTACTTTATGAAGGCAAACTTGATACAAGTTGACATAACATTTCTAACAAGCCACTGAGCAGTCAAACAATGTTCTATCCCGTGTCTCAGTCTAGGAGAGCAAGCAAAGTTGTTAGTCCAAAGTGTCCAAATGGTTTTGGTAGGCAAAAACGTTGTTGCCCATAAATAATATTCACTTTGGGATAATTTCAAATCAAAGTATAAGCCTTATTTACTCGTATTTTCAAAAACTGCAATAACGGTATATCATTATTTATATATTTAAACTTAAGTTTTAAATCTGGCTATTCTTTGAAAAATAACCCTATATGTTACCAGGTCGACACTCCATCTAGTTAGGGGCCGTTTATGTACTCTTAAAAATTAAGGTATACTATGGTCAAATTTTAAAATTCCAAACAAAGTCATCACTTCAAACTTCTCCAATCGTACGAAAACTTTTACGAAACGTTTTATCTTCTACACAATCACTGTTACAGCCGCTGAATTAACCATCTATCTACGCCAGACTTGTCAGAATGCAACAATGCTGTATTATTTCGAATTCAGTTGCTCGTCAACGAATATTTATTACATTCAGCGTGTACTATACTGTCCACTATAATGATATGTTTCTGTAACAGATAAATACTTTTTTTTAAGAATATGCAATTGGCCAATGTTGAAGCGCTTTTGTATTAAATTTAATGAACGTTGCATGAGAAGACTTTGTGCTTTTAATTCCGTTTAGGTAATAACCGTGTCGTAAGAGGCGATAAAGGGAAATTGAAAAAGCAGCATCTTCCTGATAAAAATTTAAAATTATAAAATACTCTGGTTACAAACCTGCGCGTCGTAACTATGACAAAATCTCTCATACAAGGCAACTATGGAGAAGGCCTATGTTCCGCAGTGGACTTTGATAGGCTGTAATGGATAATGGAAGTACCGTGTGGTGTCAGCGTAAAGGAGTTTCGTTTAGGTAAGAAGTAACGTCAGTCAGTCGTTTTTTTATACGTGCTAGAGCCACACTGCAGCTATATTATGCTTGTGGCACGAATAGCTCGGCTCGACCGGGGAAGGACCACGCTCTCACAGTATGTGTTTAGTGTGTTTCGTAAGGTGAATGTAGAGAACCGGAGACCTCTTTTTAAACAAAGGCACGGAAACGAGGCATTCAATTTTATTCCTCACGGGTGACAACGCACCTGCATTTTAATTCGTAATCGAGGATATATGTAAATGTCTGTGGGACATAGCCACCACTATCAGGTGGACTGTGTGCTCGTTTGCCACCCTTATCCTATAAAAAAAAATCGGTTGCCTGTAAAGTCGGTTTACTGACGATACTTGAACGTGACAACGCCGATTGTGCCTCTTTGTCGCTCGTTCCGCGCTCTCGCTTGCACTTCAAGTCTTAAATGGAACGCCTCAGAGCAAGGTAACGCCGCATGAATCATGTTTTTTCGTGCGTGCAGCCAGCTTCATCGAATTATAAGACGTTGTCACGTCAAAAATATTAAATGAGGATAACTGTAGATGTCTATGAGTCACAGCTCTTAAAATCAGGTGGAAGAAATGACAACTTAGTTTGTCAAAAGTCGACATGTTCTATGATCTATTAGAAGGTGATATGGCTTCTGATAGATAACGCTTTAGTCATCTTGTTGTGGCCACACCGGATTCGGTTTGCATAGGCGAAAACGGGCTCCCCACCACATCGTCGACAATTACCGTAGTGTTACGAGCTTAGAGTTCGAGACAATTAAAAACTGCCGAGTGAATTACCAAAATCGACACTTTCATTACAGAACACTAATTACAACTTAAAACCACACTAATAATAAAACACAATTGTACTACTGATCACTTAAGTTCATAGTTGTATCGCTTCGAAGTATTCACTTATATCGCCAATTCAATACTGTCTCGGTTGCGGTCTATACCGGCCTTATATAGGGCCTCGGGTTTCCAGAACCTTCTACGATAGAAACATCTAGAATGTTCGAGTACATATCGATCCCGATATTTCCAGAAGGCTCTTGACTATCCTAGTTCTAGAGGGTGCTAGTGGTAACTAGTGTTGCCATGTACAAGACATTAATAGACTTTGTAAATTTTATATTCGTTATATATATCCTTCCATCAGTGGCCTATGTTTTTACGAGTAAACATTATATAAGGTCCTTACATATGAAATTGGCGTTTTGTACGGGAGGAATATAAAGTAATTTTTTTTTGTAAAATATCTTTAATTAATCAAAGTATGCGCCGTTGTTATCTATGCACTTTTGCTATCTCATAGGTAGTCCATTGATCCTTTTACTAAAAAAACCATGGGGGCGAGAATTAATAAACTCTTTGAAGGCGGTTTGGACTGCCGTATCGTAGTTGAATTTTTTCCTTGTAAGAAGTTATCCAAATTCCGGAAAAAAAATGGTAATCTGTTGGAGCAAGGTCCGGGGAGTACGGTGGATGTCGCAGACATTCCAATTGTAGCTCATCTAATTCAGTGGTTGTTTGTTGTGCAGTGTGTGTCTTGCGTTGTCGTAAAGCAGCAGTGGCCTAGAGCGATTGACCAATCTCGGTTGTTTAGCAGCTAGATCTTCCTACATGGTTTGCATTTACTGACAATAGATATCTTCCGTAATCGTTTGGCCAGATTTTAGAAAGCTGTAGTGAACGACACCCGCGCTAGTCCACCAAACACTCACAAGTAACTTTTTCTGAGTTAACATTCGTTTAGGGCAGGATTTAGCTGGGTTTTCAGGGTTCAGCCATTGCGTCGAGCGCTTCCGATTATCGTACAGAATCCATTTTTCATCATAAATAATGATTCTATTTAAAATCCCTTCATTATTGTGTCGGTTGAGCAAAGTAACACAGCAGTCAACGCTTGTTTGCAAATTCGATTCACTCAATTCATTATTTGCTTCAAGTGGATCAATAGAGTTTCATCACTTACCCCAAAGCCTGCAGCTATCTCCGAAGTGCTTTGTGATGGATCCGCTTCCACAATAGCCATTAATTCTTCATTTTCGACGTTGGTCTCCAGCCGTCCATGGGGATGGTTCTGAAGGTCAAAATTTCCAGAACAGAAGACGTTGAAACCAATAAAGGAACCATGCTTTCTTTTGCGACACCAGCGCAGTACACATCAATAATCCTTCGAGCTGTTTCTGCAGCACTGGTTCCACGGTAGAACTCGTACTCGTAAGTATACCGATATTTCATGTTTTCCATTGTGCGGTAATAAGCGACGCCAAAGAAAAAAATAATAAGGAAAAAACAAATGAATTACTGTTTTTAAGACTCCAATGTACCAGCTAAATTAATTTATAAATTTGAATTTGGAATTCTTAACCAAAGAGGAGATATTTCAGATCAAAATGGTCAGTACGACGAAACGCTAATTTCATATGTAAGGACCTAATAGTTCACCTGACGCAAGATCACAACGTCGGACGTAAATTATCCCGACTCGCAGAAGCAGCGAAAAAGATGCGAGACGTCTAACACTATGATTTCGCCTGCCAAGCAAGACGATTAAAGCAAATCCTTCTTACAAAAAGAAATAACTATGTCCAACAGTGAACTTTAGGATAAACAATTTCTTCTTAAGGACAAAGATAGAGATACAGCATCTTTCTCACAGTAGTAAGTTCTAGAAGATATGGTATCCAAAAGAAGTTTCAGATACTTCGAAAGATGTCAGTCGAAATTTGTTACATAATGATCTATATTGAAATACTCCACATTAAATAAAACAAGATTTACGGATTTTATCGCGAGTAATTTAATTTTTTTTTCTCCCGGTTTTTTGGATTCTTAACAGCACCCATGTTCACTGGGGATGGATGAGATTGCGAGAAAATTCGGAAAATTAATTTTATTCAATAATGTAATATAGTTTACAAATATCTATCTTCTGAACAGTGGTGTTTTTGTACAGGGCATGATTACTCAAAGCTTAAATTTTAAAAGAAAAAAATTACAGCAGAAACATACTACAACTATATAACAACTTAAAAGCGTTATACGCGTATAAACAACCCCTTTCATCCACAGCCTTTACAGAGCGAAGTTTTCTCATTTAATTTACACTTACACCAGGTGCCAGTTATATAAAATTACAGTAGATGTACCGATTGCACACATCAAAACAAATGGAGTCGTGCAACTCCATTACTTACGTACGTCAAATTTAGATTTTACCTATTCTACCCTACTTGATTGTAATTGGACATTAAATGGGATTGTAGTCAAGCAGTAGCTAATAATAATCAAAATTAAACTTTATTGTTTTTTTAAATTAAACTTTTCATTTTTATGTAAAGTGAAAACCGACTTCAAAAATAAGAAATAATCAAATAGCTTCCACATAATTACTTCTGAGGTTGGTACTTAGATATAATTATCAAAGAATTTGTACTTTTTTAAATTTTAAACTTTTTGATAAATAGGTAGGTCCTGCATATTTTCTAGGACTTTGATATAAAAGCGCTTACATCGCCCCATGAAAGAATTACTGCCTTACTTGTTCTTGTTTCTAGTATTTACAAAATTTATTTTTGCTTTTGTGTAGGTAAATATTTAATTTTCGGAAATATACCTGAGAGGTCAAAGTTAATATATATTTATGTGTTTAAAATTTTCTCCAAGGGATTCTATAGGACTTACGTTATAAATTGCTCTTATGGCAATTTAATAAAACCATATCACGGTTAATCCCTACCAAGTAACGTAAGGGCCAAGATAGGCGCCCTGAGGAACACCCATGACTAATATACACGAATACTAGCGAAACGGAAGATGGCTTCCGATAAATGACATTATTAATCTTGTTTACGCCAGACGTTTTTTAAAATAATATTTTCCGTTCTCAACGTTTGCAGGAAACGTTTTCTTTTTAAGTAAATATTAAATTTGCATAATTTCAATACATTTCACCGAGCATCGTTTTACTTTGCTCGTTTAGAATTATTTGACCCGTTTTCTGTTTATATAAATGATAAGTAGGCGCTGTAACAATGTTTTCTTGCATAATTTTCTGATTAGGGATTTCTTTTTACGAGAAAATACTTTTTCTAATAAATAAATGAATTATTAAACGCTTAATGTTTGAGGGTACTAAAATATTTTTTATTCACCTAAAAAACATCACTCATCCGACTGCTTGAAATTGATTTATACTTTTGAATAAAATGAATAAATTAATTTTCACGTAATGCTTTCTGAATTCGATGTTAAGATATACTGTATCTAGGATTCAAAGCTCGGCCACAAGAATGTCCTCTAAATAATTACTTTAAAAAGTTTCTCTCCTACTTTTCCACTATTAAGGATATAAATTATTCTTCAAATTTATAAAGGACCACCCCTGAAATCTTCACCCCTTAGCTATTAAATAAATGCTGCCATTTCGGAGAAATCGGTAGTCATAAATAAATACATATGCGCCGAATAAAGAAGAATCTCCTTCTTTATTAAGTTTGCTTAAAATATATCCTTAATATAAGATAGAATAGAATAGAATAGCCAACGCGCGCCGCGTAACACTTCCACCTTGCGACAGTTCGTCTCGTCATCCGCTCGGTGTCGTTTCTGTAGGCCAGAGACGAGATATCTTCAATTAGTCTCATACTACGTGGTAGAACTACGCTACCGCAACTAAACATGACCGTGTAGCGGCGGTGTAAGAATATCCACTACCCCATATAATACAGTGGGTGTCGTAAGAGGTGGCAAAGGGAAACAAACTAGGAGATGGGCTGCAGCGTCTTCGTGATAACTACTATAAATAAGAAAAACTGCGGTTGTCAATAAATAGGCTTTGGTAATTCGCTGCTGCTTACATAACTTTTTAAGAGTTTTTATTATATCTACTAAAACTATTATGGTGATCCGCAATTGCCCACTTCATCCTAATTTATTAATGAATAATCTTTATGATTTAAATTATGTAGTTATGGATGGAATTTCCACTATCATTAAATCTACAAAGCCTTGATTATCAGTTGGCAGTGCGTCAGCCCACTTTAGTATTTTGTAAATGATGATGTGTTATTTCAAAACATCATCATGGTCATCATTGTTCATCACAACTGAAACTCACTCTTGAAACTCACTTTCGCTTTCATGCTGCAACTAGACTCCTCCCATAGATTGTAACAAAGTACCGGTCGTCACTCTATCTATTGGTGGGTACTAAAACATTATGCTTGTCTCCAAGGCAGGCTCATGTTTTAGTACCCAATTCCACTCGAGAATCTTTCCTCGTAGGTCACCGGTTTTTTCAAGATATATGACAGAACCATTGCCACTTCAGCGTATTGTTTCTCTTTGCTACATCACTCACAATAACTTGTTCTTTTGTGGTTATCCTAGTTGCGGATTTTGTAACGCAGAGAAGTTTTTATACCAATTTTACTATACAGATTTTTATACAGATTTAATTATGATATTGCACAAATCATTTCTAGAAAACCTCGATAAAGTTTCACATGATAGAATATTAAATTTTGCACAATACTATTAGTTACACTACACAAGAGCGTTATGCATCATACAAACATTCAAAGGTTATCAAATTGTGATATATATCAAAATTTATACAGCGAATTTTATGACTAGAGTATTTATATAGGACTCAGCTAAACTAACTGCTGTTTCAAACAACTGTATAATATCCAAAGGACGCGCATCTGTTGCTAAGCTAGTTAATTTTAGTAGAGGAAATCTGAAATAAATTATAAGTCGTACAAAAAATCATACCTTGTACATTATAAGTGGGCACGCCAGGCTCACCCAAAGTGGCCAACTCAGACCAGCCTTTCACCTAGGGCCAGTCACGTGGGTTCCTCTTTTTTTTCACCGCGGGTGACCAAGCCACGGCTACTAAGTCCCTCTCCCCAAACTCAGCCCTTAAATACAATCGAAAGCAATGTTTCTACAACCTACATTTATTTATTGCAATGGCTTGAAAAGTTGATAAAAAGAATTCTGCCTTACCACATGCTTTGTGGTGAGCGAAAACATCGGAAACAAATCTGCATCTCTGAAAACTAGAGAATATTTCGAAGACATGTGAAGCCCGTCAAACGCATTAGGTCATCACGGCATACATTTCTTGCATTAAAACTCTCAGAAATGAGAGGAAGTCTGAGCCCAGGAAATAATAGAGAAAATATTTTTCGATAACCCGAGTAATAAAAGGCATTTATTACAAGAAGTGTCAGCAAAACGGGCTAGGGTGTTATAAAAGAAATTATATATGTGCGTTTACTACAAAAGTTACAGACGATAAAACTAGGATGGCTCGGTGGCGCAGTGGGTAAGCATGACGACGCGTAACGACGCTGATGGCTGCGGATTCTAATAAATTCGAAAATAATTTTCGCACAGAACATAATTGTTCCGAACCTGGATCTGTTTTTTTATATAATAAGGGTGACAAACGAGCATACAGATTACCTGACAGTAAGTTTACGCTGTGCTCCATAGACGTCTATACCTTTTCTCAAGTAAGAATCAAAATGTAGATGCGTTATCACGCGTAAGAACTAAGATTTAATGTCTCGTTTCCTGTAAAAAGCGCCTTTGGTTCTTTGCACTCACCATACGAAACACTACAGCATTAAGCTGTATCACGCTGATATTCTGTGACAGTGTGATCGTCTCCAGTCGGGCCGAACCATACTCATACACAACCATAATATAATACATCCAGCATGGCTCTGTCACGTCCAATGCTTAACTTGTACTGGATGTTTATTGATTTGCAATTAAGTATATAAAATTCCTCCACATACAGTAGAAAGTTCTTGTCGTGGATTAACATTTTTACAATTTAACAAGAATAATAAAAACAATAATTTTAGATAATAACTACTCCCTTGAGTTTTGAGTGATTCACATATTGAACCCGTAGTAAACTAACCGTGTAATAGCGGTGTAAGAATATACGAGTAAGCTGCCCCATGATGTCCCGTGGGTGTTATAAAAGGCGACAGACGAAAACTAACCAGAAGATAGACAGCAGATCGCAGGGTCTTCTAAATAACAACTAAAAAAACTGCGGTTGCCAACCCGCCTACCAAGTGTGGCAACTATGGCAAATTGGTATTTGCCATAGTTGCAATCTATATGGAGGATTATGATCAGCAGTGGACATTTGAAAGGCTGTAATGGTAAGAGTAACACATAATTTACTTTGGATATTCTTGCGTGTGGAAGACAACTAATTCTTCATCAGCCTTTAAATGTCTTCTGCTGGACATAAGCCTCTCCAGCTTACGACGGTTTCCCTAAATCGCCAGGCTTGGCAGGTAGATTGGCGATCGCAGTACCAGAATTTTTGTACCTTTGACGCTGCCCCCTAATACCGGCCTGAGTATTTTAAGTCCATCGATGTTTAACATAAGCGGGCCCACGGGAAGTGGACCTGGTCAAGCCCCGACAATTCGACAAATAATGAGATTAACTTCATTATGACGACCAGATGAACACAGTTCAGTGGTGTCTCAGTAATCGCGAGGGTGAAAACCGGCAGCGATCACCGAATAGTGAGAGGTACACTGCAACTAAGCGTTAAGTTGGAGAGGTCTCACCCAATGAAGTCAACGCTCCATCTCCCTCGTGCTCTAACCTGAATTTCCAAAACTTCCCAGCTCGAGGTACAAAACTATTTTCAGTTCCTAGAAAATTGCTATGCAGTGGACGATATGAATGACAAGCTCGTGAAAAATGTCAATGCGTTCGAAGCTAAGCTCTACAATACCCGCCGCAGAAGAACACAAAAACTCACCGATCACACTCTTAATCTCATGGCTGTAAGACGAAGATTGAAGCAGCAGTCTTCCGCAAATTTGACAGCGTACTAATATAGCTAGTTTTGAAGAAGCAATCGAGGGGAACCAGGGCTCCAAAGTCATTGCAAGAGATCTGTCTGTTAGAAAAAGCCAACTATCGAAGTTTAAGAACGAGTGTGGCCGCGTCGTTTCCTGGATACCTGAGATTTTGAGAGAGATTGAGAGGTTCTATGGGCAGCTGTAAACATCATCAGTCAATCAGACTGAGCGAGATTAGAATGGTTTTCTAGAACCTTAAAAAGGGCAAGGCACTAGGCGAGGATGGAATAACAGCGGAGCTTACGAAAGCGGGTGGAAAACCGGTACTTGAAGTCCTTCAGAAGCTCTTTAATTTTCGTCCTCCATGGTGGTACTACAGCGGATGCGTTGAGCAGAATTGCGGTGGTCTTGTTCTTCAAAGAAGGCGACAACGCTCTCTTGAAGAACGACAGACCGATTTCCCTTCTAAGCCGAGTCTACGTGCTGTTTTCGAGAGTAATTACTAATCAGACTCGTCGACTTCCAGCCTCAAGTATAAGCCATTTTCCGAAAAAGCTTTAGCATCACAGACCACATACGTACCCTTCGGCAAACTGTACAGAATCCTGGCGTATGTGGACTATGAGAAAACCTTTGATTTCGTCGAAATTTGGGCAGTGCTGCAATCCCTTCAGCGGTGCCAAGTGAACTCTTGGTATATCGAAGTGCTGAAGTGTTTGTAAAGTGGGGCTACGATAGCTATCCGAGTACAGAACCAGAGTACCAAACCTATCCAACTGCAGAGAGGTGTAAGACAGGGTGATATTATATCCCCAAAACTCTTCATCGCTGCATTGGAAGACTTTTCAGGTTTTGAACTGGAAAGGATACGGTATTATCATGAATGGCGAGTACATCACTCACCTTCGATTTTCTGACGATAAAGTCCTTATGGCAGAATCGCTGAGGACGTAAGCACCATGCTCAATGACCTCAATAGTGTCTCCCAACGAATAGGTCCTAAGGTGAACATGGTCAATACAAAGATCATGTATAACGCCACGTCACAGCTATTCCGGTAGTTGTTGGGAACACTAAGCTCGAAGTTATCGACGAGTATGTTTACCTGGGACAAATAGTACGAATAGGTAAGTCCAACTTCCACCGAGAGGTCAATCGACGGATTCAACTCGGGTGGGCAGCGTTCGGAAAATTACGGCACATCTTCTCGTCAGATATACTTCAAAACTTGAAAACGAGTCTGTACAGCCAGTGCATACTGCCAGTGGTAACCTATGGAACTGTGATGTGGTCCTGGACTGCTGGCGATATGAGAAAGCTCAAGGTCACACAGCGAGCTATGGAGAAGGCTATACTCGGAGTTTTTCTGCGTGATAAACTTAGAAATGAGGATATCCGCAGTAGAACCAGAGTGCCTGACATAGTACAACGGATTAGTAAGCTGAAGTGGCAATGGGCCGGCCATATAACTCGACGGACCAACAACCGATGGGGAAAAAGTTTCTCGAGTACGGGTGTGTGAGAGTGACGATCTGGTAAGACATTCAGGAAGTCGATGGATGTAGGTGACTCAGGACCGTGCCAGCAGAGTGACCTCGACGGAAACCGTATTGGCGGTCACTAATCAGCTGGTGATCCTCAAGGTACCGCATGATGTGGCAGTTAATAATACTTTCCATTACTTTGGAGAACAAGGAGGTGATAGCGATAGGCCTGTGGTTGGACGGATCAGACCGGTCACCTTTTTTAGAGATTGGGTGCACCAAAGCTGTCTTCTATGAATTCGGGACTACGCTTAGGGAGTAGGAGTACCGGAAAAGACGCGGTAATACTGAAGGTGGGACTCCATCAGGCCCATTCGACTTGTTGACGTCCAGGGAGAGGAGTTCTTTACGCACTGAGCTCTGTGTAAACAGCACTTCCAAATTATTCGCTTTACTTTTTCATTTGCGATATGATAGGGTATTATTTTCAAAATTGCTAAGGGCAACTACATTGCGCGACCCGACACGCACTTGGCCAATTTTTATTTGAGATTTCCTGGATCACCACTTACGAAACCCATGAGAAGAAACCCACGGGAATAAACAATATTCCTTTTATAGATTTCATCTCTACGCGATACTTCATAAAGGACTATCAGGTGAGTATAAGCATTTTATCTATTAAAACATCTGTTGTTTAAAATTATGGCAAAAAAATTCTTATAAACACATAAAGTGAATCTTAAATACTCAAACGCATACCTGTTCCAGCAATAAATAATTTTAAGAGATTTTTGGGCCGGAAATTGCTTGTTTTACGAGCCCATTAACTTTTATGCGTTGAGTGTTTCTTAATATTTTAACGGATTAAAAAATTGTACCATTTTATACACCTTAGAGTAAGTGCAGATAGGTAATACTTTGTTACAGTTTAAAAAACATGCAATTCATTCAGCCTTAGCAATCTCCACCACACTCATGAGGCAATTCTATTTTATGATAAACGAGGAAATTTTTCATCCGACTTCAAAACAAGGAGGAGTTTCTTGTTTCGACTCTATTTTTTATATGTTTTACAATTTTTTTAAGTTGATTTTGATGATTCCTTTTTTTTGTTTTAAACCTGGTGCTTCGTATTTTTTTTAAGTTATCCTTAATACTTAATGCGTATTTATTTAACTTCCACTACATTAGTGATATTATCATTTTATTTGTATTGAAGTCGGTTGTACAACATTTTTAATTTTACCACTTCTTTATAGATTAAGGGTGACAAACGAGCACACAGTGATGGTAAGTGGATACTGTGGCCTGTAGACATCTACATCTATCATCGGATAAGAATCAAAATGCAGATGAGTTATCACCCCTGAGAACTAAGATGGAATGTCTCATTTCTAGTAAAAAGGGCCTTCGGTTCTCTACACTCACCATACAAAACAGTAGCATTTAGCTGCTCTTTTACGCTGATATTTTGTGAGAGCGTGGTCCTTCCCAGGTCGAGCAAACCCATTCGTGCTAAAATCATAACATAGCTGCAACATGGCTCTACAACTTTATGAACACATTTTAATGAAGAAGTGTAATGACAAATACGGTCATTACCATCGAACGACACACTAAGTACAATTGACCTGTGAATAATTGTCTAAATCATTTCTGGTTATAATTTATGCCCTCGATTGTTTTTAATAGATCACTATATATAAATTATTAGATCAAGAACAGTACACAGGCAAAAGACATCTTTACCATGAAAGGTCATATAATCATAGCGTCGAATTTAGGGAATATGTGAAAAAATATTCAAAAATATTTAAAAAAGTGTGCTCCACAGCCAAGTCTTTGCATTTGAGCAACAAATTTAAGACGGCTTCAAATAAAATTAAAATTACATGGAGTATAATTAATAACGAAACTGGTAATATCAACTCTCGCAATTCAAACTACCAGTTAAGTGTTAGTAACAAATTAACCGAATCAGATCAGGACGTTGCAATGGTTTTCGAGAAATATTTTACTGATATTCCGATATTAACCACTAAGTCACTGAATTATTCTCCTGCGGTCGCCGAATCATTACTTAAATAAAATGTAAATGCGTGTACAAAGAATTTTGCATTTCATAAAGTATCGTCAAAAGATATTGTAAAATATTTTAAAACTATTGATGTTAAGAAAACTGCGGATCTGTGGGGGAATTCCGTTAAAGTTATTGCGTCTATAATAGAGACAATCGCGCCTCATTTAGCTATTATTTTTAATACTAGTATCAAATCTGGTGTGTTTCCTGATTTAATGAAGTATAGTAAAGTAATACCTTTATTTAAATCTGGTAGTACATTAGACCCCGCCAATTTTAGACCTATTTCTGTACTACCAACACTAAGTAAGATTTTTGAAAAAATTATTCTTGATCAAATGTTAAATCTCTTTAATATAAATAATTTACTTTATAAAGATCAATTTGGTTTCACAAGGGGTCGCTCGACAACTGATGCCGGTGTTGAGCTGATTAAATATATATTTAATGCATGAGAGAATTCACAGGATGCTTTGGGTATATTTTGTGACCTATCCAAAGCCTTCGATTGTGTTCACCATGAAACATTTATCAGGAAACTTCAACACTACGGTGTAAGAAGTGATGCTCTTAAATTAATTATTTCATATTTAAGTAAGAGAACGCAAAAAGTTGTCATTAACAGTATGAATTCTTCCGGGTCGATGGTACAAATGGGCGTGCCTGAAGGCTCAATTCTCGGCCCCTGTCTGTTTGTTGTATACATTAATGACTTACCTCACATAGTAGGAGATAACCATGATATAGTATTATTTGCAGATGACACTTCTTTAATTTTCAAATTAAGTCGACAATTGCTAAAATATGACGAAGTAAATAATGCTATATCTAAATTAGTAAATTGGTTCAATGTTAATAATTTGCATTTAATGGCACTAAATCGAAATGTATGAAATTTATGACTCCAAACGTCAAACAATTTAATAATAATGTAATTTTAAATGGGGAGAAACTGAGTCTTGTAGATACCACCATTTTTCTTGGAATCACACTAGACGCGAAGCTTCAATGGAGCCCCCATATATAAAAACTAGCAAGCAGACTTAGTTCTGCAGCATATGCCGTAAAAAAGATTAGAAGTCTCACTAGTGTTGAAACAGCTAGACTAGTTTACTTTAGCTATTTCCATAGCATAATGTCGTATGGTACTTTGCTATGGGGACACGCAGCTGACACTGAAATTATATTTGTCTTACAGAAGAGGGCTATAAGAGCAATTTATGATTTAAAACCGAAAGAGTCGCTGCGACAAAAATTTAAGGAAATTAATATATTAACTTTGGCCTCTCAATACATTTATGAAAATGTAATGTACGTACACAAAAATAAAAGTAGTTTTACAAAAATAAGTGATATTCATTCTGTAAATAATAGGAACAGACACAAGCTAGTAGTACCAGTTACTCGACTCCATCGAGTCAGTAATTCATTCTTGGGGCGATGTATACGCTTTTACAACAAAATTCCAGAAAATATACAAAATTTGACCTGCTCAAAGTTCAAAAAGTTTATTAAACTAAGTTTGTATAAAAAGCGTTATTATAATATTAATGAATTTAAAGATGATGAAATGGAAATGAGGTGATCGTTACCAAGCTATTTCTAATTTATTGTGTTGTTAATTTGTGTAACATACATGATTGTAAGCTGTTATTTAAAAAAAAAGTCCCGCTGGATTTCTTGCTGGTTCTTCCCAGGACAGAGGTTTTTTTTTTCGAACCAATGGTAATCATACAAAAGAGTGACTTTTAATAAGTATTATTTATAATATATATTGAATAAAAAAGTTTCTGTTTCTGTTACACCAATGACTACTCTCAAATTGAAATTTTATTCAATTTGTAATTTCATTTTAGTTTTATAAACCACAACAAAAAATAAAATAAAATGCGGTCATTAAGACGTGTGTAAGGGGTGGCGGAATGATAGTAATTGTGTGATAAGGAAAACGTGTTATTTGCAAGATGTTGTGACCAGAATTAAGAAACTAACGTTGAAGGGCCAACCTGAGGATCTGAGGTGATCAGACCAAGTGGACTTGTCGAGTCTACACTGGATGTGTGTTGATGGACTCTGGGAGGAGGTCGAGAGGATCCCCCTGCCCGCCACAGCAGAGGTGTAGTCAAGGGAGTGTTTGTATCGGTAATACTGCTGGGACAAGGAAAGCTGAGGCCGAACCTGCACCTTATAAAGCTGCAGGCGTTGTGCCGTCATGAAAAACTGTCCCGCTCAGCTGAGCACGCCAAGCTTTTTATACGCAAATCTGGCTTTCTCTTCCAAGTGACCAGGAAACTGCACGTCACACGATATGTCGACGCCGAGGATTCCGATGCTGGCTGAGGCAACAAGGGAAGTGCCTTGAAACTGAGGAGATACGATAAAGGGGTTGTTTTTAGCGGTAAACGCGGAAATTTGTGTCTTCTGAGGATTAAATTGGACTAGATATAAACGCCCCCAATCCGAGACTTTGTTCAGCAAAGACTCGACTTCAGACACAAGTTTGTTCCGGTACTCGGCGACGTTTTCCCGAGAAATATTGGCACAGCCTGTGTACAGAGCATCACCAGGGCTGTTATCCGCATAGCAATTAATGTTACCGCTTCGCAACATATCATTGATATGCAGAAGAAACAGCGTTGGTGATAGCACGCGCCCTTATGGAACACCAGCATTAATAGGCTTGTAGTCGGAGCACGCACCGTCTACAACGACCTTCATGCTCTGATCTGCAAGAAAGCTGGTGATCCAATTGCACAATTTCTCGGGAAACCCATAGGAAGGAAGCTTCGAAAGAAGCACTTTGTGCCAAACCCGATCGAAGGCCTTCGCAATGTTCAAACTATCGTCCAATGTCTCCCCCTTGGTCTCTACTGCTTCCGCCTATCTATGAGTCAGGTAGACCAGAAGATCACCGTATTGGCGGCCACTAATCAGCTGGCGATCCTCAAGGTACCGCATGAGCTGGCAGTTTATAATGGATTCCATTATTTTGGAGAACAAGGAGGTGATGGTGATAGGCCTGTAGTTGGACGGGCATGAGCGGTCGCCTTTTTTAGGGATCGGGTGGACAAAAGCTGTCTATCATGATTTCGGTACTACGCCTAGGGAGTAGGAGTACCGGAAAAGACGCGTTACAACCGGTGCTAACTCTGGAGCACACGTCCTCAGCACAATTGGGGGGATTCCATCAGGCCCACTCGACTTGTGGATGTCCATGGAGAGGAGTGCTTTGCGAACAGAGCGCTGTGAGAACCGCAGATCCGGCATGGAGCACTCATACCGCGGGATAGTCGGCGATGTGTTCCCCCGTCATCAAGAGTTCAGTTGGACGCAAAAAGGAAGCCTAAAAGATCGGCTTTCTCTTTTGCAGCGTGGGCCAGTGAGTCGTCCTCCCTGTGCAGAGATGGTAGTGATGGCTTATAGAAACTCCCTTGGACAGCCTTGGTGAGAGACCAGAATGCACGGGTTCCCAAAGGAAGGCGAACTAGTTTCTCGCCAATTCTGCCTATGTGCTCTGACTTATTAGGTATTGTCATTTCAAGCCTCCACCTGAACCAATAGTTTCAACCCTTTGCGACGTGACATAATAATGTAATATTCGAATATTACACTATCACACGTGGACCCAATGGACCGATAGTCTCTACGACAATTGGCAGAAATATGTAGTCATCTCTCACAGACTTATACTTGCGCCACTTACTTAGTTCAGCTGCCACTGATGCCACCCCGATTTCCTTGATTTAAATTAAATTACTTCATAACTTTTTACTGGGTGAACCGATTTTGATGATTCTTTTTTATATGAAAGCTGATACTTCTCGTATCGTAGTCCCATATGAATTTGATCAAGGTCAGACCAATACTTTTTGAGTTATTCTTAATAACTTATATTGAAGTCGGCTGTACAAAATTTTAAATTTTAAATTATTCTTTCACTAATACCTTGTGTATGTATAGTATTATGTCTTTATTATCGTTTGTGCCAATGGGCGGGTAGCTACATTTTTCACAAACCAGGACCTAATTACAGAAGCGTATGGTGTTTCTCAGTTGACAAACACCAGTCGTTTATAATTACGAGTACGTCTTCTCGTCTTATCTCATTTGAGGTAAGTGCACTGCCATTTGTTACAGCTGAATACCGAAAAGGTTTTTAGATAAAATACATAATATACACATATCAACTATGTCTTGGTATATTTCACCTTTATTTAGATACATAGCTTTAAAGGTACTGGCCATGTAAAAAAGACTTAAATAACAATTTGATCCGATGCCACATGCCATTGACGTAGTAAAAATTATTACATTTACGTATTTTAAGTTATAATTTTTATAATGCTGTGTGCGTCAATAATGTGTGTTTCAAAATAAAAAATAAAAAAGTACCTTGTACTTGTAGCTATAGTTTCTTTCTTTCTTTTGAATGAATTATTGATTTTATGCAACTGGAATTACTAGCTTGTTTGTTTTTGTGTTTACAGAATGTAGAGCCCTATCTCAAAACTACTTTGGTGTACTCCGACTTGTTACGTGCATGTTGATGGACCCCACATGTATCTCTATATAATTTTATGTATAATATAAGTATTTTGTTTCTAATACATTTATGTTCTCGCAATATTTTCGAGCGTTTGGCTAATAAAATAAAATATTATTTTTTATATTAGATGTGATATACAATACCAAGATGTTATTAAATTTAAAATTTAAGATTAAAATTCTGGGAATTTTATTCATTAACATAAAAACACTGCAGTCGTTCTTTTTATGACCATAAATCATTTTCTTTTTTTATGTTTTGATAACTCCAGGCAACAACGTACAATTTTTTTTCACAATACATTTTAAGCAGTAGGTACTCATAAAAACCAGAAATTTATGCAGAGTTGGTCCGAATACAATTTAAAATAATAATTCGTAGGTTGAATGAAACAAATGAATTTTTGAGCCAAATTAAAATTTTTATTTTCGGTGTAGTTTGTTTTTAGTAACATTTTAACGCCCGAGTGTTAACACAATGAAATAATTTATTATAAATAAATATGCACTTATAACGCAATATATGTATTCAATTAATATTTGTACAAAGCACTCAATATTACAGGTTTTGTAATCACGACACTTACACTTTGACTAATTCGACGCGTGTTCTCAAAACGGAATACCCAAGAATCATGATGCACCCTATTTTATAACATTTCCCTTTCCACTTCTCATCCGTTGTGCACGAAGAGAGGCGGACGATGTTGCCAGTAATAAAGTTGCCAACACTGTCATCCTGCTTGGTTCCTGCCTCAGGAACCTCACGAGTCTATTAAAATTGCTGCAATGACACAAATCGATTAGAAACTATTTTTTTTTTGTATATTAACTGCCATATTTTTTTTCATAAACTGATCATGAGGCAAGTTTATAGTCAAAGGTTACAATCCGATTACACATTTTTAGTTTTACAAAATTCGAGACCAATTTTAAGACCACCTGCACTTAAAGGAACTTGTCACAATTAAGAGACCAGGTTCGTCTTTTCCTGGAACCACTTGCATTTAAAGGACATTTAGTCTCACTTAAACGTACCAAGTTCATTCCAGTTGCGTTTAATAAGATATTTCGTCTTACTTAACCGTACCAAGCTTATTTAAACTATACTTATTTCGGTTTTGTTTAACATTTTATGTGTTTTACCCATATTTTGTATTGACTTGCGCACTCAGTAAAATGCAATCAAAAATTTTGCCATATACACTTTTTAGTACTACCTAACATCGACCTTGTGATGTACTTCTGTATACTTTACCACTTAAATGTTAATAGTTCTTGAAAATATCCTTATTTGCTTCGGCCTGTCCTATCTCTTAAATTTCTTTAAGCTCAAAGAAAGCGATTGCTTACGCCTTTTATTTTTAGTGCGCTTATTGCGTTGCAGTCATCGTGATCTACGTGAAAAACAAGTTGTTAATTAGCAGGCAAGATACACAGTTGCCTATCCTCTCATCCATCACGCATACGAGGGCCCTCAAACAGAAATACGCTCTCATACCGTAGACTATAATAAAGCACTTCGCTTTCACATTTAAGCATACATCTCCATACGAAGTATCTCACACATACTCTTACTTAAACTTGAGAGATCCCACGTTAACCACGTGAACCACGTTTAAAACGTGAACCAGGACAGCGCCTGCCAGGATATAGCCTGCTGCATGTTCAGAGAACACGACTTCCGCGCATACAGAGTATAACACTTCCGCGCTCACATAGTGTACGACTTCCGAAGCACCGCCATGTATAGCATACGCGCGCTCTGGAACGGCGCCCACCACACGCAGCATACGCGTCTGCCGAAACCTGCCAAGATACAGCTGGATCCGGTAGTCCATACCTACCAGCAAGGCACACACTAGCCTTACACTCGCGTACATGTAATCACATCACACGTGCTACTGTAACACATAAAAGAAAACATTAAAAAAGTCTCAGTAGGAACAAGATTTCAAGAAATGCAGCACTACTCTCACTTCTCTTGGGACACCGTTCGCTTTTCTAGGGCACCATATACTGAGCTGCGGCTACACGACACGAATACCAGAGGTGGTATGGTGCGATCCTCATGTAAAGTTAAATACGCTTTTCAATTTCAAAACTAATTTGATTTACTTTTAATTACTAATTAAAAAGTTAAGAACTTATTCTTACAAAATATTTTTAAGACAATGTTTAGGATAAATTTGCTTTCCTCGTGTATCAAATGGTGATCGCTAGCAGCGGCCAATAATGTGCCTGTGGCATCATAAGCCCACAGCATACTTCCACTCAAGTACGAGCGCTACAGCACCACGCCTTCCACTATATCCTCAAAATTAGATCCCAATTTTGTCGAACATAACACTTGGATTAAACTGTAACACTTGTCAACCCATTGGAATACAAAAATACTACTTAGTGTTTTTAATTCATCGCACGTTAAAGTTAAGCATTTTTTTTGTTTATCGTTTAAACATGTTGAATTTTAAAATTAGTCCATGTAAATTACACCAAATATCAAATTATAACATAACTCGAGCATGTCAAATTTCCACTAAATGCAACACTATAACTCATCTTAAAATACCTCCAACATTTCTTTTGACATTTTTACGTAAAGGAATAATGAATGTACTTGCGGCTACATTATTAACAATTGAATGTTAACTGAACAAAAATATTTAACTTTTAGCTTAAAACATTCCACTTTAAACTTTTACTAACTAAACTTTAATGGTATGTCAATGTCGCAAATAGTACAGCAAATTTCATTTCGACATTTAATAAAATCAAAGACATCAACGCGAAGTCTTTCACAAAGTTAATAACTATCACAGTATTCGAAGATTATATTATGTGGACGATAACAGGGATTATATCCCACTTCTGATGTTAACACAATGAAATAAATTATTATAAATAAATATGCACTTATAACACAATATATGTATTCAATTAATATTTGTACAAAGCACTCAATATTACAGGTTTTGTAATCACGACACTTAATTACACTTTGACTAATTCGACGCGTGTTCTCAAAACGGAATACCCAAGAATCATGATGCACCCTATTTTATAACATTTCCCTTTCCACTTCTCATCCGTTGTGCACGAAGAGGTGCGGACGATGTTGCCAGTAATAAAGTTGCCAACACGAGCATGATTTAAATAGTATTGGAAAACATAATTGTGAATATTTTGGAACAAATTAATTTTATGTCGCTTTTTTAATGTTATTTTTACTATTTGTAAAATAAAATTGTTAAAATACGACGTTTGGTCATAGCAAATTCGCAGCACAACTTCGCAATCTTAGTGGTCTTTACTATTTCCAGGAGCCTGCAAAAGTTCACAGCTACAAATGCCCTTCTTGATTTGTTTTAATCATCATGCCTGGCAAGTAAATTGACGATCAGTGTACCAATCTATCACACCTATATCGTTGCTTCTCGTCACCGATCTGGGTATTTAAAAAAAAAGGAAAAGTGACAAACGAGTACACAGCCCACCTGATGGTAACTGGATGCTGTAGTTCATATGCACCCAGGTCTATATCTTTGATTAAGAATCAAAATACAAATGCATTGCCACCCTTTAGACTAAAATGTGAGTAAAGCTTTCTTACCACTAAAAAAGTCTCCAGTTCTCTGCTAACACCATACGAAACACAGCAGCATTATGCTACTATTTCACGCTGGTATTCTAAGAGCCTGGTCCTTTCAAAGTCTAGTCAACCCGTTCATGTTGCAGATATAATATAGCAGTTGTGATGTCGACTGTCTGCTTGTTTGTCACTTATTTATATAAAAACACTCGTATACTTAAAAATTTAATGCATCCATTAATAGCATTATATTAAACTTTATTTTGAGTATAAAATAAAAAGATTCTACTAGGCACAGCAACAAAATTCTTTAACAAATAGTTATGACAAACACTTGTCACTTTCGTTAGTTTGATGGGACAAGAAGCTACAGCAAAATAGCTTTTGTGTATGCTCAGTAATGCTCATTATGTTTACACGAAAAGTTAGCTACATGCGTAAAACGGGATGAGGTGTAGTAACTGTTAGTGATATGTATTTTATATAATAGAGGTTATTTATTCTTACTGTAGCTACAAAGCAGAGGGGAGATAATGTTTTATTTTCTGCCGACTTCAAAAAGGAGGAAGTACTCAATTCGACTGTATGTTTTTTATGTGTGTTACTTCACAACTTTTTACTGGGTCAACCGATTTCGATGATTCTTTTTTATTTGAAAGCTGGTGCTTTACATGTGGTCCTATATAAATTTGATCAAGGTCTGACCAACAGTTTATTGAGTTATTCTTAATAATTTATATTGAAGTGGGTTGTACAAAATTTTTAATATTAAATTATAAATTATTGAAATGATCATTACAAGGCAACACGAGATCTAGATATGTATATACCTAATCAAATACATTTAGAGAAATATATTGTTTAATTTAAAAAAAAAACAGTTACAAGATACAAACCAAAGGGTTCCGTAGAAGTCTAATAACCGCCAACTTACTGATCCACGACCTTTATTTATCTATGCAATCGGGCTTGAAGAGTTGATAAAAAATTCTGATTTACTACATGCTCTGTGGTGAGCGAAAACATCAGTAACAAATCTGCATCTCTGAAAACTATAGAATATTCCGGACATCTTAAGCCCGTCAAATGCATTAAGTCATCACGGCATACATTTCTTGCATTAAAACTCTCAGAAATGAGAGGAAGTCTGAGCCCAGGAAATAATAGAGAAAATATTTTTCGATAACCCGAGTAATAAAAGGCATTTATTACAAGAAGGGTCAGCAAAACGAGCTAGGGTGTTATAAAAGATATTATATGTGTGCGTTTACTACAAAAGTTACAGACGATAAAACTAGGATGGCTCGGTGGCGCATTGGGTAAGCATTGGGTAACGACGCTGATGGCTGCGGATTCTAATAAATTTGAAAATAATTTCCGCACAGAACATGATTGTTCCAAACCTGGATCTGTTTTTTTTTAAAGAATAAGGGTGACAAACGAGCACACAGATCACCTGACAGTAAGTTTACGCTGTGCTCCATAAACATCTACACCTTTTCTCGAGTAAGAATCAAAATGTAGATGCGTTGTCACGCCTAAGAACTAAGATTTAATGTATGGCTTCCAGTAAAAAGCGTCTTTGGTTCTTTGCACTCACCATACGAAACACAAAAGCATTAAGCTGTATCACGCTGATATTCTGTGAGAGCGTGATCCTCTCCGGTCGGGCCGATCCATACTCATACACATCCATAGTATAATATATCCAGCATGGCTCTATCACGTCCAATGCTTACCTTGTACTGGATGTTGATCGATTTGCAATTAAGTATATAAAATTACTCCACAATACAGTAGAAAGTTCTTGTCGTGGGGTTAACGTTTTTACAATTTAAAAATAATAATAAAAACAATAACTTTCGATAATAACCACTTCCTTGAGTTTTGAGTGTTTCACATATTGAACCCGTAGTAAACTAACCGTGTAATAGCGGTGTAGGAAAATAAGCTACCCCATAACGTCCCGTGGGTGTTATAAAAGGCGACAGACGAAAACTAATCAGAAGATAGACAGCAGGTCGCAGGGTCTTCTAAATAACAACTAAAAAAAACTGCGGTTGCCAACCCACCTACCAAGTGTGGCAACTATGGAAAATACCAATGCAATCTATGTGGAGGTTTATGATCAGCAGTGGACTTTTGAAAGGCTGTAACGGTAACCTTTAAAAGGGTTACCTTTAAAAGGGTAACACATAATTTACTTTGGATATTCTTGCGAGTGGAAGACAACTAATTCTTCATCAGCCTTTAAATGTCTTCTGCTGGACATAAGCCTCTCCAGCTTACGACGGTTTCCCTAAATCGCCAGGCTTGGCAGGCGGATTGGCGATCGCAGTACCAGAATTTTTGTACCTTTGACGCTGCCCCCCAATACCGGCCTGAGTATTTTAAATCCATCGATGTTTATACATAAGCGGCCCCACGGGAAGTGGACCTGGTCGAGCCCCGACGATTCGACAAATAATGAGATTAACTTCATTATGACGACCAGGTGAACACTGTTCAGTGGTGTCTCAGTGATCGCGAGGGTGAAAACCGGCAGCGATCACCGAACAGTGAGAGGCACACTGAACATAAGCGTTAAGTTGGAGAGGTCTCACCTAATGAAGTCAACTCTCCCTCCCCCTCGCGCTCTAACCTGAATTTCCAAAACTTTTCAGCTCGAGGTATAAAACCGTTTTCAGTTCCTAGAAAATTGCTATGCAGTGGACGATATGAATGACAAGCTCGTGAAAAATGTCAATGCGTTCGAAGCTAAGTTCTACAATACCCGCAGCAGAAGAACACAAAAACTCTCCGATCACACTCTTAATCTCATGCCTGTAAGACGGAGATTGAAGCTGCAGTCTTCCGCAAATTTGACAGCGTACTAATATAGCTAGTATTGAAGAAGCGATCGAGGGGAACCAGGACTCCAAAGTCATTGCGAGAGATCTGTCTGTTAGAAAAAGCCAACTATCGAAGTTTAAGAACGAGTGTGGCCGCGTCGTTTCCTGGATACCTGAGATTTTGAGAGAGATTGAGAGGTTGTATGGGCAGCTGTAAACATCATCAGTCAGTCAGACTGAGCGAGATTAGAATGGTTTTCTAGCACCTTAAAAAGGGCAAGGCACTAGGCGAGGATGGAATAACAGCGGAGCTTACGAAAGCGGGTGGAAAACCGGTACTTGAAGTCCTTCAGAAGCTCTTTAATTTTCGTCCTTTATGGTGGTACTACAGCGGATGCGTTGAGCAGAATTGCGATGGTCTTGTTCTCCAAAAAAGGCGACAACGCTCTTTTGAAGTTCGACAGACCGATTTCCCTTCTGAGCCGAGTCTACGTGCTGTTTTCGAGACTAATTACGAATCAGACTCGTTGACTTCCAGCCTCATGTATAAGCCATTTTCCGAAAAGGCTTTAGCATCACAGACCACATACGTACCCTTCGGCAAACTGTACAGAAACCTGGCGTATGTGGACTATGAGAAAACCTTTGATTTCGTCGAAATTTGGGCAGTGCTGCAATCCCTTCAGAGGTGCCAAGTGAACTGTAGGTATATCGAAGTGCTGAAGTGTTTGTAAAGTGGGGCTACGATAGCTATCCGAATACAGAACCAGAGTACCAAGCCTATCCAACTGCAGAGAGGTGTAAGACAGGGTGACATTATATCCCCAAAACTCTTTATCGCTGCATTGGAAGACTTTTCAGGTTTTGAACTGGAAAGGATACGGTATTATCATGAATTGCGAGTACATCACTAACCTTCGATTTGCCGACGATATAGTCCTTATGGAAGAATCGCTGGAGGACCTAAGCACCATGCTCAATGACCTCAATAGTGTCTGCCAACGAATAGGTCTTAAGGTGAACATGGTCAATACAAAGATCATGTATAACGTCACGTCACAGCTATTCCGGTAGTTGTTGGGAACACTAAGCTCGAAGTTATTGACGAGTATGTTTACCTGGGACAAATAGTTTCAATAGGTAAGTCCAACTTCCACCGAGAGATCAATCGACGGATTCAACTCGGGTGGGCAGCGTTAGGAAAATTACGGCACATCTTCTCGTCAGATATACTTCAAAACTTGAAAACGTGTCTGTACAACCAGTGCATACTACCAGTGGTAACCTATGGAACTGTGACGTGGTCCTGGACTGCTGGCCATATGAGAAAGCTCAAGGTCGCACAGCGAGCTATGGAGAAGGCTATACTCGGAGTTTTTCTGCTTGATAAACTTAGAAATGAGGATATCCGCAGTAGAACCAGAGTGCCTGACATAGTCCAACGGATTAGTAAGCTGATGTGGCAATGGGCCGGTCATATAACTCGACGGACCAACAACCGATGGGGAAAAAGTTTCTCGAGTATGGATGTGTGAGAGTGACGATCTGGTAAGACATTCAGGAAGTCGATGGTTCATGACCGTGCCAGCAGAGTGACCTCGACGGAAACCGTATTGGCGGTCACTAATCAGCTGGTGATCCTCAAGGTACCGCATGATGTGGCAGTTAATAATACTTTCCATTACTTTGGAGAACAAGGAGGTGATAGCGATAGGCCTGTGGTTGGACGGACCAGACCGGTCACCTTTTTTAGAGATTGGGTGCACCAAAGCTGTCTTCTATGAATTCGGGATTACGCCTAGGGAGTAGGAGTACCGGAAAAGACGCGTTAATACTCTAGGTGGGACTCAATCAGGCCCATTCGACCTGTTGACGTCCGGGGAGAGGAGTGCTTTACGCACTGAGCTCTATGTAAACAGCACTTCCAAATTATTCGCTTTACTTTTTATTTGCGATATGATAGGGTATTATTTTCAAAATTGCTAAGGGCAACTACATTTCGTGACCCGACACGCACTTGGCCAGTTTTTGTTTTTATTTCCTGGATCGCCACGTACGAAACCCATGAGAAGAAACCCACGGGAATAAACAATATTCCTTTTCTAGTTTTCATTTCTACGCGATACTTCATAAAGGACTATCAGGTGAGTATAAGCATTTTATCTATTAAAACATCTGTTGTTTAAAATTATGGCAAGAAAATTCTTATAAACACATAAAGTGAATCTTAAATACTCAAACGCATACCTGTTCCCGCAATAAATAATTTTAAGAGATTTTTGGGCAGAAAATTGCTTGTTTTACGAGCCTATTAACTTTTATGCGTTGAGTGTTTCTTAATATTTTAACGGATTAAAAAGGAATTGTACCATTTTACACACCTTAGAGTAAGTGCAGATAGGTAATACTTTGTTACAGTTTAAAAAAACATGCAATTCATTCAGCCTTAGCAACCTCAACCACACTCATGAGGCAATTCTATTTTATGGTAAACGAGGAAATTTTTCATCCGACTTCAAAACATGGAGGAGGTTCTTGTTTCGACTCTATTTTTTATATGTTTTACATCAGAACTTTTTTAAGTGATTTTGATGATTCTTTTTTTGTTTTAAAGCTGGTGCTTCGTATTTTTTTTAAGTTATCCTTAATAATGCGTATTTATTTAACTTCCACTACATTGGTGATATTATCATTTTATTTATATTGAAGTCGGTTGTACAACATTTTTAATTTTACCACTTCTTTATAGATAAAGGGTGACAAACGAGCACACAGTGATGGTAAGTGGATACTGTGGCCTGTAGACATCTACATCTCTCATCGGATAAGAATCAAAATGCAGATGAGTTATCAGCCCTGAGAATTAAGATGGAATGTCTCATTTCTAGTAAAAAGGGCCTCCGGTTCTCTACACTCACCATACAAAACAGTAGCATTTAGCTGCTATTTTACGCAGATATTCTGCGAGAGCGTGGTCCTTCCCAGGTCGAGCAAACCCATTCGTGCTAAAATCATAACATAGCTGCAACATGGCTCTACAACTTTATGAACACATTTTAATGAAGAAGTGTAATGACAAATACGGTCATTACCATCAAACGACACACTAAGTAAAATTGACCTGTGAATAATTGTCTAAATCATTTCTGGTTATAATTTATGCCCTCGATTGTCTTTAATAGATCACTATATATAAATTATTAGATCAAGGTCAGTACACAGGCAAAACACCAATGACTACTCTCAAATTGAAATTTTATTCCATTTGTAATTTCATTTTAGTTTTATAAACCACGACAAAAAATAAAATAAAATGCGGTCATTAAGATGTGTGTAAGGGGTGACCGAATGATAGTAATACTGTGATAAGGAAAAAGTGTTATTTGCAAGATGTTGTGACCAGAATTAAGAAACTAACGTTGAAGGGCCAACCTGATGATCTGAGGTGATCAGACCAAGTGGACTTGTCGAGTCTACAATGGATATGTGTTGATGGACTCTAGGAGGAGGTTGAGAGGATCCCCCTGCTCGCCACAGCAGAGGTGTAGTCAAGGGAGTGTTTGTAACGGTAGTACTGCTGGGGCAAAGAAAGCTAGTGCTTAGAGATGCTCGCTCTTGAGCGCATGGCCTTTGCGTAACGAATTCGAATCAATCTGTTGCTAAAATGTAGATGGAGGTCAAAAACTTTGCCTGAATAGGAATAGGGAAAGGGGGCCGCAGATGTGTGGCCCTAGCCAATTTTTGTCAATGCTAGTCCGTTATAACCCATCCTTGCCCGACGAGGCGGATATGCTTTGGCATTTCGTCAAAAAAAGAATGCCCCATAAAAGTATGCACAGGGAATAGAGTTATCCTCTCCCGAGGATTGGATGCCAAGAGGTATCTGGCATTACTGTGACCACGGATGAGTGCAAGAGTATTCCTATGGCCCTTAAATAGAGAAGGCACCATGGCGTTTTAGTGCAGATGCGAATCCTGGACAGGAACAACCACAGCATAGCCCTAATACGGAAATCATCAATTTTCCGTATTCACATAAATATAGGTTTTTTTTGGTATGTGGCTCAACTGGTAGTAAGTGACCACCGCCATTCATGAACAACTGCAACACCAGGGGAACGAGAGGAATCGCAGATGCCTTGCCGGTCTTTTAAAAAAGAGTAGGCTCTTTTCTTGAAGTTCCCTAAGTCGTATCGGTCCGGAAAAACGCTGATGGTAATCGATTCCACAAGGAAGATGTGCGAGGATGAAAACATCTATTAAATCGCACAGTAGTGGACCACCAAACATCCAGATGGTATGGATGGTATCGGGAGTGGATGGTGCCGCGATGTGCGTTCGTGAAATTTGGCGGCTGGATTTATCAAAACAATTCCTCAGAGCACTCCCCGAGGTAAATGCGAAAGAAAATTCAAAGGGATGCAACATCTCTTCGCAGCGCCAATGAATCGAGCCGATCGGAAAGGACTCGGTTGTCAACGATACGAGCCGCTCTGCGCTGGATTTAGAAGGAGCTGGCGCTGGGGAGCCCCAGCTCAGAGATGGGAACAATATTCCATGTGAGGCCGAACCTGCGCCTTATAAAGCTGCAGGCGTTGTGCCGGCATGAAAAACTGTCCCGCTCTGCTGAGTACGCCAAGCTTTTTAAATGCCAATCTGGCCTTCTCTTCCAAATGACCATGAAACTGCACGTCTCTCGATATGCGGTAAACGCGGAAACTTGTGTCTTCTGAGGATTAAATTGGACTAGATTTAAACGCACCCCCCCCCCAATCCGAGACTTTGTTCAGCAAAGACTCGACTTCAGACACAAGTTTGTTCCGGTACTCGGCGACGTTTTTTCGAGAAATATTGGCACAGCCGGTGTACAGAACATCACCAGAGCTGTTATCCGCATAGTAATTAATGTTACCGCTTCGCAACATATCATTGATATGCAGAAGAAACAGCGTTGGTGATAGCAAGCAGCCTTGTGGAACACCAGCGTTAATAGGCTTATAGTCGGAGTATGCGCCGTCTACAAAGACCTTGATGCTCTGATATGCTAGAAAGCTGGTGATCCAATTGCACAATTTCTCGGGAAGCCCATAGGAAGGGAGCTTTGAAAGAAGCACTTTGTGCCAAACCCGATCGAAGGCCTTCGCAATGGTCAAACTATCGTTCAATGTCTCCCCTTGGTCTCTACTGCTTCCGCCTATCTATGAGTCAGGTAGACCACAAGATCACCAGCTGATCGACCCCGACGAAAACCGTACTGGCGGTCACTAATCAGCTGGCGATCCTCAAGGTACCGCATGAGCTGGCAGTTTATAATGGATTCCATTATTTTGGAGAACAAGGAGGTGATGGTGATAGGCCTGTAGTTGGACGGGTCTGAGCGGTCGCCTTTTTTAGGGATCGGGTGTACAAAAGCTGTCTATCATGATTTCGGGACTACGCCTAGGGAGTAGGAGTACCGGAAAAGACGCGTTACAACCGGTGCCAACTCTGAAGCACACGTCCTCAGCATAATTGGGGGGATTCCGTCAGGCCCACTCGACTTGTGGATGTCCATGAAGAGGAGTGCTTTTCGAACCGAGCGCTGTGAGAACCGCACATCCGGCATGGAGCACTCACACCGCGGGATAGTCGGCGATGTGTTCCCCCATCATCAAGAGTCCAGTTGGACGCAAAAAGGAAGCCTAAAAGGTCGGCTTTCTCTTTTGCAGCGTGGGCCAGTGAGTCGTCCTCCCTGAGCAGAGATGGTAGTGATGGCTTATAGAAACTCCCTTGGACAACCTTGGCGAGAGACCAGAATGCGCGGGTTCCCAAAGGAAGGCGAACTAGTTTCTCGCCTATTCTGCCTATGTGCTCTGACTTATTAGGTATTGTCATTTTAAGCCTCCACCTGAACCAATAGTTTCAACCCTTTGGGACGTGACATAATAGTGTAATATTCGACATATTGTGATCACTAGTCTACGCAGTCAAAAATTCTTTTGCATATTGGAACAGCCTTTTTATCACAAGTAGCGACGAGTCGTTAATACAGTGTTTTAAGGAACTTCATCACACGTGGACGCAATGGACCGATAGTCTCTACGACAATTGGCATAAATATGTAGTCATCTTTCACAGACTTATACTTGCGCCACTTAGTTAGTTCAGCTGCCACTGATGCCACCCCGATTTCCTTGATTTAAATTAAATTACTTCATAACTTTTTACTGGGTGAACCGATTTTGATGATTATTTTTTATATGAAAGCTGATACTTCTCGTATCGTAGTCCCATATGAATTTGATCAAGGTCAGACCAATATTTTTTAAGTTATTCTTAATAACTTATATTGAAGTCGGCTGTACAAAATTTTTAATTTTTAATTATTCTTTCACTAATACCTTGTGTATGTATAGTACCTAGTCAGGTCATAAGTATTGTCACACAGTAAAAACTTTTCTTTTAGAATGCTGGCCACAAAAAAGTTTATTGAATTCGAATTTCGAATTGCTCATGAAAATAAAACTGTATACTTTTTAGAATTTTATTTATTTTTAAATTTGGAGTTGACGCTTAAAGAAGACCGTGTTGCAGTTATTGCGTTGCATCGTTGCGGTTACGCGCCAATTCAAATTTTTGACATACTGAAAAATTTGAATATTACCAAAAGATTCGTTTATCGTACCATCAAACGATACAATAAGGACTCTAGTGTAGATAACAGGTCAAGAAGTGGTCGCCCTCGGTCTGTTAGGACTCCAGAAGTGATAAAAGCTGTGAAGGCGCGAATTCAAAGAAATCCCAAACGTAAGCAGAAACTGTTGGCCCTTCAGATGGGGTTAAGCAGAACCACGGTGAAAAGGGTGTTAAATGAAGACTTAGGGCTTCGGGCATATTGAAGAAAAACAGGACATCGTTTTAATGCTCGTCTAATGGACCTGAGACTGAAGAGATGCCGCGCTTTGTTGAAGCGGTACGTGGGAAAAAAATATCGGGAAATTCTTTTTTCGGATGAAAAAATTTTTACCGTAGAAGAGAGCTACAACAAACAAAATGATAAGGTGTACGCACACAGTAGTGAAGAAGCGAGCAACCGTATTCCGCGTGTCCAACGATGTCATTTTCCATCCTCGCTCATGGTATGGTTGGGAGTTTCTTATTGGGGCTTAACAGAGGTACATTTTTATGAGAAAGGTGTAAAAACGAATGCAGTTGTGTATCAAAATACAGTCCTGACGAACCATGTGGAACCTGTTTCTCATACCATGTTCAATAACAGGCACTGGGTATTCCAACAAGATTCGGCGCCAGCTCATAGAGCGAAGAGCACACAAGACTGGCTGGCGGCGCGTGAAATTGACTTCATCCGGCACGAAGACTGGCCCTCCTCCAGTCCAGATTTGAATCCGTTAGATTACAAGATATGGCAACACTTGGACGAAAAGGCGTGCTCAAAGTTTCATCCCAATTTGGAGTCACTCAAGACATCCTTGATTAAGGCAGCCGCCGATATTGACATGGACCTCGTTCGTGCTGCGATAGACGACTGGCCGCGCAGATTGAAGGCCTGTATTCAAAATCACGGCAGTCATTTTGAATAAACTTTAGTGTCATAAGAATCTATGTTTTGTTAAGTTCATTTTGGTATATAAATGGTTACATAATGAATAAACTTGTTTCAATTATTTTATATTAAACATGTGACAGAATTTATGACCTGACTAGGTATTATGTCTTTATTATTGTTTGTGCCAATGGGCGGGTAGTTACATTTTTCACAACCCAGGACCTAATTACAGAAGCGTATGGTGTTTTTCAGTTGACAAACACCAGTCGTTTATTGTTACGAGTACGTCTTCTCGTCTTATCTCATTTGAGGTAAGTGCACTGCCATTTGTTACAGCTGAATACCGCAAAGTTTTTAGATAAAATACATAATATACACATATGAACTCTGTCTTTGTACATTTCACCTTTATTTAGATACATAGCTTTAAAGGTACTGGCCATGTAAAAAAGATTTAAATAACAATTTAATCCGATGCCAAATGCTTTTGACGTAGTAAAAATTATTACATTTACGTATTTTTAAGTTATAATTTTTATAATGCTGTGTGCGTCAATGGTGTGTTTCAAAATAAAAAATAAAAAAGTACCTTGTACTTGTAGCTATAGTTTCTTTCTTTCTTTGGAATGAATTACTGATTTTATGCAGTCGAGTAACTGGAATTACTAGCTTGTTCGTTTTCGTGTTTACAGAATGTAGAGCCCTATCTCAAAACTACTTTGGTGTACTCCGACTTGTTACGTGCATGTTGATGGACCCCACATGTATCTCTAAGTATTTTGTTTCTAATACATTTATGTTCTCACAATGTTTTCGAGCGTTTGGCTAATAAAATAAAATATTTTTTTTTTATTATAGATGTGATATACAATACCAAGATGTTATTAAATTTAAAATTTAAGATTAAAATTCTGGGAATTTTATTCATTAACATAAAAACACTGCAGTCGTTCTTTTTATGACCATAAATCATTTTCTTTTTTTATATTTTAATAACTCCAGGCAACAATGTACAAACTTTTTTCACAACACATTTTAAGTAGTAGGTACTCATAAAAACCAGAAATTTATGTGGAGTTGGTCCGAATACTGTATAAAATAATAATTCGTAGGTTGAATGAAACAAATGAATTTTTGAGCCAAATTAAAATTTTTATTTTCGGTGTACTTTGTTTTTAGTAACATTTTAACGCCTGAGCATGATAAACATAGTATTGCAAAACATAATTGTGAATATTTTGGAACAAATTAATTTTATGTCGCTTTTTTAATGTTATTTTTACTATTTGTAAAATAAAATTGTTAAAAAACGACGTTTGGCCATAGCAACTTCGCAGCACAACTTCGCAACCTTAGTGGTCTTAACTATTTCCAGGAGCCTGCAAAAGTTCACAGCTACATATGCGCTTCTTCCATTGTCTTAATCATCATGCTTGGCAAGTAAATTGACAATCAGTGTACCAATCTATCGCACCTATATCGTTGCTTCTCGTCACCGGTCTGGGTATTTAAAAAAAAGGAAAAGTGACAAACGAGTACACAGCCCACCTGATGGTAACTGGATGCTGTAGTTCATATGCACCTAGGTCTATATCTTTGATTCTTAATTATAATACAAATGTATTGCCACCCTTTAGACTAAAATGTGAGTAAAGCTTTCTTACCATTAAAAAAGTCTCCGGTTTTCTGCTCACACCATACGAAACACAGCAGCATTATGCTGCTATTTCACGCCGGTATTCTAAGAGCCTGGTCCTTTCAAGGTCTAGTCAACCCGTTCATGTTGCAGATATAATATAGCAGTTGTGATGTCGACTGTCTGCTTGTTTGTCATTTATTTATATATAACCACTCATATATGTACTTAAAAGTTTAATTCATCCATTAATAACATTATATTAAAATTTATTTTAAAATACAAAATAAATAGATTCTACTAGGCACAGCAACAAAATTCTTTAACAAATAGTTATGACAAACACTCGTCACTTTCGTTAGTTTGATGGGACAACAACCTACAGCAAAATAGCTTTTGTGTACGCTCAGTAATTCTCATTATGTTTACACGAAAAGTTAACTACGTGCGTAAAACGGGATTAGGTGTTGTAATTGTTAGTGATATGTAGCTCATATAACATCATTAATAAAGGTTATTTATTCTTACTGCAGCTACAAAGCAGAGGGGAGATAATGTTTCATTTTCTGCCGACTTCATAAAGGAGGAAGTACTCAAATCTGTCATGATGCTTTTTCGAGCACGTAAAATTGGTAATCATGTTGTAGCTACATTATGGTTACGATACGATAGCGGCAAATAATTTCTGTAAAGGGTCCATGTAGACTAATAGGGTCTAATAAAGAAGAAAAAAAAATTGACAAAGATACATAGGACAGGTGTACAAAACATTTTATAAAATATGTTACAAGAAAAACTGTTTTAAAAGATAAAATTCGTAGGATGAAATTACTTAAAACTAAATAAATTTGATATAAGTTTATAAAGTAAATATAAAAAATATATTGACATACACAGTAAATTACAACAAATACGATACGTCGAGTTCACTCAAATAAAAACTCCTTCAGATTGGTTTCAGCTTTAATAACGTTCGTCTCCAATGTAAACGGTCCATCTGTAAAACAGATAATGTAAATGTAAAAGAGGTAATAGGTGGTAAAAACTAAAGCCTCAAAATGCATATTCATCCTTGCCTTTAGATTTCATGGTTAAATGAGCAGAGGATTTTGCAAGTATATTTTTTGTTTTACTCTTAATAAAAAATCACTTTGGTCGAAAGGTTAGTAATCGCTCGCTTTAGATACAAAATCGTTTCATTTACAAAATGAAAAATGTTTCTTTTAGGAAAATCATTCTATGAACAATTTCAAAAGTATAACAGAATTTAACTTATCGAATTTAATAATATTAACGATACTTGCAAAGTTGAGGGGAGGGATACGATACATGCTACTCTGTCATTATCATGTCATGACAACTTGCTATTTACATGACTAAGTTGAATTTCCTAATAGCTCGGTTATCTCATTTAAAAACCGTGTAAGGACTATAACCTAATTTGAATTGAATTTAAATGAAGGTATTTTTATAAGTAAGTAATACTAATAATATTAAGTTGTTACCTTAGTTTCAACATAATACTAAACATTTTTGGTGGTTAGTAATGTTTTGTGTCTTTTGTTGTAGATATGAAAGCTACTCAAAAAAAATATTTGAAAAAAATGTTAAGCTTTCCTTAATTCTATGATAATAGGATTCTATGATCAGAGAATCAATAAAGTAAAAAAGAACAGAAAGAAGTTAGATTTTGAAACACACAGCAGTAGCAACTCTCCATTAATTGTTAGCTATTTTGTCACTTTAATAATAAGATTATAAATTATTTTATATAATATTTCAGATGCAGGGATTATAGTCAAATCAAGAAAGAAAACATCTTGAGGAAAACTGCATGTCTGAGAAATAAGAAAAAAAAATATTTCGAAGACATGTCAAATTCGCCAACACGCATTAGGGCAGCGCGGCGGACATTTCCTTGTCCTAAAACCCTCTCAGAAATGAAAGGAGGCCTGTTCCCAGCAGTGATACGTATATAGGCTGTAACTTTTACATCTTTCTTACTAACATAATGTTTTAAATATCAACATTGTTAATTGACCTTACCGACTTCAAACCACTCCGTCCTTGAATATCCAGAATCTTCACGCGATGCGACTATAGCTTCCCTTAAGGCAAAAGCTACGCTGACTGCTAAGCACGTAGGTGGTTCCGTCACCGCTAAAAATATAAATAAATTAATATAATTATTTATATATGTTTATTTATTGCATTATTATTACTTTTTTATAGAATGAGGGTGACAAACGAGCAAACAGGCCACCTGATAAGTGAAGTTGGTAAAATTAAAATTTTTGTACGACTGACTTCTATATCAATAAAATGAGAACATCATCAAAGTAGTTGATATCAATTAAATACGCATTATTAAGGATAACTCAAAAATTACTATTCAGATCTTGATCAAATTTATATGGGACAACATGAGAAGCACCAACAAAAGAATCATCAAATTCGGTTCACTTAGAAAACTATTCTGAGGTAACACATATTAAAAAAATACGGTCGAATTAAGAAACTCCTCCTTTTTTTGGAGTCGGTTGAAAAAATATTCACCAATTTCTTTCTTCTCGTTTAAGAATTTTCTTAATAAAATTGATGTAACAACGAACTTACATTCAACCTGATTTTTAATGGCTGTTGCAGTCCATGAACACGTGCTGCCAATTTCAAACAAAGAAGGCTGCAGATACGTTGTCACCTCTGAGAATTTAAATGAAATATCTCATAGTCTTTTACTACACTGTCCTTAACTATACACTTCATAGTGGAACACAGCAGTGCAAGTATAGCTATTTGGTGGCAGAAATAGGTCAAAGCCAAATTATCTCCATCACACTCTCTATAGACGGACTCATACCTGAAATAGATTCTCCCATCTAGTAAAAAAAATTAGTAAGAAAGATCTATAAAATAATTGTTATCGAATTATTCATATTAAAGCTTCGAAGAGTATTCAAATTCTTGTAATTCTTATTAATATTAAAAAATTGATATCTTGCCGTGTAGTGGCGGTCAAGAATATCCACTACCCCATATCCTCCCGTGGGTGTCGTAAAAGGCGACAAAGGGAAACAGGCAGAAGATGGGCAGCAGCATCTTCCTGATAATAGCCAAAAATTATAATAAAAAACTGCGGTTGCCAACCCGCTCGCCAAGCGTGGCAACTATGGCAAATATCCCCCCAATGACTGAAGCAACAAACAGACGGCCCCCAGTCCCCGGCGGCCCCGCTATTCCTGGCTACGGTGGCGACCATGGTAACGGCGGGGCAGGGGGTGCTAAGAATCTCCGGTGGAGGTTCGGTTGCCACCTTAGACGACTCGATCTGGCAACGTACAACGCACGCACCCTGAGGACTGACGAGAAGATCGTGGAGCTGGAAGAAGAGATAGACAAGTTGCGCTGGCATATTATAGGATTATCCGAAGTCCGAAGAGAGGGGGAGGACACGGTAATCCTCGAATCCGGCAACTTGCTCTATCACCGGGAGGGCGACCATCTGTCCCAAGGAGGTGTCGGATTTATCGTCCACAAGTCTCTCGTTAACAACGTTGTAAAGATCGGGAGTGTGTCGACGAGGGTTGCGTACCTTATACTCAGAATCACCAAACGGTATTCGCTGAAGGTCATACAGGTCTACGCACCAACCTCGGCACACCCCGATCAGGAGGTGGAGGAAATGTATGAGGATATCTCTAGAGCCATGCATTCCTCCAAAACCCAATATACGGTGTTAATGGGAGACTTCAATGCAAAACTAGGCACAAGAGAGAACGGTGAGCTGAAAGTAGGGAAATTTGGAATAGGGCAACGGAACCCAAGGGGCCAGCAGCTGGCCGACTTCATGGAGAAAGAGGGACTCTTTATGATGAACTCTTTCTTCCAGAAGCAGCCCCACAGGAAGTGGACCTGGTCGAGCCCCGACGGTTCGACAAAAAATGAGATTGACTTCATTATGACGACCAGACGACAACTGTTCAGTGATGTCTCCGTGATCGCAAGGGTGAAAACTGGTAGCGATCACCGAATGGTTAGAGGCACACTGAACCTAAACGTTAAGTTGGAGAGGTCTCGTCTAATGAAGTCAACGCTCCGTCCCCCTCGTGCTCTAATCCAAAGTCCCGAAACCTTTCAGCTCGAGTTACAAAACCGTTTTCAGTGCCTAGAAGACTGCAATGAAGTGGATGATATGAATGACAAGCTCGTGGAAACTGTCCATGCGGTCGGAGCTAAGTTCTGCAAGACCCGCCGCAGAAGAACACAAAAACTCTCCGATCACACTCTTAATCTCATGGCTGTTAGACGGGAGATGAAGCTACATTCTTCAACAGACTTGACAGCATACAGGCATCTGAACAGACAGATCTCCAAATGCATGCGGCGGGACTTACGCAACTTCAATACAGCTCGTATTGAAGAAGCGATCGAGCGGAACCAAGGCTCCAAAGTCTTTGCCAGAGATCTGTCTGCCAGAAAGAGCCAACTGTCAAAGCTGAAGACAGAATGTGGCAGCATCGTTTCCGGGACACCTGAGATTTTGAGTGAGATTGAGAGGTTCTATGGGCAGCTGTACACGTCATCGTTGGAGCCACACGCAAGTGTGAGTAACGATCCAAGAGCGAGTCTCATCCGACACTATTCCGAAGATATCCCGGACTTCAATCTGAGCGAGATTAGAATGGCTCTCCAGCACCTTAAAAACGGTAAGGCCCCAGGCGAGGATGGAATTACAGCGGAGCTTCTGAAAGCGGGTGGAAGACCGGTACTTGAAGTCCTTCAGAAGCTCTTTAATTCCGTCCTCCATGGTGGCATTACACCGGAAGCGTGGAGCAGAAGTGCGGTGGTCTTGTTCTTCAAGAAAGGTGACAACGCTCTCTTGAAGAACTACAGACCGATTTCCCTTCTGAGCCGCGTCTACGTGCTGTTTTCGAGAGTCATTACGAATCGTCTCGCGCGCAGACTAGACGACTTCCAGCCTCCCGAACAAGCCGGTTTCCGAAAGGGCTTTAGCACCATAGACCACATACATACCCTTCGGCAAGTTGTACAGAAGTCCGAAGAGTACAATTTGCCACTATGTCTGGCGTATGTGGACTATGAGAAAGCCTTTGATTCCGTCGAAATTTGGGCGGTGCTGCAGTCCCTTCAGCGGTGCCAAGTTGACTGTCGGTATATCGAAGTGTTGAAGTGCTTGTACAGTAGGGCTACGATGGCTATCCGAGTACAGAACCAGAGTACGAAACCTATCCAATTGCAGAGAGGTGTAAGACAGGGTGATGTCATATCCCCGAAACTCTTCACCGCTGCATTGGAAGACGTTTTCAAGCTTCTGGACTGGAAAGGGTACGGTATCAACATCAATGGCGAGTACATCACTCACCTTCGATTTGCCGACGATATAGTCCTTATGGCAGAATCGCTGGAGGGCCTAAGCACTATGCTCAATGACCTCAATAGTGTTTCCCAACGGATAGGTCTTAAGATGAACATGGACAAAACAAAGATTATGTTTAATGTCCATGTCACACCTATGCCGGTAGTTGTTGGGAGCACTAAGCTCGAAGTTGTTGACGAGTATGTTTACCTGGGACAAATAGTCCGACTAGGTAAGTCCAACTTCGACCGAGAGGTCAATCGACGGATTCAACTCGGCTGGGCAGCGTTCGGGAAGCTACGACACATCTTCTCGTCAGACATACCTCAAAACCTTAAAACGAAATTGTACAACCAGTGCGTGTTGCCAGTGATGACTTACGGAACTGAGACGTGGTCCTTCACTGCTGGCCGTATGAGGAAGCTCAAGGTCGCTCAGCGAGCTATGGAGAGGGCTATGCTCGGAGTTTCTCTGCGTGATAAACTTAGGAATGAGGATATCCGCAGTAGAACCAGAATAACCGACATAGCCCGACGAATTAGTAAGCTGAAGTGGCAGTGGGCCGGCCATATAGCTCGAAGAACCGACAACCGATGGGGAAGAAAGGTTCTCGAGTGGCAGCCTCGTACCGGTAGGCGAAGTGTGGGGCGTCCCCCCACGAGATGGAGTGACGACCTGGTAAGACATGCAGGAAGTCGATGGATGCAGGTGGCTCAGGACCGTGCTTTGTGGCATTCTTTGGGGGAGGCCTATGTTCAGCAGTGGACTTGTGAAGGGCTGTAATGATGATGATGATGATCTTTAATATTGAATTTTTGTATTTAGACATATAAAAATTATTTCTTCTGTATATGAATTAAAAATTGGTCCAGACAACTTGATACTAAGTTCCCTTAAGCAAGGTGCATTTATTTAATTAGTATTAAATATTGCAGGACAGAGAAAAAAATAGATGTGGATATTTTTCCAGTACATGTGCACCGACAATGCGTATATTTATTTATAAAGGAAATATATATACATAACTTACACTTAGCTCCCAAAGTACCAATTGGACTGAATGAATTTTTTCGCAGCTTAATTCTAAAGTCAATAGGTATATCCTTAGCTAGAGGCACATGATAGTTCCAAGCCCGATCGGTGAGCAATTCGCCAGTATTATTGTCGTAGATCAAGTGTTCACATGTCCAATAACCAGTTCCCATAATAAAAGCCCCCTCTATCTGATAATAAAATAGAGTTTATTTTAATTATTTTAAATAACTAAAATATAATAAAACATTATGAGCATTAATGTAAAAATGTATTTTAATTTAATAAGTAACTTTATCAGCAAATTAATTGATATATATTGTCATAGAATAAGGGTAACAAACAAGCACAGAGTCCACACGATGGTTTGTGGATTTTGTAGCCCATAGATATCTACATCTATCCTTAGTTAAAAATCAAAATGTAGATGCGTTGTCATCCCAGAGGACTAAGGTAGAATGCCTTGTTTCCATTAAAATGGATCTCCGGTTCTCTTCACTTATAATATGAAACACATTAACATTTAGCTCATCTTTTACGCTGATATTCTGTAAGAGCTTGGTCCTTCTCCAATCGAGTCAATCCATTCGTGCAACAACCATTATATAGCTGCAGCGTGCTTCTACCTCAGAATGTATTAAAGTTGAGTGGTAAGCAGTGTGCGACCATAGTATCAGATTCTAATTTCACTGCTCATGATAAGTAATGATGTGGCGTATCCAATGGTATTTTTAGATTGGAAATTTTACCTTTCTCACAAGATCTTTCTTGGACTAAATGGGATGCTAAATATATTACGCTGCATTACAAAAGCACAAACAGCGATCGAGAATACAATCTCATATGAAATTACTGGATAATTACTAAATTGGTGTTCATGAGCGACGATCGACACTCACCATCAGGTGAGCCAAATGCCCGTTTGCTCCGTCTTCTATAAAGAAAAAGTAGATGCAGTGACCCATTGACTTCTACATCTAAATCAGTTATGCATCAAAATGCGGATATCTTATCACCCTTTATGACTACTATGGAATGCCTTGTACGAGATCTGTACGAGAGGTCTTCGGTTATCAACTCTTGACATACAAAACACAACTGTATTATGTTATTTCACGCTCGTATACTAAGAGAGCGTGTTTTTTCCATAGTTGAGAGAAGCATATTTTCATTACAACCTATATTCTATTTTTTACCTGCCCGATATCCAATTTTGGATTTATACTCAAACCAACATCTTGCATAATATCAACTCTTAAAATGTCATGTTCTCCTGTCAAAATGTCAAGTTCAACTTCCGTGACTACCGCTCCTGCCGATCTGTAAGGTTCTTCGTCATTAGGTGTTACTCTGTAACTGGCTTGAAGATTTATACCTCGCATATATGCGGTTTCTATTAATAACTCCCAAGTAGGCTCATTTAATATTTCTCTAACTATAGACAAACGATCTAAAATAATTTGGCAACATTTGATAGCACCAAAACAAACAGCATGTGTTGTACGACTACCTCCGGTGATAATGGTGTTTGGGTTTGTTGAAACAGTAGTAGGTTTGATCTTCACTTTGTTTAAGGGAATTTGTAGCACGTATGCTACAGTTTGAGCAACTTTTGTGTTAATTCCCTGGCCAATTTCTATTCCTCCGTGCCTTACTTCCACAGAACCATCACCGTGATAAACTGTCATTAAGATATGAAAATCCATTACAGTTGAGGCAGGCCAGCTCATGAGTGCTAATCTAAGCCCTCGTTTCTTCCAACGGTTTAATTTGTTAAATGTTTGTACTTCCTCCTTCCGTTTTTTATATTCACTATCTTCCATCAAAGTCGAAACTATTTCTGCTATATCTGTATATAACGGATTTAAGTTACTTAGACGAACTTGCAACGGATCTCTGTCAAGCACATATGATATGCGTTCCATAATATGTTCAGTCATGGCTATTGCTTCAAGTGCTCCTAGTATTTTAAAAATTGAAAATATTTAGTAATGTTTAAAATATAACGTATCAGTAAGAACAATAATTTTATATAAAAATAAATCTGAAGCTATAATTACCAGGTGATCTAGCATATGTATTGGAAGCTGTATCCGTAGTTACATTAAATAATTTATACTGCCACCTTTTGTTATCATAGCAATTCTTCACAGCAGATACTGCAAATACTAATAGTGGGTCACTGACAATATACCCATTATCTTCGTATAGATGATATTCCAAGTATTGAACTTCGCCGACATTATTTACTCCAACCTGTATAATTTAAATTAGGATATAGGTACCAGTTATGTTCAATATTTTTGGATTGTCATGGGAATGTGGAAATTGAAGAAGTCTTCTAATCATACATTAATTATTATAACCGTTTAATCACCGTCCTTAAGAAATGCTAGTGAAATCTATTGCTTTTCAAAATTTAGAAAAATATATTTATTTATGCTTAGTCTGAGATATGATTTAAAATTAGTTTAATTTAGTCTACTTTAGTAGTCTTTAAAATGATTCACACAAATTAATACTGATGATTACAATTTACAATAATAGTGGCACCGATAACGGAGATCAAAAACACTTTCGACCAGGTGTTTTCCTGCTGGGAAAATATTGCAAATATGCCTTGCAATATATCTTGCACCGCTAATTCTGCTCATAACTCTAGCCTGTGGGACTTGGGTTCATCATTTATGGAAGGCTTTTCTGCAATGAAGTTGTCCAACGGTAACGTTTTCATAACTATACCTCGTTACCTCACTCTCCGTAATTGTCAAGTGAAAAGCAATTAACACTTTAGGAGTCGCTAATGGGTCCAACAAACCCAGCCCTTAATATATTGCTTAGTAACTATTGAAATTAAACGACGACTAGTGTAGCACAGCAAATGACGATATTGGTAGTCAGTTAGTTTAAAATGTATCAGTAGACTGTTGGAAAATGTGATTTTAATTCAAAGGAGATATTGCATTTTTCTTATGTTTATTTTTTATTTTACTATGATGATTGATCCCTCTTTATTTCGTATAAGTAAGTTCATTAATGTCTAAGTAAACAGAAGTTTTTGTTTGAAATAAGTAATAAAAATTGTAATAATTAGCCAAAGCCTTGTCACAAAACTATATACAAATTTAGTATATTTTTGTAATAATTTTTGTATAAGTAAAACGATAAATATTAGTATTTCATTCAATAATGTTTTTCTATACGCATTGAATCCTTACTAGAAATTGAACATTTATGATTTCAAAGCAGTTTTTGAATAAGCTAATGATGTTATACTGGATGCAGTGGACCCTGTAGCGAGTACTTGTACTACAAATGAGGACGTGACTCGTGAAGTGTTAAGCTGTGAGAATTTTAGAAGATAACAAGTGGTTGAATTAAAAAAAAATTAACAACCGATTCAATATAAATAAAATGAGAACGTCGTAAATGTAGTCGAAGTCAATTAAATACGCATTATTAAAGATAACTCAAATACAACTGGTCTGGTCTTGATCAAATCATATGGGACCACATGAGAAGCACCGTCTTTGAAATAAAAAAAGAATCATCAAAATCGGTTCATCTAGAAAAAAGTTCGGAGGTAGCACACATAAAAAATGCTGCGGAATTGAGAACCTCCTCTTTTTTTGAAGTCGGTTGAAAAATAAAACTATTTTATTAAATGTGTTCTCTATAAGTCCTAATAAATTTATAAGAAATTTCCTTTTCTGTAATTTCTAATCAGTTTTATTATTAAATCTTTTATAGCTATCCGTTTAAATAGCGATTTGATTTCAACTTTAAGATGTCTTTTATCGCGCTTATTATTATATCTGATGAATTACTATCTAATAATGGTAGATAAACAGCAGTTCAAAAAAGCTAGACAGTACTGTAACGTCGCCATAACTAGCTGAGAGAATCTTTAATTAAAATCGTTTGCAGGTGAGCCTGATATGACAGAAAAATTTCTCGCCATCATAATAATTTTTTATACTTGTATTACAAAATGCTTTCAATGTATATAATTACTTCATACTCCCACAAAGAAGGGCTTCGTTTACCGACTATTCTCATATTGGCTTGCATACTCATAACAAAGCGACATGGTCGATTCGTTAAATGTGTCACAAGGGCACAAGCACAGGCTATCATGCCATTTCGAAATATCTTGGCACCGAATGCTCCTCCCAATCGTGTTATGGATAAGTTTATCCTGAAAAAAGTTTATAAAATGTGTTACACCCAAGTATTGCTTTATACATACGACAAGATGAATTGAAATAAATTCGGTACCTATTTTGTGCAATTTTCAACGCTTGAGATATTCCAACGTGTACTTGATCTGGCCATTGGGTTGCCGCTAATACTTCTATTCCATCTTCATTCGGTTTGGTGACACAAGTTTGGGTCTCCATATGATAATGATATTGCCAGAAAATGTTACTCCGTCCCTTAATAACTTTTTTAACATCTAAACCTTTATCTCTAGCAGGAATAATAATAAAAACTGATACTCGTTCAGGTTCCCTAGTTATTGCGTCACTAATGGTTAATACAGGTTGTTTTTTGATATTTTTATACTTAGCCTTTACGAGTAATGCAGCGCGGTTAGCAAGCTTCTCAGTTTCAGCTACAATTATACCTATAGGTTGATTATAGTACTTCACATTGCGTTCACAGATTATTTCTTCTTTAGCTAAACCACCTTCAATATTTGTAGGTATAAAATTATTTGAACCAGGTATATCCTTTGCCGAAAGGAATGCCAATACACCGGGTAGTTTCTAAACAAAATCAAATAAAAAGTTCAATCGAACGTTTCTTTATTCATCATTCATTCATTGATGGCAGCCTACATAAAATTCTATTACTGAACATAAGCCTCTTCATAGATTGCCCCGTAAGGGGTATTTTTGTCATAGTTGCCACGTTTGGCAGGTGGGTTGGCAACCGAAGTTTTGTATTTATTTCCTATATATAGCTATTATTTAAAGACGCTACTGCCCACCTCCGTACTTGTTTCCCTCTGTCGCCTCTTACGACCACAGGGAACGATATGAAATAGTAGATTTTCTTACTTCGCCACTACTCGGACAATATTCTTTATATTTAAAAATATAATTTAATTTTTGTACTCTGTCAAATTAAAATTAAATCAAATTCATTCAATACTTGAACACTCATACTTACAATTGCTAACGATGGATCAATGTCTTCAATTTCTCCAACTGTGATTTCAGAGGGGACAAAAGCACAGAATACTTCTCTGGGTATAGTTGGAATATCATTTGCATATGTAGCTTCTCCTGAGCACTGTATCAATGCTTCTAGCCTGGGAATGGGCTCATTTAACGGCCAAATTATTGGATTAGTATCAAATTCCTGTGATCCTTTTGATAGAGGTCTAGTTTTTCTAAAGTCTCTAGCACCAGATCTGTATCGCGGCTTTAGCTTCTTTTCAGGGATAAGATTTAGTAAGCCCTTAAATTAAAATTAATACTCCATATGTATTAAGGAATAAATAAATCAAAAGGTTAATTGTTAACTTGTTCGTGTATTGTGAATTATCAGTCGATCGAAATATAATAATATATATAATAATAATAGCTACCTATTAGCTTCTGAACTGTCACGTGCATTAAGTAATACGTAAAAAAGACCACTTACGTAGTATTTATATATAATGGGTCCGCCAAATAACTTTTTTTTTAAGCTATTAAAAAAAACTACTAAATATTTTTTCAAATTTCTTTTTTTATTTGAAAGTACAATCCTTTCGGTTAATGATGGAAAATAATTTCATTCAAATGGCTGCCTCGGCTGGCCATGCAGTAGCCTACACGATCGGTCCAATTTTTGAGTACATTATCGATTGTGTGCAGCTGTATTTCACCAATGGCTTCACGAATATTGTCCTTTAAAGCGTCAATTGTCTCTGGCTTGTCTGCGTAACACTTATCTTTGACGGCACCCCACCAATAATAGTCCAACGGTGTCAAATCGCAGCTCCGAGGTGGCCAAACGACATCAGCTCTGCGGCTGATAATGCGATTTTCAAAAACAGGGCGCAAAACATCAAGTGTAGCGTCGGCTGTGTGGCACGTTGCGCCGTCTTGTTGAAACCAAATGTTGCCAATATCCTCCTCTTCAATTTCTGTGAACAAAAATTCGTTCAACATGGCCCGATAACGATCGCCATTGACTGTAACGGCCACACCTTGCTCGTTTTCGAAGAAAAATGGCCCAATTATGCCTCTGGACCAAAATCCGCACCAAACAGTGACTCGTTTTGGGTGTACCGGCTTTTTGATGAATGCGTGCGGGTTTTCTGTGCCCCAAATGCGACAATTCTGCTTGTTTACATACCCGCCAAGTTCGAAATGAGCTTCATCTGAAAAGATGATTTTTTGGCAAAATCCGCATATTCTGCAAGTCGATCGCAGGCCCACTTAGCGAAGCGAAAACGCATTGGATGGTCAGTTGGCTTCAACTCCTGAACCAATTGGATTTTGTACGGCGTCATACCAAGGTCTTTACGCAAAATTCGTCTCAATGATGTCTCCGAAATGTCCAATTGTTGAAAACGACGGTGAACTGATGTTGATGGCGTTTCACGCACACTTTCGGCCACAGCAGCAATATTCTCGGGTGTACGCACTGTTTTTGGCTTTTCACGCGTTGGTTTATCGATGAGAATGCCAGTTTCTTTCACTTTTTTCACAAGGTACCGAACATACGGAGCTGACGGTGCTTCATTTCTTCCAAAATCCGTACGCAATTTTCGCACACATTCTGCAACATTACCATGATTTTCAAAGTAACGTCGCAATATTTCCCAGCGTTGTTCAAGCGTATACACAACCATATTCGTTCAGCGGAAGGATAAAACTAATTATCTGTCAAATTAGACATGAGCTAAGTGTTGCCATTCACGAAATAAGCACTAGTTGAAAAAAAAAATTAGATGGCGGACCCTTTATAAGGTAGGTTGGTTCGTAGAGATATTCATATATAACCTGCATAGAGTGAAGTTTGAACTGAAGAATAGAGCGACGGTTGTAAGGACTATTTACCGTACACTAACCGTCGCTATATTACACTGAGTTCAGCTTAAATAAATTCAATAATCCAACAACGTAAAATCTAAGTAAAAACTTTTTTTCATTTTGTATAAGGGTAGCAAATGAGCACACATTCCACCTGATGGTTAATGAATACTGTGGCCCATAGACGACTAAATTTGCCCTGGATTAATAATCAAAATGCAGATGCGTTGTCACGCCTGAAGACTAAGGTGGAATGTACGTATCTAATAAAAAAATATCCGGTTCTCTGCACTCACTACACGAAACACATCAGCATTAAGCTGCTATTTTATACCGGTATTCTGTTACAGTGTGGTAATCAAGTCGGTTTTTCAAGTCGACCCATTCTTGCTACAACCATAATATGAGAAGAATTTTAAGAAAGATGTATTACTAACCTTATAAAATAAACCTAGGGCACACTTTTTTCTATATTCTGATGATAAAAATCCCCTTATCTCCTGAACTACAAGCTCATCTTCTAATACATGCAGGGCCAATTGTAACGTTTCATTAGTGAATAGCTTCCTTCCTCTCAAGAATTTCTCGGTTTTAACGGCATGTACAAATTTGGAAGATAGCCCTCCTATAACTATTCTAGCAGATGTTACTGTTTCTTGATCATTTAGGTTTAACTCATAAAGAAACGCTGCATTAACTTGTGCATGAGCATTTTGGGCGCGAGGCATTACCTAAAATTAAAATAAGACTATTCGGCAGATAATAATAATAATTATTATTATTGTTATTATTACATATGTATAATGATAATAATATTATTTTTATGTATTTATTTAATTTTATTGATATTTATGTATGTTTATCATTTTCATTTACAATTATATATTATATTACAACCTAACCAGATGAGAAAACTTTACATATACCCCATAATATTTATAATAAAAATTTAAATAAAAAGATAGTATTATAGTTTTGGGTAGTGACTATGATTGTATCCGAACTTCTCTTCAGCTAGTCCTCCTATCCCATTTATTGAAAGACACAAGTTTTGGAAGAAAATAGTGGTGATGAATGTTCATGAGAATTTCCAAGATTGCACCAGCAGGACTTTTCCCAACCACTTCGTAGAAGATTTTCCATCACGCAAGCAAACGGGTTGCCGAGCGCAAAAACAACACAAGTATTATGCTCTCAATTATGACTTTGAGAAATTACAGTGCAAACAAAAAAATATTGAATAATTTATATTTAAAAATTTTGTACAAATAACTTCAATATAAGTTATTAAGAATAACTCAAAAACTATTTAAAAGCTTTTAAAAAGTTACTTCGCAGACATCCACTCTTTAAAATAAAATGATAGTATGAAGAACACCTCCCGCCCTCCCTTAATTGCGTGCACTATCACCACTAATCCCAGCACTACGACTCCCAACACCACTACACTAGGAAAGATACACCACTGATGACGATACGACACGTGTTGTATTGTCGTCAGTGCTGTGTCTTGACGCACATCACGCAATTGAGGGAGGGCGGGAGGTGCTCTTTATAATAGGTACGACACATCATTTTATTTTATAGACCGGATGTGTGAGAAGTAACTTTTTTAAAGCTTTTAACGCCTGATTCCATTAATTATATCAAAAGCTATTGGTCAAACCTTGATCAAATTCATATGGGACTACATGCGAAGCATCAGATTTCAAATAAAATAAAGAACTATCGAAATCGGTTCCCATATTAAAAAGTTATTAGGTTATACACATTTGAATGGAGTACCGTCTCCGTTTGGAAGTCGGCAGAAAAGAAAAAAGTAAAAGGCAGTTTTAAAAAACTTAAAACAATAACAAATAATCTTATAAATAATAAAATGAGGAATAAAATTCTGAAGTTGGTGTTAAGACTTCGCGCATAGATGAATTAAAGTCTCAACTTTAGAATATCTAATGTTTTTTTTTCTCAATCTTACCTTAAATGATATGAACCTATAACTTTTTGATAATGGTGGGAATTTGACTTGTGTGATTAATTTGCCCGTCATATCTACGCCAAGAAAAGCCTCTGGAGTCATTTGGTCAGAACCATTAACACTAGCTGCAAATAAAGGAGAATCTTAATAAATGAGATTATAGTCTTAGAAATTAAATATTTTTTATTAGATCTAAACGCACCAATTGTTAAAATAGCGCAGACCGTCTCAAGAAGCAGAAAAACGTCTGACGAAAACGTTTGCTCTCTATGTTTTAGCATCAGATTACCAGCTATTGAAGCTATCTAAGAAAAAAAGTCTGTGTTATATATTTTATGTATTTTGTAATCTTACCTAATAACTACACATAAAAATAACATTCGAATCAAATCCTTACATTTCTGACGGGTATATGTGCAACCAAATTTAAATGTTCGGAGAGTTTCTGCAAATAAGAAAATTCCTCGTGTTTTTTCGACACTTGTTCAAAAAGATCTATGAGATCGTTTAGAGCCATTCCAGCACCAATTACTAGATTCTGGTCTATGTAGTAGTTCTTCAGCTCTTGCACTGGCTTTATATCTATTAGGACTTTCGGGAATGCAAAAATGGGCACAGCGCCTGTAACAATAATATTTAAGCGGTGTACAGCAATCTCCAAGTTTCAAAAAATATTTTCCCGAAAAACTGACTTACCCCTTCCAGTATTGCCATTAACCAACATATAAGAAGCTGTACCTTCCATTTCGAACACTTTGAAGATATCTTGTACTTCATTCACACGATACCATACGCGATTGTCCTTCAATAAAATCTTTTTAATCTTGTCTGCAAAGTTTTCCTTTCTGACAATACACCAACTTTTGTCACAGTTTAATTCAACCTCGCCTAGTTTCTTACATTGTGCTTCTTTTTTACATATTTTCAAATCTTCTATATCCGGAAGATAAGTATTGGCGTTATTAGTGGCAAAACTTTTAAATGCATCAAGAATTGGTCTATATCCAGTACATCTGCATGTATTACTACCAAATGAATCTTCTATTTGTGTTTGAGTTAAACCATATTTATGACTCTCGAGTAAACTAAAAACATTTAAAATAAAAATGCTACTACTTGGACGTACAATGCTTAAAAAGTATTTCCAATGTAAATATAATGTAACTTTAATGTTTGATTACCAAATGATGTTTTGTATGAAAGTGCTCATGAGTCCTACGATAAATCTTTTGTCATTATAACAATCAGCATTATAAGGCGAGTACCAAAATTTCAATGAATTAAGCGCTTTTTTTAAAATAAACCGTCATTATTTAAAAATTAATGAAGGGTGCTTAGAAGCTTCATAGATCACATGGAAAGTTTTAGCGAATGCTCCCATGTTTGGCAGATGTGAAGAAATACAAAGAAAAGTCTATATTTCCAGTGTATCGTTCATAACCTCGCAGATCATATTGTGCAATGGGATCACCAGCTTCCTTGCAGATCGGAGCATCAAGGTCGTTGTAGACGGTGCATGCTCCGACTATAAGCCTATTAACGCTGGTGTTCTACAAGGCTGTGTGCTATCACCAACGCTGTTTCTTCTGCATATCAATGATATGTTGCTAACTGATAACATTCATTGCTATGCAGACGACAGCACTGGTGATGCTTTATACACCGGCCGTGCCAACTTGTGTCTGAAGTCGAATCTTTGCTGAACAAAGTCTCGGATTGGGGTTGAATAAATCTAGCCCAGTTCAATCCTCAGGAAGACACAAGTTTGCGCGTTTACCGCGAAAAAGAACCCCTTTGTCGGGTCTCCTCAGTTTCAAGGCACTCCCCTTCTTACCTCAGCCAGTATCGGAATCCTCGGAGTGGACATATCGAGTGACGTGCAGTTTCGTGGTCACTTGGAAGAGATGGCCAAATTGGCCAGCTTGGCGTGCTCAGCAGAGCGGGACAGTATTTCATGTCGGCACACCACCTGCAACTTTACAAGGCGCAGGTTCAGCCTCCCCAGTGCCAGCTTGTTCCACTTGAGCGCATCCAGCACAGAGCGGCTCGAATCGGACGACCGAGTCCTTTCCGATCGGCTCGATTCATTGGCACTTCGAAGAAATGTTGCATTCCTTTGCATTTTATTTCGCATTTACCACGGGGAGTGCTCTGAGAAATTGTTCGGATTAATCCCAGCCGCCAAATTTCACGAACGCACATCGCGGCAGAACTCCCGATAACCATCCACACCATCTGGATGATTGACGGTCCACCACTGTGCTATTTAAAAGATGTTTTCTTCCTCGCACGACTTCCTTGTGGAATCGATTACCATCAGCGATTTTTTCCGACCGATACGACTTAAGGACCTTCAAGAAAAGAGCCTACTCCTTTTTAAAAGGCCGGCAACGCATCTGCAATTCCTCTGGTTCCCCTGATGTTGCAGTTGTTCTTGGACGGTGATAGTCACTTACCATCAGGTGAGCCGCATGCTCGTTTGCCCCCTCTCCTATAAAAAGAAAAAGATTTTATAAGGTTCATTTTTCAATACTAAAAGTTTTACCTGTACATACTCATAATCCAGCCAGGGCTGCAGTATCCACATTGAGTACCGTTGTACTCTGCTAATGTTTTCTGAACGGGATGATATCCTTGTTGGCCGCCAATTCCTTCTGTAGTTGTAATATTCCAACCCTCACATGATGTAATGGAGACCAAACACTAAAACATAGAACCAGTTAGTATTAATAAAATGCGAATATGAAAATAAAGGTCAAATAAATAGGTAACTTTTTTTTGTGGTATTATTCAAAAATAACTGCAACCAATTGTGACACTTTATTTAAATAATTAAATGACATGTTAAGAAAATATTACTATATTATGGTAATTCTCCTTTTTACAATATAAATGTTTTTTATTAATTTTAATATTATTACGATGAAAATATATTTTCGTTTATTTTATAATTAATTTTTTGTTCATATTTATTACTTATTATTTAAAATGAAATGTTGGTTAATTAAAAAATATTATTAAGAAAAACTGGTGTTGATAACAGAGTAAAATAACAGCTTGATGCTTCTGTGTTTCGTATGGTGAGTGTAAAGTACCGAAGAACCTTTTTACTGGAAATGAGGCATTCCACATTAGTTCTCAGGGGTGAATACGCTCTTCCTTTTGATTCTTAACTGAAAATAGATGTACGAGTAGATCTCTATGAGCCACATCATTCAATTATCATAAGGTGGACTGTGTGCTCGTTTGTCACCCTTATTCTATAAAAGAAATATTAGCAATGTTACTAGCATTAATCGTTGAATAAAACTACTTTTACGGATTCTATCGCGTTTAATTAACCTATTTTTTTAATTTATAAAAAGTTTCGGGTATTTTACAGCACCTATGGTTACGGGTCATTGAGTAACTCTGACATCGGGTCGTCAATTACCTCAGTTCCCCGTGACCATGGGTGCTGTAAAGTACCCTAAACGTCGGGAATTAATAAAAAAAGTTAAATAAACGCGATAGAATCCGTAAAAGTAGTTTTATTCACTGTGTAATGTTCAATTAAATATAAGAAATCATTAGCATTGATCGTATTTTTCTTAATAGTTTAAAATATTGCATAATAATATATAGCGCGAATAGAACATGTTTATTTCTCTGAACTTCAGTTATTTTTGAGACCATCTGGGCACCACCCCTTTATTTATATTTGCCAACAAGTAGTAGTGTACCATACACTGCTACTTGTTTCTATATAAAAAACAGACTACGAGACATTTCATCTTAGCTTCTCGGAGATCTGTTTAGTTGCAACACAATTAATTTGGGGTGTATATCATTTTTAATTCTTTTAATAAAATATGTGATTCATCAAAATAAAAGGCTTCACTCTATAACTGGCGCCTCATATATGTGTACATTTATATATCTATGTATGACAAGATTCCTTTTAATGTTACGGCCTTGAAATAATGCAAAATCACATGCCTTCTTAGGCATTTCATGAAGACTTTTATGATTTGCTTATATAAGTTTCAATTGGTAACTGTGGGGAAAAATAGTCTACTTGTTAGTTTCTTTCGCTTCTTTTCGCATGGTCTCCCTGTTAGCTTTGACTGTGACTTTCAAAAAGTGCTGAATAAACGCAAATATTTCAAATAAAAAGATTTTGACTTTGACACGTCTTCAATACTTAGGGGTGACATCGCAAAATGTGGCCCCTAAACATTGATTGTGTGTTAAATAAACGTAATAACTAAAAGGAGCAATCACAAAGTATAATGTTAAATATAAAGAGAGATACGCTCAATGGTGCTTTGTGTTTATTCAGACAAATATTAAAATATTATAATTCTATATATGCATAGGTAATACTACTCTTACTCTATAACGGACCTATATATTAGATTGGAATATCGGACGATGCATCAATACAGAGTTATTTTTCAAAGAGTATCCAAATTTTATATTTAAGTTTGTTACGTGGTAGAGCCATGCTGCAGCTATATTATGGTTGTAGCACGAATGGGTCGGCTCGACCGGAGAAGGACCACGCTCTCACAGAATACCAGCGTAAAATAGCAGCTTAACGCTGCTGTATTTCGTATGGTGAGTGTAGAGAACCGGAGACCCTTTTTACTGGAAACGAGGCATTCCATCTTAGTCCTCACGGGTGACAATGCATCTGCATTTTGATTCTTAATCGAAGAAAGATGTAGATGTCTATGGGCCACACCAACTGCTTACCATCTGGTGGACTGTGTGCTCGTTTGTCACCCATATGCTATAAAAAAAGTTCAAATACATAAATATTGATATAACCTTATTGCAGTTGAAAATACGAATAAATAAGGCTTCCACTTTTATTTGAATTTATGATAAATTGAATATGATTTTATGGGCAACAACTATGCGTACGCGATTCAAATAACAATATTTTTGCCGACCGAGTGAATTTTGCAAATGCTTGCGTGCGAAGTAAAATAGTAGTAGGTGTTAGATATTTATGAATGACAATCAGTTAAAATAATGCATTACCACGACTTATGAATTTTATAGATAAAATGGACAGAATCTCCCAGGGTTGGCTGGCAAATAATGCCGTAATACATTAAACCCATTCTTTGTAACACCTGTGGTAATTACAAAAGGGAATAAATTAAAAGATAATAATGTCATAAAACTCGAACAGATGGGAGTAAAACACAAACTAGGTTCCAAGACATACTTTTAATGAAGTTGTAACATTAGGTTGATTAGATTTTTATTTTATTCCCTTTTTTATGGTAACAGATATATGTTCGACCACTGTTCGGTTATATTAAGCACCGACAAAATAACAGCTCTGAGGCCGTAGTAACATTGCTACAGCATCATGCTTACCTGGCTTAGCCTTATTGTTGCTGAAACCCAATGTATTTGTGTATATTGTTTTTATTTTTGTTTGCTTGTTGTATTTTTGTGACGAATAAATAATTCATTAAATCAATTAATTTGGAAGGTAATTAAAAAATGTAGTAACTCTTACAGAATTCACAGAGAATGTCTTTCGATGACCATAAATATCTTCAGCTACAACGGATACAATACAGGTGCCACAGGTTCCCTGTTTGCACATGTACTTAGTACCTCGTAGGTTCAGATAATTACGGATGTAGTCGTTTATTGTTACGTCAGAGTCCACCTCGCTGCCCACTAAAATATAAAATTGTACCCTCAGTATTATTTTCAATCAATTCATTATTATAACTTATTTCGAAACATTGACATTTCCTATGTATTCTTCTTCTTCACCAGCTCATTTGGTTTGATTTATTCAACTCGCTTTTCAGGCGGATTGGTGAACGCTGATCGCAATATTTCGCAATTTTTACAATGCTCCACGTCACTTTTATTGAAGTTATTAACAAATTCCAAATATATGGACCAAATGACTAATTTTCACATTATGTGAGGGTTTAGTGCCAAAAAAAGAAAACCATGTAGGTGGCGCTGTAGTCGGGTTATTAATAAATAATTATGCTCATACTGTATAAAGTTCTGTGGTAATGCAGAGTGAAACTCTTCATACCATCTACCGGAATGGGCAGAACAACATCTGCCCAGCCAGTTAATGATAATAAATAATCGTTGCCACAATTACATTAATTACAATAACGATAACAGTGGTAGAGCCACGCGGCAGCTTTTGCTGTCGCACGGATGGGCCGGCTCGAACCGGGGTGGTACCACGACCTCACAGAAAACCAGCGTGAAGTAGAGGTTTACCTCTGCGTTTCGCTTGGTGAGTGCAGGTGGCCGGAGGCCCTTTTTACTGGAAATGAGGCATTCCATCTTAGTCCTCACGGGTGACAACGCATCTACATTTTGATTTCTAATAGAGGATAGATGTAGATGTCTATGGGCCGCAGCAACCACTTACCATCAGGTGGACTGTGTGCTCGTTTGTCACCCTTATCCTATAAAAAAAAAAAAAAAATTACAATGTTAATAAATACAGACTGATTATTTACCATTAAGGTAGTCGTAAAAGTTATGGGTTAGGTAATTATGTTATGCAGAACTGATCAAATGCACGAAATATAAAGTTATTCAGATTTGTAAGATAAATGCATTTCTTGTGGCAGAAGCCCTATTGCAATTTGTTAAAAGCTATTCCCCCGCGACTTTACCCGCATGGAATTTATTACGACTGGATGTCATGGGTTGTGAGTTTTTAACTGTTTTGCGCGAATCATTATTTTTTTTTTGTAAATAAAATTTCCCTAAATTTTTTTTTAAAATCGTTACCCCCACACTAGGATTTTCTCCTGTGTCGTGGAGGCAGTTTACAAACATAAATTGCACAAGGACAGACATCCAGACCCGGAACAATTATTACTCCTTATAACTTCAGCTATCTGCCAGTGAAAGCCATTACGGAGTTTAACCGTAACAGAAAGACAGACAGACAGACAAAAAATTCAAAAGATATGTTAGAAAAAGACTTCAATTTTATTTATTTGTATATAGGACTACTTGTTAATTCGCAGGTGACTTTCACACCAATAAATTTAAAAAAAGAGCCTATGGATTACTATTACGGCCAATTTGTGAATTGGATCATTTCTGTATTACACGGTCTAAATGTCTTCAGAATAATAAAATAAACCCAGAAAGATTAAAAAAACATTGAATCATAAACACGCTTTAACTATTTATTGCTTAGTAATGTCCTCCAGTGCGATTTCGGTCACGGCGGCAGAGACGAGCCATCTCCGCAGGACAGGATTATAGTGCCCAGGTGTATGCGCAAACACAGGTGCACTCACTCTCTATTCCCTTACTCTCATAGACCGATGGGTCGGTATACCAACATGACCGGAGAGAAATCCGGGGCGGGATTAACGGCTTTACGTGCTTTCCTAGGCACGTGGATGAGGAAACACAGCCCACTTCCTGACTCCGGGCAGCTACTGAGAATTATTTGACAGAAAAAGTCAATAACAGTTTTTTTGGTACGTCCCGGGATTCAAACCCTGGACCTCATGATCAGCAATCGCGTTAACGACCACTGGACCAGCGAGACAGTCAATTATACCAACAAACATTTAAATTTACATTATTGTGGAAAAGGAAAGAGATATGTGGAACCTAGAGCCGTGGTAGCTCAGATGGTTAGCGTTCGCTGTAAGTTTCACAGTACGCGAGAAACCCGGGTTCGATCCCCGCCGGCACCAATGAAATTGTTAATTGCAATTTCAAGTGCTGATTTACCACGTGCTCGGCGGTGAAGGAAAACATCGTGAGGAAACCTGCATGTCTGAGAAATAAGAAAAAAATATATTTCGAAGACTTAAATTATTAATATTGTGAAGTTCGCCAACACGGCAGCGTGGCGGACCTTTCCTTGCCCTAAAACCCTCTCAGAAATTAGAGGAGGCCTGTGTCCAGCAGTGGGACGTGTATATAGGCTGTAACTTAATGTGGAACCTATATCTTTCCTTTGATACATTACATACATGCAAGCAATATCTTCATAAATATCACTAATAGACTTGGGACTTCGGAATGTTATGAACATCCACCGTAATCCAATATAGTAGAACAATATAATAGTCTTTGACGCCGCTTCCCGTCACCAATCTCCCATGTTATGCATTAAATTATAATTTAAATTACTAATTATTTGTACTTACCAGAATATTTTTCGCCGTTAACTGTAAACTCAATCCTGTCCATTATTAACTTTGAATGTGTTTGTTAAAAACACGACCGAATTTCGGAATGATCTATATGGATTTATTTTTAAATTTTGAATTATTACTTATTTATAACTTCGTAAAGAACACGTTTAATTATATACTCTTTATCCGCACTCAAACAGCAAACTAGTGTTCTATGTATTACTTAATCGAGTTCAATTATAGTTGGAAGTAATTCTAATTGTTACTAATTTACTAAAATTATTTGCAACGTTCTGTAAGAACGGGTGGTATGTATGTGTACTGCAACTCTCCCTTCTAAACTGCGTTGGATTTTTCCACTTAATTAAACAGACAACAGTAAAGGCAACGCGATGCTTGCTGATTAACTGTGTTTTGTAATGAAATGCATGAATGCTTTTCATAGCTAATAAATACTAGTGTTGTAAAATAATTACAAAATGTGCATCTGAATTCATTACTTAGGATGTCTTGTACTAGACGGTGTTACATTTTACGGCTCAATCAAAAAGTCATAATTTCAAGCTTCATATCGCTACTAAGCTGTTCATTATGTACAACACAATATATCATTATAATTTTTTTTTAATTCCACTGAGTTTTTTGCGTACTCCATGCATCTAAGTATTCTTGGATTTACCGTTGCAAGACTTTAAGATACTGTTAGCTTATTCTACGTAGATCGGACAAAAAAAATTATATTCCAAGACTGAAGGTGACCCTGGTTAACTATAACATCGGTATGTCTAGCACCTCAGTCTCCCCGTGACCACGGGTGTTGTACAGCACCCGAATCATCAGGAGTGAAAATAAACAGAAATAAGTCAAATTAAATGCAATAAAAATTGTAAAATTAATGTTATTAATGTTTAAAGTGAATAACCCGCAACCAGCAGGTGTCTATTAAATGTAGTAGCCACTTACCATCAGGTAGACTGTAGGATCGTTTGTCACTTTATTTTCATATCACTAATCTTCTTCGGCGGCTTGAAGTATGTTTTAACGAAAGCACGCTTCAAGATGTAACCAATCTTGTCAGTGACACCTCTGGCATATGGCAGTACAGCAGGCACTCGCTCGACTGTGACGAAGAAGATTAGTCAGATTTTACCACCAGTCAAGTGTATTGTCCCTCTGCAAGATGCAGGAGTGTACAAGCTTTATTGTGAATGTGGTCTCTTTTATATGGGACAAACTAAAAGATCCATAAAAACCCGCATTAAAGAACACATAGCCGATGTGAAGAATCGACGCTCCGGGAAGTCTGCAGTCTGTGAACACGTACAGGATCGTCCCCGTCACTACAATAGATTTGAAAGACCACAAATCCTCGCTAAAGAACACCGATTCCTTCCAAGGATGATTCGCGAGCAAAATAAAATCAAAAAACATCCTAATTTCAATAGAGAAGATGGCTGGGTGCTGCCATCTGCTTGGAATCCCATAATTAATAAAATTAAATCCCAACCCAAGCATACAACTGTAAGCCTTCAAGATACTATAAGTTCATACTGCGTAGATCGGAACAAAAATTAATACTTTTTTAATCTGGAGGTAGCCGTGGTTAACTATGACTTTGGGACGTCATACACCTCAGTCTCCCCGTGACGATGGGTGCTGTATAGTGCTCGAAACGTCGGGAATATAAAATAAGTTAATATACGCGATAAAATCCGTAAAATCTGTTTTATTTAAATATCGTTTTAAATTTGGAAGAGTTAACATATACATAAACACTCACGCCTGTCACCCAGAGGGGTAGGCAGAGACTACGGACTTCCATTTGGTGCGAACCTGACACACCTCTCTCGCCTCCTATACATCCATATATCTACGCATACACGCTCGTCGGTTAAGGGTGCTCCTAATCTGATTATGTTCATTCTTTCTACATGACCAAACCAACGAAGCTTTCCTTTCTTAGTCCTTGTCACAACGTCATCTTGCAAACCACACTTTTCTCTTATCACACTATTTCTCACGCTGTCATTCAGATTCAGCCCTAGCATACTCCTTAAGGACCGCATTTCTACAGCATTTATTCTACTCTCATGCTACTTCTGCCAGACCCAACTTTCACTACCATACATTAAAGTAGGGACTAACACAGCATTATGAATTGCCATAAGTGCCTTATTTGACACATTCTGACTCCCCATTAAAGCGTGTAGAGCCCCATTCACTCTATTTCCTGCGTTCACTCGTCGTTTTATATCCTTATCATATCTACCATCCCTGCTAAATAAACATCCCAAATATACAAACTCATCCACTTGCTCAATCAACTCCCCTTCTATTCTTATTTCACATAACGTTTTACTTTCTTCTCTTTCAAAAACCATCACTTTCGTTTTACTTGCGTTCACTTTCATACCTCTTTCTTTTAATGACCAGTTCATTAAAGTAACCATCATTTGCAACCTACCTTTATCCAAAACTTACAAAGACAAAAACATTTTTATAGAATAAGAATGACAAACGGACACACAACATTCCACTTGATGGTAAGTATATGCTGTTGCCCATTGATATCTTCATGGAAGCGTTATCACCTCTGAGGAATAAGATGGAATGCCACGTTTCCATGTATTCTTGAAGACTAATATAGAATGTCTTTTTTCCAGAAAAAAGGGTCGCTGGTTCTTGTCTTCCCTAAAAACTAAGATAAAATGCCTAGTTTCCAGCAAAAAAGGCTCCGGTTCTCTACACTCACCGTACGAAACACAGCAGCATTAAGCTGCTATTTCATTCTGGCATTTTGTAGTGTGTCAAAGTGTCGTTCTTCTCCGGTTAAGCCAACCTATCCGTACTGCAACGTAAATATAACTATACTATATTTACTATATAATATAATATTCTTATTATATAGTAAAATATAGTAGTAATATATATAGTAGTATTATTATTATAACTATATAATATTTTTGTACGCGATAGAGCCATTCTGCAAATGTCTCTATCGCGTACAAAAATAACGACTCAACATACTATTAAACAAAGTCGCTTCCCGCCGTCTGTACGCTTATATCTTTCGAAGCACGAAATATATTTCGATGCTATTTTTATTACTAAACAGAATGATTTCAGAAAAAAGTTACGTATATTTATGCCATGTACTTTATATTTTGTATTATTCTCCCGTCTGAGTGTATGTGACTGAACTCCTCCTAAACGGCTGGATCTATTTCGATGAAATCTTGTATGTTTGATTATGTTAATTAGAAAATGGTTTAGATTGATAATTGGACCCTGTAGGCGGCTTTTTTGATGAGATCCAGAAATCAGCCGTGTAAATCCAGTTAAAAATATAATCGTAATTACCGTTATCGTTACGCTTGGTAGATCAATTAACGGACGCAACTAGTGTAGAGAACTAGAAATGTCATGTACTTTTTACGCCGTTCCCCATCGCCGATCTGAATATTTTACATGCATATTTTGATATTTTATGGTAATATGAATCGAAGGCCATTAGCTGTTACTGGTTATTTTCCATGGTCGCTTCTACGAAACCTATATAACAAAATGAGGTAATAGATTCTCCAGTGCGGATTTGACTATTTATATATCATATAACTGTAACATCATACCCACGAGATCAAGGTTTGCTAAATTTCTTCTAACGTCACACTTTTCTGCGTGGTAGAGCTATGCTACGACTTTATCACGACTATAGCACGAATAGGTTAGTTTGGCCAGGAAAGGACCACGCTCTTAAAAAACTCCAGCGTAAAATAGCAGCTTATGCCGCTGTATTTCATATGTTAGGTGTAGGGAAAGGGAGACTATTATTAATGTAAAAAAGGCATTCCATCTTAGTCTTTTTTATAGGATAGGGTGACAAACGAGTACACAGTCCACCTGATGGTAAGTGGTTACTGTGGCCCATAGACATCTACATCCAACCTCGATTAAAATTCAAAATGCAGATGCATTGTCTCCCGTGAAGACTAAGATAGAATGCCCCTTTTCCAGTAAAAATACAGCAGTGTTATGCCGCTATTTTACACTGGTATTATGTGAGAGCGTGGTCCTTCCTCTGTCGAGCCGAACCATTCGTGCTACTACTATACTACAAATATAGCTGCAGCATGGCTCGTCTACGCTCTTACAATTAAACCAGCTAAAAATAGCAGCTTAATGCTGCTATGCTTTGCATGGCGTAAAAAGTGTAGAGAACCAGTGATCCTTTTTACTGAAAAAGATGCATTCCATTATAGTCCTCAGAGTTTTCAAAGCATCAACATTTTCATTCTTAATCGAGTACATATGTAAATGTTAGTGGACCACAGCATCCACTTATCATGAGGTGAACTATGTGCTCATTTTTTACCTTTATTTTATTTAAACGCCACGGTCAAAAGTGGTTTCTTTTATGCCACCCCACAGGGCGTTAATAAATTGCTAACTATTAACAATTTCCTTGCTCAATCAGGCTTGGCAACACTGACCTCAAATTCCAAGTGTAAGCATTTAAGATACACAGCATCGAAACTGCAGCCAAACTTCGTTCGACTGCTTAAAACTCATTACCATACTTACAAACTTTGACAGAGTGCTTACGATGGGTTGCTGTATAGAATTAATTCAACAATGCGTGCTATACGAAACTCGATCAAACTACTTATCATAGCGTATTGTTATTTAATTTATACATGCGATCGTTAGTTGGTGTTGAAAATCCATTGTATATTCTTTATAGTACAAGGGTGACATCAAACCCTTGAACCCCAAAGAAGGGGTACATCTCTGGGGCCTCATACCCTAGTAAAAGGGGTACAGTGGCTCCAGTGACCCGCCTCAGAAACTAATACCACGCCACATTGGGTTAGGGAACAACGAGGTGGGCGTGACCCCTGAGAAGGTATGCCACTTAAAGATCGTCTGTTCTCTCTCAAAAGACTAAGATTACGGGTACCCTACGGAACGGCCCCGGTCTTGATGCCCATCATGAGTGGACTGTAACTTTGCGTGAAGTTGGAAATAATACATCGATTTATCTTCGTAATTTCCCCTTAAGAGTGTGGCATTGAAAATTGAAAACTTTCATTAATTTTTCCTATCACTTTCCCTACTATCTTCTATCTTGATTTAAACTGGAAAACTAGTAGCTGGTTCCGAACCGTCCCGAACGAATTTCCAAAATACCAGCCTCCTATCCTAGTACGTGAGCTATACTTGAAAGAGTACCGCGTGCCGCACGCCATTTCAACATAATCTGACACTAGTTTTCATATTCACACTATCACATTTAACCCCATATTTTATTTCTAAAAAACATATAATTACATAATTTCACCAGTAAAAAAACATACAAAAGTCTTGTTATTATGATATACATTACATCGCAATCACATAAAGACATAGAATATTCTTATCATTACATCGAATCTATTTACTTTTCGTAAATAATTATAAGTGTAAATTTACTTATTTTTTATGAAATGGAAAATTATTAAAATTAATTTTTAAGCGCGTCGGCAACTTTGTTCTTAATAGATTGTAAAAGTAGGTGTCTATAGGTCACAGCAACCACTTACCATCAGGTAGACCGTGTGCTCATTTCTTACCCATAAACCCTTAACTGTATAAAGTAAAAAATACATAGATTGATAAAACATCTGGATCCGCTAGATATTTAGTCGTTAATGTAATATTCTAAGAATTAATCTATATAGACTAGCATCTGCATTCCCAATTGTATTGGAATAGTTAATTATTTACGTATTTTATCATTTTGCACTGTTATATTAGGAAGTTGCAGCTGCCCATGTCCTGCACAAGACCCATGGAATGATATGGGGTTATGGATTCTCTTATGCTACCATTACACGGCGAACACCGCTGAACCAACAAATATGTCTTGTAAGAAATGAATATCCAACTTGTGTGTTGTGTTATTAACTGATATTTGTTATCTATGAAATATCATCTCTTTATTTACTTTAAGGTTGAAAGAATTTGAGAATCATTATTGAGAACACGATATATCACAAATACACATTTAATAAATTGGATGTGAGATTTTATCTCGTTTTGCCTCGGTAACCTCGATTCAATTAAAGCCTTTTGTCTCAATTTTATGCTTATAAGATTCTACCTTGATATGTAAATCAGTATATAAAGTGTTAAATTAAAGCTAATTAAGACGATGTAATAAAAAAATGTATTTATTTCCATTATGAATGTAATAATTATAATTAGTATTATTATTATATCACCATTATAATTGTGACACCAACTCTCAGTTTAGATACACATTTTTCTGAAATACATGAAACAAAAAATAACTATTTATAGAATTTCAAAACGGTAAAACACCCTAAAACCGATACCCTACAGATTTATTTCGAATATTCGACTAATCCGATAAGATACTGAAACAACCCTTGCACATCCCGATGAGGTGGTGGAGGAAATGTTTAAGGATATCTCAAAAGCCATGCATTCCTCCAAAACCACACAATACGGTGTTTATGGGAGACTTCAATGCAAAATTAGCCACAAGAGAGAGCGTAGAGCTGAGGCTAAACCTACATGACCTTCAGCAAATACCGTTTGGTGATTCTGAGTCAAAGGTAGGCAACCCTCGTCGACACACTCACAATCTTTAGAACGTTGTTAACGATAGACTTGTGGACGATAAATCCGACACCTCCTTATGACAGATGGTCGCCCTCCCGGTGATAGAACAAGTTGCGGGATTCGAGGATTACCGTGTCCTCGCCCTGTCTTCGGACCTCGGATAATTCTATAATATGCCAGTGTAACTTGTCTATATCTTCTTTGAGCTCCAGGATCTTCTTGTCAGTCCTCAGGGTGCGTACATTATATGTTGCCAGGTCGAGTCGTCTTAGGTGGCAACTCAACCTCCACCGGAGAATCTTAGCTTCACCTGCCCCACCGTACCCATGGTCGCCATCGTAGCAAGGAATAGCGGGGCGCCGGGGACTGGGGGCCATCTCTTCGCAACTTTCATCATAAGGGGATATTTGCGCACAGTTGCCACGGTTGGCGAGCGGATTTGCAACCGCAGTTTTTTATTGTAATAATGCTGTTATCAGGAAGATGCTGCTACCCATCTGCGGCCTGTTTCCCACTGTCGCCTCTTACGACACCCACCTACAATATACGGTAAAAGGATACGCGGAGTTATAGATATATAAGATAAGTTTATAACGTGGTAGGGCCATGCTGCAGCTATATTAGTAGTATAGTTTTAGCACGAATGGGTCGGCTCGACCGGGAAAGGACCACGCTCTCACAGAATAGCAGCGTAAAATAGCAGCTTAATGCTGCTGTACTTCGTATGGTGAGTGTAGAGAACCGGAGACCCTTTTTACTGGAAAAGAGGCGTTCCATCTTAGTACTTACGGGTGACAACGCATCTCCATTTTGATTCGCAAACAAGGATAGATGTAGATGTCTATGGGCCACAGCAACCATTTACCATCAGGTGGACAGTGTGCTCGTTTGTCACCCTATAAAAAAAATTATTCATGGGATTTATATAGGTATATGTATGTATAATATGTATATGTATATGTATGTGTGTATGTATATTCCTTTGTGACCGCCTTCGCAGTTTTATCACTGACCAAAGGTTGACCGGCAGAGAATGCTTTTAGCATTATGTCCGCCTTTTGTTCGTGTACTTAATATGTAAGGTTCAATAAAGTTTAAATAAATAAATATACTTTGTTTTCTATAATCGCGGTCTCCCCTTTTAGCGGTGCTTTAAATATGAATAAAATAAATTTTAACTGTAAAAATAAAAAATATTAAAATTAACAGATTTATTGAATACATAACATTAATCATGTTGAATAAAATTATAATAAGCAATCCATTCATAACAATTTACGAATTCATAACTTATCGATTTGTATTAAATTTGTCGAGATTAAGCCATCTAGCGTCTATTTTACGTACCAACTTGTGTTAATCAATTTTTGTTCGATAAAATGACTTTACATGTAGAATTAAAGGTTTCACTACTACCGCGTGTAAACTGCGCATATGTTTTTTTATATGTATAAAAAAAATAATAAGGGTGGCAAACGAGCATCCAGTCCACATAATGGTATAATGAATGGTTTAATTATGGTTGTAGTAGAATTGGGTCGGCTCGATCGAGGAAGGTTCATGCTCTTACATAATACTAACGTAAAATAGCGACGTGTTTCGTATGGTGAGTGAGTGTAGATAACCGAAGACCCAGTAAAAAACTGTCATCGGGGATGACTTATCCTATAAAAAATGTAGGTAGCTTAACGAGTTGCTTCTTAATTGAGTACTGAATTTATTACGTTATTATTGATTTTATTTCATATTTTGCTACTCAAAACGATCTCTTGCTTTATTTAATTAACGCACTCTAAGTGAGCCAGGTGCTGCTTTTGGAACAGCGCCAGTAGTTAGGATCTAAAATCAATTTTATTAAATTACATTATGAGGTGCTGTTAAAAGCTTTTTATTTTAATTAAATTTTTTAAAATGGACCTTATATTTACGCAAACGTTTTAATTAAATTTTCTTTTTGTTTCCTGACGTTTATATTATTTTGTAACATCCGAAAGAAGGTTAAATAGCAAAGTTAACGCCTATATACGTTACACAGCTGAGCTCAAGCCTCTTTTCATTTGTGAGAGTGTTATGGTTATTTTTTTTATACATTGTCAGATAATAAGAAAATTTTATGTCTTCGTACACGACACGTTGGTCACATGTCCATTTAACTAATTCTATAATTAATGCACTTTCTCCCTTTCTGGTAAGGCTAACATATTCTTGTAGGATAAAATAAAGACAGATAAACAAAACTCTATATCAAATTAAAAAGAATATCCCAAATAGCTATGATTTATTATCTGTTAATACATGATCCATGTGTTATGGATTTCGTTTGGCTTGTGACGAATAACATTATGAACTAAGTAAATTGTTGTCGATTAATGGAGGCGTAAGTGAATCAACTACACCATATCATCCCTTGGGTGTCTTGAGAGGCGATAGGGGGAAACTAAAACCGGAGATAGTCAGTAGCATGTTCGTGATTACAATAATCAACGGTTCCGAGGTGCATTGGCTTAGTAATGAATTGTAACTCTAGGTACTGCCGGTCCGAATCTCACACGAAATAAATATTTGTATGACCTACAAATAATTGTTGCGGGTCTGGATGGCTGTCCTTATGCAATGTATGTTTGTAAACTGCCTCCACAATACAGAGATGCAGATGGAAAATTCTATTGTGGGGGTAACTCAATGATTATGAAAACTTGGCATAATATAACCCATGTCTATCGTCGCATTGTTATTGACTTTGTTTAGCTTGTAATGAAAAATATTCAATCCACTACCCAATACGTATTAGTATTGTCATAAAGGTGATAGGGGAAAACTGAGAGTAAAGATGGATGCATGGTAGAGCCATGCTGCAGCTATATTAATGTTTGTAGCACGAATAGTCGGCTCGACCTGGGAAGGACCACGCTCTCACAGAAAACCAGCGTAAAATAGCAGCTTAACGCTGCTGTGTTTCGTATGGTGAGTGTAGAGAACCGGAGACCCTTTTTACTGGCAAAGAGGCATTCCATCTTAGTCCTCACGGGTGACAACGCATCTGCATTTTAAGTCTTTATTGAGGATAGATGTAGATGTCTATGGGTCACAGTAACCACTTACCATCAGATGGACTGTGTGCTTGTTTGTCACCCCATACTATAAAAAAAAGATGGGTAGCAGCAGCTTTCTGATTTCAACTCAATGATTATAAAAACTCGGTTAAGCAGTATTCGGAAGACTAAGACACGGCTTCTCTTTACGTACGTAGTGTACCAACACAACCACCGGGAAGAAAGGTTCTCGAGTGGCAGCCTCGTTCTGGTAAGCGAAGTGTAGAACGGTTCCCTACTAGATGGATAATATGTGGACTGAAATAACGGTCGTCTTGTTTCGGATTTGTTTACCAGGACAGGCCGCCTGACCTCGTACAAAATGCAGATCCGTCGAGCAACTGATCCGATCTGGTATCCGAGTTGTCGGTGTCATCGAGCAATACTGTTATAATGTATCTATGTGTGTGTGAAATTATTAGTTTATTGTTTTAATTATTATTTGTGATTTTCGTAGTAACAGACGAATGTTTTTGTGAGCCCAGATTTCTCTCGCAAAAAATAACAGACAATTTTGTATCGAGAAAAAACGCTATGGCTTCTCTCCTCAGGTCTGCCAGTTGCTCGAGTTGCTCAATGGGTTTGATAATAGTATAGGGTGTAAATTGTGATTTACAAAAACTTCATCGACAAATCTAAAAAAAAAAACAATAGCAGTACATAGCTGTCATTAAATTTCCTACATTGAAAACGAAGAATAAATTAGAAGTAAACATTATAAAGGTGTTTAAAGGTGTTTTATGTGGGAGGCCAATGATCAACAGTGAACTTGTGAAAGCCTGTAGTGATGATGATGTTTAATAAGGTTATTGGTTAAAGTCAATCTGTTTTAATTTCTGCCACAACATTGTTACCTTTATTCTGTTTTTAATGTCACCTCAACACTACCTCCTTTGTTCTTGTATACCTTTCTTGTACGTCAATGCATTTTCCACGGATCAATGGAACGTGAATGCTATTATCTATTTACGATCGACATCTACCTTCAATTAAGAATTAAAATACTGACGCGTTGTTGACACAGCTGATTATGAAGATGGAATATCCTGTTTTCAGTAAAAAAGAGTCACTAGTTCTCTACAATTAGCATACAGAAGTCAGCATCATTAAGCTGCTATTTCTATAAGAATAACTAGCTTTGCCCCGCGGTTTCAACTGCGTATATCACGCGTCTGAACCACACGGCACGATATGACACCTCACTCATAGAAGTGTTCACTGCTGGTCTCTCTCGGTTCTCAAAGGACGGCTAGGGTTTATGCTTCGTTCGCACGCTGCGCCGAGTCGAGTGTTGAATTATGTAAATTTTTTGTTATGTCATAAACTAAATGCCCAAATAAGCTGCTATAAAGAGCAAAGTTTATTTTCAAAAAGTTTTCTTGATGATGAAATAACTTTCGTTCGTAAGGATTAATATGACATGCCTAATGTTAACGATCATAAATTGCTTTTTAGCATTCTATATTTTTGTCACAAAATACGTTGGCTTATGTATAAGAAATAAGCATATATTATCACGGACTGTTTTTAGGTGGATTAAGGTCCTATATTTTTGTATAACATTGTATTTACGTATCGCTAACGATTACGCCAGCGCACGTGAATAAATAATTTCGGGAGCACATTTTCTTCTGACTAGCTTAATAAAAATCAATATTTAAGGCTAGCTGAGAGGGTTTGTCTAATGCTATATAGGCTATATTATTTCCCATCACTAGAAGTGAGGGTGTTTAATCAAACAAAAATAAAACAAAAAAAACTCTTCCTCTTTATTATATTAGTATGAATATAGCTTCATCACAGCGCAGTTCCCACGTACAAAATATTTAAAAACGTTTTATCTAATCAACTTTACTATTATTATACTATATCTCTCTGTGATAAATAAATACATATTTCCCATGAATTATAGAAAAGAATTAAGTAACTTTGTATTATAATATTATGCAACTGGCAAGTTCGACATTCGTTTTGAGCTATAATTTATGATTGAGCTTTTCCAAAACTATTGGAGCATGAATTCTAGTACAGAGATAACATCGAACAACATGAAAGGGCTTTGTTACTATGGCGTGCGCCAAAAAGCAAACTTCATACATTTCACAAAGCAAATTCGTACAAAAATGTATGTCAATGTATTCCTTAAACATATAAATAATCTTTTTTCTAATATTAAAGTGAGACATTTTTTAATTCATTCTTAGAGCGATGTTATACGCGTTAACAAAAAATCTCAGAAAATATAGAAAATGTGACTTCCGCCATGATTAGAAACTTTATCAAACATAGATTGTATAAAAAGAATTATGATAATGTTAAGGAATTTATGGATGATAATAACCCCTGGGATAGAGGTGCTTTATCATCATCATTACAGCTCTTCAAAAGTCCACTGCTGAATATAGACCAGGGAGGTCCACTGACTAACGCAGTTGTCAACCCAAGGAATGCCACAAAGCATGGTCCTGAGCTACCTGCATCCATCGACTTCATGCATGTCTTAACAGGTCGTCACTCCATCTAGTAGGGGGATGCCCTACACTTTGTCCCCCAGTACGAGGCTGCCACTCGAGAATCTTTTTTCTCCATCGGTTGTCGGTTCTTCGAGCTATATGGTCGGCCAATTGCCACTTCAGCTTACTAATCCTTTGGGATATTTTATTTCATTTATTTATTTTATTTATTTCTCATATATGTCCGTAAATCTGGTTCTACTGTGGATATCCTCATTTCTAAGTTTATCACGCAGAGAAACCCCCAGCATAGCCCTCTCCACAGCTCGCTGAGCGACCTAGAGCTTCCTCATATGGACAGCAGTGAAGGACCACGTTTCAGTTCCATAGGTCATCACTGGCAACACGCACTGGTTCTACAGTCTAGTTTTTAAGTTTTGAGGTATACCTGACGAGAAGATGTGTCGTAATTTTCCGACCGCTGCCCAGCCGAGTTGTATCCGTCGATTGACTTCTCGGTCGAAGTAGGATTTACCTAGTCGGACTATTTGTCCCAGGTAAATATACTTGTCAACAACTTCGAGTTCAGTGTCCCCAACAATATAGGCATAGGTGTGACATGGACGTTACACATGAATTTTGTTTTGTCCATGTTCACCTTAAGACCTATCCGTTAGGAGACACTATTGAGGTCATTGAGCATGGTGCTTAGTTCCTCCAGCGATCCTGCCATAAGGACTATATCGTCGGCAAATCGAAAGTGAGTAGTGTACTTGCCATTAACGTTAATACCATATACTTTCTAGTAGCTTGAAAACGTGTAGAGTTGCGGGGAAATAACATCACCCTGTCTTAAACCTCTCTGCAGTTCGATAGGTTTTGTATTCTCGTTCTGTACTCGTATAGCCATCGTAGTCCAACTGTGCAAACACTTCAGCACTTCGATATAGCGACAATCAACTTGGCACCGATGAAGGGACTGCAGCACCGCCCAAATTCCGATGGAATCAAAGGCTTTCTCATAGTTCACATACGCCAGGCATAGTGGAAAATTTTACTCCTTGGACTTCTGTGCAATTGGCCGAAGGGTGTGTAAATGGTCTATGGTGCCAAAGCCTTTTCGGAAACCGGTTTCTTTGGAAAACTGGAAGTCGTCGAGTCTGTGTGCGAGACGATTCGTAATGACTCTCGAAAACAACACGTAAATGCAGCTCAGAAGGGAAATCGGTCTATAGTTCTTCAAGAGAGCGTTGTCACCTTTCTTGAAGAACAATACCATCGCACTTCTGGTCCAGTGTAGTGCCACCATGGAGGACAGAATTAAAGAGCTTGTGAAGAACTTTAAGTACCGGTTTTCCATCCGCTTTCCGAAGCTCCGTTGTAATTCCATCCTCGCCTGGGGTCTTGTCGTTTTTAGGTGCTAGAGAGCCATTCTAATCTCGCTCAGACTGACGTCCGGAATATCTTCGGAATAGTGTCGAGTAAGACTCGCTCTTAGATCGTTATTCATACTTGCGTGTGGCTCCAACGATGACGTGTACAGCGGTCCGTAGAACCTCTCAATCTCACTCAAAATCTCAGGTGTCCTGGTGTCAGGTGTCCTCGGTCTTCATCTTCAACATTTGGGTCTATCCGGCAGACAGATCTCTAGCAAAGACTTTGGAGCCCTGGTTCCGCTCGATCGCTTCTTCAATACGTGATGAATTGAAGTTGCGTAAGTCCCGCCGCATGCATTTGGAGATCTGTCCGTTAAGTTGCCTGTACGTTGTCAAATCTGCTAAAGTCTGCAGCTTCATTTCCGGTCTAACATCCATGAGCTTAAGAGTGTGATCGGAGAGTTTTTGTGTTCTTCTGCGACGAATCTTGCAGAACTTAGCTCCGACCGCATGGACAGTTTCCATGAGCTTGTCGTTCATATCGTCCACCGCATTACAATCTTCTAGGCACTTAAAACGGTTTTGTAGCTCGAGCTGAAAGGTTTCGGGACTCTGGCTTAAAGCACGAGGAAGATGGAGCGTTAGTTTAGATACAGTGTGCCTCTAACTATTCTGTATTTCTTACTGTTTCTTCCCAGAACGCAGGTATTTTCGGAAATAGTGATAAATTGAACATTAGAGTGACTTTCACTTAGTACTATTCATAATCTACATGGAATAAAAAGGTTTCCATTTCTGTCTTTTTCTATTAGGTGGTAGAACCTCCTTTCTGCCTAGGAATCTGTATGGGTAGGTACCACCCCCTTATATATTTCTGCAGAAAATAGCAATGCTTACATTGCTTTTTTCCGGTTAGAAGCATATATGAAGCTATTATTGTTACAAAAACAAAGTTTCTCATGCGTTAGTCTCATATCCATAAGCAAAGTATAAGGCGGGTAGTAGGGTGCGTACCGCGAACTCTATAGGTCTTGGGTTTGAATCCAACATTCGCCTACAGCTGTGAACTATTCCTAACGCTAGCATTTTAAGCTTGCTAGGAGTTTTGAAAGGGCTATATTTAATATTTAAAAATGATGATAATACCAGGCTGTGAGGCATTTCATCCAATTCCTCGGGGTTTTCAACGTATCTGTAGAGTTCTTTGTATGAAGTTGGCTACATGAACTACAGTAGTTACTTACCACTTAGACTAGGCGTCTGTTTGTTACTTCAGTTTTAAGATTAGGCTGCAGCATGAATGGGTCGCCTTGAACGAAACCAGATTTTTTTATAGGATAGGGTGACAAACGAGCACACAGTCCACCTGATGGTACGAGTAAGTGGTTGCTGTGACCCATAGATATCTACATTTATCCTCATTAAATAATCAAAATGCAGATGCGTCGTCACCCGTGAGGAGTAAGATGGAATGCCTCTTTTCCAGTAAAATGGGTCTCCGGTTCTCTACACTCACCATACAAAACAGCAGTGTCAAGCTGCTATTTTACGCTTGTATTCTGTGAGAGCGTGGTTCTTCCCCGGTCGAGCCGAACCATTCGTGCTACAACTATACTACTAATATAGCGACAGCATGGCTCTTCCACGTAAAAATATTCCTGATATTTTTCGGCTAATTGACTAAAATCAAATAAAAATTTATGTACATGAATGTAGCGACGGAGCCATAGGCCAGATCCGCCGCTGGGGTCAGGAAGACTGGTATTTCTGAGTGCTCGTTTCTCCTGGCCTTATGACCGGGGTCATCTGTTGCGCAAGTTGCGTGAAGTTGGAGGCAACGGAAGAAGGCGCGCTATGTATTCTGGTGCGCCTTACCTGTGGAGGAGATGGGGGGGGGGCGTAATACTGTCCTGGAGAGGGCCTGCAATGTGGCGATCAATATGCAATGAAGGTGGAACACCATAGTGTTTTAGTCGATGCGATTCCGACATAAGCCGTCCTTGCCCCCTCAAGGCGGGTATGCGTAGTGTCCATGTAAAACAAAGAAAAAAAGGGCAGCCTACAGCCACTATACATACGTACTGACAACCTGGTATGAAATGAAGGAAGTCGACGGATACAGGTGGCTAAGCATCTTGTAGATTTGTGAGTTGTTGTAATATTTATGTATATGATGATGTTGACGATGACGATGATGACGATGGTCCAGCTAAGTGTTTTCCAACAATTTATAAATATGCTATTAATAAAAACTGTACATCTGTACGACATAATAAGCAAAGAAATAAATAATTCACGATAAAATGGCTTATAGTTTCACAAATATAAAGGAAAGTCACCGTCTTAACCGCAGATAATGTATCACTTTCTACGACGTTACTTTTACGGCTACAAGTAGGTTTGTGTCAACACTTTGCAGAGGAAATTATTTCCACTTAACTTTGAAAGTTGAAGACAACATTTGATTCAACGGTTTACTTGTGCAAGAGTTTTCTTTGTGTATTTCGAGGAAATTTAAGACTTAAAATATAAATTTACTAAGCTTTCTTTTTAGTTATAACGATAATGTCCTCCAAATCGAATTCGAGTCACAGAGGCATGTCTCAACGGTGACCATATGCAGATCGCAGAAGAATATTGCACGAGTTTGTGCGATTGGACTCAATGAAAAGGAGGGCTAAAAGGCTTATTGGTGACAACTATATGGTTAGAAGCAATATCACCAGTTCCGGGCACAGGTGCGATATATGACTACCTTACAGTTTTTTACATGATACATTTTAAAGAGCGTGCGTAGAAATTGCATCCTCCCTCTCCATTCCATCAACCGATCATCATACGTTATCGACATTCAACGCATTCGAACCAAACGGTTTGTTTCGTCGTTCATAATGCGTACACCAAAGAGGTGTAATAGTTTCCCAGCGTCTGTCTTTCTATCCAATTTTAATGTAGGTACCGTGTAGTGGTGTAAGAATATCCACTACCATAACGTTGCGTAGGTGTCACAAGAGTCAAAAGAGTGACATAGAAATAGGTGATATGCAGCAACATCATCTTGATAACAACTTAAAAATAATAAGTAACTGCGATGGCCAACCCACCTGCCAAGCGTGGCAACAATGTCCATATCACCCCTATGTGGCAATCTATGGGGTGGTGCCTTTAAGGCTAGATTGAATAAGAATTTGTTAAGCTCATTTAGTGAGCTCATTTACCATATCCAGCTGCATCGCCACTTACTGTCTAGTGGGATTGTATTTGAGCATTGGCTTATGATCTGTTTATGACTTTGCCTTGGCATATGGTCTGACACAACTGGTTACTTCGCCTACGCGGATTCCAGATGTGGAGGAACATACACCTTCCTTGTTGGACCTTCTGCTGACCTCTCATCCGGACGGATGTCAGGTTTCCGTCGATGCCCCTCTCGGCTCTTCGGACCATTGTCTGATCCGGAGTGTGGTGCCACTCACGCTCCCTTCGCGGTTGCGTTCTGCAGGTTGCCGCCGTGTTTGGCATTACAGGTCGGCGGATTGGGACGGAATGCGGACTTTCTTTGCATCCTACCCATGGGGGCGGGTTTGCTTCTCGTCGGATGATCCCAGCGCTGTTGCTGACTCTGTCACTGATGTGGTGCTACAGGGAATGGAACTATTTATTCCATCATCTGTGGTACCCATCGGAGGCAGATCTCAGCCTTGGTTTGGTCGCTCCTGTAAGACTGCATTACACAGTAAGCAGGAGTGTTATCAAGCCTGGGCTGCAGCTTCGGCGACTCGGAATGTAAACACCAGTACACTTAAAAAGAAGTATAACTTCGCCTCCAGGTACTTCAAAAGTGTTATTGCCAAGGCAAAGTCAGAGCACATTGGCAGAATTGGCGAGAAACTAGTTCGCCTTCCTTCGGGAACCCGTGCATTCTGGTCACTCGCCAAGGCTGTCCAAGGGAATTTCTGTAAGCCGTCACTACTATCTCTGAACAGGGAGGACGACTCACTGGCCCAAGACGCAAAAGACAAAGCTGACCTTTTAGGCTCCCTTTTTGCGTCCAACTCGACTCATGATGACGGGGGGAAAACACCGCCGACCATCCCGCGGTGTGAGTGATCCATGCCGGATGTACTGTTCTCACAGCGCTCGGTTCGCAAAGCACTTCTCTTCCTGGACATCCAGACGTCGAGTGGGCCTGACGGAATCCCCCCCCCCCCCAATTGTGCTGGGGACGTGTGCTCCGGAGTTGTCACCGGTCCTAACGCGTCTTTTCCGGTACTCCTACTCCCAAGGCGTAGTCGCGAAATCATGGAAGACAGCTTTTGTCCACCCGAACCCTAAAAAAGGCGACCGCTCAGACCCGTCCATTATAGGCCTATCGCGATCACCTCCTTCATCTCCAAAATAATGGAATCAATTACTAACTGCCAGCTCATGCGGTACCTTGAGGATCACCAGATGACCGTCAATACGGTTTTCGTCGGGGTCGATCAGCTGGTGATCTTCTGGTCTATCTAACCCATAGATGGGCAGAAGTAGAGTCCAAGTGGGAAGCGTTGGCAGTTAGTTTGGACATTGCGTAGGCTTTTGATCGAGTTTGGCACAAAGCACTTCTTTCCAAGCTCCCTGCCTATGGGCTTCCCGAGAAATTGAGCGATTAGATCACCAGCTTCCTTGCAGATCGGAGCATCAAGGTCGTTGTAGACGGTGCATGCTCGGACTACAAGCCTATTTACGCTGGTGTTCCACAAGGCTGTGTGCTATCACCAACGCTGTTTCTTCTGCATATCAATGATATGTTGCTAACTGGTAACATTCATTGCTATGCGGATGACAGCACTGGTGATGCTCTATACACCGGCCGTGCCAATATTTCTCGGGAAAACGTCGCCGAGTACCGGAACAAACTTGTGTCTGAAGTCGAGTCTTTGCTGAACAAAGTCTCGGATTGGGGGCAACTAAATCAGCAGTTTAATCCTCAGAAGACACAAGTTTGCGCGTTTACCGCTAAAAAGAACCCCTTTGTCGTATCTCCTCAGTTTAAAGGCACTCCTCTTCTTGCCTCAGCCAGTATCGGTATCCTCGGAGTCGAAATATCGAGTGACGTGCAGTTTCGTGGTCACTTGGAAGAGAAGGCCAAATTGGCCTCTAAAAAGCTTGGCGTGCTCAGCAGAGCGGGACAGTATTTCATGCCGGCACACCGCCTGCAACTTTACAAGGCGCAGGTTCGGCCTCACATGGAATACTGTTCCCATCTCTGGGCAGGGCCTCCCCAGTGCCAGCTCCTTCCACTTGACCGCATCCAGCGCAGAGTGGCTCGAATCGTCGACGACCGAGTCCTTTCCGATCGGCTCGACTCATTGGCACTGCAAAGAGATGTTGCATCTCTTTGCAGTTTCTTTCGCATCTACCATAGGGAGTGCTTTGAGGAATTGTTCGGATCAATCCCAGCCGCCAAATTTCACGAACGTACATCGCGGCAGATCTTCCGATACCATCCACACCATCCGGATGTTTGGCGGTCCACCACTGTGCGATTTAGAAGATGTTTTCTTCCTCGCACGACTTCCTTGTGGAATTGATTACCACCAGCAATTTCCGCACCGATACGACTTAGGGACCTTCAAGAAAAGAGCGTACTCCTTTTTAGAAGGCTGGCAACGCATCTGCAATTCCCTCCTTGGTGTTGCAGTTGTTCATGGGCGGCGGTAGTCACTTACCATCAGGTGAGCCGCATGCTCGTTTGCCCCCTATCCTATAAAAAAAATAGTAAATTCAGCAACTCTATTCCCTCACTCTCATAATCTGATTGGACGGCAATCTGACATGATCAGAGCAACGGCTTTTCGTGCTTTACAAAGCATGACATGAAACAGCGGCAACTCCCTGTCTCCTGAATGCTACTGAGAATTTCTTGACAGAAAAAAATAATAAATTGGCCCGACCCGGGAGTTAAATTTGGGATCAGGATTCGCACTTGCGGTCATTAAACCAATGAGGCAGTCTTAGTATAAACCTGTGCTTTACTACAATCCCACCTGTTAGTAAGTGCTAATATAGCTATTTAATCTCAATATCATAGCGTGAAAAGAGACTATATTTATTTCACCCACATTTTGTTTTTAAATAATAAGTGTGAAGAGCGAGCACTCAGGGACGAGTTAGTGGGTGCTGTGGTGAATAGACATCTACATCTATCATTGATGAAGAATCAAAATGAAGTTGCGTTGTCACCCCTGAGGACTAAGATGGAATGCCTCATAACCAGTTAAAAGGGTATCCAGTTGTCTACACTCACCATATGAAACATAGCAGCATTGAGCTGATATTTTAATCTGGTATTATGTGAAAGTGAGCTTCTCCTGCGGTCGAGCTGACCCATTCGAGCTACAACCTTAATATAGATGAAACAGGGCTAAACCACGTATAAATTACAATGCCTTGAACACACCAAAATTTCAAACCCTGACGGGAAGAACAGACGCTGGGAAAAAAAGTTCTTTTCTGTACGCTGTCCTTTACTAAGTGAATGGACTTCTTTTTCTACCTAGAAGCCCGTCTGGGTTGGTCTCCCTTTGATCCACTTCTGACGTCTAGCTAAGTAGCAGTGCAAGTACTACTGTGTTCCGGTCAGAAAATTATAAAGAGCCAGTATAACTGCAGGCTGTGAAGCATTCGATAGGATTCTCAGGTAAACTGTAGTATCGTAAGTCACTTTAGTTTTATTAAAAACTAGCTGTGCCCACGGCGTAGCTTGCGTATATAGGTTTTAAATAAAGAATTTGTCGTTTAGGTAAGAAAATATTAAACTATTTATATCATTACTGTATCAATAAGTGGTAACAAAATAAATCATTATCCTCAAAGTTCTAAGTCGTTTATGATAGAGCTTCTGTGTAAACGACGTTAGAAGTAGGCTTAGCCGGGGTGTACACAAAAAGGTTACGGGGGCCAATAACGCGGGAAAAAGCAACATAGAGTTGACCATGTGCAAAACAGTCAGTACTGAGGTGCACTCCTACAACGCGTAAATTTTGACCTTGCGCTTTATTTACGGTCATCACATAACACACGCTGACTGTAATTGGGAACTGAACGCACTTAAAACTGAAAGGAAAGTTACTTCTTAATAGAGGGTTTTTGGGCAGTGCTGCCAGATCAAAAAAACTCATTCAGCGCTAGGACAACACAAAAAGCGCTAGATTTCATGAAAACAGCGCTTTAAGCCCTAGATTTCGCGCTAAATTAACTACAAACAAAGTTTGTGTTTTTTATTATAATTTATAATTCAAGAACATATAATCATAATAAAGAAAACAACATTAAGTTTATTTTTCTGGCAATATTTTTTTGATGTATCAATACTTCGCAGGACATCAACTTATAATTATGGCGATTGCTGTCAACAGTAGTTAGTACTGTACGAACAATAAAAATGTCATGAATTGTTTTAAAGTGCAGTGTATTTCGCAATTTAGTTTCAGATGTCAGCATCTGATTGCGTTTGCTACACAGTTTCTTTGTGTTATAACTTCTAAGTAACTTTTAACTTAGCTGTGCTCTAAACAACTGACTGAAACTTAATAAAACAAAATAAATGCGTTGCCAAAACCATGAACGAAAACTTTAATAAAAGTGATTTCCCTGCTTATAGTCGTCGGTAAAAAAATCAAGTTGATCATCCTAAAGAGGAAGCCGGGAGATCCATAGCACAGGGTATCCTAGTTTGGACTCGTCTCCCATGCTCTTTGTTTTGTGGAAAAAATATGTTTGAAAAAGATAAACTGCAATGTACTATTTGTGGGAAAAAATAATAAAGGTCATTATTATTATTATCGGTAATGTGGACTAACAGTGCTGCTATAAAAGAGTTAATAACCCGCTAGTCGCTACAATTTTGAAATGTGTGCTAAATACACTAAAAAGCGCTGGATTAAGCGCTAGGTGCTAAAATTTCGAAATGCGCACTATACATTCCAAAAAAGTGCTAAATCTAGTTCCCAAAGCGTTAAAATTGCAGTACTGATTTTGAGTATATTATAAATACGAGTACAATACCACGACATTTTGTTGCAATTTTGTTATTTTTGGTCGGGTTCCGTTGCTTGGCTTCGACAGATACAAATTTCTTCAGTAAGTCTCAATACGATTCATCGGCGAAAAATCTTAACACAGCAATTCAGAAAAGGTTTTAATTTTTACAACTCCATCTATTACGTCCTTTGTATGAAAAAACATCCTTTTTTAAATCTTTTTTTGTGTTTTAAGTATAAAAATATTAATTATTATGGAAGGTTTTTTTTTCACACAAATCCTTTTACTACTATTTCTGAGATTTTATAGCGCCATTGAACAAATTCGAACCTACACTTCAAAATAATAATTATTACTTTCGACAGAATTAACCAATTTTAATGAAACAAAGATTAAATGTAACTCGAAGATACGCTTTATGATTTTCTTAACTTTTCTTTGAAAAAAAAAAGATGTTTACTTTTGACGTGATGTGAATAAAAACAGACAAACAAACAGACAGACAATTCTAAAAATTATAAAAATGTACTTATTTAATTATTTTCAGTTCCCCATAGTGATTTTAGCCACCAAAATATATATACAATGTACAGAAAGAGGCAAAAAGGGGGGATGAGTCGCTCGCGTCCGTAGGCTTCGACCATCTAACCCTAGGCCCTAACTACAAAGCCGAAACGACAGACTCGGCTCCTCGCCGTGTAGTAGCGGCGTAAAATCTACCATCCCTTATGTCGCACCATGAGCCAACAATTTAAAGAAATGGCCCCGAGTTCCCGGCGCCCCTTTAATGGGGCAGGGGTGCGAAGAATCTCAGGGAGGAAAAACGGCGACGAGGTTGGCCACCCGTCACGTACTGTCTCCCGTAGGAGCGAAAAGTGGATTGCGGAGGCCCGTCTTCCTACACTGAATGTATGTGGAGCAATTAATGATAAGATGGATGAAATATGCGAAATGATGAATGATAGAGAAATAGATGTGTTATGTGTGAATAAGACGAAACGAAAGGGAAGAGATGTCACTGCACATGGAATGTATACCGCTTACTGGTCTGGTGTAGACGAGACCGAGCGGGCATGCCAGGGAGTCGGTGTCATCCTTTCAGAAAGAATCGGTCAATGTGTGAAAGAGTATGAAAGTGTAAGCCCAAGGCTGCTGAGGATACGAATGAAAGTGGGCTTAAAAAAGTTGTTTGTGCTTGGGGTGTACGCCTCAGATATAGTAGTATTATTATTATAACTATATAATATTTTTGTACGCGATAGAGCCATTCTGCAAATCTCTATCGCGTACAAAAATAACGTCACAACATACTATTAAACAAAGTCGCTTCCCGCCGTCTGTACGCTTATATCTTTTGAACAACGACATATATTTCGATGCTATTTTTATTACTAAACAGAATAATTTAGGAAAAGGTATGTATATTTATTTCATGTACATTATATTTTGTATTAGTCTCCCGTCTAAATGTATGTGACTGAACTCCTCCTAAACGGCAGGATCGATTCCAATGAAATCTTGTATGTTTGATTATGTTAATTAGAAAATGGTTTAGATTGATAATTGGACCCTGTAGGCGGCTTTTTTGATGAGATCCAAAAATCAGCCGTCTAAATCTAATTAAAAATATAATCGTAATCACCGTTATCGTTACGCTTGGTAGATCAATTAACGGATGCAACTAGTGTAGAGAACTAGAAATGTCATGTACTTTTTACGCCGTTCCCCATCGCCGATCTGAATATTTTACATGCATACATAATATTGTATAGTAATATGAATCGAAGGCCATTAGCTGTTACTAGTTATTTTCCATGGTCGCTTCTACGAAACCTATATAACAAAATGAGGTAATAGATTCTTCAGCACGGATTTGACTTTTTACATATCGTATAACCCACGAGATCAAGGTTCCCTAAATTTCTTCTAACGTCACACTTTAGTTTGGTGAGGGAAAGACCACGCTCTTAAAAAACTCCAGCGTAAAATAGCAGCTTATGCCGCTGTATTTCATATGTTGGGTGTAGGGAAAGGGATACTGTTATTACTGTAAAATAGGCATTCCATTTTAGTCTTTTTTATAGGATAGGGTAACAAACGAGCACACAGTCCACCTGATGGTAAGTGGTTACTGTGGCCCATAGACATCTACATCCAACCTCGATTAAAATTCAAAATGCAGATGCATTGTCACCCGTGAGGACTAAGATTGAATGCCCCTTTTCCAGTAAAAATACAGCAGTGCTAAGCCGCTATTTTACACTTGTATTCTGTGAGAGCGTGGTCCTTCCCCGGTCGAGCCGACCCATTCGTGCTACTACTATACTAGTAATATAGCTGCAGCATGGCTCTACCACGCTTTCACAATTAACCAGATAAAAATAGCAGCTTAATGCTGCTATGTTTCATATGGCGTAAAAAGGATAGAGAACTGGTGACCCTTTTTACTGAAAACGATGCATTCCGTTATAGTCCTCAGAGTTGTCAAAGCATCTACATTTTAATTCTTAATCGAGCACAGATGTAAATTTTAGTGAACCACAGCATCCACTTACCATCAGGTGAACTATGTGCTCATTTGTCACCTTTATTCTATAAAAACGGCACGGGGTCAGAGGTGGTATCTTTTATCACACGGCGTTAATAAATTGCTAACTGTTAACAATTTCCTTGCTCAATCAGGCTTAGCAACACTGACCTCAAATTCAAAGTTTAAGCATTTAAGATACACAGCATCGAAACTGCAGCCAAACTTCGTTAGACTGCTTAAAACTCATTACCATACTTACAAACTTTGACTGAGTGCTTACGATGGGTTGCTTTGTAGAATTAATTCCACAATGTGTGTTATACAAAACTCGACCAAACTACTTATCATAACGTATTGTTATTTTATTTATACTGGCGATCGTTTGCTGATGTTGAAAATCCGTTGCTTATTATTTATAGTACAAGGGTGACAAACGAGTATACAATCCACCTGATGATAAATGAGTGCTATGGGCCATAAATATCTGCATTTACCCACGATCAATAATCAAACTACAGATACGTTGTCACCCCTGAGGACTACTATGGCATGCAACGTTTTCAGTAAAAATGGTCACCGGTTCACTTTTTACGCCATACGAAACATAATATTAAGCTGCTATTTTTAGCTGGATAATTGTGAGAGCGTGTTTTTTACGCTGGTGGAGCCTACCTATTCGTGTTACAACCATAATAAAGCTGCAGCTTGGCTCTTATTTGATAGAAGATATCAAGTACTGGCACTTACACATCCAATTTTTAGAGTTTTTTAGAGATGTGGTAGCTCAAGGAAGCACTCGCTGTAAATATCATAGGAAGATGTAACAAGAAACTTGTAAAGGATTTTTACAAAAAAATTGGTAAGGCGGGGTCTTTACCAATACTCTTACTCACCGGCTAATGTGTAGGTACCCCATTCGAGCTGACTCATTCGTGCTACAGACTTATAGCTGCACGGTGACTCTACCACATATAATGAAGAATGGCAGCAGTAACAGAAATTTGTATTTCACTGCCAGGATTTGGGCATCCTTTCACTAGTGAATAGGCATTCTATTATCATCTCTGGGGCCTAAAACGGGTACAGCGGCTAAAGTGACCCGCCCTGCAGCGGAGATCAACCGATTCGTGACCTTCTTTTCTCAGAAACTAATACCACACCACGTTAGGTTAGGGAACAACGTGACCCCTGAGAAGGTGTGCCACTCAATGACCGTCTGTCCTCTCCCAAAAGAAAGGTTAGATGACTAAGATTACGGGTCACTATGGCATGGTCCCGGTCTTGACGCCCATCATGACTGGACAGTAACTTTGCTTGAAATGGAGTTGGAAATAAAACATCGTTTTGTTTTCGTAATTTCCCCCTTAAGAGTGCGACATTGAAAATTTTCACTACTTTTTCCTATCACTTGACTCTCATCTTCTATCTTGACTTGAACTGGAAAACTGGTAGCTAGTCCCCAACTGTCCCGAACGATTTTCCAAATCATCATCCTCCTATCCTATTACGTTGGTTATACGCGAAATAGTACCGCGTGACGCCCGCCTTTTCGACATAATCTGACACTAGTTTTAATCATCACTCACATTTAACCCCATATCTTTATTTCTTTAAAATATATTATAACATAATTTCACTGGTAAAAACACACACAAAAGTCTTATTATTACGACATACATTACATCGCTATCGCATAAAGACATATTAAGATATTCAACAAAATACACCAATTTTACAGGACATTTTTAAAATTATAAATCTTAAATGTCTATCACACATGCTCATAACAATCTTTATTAATAAACATAAATATCTTTACTAATACAATAGTTTAATTCACAAATTAAAACCTTTAAATAGCATTAATGCACTTTAATTCGACTAAATTTTTCTTATATGTTTTTACTATTATTTCGTTATTGTGCACAAAATTGTACACTTTTAACAAATCACTTATTTTATTATTCTACGCAATAATCCTAAAACACTTATTGCCTATTTTTACACAAATTACTGAAATTTTCACACAAATTGATTAAGTATACTAAACAATTTTATTTTAATTTTTTAGTACATTATTTAGACACTGTTGACGAGTTCCATACAAAACGAACAACCAATTTCTGCACAACCCTTTTCATCACAGTAACAGGCTTTTGCTTTCTTTGTCTAAATTACAGCTATTTCTGTTCATTATAAAACATATCATATTTACATATGTTATTCTTAGCTCTATAAATCTAGCCATTATGTATGTTAACTCTTATCACAAGAACAAAACATATTTTTAACTAAAATATGCACTATAAGTTAAGCTATAAACAAAATTCGTGGAATTAACTCTCGACCGGGGAATCGAACCCCGAACTTTCGTTCGACAATCGAATATTCTTATCATTACATCGAATCTATTTACTTTTAGCATACATTGCTTTACCATTTGGAATGTTTTTACTTTTATTCATAAATAATTATAAGTGTAAATTTACTTATTTTTTATAAAATGGAAAATTATTAAAATTAGTTTTTAATCGCGTTGGCAACTTTATTCTTAATAGATTGTAAAAATAGGTGTCTATAGGCCACACCATCCACTTACCATCAGGTAGACCGTGTGCTCATTTCTCACCCATAAACCCTTAACTGTATAAAGTAAAAAATACATAGATTGATACAACATCTGGATCCGCTAGATATTTCGTCGTTAATGTAATATTCTAAGAATTAATCTATATAGACTAGAATCTGCATTCCCAATTGTATTAGAATAGTTAATTATTTACGTATTTTATCATTTTGCACTGTTATATTAGGAAGTTGCAGCTGCCCATGCGCAAGACCCATGGAATGATATGGGGTTATGGATTCTCTTATGCTACCATTACACGGCGAACACTGTTGAACCAACAAATATGTCTTGTAAGAAATGAATATCCAACTTGTGTGTTGTCTTATCAACTGATATTTGTTATCTACATAATATTATCTATTTATTTACCTTAAGTATGAAAGAACTTGAGAAAACAGACGCATCATTATGGAGAATACAATATATCACAAATACACATTTAATAAATTGGATGTGAGATTTTATCTCGTTTTGTCTCGGTAACCTCGATTCAATTAAAGCCTTTTGTCTCAATTTTATGCTTATAAGATTCTACCTTGATATGTAAATCAGTATATAAAGTGTTAAATTAAAGCAAATTAAGACGATATAATACAAAATAGTATTTATTTCCATTATGAATGTAATAATTATAATTTTAATTTAATTTAATCTTTATTTTCCATATATATATATATATATATATATATATATATATATATATATATATATATATATATATATATATATATCAGTTAACAATATGTCTATTTATAAACTACATAGGAATATTTCATCTTATAACATGAAAAATAGCATCCATTGCCGAACTAGGCCAAAACCTGTATTTCAGCATATGGCGCCACTCCCCAGACATAATAAATATAAATTATTTATTTAAATTATGGAAAATTTACAAAACCTTATTCTTATATTACAGATATTATATTCTTTATATTACAGATGTGGTATGTAAAATTAAAAATGTAAAATTAAAATAAAAAAAAGTGTGTGTGCGTGTGTGTGTGTGCGTGCGTGCGTGCATGCGTGCGTGCGTGCGTGCGTGCTAGCGTGCGTGCGTGCGTGCGTGCGTGCGTGCGTGCGTGCGTGCGTGCGTGCGTGCGTGCGTGCGTGCGTGCGTGCGTGGGTGCGTGCGTGCGTTCGTGCGTGCGTGCGTGCGTGCGTGCGTGCGTGCGTGCGTGTTAGTGTGTTTGTGCGCGTGGAAGAGGGTGTCTACAAGGTGAAGAATACTGTTTAATGAATACCTTAATTTACCTAACAATAGAAATTCGAGCACTTTCCATAATATCTTAGCGCTGCACTGTCAAAAGATCTTCCGTTTCATCATATCCTAGAGTCAGTAACCAAGCTGTTATTTTCTTTTTGCATTGCTTTATATGTAGGGAGTGAACTGGAATAATTTTATTAACTTTGTTATACACAAATGGACCTAAAGCACAGTAAAATCTCCGAACAAATGAAGTATGAAACTGTTTTAGTTCACAAGGTCTGACTATTCTGGAGTTTATACATTTTTGAGGATCAAAAATCACTTCACTGTGTTGTTTCAAGATTATACCTAAAATAAATAGTTGTCTGACGGTAAGGACTTCACAATTTTCAAAGAGGAGTTTGGTTGGGAATAAGAAAGGTCGAAAAGTGCTTACTTTGAGTACTGCAGGCTGGGCAATTTCTAAGCACTTAATAGTAGAAGCTGGCGCTCCTCCCCAAGAAGTAATGCAGTACGATATCAGTGATTGGCAGAGTGCAAAGTAAATTTGCTTTATGAGTTTATAATCTGCAGTATGTCTAAGTGTTTTAAATATTATTATTAATTTCCGCACTCTTTTGCTCAATAATTCAATATGCGTTTTAAAATTTAAGTGACAATCTAACATTATCCCCAAGTATTTTATTTCATTAGAGCGTACTACTAATTTAGGACAGGAACATTTATGTTTATCTACAAAATTGCAACTGTGAGCCACAAGATGAAATTTATCTCCAAGTCCTTTCAATTTTCGAATAGAAAAAGGAATATGTTTTGTTTTATTAGGATTTAGTGTCAAAATATTTTCACCCGGCCATCTAGAAACACTGTCAAAAGCATCCTGCGCAGCATCAAAAACTTTCTGCCAGGAAATGGCTGAAATTAATAGAACTGTATCATCAGCATAGGAGATCAGATTACCATTTAACGGTTTAAATGAACTTAGTTCATTAATGTAAATCAGGAATAGAGTTGGTCCAAGAACGTTGCTCTGTGGAACTCCATAAGATATAGGTGCATATGTGCTAATATATTCTCCAACTTCTGTAGCTTGAATACGATTTGCAAGGTAACTCTTAAAAAGATTCAACTGATTATCTCTTATGCCTATAGACTCAAGCTTATTTAGTAGAATAGGAATCGATACTGTATCAAATGCCTTTGCAATGTCTAGAAATATGGCTAAGCATTTATTATCTTTATCTAAATTCGTAGCAATAAAATTAGTCACTGTATGAACTGTATCTGAAATAGACTTTGCCTGACGAAAACCAAATTGGTTAACAGAAAGTAACTTACGATTTTCCAAATAACTCACCAGTCTGATATTAATGAGTTTTTCCAAGATCTTAGATATAGCAAGAAGTAATGATATAGGCCTATAATTTGTGATAAGATCTTCATCACCACCTTTATGTATCGGAATAACTATGGACTTTTTTAAATAATTAGGAAAGACCCCAACTTGTAAACAAAGATTAAAAATAAATGTAAGAGGCAGGACTAAGTAATTTCTGAATTTTTTTAGGAATATATTTGAAATATTATCCCAACCTGCAGCACAATTATCTTTAAGATTCAGAATTAAACTACTAACTTCAGCAATGTCAATCTCTAATAAAACAAAAGAATTAATGGAGCCGGAAGCAGGACCCTTAGAAGAGCTAGAAAAATTATGGTTTGGATTTTAAAAGTTAGAAAGTTACACCAACACTAATAAAATACTCATTTATTTTATTCACGGACTTATACGGACAAGACTCATTCTTCAATAAATTCCATAAAGATTTTTTGTTTTAGCTGTGTGTGTTATATTTTTAATTATATGCCATTTTTTTTTATTGTTATTTCCAGCTTCTTTTATTTGATCCTTTTCATAAGCTCTTTTTACCTTTTTTAGCAATGTGTTACAAAAATTTCTATAGCGAGTATAAGTAATTTTAATTATTTCATTATTTGGATATTTTCTTACTTTATAATGCAGTTTGTCTCTATTTTTCATGCAGCGTAAAAGACCTGGTGTGATCCAAGGCTTTATAATTTTCTTACGTCTTGCTAAAAAAACAGTTTGAGAATTTTTATTTAGAGTGGATATCATTGTTTCCAGGATATAGGTTAGAGCAAAATCAGGATCAAGTGATTCATAAACAGGAGAAAAATCTATATTCGAGATATCTATTTCAAGTTGATTACAATTTATCTTTGTTATTGTGTGATTAGAGTAACTACGAATTATAATTAGTATTATTATTATATCACCATTATAATTGTGACACCAACTCTCAATTTTGATACAATTTTTCTGAAATACGTGAAATAAAATGAAACAAAAAACAACTATTTATAGATTTTTAAGACGGTAAAACACCCTAAAACCGATACCCTACAGAATTATTTCGAATATTCGACTAATCCGATAAGATACCGAAACAACCCTTGCACATCCCGATGAGGAGGTGGAGGAAATGTTTGAGGATATCTCAAAAGCCATGCATTCCTCCAAAACCCACAATACGGTGTTTATGGGAGACTTCAATGCAAAATTAGCCACAAGAGAGAACGTAGAGCTGAGGTTGGAGCGTAAACCTACATGACTTTCACCAAATACCGTTTGGTGATCCTGAGTCAAAGGTAGGCAACCCTCGTCGACACACTCACAATCTTTACAACGTTGTTAACGATAGACTTGTGGACGATAAATCCGACACCTCCTTGGGACAGATGGTCACCCTCCCGGTGATAGAACAAGTTGCGGGATTCGAGGATTACCGTGTCCTCCCCCTGTCTTCGGACCTCGGATAATCCTATTATATGCCAGCGTAACTTGTATATATCTACTTTCAGCTCCAGGATCTTCTCGTCAGTCCTCAGGGTGCGTGCATTATATGTTGCCAGGTCGAGTCTTTTTAGGTAGCAACCCAACCTCCATCGGAGAATCTTAATACCACCTGCCCCACCGTACCCATGGTCGCCACCGTAGCAAGGAAAAGCCTGGCGCCGGGGACTGGGGGCCATCTCTTCGCAACTTTCATCATAAGGGCATATTTGCCACAGTTACCACGGTTGGCGAGCGGATTTGCAACCGCAGTTTTTTATTGTAATATTGCTGTTATCAGGAAGATGCTGCTACCCATCTGCTGCCTGTTTCCCACTGTTGCCTCTTACGACACCCATCTACAATATACGGTAAAAGGATACACGGAGTTATAGATGGAGAAAGAAGTCGAATATACACAGCGCTGATATACGCCGAGAAGTAGCAACCTACAAATGTTCTGCGGCAAGTCGCGTAACGAAAATATTCGCCGAAATTCGTTGCAATAATGAAATAACGTCCATGAAAAATTTTTCCCCAGATGGTTTACCGATAATACAAGTATAAAGTATGTGGACTGATTATCAGAGTGGGTTAATCTTGCGTCCGTATACTGGACGCAACAAGTCGGCTGGACGCGACATCATCGGTAATTTCAGCCATGTAGGAACCATAATCATGGGATGTAAATATGTATATGTATGTGTGTATGTATATTTCTTTGTAACCACCTTCCCAGTTCTACCACTGACCAAAGGTTGACTGGCAGAGAATGCTTTTAGCATTAAGTCCGCCTTTTGATCCTGTACGTAATATGTAAGGTTCAATAAAGTTTAAATAAATAAATATACTGTGTTTTCAATTATCTCGGTCTCCCCTTTTAGCGGTACTTTAAATATGGGTAATAAAACTTTTAACTGAAAAAAATAAAGTATATAAAAATTAACAAATTTATTAAATAAATAAAATTAATCAAGTTTAATAATAAGCAATCCATTCATAACAATTCACAATTTCATAACTTATCGATTTATATTTCATTTGTCGTCATTAATCCATCTAGGGTCTTATAGATGTCATACACGATCCAGTTTACCGTCAAGTTTGCAGCGCGCTTGAAACCTTGTCCAGTTTGCAGTGCATCCATATAGACCACTCACGTTCAAGTTCGCTATCAAGTTTGCATGAAGCCTCACTCGTTGAAACCATGGCATCTCTTACTTATTGCTCCGACTAACGTCATGCATACTTGACTGCGCATACACACGTTTACGCTTACATGAAAGCTTCATCAAGTCGGCAGAATCGAAATTCAATTTTTGCTTCAAGTAGACTTGTCATGCACACTGATAGCCATACACTGTCAAGTTTGCCGGACACCGCTTCAAGCGCGCTGCAAATTTCACGGTAAACTGGATCGTGTGTGGCATCCATTAATCAATTTTTGTTCGATAAAATAACTTTACATGTAGAATTGAAGGTTTCACTTCTATCGCGTGTATAAAAAACATATGTGCGGTTACATATGTTTTTTATATGTATATAAAACATAATAAGGGTCGCAAACGAGCATCCAGTCCACATAATGGTAAAACGTATGGTTTAATTATGGTTGTAGCAGTATTGGGTCGGCTCGATCGAGGAAGTTTCATGCTCTCACAGAATACCAATGTAAAATAGCGGCTTAATACTGCTGTGTTTCGTATGGTGAGTGTAGAAAACCGAAGACCCAGCAAAAAAACTGTCATCAGGGATGACAAAGCGGAATGCGTTGTCGTTCACGTTGTCATTTTGATTCTTAATAGAGGAAAGATGTAAACGTATATAGGCCACTACATCCACTTAACATTAGGTGTACTATCGTGCTAGTTTGTCACCCTTATTCTACAAAAATTGTAGATGTGGTTGTAGCTGAACCAGTTGTTTCTTAATTGAGTACTGAATTTAATAAGTTATTATTGATTTTATTTCATATTTTGTAGATCAAAGCGATCTCATTCTTTATTTAATTAACGCACTCTAAGTGAGCCAGCTGCTCCTTTTGGAACAGCCCCAATAGTTAGGATCTAAAATCAATTTTATTAAATTACATTATGAGGTGCTGTTAAAAGCTTTATATTTTAGTTAAAATTAAAAAAATGGACCTTATATTTACGCGAACGTTTTAAATTATATTTTGTTTTTGTTTTCTGACGTTTATATTGTTTTGTAGCACCCGAAAGCAGGTTAAATAGCAAAGTTACCGCCTAGATACATTACACAGCTGTGCACATGCCTTTTTTTATTTCTGAGAGTGTTATGGTTATTTTTTTTATTCATTGTCAGATAATAAGAAAATGTATGTTTTCGTACACGACACTTTGGTTACATAACCATTAAACTAAGTCTATAATTAATGCACTTTCTCCCTTTCTAATAAGGCTACCATATCCTTGTAGGATAAAATAAAAAAAGATAAACAAAAAGCTACTTCAATTTAAAAAAAAATATCCCAAATAAATATGTTTTATTATCTGTTAACACAATATGATCCATGTCACATTGTTATTGATTGCGTTTAGCTTGTGACGAATAATATTATGAACTAAGTAAATTGTTGCCGATTAATGAAGGCGTAAGAGAATCAACTACACCATATCATCCTTTGGGTGTCTTGAGAGGCGATAGGGGGAAACTAAACCGGAGATAGTCAGTAGCATGTTCGTGATTACAATAATCAACGGTTCCGAGGCGCATTGGCTTAGTAATGAATTGTAACTCTAGGTACTGCCGGTCCGAATCTCACACGAAATAAATATTTGTATGACCTACAAATAATTGTTCCGGGTTTGGATGTCTGTCCTTGTGCAATATATGTTTGTAAACTGCCTCTACAATACAGAGATGCAGATGGAAAATTCTATTGTGGGGGTAACTCAATGATTATGAAAACTAGGCATAATATAACCCATGTCTATCGTCACATCGTTATTGATTTTGTTTAGCTTGTGAAGAAAAATATTCAATCCACTACCCAATACGTATCAGTATTATAGGCAATAGGGGAAAACTGAGAGTGAAGATGAGTAGCAGCGTCTTTCTGATTTCAACTCAATGATTATAAAAACTCGGTTAAGCAGTTTTCGAAAGACTAAGACATGGCGTCTCTTTACGTACGTAGTGTACCAACACAACCACCGGGAAGAAAGGTTCTCGGTGGGAGCCTCGTACTAGTAAGCGAAGTGTAGGACGGTTCCCTACTAGATGGATTGGTAATATGTTAAGATATGCATATCGATGGAAATATCGGACTAAAATAACGGTCGTCTTGTTTTGGATTTGTTTACCAGGACAGGCCTCCTGACCTCATACAAAATGCAGATCGGTCGAGCAACAGATCCGATCTGGTATCCGAGTTGTCGGTCTCATGGAGCAATACTGTTATAATGTATCTATGTGTGTGTGAAATTATTAGTTTATTGTTTTAATTATTATTTGTGATTTTCGTAGTAACAGACGAATGTTTTTGTGAGCTCAGATTTCTCTTGCGAAAAATGACAGACAATTTTGTATCGGGAAAAAACGCTATGGCTACTCTCCTCAGGTCTGCCATTTGCTTGAGTTGCTCAATGGGTTTGAAAATAGTATAGGGTGTAAATTGTGATATACAAACACTTCATCGACAAATTAAAAAAAAAAAACAATAGCAGTACATAGCTGTCATTGAATTTCCTACATTGAAAACGAAGATTAAAGTAGAAGTAAATATTTTAAAGGTGTTTAAAGGTGTTTCGTGTGAGAGGCCAATGATCAACAGTGAACTTGTGAAAGCCTGTAGTGATGATGATGTTTAATAAGGTTATTGGTTAAAGTCAAACTGTTTTAATTTCTGCCACAACATTGTTACCTTTTTCTGTTTTTAATGTCACCTCAACACTACCTCCTTTGTTCTTGTATACCTATCGTGTATGTCAATGCATTTTCCACGGATCAATGGAACGTGAATGCATCCATTTACGATCGACATCTACCTTCAATTAAGAATTAAAATACTGACGTGTTGTTGACACAGCTGATTATGAAGATGGAATATCCAGTTTTCAGTAAAAAAGAGTCACTAGTTCTCTACACTTAGCATACAGAAGTCAGCATCATTAAGCTGCTATTTATATAAGAATAACTAGCTTTGCCCCGTGGTTTCAACTGCGTATATCACGCGTCTGAACTACGCGGCACGATGTGACACCTCACTCATAGAAGTGTTCACTGCTGGTCTCTCTCGGTTCTCAAAGGACGGCTAGGGTTTATGCTTCGTTCGCACGCTGCGCCGAGTCGAGTGTTGAATTATTTAATTTTTCATTATGTCAAACTAAATGCCCAAATAAGCTGCTAAAAAGAGCAAAGTTTAATTTCAAAAAGTTTCCTTGATGATGAAATAACTTTCGTTCGTAAGGATTAATATGACATGCCTAATGTTAACGATCATAAATTGCTTTTTAGCATTCTATATTTTTGTCACAAAATACGTTGGCTTATGTATAAGAAATAAGCATATGGTATCACGGACGGTTTTTTAGGTGGATTAAGGTCCTATATTTTTGTATAACATTGTATTTACGTATCGCTAACGATTACGCCAGCGCACGTGGATAAATAATTTCGGGAGCACTTTTTCTTCTGACTTGCTTAATAAAAATCAATATTTAAGGCTAGCTGAGAGGGGTTGCCTAATGCTATATAGGCTATATTATTTCCCATCACTAGAAGTGAGGGTGTTTAATCAAACAAAAAAAAAAAACAAAACAAACTCTTCCTCTTTATTATATTAGTATGAATATAACTTCATCACAGCGTAGTTCCTACGTACAAAATGTTTAAAAACGTTTTATATAACCAACTTTACTATTATTATACTATATCTCTCTGTGAACCCAAAGATAAATAAATACATATTTCACATGAATTATAGAAAAGAATTAAGTTACTGTGTATTATAATATTATGCAACTGGCAAATTCGACATTCGCTTTAAGCTACAATTTATGATTGAGCTTTTCGAAACTATTGGAGCATGAATTCTAGTACAGAGATAACATCGAACAACATGAAAGGGCTTTGTAACTATGGCGTGCGGCCAAAAGCAAACTTCATACATTTCACAAAGCAAATTCGTACAAATATGTATGTCAATTTATTCTTTAAACATATAAATAATCTTTTTTCTAATATTAAAGTGAGACATTTTTTAGTTCATTCTTAGAGCGATGTTATACGCGTTAACAAAAAATCTCAGAGAATATAGAAAATGTGAATTGCGCTATGATTAGAAACTTTATCAAACAAAGATTGTATTATTATTATTATAATGTTAAGGAATGTATGGATGATAATAACCCCTGGGATAAAGGTGATTTATCATCATCATTACAGCCCTTCAAAAGTCCACTGCTGAATATAGACCAGGGAGGTCCACTGTCTAATGTAGGTGTCACCCCAAGGAATGCCACAAAGCACGGTCCTGAGCTACCTGCATCCATCGACTTCATGCACGTCTTAATAGGTCGTCACTCCATCTAGTAGGGGGATGCCCTACACTTCGTCCCCCAGTACGAGGCTGTCACTCGAGAATCTTTTTTCTCCATCGGTTGTCGGTTTTTCGAGCTATATGGCCGGCCAATTGCCACTTCAGCTTACTAATCCTTTGGGATATTTTATTTCATTTATTTATATTATTTATTCCTCATATATGTCCGTAACTCTGGTTCTACTGTGGATATCCTCATTTCTAAGTTTATCACGCAGAGAAACCCCCAGCATAGCCCTCTCCATAACTCACTGAGCGACCTAGAGCTTCCTCATATGGACAGCAGTGAAAGACCACGTTTCAGTTCCATAGGCCATCACTGGCAACACGCACTGTTTGTACAGTCTAGTTTTTAAGTTTTGAGGTATTCCTGACTAGAAGATGTGTCGTAATTTTCCGAACGCTGCCCAGCCGAGTTGTATCCGTTGATTGACCTCTCGGTCGAAGTTGGACGTACCTAGTCGGACTATTTGTCCCAAGTAAATATACTTGTCTACAACTTCGAGTTCAGTGTCCCCAACAATATAGGCATAGGTGTGACATGGACGTTACACATGACTTTTGTTTTGTCCATGTTCACCTTAAGACCTATCCGTTGGGAGACACTATTGAGATCATTGGCATGGTGCTTAGTTCCTCCAGCGATTCTGCCATAAGAAGTATATCGTCGGCAAATCGAAAGTGAGTAGTGTACTTGCCATTAACGTTAATACCATATCCTTTCCAGTAGCTTGAAAACGCAGCGGTGTAGAGTTTCGGGGAAATAACATCACCCTGTCTTACACCTCTCTGCAGTTCGATAGGTTTTGTATTCTGGTTCTGTACTTGTATAGCCATCGTAGTGCTACTGTGCAAGCACTTCAGCACTTCGATATACCGACAATCAACTTGGCACCGCTGAAGGGACTGCAGCACCGCCCAAATTCCGATGGAATCAAAGGCTTTCTCATATTCCACATACGCAAGGCATAGTGGAAAATTGTACTCCTTCGACTTCTGTGCAATTTGCCGAAGGGTACGTAAATGGTCTATGGTGCCAAAGCCTTTTCGGAAACCGGTTTCTTTGGGACACTGGAAGTCGTCGAGTCTGTGTGCGAGACGATTCGTAATGACTCGAAAACAACACGTAAATGCGGCTCAGAAGGGAAATCGGTCTGTAGTTCTTCAAGAGAGCGTTGTCACCTTTCTTGAAAAACAATACCACCGTACTTCTGCTCCAGTGTAGTGCCACCATGGAGGACAGAATTAAAGAGCTTGTGAAGAACTTTAAGTACCGGTTTTCCATCCGCTTTCAGAAGCTCCTTTGTAATTCCATCCTCGCCTGGGGTCTTGTCGTTTTTAGGTGCTGGAGAGCCATTCTAATCTCGCTCAAACTGACGTCTGGAATATCTTCGGAATAGTGTCGGGTAAGACTCACTCTTATATCGTTATTCATACTTGCGTGTGGCTCCAACGATGACGTGTACATCGGTCCGTAGAACCTCTCAATCTCACTCAAAATCTCAGGTGTCCCGGTGTCAGGTGTCCTCGGTCTTCATCTTCAACAGTTGGATCTGTCCGGTAGACAGGTCTCTAGCAAAGACTTTGGAGCCCTGGTTCCGCTCGATCGCTTCTTCAATACGTGCTGAATTGAAGTTGCGTAAGTCCCGCCACATGCATTTGGAGATCTGTCCGTTAAGTTGCCTGTACGCTGTCAAATCTGCTAAAGTCTGCAGCTTCATTTCCGGTCTAACATCCATAAGCTTAAGAGTGTGATCGGAGAGTTTTTGTGTTCTTCTGCGGCGAGTCTTGCAGAACTTAGCTCCGACCGCATGGACAGTTTACATGAGCTTGTCATTCATATCGTCCACCGCATTACAATCTTCTAGGCACTTAAAACGGTTTTGTAGCTGGAGCTGAAAGGTCAAGAGTCCCGAAGACTCTGGCTTAAAGCACGAGGAAGATGGAGTGTTAGTTTAGATACAGTGTGCCTCTAACCATTCTGTATTTCTTACTATTTCTTCCCAGAATGCAGATATTTTCCGAATTAGTGATAAATTGAACATTAGAGTGACATTCAATTAGTATTATTTATAATCTACATTGAATAAAAAGGTTTCCATTTTTGTCTTTTTCTATTAGGTGGTAGAACCTCCTTTCTGCCTAAGAATCTGTATGGGTAGGTACCACCCCCTTATATATTTCTGCAGAAAATAGCAATGCTTACATTGCTTTTTTCCGGTTTGAAGGATATATGAAGCTATTATTATTACAAAAACAAAGGTACTCATGTGGTAGTCTCACATCCATAAGCGAAGTATAAAGCGGGTAGTAGGGTGCGTACCGCGAACTCTATAGGTCTTGGGTTTGAATCCAACATTCGCCTACAGTTGTGAACTATGCCTAACGTTTTAAACTTTAACATTTTAAGCTTTAAGCTCCTAACATTTTAAGCTTGCTAGGAGTTTTGAATGGGCTATATTTAAAAAAAATGATGATAATACCAGGCTGTGAGGCATTTCATCCAATTCCTCGGGGCTTACAACGTATCTGTAGAGTTCTTTTTATGAAGTTGGCTACATGTGTCTATGAACTACAGTAGTTACTTACCACTTAGACTAGGCGTCTGTTTGTTACTTCAGTTTTAAGATTAGGCTGCAGCATGAATGGGTCGCCTTGACCGAAACCAGATTTTTTTTATAGGCTGGGGTCGCAAACGAGCACACCGTCCACCTGATGGTACGAGTAAGTGGTTGCAGTGACCCATAGACATCTACATTTATCCTAAATAAATAATCAAAATGCAGATGCGTCGTCACCCGTGAGGACTAAGATGGAATGCCTCTTTTCCAGTAAGAAGGGTCTCCGGTTCTCTACACTCACCATACGAAACAGCAGTGTCAAGCTGCTATTTTACGCTGGTATTCTGTGAGAGCGTGGACCTTCCCCGGTCGAGCCGACCCATTCGTGCTACAAATATACTACTAATATAGCGACAGCATGGCTCTACCACGTAAAAATATTCCTGATATTTTTCGGCTAATTGACTAAAATCAAATAAAAATTTATGTACATGAATGTAGCGACGGAGCCATAGACCAGATCCGCCGCTGGGGTCAGGAAGACTGGTATTTCTGAGTGCTCGTTTTTCCTGGCCTTATGACCGGGGGCATCTGTTGCGCAAGTTGCGTGAAGTTGGAGGCAACGGAAGAAGGCGCTCTATGTATTCTGGTGCGCCTTACCTGTGGAGGAGATGGGGGGGGGGGGCGTAATACTGTCCTGGAGAGGGCCCGCAATGTGGCGGTCAATATGCAATGAAGGTGGAACACCATAGTGTTTTAGTCGATGCGATTCCGACATAAGCCGTCCTTGCCCCCGCAAGGCGGGTATGCGTAGTGCCCATGTAAAACAAAGAAAAAAAGGGCAGCCTACAGCCACTATACATACGTACTGACAACCTGGTATGAAATGAAGGAAGTCGACGGATACAGGAGGCTAAGCATCTTGTAAATTTGTGAGTCGTTGTAATATTTTTGTATATGATGATGCTGACGACGACAATGATGACGATGGTCCAGCTAAGTGTTTTTAAACAATTTATAAATATAATATTAATAAAAACTGTAAAAGATGTACGAGATAATAAGCAAACAAATAAATAATACACGTTGAAACGGCTTATAGTTTCACAAATATAAAGGAAAGTCACCGTCTAAACCGCAGATAATATATCATTTTCTACGACGTTACTTTTGCGGCCACAAGTAGGTTTGTGTCAACACTTTGCAGAGGAAATTATTTCCACTTAACTTTTAAAGTTGAAGACAACATTTGATTCAACGGTTTATTTGTGCAAGAGTTTTCTTTGTGTATTTTGAGTAAATTTGAGACTTAAAATATAAATTATCTAAGCTTTCTTTTTAGTTATAACGATAATGTCCTCCAAATCGAATTCGAGTCACAGAGGCATGTCTCAACGGTGACCATAAGCAGATCGCAGAAGAATATTGCACGAGTATGTGCGATTGGACTCAATGAAAAGGAGGGCTAAAAGGCTTATTGGTGACAACTATATGGTTAGAAGCAATATCACCAGTCCCGGGCACAGGTGCGAGGTATGATTACCTTACAGTTTTTTACATGATACATTTTAGAGAGCGTGCGTAGAAATTGCATCCTCCCTCTCCATTCCATCAACCGATCATCAGAAGTTGTCAACATTCAACGCATTCGAACCAAACGGTTTGTTTCGTCGTTCATTATACGTACACCAAAGAAGTGGAATAATTTCCCAGCCTCAGTCTTTCTATCTAATTTTAATGTAGGTACCGTGTAGTGACGGCGTAAGAATATCCACTACACCATATCGTCGCGTGGGTGTCGCAAGAGCCAAAAGAGTGAAATAAATAGGTAATATGCAGCAACATCATCCTGATAACAACTTAAAAATAATAAATAACTGCGGTTGACAACCGACCTGCCAAACGTGGCAACAACGTCCATATCACCCCTATCCTTCTACCCCTATTCTCCTATCTAAGGGGTGGTGCCTTTAAGGCTAGAGTGAAAAAGCATTTATTAAGATCATTCAGTTGACTTTACCATATACAGCTGCATCGCCACTTACTATCAGGTGGGATTGTATTCAAGCATTGGCTCATAATAGTAAAAAAAAGCACAACTTGACTCTATTCCCTCACTCTCATAATTTTAAGAGACACCAATCTGACATGATCAGAGCAACGGCTTTTCGGGCTTTACGAAGCATGGGATGAAACACCGGCAGCTCCCTGTCTCCTGACAGCTACTGAGAATTTCTTGATAGAAAAAAACTAATCACTGATTTTGGCTCGACCCGGGAGTTAAATTCGGGAGCAGCATTCGCGCTTGCGGTCACTAGACCAATGTGGCAGTCTTAGTGTAAACCTGTGCTTTACTACAATCCCACCTGGTAGCAAGTGCTAATATAGCTAATTAATCTCACTGTCAAAGCGTGAAAAGAGACTACTTATTTCACCCACATTTTTTTTAAACAATAAGTATGACGAGCGAGCACTCAGCCCACCTGATGGTTATTAGATGCTGTGGCCAATAGACATCTACATCTATCCTCGATAAAGATTCAAAATGCAGTTGCGTTGTCACCCCTGAACACTAAGATGGAATGCCTCGTATCCAGTAAAAAGGGTATCCAGTTCTCTACACTCACCATACGAAACATATCAGCATTGAGCTGCTATTTTAATCTAGTATACTGTGAAAGTGAGATTCTTCTGCGTTCGAGCTGACCAATTCGAGCCACAGGTTAAGGTCCAAAGAAGGCCAGAGATAAGGTCTCATCACACAATACCACATTTCATAAATTGGATGTGAGATTCTATCTCGTTTTGACTCTGTAACCTCGATTCAATTAAAGCCTTTTGTCTCAATTTTATGCTTATAAGATTCTTACCTGATACGTAAATCAGTGTATAAAGTGTTAAATGAAAGCAAATTAAAACACTTTCGATAGCATTAAATAATAATTTATTTCCATTATGAATTTAATAATTATAATTAATAATAATAATAATAATATATCACTATTATAACTGTGACCTGTGACTCTCAGTTTTGTAACATATTTTTCTGAAATACGTGAAATAAAATGAAACAAAAATAACTATTTATAGAAAAGCTTTTACAAAAATTTACTTCGCAAATATCCGCGTTATAAAATAAAATGATGTGTCTTACCTAGTATGAAGAAGCACCTCCCGCCCTCCCTCAATTGCGTGCACTAACCCCGTCACCACTAATCCCAGCACCGCTACTTCCAACACCACTACACTAGGCAAGACACACCACTGACGATAATACGACACGTGTTTCGCCTCTACACGAGGCATCCTCAGGTGATATAGACTCTACTACGGTGGCTAACCGCTAAGTGAGCGGCGAGCCAAAACAAGTGCCTTTTATACAAACCGATGATGCAACCGCTCTCTACCTAACGAGCGAGCGATTGCGTCATGCGATAAAACATGCGACCAATCACCGCTGGACTTACGCAGCCGTTTGTAAAATTAAAAACAAACCGCCGCGCAACGCCCACATTATTAGTGAGCAGGCTTGAAGATATTTAAGAGAGGTGAGTTAGTAACATTTGTTTGTTCATTCAGCAATGCAACGGTATTATTATTACTTTTTAATATCTCTAACTGTTCCAGCACACACAGACGCAGCCCTTTATTACACGTATGTAATACTTTAAAGGAGTGGTCGTTGGCTAGGTTGTGTCCAGTGTCCAAAAGATGTTTGGCAAAATGGGATTTATCGGGATTGCAATTCCTGTACGCGGCTAAATGCTCTTTATAACGTGTCTCGAAATTGCGACCAGTCTGACCCACGTAAACGGCGTGGCATTCGTCACAAACAAGTTTGTAAACACCTGACTTTTGACGAATATCTAACTTATCTTTACTATTACAGATATTTCTAAGAGAATTGTTTGTTTTGAACGCCACATGAACGCCGTTTTTTCGAAGAGTATTAGCTACTTTTTCAGATATGGGGCCTAAGTAGGTCAAACTGCTCACATATCGATGAACACTTTGAGGTTGAACCGCGTACAGAGAGTTGCGAATAACATGCTTTTGTTTCTTTTTAATTAAATTGTTAATGAGATTTTTTTTTTTTTTTTTTTTTTTTTTTTACAATTTAATTAAAAAGAAACAAAAGCATGTTATTCGCAACTCTCTGTACGCGGTTCAACCTCAAAGTGTTCATCGATATGTGAGCAGTTTGACCTACTTAGGCCCCATATCTGAAAAAGTAGCTAATACTCTTCGAAAAAACGGCGTTCATGTGGCGTTCAAAACAAACAATTCTCTTAGAAATATCTGTAATAGTAAAGATAAGTTAGATATTCGTCAAAAGTCAGGTGTTTACAAACTTGTTTGTGACGAATGCCACGCCGTTTACGTGGGTCAGACTGGTCGCAATTTCGAGACACGTTATAAAGAGCATTTAGCCGCGTACAGGAATTGCAATCCCGATAAATCCCATTTTGCCAAACATCTTTTGGACACTGGACACAACCTAGCCAACGACCACTCCTTTAAAGTATTACATACGTGTAATAAAGGGCTGCGTCTGTGTGTGCTGGAACAGTTAGAGATATTAAAAAGTAATAATAATACCGTTGCATTGCTGAATGAACAAACAAATGTTACTAACTCACCTCTCTTAAATATCTTCAAGCCTGCTCACTAATAATGTGGGCGTTGCGCGGCGGTTTGTTTTTAATTTTACAAACGGCTGCGTAAGTCCAGCGGTGATTGGTCGCATGTTTTATCGCATGACGCAATCGCTCGCTCGTTAGGTAGAGAGCGGTTGCATCATCGGTTTGTATAAAAGGCACTTGTTTTGGCTCGCCGCTCACTTAGCGGTTAGCCACCGTAGTAGAGTCTATATCACCTGAGGATGCCTCGTGTAGAGGCGAAACACGTGTCGTATTATCGTCAGTGGTGTGTCTTGCCTAGTGTAGTGGTGTTGGAAGTAGCGGTGCTGGGATTAGTGGTGACGGGGTTAGTGCACGCAATTGAGGGAGGGCGGGAGGTGCTTCTTCATACTAGGTAAGACACATCATTTTATTTTATAACGCGGATATTTGCGAAGTAAATTTTTGTAAAAGCTTTTATATAATGGATTTCCGCAAAGTAACGCCTGATTCTATTAATTATATTAAACTATTTATAGATTTTTATAACGGTGAAGCACTCTAAAACTGATATCCTACACAATTGTTTTGAAGTTTGTATTCCGATGATAAGAGTTGAGATATAAACGGACAGACAAGCAAATAGTAAGTAGTACGGTGTACATTCCTATACTTGTAGATTCTGTGATTAATCTAAAATCTGTATTTGGACAATAATATTAACACATAATATATAAATATGTCAGGTTTCAATCTACTACGTGAAACTCTATCACATAAAGCTATGTGATGAAAATAATCATTATAATTACAGCCCTTCACAAGGCCACTGCTGAACATAGGCCTATGGATATCCCTCAAGGAATGTCATAAAGCACGGTCCTTATTTTCTATTGACTTTCTGCATGTTTTACCGAGTCGTCTCTCCATCTAATGGGGGCCCGCCCTAGGCTTCGCCTGCCGGTACGAGGCTGCCACTCGAGAACCTTTTCTCTCCATCGGTTATCGGTTCTTCGAGCTATATGGCCGACTCCTTGCCACTTCAGTATCTAATCCATTAAGCTATATTGGTCACTTGTTTCTACTGCGGATATATTTTTTTTATTTAATAGTATACAGGTGAAAGTGTACAGGTTCTCTCTATGACCAAGTTTAAATGTTTTATTAAGCTGAAACTGTATAAAAAGAGTTATTATCGTATAAATGAATACATGGTTGATAATAACCCTTGGGAATGAGGTGGTCGCTTCCAAGCAGTTTCTAAAATAAATTTTGTAATAGTTCGTAATCATTTATATTGTAAAATTTATTTAAAAAAAAGTCCCGCTGGGTTTCTTGCTGGTTCTTCCCAGGACAGAGGGTTTTTTTCGAACCAGTTGTAAAGTAAAAAATGACTTTTAATAAGAATTACACATGTAATGTATATTGAATAAAAACTATTCTATTCTATTCTATTCTATAGGGTTACAAACGAGCACACAGTCCACCTGATGATAAGTGGTTGCTGTGGCCCATAGACATCTACATATATCCTCGTTTGCGAATCAAAATGCAGATGCGTTGTCACCCGTGAGGACTAAGATGGAATGCCTCTTTTCCAGTGGAAAGGGTCTCCGGTTCTCTACACTCACCATACGAAACGCAGCAGTGTTAAGCTGCTATTTTTCGCTGGTATTCTGTGCGAGCGTGGTCCTTCCCCGGTCGAGCCAACCCACTCGTGCTACAAGTATTCTACTAATATAGCAACAGTATGGCCCTATCACGTTTAAAAGTTTATCACGCAGAGAAAGCCATCACCAATTTCACTGCTATGACAACATTTTTTTTTTATAGGAGAGGGGGCAAACGAGCATGCGGCTCACCTGATGGTAAGTGACTACCGCCGCCCATGAACAACCGCAACACCAGGGGAATTGCAGATGCGTTGCCGGCCTTTTAAAAAGGAGTAGGCTCTTTTCTTGAAGGTCCCTAAGTCGTATCGGTCCAGAAAAATCGCTGATGGTAATCTATTCCACAAGGAAGTCATGCGAGGAAGAAAACATCTTCTAAATCGCACAGTGGTGGACCGCCAATCATCCAGATGATATGGATGGTATCGGGAGTTCTGCCGCGATGTGCGTTCATGAAATTTGGCGGCTGGGATTAATCCGAACAATTCCTCAGAGCACTCCCCATGGTAGATGCGATAGAAAATGCAAAGAGATGCAACATCTCTTCGCAGTGCCAATGAATCGAGCCGATCGGAAAGGGCTCGGTCGTCGACGATTCGAGCCGCTCTGCACTGGATGCGGTCAAATGGAAGGAGCTGGCACTGGGGAGCCCCTGCCCAGAGATGGGAACAGTATTCCATGTGAGGCCGAACCTGAGCCTTGTAAAGTTGCAGGCGGTGTGCCGGCATGAAATACTGTCCCGCTCTGCTGAGCACGCCAAGCTTTTTAGAGGCCAATTTGGCCTTCTCTTCCAAGTGACCACGAAACTGCATGTCACTCGATATGTCGACTCCGAGGATACCGATACTGGCTGAGGCAAGAAGGGGAGTGCCTTGAAACTGAGGAGATACGACAAAGGGGTTCTTTTTAGCGGTAAACGCGCAAACTTGTGTCTTCTGAGGATTAAACTGGACTAGATTTAGTCGCCCCCAATCCGAGACTTTGTCCAGCAAAGACTCGACTTCAGACATACATGAATAACAACGCATTCTGTGTTGTCATTTTGATTTCTAATAGAGAAAAGATGTAAATATATATATAGGCCACCGCATCCACTTAGCATTAGGTGTACTATCGTGCTAGTTTGTTACCCTTATTCTATTAAAAATTCGGATATGGTTTTAGCTGAATCCGTTGCTAAATTAGAAACACAGACAAGAATGAAATGAGTACCTTTTTAAATGTTTTCTGAATTGAATACTAACGTATTCAATACCATACCATTAGGTGTACTATCGTGCTCGTTTGTCACCCTTATTCTACAAAAAATGTAGATGTGGTTGTAGCTGAACCAGTTGTTTCTTAATTGAGTACTGAATTTAATAAGTTATTATTGAATTTATTTCATATTTAGTTGTTCAAAGCGATGTCTTGCTTTATTTAATTAACGCACTCTAATTGAGCCAGCTGCTCCTTTTGGAACAGTGCCAATAGTTAGGATCTAAAATCTATTTTATTAAATTACAGTATGAGGTGCTGTTAAAAGCTTTGTATATTAGTTAAAATTAAAAAAAATAAGAACTAGGCTAGCTAAAAATTTTAACATAAATATAATATATGTATTTATGATTTACACTACGTACTACTTATATTATTTTTCATCACTGGCTCAGTAAGGATGAATATGTCAACATTTTCTCGAATTGCGGAAGTTGATTAATAAGAGAGAAGCCACACGGTGCGGTGCGGCGCCGCACCGCAAACATTTTGCCGCATCACTGTACACATGTGGTATGCGGCGCCGTAGTGTGCGGAGCGGGGACCTAGCCAGTCCCAGTGCAAAATGGAAATGGATCCTAATAGACGTCGCGACGCCGGAGCAGCACTTCCTCCCCCCCCCCCCCCCCCTCGCGTCTCGCTCAATCGAAGTGCGGTGTACCTGCGGTGCGGCGCCGGAACGCACCGTCTGGCATATCATTGATTTTTATATGCAGGACGCCGCAGCGACATCGCTCCGGCGCCGCGCCGCAACCGCACCGCACCGTGTGGCTTCTCTCTAAGAGTTTGAAAGTCATTGCAAGAAGTGGCAAACAATTAAATCCCTAATGCGTATTAAAATTTTAGGAATGTAATTAAACTATACATCGTCGGCTTACTGCAAGAACTCATTAATTGACGTTCACACAACTTTGAGATATCGTTGAATTAGTTTTGCTTCCATTAAATGCCCTGTATCATCATAAGTATTATAAATAAAAAAAATAAAAAAGCAACATTAAACAGTTTAATATATTTATTAATAAAATCTACCTAAAGTTGTAAAAAATAATGTTGGATATTTCTTTTAAAGCTTAAAAACAAAGTTAATGACTTCTTGTCATTGAACTTTTAGTCTAAGGGTGAATTAGTTAATATTAATTATTTCTAAAATTAGCCTAAGTACTAACACTAGACTACTTTCTCAATCGAAAAAACTTGGATTAATCAATCATAAATGTAAACAAAACAGTATTCTTTATCTTTCAAACATACTCATCCCATCTCACATACAACATCTCTATTTGCAAAAAAGTCACATTGGCACATAAATCAGTCATAGAAGTAAACTTTGGAACTAAATAAATGAACTAGTGGTAAGCATGCCTAGTTATTCTACCTACTCATCTACCACGTCCGAATATCCTTCCGGTAAAACATTCCAACCTTCTTCATCTGGTAGTTTTTGGTACAAATGATGCAATTCAGGGGCTATTTTTTTCAGTCGGCTCGACCGGGGAAAGACCACGCTCTTACAGAATACCAGCGTAAAATAGCAGCTTAATGCTGCTGTGTTTTGTATGGTGACTGTAGAGAACTGGAGACATTTTTACTGGAAACGAGGCATTCCATCTTAGTCCTCACGGGTGACAACGCATTTTGCTTCGTAATCGAGGATAGATGCAGATGTCTTTGGGCCACAGCAACCACTTATCATCAGGTGGACTGTGTGCTCGTTTGTAACCCTATAGTATTAAATAAAAAAAATATATCCGCAGTAGAACCGAGTGACCAATATAGCCTAATGGATTAGTTACTGAAGTAGCAATGAGTCGGCCATATAGTTCGAAGACCCGAAAATCGATGGAGAAAAAAGGTTTTCGAGTGGCAGCCTCGTACCGGCAGGCGAAGCCTAGGGTGGGCCCCCATTAGATGGAGAGACAATCTGGTAAAACATGCAGAAAGTCAATGGATGTAGGTGGCTAGGGACCGTGCTTTATGACATTCCTTGAGGGAGGCCTATGTTCAGCAGTGATTTTGTGAAGGGCTGTAATTATAATGATTATTTTCATCACATAGCTTTATCTGATAGAGTTTGACGTAGTAGATTGAAACCTGACATATTTATATATTATGTGTTAATATAATAAATATAGGAATGTACACCGTTCTTGGAACTACTTACTATTTGCTTGTCTATCCGTTTATATCTCAACTCTTATCATCGAAATAGAAACTTCAAAACAATTTTGTAGGATATCAATTTTAGAGTGCTTCACCGTTATAAAAATCTATAAATAGTTATTTATGTTTCATTTTATTTCACGTATTTCAGAAAAATTTGTTACAAAACTGAGAGTGGGGTCACAGTTATAATAGTGATATAATATTATTATTAATTATAATTACTAAATTCATAATGGAAAAAAATTCTAATTTTATTCTATCGAAAGTGCTTTAATTTAACACTTTACACACTGATTTACGTATCAGGTAAGAATCTAATAAGCATAAAATTGAGACAAAAGGCTTTAATTGAATCGAGGTTACAGAGTCAAAACGAGATCTCACATCCAATTTATGAAATGTGGTATTGTGTGATGACACCTTATCTCTGGCCTTCTTTGGATCTTAACTGTGGCTCGAATTGGTCAGCTCGAACGCAGAAGAACCTCACTTTCACAGTATACTGGATTAAAATAGCAGCTCAATGCTGATATGTTTCGTATGGTGAGTGTAGAGAACTGGATACCCTTTTTACTGGATACGAGGCATCCCATCTTAGTCCTCAGGAGTGACAACGCAACTGCATTTTGTATCTTTATCGAGGATAGACGTAGATATCTATTGGCCACAGCATCTAATAACCATCAGGTGGGCTGAGTGCTCGCTCGTCATACTTATTGTTTAAAAAAAATGTGGGTGAAATAAGTAGTCTCTTTTTACGCTATGATAGTGAGATTAATTAGCTATATTAGCACTTTCCACCAGGTGAGATTGTAGTAAAGCACAGGTTTACACTAAGACTGCCACATTGATCTAGTGGCCAGAAGCGCTAATGCTGCTCCCGAATTTAACTCCCGGGTCGAGCCAAAATCAATGATTAGTTTTTTTCTATCAAGAAATTCTCAGTAGCTTTCAGGAGACAGGGAGCTGCCGGTGTTTCATCCCATGCTTCGTAAAGCCCGAAAAGCCGTTGCTCTGATCATGTCAGATTGGTGTCTCTTAAAATTATGAGAGTGAGGGAATAGAGTCAAGTTGTGCTTTTTTTTACTATTATGAGCCAATGCTTGAATACAATCCCACCTGATAGTAAGTGGCGATGCAGCTGTATATGGTAAAGTCAACTGAATGATCTTAATAAATGCTTTTTCACTCTAGCCTTAAAGGCACCACCCCTTAGATAGGAGAATAGGGGTAGAAGGATAGGGGTGATATGGACGTTGTTGCCACGTTTGGCAGGTCGGTTGTCAACCGCAGTTATTTATTATTTTTAGTTGTTATCAGGATGATGTTGCAGCATATTACCTATTTATTTCACTCTTTTGGCTCTTGCGACACCTACGCGACGATATGGTGTAGTGGACATACGCCGTCACTACACGATACCTACATTAAAATTAGATAGAAAGACGGAGGCTGGAAATTATTCCACTGCTTTGGTGTACGTATAATGAACGACGAAACAAGCCGTTTGGTTCGAATGCGTTGAATGTTGACAACTTCTGATGGTCGGTTGATGGAATGGAGAGGAAGGATGCAATTTCTACGCATGCTCTCTAAAATGTATCATGTAAAAAACTGTAAGGTAATCATACATCGCACCTGTGCCCGGGACTGGTGATATTGCTTCTAACCATATTGTTGTCACCAATAAGCCTTTTAGCCCTCCTTTTCATTGAGTCCAATCGCACATACTCGTGCAATATTCTTCTGCAATCTGCATATGCTCACCGTTGAGACATGCCTCTGTGACTCGAATTCGATTTGGAGGACATTATCGTTATAACTAAAAAGAAAGCTTAGTAAATTTATATTTTAAGTCTTAAATTTCCTCGAAATACACAAAGAAAGCTCATGTACAAATAAACCGTTGAATCAAATGTTGTCTTCAACTTTTAAAGTTAAGTGGAAATAATTTTCTCTGCAAAGTGTTGACACAAACCTACTTGTGGCCGCAAAAGTAACGTCGTAGAAAATGATATATTATCTGCGGTTTAGACGGTGACTTTCCTTTATATTTGTGAAACTATAAGCCGTTTCATCGTGTATTATTTATTTGTTTGCTTATTATCTCGTACATCTTTTACAGTTTTTATTAATATTATATTTATAAACTGTTTAAAAACTCTTAGTTGGACCATCGTCATTATCGTCATCGCCAGCATCATCATATACAAAAATATTACAGCAGCTCACAAATTTAATAGATATATACTGGTAAATTATTTAACTCCAATGCTGGATGAATTGTATTTAGTTGTGAAATGTACGACGAGGTTAATCCTATGATTCAAATGCGTGGTACGTTTACAATGAAGATAATAAGACTGACCGAGTGTCTGGTTGTCGGATGCTGGAAGAAAAAAGGGTGAATAAAGTTGCGCAATTCTTACGCACATTGTTCGATATTATCACGTAGATCACTCAAGGACTCGCTCCATATCGCCGATTCTCGAGACTGTCAGATTAGCTTTATCATATTGAGATCAGTAGTAAGTCTTTTGGCACAACATTTCATTGAATGCAATCAAAGCTAGGTGATGTTATGAAGTATCAGCCAATATATGACAGCAATATTCTATGCAAAACCAAACTTATGTAGTGGTATCGCCATGCCTTTCCAACGGCACTTCACTCACGTGCAGCTGCTTTGACTCAACGTACCCCTATGAGTTCAGATTCAAGGAAGTATCAGTCCCCAACAACTGAATCAAGTCAATTTTTTTCTTAATATTTAAGGTTGGCTATATCTAGTCAGGTCATAAGTATTGTCTTAGTGCTGAGTCGCTTACTTTGTATAGAAAAACATTTAAAACTAATCTAGATAAAATACGAATATTATCAATAATTATACTTAGGAAAGTAAAAGTAAAATTATATAGTGAAAACAATAATATAGGAATATATAAACATTGTGAAGTCTTACCTATAGGAAATTTCAGATGCTAATAATAAAAGAACAAATTCACAATAAAAAAGTGCTAACTTTATTTTATTTGATTAATCATAAAATTATTACAAGAAAAATTACACGAAATAAACTCGTAACATCTTAAATACATAACTACTATGGAAAACGTACAAATAGGTATTTTATTCCTACTTTAATGAACCAAATCCCCCCTATAATACTCTCAGTTTTCAATGAGGATAACTACAAAAACAAATTCAAAAATATTTCTATGAACAGCTACAACGGGAGAAGATTACATAAATGAAACAATATAGATATAATTACTTAAAATTTATACATACATAAATAAATAAACATAAAATATTATACATATTATAATGTACATATTACATATACCATAATTATAATAAGCAAATGTATGCACGTATAATACGCGCATATTATATATATATATATAGGTGTGTATATTATATTATATATTGACAGTACGGGTTTCGCTTACCATAAGGAGGACGGTGTGCTCGTTTGTCACCCTATCCTATAAAAAAAATCTTGGAAGCTGGCCAATGCGCAGCCTGTACCCAAAAAAGTTAGCCATACCGACTCCATCTGCAAGATTATGGAGCGTATATTGAACGCCGACCTCATGACATAACTAGAGCAAAATGATCTCCTCAGTAATCACCAGTACAGGTTTCGCCGAAATCGATCAACTGGGGACCTTCTAGCGTATGCCACTCATATAGAGAACAGTGGTGAAGGACTTGCTAGTTCCCTCAATGTTTCGAAGGCCTTTGACAGGGTTTGTCACGTAAGTCTATTGGGCAAGCTTTCACCGTACGGCTTATTCCCTGGCCTGATTGTCTGGGTGAAGGATTGCAGTTGATCGATTTCGGCACAGGCGTAAAGTTGCCACTCTCTCGGTATTCTATAGGATGCATTTCGGTGAGTGTGCGCAGGAATTACACACTTTAATTCCTTCCTCTTCTTTCCACCATCGGACAACCAGGCTTATTAGCTTATTAGCCTCATTCAACTGTAACTTCTGTCCCTTTAAAGAGTAATCTAAAGTTATACCTAGATTTTTTCCTATGCCATCGCTATACACAATTATATTATTTTTGTTAATATTTAAGTTATTTTTTATTATAAGCTCCTCTGCTATGGCACTGTCATAGAGTTTTAGTGGTGGTATAATATTATCAGCACACACCGCCTCTGAAGAAGCTGGTATTGAATGCTGACACTCACATTGATGTTTAACTAAGGAGTCAAAACGCTCCTTATTATATTTACATGTCTTTACCAGATTATCCATAGCCAGTATGTGTTCTTTTATTTCGTTTTAGGATAATTTATATTTTTTGGTTACAGTTTGAAGGGAATTTGTAAGAGATAATATTTCTGATTTAAGGCACTCAACGTCAGTCTCATAACATTTTCTTATGTAATCCACCTCAATTGAATACTACTTAAGCTTATATATCAATGCTTGCTTTTCTTTACATAAATTAACATAATTTTTGGTATTAATCTTATTTTTTATTAATTTTTGTACTTTCTTATGTATTTATTAACTTTTATATACTTCTTCAATTTGGTTTTACTGCAATTAATCCTTACTGTGTTTCCTGAAGTGGAAAAGTCGTCACCAGTCAAATCTATTGTTGTAGATTGCTGTAAGATTCTTGAAGTATTACATTTTACAAGCTCAGAGAACAGGCTTTGAGTCTGGGAGGCGTTGGGGTTATCTATATATGTTTTAAATTATGTTATTTGCTTATTAGCCTCATTCAACTGTAACTTCAATGCAGCAATGAACCTGAGAGTTTCCTCATATTCCTTGCTGCATCTGTCCAACTTATTAACCATTCCCTGTGGCTGATCTCTTTCTTTTATAACACCTGTGTAATCTGTATGTAACTTAACCATATCACATTTCAATTGTGTGTTTTTGGCAATTATAATAATTATTTCTTTTTCATTATCATCCCTTTCCTTAAGCAACAGTTCACACTGCTCCCTGGACGCCTTAAGTTCTTGGAACGCAAGCTGAAGTTGCGAGTATTCATTTTACTATTTATTATAAATAATAAAAGAAAACAAAGATCTAAACCAGAAGAGCAGAGTAAGCCAATGTCGAGTTGTTGTAGTTTTTTTTTTCTATTTACAAGTCTCAAATCAAATTATCGTTAAAACAATTCGAAAAGAAACCCGCAAAGAATGTAAAAATCCGAGTAACAGAATAGAGATTTAATTTATAAAAGATATGAAATAAGAATTACAATAATTTTTAAAACAATGTTCGTTACCTCTCACTTTTTGTTCCAACACAAAATGTTGTTATAATATTTATGTACCGACTTTCTTAAATATTAAATACAAAGCGACAGTAATTATTAACAAATTAACATAAAATTTAGGTGGATATTATGAATTTAAAGTATTTAAATTATTAAAATTTACCTTATCAAAATTTAACTTATCACTAGGGTTGCCACAGCAAAAAAGCTTATTTATTTTTATATCTTTATCTTTCATATTACTTTTATATTACTTATATCTATTATATTATATTTTTATTTATTTATTACTTATTATAAGCCAGTGCTTGAACACAATCCCTGGTGGTAAGTGGTGATGGTGATTATAACTTAAATGAATATTTTAATGACAAATTATAAATTTAAATTATTTTGACAAAATTTATTATTTCTATTTACTTAAATGACATTATTAATATTTTCATCAAAGTTTTAAATCTTATTTATATGAATTAAAATGACCAATAGTTAAGATGAAATATTTATTGACATTTCATTTTAAATAAATGTGTGTATTATTTATTTATTTTGATATTTAATAAATTAATTAATAATAATGTATAGATTATGTACCTTAAAAATTGTAATTTAATTTGATTTCATATTAATTAACAATTAAAATAGATCTTAATATGCTACGCCCGTACAGGGTTGTCACATGCTCTGTAGACATATTGTAACAACTTTATACTTTGTGACATGCAATAAATGAATTATGAATTATGAATTATGATGCAGCCCTAGATGGTAAATCGCACTGTCGTTAACTTAGCGTAACAAAAGCCTATTCACTCTTGCCTTGAACACGCCCAGATTGTATTCATACGGAAAGATAGACACCAGCAAATTATTTCACTCCTTTGCTGTACACATTAAAAAAGACGAAGTAAACCTTTTGCTTCTAATGCGTGGAATATCGGCAACAAAGGGGTGAAGACCCGCCGGCCGCCTGGTTGTCCGATGGTGAAAAAAAGAGGGAGGAATTAAAGTGTGTAATTCCTGCACACACTCACAGAAATGCATCCTATCAATCAGGCCATAAGCCGTACGGTAAAAGCTTGCCCAATAGACTTACGTGCCAAACCCTGTCAAAGGCCTTCGAAACATCGAGGGAACTAGCAAGTCCTTCACCACCGTTCTCGAGGACTTCGCCCCATATGTGAGTGGCATACGCTAGAAGGTCCCCAGTTGATCGATTTCGGCGAAACCCGTACTGGTGATTACTGAGGAGATCATTTTGCTCTAGTTATGCCATGAGGTCGGCGTTGAATATACTTTCAATATATCGATATTTGCCATACTTGCCACGCATGGCAGGCGGGTTGGCAACATCAGTTTTATTTTTTTATTTTAGTCGTTATTAGAAAGACGCTGCTGCCCATCTCCTGATTTGTTTTCCTCTGTCGCCTCTTACGACACCCACAAGATGATATGAGGTAATGGATATTTTACACCGCCACTAAACGGATCTGATATTTACGCAAACGTTTTAATTAAATGAGTTTTTGTTTTCTGAAGTTTCGATTATTTTGGAGAACTCGTTTTTACGTAATCAGGTTTAAATAGCAAAGTTACCATCTATATACATCCCACTGCTGGGCTCAAGCCTAAGTAACTAACAAGTAGTTAAATTAAAAAAAAATTGTAGAACCGACTTCGATATAAATAAAACGAGAATAATATAATCAATGTAGTCGAATTCAACTAAATGTGCATTATTAAGGATGACCCAATAAACTACCGATTAAATCAATTAGTGAATATTTATATGGGACCACATGAAATACACTAGCTTTGAAATAAAAAAATTATCATCAAAATTAGTTGACCTAGAAAAAAGTTCTGAGGTACACACATTAAAAAATACAGTTGATATTTTTAATGTGTTAGATAAGTCATCGGTTAATTCAGGCTGGTATTCTTGGTATTATGAGAGCGTGATTCTTCCCCGATCTAGCGGATCTATTCGTGCAATAGCATAGCTAGTAGAGCGAACTTTATTACTTTATTTTATTCGTTTTTGTTTGAATGAGCAATTCAAATATTTAGGTTTAAGAAAACCCTTCTGAACTGTACCTTTCCATGTTTAATGAGGGTTAACTATTAGTGCTATTTCGGCATTATAATATTTTATAATGTAATTACTGGCCCTTATTTGGTTTACACATAGAGCAACACGTGCCACCCGCGGACCGGAGGGGAGTAGCCACACGCAGGCTTCCACAGTGTCAAAGTATAAGTCCACGCGGTCCTACGCGTACAATAAAACTAGTTGCAGACTTACCACTAACTAGACGAAATCTAGAATCGACTTCCTACAAAAAAGCCGTATTTTTTAATTTTTTCTGCAAAAAAATATTCTGTCATGTCAAATTTAATTTTAATAAATCCATAATATAAGTATTTTTATCACATTATTGCTATTTACTTCTTTCTAAACTTGAAAGTTACAATAATAACGGTCGTGTTGTTTCATATTTGTTCACCAACACAGGCCGCTCGACCTCATACAATATGCAGATCGGTCGAGCGACTGATCCAAGTTGGTATCCGAGTTGTCATTGTCATCGAGCAATCTGCTATAATGCATCTATGTGTGTGTGAAATTGTTAGTTCATTGTTTTAATTGTTGTGAGTTTCGTAGTGACAGACGATTGTTTTTGTTTACCCGTGTTGCTCTATGGGTTTGGAAATAATATAGGGTGTAAAGTGTGACTTATAAAACTTCATCAACACATCTAAAGAAAAAAACAATGTCGGTACACTGTATCAAGGCGTCATTAAATTCCCTACATTGAAAACGAAGAATAAATTAGACGTATATATTATTAAAGTGTTTAGTGGCGTTCCTTGTGGGAGGCCAATGTTCAGCAGTGAACTTCTGAAGGGCTGTAATGATAATGATAATTAATTAAGTTATTGGTTAAAGTCAATCTGTTTTAATTTCTGCCACATCATTTTTAGCTTTTTTCTGTTTTTAACGTCACCTCCACACTACCTCCCTTGTACTTGTACACTTGTCTCGTACGTCGAAAGTGCATGTTATACGGATACCTAATGGTAACTGAATGCTGTAATCCATTAACGATGTACCTTCAATTAAGAATCAAAAAGCTGAAGAGTTGTGACAACTGATCACGAAGATGGAATGCACCGTTTTCAGTAAAAAGAGTCTCCAGTTCTCTACACTCACCATACGAAACTCATTAGAATTAAGCTGCTATTTATATAGCTTCAGCGTGGCTCTTCCATGTTTAAAAATGTTTTAAGAATGTTAAGTATAATCAACTTTTTTTTTTAATTATCATATCTGTCTATGAGCCCAAAGATAAATAAATAAATATTTCACATGAATTATGGAAACGAATTAAATTACTGTGTATTATACTATTATACAACTGATAAGTTCGAAATTCGCTTAGAGCTACAACTTATGATTGAGCTTTTCGAAACTATTGGAGCATGAATTCTAGTACAGAGATAATATTGAACAACATGAAAGGGCTTTGTAACTATAGCATGCGGCCAAAGACAGATGTCATACATTTTACAAAGTAAAAACGTACTAAAATGTGTGTCGATTTATTCTCTAAACAAATAAATATTATTTTAAATGAAATTTTCTTTAGAATCGTTGTGATGAGAAACTCCATGAAACGAAAAACGGCATTATAAATACACAAACATATACATCTATAGGATTTCGCCTACGAGAGAATGGTATGGAATACAGTATACAATGTTAACTATTATTTCGATCTCAATAAATTAATAATAAAAAATATTTTTTATTTATAAAAAATAAATAAGGTTTACTTCTACCGTGTGTAATCTGCATACATGTTTTTTATTTCTAATTTATTTATTTATTTTATTTATTTATTTATAAGGAGTAGGTATTACATAACACAAGCTATGCTCTGTGAACCCTGTACTAGGAAAACCTGTCTTACAGGGTTACCTTACATATTGTAATAGTAGGCATTGGTACGTAATACATTTACAACCTGACTTAAGTTTGACTAATAAACACAGTGAGAAACAAATAGAATATGGAAAATTACACTCAAATCTATATAGTACAAAATATGACAAAAACAATGGGTAACGGATAAAACTTGTTAATGCTTATATGTTAGACGTGAGTTACATGTGAAGGGCAACGTAATTGGCAGGTGGATAGAAGATTTTATTTCATGATTTGAAAGAGTTAATATGTATGTCTAATGGGATATATTAAGTAACAGAACTCAGAATTACAATATTTAATTTTCTTAGAGACAACACGAGACTTAACGGCGTCTTAAAAGTTGAGTAGCGTTTGAGTATTTGGGTATTATTCTATAAAAAAATAGTTTTGAATCAAATAAAGTATAATTTTTTTATAGGAGAGGGGGCAATGAGCATGCGGCTCACCTGATGGTAAGTGACTACCGCCGCCCATGAACAACTGCAACACCAGGGGAACCAGGGGGATTGTAGATGCGTTGCCGGCCTTTTCGAAATCGCACAGTGGTGGACCGCCAAGCATCCAGATGGTGTGGATGGTTTCGGGAGTTCTGCCGCGATGTGCGTTCGTGAAATTTGGCGGCTGGAATTAATCCCAACAATTCCTCAGAGCACTCCCCATGGTAAATGCGAAAGAAAATGCAAAGAGATGCAACATCTCTTCGCAGTGCCAATGATTTTTAATTACATTTATGTTGCCTGAGAATACTACTTCATAAAAAAAGTTGACGAACTGTTAATAATTGACAGTTCGAGTACATATGTTTAGTAGAGAACCAAAATAATTTATGGGTCATTACCTTGATGATCGATCTTTGAGCTCACTTGTGAGCTAATATTAGAGTGAGACATTCGTAAGAGATGATAGGTTTCCTTTCCTGTGTAAATACCACCCACTTACATGATTCTGTCGCCAAATAGCAGAACATGCATTGCTTTCTTCTGGTTTGAAGGAAACAGACAGCCAGTGTTATTAACAGCTAGAAAGGTTCGCAAGAGGTAGCTTTATACCGGTAAGCAAAGTGTAGAGCAACCGCACACTAGATAGTAAAAGATTATGGAAGTCGATGGATTCAAGTGACTCAGGGCCGTGCTTTGTGACTTTTTTTTGTAACATAGGGTGACAAACGAGCACAAAGCCTACCTGGTGGTAAGTTTTTTTTTTTTTTATAGAATAGGGGGCAAACGAGCATGCGGCTCACCTAATGGTAAGTGACTACCGCCGCCCATGAACAACCGCAACACCAGGGGAATTGCAGATGCGTTGCCGGCCTTTTAGAAAGGTGTAAGCTCTTTTCTTGAAGGTTCCTAAGTCGTATCGGTTCGGAAAATTCGTTGGTGGTAATTGATTCCACAAAGAAGTTGTGCGAGGGAGAAAACTTCTTCTAAATCGCACAGTGGTGGACCGCCAATCATCCAGATGGTATGGATGGTAACGCGAGTTTTGTCGCAACGTGCGATGGTGAAATTGAGCGGCTGGAATTAGTCCGAACAATTCCTCAGAGCACTCCCCGTGATAGATGCGATAAAATACGCAAAGAGATGCAACATCTCTACGCAGTGCCAGTGTATCGAGCCGATCGGAAAGAACTCGGTCGTCGACGATTCGAATCGCTCTGCGCTGGATGCGGTCAAGTGGAAGGAGCTGGCACTGGGGTGCCCCGGCCCAGAGATGAGAACAGTATTCCATGTGGGGCCGAACTTGCGCTTTGTAAAGTTGCAAGCGATGTGCCGGCATGAAATACTGTCTCGCTCTGCTGAGCACGCCAAGCTTTTTAGAGGCCAATTTGGCCTTCCCTTCCAAGTGACCACGAAACTGCACGCTATTCGATATGTCGACGCCAAGGATTCCGATACTGGTTGAGGCAGCAAGGGGAGTGCCTTGAAACTGAGGAGATACGACAAAGGGGTTCTTTTTAGCGGTAAACGCGCAAACTTGTGTCTTGTGGGGATTGAACTGGACTAGATTTAGTCGGCCTCAATCCGAGACTTTGTTAAGCAAAGACTCGACTTCAGACACAAGTTTATCCCGGTACTCGGCGACGTTTTCCCGAGAAATATTGGCACGGCCGGTATATAAGGCATCCCCAGTGCTGTCGTCTGCATAGCAATGAATGCTACCAGTTAGCAACATATCATTGATATGCAGGAGAAACAGCGTTGGTGATAGCACGCAGCCTTGTGGAACACCAGCGTTGATAGGCTTGTAATCAGAGCATGCACCGTCTACTACGACCTTGATGCTCCGATCAGCAAGGAAACTGGTGATCCATTTGCACAATTTCTCGGGAAGCCCATAGGAAGGAAGCTTCAAAAGAAGCGCCTTGTGCCAGACCCGATCGAAGGCCTTCGCTATGTCCAAACTAACGGCCAATGCCTCCCCCTTGGACTCTACTGCCTCCGCCCATCTATGAGTTAATTAAACTAGAAGATCACCTGCTGATCGACCCCGACGAAAACCGTACTGACGGTCACTGATCAGCCGGTGATCCTCAAGGTACCTGATGAGCTGGCAGTTTATAATGGATTCCATTATTTTGGAGAACAAGGAGGTGATGGCGATAGGCCTGTAGTTAGACGGGTCTGAGCGGTCGCCTTTTTTAGGGATCGGGTGGACCAAAGCTGTCTTCCATGAATTCGGGACTACGCCTTGGGAGTAGGAGTACCGGAAAAGACGCGTTAAAACCGGTGCCAACTCCGGAGCACACGTCTTCAGCACAATGGGAGGGACTCCATCGGGCCCACTCGACTTGCTGACTTCCAGGGAGAAGAGTGCTTTGCGAACCGAGCGCTGTGTAAATCGCAAATCCGGCATGGAGCACTCACATCGCGGGATGGTCGGCGGTGTGTTCCCCCCGTCATCTAGAGTCGAGTTAGACGCAAAAAGAGAGCACAACAGATCGGCTTTCTCTTTTGCGGCATGGGCCAGTGAGTCGTCCTCTCTGTGCAGAGATGGGAGGGATGGCTGACAGAAGTTCCCTTGGACAGCCTTGGCGAGAGACCAGAATGCACGGGTTCCCGAAGGAAGGCGAACTAGCTTCTCGCCAATTCTGCCGATGTGCTCAGACCTTGCCTTGGCAATGACGCTTTTGAAGGACCTGGAGGCGGAATTATACTTCTTTTTAAGTGCGCTGGTGTTTAAATCCCGAAGACGTTGATGCGTCAGCCCAGGCCCGGTAGCACTCCTGCTTATAGCGTGATGCTATTTTACAGGAGCGACCAAACCATGGCTGGGATCTGCCTCCGATGGGCACCACAGAGGATGGAATAAAAAGTTCCATACCCTGAAGTACCACATCAGCAACAGAATCGGCAACAACGCTGGGATCTTCCGGCGAGAAGCAAACCCGCCCCCAAGGGTAGGATGCAAAAAAAGACCGCATCCCGTCCCAATCAGCTGACCTATAGTGCCAAACACGGCGGCAAGCTGTAGATCGCAACTGCGATTGGAGTGTGAGTGGCACCGTGCTCCGGATCAGGCAATGGTCCGAAGAGCCCAGAGGGGCATCGACGGAGACCTGATATCCGTCCGGATGAGAGGTCAGCAGAAGGTCCAACAGGGAAGGTACATGGTCTTCCACATCTGTAATCCGCGTAGGCGAAGTAACCAGTTGTGTTAGACCATATGCCAAAGCAAAGTCGTAGACAGATCTACCCGCATGATCGGTTAAACGAGAACCAAGCCATTCAGCGTGGTGGGCGTTGAAATCACCGAGTATCACGATCTCTGCGGATGGGACCTGTTGTAGCACGGAGTCTGCAGCCATTTGGACGTGGTCAATGAGTCGGTCTGTGTCGGCATTACCGCTATGGGACCTATAGAGGCACCCGTAGACGCGGGGATGGTCGTCGCTGTCTACGCGCAGCCATAGGATGGACAGGTCCGTACCTTCAAGGCTGCTGAGGCGTCGAAAACAGATGTCCTCTCTGACGTATACACAAACTCCAGCCCGGGGCACAAAGGAGTGTTCCAATTTGTATCCCGGGTAGGAGAGATATGAAGTATCAGCCGTAGAGGACACCTGAGTCTCGGTTAAAAAGAGCAAGGCCGGCTTCGCCGTCTCTAGATGGTAATGGACAGCGTTAAGGTTGGAATGAAGTCCCCTGATGTTGCAAAAATTCACGGATAGCGTGACAGGGGTCGCCTTGGTTGTATTGCTCCGCTTGCCCCGAGCAGCATTAGGTACGAGCGGAATTTTGTCCCCCCCAGAATACGCGGGGCAGCCTGAGCACCCACGCTCAGGAGTGAAGTAGTTTGTTCGTGGATGCTCAGCGAGGAATTCTCCAGGGGTGCTGGTACCCTTCTGGGGTAGTCTTGTATTTAATTCCACTACCATGTTGATGGGGGGGGGGGGGGAATTGGGCCTCCGGCCACCTGCACTCACCAAGCGCAACGCAGAGGTAAACCTCTACTTCACGCTGGTATTCTGTGAGGTCGTGGTACCACCCCGGTTCGAGCTGGCCCATCCGTGCGACAGCAAAAGCTACCGCTTGGCTCTACCACTGTTAGAGTGTGGTTGATGTGACCCATAGACATCTATCCTTAATAAAGAATCAAAATTTTCAGATGCGTTGTAACCCGTGAGGACTAAGATGGAATGCTTGTTTTTCAGTAAAAAGTGTCTCCGGATCTCTACACTGACCATACGAAACACAACAGTGTTAAGCTGCTATTTTACACTGGTATTCTGTGAGAGTGTGATCCTGCCCCGGCCGAGCCGAGCCATTCGTGTTACAACTATACTTCTAATATAGCTTCAGCATGGCTCTACCACCAATGAAGCCTATGGTCAGCCGTAGACTTGTGATGGGACGTAATAATGATAATAACAGACTGTGAGGCATTCCATCCCTGTCCTCAGAGGTGACAACGTATCTATAGAGTTCTTCGTATGAAATTGGCTGCAGGTGTCCATGGACTGCAGTAGTTACTTATCACTTGGACTATAAGTTTGTTTGTCACTTCAGTTTCGATCTTAGTCGCCTTGACCAGAGCGAGATTTGAAAAGTTTCCTGATTTTTTCCGCTAGGTGACTAAAATAAAATAACATTTTGTGAACATTCATATTTTTTTATGTTTTTCCGCTCTGATATTAAAAAATAAATTTTTAATATCAGAGCGGACGCAATATTTAATAAAATGGAATATAATAGACACAGAGACAAATAATAGACTATAATATTAACAAGTAAATAAATAATGAAAAAGCTTTTCATATTAAAGCTGACAATTTCGTCAGTCATCTCGTCGCAATAAACCAGAGTATCCTTCACACTGAACGAAAAGCAATGCGAGATATCCGCAATCGTATTTTCTGCCATTGTCATTGCCTGATATTCTATTATCGAACGAAATTTCTTGCGTTTTCCTGTATGTGTCTTCGTAGATACTATTAGAGGTTTTACTTTAAGAAAATAAAACCTTTTCTTGAAGTACCGTAAAGAGCCGAAAAAAACGAGTAACAGACAATGATGGATAAAATAAAAACTTTTTGTTACAATTTCTTCGCTCCATCAATAAGATATAAAGTCTTAGTTCACAATGAAATAAGAAAGAAATCTAAACAGCTGATAATAAATACGTTAGTTTTTAGTAGCTCAAGTTTTTGAACATGTTAGTTCAGAAATGTCTAGAAGTGATATGTTACATGTTTTTGTATAAATAAATAACCGGCAAAGTGCGAGTGTGACGCATGAAGAGTTCCGTACCATTTGTAATACACGTTTCTAGCAAGAGAGCCCCTTTTAATTTATTTTAATTTCTATTATTTGTTGTCATAGCGGCAGCAGAAATACCCATTCTTTATATTTCAACGGATCACGGATCATGAGATACAGTCCACTTACAGAGAGACGGACGAACGGACAGATGAAAGGACAGCGGACGCTTATTATATTAGTGATGGGGTCACGTTTACCCTTTGGATACGGAACCCTAACCTTGCCTTACATCTTTTATAAGACGACCAATGGGATATTGGGTATATAGGTGAATTTCTCATCACCTTGCACTTTTTTCACAATGTCCCATGTATACTTAAATTTTTTGCCTAAATGTGGTCTAAGTATCTCACTGCCCTTTGGACTATGTCTAGTATCTCACTGCCCTTTGGACTATGTCTACCCTTTCAGGTATTACATGCGTGAAGCTATGTATGTTTCCATGTATTTTTGTTCAACATCATAAACGTGCATAGCTTCACGCCGGTTTGCGGAATGACACGTTCTTATATCAATTTCTATATGCCTCTTTATACTTATTGTTAAAGTTTGATAAATTTTATTAATTTAAATGTAATTCTTTTCTTGTTCATATCTTAGTTTCTAGTTTTAAAACTGCATTACATTTCAGCCTATTATACCACCAGGATAATCAAAGTAACCTATAAATCTTCTGGTGTTATTACGTCAAATATGGAAGACTATGGTAGTTTAACAGATCAGTAAACTGAATTGGAAATGAGCAGGCAGGCAGTAGAAGTAACTAGAAAAATCGGGTTGCAGCGTCGTTACCAATAAGCAAAGTGTAGGGCGTTCCCCACTATATGTAGTGACAATCTGGAATGATATGAGTCGATGGATACAGTAGGTTCAGGACCTTCGGAATTTGTGAGTGGCAACAATGTTTTCGTGTATGATGATAGTGACGACGACGATGATGACAATGGTACAGCTAAGTGTGTTCCAACAATTTATAAATATGCTATTAATACAAACTGTATGAGATGAACGAGACAGTAAGCAAACAAATAAATTATACACGATGAAAGCTGCTTAAAGTTTCACAAATATAAAGAAAGTCACCGTCTCAACCGCAGATTAAAATCGTTTTCTATGGCGTTATTTTTACTGCCACAAGGTTTGTGTAAACACTTTGCAGCGGAAATAATATCCACTTAACTTTGAAAGTTGAAGACAATATTTGATTCAACGGTTTATTGTTGAAAGAACTCTCTCTCTCTTTCTCTCTCTCTGTCTCTCTCTCTCTCTCTCACTCTCTCTCTGTGTGTGTGTGTGTGTGTGTGTGTGTGTGTGTGTGTGTGTGTGTGTGTGTGTGTGTGTGTGTGTGTATTTTGAGAAAATTTAAGACATAAAAAATATTGCACGTAAGTTTACTTAGCTTTATTCTTTTATAATGTGGCGTAGAGAAGTGACGACTCCATCGCCTGCTAATATAACAGTTAAGTGACAAAACTGCTACGTCAGCGCAGTCAGCGCTTTGCCAAGAGGTGTGAGTTTTGTGTCTTGCAAAATTGATCCGTTTACAATAGCAGCTAAATATTCCATCTTAATTCTTAGATTTGGTAACGCATCTGCATTTTGATTATTAATCAAGACTAGGTGTAAATATCTATAGACCATCAGGTGGATTGCGTGTTCGTTTGTCACCCTTATTCTATACAAATGTCACTGTTCTGTACGTTTTCAATAAATTTAAATTCTCCCTGCATTCGAAACAGTAAACAATTTTACTATTTTACTATCCTGAACTAAGAAATAAAACCACCTGCACTTTGTTACTTTATAGGCTATATTCTTAAGAAAACCAGTCCTACGAGACCTTAATAGAATTCCGATAATAGTATTTGTGCTACAACATAAGTCCAGTGGCAATACTTAATTTACAGAGATAGTGAGAGTTTTGATGTGATTAAATACTTCGTGGTTGCCTCGTTGCCTCCGTTATTCTTTTACGCGTCCACCGATTTTAGGTTTTAAGATTGTAGGACTCAGGTTTGTATCCCGGGTCTTGCCAAAAAAAAAATTTTTATTATATAGATAAGAGTGACAAACGACCACGCATATACCTGATGGTAATTGAATAAAGCTTATAGACATCTACATCTATCTTCGATTAAAGATCAAATTGCAGATACATTGTTGTGGCGGATTGGGTTTATTTTATTAAATATAGTGGACAGTATTGAGATTCTAAATCTCCTGAAACGTTCAGTTACCGCATTCACAAAAGTACACCGAAAACAGCAACAAACTACTCACGGTCTTACTAGCCAGCCTCCCAAGTTCAGCGAACGTTGACAGCTCCTGGTAGCTTCTTCTACACGGTAGAATACACTAGCAATTAGATTGTACACTGTACACTCTGGAGTAGTCTCTTTAAAACTTTATGGAGAGATATTCATATCATAACACAAAACGCATGTGTATGGCTTCTCCCGATTCCAACCCTCTCTATTACCAATTTTAAATGTTTTGTTAAGTTGAAACTGTATAAAAAGGGTTATTATAGTATAAATGAATACATGGTTGATAATAATAAATAACCCCTGGGAATGAGGTGGTTGCTTCCAAGCAGTTTCTAAAATAAATTTTGTACTTATATCGTTTGTACAACCATTAAAGTAAAATATGCTTTAAAAAACAAAGTCCCGCTGGGTTTCTTGCAGGTAAAGTGGTAAAGTAAAAAATGAATTTCAATAAAAATTACACATGTGATCTATATTGAATATAAATTTATTCTATCTGGGGGCACGGCAGTGCCCCCGCCAAGTCGAGCAAAAAAGCGGCACCGCCGTTCCATCCTTTTCTCGAAGCAGTTCAGGCCATTTTCGAAACCTTAAAACATCGTTGTGGATAAAACTAGAAGCCTGAATTTATAGTAATCAAATAGGCATTGACTAAAATCGGTATGTTTCAAATTTCATACCGAACCAGTTTCAAGTTCGAACCAGTAGCTTAAGAATTATAACTAGTCAAAGTTTCTTAATTTTGTCACTCACTGACTGACCGATCATCAAAACTCTAAGGCACTTGTAGCAGACGTAGAAGCTTCAAATTTAGAATACAATTAGTGTTTAGTGTATAAATTATGGAAAAATTATAACATTTTGTAATTTCAGTCTAGTTTTCTTGATAAACCAATTGAATAAAAAAATTTTAATCCTATATAAATATATAGGATTACAAAGTTACATTTGCAGTTAATGAATCAGTGTACCTGTATATGTATAATATAAGGGAATAATAGATGTAAATAGGTAACTAGATATAATTATGTTCAAGGGTAACTTGTAAAATGGTCAACGGAATAAAAAATCAAGAATGGGACATGTCTTATGAAGTTGTACCAAAATCCCGCAAAGTATTAAGTAGACTAATTTGCCCGAAAATCCGTAGTTGGTATTGAAAAAGTATATGGTACCAGAAAGAAAAAAAGTAGGACTATCTACAAAAAGAAATGAGATGCCATTCTTCTACCGTAAAAAGTTGTGAGATCCGTGTAATATCAAGTCGGTTAATTTATTCAGTCACTACTTAAGGGTCCTTCTGTCTCAAGTTATTACGTAATTAGGTAACCTAACAACATCTTATAATGATCATATCAATATTAAAAATCTTTTATGTTTTAAATACATAGATTGACTTGGCAATAGCACTAAACAATCTAATTTAATATATTATGTATTACAATGTAATAAAATATACAGTCGCAATGTTGCCACTAGGTGTAACAGGCGCTCAGATCGCAGCCGATCGTTGTACCTCGGTATAAATTTTGTGAGTTGCGGTTTATTACTGAACAATTGTCTCCCCTGAAACCTAAGTTGGAATGTTTCGTTTCCCTTAAAAGGGGTATCCGGTTTTCTACACTCACCATACAAACCCAGCACTATTAAGCTGTTATTATACGCTGGTGTTCTTTGGGATCGCGGTTCTTCCCCGTTCGAGTCGACCCAAAACCATAATATAGCTGAAATGTGGCTCTACCGCGTAGAAACGTATTAGTAATTGAGTTAACCCGTCAAAGAATTCTCAGTAGTAGGCCCCCCGTTTTAATTTAGCCCCCGTTTTAACTACCGTGCCTCGGAAAGCACGTAAACCGTTGGTGCTGTGACTGATCTCTCTCCGGCCGTGTTGGATTACCGTTCCATCGAACTATAATAGCGTATGAATAGAGTGTACCTGTGCTTGCGCATACACTCGGGTGCTATAATCCTGTCTTGCAATGATGACTATCTGTTGAGACTAGCCGCCATGGCTGAAATTATATCTGCAGGACCTTATTATTAATACTTCATAACATACAATAATATTTTTTTTGTTATTTATAACAGGTGTGTAACCAGTGCGTTTTGCCAGTGATGACCTATGGAACTGAGACGTGATCCTTCACTGCTGGCCGTATGAGGAATCTCAAGGTCGCTCAGCGAGCTATGGAGAGGGCTGTGCTCGGAGTTTCTCTGCGTGGTAAACTTAGAAATGAGGATATCCGCAGTAGAACCAGAGTGACCTACATAGCCCAACAGATTAGTAAGCTGAAATGGCAATGGGCTCGCCATATAGCTCGAAGAACCGACAACCGATGGGGGAAAAAGCTTCTCGAGTGGCGGCCTCTTACCGGCGGATGAAGTGTAGGGCGTCCCTCCACTAGATGAAGTGACGACCTGGTAAGATATGCAGGAAGTCGATGGAAGCAGTATGTTCAGCAGTGGACTTGTGAAGGGCTGTAATGATGATTATGATGATAACAGGCGAGAGAGAAACAATCCAGAAGATGTGTAGCAGCGTCTTTCTAGTAAAGACTAGAACAATGAGAATTGCGGTTGCAAACATTTCCACATAATAGTGCACACAGAAACAACAGAGCACAAACGAAGATAGATGTAGATGTTTATGGGCCACAGCAACCACTTACTATCAGGTGGACTGTGTGCTCGTTTGTCACGCTATCCTATAAAAAAGCACATTCTTCACCTATTATGATTAAACAAGTGGTAAAATTAAAAAAATTGTATTACCGACTTCAGTATAAATTCAACTGAAAAAATTAAAAATTTTGTACAACCGGCTTCAATATAAATAAAATGAGAACGTCATCAATGTAATCAAAGTCAATTAAATACGCATTATTAAGAATAACTCAAAACTACTGGTTAGATCTTGATCTAATTTATGTGATGTATATGTACATGAGAAACACCAGTTTTGAAATAAAAAAGTATCATAAAAATCGGTACACCTCTAGCTTATTCTAAAAAAGTTCTTAGTAAACACACATAAAAATTGATTGAATCGAATTGAGTACCTCATTCTTTTTTGAAGTCGGTTAAAATGCAGTAAAGAATCTCACTTGCCATATGAACCGCAGCAGCATTAAACTGTTATTTTACGCTGGTATTCTGTCACAGTGTGAATTGACATAGTTTTGTCGTCATCGTCACAGTCCATCACAATTCCACTACCTTTTCGTTGTCCAGCGTTGAAAGAGTACTTGATTAACAAATCATTACAATTTATTCAATTTCATTGAGGTCAATACAGCCACTAGTTTACGTCATTTCTAAGATTATTCAGCAAAACTATTGGTGTACGTGATTTCTGGTAATGCGGTCACAGTGTCGCTGAGTTGGTATGTTCGGAGCTTAAAAATTTTTAATTCTTAAGAATAATTTTGAGGTAAATTTATTTTTCATCACCACATGAGAGAAAGGTGCGGGGGGAAGCGACAGAGCCAATGCCCGGCAATTTGCCAGCCTGCCACTATGGCTACATGGGGCCCAAACTCCCAAATGGCGAACACGTGCTAATAATAACGCTCCGTCTTATTTAGTTTGCCACCTAATGGTAAGTTGATGCTGTGGCTCATAGACATCTACATCTATCTTCGCTTAGGAATCAACATGAAAATATGTTGCCACCCTTGAAGACTAAGATAGCGTGCTTCGTTTTCAGTAAAATGAATCTCCGGTTCACTAAATTTATCATACAAACACAGCAGCATTGAGCTGTTATTCTACGCTAGTATGCTGTGAGAACGTGGTCCTTACCCTGTCGAGCCGACCCATTCCTGATACAACCATAATATAACTGCAACTACCACGTAAAGTATACGGATAACAAGCAAGTACACAGTCGCAATGTTAAGTCAATGCAGTAGCCCATAGACATCTTTATCCAGATAGAATAAAATTTCTTTCTTATATAGCTAAGGGACTAAAATCTTTATTATTAAATTTTAATGAAATAAACAAACAAATCCAATTTGTGTATATTTGAAACAGAGTCTCGCATGGGAACACTCGCGTCAAATTTCCCCAGGGAATATACCAATGTGTGAGAAATTAAAATGATATTGTGATTGGAATTGAAACTACGAGAAAACCTCCAACAATGGTGCCACGTAAAGACCACATGATGTTGATACAGCGTTTATATTAACTAATGAATCTACTAATTAAAATAAATTATTTTATAACTTTGTTTTTCACCACTCTCAAGTCTATAATACTACTACTAACTATATATATATATATATATATATATATATATATATATATATATATATATATATATATAGTTGTAGTACGAATGGGTCGGCTTGACCCGAGAAGGATCACGCTCTCACAGAATACCAGCGTAAAATAGCAGCTTAACACTGCTGTTTCGCATGATTCTATTAGGGACTGATAGGGACTGCTGCTGCGGTATAGGGATAGGGAACTTTGGGTCTGTATGGTCTAAATACTTCTTAGCATATTCATTTGCAGCCAGGTGGGCGAGCTATTGAAGGGAAGCTAGGTTAATATTTAAACAAACAACTACCTGAGTGTAAAAATATAATTTGTTTTTATATAAGCAGAAACATTTTTGATATGAAAATTAATATAAGGATGAGATTACAAATGCATAAGAAAATGAATTCCATTTTGTTTGTAAATTTTTAAGCACAACGACCTAGAACCTACCTTGAGGTGAATAAAATTAAAATTTACAAAGCATGCATGTTAAGAATAAATACGATGCGTATGTTTAAAGAAATAAATTTTTAACTTAACTTATGTTGTGTTTATTAAAGTTTTAATTCAAAGTTGTTTACACAATTAAAAAAATAACTGCTCGGTAAAGCAGAACAAATATTTTGTTGTATGGCTCAACATTGTTGTATATTTTTGTTCATTTAAAATATCTGTATTTAAACCGCGTCTGTGATATTGATACAATAACAAGTGTTAAAATTGATTTAATAAAAAATGCGACAATAAATAAAAACATACAACGTAACCGTGTAGTGGCGTAATGAGAATGTCTAGCACATATCGACCTGTAGATGTCGTAAGAGGTGACAGAGGGAAACTAAAACAGGAGAATGGCAACAACACAGCATCATCTTCCGGACAACGACTTTATATATGATAATAAAAAATATGCGTGATTGTCGTGGGACACTCGGTTGGAACGAAGTTCCTTATTATTGATAAACGTATTATATTATTGATTAAAAAATACAAGTAAATGTATTACTAGCGTCTATTAAAATGAAGCGTAATTTAAAATAAAATACACTATGACACAAGGGGTAGTGACGAATAAATCTTACACTTTTGTCGCCTAGCTCCCATCCGCCAAACCCGTACCGACCGATAAGAAACTTCGTTTCAAAAACTGCGATTGACAACCTGCCTGTCAAGCGTGGCAGCTATGGCAAAATCCCTCCTATCAGGCATTTTATAAGGGAGACCTATGTTTAGCAGTGGACTATTATAGACTTCCGCAATAGATGACCTTATAGGGAGGGATATTTGCTACAGTTGCGTTTAACATGTGGTTTGGCGACCGCATTTTTTTAATTTTTTGCTATTATTGCTATTGATACTAAGCGGCATTGGACATGAGGTTGAGGGAAATTAGTGTCCACTCGTGATTTCGCCTACACTCGTGTACTATAATCATGTCCTATTTTTTTATAGGATAGGATAACAAACGAGCACACAATCCACCTGATGGTAAGTGGTTGCTGTGGCCCATAGACATCTACATCTATCCTCGTTTGCGTATCAAAATGCAGATGCGTTGTCACCCGTGAGGACTGAGATGGGATGCCTCTTTTCTAGTAAAAAGGGTCTCCGGTTCTCTACACTCACCATACGAAACCCAGCAGTGTTAAGCTGCTATTTTACGCTGGTATTCTGTGAGAGCGTGGTCCTTCCCCGTTCGAGCCGACCCATTCGTACTACAACTATACTACTAATATAGCTGCAACATGGCTCTGCCACGTAGAAAAGGGCAAAGGGCAAAGGGCTTCCGAACACGATTTGAGAGAGATCAGGCGCAGAACTGAGAACAATGTACACTGCCAACTTCCTGACTCTGATCTGCTACTCAAAGTTTCCTTTTAGAAAAACCCAATAACTAATTTTGATTCGACCCGGGATCATGACGGGTCATGATCAGCAATCGCGTTTTTGATCACAAGACCAACGAGCCAGTGAAGTCAAATAAACAGTGCACCAGCAAATTTTAAATACGAAATTTCATTTTCAGTGTAAATCTAACGTCTGTAAGAAAGTTTTCAAACTTCAAAATCAAATGCCCAGATACTTTTTGGTTGAAAGGAGTACATTCTCCGTTTTCCATAAGAATTGAATAAATGTTTCAACTCATAATGAAATTTTCGTATTTCAAATAATTAACAGTTCAACTTTGAGAAATTAACAAAATCTCGACGCAAATGTTGCTCAAAGCGAAGAATTGTGTAATATTTCAGTCGGAAATTAAAGAAACTAGTTGGAGAGGTATTTAATTAAAACTTTTTGTTTAGATTGAGCACTTTATAGTCAAGTAACTTACGCGTGCATGTACAATTATAACAAAAAACAAGCCAAACAAAAAACTTTATTCAGTCTACCAATCGTTGAACTGTCTTAAAATTATTTTGAACAATATTATTCTTATAATTTTGATTAAGCGGATTGCTAATGTTTGATACTTCTATTAGAATTTGAATTCTACAATACTTATTTTCTTTTTGTTTTTGAAGTGGCAATGGGCTGAACATTTAATTCAAGGAACCGATAACGGTAGAGGTAGATATGTTTATAAGTCATCCATCCACCCATTACGGCTCCGTGGCGCAGCGGCTTAGCAATGAGTTTTTTTTATAGGATAAGGTAACCAACGAGCACACAGCCCACCTGATGGTAAGTGGTTGATGTGACCCATAGACATCTACATCTATCCTCAATAAAGAATCAAACTGCAGATGCGTTGTCACCCGTGAGGACTAACAAGGAATGCCTCTTTTCCAGTGAAAAGGGTCTCCGGTTCTCTACACTAACCATACGAAACACAACAGTGTTAAGCTGCTATTTTACGCTGGTATTCTGTGAGAGCGTGGTCCTTCCCCGGACGAGCATCATTCGTGCTACAACTATGCTTCTAATATAGCTGCAGCATGCTCTACCTCTAGCTCTACCACGTATAAAAGCGTTAAGATTGCAGCGCTAAGGGCCTCGGGTTGTAATCCCACACAGAATAACTATTTTGTATGGCCTACAAATAATTGTGCTGGGTTTAGATGTTTGACCTTGTGAAATGTATGTATGTAAACTGCCCCCACGATACAGGAGAAAAAACTAGGGTTGACGTAATGTTTTAAAATATATATTAAAACGAATTACTTAATAAATACAGTGCCTGCATCATAGATTACCTCATATGAATATTTGTCATAGTTAATTTAAGAGCTCTTGGAGTGGTCTCAGTTTTTGTTTTGTTTTCGATTGTTATCAGGAATATACTGCTGCTTATCTGCCCATCTTCTGTTACATTTCTCTTTGTTACCTCTTTCGATACACACGGATAGTGTTTCCTAATGACTCACTTCTACACGGCGTAGGCACTAATTTATCCTTTTTTATTTTGAATCTAATAACCGAGGTTATTATATAGGTTTTCTGTTTTACTTATTTTGAAAATGTATAATAAACCACCCAGAACAATTTTGCACGAGAAGTGTTCGTTTTGATCATATCATTACAGCCCGTAGACAGTCACATCTAGGAATGCCACATAAACAGGCCCTAATCCATCTGTATACCTTACCAAGCTGTCTCTTTATTAAGTGAGAGGACAGCCTACACTTCGCTTACACCGGTATGAGTCTGCTCTCAAGAGCTTTCCTTTCCTTCTGGTTGTCGTTTTTTTTGAGCTATATTGCCGACCCATTGATACTTCAGCTTACTGTTCATTAGACGGTGTCAGTTAGTCTGATTCTACCGCGTATAATATTTATTACAAATTCTTTTATACATTGTAATAACTGAATGAACCTTATTTTTATGCTGATATTACAAAGCATTTTATTGTGCTAACTGATTTCTAGTGCTGAAAGATTGTTATTTAAATGCATACATAAAATATTGTAAAACAGCCATTTATTAGCTTTGTGAAAGAATCCGTGATTTCATACCGTAGGTCATAAGAGGCGACAGAGAGAAACTGAAACAGGACATGGGCAGCTGCATTTTTCTGACAACTACTAGAAAGCTGCTGCAAAAGCTGCAGTTAGCAAATACCCCTTCTTTGAGACAATCTATAGAAGAAATATACTTTCTGTTGTGAATTTTATAGTCTGTAGTGAAATATTTTTTAAAGGATAAGGTTGAAAAACGATCGCATAGTCCATCTGAAGATATGTGGTTGCTGTGGCCCATCGACATCTATATCTATTCCTCCTCAATCTACATATATTATGTATATATTGTGTGTATTTAAGTATGTATGTGTGTGTATATGTATATTTTTATGTAAATAAAATTTTTTTAGCGCTTTCTATTTTGATTACTGCTGCACGGCCTCTTGTTTATATATCTCTGTTTAGCCTAATGGTTGACTGGGAGAGAATGCCCTATGGCATTAAGTCTACCATATGTAAAACTTTGTGCATGAAAGATTAAACAAATAAAAAAAAGATATTATGAATCAAAATGCAAATGAGTTGTCACCCGTGCGGACTAAGATGGAATGCCTCGTTTCTAGTAAAAAGTGTCTCCTGTTCTCTTTATATGAATTTATATCGTTCTCTTTATATCGGTTATAATGAATACTAGAACACTTTGCTAACTAAACAAAATTTATATCTACAAAATTCTCTAAATCGAATGTGCAATACCATTGTGTTTCGGCCTACAGGATAAAGAGAAACAGTATATTACAGGCTCTTCAGCATGCCATTGAAGTCCTCAGAGGTGACAACGCACCACAGCCTTCTTTATTTAAATTTGGCTGCAGGTGTCCATTGCCTGCAGCAGCCATTTATAATTTCGTGTGGCACTTCTTTAAACAAAAATTATCAAACCATTTTCTGGAAAATTTACGAAATATATTAAGTTGTTCAAGGAAGTATAGTTAGTTAGAACTGAAGCGCAATTAAATAAACTTGAGTGCATTCAATATGTATGCTTATGATTCGGTAGTTTATTTGGACTCCTTGTATTTGACTTCCGAGTCCCTTTCGCAGGAATACTCACATCCTTTTTGCTTTATGCTACATACTGTACAATTCCTCTACTCCACGCTGCCTGAAATATCGCTTTGATTTCATCTCCTCCTCTAACGATCGTTATCTACGTTCCACCAACAAATGTTTGCTTCGTATTCCAGCAAGTTCACATCATTATTTGTTATAGCTGTACGCTTGTATACCTTACTTTATATCCAGTGCTCAGTCCTCCTTTCCCTTCAAAAACCTACTCAACGCCTTATTAGTTGGAACTCTAATATTTCCCATCGTACTTCTCGTCTTTTCTGTATCTATCAATACTTCCAATCCTTAACTGTCATCTTCTCGTGTTTTTTAATTTTTTTACTCGATTATAACAATTATGCGTGTTGATGGTAACAGCCATTGATGACTTACGGATCTGAGATGTAATCCTTCACTGCTGGCCGTATGAGGATGCTCAAGGTCGATCAGCTAGCTATAGAGAGGGTTATGCTTGAGGTGTTTCTCTGCGTGATAAACTTAGAAATGAGGATATCCGCAGTAGAACCAGAGTGATCGACATAGCCCAACGGATTAGTAAACTGATGTGGCAATGGGCCGGCCATATAGCACGAAGAACCGACAAACGATGTCGAAAAAAGTTTCTCGAGTGGCAGCCTCGTACCGATAGGCGAAGTGTAGGGTGACCCCCCCCCCCATTAGATAGAGTGACAACCTGGTAAGTCTTGCAGGAAGTCAGTGGATGCAGGTGGCTCAGGACCGTGCTTTGTGGCATTCCTTTGGCGATACATAACATTGGGGGATACTTGGGGGAATATAGGCCATGTTCATCAGTGGACTTGTGAAGGACTATAATGATGATGATGATGAAACTTTTAATTAAAACGATATTTCTCAGTTGAACTAGCCTTGTGTAACATATAACTTCACCCCACTCCCAACTAGCGACATCTGCTGAGCAAAAAATTGTTAGCCCACATTGGGACGGATGGTGACGGCTAACTGTTAACTGTTACGTATATTTACTACGGTATGTTAAATATAATATACATATATAAAAGATCACGGATCAACAACCCACCAAGCGTTGCTATTAATACTAATCCTTTTAACTCAATTATTTAATTTGGGTGCGCCCCACCTTTTTGCTAATTATTGTGAAAAAAAGTTATTTGCGTAAAACTTTTGTCTGAAAGAAATCGCTTCCAAAGCGATAAGGTCGCCTATTGTACCTTCTTTGTACTTTATTTCGCTCGATTTTGTTTTATTGTGTATTGGTATACAAAAAAAACTGGCCAAGTGCGAGTCCTACTCGTGCAACGAGGGTTCCGAACAAATCCGTAGGTATATAAGTTTAAAATTATTAACACGTGGCAACTACCAAAGAGAATTTAGAAAAATTTCAAAAAACGTCACCCACTTTTTATTATATTACGTTGAGTTAAGGTATAATTATAAGCCTACGGTGTTATTACATAGTGCTAGCTTGTATATAAAACTTATATACTACGGACGGACACATTAGTCCGACGTGGCCAAAACGGAATAATTATTTCTATTGCGCCACGCGGGTCACTCTGTCGGACAACAAAAATTTTCGAAATATTACGAATAAAAGTAATGTTCAAAAAAGAAAACCAAGGATAATTCTGGACTATATAATGAAGCGAAATAGGCAGTGGATTTGTCGGACCAGATGTCTGCATACTCGACTCTGCTTAGGAAGACAGTGAAATGGTATCTTCTTCTCTTCTTTCGATTCTTTCTTCGATCTTTAATTATTTTTTCGATTTATAATTATTTTTAGTGTCTAAAGTTAATACCCATTTAAAAAAAAATACCATTGAAAATTGACCTCATATTCAAATAAACAAATGATTAGATAAGTGATGTTTTTATTTTGCAAATATTTTTATTTTTCGTCTCTAGCATATCAAATATTAAAAGAAATTAGGGTGACACTTTATTTTTAATACTCTACAGGGCTGCGCGGGTCACTTAGTATGCGCAAATCTAATGAAAAAGTGGCCGCTGGCCAGTAAACGTAAGTCAAAGTAAGGTGTGCCCTGGCGGTCACCACTGTCCGACATGGCGACCAACGTGTTAAAAATATTTTTATTATATGATGTAACTTAAAATTTATGCTTGTCGCAATTTTTTATTTATCTTTGCTATAATACGTTGCTTCGTAACAAATTTTATGATTCTGAGTTCACGGGAAGTACCCTGTAGTTTTTGATTCCCTTGCGAATGTACAAAATTTGCGGCATAAACGGCTGTATCTTTTGATTGCGTTGGCTTAAAAGTTTGATTTTTTCACAGCTGCAAGGTACATTAAAATTGAGTGTTTGATATGAATTTCAGCTTGATACCTCCACGCGTTCCTGAGAAAAAGTGTCTTGACAGACAGACAGACGGACAACAAAGTGATCCTATAAGGGTTCCGTTTTTTCCTTTTGAGGTACGGAACCCTAAAAAGTATATATTGATTACTTGATTGGTATTAAGATAAAGATAAAAAAATCAAGATGTAAAATTCTATGAGGGCGATCGGACAATCTAATAATTAAGGTAGTGATTAATGGCACGGAACACCTTTTCAAGTCAAGCATTCACTTGACCGAATTTTGAAATTATTAAGGAGTAAATGTGCTATAAGCATAATCAATAAACTAAGCCATTGTCGATACGAAATTCTCTAACTATTAATGTGTGTGTATAATGTCTTTCTTCAATATTTCGGAAGACTTAGTTTCCGCCAAGTGACTTTGCTGTCCTAGTCAGCTATTTCTCCTGATGATGCCACTTTTATAGGCGAATCGAGTGTATTATTATCATCGATGGCGGGTACTGCAGAATTATTTTCAAGTGTAGTGATATTGAGGATAATGGTGTTGGGCTTAGTGATGACGGTATAGTACCCGCAATTAAGGGAGGGCAGGAGGTGCTCATTAAACTAGGTTTTATTTTTTAAGCAGATCTTAGTTTTAGATTTTGAAAGCGGTTGTAAGACAAAAACAGATAGACTGTTTTTATCTTATCACCTTTTTTATTAATTACTGCATGCTCATTTGTCCGCTCTTTTATAAAAAATAGCCCGACGAAACAAATCTCCTGATACAATTCAGTTCTAAGTAGTTTCTTCGAAAGTCACGTTTTTGCGATTCAGTTAGAAGGGGCAATAAATACAATACTTTAAGTGAGCATTTGATCTATAGATGTTTTAATGTAAATGGTTTCTCGTAAACGGCTAACAATTTGGATAAAATTTCGTATTTAAAAAACCTGCTGCTTTCTAAGTTTACTGAGAAAAAGATATTTTGGCTAACGCCGACTGAAATTCGTTCACCAAAATACTACAACAGAAGATATAAATAATAATTTATTAATCTATGTCAGTAACTTTAACGTGTGTTTTAATGTTTATATATCCTACGGTCGCGTTTTCACATTGTACAACCAGTTAAAATATTAACATAAACAAAAAATTTAAATTAACATAATCCGAGTAGTATAAATTAATACAACTCCAGAAAAGCAGTTATAAATATAATGAATGTATATTAACTCTATAAAGTAATAACAAAGAACTGTGTTGAATATTTTTACCGCTCTTATTGAGATAATTAACTACGTTATTCATTACAGTGTAGTGTTATACTACTTACGTATCTTTTTACATTATTTTAAATTCATTTTTCCATTCTGTTTCGATTTTCTGCATTCACCTCAAAACTGGATATTTTACATCACCTTTATTTCCATAGGATCCTGTAACGATTTTAAACCATAAGAACACAATAACAAATCATTTCTACTTCGTATTTTCACATTATCAGCACTTTTAAATTGGTGTCAATGGAGTCTACCTTTTTTCGATCTTTTAGCTAGTTTTCCGTCACTCTACAATCTTGGACTTTGTGTGGGCAGTTGCGCTACCCTTTTTCCTATATCAATAATATCTCATTTTCCACTTAAATCTTACCGTTTTCTTATTATAAACCAAAAACAAAAATTTGACATATTTTGTCTTTCTTATTTATATCGTTTCCATAGTAATTATATTCAAATTTGCTACCGATCTGTTATTCCTATTTCGATAAATTCCACATAAATCCTCTTTTCTCTTGACCATTTACAAAAAATTTGCGTGTAATTTAAATAATTTTTCCGTTCTCTCTAGAAAGGTATAAAAGCCGAACAATCGGTGAAGAAAGGCAGTCTCGCTTCAGCTCGCGAATTGGAAGTATCTCCTAAAGGCCTTATCCCGGGGCCGCACTGCCCCGGGATCCTGCAAGCCTCCATTTACACGTGAAGTCTTCGGCGAAGCCTTCTTCAAACTTGGGCCGCGCCACTCCGGAATCCTACAAGCCTCCATCTACCTCAGAAGTCGCTTCGAGTCTACCACAAGCGCGGGGGCCACACTACTCCGGGCACTACTACTACTTACTCCAGGCGCCGAGTGCACCTACCGCCGGCGCTACCTTTGGGCGCTGCAACTGCTGGCTCTAAGCGTTGCGCGCCCCTTCTCCAGGCGCTACGTGCGCCGGCTCCGGACGCTGCGTGTACTGGCTCCAAGCCCTGCGCGCCGTCGCTGCTAAGAAAACCTACCTCTACAAGCACAAACGGCGTGTGCTGGCTTCAGGCGCTGCGTGCCGTCGCTGCTAAGAAACCTACTTCTACAAACGCAACGTGTGTCGCTTCGACTTTTAGGCCCCACTACAACACTATATTCCCCTATTCTCTCACCTTTATTATTTTTTTTTTATAATCTAATTGTACTCTCACTTCATTCATCATCATCCTCATTCCATTTTTTTATAAAATTGTAAATACCTTTTACAAATTTAAATATATTGTTTTCTGGCTCTACTTTTGTTGTTTTGTTGTACTTAGGTTAGGTTCTATTTTTTTTATTTTTTTTATTGTCGCTTCACGACATTTGGCGCCCAACGTAAAAGTCCTCTTTCTCTCTTAATTCTTCACCTTTACTGCGCCTTGTCCATTCCCTTTTGATTTAATTGCTCTCCCTTTCGTTCTTAACTCATTATTCATCATTCATTTATTCATCCTTTTCATACCTTCCAAATTCTAAAACAACACTTCATTTAGTGTTTCGACTTATCTGGATTATATTTAGACCTACATTTCACACAACACTTACATTCATCACTTTAATATTTTTATTCTAGAACAAAACTTCATCTAGTTTTTCAACTTATCTAGATTATATTTAGACCTACATTTAACACCTTACTTACATCCATCACTTTAATATTTTTATTTTAGATAACTTAAAGAGGTATAATTGTTAATTAAATTTTTATTTCTTAAACTTAACTTTACACATAATTATAACAATGAAAAGGGTTATTAAGTACGAATTTCTTAACAAGGCCGAACTCGAATACGAAGTGAAGATTAGATGTGAGGAACCAGCTAATACTGTTTTACTTCTAAAAAAAACAGGTTTTGCGTTTAGTTGCGAATTCTCACCCTGAAGATATTCTGACTTCTCCAATTCCGATTGAGGATGACTTGTCTCAAATTGATTCTACCTTGACCTACTTGGACTGTAAAATTAAAAAATTTTTACAAGGCGAAACCAAATACTTGCGACTAATAGAAACTTTTATTAATCATATCTTTTACAGATTGGAACGAATAGATACTGACTTATATCCAGACTTTAAAGCTATTTTCGATACTTTGAAGATGAAATATGACGATATTACTAAACAATTTGAATCCTTGACTCCAGCTCCAACTGAAAATGACCCTCCTGTTGACCCGACTGTCACGGTTGACCCGACTGTCACGGAACTCCCTCTTGTTTCTCAAAATTCTATTCAGGTCCATACCCCGTATCCTTCACCACCACCTCAATCTTTTTCTCCAACCAACTTCTTCAAAGATCTGAAAAGACACACCTTCAATGGTAAAAGCTGTCCAAGATCCTTTCTTCAAAAACTAGAAGAATACTGTATAGCTCGTGGCTTGTCCAAAGACTTGTTGATTTCACAAGCGTTTGAAATTTTCACTGACAATGCTCTTCATTGGTTCAGATTTAAATATAATCAGAATCCAAACTTAACGTGGAACGAACATTCTTCGTTATTAATCAAAGACTTTGGTGGTTTTGATTATGATCACAAACTTTTAGAAGCGATTAGGAATCGAACTCAAGGTCGAGATGAACCTATTGTCATCTATATTTCCATCATGTCTGGAATGTTTTCTCGTCTTTCAAAGAAACTTTCTGAAACAGAACAATTGGAGATTATTTTAAGGAATATTCGCCCATGTTATTCAGTCTTCGTAGCTCTAAAAGACATTGACTCTATCGACTCTCTACTGGCTACTTGCCAAAACTATGAAAAATTCCTAGACAGAGACAAACAATTTAAAGAACCAAATGTACAACAAAGTCCTCTTATTTCTGAATTCAACTACAAACATTCCACTTCAAGTTCAGTTGATTCTCCAAATTCTTCTAATAACTCACGACCCTCTCCTCCCCTCATGAATAAATTCACTCCATCCTACAAATACCCTTCTAGACAAGTTAATAGTCTCTCTCAAACTAAAGCTCCTCAACAAACCTCCTTTTGTGTTCGCTGTCGTAAACAAGGACATTCTTTGAACACTTGTACTCAACCACGATTCGTGATTTGTTTCAAATGTGGTCTTAAGGGTTTTAAAACTGCAGATTGCCCTACTTGTTCTCCCAAACCTAATACTAGTTCAAAAAACTAACTACTGACTTGAAAAGTAACTTAAACTTTGATAACGACGATTGGACTAATTGGATTAAAACAATTCTAAACTTCTTTTCTTGTTACAGAATCTCTTCTACACTCTACTCCAAGGAACAAGATCTTAATCGTCCATTCGTTAATGTCAAAATTTATAACTTAACTTTATCTGGTTTACTAGATTCTGGCTGTTCAGTAACTATTCTGGGTAATAATTCTCATTTGGAAATTCTTAAACTGGGCTGCAAACTTTTCAAGTCAGATCTTATTACTGTCTCTACTGCTAATAATCAAAAAGTTAATTCCTTGGGTTATTTTGACTTACCTATTCATTTCAATAATCAAGCTCATTTAATTAAAGCTTACGTTTTTCCTGAAATTTTTCCTTCGCTAATATTAGGTATTGACTTTTGGAGAAAGTTTAATCTTTTACCTAGTGTTTTATCTTCTCTTAACTTTACAGAATCTAAATGTTCTGCTATCGAAACTAAAGATACTAAAGTTTTACCTTATGAGCATTTAACTCCTAATCAAAAGAACATCGCTAATGACATCATCCAACGTTTCAAGACAATTTCTTTTGAAGAAAAAGGTGTCCTGGGATGCACACACTTAATCACCCACAAGATTGACACTGGTGATTCTCTTCCAATCAAACAAAGATGTTACAGACTGTCTCCTGAAAAACAAAAGGCGTTAATTAATGAAGTTGACAAGATGCTGCGATGGAACGTCATTGAACAATGCGAAAGTCCTTGGTTATCTCCAGTTCTCATCACTCCGAAGAAGAATGGTGAATGGCGTTTCTGCGTAGACAGCAGGAAGCTTAACTCAGTTACACGTCGTGATGCTTATAGTCTGCCACTAATAAGCGAAATTTTGGACAACTTGAGGAATGCCAAATACTTATCAAGCATCGACATTGCGAAAGCATTTTGGGAGATTCCCTTGAATCCTGCTGATAAGGATAAAACTGCATTTTATGTACCTGGAAGAGGTATGTTTAGATTCAAGGTAATGCCTTTTGGTCTTTCGAACTCACCTGCAACTCTACAAAGATTAATGGATATGCTTTTTACCCCTGAATTAGAGAACAAGGTATTTTGCTATCTGGACGACATCGTTATCATTAGCGAGACTTTTGATGAACACATATCACTCCTCATGAAAGTCCATGAAAAACTTTCATATGCTAATCTGACTATTAACTTTGAGAAGAGTCAATTCTTCAGGAAAGAACTGAAATACCTTGGTTTTCTAGTGGACGAGTACGGTCTACGTGCTGATCCAGATAAAATAAAAGCTATATTAGAATATCCTGTACCTACTTGTAGAAAAGAAGTGCGAAGATTCATAGGCACCTGCAGCTGGTTCAAAAGATTCATTCCAAACTTTAGCACTATTGCCTCTCCACTCAATCAACTAACCTGTTCCGGGAAGAACGCTCCTAAATTTCTTTGGAATTCTCAAGCTGCAGCTGCTTTCCAGAAACTTAAAGAAGCTTTGGTAACTGCTCCTGTCCTTGCTTGTCCTAACTTCGAACTACCCTTCTCTGTACATTGTGATGCATCAAACTATGGCATAGGAGCAATGCTTACTCAACATCAAGATGACAAAGAAGTCGTGATTGCTTACATGAGTAAAGCTCTAAACAAAAATCAACAGAACTACTCAACTACTGAAAGAGAAACATTGGCTGTAATAACTGCGTTAGAACATTGGCGATGTTACCTAGACAATGGTAAAGAATTTACAATATATACTGACCATGCTGCACTTAAATGGTTTCAGAACTTATCGAATCCATCAGGAAGACTTGCTCGCTGGACTTTACGCTTATCTTGCTTTAACTTTGTCCTGAAACATAAAAAAGGAAAGGATAACGTTGTTCCAGATTTATTATCAAGACATAAGAATCAAGAACGTCCTGATACACGAGAAATTTCACCTCAAGGCGTACACCCTATTACGATTGAAGAACCACCTGATCGTAAACTTGAGCACTACAACAAGATTTTTCTCGGATGCTCCAACAACCCAGACTCATATCCCAACTATACTATCAGGGATAACAAACTTTACCGCTGCATCCATTCTCCCGATCGTCTAAACGATGACTTTATTTGGAAAGAAGTTCCACTACCTCAAGATAGACATGCAATTATTGAAGTTAACCATGGTTCCCCTTCAGAACTCCATCTTGGTATCTTCAAGACATTCAAGAAAATATCTTTAAAATACTATTGGCCTGGTATGTTTAAGGATATTGCCAATTTAATCTCAACTTGTGAAACCTGCTTAACCTACAAACACCCTAATCATTCTCCCTATGGTCTTATGGGTAAACCTAAACTTTGCTCCAGACCTTTTCAAACTATATCCTTAGATCTTATGGGTCCATTGCCTATGACTCGAAGACGAAATCAGTATATTCTAGTAATTAACTGCAATTTTACTAAATTTACTATGATTTTTCCCCTTAAACGTGCTACTTCAGCTAATATTATTAATGTTTTGGAAAATTCAGTTTTTCTAGTTCATGGCATTCCCCAAACTATTATAATGGACAATGCTGTTCAATTTCAGTCGCGAGAATTCCACTCATTCTTAAATTCTTATAACGTTCCTTTTATTTTTCACACAGCTTTGTATTGTCCTCAGGTTAATCCTACGGAGAAGTTTAATAGTACAATTATTACAGCTCTAGCATCTCTAGTAGGAGAAGATCATAGATCATGGGACAACCATCTTACTAAAATTCAGTACGCAATGAACAGCGCTACAAATGTAGCTACTGGCTTTACTCCAAACTTTTTAGTCTTTGGTAGGGAAACAATACCTTGTGGTTCCTTCTATACTCCAACTCAGAACCTCGAGGAATTAATATTTATGCCTCGTGATATTTACGCGTCTAATGCTGGTCTCCTCTCATCTATCTTTCACAAAGTTCAAACTAAACTTTACATAGCGCACGCTAAAAATAGCGCTCGCTATGATCTTCGCCGGGCTTTTAAAGAATTTAATGTGGGAGATACTGTTTGGCGTAAAAATCATGTTTTAAGCAATGCCGGCGCATACTTTAATGCTAAACTTGCCCCTAAGTTCATCAAGTGTAAAGTGATAGCTAAACTGTCACCACTAGTCTATGTACTTGAAGACCCTAATGGAGTTAGAGGCAAGTGGCACATCAAAGATGTAAAATCATAAATTTTCTTAACTTTTATTAACTATTAATTTGTATATATGTATAAATATCACCATCATTCTCACCTTATTATTTTTATTTCTTTTAATTTGTTTGTTTGTTTGATGATCCAGTGTTCTTCAACACATCTTGCTTTAGGACCTCGAACTTTCGTTGGTTAATCGTCACTTTTTATTTTTATTTCAGACACATCTCGTTGGTGATGTTGCTGTTTTCTGGCTTTGAGCCCTACCGCTCTGGCCGTTCTTAATCTTTACTTAAGGCATAGCGACTAAAGCTTACTTGAGGTATTTCTTTATCTTTATCTTCACTTGGGAGCGGCTGATTACTCCCTTAATAATTTTTTTTATCTTCACGCAGGAGCGGATGACAACTCCTTAAATAAGCCTGAATGTCCTTTCGAAAACACACTTTTAAGAGTGGTGTTTCTTCGACTAATTTATTTTTTTCTTCCACGCAGGAGCGGATGACTACTCCTTAAATAAGCCTTAATGTCGTTTCGAAAACACACTTTTAGAGTGGTAGTCATTGAATGTGAACTCCACCCTTACCTGAATGGCAGATGATGTATGTAAGAGATAGTATATCTGATTTTGCCTGGTGATGTCTGTTTCTGCAAAGCTGTGTTTTTATGGTTTATTTTAGAATGTATATATCAAAATTTTTGCTGAGTCAAAAATTTTCCAGGGTCGGAGGGAAAATGTAGTGTTATACTACTTACGTATCTTTTTACATTATTTTAAATTCATTTTTCCATTCTGTTTCGATTTTCTGCATTCACCTCAAAACTGGATATTTTACATCACCTTTATTTCCATAGGATCCTGTAACGATTTTAAACCATAAGAACACAATAACAAATCATTTCTACTTCGTATTTTCACATTATCAGCACTTTTAAATTGGTGTCAATGGAGTCTACCTTTTTTCGATCTTTTAGCTAGTTTTCCGTCACTCTACAATCTTGGACTTTGTGTGGGCAGTTGCGCTACCCTTTTTCCTATATCAATAATATCTCATTTTCCACTTAAATCTTACCGTTTTCTTATTATAAACCAAAAACAAAAATTTGACATATTTTGTCTTTCTTATTTATATCGTTTCCATAGTAATTATATTCAAATTTGCTACCGATCTGTTATTCCTATTTCGATAAATTCCACATAAATCCTCTTTTCTCTTGACCATTTACAAAAAATTTGCGTGTAATTTAAATAATTTTTCCGTTCTCTCTAGAAAGGTATAAAAGCCGAACAATCGGTGAAGAAAGGCAGTCTCGCTTCAGCTCGCGAATTGGAAGTATCTCCTAAAGGCCTTATCCCGGGGCCGCACTGCCCCGGGATCCTGCAAGCCTCCATTTACACGTGAAGTCTTCGGCGAAGCCTTCTTCAAACTTGGGCCGCGCCACTCCGGAATCCTACAAGCCTCCATCTACCTCAGAAGTCGCTTCGAGTCTACCACAAGCGCGGGGGCCACACTACTCCGGGCACTACTACTACTTACTCCAGGCGCCGAGTGCACCTACCGCCGGCGCTACCTTTGGGCGCTGCAACTGCTGGCTCTAAGCGTTGCGCGCCCCTTCTCCAGGCGCTACGTGCGCCGGCTCCGGACGCTGCGTGTACTGGCTCCAAGCCCTGCGCGCCGTCGCTGCTAAGAAAACCTACCTCTACAAGCACAAACGGCGTGTGCTGGCTTCAGGCGCTGCGTGCCGTCGCTGCTAAGAAACCTACTTCTACAAACGCAACGTGTGTCGCTTCGACTTTTAGGCCCCACTACAACACTATATTCCCCTATTCTCTCACCTTTATTATTTTTTTTTTATATAATCTAATTGTACTCTCACTTCATTCATCATCATCCTCATTCCATTTTTTTATAAAATTGTAAATACCTTTTACAAATTTAAATATATTGTTTTCTGGCTCTACTTTTGTTGTTTTGTTGTACTTAGGTTAGGTTCTATTTTTTTTATTTTTTTTATTGTCGCTTCACGACAACAGATATATTATATTTCACTTTAGTGAAAATTGTACAATATTAAAAAAAAACTATAATATAAAAAACTATATAAACAAAAACCTAAAACTATTAATTCCTACCCCTCGTGGTATCGTGAGAAGAAAGCTTGCTGCGTTTCCTCGCTGAATGGCTATACTTAGCCTTTGATCGAGAAAAGAACCAGCATTTTTATTACCAGCAGCGACGACCAGTCGTGGATACAGTTTCTTTAGGAACTTTATCACACGTGGACCCCACGCACCGATAGTCACCACAGCAAATGGCACAAATGTATAGACATCTTTCAGGGACTCATGTTAACGCCATTTACTTAGTTCAGCAGCCTTTGATTCCACCCCTGTTTTATACGAGGTGGCCCTGAGATAATAGTAGTAACAACCCACAGTTACCGTTTACCTTCCCATACGCACACGCACACGCTAACACACTCGTACGCGCACACGCACTCGCTCACACACTCACACGCGCATGCACACGGACACGCGCACGCACACGCACACGCATACGCACATTAACACGCACACGCGCATCCACACGCATACGCACACGCACACACAAGCAGGCGCACACGCGTACACGCGCACACACACACCCTCGCGCATGCGCACACACACACACACACACACACACACACACACACACACATCTGTGTCCCTTAGAGGTTGGATTAAAAAAGATTGCAAATTATACGTGGTAGAGCCATGCTGCAGCTATATTAATTGTAAAGTTGTAACACGAATGGACACGTGAAACTGGATAACCATTTTAGTGGAAAAGAGGAATTCGGAAACGGGTTTAGATTTAGATGTCTATGGGCCATAGTAACCACTTACCGTATAGTGGCTTGTCACTCTTATCCTATAAAAAATATATAATCCGATCACTATTTCACTTTTCACCATTCACAGTTATTCATTGAGCAGAATAAAGAAAAATATAAAAATAAACCCCACTAGATGAAGTAAACTGTAAAATATGCTGTAATTCGATGGATGTAGTTGGGTTAGTTATTTGTTTTGAGCATACTATAATATGGTAATATTAACTTTAAAAAAAATTACAAAAGAAGAGGATGCCTGCGGAATTTCTTTCGCCGTTTCTGCTCCGGTCAGATCTCCTCATTTCAAAATTTTAGTAGATTTAGAAGTTTAACAAACGAAATTTGACAAACGATATTTGTTTCCTTACGTCGAAGAAACAAAACCATTTTATTTCATTGAATTCTATGACGATGATGATGAATAATTATTCTAAATAACAGTGTTAAAGTACACCAGTTTATTAAGATCTAGTGCATTATTGTGGTAATCAAAATACTACCATTCGGTTTATATTTGGATTTCGCAAACATTAGGACTACATTTCTAAATTTCGTCCTCGCGTAATGTCCGTGTGCACCGAAACTTGCACATACTTTCTATCTTGTATTGCGTTTTATCTTCCTTCACTTTTACTTCTAAATTAAAAAGAGTCATTTAAATTTGTAGAGCTTCCAGTAGAAATTCTTCGTTCTTTGAGATAGTTAGAGGTATTTTTGTTGAGGTGCTTTATTTCCTAAAGTTTGTTATTTTATTGTTTTTTTTTTTGAAAAAGTATATTATGGTTGTAGCACGAATGGGTCGGCTTCTTATTTGTGCTTACTTAATCTATTGACGCCATTACACAAACTGCTTTTTGTAAAAAGATAAGTACCGTGCAGAAGGCATGAAATATTACAAATTCACAAAAATTAAATATTAACAAAGAGCATTTAAATTCATACCACTACTCAAGCACTTACCTGTTTTAAAATTCTAATACAATGGGTAATAAAAAAAAATAATTATCTTAGGCATATAAAAAATCAAACAAAAAGTTATGCCGTTGGAAACCCTGAGTATTTTAAAGCTAAATTTCAATACTTGGTTGGATCACATAATAATTTTCTCGGTTCTTCCGGTAATCTTAAGTCACTCACACCTTACTTTTTGTATAATTAATCACAAATTTGGTTTTAAGAATAAAGTCCGTCAACGTTAAAAACATTGCAAGTATTGAATTACTGAATTCACAACAAAGTATTCAATACCGCCTTACATAATACTCGGTCTTTATCTATGAAGTTGCCCTACAACCCTCTCATAATTGAGAGGAGGCTGTGCCCATCAGTGGGACATATATTGGCTGTAACTTTAACTTAAAATTATAACTTATCATTCGACTAAAACTTTCCGAACATTAATTATTAGCAAACTGTCAGCCAGTCATCCTGAGTGTGATAAGCTACTCTCATATTAGTTATTACTCCGAAAATTAATTATTAGCAAACTGTCAGCCAGTCATCCTAAGTGTGATAAGCTACTCTCATATTAGTTATTACTCCGAAAATTAATTATTAGCAAACTGTCAGCCAGTCATCCTAAGTGTGATAAGCTACTCTCATATTAGTTATTACTCCGAAAATTAATTATTAGCAAACTGTCAGCCAGTCATCCTAAGTGTGATAAGCTACTCTCATATTAGTTATTACTCCGAAAATTAATTATTAGCAAACTGTCAGCCAGTCATCCTAAGTGTGATAAGCTACTCTCATATTAGTTATTACACATATATTTTAATGCCATTTGCTGTAGAGACTATCGGTCCGTGGGGTCCACGTGCGGTGAAGTTCCTAAAGGAACTCCATCCGCGGCTGGTCGTTGCTGCTGGTGATAAGAGGGCTGGTTCTTTCCTCGCTCAAAGGCTAAGTATAGCCATTCAGCGGGGAAACGCAGCCAGCGTTCTTGGCACGATACCGCGGGGAGTAGGACTATATGATAATTAAGTTTCTAGTTTTAGTTTTTTTTTATTATCATAGTTTTTAATATCGTAGATAAAATTAAGTATTATGTAAAATTGTAAATAAAAATTTTAAATTAGTTTCTTTTATTACAAATATATTAGGTTTACAAAACTGCCGTTTTTTATGAAATTCATTAACGTGATTTGGTATCTATATTTTTTATTTCTATTAATCAAAGTGATCACTCATGTAATCGATACATCATTGCCAACACAGTCGCAGGCATTTTATACTGCCTCTCGGGTATTGAATTTTTTTTCCGCCAAAAAGTTATACAAATTCTGGAGAAAGTAGAAGTCTGTAGGAGCAAGGTCTGGTGAATACGGCGGAAGACGATGAGTTTACAACCCCAGCTCTTGTAACTTGGAGTCTGTATGTTTTTTCTATTAATTGGCAGTGACCTTCAAAACTCAATATCAGTTGAAATATAAATAGTTACTTCTTTGTTCTAGGTGCGATATTGCCACTCCTTTCTCCTTCATCGGTCAGTTCTTCGAGCTTTGATATGGCTCCGGTAATGATACGAGATGGTCATCCTGGTGTTAATCGAAGATCATAAGATACTACCACGGCCACTAACCTACGTACCTATGTTGCTTTTACGACATTAACATGACATAAATTAAGTGGTGAATGAATATTTATGCCGCCAAAAGACAATTATTCAATTTAAGATTTCTGAAATATTTAATACTTGCAGATTCAAGCGTACTTCGTAATTCAGGATGACGTTTTAGACAGTGCAAGAATGCGATGCATTAAACCGTGTTGCCATTTACTACCTGACGTAAATATTTCATGTATAAATGATCTAATCTTGTAATCTTCGCTATAAACGATCAATTCAAAATATAGATGAATCCATTTACATCAAAATGGCCGATATTTTCAATGAGTTAAGAGAGAAAAATTTACTATAATTATTTATTCAGAAATCAATATGGTAATACTTGCAAAGATACATAAATGCTTTCTCTCTAACCTAACTTCCCCAAATCAACCACGCAGAGACCCCATGGACCAAACCCATCAACTCCCGTGGTCCGTATAACAGGATTGGTTGGTTGCCTTCCGGTTATACATACCAAATTTTAAGAGGAGCACGCGATAATTGTTCGGGACACTTAAACACGATGGGTTCTTTCTTGACTCCCTATATATTATGATTTCTTATAATTACGCGAACACTATACATATAAATAAAACTACATGTTTACGGATTTTATCGCATATATTAACTTATTTTATATTCCCGACGTTTCGAGCACTTTACAGCACCCATGGTCACGGGGGGGACTGGGGTGTATGACATCCCAATATCATAGACCTACAGATTAAAAATTATTAATTTTTATTAGTGTAGCCGGCCCCAGTCGAGCAAGTGCCTGCTGTACTGCCATATGTCAGAGGTGTCACTGACAAGATTGGCTACGTCTTGAAGCGTGCTTCCATTGAATCATACTTCAAGCCCCCGAAGAAGATTAATCAGTTTTTACCATCAGTCAAGTGTAATGTCCCTCTGCAAAATGCAGGAGTGTACAAGTTTGATTGTACAATTAATATATTGTAAAGTTGTAACACGAATGGGCACGTGGAACTGGATACCCATTTTACTGTAAAAGAGGAATTCGCAAACGGGGTTAGATGTAGATGTCTATGGGCCATAGTAACCACTTACCGTATAGTGGAAGTTCCTTCGCCGTTTCTTCTCCGGTCAGATCTCCTCATTTCAAAATTTTAGTAGATTTAGAAGTTTAACAAACGAAATTTGACAAACGATATTTGTTTCCTTACGTCGAAGAAACAAAACCATTTTATTTCATTGAAGTCTATGACGATGATGATGAATAATTATTCTAAATAACAGTGTTAAAGTACACCAGTTTATTAAGATCTAGTGAGTAGTGTAGTTGTACCACTTCTAGACCACCTGAGTCAGACGTGGTTCAACGACGTTCGTCAACGCCCGATCCTAAAAAAAAAAAAAAAAAAAAGTTTTGGCATGCTCTGATCACGAATCCGCGGTCCATTTTTGTGTAGAATGCACGGTTCCGGAGATGTGTAGATCAATTAGCTAATATCTAATTGATATCCGGTAAGGGCCTCCACCGTCATTAGCGTCCCATTGTTCCTATTTCTATTGTTCTATTGTTCCTTAATCACCTTCGTTGCAGCGTGTGCGTCGACTATATCAGTGCTATTGTGTTATAGTTCTTTGTTTATACAACGTTAATCTGAATCATCAATAAAACACATTACATAATTTTGTTACAATTTTTATTTATAAAATACAAAATCTTATTAATTATTATCTATAAAATAGGAGCGAAACATCTCATCCACTAAAATATCGTTGTACAATGTGTTCCTTGTAAATATACTCGTAAAACTATGTATTGAACATCCTTGAAACTTATATAGTAAATACATTAAGCAATATTCGCCACAAACTGAAGTCCACTCATTCTGAATCCTATCAACATTCCAGTTCCATCTTTTACAATTCCTTTTTAAAAACTCTAGATGATATCGTACAGGTGATCGTCCATATGAATCAAAATATTGACCGACGTCATTCGTATCGATATATAAAGCTACCCAATGTGACCCCGGTTTATCATCTGTATCCAAATTACATATTATATACGTTGGTACGTGGGTATACATAGGCAGTCTATTAGCTGCATAAACATTATTTTCTAGACTGGGGTGAATCTTTTTCAGATGTTGTTGTACATCTAGTGTATCCATGATATTACTGCTATTAGTAGATGATTACAGTACCAATCTACTCAATGAATAACATAGGAATGGTCAATTATAGTGATTTCTACATATTAAATTGCATTTTTGTGTTATACAAATCGTACTTGAGTCATTGATCACCAAACAAAACACAATACGAAGAAATGTTGAGATAGGCAACGGAAATGTGAGATAAACTGATATGTTTCTAAATATTAAATTGCATTTTTGTGTTATACAAATCGTACTTGAGTCATTGATCACCAAACAAAACACAATACGAAGAAATGTTGAGATAGGCAACGGAAATGTGAGATAAACTGGTTGACGCATAAAGTAATTATCAACTCATTACGGAAATACTTTAGATTAGAATTTTTACGTACTGGTGGTATATAAGACCAACAAACGCAATCATCGAGTTAGTGTACGGTCGTTTGGCTACAGTGGATCTATCAATAGTACATTTGTGTTACTTCAATACACCAAAGGCTATGGATGTAAGTGTTTATTCTATTGACTAAATTACTTTTTTTTCTGTTATTTTCATGTGTGCGTATTATTTTATTTAAATATTGTGTATGTATATGATTAAGCCGTGGTAACTCAGATGGTTAGCGCTAGCTGTAAATTTCACAGTACGCGACCCGGGTTCGATCCCCGCCAGCACCAATTAAATTGTTAATAGCAATTTTAAGTGCTTATTACCACGTGCTTGGTGGTGAAGGAAAACATCGTGAGGAAACCTGCATGTCTGAGAAAATTTCGAAGGCATGTGAAGTTCGCCAACACACATTGAGGGAGCGCGGCGGACATTTCCTTGCTCTAAAACCCTCTCAGAAATGAGAGGAGGCCTATGTTCAGCAGTGGACTTTAATAGGCTGTAACTTTAACTTTTTTAACTTTTATGATTAAGTGTTAACAAATTGATATTAACATGATAACTGTGTTGTTGCAGAAATCATTGAGCTTCGATGAAGATACCTATAAACAGTATTACTACTCGCCACTCTCCCCTCAAGAAGAGAGTGATAACCTCGTCATTAATAATAACACATGCGATGGTGGAAAAAGAAAATCGCAATCGATTGATCATTTTTTTGAAGCTGAATCAAAAATAAAAAAGAGGAAGCTGTTATCATCAACCGTAGCACGAGCCGCTAGAGATGGTGTATCATACATTTCTACTAATTCTGACGACGGAGACCAAGCGACGCATCTCATCAAAATTGAAATGTACGATATGAAGAAGCTATCCAAGATTCCAACTACTGATCATTGGAAACATGCTTCCACTAGAATTAAATATTACGTAAAGACTAATAAGGATAGCATCTACGACAACACAAACGCCCTCGTATACAATATAACAAAGACAATAGCAGAAAGTGAAAAAGTTAAAAAATACTTTTTTAACAATGACAGTCATTAGCTGATCATTAGTGAATGTGATTCTGTTTACTTCAATTACAGGAAGACAAGAGCGGAAGGAAGAGATGAGTGTGGCATACGTGTACAAAACACATCATTGAATAACAAAACTACAACACTGAGTGGAGAAGAAAACGAGAAGAGTATGCAGTACTCAAGAGCTGAATATCCATTCTTCAGTTCAAAATCTAGCCGTTTGCTTAGTTTCGAAAACTGGCCTCTAGTTATGCGACAGAAACCTGAAGATCTTGCCGAAGCTGGTTTCTTTTATACTGGCCATGCAGACGGGACCAAGTGTTTCCATTGTGGTGGTGGTTTAAAAGATTGGGAAGATGATGATGATCCTTGGCAGCAGCATGTTCAGTGGTTTAGTCAGTGTGCTTATGTAAAATTTCAACTCGAACAATGTTTTGTATTAGATTAAATAGAAGATTTATAAAGAAATAAAAAAAATATATTGCATACAATTTGTTTTATTTAATTTTATAACGTTTCACATAGTTACATACACACAAAATGCATTACACATAACACATAAAATCTAACACACAACACATATTATAACCTTAACTACTATAGTCTACAGTAACATTTCTGTTTTTATCTATCTCAATAATATTATCAAACTCAGCATAAACTATACAGTTAATTGTTTGTATTAATGAGGATTCAAATCGTACTTCTATTCTTACACTACCATGCTTTATGAGATTCCAATGAGTTGATGAGTTAGCTGATAAATCAGGAGTTAAGTCAAATGCTAATAGACAGTAACCTTTGCCATACTGTTCACAAGAGATTCCATTTCCTTCATTAAGAAAGTGAATACCAGTTCCCGAGAATAGAGTATGATATGCTGATGTAAATATGCTATTATTAAAAGATGGTTGCAAAGCTTTTGAAGGTATTTGTTGACCATCAATATATAAGCTGAAAGAATTAATACCATAGTTTTCAAAGTTAAATGGATTTTTAGTAAGGGAACCATTAAATGCAGAATTGTTCACAAATCCAATTATACATCTTTTCGGTACCTGTCCTAAAAATATATTATCAAGAGTTTTTCCTTGAACACCTGAAGGAATTGTTAAAACTTTTACTTCAGCTCGAGTAATAGGATATTTAGCAGTGGTAGAAGCTAAAACTTTTTGATGTGCGAGTAATACACTTGGATTAATTCGTGCTCGTCGCACAATAAGAGTTGCGTCCGTAATGCAAACTTTAAACTTTACATCGTTCGACCCAACAATTAAATTAAAACTCTCTCTTGATCGAACCAATTTAACACTCATTTCAACACCATTAATTAAAAATTTATCTTGGTTAAAAATGTCACCGTGAAGATGACCAATCATTTCTATTTCCTTACTTTCACTAATCAATTCCTGTCTTTTAACAAATCCTATGTTTTTACCATCTGTAGAATCCATTTTTCCTGCTGTATCCTCATACCAAAGACTACAAGTAAGATGAGATTGTTTAGCAGCAGGGGCATAGTTTAAAAGGGTTTCCATGTATGCTCGATATGCATAGGTATTATTAGGTGGTGATACAAGTTTTTGGTTTAAATAAACATCAAGTTGACTAAAAAGTGAATGCAACCAATTATTTACAGGTGCTACTATTGTAGTAGATACCAAGTTAGTTGAATCTTGATTTAATACTTTTGCCTTTATGTGGAGTAATGTATGAGACAAATCTATGTAGTCATCGCCGGTCCCAGGAACTTGAAACTCGATAGGTCCATCATCACCAAGAGATGAAATTGGTTTATAATGAATCCACAATCCATTTTCAATGCTAGTTTGTGTAGACGGTAGTGCAAACAAATCCAATTCTGACTTAACGCACTCGCAAGAATGATTATGAAGGAAAGACATATTTAGTTTGAAAATATATCTTTGATATTTTTTGGTTTTAGACTAAGTTTTTTCGCAGCTTTCACTTTAGCAGTTAATGGTGGAATGAACGATGTCAATCGTTTTCTTTTAGTTTTATACCCAGATCCAGTCATGTTAAATTGATCAATTTTCTCATCAGCCTTTCGTTTTAAATTCGTACTAACTTGCTTTAGACGATCTTTTATTGAGGCTTCCATAGGACGGGCTTGAACCATATCCGATAAAAGTCCTACTCCAGCGCTTAATGCCTCCTTACCAATCACTCGAGCACCACTTGAAAGTAAAGGTAAAACTGATCTGAATAACCCCCCTAAGAAGCTCCCAATACCATGACCGCGTTGATATGGTGAACCCTTATAAATTACTCCAACTCCTGATCCAGCTTGATGTGTATAATAATTTTCATATGGACATTTATGATGATCACGAAGAGAATTCATTATTATAATTTTCGGAAATGTAGTTTAATACACACGGTTCCAAACTGGAATGGTATTTTTTGTCCTGTACTCGATCTTATAACTATTTCCAACGTATCGAACTCTCTTCGCATAACAGGTAAGTAGTGAGGTTGAGAGAAAACGTGCATTTTATTTGCACCATAAATGTATTTTGTAGGATCTAATGAAATGACTCTTAATAAAGGAGTCATAACATCACCCACAATCTGAGGATCGATAATGTCGCAATATAGAAATAGTTGAGATGGTAACCCTAAGTGTAAATTAGCAGGACACTTTCCAAAATTTCTCTCTAGGAGATTTTTATTTGGTTCATAACCTAGCTGTAAACTTAATTTGGGTGATAATGTTACGGATGTTATATTTTTATCCAATACCGAAATAGACACAAATTTTGTTATTTCATCATAGCGAAATTTCAAGTTCTCTCCGATACCATTTAACACTCTTAAAATATGCTCAACGTTATCATAGTTGGTAGCTGGAATATGTTTTTTGTAGTACACTGTGGATGGTTTATCTTCATTAGGCATTAACATAGATTTTGTAATGTATATAACATTTTCATGGTCTTGAACAGTAAACATGGTACATGGATATTGAAACTCGACAACTCCAACCGACCATTCACCTTCTAATTTTATAGCTTTTGGTAATTTCGTTGAAAAATTTGTGGTCTTGTTATCAGGAAAGTATTCCATTGAACTATTGCTGAGCAAAGTTAAATAGAAACTTTCTTTATTCATATTTCTTTTAAACTAGAAGCTAAAATCCAACTGTTAAATTTATCTGGATAACCTTTCCACTTCACTAATACTTCTTTTCTGTTACCTGAATAACGAGTGTCAATTATTTTATCTATTTTATGTTGTGAGGTGGGGTTGTAAGTGATTTTCTGTAATTCTCTTTCATAAAAAGTACCAATTATTGGTTCATTTTGTAAATCTGTTATTGTATAAACAACCCATGGAGATCTATCAATTATTGAAGATATAATAAATATTTCATCACTCCAATTTGATTCATATCCTTTTTGGAATACATGTTTATATTTAGTTATTCGAACATAATCACCCACATTGAAATTTGGTTTAGGATTTTCTAAAGAAAGTTTTTTTGACCGTCTGTCATAAAGATTAGTCCAAACTGTCATAATATTGTTGGAATTTACATCACATGGGCACATCTTAATACTAGAGTGAAAGCTGTGATTATAAGAGTATATTAAATCTTGTAAAACATCTATATATCTATAAGTATTATTATGAGTGAAATAATTCCACACATTTTCATTTTTAGTGTTCTTTGAAATCGTTCAACAATACTGGCCTTAATGTCAGGATTGTTAGTGGTATAGTAATTAATCTTTTTGGATTTAAAGTATTTTTGTACATCTTTTGAAACAAATTCGGTACCTTTATCGGATTGTATGTGAGTAGGTGTTAAATTACTTTCAGTAAATATACTTTCAAAACATTCTTTAGTTGTTTCTGAGTTTTTCTTTTTCATTGGTCTTGCAAAAGCATATTTACTAAATACATCAATAATACAAAGTATATACTTGAAACCATCATTATATTGAGAATAAGTTCGCATATCACTTAAATCAGCTTGCCACAGTTCATTAATATTTGATAGAATGTACCTATTACGCGGGAATTTTTTTCGAATGGGTTTATGTAATGTGTATGTTTCTTGTGATTTTAACCATTCCTTTACTTGCTTTTTATTCATTTTACCCTTCATGGCTTTTGATAATTTATCAATACTACCAAAACCAGCGGGATTAGATGGATCATAATAAATCCTGTTAATTTCTTCTAGTACGGAGTCCATTTTTCCCACTCAAGTCCTTTACGTATTTTAGTTGTAGACTTTTTATCTCTACTGCACGGTGTAGAAAACTCTTGAACTTCAATCTCAGAGGGTTTGTTCAGATCTTTTGCTTGAAGTTGGTTAATAAACTCACATCTCCTTGGATTTCCAATATAAGTAAGTGGTACTTTAATATCTTTTAATGCTTCAGCAAATCTAACCCACCCTACCGGATCACTTCTTTTTAGGGGTCTTAGTGAATCATTTATTAAATCAACAATATTACTTCCAGGAATTTTTTCACTATCAATTATGACTGTACCTTCGTTATCCCAATGTATTTTACTTTTACTTGTTTCAACTAAGTTTAATAATAACTGCCCTTTTTTATGATAAGTTTTTGGTATTAAACTGAGTATTTGAGCTGGTGTGTAAAGTGGATTTTCATCATTTTCTTTACTTTTAATGGATCGATTCTCCTCCAGCAAAGATTCAATATCAACTGAAGTTTTTAGATCTCTATCTTTATTTTTAAAACCAATTTTTGACTCATTTGAATCTTCATTAGATGTATCAGAATAAATTGGTAATTTGAGTGGTTGACGATCCTCTTCGGTAAAATGAAGGTATCTTTGCAGTGTTTGTAAATATAATATCCATTTCTTTCGGTCTTCCGTCTTACTATTCATAATATTTTGCATTTCAATATCTAATCGAGATAAATTACTATTAACCTTATTTTCTTGTTTTAATTTTTCAATCAATCCAGGTTCGATAAGTATCATTTTCTTTGCATTTTCCATGTTAACTGGCTAGTCCACTCACTAATCCACTCAATATTGCACCTAATATTGTTGGTAAGAAAGCCCCTCCTTTTTGTATAATTATATTTTTTCTTAGTTTATGTTTACACTTACGTACTAGTTTACGGAGTATGTTTTTATGTTTATTCAATTTTTGTTTATCCTGATCTTTAAGATTATTATTTTAAGGTACTTTTCCTTGTAAAACGTTATGAATAAACTCACAAATACAGTTAATTTCTTCTTCATCACACGTTTTAAGTAATGCTCTTTGATATTTTGGTTTAAGCGTATGCAAAGCGGTTAGCAAATGTTTATACGTTGTGAGTCGACGATGCATCATTTAGCAATGATTTCAATTGTTTGATTCTTGGTGTATTTAAACTCTTTTGTGGGGACGTAGACTGTACAGAAACCATTAAATGGAAAGACATTTGTCTTGATACGACAAAAATCATTGGTATTCTGTTTTAAATCTACCATTAAATATCCATGTGCCTCTAGAGTTGCATCCCTGTAGGCATTTTCAATGAATTTTGGGTTATCTGGTGATACTTGTCTTGCTAAATATCTTATTTGAGTTTTATCTCGAGGGTTTTTAAAATATATTATATAACTTGAGTTTAAAGATATGTCTCTTTGTCCTTTACCCTGATGAAATAAATTTTGTGTTAGATAAAATACACTAAGATTCCTGTGATGACTACCTTTTGTAAATATATCCACAATTCTTCCATCGGACTCTCTCATTAGATCATCAATAATAACAAGATGTGGGTTTTCACCATCAAACATATTAAGATTTGGAATTCCTTGATGATAGTTAACATTTGGTAAATTATATAATGGTTGCATTTCATCAAAGCACCATGTGATCTGATTAAAATCACAATTACATATTTCTGTAACTGATTTTATGAAATTTGTTACAAAATTTGACTTCCCACACCCACTTGGTCCTGCCACAATAGCAGTGAACGGATGGATAAAGTGAAACATAACACACGTCTAAAGTTCAAAGGGGTGAAATAAAAAATGAAAGTGTTGGTGTAAACAATTAATATATATTCCAAAAATTATATAAAACAGAATTGTCTGTATACTATTTCTAACACAATTAGTACATCATAATTTTACAATTAACTCAACCTCAAATAAATAGAAACAACAATTAGTACATCATAATTTTACAATTAACTCAACCTCAAATAAATAGAAACAACAATTAGTACATCATAATTTTACAATTAACTCAACCTCAAATAAATAGAAACAACAATTAACTTAAATTATTTACAATAAAACAATGTTTAAATATGTAATAAACTACGTCATATTATAGTATTATCATAATTTTACAATCAATATAAATTTTTCTTAAACGCAGACATAAAAGTAAAAACTATCAACACTTAACGCAGTTTATAATGACCCCAAGCTAATGTTTCAATATTATTATCTAAAATATGTCTCTTTGTGTCATTATATGATAAACCTATCTTATTTAATTTTTGTGTGAAAATTGTGTGTTTAATGATTTAAATCTAAGCATACTATAATATTGCACTTTTTTATTAAATAGAGAAGACTTATAACTATTCATTGTCATCTTTTTAGTGATACATTTATTTACCCCTTTTGCCTTGGCTATAGTCTTATTCTCTAAGTTAAAAGCGTACATTTTGGATCGTAAACCCACAAATTCTTTCATGATTTTACCATTATTTTCATCTTTAAAAAAACCTAATTTCTTTTTATTTAATTTTGGATATTCAAGAATATTATTTGTATCATAATCTGAGGTATCAAAGTATGATGAAAGGTCAGGTTTTATATCAGTGTAAAAATCATTTGTAAATATATGATATATTAAACTATCCGTATCTGTATACAATAATTTGATTTTACTAAACTTTTTAATCATATAGTTATAATGAAAATCATACATTAATGTTTTTGAAATATCTAAAATGCAAAACCCTAAATAAATTGGTTTGTTATATATTAACTTCGTTTTTCGCAACTGAACCGCAACTAGGTTTTCCGAAAATATTGAAAGGCTATGAAATTGTGGTTTAGCGATTAGATCTTGAGCACCTAAAGCTTTACCCTGGTTCTCCCAGTGCGTAACTAATTTTATGTTAACCCTTTTTTCAATATTCTCCATAGTCTTACCGAAGACTGAATTATTCATTAATTTATAAAAATCTTTTTCGAAATCTGATTTTGCTAAAGTTCTTAATTTTGTGTTTAGATCTATGTACATCTTCAACCAGGGAGACTGTTTAAATTTTAAAACTCTATGAATTTTAGTTAATTTAACCCCCATTTCTATGCACTGCTTTAAATTTCTGTAATGAATTACATATTTATCTTTATTATTTAAATTTGGGACTAGTTTATTCTCATTAATATTGCCTACACAAATGTTTTCTGGACATAAAGGAAAGTCCGAATGTAAATAATGAAGTTCATCTGGATATTCCAAATCAACTTCTAAAATAAAACCGAAGTCTGATGTCTTAGACACATTAAATTCTGTATTTGGATTTACCCATTCGAATCCACCAGTAGGAAGATATTGAGACATAGCCACCCCATATAAATTGTTGGCATCAAAATATGTGATATATGAATTTGGTTTCCCTGTATCATAATCCTCCATGTATTTGTTATTAGCTCTAGCATAACGATTACTACATTGAGATACACCACCTCTGATACCTGATCTAATAAATGCAATTTTCTCATAATCTGTTAAAAGTTCTAATTCTATTTTTGTATATTTTAACATTGCATCCCAACTTAAACCGGGTGCTGTGTAATAATGGACAGGGTCTAAATCATATGTATTAATACATAACTTTCTAAAGTTTTCAAATACATCGGATAAAAGTAAAACGTCTGTTTTTAAATATAGGTTTGAATAATCTAGCATATTACAACACCCAAAATGTTCCCAAACATGTTTAGCATGATTGTAATCATCATTTGAAATATGTGAATCTGTGAGTGAACTATAAAAACATTTTTGTTCAGGGAGCGATGTTAGACTTAAACTATCATAATTAGTCATAAGTTCATATGGATAAACCCCTTTCCGTTTTAAACGAAAGAAATCTTCATCATTAGGGTAATTTCTACGTAATTCTTGAAATTGATCATTACTGAGATTTTTGGCCAATTCTTCTAATTTACACGATAAAAACTTAAATGAATCTAAGAATCTCAATATAATTTCGTGGTTATTCACTTTTAATTTTTTGGAAAAGGATATATATTTTTCTTTATTTTGAGGGATAACTTCGACTTCACCATCACAAAAGTTTAACACGTGAACAATAAAATGAGCATCATAGTGACTAAGGTTGTGTAAAAATATTGGTATATAACTAGGTGTTCTGATCTTCAAACAACATGATTCATGAGCAACACCTATAAAACTACCAGTGTACCAATCAAAATCATAAAAATGTTTTGCCAACTCAGTTTCACAAATATGACAAATGATTGCATTTGAAATTTGGTTTTTGTCTTCATTTGTTAGCGGAAGTGGTGGATATTTTTGAAGTCTATTTATTTCTTTTAGATTGTTAGATAAACTTTCCATAAACACTTGTGCACAGTTGGGTCCGCAATATGTTACATATTTTGATAATTTATCATCATATGAACATTTTATATAATATCCAAAACTATGTACTTCATGTTTCTGAATATTATGAGTGAAAGGTTTGGAAGGATCGTTAGAACATGATTCTATTGGTTTTAAAAATGCTTCAAAATCAGCATAAACTACGAATGGTATCTTTAACTTTTTTTCATAACTATCAAATTTAATTTTATCATTTGAAATAGGTTGACCAAACCAATTCTTTTTTTTTAAAGTTTCACTGTTTGGTAATACTGTACAAATGTGGGCACAATCGTATTGTTCATGGTTATTTAACCTTTCCTGAGATGGAAAACGAAGTAGACATGCTTCACAAATGTACATGATGTGACCGTCTTTTGAAATTTGTTTACTAACTAACCGCGATAAATTTTTTATATAGCAATAATGATTTTTTGTATCCTTGGAAAAAAATAATAAATTGATATGTCTATCTTTACGACACTTTGTTAAAAATAATGGACCTACTATAGAATTACATCGTTTTTCTTTATTATATTCTAACCCAAAAACATTAATACTAATATCATTTAATTTCTCTACTTTTGCTATGTCAGAAATTTTAACCGGAAAGGAAATACCATCAAATTTAAGTTTATTTGCATGTTTAACGTACGATGATACCCGATCGGTGTGTTTGTTTACAGGATATAACGCCGAGAGTAACGCCCATTTAAAACAAAAATAATCCTTGTTTTTTACATTTATAACAGCCTTTTTTAATTTTATGTCACGAGGAAGATCTATGTATGAAGTACCGCGTAGGGGGTTAAATTTATTAACATTCATGTCTATAGATTTTATGTTTTTTAGACTCCATCCACTATCTTTTTTTTCGAAAGCACTAATTTTAGTAGTAATTGTATCATTTAAAGATGAAAGAAAAATATTTAAGTCATCTCCTTGACAAATAATATAGTTAAGCGTTTGAAAATCGAACGTATCATGAATATCTTTAGTTTGTTGAACAAAATCAGCATGCAATATGAAGTTTACCTTAAAAATTATGTGTTGATGAATACACTCTTGTAATAAAAATAAAATATCATCTTTAATAGAATTTAAAAATAGTTCAGGAGTTTCAAAATTTACCCATGTCGAACGATCTACTCTACTCTTGATTTTATAAGTTAAAATCCTATTTCCAAAAGCAGATTCAATAACACTAACGTTTGATAAAGAATTATGTGAATTTAAAAGATTATTTTTATGAACATTACTTTTAAAATGATTAGCTAAATACCGTTTCTTGATAAATATATGGCACGTTGGACATTCCACTTGATCATCGTTACTGATACTGTTCCCTGCAGAGGTATGCGCTTCTGCTTCCGTTGTTGGTTTTTTGATGATCTTGGATTCTTTGCTGCACGTTCGCTTCGTTCCTCTTCCAAGTTGTAGTGGTTGACTGCTAAAATGTTTAAACTTAAACTGTGTTTCAACCATCGCACAGTGATGATACAACTCATCATCGTATGACGAATCGAACAGTTGACCCCTCTCCATTTCTTCACAAACTTTAGACAACTCCTGATTTAATTCGCTATTGAATAGTTCCGATTTCTCTTCCATGATTGTGGAGAAAAAAGCACTGGTGCACACTTCACTGAAGTTTTCCCTTCCTCTTTTTTATTTTTGATTCAGCTTCAAAAAAATGATCAATCGATTGCGATTTTCTTTTTCCACCATCGCATGTGTTATTATTAATGACGAGGTTATCACTCTCTTCTTGAGGGGAGAGTGGCGAGTAGTAATACTGTTTATAGGTATCTTCATCGAAGCTCAATGATTTCTGCAACAACACAGTTATCATGTTAATATCAATTTGTTAACACTTAATCATAAAAGTTAAAAAAGTTAAAGTTACAGCCTATTAAAGTCCACTGCTGAACATAGGCCTCCTCTCATTTCTGAGAGGGTTTTAGAGCAAGGAAATGTCCGCCGCGCTCCCTCAATGTGTGTTGGCGAACTTCACATGCCTTCGAAATTTTCTCAGACATGCAGGTTTCCTCACGATGTTTTCCTTCACCACCAAGCACGTGGTAATAAGCACTTAAAATTGCTATTAACAATTTAATTGGTGCTGGCGGGGATCGAACCCGGGTCGCGTACTGTGAAATTTACAGCTAGCGCTAACCATCTGAGTTACCACGGCTTAATCATATACATACACAATATTTAAATAAAATAATACGCACACATGAAAATAACAGAAAAAAAAGTAATTTAGTCAATAGAATAAACACTTACATCCATAGCCTTTGGTGTATTGAAGTAACACAAATGTACTATTGATAGATCCACTGTAGCCAAACGACCGTACACTAACTCGATGATTGCGTTTGTTGGTCTTATATACCACCAGTACGTAAAAATTCTAATCTAAAGTATTTCCGTAATGAGTTGATAATTACTTTATGCGTCAACCAGTTTATCTCACATTTCCGTTGCCTATCTCAACATTTCTTCGTATTGTGTTTTGTTTGGTGATCAATGACTCAAGTACGATTTGTATAACACAAAAATGCAATTTAATATTTAGAAACATATCAGTTTATCTCACATTTCCGTTGCCTATCTCAACATTTCTTCGTATTGTGTTTTGTTTGGTGATCAATGACTCAAGTACGATTTGTATAACACAAAAATGCAATTTAATATGTAGAAATCACTATAATTGACCATTCCTATGTTATTCATTGAGTAGATTGGTACTGTAATCATCTACTAATAGCAGTAATATCATGGATACACTAGATGTACAACAACATCTGAAAAAGATTCACCCCAGTCTAGAAAATAATGTTTATGCAGCTAATAGACTGCCTATGTATACCCACGTACCAACGTATATAATATGTAATTTGGATACAGATGATAAACCGGGGTCACATTGGGTAGCTTTATATATCGATACGAATGACGTCGGTCAATATTTTGATTCATATGGACGATCACCTGTACGATATCATCTAGAGTTTTTAAAAAGGAATTGTAAAAGATGGAACTGGAATGTTGATAGGATTCAGAATGAGTGGACTTCAGTTTGTGGCGAATATTGCTTAATGTATTTACTATATAAGTTTCAAGGATGTTCAATACATAGTTTTACGAGTATATTTACAAGGAACACATTGTACAACGATATTTTAGTGGATGAGATGTTTCGCTCCTATTTTATAGATAATAATTAATAAGATTTTGTATTTTATAAATAAAAATTGTAACAAAATTATGTAATGTGTTTTATTGATGATTCAGATTAACGTTGTATAAACAAAGAACTATAACACAATAGCACTGATATAGTCGACGCACACGCTGCAATGAAGGTGATTAAGGAACAATAGAACAATAGAAATAGGAACAATGGGACGCTAATGACGGTGGAGGCCCTTACCGGATATCAATTAGATATTAGCTAATTGATGTACACATCTCCGGAACCGTGCATTCTACACAAAAATTTCGGATTCGTGATCAGAGCATGCCAAAACCTTTTTTTTTTTTTTTTTTTTTTTTTTTTTAGGATCGGGCGTCGACGAACGTCGTTGAACCACGTCTGACTCAGGTGGTCTAGAAGTGGTACAACTACACTACTCTAGTGCATTATTGTGGTAATCAAGATACTACCATTCGGTTTATATTTGGATTTCGCAAACATTAGGACTACATTTCTAAATTTCGTCCTCGCGTAATGTCCGTGTGCACCGAAACTTGCACATACTTTCTACTTGTATTGCGTTTTATCTTCCTTCACTTTTACTCCTTAATTAAAAAGAGTCATTTAAATTTGTAGAGCTTCCAGTAGAAATTCTTCGTTCTTTGAGATAGTTAGAGGTATTTTTGTTGAGGTGCTTTATTTCCTAAAGTTTGTTATTTAATTGGTTTTTTTTTGAAAAAGTATATTATGGTTGTAGCACGAATGGGTCGGCTTCTTATTTGTGCTTACTTAATCTATTGACGCCATTACACAAACTGCTTTTTGTAAAAAGATAAGTACCGTGCAGAAGGCATGAAATATTACAAATTAAATATTAACAAAGAGCATTTAAATTCATACCACTACTCAAGCACTTACCTGTTTTAAAATCCTAATAATATAATAATAATAAATAAAATAATTATCTTAGGCATATAAAAAATCAAACAAAAAGTTATGCCGTTGGAAACCCTGAGTATTTTAAAGCTAAATTTCAATACTTGGTTGGATCACATAATAATTTTCTCGGTTCTTCCGGTAATCTTAAGTCACTCACACCTTACTTTTTGTATAATTAATCACAAATTTGGTTTTAAGAATAAAGTCCGTCAACGTTAAAAACATTGCAAGTATTGAATTACTGAATTCACAACAAAGTATTCAATACCGCCTTACATAATACTCGGTCTTTATCTATGAAGTTGCCCTACAACCCTCTCATAATTGAGAGGAGGCTGTGCCCATCAGTGGGACATATATTGGCTGTAACTTTAACTTAAAATTATAACTTATCATTCGACTAAAACTTTCCGAACATTAATTATTAGCAAACTGTCAGCCAGTCATCCTGAGTGTGATAAGCTACTCTCATATTAGTTATTACTCCGAAAATTAATTATTAGCAAACTGTCAGCCAGTCATCCTAAGTGTGATAAGCTACTCTCATATTAGTTATTACTCCGAAAATTAATTATTAGCAAACTGTCAGCCAGTCATCCTAAGTGTGATAAGCTACTCTCATATTAGTTATTATACATATATTTTAAATTAGTTTCTTTTATTACAAATATATTAGGTCTACAAAATTGCCGTTTTTTATGAAATTCATTAACGTGATTTGGTATCTATATTTTTTATTTCTATTAATCAAAGTGATCACTCATGTAATCGATACATCATTGCCAACACAGTCGCAGCGTATTGATTGGATTGACGGGAGACAACAAATTCTTTTGTTCAAAAAGGCATTTTATACTGCCTCTCGGGTATTGAATTTTTTTTCCCGCCAAAAAGTTATACAAATTCTGGAGAAAGTAGAAGTCTGTAGGAGCAAGGTCTGGTGAATACGGCGGAAGACGAAGAGTTTCCAACCCCAGCTCTTGTAACTTGGAGTCTGTGTGTTTTTTCCATTACTTGGCAGTGACCTTCAAAACTCAATATCAGTTGAAATATAAATAGTTAATTCTTTATTCTAGGTGCGATATTGCCACTCCTTTCTCTTTCATCGGTTGTCAGTTCTTCGAGCTTTAATATGGCTCCGGTAATGATACGAGATGGTCATCCTGGTGTTAATCGAAGATCACAAGATACTACCACGGCCACTAACCTACGTACCTATGTTGCTTTTACGACATTAACATGACACAAATTAAGTGGTGAATGAATATTTATGCCGCCAAAAGACAATTATTCAATTAAAGATTTCTGAAATATTTAATATTTGCAGATTCAAGCGTACTTCGTAATTCAGGATGACGTTTTAGACAGTGCAAGAATGCGATGCATTAAACCGTGTTGGCATTTACTACCTGACGTAAATATTTCATGTATAAACGATCTAATCTTGTAATCTTCGCTATAAACGATCAATTCAAAATATAGATGAATCCATTTACATCAAAATAGCTGATATTTTATTTGAGTTAAGAGAGAAAAATTTACTATAATTATTTTTCAATATGGTAATACTTGCAAAGATACAGAATTGCTTTCTCTCCAACCTAACTTCCACAAATCAACCAAACAGAGACCCTATGGACCAAACCCACCAACTCCCGTGGTCCATATGATAGGATTGGTTGGTTGCCTTCCGTTTATACATACCAAATTTTAAGAGGAGCACGCGATACTTGTTTGGGACACTTAAACACGATGGGTTCTTTCTTGACTCCCTATACATTAAGATTTCTTATATTGACGCGAACACTACACATTAAAAAAAACTACATGTTTACGGATTTTATCGCATATATTAACTTATTTTATATTCCCGACGTTTCGAGCACTTTACAGCACCCATGGTCACGAGGGGGACTGGGGTTTATGACATCCCAATGTCATAGCTAACCACCTACAGATTAAAAATTATTAATTTTTATTAGTGTAGCCGGCCACAGTCGAGCAAGTGCCTGCTGTACTGCCATATGTCAGAGGTGTCACTGACAAAATTGGCTACATCTTGAAGCGTGCTTCCATTAAATCATAGTTCAAGCCCCCGAAGAAGATTAGTCAGTTTTTACCATCAGTCAAGTGTAATGTCCCTCTGCAAGATGCAGGAGTGTACAAGTTTGATTGTGAATTTGGTCTTTCTTATATAGGACAAACTGAAAGATTCATAAAACCCGCGTTTAAGAACACATTGCTGATGTGAAGAATCGACGCTCCGAGAAGTCTGCAGTCTGCGAACACGTACAGGATCGCCCCCGTCACTACATTAGATTTGACAGACCACAAATCTTCACTAAAAACACTGATTCCTTCCAAGGATGATTCGCGAGGCTATTCTTATTTCAATAGAGAAGATGGCTGGGTGCTACCATCTGCTTGGGATCCCATAGTTAATAAAATTAAGTCCCAACCCAAGCATTCAACTGTAAGACTTCAAGATACTGTAAATTCATACTGCGTAGATCGGAATAAAAATAAATAATTTTTAATCTGGAGGTAGCCTTAGTTAATTATGACATTGGGACGTCATACACCTCAGTTCCCCCATGACCATGGGTGCTGTAAAGTGCTTGAAACGTCAGGAATATAAAATAAGTTAATATACGTGATAAAACCCATAATAATAGTTTTATTTATATCCCTATAAATTTTTTAAATTTGTAATTTTTCAGTGGCGCATGCCATTTCCGCGCTATGTCACATGATTACCGTAATAAATAGGAACTGCCACCTTTTTTTATTGTAAAAGTTAAATGACTAAACGATTTATAATCCACCTGGTGATAAGTGTAAAATTTTAAAACTGCATACCAGGATAAATCCTGTAAATTTGCTTAGCATGTTATATTTTTAATTGTAATATATATCCTCATTTCTAAGTTTATCACGCAGAGACTCCGAGCATAGCCCTCTCCATAGCTCGCTGAGCAACCATGAGCTTCCTCATCCGGCTAGCAGTGAAGGACCACGTCTCAGTTCCATAGGTTTTCACTGGCAACACGCAAAGGTTGTACAGTCTCGTTTTCAAGTTTTGAGGTATACCTGACGAGAAGATGTGCTGTAATTTCCCGAACGCTGCCCAACCGAGTTGAATCCGTTGATTTACCTCTCGGTCGATGTTAGACTTACCTAGTCGGACTTTTTGTCCCAGGTAAATATATTTGTCAACAATTTCGAGCTTAGTGCTCCCAACAACTACCGGCATAGGTGTGACATGGACATTTAACATGATCTTTGTTTTGTCCATGTTCATCTTAAGACCTATCCGTTGGGAGACACTATTGAGGTCATTTGAGCACAGTGCTTAGATCCTGATGATAGATCCTGATGTAGATTCTGCCACAAGAACTATATCGTCGGCAAATCGAAGGTGAGTGATGTGCTCGCCATTGATGCCTCTCTGCAGTTGGATAGGTTTCGTACTCTGGTTCTGTACTCGGATAGCCCTCAAAGCCCTACTATACAAATACTTCAGCACTTCGATATACCTTAAGTCAACTTGGCACCGTTGAAGGGACTGTAGTGCCGCCCAAATTTCGACGGAATCAAAGGCTTTCTCATAGTTAACATAAGTAAGGCAAAGTGGCAGATTGTACTCTTCTGTTTTCTGTACAATTTGCAGAAGGGTGTATTTGTGGTCTATGGTACTAAAGTATTTTCGGAAACGGGCTTGTTCGGGAGGCTGAAAGTCATCAAGTCTGCAAGCGAGACGATTCGTAATGACTTTCGAAAACAGCACATAGACGCGGTTGAGAAGGGAAATCGGTCTGTAGTTCTTCAAGAAAGCGTTATCACCTTTCTTGAAGAACAAGACCACCGCACTTCTGTTCCACGCCTCGGAGTAGTACCACCATGGAAAACGGAATTAATGAGCTTCTGAAGTACTTCGAGGCCCGGTTTTCTACACGCTTTCAGAAACTCCGCTGTAATTCCATCCTCGCCGGTAGACTTGCCGTTTTTAAAATTCTGGAGAGCCATTCTAATCTCGCTCAGACTGACGTCTGGAATATCTTCGGAATAGTGTCGGATAAAACTCGCTGTTGAATCGTTACTCACACTTGCGTGTGGCTCCAACGATGACGTGTACAGCTGCCCATAGAACCTCTCAATCTCACTCAAAATTTCAGGTGTCCCGGGACTGGTATATTTTTAGGACGAATGGGTCGGCTCTCATAGAATACCAGCGTAAAATAGCAGTTTAATGCTTCTGTGTTTCAAATGGTGAGTGTAGAGAACCGGAGACCCTTTTTACTGGAAAAGAGGCATTCTATCTTAGTCCTCACGGGTGATAACGTATCTGCATTTTGATTCCGAATCGAGGATGGATGTAAATGTCTATGGGCCACACCAACCACTTACCATCAGGTGGACTGTGTGCTCGTTTGTCACCCTTATCCCATAAAAAAAAGATGCTGCCACACTCGGTCTTCAGCTTTGACAGTTGGCCCTTTCTGGCAAACAGATCTCTGGTTACGACTTTGGAGCCTTGGTTCCGCTCAATCGTTTCTTAAATACAAGCTGTCTTTAAGTTGCGTAAGTCCCGCCGCATGCATTTGTAGATCTGTTTGTTCAGTGCCCTATATGCTGTCAAATGTGTTGAAGACTGCAGCTTCATTTCCCGTCTAACAGCCATGAGATTAAGAGCGTGATCAAAGAGTTTTTGCATTCTTCTGCGGCGGTTCTTGCAGAACTTAGCTCCAACCGCAGGGACAGTTTCCACAAGCTTATCATTTATATCTTCCACTTCATTACAGTCTTCCAGGTACTGAAACCGGTTTTGTAACTCGAGCTGAAAGGTTTCGGGACTTTGGACGAGAGCACGAGTGGGACTGGTAGTCAATATCATTTTTTGTCGAATCGTCGGGGATCGACCAGGTCCACTACCTGTGGGGCCGCTTCTGGAAGAAAGAGTTCTTCAAAAAGAGTCCCTCTTTCTCCATGAAGTCAGCCAGCTACTGGCCCCTTGGGTTCCGTTGCCCTATTCCGAATTTCCCTACCTTTAGCTCGCCGTTCTCCCTTGTAGTTAGTTTAGTATTGAAGTCTCCCATTAACACCGTATAGTGGGTTTTGGAGGAATGCATGGCTCTAGAGATATCCTCATACATTTCCTCCACCTCCTCATCGGGGCGTGCCGAGGTTGGTGCGTAAACCTATATGACCTTCAGCAAATACCGTTTGGTGATTCTGAGTATAAGGTACGCAACCCTCGTCGACACACTCCCAATCCTTTTTACAAAATTGTTAACGAGAGACTTGAGGACGATAAATCCGCCACCTCCTTGGGACAGATAGTCGCCCTCCCGGTGATAGAACAAGTTGTGTGATTGGAGGATTACCGTGTCCTCTGCCTCTCTTCGGACCTCGGAAAATCCTATTATATTCCAGCGCAACTTGTTTATCTCTTCTTCCAGCTCCAGGATCTTCTCGTCAGGCCAGTGGGTAAGTTATAAATTGCCAGGTCGTGTGATCGTAGGTGCTAACCGAACCTCCACCGGAGATTTTTAGCACCCCTTGGCCCGCTGTTACCATGGTCGCCACCGTAGCCAGGAATATCGGGGCCGCCGGGTACTGGGGGCCGTATTTTCGTAACTTTTTTCATTGGGGGGTTATTGCTATAATTGCCACGCTTGGTGAGCTGATTGGCAACCGAAGGTTTTTTATTTAGATATTGCTTTTATCAGAAAGATGCTGCTGCCCTACTCCTGGCTGTTTCCCACTGCCGCCTTTTACGACATCCACGGGAAGATATGGGGTAGTGGATATTCTTAACCGCCACTACACTATTTACTGTATTTTCTATGCGTCTCTTTTATTATTAAATTAATTTACAAACTAAAAAAAATAATTGAATCAATCTGAGGTATTTAACGCCGAGTATATGTTACGGCAATGTTTCATTATTCATTCATCTTACATCATACATTAACATCTCTAGTGTCTAGCATCCTAACATTACAAAATAATCTTTAACCATTGCCATGTTCATTTTCTGTTGGAGTAAACAGTTAAACTATGCATATCCTGCGTTATACATCAGACTAAGTAAACATTACATCTTTCATGGCACTTTAAAAAATTTAAACAATTACTGACACTAGTCAACAATGTAGATAGACTCTTTGCATTTCTACAACTTAGTAAACACATCCAATACAAGTATGAGATAATATGACATAACAGCATAAAATAAAAAGCTCGCACACTTGCTAAAAGTTACGAAAACTTATTTGCATCTTTACCACAACAAAAAGAAATTATACATCTTAGACTTAATATAACACTATAGTGCTCTACGAGAACTGTTTATCTTTGACAATAAAAAAAATTACATAATAATCTGAACCTTAAGATATCACATTATTACAGCTTTATGAGATCTGGTAATACTACACTGAGGGTTCCACCTTTAAAAAATAATAAGTATCAAGTTTACCTAGTATTAATAATTCAGTCTCAAACTTTCACACCTTGAAACAAACAAAAAAAAATTATGAACAAATATTATTACTCAATACCTGTTTTACTCGCAGTCATCTTCTTCAGGCCATCTCTTCATGAAATCTGCAGATGTCGCTGTACTGTTCGGCCCCTCTGTATCTTGATACAACTTTACAACGTCGTATCGGTCGTTGCGTTTCACCTTGACTACCTTATAGGGTCCGAAGAATTTCGCTTTCAGCTTGAGCCCTGGCCCAAACTGAGTCCTTTTAATTGTGACGAGATCTCCCACCTCATACTGAGAGCTCTGCTTCCTCTTCTTATTGTAGGTATTTCTATTTTCTTCCTGTATCTTTTGAATTTGGTCTCTGGCCTTCTGCCTTAAACTTTCTCGGCTTTCACTGTATTGCTCTATAGTTTCCTGGAGTAGCAAGTTTAATATCTCTACGTCCTCCTTGCAATTCATCTTGGTTCCAGTGAGCAGTTGGAACGGTGTGGTGTCTATACTTCTCTGGTAAGTACTGTTGATTGCTCTTTGCACACGTCCAACATGTTTATACCATAGTGACTGGTCTTCGATGCACAGCTTCGTTAGCATGGGTATCATTATCCGATGAACCCGCTCTACTTGGCCGTTTCCTCTTGGTATGCCGGTTGTAATGGTAACATGCTGTATACCTTCCTCTTCGCAGTACTTCTTAAATGCTCCACTGGTAAAAGCTGTGCCTCTGTCTGTTATGATACGTACAGGGTTTGCAAACGTATCTTGGTGCAACTGTAGCTTACTTATTACTTCTGCACTAGTCGTTGATTTTGTGGGGTACAGCCACACAAATTTAGTAAATCCGTCGACTACTGTAAGTATGTGATTGTACATCTTTCGTGTCTCAGTTAGCGGTCCGATGTGGTCCAGATGCAAAGTATGCAGCGGAGTCCCTTCTTTTCCAATAGGGTTTAAGTATCCCTCCTGTTTGCCTTCTTTCCGGGTTGCTAGCACACGCGGTATGAAACTGGTAATCACTCCTTCGATTTTTCTGTCCATATTCTTTATAAAATAATCTTTGCTTATTGCTTCTTTCATTTTCTTCATAGCAAAGTGACCATTGTTATGTACTTCCTTGATTACTTCTTTTTTCATTAGCTCGGGAACCACCAGTTGTCTCTGATCACCTTTGTAAAGCACTCCTTGTTCCATATAATGGTCATTATACTGGCCATTTGTCAAAATCAGCTGTTTTATAGCCTTGAGGTCTTCATCTCTTTCTTGCGCCTGGCTGATCTTCTCGTGCAATGTTACCACTGCAGCTACATATGGGATTCTACTGAGCGCATCTGCGTGTGGCATCCTGCATCCCGCTCGATGTTCGACATCATAGTCATACTCGCTGAGAAGTAATACCCACCTGGCCACCTTTGGTGTAGGCTCCTTCTTCTTCAAGGTAAGCTCCAATGCCTCACAGTCTGTGACAATCTTAAATTACCTGCCAAAGAGGTAGTGGTGAAACTTTTTCACACCTTCTATTACTGCGAGTGCCTCAAGGTCATAGCTTGAATAACAACTTTCAATGTCATTCGTCCTTCTGCTCCTGTAATATACAGGGTGCATTTCTCCTTCTTCATTCTTCTGCATGAGAATAGCGGCTAGAGCTATGCTAGATGCATCTGATTGAAGTTTTGTATGCAGCTTCTGGTTAAAAATCATCAGTACTGGTTCACTCGTTAGCTTCTGCTTCAAAATGTTGAACGCTTGTCGCTCTTCAGGCCCGAAAACAAACTTCACATCTTTCCTCATCTAATCTGTTAGCGGCTTCGCTATCTGTGCATAGCCTCTTATGTACTTTCTAAAATAGGAAGTCAGCCCGACAAAACTTTGGATCTGTTTGACATTCACAGGCTCGGGGTATTGTGCGACTGCTTCAATCTTATCCGCACTGGGTTGTACCTGCCCGTCTTTGACCAGATGTCCCAAGTATTCAATCTCGTGGTGTATCAGCCTCGCCTTCTTCCAGTTGATTTCAAGCCCGTACTCAGCAGCCATCTCCAGCACTCGTCTTAATCTCTGTACAGCATCTTCCTTCGTCTGCGCTGGAATAACAATATCGTCTATGAATATCATCATAACAACTTCTTATATCAAGTCTCTAAATATGATGGTGATGAACCTCATGAAGTACTTCGGCGATACGGAGAGACCAAATGGTGCTCTAAGAAATTCCCACTGCCCATGATGCGTGACAAACGATGCGAAGCGTATGGACTCCTTGCTCATTCTTAAATGGAAGAAACCATTTTTAAGATCTAGGACACTGAACACCTTAGCATCTTTCAACTTATCAATTAGGTCCTCGATCAATGGTAAGGGAAATTCATCCTTAACCATCTTCTTATTCAACTGCCTATAGTCAATGCATACTCTAGTTGAACCATCTTTTTTCTTTACAAGGACTACAGAGCTAGTATATTCAGAGAAACTCACCTGAACAATTCCTTTGCGTAACCACTCGTCTACCTGATCCTCCACTATCTTCTGTTCCATCAGGGCAAGTCTTCTTGGGCGCTGCGCCACTGGGATTTCATCTTTAATATACTTAAATAATCTTACTACTTACTTACCTAATCTTGAGTTCGATAGGCGCCTCTTTCGTCTGGACCGGGTTATACTGCGTCACGAGCTGCTCCACCTTAATGCCATCTTCGTGGATATGACCTGCAATATCAACCTCACTCACACAACAATTCACTCTCGTCAACCATTCCTCACCTTCAGGTAACAACAAGACGGAACCCTCGCGCATAACCATGACAACATTTTTTAGAAATTCCTGACCTAAAATCACTTTATAGGGCATACAGTCTTTAGGTACGATGTGAAAAATAACCCCGTCGTAACATCTTCTGTCGATCGAAACACTTTCGTAAAACTTTCCACACGATTTTATTTTTGACAGTCCGTGTCCAGCTAAAATCGTGTTATCGGCGCACTTGTCCACGTTCAGTTCATTATACACGTCACTTGCCATCAGATTAATTTGACTGCCCGTATCGATTAACGCGTCCATGTCCATTCCGCACAACTTAATTAATTTAACCGGCGTACTTTGTTGCTTTTCGTGTTTGTTTACATCTTGCCAGTCGTCGTTCTCGTTCGCCATATTGCAGCTATCATGGCTGCCCGCAGTGTCCGCTCTTCTATTGGCCGAAAGTCCGAACATGGCCGATTGTCGTTGCGCTTCCGCCGTACTCTGCTTTACCGACATTTGCTGTCTTCCTTTCTCCACCGGGCCGGTTACGCGATACTCGCGCAATTGCTTAACCGACAATTCTCCGATGTTTGCAACGCCGCTTCTCTGCTCGTTCGGGCACTGTGTACCAATATGGCCGAACTCATTACACCGGAAGCATTTCGTTCCATTCGTACACGCTGTTGAAATATGACTTGGATCGCCGCACTTATAACATCTTTTATTATTATTAGTTTGCTGCCGACTTACTGAACCCGACGATGAAGTCGATGGATATGATATGGATGACTTTCTTTGTTTTTCAGGAACGATCTTCGTCTTCATTTTTTCATAACAAACGAGTTTTTCTTTTAACACTGAATATGATGTAATTCCGTACAACATCATCTTGTTTACTTCTTGATTTACGATGCCGTCCACGATGTACTGGATCGAGACGTAGTCTGGGAATTTAGCTCTTTTGCCCAGTTCCTTCATAATAGAAAAAAGAGAAAAAGAAAGAAAAAGAAAAAAAAAACATTTATTCACGGTCTAATCACAATAGATACAAAACAAAGCAAAAAAATGGATTTAAACAGAAAGTAAAACAATATTTTTTTTTTTTATAGGAGAGGGGGCAAACGAGCATGCGGCTCACCTGATGGTAAGTGACTACCGCCGCCCATGAACAACCGCAACACCAGGGGAATTGCAGATGCGTTGCCGGCCTTTTAAAAAGGAGTAGGCTCTTTTCTTGAAGGTCCCTAAGTCGTATCGGTCCGGAAAAATCCCTGGTGGTAAACTATTCCACAAGGAAGTTGTGCGAGGAAGAAAACATCTTCTAAATCGCACAGTGGTGGACCGCCAATCATCCAGATGGTGTGGATGGTATCGGGAGTTCTGCCGCGATGTGCGTTCGTGAAATTTGGCGGCTGGGATTAATCCGAACAATTCCTCAGAGCACTCCCCATGGTAGATGCGAAAGAAAATGCAAAGAGATGCAACATCTCTTCGCAGTGCCAATGAATCGAGCCGATCGGAAAGGGCTCGGTCGTCGACGATTCGAGCCGCTCTGCGCTGGATGCGGTCAAGTGGAAGGAGCTGGCACTGGGGAGCCACTGCCCAGAGATGGGAACAGTATTGCATGTGAGGCCGAACCTGCGCCTTGTAAAGTTGCAGGCGGTGTGCCGGCATGAAATACTGTCCCGCTCTGCTGAGCACGCCAAGCTTTTTAGAGGCCAATTTGGCCTTCTCTTCCAAGTGACCACGAAACTGCACGTCACTCGATATGTCGACTCCGAGGATACCGATACTGGCTGAGGCAAGAAGGGGAGTGCCTTGAAACTGAGGAGATACGACAAAGGGGTTCTTTTTAGCGGTAAACGCGCAAACTTGTGTCTTCTGAGGATTAAACTGGACTAGATTTAGTCGCCCCCAATCCGAGACTTTGTCCAGCAAAGACTCGACTTCAGACACAAGTTTGTTCCGGTACTCGGCGACGTTTTCCCGAGAAATATTGGCCCGGCCGGTGTATAGAGCATCACCAGTGCTGTCATCCGCATAGCAATGAATGTTACCAGTTAGCAACATATCATTGATATGCAGAAGAAACAGCGTTGGTGATAGCACACAGCCTTGTGGAACACCAGCGTTAATAGGCTTGTAGTCAGAACATGCACCGTCTACAACGACCTTGATGCTCCGATCTGCAAGAAAGCTGGTGATCCAATTGCACAATTTCTCGGGAAGCCCATAGGAAGGCAGCTTCGAAAGAAGCGCTTTGTGCCAAACCCGATCAAAGGCCTTCGCAATGTCCAGACTAACGGCCAACGCCTCCCCCTTGGACTCTACTGCCTTCGCCCATCTATGGGTCAGGTAGACCAGAAGATCACCAGCTGATCGACACCGACGAAAACCGTATTGGCGGTCACTAATCAGCTGGTGATCCTCAAGGTACCGGATGAGCTGGCAGTTAATAATGGATTCCATTATTTTGGAGAACAAGGAGGTGATCGCGATAGGCCTATAGTTGGACGGGTCTGAGCGGTCGCCTTTTTTAGGGATCGGGTGGACAAAAGCTGTCTTCCATGAATTCGGGACTACGCCTTGGGAGTAGGAGTACCGGAAAAGACGCGTTAGGACCGGTGCCAACCCCGGAGCACACGTCCTCAGCACAATTGGGGGGATTCCGTCAGGCCCACTCGACTTCTGGATGTCCAGGGAGAGAAGTGCTTTGCGAACTGAGCGCTGTGAGAATAGCACATCCGGCATGGAGCACTCACACCGCGGGATGGTCGGCGGTATTTTCCCCCCGTCATCAAGAGTCGAGTTGGACGCAAAAAGGGAGCCTAAAAGGTCGGCTTTGTCTTTTGCGTCTTGGGCCAGTGAGTCGTCCTCCCTGTGCAGAGATGGTAGTGATGGCTTACAGAAATTCCCTTGGACAGCCTTGGCGAGAGACCAGAATGCACGGGTTCCCGAAGGAAGGCGAACTAGTTTCTCGCCAATTCTGCCTATGTGCTCTGACTTTGCCTTGGCAATAACTCTTTTGAAGGACCTGGAGGCGAAGTTATACTTCTTTTTAAGTGTGCTGGTGTTTACATCCCGAGTCACCGAAGCCGCAGCCCAGGCTTGATAACACTCCTGCTTACTGCGCAATGCAGTCTTACAGGAGCGACCAAACCAAGGCTGAGATCTGCCTCCGATGGGTACCACAGATGATGGAATAAATAGTTCCATTCCCTGTAGCACCACATCAGTGACAGAGTCAGCAACAGCACTGGGATCATCCGGCGAGAAGCAAACCCGCCCCCATGGGTAGGATGCAAAGAAAGACCGCATTCCGTCCCAATCCGCCGACCTGTAATGCCAAACACGGCGGGAACCTGCAGAACGCAACCGCGAAGGGAGCGTGAGTGGCACCATACTCCGGATCAGACAATGGTCCGAAGAGCCGAGAGGGGCATCGACGGAAACCTGATATCCGTCCGGATGAGAGGTCAGCAGAAGGTCCAACAGGGAAGGTGTATGATCCTCCACATCTGGAATCCGCGTAGGCGAAGTAACCAGTTGTGTCAGACCATATGCCAAGGCAAAGTCATAAACAGATCTCCCCGCATGATCGGTTAAACGTGAACCGAGCCATTCGGCATGGTGGGCGTTAAAATCGCCAAGGATCACGATCTCCGCGGATGGGACCTGTTGTAGCAAGGAATCTGTAGCCATTTGGACGTGGTCGATGAGTCGGTCTGTTTCGGCATTACCGCTATGGGACCTATAGAGGCACCCGTAGACGCGCGGATGGTCGTCGCTGTCTACGCGTAGCCAAAGGATGGACAGGTCCGAACCTTCAAGACTGCCGAGGCGTCGAGAACAGATGTCCTCTCTAACATACACGCAAACTCCAGCCCGAGGCACAAAGGAGTGCTCCAATTTGTACCCCGGGCAGGAGAGATACGAAATATCAGTCGGAGAGGAAACCTGCGTCTCGGTCAAAAAGAGCAAGGCCGGCTTCGCCGTCTCGAGATGGTAGTGGACGGCGTTTAGGTTAGAGTGAAGTCCCCTGATGTTGCAGAAATTCACGGATAGCGTGGCAGGGGTCGCCTTGATATTGTTGCTCAGCTTGCCCCGAGCAGTTTTGTTTTTGAGCGGAATTTTGCCCCCCCCCCAGAATACGCGGGGCAGCCTGAGCACCCACGCTCAGGATTGGAATAACATGGTCGTGGATGCTCAGCGAGGGATTCTCCAGGGGTACTGGTACCCTCCTGGGGTAGTCTATTGTCTAATTCCGCTACCATGTTGATGGGGGGGGGGGGGGAATTGGGCCTCCGGCCACCTGCACTCACCAGACGAAACGCAGAAGCAGAGCCTCTACTTCACGCCGGTATTCTGTGAGGTCGTGGTACCAACCCGGCTCGAGCCGGCCCATACGTGCAACAGCAAAAAACTGCTGCAGGGCTCTACCACCGTTAATTATTCTAATATTTCCCTAAATTAACAAAAATGTAAAAATAATATAAAATGAGTCTGTGTAGCAGCATAAGACCGTGAAATGGACAGGACTCAGTAAAAATCGAGATACAGAAACACGAATTGCTCTGATCCCGACACTGGTTTTCAGTCCGGCCCGCACTCCGAGGTAACTCGGACTCCGAGGTAACTCGAGGTAAATCAGCATATACTGATAACAAGTTTCGTCCAGCTGTTTCTTGCGCGACGTCATTAACTCGTGCATCTCTTTTGCGTTAAGTGAGCCAGGGAATTCTTTCTGCAGTACTGTTTTGAGCTCTTCGAACGTCTTAAAAACTTTTTCTGATCATAGCTACAGTTCAGCCGTGCCTGTCAAGGATCTTCTCGCTACTATTAATGTTTGCTTATTTATCCAGCTAAAAACCTCCTTATTGTCTTCGATGTCCTGAGCCCACTTTGTTGACGAATAAGTCTTGTCATCACCGCTAAACTTCGCGATGCTGTCCACCATGCTTGAAAAGCCTTCCGCCGCCATTTTTACGTCTTGTGAATCTTTTACAGCCTTTTCTTGCAGCGCGTCTTGAGCTGTAGTCTTCTTAACTTCGTTAACGTCGTTATTTTCTCCCTTCGGAGAACCACCTTCTTATATTAATGTGCTGCACCGTCGCCGCCTTGTGCCGGTACCGCTGCGCGCCGTTACCACGTGCCGTCGTTACTTGAAACTCGATTATTTTGAGGCTATCCCACTTCTGACACCAAAATTATGTGAGATTTTGGCAGGCCTCTTAATAAAAATCGAGAATAATGAATAGTTTGTTTTATTTTCACCGTTTAACACCTTTTTTAAATTAATTAATGTACTTAAGTCACGTACGCTCCCTTCCTCCTTTCAAAAAAACTCCTACACGTTCTCTCCGTTCCTCTCGCACCTCACGTCCTCCTTCTCACCCACTTACGTTCCGTTTTCACTCCATTCCCTTACACTCCATTCCTACACATATTTCACTTAACAATAACTTCGATTATACAATTTTAAATGATTTTTCATAGAACCAGCATGGTGGCGATCACCTTATTCCCAGGAGTTATTGTCATTCATGTATTCCTTGATATTATAATAACCCTTTTCATACAGTTTTTCTTAAATAAAACTTTTAAACTTGTTTTTTGACAAACTTTGAATACTTTTCGACGACCATCCGCACGTCTACGGGTGCCACTATAGGTTCCATAGCGGTAATGCCGACACAGACCGACTCATCGATCATGTCCAAATGGTTACAGATTCTTTGCTACAACAGGTCCCATCCGAAGAGCTCGTGATCCTTGGCGATTTTAACACCCACCACGACGAATGGCTCAGTTCACGTTTAACCGATCATGCGGGGAGATCTATTCATGACTTTGCCCTGCCATATGGTCTGACACAACTGGTTACTACACCTACGCGGATTCCAGATGTGGAGGATCATGCACCTTCCCTGTTGGAACTTCTGCTGACCTCTTATCCGGACAGATATCAGGTCTCCGTCGTCACCCCTCTTGGCTCCTCGGACTATTGTCTAGTCTGGAGTGTGGTGCCACTCACGCTGAAATCGCGGTTGCGCTCTGCAGGCTTCCACCGTGTTTAGCACTATAGATCGGCGGATTGTGGTAGGATGCGGTCTTTCTTTGCATCATAGCCTAGAGGGCAGGCTTATTTTTCGCCGGATGATCCCAACGTTTTAGCTTATTCTGTTGCTGGTGTGGTACTTCAGGGTATGGAACTTTTTATTCCTGCCTCTGTGGTGCCCATCGGAGGCAGATCTCAGCCATGGTTTAGTCGCTCCTGTAAAATAGCATCACGCTACAAGCAGGAGTGCTATCGTGGCGTGCTGATGCATGAACGTGCCGGGATATAAACACCAGCGCCCTTAAAAAGAAGTAAAATTCTGCATTCGGGTCCTTTTAAAAAGTCATCGCCAAGGCACATTCAGAGCACATAGGCAGAATTGGCGAGAAACTACTTCACCTTCCTTCGGGAACACATGCATTCTGGTCTCTCGCCAAGGCTGTTCAAGAAAACTTCTGTCATCCATCTCTGCCATCTCTGCACAGGGAAGACGATTGACTGGCCTATGCCGCAAAGGAGAAAGTCGATGCTACTAGGCTCTTTCTTTGCGTCTTTGACACATCTTTGACTATCCTGCGGTTTGAGTGCACCATACCGGATGTGCGGTTCACACAGTGCTCGGTTCGCAAAGCACTTCTCTCCCTGGATATCCACAAGTCGAGTGGGACTGACGAAAACCCCCGCGTGTGCAACCGTTTCTAACTTGTCTTTTTGGTTACTCCTACTCCCTAGGCGTAGTCCCGAAATCATGGAAGACAGCATTTGTCCACCCAATCCCTAAAAAAGGTCACCACTCAGACCCGCCGTATTACAAGCCTATCGCCATCACCTCCTTGTTCTCCAAAATAATGGAATCCATTATAAACTGCTAGCTCATGCGGTACCTAGTGAATCACCAGCTGATTGGTGACTGCCAATATGGCTTTTTTAGATCGATCAGCTGGTAATCTTCTGGACTCCCTTACTCAAAGATAGGCGGAGGCAGTATAGTCCAAGGGGGAGGCATTGAGTTAGTTTGGACATTACGAAGGCCGTCGATCGGATTTGGCACGAAGCGCTTCTTTGGAAGCTCCCTTCCTATGGGCTTCCCAAAAAATTGTGCAATTGCATAACCAGCTTTCATGCAGATCGGAGCATCAAGGTTGTTGTAGAGTCTAAACTTTAGAACAAAAATAATTATTTTGTTTCGGATGCCGATTCACAATTTTTATGCTTTTGGCCATAATTTTAGTCTAGGTTCAGTAGGAAACCTGTTAACTAATAAACATTTGATAATTATCTGTTGTCCGCCACTTTAGTTGTTAACAGATATCGGTAGAACAGAACGTCAATAAGTATTATAGACAAGGAACTCGACAAACCTATTTAATTTTATTGTTTAACAAAACTCAGTATTATAAAGCCAAATATCTTGGTAATTACAATATTAAGATTAGTAACGAATTTTTAAGTACATTTATTATCAAATAGTTTTAATTTTTTTTTTATATTAACTGTAAATTAACTTACTTGTGGAATGTTATCCCACTTTCCTTTTAGTAACGAGTTTTATATATTACGCACACTCTCACTATTACTAAAAATAATTCTTATTATGTAATTAAAATCAAACATAATCAAACCACATAAAATACTTTCATTTTTTAGTTTAAAAGTTCAAAATTCAGAGATAAGATTTAAATAACACAAGAGACTGGCATATTATGTCAATTTTAGTTCCCGGTACGGACAATGAGGGCGCTTCAAATCGGCAGAAGCATTTTGTATGGTATAGCCAATCCAGCATACTTGTATATATAGAGTGATTGATTAGCGTTATATAATCATTGCTTTTGAATCTTTTTCGTCATCATGGATACGTTAAAAATTCGAGTAATTATGGAATATGAGTACCGTCGTCGCAGCAACGCAGCACAAGCGGCACGCAATATCAACGACGTTTACGGATAGAATACTACAAACGAACGCACCACTTGTTATTGGCTTGCCCGCTTCCGTTCTGGAAATTTTGACCTAAAAAATGAACCCCGTGATCTTCCGAAAACTTTGGTCGAAAATGATGGATTAAAGGCGATTGTGGAAGCTGATAATTCTCACTCTACGGCTGAATTAGCATTCGTTCTACTATATATTATATAATATCAATACCATGATAGATATTCATAAATTTTATTTATACACTGTTGAAACACGCCAGTGTTACCTATTGGGTCCAGATTTAGTAACTCTTTTGGCAAAAATATAAACAGAAACAGAAACTTTTATTCAATATAGATTATAAATAATACTTATTGAAAGCCACTCTTTTATTTTTTCCCCACAGGTTCGGAAAAATACCTCCGTCCTGGGTCTTCCCAGTCTCGCTGTATTCCTTGCTGGTTCTTACCAGCAAGGAATACAGCGAGCCTTTTTTTTAATAACATCTTACAATCATATTTTAACAGTGGTAGAGCCACGCGCAGCTTTCGCTGTCGCACGGATGGGCCGGCTCGATCCGGGGTGGTACCACGACCTCACAGAATACCAGCGTGAAGTAGAGGTTTACCTCTGCGTTTCGCTTGGTGAGTGCAGGTGGCCGGAGGCCCTTTTTACTGGACATGAGGCATTCCATCTTAGTCCTCACGGGTGACAACGCATCTGCATTTTGATTCGCAAGCGAGGATAGATGTAGATGTCTATGGGCCGCAGCAACCACTTACCATCAGGTGGACTGTGTGCTCGTTTGTCACCCTTATCTTATAAAAAAAAAAAAAAAAAATATATGTTACACAATTAACAGCACAAAACAAATTAGAAATATTTTGCTAGTAGTTACCAGAGTTATTATCCATAAATTCCTTAATATTATTAGACCCTATTTATACAAACTTTGTTCAATAAAGTTTTTGAACTTTGAGCAGGTCAAATTTTGTACATTATCTAGAATTTTATTTTAAAAGCGTATACATCGTTCTAAGAAAGAATTACTGACTCGGTGCAGTCGTGTAACTGGTGATACTAGCTTTTGTCTGTTCCTAATATTTATGAAATGAATATCACTTAAATTTGTAAAACTACCTTTATTTTTGTACGTAAAATTTCAATGTCAGTTGCATGTCATCATAGCAAAATATCATACGACATTACGCTATGGAAATAGTATAATGTCGTATGACATTGTGCTATTAATATTAACTAGTCTACCTCTTTCAACACATGGTAAGATTTCAAATTTTTTTGTAGCATATGCAGCAGAACTAAGTCTGCTTGCTAGTTTTGATATATGGTTACCCTATAGAATTGTATCGAAAAGACACAGCTTCTCCCCATTTATTATTGGTATTTAGGTTTTTAGATTTCGTTTCACTGACTAAAGTAAACAAGTGACATGTTATTAGATATAATCATATAATCAATAAATACATCTAACAGTGTTAGAGCCACGCGGCAGCTTTTGCTGTCGCACGGATGGGCCGGCTCGAACCGGGGTGGTACCACGACCTCACAGAATACCAGCGTGAAGTAGAGGTTTGTCTCTGCGTTTCGCTTGGTGAGTGCAGGTGGCCGGAGGCCCTTTTTACTGGACATGAGGCATTCCATCTTAGTCCTCACGGGTGACAACGCATATGCATTTTGATTCGCAAACGAGGATAGATGTAGATGTCTATAGGCCGCAGCAACCACTTACCATCAGGTGGACTGTGTGCTCGTTTTGACAAACGTGAAAAAAGAGTGACCTCTTATCCTGTAAAAAAAATCAAATAACGATCACTTGTTAAGAGCTGATGATCCTCCTTCATAACATTTTACCTCCTTTAAGCAAGGTAATCGAATTTAATTAATAACTTTCCAACTATTTTCTTTTATGTTATACCGGATGTTACAAAACTACCCATAAAGCTGAAAAGGGGTTAAATGAGGCCTTATAACGAGTCCATTCTCAATATTTAAGTACCGTAGTAACGCTGTATAACACACCCCAAAAAAAATAAAATAAAATATTATTATTTTCACTGATGTGCGAAAGTAAAATTAAAGAGTAAACTACGTAGAATGAACATTTCTACCCAATTCGCGAAACTACAAACATTTTAAAAGACCTAGCCTAACGAAACAACCTAAACATCCTCACAGATATTCTCCTCCTAACTTCCTTACCCTCTTGCCTAGTACAATGCTTGCAATCTTCAGGACAAGGTTTTCTTGACAATTCATCTGCGTTGCCATGAGATTTCTCGCTGCGCTGGCCACGCTATCCTCTCGAGATCGATCACCTTCCCTTTCTACAGTTCGCTTAGGACAGCTGGATCGAAGATGGCTCCTTTCCTCACAGTCGTAGCACCTAGGGTTGTATCCTTTATTGCGGTCGCAAACTGTAGTTGCTTCAACCTACCTACTAACCCACCTGATGTGATAGGAACGATGAACTTGCCGCACGGATTCTACCTCCAGAGCATGGGCCAAGGCTTCCTTAAGCGTCTCGTAGTGTCTGAGACTCACAGCAGCTCTGACGTCAAGGTCGTGGATGCCGTCGATGAATGTCTGCACCAGTTTCCCTTCAATAAGCGCAGGTACAGACTGGTATGTTTTTTTAACCAGCTTCTCCACCTCAAAGGCCCACTGCTTCAGGTTTTCATTGCTTAGTTGCACGCAACCTTCGAGCTGCATACGAAAGACGTGTTCCAGGTGAACGTCGCCATATCTCACCTCCAATGCCTCAAGGAGCTGCTTGTAAGTCACTTCTGTGCCGAGAGCTTGCAGTTAAGGCCTGGTCGTGCAGGCCTAGGATGAGAGCAGTTATTGCCTGACTTTTATTCTAGCCGTTGACCTCATGACAGCCTCGAACTGGATTTCGTAGGCCGACCAGGAACAAGTCCAGTCGAATGGCAGCACTTTGAATCCACGTAGCGATGGCATGTAATTCCATCCCCAAGTTTGAAGTCATCCAGCGTTATCTTTACGTCAGCCAACACGTTGTCAACCCGATTGTTCAATTGGTTGATAAGGGTTTCAACTTCGGACAGGCGGTCGTCGTGTTGAGCAACCCTATCTTTCACCTACCTTATCTCTTTCCCGAAGGTAGCGTGAAGATCCTTCATGAAGAGCATCTGCTTTTCCATACCGTTCTGCAGCTGGTCTTCCAACCGACGGACCTGTTCCTCCTGTCAGCGAGTCTGCTCCTGCAAAATCATCATCAGAGCACCTAAGTGAGGTGCTGCAGATGGAGGAGCTGCCGACGGGACGGCTTCCGTGGTCAGCAGCTCGCCCCCCAACGTCTGTGACGTTGCATCACCAAATGGTCACTGGTTCGTCTCCTGTTGGCGTTGACTACGGGTACGGGTACCCTCCGTATTGTGTTTATGTAATATTGACATGATTTGATCCCACTTCCGACACTAATTGTTACGAGCTTGGGATTTGAGACAATTAAGAACTGCCGAGTGAATAACCAAAATTGACACTATAATTACAAAACATGAATTACAACTCAAAACCACACTAATAACAAAATACAATTGTACTACTGATTACTTTAGTTCGCAGTTGTATCATTTCGAAGTATAAGCTTGTATCGCCAAGTGGCGGTCTATACCGGCCTTATATAGGGCTTCAGATAGTTCCAGAACCTTCTACTGTAGAAACATCTAGAAAGTTTGAGTATATACCAGTCCCGACTAACTAGTGTCAATATTTCTAAAAAGTTCTTACATGGAAATTTCTAGAAGGATCTTGATTCTCCTAGTTTTGCTACTCGATACTAGAGGGCGCTAGTGGTAACTAGTGTTGCCATATACCAGGCATTAATGGTGGCGCTCAACAATATATACTAATAAGTTGGACTGTCTATACCCTACAAAACGTTTGCGCAGATTTGAAGCACCGCCATTGACTGTACCGGGAACTAAATTTGAGATAATTTACAAATGGCCGTTACAAATGGTCAATGCCTACTCTACATTACTCACAACGTTATCTCAACGAAGTGCTCTTTAAAGTCAATCGCACTCTGAAGAACGTGACTACCCACTCGTGCAACTTCGCGTAGAGCTCAGTCACCTTGAGTCGCCCGCGCCATTTACATGAATAACGTTCAAGAGGTAGCTACTATAGGTACCTAATTACCTAAATATGTAGCAAGCTATATATTTAACACGCACACACACACATCCTATGGCGTACGCCGTATAGTGAAGCTAGACGCTTCGTGTAATTTCGGGATAACTCGCGAAGTCCTTTGAATGGGGCGAAAGAAATTGATAGCAATCGGAAGTCGCCCGAGGCGAAGCGAATCGAAATACCTGTCTACACTATTCTCCTCGCAAAACTTCGATCAACTTCGGGAGTAGTGTAGAGGGGCCAAAAGAGCGTGTGTTATGTAGTTCGGTTATGTTTCATGTTAGTAATATAATAAAAATTATTTTAGTAACAATGATAAAGTCAAATTCATTACCAGAAGGGAAGTGTGGTAACTTTACATTAGTAAGGGGATTTACAGTTTAAATTGAAAAATTAAAATTATTTGATTTTGTAGGATTTCAAAAATCTGTCACTTATTAAATGTAATTACTAACATGTTTGACTTTATATTATTTTTTTTGATCAACAATAAAATTCAATAGCATTGACTAGTTTCTTTCGATAATACTTATCGATGTTTTTTTCTACCAATATCTGTTTATAACAATGGAAGTCGCTTACAATTGGTAATCAAATATTCATAAATTTACAGGTTTTCACCTGACTCTATACTAAAACTGTGACTAAAAATTTTATTTGGTATGGTATTTGTTACTGTAATTTAAAGTTTGTAAAATTGTAAACTTACCTATAGATATTGTTGAAATAGATATAAAATTTTTCAGATTATTTATTTTCTCTATTACCAGAACTAAACGAATGGTTAAAAATAAATTATTTTTACAAAATTATACATTTCTTTATTTTTGTAGTTATCTACTCCAGTTTTTTATACTCATTGGACCTTTTAAACCTCTCGAACAAACCATATATACCCATTGGTGACACCCGGAACGAAACCCATTTTATAGTTACGAAGAGAAACTTAGATAGACTAACACAGTATCAATTTTTGTTTTATATGAGATATAAAGCTTATGTCTAAAACATAGGAATTAATTGAGGAATTTATTTACTGTATGGTATTACATTAAAATTATAAATTAATAGAATGGTAGGCCTGGATATAGAATTTTTATCGATATATTTTGTCACACTGTACATTTATCAGTTCCGTGGACGCTCACTTCTACTATCAGCGCTAAAATGGTGAAAATCAAATCGCCTCATTGTGTCACGATGTTTAGCCAGTCCAACGTACTTTTATGATAGAGGTCAGTGATGTTAATGGATTCCATTATTCTGGAAACATATTATTATGCTTTTAATATATTTCTACAAAAACCGCCAAAATGTAATTTATGGCATAAATTAGCATTAAATTATGTTAATATAAATGTGGTGTGTTGACTCAAATAATTTAAGTAAAATATATATAAGAACACTAAAACAAATGTAGTTAAGATTCAGTTTTATAATTTGCAAGACGTTATAAGACGCGTTGTGGTCCTTTATAGTACTTTGAACAGGTTACAATTATAATGGCTTTCGGTAGAAATGTATTGCAAATATCAAGAAATTGTGCGCAATGGTTAGTTACACGTATTTATTGATTGTTTTATTATTATCATATTGGTGCATTTTATATAACGTTGTAAGGGTAACAAACTAGCACATAATTTACAAGTTCACACCCATCTATTTGGTGGTGGTACTCCATTTTCGCCAACAAAACATACATCAAAGCGAAAAAAAAAATGAGATAAACTATAATTTTTTAAAACAAAAGAAATTCACTTTATGTTTTAGTTATTTTAGAGATATTCCGTTTTTACCAGTCAGTATTTAAATTCCAAGGAGCTTGCACTAAATGTTCACCTTTTATTGTCTGCACCTCATAAAATAGTCCAATAGTTTTGTTTGTTTGATTTCTTTTCATTTTAAAAGTTATCTCCACACTTAGAATACCACCTGAGCCGTGGAGGCATAGCATACAACATAAACTGCATAAAGACAAATATCCAAGTTTAGGACGATTTTTGTAGGACATACAAATACCTTGTTACATTTTTCACAAACGTTTAACTATACTGCGAAAGTAATAAAATAAAATCCTTTTTCTTCATCTTCCTTATGGGTCTATGAAAGTCTAATAAAGAAGAATTCCTCTGAAAATTTTAATGGATTTGAGCCTTGGCATTGCAAAGAGAATTTAAAGATAGAGACAAACTGGTTCCATATACGCAACGTATGTAACGCATTATGACATCTGGACTCTTGATTTTGTACGAATTACTATTCATTAGAAATACACTTTTCGTATTCAACGCAATCACACGCACTCGATTCAACGTTGATCTGCAATATCGAGATAAGCGTGGGAATATGGCGGGGATGTTCGTATGCAATCCCACTCGTACAAGCAGTGTGTTCCTAAAACTTACGCATAGCACGTCATAAACAAATATACCTATGCACTGTACACGCGTTTTGTTATCAGTGTGGAAGAACGGCTCATAGATTTATTAAGGCGATACAAATGTATCTAAAATACTAAAATGTGTAAAATATCGCGATGCAACATAACGCTATACGGTTGAGGCGCGAAATTACAAAAAAAAGTACATTTTGGTATTTTTATCCGCGTTATGTCAAAATATGTAACATGATTTGATATAGGTATTGCGTAAATAACACATTGTGTTCTACACATTCGTGTGTTTGTTTCCATTATAAATCAGATCATCATCATCATTTTCCTTTCCGATCGGCTCGATTCATTGGCGCTGCGATGAGATGTTGCATCCCTTTGCATTTTCTTTCTTTCTTTTACCATGGGGAGTGCTCTGAGGAATAGTTCGAATTAATCCCAGCCGCCAAATTTGACGAACGCACATCGCGGCAGAATTCCCGATACCATCCATACCATCTGGATGATTGGCGGTCCACCATTGTCGATTTAGAAGATATTTTCTTCCTCGCACAACTTCCTTGTGGTATCGATTACCACCAGCGATTTCCGGACCGATACGACTTAGGAATATTCAAGACAAAAGCCTACTCCTTTTTAAAAGGCCGGCAACTCATCTGCAATTCCCCTGGTTCCCCTGGTGTTGCAGTTGTTCATGGGCGGCGGTAGTCTCTTACCATCAGGTGAGCTGCATGCTCGTTTGGCCGCTCTCTTATATTAAAATAATTTTATGAACTTAAATTATGAATATCAGACTAAGTAAATCATTCTCAAACTCACTTTCAGAATTAGAAAACATGGTACGTACTCTAATCGTCACTCTTGGCGGGTAGATTAAAAATCGCATTACGAGAAATTTCACACATTTAACGCCGCTGCCTTTTTCCAGTCTGTGTTTTAAATCTAGCGTAGAGATGATTATGTCACCATTTATCGGAAGCCATGATATTTTTTTTACTTATCCCATAAACGCTATTTACTACACACAAAGTAGAAATTCTCCCAGGAGCAGAATCTATTGCGCCCAATTGAATCCCCTAATAAGCCGCATTTTTTATATAGAATAAGTGTGACAAACGAGCAGCACATAGTCCACCTGATAATAAGCGATTGCGGCCCAAATACATCTGCATCTATCTTCGTTTGCGAATTAAAATGAAGATACGTTGTCAGCCTTGAGAACTAAGATAGAATGCCTCTTTTCTAGTAAAATGGGTCTCCGGTGCTTTACACTCACCATACCAACCACTATATTTTGTGAGAGCGTGGCCCTTCCCCGGTCGAGCCGACCCATTCGTGCTACAACTATACTATTAATATAGCTGCAGCATGGCGCTACCAAGTGTGCCTTACGGCAATATTAATTTTTTTAGCAACCTATCATACTAATAAAAATATTTAATCACATATACAGGGCATCCGTTCAAAAAGCACCAACAACTATATCGCCGAAATTTCTATCCGAATTCCAAAGTTTCTATCCCAGACTAATCGATACTACGATTTCTCGTAACAAATATTTAAACGAATCAATTGTGAAGGACCGAATTAAAATGGTAAGTATGCGTCTGTACGTGTTTAATTTAATTTCTCGCATATTTAATTATTTTTATTTACTTATTTATTTATTCTTTACTGAATATCTTAAAAAAGTATACAAAAAAAAACGATAATTAACTACGCAATTAATATACACATTTTAACTAATTCCCACGAAGTTGTGAAAATTTTAGGTAGGTGTAGCAATTCAAAACAATAATTAATAAAAAAGATTTGAAATATAAATATTTTCGAAAACAAATGAACAAATGATGATATCAACTGCTATCCAATATCATTCAACAAATAGTTCAATAATGCAATGAGTTTGCAGTCAATTCCATTTAATATTTTTATGACAAAAAAGCCTCATACTCGCTTACTCAAGCCACCAATGACTGACCACGAATCCTTTTAACGTTCCTTTATCGAATAGAATAGAATGATTTTTTATTCAATATAGATTACATGTGTAATTCTTATTGAAAGTAATTTTTTACTTTACCACTGGTTTGACAAAAAATGACTTTTAATAAGAATTACACATGTAATCAGCCTTATTTTAAGATTACATGTGTCATTCTTATTGACAGTCACTTTTTACTTTACTACTGGTTCAAAAAAATGACTTTCAATAAGAATTACACATGTAATTAGTCTTATTTATAATATCTATTTATGTGTCGTATGTTATGTATAATTTATTTATCGTCAACAATCTAAAATTTTACAGACATATTAAAAACTCATGACAATACAATAAATAACCCGGTATTCTTGTAAGAGCCGTCGCATCTCATGATTAATGCGTAATCGTGTTTTTTGTCTAATATAATATTCACGCACTAATAACACTTGCAACAGATTTCAGAATACCACCCCTTAAATAAATTGCCAGTACAAGGAGAGTTCCTGCTATATATGTACGAGTTAATGGAAAGACCAGAGAATATAAACGAGAAAATGTTGCATCAAGCTTACTCAGTAGCTTGTTTGATAGAAACGGTAAGGTCGTGGTAACAAATATGTATTTGTAATAAAGAAATTTTATGAAAAATATGTTATCCGTCTGATAGTACCTGCAGAAATTAACTTAAGGCCAGGCTGGGATGACGTCACAGCGTGTTGGGAGTCCAGGGAGGGAAAGCGTATTCCGAGCGGCTATCTAGTTGATTTGTGCGCCTTGTACATCTACTACTACGTCGTAATCAACTATCCATATTCTAACATCACGCCATTAACCATTTTTAAAATCTTTTAGTTAGGAGTAAATTTCATGTTAATCTCGTTTCTTATTCATCAGACTGTAAAAGGACATGGGGTGCGCCCACTGTAGAAAGAATTTGTCTTTATCAGATGGATTGAGAACAGTAGCAGATATTTTCTTATGTGGTGTTAAAGATATGCCTATATCAACATCTATCGAAAACCGACTTTTCTGCCGACTTCAAAAAGGAGTCCTCATAACTTTTTACTGGGTGAATCAATTTCGACGATTCTTTTTTTATTTGATAGCTGGTAATTCTTATGTGGTCTCATAGGAATGTTGAATATTGAAAGGTCTGACCAATAGTTTTTGAGTTATTCTTAATAATTTATATTGAAGTCGGCTGTACAATTTCTTTTTATCTTAAATTATTGGCTAATCCCTTAGTCGCCGCTTACGATACCAACGACGCAAAATGGGGTGGAACGGAACTTGTTTTTAAAAAGCACAATTTACATTATAATATTTTATGCAATTTTTATGAAAACATTTCGAAACAACATGGTAGAGATCCCCTCATTCCCAGAGGTAATTATCAGTCATGTAATCTTTAGTAGTATAATAATCCTTACTAGACAATTTTTGCTTAATAAATAATTTAAACCTTTTAATAGATAAGGTCTGCATAATTTTATGGGAGTTTGTTGTAAAAGCCTATGAAGGAATTGCTGACTCTTTGGAGTCGAGTAACTGGTATAACATTTTCTTTCTTTATCTTTCTTTATTTTTAAAAAAAACGTTACCCCCACACTAGGATTTTCTCCTGTGTCGTGGAGGCAGTTTACAAACACAAATTGCACAAGAACAAACATCCAGACCCGGAACAATTATTTGTAGGTCATATAAATACTTGTTCCGTGCGGGATTCGAACCCGCGGCCCCCAGCGCTGCAACTTATTGCTAAGCTACTGCGCCATGGAGCCGTCAATAACTAACTTGTGCTTGTTCCTAGTATTAAATATTTACTTTGTACCTATGGACATCGGTCTCTCACAAAGGTCGCAGATTGTTTTCAACCGTATTGTGTATGTATTAATGTGTAATTTTATACCTTTGTGAAGAGGAAATAAAAATTATGATTTTATTATTATTCATACCAATTATTTATAATTCCAGATTCAAGCGTACTTCATAATTCAGGATGACGTTATAGACAGTGCAAAGATGCGATGCAATATACCTTGTTGGCATTTACTCCCTGACGTAAAGCCTATATGCATAAAAGACCTTAACTTGATTCGACACTTTGCGAATGAAATTTTGATTCAAAATGTAGATGAATCCATTTACAACAAAATGGCCGACGTTTGCAATGAGGTGACAAAATATTACTTCAACTTACGCACCTGATTATGTACTTCTCTGATTTGTTTATACATTTCTGGTTATATATAGAAATAATTTCAGAGATACTTTTAAATCTAACTAACTCTGCCTATCCCTCGCCCTTTCACTGAAAATCCAACTTAGATGCAGGCAGGCAGGACCTTCCTCCGTAATCTATCAACCCTCATCCAGTATGTACACAGCAGCTTTATGGAGCCCTAATCATATAATCCACTGAAGCATATTGCCTTGAAGTTATCATAAATTATGACAGAGGAAAACAAAGAATTATTTTAATTAATTGAATTTTCATACGTGGTAGAGCCATGCTGCAGCTATATTTCTGGTATAGTTGTAACACGAATGGGTCGGCTCTACTGAGGAAGTACCACGCTCTCACAAAATGCCAGCGTAAAATAGCAGCGTAATGCTGCTGTGTTTCATATGGTGAGTGTAGAGAACCGGAGACCCTTTTTACTGGAAACCGAGGCATTCCATCTTAATCCTCACGGGTGACAACGCGTCTGCATTTTGATTCCTAATCGAGGATAAATGTCGATGTCTATGGGCCACAGCAACCACTTACCATCAGGTGGACTGTGTACTCGTTTGTCACCCTTATCCAATAAAAAATAAATAGACGGGCGACAGTCTCTTTTTAATAACAACTAAAAAATGCGACCGTAAGCCTGCCTGCCTAGCGTAGTAAATATGGCAATTGGCAAATATCCCCCCATTAGATGATCTGTAGGAGGCCTATGTTCAGTATTGGACCTTTGATAGACTGTCACGGTAACTTGAATAATATTTAAAAAAAAATTACAGATGTATTTGCAATTAGAAATGTCACAACAAAGGGATTATGAAATTCAAAAATCAAAAGACTACTCGATGTTCACAATGGATAACTATAATCTTACACAATATTTTAAGGCGTCGTACTATTGTCTTACTTCAGTGGTACATATGGCCCTTGTATTAAGCAATAAAGCTACTGAGGAGTCATTCCAGCTTGCAGAAGATTTATGTACTGATATGGGAGTAGTCTTTCAGCTTAATGTAAGTTCTTTACTTTTCTTTGTATCTTCGAGTAATAACATACATATATTATATGCACAGAGAGAACTTAAGATTATACATAAATTAAGTCAATATAATAATCTTGTCTCGTTTTGTCTAATTTAACTTTCAAATAAATCAATAAAGAAACACTATTGGAAGATGATGATTATAATTTATGTGTAGAGTTTTAAATGACAAGTGGTCATCTTTAGTTTCTTTATACTATGCCAAATATGAGAGTAAGTACACTCATATCTCCTCGTTTATTAAAAGAATACATCTCTATCATCGTAGGATTATTTGTGACGTTATTTCACAAGACATGACGTCTTATATCTATGGTGATTTTGTTCCTGATGTTAGCAACAATCGCAATTGATATACTTGTCGGAATTAGCACGAGTAAGCCAGAAAAGTTTAGTTGTTAAAAATAGTAAAAGTGTGAGAGCGGATGTTCAACTTGCTCTCTTGCTTACGCAATTGATTATTAGTGGCAATAAAACAGCGTAACTGCACTATACGTTCAGTATAGGCAATAACATTTTCACCATACCGTAATACGTCCCGGCCCCAATCACACACCGGTGTAATGTGAGGTACGTAATTACATTATAACATCAAAGTATGCAAGCCAACAGAAACACTACTTATCTCAGAATAACCTAGGACAGTCTCTCAGCAACACCATCCTCCTACCCTGCACTAGAAGAATTACAACCACGAACAGAAACATGACGCTTACGATCTTAACACTCGTAGCATGACTTCACTCGTAGAATGATTTATGCGGAATCTCACGCGCTCTGCACCTACACTGAACTTTATAATGCACAAACGAGTGGAAGGGGGTTCTCGATTATTTTGTCAATTTAAACTCGACAGCATCGGTATGACGCTCCACTAAAGTGACGCAAGCTCTCCGCTCACTCTCGATCCAATCGGTATTTTGGACAGACGCGCCTACATACTAGTTTTTGTTTATTTATTTATTACTAGATTTTTACCCGCGGCTTTGCTCGAGTGGTATTAGTTGAGTTCAATTTAGAAACATCATAAATACTATTTGCTTACCGAAATTAGCAAAATTGTATCAGGTGTACCACCTCGGTATCTGTGTTGGGCGTAAATGATTTAAATTTCATAATATAATATGCTAATAATATAATATGCTACAGAAACACATAAGTGAGTTTATCAGAATTGCCTTAGTATCATATCATCAACACCTTTTTATTATCGGGCATGACTTCCGATGTGTCTCGAATCAGAAATGCGTTATTTACACAATATTCATAATTGAAGTTCACTTTAGTAGTTTTTATTTGCGTTATTTGATTCAAATGATTGGCCCCATTGAATATTGAGTGGCACCCTAAAATACATGCCAGTGTTTTTTTACGTTCAAAAAGACTTCTAGATTTCATAAATGTAGTTCTATTCACGGTAAACGTTTGAGAAGAACTATATTCCTGAACGGAAGAAGAAAGATACAGACACAGTCTTCCTGATCACAGCTCAAAATAATAAAAATATGGAGATGGCAAATCGCGTAACAAGCGTGGCAACTGTGGTAAATATCTAACTTATTTGGCAATCTATGGAGGGAATCGAATTGATGAACGGGACATGTCGTCTCGTGGGTATCGTAAGAGGCGACAGAGGGAAACTGACACAGGAAAATAGTGGCAACATATTCCTGATACCAACACAAAGTAATAAAAAAGCTGCGGTTGCCAACCCGCTTGCCAAGCTCGAACACTACTGCAAATATCATGCCTATTTGACAAACAATGGGTGAAGCCTATGATCAGTAGTGGATAGCCCTTAAGTAGCGGCTTACATTCCATCCCACTTCTGCGCACAAGCTGCAGCTAGTTTTGGGACAAAAAGAGTTAGAATTGACTCCATTGCAGGATGACCGATTTCACATATATCTAAAAAATTATTTCCGAAATATTTTCTTTAACTTCTCAGATATGCAGGTTTGATGATTGCTCGCGATGATTTTCTTTACCACCGAGAACGTGACAAATCAAAACTTGAAATTACAAGTAAATTATGATGGTATCAGCGCGGATCGAATTTGGGTTGCTTACGTATTTACGTTTGGATCGAATCGATTACCGGCTTTAACACTTGAATTTCAAGATTTTATTAATGCAGTTTAACTCATAGTTAAAATAAAAATGTGTATAATTTGCTTTCTTTGATATTTATAGTACTTTTTCGTAAGAGCCTGCTCATTTACTTACTTGAGCTATGAAACCGCAACTGTCACAAAAGTTTTAATAGATATGTCTGAAAATATGAAATCTGTCTGAATGTATGAAATAAAAGTCTCATTAAAAGTAAAAAAAAAACTAAAGAAGTAGCTTACATACGTCTTATGACTGTCCTCGGGGCTTCACATGTTTTCACATATTCACGATTTTTTTATTAAACTGCTCATACTTCATAGGTTTCCCCACGAATTTATATTTCATTTCAGTATCATAAAAAAATATTGGAATATTTGCGTCTTAACAGATTAAAGTTGCGCGAAAATGAGTCTTTGAAAGATGATTACAAATCTGTGCCATTTGCTGATAGTAAAAACTATCGGACCGTGAAGTCTACCTGCGGTAAATATTCTAAAAGGGCTGTATTCACGATTTGTTGTCACTTTTTTGCCACTGAAGATAAGAGGACTGATTCTTTTCTCACTCAAAAGCTAAGCAGGGCATTCAACGAGGAAATGCAGCCAGCGTTCTTGGTATTATACCGCGGGGAGTAGGACTGTATAAAAATTTTAAGATTTTAGTTTTATTTTTTATTTTTAAATTATGGTAATAAATATTAACTGTAATATAAAAAATGTTAAAAATTAATTAGCTGAAATCCGCGTAACATAATACACATAGTAAAATTACCTAGTTTGAAGAGCTCCTCTCACCATCCCTCAATTGCGTACTCTATTCCCGTCACCACTAATCTCAGTATCACTTCTCGCAATACCACTACACTAGGATTCCTAGCCTAGGAAAGACACACCACCGTCGATAATACGACACGTATTTCGCCTCTTAACGAGGCTTTCGCAGGAGAAATAGACTTTGCGGTCGCTGACTGCTAAGACTTAACCTAAGATCTTAGCATAGTTAACTAATTAATTTTTAAAATCTTTAATTTTATGGATTGCCGCAAAGTGACGCCTGATGATTAATTAACGGTAATGTAAATAAATGTTAATTCTACTTCTGATTTTCAGAATGATTTTTCCGATTATATGGACACTGATGGATCAATATCAGGTAAATCAAGTACAGATATCCCCCTTGGAAAGTGTTCGTTCTTTGCAATTAAAACGCTTGAACATTGTAATAGAGAACAACGTAAAGTTTTTGAAGAAAACTACGGACGCTGGGACCCAGAATGTATCAAGCGTATTCGTGAATTGTACAACGAACTTAACTTAATAAAACTTTACAAAGACGAAATGCAGTCTCGATATAACACGTATTTGCAGAAGGTTAATGCACTTCCTGAAGACGCTACACCATCACCCGACGTCTTTCTTAAAATTTTAGACTTTTATCGAAGTTATGCCGATGATACATCACGATATTATTATATTTGAATCCTGTATAAATTTGTTACTCGCAATGCATTATATTATAGAAAAGGTTAAATAGTATATATTGGTTTATTTGTGTCCATATAACAAGACTGTAACAATCAAAAATTGTTCTACATATTCCATAATTTACGAAAATGTAATACAAATGTGTCTGTACATTATATATTTTATGACAAAAATGATTGAGTGTGACTAAAAATAAGTCACTAAATACATTTGTGTAATTTTAGAATTGTCTGTCTTCCTTTCTATTTGTTTATGACTTAACACGCCTAAGTTACTGTCTTTTTTTAAAATAGATTCGTAAAGAAAATCATTAAGCTTACTTTCGAGTAACATTTCGTTTTTATTTTATTAAATTCGGATGATTCTACCAAAAGTGTGACGTTGAGTATATAGGCGCATTTCAAGCTTATCTTAGAAATCGTAATAAATTTATGAAAAATATATTTAATTTCACAAAAATATATAAAATTTATGTAATTGATAGTTAAGTAAAATAATGTGTAATAATGATATACTTTTATCTTAAACATGTAAAAAAAATTTTTTCACAACCATTAATGTAAGACCATCATTAACAATTATAAAAAGTACAATAGTTAACTAGTGTCACCGATACGTCTCGATGGTGTTGTTCAAATCTATAATGCAAAAGGGTGGGTCGTATTCTTTTTCCTGTAGATGTGTCTTCATCAATACCCATAGGCGGAATAACTCACATACGATTGTCAACTTTGTAAACATTTGTATATTATATTTCTTAAAATATATTTATTTTAAAAACTTTTTGATGAAGAGTTCGATCAATCGATGTCAATCATATCAAAAATTTAATTTGATGTACTTTTTTTAAGTAGCATTCATCTTTTATAAGAGCAAAAAGTAAGATGTTCTATTTTTATTTAAATATTTAAAACCTAACAGCATTTATATGTCTCATTGCTAGGCTCAGCATCTTCATATTTCTGAGAGGATATTTTTTGGAACAAGAATGAGGATAACATATTGTTTTAGTATGGACATAATAAAGTGTTTTTGTATATGATATTTATAAATAAAGTTTCAAATATTTTTAACGTTTGTGTAATAATTTAAAATAACGCCAACGATCTACTGGCCTATCTATCTATTTTAAGGCCGGCAACGCATCTGTAATTCCCCTGGTGTTGCGGTTGTTAATGAGCGGCGGTAGTCGTTTACCATCAGGTGAGCCGCATGCTCGTTTGCCCCCTCTCCTATAAAAAAATATCTACACACAACCTCTACACAATCACCCGAGGTTTTTCTTAAAATTTTAGATTTTTATCGAAGTTACAGTGGCGACACATCAGGATATTATCATATATAAAACCTGGACAAATGTTGTTACTCGCATACATACACAAACACTCTCGTCTGTCACACAAGAGTAGAAAGAACTTCCATTTGGCACGATCCTGTTACATCTCTCCCACCTACTTTACATCCATATATCTAAGCATACATACTTGTCGGCTAAGAGTACTGCTAATCTAGCCCATTTTCAATATATCGCCAATTTGGTCGATAAAACTTCGTCTAGCGAGTCCCTTGCCGACTCTGCCGTTCACATCTGCAATATAGATTTGCTTTGTTACTCTTTCCTCGTTTATTCTTTCTACGTGACTAAGCCACCGGACTATTATATATACTGTATGAAAACCTAATAAATGCATATTGATAAATTCGATAGTTTTCGTACTATGATCGGCATTCGTAGATTTTGCTTATATGTTTATATATATATATATATATAAAAATAAAATATCTATAAAATAATTAGACACTATTGTTATTAATGTTAATAGCATCCATTAATCTGGAAAAATATTATTATACTTTTAATGTTTTTCGGCAGCAGACCGCCAAAATATAAATTATGGCATAAATTAGCATTAAATCAAGTCTGCAAAAAATGTTATTGTGTTGTGGTGTGCAATTACTTTGACTAAATTAATATATACAAAAGCACTGTACAAACACAATTAGTTTATATTCAGTTCTAGAACTAAAAAGAAGTTTTATAAGACGCGTTGTGGTCCTCTAAATTACATAGAACCTCTTACAATCACAATGGTTTACAGTAGAAATTTATTGCAAATATCAAGAAATTGTGCACGATGGTTAGTTAAACGTATTTATTAATTTCTTTATTGTTATCATATTTGTGGATTTTATATAAAGAAATAAGCGCATAGTTGACCCGATAGTAAAAGAAAAACGTCAGCTAAACATCTATTTTGTCATCGTTCTCCATTTCCGCGAACACAACATACAGCAAAGCGGAAAAAAATTATCAAATAAGTTATTATTTGTTTTTAAAACAAAAGAAATTCAATTTCTTAATAATTTTTCTAATTTTTAAGTATCTTACTGTTATTCAATCTTTACATGCCAGTATTTACTTTTTGAAATTCTAAAGAGATTCTACCGACTTCTCACTTTTTACCGAGCGCAAACCTTTAAATATTCAAATTCAAATACTTAACATTATAATATAACTTATAATGATATAATATTTTTATACGATCTAATATTTTTTATGCTTCATCTTTTTATATTAAAAGTTTCGTCCACACTTAGAATATCACCTGAGGCGTTTTACAACATAGACAGCACAAAGCGCTTCTTTCGAAGCTCCCTTCCTATGGGCTTCCCGGGAAATTGTGCGATTGGATCGGATCGGAGCATCAAGGTCGTTGTAGACGGTTCACGTTCTGACTACAAGCCTATTAACGCTGGTGTTCCACAAGGCTGTGTGCTATCACCAACGCTGTTTCTTCTGCATATCAATGATATGTTGCTAACTGATAACATGCATTGCTATGCGGATGACAGCACTGGTGATGGTCTATAAACCGGCCGTGCCAATATTTCTCGGGAAAACGTATCGAACCGAAACGTACCGAGTACCGGAACAAACTTGTGTCTGAAGTCGAGTCTTTGCTGAACAAAGTCTCGGATTGAGGGCGACTAAATATTTGTATGTATATTTGTATGTATATAGTTGTATATATGTTTGTATACGTCATATATGTATAGTTTATTTATTAGTAAATTGTATGTATTATGTAGTTAATTATTATTTTGTGTACTGTTATTTTATTCTATATTGTTGCATATACGTCAAATTCTCACCACTCCATGGGTTAACTGGTAGAGAATGCCTCAAGGCATTAAGTCCGCCCTTTGTATTCTTTTGTTTTAAGGAATGCAATAAAGAATAAATAAATAAATCTAGTCCAGTTTAATCCTCAGAAGACACAAGTTTGCGCGTTTACCGCTAAAAAGAACCCCTTTCTCGTATCTCCTCAGTTTCAAGGCACTCCCCTTCTTGCCTCAGCAAGTATCGGAATCCTCGGCGTCGACATATCGAGTGACGTGCAGTTTCGTGGTCACTTGGAAGAGAAGGCCAAATTGGCCTTTAAAAAGCTCGGCGTGCTCAGCAGAGCGGGACAGTATTTCATGCCGGCACACCGCCTGCAACTTTACAAGGCGCAGGTTCGGCCTCACATGGAATACTGTTCCCATCTCTGGGCAGGGGCTCCCCAGTGCCAGCTCCTTCCACTTGACCGCATCCAGCGCAGAGGAGCTCGAATCGTTGACGACCGAGTCCTTTACGATCGGCTCGATTCATTGGCACTGCGAAGAGTTTGTTTCATCCCTTTGCATTTTAATAGTTACGCTTGTTAGTCGGCTTGACAATCGCAGTATCATACGTGAGCACCTTTAACGCCTTTTACCGGTCTGTGTACTTCACGTCCAGTAAAAAATATGATTATATCGCCTATCGAAAGCCAGATCGTTTCGGGTTTTCATAGTCGCTTCTTACGACACATAAAGGACGAAATTCTCCCAGGAGCAGAATCCATTGTGCTCAATTCATTCTCTTACTCAGCTACCCCACAGCAATACTAGTTTATTTATTAAATTTATATACAAATAAAATTATTTTATCATATTTACAGGGCCGTAACTGCTCAAAAAGCACCAACAACTATATCGCCGAAATTTTTATCCGAATTCCAAAGTTTCTACCCAAGACTCATTGACACCACGATTGCTCGAAACAAAAATCTAAACGAAACAATTGTAAAGGACCGACTTAAAAAGGTTTTGTATGTGGAGTTAATTTTAACCTCGCATATTTAATTATTGTCAATCTTTAATGCTAATCCCAATGCTTAGAAAAATTCTCTACTACGAGTAATCAACCCACGAAGCGATGAATATTTGACGTAGGTGTAGCTATAGCTACTTAAAAAAAAAGATAAGTAACAAAAATCTGTTTCGAAAACAAATGATGATATTAAATGCCATCCAATACCATTTGGCAAATAGCACTATAATTCAGTTTGCAATCAATTTCGTTTATATTTGTGGCAAAAAAGCCTCATACTTATAAAAGCCACCAATGATCGACCACAGCCCTTTTTAACGTGCTTTTATCTGTTTAAGTTATGTTTATTTATATAATCATTCATCATTACAGCCTTTCATAAGTCCACTGCTAAACATAGGCCTCCCCCAAATAATGCCACAAAGCACGATCCTGAGCCACCTGCATCCATCGACTTCCTGCATTGAAGTCTCCCATTAACACCGTATATTGGGTTTTGGAGGAATGCATGGCTCTAGAGATATCCTCATACATTTCCTCCACCTCTTCATCGGGGTGTGCCGAGGTTGGTGCGTAAACCTGTATGACCTTCAGCGAATACCGTTTGCTGATTCTGAGTATAAGGTACGCAACCGTCGTCGACACACTCCCGATCTTTACAACGTTGTTAACGAGAGACTTGTGGACGATAAATCCGACACCTCCTTGAGACAGATGGTCGCCCTCCCGGTGATAGAGCAAGTTGCCGGATTCGAGCATTACCGTGTCCTCTCCCTCTCTTCGGACTTCGGATAATCCTATAATATGCCAGTGTAACTTGTCTATCTCTTCCTCCAGCTCCACGATCTTCTCGTCAGTCCTCAGGGTGCGTGCGTTGTACGTTGCCAGATCGAGTCGTCTAAGGTGGCAACCAAACCTCCACCGGAGATTCTTAGCACCCTCTGCCCCGCCGTTACCATGGTCACCACCGTAGCCAGGAATGGCGGGGCCGCCGGGGACCGGGGGCCGTCTCATTGTTACTCTCTTCATAGGGGGGTATTTGCCATAGTTGCCACGCTTGGCGAGCGGATTGGCAACCGCAGTTTTTTATTGTATTTTTGCCGTCACCAGGAAGATGCTGCTGCCCATCTCCTGCCTGTTTCCCTTTGTCGCTTTTTACGACACCCACGGGAAGATATGGGGTAGTGGATATTCTTGACCGCCACTCCACGGCAATTTATTTATCTAATGTACATATGTAATTCTTTAATCATTCATCATCCACTTTCGTACATACCATTAATCTCAAACTTTACAAACATATTATATACTAATTACAATACAATAATTTCATGATTATTACCAGGTATTATTGCAAAGGACTTCACATCTCATGATTAATGAGAGTGAAGACCTTTGCAATATATAATAGAGTTTAAAATATATATTTTAAACTCTATTATTATTTTTATACACTAATAACACTTGCATTAGATTTCAGAATACCACCCTTTAAATAAATTACCTGTTCAAGGAGAGTTCCTGCTGTATATTTACGAGTTAATGGAAAAACCAGAGAATATAAGCGAGAAAATGTTGCATCAAGCTTACACAGTAGCTTGTTTGATAGAAACGGTAAGGTCGAGGTACCAAATAAGTCTATTTGTAATAAAGAAATTTTATAAAAAATATATTATCCATCTGATAGTACCAGCAAAAATTAGCTTGAGACCTGGCTAGGAGGTTGTCACAGCAAATTGAGTGTCCATATTGAGGCGACGAGGGTGAATAGGCAGGCGGTGTGGGTGAGCGAGAGGGGAAGATTAATCCATGCGGGTACCTTGCTCATTTCTGCGAGTTGTACTTCTGCTACTACTAATAACAAAACATAAGTCGTAATCAATTATCAAAATCCTAACATCACACCAAAATCAAACGTTTTTCTTTCTGTACATAAGTATTTTAGTAAGGATCAATTTTGTGTTAATCTGGTTTATTCTTCATTAGATTGTAAATGGACATGGGGCGATCTCACTGTAGAAAGAACTTGTCTTTATCAGGTGGATTTACGTGGTAGAGCCATGTTGCAGCTATATTACTGGTATAGTTGTAGCACGAATGGGTCGGCTCGACCAGGGAAGGCAAATAGCAGCTTAACGCTGCTGTGTTTCGTATGGTGAGTGTAAAGAACCGGAGACCCTTTTTACTGGAAACGAGGGATTTCATCTCAGTCCTCAGGGGATTTTTTTATTATTATTATAATAATTTATAATTTCAGATTCAAGCGTATTTCATAGTTCAGGATGACGTTATAGACAGTGCAAAGATTCGATGCAATTTACCGTGTTGGCATTTACTACCTGACGTAAATTCTTTATGCATAAATGACCTTAACTTAATGCGACACTTTGTGAATGAAATTTTGATTCAAAATGTAGATGAATCAATTTACCACAAACTGGCCGACGTTTTCAATGAGGTGAGAAAAATTTATTTTAACTAACGCATCTAATTGTTAACTTTTCAAATTTTTTGAATCCATTTCTTGACACATATAAAAATAAATTCAAAGATACATGAAATTATTACACTGTCTCTCCATTACCTTTTCATTGAAAATCTAACTTAGATGGATATTCCTCCCTCCGTACTCCATCATAAAGTGAGGGTTCATTCAATATACAGGATTATTTTGTAAGAGTAGCTACATTTTAAACTTAACTTTAAATCTATAAATAATGATATACCGTTATTGCAGTGTTTGAAAGTACGAGTAAATAAGGCTTCTACTTTTATTTGAAACTATCCCAAATTGAATGTGATTTATGCCTATAAATCACATTCAATTTGGGATAATTTCAACTACGCGTACGCGTACTCCACTGTGTGCCATTCAATTCACAACGTTATTGCCGACCTATTGACCCTTACGAACGTGTGCGTGCGTAGTAAAATAGTAGGCGTTAGATATTTCTGAACAAGAATTAGTTAAAATAATATATTACCACGCATTTCAAATTTAAAAGATAAAAACGACAAAATGTTTTAGATTTTTTTTTTATTTGTTTTTTTTTTTCACCATTTACCTATATTACTTATGCTGATATTTTTCTGCAAATTTGCCTGGTTATTCCAAAATAACTCTGTATACACAGCTTTCTTAAGCCCTCATCATATAATCCACTAAGCCATATCGTCTTGTACGTGTAATAAGAGACGACAAAGGAAAACAATAAATTAACTAAAAAAAAATACAACTATCTCCCCCCCTATGAAGCAATCTATGGGGGAGGCCTATATGTAGTAGTGAACTATCACGGTAACGTTAAAACATTTTTACAGGTTTATTTGCAATTAGAAATGGCGCAACAAAGGGATCTAGAAATTCAAAATTCAAACGACTACTCGATGTTCACAATGGATAACTATGATATTACACAAACTCTTAAGTCGTCGTACTACTGTATTACTTCAGTGGTACATTTGGCGCTTGTATTATGTAACAAAGATACTGAGGAGTCATTTCGGATTGCAGAAGATTTATGTACCGATATGGGAGTAGTATTTCAGCTTAATGTAAGTTGTTTAAACTGATGTTGTTTCCATCGTCCTTGAGATGCAGTACATCTTTTAAAATAATCCATAACTAAGATTTCAAAACTGCATCTTAAATGCATCGTTTATTAATCGGTCTGTGTGAAATAACTAATCTGTAATAACTATCCTGTAAACTTGTTTTTCATTTTGTAATTGTTAGCCAAGTAAATTAATAATATGGAGAGAATATAAGAAAAAAACAACATACGTCCAACCACAACTATGTCTAGGCGGGCACTGGCCGGGGTCAAGCATTGAAATTATTTTATTTAATTTTTTTCATAAGACCAAAAAAATAATTTGTTAAACATTCTAATTATTCCCTAACTTTTACCCTTTCATTTGATATAAGTTTTACACGGTTTCGTAGTGAGATCTCTGCAAGGCACACGTTTATATAGCGAGTTAATGTCATCTTTATGAATTTTTTTATCAAAGCTATTATTATGTACGAATCACGTTTTTGTTTCGAGACGAGCCTATTTAGTATGTTCAGTTTTTATAAAATGATTTTTTTTGTCATAAAAGTTCTACAGTACTGCAAACTCGCCATAAGTGACAACGATAATATAAAATAAATTTAAAAACTAAAAAAAAAAACATAATTACTGAATAAAGTGGAAGAAGAAAATAGTGCATAAATAATATAATATAAATAATAATTATAATTACTTGCCGGAAGCCGTGCTCGAAAATGACCGCGCCAGGCTCTACTGGGACCGGGCCATCATCAAGGACAGGACGATTCTTACGAATAAGCCTGATATTGTGCTGATGGACCGGGCACAGTCAAGGATATTTTTGGTCGACATTACCATTCCTTATGACAAGAACCTCTTGAAAGCCGAAACAGATAAGTTGACAAAATATCTGGACCTGGCTCACGAGGTGACCGTCATGTGGGGTGGTCTGCCGGCCGAAATTATTCCTGTGGTCGTTTCTGCGAACGGGTTAATCCCAGTCAGCCTCTCGGGTCATCTGAGGCGACTGGGACTCCGTGACGGATCGCTCCAAGCTCAAATGCAGAAGGCGGTGCTCCTCGATACCGCCCGCATCGTCCGCCGGTTTCTTTCCCTTTCCCCCTAACCCTCAGTCGTTTGGTCTCCCCTGCCGAGGGCTTCCATCTGGTTGGGTTTTTTATATATTTATATAATTTTTAATTTATTTATTCTATTTTATTGATATTTATGTAAGTTTATCATTTTCATTTTCAATTATATATTTATACAGCCCAACCAGATGAGAAAACTATACAAATACCCCATAATAACCAATTAATAATTGCATCACCCGAAATCGTCTCTCCAAAAATATTTTTTTTTAATTACCAAAAATATACCATTGGCAATCTCAAATTTTAATCATGTGTAGCAGCCAGGCTAATCAACCCTAAACCGTTATAAATAATGTTACCCTGCTGCTACCATAACGCAAAAGGTGAAGGTCTGGAGAAAACATTTATTTCCTAATTACCCCCGGCTACTGAGATACTGCGGGCTGCATATCGATGCGAGATAATTTGACGTATATATTTAAATATCGGGAAAGACTTCAGTATATAAAATCAGTGTAATCAAGACGTCATTATGGAACGAGAAGCGAAGAAATCCGACGCATATACATCAAACCCGGCCAAGGAACAAGTAACAAATACCCAGTTTCTTCTCGAAGAAATTCGGAAGTTATCATTTGAAGTCACAGCGCTCAAAGCTTCCTAGCATCAAACCTGTTACCAGCAACAGTACAACCAGCGCAATCAGCAACACCGTAGATCACCTTTTCGTCGCAACTGCAATGCAAGTAGAAGTCGAACAGGCTCAAGAACAAGATCCCCTTACTGCTACTATCATCGACGTCTCGGGTTCGAGGCAAGAAAATGCACAACACCGTGTACATTCAAAAATGAAAATATGAAGTCGGAAAACTAACTTATACGCTTGATGCGACGGGATCCGGCGTAACAGAAAAGTCCTATCGTCTTTTCGTCACTGATAAAAAAGCAAGCTTACCTTCCTTATCGACATCGGAGCGAATATCACAGTTTTACCGCCGAGACAAAAACAGAAAATGAAGCCACTGGAATTTCAACACTACGCAGCAAACAATACGGTGATTCCTACATATGGAGAAAAAACAATGGACCTGGATTTAAACCTACTCCAACCATTCAAATGGAGATTTACCGTTGCTAAAGTCAGCAAACCAATCATCGGTGCTGATTTTCTTCAACTTCACTTCAGAATTCGAAAACATGATCGGGCAAGGAATATGCCGTCCAAGCAAAAGCCCCTGGTCATCACCACTTCACGTTGTACCGAAGAAGAATGGAGAATTACGAGTTTGTGGAGATTAAAGAAGACTGAATTCTATTACCACTCCAGACCGCTACCCAATACCGCGAGTCAACGATTTCACTCATCAACTGTCAGACAAGACTATATTCTCCACCATCGATCTCAACCGAGCTTACCAACAAATTAAAGTACGCGATGAAGACATAGAGAAGACAGCAATAATTACTCCAATGGGATAATTCGAATATCCAAGAATGACCCCAGGACTGAAGAACGCTGGTCAAACCTTTCAAAGATTCATACACGAAGTACTTCATGGACTGGATTTCGTTTTCGCATTCATCGATGATCTCTTTGTTGCAAGCCCTGATATAGAAACATACGAAACCCATCTACGCACCGTGCTACAGCGACTAGAAAACAATTGAATCACAATCAACACTTCAATGCATATTTGGACAACAAGAAGTTCAATTTTTTGGTTTCACCGTCAGTAAGGAAGGAATCAAACCGCCTACTGAAAAAGTCAGAGTAATCATCGATTATGCGAAACCTAAAACAATCGAAGAACTAAGGCGTTTTCTTGGGATGATCAACTTTTACAGAGAACACATATCTAAAGCCGCTGAAATCCAAGCACCTCTTCACGCTTACCTTCACAACACGAAGAAAAAAGATAAAACGTTAATCGAATGGAACGATGAAGCCACGAAGTCATTTGAAGCTTGTAAAGTTGCGATCCAAAATGCAGCTTTGCTTGCTCACCCATCACACGAAGCAACCCTTGCTATAGTATCTTCAGCGACGCGTCTGATCTCTCAGCAGGAGCTGTACTCCAACAATACATCAATAGGAAATGGAAACCACTTGGCTATTTTTCGAAGAAGTTCTCCGATACTAAACGTAACTACAGAACATTCGACCGAGAGTTACTCGCTATCTACTTGGCTATCAAGCACTTCAGAAAAACGTTCGAGGGTCGAAACCTGATCGTTTTTACCGACCACAAGCCTTTAACATATGCACTTCAGAAGAAACCATCACCATCGGAAACACCATGACGAGCAAGACAACTCATTTTCATAAGTGAATTCACGACCCACATACGTCACATCAGTGGGTAGGACAACATAGTCGCCGACGCACTCAGTCGCATACCAATCGACAGTGTAACGTGCCCTACATCAATCGACTATCACAAGATCTCCGAAGCACAAGACAGAGATAGCGACAACATCAAACATCTATCGAATCAAAGTAATTAGTCCATCGAGCAAGATACAATGCCAATAACGCATCTACCTATCTACTACCAAGCCTCAACATCAACCATGCGACCATACCTACCAGAAGAATGTCGTCAAGAAGTTTTAAATGCACTGCACAACATCAGTCATCCAGGTGTTAGAGCAACCAGAAAAGTGGATGTTGGCAACTGGGCGAAGCAATGCATTCAGTGCCAAAAATGCGAAGTACAAAGGCATACATCAAGCAGCCTAGCTTCATTCCCATCTACGAAGAGATTCGAACACCTGCTCGTTGACATCGTTGGACTATTACCTACTTCACCGCAAGGACATTGTTACCTTGTGACAATTATCGACAGAACAACAAGATGGCCATAAGCAATACCTACCGATGATACTTCTGCTGAATCCGTCGCAAAGATAATCTAATAAAATTGGATTACTCGTTTCGGATCACCTAAAACCATCAAAACAGATCAAGGAAGAAATTTCGAAAGCAACCTATTCCTCAAACTTCTTCAAACTATGGGAATACAGAAGACACATACAACGGAATATCATCTCAATCAAACGGGATAGTCAAACGATGGCATCGTACATTGAAGACGCACTCAAAACTCGTTTATCTCAACATACAAAGTGGATTGACGAGCTACCGAGAGTTATGTACAGTGCTACAGTGCTACTTGGACTACGAGCAACACCGGGTGCAGACACTAGTCTTAGCGCCGCTCAGCTAACCTACGACTGCAGCATAAGACTGCTGTGTGACTTCTTCACTTCAACATCGTCAAATAATCAAGAAATGAATTACGATTTTGTAACTAAACTTCGAGAATCAATCAACAAAGTCTTATCGTCGAAACGCACATCATCCCAAGAGAAATCGGAAAGATTTCTATGGGAGGCACAATGCGGATTTAGACCTGGAAGAGGATGCACGGATCAAATGTTTTCCCTCCGCATGATCACGGAAAAGCTTTTGGCTGCTAACCAGAAGATTTTCTGTGCTTTTGTGGATCTTGAGAAACCATTTGATAAGGTTGTAAGGAAGAAAATGTGGGAATTGTTGCCGGGCTATGGTGTGGATGGTCAATTGCTAAGGGCTGTGCAGTCTCTTTACTGTGACTGTAAAGCCTGTGTGCGGGTAGGGCATGACCTGTCACCCATGTTTGGCGTCCAAACGGGCGTTAAACAGGGTTGTGTCATGTCTTCCTGGCTGTTCATACTGTATCTCGACAGCTGTTTACAGAAGCTGAAAGATAGCTGTTTGGGTGTGAAATTGGGTGACATAAAAGTAAATTGTCTGCTGTATGCTGATGATGCAGTGCTTATTGCACCATCAGAGGCAGAACTGCGGGCATTAGTCACGTGTATGAAAAAGGAATGTGAAATTAAAGGTCTCCGTTTGAATGCTAATAAAACTAAGGTTCTGGTATTTGAAAGGGACGAAAAGAGAACGAAGTGTGAAATATGGGTAAATCAGGAATGTCTAGAGCAGGTAAATGAAATTGTATACTTGGGGAGAGCTTTCAGCCGGGATGGAAGATGTGATTTCGATGTGGACAGGCGTGTCGCTGCCGGGAACAAAGTCAATGGTGCCCTGACTGCGTTAGTCAAAAGGCAAGGCGTAGTGAAGAGTGCACGCCTTGCAATACATAACGCAGTGTTGGTACCGACTTTGTTATATGGCAGCGAAACCTGGGTATGCCAGAAGAAGCATAAAAGCAAGTTGAATGCAGTGGAGATGCGATCTCTTCGTAAAATGTGTGGCGTTACCATGGCCAACCGAAAGCGAAACGAAGAGATTCGCAATATGGCAGGTTTGAAAGATGACCTTATCACAAAAATTGATAAGGGCATGCTTCGATGGTTTGGGCACGTTGAGCGAATGAGTGAAGACCGAATGGTGAAGAAAATATATAGCGCGAACGTTAATATTAAAACGTGTCGAGGTAGACCGAGACTAACTTTCGAAGGCCATGTGAGCAAATTGCTCGAAGAGGGTAGGGTCAAGAGTACTCGGATACCTAGACGTGCATGTATGAAGAAGATAATGAATCTGAAAGAAGCGAAAAAGGTATGTAAGGATCGTGACACTTGGCGATCTGTTCTCTCTGGCTACCCCATCAGGGATTGTGCGTGAAGATAAGTAAGTATCACCACTTCACGTTGTACCGAAGAAGAATGGAGAATTACGAGTTTGTGGAGATTACAGAAGACTGAATTCTATTACCACTCCTGACCACTACCCAATACCACGAGTCAAGGATTTCACTCATCAACTGTCAGACGAGACTATATTCTCCACCATCGATCTCAACCGAGCTTACCAACAAATTAAAGTACGCGATGAAGACATAGAGAAGACAGCAATAATTACTCCAATGGGATTATTCGAATATCCAAGAATGACCCCAGGACTGAAGAACGCTGGTCAAACCTTTCAAAGATTCATACACGAAGTACTTCATGGACTGGATTTCGTTTTCGCATTCATCGATGATCTCATTGTTGCATGCCCTGATAAAGAAACGCATGAAACCCATCTACGCACCGTGCTGCAGCGATTAGAAGACAATGGAATCACAATCAATCCTTTGAAATGCATGTTTGGATAACAAGAAGTTCAATTTCTTGGTTTCACCGTAAGCAAGGAAGGAATCAATCCGCCTACTGAAAAAGTCAGAGCAATCATCGATTATGCGAATCCTAAAACAATCGAAGAACTAAGGCAATTTCTTGGGATGATAAATTTCTACAGAGAACACATACCTAAAGCCGCTGAAATCCAAGCACCTCTTCACGCCTACCTTCACAACGCGAAGAAAAAAGATAAAATGTCAATCGAATGGAACGATGAAGCCACGAAGGCATTTGAAGCTTGTAAAGTTGCGATCCAAAATTCAGCTTTGCTCGTTCACCCATCACACGAAGCAACCCTTGCTATCTTCAGCGACGCGTCCGATCTCTCAGCAGGAGCTGTACTCCAACAATACATCAATGGGAAATGGCAACCACTTGGCTATTTTTCGAAGAAGTTCTACGATACTCAACGTAACTACAGTACATTCGACCGAGAGTTACTCGCTATCTACATGGCGATCAAGAACTTCAGAAAAACGTTCGAGGGTCGAAACCTGATCGTTTTTACCGACTACAAGCCTTTAACATATGTACTTCAGAAGAAACCATCACCATCGGAAACACCACGACAAGCAAGACAACTCATTTGATGAGAGCGGTTGCGTCATCGGTCTGTATAAAAGGCACTTGTTTTGGCTCGCCGCTCACTTAGCGGTTAGCCACCGTAGAGTCTATATCATCTGAGGATGCTTCGTGTAGAGGCGAAACACGTGTCGTATTATCGTCAGTGGTGTGTCTTGCCTAGTGTAGTGGTGTTGGGAGTAGCGATGCTGGGATTAGTTGTGACGGGGATAGTGCACGCAATTGAGGGAGGGCGGGAGGTGCTCTTCATACTAGGTTAGACACATCATTTTATTTTATAACGCGGATATTTGCGAAGTAAAATTTCTAAAAGCTTTTTTTTTCCTTAATATACCTAATAATAAATATTATTATAATAAATTATTAATATAATTAATTAATAAATTATTAATATAATTAATTATAATATCTAAATAGCTAAAATCCGCGTAATAAAATATGTATGTATCTTACCTAGTTTGAACAGCATCTCTCACCCTCCCTCAATTGCATGCACTATCCCCATCACCACTAGTCCCAGTATCACTATCCCCAACAATACTACACTAGGAGAGACCTACCAGCGTCGAGAATACGACAGGTGTATCACTTCTAAACATGGCATTCAGGTGAAGTAGACTCTGCGATGGCTTACCGCTAAGACCACTGTGCTAAAATCTTAGCACAGTTAGATAAATAATTTTTAACATCTTTAATATAATAGATAGCTGCAAAGTGACACCTGCTTCTATTAATTATATTAACTGTAATGTAAAGAAATGTATTAATTTCGTTTAATAAAACATTTTCGAAATATAACTTATTGTACTTCTAATTTTCAGAACGATTGGACCGATTATCTTGACACTGATGGATCAATATCGGGTAAATCTAGTACTGACATCCCCCTTGGAAAATGTACGTTTTTTGCAATAGCAGCGCTTCAGCATGCTAACACAGAACAGCGCAAAATTTTTGAAGAAAACTACGGAAGTTGGGACCCAGAATGTATCAAGCGTATTCTGGAATTGTACAAGGATCTTAACATGTCCAAACTTTACGATGAAGAAATGCAGTCTCGGTATAACACGTATTTAAAGAAGGTTGATGCACTTCCTGAAGATGCAACACCATCACCCGACGTCTTTATTAAAATTTTAGATTTTTTTCGAAGTTACGCCGATATTAAATCACGATATTATTATATATAAAACCTGTATAAATTTAGTATCCGCAATGCATTATATTATAGTTAAATCATTAGATTTTTAATAGGCTTGGAAGAAATAGCTTATCATATTTGTTTTTTTTTATTTGTTTATGTTGACACAACAGAACAGTTACCTTAATACAGTGAGCTCATAGAAACGTTCTACTTATTCCATTATTTACTGAAATATTCTCCAGTTGTGGGTCACAACGCATAGGTACGTCTAATCTACTAACTTTTTTCAAAGGAATCGTTAAAAAACTAATGGAACGTATCTTCGAGTAACATTAAGTCTTTGTTTCAAATTGGTTAATTCTTTCAAAATTTATGATTAATATTTTGGACGTTGAGTAATAAAGTGCATTTCAATCTTGTCACAATAATCGTAAATAATTTATGCAATCATTTTTTTCACAAAATTATACAATGTGCAGATATCTGCCATTTAGATTTTTGTTATATGTAATAGATATTTATGTGAAATAATGTTTATTATGATATACTTTAACCTTAAACATGGGAAACAAAAAAAAAGTTAAGTATTACGTTAATGTGAGTGAGAAAATATTTTAGTTACAAAAAGTACAATAGTTACAAGAAGTACAATATTTACAGTTACAAAAAGTGCAAGTTATTCTTTATACACCGTAAAAATCCGTATAAGAGTGGATACTTGGAAACGCGTGTTTATCTATCCACCCGGAACGAGGTGGATAATCGAAGTTCATTTTTAATTGTTCTTCCGACTTCCAACTTTACTTGGGGTAAAAACCCCAAGTAAAGTTCAAAAATAAATTACCCACATAATAATTAACACTTTGAATCATTATTAATTAATTTAAATAATTTATCAATAAAATAATTAAATCAAATTAAACTTCCTCGTTTTAAATATAACTAAATTGCTAACACTAATTTAATTATTGTGTAGACGAAATTTGATATCTTAGATTATTTCATCTCATTTAATCGTCTCTGTTACGATTTATTGTGCACAAATGTGTCTACAAAACGATTTCAACTTATGACCAGAGACAATAAAAAGTCATGGAAATGTCTTTTGTGTCGTAATAAACAACCAAAAGTCGATAACACAAATGCACCAGTGCGTACGCAAAACAGTTGCATAGTTTCCAAAACATCGGATGCCTGCGAGAATGTTGAGGGTAATCATGACTACAGTAATGTCACTATGCGAACAACTCAAAAAGTTAATGTTGATAACTATGATTCGGAGACCATGCTAAACGTTCAAAATCTCCGCAGAATCATTAAGGAGGAGCTAACAGCTGCTCTAAAATCAGCAATACAGGTGCATGTATCTGAACAGTTAGAGATAATTAAAGAACTTGCAACTTTCCACGAGTCAATGACATTATTTAATGAAAAATTTGAAGAACTGAAAAGAAACATTGCGGAAAAGTCTATTATTATTAAAAACCTTGAAGCCGATAATGAGAAATTGAAGGCATCTGTTCACACTATAAGGAATAATTTAAATTTAATGGAACAATTTGTAAGATCGTCTAATATCGAAATACATTGTCTACCAGAAAATAAAGAGGAAAACATATTAAATACTGTTGTTCAAATAGGAAAAGTTATAAATTGTAATATTAACGAAACCAATATATCGCACTGTATCATAATTTCGAAACAAAATCCTCAAAGTTCCAGGCCAAGATCTGTGCTAGTAAGATTTAATGACCAGCGTATACGTGATTCTTTCATTGCCAGTACTAGCAAATATAACAAAGAAGGTAAGAGTAAACTCAACACTAGCCTACTAGGAATTGCATCTGATCCACCAAAACCGATTTTCATAGTAGAACATCTGACCGCGGATAACAAAGAACTGCATGCTGCAACAAGGGCCCGTGCAAAAGAACTGGGTTTCAGGTTTGTCTGGGTCAAAAATGGAAAAAAAATTGTGCGGGAAACAGAAAAATCTGAGTGTATTCATATTGTTAACAAAGATATTTAAAAAAAAATTGAGTTTTAATTCGGTGTAGACTATAGTATTTTTATTTCTCTAACTATCAATGTCGCGTGCATAAAAATAGGCAAATTCAATTCACAAAACAAAATTAGACAGTTAAATATAGGTTTGTTAAATGTTCATTCGCTTAATACAGCTTGGGATGAATTTTTGGCGTTATTTCGGTTGGCTAACTTTGATGTCGTATACTAACCAAAACATGGCTAAAAACTGAATCTGATATATGTGCTTATACTATTCCTAGCTATAATCTATTACATAAGCCACGTTGTGGTCGTGGTGGCAGCGTAGGTATATATGTGAGGTCCAATATGCGTGTAAAACAACTTAATCACCCTGAGTCCATACTTGAACAATTATAGATTGATATTAAAACTAAGCGACACAGTTTATTAATCGGAATTGCATATCGTCCTGAGTGTGTAAGTCAAGAAATTGCAATTGATTCTCTTCATGAATCTTTATCAGTACTAGGATCTAAATACGAGTACATATTTGTTGTAGGTGATATTAATATAAACTGTATAGATCGTAACAATCTGGTAACCCTACCTAAATGTTTCGAAGTTCTGACTGACTCTTATAAGCTATATCAAATTGTTAACTTGCCGACTCGTATCACGCGGCATACTTCGACACTTATTGATGTCATATTTACTAGAGTTAATCTGGAACCCATTACGGTAGATGTAGTACATAATGATGACGTAAGTGATCACGAACTAGTAATAGCAACATTCGCTGTTAGTGTTCCTAATATAAAACCCTGCATCGTCCAGTATAGACCACTGGCAGATAATGAATAATGCAGCTGCATTCACGCCCTGGGAACTAATACTGGAATATAATGACCTTAATGAAATGGTTAACTTGTTCAACTTTCTTATCTTAGACTTAGTAGATACTTTTGCCCCTGTATGTACACGTAAATTTAAAAAACCTCCATCTCCATGGATGACCAATATCCTTAAAGAAATGAGAAATATTCGTAATAAAGCATGTCGTAAAGCTAAAATAAGTAATTTCAAATCAGCTTATAAATTCTACCAGGACATGCGCAACCTATATAATCGCGCTGTTCGTGTTGAGAAGCAAGCATATTTTAACCAATTTGTAAATAATAATATTAAAAATCCGTCCTTAATGTGGCGTCATATTAATAAAACAATTAAGAGCGGTGCAGGTAAATCAATAGCGTAAGACATTTTATAAATAGCGTTCCTGTGTTACCGGTTGATTTAAAACAGTTTGAAAAATTTGAAAGTAATTGTCGTAGTAACTTATCAGAGTTCAATTTAATAGAGTGACTGCTTCAGAGCTACATAAGATTATTAATTCCTTTTCTTCTAACTCTAAAGGATATGATGACATTAGCATGAATATAATTAAGCTCACATTACCCTACTCTTTGATTGCTATTGAAGCCATCGTTAATAAATAATTGTTAGAAGGAGTATTTGCTGATGTTTGGAAGTGCTCATTGATCATACTCTTACCTAAGAAACAAATGATAGACAGCTTTGACGACCTCAGGCCAATAAGGATATTGCCTGTCTTGTCAAAAATAGTTGAGAAGTGTGCACAGTCACAAATTACTAGCTATCTGAAAGAGAATGCCATCCTTCCAGATTTTCAATCGGGTTTTCGGCAAAAATTTAGCACTACTACAGCATAATAATGGACAAGGTACCATTCTAGTTCTACTAGATTTCACTCGGGCTTTCGACTGCATTAATATACCACTTTTACGGACAAAATTAAAAAACGTTGGTTTTTCCGAAACGGCATATTCGTGGTTTCAGTCTTACTTCTACGGGCGTGGTCAAAAAGTAAAATGCATCAATATTGAAGGTACTGCTGATATTTCGGAGCCCCTATCAATTTCTAAAGGCGTTATACAAGGATCCATTCTTGGCCCAACACTCTTCGCCATATACACAGCAGACATAAAAAATGTAGTTCACCACTTCAAATATCACCTTCATGCCGGTGACACCCAATTTTACGTCCGTACGTCACCAAAAAACGACAGTATTACAACAGCGGTTGCCAGCCTCAATGATGATCTAAAATTAATAGAGCTTTGGTCAAAGTCTCACGGCCTACTACTGAATCCTAAAAAAAGTACTTGTATAATTATGGGTACACATCATCAGGTTGCATTAATCAAAAAAATTGATCGAACTATCATGATCAGAGGCAAAACTATTCCTCGAGAAGAGTGTATTCGTCACTTAGGCCTTAACATGGATGAAGGTTTAACGTTTGAACAACACGTACAGCAAAAAATAGGAAAATATTTGTATCTTTAAAATCTCTTTACAAAATTCGTTATTTTTTAAAACCAAATATCCGGCTCCGTCTTTGCAACAGCCTAGTCTTGTCACATTTACATTATTGCGACTTGGTATATGGTCCTTGCCTTTCACAGAAAACTATAGGAAGAATACAAAGGGTTCAAAATGCGTGTATGCGTTATTGTTTTGACATACCTAAGACTAACCACATAACTCCTTATCTACTCAAAAATAATATTTTAAATATGGGTTACACCAGAAAACTAAAATATGCTTGTTTCGTACACTCGTTAAATAATTCGCAATTTCCTCATTATTTATATGAAAAATTATCTCCAAAATGCCAAATAACACATTTAAGACAAAGGGGTAAGCTGTTGTGTATATATACTTCCAACTTATAAGCGTGTTAAAGCGAAGGGATGTTTCAAATATGCTGACTCCAAAATTTGGAATAATATACCTTCTCCTTTACAGGAGATCGTGAATATAAAATCATTTAGAAAGAAATGCAAAGTATGGTTACTTGAACAACAAAAATTGGAGGCAGGTATTAAGTATCATATTATATAAATTTGCCGATTTACATAGCAAATATGTTTGTAAATTTCAGTCTTTTCTTAACGTTGTTTCACGTCAATGCCAAGATCAGGTTAAGATACTGTTTTTTAAAAGTTGGCTGTGGCAGAATACCAGCGGTGAACACAAATCACCACATAGCTGAGCACAGGCCAGTTTGTCTAATTTTTTTTAATGTATGTTTTTACTTAAGTATGTTGCTTGTGATAATTTTTTATACACTTTTAACTACCATGTGTGAATTGAGACAAATAAAACTCTTTATTATTATTAATATTAATGTACATTTGTTATCGTTTTCTAAATTTCTTTGCTACAATAGATGTGTTGACGAAAAACTGATTCCAATGAATTTGTAGTCCTGTGAGTTAGGTATGCTAAGGTCTACTAAGTATTTTTGATTAGTTTTTTATCATGTTTCTATAAATGACTGCACACAGCCGAGGTAGAAAATAGGAAGAAAAATAATATACAAATTCCGATTATCCAGCTCGTCTGGGGAATGAACAAGCGTTTCCGAGTATCCACCCTAGGGTGTGTGTTTTAGGGTAGACCAAAGGAATAACCGGATAGTATGTCGATAGTGTTGTGCAAATGTATAATGCTACAAGTTAGGTCATGTTTTTTTTTCTATACATGTGTATTCATAATTAGTTGTGATCGCTACAATACCCATAGATGGAATAACTCATATACGAATGTAAGCTTTTGCCTGTATTTCTTAAAATATATTAACTATAAAAACTTTATGATGTAGAGCTCTGACGTCAAGCATATCAAAGATTTATGTTGTACTTTTTTTAAGTAGCGTTCATTTTTTAAAATAGTCCAAAGTAAGTTGCTCTATTTTTATTTAAAAAGTAAAAACCTAACAGTCTTTATACGTCCCATTGCTAGGCTTAGCATCTTCATATTATTGGGAGGGTATTTTTTGGAACAAGGATGGGGTTAATTTTGAGTTTTATTAATTGGATAACATTGTGGTTTTGTAGATGATATTTTTAAATAAAGATTCAAATCTTTTTAATGGTTGTGTAATAATTTAAAACAACGCCGAAAAACCTTTTTAAACAGTGACATTCATCACAAAATGCAAAAAGTAATATATTTTGCCTTCAGCTACAATAAAATAAAATAATATAAACAATCAACATTTACATGTTTAAATAATTAAATTTATAAAATGTTTAGAAATTCTGACTTTCTTTATTTAGTGTTTTTTTTTTCGTTTTTTCATCGCCCCTCATTATCTTCACACACTATCTGTCCACACTTTCTGAATGCGTGTTAATGAACTCATTTACTTTCAATTTGTAAAAAATCAGGTTCGCTTACTATTTTTTTCTTTACCACCGAGTATAACAAATTTTAATAGTGCTGTACCATTGTCGGTTTCGACGAGATCGAACTTAGTTTTATCGCGGACTATGTGGACAAGCTTACTTCTTGAGCTACCACGGCACTCCTTCCGTACATTATAATATTGTACTTAGATATATTTCCTATTCTCTCAATTTCTGACAAACTTCATTATTCTCCTCATTTAAAAATTATTTAATATTCTGTATGAATTCCCGAAACTTTTATTTTTTAAAGACTTATCAACCTATAATTGCCAATGTCTCTTTTGTTTCCTTTTTATGTTATAAAACTATCATTAATTTCATCCTATCTTCTGAAATATTTTCTGTTTTTTTTTTTATTTTATTTCGTTGATTGAATGGGTTGATTTAGGGACAATCACTGGCATTGATATTCTAAGAAGTTCATTACTGATTTGATCGGGTCGGGGTGATTTTCATAACTTCTGCGTAGTAGCAGTTCTTTTTGTTTCTTCTTATAGAACAGAGGATAAGAGTCAGAATCTTGCGTGTCGTCAATCGTAGTCGTAGTTAATTTTTTAATTTTTGCTTTTATTGTATTGGTCATTATAATATTTAGTAGCAATATTTATTTAATATTTCAACTTCTTTGCTAGAAGATATTTCCTGTTTATCCTTGATATTTGGTATCCAACGTTACTTCGATTCCAACTCTCTAAACGCTTTCTTTACTCCGCCTGGTTTTTTTTAATATGAACATTGGAAAGTGCTTGGCCTTTTTGCTATTTGTCTTTCCTTAATTGCTCATTAATCTTTCTACTTATTTCTGCAATGTTTTACGTTTCTCTTAACTTTTCGTGCCCTTTAGAAGCAAGTTTTTTTCTTTAAGAAGGTGAGTTGTTTTGATTGATAGTATTGTTTTATCATGTGTGTATACTTTTCTGGCCTCAGTTTTGACGATACTTACAAAATCGCAATATTTCTGCTGGAACAAAAAATACAATAAATCAATATTACATAATACTATACAATAAATAATACGATAGATTATAATATAACTAAATATTTTTTTCAATTTCTCGGAGTGTTGCCGGCGTAAGAATATTCACCAACCCATTTCGTGCTGTAGTCGTCCTAAGAGGCGACTATACAATGTATATTAGGAGAGTATCCCAATACTTAACAGGCTCACCTAACGTTGCTAGCGCACGTGTATTTTTACTTAATTGATCGATAACGTGTTTTAAAATTACCGATGACTCTTTTGTGACAGGCTCGAGGTTAAATAAATTAGATACATGAGTTTGAGTGAGAAAACGTTTATTGTTGAATATTTCACACAGAAGATTCCATGCTAATTCATAGGTACTCGCGGAAAACTGAATAGATTGAAGGACCATAGCAGCTGATCCATCCAGAGAAGCAGTTGATACGAGTAATATGAAATGTATTAAATATTATTGTCTATTTCATCGTTAGTGTAAATAAGACTGGTAAAGGTGTCTTGAAACTCTAGCCAATCTTAATATGACGCAGTAAACCTCGGCAACTGAATGGTTGGCTATTTAACTAGCTTATGCTGGCTTGTACTAGCATGATAAAACTTATCACATACTGGATCTTCATTATTTTTGTTATATTGTGACAGAATATTTTGTACTTTTAACAGTGCCTTATAATACTGTGATTCAAAATCATTACGCTCGAGTCTTAAATATACCTTGTCAAAATAGTCGTACAATGACTCAACTCATATGCAATTGCAACTCACATACCGCCGAAGAATCCAACGAAGAAACGCTTAGCAAATTTAAATAATTTGTGAAAAAAGTCAAACGACCTTTAAAACTTCCTCGCTTTTAAATTAAACTTTTTCTTCGGTCATACTGAGAGGCTTTTGTTGTTAACCTGGGACGGTATACAATAAATACTTAAATAAGTAATAATGACAATAAAAATAAAACTACGAATAATTACCTAATTAATCACAACAAAGGAAATAATTTAAAGTAAAGAAATACAAGTAAAATTAGCTAACAAGTAGTACCTGACGGTATTATAAAATTATTATTAGTACATACGCATAAAACCTATTATTATACTATAAAATAGCCAGTTGAAACGTTTACACTAGTCATTTAATGTAGCTTTAAACTGTATTATATTGAATAGGAAATTTACTTAAACGTCACTTAAACTGACTTACATACAACAAAGTTATATGATGTAAATTGATAACTAACATTGATACTATAATAGTAATAACTTATGAAAATTAATAATACACCATTTTGTTAATACAATTTACCAACCTTAATAATAACTGAATACCTGACCGTTAAGAGTTTTAAGTAAAATTGTTAGTCTTTTGTCCTTCGTGTGCTGGTGTAAAGTCCAAGTTGAATTTTCAAATTGTTGCAACTCAAAAACAAAACGAAACGGTTTAAATAATTAGACTTTCTTCCTTCTTCAATATAATATTTAATCCAATTAATCTCTTAACATCAGCCTTCGATCCAGGACTATGAAAGGCATTATCTCAAATTTTGAAATAATAAAATAAACTGATTTGGTAAAGAACTATATAATACGAGAGCCAAAAATACAATGAATCAGCAGGTATTGACAAACATATGACAATGAAAAGTACATTACATTTTATATAAAATGCTATAATTAATAACTATTACTATCTAAGGCGCATGGTTGCCAATTAAATGCATCATGCGTCAACAAATAGGCAATATTAATTACGTTTGTAATAATTATTATTTGATCGAAATTAAATTTTCACTCTCTCGTCTCAAAGATGTTTTCATTGACTATTTCGTTTGGTGAATTAAATTTTGTTACATCTGTTTGCATATTCTATCGCATCTACCACGGCAAATGCTAGAGGAATAATTGTTCGGAGTAATTAATGCCATAAAATTCTACCATTGCACACGGCGACAAAATTCACAATATCATCCATACCGTTCGTATAATTTTTGCGGACCATTACGACTTAGGGGCATTGAACAAAAGAGCTTACTCCTTTTTAAAAGGTCGGCAACGCACCTGCAGCTCTCCTGGTGTTGCAGTTCATGGGCGGCGTTAGTGACATATTATCACCTGAGCGACACGCTGGTTTGCCTCCTCTTCTATTAAAGAAATATACTTTAAGTTTAAATAATGAAAAAACATTTAAATTTGGTATTCATTTTTATTTAAACTATAAATTATTCCAACCATTCAATGACAAATTTTGCCACTTCGCTTGCAAATTTTCAACTGTGATATAACATTTTAAATGTTACAAGCCTACCCTTCATACGCCATTATCTTATATCACGTTTTAAAACGATTTTTATGTCAAAATACAAAGTTCATTCAAATTCATTTTTGAATCAATAAATGATTCAAAAATAACAATTCAGCAATATGAAGATGCCTCTGCCCGGGGGTGAAAAATTTACAGAATGTTACTTTACTTTTCTCACATTTTGCACTTTTAAGACTAAATCTTCAGCGCGCATCCTGACTCTATAGATAGACGAACAAACGGACAGACAACGTCTTCAAAAATAAAAATGTTAGCATCTTTGTTGGTATAGTATACTCCAATTAAAATTACAAAAAAATATTCAATGTACAAAAATCGTCCTTTTATACCTATTTTCTGAGGTACTTTTACCGGAAGTCTATCTATTTATTAGTGCTATTGTTTCAATAACTTATGATAGTTAGAAGATGAATACTGTATGAACTTAGGTTGGCTTAACTGACCATTGCGTGCCGTTTATCGGTCCCGTAACTCTATTATTATTTGACGACCTTTCATTTGATAACATGCAAGATACAGTTGTTTAGTTATATATTATTTTCTAACAGTGGTAGAGCCACGCGGCAGCTTTTGCTGTCGCACGGATGGGCCGGCTCGGATGTTTTGGTCGCTCCTGTAAAATAGCATCACACTATAAGCAGAAGTGCTACCAGGCCTGGGCTGACGCATCAACGTCCCGGAATATAAACACCAGCGCTCTTAAAAATAAGTATAATTCCGCCTCCAGGTCCTTCAAAAGTGTCATTGCCAAGGCAAAGTCAGAGCAAATCGACAGAATTGGCGAGAAACTAGTTCGCTTCCCTTCGGGAACATGTGCATTCTGGTCTCTCGCCAAGGCTGTCCAAGGGAACTTCTGTCAGCCACTTCTTCCATCTCTGCACAGAGAGGACGACTCACTGGCCCATGCCGCAAAGGAGAAAGCCGATCTGTTGAGCTCTCTCTTTGCGTCCAAATCGACTCTAGATGACGGGGGAACACACCGCCGACCATCCCGCGGTGTGAGTGCTCCATGCCGAAATTGCTGCTTACACACCGCTTGGTGCGTAAAGCACTCCTCTCCCTGGATATCAACAAGTCGAGTGGGTCTGATGAAGTCCCGCCTATTGTGCTGAAGACATGTGCTCCGGAGTTGGCACCGGTTTTAACGCGTCTTTTTCGGTACTCCTACTCCCTAGGCGTAGTCCCTAACTCATGGAAGACAGCTTTGGTCCATCCGATCCCTAAAAAAGGCGACCGCTCAGATCCGTCCAACTACAGGCCTATCGCCATCACCTCCTTGTTCTCTAAAGTAATGGAAAACATTATTAAGGCCAGCTCATGCGGTACCTTGAGGATCACCAGCTGATTAGTGACCGCCAGTACGGTTTCCGTCAAGGTCGCTCAGCTACTGATCTTCTAGGTTACCTAACTCATAGATGGGCGGAGGCAGTGGAGTCCAATGGGGAGGCGTTGGCCGTTAGTTTGGACATAGCGAAGGCTTTCGATCGGGTTTGGCACAAAGCGCTTCTTTCGAAGCTGCCTTCCTATGAGCTTCTCGAGAAATTGTGCAATTGGATCACCAGTTTTCTTGCAGATCGGAGCATCAAGGTCGTAGTAGACGGTGCAAGCTCCGATTACAAGCCCGTCAACGCTGGTGTTCTACAAGGCTGCGTGCCTATCACCAACGCTGTTTCTTCTGCATATAAATTATATGTTGCAAACCAGTAACATTCATTGCTATGCAGACGACAGCACTGGTGATGCTTTATATACGGGCCGTGCCAATATTTCTCGCGAAAACGTTGCCGAGTACCGGAACAAACTTGTGTCTGAAGTCGAGACTTTGTTGAACAAAGTCTCAGACTGGGGGCGACTATATCTAGCTCAGTTCAATCCCCAGAAGACACAAGTTTGCGCGTTTACCGCAGAAAAGAATCCCTTTGTCATATCTCCTCAGTTTTAAGGCACTCTCCTTGTTGCCTCCGCCAGTATCGGTATCCTCGGTGTCGACATATCGAGTGACGTGCAGTTTCGTGGTCACTTGGAAGAGAAGGCCAAATTGGCCTTTGGCTTGGCGTGCTCAGCAGAGCGGGATAGTATTTCATGCCGGCACACCGCCTTCAACTTTACAAGGCGTAGGTTAGGCCTCACATGGAATACTGTTCCCATCTCTGGGCAGGGGCTCCCCGGTTTCAGCTCCTTCCACTTGACCGCATCCAGCGCAGAGCGGTTCGAATCGTCGACGACCGAGTTCTTTCCGATCGGCTTGACTCAATGGCACTGCATAGAGATGTTGCATCTTTTTGCTTATTTTATCGCATCTTACCACGGGGAGTGCTCTGAAGCATTGTTCGGACTAATTCCAGCCGCTCAATTTCACCATCGCACATCGCTACAAAACTCGCGATACTATCCATACCATCTGTATGATTGGCGGTCCACCACTGTGCGATTTATAAGACATTTTCTTCCTCCCACAACTTCCTTGTGGTATCGACTACGACTTCTTGAAGGTTCCTACCTTCAAGAAAAGAGCCTACTTCTTTTTTAAAAGCCGGCAACGCATCTGCAATTCCCTTGGTTCCCCTGGTGTTGCAGTTGTTCGTGGGCGGCGGTAGTCACTTACCATCAGGTGAACCGCATGCTCGTTTGCCCCCTCTCCTATATAAAAAAAATCATTATATTTAACAGTTTTTATCCATCATATTTATTGCTTGCTGACGATTTGTATATTTTATGTCTTGTTACCGGTCGGCAAAATTGTGACAAATCGACAGGCTTATAATTTTTGAGAATGAAGTACTAACCTTCATTACAATACTAATGATGCTTCATTGATTTTTTATAGTGCTGATGATATTGCATTGATTTTTAAAGTTAATGGATATACACTTAACAGTAATATTAATAAATCTTCTTCGGTTTCCAACATATTCGAGAAAAGTCAGCTTTAATTAATAATAAATGAAAAGAAAATTTTATTCCTTAGAGACTGTAACAAATTAAAGAACCCGTAATCTTTGAAATTGAATGTTAAAAAAGGGATAATCCTCTACGAAGATATTTTATAACGTAATGAATATAATTAATTGGATAAAATGAATTCAATAAAAATATCGAATTTTCGGAACGAAAGATTAATTGAATAAAACTATTTTTACGGATTTTATCGCGTTTAATTAACTTATTTTATATTCCCGACGTTTCGGTTGCTTTCCAGCAACCGTGGTCACGGGGAACTGAGGTGATTGACGTCCCGATGTCAAAGTTAACCCGGATTACCTTCAGCTTTTTAATTATTAATTTTGGTCCGATCTACGCAGAATGAACTAACTGTGTCTTCTAATTAAGATGTTTTTGATGTTTAATTCCATAAACTCTAAAATTCAATTTACTATGGAGTTAGAGGCAAATAATTCTTTAGCTTTCCTAGATGTGTTAGTCATTCGAAATCCTAATAACACCGTAGGTCACACTGTGTATAGAAAAAAGACCCATACAAACCGATACTTAAACGGTGAATCCCACCATCACCCTTCACAGTTAGCTACCGTGGGCAAATCTTTGTTGCAGAGAGCACGAGGGATCTGTGACAGCAAACACCTGGCCGCCGAGCTTCAGCACGTCAAGCAGGTTCTGCACGACAACAAGCTTCGGGTTCCGCGCCTACGTCACAGTGACCGAGTGAAGCCGGCCACAGTCGAGCGTGTGCCTGCTGTACTACCATATGTCAGAGGTGTCACAGACAAGATTGGCTACATCTTGAAGCGAGCTTCTATTAGAACATTCTTCAAGCCGCCGAAGAAGACTAGTCAGTTCTTACCATCCGTCAAGTGCAATATTCCTCTACAAGATGCAGGAGTATACAAGCTTGATTGTGAGTGTGGTCTCTCATATATAGGGCAAACAAAACGATCAATAAAAACCCGCGTAAAAGAACACATAGCTGACGTGAAGCACCAACGTTCCGGGAAGTCTGCAGTTTGTGATCATATCCTAGACGGCCCCCGTCATTACATTAGATTTGATAAACCACAAGTCCTCGCGAAAGAACATCGATTCCTGCCAAGGATGATACGTGAGGCTATTGAAATTAAAAAACATCCTAATTTCAATAGAGAGGGAGGCTGGGTACTACCACCTGCTTGGGATCCTGTAATTCATAAAATTAAAACTAAACCCAAGACTTCAAGACACAGTTCATTCTGCGTAGATCGGACCAAAATTAATAATTAAAAAGCTGAAGGTAATCCGGGTTAACTTTGACATCGGGACGTCAATCACCTCAGTCCCCCGTGACCACGGTTGCTGGAAAGCAACCGAAACGTCGGGAATATAAAATAAGTTAATTAAACGCGATAAAATCCGTAAAAATAATTTTATTCAATGTGTAGTGTTCGCGTAAATATAAGAAATCATTATGAAAGATTAATTTTCACGCGAACGTAATTTATAAGGAAAACAACTTTTATCTACTGATTTTAATGAACAGACGGTGCGCGGCGCGACCGAGGTTTGCTAGATATTAGAAAAAAAAACATCATTTTTTTTACCAATTTCGATAAACTTGGAAAGTTATTATATATATATATATATATATATATATATATATATATATATATATATGTGTGTGTGTGTGTGTGTGTGTCTTTTCTGTTTGAAGTGTTCTGCAAGCATTTAGAAACAATTATTTGTAGGCTTAACTGTATATAAAAAAATTCAAATGACCTTCAGTTAAAATATACGATAAATTTATTTTATGTCTTGTAACTTATACTTTTATTTTATGTTGACAATGTAGGATGACCTACATTGTGACTTCCTTGCGTGACGCCTTAAAGGCGTAGAAGAATTTATAAATTCGTTAACCTTTAATAGATGAGACGAGGCCTTTTCTCTGCAGTATACCTTTTATAGGTTGTTACTTTATTTTTATGCGTGTACATAATAGTTCGTAGTAGCCGTGTAGCTCGGGGACTAAGGTTTCGCCGTAAATTTAACTATACGCGAGCAACCCAGCTTAGACCCCGACGTCATCAATGAAACTGTTTATTGCAAGTTTTAAATCTAATTTAGCACGTGCACACCAGTGAAGGAAAGGGAAATTTTCATAGGAGAAGTGACGAACGAGCAAGCGTCTCACGTGATGGTAAGTGGCGATTGCCACCAATGAACAAATGGAACACCAAAGAAATTACAGATGTATTATCGGTCTTATAATAAGGGGTAGGATAGCTTAAACATAGTTTTAGCTTCATCTATATTTCTTTGTTGGTTTTGGATTAGCGTAGACGCGACCTGTCTGTTGAATATAGAGAGACAGAGCGTTTGGCTGAGGTGATGCCAGTTGCAGGTTCTAATCCTGCAGGAATCAACTATTTATTTGGTGTACAAGTAATAACTCGTGTGGATGTTTGTCCCAGTGAATTGTATGTATGTAAAACGAATCCGAGATATTGGGGAGATTCTCGGTGTGGTAATTTTTTTATTAGCCACACCAATCAAATCATCAACCAAATCATAACTGCAGCGTGGCTCTACCACGTACGTTTTTGTCCTGTTTAATCATAAATCGTTAATGTAACGGAAATGAGTGGCATTGATTAATGGCCGTATGAGGAAGCTCAAGGTCGCTCAGCGAGCTATGGAGAGGGCTATGCTCAGGGTTTCTCTGCGTGATAAACTTAGAAATGAGGATATCCGCAGTAGAACCAGAGTAACCGACATAGCCCAACGGATTAGTAAGCTGAAGTGGCAGTGGGCCGGCCATATAGCTCGAAGAACCGACAACCGATGGGAAGAAAGGTTCTTGAGTGGCCTCGTACCGGTAGGCGAAGTGTAGGACGACTCATGCAGGAACATGCAGGATGTCGATGGGTGCAGGTGGCTCAGGACCGTGTTTTGTGCCATTCCTTGGGGGAGGCCTATGTTCAGCAGTGGACTTATGAAAGGCTGCAATGATGATGATGATGATGATGAACGGGAAACATGTGTAGTTCAGATTATGAATATCCTTTTTATTTATCGTTCATGAAAACGCACAATGTTAAATATTCGATAACATCGAGTCCGATGTTGAATTATATAATCTTATTGCTGTTATATCTTTACCCACATTCAAGAAAAAAATATTTGGTGAAAACGTCAGTTCCATTCTATAATAAAGAAATATGAAATGTTATTTGAATGTGTTCTGTGGGAATAAAGATTTAGATATAGTACGATAAACAAGCATTTATGTTTTGGTCTCCTTTTAACTCAATACTAAAGTCTCTATAATATTTCTTTCATAATCTTACAAATTTACAGATAATTAATAAAATCTAACACAACTTCCTGCAACATGAAAGGCCCACAAAAGAAATGTTAAAAAAACACATTAAAAAAAAATATATTACACAAAATTAAAAATATATATCTACCATGAATAAATACAGAGTTTTGTTAATTCAGATTCAAAATCAATAATACAATACAATACAATAACTTTATTTCAGGCATCAAGGACTTAAAAATAAGAACATTGGCCCATAGCAATATATAACCTTAACCTAAAAATATATATAAAATATAGACATAACACTATTTAGGGAACTTTTTTCTTTGGCGCGTCCCTGTATCGGCGAAACACTACCCCAGAGGGCCAGAAATCGGGAGTGAGGAATGTCTCTTTATGTTTTGCAGGAACCTGGAGTACGTAGGATTTGAAGTTCGTTGACCTATTAGACAACAAAATACAACGTTTTATTATTAATAATAAAACGTTGTATTTTAACTGATTTTTAGTCCATAAATTTTCAATAACTTATTTTTCGTCAGTAGATTGTGTTGCTAGTCATTCCTTGGGAGTGGCCTATGTTTAGCTGTGGACTTATGATGGGCTACAGATGACGATAATTTATTCACCAGTTTTTTTTATTTAGAATTAAAACTATGAATCTACCTTACCCCTAAAGTTACTATTATCTACAAAATGACACTGAATTACTTATAACTTGCTTTGTTGCATTACTTGAAGGAGTATTTAGTTCAGCTGTGGACTTGTAAAGGAACGTAGTGATGATGATATATGAAATGATACTAAACATCTATAGAGACCATGACGTCGTTCTCACGTATCGCACACACCATGAAAACATTGGTTGATATATTCTCTTACGCCTTGCCACTTGTCCAAAGACCGTCGAAATTAGAGTCAAAAAGAAATACTTAAGCAACGAACTTTAAGATCAAAATCTTATATTCCATTACAGCCTATAAAAGTCAACTGCACAATATAGGTCTTCCTCAAAGATTGCCTCAAAGGGGATAATAGTTGCATAGATATGCAATTATTATCAAAAACAAAAGCAGCTTCCAGGTAACAACTGTAAACAATAAAATACTTTGGTTGCCAACCCGCTTGCCAAGCGTGGCAACTATGCTTAAATTCCCTGTGAAACAAAGCAAAATATGTTAGGAATTACATTCTGTAAATGCTGGGAACAAGCACAGGCTAGAAATTTCAAACGCGACTAATCAAAAGTCGAGAAAATATGCAGGGCTATTTAGCCACAAGTTAAACTTTTAAGCTAATAGTGACCTCTGGGAATTTGCTATGGAGTAATGCGATTGATATTTAAGCTATATTTGTTATGCAAAAGAGAGCCACTCGGGCGATTTATAACCTAAATTGTAAAGAGTCCCTCAGACAAAAATTTAAAGAAATAAACATATTAACTTTGGCATCGCAATATATTTATGAAAATGTAATGTATGTACATAAAAACATAAATAGCTTTAATAAGAATAAGGATGTGCATACTTTAAACACTAGGAACAAACATAAGCTTGTAATACCAGTTACTAGACTCCACAGAATCAGTAATTCATTTATGGGTCAATGTATACGCTTTTACAACAAAATCCCAGAACATATTCAAAGTTTGTCAATAAACAAGTTAAAAAGTTGTATTAAAGAAAAACTGTACAAAAAGGTTTATTATAATATCAAGGAATACTTGAATGAAAATAACCCCCGGGAATAAGGTGATCGCCAGCATGCTGGTTCTATGAAAAATCATTTAAAAATTGTATAATCGAAATTATTGTTAAGTGAAATATGTTTGAAAAAAAAAGTCCCGCTGGGTTTCTTGCTGGTACTTCCCAGGACAGAGTTATTTTCCGAACAAGTGGCAAATGAAAAATGACTTTCAATAAGAATTATGTAATAATCAATATTGAATAAAAAAATATTCTATCCTATTATTCTAATGGGGTGATCACTAATATATGAATGAGGTTGTCGCTTCCAAGCAGTTTCTAAAATAAATTTTGTAAATAGTTTGTAATCATTTATATTGTAAAATTTATTTAAAAAAAAAGTCCCGCTATGTTTCTTGCTGGTTCTTCCCAGGACAGAAGGTTTTTTCGAACCAGTGGTAAAGTAAAGAATGACTTTCAATAAGAATTACACATGTAATCTATAATGAATAAAAAATATTATATTCTATTCATACTGATTCTAAAGGTTTTAAAATATAACTAATCAACAAATTAAATGATCATTATCATCTTCATTACAGGCCTTCACAAGTCCACTGCTGAACATAGCCTCGCCCAAGGAATGCCACAAAGCACGGTTGACGATTATAACCTGAGACAAATAGTTCGACTAGGTAAGTCCAACTTCGACCGAGAGGTCATTCGATGGATTCAACTCGGCTGGGCAGCGTTCAGGAAATTAAGGCACATCTTCTCGTCAGGTATACCTCAAAACTTGAAAACGAGACTGTACAACCAGTGCGTGTTGCCAGTGATGACCTATGGAACGGAGACGTGGTACTTCAGTGCTGGCCGTATTAGGAAGCTCAAAGTCGCTCAGCGAGCTATTGAGAGGGCTATGCTCGGAGTTTCTCTGCGTGCTAAACTTAGAAATGAGGACATCCGCAGTAGAACCAGAGTAACCGACATAGCCCAACGGATTAGTAAGCTGAAGTGGCAATGGGCGGGCCATATAGCTCGAAGAACCGACAATCGATGGGAAGGAAGGTTCTTGATAGGCAGCCTCGTACCGGTTTTTTTTCTGTTATAAGGACTATATCGTCGGCAAATCGAAGGTGAGTGATGTACCCGCCATTGATGTTAATACCGTAAGCTTACCGTAAGTCCAGAAGCTTGAAAACGTCTTCCAATGCAGAGATGAAGAGTTTCAGGGAATTAACAACACCCTGTCTTACAACTGGATAGGTTTCGTACTCTAGTTCTGTACTCTGATAGCCATCGTAGCTTTACTGTACAATCACTTCAGCACTTCGATTTACTGACAGTCAACTTGGCACCGCTGAAGGGACTGCAGCACCGCCCAAATTTCGACGGAATCAAAGGCTTTCTCATAGTCCACATACGCCGGATACAGTGGCAAATTGTACTCTTCGGACTTCTGTACAATTTGCCGAAGGGTATGTATGTGGTCTATGGTGCTAAAGCCCTTTCGGAAACCGGCTTTTTCGGGAGGCTGGAAGTTGTCAAGTCTGCGCGCGAGACAATTCGTAATGACTCTCGAAAACAGCACGTAGACGCGGCTTAGAAGGGAAATCGGTGTGTAGTTCTTCAATAGAGCGTTATCACATTTCTTGAAGAACAAAACCACCGCACTTCTGCTCCACGCCTCCAGTGTAATGCTACCATGGAGGACGGAATTAAAGAGCTTCTGAAGGACTTCAAGTACCGGTCTTCCACCCGCTTTCAGAAGCTCCGCTGTAATTCCATCCTCGCCTGGGGTCTTGCCGTTTTTAAGGTGCTGAAGAGGTATTCTAACCTTGCTCAGACTAACGTCCGGGATATTTTCAGAATGGACAGTTTCCACGAGTGTGTCATTAATATCTTCCACTTCAATGCAGTCTTCTAGGCACTGAAAATGGTTTTTTAACTCGAGCTGATAGGTTTCGGGACTCTGGAACAGAGCACGAGGGGGACGGAACGTTGACTTTATTAGACGAGACCTCTACAACTTAACGTTTAGGTTCAGTGTGCCTCTAACCATTCCATGATCGCTACCAGTTTTCACCCTTGCGATAACGGAGACATCACTGAACAGTTGTCGTCTGGTCGCCATTATGAAGTCAATCTCATTTTTTGTGGAACCGTCGGGGCTCGACCAGGTCCACTTCCTGTGGGGCCGCTTCTGGAAGGAAGAGTTCATTATAAAGAGTCCCTCTTTCTCCACGAAGTCGGCTAGCTGCTGGCCCCTTGGGTTCCGTTGCCCTATTCCAAATATCCCTACTTTCAGCTCACCATTCTCTCTTGTGCCTAGTTTTGCATTGAAGTCTCCCATCAACACCGTATATTGGGTTTTGGAGGAATGCATGGCTCTAGAGATATCCTCATACATTTCCTCCTCCTCCTCATCGGGATGTGTCGAGGTTGGTGCGTAAACCTGTATGACCTTTAACGAATACAGTTTGGTGATTCTGAGTATAAGGTACGCAACACTCGTCGACACACTTTCAATCTTTACAACGTTAATAACGTGCGACTTATGGACGATAAATCCGACATCTTCTTGGGACAGATGGTCGCCCTCCCGGTGATAGAGCAAGTTGCCGGATTCGAGGATTACCGTGTCCTCCCACTCTCTTCGGACTTTGGATAATCCTATAATATGCCAGCGTAACTTGTCTATCTCTTCTTCCAGCTCCACGATCTTCTCGTCAGTCCTCAGGATGCGTGCGTTGTATGTTGCCAGGTTGAGTCGTCTTAGGTGGCAACCGAACCTCCGCCGGAGATTCTTAGCACCCCTTGCCCCGCTGTTACCATGGTCACCATCGTAGCCAGGAATATCGGGGCCGCCGGGAACTGGAGCCCGTCTCTTTTTTGTTCTCATCATTGGGGGGTATTTGCCATAATTGCCACGCTTGGCGAACGGGTTGGCAACCGCAGTTTTTTTATTAAAATTTTATTGTTGTCAGGAATATGCTGCTGCCCGTCTCCTGCCTGTTTCCCTTTGTCGCCTTTTACGACACCCACGGGAAGATATGGGGTAGTGGATATTCTTAACCGACACTACACGGCACCTCTTCTGAACCTGGGCCTCACCCATAGATTTTCCTATAGGGGCAATGTTAGACATAGCTGACACACTTGTCATGTGGGTTGGCAAACGTTTTTTTTTATTATTTTAACTTGTAGGAACATTGCTGGCTTTCTCTTGTTTAATTTCTCTCTATCGCCTCTCACGACACCCAAAAGAAATAATTAATATAGGATAGTGGATATTCTTAACCCGCCACCACACATCAAATACAACATTTGTGTAAAATAAATTTCAACGACGAATCTAAACTAAGATAATTTAAGAATTGAAATATATTTATTAAAAATTATGAAAAAATCCATCTCCCATTGATATTCTCATGGGTGATATTAGAAGCAATTTTGAGAAATGTAAGAATGATTTCTTTTAAATAAGAGCAAAAAGATGAAGATAAAGTTACAGCCTATATATAAATACATAGAATAGAGTAGAATACCTTCGCACAGCTTTAGCGTAACAAAAGCCTGTTCACTCTTGCCTTGAAAACTCCCAGATTTCTATTAGATGGAAAAGCTCATGCTGGCAAATAATTCCATTACTTTGCTGAAGCGTTATCAACGAAGAAGCAAACCGCTTGGTTTGAATGTGTGGTATGTCAACAAACAACAAAGGTGTGGAGACTTGCCGAGAGTCTTTTGCTCCAATGACGGTATGGAAAGGGAGAAATCAAGTCGTACGATTCCTTCGCACACTCTTCGAAATGTTCCTCCTGTCTAATGTAAGAACAACCCTCCCGTAAAACACCGAAAGTTTGGTTCTAATCATACTAGTGTTATTGAAAATCCTGTTAGCACGCATTCCCATTGAGTCCAAAGTCATCAAAAGTATCATTAGGTGGTAAATAATCTGGTTAGGAATATAAATACGAACCGCCCTCTAATTTATTTTTGTCAGTACAACCACTACTGTCACTAAACACTGAATATTACGTGCCTGTCTATAGACTATGTAAACTTAGTGTGGTTAAAGGCTATGAGATGTTATATCTATCTTCAGAAGGAATATATCGTATATCGGAAGCTATAAGGCTTTTCTGGCGATTTCCATACTCGTACTAATCACCCAAACCCATTAATTAACACGTAAATAATTTTATGAATATTGCAAAACGTTCTACTAGTAGTGATTTAGTCTTTGTCTTCAACCAGGCTGTTTAGTATCCTCACACTGCCATTAAACAACATTACAGACGATAGTGGAATTTATTTCACAAATCTGTAATATGATGACGGGACTTTTTTTTATAGAATAAGAGTGGCAAACAAACACACAGTCCACCTGATAGTAAGTGGTTGCTGTGACCATAGACATCTACATTTATCCTCAATAAAGAATCAAAATGCAGATGCGTCGTCACCCGTGCGGACTTAAATGGAATGCATCTTTTCCAGTAAAATGGGTCTCCGGTTCTCTACGCGCACCATAGGAAACACAGCAATGTCAAGGTGCCATTTTACGCTGGTATTCTGTGAGAGCGTGGTCATTCCCCGGTCGAGCCAACTTAATTGTGCTACAATTATACTACTAATATAGATGTAGCATGGCTCTACCACGTATAAAATATACACATATATAGTATATTTCATTTTACTCGCATGACATAAATCCTGCTCAGATATAGTAGCCCTGTTGTGAACAACAGTTTTTTTAGACTGATATAAAAAAGGTACAGTTTAAAAACTTATTTTAAAAACTCAATCAGTTTTTGTACGAATACACAATATATAATTAACAGGCACTAAGCACTCTAATTTACTGTGTAGTGGCCGTGTAAGTATATCAACTATCCCATATAGTTCTGTGGTTGCCGTAAGAGGCAGCAGAGGGAAACAAACCAGGAAATGAACAGCAGCGGCTTCTTATTATTAATCACTAAAAATAAAGCTACACCCTTTTTTAAGGCTTTGAGATGAAGCGAACAAGATTTGTCGAAATTTCCCGAACACAGCCCAGTGAAAGTGGGTTCTTCTGTTGGAATAATATAAAATTAAATAGTATTATTCGTATTTATTTATTGGCGTACAAAAAATCGTTTGTCAAATGTCATGCCTTTTTTCAAATCTCCTACCGTTTAGATATGAGGTTCCACTGACTGAAAAAGAAACGACGAATAATACAACAGCATTGCAATAATAATAATATCCTCCACACGAAATTTCGGTCACGACAGCCAGTCTCAACGGAGACTATACATCTATGCAGGAGCGGATTATAGTATACGAGTGCATGTACAGAGTGTTCCCTTATTTTCAAAGTCCTATGGAATGGCAATGGGACTGGACAGAAGAGAGATCAGGATCAGGCGGGATATACGGCTTTTCATACGGCATTCCAAGACACGGAGGTGAAACACTGCCAACTTCCTTATTTTGGACTACTACTAAAAGTTTCTCAACAGAAAATCGTAACTATTCTAATATAATGGCGGGAACGAATTTGAACATGTTCACAGACTTCAAGACTTTTCAAAAGTCTTTAATATTAGTAAAATTAAATCCAAACCCAAGCATACCACTGTAAGACTTCAAGATATAAGCTCATTCTACATAGATCGGACCAAAAATTAATAGTCAAAAATTTACGGTATTTGGGACGTAAACACCTCAGTCCCGCCCCCCTCCCCCATGACAATAGGTGCTGTAAAGCACCCTAAACGTCGGGAATTAAAAAGTTAAATTAAACGCGATATAATCCGTAAAAATCTGTTTCATTTAATCATTGAGTTGTTTTTAGGAAGATGGTTCTGGCCGTCTCCTGTTCCGTTTCGCTCTGTCGTCTCTCAAGACATTCATGGAAAGGTAATGGGCAGTGGATTCTCTTACGCATCCACTACACGACACTTGTTAATGTTATTTCAATAAAATTAATTTTGAATAGTAAGGATGACAAACGAACACATTCTACCTGATTGTAAGTGAATGCTGTGTCCTAACTACATCTATCCTCGATTAAGAGACAAAAAACTATGACAATGGGACGTCATACACCTCAGTCCCACCCGTGACCATGGGTGCTGTAAAGTGCTTGAAACGTCGGGAATGTAAAATAAGTCAATATACGCGATAAAATCCGTAAAATTAGTTTTATTTAATAGAGACAAAATATTAATACGTGACCAGTAAAATGGGTCTTCGGTTCTTTACACTCACCATACGATAAGTATTATAGTTCCATTTCCTACTAGTGTTCTGTGAGAGTGTCGTCTTTCACCAGTTAAGCTGATTGCATTGTGTTGCAGCCACGCTGCAGCATGGCCCTACTACGTTCTATCACCTGCTATATCATATTATTTTTATGTGTATATATTTAGATACGTATACATAGTTTTATATGTAGTTACTTATTCCATAGTCCCTCATGTAATCAAATAGATAAACATAATTTGTTTAGATATATAATACAATATCACAGCATCACAACATCTATTGTGTTTAAGCATCCGTGAAAATATGCAAACGGATAGAGTAATAAAGTAAAACATCGATTGTCGAGATAGAATGAGTAGTGGCGGTGTAAAATATCTACTACCCGATATCGTACAGTGGGTTTTATAAGAGACACACATAAAAATACAGTTGAAGAGAATACCTCCTAATTTTTACAGTCGGTTAAAAACTGTGGTTGCCAACCCGCCTGCCGAGCGTAATAACTATGGCAAAATCTCCCCTTATAAACAATCTATGGGCGAGGCCTGAGGTCAGCATTGAATATGCTGGACGAATGGATTGATTAAAATAGTGCATAAAACACCAGAGGTAAAAATAAATAAGAGAACACGTGATAAAGCTAGGCTGCAGTTATATTAGTAGTATAGTTATAGCACGAATGGGTCGGCTCGACCGGGGACCACGCTCTCACAGAATAACTGCGTAAAATAGCAGCTTAATACTGCTGTGTTTCGTATGGTAAGTGTAGAGAACCGGAGACCCATTTTACTGGAAAAGAGGCATTCCATCTTGGTCGTCACGGGTGACAACGCATCTGCATTTTGATTCGCAAACGAGGATAGATGTAGATGTCTATAGGCCACAGCAACCACTTACCATCAGGTAGAGTGTGTGCTTGTTTGTCACCCTATCCTATAAAAAACACAGACATGAAATAATCTGATAGCAAGACTTAGTTTCTGCTAAGTGACTTAGAAGTCAGCTATCCCAGTTAACCATCGTAGAGTCTACTTCCCTGATGATGCCTGTTCTAGAGGCAAAACACGTGTCACATTTTCGATGGTAGTATGTACTGCAGAGAGAAGTCTTTCTTAATCTAGTGGTATTAGAGATAGGGGTGTTGGATTAGTGATGACAGTGATTGTGCACGCAATTAAGGGAGAGCAAGAGGTTCTCATCAAACTAGGTTTAATTTTTTATCTTAATTAATAATTTTTACATCTTTAATATTGTGTGTGTTTTTGTCTTACCACCGCTTTTTTAATTATTTACCTGCTCATTTGTCCGTTCTTTTAAAAATAGCACAAGAAACAAATGTTTTGATACAAATCAGCTGTAAGTAGTTTTTTCGAATGTCACGTTTTTGGGATTCAGTTATAATGGCCAAAAAGTCCTAATCTTTAATTGAGCATATTATGTTAGGTGATTTCTCGTAAACTAAAAGCAGTCACCTAAATACTAATATTTTTACCACAGATATAAATAATAATTTATTAATGAGTCAATTTACTTTATCATTGTGCATCAAATTAAAATATTAACAAAAACAATAAAATTAACACATTTTCAGTAGTATAATTTAATATAACTCAACAGCTATAATGTAAATAATGTAAAATAACGAAAATCTGTAATGGAGTCTTTTTTACCGTTCTCAATGAGATAATTAACTACAATATTTATTACATCTATGACCTTTTTGATGTCACAAATGCATACAAAGGCATTACAATACAAATTATTGCACAAAGTGATGCTAGACACACGCGCACGTATACCCGTTAAAAGCAATGCGAGAGGTATCAACGAATACTGCATTTGATCCAAGAGCAGTGTGTCACGGAGACACAGTCACGTTATATGACCCGAAAAACTGTTTTTTTATAGAATGAGGGTGACAAACGAGCACACAGTCCACCTGATGGTAAGTTGAGGCTGTGGCTCATGGAAATAAGATGCGTCGTCACCCTTGAGGTCTTAGATGGAATGGTCCTCACCTCTCAAATACAAAACAAACAACTCACCATACAAAACCCAACAGAATTAAGCTGCTATTTTACGCTGTTATTCATTGAGAGCGTGGTCGAGCCGACCCATTCATGCTACAACTAATATCGCTGCAGCATTGCTCTATCATGCACAAATTAATGATTTGATGATGTTGCTGCTGCATAAGCTTCAACTGAAGACCATCACAAAAAATTCGTCAATTTTTTTTCAATTTCCTATCTTCGTTCTTTAAGAAAGTTAGAGGTATTTTTAGTTGTATCCTGTTGTTTCTTATAATTTGTTATTTTATAGTTGCTTCAAGAAAGTAAATTACGGTTGTAGTTGGAATTGTTAGGATACTTGTTAGTGCTTGCTTAATCTATTGACGCCATCACACGAACTGCTTTTTGTGAAAAGATAAAAAGTGCAGAAGGCATGAAAACATTAGTACAGTACTTAAATTCATAGAACTGCTCAAGCACTTACATGTTTCAAAATCATAATTCACTGTGTAAAACTATTTTATCATAAAAAACATCAAATAAAAATTTATACCGTTGGAAAACTTGAGTATTTGAAATCTAAATTTCAATACTGGGGTAGCTCATATAATTATTTTCTCCGTTCTCTTTGTGATCTTAAGTTGCTCTCAACTTACATCATACTCGTTATATAATATATCACACGTTTTGCCTTCGTGGAGGTTTCCACAATATTATTTTTATGAATACTTTTGAAACAATGCAATTTACATTCATATATACATCAAAGATTCAACCATATTATATTTTTCATATCCAAAGAGTACAAAATGCTAATTTGTCTTACGTCCGTGGGCTATGAGAAAGCCTATGATAAGGAAGTTCTGAAGTGTTTTTACATTAATTTATTGATGGTTATCCGAATACAGGACCAGAGTATGAAAGCCATACAATTGCGAAACTTGTAAGATAGGAAACTCTTCACAACTTTTTTTAGTTATAATACGGCAATAAGCAGATAATTAATATGCAGCGGGAAGATAGTTGCGAAGTGAAAGGACCCCTGAGGAACTCTGGCGTTTGCCGGGCTATAATAGGACGAGCAGCCATCGAAGACTATTTGGAGAGATCTTTCACTCAGAAAATCCTTCACCTAGTCAATCAGGTCAGGGTATAAGCCGTACTTTGAAAGCTTGCCCAAAAGGATGTCGTGACAAACCCTGTTATAGGACTTCGTGACATCAAGAGAAACAGCAAGTGCTTCCCCAGTGTTCTCCAGAGCATCGTTCTATTTTTGAGTGATACAGTTGACCGATTTCGGCACAAACCGTACTGGCATGAGGTGGACATTCAATCTTACTTATGATGAAAGTAATTGAAATTTTACGATAGTTGGCAAGGTTCGCTGGCACGGCTGCACATTAGCTAGCTTCCAAGGTTTAGACACTAATCCAGTCCTGAATTAGAGGCGGGACAAGCACGTCAACACAGGAGACAACTCAGGAGAGTTTCGGGGATATAACTTCACCCTGTCTTACACCTCTCTGCAGTTGGATAAGTTTCGTACTCTGGTTCTGTACTTGGATAGCCATCGGAGCCTTACATTACAAATAATCAAAGGCTGTCTCATAGTCTATATACGGAAGATAAAGTGGTATATTGTACTCTTCGGTCTTCTGTCGGTATGTATGTGATCTATAGTGACAAAGCCCTTTTTGAAACCAACTTGTTAGAAGAAGGACTTCAATTGCTGGTTTACCACTCTCTTTCAGAAGCACCGCTGTAATTCCATCCTCACCCTGGGACTTGCCGTTTTTAAGATGCTAGAGAGTCATTCTTATCACGCTCACACTGTACAGAACGATTTGTACTAAATTAAATGGTCTGTCTACTTCCGACGACCTCTGAATACTTCAAGGATAATCGCTATTTCAAGAGGGCCGAGACACACCCAAACCCGCTAGTGGTAAACGCAGTCAGCTACGCTCCGATTCCGAACGTTAAGCCAACCCTCCGGAGGCCACACAACGTTCTAATCGACCACCTGTACCGCTAGATGCCGACGACCAAAATGTCACCGGCCTGTCATACCCAAACACTACGCATTCACCTAGTGCCACAAACACTGATAGGACAGCAATGGATGGGACGCAGTGAGTCCGCAGACAGGCACGCCGCACACACCTCCACACCGCATACACACCTACACCTGCGTCACTTGGCGGTTCTCACTGCCCAGAACATCGAACGATACGAGTCCAGGGTCGGGTACCGGGTCCCACCAGCCAATGTTCGGACTGTGGATAGACAACTCACCCATGTCATGATGTGTTTTTCGGCGGCATCAAGTAGTATTTGATGTTGGTGTTGATGTAACGATAATGTGATAACTGAACACAATCTATCCCACCCCTAGATTATCGATTTTGGGGCTACGTGGTTTAAGCAGCGTTGCATCAAATTAATAATATCCCGCATGGGCTAACAGCATTAACATCACAGGAATTTGATGACCTTTGGATAAAAGAAAAATAGTGGACACATATGACCAGAAGATAAATCATACCGGGTCCAGTAAACGTCGGGCAGCTCACAAATTAACCAGGTGAGTGTTTGCCAGGTCTTATGTGTACATAACAGGTGGTTAGATTTATGATTTAATTATTCCGTTGGTTTTTACGTGGTAGAGCCATGTTGCAGCTATATTAGTAGTATAGTTGTAGCACGAATGGGTCAGCTCGACCGGGGAAGGACCACGCTCTCACGGACTACCAGCGTAAAAGCGCTTCACCATACGAAACACAGCGCTTAACACTGCTGTGTTTCGTATAGTGAAGATAGATGTAGATGTCTATGAGCCACAGCAACCACTTACCATCAGGTGGACTGTGTGCTCGTTTGTCACTCTTAATCTATAAAAGAAATTGGGGTGGAGGTAAGGAGGTAGAAACATTAAAAGTGTTATGAACTGACATATAATGCCTTATATCAGAAATTTTATCACTTTCTAACTCCCTTCAAACTGTGTCCAATAAATATAGATCAGCCCAAAATGAAATTAAAGAACACATATTGCTATAAATAATCTGGTAAAGAAAGACATGTAAATATAATGAGTGTTTTGACTCCTTAATAAAACATCAATGTAAGTGTCAGCGTTCAACACCAGTTTCTTCAGTGTCGGTGTGTGCTGATAATATTATATGACCACCAAAACTCTATGACAGTGCCATATCCGAGAAGATTAGAATAAAAAAATGCAATATTAACAAAAATAATATAATTGTGTACAGCAATGACATGGGAAAAAATTTAGGCATAATTTTAAAGTAACTAAAAATCACAAATTGTTCCATCACTAGAGCAACTTTTAGTGATATCCTAAGTACAACTATACTCGTATTTACTAAATTTGCCTAAATAATACAATAATAATTTTGTTGTTAGAAGAAGTAGAACAAAATACTCATTAAGATGTACTGAATAACTTTATAACCAAAATTTTCTTGTTCATACTGCCTTACATACAGGGATTGCCACAAGAAAATAATCTAAGACATAATTTAAATATACAAATGAATAATTTAATGTGTAATAATAATGTAAATTTGACTTATAATTGTAATGATAATAATGACAAACTTGACATATAATTTAACCAAGAAGTTTGGGACAAAAGATAGGTAGGTATAACCAATCCATATATAAATTTAAGACTGGTAGCAAATTTGCTATCTTGTTATTTACATTTTAACTCAACCAAGTTTTTGGTTACAAAGGCTGCTTCTATTGAGCAGCACAACCATTTGACATATAACTTGGAATCAGTTGCAACTAATTTATATGTGAAATATTGAATGTAACAATAGATGAAAACTTCAGCAATACTAAGAATTTTATTTATTTAGAATGCAGCCTACATATAAGTAATAAGAATTGTTTACATCTGGTGTATTAAAATATACAAGGCATGATGGGCGATAAATTTGAATTTGAATTGTTTTTAAATAGTAATAACAAACATATTCTTTCATTTTGATTCGCAAACGAGGATAGATCTAGATATCTATGGGTAAGAGTAACCATTTACCATCAGGTGGACTGCGTGCTCGCTTATCCTATAAAAAGATGTTCATTTAAGGTCACATATAAGTTAAGCAACTGACGAATCAGTAAAAAAGGGCTTAACCTCTATGTAGTGCGTAAACGCAAACATCAACCAAAGTCGTGCATCTAAATGCGTGTAAACGCCATTCAGAATACGATCAAATCCAGCCACAGTGAATATATGTCACATGGTTGAGGCACACGTTGAAACAGGCACATTGGCCATAAAAAGTCCTCCGTGAGCGCCAGCACCTGCCAAAATGCCGCTCCTGCAGACGTGATGCAATTGTAAACCATTACAATGATCGCAATGTCAGCACGGCTTCTAGTCGCAGAGCGTGTCATGAGTCTACCGCTCACCTGAAGGAAATGTTCCCACGTTAAGTTGCTTTCGACAGCAGCTTTGAGAGTCCCCTTCCTCCAGCTACCAACTGCATGAGGTCGACACAATACAACGGCAATTAATACAACGGCAGATATAGCTAAACGAAGTTATAAAATAATAACAGTCATTTAGCCGTCAGAAAGGATTTGTGTCACTGAAGTTGAGTATATGCATTTTCGTTCATATTTGTGTCACCCACCAACAAGTTTCCTTCAAACATTTCAAGGTAGGAAATTCACAGAGATACTTTATTCTTGTTATATAAAACATCATGGAGATCAGCCAGCCTGCAGCCGTGTCATGAAGGTATTAGATTTGGGCAAAGCTACTTTGGTTGTGCGTCAATCCCAGATGCAAAGACCGCCATTGAAAATAGCAACTCGCCAAACAACCATCGCAGAGACGCATTCCTGCAGAATGTAACAAGCATTAATACGACTATCGTCAGGCTTACACAATCTGTTCAAGAAGTTGCTATGGCTTTTGAGAAACATTTTACTGATATTCCTTTTTTGACAACCAAATCATTAAATTCTTTCCTACTGTCGCCGAATCATTGCTTAAACAAAATGTAAAGACTTGTTCAAATACTTTTAAATTCCATAGAGGATTGCCAAAAGATATCGTTGAATATTTTAAAACTATTGATGTTAAGAAAACGGCAGTCTTATGGGGGATTTCCGTTAAAGTTATTTTATCTATAATATATATAATAGAATAGCACCTTCTCTCGCCACTATATTTAATACAAGCTTCGAAACTGGTGTGTTTCCTGATTTAATGAAAGTATGAAAGTAAAGTCATACCTTTATTTAGTACATTAGAACCCGCCAATTTTAGACCAATTTCTGTACTAGCAACATTTAGTAAAATTTTTGAAAAAATTATTTTAGATCAAATGTTAAGTTTCTTTAATGCTCATAAATTGCTACATAAAAATCGATTCGGTTTAAAATGGGGTCACTCGACAACTGACGCTGGAGTTGAGCTTATTAAACATATTTTTTGTGCATGGGAGAATTCAGATGCTTTGTGTATATTTTGTGACCTTTCCAAGGCCTTCGACTACCTTCACCATGAGACATTAATCAGGAAGTTACAGTACTATGGTGTCAAGAACACAGCACTTAAACTTATTATTTCATATTTAAGTAATATAATGCAGAAAGTTATTATCAATGGTAAACGTTCTTCCGGGTCACCTGTACTAATGGCTGTCCCTCAGGGCTCCATTCTCAGCCTATTTCTATTTCTAGTGTATATTAATGACTTACCTTCTCTTGTAGGGGATAAACATGATATAGTATTATTTTCTGATGATACTTCCTTGATTTTTAAACATAAACGTCAATCATTTAAATGTGACGAAATGAATAATGCTCTATCAAAATTAGTGCATTGGTTTAACGTTAATAATCTACATTCAAACGGAAATAAAACTAAATGTATTAAATTTACAAGAACGAATGTTAAAAGTCTGAGTGCTAATGTGTTTTTAAATGGGGAAGAACTGAGCCCTGTTGAATCCACTGTTTTTCTTGGCATCACTCTCGACGCAAAGCTTCAGTGGGGCCCCCATATATCCAAACTAGCAAGTAGACTAAGTTCTGCTGCCTATGCTGTAAAAAAGATTAGAGGTCTCACTAGTATCGAGACAGCTAGATTAGTTTATTTCAGTTATTTCCATAGCATCATTTCTTATGGGATTTTGCTATGGGGAAATGCGGCTGATTCAGAAACTATTTTAGATTTACAGAAGAAGGCCATTAGAGCTATTTACAACCTAAAACCGAGAGAGTCTCTTAGAGATGAATTTAAAGAAATAAATATATTAACTTTGACCTCTCAGTATATTTGCGAAAATTTAATGTACGTTCACAAAAACAAAGATAGTTTTAGTAAAAAAAAAGTGATGTACATTCTGTAAACACTAGGAACAAACACAAGCTAGTGATACCATTTTCTCGACACCACATAGTCAGTAATTAATTCTTGGGGCAATGTATACGCTATTACAACAAGGTCCCGGAAAATGTGCAGGCTCTCTCTATTACCAAGTTTAAATTTTTTGTTAAGTTAAAACTGTATAAAAAGGGTTATTATAATATAAATTAATACATGGTTGATAATAACCCCTGGGAATGAGGTGGTCGCTTCCAAGCTGTTTCTAAAATAAATTTTGTACTTATATAGTTTGTACAACCATTAATGTAAAATTTGCTTTTAAAAAAAAGTCCCGCTGGGTTTCTTGCTGGTTCTTCCCAGGACAGATTTTTTTTCGAACCAGTGGTAAAGTAAAAAATGACTTTCAATAAGAATTACACATGTGATCTATATTGAATAAAAAATTATTCTATTCTATTTTATTCTATCCCAAGATCCTCGATACGATTCCAGCAGACATCCCCACGCCGTATACTTCCATCGATCAGAACAATAATGTGCGTTGAATCAGGCACAGCACACCCGCAGATGCATCACAAGACCCAATACCAGAAGTAGGATTAAGCATGAATGCAAATATCATATGGATGGCGCGCTCTCACCACGCATCCACATGATACCTATCGACTTGGAAAATAAAATTGATATTGTTGTTACCAGTAAAGCATCAACGTATCCTAGTAGCACGCTACTTAGACGCCGGTAACCAAAAATTGACGTATCATAGAGCATGCTTGGTGCAAAAAAGTACTATCAAACACACTCTCCCTAATCCGGAAGATAGCCGACGTATATTATACATAACGCTATGCGCTAAGATGCCGCCCACAATCAGTAGGGGTGTCCGATGTTCACAGGAAACTCGCTTACCACCGGCACTAAGGTGATATGCCTAGGACATATCGGTTAGTTAGCAGTCTACATGCCCTTATAATAATTATCGACTCCACTATGCAATGGCTTAGCAATGAGTTCGATGTTCACAGGAAACTCGCTTACCACCGGCACTAAGATGATATGCCTAGGACATATCGGTTAGTTAGCAGTCTACATGCCCTTATAATAATTATCGACTCCACTATGCAATGGCTTAGCAATGAGTTGTTGCGCTGGGTGTCGAGGGTTCCAATCCCACACGGAACAAAAATACTTGTATGGCCTACAAATATTTTTTCCGGGTCTGGATGTTTGTTCTCGTGCAATTTATGTTTGTAATCTGCCTCCAAGATACAGGAGAAAATCCAAATGTTGGGGTAACGATTAAAAAAAAAAACATAAAACTTTTCTCGTCCCATTTCTATCAATATACTGTTTTTATATATTTGACACTTTTCTCATATTTGCTTTTATTCATAGACCTTACTAACATATGTCTTTTATGGCACTTCAAGCCACAACTCTGCTATTATAATGCCTAAGCATCTTAGAGACCTCTTATATTATTGCTTTTGTATCATACACTTTATGGAGACCTTTTATATTATTGTATCATTTTTTTTCTTTTGTATCATACACTTTACCATCATATTAAGTCCTTAATATGAATATGAATATTACATTGTGCTACGGTACTTCGATAGTCAGTCGCCTGACCACATATATAAGTCTGACTGCAGATATGCATTTACGGCAGCTCTCTTTTTAAATGTATGTCTTTAAAATGTATATCTATTAAAATGTAAATTAGGAGCAGTACATGAAACATAACCTGCTTCAACAATACACAAACACGCTCTAGCATTCCAACAACACGCTCTGTAACTTGGAAATATTTTGACCCATTTCCCAATGATGAAAACTTTTAAATTTAAATTTATGCTCATTTATTTTTTTTTTCAAAATTGTTCAAAAACTTACTTTTAAGATAGTTTTAGACGACTTTATATAAAAAAAATTATGATTTATTATTAATTATAATGCGCCGTCACAATGACATGGATGGTATTTATATATTATTATTACATTAACCAAAATGTATTTATTATACTTGTAAATATTTCTGCCACTACTAAAAAAACTACAGTTACACTACTAAAGAAACTAAATTCTAAAAGTATAGATTTTTGCATAAATTATCATTAAATCAAGTCTGTAAACAATATAAATACTACAGACTTTAATAATAAGGAATGTAAAACTATCATAGTTTGAATTTAGTTTTCAGACTTCAAAGACGTTTTTATAAGACGTATCGTGCGTGATCTCTCTATAGAATACAGCCGGTTACAATGGCGTTCGGTAGAAGGTTATTGCAAATATCAAGGAATTGTTCGCGGTGGTTAGTTACACGTTTTTATTTATTGTTATCAAATTCGTTTTTTTGACAAAAAAATTTCCGATATGAATGTCGATAAAGAAGTTTCACTTCAATATTTAATAACGTATACAGGTCACCCGTTCAAAAAGCACCGATAACTATTTCGCCGAAATTTTTAACCGAATTCAAAAGTTTCTATCCCAAGCTCATGGACACTGCTATGGATCGTAATGAATATCTAAAGGATGCAAATGTGAAGGACCGAATAAAAAAGGTATTTTAAAACAACTTTTATTACATTCTTACCGTTACCGTTAAATAAAAATAAAAAAATAAAAAACAGAAAATAAAAAAAAACCTTTATTCCCTGTTTTTGTTATTTTGTAATTTTACCGATACCGTTACAGCCTATTAAAGAACACTGCTGAACATAGGCCTCCCCCATAGATTGTCTCATAGGGATGATATTTGCTATTGTTATCACGCTTGGCAAGGGGATTTCCAACCGCAGTTTAATTATTTTTCGCCGTTATTAGAAAAACGCTCCTATTATTCTAATATGCTGCTGCTGATCCATTGATTTGTTCCTCTCCATCGCCTCTTGCGACAGGGGCATCCATGGGATGATATGGGATAGTGAATTTCTTACACCGACACTATACGCTAAGTTCTTAACAGGAAGTCATCGTAACCGATCGAAGTTTCAGATAGGATTACTATCCCATGAAAATAGCACGTTTTTTTTTCCTTTAAAAAACCTTACTTCCACACTAGGATTTTCTCCTGTATCGTGGAAGCAGTTTACAAACAAAAATTGTACAAGGAAAAACATCCAGACCCGGAACAATTATTTGTATGCCATACAAATACTTGTTCCGTGCGGGATTCTAACTCGCGCCCCCCAGCGCAGCAAGTCATTGCTAAGCCACTGCGCCACTGAGCCGTCATATGTTATAAAAGCGATAACCGTTGGAGTAGGTGTGACATAGAGTGGAAACCGCGTTTAGGTAAACGTAGTGTGGGACGCCCCTGGCCAGATGGAGCGACGATCTGCTCGAGACGGCTGGCAGCAACTGGATGCGTAAAACCGAAGATCGGGCTAAGAGACTAAAGGCTAGGGAGATGCCTATTTCCATCAGGCGAACGCAGCAGGTTGATGATGATGATGGTGATGATATGTGTTTGTTTACTATATTTTCATCTACCTCATTGGTAGTTGATGTAGTCAAAGGCCTTGAAACCGAGTATCATCATCATCATTACAGCCTTACACAAGTCCACTGCTGAACATAGGCCACCCTCAAGGAACGCCACAAAGCACGGTCCCAAGCTACCTGCATTCGTTGACTTCGTGCATGTCTTACCAGGCCGTCACTCCATTTAGCGGAGGGACGCCCTACACTTCGCCTGCCGGTACGAGGTTACCACTCGAGAACCTTTCTTCCTCATTGGTTGTCGGTTCTTCGATCTATATGGCCGGCGCATTGCCACTTCAGCATACTAATTCCTTGGGCTATGTCGGTTACTCTGGTTCTTCTGTGGATATCCTCGTTTTTAAGTCTATCACGCAGAGAAACGCCGAGCATAGCCCTCTCCATAGCTCGCTGAGCGACTTTGAGCTGCCTCATATGGCCAGCAGTGAAGGACCACGTCTCAGATCCATAGGTAATCACTGGCAACACGCACTGGTTGAACAATCTAGTTTCGAGATATATCTAACGAGAAGATGTGTCGTAATCACCCGAACGCTGCCCAGCAGAGTTGAATCTGTCGATTGACCTCTCGGTCGAAGTTGGACTTACCTAGTCGGACTATTTGTCCCAGGTAAACATATTCGTCAACAACTTCGAACTTAGTGCTCCCAACAACTATCGGCATAGGTTTGACATGGATGTTAAACATGAGTTTTGTTTTGCCCATGTTCATCTTAAGACCAATCCGTTGGGAGACACTATTGAGGTCATTGAGCATAATGCTTAGGTCCTCCAGCGATTCTGTCATAAGGACTATATCATCGGCAAATCGAAGGTGAGTGATATACTCGCCATTGACTTTAATACCGTATCCTTTCCAGTCCAGTAGCTTGAAAACGTCTTCCAATGCAGCGGTTAAGAGTTTCGGGGATATGACATCACCCTGTCTTACACCTCTCTGCAGTTGGATAGGTTTCGTACTCTGGTTCTGTACTCGGATAGCCATCATAACCGTACTGTACAAACACTTCAGAACTTTTTTATACCGACAGTCCACTTGGAACCGCTGGAGGAACTGCAGCACCGCCCATGTGCTGCAGTCCTAAACCGTGTATGATAGTAGGAAAATAGGGAATACCTTAGAATGCTTTACCTATAAAAAATGCTTTGACCACTCAAAATAGTATGAATAAGCAGAACAAACTCTCAATTACGAAATCCTATTATATTGCTGTTTCTTGAGTCTGTGTATTCATAATTAAAAAAAACCATTTTCAATGGCTCAAACGAGAAAGGACTCTCACAGAATACCGGTACAAAATAGCAGCTTCATGCTGTTTCGCATAGTGAGTGTATAGAAACAGAGATCCTTTTTACTAGAAACGAGGCATTCCATCTCGGTCCTCAGGAGTGGTAACGCATCTGTATTTTGATTGTTAATCGAGGATAGATGTAGATGTCTATGGACCACAGCAAACACTTAACACCAGGTTGTCTGTGTGCTGTTTTGACACCATTATTCTATAATATTTTATACGTGGTAGAGCCATGCTGAAGCTATATTATGGTTGTAGCACGAATGGGTCGGCTCGACCGGGGAAGGACCACGCTCTCACAGAATACCAGCGTCAAATAGCAGCTTAACGCTGCTGGGTTTCGTATGGTGAGTGTAGAGAACCGGAGACCCTTTTTACTGGAAACGAGGCATTCCATCTCAGTCCTCACGGGTGACAACGCATCTGCATATTCATTCGTAATCGAAGATAGGTGTAGATGTCTATGGGCCACAGCAACTACTTACCATCAGGTGGACTGTGTGCTCGTTTGTCACCCTTATCCAAAAAAAAAATAAAAAAAAATAAAAAAAAAACCTCCAGACCGAATTTTGGTCACCTGATACAACAGAGACTAGCCGATCTGCACAGGAGAGGATTATGGTACCCAAGCATATGCCCAAGGAAAGATAAGTACACTCTCTATTCCCCCAATCTCCTAGGCCGAAGGGACGGAAATCCTACATGACCGAAGAAATATCATGCGCGTACGCACCTCATTCCCAGGAGTTATTATCAAACATCTATTCTTTACAACTTAATTACCCTTTTAACAACTTTGATTTTGAACTTTGTCCCTGAACTTTGATTTTGAACCTTTAGATCCGTGCACGGTACTATTGTCATAGTACCTATTGTTCTCATTAACTATCTTAGCTAAGAATTTTTTTATCTTTTAATTAATCGACGTTCTAAAAGCCTGTAGTTTATGGTCACGTTTAGTTTAATCGTCTTTTTAGCCTGTTGCTACCATTCTACATTTACAAAATCAAAGATAGACTCTAAATATATGTATATATATATAGATATATATAAACATAAACTCACGCCTGTCACCCAGAGGGGTAGGCAGAGATTATGGACTAAATACTTGTAAAAATATAATTTTTCAAGAAGTAATCAAACCCGTTAAAGTATTTTTTATGAGTTGTATTTGTGTAAATATAAGAAAATTTTAAACGAGAAGACTTTTAGTAAGATGACTTTGATAGGCTGTTATGATAATGATAGCTGTGTCTCGCCAGCAACGCAAAGTCAGGAATTTGCATTTAGAAAAACCCAAAATTAGGCGCTTAGTTCGTTGTGGTGAAACTTTTAGAGCAACTAATATTTAAACTTGGTACCTAATTAGCAACTAAAATGCCCCTAATTTGGGCTTTATCTGAAATCAATTTTGATTCTATTTTGATTTTCAGAAAACCTGAATTTTTCATCTGCTATGTTCTGAATAACGACCTCATTTTTATTAGGGGCGCCTTGTTATTGCGTATACTCGCAGCACATAATTAGCACTTAATTCTTAGCTATTAATATTTATCGTACATCTGATAACTTCATTGCATTGCTAGAGAGATGTTTTGCTAGAAACGCAAATTTGAACAGTTCGTTGCGGTGAAAATTTTAAAACACCTAATTGAATGAATGAATATACTTTATTGTACACCACAAACAAATAAACAAATTACATAACAAAAGACAGGTTAAATGTACAATTTGGCGGCCTTATCGCTACATAGCGATCTCTTCCAGGCAACCAAGGGTGTAAAGGAATAAACAATGAATACTTAGTAGGTAGGTGGTGCAATATAATTATACAAAATATAATATAAATACATGCGATATATAGACAATAAATGCAATAAAATAACATATAAATAACTAACACATGAAATGATATAAATTACTAATACATGCTGGCCGTATGAGGAAGCTCAAGGTCGCTCAGCGAGCTATGGAGAGGGCTATGCTCGGAGTTTCTCTGCGTGATAAACTTAGAAATGAGGATATCCGCAGTAGAACCAGAGTGACCGACATAGCCCAACGGATTAGTAAGCTGAAGTGGCAGTGGGCCGGCCATATAGCTCGAAGAACCGACAACCGATGGGAAAGAAAGGTTCTAGAGTGGCAGCCTCGTACCGGTAGGCGAAGTGTAGGGCAACCCCCACGAGATGGAGTGATGATCTGGTAAGACATGCAGGAAGTCGATGGATGCAGGTGGCTCAGGACCGTGCTTTATGGCATTCCTTGGGGGAGGCCTATGTTCAGCAGTGGACTTATGAAAGGCTGTAATGATGATGACTAATACATAATAAAAGATAAAGTAAAGCATATAATATATACATAAACATACATATATAAGAGTATATAAAAAAACTTACATATCTACCCAAAATACATAAATAAATTACAAATTTCCTCAAACAATAATATAAAGCTGATAAATACAATAAATACATAATCACATAATTATATTAACGGTCTCCGAACGATTGAGACAAGTAATGTTCTTTAAGTAATCGCTTAAAGATTACAATAGATTGTGCTTCGCGTATATGCAAAGGTAGGGCATTCCAGAGCTTAATAGACTCGACAGTGAAAGATTTATTAAAAACGATGTTTTGTGAGTTGGTACCCTTAAAACGAATTTTCTAGAAGAGCATAGAGGCTCCCCTGGAAGCCCCACAAAATTAAACTTCTCTTTTAGATAGGAAGGAGCAGAAGGATGAAATAATACACAGTACAGAATAGAAAGAATATGCATGTTCTAGCGAAGTCGGATAGGTAACCACTTGAGACGTGAGCGAAATTGGGAAATATGGTCATATTTGCGCAATCCAAATATGAACCGAATACTAGTATTTTGAAGTCTCTCAAGCTTATTTAGCTGGTCTTCAGTTATGTCTACATAGCTTGCGTCAGCATAGTCGAGGATCGGAAGGAGAAAAGACTGTGCGAGCATAATTTTTGTAGGAATGGGAAGAAAAGATCGAAGGCGACGCAGTGAACAAAGAGCGACAAAGGTTTTCTTACTTACCTCATTCAGTTGGCGTATCCAATTTAAGGAATTATCAATATAAATACCAAGGTTTTTGACATTGTCAAAGTAAGGGATTACAACTCCATCGAATACTTTAGGTGGTACGGTGAACCAGTAAACTCTTGAGATAAAACTCTGGCTACCAATAATGATAGCCTGAGACTTTTTAGGGTTCACATTTAGGCCATATGATTTACTCCAATCATGAATAATATTTAGATCGTTATTCAATGTAGCGATTGCATTCGGCAAATTCTCAAGAGTTGACTGTGTATAAATCTGGACATCATCCACATACATGTGGTAGAGAGAAGATATTTTATGAGTAATTGAATTAATGAAAATAGAAAAGAGTAAAGGTGATAAAACGCCGCCCTGCGACACGCCTGCAGTAATATCACACCAAGATGAGTGAGTTTCATCGAAACGAATACACTGCCGATGGCCACAGAGATAACTTTGAAACCAGTTAATTACTGATGGAGATATGTTAAGGGAACACAACAGACTCAACAGTATATCATAGTCAACAGTATTGAACGCATTACGAAAATCCATCAAGGTCATGACTGTGAGTAGTTTATTATCCATACCCCACCGTATGTCATCAGTAACTTTGATTAAGGCAGTAGACGTGCTATGACCAGGACGGAAACCGGATTGTAAAGAATTTAATAAATTGTGCTTTTGAGGAAAAGAGTCAGCTATTGGCATATTAGTTTTTCAAGGACTTTAGAAAGGAAAGGTAAGATCGAGATGGGACGAAAATCAGAGAGGTTGACAGGATTAGTTCTCTTCGGAATGGGTATAACATGAGCACTCTTCAAGGCTTGAGGGAATTTAGAGGAAGAGACAGATGCATTAAGTAAATGAGTGATAATGGGAGTGATAACATCAAGGAGAGAAATAATCATATTACGGCTAATGTTGTCGCTACCGGCAGCATTTGAGGAGATGGATAATATGATCTTCTTTACATCACATACAGTAAACTGACTAAAAACGAACGGAGGATAATTAGGAGTCGGAGTTACAGAAAGAGAACGAAATGCTTGCAGTTTATGTACACTGTCAAAAGAGTTAGAAGGATTAGAAAAATGTTGATTTGATAGTTCAAAATCAACACTAGGAGCTAAAACATTTAGGGATGTTCTACCAACTCTAACTGTTTTAAGAAACTTCCACACCCTAAATAAGTCGCCGTTCTCGACTTAAGTATGAATATGGCGTCGTTGGGCATCTCTACATAATGTGTTGCAGCGATTCCTGATTTTGACGTATTTCCTTAAGTTTTCTTCTGTTTTATTCCTCTTAAGCTTTGACAGTGCCGCATTCTTCTTTAAAATAAGCCTTTTCAGATCATCTGAGAGCCATGGAGCAGGCAAGTGTTTGAGTCTCACATAATGCATTGGCGCGTGAACATCGTAAAGCTGCGTGAGTAGGGAACAAAAAAGTTCCACTTTATCGTCAACGCATGGAGCTTCAAATCACTGACCAGTCAATATTAAGAGCATCTTGACAAAGTTGGTCAATATCCATTCCTCCAAAATTACGCCGCAGAACTAATTTAGGTTCAGGACACTGCCCATGCTTGAAAACTAGATTTGAAGATGGAAGAATGGTATCAACCATTATTAAGTCAAGAAGGGAAGGAGTACTGTAAGGAAAGTTATAAAAGCAGAAAGGGGTAGGATTTGCATGTTACAAATCGGGCTATAAAACTTGAGTTAAAGACTCAAGTTTTATTACCGAAAAATCAACGTAAAATCAGAGAAGCATAGTGTTGTTGCGATTATTGATATTATTCAAATGATGAGTGAGGAAAACAAAAAGAATCATTTTACAAATCTGGAATGCTTCATAAGCATGGTGTTAGTATTCATGGGCATTAATTTTAATCGAGAATGTAGGTGTCTATCACACATACGTTTGTTAATTTTTGTATGAGTCGGATTTAAAGAGTACAAAATGAGGAGATAAAAATGTTGAATTACCATTATCATCATTATCAGTTGTGTATCGCCAGCAACGCAAAATCAGAAATTTGCATTTAGAAAAACCTAAAATTAAGGGCTTTTTAGGTGCTATTTAGTTGGCAAGATTAAAAATTTACTTTTTTCGGTGGGTAGGCGCAAAAGTGTTTTGACATATTTAAAATCGTTCCTGGTTATTTTAAAGTTTTAATATAGTAAATCTAGAACAATTGAGTATATTAATTTAAATGTAATTACATAAATCCACCAGCATTCTTTACTTATAATTTGTTTTTCACTACACAACTTAAAACTTATTTTGCCACTTCACTGTCACCTGACATTGACCTTTAAGATGTAACCTTTAATTTAATATTCATCATGAATTTACTTAAGAAGTCAATTGAAGAGCTAACGCTGAATTTTACTTCACGTATGGATGAGTTCCAGAGGGAGGTCAGAACATCCATCCCCGCAACAAGACCTTCTTCCAACATTAATGCACAATTTAATGCCTTTAGGGCACTTGAGAATCTGCAACTTCAGCTTCAGCTTCTCTCTAGGCAACAATATGAAATGAAGGTAAGGGCCAGGAGGAAGATGTTGCTTGAACATGGAATGCCAGAAGCCCGAGATGAGAACCCAGTATTTTGCACGAGTAAGTTATTATCGGAGCGGCTGAACATCCCTGAAATAAGTGCGGACTCTATCACTAGATTCCATCGCTTAGGGCGCACCCGTGGCGACAAGCCTCGAGCGCTGTTTGTGAAATTTCGAGATCAGGATCTCCGTGACAATGTTTGGTTTTCCAAAACCAAGCTAAAGGGTAGCGGAGTTACTCTATCTGAGTTCATGACTAAGGGCCGTCATGAGGCGTTCGTTGCTGCTCGGAAGCGGTTTGGTTTATCCCAGTGTTAGTCAAGAGATGGTTATGTTGTGGTGCTTGGGTCTGATAGCACGAAAGCACCGAGTGTACACCGTGGCTGAGGTGCTCGCCATTCCTGATGCAGCTGGTGGTGACCCCACTACCTCATCCTTGACTGCGGCGACGGCGGTGGCGGCATCTTCGGCTCCTAAGCCCTGTGTTACTACTGCTAGGGCCAGGAAGACGACGAAAAACTGATGGTAGTGGCGTGTTTTCTTGTGGTCTCGCTTTTATTCATTTAGTCCAGCAGCTCAATTCATATATTTTTTGTAACTTAGTTAATCAGTTAATTCAACTCTTTGCCATTCGCTTCTATGACAAAAATTTCATAATATATTTGCACTGGTTTGATGACTGATACTCTAATTATTTTAATTATTGCCCATTACAGGTAGATTAATTGATTATTTTTTATTGTTATAAAGTGATACTTATTTGGTCACGCCTGTCTCTTCTTTTTTTATATAAAAGGAGGCAAACGGGCATACGGTTCACCTGATGGTAAGTGAGCACCGGCTTCAATAAACAATTACACAATTTTAAATTAATTCAATAACACTTTCAACAGGTTTCAGAATACTACCCCTCAAATAAATTACCTGTTCAAGGAGAGTTCCTGTTATATATTTACGAGTTAATGGAAAAACCAGAGAATATAGACGAGAAAATGAGGCATCAAGCTTACACATTAGCTTGTTTAATGGAAACGGTAAGATCAAGGTAAAGAATACGTATATATATATACCTAGTCAGGTCATAAATTCTGTCACATGTTTAATATAAAATAATTGAAACAAGTTTATTCATTATGTAACCATTTATATACCAAAATTAACTTAACAAAACATAGATTCTTATGACACTAAAGTTTATTCAAAATGACCTCCGTGATTTTCAATACAGGCCTTTAATCTGCGCGGCGAGTCGTCTATCGCAGCACGAACGAGGTCCATGTCAATATCGGCGGCTGCGTAAGATTAGTTATCATGTTAAAGATGAGTGAAATTAATTTCACTATCGTCTGTAATGCTATTTAAAGACGGCGTAAGGCCGTTGAACAGCCTGGTTAAAGCCAAAAACAGAATCACATACTATTATAACATCTCACCAATATTCATTAAATTATTAACGTATTAATTGTTACGGTTAGATTCATTCAAACGTGTGGTAATATGTGAATATAGAAATCGTCAGAAAAGCAGACAGAATAGCACTACCAAATAAATGATGGCTTCCGATACACGAGGTATTCTTTCTGAAGATTTTTTTTTACGTGGTAGAGCCATGCTGCAGCTATTTTAGTAGTACCTAGTCAGGTCATAAATTCTGTCACATGTTTAATATAAAATAACTGAAACAAGTTTATTCAATATGTAACCAATTATATAGCAAAATGAACTTAACAAAACATAAATTCTTATGACACTAAAGTTTATTAAAAATTACCTCCGTGATTTTGAATACAGGCCTTCAATCTGCGCGGCCAGTCGTCTATCGGAGCACGAACGACGTCCATGTCAATATCGGCGGCTGCCTTAATCAAGGATGTCTTGAGTGACTCCAAATTGGGATGAGGCTTTGAGCACGCCTTTTCCTCCAAGTGTTGCCATATCTTGTAATCTAACGGATTCAAATCTGGACTGGAGGAGGGCCAGTCTTCGTGCCGGATGAATTCGATTTCACGCGCCGCCAGCCAGTCTTGTGTGCTCTTCGCTCTATGAGCTGGCGCCGAATCTTGTTGGAATACCCAGTGCCTGTTATTGAATATGGTATGAGAAACAGGTCCGTCAGGACTGTATTTTGATACACAACTGTATTCGTTTTTACACCTTTCTCACAAAATTATACCTCTGTTAAGCTCCAATAAGAAACTCCCAACCATACCATGAGCGAGGATGGAAAATGACCTCGTTGGACACGCGGAATACGGTTGCTCGCTTCTTCACAGCTTTTATCACTGCTGGAGTCCTAACAGACCGAGAGCGACCACTTCTTGACCTGTCATCTACACTAGAGTCTTCATTGTATCGATTGATGGTACGATAAATGAATCTTTTGGTTATATTCAAATTTTTCAGTATGTCAAAAATTTGAATTGGCGCGTAACCGCAACGATGCAACGCAATAACTGCAACACGGTCTTCTTTAAGCGTCGAATTTCGAATTCAATAAACTTTTTTGTAGCCAGCATTCTAAAGAAAAATATTTACTGTGTGACAATACTTATGATCTGACTAGGTATATATATATATATATATATATATTTGTTTATGTACACGCACCTAGCTGTCCCTACAAAGGTCTAACATACAGGGGCCCATACCGCTATTAGGTTCGACCGTCAACTAATTGTGGGGCTCAAATGCCTTATGGAAAATGTCCTATCTTACTACACAATAGGGAGAAAGCTAGGTAAATAAATAAGGCGTACCTGGTTCTGAGGGGAAGAAGAATCACAGGGCTCGTTCAGGCGTTAATTGTCGTGAATGTAAGTAGTGTGTGAGAAGTGTATGTATGTGTAACCTGAATTAGCCCTTTTTAATCAGCAGCAACCCTGAATCCAGCACCGCCAGCCTATGTGGTATCACTCCAGCGGCGTCACTCGGTGTCACTCAAAGTCTAACGTCCATTAGCACAAATCTATAATCTAATACGAACGCTTCCCGCGGGTCACAAAGTTTAGCGGTTTTAACCGACACAGGAAAATATCTCCGAGTTAAATGAAATGGCACAAAGCAACTTTTGTACGTGGTAGAGCCATGCTGCAGCTATATTAGTAGTATAGTTGTAGCACGAATGGGTCGGCTCGACCGGGGAAGGACCACGCTCTCACAGAATACCAGCGTCAAATAGCAGCTCAACACTGCTGTGTTTCGTATGGTGAGTGTAGAGAACCGGAGACCCTTCTTACTGGAAACGAGGTAATCCATCTTAGTCCTCACGGGTGGCAACACATCTGCATTTTGATTCGCAAACGAGGATAAATGTAGATGTCTATGGGCAACAGCAACCACTTCCCATCAGGTGGACTGTGTGCTCGTTTGTCACCATATACTATAAAAAAACTCGTTGACGCGAATTATTATTGTCAAGCACTTCAACCTGCAATCACTATGCAATTATGTAAATCACTTGCCAATGAATTTAGGTTAATCAATCAAATTATTACTGCTTCGTCGTCGCGTGAACGCACTAGGATAACCAAACGGCGTCTATTTTTCTAGACTCAACAAGAACCTCGTCGTTGCATAAATTTGCTAACAAACCGACACTACAGAGGGAGGTTATACCGAATGACCACGTCGTGCTAGACCGCACTGCTTTTTTATGACTTCCGCCGCGTCACGCCGTTCAACGGAGATTTCAGACTGACTCGTCGCGCGAGACGCCTCGGCCCACCGTCTCGTTAATCGACGCATCAGGTAACCGGGCATGAGCGGGGGAAACGCGCGCGAGGAGGAGAGGCCCGCGAGCAATCTCTGTTGCCATCGGACGTTAGCGCTCGTAATGCAGTTTTAAACATTTAGCATCTGGCGCAAATAAACCCCCGTCCCGGACATAAGGACTTATGTCCACGAGCAAACCAGCAAGCGGGACAGGATCGCGATGGCACGTTGCAAGACCGAATCTACAACCGAAACTAGGTCACCTTAGGCACCTCATCAGATCTTGCAACCTTAACCACCGCCTCAAAATCACAAGCCGGAGGGTCGAACCTCCACTGGATGCTCTTCCTGGACATCGCAGCACCTAAATAAGTGGTGTTACTGGACAGAAGTCCAACGACCTCCTTCAAACTCCTATCTGTGCCCCTATGATTCGTTCCGCAATCCGACCAGATCAGGTCTGAAAACAGCGACGCGATACGAAGCGGCCCAGCGTGGCCACCTAAGCTTCAGTGCAGAGGGCACCCACAAGTTCCACATGAACGGCGTCTGTGGAGAGAAAAACGAAACGCACAGATAGTCCTTAGTATGATTTTTCAAGCAATTAGGCATAACCAAACCATCCACCATATAATCATTTACTCAATTGTGCGGCAGCTGATTTCAATCTAATAATCTCACAACTAGCTAGCCCTTTCAGACATATAGTCCTATGCTCATATTTCAACCAATTTTCAAAAGCATCAATGTTCAACTACGGAATTAATTCAAACAAATTAATTTACCAATGCGCATAGATCAAACAGACAAATTAAACAAAACGATAAACGTAAGAGACAGCCCTATTTCTCTTTCCAAATAAATATCTTCGAAAGTGCTAACAAAAATGTGAAAACAAAGAGAGGATTTATTTTTATTTCCTTCGGCACAAATAGGGTTATTCAATTTCAATTTTCTTTTCAACAAAGCAAACACAATGATCAAATATATTTACAAACTATATGCACACGCATTCAAAGAGCACATCATTGTTACGTATTTTCTACTAACAACCGCTACAACTATAAAACATTTCGCGGAAAACCCAAAGCATTTTGATTTTTAATTTTTGACGGCTACGTGGCGCAGTGGCTTAGCAATCCGCTGGGGGCCGCGGGTTCGAATCCCGCACGGAACATGTAATTGTATTGCCTACAAATAATTGTTCCGGGTCTGGATGTTTGTCCTTGTGCAATTTATGTTTGTAAACTGCCTCCACGACACAGGAGAAAATACTAGTATGGGGGTAACGTTTTTTAAAAAAAAAAAAAACTAATTAAGTCCTCGACCAAACCAAATCTAATAGTCCTTAACAGCGTAATTCAACGCTCCCAAGAAGCCCTTATCTTCCCATCAACCAAGTGGAGGCCACACAGCATTATGAACCCGAATCCAATAGAGCGCGAGCGGCTAACAGTCGCCACTCGGGTTGTACGCCTTCACTGACGCCGTTGGCAACAGAACAGTTTGACAATGGGACTGTTGACGACTCAACGGCTCAGTGAAGGCGGCCGTGGTGGAGCTAGGACGGCAGCCCTAGCTAGGGCTGCCTCCATCAAAGGGGGGACAGCGGTACCTCAGCCGCGGCCACTCAGCTAACGGGGGTGAGAAGGGTCCAGCTGACCGCTGAGTGGCCGTGAAGTTCCTCTCCACACGCTGAGGGGGGACGACGACACCCCCGCCCCTGGGGGAACAACCCCCCGACTGGTTCGGGGAGGGACCCCTTTAAAACCCAGGGTCACGGTGGCCGGCAAACGAGTGCCGAGCGTCGCCTGTGGGAGTCGAGGGCGCGGCAGAGCCCAGAGAAGAAGCGCCGTTCGCACCCAGGCATAAAACGGCATGGTGCTTGCCCTGGCAATGCAGACAGGGCCGCTGGTGCGGGCAGTCTCGGTGGAGGTGCCTTTCCAAACAAGAGTAGCACCAGCGACGCTCCTTGGCGATAGTTTGCCTAGCCGGGATCGGCTTACTCAATAACTTCGGGTACGACGCCATCCAATGATCGGATGTTCGACAACAGGAGCAGGGGGACGCCTCCCTGGCCGCTAGGCCATTGTAAGATGGTAGGGAGCGGCGCCCTCCCACGGAAGCTCCGATCAGCTTTAAGAAGGTTGACGACGACTTGCTCGGCGGATCCCGCCTCTCACTGGGCACGGCTTGTGAGTCGTCAACAGTGCCCGCCGCGTTCTCAATCTGCCGGCACTGCTACTCCAAGAACCGCAACAAATCACTAAGGGCGGAATATAGGAGGCACCGTCCTCGCCATAACTCTCCTCAAAATGTATCCTAAGGTCGAGAGGTAGGCGGGACAGCACGATGTGGAGCAACAAGAAGGCCCATTCATCCACCGGCAAATCCAGCCGCCTCAACTCATTACAGGTCACCAAGACTGGATTCAAGAGGTCCGGACGTAGCCTGGCCCGGTCCCTAAGCAGTGGAAGGCTTAGAAGCTGCCTGACGTATTCGTCCTCAATTCGCCGGACGTTGGCGTATCTTCCGGCGAGGAGGTCCCTAGCAGTCTGGTAGGCGTCGTCCGACAATCTCAAATGGCCGACGACGCCTAGTGCCTCCCCCTCAAGTGAGGCTACGAGATACGCCATCTTCTGGCTTGGTGTCAAATCCCTCCGGGCATCCACTAGACTATCAATATGCCCTACAAAGGTCATCCAGTCGGAGAGGACTCCGGAGAACCTTGGCAGGTCCAGACTTGGGAGTCGTCCCAACAGCTCTTGCTGAGTAGGCCGCTTCCGAGGGGACTCGGGCAGGCCACTCATCAGAGCTTCATTAGCATACTTGGCCCCAGCCTCGATCAACTCGTCCGTGAGCGAAAAGAACTGCTCGTAGTCCACGAGGCAGGAGTCAAGGACTCCCTTTTCCACATCCGAATCCTCGAGCTCAGCGTAAGCGTCCTCCACTACGGCCCTTCGAGCATCGACCTGCTCAAGCCGCTTCCTCAGGTTATAGACCCTATCCGGTCGACCCATCAAAGCATTGGCGCTAGAGGCCCAGCGCAGCTCCGCCCTCAGGCAACGAATCAGTAGCTTGTACAATGGCATTACTACTAAATGCAAACTAATACGTGGCTCAAACACAAATCAAATTAACAAATAACAAATACTAGTACGATCAAATCAAGTTAAATACGAATTACACAAAATTAATTACTATTTATTAAATTAAATACAAATTATACTCCAATTTAAGGGACACACTACAGTCAATCAGCAAAATGCCTTACTCAAACAACCGACCCTTCGACAATTAATCTACTATAATTATACGCCAACAATAACTATCCGATTACGTGTAACTTTATCTACCTAGTCAAAATACCTGACGCGTACCTAGCCCTAACAAACTACGGGCGTGGTTCCTTCTTCTACCCGCCAACAACAAAAAATATTTATATGTCATTTTTATTACGTACTATTTTTATCTATATTACGGCTGGGCGATTGGAGAACCAATTAACCACGCTCTTGCTACCAGCAATGTACACGCATCTAGCTGTCCCTACATAGGTCTACCATACAGGGGCCCATATACAGCTGTTAGGTTCGACGGAAAACTAAGTGTGGGGCTCAAATACCTTACGGAAAATGTCCTATCATACTACACAATAGGGAGAAGGCTAGGTAAATAAATAAGACGTACCTGGTTCTGAGGCGAAGAAGGATCACAGGGTTCGTTCAGGCGTTTATTGTCGTGAATGTAAGTAGTGTGTGAGAAGTGTATGTATGTGTAACCTGAATTAGCCCTTTTTAATCAGCAGCAACCCTGACTCCAGCACCGCCAGCCTATGTGGTATCACTCCAGCGGCGTCACTCGGTGTCACTCAAAGTCTAGCGTCCATTAGCACAAATCTATAATCTAATACGAACGCTTCCCGCGGGTCACAAAGTTTAGCGGTTTTAACCGACACAGGAAAATATCTCCGAGTTAAATCAAATGGCACAGAGTATCTCGTTGATGCGAATTATTATTGTCAAGCACTTCAACTGGCAATCACTATGCAATTACGTAAATTACTTGCCAACGAATTTAGGTTAATCAATCAAATTATTACTGCTTCATCGTCGCGTGAACGCACTAGGATAACCAAACGGCGTCTATTTTTCTAGACTTAAAAAAAAAAACCTCGTCGTTGCATAAATTTGCTAACAAACCGACACTAAAAAGGAAGGTTATACCGGACGACCACGTCGTGCTAGACCACACTGCTTTTTTATGACTTCCGCCGCGTCACGCCGTTCAACGGAGATTTCAGACTGACTCGTTTCGCGATACGCTTGTGTTAGGGGTGGTTAACGATAGTAGTCGAATAGCGGATTCGAACCCACGACTTACACGCACCTAGCCATTAGGCTAAAAGTAAAGTAAAGTTGCAGCCTATATACATCCCATTGCTGGACACAGGCCTCCTCTCATTTCTGAGAGGGTTTAAGGGCTAGGAAATGCCCCAATGCGTTTTAACGAACTTCTAAATATTTTTTTTTTCTTATTTCTCAGACATGCAAGTATCCTCACGATGTTTTCCTTCACCGCCGAGCACGTGCTAAATCAGCACTTAAAATTGCAATTAACAATTTCATCGGTGCCAGCGGGGATCGAAACCGGGTTACTCGAGTACTGTGAAGCTTACAGCGAGCGCTAACCATCTGAGCTACCACGGCTATGGTATTAGGCTACTGTCACTTAATTATGAGAATATAACAGCTACAGTAAAAGTGTACTTACCGAAGTTGGTACATCAACCGAAATCTTCAACTCCCTTGACAGGACCCGCAATTCCAATGGGTACACCATCAACTTCGGGAGCTCAACACTCATTATTTTTATAGGACAGGGTGGAAAACGAGCACACAGTCCACCTGATGGTAAGTAGTTTCTGTGGCCCATAGACATCTACATCTATCCTCGTTTGCGAATCAAAATGCAGATGCGTTGTCACCCGTGAGGACTAAGATGGAATGCTTCTTTTCCAGTAAAAAGGGTCTGCAGATTTCTACACTCACCATACGGAATACAGCAGTGTTGAGCTGCCATTTTACGCTGGTATTCTGTGAGAGCATGGTCCTTCCCCAGTCGAGCCGACCCATTCGTGCTACAACTATACTACTAATATAGCTGCAGCATGGCTCTACCACGTAATAATACTCATTTAGAACTGAGTCCCGGGGAACCAACAGCAAGACAGATGAATTATTCAAGAGGCAAGAAAGCAACTTCAGAGCATTTAAAACGACAGTTTCTAACATAAATCTTAATGATATGACGGAGAAATGGGAGCAAGAAGATCTCCTCCGCTCTTTGCAGTCGCGATGCTCAGCTATCGGCAGTCTGCACTGGAACATCGACAGTGAGGTCCATGGAGCCGACCAAGAATATGAAAGCACTTTTTCATATTATGAACAACTACTCGTATATAATAACATCAAACAATGTATATACATATATTTAAAGGTTTTAAGAGATTTATTGTTATTGCGCTGTGCCCGAACAAGACAACTCCAACTTAGACTTATTATAACTATGAAGAAATCATCATTCCAAATTCCCCTGTTTACTCTTCCAAAACCGAAAAACTATGATTTCTTTTACAATTTTCTATCTAAATCCGTACTTTTGGCTAAACGAGAAGGTCGCTGCTCTTTCGACTCTGCCTATCTCTACGGGTATTCTGACAAATCAATCGTGATGCCATGTTATAAGTGATTAGACCTTTTAAACTCAATATCAACTAAAACATAAATAGTTAATTCTTTATTCTCATTCTCTTACTCCTCGTCACCAGTCTTTAAACAGTTCACTATAGACATGTGGTAGGTATATGCTGATAACGCCATACTTGGATTGGATTGGATGGATTGGCATAATTGACATGCAAAATCTACGATTCCCATCATCATCATCATTATAACAGCACTGCTAAACATAGGACTTCAACTTTTATAAGACACGGTCCTGAGCTACCAGCATCCGTTCCCTTGCATGATTCATTAAATCATCACTGTTTCCTAATACTGTGTTTGACAGTGCAATGCTGCCACTCGAGAACCTTTCTTCCTCATCAGTTTTTAGTTTTTCGAGATCTGATATGGCTCCGGTAATGATACGAGATGGTCATCATGGCATTAATCGTAGATCAGAAGAAACCATCGCGGCCCACCTACATACCTGTGTTGCCTTTTACGACACTAACCGGACACAAATTTAGTGGTTAATGAATATTAATGCACCAAAAGACACAAAGAACAGTTATTCAATGTAGGATTTCTGAAATATTTATTATTTGCAGATTCGAGCGTACTTCATAATTCAGGATTACGTTTTGGACAGTGCAAGAATGCAATGCAAAATGCCGTGTTGGCATTTAATACCTGACGTAAATCCTTCATGTAATACGCACTTGATACGGAACTTTACCAATGAAATTTTCAGGCAAAATATAGATGAATCCATTTACATCAAAATGGCTGACATTTTCAATGAGGTGAGAAAAATAACTGTAACTAACGCTCCTAATTGTTTACTTTTCAACAGTTTTTTTTTTTTATAGGAGATGGGGCAAACGAGCATGCGACTCACCTGATGGTAAGTGACTACCGCCGCCCATGAACAACTGCAACACCAGGGGAATCGCAGATGCGTTGCCGGCCTTTTAAAAAGGAGTACGCTCTTTTCTTGAAGGTCCCTAAGTCGTATCGGTCCGGAAAAATCGCTGATGGTAATCGATTCCACAAGGAGGTCGTGCGAGGAAGAAAACATCTTCTAAATCGCACAGTGGTGGACCGCCAATCATCCAGATGGTGTGGATGGTAGTAGTTTTCACAGTTTCAGTAGTTTTCACAACAGTAGTAGTCGGTCAGCCGGCCAACCCTATATATTCAACCTTGGGTATGTGTCTCCGGCAACGCCCTTCTAATAAGGGAACATTACATGAACACCTTCATGAACTTTTTTGATCCATTTTTTCAATTATATTAAAAATGTTATTTGTCTTTATTATTGCAATATAATCGACTTCTACTTATATTATTTAATACATTTTGAATATTTTAAACAGAGTTTTAATAAATTTTGAGTTTTTTAAAGACAATTTTATGCGTTTACTATACTATAATATTCAATATTCAAAATAAATATATTTGAACTTTATGCTTATTGTTGCATTTTAATTGTTTCAAATATAATTTTTAAGACATTTTAAAATGTCTTTATATTAAATTTAATTATTATTTAACAATAATAATTATGAGGTGTCGCAGTCTCCAACCTAACTCCCCCAAATCAACCACGCAGAGACCACATGGATCAAACCCACCAACTCCCATGGTCCGTATAACCGGTTGTTTGCCTTCCGGTTATTCAGACCAAACCATATGAGCTCACGGTACTTGTTCGTGATACTTTAAAACATGCTCTTTCTTTTGTCCCCGAAAATATAATTGTTTTGGCCAAATATAGGCATTTGAGACGCCATCCAATCACGTTCGACTTAGCAAATCGCCCGATGGTACCAGGTGTCACGCGCGTTGTGGGGAGGGGGCAGCGGAAGGCAGCTTCCCATCGTTTGGCGGTTTTTGCGGAACGAATCATAGGGGCACAGATAGTTGTTTGAAGGAGGTCGTCGGACTTTTGTCCAGTAACATGACTTATTTAGGTGCTGCGATGTCCAGGAAGGGTATCCAGTGGAGGTTCGACCCTCCTGCTTGCCCACATTGGGGCGGTATTTTTGAGGCGGTGGTTAGGATTGCAAGATCTGATGGGATGCCTAAGGTGGCCTAGTTTTGGTTGTAGATTCGGTCTTGCAACGTGCCGTCGCGACTCTGTCCCGCTTGCCAGTTTGCTCGCGGACATAAATCCTTATGTCCGAGAAGGGGGTTTGTTTTGGCCAAATATGCGCATTTGAGACGCCAGCCAATCAAGTTCGAATTAGCAAATCGCCCGATGGTACCAGTTGTCACGCGCGTTGTGGGGAGGGGGCAGCGGAAGTCAGCTTCCCTGCGTTTGGCGCTGGCGGGCGAGAGACATTAGATTCAGAGCAGCGGTGCGGTTAATCCACGTATTTTGTAGTGACCGCTGCAGCGTTTTTTCGCGCGACCAGTTTCAGTGGTGATCTAGATTTTAGTATTCGTGCGAGTTTAAATTCGCTATTAGTGATTTCGTGTTGATGTGCATTTTGCAATATTAAATTTGCTGTGAGTCGAATCGAGCCGCGTGGTTGCCTCTAATAGCGCCGATTTTGTTAACGGATTTGTGCAGCGACGAATAATTGTGTAGTCTAGAATATTAGACGCCAGGTTGGCCAATTATTGAGAAGTAAGTGTTTAATTGTACTGTTGCGTTAAGCGCCTTAAAAGGTCGCGTTCGGTTTTCGAAATCATTTGCTGTGGAGTGAACGTCAGTGAACTTTGACCGACCAGTCATGTGTCGTGCCGCGAGTTACGTTTTTTTGATTATAATTAACGGGATTAAGTTGTGTCTTGAAGTTAATTAAATGTACGATGAAATTGATAGACTGACATAGTGAATTGAAGAAAGAAATAGTCCATTGCTGCCGCCGCTGGAGAATACCACGCCGGGGGACGGTGCCGGAGTCAGGGTGGCTGCTGATTAAAAGGGCTTATTCAGGTTACACTGATGTACACTTCTCACACACTACTCACATTCACGACAATTACACCTGACAAGCCCTGGAAGCCTTCTTCGCCTCTGAACAGGTACGTACTATTTATTCACCTAGCCTTCTCCCTATTGTGTAGTATGATAAGACATTTTCCATAAGGCCAGTTGGGTCCCGCCCTTAGTTGTCCGTTAAACCTAACAGCTGTATGGGCCCCTGTATGGTAGACCTTTGTAGGGACAGCTAGGTGCGTGAACAATAATAAATATAAATTTGGAATGTTTCAGTGGCTTAATATGCCATGTGTACGTTTCTTATTCTTCTTAAAGCAACAAGATCACCATAATAAATAGACCTCAAAACAACAAAATAACCATAATAAATAGGTCCCGTCTCTTTTTTATATAAACATTTCATAATCAACAAAAAATCCACTTCATGATAATAATAAGACAGCAATCCATGTATATTAACAACCAACTTCAAACAAAAAACCACAGATGCAAGCCAGGATATTGTTTGGGCTCACTGTGCTAAACCGGAAAAAGTGCATTGTAGTCAGTAGCTACTATTACTACCGACTCTCTTTCCGAGGCTTGGGTGCTTTTCCAAGATGATGTAAATGTCGGTCGATATCACGATGATTTGAAAAAACCGGAAACGATATACAAATTTACTCTTCCTCTTTGTCTGATTATGGGACACACACACAAATATAAATATAAATTCCTGCCTTAGGTTCCAGCACTGCGATAAACTGCTTTACTGGGTTCTAAAGTATTGCTCTTGCACAAGCCTAATATTCAATCTCAAATCAGCAGCTATAGCCGGAAACTCTTCTTCATTGGCATTGGTTCTTCATTGGCATTGGCAATTCCAAAAAAATTGTTTATTCTTAATGTAAGTGATATTTAAAATATTTTACAGATATATTTACAAGTAGAAATGGGACAACATATGGATGTAGCCATTCAAAAGTCAAAAGACTACTCAAAATTTACAATGGATACCTATAATGTTATCCAAACTTATAAAGTGTCGTACTACTGTATTACTTCAGTGATACATATGGCCCTGGTATTATGTAACAAAACAAGTGAGGAATCATTCCAGTTTGTAGAAGATATATGTAATGATATGGGAGTAGTATTTCAGATTAATGTAAGTAGCTTAATTTTGTTATAATAAAACCACACTAATGTTATTTCCGTCGTCTATAGGAGTTATCCATTCATCTATTCATCCAGGCATTACAGCCTATCAAAGTCCAACATTGAACATAGAACTCACCCATATATTGTCTATGGGAAAATTTGCTATGGTAACCACTCTTGGCCGGCGAATTGGCAACCGCTGTTTCCCAATTTTGTGGAGTTATGTTATAAAGCTACGGGCAGACGTTTGTTTAATTTTTCCCCTGTCGTCTTTTGGTATGGGGATACGGGGTGATATGGGGGTAGTGGATATTTTAGACAGTCACTACACGTTGTATGTTCGGGGTTATAGTCGTTATCAAACAGCTAAAGTAACTCAATGGCGCAGTATAATATATTAAATAACTCACGCCAAAAATATGAAAGCTGCATGATTAGGTCAAATCCTAATATAAGTAAATTTAATTTGCATTTATAATTTGTTATGGATTTTCATCTTATTATAAAATAAATGTGTAAACTAAAAATACATTGAAACAAAACAAACTGAGATATTAAACGCTGTGGATGTATACTAAAGAGGTGTAATTTTCTTCTTATTGTTGAATGAGTAAAGTAAAATATCCCATAACTAACCCGTGAACTTTCATACTTCAATATACCGTAATTAATTGGGCTATCACAGAATATATATTTCTCACTGGCACTCAGATACCAATAACAACATAAAAATAATTATAAGAAACTATTCCACTTCTGATGTTAGAAGTTATTGTCAAAACTATTTAAATAAAAAAATCTCATGTTAGAAATTACGCTGAAGGTTAATTGTTTAAAAATAATAAAAGTGTGAGTTTCTGACGCATATGTAAACTACTCACTTTTCATATATCTCTTTCTCTCCTCTTTTCTGCTATCATCATCATTGCTATTATTACCTCCCTTCACAAATCTACTTCTGAACATAAGCCTCTCCCAAGGAATGTCACAAAGCACGATCCTGATCCACGTATAGCCATTGACCTCTATACATGGACACTATAGTAATCGATCTAATTCTAATTCTAATTTACAGAATGATTTTACCGATTATCTTTACGGTGATGGATCAATAGTGGGCAAATCTACTGCTATTCCCTTTGGAAAATGTACGTGGACTGCAGTAGCAGCACTTCAGCATTGTAACACAGAACAACGCAAAATTTTTGAAGAAAACTACGGCTGCTGGGACCCAGAATGTATCAAGCGCATTCGGGAATTGTACAAGGGTCTTAACATGCCAAAACTTTACAAAGAAGAAATTCATTCTCGATATAACACTTATTTACAGAAGATAAAGGAACTGCCTAAAGATGCTACTCCATCACCTGATATCTTTCTTAAGATTTTAGACTTTTTCCGAAGTTATACTGACGATTCATCACGATAAATTATTACATTTAAAACATTATAAATATACAATTTTATTGCTCACAATGCATAAAAATGGTTAAAGTCTTTAGGTTTTCAATCAGCTTCAAAAATGATATAAATTTTCATACATTTATCAATTCGACTGCATTTTTCTATGTCTGTATAGTGACATCTCTGAGGTTAGATAAACGTGTTGTCTGATTTACTTACCTATTATTTTGTAGTGATTACGTTTAAAATTTTATGGGATGCGATGGTAAATAAATTTGCCTTATTTTATTAATTAACCCAATTACTTAAATTTGCTTGTGAAAATTGCATAAATTTGTAAGAGAGAGCTTTATGGTGCCTGAAATTAAAACACGACTTTAGGTAGAAGAATTAACATTTCATAACTACGAGTAATAAAATGGTGTTATAAAATATCTTTCGTTTTATTTAGTTTAAGTATGTATAATGTTCGTAACAAATCGCATGTTTAATGAATCTTCGTATTTTTTACGTGGTGGAGCCATGCTGCAGCTATATTAGTAGTAAAGTTGTAGCACGAATGGGTCGGCTCGACCAGGGAAGAACCACGCTGTCACAGAATACCAGCGTAAAATGGCAGCTTAACACTGCTGTGTTTCGTATGGTGTGTGTAGAGATCCGGAGACCCTTTTAATGGAAAATAGGCAATCCATCTTAGTCCTCACGGGTGACAACGCATCTGCATTTTGATTCGCAAAAGAGGATAGATGTAGATGTCTATGGGCCGCAGCAACCACTTACCATCAGGTGGACTGTGTGCTGGTTTGTCACCCTATCCTATAAAAAAGTACAGCATGTTTCATAAGTGTTATTTATATACGTGATTGTTGTTTTCTAGTCCTCATTAAAGAAAGTTATATTAAAATTATATTTTTATATGGTCTTTATAGGTTTTATATTAGTTGTTTTCCTTTTTTTTGAGATTAATGTTTGTGTTTTTATTTGTGTCTTTAATTTAAATTGTTGATAAAATATTATTTTGATTGAGTATATTGTGCTGACCTATAATTGGAGTAACACATTTTATTACTTCTTCGTTAATTTAATTCATAGTGTTGGTGTTTGTAATATTTTATATCACCCCAGTTGCTTATTAAAAATTCATACGTCACATTCGCCGTGTATTGGCATCGTATGAAAAGCTACTGCCCCATATCATCCCGTGGGTGTCGTAAGAGGCGACAAAACCTGAAACAGGAGTGGGGAAAAAGCATTATACTGATAACAATTAAAAATGATTGAAAAACTGCGTGCAATGTTTTCTTATATTTACTTATTTATTTATAAAAGGAAAAGTAACAGCTATTTATTAACGCTATATGATACATATGTAAATCACAAGGTAAGCCTATTAAAAGTTCACAAATAGGTTGTAGGTTAGGTAAATACATACAATATATACGCTTGCGACCTTGCGACAGGACAAGGGCAAAGAGGCCCACGGCGGGTCCGGCGAGTGCGTTACATATTCATTGTTTTATTGCCGCTCGTAAAGTAGGGTGCGTATGATTTGAATTTCGATAGTTTTTAATTGACTTATTCATTTATTTCAAAACTTTTGTTTTTATTTTTTTAGTATACAAAGTTTACTTCATATTAATAATATTTCATAATTTGATTTATTTTAAATCTTAAAATATCATTGCGATGGGCTTCTACTCCGTTCACCTGTTACATCCAGTATAACAGTCCAGTAGTAATAAAGCTATGTTATCTATTAAATAAAGCAAATATGTGGAAGGTCTGAAATATGTAAAAGCATTATATTGAAAGAAATGGTACTTGATAAGAATTATTATAGTGGCGTGCAGACTGCTTCACAGTGTCCGAGACCAAGGTGAACTTAGACTCGCTAACCGATATGTCCTAGGCATATCAGCTTATTGCCGGTGGTAATTATTATTACGGCGGTATTACTTCTTGTAATGTATCTGCGGGTGTGCTGTGCTGCTGGTATGCAGGTGTTGACGATCCGAGCAGACATGCTGGGATCATATGAGAGATCTTGGGATGATGTTAGCCCGGACGATAGTCGTATTGATGCTTGTTGCGTTCTGCAGTTACAAGTATTTGACGGGTCGCTATTCTTAATGGCGCGCTCTGCGTCTTAGTTTGACACACACTTAAGTAACTTTGCCCAAGTTGAGTCCCTTCATGAAGGAGCTGTAGACTGTCTGACCTCCATGATGTTTACAACATAATAATATATCTCTGTAAATTTCTCACCTTTGATGATTGAAGGCAACTTGGTGGTGGGTGAGACACGCATGATCAAAAATGCATATATTCAAAGTCAGTGACCCTTTCTGATGGCGAATTATTATTGTTATCTTATAAATGCATTTTAGCTATATCTGCCTTTTGGCTATATCTGCCGTTGTATTGGTTGCTGATGCATTTATGTCGACATTATGCAGATGGTAGCTGGAGGGAAGAGACTATCTAGGCTGTGGCCGAAAGCCGCTCAACGTTGGGGTCCAACGGGTCATTCCCTTGAGGAAAACAGTAGACTCATGAAACACACTGCAGCTAGAAGCCGTGCTGATTATGCAATTGCTGGTGATGCCTTACACTTATATCTCCTCTGCACGAACGGTGATCTGGCAGGTGGTAGCACTCACGGAGGGCTTTTTATGGCCAGTGTTACTCTTATTCGACGTATTGTACTCAACCTAGTTCAGGCAGGTAGCTAATATTATAAACCTGACTTTTCTATTTTTATTTTGTAGATTCTACATTATTTAGCTACACATAGTTTAAATTTTATCATAGCATGTTTTGTTAGACTTATTGTTACTTTATTTAATTGTAATTATTTTTGTTCCTGTATGTAAACATGTGTAGTTGGACATGAAATAAATATTTATTATTATTATTGTCATCTGACGTAAATTCACTGTGGCTAAATTTGAATTGAATGATTCCATATGGCATTTACACGCATTGACATGCGCGACTTCGGTCGATGTTTATGCTTACGCGCTACTAATTTTTTTTTTTTTGCGCCCGAAGCAATTGGAATGGGCTACCTCGAAGGGAGGCAGAAAATGCATTACGCATACCACGATGGCCGGTCCATCGTGGTTATGAGGGACTCACTACCTACAAGGGGAACCTAAGTGATACCCTCTAAAAACTGCCTTTGGGGACTGGCAACCAGCTGTTGAAAGCTTCACATGCCGTATCGTAAAGCGACCCTCTTTTGGGAAAAGAGGGCGCAGCCGCGCTACTAAGGGGCCAAGCCCTCTTTTATTGGTTCGCCAGTTATTCGGGAAAAGCGCATTGGTTGGTTGGCACTCACCGTTTACGGCGTATACCTCCACCATTTTTTTTTTGAACGAAGCCCTTGTATTGGGTGTTTTATATAAATATTGTGATCAAAGCAGGAAGATATTAATTAATAAGGAATTGACTGTTGTGAACCTTATACTAGTGGAATAGGAACTATTTAATATTCTTAACCTTATTGAGCCCTTTATACATGAACGGAGTTCTTTAGCTAAAAATAATTATAAGGCACTATCAAATAACTTTCAATTGCTATAGTGAATATTCATTCTTCCAAAGAACACCTAAAAGTTACTAAACAAACACTATGTAAATATGGATCCTAACTAAGATGATCACGCCATACAGAAGAAGGATCCCTTTGGGAAAGATCAATATATATTGGTTTACTCTGGTCAAGAAAATTTTATATAATTATATACGGCCATTTTTATATATAGATAGGAGGAAAGGATCGCTACAATTTGCAGAAGAAACAGGATAGACGATATCAGTAATCAGAGCAAGCACTGTCGACTACGACCCTTGCCTCCCGGACCTCTGAAGAGTTCAGACGTTTTTAGTAAGACCAGTATATTGTGTCTTCTTTCAAATAAATATAACTATTTTATCAATTATCCAAATAGAAAAATAGGAGTGCATAAACGTTAGGAGAGCTATTTTGTGTGCAGGCACCCAAGTGACCAAACGCTCGACGCGTAGTCTAATAGAAACATAACTATCTCTTGCATCGGAGAGGCGTTGCGAAATCACACCCAATCAACAGTGCAGCTGCGTTTGTGTGTAAGGTACGTGCCACCTCAATATACGCTACTTTGTAAAACTGAGAACAGTTTGCACTGCTTAGTGTAGAAACACTAAGCAGTGCTGGTTGCCTAGTACTAATAGAAACATTACAATATATAATTAATAGAATTAGGCGTTACTTTGCGGAAATCCATTATATAAAAGGTTTTAGAAAAATATGTATAAAAGGCACTTGTTTTGGTTCGCCGCTCACTTAGCGGTTAGCCACCGTAGAGTCTATATCACTTGAGGATGCCTCGTGTACAGGCGAAACACGTGTCGTATTATCGTCAGTGGTGTGTCTTGCCTAGTGTAGTGGTGTTGGGAGTAGCGGTGCTGGGATTAGTGGTGACGGGGATAGTGCACGCAATTAAGGGAGGGCGGGAGGTACTCTTCATACTAGGTAAGACACATCATTTTATTTTATAACGCGGATATTTGCGAAGTAAATATTTCTAAAAGCTTTTACATTACAATATGGCGTTAAAACGAACGCCTCCGCTGAAACAACAAATTGCATCGGAAACTGACACGGAGAGCGAAGCTGGAAAGGTATCGGATACGCAAAATACAGACAGTTGCCATGTGACCATGGGACGGCTGAAGAAAAAAACGAGAAAATGAAGTTACATCCTTCTTGAATGTAGTACGTGGTATGTTTACTAAATTTGTCACAGAACAAAACATTAAACTACAAAGTTTTGAACCAACATTGGACGAAATCAAAACACAAAACAATAAAATTCAATCAGCTATAGATATTTTACCCTCCAAATACGATGACTTGCATATTGAGCTATAGAATTTGAAAAAAGAGCGGAAAGAACAAGTATATAATATTACATATAGCATCACTTGAAAATACATTATATATAGCACATTACTCACTGGGACTTCTATCTCCCTGTGTAATTAAAATGAAGATGCATCTTCAAGAGTTTTGACTGCTCAAGCTGTCGTGGGATGAGCAGTTTACACTAGAAATCAGAAAGACGTGGACTGAACAGTCGATTTGCCTGAACAAAATTCTCTACGTATTCCACGTTGTGTTATTTGTGACTCACCTAGTTTGTTTATATTTCATATTTTCTCGGACGCGTCTGAGCGTGCATATGGCGCCTGTTTATATATGCGTAGTGTTAACGATAACGGTGAGTTTTAGCATTGTTGATGGTGATGAGTTAAGTCGCGCCGCTAAAACCTTTTTATTTATAGGAGAGGGGACAAACGAGCATGCAGGTCACCTGATGGTAAGTGACTACCGCCGCCCATGAATAACTGCAACACCAAGGGAATTGCAGGTGAGATACCGGCCTTTTAAAAAGAGAGGTCGTATGCTGAAGAAAACTCCGCTAACGTGAAACCTACAGTGGTGGACCACCAAGCATCCAGACGGTGTGGATGGTATTGGTGTTGCTTTGCAAGCTACAACTATTTGTTAGAAATAGAGGTAGAGAAGACCGGAAATTGCGAGTGGAGGCATGTTCCAACAGAGTGCAATCCGGCCAATCATATTTCTCGCGGTGCGAGTTGCAAGGATGTTTCATCTATGAGTACGTAGTGGTCAGGACCTGAATTTTTAAAGAAAGAGGTCTCTCACTGGCCTGCAAATTTCTTAAATATTAATGACAAGTTGCCTGGCATTAAATCTTAAAATGTCATCCTCCACGGAAACTTCATCCTATATATTTATTGTTATTAGAATAACAATAAATATATAGGCGGTAATAAATTAATTTAATTTACACTTTTTTGAAAATATATACTAGATTAAATCAGGCCGTTGCCTATGTGCTGCGTTTTATTAATAATTGTAGAAAGCAATCCGTTCACGGTCCTCTCAGAAAGAGTTGCAAACCGCACTAAATCTTATTATAAGAATATCTCAGAGTGAATCATTAGAGGAGTACATCATACTAATTTAAACACAAAAGCTTACCAACTAAAAGTCCGTTGCGTAAATGTAATGTATTCATCAATGATAATAAAGTAATGCATGTTGTCGTCTTGAAAATACCGATTTTTTTTATAGAAGAAGGGGCAAATAAGCGTGCGGCTCACCTGATGGTAAGTGACTACCGATTTCCATGAACAACCGCAACACCAGGGGAATCGTAGATGTGTTGCCGGCCTTTTAGACAGGTGGAAGCTCTTTTCTTGAAGGTCCCTAACTCGTATTGGTCCGGAAAAAACGCCGGTAGTAAAAAATTCCACGGAGAAGTTGTATGAGGCAGAAAACTCCTGGTAAAACAAACAGTCGCGGACCGCCAAGCATCCAGATGGTGAGTATGGTATCGTGAATTTTGACGCGATGTGCGTTCGTGAAATTTAGCGGCTGGAATTAATCCGAACAATTCCTTGGAGCACTCCCCGTGGTAGATTCGATAGAAAATGCAAAGGGATACAACATCCATACGCAGTACCAGTGTATCAAGCCGATCAGAAAGAACTCGGTCGTCAACGATTCGAACCGCTCTGCGCTGGATGCGATCAAGTGGAAGGAGCTAGCACTAGGGTGCTCCGTCCCAAAGATGAGAACAGTATTTCATGTGAGGCCGGACTTGCGCTTTATAAAGTTGCAAGCGACACCCAGTCATTTCCTCATCGGACAGCCACTGGTAGCTCTTCCAGAATATCCTTATTAGGAAATAAATATGTCTGTTTATCTTGGTATCAATTTATTCAAAAAATGTCGCAACATTTCTAGTCTTGGTGGAGAAATGCATATCTTCATACTCTACAACAACGTTATAACAGACGTCGGTTTCGGAACCTCCAATAATGGATAAATAAGTATTAATTAATTATTTATTTATTTATTACAAAGTATAGTTATTTAATAACATCAGACAGTACAAATAAACTTACAAAAGTTTTGTAAGTTTATTCGTGACTTCGATCATGTTCAATCGGTTCGCGTAGCGACAACTTATTTAATGACATATATAAAGTGTGTGAAGGATGTGACAAAATAGCAAGATTTTTTTTAACTAGGTGTGTACCAAAGCAAAATATGGTTAGTATTAAATGACAATTAGAAATTAGGATAATAATGTTTATAATTATGTGTATCTATGTATATATTTATTAGTCATTATTTTTATTTATGTATATTATACCTAGTAAGGTCATAAGTATTGTCACACAGTAAAAACTTTTCTTTTAGAATGCTGGCCACAAAAAAGTTTATTGAATTCGAATTTCGAATTTTTCATGAAAATAAAACTGTATACTTTTTAGAATTTTACTCGTTTTTAAATATGGAGTGGACGCTTAAAGAAGACCGTGTTGCAGTTATTGCATCATTTTCATCATTTGAATATAACCAAAAGATTCGTTTATCGTACCATCAAACGATACAATGAAGACTCTAGTGTAGATGACAGGTCAAGAAGTGGTCGCCCTCGGTCTGTTAGGACTCCAGCAGTGATAAAAGCTGTGAAGGCGCGAATTCAAAGAAATCTCAAACGTAAGCAGAAACTGATGGCCCTTCAGATGGGGTTGAGCAGAACCACGGTGAAAAGGGTGTTAAATGAAGACTTAGGGCTTCGGGCATATCAAAAAAAAAACCGGACATCGTTTGAATACTCGTCTAATGGACCTGAGACTGAAGAGATGTCGCGCTTTGTTGAAGCGGTACGCGGGAAAAAAATATCGGGAAATTCTTTTTTCGAGTGAAAAAATTTTTACCGTAGAAGAGAGATACAACAAACAAAAGGATAAGGTGTACGCACACAGTAGTGAAGAAGCGAGCAACCGTATTCCGCGTGTCCAACGAGGTCATTTTCCATCCTCGCTCATGGTATGGTTGGGAGTTTCTTATTGGGGCTTAACAGAGGTACATTTTTGTGAGAAAGGTGTAAAAACGAATGCAGTTGTGTATCAAAATACAGTCCTGACGAACCTTGTGGAACCTGTTTCTCATACCATGTTCAATAACAGGCACTGGGTAATCCAACAAGATCCTGCGCCAGCTCATAGAGCGAAGAGCACACAAGGCTGGCTGGCGGCGCGTGAAATTGACTTCATCCGGCACGAAGACTGGCCCTCCTCCAGTCCAGATTTGAATCCGTTAGATTACAAGATATGGCAACACTTGCTGGAAAAGGCGTGCTCAAAGCCTCATCCCAATTTGGAGTCACTCAAGACATCCTTGATTAAGGCAGCCGCCGATATTGACATGGACCTCGTTCGTGCTGCGATAGACGACTGGCCGCGCAGATTGAAGGCCTGTATTCAAAATCACGGAGGTCATTTTGAATAAACTTTAATGGCATAAGAATCTATGTTTTGTTAAGTTCAATTGTTATATAAATGGTTACATAATGAATAAACTTGTTTCAATTATTTTATATTAAACATGTGACAGAATTTATGACCTGACTAGGTATTATGATGTGTGTTAGTGGATATATTTTTATATTTTAGTTTAAATTATTATTATGTATCGTTAACAGTTTGTCGATAAATACTGTTTAAGCATATATTTCATATTTTTTTCAGTAAGTTCATTTTTTATTGGTTTGGGAATTTGGTCTAAAAGAGCGGGAATTTGATATTGTAATCTAAATTTTCCGTACACATTTTTGTATTTTGGGATAATAGTATATGGATTAAGGGCTTGACGAGTAAGTTTTGTATAAATACGGCTAATTTTTAATTCTTTCTTGCCATAATTTTCAAGTAGCAATAGGTATTTCACTTTGTCATGTACTGGTAGTATTTTGCAATGATGGAAAAGACCATAAGGATTTTTTTTATATTTATCTTTTATTTTGAGAGGGGTGATACATTTAAGGATGCGCAACTGTAGCTCGTATATTTTTTCAAGGTGGGTTTTATTTTTTATATTTTTTATCCTCTATGGGAGACAATTTGCGCTATTTCCATTGGAAATGCGGTCGGTTAGTCAAATTGTTACCTGGTTAGTACGGAATAGTAGGAGCCGCGGAAGTAAAGACTCAAAATGGCCTATTGGTTAGAACAGTTTCTAAGTTATATCGGTTACCTTTGGTGAGTGAGATAAAAGGTTTTTTCAAATAAGTATCACTTATTAAGAGCTGGTAGTTTTTCACAACATTTTTATGGATTTTTTAAGCACAGACCTTGACTTTTATTAATTACTTTCTCACTTTTTTCTTTTCATTTTTTTCTTTGTCTTTTTATTTTTATTTAATTATAGTTTTTTAACTGTAAGTATAGAACCTGGTGATCTTTAAACTCGCCATATCTTTTATGATGTTAAGGCAGCTACTACGTATGTGTACAAGACAAAAAAATTGTAAAAAATAATACAAGACAAAAATAATATAAGAAAAGAAAATTGTAATGTTTAAGTTTTTTTAACAAATTAGATAGTATTCGTACTATGATCTCCATCACTAAACCATGTTTATAATAAATAAATTATTACAAATTTCACAAAAATATTTTATTATTGTTATTATCCATTAACAAAAACAGATTAACATTTCCACAGATGGCGTTCGTTGAGTTACGAAATGCTTTGCAATCTTCCTACTTTAAGTAATGATAACTTCGTAAACTTTTTGTACACTAATCTATGTTGTGATCGTGAATTGCGTTCATTAGTACCTTAGTGCTCCCATCAAATGTTATGTCGGTGAACAGTGTGGTTTAAATGCTTATTTCTTTGTGTAAGCCCCAGAATTCACTCAGTGTCAAAATACTTAATAGTCTATTTACCCACATATTAGCGCAAATACATAGTGTCAATTTGTTCGTGCTGACTACATGCTAACCACTTTTACAGCGCCATCTATAGTGATTAGTGCGCATTACTGTCCACCAGCGGCGGCGCATCTCCGCACTGTTACGGTGCCATCTAGTCATTAGTGCGCATTACTATCCACCAGTGCCAGCGCATCTCCGCATCGTCTAGCAATAGCATCCCTACAAGACATCCGCAAACATTATCTCCATTCTATACTCATCGATAAAGGCCGCTACGTGTTCCATAAACAATGAATTGTAATGCTTGTAATCAACATCTTGAAGTTGATAGCTGCTTACACTGTCGATTGTGCAAACACGATTATTATTATAAATTCTTGAACATTAGTTTTAACCAATTTACAGCTCTGCCCGAGGATTTCTTTTCATCTGGAGTATGCCCTGCCTGCACTAACATAACGAAACGTAAGAATAGGGTTACTTATAACACCCCAGTTCGCCTCAATCAGGTGCTGACAGCGGATGACGCGATGAATATATCTTTTGATCAAGAAACAATTTTTAAATAAAACTAATTTTACGGATTTTATCGCGTATATTAACTTATTTTTATATATTCCCGACGTTTCGGGTGCTTTCCAGCACCCGTGGTCACGGGGGACTGGAAAGACACAATCGGCAAAAATAAATTGGGTTGTGCTAATGATTTGAAAAATCCCACAACTACGTATAGAGGCGCATCTCAGTCGACTGCGAGCCAATAACTATGGAAAAAATTTCGCAACTTATGGATGATAAACTGAACTCTTTTCTTTCATTTTACTTGAATAACATAGACAAAATGATTCGTGACCGCATTGATGAGTTAAAGCAGGAATTTACAGTTACTACCGATTTTCTGCACAACGAGCAGCTAGATGTTAAAAAACAAATAGAACACCAAAAAAATACTGAGCTATCGAGTATGGACAACATGACTCGTAGTCTGAACTTAGAAGTTCATGTCGTTTCAGAAAATAAAACTGAAAATGTATTAGTACAGTACTACGTCGCAAACTATGCGACGTCGTAGGTGCAAACATAGAAGAATCATCAATCAGGGCATATCGCAAAGTATCCAAAATGAACCCCAAGTCCTCTCAGCCCCGTAAAATCTTAATTACCCTAGCATCGTCCCAACAGCGTAACTTTGTCATCTTGGCCGTCACCCGCTTCAATAAAAGCCACTCGGATGCCATGCTGAACTCGAGACATCTTGAGATGCCTGGGAACTCTAACAGAATTTATATCGCTGAGCATTTGTCTCCGGAGTTGAAGATGTTATACGCCGAAACTCGTCAATTTGCCGCTGATAACAATTATAAATACTCTTGGGTGTGATATGGCAAGATTTACACACGTCAAGACGACTTTTCCAGCGAAACTCTGAATAAAATTCTAACTGTTTAACTGAGCTAACAAAGCCCTCCCGGAAATAAAAATATATTACATAATTATATATTAACTTACTTAAAACCACAACATTATATTTACCCAATACTCTGTACTTTTTTTGTTTTAAATGGAAATATTTTATCAGAACGTCAATACAACAAGGTCGAAATTGCAATAAATCCACATTAATTAACTAAAAAGCAACTATGACTTCATCTCTATTGTTGATACTAACCTAACTGATGATATTTGTAACAGCGAAATCTTTGATTCCAGGTATCACGTTTTCCGTAGGGAAAGACAAACTACAACTAATATAAAAATGGACGGCGGCGAAGTAGCAATTGCTATTAAAAAAATGTTATTCGTCAACAGTTATGGGAAACTCACCTAGAAGGCATGTGGATTACGAATCGAATCACATTCACCTTAGATGATCTTATTATATTTTACAATAACTACCAAAATATTATTTTATAGGTGAACGAAAAAAATAAATTTATTTGTGTCGGGGACTACAATAACCCTGCAGGGCTAGCATGGCAAGAGACAATTTATTCCCGGGGAAAGGACAAAATGTTTATCCCCTCGCTTAGTTTTATCCACCCTTCGAGCATGGGCACACCGGTGCATATAATATCCACAGTAGATAAAATGGAGTTTTGAATGCTTGTGCGTATGTTTTTGTAATTGTATTTGATCATCGTGTTTTGTTGAATAGAAAATTGAAATTGAATTGTGTGCCTTTTGAATGCTTGTGCATATGTTTGTAATTGTAGTTGATTACTGTGTTTGTTTGTTGCGCGGAAAACTGAAATTGAATTATGTGCCCTTTTGAATGCTTGGGCATATGTTTTGTAATTGTATTTGATTATTGCGTCTGTTCTGCTGAAAGGAAAGTTTGAATTCATTTGAGATTGAATGACGCGTTATTTGGATATTTGTATATATGTTTTGTGGATGTGTTTTGTCATGGTGTTTTGTTGAAGAAAAATCTGAGATTGGATAACCCTATTTGTGCCGAAAGAAATAAAGAGTCAATCCTCCTTTGGTTTTCGCATTTGTAGGAACTGTCTAAGATATTTATTTGAAATGAGAAATAGGGCTGTCTCTTACGTTTATTGTTTTGTTTAATTTGTCAGTTGACCTATGTGCATCGGTGATTGGTTTGTTTGAATTAATTCTGTAGTTGAACATTGATGCATTTGAAATATTAGTTAAAATATGAGCATAGGACTGCTTGTCTAACAGGCTAGCTAGTTTTGGAGATTATCAGATTGAAATCAGCTTCCGCACTATTTAGTAAATGATTATATGGTGGATGGCTTGGTTATGCCTACTTGTTTGAAAATTCATACTAGGGACTATCTGTGCGTTTCGTTTGGCTCTCCACAGACGACATTCATGTGGAATTTGTGGGTGCTCTCTGCGCTGAAGCTTAGGAGGCCGCGCTGGGCCGCTTCTTGTCGCGTCGCTGTTTGCAGACCTGATCCGGTCGGATTGCGGAACGAATCATAGGGGACACCTCTTTCAAACACAGATAGGTGTTTGAAAGAGGTCGTCGGACTTCTGTCCAGTACAGGACTTGTAAAGGTGCTGTGATGCTCACCAGGGGCATCCAGCGGAGGTTGACCCTCCGGCTTGCCACATTGGGGCTATCTCTTGAGGCGGTGGCTAGGGTTGCAAGATCTGATGGGGTGCCTAAGGTGGCCTAGTTTTGGTGTAGATTAGGTCTTGCAACGTGCCGTCGCGACCCTGTCTGGCCTGTCGGTTTGCTCGCGGACATAAGTCCTTGTGTCCGGTACGGGGGTTTATTTATGCCCAAATTTGGTTATGTTAGGACGGCACCCAATCACCTTCGACTTTGCCAATCGCCCGATCGTACCAGGTGTCACGTGTGTCGAAGAGGGGGCAGCGGAAGGGAGCTTCCCAGCGTCTTCGCGGTCGGGCGAGACAGTAGGTGACGAGAGTAGCTTGGGAGCAGCGACCCGGTTAGGCCGAGGGTTTCGGCTACCGCTGCGGAAGTTTGCGCGAGACCTGTTACGAGTGATTAGGGTCTAGAATTTGGGTTTCGGCGCGACTTCGCTACGTAATTGGGTTTCGTGAAATCCGCCTCGGATTTGGTGGTCTAGGATTTAGGTTTCCGTACCAGAGGCCTTTATGGGGTTTTACGGTTTAAGTAAATTCTTTGAAAGTAATTGTGTATCTTAGCTAGATGAATTACGTGCTTCTTCGTCACGTAGATATGTGAATTGTGCGATAGTAAACTCGTGCCAGAGTGCGGAATAGTGTACGCGCGTTGAATAGATATACGGTCTAGGATTCAAACCGCGCATTCCTAGTTTGAGAGCTTCTCCCGGTTAATTGGCAAGATATCGTTATAATTGTGTCGTCGAGTTAGTGCCTTTTGTGTTTTGTTGCCTAGTTAAATTAATTTGCGTGTCAACGAGGCGTATTTTGACTCTATCGCGGCGTGTTATTCTGGTGCCGAATTTATAATTTGTGATAAGTGAATCCGGGACATTCAATGTCGAAAGCTGTGCTACTGTCCTTGCCGTGTCGGATATCACGTGTTCGATTCTGCGATGAGTGTGGAATTAGGCGAATTGAAGTTAGTTAAATGTACAATGAAGCTGAGAGACTGAGTAGTGACAGTGAAGAAAGAAGTGGTCCGGCGCTGAAGCCTGCTGGAGCGATGCAGCATTTTGGGGCAGCCTGGAGCTCGGCCGCTGCTGATCGCCTAAACTTGCTCAGGTCGCAGATATTTACACCTCACTGTACACTACTCGCCATCCACTATTACACACACTCACGGCCTGCCCAAGCCTTGGGGCGAAGTTAGCTTCGGATAATGGTAAGTACTATGTGTTTCTAGCTTTCTCCCATATAGTTTATTGTGATAGAATATATTCCACGAGGCCATATTGAAGCCCAACCTACGTCTGCCCGTCGAAGACGCTACTATGGGCCCCAGCCAGGATTTGAACTTTGTAAGAGCAGCCGTAGGCCGTAATAATAGGCTTTAAAGCTTCATTGAGTTCTTCACACACATATATAACACATTTTTATGCATCCGAAAAAGGCGTATAAATTCGTTGTCGGGGAATTCAAACGGATTACTCTGATCACGTATCGATCGCCGATGTAATTTCCTTTTTTGTTTTTCAATTGCTGACGCGAAAATGATGCTAAAGTAGGCTCGAGACATATTTTTAGTATCAATAAACTTAAATACAACTACAAATAAACTTAAACCCACGTCCAATGAACAAGGATAAAATTGTCCCTTTAAAATGTCAAAAAAGCATAATTTTTTATCCTTCATTTGACCCCATGCTACGGACGGGGGATATATGTCTACGCGTTATGTCAAACGGGGATATACTTCTCCTTTCCCCCGTTGCCCCCACTTTTGTCCCCACCCCATGCTAGCCGGGCTGGTATACAGTGGAGAGACATCTCAGGTCTCTCCTACTTGGCACCCTCCCCCTCCAATGACTACAAGTCGAGCCTCTTTACATAAAATGAAGGATAATGATTTGTTGTGTTTGGTTTAACTACCGCTTAAAAAAGTGTGTTGCTGAGAAAAAAAATCCACAAATTATATTAAAAAACTTAACATCCTCGAGATGTTTTCTTATTTTATTTCTTTATTTTATTATTTTCTTATTTCTTATGATGTCTTAATGTTATAAAAAATTATGTTGCCTCTACTGAGACTGAGTATCGTAACAATACAAAGCCTTTTGGTCTTTTTTTAAAGAATAAGTGTGAAAATCGAGCACACAGTCCACCTGATCGTAAGTGGTTGCTGCGGCTCATACACATCTACATCTATCCTCTATTACAAATCAAAATGCAGATGCGTTGTCTCCCGTGAGGACTCAGATAGGATGCCTCATTTCCAGTAAAAAGTGTCTTCGGTTCTCTACACTCACCATATAAAACACAGCAGCATTAAGCTGCTATTTTATGCTGGTATTCTGTGAGAGCGTGGTCTTTCCCCGGTCAAGCGGACCCATTCGTGCTACAACTATACTACTAATATATTTGCAACATGGCTCTACTACGTAATAACAGCAAACGTAAAGAGAGTAACTCGATACCACATTCGATGAAATATAACAACCTGGAAGCTTCTGATCATAAGGGCATATGTGACCTATTTTCAATTTATTTTGGTTGAGTTTTTGAAACTAATAGTACACATGACTCCTCCACTAACTCTATCGATGTCCCTGTCAACAGTACCCTAGCTTCTGCCTCAGTTACTGTTGAGAAACTCAATAATGTTATTAAAAGCATTTATTCTTCCAAGGGAGCTGGGCCAGATACAATACCTCATTTTTTCATCACGATCCGCGTAAATTAAATCAGTTTGCCACTCTGTATACTTTTTAACCAATCACTCAGTTCAGAAACTTTCAAAAAAGGAAATTGAGATTTTTGCAAAAACTACAGACCTATGAGTACAATGTCTTGCTGCGCAAAACTTTTCGAATCTGTTGTGTCTGAGCTCATTTCTAAACACATAAAAACTCTATTGTCAACCAACCAACATGGTTTTGTTAAAAATAAATCTACAATTACCAACTTACTACAATATTAAAAGTATTTATGTTGTGCTTTTGCTAAAAATGCTCAGGTAGATTCTATCTATACCGACTTCTCTAAGGCTTTTGATAAGGTTGACCATTTTTTCCTTCGTCTAAAGCTTTAAACTCAATAATGTTATTAAAAGCATTTATTCTTCCAAGGGAGCTGGGCCAGATACAATACCTCATTTTTTCATCACGATCCGCGTAAATTAAATCAGTTTGCCACTCTGTATACTTTTTAACCAATCACTCAGTTCAGAAACTTTCAAAAAAGGAAATTGAGATTTTTGCAAAAACTACAGACCTATGAGTACAATGTCTTGCTGCGCAAAACTTTTCGAATCTGTTGTGTCTGAGCTCATTTCTAATCACATAAAAACTCTATTGTCGACCAACCAACATGGTTTTGTTCATCATTATCATCATCATTACAGCCCTTCACAAGTCCACTGCTGAACATAGGCCTCCCCCAAAGAATGCCACAAAGCACGGTCCTGAGCCACCTGCATCCATCGACTTCCTGCATATCTTACCAGGTCGTCACTCCATCTAGTGGGGGGACGCCCTACACTTCGCCTGCCGGTACGAGGCTGCCACTCGAGAACCTTTCTTCCCCATCGGTTGTCGGTTCTTCGAGCTATATGGCCGGCCCATTGCCACTTCAGCTTACTAATCCGTTGGGCTATGTCGGTCACTCTAGTTCTACTGCGGATATCCTCATTTTTGAGTTTATCACGCAGAGAAACTCCGAGCATAGCCCTCTCCATAGCTCGCTGAGCGACCTTGAGCTTCCTCATCCGGCCAGCAGTGAAGGACCACGTCTCAGTTCCGTATGTCATCACTGGCAACACGCACTGGGTGTACAGTCTCGTTTTCAAGTTTTGAGGTATACCTGACAAGAAGATGTGCCGTAATTTCCCGAACGCTGCCCAACCGAGTTGAATCCGTCGATTGACCTCTCGGTCGAAGTTGGACTTACCTAGTCGGACTATTTGTCCCAGGTAAACATACTCGTCAACAACTTCGAGCTTAGTGTTCCCAACAACTACCTGCATAGGTGTGACATGGACATTAAACATGATCTTTGTTTTGTCCATGTTCATCTTAAGACCTATCCGTTGGGAAACACTATTGAGGTCATTGAGCATAGTGCTTAGGTCCTCCAGCGATTCTGCCATAAGGACTATATCATCGGCAAATCGAAGGTGAGTGATGTACTCGCCATTGATGTTGATACCGTATCCTTTCCAGTCCAGAAGCTTGAAAACATCTTCCAATGCAGCGGTAAAGAGTTTCGGGGATATGACGTCACCCTGTCTTACACCTCTCTGCAATTGGATAGGTTTCGTGCTCTGGTTCTGTACTCGGAAAGCCATCGTAGCCCTGCTGTACAAGCACTTCAACACTTCGATATACCGACAGTCAACTTGGCATCGCTGAAGGCACTGCAGCACCGCCCAAATTTCGACGGAATCAAAGGCTTTCTCATAGTCCACATACGCCAGACATAGTGGCAAATTGTACTCCTCGGACTTCTGTACAATTTGCCGAAGGGTATGTATGTGGTCTTTGGTGCTAAAGCCTTTTCGGAAACCGGCTTGTTCGGGAGGCTGGAAGTCGTCAAGTCTGCGCGCGAGACGGTTCGTAATGACTCTCGAAAACAGCACGTAGACGCGGCTCAGAAGGGAAATCGGTCTGTAGTTCTTCAAGAAAGCGTTGTCGCCTTTCTTGAAGAACAAGACCACCGCACTTCTGCTCCACGCCTCCGGTGTAATGCCACCATGGAGGACGGAATTAAAGAGCTTCTGAAGGACTTCAAGTACCGGTTTTCCACCCGCTTTCAGAAGCTCCGCTGTATTTCCATCCTCGCCTGGGCCTTGCCGTTTTTAAGGTGCTGGAGAGCCATTCTAATCTCGCTCAGACTGACGTCCGGGATATCATCGGAATAATGTCGGATAAGACTCGCTCTTGGATCGTTACTCACACTTGCGTGCGGCTCCAACGATGACGTGTACAGCTGCCCATAGAACCTCTCAATCTCACTCAAAATCTCAGGTGCCCCGGAAACGATGCTGCCACATTCTGTCTTCAGCTTTGACAGTTGGCGCTTTCTGGCAGACAGATCTCTGGCAAAGACTTTGGAGCCTTGGTTCCGCTCGATCGCTTCTTCAATACGAGCTGTATTGAAGTTGCGTAAGTCCCGCCGCATGCATTTGGAGATCTGTCTGTTCAGTTGCGTGTATGCTGTTAAATCTGTTGAAGAATGTAGCTTCATCTCCCGTCTAACAGCCATGAGATTAAGAGTGTGATCGGAGAGTTTTTGTGTTCTTCTGCGGCGGGTCTTGCAGAACTTAGCTCCGACCGCATGGACAGTTTCCACGAGCTTGTCATTCAAATCGTCCACTTCATTGCAGTCTTCTAGGCACTGAAAACGGTTTTGTAACTCGAGCTGAAAGGTTTCGGGACTTTGGATTAGAGCACGAGGGGGACGGAGCGTTGACTTCATTAGACGAGACCTCTCCAACTTAACGTTTAGGTTCAGTGTGCCTCTAACCATTCGGTGATCGCTGCCGGTTTTCACCCTCGCGATCACTGAGAAATCACTGAACAGTTGTCGTCTGGTAGTCATAATGAAGTCAATCTCATTTTTTGTCGAACCGTCGGGGCTCGACCAGGTCCACTTCCTGTGGGGCCGCTTCTGGAAGAAAGAGTTCATCATAAAGAGTCCCTCTTTCTCCATGAAGTCAGCCAACTGCTGGCCCCTTGGGTTTTGTTAAAAGTCCGCAAATGAGAGTCCGCCGAGTCAGAGTCCGCAAATGGGTATACATGACTCGCTACTTCAGTGATTCAAATCTTATTTGTTTCGAAGAAGTCAGCTAATGGCTTTTCGACGGTGAACTATCCAACCCAGTTCATGTTACCTCTGGTATCCCACAAGGCTCGATTCCTGGCCTTTTACTGTCCATTGCATTTATAAACGACCTTGTTGCGCAATTGAAAGGTCCCAGCTTACTATGCGCGGTCGATTTAAAAATTTTCTCCAAAGTGGCTACCCTTCAAGATGCTGAAGCACTACAATCTGATATCGAAACCTGGTGTACTGACAAGCACATGTGCTTAAATATTAATAAATGTATGGTATATTTCTTTACTAGAAAAACATATAAAACTAACATTAAATATACTCTCTATGGCCAAAAACTTAACAAGCAGAGTCAAGCTAATGATTTGGGTGTAATTTTCGAGGATAAATTGAGTTTTGGCAATCATTACAGTTATATTCCAATGAGGGGTGGTAAAATGTTGGATTTTGTCCTGCAAAACACTAAGCAGCTTAAAAAGCCGAACAGTATGGTATATGTATATATTTCACTTGTCCGGAGTGTTCTGGAATATGGTGCAGTCATTTGGTCTCCGTTTTACGCCGTACATACTGACCGCATTGAGAGCATTCAAAAAATATTCTTGAAATGTTTCTCTTTTCGTTATGGTTATCATCGCAATTTGGCCTCCTACACAGATAGGCTGCAGAAGTTCAACATGGTTACACTGGAAACGAGACGCATAAAGTACGGGATTATATATCTACATAAAATAGTACTCTACGATTGATTCTCCGTCCCTGCTTGCGTCGATTAACATAAATATTCACTACAGGGCCCGTGATCGCAAGCCTAAACTGTTTTCACTCCAAGTATACCGTAATAACATATCATATTACAACGCAGTGGTTAGGATGTGTCGCCACTACAATGACATATCCCAGGACCATCCAAATATTGATATTCTAAGTTCAAATCCAAATGTCTTCAATAGTACTATCCGTGATATTCTGAAATAACTGAAACTATTGGTCTCATCTGTTTTATGTTTCTACTATTTTTTGTTCTAGTTTTAAATCTGTAAAAGACCTCTTGTAATCTGTTGGATGGTTGATTGCAAAACCACTGTTTATTGAATGATTTATAACTTTAGCAGATGTAACTCTTTACAATGTACTTCATAAACACATGTTTTGGCTTACAGTTTAGTATAATTTTAAGAAACTTTTATCTTCCCAACTGTAAATTGTGTTGTGTTAATAAATAAAAAAAGAAACTCCTAGAAACATATTATTATGCATATAATGTTATATTTTTGCAACTAGCTGTCTACAATTTAGAAGGAAACTAATCTTTGAAAGAATTTGGTTTTCTTTTTTTGACATAAATTGGCATTAAATCAAGTCTGCGAACAATGATAATGTTAATATACTGACTTAAATAACAGAAGCACTGTAAAACAAAAGTAGTTTAAATTCAGTTTTAGGACTTCAATGACGTTTTTAAAAAAAGCGTTGTATACCTTTCCAATGTACTATATTGAACTGTAGTTAGTATCACAGCGGTTACCATTACAATGGCTTGTGGTAGAAAGTTATTGCAAATATCAAGGAATTGTGCACAATGGTCAGTTACACTTATTTATGCTTTGTTTTTTTAAATCATATCTGAGAATTTTTATTAGAAGTAAGAGCGAACGAACGAACCAAACGAACACGTAATGCACGCTATAGTAAGAGCGAAACGTCTGGTAGTCCATTTATAGGTATATATTTCGTTTATTTTGGTCACGCTACAATAAATCGCAGAGAGAAAATTGAAAAAAAAGATAAAATGAAGCAAAAGAGTACACTTCTATTTCTAAAAAAAGTCAGTAAGTCAGTTTTTTTAGTTATCTTAGAGATATACCATCTGTACCAGCCAGTATATACTTTTTAATATTACAAAGAGTTTGTAGCCAATTCTTACTTTTTATTGAATGCACCTCGTTTAAAACTATCGACATGTTATTAGTACATACATAATATTATTATTATATTACTTAGTCTGGGAAAGACTAATGCTCTTGAAAAGTTTCATGGATGTGAGCCTTGGCGTTGTAAAGGTGATTTAATCACCACGGTTGGCAGGCGGGTTGATGGTCATGTACCAGACTTTTCGCACTTTTAACGCTGCTGTGTTTAACCACTCTGCTGCAGTATGTTACATCTAAAGTAAAGGGATGGTTATATTGCCATCTATCGAAAGACCATTCTTGCGGCACCCAAGGAACGAAATTCTTTCAGAAGCAGAATCCTTTGCGCTCAACGGATTCTCTTGCGCCAGAACAGAAATACCCATTGATTTAATAACTTAACATACAAATAAAAATATTTAATAACATATACAGGACATCCGTTCAAAAAGCACCGACAACTGTTTCACGGAAATTTTTATCCGAATTTAAAAGTTTCTATCCCAGACTTATCGACACAGCGATGGCTCGTAACAAATATCTAAACGACACACATGTGAAAGACCGAATTAAAAAGGTATTGTGTGCTTATATTATTAAAATTTTTTAATCTTTACAACATATCCTAATACTAATAAGTATTTTGCAGCAATCAACCCATGAAGTGGTCAAAATTTGACAAAGGTGTACCAATTGAAAAATATTAAATACTCGTAAGATTTGTAACTTAAATCTATTTTGAAAAGAAATGATATCGACTATACGTCGTTTTTACGTGGTAGAACAATGCTGCAGCTATATTATTAGTATAGCTGTAACACAAACAGGTCACCTCGACAGGGGAAGGACCACACTCTCACAGAATACCAGCGTAAAATAGCAGTTTAATGCTTTTGTGTTCCGTTTGGTGAGTGTAGAGAACCGGACCCCCTTTTTACTGGAATCGAGATACTAGTCATCACGGGTCATAACGCATCTGCATTTTGGTTTGTAATCGACGATAGATATAGATATGTATGAGCCACAGCAACTACTTACCATCGGGTGGACTTTGTGCATATTAAAAACCCATGACAATGTAATAATTTTATAACTATGACCTAGTGTTCTTGCCAGGATCCACACATATCATGATCATTGCTTGTTATTTATTTTTTTAAACTCATTTATAATTTTTATACACTAACAACAACACTCTAAACAGGTTTTAGAATATTATTATCCCCTAAATAAGTTAATTACTCAAGGAGAGTTCCTGCTGTATATTTACGAGTTAATGGAAAAACCAGAGAATATAAACGAGAAAATGAAGCACCAAGCTTACGCTGTAGCTTGTTTGACAGAAACGGTAAGGTCGACGTACTCAATATACCTAGTATTTCTAATAATGAAATTATATAAAAATAATGTGATCAATCTGCTCATACAGCAATTAACTTAAGACCTGGCTAGGATGATGCCACAGCGTATATTGAGGGGATAAAGGCGGGGTTATTTACGCCTGGCGTTAACGAGATAGATATAAAATCCATAACATCTTTTTGGCAAATCCAATAGGCGCCGCTTTCTTGATGATGATGATGATGGATTTTCTTGTGTCACTATACAATAATCCAATAATGGAGCAAAAGTTATAATAGTATAGTAGGTGGTTCTATAAATTTCTTTCCTACCTAGAATTCAATCTACACATAATATGTGTTTTTTTACGTGGTAGAGCCATGCTGCAGCTATATTTCTAGTATAGTTGTAGCACGAATGGGTCGGCTCGACCGGGGTAGGACCACGCTCTCACAGAATACCAGCCTTAACGCTGCTGTGTTTCGTATGGTGAGTGTAGAGAACCAGAGACCCATTTGACTGGAAAAGAAGCATTCCATCTTAGTCCTCACGGGTGACAACGAATCTGCATTTTGATTCGCAAACGAGGATAGATGTAGATATCTATGGGCCGCAGCAACCACTTACCATCAGGTGGACTGTGTGCTCGTTTGTCACCCAATTCTATAAAAAAATACGCACATACCACAGCAATTATTAAAAGTGGGTTTTTTTTAATAAAATTTTAATAAATCTCACCAAATACAGTTTAAAATTGCAGGTTCAAGCGTACTTCATAATTCTGGATGACATTTTGGACAGTGCAAAAATGCGATGCAAAAGGCCGTGGTGGCATTTACTACCTGACGTAAACCCTTTATGCATAAACGACCTTAACTTAATGCGACACTTTTCAAATGAAATGTTAAGGCAAAATATAGATGAAACAATTTACAACAAATTAGCCGACATTTTCAATGAATTGAGAAAAAATCTAATTCAAAGTGCGCATCTAATTGTTTATTTTTCAGATTTTTTGAATCCAGTTGTCGACATAGAAATAATTGCAAATAGACTTGAGATGATACTCTGCCACGTAAAGGCCACATGGGCCGGGATCTGAACATTGAAGGCACACGATTCTGGTTTGGACTAATTAGCCTTATTAAAATCGCAAAGGATATGGAGAGTAGTGTATATTAAACTCCCTTTTTCTAAAACGCAAACTTAGATGCACGCGGACCATTTCTTCATCCGTAGTCAATCATCTCAAATTTAGTATGTATATACTCAATAGTATGCTTAAACCTTAACCATGTGTGCCCTATATAACTTCACCATTTTTCGTACTTCGTAGTAAATAATAATATTAAGTACTTTTATTATGTAGCTGTGAGCCTCACAAACTGTGCATACAAGTACGTAACTTCACACTGTGTTGTTATTGCATAACCTCACAGTGTGACACAGTGGTACTCACAGTGTAAGGCTGTGTACTTGTTATTCCAATTTATAAATTGATTACACTTGAAATGGAAAGCGAGTGAGTTTTCGAATATATGATTTACAGATTGATAGGGGATTATAACTTAATTTGTATGTTATTTTGTTAAGGGTTCGAAATAGTGAAGTTTATCACATATCTTCATTACTATCCGATGGACTTGAGAGGCGACATTCATTGAAGAGTGAAAATGCCGAAAATTACTTTATTCGTGCTACAATATTATGTTATTTGATTTTGATAATTAAAATAATTCATTTTTATTTCATTTCATTTGATATTTTATTTCACAATTTGTTTATTCTCGATCTCGGCTCTCGGTCTCTGTCAAGATTTTATTTTATTCTCGGCCTTGGTCTCGGTCTCGGCCGAGAATGATAAACCCGTCTTGGTAGAGCCTTGATATAGTGTTAATTTTTAATGTGAGCGCCGGTGTAAAAATGTCCACTACTGCATATCGTCCATTGGGTGTCGTAAGAGCCGACAGAAGAAAACTATCCAGGAGATGGGCAGCAGATAGTAATAAAAAATTAAAAAAATCGTTTGCCAACTCCCCTGCCAAACGTGGTTACTACGATGATCGCCAAATATGAGTAATCTATGTTCATTAGTGGACTCTTGATTGACTGTCACGATAACGTGAGTAATATTTAAAATATTCTTACAGATGTATATGCGACTAGAAATATCACAACATAGGGATACAATCACTGAAAAGTCAAAAGACTACTCGAAGTTCACCATTGATACACAAGCTTTTAAGGGCTCGTACTACTGTATTATATCAACAATACATATGGCCTTGGTATTATGTAACAAAGCTACTGAAGAATCATTCCAACTTGTAGAAGATATATGTAATGATATGGAAGTAGTCTATCAGATTAATGTAAGTTATTTAATTTTATCATTTTGAAGTGATATTGATGTTGTTTCTATCTTCCTTGATTTAAAAAAAATCCATGCATAATATATAAAAACTGTATCATAAGTGCGGTGTTTACAAATCTGTCTATGTAAAATGACTACGTTTAATAATGTTAGCTTGTTTTTCATCTTGTAACTTTTTTGCCAAGCAATTTAAAAAATTGTAACACGAGCAGAATTTAAGAAAAAACAACTTACGTCCAACTTCAAGAATGTCTCGACAAGCATTGGCCGAGGCGGCCGCGCGTAAATTAATTTGTATAATGTCTGACAACATTCACTAACAAATTTTACACGGTATCCTAGTGGAATCTCTGCTAGGTACAATTTTGTGTAGCGATTTAGTGTCATCTTTATAACTTTTTTATCGTGCCAATTATTATGAAGCGCATTTCTGTCTTTTTTTTTTACTTATTTTAAGCCAGTGCTTGACCACAATCCCACCTGGTGGTAAGTAGTGATGCAGCCTTACATGGTAAATCGCACTGTCTTATCATAACAAAAGCCTATTCACTCTTGCCTTGAAGACGCCCAGATTGTATTCGGATGGAAAGATAGACGCCAGCATGCTTCCTATAGAATACCGAGAGACTGGCTACTCTGCGCCTGTACTCGAGGTTGATAAGATTGGTTTCAACCAAATCAAGGTCACCAATGAGCCTCTTAGCACGTCTCTCCACTGAGTCCAATGCTGCCAGGTGGCATTTTCCAGCACCAGCCCATATGTGACAGCAGTACTCCATGCACGACTGGACTTGCGCTTTATATAAGGTAAAAAGCTGCCCCGGCGTGAAGTACCGCCGCACCCTTGCTAGGACACCAAGTTTCCTTGCGGCTGCTTTGGCTCTGGACTCAATGAACCGCCCATAGTTTAGGTACAGAGAAAATTTAATCCCTAACAACTGATGACGGTCAGTGTACTCCAAGGATACATTCCGAAAAGTAGGAGCCAAGGTGAGCGGGCTCCTCTTAGCGGTAAAAAGACACGCTTGTGTTTTGGAGGCATTAAATCTCACGAGGTTGGCATCGCTCCATTCGGAGACTGCCTGTAGTATGAGACACACACGCTCAACCATAGCCTCTCTTTCTGGCTGGATTTGATCCCGACTGGCCCGGGCGCTTTGTTGGTATCTCTCTACAACTGTGCTGTCGTCTGCATACCCATAGATACCGGAATGACCAGATTATTTATATTCTGTCTATACGGCCCTTTTTCGTGTGTTAAATATTTATAAAATGGTTTTCTTTTTTGACAATAATTACATCAAAGTAATCTCACGAAGTTTAAAAAGATAAAAGTTCTGCATCATCGCCTCATTAACAAAGATGTTACGGAAGTAACTTTACACAATGTAGAGTATAATAATGTATTTAGAATGCTGATGGGGCTGTACAGATTTTGAAGCGGTCCATATTCTATCAAATCGTTTACAGCTTGTAATAAATCGTTTTGAGATACTTGTATTATTAACACTTATGATACTTGATACGTGTTTAAGAGACATAAGACTTTCTTTGTGTCTTCATAAAAAGAATCATGTTTATTTGAAGTAGCAAATTACACATATCACTTACCTCATATAACATTCACGAGCATCCCCCAAATATTAATTTATAAATACTAAATTAATATTTGGCGGATGCCAAATATTAATTTAGTCTATGAACCTAACACATTTCAATAAAGAGCACTAAAAATAACTTAATAATTCATATAATCAGTCCAAGTATTATTGAATAAAAGACAAATAGCATACGCTTTTAAATAATAAAATAATCCTGTGTCAACCATAATTATTATCACCTAGACTCACATTACCTAAGACAAATAGTCCGACTAAATAAGTCCAACTTCGACCGAATCCGCCAATCGACGGATTCAACTCGGCTGGGCAGCGTTCGGGAAACTACGACACATCTTCTCGTCAGACATACCTCAAAACCTTAAAACGAAATTGTACAACCAGTGCGTGTTGCCAGTGATGACTTACGGATCTGAGACGTGGTCATTCACTGCTGGCCGTATGAGGGAGCTCAAGGTCGCTCAGCGAGCTATGGAGAGGGCTATGCTCGGGGTTTCTCTGCGTGCTTAACTTAGAAATGCGGATATCCGCAGTAGAACCAGAGTAACCGACATAGCACAACGGATTAGTAAGCTAAAGTGGCACTGGGCCGGCCATATAGCTCGACGAACCGACAACCGATGGGGAAGAAAGGTTCTCGAGTTACAGCCACGTACCGGTAGGCGAAGTGTAGGGCGACCCTCCACTAGATGAAGTGACGACCTGGTAAGACATGCAGGAAGTCGATGGAAGCAGGTGGCTCAGGACTGAGCTTTGTGGCATTCCTTGGGGGAGGCCTATGTTCAGCAGTGGACTTATGAAAGGCTGTAATGATGAAGAGACTAACATTAGGCTATTGAGACTATTAACAGTTGTAATAAGTCCTAATCCTTACTAACCTCACATATATTCTAAACATAGGAATACAATCTTTAAAAAAAACTAATGATCTGTGGTAGCTGAGGAGCTAGGTAGCGCAAGTATGAATATTTGAGAGATGACTATATATTTGTTCCATTTGCTGTAGAAATTATCGGTCCGCAGCGTCCACGTATGGTAAAGTTTCTTAAAGAACTGTATCCACGACTTGTTACCGCCGTTTGGGATAACAGGGTTGGTTGCTCAAAGGCTTAGTGCCATTCAGCGATGAAACGCAGCCAGCGTCCTTGGCCGCGGGGAGAAAAGCTGTATGATAACTTTAGTTTTAAATTGTATATTTTAATATAATGTAAATAGATGTATTGATTTTAACTAATAAAAGAACTATCTTCTTCTTATTTGCAGAATGATTTTACCGATTATCTTGACAGTGATGGATCAATAACGGGTAAATCTAATAATGACATCCCTGTTGGAAAATGTTCATGGCCTGCAGTAGCAGCGCTTCAGCACTGTAACAGAGAACAACGCAAAATCTTTGAAAAAAACTACGGAAGCTGGGACCCAGAATGTATCAAACGCATTTCTGGAATTGTACAACGATCTTAACATGCCAAAACTTTACAAAGAAAAAATGCAGTCTCGATATAACACCTATTTGCAGAAGGTTAACGCACTTCCTGAAGACGCTACACCATCACCCGACGTCTTTCTTAAAATTTTAGATTTTTATCGCAGTTACACCGATGATGTATCACGATATTATTATATTTAAAATCTGTACAAATTTATTGCTCGCAATGCATCAACCAGGTAAGGTCAATTCAAATTGTTTTAAATTATCATTATTTGATCATTATAATGCTTCAAATAAATAAATTACACTTTTGTTTTTCTATATGGTCATTTCCCGCTTCATTACGAACTTATTATACTTAAGGTTCAGAACATAAGGAGTCTTTCATTTTACTCGTAGGTTTATAAGTTTATAAGTTTTCCTTTCTACAGATATTCTTTATAGCACAATTTCCTTTATACAGTTCTAAGTTTTAGTTCCAGATGCCATATATTAGCTAATTATAATTTAATATGAGAATTCTGTAATTCAGTCTATTTAGACTATTTTCAATTTTTAGTGCTCTGATTTAAAATGCAAAAGCAAATAGGTAGAATATATAACTGAATATTTACCATGAAATCAGCTTGAAATACTACTAATTTCACTAGGAATCTCTTCGACATAACGGGTAAATTAATTATAGATATCAAAAACTAGACATTAAAAATTTCACGTGGCGTACCGTGCTCGGCGGCGAAGGAAAACATCGTTAGTCCGCCGACATGCTTTGGGGTAGCATGGCTAAAAGATCCATGCCCTAAAACTCCACTTAGAAATTAGAGAAGGCGTAATATTGACGCACACTACAATGTTCTTTATGTGTGCTTGACTTAATAAACTTGTTTCAAATAATACTCGTAGCTTATGAGGTCAATGCTAAAACACATTGTAAGTATAGAAAAATTATTAATGTTTTACCTTTTTGAGTAGACTAAGGAATGTCACAAGGTCAAGGTAACAACTTGATAGATTAAGTAATATATGCGCGAATTGAAAAATATGTATTATGTAAAATAGACATCGTTTGATATACTTTTTTTCTGTTTCATAATGTAAGGACTATTCATCAAACTAACAATTTCATTGGTGCCGGCGCGGATCGAACCCGGGTGGCCAGTTTTATTTTGTTATAACGTTACCAGCACTCTAGAAATAGTATATCTTGGGGCAGTTAACACAAGTATATAAATTTCACAAGGACAAACATCGAGACCCGGAAGAATTATTTGTAGGTCATTTTTGTTCCATGTGGGATTCGAACCCGCGGCCCTTAGTGCTACAACTCATTGCTAAGTCACTCCGCCACGCCAAATACATTTTTATAGTGATAAATATTATAATTGTAAATTGTTTATAAAATTATTAATAATTAAATAAATAATATCAGTTATCAAAGTATCAATCATGGTGCTGGGTTAAATTTTCATTCGTTTACACTAGTGTGGCCAGGTCCAGTGAGTCTAATTTCGGGGATAAGCTAAAATCAATAAATTTGGTTTTAAAATCGATACCGTTACAATGGCTACAAAAAACAGATTTTTGTAGCCATTCTGGTATAAATGGACGATGGTTTCAGAACCTCCGTTAATGTATGAGTTAGTATTAAACAAGGACGATAATTTACCCCTTTTCATTGGAAACACGGTCGGTTAGTCAAATTGTTACCTGGCAAGGACGGAATCGTTGGAGTCGCGGAAGTTTACGTGGTAGAGCCACGCTGCAGCTATATTAGTAGTATAGTTGTAGCACGAATGGGTAGGCTCGACCGGGGAAGGACCACGCTCTCACAGAATACCAGCGTCAAATAGCAGTTTACCACTGCTGTGTTTCGTATGGTGAGTGTAGAGAACCGGAGACCCTTTTTACTGGAAAAGAGGCATTCTATCTTAGTCTTCACGAGTGACAACGCATTTGCGTTTGGATTCGTAAACGAACATAAATGTAGATGTCCATGGGCCACAGCATCCACTTACCATCAGGTGGACTGTGTGCTCGTTTGTCACTCGATCCTATAAAAAAAAATGAAGACTCAAAATGGCCTATTGATTAAACCAGTTTCCAAGTTATCTCGGTTACCTTAAGGGCGGGTTCCTCGAGCATTGTAGTTTGCTTTGGATTTTCTGTGGGCACTGCATTAACGACATCTGGCTTTCGGATCTCAGCTGTCGGTCAGTTCGGTATCGCGCTCGAGAGTTTGTGACCACGTGGTTATAATATAAATATATTTGGTTATTCAGAAAATATTGTTCTAATATACAAAACAGTCGGTTGTATTATGTATATTCAAACATATGTGCAGTTTACCACTACGATTGTCAAAAAGATTGCGAGGATAGCAGCAAATAATCTAGGCCGGAAGCATCTTCAGGATCACATAGCTTCGCCATAGAAAACAGGTTAGTCATTTGACTTTTCAAAGAGATTACGATGCCTAAACCGAAGTAAAACCAAGTAAAACCAGGGCTAACCTTGCTCACCACTGAGTTAGCTGTAGAAGGCTTCCTAGCGTGTCCAAGAAGTATTATATAGAATTTTGATCTGGATTTCGATTGTTTGATTGAGGAAATAAGTGAAAATGTTTTTTCAAATAACGATAAGCCTTAGTGTGGGATGCTACTTACGTAGACACTCTGGCGGCCTCACATCTCAGGGGTACCTCGTTTAGAGTCGGGGCGGCATCAGAGGCAGCTGAACTGAGTAAGTGGCGCAAATATGAGTCTCTGAGAGACGACTACATATTTGTGCCATAGCTTGGAGCCTTTTAATATTTTTTTGTAGAGACTATGGGTCCGTGGGGTCCACGTGCGGTGAAGTTTCTAAAGGAACTCCATCTTCGGCTCGTCGTCACTGTTAGTGATAAGAGGGCTGGTTTTTTTCCCGCTCAAAGGCGAAGTGCAGCCATTCAGCGTGGAAACGCAGCCAGCGATCTTGACACGATACCGCGGGGAGTAGATCTGTGTGATAATTAAGTTACTAGTTTTAGTTCTTTTTTATTATAGTTTTTAATATTGTATATAATAAAATATTAAAATTATATTAATAACGATCACTTATTAAGAGCTGGTTGTTCTTCTTCACCAAAAAAGTAAGTACAAACCAGGTGATGTCTAAACTCACTATATCTTCCATGACGTCACTCCTAGACAAAAAACTTGTAGTGTATAAATTTATTTTAATAAATTTGATACCTAGTTTTCGTAATAGTTCGAAAATATTTCGACAATATATTTTATTAATGTTATTAGATTCCATTAACAGAAACTTTCAGAATCATATTACTATGCATATAATATATTTCTGCCACAGACTGTCTACAATTTAGAAGAAAACTTATCCTTAAAAATGAGGCTAATGGCATAAATTAACACTAAATCAAGTCGGGGAACAATGATAATGCTAACATTCTGACTTAAAGTACTATAAAACAAAATTAGATTAAATTCAGCTTTAAAACTTCAAAGACTGCTTTGTATTAATTTCAAATGTAGGTACTATATTGAACTGCAGTTAGTATCACAGTAGTTACTATCACAATGGCGACGTCAGGTTACATAACACACTTTCGCACGCTACTTACATACACCTTACTTATCACCTGACTGCGCCTTGTGGTCGACACTACCTTCGTAACTCGGTAAGTTTGTGTTTGTTTATCAGCCATTAGTTAATAATTATCCATAGGCCATTTGGGCCCGAACTTTCTGGTTGCCCGTCGAGTGAGCTACTAGGGGCGCTAGCCCAGTCGTCTTCTGTCGAGGCAACTAAGAGCCGTAACATATTAATAACGATCACTTATAAAGAGCTGGTAGTTCTTCTTCACAAAAAAAGTAAGTATAAAACCTGGTGATCTCTAAACTCACCATATCTATCTTGACGTCACTACTAGATAAAATAATTGTCCTGTATAAATTTATTTTAATAAATTTAATACCTACCTAATTTTCATAGTAGTTCGAAAATATTTCGCCAATATATTTTGTTGATGTTATTAGATTACATTAACAGAATATTCCAGAAACATATTATTATGCATATAATATATTTCTGTCATAGGCTGTCCACAATTTTAAAAAAAAACTTAGCCTTAAATATGTGGATAATGACATAAATTAACATTTAATCAAGTCTGCGACAATGATAATGCTAACATACTGACTTAAAGCACTATAAATCAAAAGTAGTTTAAATTCAGCTTTAAAACTTCAAAGACGTTTTTATAAATTGTGTTGTATTAATTTCAAATGTAAGTACAATATTGAACTGTAGTATCACAGTAGTTACTATCACAATGGTTTGCGGTAGAAAATTATTGCAAATATCAAGGATTTTACGCAATGGTTAGTTACACTTATTAATGCATTATATTTTTGTTATCATATCTGTGATTTTTTTATACAAAGAAGTAATAGCGACAAATAAACACGTATTCCACGCTATAGTAAAAGTGAAACGTCTAGTGGTTCATTTATATATTTGTTTATTTTGGGCATCACGCTACAATAAATTGCAGAGAAAATTGCGAAGGAGAGAAAGTGGACCAGATAAATACACTTCTATTTACAAAAACAAAAGATAGTCAGTGTTTGTCAGATATATCACAGATAGATCTTTACCAGCCAGTATTTACTTTTTAACATTCCAAAGAATTTCTTGTGAATTCTCACTTTCTATTGAACGCACCTCGCTTAAAATAGTCGATATGCTGTTAGTACATATTATTATTATACTGCGAAAGTTATATTTATATGATCTAACTTTTTTGTTTCCCTTATTTTTTATTTCAAAAGTTTTTATCTCCACACTTACGTTTCACCTTGTCTCATCTCGGCCGTCACCCGCTACAATAAAAGCAACACGGATGCCATGCTGAACTCGAGACATCTTGAGATGCCTGGGAACTGTAACAGAATTTATGTCGCTGAGCATTTGTCTCCGGAGATAAAGATGTAATACGCCGAAACTAGTCGATTTGCCGCAAATAACAATTATAAATACACTTGGGTGCGATATGGCAAGATTTACACTCGTCAGGACAACTCTTCCAGCGCAATTCTGATTAAATATTTTGTTTAACTAAGCTAACAAAACTCCCGCGGATATAAAAATATATTCCATAATTATATATTAACTAACTTAAAACTACAACATTATATTTACTCAGCATTGTGTACTTTTATTGTTTTAAATGGAAATATTTTATCAGAACCTCAATAGAATAAGCTTGAAAATGCATCAAATCCATATTAACATACTAAATAGCAACTATGACGTCCCCTATCTTTTGATTGTAGATATCACGTTTTCCGGAAGGATAGACAAACTACAAGTAAAATAAAAATGGACAGCGGCGGGTCGCGATTGCTATTAAAAAAATATAGTTTTATTCGTCAACAGTTATGGGAAACTCACCTGAAAGACATTTGGATTACTATTACTTTACTTCTAATCACTGCAACTTTAAAGTCTGCGTTTATTACTTACCTTCCTATGTCACCGTACATGATTATGTTTTACAATAAATACCAAAATATTATTTTAGAGACGAACTAAAATTATGAATTTATTTGTGTCGAAGACTACAATAACCGTGGTAAACAGTGAAGAGATATCTCAGGTCTCTCCGACTTGGCACCATCCCCCTCCACTGACCGCAATTTGAGCCTCATGCTAGAAACTGTTTCATTATTTGGTCTTTATCAGTTTAATGGAGTGCCCAATAGGAATGGTTTGTTCTTAGACTTGGTGTTTTGTACCTTTGAGTATGTCATTGTTAATGAGTGGTCTCTTTTAAGTCGTTTGGATAGACATAATCAAGCTCTTACTAATGAAATACTTCCCCAACAGAGTTACTTAATCCTTCCAAACGGTTAAATCATAAAAAAATGTAATTTTGATAGAGTAAAAACTGAACTTTCACACGACACTTTCACAATTCTACATTTAGATAAAGTAACTGCATTTTTAGACCATCTTAACTCCTTAAATTCTAAAATTCAGTTCACAATGGAGTTAGAGGCAAACAATTCTTTAGCTTTTCTAGATGTGTTAGTAATTCGGAATCCTGATAACACCTTGAGCCACACTGTATATAGAAAAAAGACCCATACAGATAGATATTTAAACGGTGATTCTCACCACCATCCTTCACAGTTAGCTACCGTGGGTAAATCTTTGTTTCAGAGAGCACGAGGGATCTGTGACAGTAAACACCTGGCCGCCGAGCTCCAACATGTCAAGCAAGTTTTGCACGACAATAAGCTTCGGGTCCCGCGCCTACGTCACAGTGAACGAGTGAAGCCGGCCACAGTCGAGCGAGTGCCTGCTGTACTGCCATATGTCAGAGGTGTCACTGACAAGATTGGCTACATCTTGAAGCGTGCTTCCATTAAAACATATTTCAAGCCGCCGAAGAAGATTAGTCAGTTTTTACCATCAGTCAAGTGTAATATTCCTCTGCAAGATGCAGGAGTGTACAAGCTGGATTGTGAATATGGTCTCTCTTATATAGGACAAACTAAAAGATCCATAAAAACCCGCGGTAAAGAACACATAGCTGATGTGAAGAATAGACACTCCGGGAAGTCTGCAGTCTGTGAACATGTACAGGATCGCCCCCGTCACTACATTAGATTTGATAGACCACAAATCCTCGCTAAAGAACACCGATTCCTTCCAAGGATGATTCGCGAGGCTATTGAAATCAAAAAAAATCCTAATTTCAATAGAGAAGATGGCTGGGTGCTACCATCTGCTTGGGATCCCATAATTAATAAAATTAAATCCCAACCCAAGCATACAACTGCAAGACTTCATGATACTGTAAGTTCATACTGCGTAGATCGGAACAAAAATTAATAATTTTTAATCTGGAGGTAGCCATGGTTAACTATGACATTGGGACGTCATATACCTCAGTCCCCCCCCGTGACCATGGGTGCTGTAAAGTGCTTGAAACCTCGGGAATGTAAAATAAGTTAATATACGCGATAAAATCCGTAAAATTAGTTTTATTTAAAAAACTGAACTCTCTACATACCTGTTGTCTTGTTCTGACATAAATGAAAATGTTGATGTAATTTATGACACTTTGCTTATCATTATCAGGAAACACATCCATTATTCACATAAAATTACGGATAATTACCCTGTTTGGTTTAACTACAACTTAAAAAAGTGTATTGCCGAGAAAATAAATTCCACAAATTATATAAAAAAAACTTAAAATCCTCGAGATGTTTTCTGTCTACTTCGTGCACGTAGCAAAAAATTAATGTCTCATTGTTATAAACATTTTGTTGCCTCTACTGAGACCGGGTTACATAACAATACAAAGCCTTTTCGTTTTTTTGTTAATAGCAAATGTACAGAGAGTAACACGATATAACATTCGATTAAAAATAACAGCCTTGAAGCTACTGATCATAAGGGAATATTTGGCCTATTTTCAATTTATTTTGGTTCAGTTTCTGAGACTAAAAGTTCTCATGACACCTCCACTAACTAAATCAATTTCCCTGTCAACAGTACCCTAGCTTCTGTCTCAGTTATTGTTAAGGAAGAATCAATGTTTTTAGCATTGATTCTTCCAAAGGAGCTGGGCCGGATACAATACCTCATTTTTTATCAAAATTCGCATAAATGAAATCAGTTTGCCACTCTGCATACTTTTTGATCAATCACACAGTTCGGTAATATTCCCTGACCGATGGAAGACGGCTCACATAGTGCCTATTTTCAAAAGTGGAATTAGCTCTATAGACAGACAGTATTAGACAGTATACTGATATGTCTGTAGTTTTCGCAAATAGCTCTATATGCGAAAACTACAGACCTCTCAGTATACTATCTTGTTGCGCGAAATTTTTCGAATTTGTTGGTTCTGAGCTCATTTATATTCATATTAAACCTCTTTTGTCGACCACACAACACGGTTATGTTAAAAATAAACCTACAATCACCAACTTAGTAGAATATAAAAACCATTTATGTTGTGCTTTTGCTAAAAATGTTCAGTTAGATTCTATCAATAATGACTTCCCTAAGGCTTTCGACAAGTTTGACTATTTTCTCCTTTGTCGAAAAATTTGACAAATGGGTATACATGGCTCGCTGTTTCGGTAAGTCAAATCGTATTTGTCTCGAAAGAGTTAGCTGATGGCTTTCAGGGGTGAACTATCCAACATAGTTGTCGTTAGATCAGGTGTCCCACAAAGGTTGATTCTCGGCCCTTTACTGTTCATTGCCTTTATAAACGACCTCGTTGCGCAATTGAAATGTCCCTGCTTACTATATACGGACGATTCAAAAATTTTCTCCGAAGTGGCTACCTTCGAAGATGCTGAAACAATACAAATGGATATCGAAACCGTGGCGAGATTGTGTACCGACAATCACATGTATTTAAATATTAATAAATATTTTGTACCTATTTTCCTTTATTAGAAAAAGAAATAAAGTTAACTTTAAATATACTCTCTATGGCCAAAAACTTAACAGGCAGAGTCAAACTAATGATTTGGTTGTAATATTCGATGATAAATTAATTTTTCGCGATCATTACAATTATAATCTTTTGAGGGGTGGTAAAATGCTGGATTTTGTCCTGCGAAACTCTAAGCAGCTTAAAAATCCAAAGTATATCTGTATAATTCACTTGTCCGGAGTGTTCTTGAATGTGGTGCAGTCATTTGGTCTCCGTTTTACGCCGTACATATTGACTGCATTTAGAGCATGCAAAAAATATTCTTAAAATTTCTCTTTTCGTCATTGTTACCATTGACATGCTAGGATTGATTCTTCATCTCTGCTTGCGTCAATTGCGATGCCCGTGACCGCAAGCCTTAACTGTTTTCACTCCGTGTACTGTAACAACACATCATATTACAACCCAGTGGTTAGGACGTTCGCTACTACAGTGATATATCCCAGGACCATCCAAATATTGATATTATAAATAGATAATTTCAAATCTAAATGTCTTCAATAGATCTATCCGTGATATTCTGAAATAACTGAAATATTTGGTATCATCTGTTTTATGTTTCCACTTACATTTGTTCTAGCTTCAAATATGTAACAGGCCTCTTGTAATCTGCCGGATTGTTGATTGCAAAACCACTGTTTATTAAATGATTTATAACTTTAGCAGATGTAACAATTTACTTCAGAAACACATGTTTTGACTTACAGTTTAGTACTTAATCATTTCATTTTAAGAAACCTTTATCTCCAAAACTGTAAACTGTATTGTGTTAATAAATAAAGAAAAAAAGAAACTCTTAGAAAAATATAATATTTTGCATATAATCTTATATTTCTGCAACAAGCTGTCTACAATTTAGAAGGAAACTAATCTTTGAAAGGCTTTGATTTTTTTTGACATAAATTAGCATTAAATCAAGTCTGCGAGCAATGATAATGTTAACATACTACTGACTTAAATAATAGAATCACTGTAAAACAAATGTAGTATAAATTCAGTTTTAGGACTTTAAAGACGTTTTTATAAAAATCGTACTATTGCTTTCCAATATACTATATTGAACTGCAGTTAGTATCACAGCGGTTACCATCACAATGGCTTGCAGTAGAAAGTTATTGCAAATATCAAGGAACTGTGCACAGTGGTCAGTTACACTTACTTATGCTTTGTTTTTTTTATCATATCTGTGAATTTCTGTTAGAAGCAAGAGCAACAAACGAGCACGTATTCTACGATATATAAGAGCGAAACGTCTGGTGGCCCAATTATATATTTGTTCATTTTTGTCAACAAGCTACAATAACTCGCAGAGAGAAAATTGAAAAAAAAAAGATAAAAGGGAGCAAATGAGTACACTTCTATTTCTAAAAAAAGATAGTCAGTGTTTTTAGTTATCTTACGTATATATCATCTTTACCAGCCAGTATTTATTTTTTAATATTCCAAAGAGTTTGTAGCCAATTCTCACTTTTCATTGAACGCATCTCGTTCAAAATAATAGATATGGTATTAGTACATATATAATATTATAATTATATTGCGTAACTTATATTATATTGTTTGTATGACTTAATTTTTTTGCTTGCTTCATTTTTTGTTTTAAAAGTTATCTCCATACTTAGGTTTCCATCAGAGCTGTGAAAGTATTTTACAACATGGACTGGACAAAGGCAAATCCGGAGCACAAAGGCTAATGTTTTAATCCGGGGCATAAAGACCAATATTCGAATCCAGAACGATTATTGGTAGTAAACTTTTCTTTTTACTTAGCCTATAAAAGACGAATGCTCCTGAAAATTTTACTGATGTGAGCCTTGGCGTTCTAAAAATGATTTAATCATTCCGATTGTACCAAACCTTTCGCACTTTTAACGCTGCTGCGTTTCACCGGTCTGGTGCTTTATATCACATCTATAGTAAAGGGATGGTTATATCGCCATCTATCGACAGCCCATTCTTACGACACCCAAGGAACGAAATTCTTTCAGAAGCAGAATCCTTTGCGCTCAACGGATTATCTTGCGCCAGAACAGAAATACCAATTTATTTAATAACTTAACATGCAAATAAATATATTTAATAATATTTACAGGGCACCCGTTCAAAAAGCACCGACAACTATTTCGCCAAAATTTTTATCTGAATTCAAAAGTTTGTATACCAGACTCATCGACACAGCGATGGCTCGTAACAAATATATAAACGACACACTTGTGAAGGACCGAATTAAAAAGGTACTGTAAACATTGTTTCTTACATATCCTAATTGCTATAGGCATTTTCTATTAATATTTCCATGAAGTGGTAAAAATTTGACGTAAGTGTAGCAATTCAAAAAATCTTTCAAAAAAGACTCGAAACAAAAACCTGTTTCAAAACAAATGAGGTTATCAACTGCAATCCGATATCCCGGCAAATATTACTGTGATTCAGTTTGCAGTCAATTACATTTAAATTTTTTGTGACAATAATACGTATACGTATAGTAATAATAATAATAATACGTACGTACGTACGTATAAACATGTATCTCTAATACTTAAATTTAGATTTAACATAAAGAGCAATGGCAGAAAAATAGTTGACAAAAATTATTACGTCTAGAAATAAGTTATATATAAAATGAGTTTTGTTATTTTCTATGATTTATAAAATAAAAATGTATTTTAATGAAAGCCACAGAAAAAAACAAACATTTAAGGGAATATCAAATGACTGAAATGAAGTGTTGCCGCTTAATGACTACCAACACAATACACAAACACAAAATATTTTTATATTAAGTTATTATTAGTAATAACTATACTATCAGAAATAATAAAAGTAAAAGTGATATGGTTGAAAATAAGTCTCTTACAAAGAACTTTCTAGAATAATACTTTATGTCAATCATAGTAATATGTAACTATTCCATTTAATGTTATGGCAACACCAGCTAAAAAAAAATGTCATTGTTTTTTTTACTGGCTTTACGGCTCTGGGTCCTAGCCCTTCTGGAAATGTCTCTGTATGACAAATGCCCTGGAGCCATGCCCGAAATATACATTTATAGTATGCAAATATATAATAGAGATACAATAATCTAAAAACTCTTAATTATGCAGGTAGGTACATTATGTTGATAATGTATTAAGCTAAAATCATACAACCACAGGAAGCATGACTTTTTCCAAGTGACATAAGACATAACCCAAAAAGATTGAAATCTAAATAACTTTATTTGACGCCTTCTCAGGACAAAATTCTTTGACAGAGTTATTAAGGGACTGACGCTTAACATTTTAAGATATTTTTGATTTAATAGACCATTCCTTCACAACTAATTTTATGTATGAAAGTCTGCCATTGTTCTTTAGCAATTTAAAAATAGTTCGCTTATTTTTTCTACTACCTACAATTTTTTCAAATATACGTTCATCTCATAAACTTAAAACCTTATTAACTTGGTTAATTTTGACCGGAAAAAATCATAAAACCTTTTTTATGTAAAATTTTATGCTCTACACATTTTTATGAGAAGCTTTTTGTCTCAATTTTATCTTTTTTGAGTAATTGCGGAAAAAACACAGACAAGAAAACTTTTAGACATTATTTTTGTACAATCAAAACTACATTATGTTTATCAAAAATGCAAAATTGAGTGCCAAATTTTTAACTTCAGAGCTTATTTGAATGGACTAACTGGCCGAGCCGGCTTAGAGCAGTTTATCTCTGTACGTGTAGAGATGCCAGTGCTCACGCAGACACGCGCCTCAAGCTTATAGTAGTGTACTTAACATAGCGCGGTTGTATGAAGCTTTGCCTCTCATCGGTTTCTTTACTCATGTGATATTACCCTCTTCCAAACATCTCAATATTCTGAAATTTTGTAGACGTATTAGAAACCCATGTCAACGCAATAATTTCATGAAAATGACCTAGTGTTCTCACCATCTACTCATCTCATGATCAATGCATGTTATTTAATTTTTTTAAACTCTAATATTTAATTTTTATACACTAATAACAACACTTGCAACAGGTTTCAGAATACAATCCCTTAAATAAGTTACCTATTCAAGGAGAGTTCCTGCTATATATTTACGAGTTAATGGAAAAACCGGACAATATAAATGATAAAATGAAACATCAAGCTTATACATTAGCTTCTTTGATAGAAACGGTAAGGTTGAGGTACCAAATAAATCTAATATTAGTAATAATTAAATTTTATAAAAAAGAATATGTTATCCATCTGCTAGGACCTGCAAAAATGAACTCAAGAACTGTCATGTCTTATTGAGATTTCTTATTGAGAGGACGATGGCGTAATCGGCAGGCGGTACGGGGAACAGGAGTGGAAGCGTATTCTGAGCGAGATTCTAGTTAATTTCTGCGTGTTGTACACCTACTACTTCTACGCCGTAATCAATTATCAACCATATGATCAACCATTTTATAAAAATCTTTAGTAAGAAGAAACATGATTAAAATGAATTGAGTCAATTTAAGATTAAGATGAAATTGAGCCATTTCTTCTTAATCTATTTTCATCATCATCAGATTGTTAAAGAATATGGGCCTTTCCCACTGTAAAAAGAATTTGCCCTAATCGTTCTGTAGCTATCCAGATGTTTGCATCTTTTACGCCGTTCACCGTTAGGGTTTTATTACGCCTGGCTTTAACGAGATGTAATGATTTCTTATATTTACGCGAAGACTAGGTACATATTAAATGAAACTATTTTTTTACGGATTTCATCAAATTTAATTCAACTTTTTAATTCGCGACGTTTCGGGTGCTTTACAGTGCCCATGGTTACGGCGAGGACTGATGTGTTTGACGTCCCGATGTCATAGTTAGCCCGAATACCTTCAGTTTTTGTATATTAATTTTTAGTCCGATCTAAGCAGAATGAGCTTACAGTATCTTGAATTCTTGAAGTGGTATGCTTGGTTTTGGATTTAATTTTATTAATTATAGGATCCCAAGCCATTCATATTCTCTATTGAAATTAGGATGTTTTTTTTTAAATTTCAATAGCCTCGCGAATTATCCTTGGTAGAAATCGGTGTTCTTTTACGAGGATTTGTGGTCTGTCAAATGTAATACACCTCAGTTACAACCACCTCAGTCCCCCCCCCCCCGTGACTATGGCTGCTGTAAAGCACCCGAAACGTCGGGAGTTAAAAAGTTAAATTAAACGCGATAAAATCCGTAAAAATTAGTTTCCTTTAATGTTAACGAGACGGTTATAAAAGCCACAACATCTTTTGGATAAATCCAATAGTCGCCGCTTACGACACGCATAGGTTGAAGTGAAGAAAATCCACCATTCATCAGTATGGTGGATTTTCTTATGTGTCAAGCATCCAATGATGGAGCAAAAAGTATAACAAGATACTAGGTGGTTGATCTGAACTGAACTGATCAAATACAGTTTAACATTGCAGATTCAAGCGTACTTTATAGTTCAGGATGACGTTATGGACAGTGCCAAAATGCGATGCAAAATGCCGTGTTGGCATTTACTACCTGACGTAAGACATATATGCATAAATGACCTCACCTTAATGCGACACTTTGCAAATGAAATGTTAAGGCAAAATATAGATGAATCCATTTACAACAAATTAGCCGATATTTTCAATGAGGTGAGAAAGAATCTACTTTATAGTATGCACCTAATTGTTTACTTTTAAGATTTTTTTTGAATCCAGTTTTCGACATAGAAATAATTTCAAAGATCCATGAAATGCTCACTCTGCCACTTGAAGGCCATATGGGATGGGAACTGAACATTGAAGGCACAAGATTCTGGCCTAAATAGAGCCATATTAGAATCGGAAAGGATAAGAAGAGTACTGTATATTAAACTCCGTTTTCCCACAATTCAAACTAAAATGCAGACAGACCATTACTTCCGCCGTAGTCAATCAACTGAGGCTAAGTATATACTCAGTAGCTTATATTATTTATAAGCCCTATTTAAATTCACATATGTTCAGTGCATCATATCGTTCATCAAAACATCAGGAGCATCCTGATAACAAATAAAAAATAATAAATGTCGTTTGCCAACACCCTACTAGCTACGACGATCGGCAAATATCTCCTTTCTATGAGTAATCTATGTTCAGTAGAGAAATTTTGATAGGTTTTAGCGCTAACGTAAGTAATATTTAAAATATTGTTACAGATGTATATGCAAATAGAAATAGCACAACAAAGGGATATAGCCCTTCAAAAGTCAAAAGACTACTCGAAGTTCACAATGGACACCTATAATCTTACACAAACTTTTAAGGCATCGTACTACTGTATTACTTCAACTATTTATATGGCCCTGATATTATGTAACAAAGCTACTGAGGAATCATTTCAGCTTGTAGACGATATATGTAATGATGTTGGGATAGTCTTTCAGATTCATGTAAGTTATTTAATTTTGTCTTATTAAAGTGAAGTAGGTAGATGTTGTCACCATCATTCCTGATAATTTAAAATGATGACGTGTAATCCTGTAAAATTATTATTATCATGTAACAGTTTTGCCAAGCAAATTATTAATATGGGAAGAATTTTAGAAAAACAACATACGTCTAACTTCAAGTATTGTCTCGGCAGACACTGGCCGAGGCAGCCGCAAGCTAGGGCGAGCGGGGAACTCAATTTTCATAAAATTATAGTAAAAATAAATTTGTAGTGTGTTTACAACATTGTCTATCAAATTACAAGCCTTTTCATTTGATATAAGTTTTATACGGTTTCGTAGTGGAATGTCAATCAATCAATCTTTATTTGCCAACCAAGTGTACATAAATGGTCTTATAATAATAACAATTTGTCTCAACTTAGTAGCCTTTTTCAGGAATTGCAAATTTGAGAAAGGAGATAAAATAAGTTATTACTTATTAAATACAAACATTATAGATTAATTAGATTAATGCATTAATAATACAGTCTAATTATATAACCGCCTTTTTCTTTTTTATGTATTTTTGTTGACTTAATATTTAGGTATATTAGTTCTGTTATTTGTGTAAAAGATATGTAATTTGTTATTCATGTTTTGCTTCAATGTATTCTTTATCTTTGTCATTTTTCTGTTAAGAATGCTTTTAGTTTTTTTAATGAAAAGTATAATCTTATTTTTAGTTTTTATGAGGATAGGTAATTTATTGTATATTTTTATAGCCATGTAGTATTGACTCTGGGTTAGCATTTCAGTTCTTGATGGTGGTAGATGTAGTCCGTCTCTGTGACGTGTCTTTAAATTGTGATTGTCTTTTACTTTTATTAAGTGATTTATGTTCTTTTTTTATATAGGATAGGGTGACAAAAGAGCATATAGTGTACCTGATGGTAAGTGGTTGCTGTGAGCTGTGACCCATAGACATCTACATATTATATTCTCAATAAAGAATTAAAATGCAGATGCGTTGTCGCCCGTGAGGACTAAGATGGAGTGCCTCTTTTCCAGTAAAAATAGTCTCCGGTTCTCTACACTCACCATACGAAACACAGCAGTGCTAAGCTGCTATTTTAAGCTGGTATTCTTGAATACAAATATGCAAATAACAAATATTTATGATGATGGTTGTTACGGCCCTCAGTTGCCCCGACAAAGGTCGACTAGGCTAGGGCCCATCAGTAGCTCAATCGACGAGCAACCAGAGGGTTCGTGCCCAAGTGGCCTATGGATGATTATTAACTAGTGGCTAATAAGCAAGCACAAACTTACCGAGTTCCGAAAGTAGTATAGACCACACGGCGCAGTCAGGTGGTAAGTAAGGTGCTTGTAAGTAGTGTGCGAGAGTGTGTAGATGTAACCTGACGTCACCGATGTAATCCGAGAGCAGACCCACAGGCGCTGCTTTTCTTCACAATGTGCGATCCCTCCAGAAGGCGTTCACCAATGGAGACCTTCTGCTTTTATTTCACTATATTAGTTTATCAACTTTATTGTACATTTAATTAACTTCAAATTTAACTAGATCAACGTTAATCGAACTTAAAACAAGTGACACACTGCACAACTTAAGAAAGGTCGGTCAAAGTTCAATGTTCCATGTTCACTTAGCACAAAATTATAACCACGAGCACGAACGCGATCTATTCTCGAGTCACAAAGTTTTAGCGTTCCACCCGACAAAGCAATATTCCTTCGTACGATATTAAAATGCCACAAAAGCAACTCGTCGACGCAAATTAATGGTAATCGAAGTTAAGTTAATCACTCAAAACTATTACAACAAAAATAATAATAAGACAAGCCTCGTTATCACGCAAAACGCACGAGATTAGACAACGCTATCAGGGGCGGTTACGAGCATAAAATTCCAGGCCGTCTAACCGCCACGGCGGATGCGCACAATCAACCAACAATTTAGTCTCGCCGGCCTCCACCCGGTGAGACGCGCGTGGAGAAGGGTGCCAGCCGGTGACTGGTACCATCGAATGAACGCGCCGAGCGCGCGTCTTGAATGCAAGTTTTTAAAATGTTAATATTTAGCCTAAACAAACCCCCGTCCCGGGCATAAGGACATGTCCGCGAATAAATTTGCAAACGGGATAGCGTCGCAACGGCACGTTGCAAGACCGAATCTCCAACTAAAACCTCGGCCGCCCTAGATACCCCATCGGATCCATACGACAACTTAACAATGTGCCCACGGCACCAATACAAAGGCAAAGCGTTAGGTTCTTTAACTAACACGAGGTCTCCAACCCGAGGAGGATCCGTCTTGTCAGACCACTTAACGCGCTGCTGCAAAAAATGTAGGTACTCCAGAGACCATCGGTGCCAAAAACTCTGAGTCATTTGTTGCATCAGTTCAAATCTGCTCAACCGCGAAGAGTGTATTTCCCTGAAGGGGTAACAGGGCGTTAAGTGGCTGACCAAGTGGAAGGAACAGGAAGTGGCCCGGGGTTAGAACCTCAAAATCATTCGGATCGGACTAGAGGGGACAGAGGGGCCGAGAGTTGAGTACCGCCTCAATTTTACAGAATACAGTGGCAAGCTCCTCAAATGTCAAAATAGTTTCGACAATAACGCGACGAAGATGCGTTTTTGCAACCTTAACCACCGCCTCCAAAATACCGCCCCAGTGTGGGCAACCCGGGGGGGGGTCGAATTTCCACTGGATGCCCTTCTTGGACATCGCAGTACCTAAATAAGTCCTGTTGCTGGACAGAAATTTGACGAACTCTTTCAAATATCTATCCGTGCCCTTATAATTCGTTCCGCAATCAGACCGGATCAGGTCCGGCAAACCGCGACACGATACGAAGCGGCCCAGCGTAGCCACAAAGGCTTCAATACTGAGGGCACTTACGAGTTCTAAGTGAACGGCCTTAGTGGCGAGGCACACGAAAACACAGATAGGCCTAATGTGAACGCGCATTACGAAGTTTGGAGGACTTGATGAGGAAGGGGCCAGAAAAGTCTGTTACGATTCCAGAGAATGGTTGGATGGCCCTGACGTGGTCGGGTGGTAAGTCAACCATCATAGGCTGCGATATGGTAGCCTTAAGTTTACAACAAGGTATGCATTTAAAGAGGACGCTCCGAATGGTGCGTCGGCCAGCCAAAATCCAAAACTCCCGCTGCAAAATAGCTGAAAGAGCGTTACACCCAGCGTGGGCATTCCTAACATGATGGTGAGTTACCAGCAACCGAACAAGGGCGCCGTCCTTAGGAAGCAGTAACGAGTGTCGAGCCCCGTACGGCAGTTGAGAATTTTTCAAATGTCCGCCAACGCGCAGCTACCCTGAGTTGTCCAGGAAGAGGTTCAGACGGACCAGAGCTTCACGACGCTCGCTAGGGGATAAAACGTAATCAGAGATTCAGTTGGACGGGTCTCTCGAATTGCGGACAAATCGATGCAACCAAGCAGTCACTCCTAAGAGCTTATCGAGAGAGCTGTACCGTTCTAGCAGGGAGAAGTCCCGAGTGGGCTTATCCTTGCCCACTCCTACTCGGGCTCTTAGGCCAGGCAATTCAATCGGTTCAGAGTATTTATTCTGGGGCCAGAATGACTGAGACTAAGTCAACCAACTGGGACCCCACCACAGCGGGTGGTCAACCAAAGAGGGGGCTTCACAGCCGCGAGAAGCGCAGTCTGCGGGATTCAACTCCCCTGGGACATGTCTTCAATTTAGAGACGTCCCAGAATTCTGGATTTGAGACACGCGGTTTGCCACAAAGACCTCAAGATAGTGAGGTGCAGCCCTGAGCCAACAAAGTACTATCTCACTGTCCGACCACGCGTAGACGTCCGTAATGTCGATTACAGACTTCAGAGACGAGTGAACGTGGTTAAGGAGTCGCGTGACAAGAGCGGCTCCGGACAGTTCCAATTTAGGGATAGTTAAGCGGGACCTAATGGGAGCAACCTTGCTTTTAGGAAGTACGAGATGGACGGAAGTTTGGCCAGAAGAGCTCACAGTTCGCAAATATACGACAGCAGCATAGCCTTTCTCAGAGGCGTCGCAAAATCCATGTAGGGTAGCCCTGCATTTCCCTGGAGGGAGGAAGCACCTTGGCATGGAGAAGCGGTTGATATCCGGAAGGGAGGACACAATGGATAGCCACTCTCGCAAGAGAGTACCATTAATAAGCTCGTCCTAACCCAACCCGGATATCCAGAGCTTTTGAAGAAAGCACTTAGCCAATAAAATGACCGGAGTGATCCATACATTAGGATCGAAGGTGCGGGCTACTGTAGACAGCACGGAGCGCTTGGCCCATGCTTTAGGAGAGGGATCGAGTTTGACTCGATACGTGAAAGTATCCTGAACAGGCTGATATTGAATGCCCAGCACAGTCAACGTTTTAGGATTTTCAGGGTGAGGGTCTTGTTGATACTCTCCTGGGAGGTCCTTCAAAATATGAGGGGAGTTCGACAACCATTTGCGCAACTCATAACCTCCGGACTTCAGAATGGCAATCAATTCGTCTCGCAATACAAGAGCCTCCTCGATGGTTGAGGCGCCCGTGCAAATGTCGTCCATGTAGACCGAAGTCTCCAATATAGAAGCCCCCCGAGCGTATCTTAGACGCTCTCTCTCAGCGAGTTCAAGGAGGGTTCGCATGGTGATATACGGGTTGGACCGGAGTCCATTGGTGGTGGTGTTCAACTCAAGCACCTGTATCGGATCGCTGGGCTTCTCGCGTCACAATATCAGCTGATATCGACGGTCATCACGATGGACCACTGATTGTCAAAACATCATCCGAATATCGGCTACAAAAACCACTTTGTGCCGACGGAAGTAAGTCAAAATGTCGGATATGTCCTTGATCAATTTAGGACCATAGTGGAGACACTGGTTCAGGGACACACCATTTAACGAGGGGGCGGAGCCGTCAAAAACTAAACCGGGGTCTTGAGGACAAGACCGCATGGTGAGGGAGGAAGTAGTGCTCCTGTGAACGCCATTCGAAGTTGGACGGTGACATGTGACCCAGCTCTTGATACTCGCGCGTGAACTCGACATATTTGTCGCGAAAGCCTGGGTCGCGCCGCATAAGGCGCTCCATGGAAAGCAACCTCTTTTCGGCCAGGGTACGAGATTGGCCCAAAGGGGGCCGTGAGTCAAGAAAGGGTAAGCGAGTTACAAAGCGACCGTCGACACGACGGCCGGTATTGTTCTAGTAGAACAACTCGCACTCACGGTCCAGAGGGTTGACTTGAGCCGCGTGTGGTGGCTCCTCAATTTCTCAGAACCGCTGGACGACGTCGGAAAGAGACACGCCCACAACAGGGAGCGGGTCGGCCGTCTGAGGAGGTGGAGACCACAGAACCGGTCCAAAGAAGCTGTGCCCAAATACAGTGGACATGGCTGACAAGCCATCGGGCTGTAGGGCTTTTATCTAGACTAACAAGATGAACCCCAGCGCGTCGGCCCCCAGCAACAAATCTATAGGCCCAGGTTGGGACCATTGAGGGTCTGCCGGTCTAAAACCAGACGCACAGCGAACCACGCTGTCATTTATAGGGACGTTAGGGAGAAAACCTATAATGTCATCGAGGACATTTACTTTAACTAGAATATGAAGGTGTTCGCTGGTAGGGCCAAACACGAACTCCGCTTGTCCCCTAGGAGCAGGAGGCTCGGCACCTCCGATACCTATCATTGGACATGATTCAGAGCTCCAGGGGAGCCCTAGTCTTCCCACCAACCAAGTGAAGGCCACACTGCGTTGTGAACCCGAATCCAATAGAGCGCGAACCGTTAAACAGTCGCCACTCGGGTTGTACACCTTCACTAAGGCCGTCGGCAATAGAACAGTTTGACAAGTGGACTGTTGACGGCTCAGAAGATCAGTGGAGGCGGCCGTGGTGGGAGCTAGGGCGGCAGCTACCTAGCTGGGGCTGCCTCCATCGGACCGGCACTTGAACCGGGGCTGATTCGAGGTCGCAGGAACTCCGTAGTACCGGTACCGACCAAAAGGGGGAGGGGAGTACTCCAGTCTCGGCCACTCAGCTAACGGGGGTGAGAAAGGCCTAGCTGACCGCTGAGTGGCCGTGAAGTTCCTCTCAACACGTTGAGAGGGGGCGACGACCCCCCCACCACCCCTGGGGGAACGACACCCCGACTGGTCGGAGGAGCGACCCCTTTCAAACCCAGGGGCACGGTGGCCGGTAGGCGAGCACCGAGCGTAGCCTGACAAAGGGCGTGGTTGAGCGCCCCCGCCCGTGGGAGTTGAGGGCCCGGCAGAGCCCCGAGAGGAAGCGCCGTCCGCACTCATGCACAAAACGGCATGTTGATTGCCCTGGCAGTGCGGATAGGGCTGCTGGTGCGGGCAGTCTCGTTGAGGTGCCTTTCCAAGCACGAGTAGCACCAGCGGCGCTCCTTGGCGATAGTTCGCCTCGCCGGGACCGGCTTACCCAATAACTTCGGGCACGACGTCACCTGGTGATCGGATGCTCGACAATAGGAGCAGGGGGGCGCCTCCCTGGCCGCTAGGCCGCTATAAGATGGTAGGGGGCGGCGCCTTTCCGCGGGAGCTCCGCTCAGACTTAGGGGGGTTGGCGCCGACTTTCCCGGCGGATTTTGCCTCTCCCTGGGCACAGCTCGGTTGGTAACCTGTAAGTCGTCGACGGTGCCCGCTGCGTTCTCAATTTGCCGGCACTGCTCCTCCAAGAACTGCAGCAGGTCCCTGAAGGGCGGAATATAGGAGGCGCCGTCCCCGCCGTACCTTTCCTCAAAATGTATCCGAAGATCGAGGGGCAGGCGAGACAGCACGATGTGGAGCAACAAGAAGGACCATTCGTTCACCGGTAGATCCAGCCGCCTCAACGAATTACAGGCCACCATGACTGGATTTACGATGTCCGGACGTAGTCTAGCCCTGTCCCTAAGCAGAGGGAGGTTTAGAAGCTGCTTAACGTATTCATCCGCAATTCGCCGGAAGTTAGCGTACCTTCCGGCGAGGAGGTCCCGGGCAGTCTGGTAGGTGTCGTCCGACAATCTCAAATGGCCGACGACGCCCAGGGCCTCCCCCTCCAGTGAGGCTAGGAGGTACGCTGTCTTCTGGCTTGCTGTCAAGTCCCTCCGGGCGTCCACTAGGCTATATATAATACATATAAAAAGGCCCACAAAGTTCAGCCAGTCGGAGAGGGCCCCGGAGAACCTTGGCAGGTCCAGAGTTGGGAGTCGTCAATACCGCTCCGGCTGAGTGGGCTGCTTCCGAGGGGACTCGGGCAGGTCACTCAGCTGAGCTTCACGTGCTTCATTATCATACTTGGCCCCCGACTCGATCAAGTCGTCCGTGAGCGAATAAAATTTCTCGTAGTCCTCGAGGCAGGAGTCTGGGACTCCCTGTTCCGCATCCGAAGCCACAAGCTCAGGGTAAGCCTCCTCTACTACGGCCCTTCGGGCCACGACGTGCTCGAGCCGCTTCCCTAAACTATGGACCCGATCGGGTCGCCCTATCAAGGTATGGGCGTCCGCGGCCCAGCGCATCTCCGCCTGCAGGCGAAACGCCGGTAGCTTGTGCGATAACATCACTACTAAATACAAATTACACTACAAATACAAATCACTATTTATTAAATTATATACAAATTACACAACAAATACAAATTACTATTTATTAAATTAAATACAAATTACACTACACGGCAAGTACACACTACAGTCGGTCAGCAAAGATTGCTGAGGCGCTCAGGCGAACGACCCTTCGGCAAATAATATCTACTATTATTATATGATAACGATAATTATACGATTATATGATAACGATAATTAATCTACCTACCCGAAATACCTGACGCGTGGTTCCTAACCACCGATCAGTTAACAAAAGAAAAAAAAAAGAAAAAAAGAAAAATTTTTTTTTTCTATATAACGGTCTGGCATAACCACGCTCTGCTACCAGAAAATGTTACGGCCCCCAGTTGCCCCGACAAAAGTCGACTGGGTTAGGGCCCATCTGTAGCTCGAGCAACCAGAGGGTTCGTGCCCAAGTGGCCTATGGATGATTATTAACTAGTGGCACAAACTTACCGAGTTCCGGAGGTAGTGTCGACACGGCGCAGTGAGGTGGTAAATAAGGTGCACGTAAGTAGTGTGCGAGAGTGTGTAGATGTAACCTGACGTCACCGATGTAATCCGAGAGCAGACCCACAGGCGCTGCTTTTCTTCACAATGTGCGATCCCTTCAGTGGGCGTTCACCAATGGAGACCTTCTGCTTTTATTTCACTATATTAGTTTATCAACTTTATTGTACATTTAATTAACTTCAAATTTAACTAAATCAACGTTAATCGAATTTAAAACAAGCGACATACTGCACAACTTAAGAACGGTCGGTCAAAGTTCAATGTTTCATGTTCACCTAGCACAAAATTATAACCACGAGCACGAACGCGATCTCTTCTCGAGTCACAAAGTTTTAGCGTTCCACCCACAAAAGCAATATTCCTTCGTACGATATTAAAATGCCACAAAAGCAACTCGTCGACGCAAATTAATGGTAATCGAAGTTAAATTAATCACTCAAAACTATCACAACAAGAATTATAATAAGACAAGCCTCGTTGTCACGCAAAACGCACGAGATTAGACAACGCTATCAGAGGCGGTTCCGAGCGTAAAATTCCAGGCCGTCTAATCGCCACGGCGGATGCGCACAATCAACCAACAATTTAGTCTCGCCGGCCCCCGCCCGGTGAGACGCGCGTGGGGAAGGGTGCCAGCCGCTTACTGGTACCATCGAATGAACGCGCCGAGCGCGCGTCTTGAATGCAAGTTTTTAAAATGTTAATATTTAGCCTGTACAATGGTAGTGTGAGGATGTTATTTTTAATGAAATAGGATCTGCAACTGTCAAGATTTTCAATTTGTCCGATGATTCTAATACATTTCTTTTGCAGTATAAATAGATCTTGAAAGTGTACACTATTTCCCCACAGCATAATTCCGTTATTAAGTACCGTAATTACTATTGCCCCACAACATAATACCAGGAGTATGCATATGCGTAGTATGCTGACAGTGCGGCTTTTTAGTCTTTGCTGCTTTTAAGTTGGAATAGAGCTTTTGTGAATCGAGATGTTTTTTTTTTAATATGTTCGGTGTGTGGTTTCCAGTTTATGTGCGTGTCTATAGTTATACCAACTAATTTAAATGTATACGGTTTCTAATTGTGTGTTGTTGTATGTCGTGTCGATATTTATGGGGGTGTTTTTGTGTGATTTAAATTGGATGGTTTTTGTTTTGCTATAGTAAATTTCTAAGGTCTTGTCGCTTAGCCAGTGATTTACTGTGTCTAGAGTTTTCCGAAGTATTTGTGTTCGGTTTTTGGTTTTGTCATAAGCAATATTGATATATCATCAGCGAATATATGAATAATGTTTGTTCCTTATTTAGTACCTTTGGCAAGTTGTTATTGTATATCGGAAATAGCAAACAACCTAACACGCTGCCCTGTGGAATTGAACATTTTATGCTCCTTTTCTCAGACATCACTATTTTAACCACATTTGTGTTGGAGTCGAAATGGTCAATTTGCACTATTTGTGATCTATTTTCGAAATATGATTTAAACCATGTGTAAGCTGGACCGCGAATGTCTGTCATCTTTATGATTTTTTTATCTTGCCAACTGTTATGAATCGTATCACTGTTTACACACGGCCCTTTTGTATTTTTAAGTTGTATAACATATTTTTTGCGCAATAGTTACTTTAAAGTAGACTCAAAAAGAGTAGAGATAAAAGATAGAAGAAGAACAGAGCAGGACTGTATGTTAAATGTACTGCAATATCGCCTTATCGACAGTGATGTTATGGAAATAAAATAACAATTTTTAGTCATAATGCATTCAGAATTCTTATGGAACTGTTGCTGATTTTGAATCGCATCATGGGATGTTCACCAAAGCACACACGCGCGTGTGTCATAAAAGCGATGCACATCTTTGTGCAGAATCCGGACTGGCTCCAATAGCTACCCAAGTACATTTCCACCACTATTCTTTGGTTCATGTTCTGTCAAATCGTTTATATCGTGAATTAAGTAGGTTTAAGTTTTACTAACAAATCGATAAGATACTTGTATTGCTTACATATATGATCCTCGATTCGCCTTAAAAAGACTAAGACTATTTATAAAAACTGAAACTATACTAGAAACTATATTTATAGAAAGAAACATGTTTCTTTCTATAAATACACACCAAAGCAAATCTTAAATAAATAAAAAATGGTTTTAGCAAATCACTCAAATCAATAACAAGAAACAATATCTGATGAAAATAAGTAGATTCCAGCATAAAAGAACAATAGCTTACCATTCGGCATGCGACTGTTTAATAGAGCGTTTCCACATGCAGTTCAAGGCAGCGATTATGTGCCACGCAGTCAGCCGCAGTCAGTCGCAGTCGCCACGCAATCTGCGCCGATGGCTAGTCTCCGTTGAGGCTGGTGCCGTGACCGAAATTCGGTCTGTAGGATATTCATCATCATCATCATCATTACAGCCCTTCACAAGTTCACTGCTGAACATAGGCCTCCCCCAAAGAATGCCACAAAGCACGGTCCTGAGCCACCTGCATCCATCGACTTCCTGCATGTCTTACCAGGTCGTCACTCCATCTCGTGGGGGGACGCCCTACACTTCGCCTGCCGGTACGAGGCTGCCACTCGAGAACCTTTCTTCCCCATCGGTTGTCGGTTCTTCGAGCTATATGGCCGGCCCATTGCCACTTCAGCTTACTAATCCGTTGGGCTATGTCGGTCACTCTAGTTCTACTGCGGATATCCTCATTTCTGAGTTTATCACGCAGAGAAACTCCGAGCATAGCCCTCTCCATAGCTCGCTGAGCGACCTTGAGCTTCCTCATCCTGCCAACAGTGAAGGACCACGTCTCAGTTCCGTATGTCATCACTGGCAACACGCACTGGGTGTACAGTCTCGTTTTCAAGTTTTGAGGTATACCTGACGAGAAGATGAGCCGTAATTTCCCGAACGCTGCCCAACCGAGTTGAATCCGTCGATTGACCTCTCGGTCGAAGTTGGACTTACCTAGTCGGACTATTTGTCCCAGGTAAACATACTCGTCAACAACTTCGAGCTTAGTGTTCCCAACAACTACCGGCATAGGTGTGACATGGACATTAAACATGATCTTTGTTTTGTCCATGTTCATCTTAAGACCTATCCGTTGGGAAACACTATTGAGGTCATTGAGCATAGTGCTTAGGTCCTCCAGCGATTCTGCCATAAGGACTATATCGTCGGCAAATCGAAGGTGAGTGATGTACTCGCCATTGATGTTGATACCGTATCCTTTCCAGTCCAGAAGCTTGAAAACGTCTTCCAATGCAGCGGTGAAGAGTTTCGGGGAAATAACATCACCCTGTCTTACACCTCTCTGCAGTTGGATAGGTTTCGTACTCTGGTTCTGTACTCGGATAGCCATCGTAGCCCTACTGTACAAGCACTTCAACACTTCGATATACCGACAGTCAACTTGGCATCGCTGAAGGGACTGCAGCACCGCCCAAATTTCGACGGAATCAAAGGCTTTCTCATAGTCCACATACGCCAGACATAGTGGCAAATTGTACTCCTCGGACTTCTGTACAATTTGCCGAAGGGTATGTATGTGGTCTATGGTGCTAAAGCCTTTTCGGAAACCGGCTTGTTCGGGAGGCTGGAAGTCGTCAAGTCTGCGCGCGAGACGATTCGTAATGACTCTCGAAAACAGCACGTAGACGCGGCTCAGAAGGGAAATCGGTCTGTAGTTCTTCAAGAGAGCGTTGTCGCCTTTCTTGAAGAACAAGACCACCGCACTTCTGCTCCACGCCTCCGGTGTAATGCCACCATGGAGGACGGAATTAAAGAGCTTCTGAAGGACTTCAAGTACCGGTTTTCCACCCGCTTTCAGAAGCTCCGCTGTAATTCCATCCTCGCCTGGGGCCTTGCCGTTTTTAAGGTGCTGGAGAGCCATTCTAATCTCGCTCAGACTGACGTCCGGGATATCATCGGAATAATGTCGGATAAGACTCGCTCTTGGATCGTTACTCACACTTGCGTGCGGCTCCAACGATGACGTGTACAGCTGCCCATAGAACCTCTCAATCTCACTCAAAATCTCAGGTGCCCCGGAAACGATGCTGCCACACTCTGTCTTCAGCTTTGACAGTTGGCGCTTTCTGGCAGACAGATCTCTGGCAAAGACTTTGGAGCCTTGGTTCCGCTCGATCGCTTCTTCAATACGAGCTGTATTGAAGTTGCGTAAGTCCCGCCGCATGCATTTGGAGATCTGCCTGTTCAGTTGCCTGTATGCTGTCAAATCTGTTGAAGAATGTAGCTTCATCTCCCGTCTAACAGCCATGAGATTAAGAGTGTGATCGGAGAGTTTTTGTGTTCTTCTGCGGCGGGTCTTGCAGAACTTAGCTCCGACCGCATGGACAGTTTCCACGAGCTTGCCGTGTAGTGGCGGTTAAGAATATCCACTACCCCATATCTTCCCGTGGGTGTCGTAAAAGGCGACAAAGGGAAACAGGCAGGAGATGGGCAGCAGCATCTTCCTGATAATAGCCAAAATAACAATAAAAAACTGCGGTTGCCAACCCGCTCGCCAAGCGTGGCAACTATGGCAATATACCCCCCATGAGCAATGACAATAATAAACGGCCCCTAGTCCCCGGCGGCCCCGCTATTCCTGGCTACGGTGGCGACCATGGTAACGGCGGGGCAGGGGGTGCTAAGAATCTCCGGTGGAGGTTCGGTTGCCACCTACGACTACTCGACCTGGCAACATACAACGCACGCACCCTGAGGACTGACGAGAAGATTGTGGAGCTGGAAGAAGAGATAGACAAGTTACGCTGGCATATTATAGGATTATCCGAAGTCCGAAGAGAGGGGGAGGACACGGTAATCCTCGAATCCGGCAACTTGCTCTATCACCGGGAGGGCGACCATCTGTCCCAAGGAGGTGTCGGATTTATCGTCCACAAGTCTCTCGTTAACAACGTTGTAAAGATTGAGAGTGTGTCGACGAGGGTTGCGTACCTTATACTCAGAATCACCAAACGGTATTCGCTGAAGGTCATACAGGTTTACGCACCAACCTCGGCACACCCCGATCAGGAGGTGGAGGAAATGTATGAGGATATATCTAGAGCCATGCATTCCTCCAAAACTCAATATACGGTGTTAATGGGAGACTTCAATGCAAAACTAGGCACAAGAGAGAACGGTGAGCTGAAAGTAGGGAAATTTGGAATAGGGCAACGGAACCCAAGGGGCCAGCAGTTGGCTGACTTCATGGAGAAAGAGGGACTCTTTATGATGAACTCTTTCTTCCAGAAGCGGCCCCACAGGAAGTGGACCTGGTCGAGCCCCGACGGTTCGACAAAAAATGAGATTGACTTCATTATGACGACCAGACGACAACTGTTCAGTGATGTCTCAGTGATAGCGAGGGTGAAAACCGGCAGCGATCACCGAATGGTTAGAGGCACACTGAACCTAAACGTTAAGTTGGAGAGGTCTCGTCTAATGAAGTCAACGCTCCGTCCCCCTCGCGCTCTAATCCAAAGTCCCGAAACCTTTCAGCTCGAGTTACAAAACCGTTTTCAGTGCCTAGAAGACTGCAATGAAGTAGACGATTTGAATGTAGGATATTATTAAAACTAAAATAACATTAGCTTTTGAATAATAAAATTTAATCCTGTTTCAATCCTGATTAAAATTATTCATTTGTCACCTAGATTTACATTAGGTTAATGAAACTATTGACAGCTGTAATAAAATCTAAGCTTTTTTCACCAGACATAAATTGACAAACTAATAAGAACCAGGGTACATAAATTGACCGGTCGATTCGTGGTAGCTCAGGAGCTAGATAGCGCAAGCATGAGTCTTTGAGAGATGACTACATAGTTGTGCCATTTGCTAAAGGAACTGTATCCACGACTTGTCGTCGCCGTATTTGATAAGAGGGCTGATTCTTTTACTACTCAAAGTCTAAGTGCCATTCAGCTAGGAAACGCAGCCAGCGTCCTTTGTAATGCTACTGTATGATAATTTTAGTTTTTAGTTGTATATTTTAATATAATGTAAACAGATGTATTAATTTCAACTCATAATAGAACTTATTTAACTTCTTATTTACAGAATGATCTCACCGATTATATTGACAGTGATACATCAATATCGGGTAAATCTAGTACAGACATACCTCTTGGAAAATGTTCGTGGCCTGCAGTAGCAGCACTTCAGCACTGTAATACAGAACAACGCAAAATTTTTGAAGAAAACTACGGAAGCTGGGACCCAGAATGTATCAAACGCATTCTGGAATTGTACAACGACCTTAACATGCTAAAACTTTATAAAGAAGAAATTCAGTCTCGATATAACACTTATTTGCACAAGGTTAATGCACTACCTAAAGATGCTACACCATCACCCGATATCTTTCTTAAGATTTTAGATTTTTATAGAAGTTACACCGATGATGCATCACGATATTATTATGTTTAAAACCTCTACAAATTTATTACTCGCAATGCATTATACACAATTTAATTTTGCTCGGTCCTGCATGCTATTTTTTATGTTACACTGAATAATAAACAAGAAATGGACGGCAAAGTTAATTGTGATCATTTTGCTGATGTAAATAAATAAATTACACTTTTCTTTTAATATGTGGTAATTTCCTGTTTTATTACGAACTTATTACACTTAAACTTCAGAACAAAAGGAGTATTGAATTATAAGGTCATAAGTTTTCTATATGACTGTCCTTTTAAATAAATATATATTTAACTGAATATTTCCCATCCCATCAGCTTGAAATACCTATTTTACTAATTTAACTAGGAATCTCTGCAAAAGAACGGGTAAACAAATTATATAAATCTATGGGTTTTTTTTATTTATTTATCATATCAAAAGAAAAGAATACAGATTTAGGTCTAATTAACATTTAAAAACCACGGAGGTTTGACTTGATGTTAAATAATTAAGTTTAAGTCAGCATATTATGTGCAAGACACAGTCTAAGTAAGTAAGTAGCTAGGTATGTGAGTAGGTAGTAGGTATAGTAAGAATATAAAGACTAAGAAGGTAAGTTAACAACTTAGTTAAAGCAGTAGTAGCAAGATAAGAATTAGGCAGGGAGGTATTTTATTGTTAAGTAAGTAGATATAGAAGGTAATTATAATTTAGATATGAAAAAGCTTTTGAGTTAAGTTTTAATGTTTTTTTGTGATATTTTTTCGTGTACATCGAAAGGTAAGTTATTTATTAAATGTAGTACCTGATAAGCGGCTGTCCGCTGCCCGTACACATTATTAGCAGTGATGTATCGGAGCCGGTTTTGTGCCATAGCGCGCGTATGTACAGGTTGATTTATGTATGACTTTATACTATCGCAAAAGAAATATTGCTTTAATAAAATAAATTTAATTCGGTCATAAACTGGTAAGATTTCACAATGTTTAAAAATTTCATTTTCACCATCATCAATTAGGACAGGCATATTTGGGATTACAATAATTATTTTAATTATCCTTGGAGGTATTAAAAAAGAGACATTAAAAATTGCACGTAGTAGTCATGGGTTACTCATCTATTTTGTTTGAGGATGAGGGAGTACCTCATTGTACCTAGCGAGGTACTCACGAAATACCCCTCATTTGAGATGAGGAATCACTAGTCGGTGTATTCATCTCACAAGGCGAGTCGCCTCCTTCCAAAAGTTTTTTGAAAGGAGGAAATATTGTTACCATATTCATTATATTTATATTATTATTATGTTACAACAGACGCTATCAGTGAACGCAAATGAAATTAGAGATCACAAAAAAGTGCGCATGATTTTTTATTCACACTCATATATGTGACTTGATTGTTTCAAATTCCATTAGTCAAAAATTATTTTTGTTGTTTACTAATCTTTTTCCTTAATATCGACACCTCACTCATTTAGTTTTGCTGCAAAATACATAATCTCGATACCTACTTGAAGTATTTTTAATCGAGTTGTACGCTCACTCACTCGGGACACAATTCATATTGTCAGTGATAAGCGAGGTCATGCACGAGTGAGTGAGGTGTTTTAATGTTAACATTCGAGTAACTCTTTCAATTTGCCGTCACGAGTACCTCAAACGAGGCAACTCATGAGTGAGGGACACATCACTTGCACGTAGTTTACCACATGCCCGGTGGAAATCTGCATGTCTGAGAAATAAAAAAATATTAATCACCATAATCAGAGAAGGCCTGTAGCCAGGAGTAGGGGGTACATAGGCTATAAATTTACATTTAAAATTGCAGTAGAATTGACTTCTTATCTTATTCCTTCTTCATTAGATCGTAAAGTTCACAGCTGTACAAGAGACTCTACCGTTAATGAAAATTTGCCTTAATCACCTTTTGCTTGATACTTGTCGGGTAGATTGGTTATCGCAGTACCTGTTTTGGTAACTACCTACAAATTTAACTTATTTAAGTAAACTGCAATAAAATGAAAAACATAAAACAAATAATGGAAATGGTTCTACATTTACGTCTTTATCCCCTATTTTACCAACGCTTTGGTTGAAATATTCTACAAGTAGATAAGTAGATACACAATAAGACCAGAACTGAATAAGTAATTTAACCCAGCCGGAGTGATCACAAATTAGTTGCTTAATTTTTTTAAATTATAATTCGGCGAGAAGGCCCAGTTATGGTTCTGAACCTGGCGAAGGATGAAAAATGGTGTGCTGGTTTAAAGGACCAACTGCTAGTTCAGAGTTATTAGAAGGATGATTTTACGTAAGCTTATGGACTGTATGGTGCAAATTTTATATTTCGTGATACTGCAAATGCCCCTAAATTCGGAATTCAGAAAGGATGTGAAGGAATGCATGTGCACACCTGGTCTTCAGCTAATTTGCCTCTGTGACAGCGGCCACGTTGCTTGGATCCCTGCTGTCTTCACACATATAAACTTCACAGATTATCGCGAAATATAGCGTCATAAAAAATGTCTATCTATACAAATTAATATAATTTGTTATACTTTAATCTCATTGTAATCTAAATTACACAACGGCGGAAGCGGCGACGCGAGATATAGGCGATGCGGTTGGTTGCGTGACTAATGAGCTTGTTCCTGAAGTATATTATAAAAAAAGCTATCGTCAAAATCGGTTTGCACTTGTTTAAAACATCGCACAACTTACAAACAGTGGAATAGTAAACTACTCCTTTTCTTAAGTCCTCTAAAAACAACAAAACGTTGTTGTTAAAGCAGATATATGCATTGCCACATGAATGGATCGACTATTATCGAGTTATGATAAAAATACAATCGAATTAATAATCTCTTTTTTAATTACTGTGTAGTGGCGGTGTAAGTATATCCACTACCCCATATCATCCCGTGGGTGTCATAAAAGGCGACATAGCGAAACAAATCTAAGGATGGGCAGCAGCGCCTTCCTTAAAACGACAAAAAAAACTGCGGTTGCCATTGTGCTTGTAAAGCGTGGCAACTATGGCAAATACCCCTCTATGAGGCAATCTATGAGGTTGTAACGGAAATAATCTTAGGTTTTAGGGTCAGTTAGAAATGTAATAATATAATCCAAGTATTGAATAGAAGTTTGTTAGCACGGGCTTGTTAATGAAGTTACAAAGGGACATCAGGGAGCGAGGCAAGCGGTGCGACGCTGCGAACAATTGGACATCGTGACGTGTGGTGCAAGTGATGAACTGTTGTCAAAATCAAAGTTGAAACTTTTAATTCAATTTAAGGTTGCTTAAAGTTCCTTTGCACCTTATAATCTACAGAGTGTAACCCTTCCCCCCTTTTTTCTTTAGACTCGATATATAAATGATGTATAAAATTATATAAAATGTACGTGACCAGTATATTTTTTTATAGGATAGGGTGACAAACGAGCACACATTCCACCTGACGGTAAGTGGCTGCTGTGGCCCATAGACATCTACATTTATCCTCGTTTGCGAAACAAAATGCAGATGCGTTGTCACCCGTGAGGACTAAGATGGAATTCCTCTTTTCCAGTAAAAAGAGTTTCCGGTTCTCTACCCTCACCATACGAAATACAGCAGTGTTAAGAAATTAACCATATATTGATATTTCTAAAGGTTTAAATATAGGCCGTTTAATAAATTTATGGCGTGATAGTTTTAATCAGGACCCTTATTTACGTCATTTTTGTTTAGTAACTTAGATCTTTTAGGTGTCTCTTGGAGGAATGAATATTCACTAGAGCAGCCTAAAGTTGTTTGTAGTGCCTTATAAGCTAAAGAACCCCGTTCATGGAGACGGGGTTAAAAAAAGGTTAAGAACATTAAATCTTTTTCTATTCCACTTGTATCACGTTCACATCAGTCAATTACTTATTAATTAATCCCTTCACGTTTGGAAAAGGCTCATAAAATTTATATACAATACCAGATACAAGGGCTTCACTTTACCACATTTAAAAATGGGGGAGGCACACAGCTCTACAGACGCCGTGTGCGGTGGATGCCAACCATACAACGCGCTCCCCGCGAAGGGGACGTTATGTTGGGAACCGGCTTGTAATCCACAGCAAAGTAACTGGCGTATCAGTAAAAGAGGGCTTGGCCCCTTGGTAGTGCGTAAACACAAACATCGAAGTCGCACATGTCAATGCGTGTAAACCCCATACAGAATACGATCGAATTCGGCCACAGTGAATGTACATTACGCGGTTCAGGCAACACGTCGAATAATAGGCACACTGGCCATAAAAAGACCTCCGGGTGCGCCACCAGCTTCCAGGCCGCCGTTCCTGCAGACGTAATGTAAGTATAAGGAATCACCATCAAATGCATGATCAGCACGGCAACTAGCCGCAGAGCGTGTCATGAGTCTACCGCTCACCTCAAGGGAATGGGGTCCCACGTTACGCGGCTTTCAGCCGCAGCCTTGAGAGCATCCTCAGATTCTCCCTCCAGCTACCACCCGCATGAGGTAGACACATATGCTCCACAAAAAAATATAATGGTAGATATAGCCAAAACGCCAGTTATAAGATAATAGTAATAATTCACCATCAGAAAAGGTTTGTGTCACTGACGTTGAGTATTTTTTTTTATAGAATAGGGGGCAAACGAGCTTGCGGCTCACCTGATGGTAAGTGACTACCGCCGCCCATGAACAACCGCAACACCAGGGGAATTGCAGATGCGTTGCCGGCCTTTTGAAAAGGTGTAAGCTCTTTTCTTGAAGGTTCCTAAGTCGTATCGGTTCGGAAAATTCGCTGGGGGTAATTGATTCCACAAAGAAGTTGTGCGAGGAAGAAAACTTCTTCGAAATCGCACAGTGGTGGACCGCCAATCATCCAGATGGTACGGATGGTAACGCGAGTTTTGTCGCGACGTGCGATGGTGTAATTGAGCGGCTGGAATTAGTCCGAACAATTCCTCAGAGCACTCCCCGTGATAGATGCGATAAAATACGCAAAGAGATGCAACATCTCTACGCAGTGCCAGTGTATCGAGCTGATTGGAAAGAACTCGGTCGTCGACGATTCGAATCGCTCTGCGCTGGATGCGGTCAAGTGGAAGGAGCTGGCACTGGGGTGCCCCGGCCCAGAGATGAGAACAGTATTCCATGTGGGGCCGAACTTGCGCTTTGTAAAGTTGCAAGCGATGTGCCGGCATGAAATACCGTCTCGCTCTGCTGAGCACGCCATGCTTTTTAGAGGCCAATTTGGCCTTCCCTTCCAAGTGACCACGAAACTGCACGCTATTCGATATGTCGACGCCAAGGATTCCGATACTGGCTGAGGCAGCAAGGGGAGTGCCTTGAAACTGAGGAGATACGACAAAGGGGTTCTTTTTAGCGGTAAACGCGCAAACTTGTGTCTTCTGGGGATTGAACTGGACTAGATTTAGTCGGCCCCAATCCGAGACTTTGTTAAGCAAAGACTCGACTTTAGACACAAGTTTGTCCCGGTACTCGGCGACGTTTTCCCGAGAAATATTGGCACGGCCGGTATATAAGGCATCACCAGTGCTGTCGTCTGCATAGCAATGAACGCTACCAGTTAGCAACATATCATTGATATGCAGGAGAAACAGCGTTGGTGATAGCACGCAGCCTTGTGGAACACCAGCGTTGATAGGCTTGTAATCAGAGCATGCACCGTCTACTACGACCTTGATGCTCCGATCAGCAAGGAAACTGGTGATCCATTTGCACAATTTCTCGGGAAGCCCATAGGAAGGAAGCTTCGAAAGAAGCGCCTTGTGCCAGACCCGATCGAAGGCCTTCGCTATGTCCAAACTAACGGCCAATGCCTCCCCCTTGGACTCTACTGCCTCCGCCCTTCTATGAGTTAAGTAAACTAGAAGATCACCCGCTGATCGACCCCGACGAAAACCGTACTGACGGTCACTGATCAGCTGGTGATCTTCAAGGTACCTCATGAGCTGGCAGTTTATAATGGATTCCATTATTTTGGAGAACAAGGAGGTGATAGCGATAGGCCTGTAGTTGGACGGGTCTGAGCGGTCGCCTTTTTTAGGGATCGGGTGGACCAAAGCTGTCTTCCATGAATTCGGGACTATGCCTTGGGAGTAGGAGTACCGGAAAAGACGCGTTAAAACCGGTGCCAACTCCGGAGCACACGTCTTCAGCACAATGGGAGGGACTCCATCGGGCCCACTCGACTTGCTGACGTCCAGGGAGAAGAGTGCTTTGCGGACCGAGCGCTGTGTAAATCGCACATCCGGCATGGAGCACTCACATCGCGGGATGGTCGGCGGTGTGTTCCCCCCGTCATCTAGAGTCGAGTTAGACGCAAAAAGAGAGCACAACAGGTCGGCTTTCTCTTTTGCGGCATGGGCCTGTGAGTCGTCCTCTCTGTGGAGAGATGGAAGGGATGGCTGACAGAAGTTCCCTTGGACAGCCTTGGCGAGAGACCAGAATGCACGGGTTCCCGAAGGAAGGCGAACTAGCTTCTCGCCAATTCTGCCGATGTGCTCAGACCTTGCCTTGGCAATGACGCTTTTGAAGGACCTGGAGGCGGAATTATACTTCTTTTTAAGTGCGCCGGTGTTTAAATCCCGAGACGTTGATGCATCAGACCAGGCCCGGTAGCACTCCTGCTTATAGCGTGATGCTATTTTACAGGAGCGACCAAACCATGGCTGGAATCTGCCGCCGATGGGCACCACAGAGGATGGAATAAAAAGTTCCATACCCTGAAGTACCACATCAGCAACAGAATCGGCAACAACGCTGGGATCTTCCGGCGAGAAGCAAACCCGCCCCCAAGGGTAGGATGCAAAAAAAGACCGCATCCCGTCCCAATCAGCTGACCTATAGTGCCAAACACGGCGGCAAGCTGCAGATCGCAACTGCGATTGGAGCGTGAGTGGCACCGTGCTCCGGATCAGACAATGGTCCGAAGAGCCCAGAGGGGCATCGACGGAGACCTGGTATCCGTCCGGATGAGAGGTCAGCAGAAGGTCCAACAGGGAAGGTACATGGTCTTCCACATCTGGGATCTGCGTAGGCGAAGTAACCAGTTGTGTTTGACCATATGCCAAAGCAAAGTCGTACACAGATCTACCCGCATGATCGGTTAAACGAGAACCAAGCCATTCAGCGTGGTGGGCGTTGAAATCACCGAGTATCACGATCTCTGCGGATGGGACCTGTTGTAGGACGGAGTCTGCAGCCATTTGGACGTGGTCGATGAGTCGGTCTGTGTCGGCATTACCGCTATGGGACCTATAGAGGCACCCGTAGACGCGGGGATGATCGTCGCTGTCTACGCGCAGCCATAGGATGGACAGGTCCGTACCTTCAAGGCTGCCGAGGCGTCGAAAACAGATGTCCTCTCTGACGTATACACAAACTCCAGCCCGGGGCACAAAGGAGTGTTCCAATTTGTATCCCGGGTAGGAGAGATATGAAGTATCAGCCGGAGAGGACACCTGAGTCTCGGTTAAAAAGAGCAAGGCCGGCTTCGCCGTCTCTAGATGGTAATTGACAGCGTTAAGGTTGGAATGAAGTCCCCTGATGTTGCAAAAATTCACGGATAGCGTGACAGGGGTCACCTTGGTTGTATTGCTCCGCTTGCCCCGAGCAGCATTAGTCGCGAGCGGAATTTTGCCCCCCCCCCCCAGAATACGCGGGGCAGCCTGAGCACCCACGCTCAGGAGTGAAGTAGTTTGGTCGTGGATGCTCAGCGAGGGTTTCTCCAGGGGTGCTGGTACCCTCCTGGGGTAGTCTTGTATTTAATTCCACTACCATGTTGATGGGGGGGGGGGGAATTGGGCCTCCGGCCACCTGCACTCACCAAGCGCAACGCAGAGGTAAACCTCTACTTCACGCTGGTATTCTGTGAGGTCGTGGTACCACCCCGGTTCGAGCTGGCCCATCCGTGCGACAGCAAAAGCTACCGCTTAGCTCTACCACTGTTAAAGTATATGCATTTTTCGATCATGTTTTTCTCACCCACCAACAAGTCGCCTTTAATCATTCAAAGGTGGGAAATTTATAAAGATATATTATTATTTTGTGATATATAAAACGTCACAGAAGTTAGACCGTCTGCAGTCCGTAATGAAGGGTCCCAACTTGGGCAAAGCTACTTACATAGGTTGCGACACAATGCTGCAGAACGAAACAAGCATCAATACGACTATCGTCGGCCAACATCATCCCAAGGTCCCCCATACAATCCGAGCATACATCACCACCCATATAACTGCATCGACCAGAACCACAAGATGCGTCGAATCAGGCGAAGCAAACACGCAGATTTTTTTATAGGATAGGGTGACAAACGAGCACACAGTCCACGTGATGGTAAGTGGTTGCTTTGACCCATAGACATCCACATCTATCCTCAATAAAGAATCAAAATGCAGATGCGTTGTCACCCGTAAAGACTAAGATGGAATACCTCTTTTCCAGTAAAAAGGGTTGCCGGTTCTCTACACTCATCATACGAAACACAGCGGTGTTAAGCTGCTATTTTACGCTGGTATTCTGTGAGAGCGTGGTCTTTCCCCGGTCGAGCTGACCCATTCGTACCACAACTATACTATTATATAGCTGCAGCATGGCCCCACCATCGCAAGATGCAATACCGCAAGTAGCAGTAAGCATCAATGCAACTATCATACGGATGGCGCCCCATCACAATACACCCACATTATCCCTATCGACTTTGGTAACAAAATTGATAATATTGTTAACTTAAAATACCATGAACTTAAAAGATAGCCAACGTATCATAACGCTAAGCGCTAAGACACCGCCCACAAACGGTTTGCTGGATGAAATAATTCATCATTTTATCTCTACTTCTCCTTTGGAGCCCACAGTTCTTTCTACAACAGAATTTTTTTATAGAAGAGGGAACAAACGAGCATACGGCGCACTTAATGGTAATTGACTACCGCCGTTAATGAACAACTGCAGCACCAAGGGAATTGCAGGAGCGTTGCCGGCCTTTTAAAAAGGAGTAAGCTCTTTTCTTTAAGGGCCCTAAGTTGTATCGGTCCGGAAAAATCGCCGGTAGAAAGCTATTCCACAGAAAGGTCGTACGCGATAGAAAACTACTAGTGAAACGTACATTAGTGGACCACCAAACATCCAAATGGTGTGGATGGTATTGAGAGTATTTCCGAAATGAGCGTTCGTGAAATTTGGTGGATGGGATAATTCCTCAGAGCACTCTCCGTGGTAAATGGGAAAGAAAATAACTAATAGAATCAGGCGTTACTTTGCGGAAATCTATTATATAAAAGCTTTTAGAAAAATTTACTTCTCAAATATCCGCGTTATAAAATAAAATGATGTGTCTTACCTAGTATGAAGAGCACCTCCCGCCCTCCCTCAATTGCGTGCACTATCCCCATCACCACTAATCCCAGCACCGCTACTCCCAACACCACTACACTAGGCAAGACACACCACTGACGATAATACGACACGTGTTTTGCCTCTACACGAGGCATCCTTAGGTGATATAGACTCTACGGTGGCTAACCGCTAAGTGAGCGGCGAGCCGAAACAAGTGCCTTTTATACAGACCGATGACGCAACCGCTCTCTACTTAAGGAACAAGCGACTGCGTCATGAGATAAAACATGCGACTAATCACCGCCGGACTTACGCAGCTGTTTGTAAAATTAAAAATAAACCGCCGCGCAAAGCCCACCCTCCAACCACGCAACCAATCGCCGATCACCGTGAGGGTGACAAATGTCCATATTGCGAGGCTCTCTATTATTAGAGAGCAGGCTTAAAGATATTTAAGAGAGGTGAATTAGTAACATTTGTTTGTTCATTCAGCAATGCAACGGTATTATTATTACTTTTTAATATCTCTAACTGTTCCAGCACACACAGCCGCAGCCCTTCATTACACATATGTAAGACTTTAATGGAGATTTTTAGGTTTTTCAAAAATCCCATTTTGCCAAACATCTTTTGGACACTGGACACAACCTAGTCAACGACCACTCCTTTAATTAAAGTTAAATATAATAAATCTATGATATATTTAAATGCCTTTATATTGAATTTAATTATTATTTATTAATAATAATAAGGAGCCGTCACAGAGGTTCACGAATATCCTTCTGATAGAAAAACCAATGAGAGACTTTGGGAATTTTCCTTTTTTTACTACCAAAGGTCAATATATATTTTTAAAATGTCAAAAATTAAGGTTTTTGTCCATATTGCCCAGTAAATATGCACGGAAAGGACCTATTATAAAATTTTCGACTTAACGGTTTTGGGGGTAAAAATTTAATCTTTTTTACAGAAAGCACGAGGGATCTGTGAAATCAAACACCTGGCCGCCGAGTTCAGCTCATCAAGCAGTTTCTGCACGACACCAAACTTCCGGTCCCGCGCCTACGTGTCAGTTACCGAGTGAAGCCGGCCACAGACGAGCGTGTACCTGCTGTACTACCATGTGTGTCACAGATAAGATTGGCAACATCAAGCGAGCTTCTATTTGGAACACTACAAACCGCCGAAAAAGATTTGTCAGTTCTTATAATCTGTCAAATGTAATATCTTTCTACAAGATGCAGGAGTGTACAAGCATGATTGTGAATGTGGTCTGTCATATATAGAGCAAACAAAAAGATCTTACTATAAAAACTCGCATAAAAGAACATATAGCTGACACATATAGAAACACCAACCCTCTGAGAAGTCTGCAGTTTGTGATCATATTGCTGACGGCCCCCGCTATTACATCAGATTTGATAGACCACAAATCCTCACGAAAAAATATCGATTCCTATCAAGGATGATACGTGAGGCTATTGAAATAAAAACATCCTAATTTCAAATGGTAAGGAGGCTGGGTACTACCACCTGCTTGGGATCCTGTAATTAATAAAATTAAAACTACTTACTTACCAAGCATACCACTGCAAGAGACACAGTAAGTTAATTCTGCGTAGATTGGAACAAAAGTAATAATTAAAAAGCCGAAGGTACTCTGGGTTACCTCTGGCATCGGGACGTCAATTACCTCAGTCCCCCGTAACCATGGGCTTTGGTAAGCACCCGAAACGTCGGGAAATAAAATTTAGTAAATTAAACGCGATAAAATCCGTAAAAGTATGTTGATTCATAGTAAAAATATAAATATAAAAAATTTGAACTTTTGACTTATTATAAAACAGTGATTTATTGCAATCACATCAGTTAGTAAGTGGTGATAAAGCCCTAGACGGTAAATCGTCTGCCTTTGTGTAACAAAAACCTATGCACTCTCAGATTAAAATTGGACGGAAAGGCAAACGTCTGAAAATTATTTCACTCATTTTCCGTACGTAAGTGGTTCGAATTCATGGAATATTGACAACAAAGAGTTGGAGTTTCAATAACCGTCTGATTGCTTGACGATAGAAAAGTGGGGGGGGGGGGGCGGGGGAGGGAATTAAATCAGGAAATTCCTGCACATATTCAGAACCGTAATCTATGGAACAACGTAATCTGTAGAACTACGTGCCTATGCTCACGATGATAAGATTAGTTTCAAACAAATCAAGGTCAGTTTATCACGTCACTATACTAAGTCCAACGTTTAAGGTGGAATTTTGTAGCTCCAGTCTACATGTGACAGCAGTACTCCTCTCTAATAACTACGACATGGACTTGCCCTTTATATAAGGTAAGAAAATGCAGCGCTATTCACGCCAGACCACATGAAAACCTGCACATAATCTTTACATATGTATGTATTATGTGTAGGTTTAAGCTAAACATTATACCGAAGAGCACAAGAGATATCTTATTTAAATATTTAGTTGTATTTTAAAAATTTTATCACTTATAAAACGCATTTTGCTCATGTATTGCAGTAAAAAAAATTGTATAGCGCTATGCAATTGTTTTTATTACATCGTTTGGAATCTATTGTTGTCTTTAAAAATTTACTCTGAAAATACAAGAGTTCAAATTATGGCGCAAAATAATCATAAACTTTTAAAAAAAATCAGATCCCATACTATAAAATAACTAGAGTTAAGCCCCGGCAGCATTCTTTTGATTTCTTTGTTTTTTTCAGGCTGTAAAAGTCCACTATTTTCAATGGGCCCGTCCTATGATAGAAAGGATTTACTTTAATCATCACGCTAGGGTGGACAAACGTTTGCAGTACTGTCTCGCATCTTTGTCGCTGTTGCCCATCCCCGTCCTGGGTATTTCGTGTCTGATGCAAGCGAGATGGTTATACGTCCAGAGATCGGTAGTCATAAGATTTTTAGGTTTATTCCCGTAAACCCCTTTTACGGCACCTATGGGATCAAATGGGGTGATGGATTCTCTAACGTCGCCATTGCACAGCAAAATATAATGCTTTTAACTTAATATGAAAAAATATATTATATTCAGAGTGGAAACTAAGTTCACTAGTATGCGCTAGAATATCGCAGCCTATTCTTTCCTGATGTAAATTCTCTCAGAAATTAAAGGATATTTACGTCTATCGTGGGACATAATATGCAAGCTAGTACACCTGCCAAGTGTGACGATAAAGACAAATCTGCTTCCCGTTGCAGGGAATCAGTAAAATTGTTAACAATAGGAGACGATTTTAGCTGTAAACGAGGCATTCTGCATCTGCATATTGCATCTGCATTTGATTCTTAATCGAGCCTCTAGATGTCTATGTGCCGCCACAGCATCCACTCACCATGAGGTATACTGTGTGCCCGTTACACGGCGTAACACCCTTATTATTTAAAAAAAAACATTTTTCATTGTCATTATAAGACTTGTACGTAGATTCATAAATTATGCCGAACAAAAACGTTGATGCCCATTAATCACATTCAATTTGATAAATTTTCTAATAAAAGTAGAAGTCTTATTTACTCGTGTTTTCTAAAACAGTATATCATTATTTATATATTTGAACTTAAGTTTAATATTTGACTACAGTTTGAAAAATAACCCTGTATTTATATAATATACGATTTTTATACATTTAGTGTATTTCCATTGATTTCCCGCATGTCTTTTATGAGGGTTGGGGGGGAAGGGCCCTATTTCGCTTACCGGTCATCACTCAAGAAACTTTCTCTCCTATTGGTTGTCGGTTCTTCGAGCTACATGATCGGATCATTATTATCATTTCAGATTATTGATCCATGACAGGTATGCTAAATATGTTAGTTTAAAAAATACCTATAATAGTTATAGAAAGACCCAATTTGGATACTTTGGATTATTATACATGCTGATCTATAAAACTACGATAATGGTGCTTTCAAAAAAATCACTAAGTGCATTTATATTTAAATTATATTAAAACTTACAATGTAAAACAGCTTACAAAATTAGTAGTTACTTAATAGTTTGCTAGCGCAGTTAACGAAGGAAGTCAAGAAGCGAGCGGCAAAACGCCACGGACAATCGACTGCAGAGTGGTGGTACAAGTGATGAGCGGAGGTAAATTATAATATTTTTTTTTTAATGAAACAGAAGTAACAAACAAACTTACAGTCTATCTTAAGTTCTACATAATAATTAATTTTATCTACAATATTAAAAACTATGATAATAAAAAAAGAAACTAAAACTAGAAACTTAATTATCATATAGTCCTACTCCCCGCGGTATCGTGCCAAGAACGCTGGTTGCGTTTCCCCGCTGAACGGCTATACTTAGCCTTTGAGCGAGGAAAGAACCAGCCCTCTTATCACCAGCAGCAACGACGAGCCGCGGATGGAGTTCCTTTAGTTAAATGGCTACAGCTAGTTCATCGAAACCTGCAGCTAACTTTAAACACGGAACGCTTGAGATGCGTTGTCACCTCAGAGAACTGAGATGGAATTCCGCACAGTCTATAATTATACTGGCTCTTTATACTCTATAGACTGGAACACAGAAGTGCACTGCTATTTGGTTGCAGAAATATGTAAAAGGTTAGTACCTACAGAAAAGGACTCCTTTCTGTGAGTCTGAACATTGTTTGTTCGCGATGAACTCCTCTACTACTACTGAACTGATTTCAATAAAATTTTGCACACTGGTCCAACTTTGGTCCAACTTCAGAGCTAGTACAGTCTTTATCCCGATAAGTGACCGTTAATGTTTTTATTGTGAATTTAAGGATGTTTTATAGGAAGGGTCGTCGGAAACGGCAGAACAATGTCTGCCTGGCCAGTTAGTAAATATATATAATTATATTTTTTTAAATGATTTCATGCGTATGTTCATTGAGTATTTGTTACGTGTGTATGAACAAAATTCTTCTTCTTCATCAGGCCGTTAAAGTCCAGTGCTGGAGGGCTTATCCCGTTTTGTGGAGGATTTACCTGCTTGGCAGGCTGAATGATGATCGCAGTGTGAAACGTTTCGCACCTTTGATTGAATTTCCCATCGCCGGTCAGGATATTTTTTAAGGCTAGTGTTATATAGTTTATATCGACATATGTCGGATGTCATGAGGTTTTTTTATTACTTCTTGCGATAACCCATGGAACGAAATAGTGTAGACTAGTATCAATCGTGAAAGATCCGTTCATTCCGTTCATCCGTCCGGGCCGCATCAAAGTATTGATGATTCATATTAAATTTTTTGAACGTTCCGGATCCAACGATTTACAGGACCTCCGACCTAAGAGTACACGTAAACTCAAAATGGTCCATTTTAATGATCACCCGAATGACCCAGTTCGTAAGACGAATCAATGCTTGAATGATCAGGTCAATAGAAATGAATGAATGACGTATGTCTTTCATTCATTTCTAGTGATTTTTCAAAGAGTAGCAGTTTTGAAAATACGAGTAAATAAAGATTCTATTTTTAACAACAACTAAGCGGACGTGCGCTCATTTTTGTGTATGTGTGTGTGTGTGCATATTAAAAAAAAGTAGTCGTTAGATATTTATGAATGACAATCATATAAAATGATGCATTACCATGCATTCTGAATATAAAACATAAAAAGGGGTAGAATGTTTGTTTTTTTTATTTAAAAGCAGGTTTTCTAGCGGTGGCTTTTAAACATATTTTATCAAAATTGGTTTAGCCGTTTCAAGATCGTCAGCTGTTTTGGTAGCTGCGGTAGGGTCCTTTTAGCACTTCTTATATTTACGCGAACACTACACATTTAAATAAAAGTAATTTTACGGATTTTATGCGTTGCTGCCATCTGCTTGGGATCCCATAACTAATAAAATCAAATCCAAACCCAAGTATACCACTGCTAGACTTCTAGATACTGTAAGCTCATTCTGCGTAAATCGAATTAAAAATTAATATTAAAAAAATGAAGGTAGCCGGGCTAACTATGACAGCAACACGTCAAACACCTCAGTCCCCCGTGACTACGGGTGCTGGAAAGCACCCGAAACGTCGGGAATATAAAATAAGTTAATATACGCGATAAAATCCGTAAAATTAGTTTTACTTAAATTCTTTTAGGACTTTTCTTTTAATTTTTATTATAAAAGAAAACAAGTAGCACTATTAATAACATTACGAATACTTCTTGTAAACCACCCCAAATTCAGCAGTGTTTTTTTTTATAGAATTAGGGTGAGAAACGAGCACACAGTCCACCTGATGGTAAGTGGTTGCTGCGACCCATAGACATCTACATCTATCCTCAATAAAGAATCAAAATGCAGATTCGTTGTTACACCTGAGGACTATGATGGAATGCCTTGTTTCCAGTAAAAAAGGCCTCGGGTACTCTACACTCACCATACAAAACACAGCAGCATTAGGCTGCAGCATGGCTCTACCAAGTATAATTTTAATAAGCTGGAATGAATGGATGAATGAATAAAATATCCAAGATTTCGTCTTCAAAATGCGCTCAAAACCGCTATTATTATTTTAAGGTTCCACGTAAAGACTTTTATGTATACTACTAGGACGGCAATTCAGAACAAAAAACTGTGTCAAAGCCTGTGGGTTGGCTAAGGTGCGAGAGCGAGCATGTAGCTGGCACACTAAATATGTCAAGCAGTTGTGTTTTCATTTACGGCTGTTTGTAGGCAAATACGAAATAAAGGGTCTGTTCCGATATACACTGCGAGTAGCCAGGATTCTACACCAGGAGCTTGCTCTGAAATAGGGTCTCTTGGATAGCAAACTGCCTTATTATAAGTACTTATCGGAATTTGTGCTTGAAAATGTCCACACCAGGCTCTACTGGGACCGGGCTATCATCGCAGACAAGATTATTCTTTCGAATAGGCCCTTATATTGTGCTAATGGCCCGGGCACAGTCAAAGATATTTAGGGTCGACATTACCCATTCATTATGGCGAGAACCTCGTGAAAGCTGAAACATATAAGACAAAATATCGGGACTTGGCTCACGAGATGACCGAGATGTGGGGTGGTCTAACGAACGAAATTATTTCTGTGGTTTCTGCAAACTGGCTAATCCCGGTCAGCCTATCAGGTCATCTGATTCGACTGGGACTCCGTGACGGACCGCTCTGGGCTCAAATACAAAAGCCAATGCTCTTCAATATCTTTTGCAAAACCAACGTGACGCTAGTTCTACAAAGACTGGTTTTGTACCTGAGGCAAAATTGATATTCAAGACCGTAAAGTCTAATTATGCTGACTATTATACTGAAATAGATGACGAAACTTACAAGGAATGGCTTATTAATTTTTTTTAGAATGTCTTAGAAGAACATTCAGTAATTATCATCGATCACGTCAACTATTACTCTATGCAGTTGGAAAGAATACCAAGATCTGCTACAAAAAGAAGCACATTCATTAGTGGTTAACGGAAATCAACATCGCAATTACAAATAATGAAATAAAAAAAGAACTGTTACGAAAAGTTAAAGAGAGTAGGCCTACAAATTTTTTAATAGATCAGCTGGAAAATGAACATAGTCATAAAGTGATACGACTGCCACCATATCATTGTCAATATAATCCTATTGAGCTCATATGGGCTCAGGTAAAAGGAGAAATTGCAGCGCAAAACCATACTTTTAAAATAGCCGATGTTGAAGTTCTTTTGCATATATCAATAGAAACAAAGGAAAACTGGATTGAATATGTGAAGCATACAGAAGAATTGCAGGAATTCTGGAGGTCCTCTGCATGCTTCACACTTGTGCATAGTTGTGCTCCCATGGCTCTTTTAATAGGTTAAATCGTAAAATATCTGAAATATAATCATCCTTAATTAAATATACATACTCCTAATATTATGCTCGTATTGGAGATTTTCCGTAGTCTCAATTCGAATCACATTTCATTTAAGCGAATACGATTTCAATTCCTCTCTAAATGGATGAAATGGAATATTCTCGAGGGAAATCCGGTGCGGGTACGTACGGGTTGTTGTTAAAATTATACACAAATTGGGTTTGTTTGTTCGTTTAATTTAAATTGAACATCAAATTAAAGCGATAAAAGAACTTAATTATTCCACCAAATGGTGACTACAGTCCCCACCTGCAACCAATTTAAAACAAAGATGGTCACAGATACGTTTTTTTTTTGTATTTTTTTTGTTCTAGCATGAACAGGGGCTATGCCAAGTAGACGGATGCATTTTCATTAAGTCTTAAGACCACCCTTTGTATTATTTCATGGGTATGCAATAAATAAAGAAATAGATCATATTAAACCTTAATTTCTTTGATTTAAATTGATGTAAAGTATTTTCTGTTCTACCAAAGCTGGTATTAGTAAATTGAGTATGAAGCACATGATTTCCCTACGCAACGGCATATCCATTAAGTTTGCTTTTCAGGCAACATACCATGACAATTTTTTTCAATTTTAGTATTAAATCTTTTATATTATTTACATTGATATTCGCAATGTCGTCTAAAGTAGTGAAGTGTCCTAACTGCAACGTTGTAATCAACGAAGTGTTAGCTTTTGTTTGCAATAAAGTGGATGTGATGGACGAAGTTAGCATTGCTCAAATATGTACTAGTGCTTTTTCGGAAGGTGATATTGTGAACGCTAAGAATCTGTCATTCGATTCTTTAACGACTTCAAGGCGAAAGAAAATCAGGAAGAGGCAAGGAAAGACAAGGCGAGATATAGAAGATATCATCTGTGTTATTAAAGAGACGGATCCCGAAGAATTCCCTGTTTTTGTCGCGCGGGAATTGCACAAATTACCCCCGGTTTTATTTGACCACGTGTAGTGTTATGCTACTTACATATCATTTTACATTATTTTAAATTCATTTTTTCCATTCTGTTTCGATTTTCTGCATTCACCTCATAACTGGATATTTTACATCACCTTATTTCCATAGGATCCTGTAACGATTTTAAACCATAAGAACACAATAACAAATCATTTCTACTTCGTATTTTCACATTATCAGCACTTTTAAATTGGTGTCAATGGAGTCTACCTTTTTTCGATCTTTTAGCTAGTTTTCCGTAAATCTACAATCTTGGGCTTTGTGTGGGCAGCTGCGCAACCTTTTTTCCTATATCAATAATATCTCATTTTCCACTTAAATCTTACCGTTTTCTTATTATAAACCTAAAACCAAAATTTGACATGTTTTGTCATTGTTATTTATTTCGTTTCCATAGTAATTATATTCAAATTTGCTACCGATCTGTTGTTCCTATTTCGATAATTCCACATAAATACTCTTTTCTCTTGACCATTTACGAAAAATTTGCGTTTAATTTAAATAATTTTTCCGTTCTCTCTAGAAAGGTATAAAAGCCGAACAATCGGTGAAGAAAGGCAGTCTCGCTTCAGTTCGCGAATTGGAAGTATCTCCTAAAGGCCTTATCCCGGGGCCGCACTGCCCCGGGATCCTGCAAGCCTCCACTTACACGTGAAGTCTTCGGCGAAGCCTTCTTCAAGCGCGGAGCCGCACCACTCCGGAATCCTACAAGCCTCCATCTACCTCGGAAGTCGTCGGCAGTCTACTTCAAGCGCGGGGGCCACACTACTCCAGGCACTACGACTGCTTACTCCAGGCGCCGAGTGCACCTACCGCCGGCGCTACCTTTGGGCGCTGCAACTGCTGGCTCTAAGCGTTGAGCGCCCCTTCTCCAGGCGCTACGTGCGCCGGCTCCGGACGCTGCGTGTGCTGGCTCCAGGCACTGCGCGCCGTCGCTGCTAAGAAACCTACCTCTACAAGCGCAACCGGCGTGTGCTGGCTTCAGGCGCTGCGTGCCGTCGCTGCTAAGAAACCTACCTCTACAATCGCAACATGTGTCGCTTCGACTTTTAGGCTCCACTACAACTCTATATTCCCCTATTCTCCTACCTTTATTTTTTTTTGTAATCTAATTGTACTCTCACTTCATTCATCATCATCCTCATTTCATTTTTTTAATATAAAATTGTAAATACCTTTTAAAAATTTAAATATATTGTTTTCTGGCTCTACTTTTGTTGTTTTGTTGTACTTAGGTTAGGTTCTATATTTTTTTTAATTGTCGCTACACGACATTTGGCGCCCAACGTAAAAGTCCTCTTTCTCTCTTTATTCTTCACCTTTACTGCGCCTTGTCCATTCCCTTTTGATTTAATTGCTCTCCCTTTCGTTCTTAACTCATTATTCATCATTCATTTATTCATCCTTTTCATACCTTCCAAATTCTAAAACAACACTTCATCTAGTGTTTCAACTTATCTGGATTATATTTAGACCTACATTTCACACAACACTTACATTCATCACTTTAATATTTTTATTGTAGATAACTTTCCAAATTCTAAAAACACTTCATCTAGTATTTCAACTTATCTAGACTATATTTAGTCCTACATTCAACACTTCACTTACATTCATCACTCTAATATTTTTATATTAGATAACTTAACGAGGTATAATTTTTAATTAAATTTTTATTTCTTAAACTTAACTTTACACATAATTATAACAATGAAAAGGGTTATTAAGTACGAATTCCTTAACAAGGCCGAACTCGAATACGAAGTGAAGATTAGATATGAGGAACCAGCTAATATTGTTTTACTTCTAAAAAAACAGGTTTTGCGTTTAGTTGCGAATTCTCACCCTGAAGATATTCTGACTTCTCCAATTCCGATTGAGGATGACTTGTCTCAAATTGATTCTACTTTGACCTACTTGGACTGTAAAATTAAAAAATTTTTACAAGGTGAAACCAAACACTTGCGACTAATAGAAACTTTTATTAATCATGTCTTTTACAGATTGGAACGAATAGATAGTGACTTATATCCAGACTTTAAAGCCATTTTCGATACTTTGAAGATGAAATATGACGATATTACGAAACAATTTGAATCCTTGACTCCAGCTCCAACTGAAAATGACCCTCCATCACTTGACCCTCCTGTTGACCCGACTGTCACGGTTGACTCGACTGTCACGGAACTCCCTCTTGTTTCTCAAAATTCTATTCAGGTCCATACCCCTTATCCTCCACCACCACCTCAATCTTTTTCTCCAACCAACGTCTTCAAAGATCTGAAAAGACACACCTTCAATGGTAAAAGCTGTCCAAGATCCTTTCTTCAAAAACTGGAAGAATACTGTATAGCTCGTGGCTTGTCCAAAGACTTGTTGATTTCACAAGCGTTTGAAATTTTCACTGACAATGCTCTTCATTGGTTCAGATTTAAATATAATCAGAATCCAAACTTAACGTGGAACGAACTTTCTTCGTTATTAATCAAAGACTTTGGTGGTTTTGATTATGATCACAAACTTTTAGAAGCGATTAGGAATCGAACTCAAGGTCGAGATGAACCTATTGTCATCTATATTTCCATCATGTCTGGAATGTTTTCTCGTCTTTCGAAGAAACTTTCTGAAACAGAACAATTGGAGATTATTTTAAGGAATATTCGCCCATGTTATTCAGTCTTCGTAGCTCTAAAAGACATTGACTCTATCGACTCTCTTCTGGCTACTTGCCAAAACTATGAAAAATTCCTAGACAGAGACAAACAATTTAAAGAACCAAATATACAACAAAGTCCTCTTATTTCTGAATTCAACTACAAGCATTCCAGTTGTTCAAGTTCAGTTGACTCTCCAAATTCTTCTAATAACTCACGACCTTCTCCTCCCCTCATGAATAAATTCACTCCATCCTACAAATACCCTTCTAGACAAGTTAATAGTCTCTCTCAAACTAAAGCTCCTCAACAAACCTCCTTTTGTGTTTGCTGTCGTAAACAAGGTCATTCTTTGAACACTTGTACTCAACCACGATTCGTGATTTGTTTCAAATGTGGTCTTAAGGGTTTTAAAACTGCAGATTGCCCTACTTGTTCTCCCAAACCTAATACTAGTTCAAAAAACTAACTACTGACTTGAAAAGTAACTTAAACTTTGATAACGACGATTGGACTAATTGGATTAAAACAATTCAAAACTTCTTTTCTTGTTACAGAATCTCTTCTACACTCTACTCCAAGGAACAAGATCTTAATCGTCCATTCGTTAATGTCAAAATTTATAACTTAACTTTATCTGGTTTACTAGATTCTGGCAGTTCAGTAACTATTCTGGGTAATAATTCTCATTTGGAAATTCTTAAACTGGGCTGCAAACTTTTCAAGTCAGATCTTATTAATGTCTCTACTGCTAATAATCAAAAAGTTAATTCCTTGGGTTATTTTGACTTACCTATTCATTTCAATAATCAAACTCATTTAATTAAAGCTTACGTTTTCCCTGAAATATTTCCTTCGCTAATATTAGGTATTGACTTTTGGAGAAAATTTAATCTTTTACCTAGTGTTTTATCTTCTCTTAACTTTACAGGATCTAAATGTTCTGCTATCGAAACTAAAGATACTAAAGTTTTACCTTATGAGCATTTAACTCCTAATCAAAAGAACATCGCTAATGACATCATCCAACGCTTCAAGACAATTTCTTTTGAAGAAAAAGGTATCCTGGGATGCACACACTTAATCACCCACAAGATTGACACTGGTGATTCTCTTCCAATCAAACAAAGATGTTACAGACTGTCTCCTGAAAAACAAAAGGCGTTAATTAATGAAGTTGACAAGATGCTGCGATGGAACGTCATTGAACAATGCGAAAGTCCTTGGTTATCTCCAGTTCTCATCACTCCGAAGAAGAATGGTGAATGGCGTTTCTGCGTAGACAGCAGGAAGCTTAACTCAGTTACACGTCGTGATGCTTATAGTCTGCCACTAATAAGCGAAATTTTGGACAACTTGAGGAATGCCAAATACTTATCAAGCATCGACATTGCGAAAGCATTTTGGGAGATTCCCTTGAATCCTGCCGATAAGGATAAAACTGCATTTTATGTACCTGCAAGAGGTATGTTTAGATTTAAGGTAATGCCTTTTGGTCTTTCTAACTCACCTGCAACTCTACAAAGATTAATGGATATGCTTTTTACCCCTGAATTTGAGAACAAGGTATTTTGCTATCTGGACGACATCGTTATCATTAGCGAGACTTTTGATGAACACATATCACTCCTCATGAAAGTTCATGAAAAACTTTCATATGCTAATCTGACTATTAACTTTGACAAGAGTCAATTCTTCAGGAAAGAACTGAAATACCTTGGTTTTCTAGTGGACGAGTACGGTCTACGTGCTGATCCAGATAAAATAAAATCTATATTAGAATATCCTGTACCTACTTGTAGAAAAGAAGTGCGAAGATTCATAGGCACCTGCAGCTGGTTCAGAAGATTCATTCCAAACTTTAGCACTATTGCCTCTCCACTCAATCAACTAACCTGTTCCGGGAAGAACGCTCCTAAATTTCTTTGGAATTCACAAGCTGCAGCTGCTTTCCTTTTTTGTAAATGGTCAAGAGAAAAGAGTATTTATGTGGAATTATCGAAATAGGAACAACAGATCGGTAGCAAATTTGAATATAATTTAAATAATTTTTCCGTTCTCTCTAGAAAGGTATAAAAGCCGAACAATCGGTGAAGAAAGGCAGTCTCGCTTCAGTTCGCGAATTGGAAGTATCTCCTAAAGGCCTTATCCCGGGGCCGCACTGCCCCGGGATCCTGCAAGCCTCCACTTACACGTGAAGTCTTCGGCGAAGCCTTCTTCAAGCGCGGAGCTGCACCACTCCGGAATCCTACAAGCCTCCATCTACCTCGGAAGTCGTCGGCAGTCTACTTCAAGCGCGGGGGCCACACTACTCCGGGCGCTACGACTGCTTACTCCAGGCGCCGAGTGCACCTACCGCCGGCGCTACCTTTGGGCGCTGCAACTGCTGGCTCTAAGCGTTGAGCGCCCCTTCTCCAGGCGCTACGTGCGCCGGCTCCGGACGCTGCGTGTGCTGGCTCCAGGCGCTGCGCGCCGTCGCTGCTAAGAAACCTACCTCTACAAGCGCAACCGGCGTGTGCTGGCTTCAGGCGCTGCGTGCCGTCGCTGCTAAGAAACCTACCTCTACAATCGCAACGTGTGTCGCTTCGACTTTTAGGCTCCACTACAACTCTATATTCCCCTATTCTCCTACCTTTATTTTTTTTGTAATCTAATTGTACTCTCACTTCATTCATCATCATCCTCATTTCATTTTTTTAATATAAAATTGTAAATACCTTTTAAAAATTTAAATATATTGTTTTCTGGCTCTACTTTTGTTGTTTTGTTGTACTTAGGTTAGGTTCTATATTTTTTTTAATTGTCGCTACACGACACACGTCGATGTAACACGGCTCCTCAAAGACATCGTAAAAATTCAAGCTGAACTAAAAGTGATCAAAGAACAATATGTGTCCACTAGCCAGCTTGAGGAGATAAAGATTGATCTAGAATCCCTGAAGAAAACATCGGCTGTAAACCATTTCACCGGCAACGTAAATACGAGTACTAGACGAGGCGTTTGCTTATTAAATAGTTTTGCCCATGATAGTGGACCTATGGGGTTACATCCCTTACAGGATGTTAACACTACTTCCCCTGTACATGAGTCACCCCCTCAGCAATTACTGGAGTATCAGCCGATGGTAGACACAAATAATTTATTGGAGGGTATCAAGACGCAAGAATCAGCGTTTCAAAAATTAGCGGTTGGTGAATCAGCTGGGCGAGAACAACCCAAACAAGTGAGCAGTACAGAGACGATGACTCACGCGCGGCCATGCTTGGTGCAAGCGAGCGACGAACACACGGCCGCGAAAGTCGACTGTTGTACTGCCGTGCCTATGCAACGATCGTTAGCCGATATTGCTCGCGGCGGAGTATGGAGACAACCGGCTCCTGATGAAAAATGGGTAACAGTGCAACGTAAGAGGCTTAAAAACCGCTTTGTAGGAAATATAGGAAGAGCTACCACAGACCAAATCAAAAGTTCAGAGCAGCGGTTGTCAACACTCCTATTTATATTTATAACGTGTCCAAGGAGGTGTCTGTATGTGACATAATGAATTACATTGAGAGTAAAGTAAACATAAAGGTGACTATGGAAAAAATGGTTATGAAGGTATCAAAAAGTTATGATGCATACAAGATCTACGTGCCTAACCATAAAGTAGATATATTTTTGAAGGATGATTTTTGGCCTGACGGAATTGCTTATCGCCGTTTTATTAACTTTGGTGAAAAAAGGCTCAGAAATCGTGTGTCTGTCGAGTAATATCTCTGGACTATGAATAACACACAAACAGTAAATCTCGTTAATTTCAATTGCAAGAATGTTATTAGATCGTTAGACTGTGTGAGAAGAATATGTCGCACAGCGGATGTGGTGGCGTTGCAGGAGACATGGCTCTTGCCTCATGATATTTCGTTCCTGGGATCTATAGATGATGATTTCGCCTACACAGTTGTGTCCGCAGTGGACACCTCGGCTGGGTTGCTTCATGGGAGACCGTACGGCGGCGTAGCTCTCCTGTGGAGGAAGAACCTGCTTACGTCTGTGTCGGTGATAGCGTGTAGTAGTGTACGGCTTGCGGCAATCAAAATAGTTCTTAAAGAGAGGTCGTTTCTTGTAGTGTCGGTGTATATGCCTACCGATTCAAGTGAAAATATACCAGAGTTTACTGAGTGTCTCAGTGAGGTTAGTGCCATTATAGAGAGCAGCGGCGTTGAATCCGCATACATACTTGGCGATTTCAATGCACATCCAGGTGAGCGGTTTTGTTATGAACTTATGAACTCTTGTGCTGAACAATGTTGGTCTTGTATAGACTTGGACTTGTTGCCGGCGAACACATACACTTTCGTGAGTGATGCACATGCCTGTCGGCGCTGGCTTGACCATTGTATTGTGACGTGTGCTGCTCGGAACACAGTGGCTCATGTGTCTGTCATATATGACACCTTTGGTCGGATCACTACCCTATTGTAATTAAATTAAACATTGATGTAATTATACCTAAAGTTGTGCATGGTAGCTACAACATTAATGATGTAATATGGGGTGACAGGGATTCCTCTCAAACAGAGAAATATAGGGAATACTGTCATTCTAAACTTAGAAATGTAAATTTTCCTTTGGAACTCACGAGTTGTGCAGATAAAATGTGTTATGATAGTAGTCATAGACAAACTTTAGATAAATTGTACAAAAAATATAATTAGTATCCTCACAGAAGGTGCAAAAATTTGTAGTAATCGTATAAGTAAAAATAATAATAAAAAGAACAAACATGTCATTGGGTGGAATAAACATGTCAGGGACGCTCACCGGCACGCTCGGGATTGTCAACAGAAGTGGCAGCTCTACGGTAAGCCGAGTGTTGGTCCAGTATACGTGAATATGGTGGAATCTAGGAGGGTATTTAAGTCTAAGCTGAAATGGTGCCAAAATAATCAGCAACAAATTAAAATGGATATGATTGCACAACACCGTGCTAGTAAGGACTTTAAGCGCTTTTGGAAGGCTACAAATAAATTAAACCCAACTTCCGGTGAGCGTCGCTGGCCTTCGTGAACACAGTGAGATAGCGAAGGCCTTCCAAGCTCACTTCAGGGTGGACTCGCCTCTTGGGCCTGCAGCTGCGATGTGTCATGATGGGTATCGTACTGACAAACTTAATGTTAGATTCTCGGCGAAGGATGTGGACCACGTAATTAAGGGCATGGTACGGGGTAAATCCCCTGGTCATGACCACCTCAGCATAGAGCATCTGCAGTGTGCGGGAATACATCTACCTAGGGTCCTATCTTTGTTGTATAATCTCTGTCTCAGCCACTCTTACCTGCCTGATGACCTTATGCGAACCATAGTTGTGCCAGTTATTAAGAACAAGTCGGGGGATCCGTCGGACTTGACAAATTACAGACCAATTTCACTGGCTACTGTGGTGGCAAAGGTGCTGGACGGTTTGCTTGATGAACACTTAAGTAGTCATATAAAATTTAATGATGCAAAATTTGGTTTTCAACCAGGTCTGTCCACCGAAAGCGCTATTTTGTGTCTCAAGCAAACTGTCAAATACTACACTGATAGGAGCACTCCAGTCTTTGCCTGTTTTCTTGACTTGTCCAAGGCCTTCGATTTAGTGTCATATGACTTATTATGGACAAAACTTCAAAGTGAGACTGATGTGCCGTACGAGTTAGTCGCGGTGCTACGATCGTGGTATGAACGGTAGACCAACTGTGTTAGATGGGTGAACTCATACTCCGATGTGTATAGACTTGAATGTGGGGTGAGGCAAGGTTACATCTCCTAGGCTTTTCAATTTGTATGTCAATGGCCTGATCGAGGAGTTGAGCGGCACAAATGTCGGCTGTCATATTGATGATGTTTGTGTTAACAACATAAGTTACGCAGACGATATGGTGCTACTCAGCCCTTCGATTGGTGCCATGCAGAAATTATTAAATATATGTGAAGCATATGCAGTGTCCCATGGACTCAGATACAATGTGAAAAAGAGCGAGTTTATGATGTTCAAGGCGGGAGTGAAATCGCGACCATGTGCGACTACCTTCACACTCAACAACTCACCTCTAAAGCGTGTCTCACATTTTAAGTATCTGGGTCACTGGGTCACCGAGGATCTGCGTGATAATATGGATATCGAGCGGGAACTTAGGGCGCTGTCCATCAGGTGTAACATGGTGGCCCGTAGGTTTGCTCGTTGCAGTAGGCAGGTAAAGATTACTATTTTCAAAGCCTACTGCCAGTCTTTTTACACGGGCAACCTATGGGTTAACTATACGCAGCGGGTGTACAGCGCGTTGCGTGTCCAGTATAATAATGGGCTTAGGATGCTGATGGGGCTGCCGCGCTTTTGCAGCGCGTCAGTAATGTTTTCTGATATGCGCACTGATGGTTTCCACGCCATTATTAGAAAGCGTGCTGCATCGATGCTGAAACGTTTGCGTGGCAGCTCCAATAGCTTTCTCAACACAATGGCAGATAGGTGGGACTCGCCGCTGCTTGAGCGCTGGATACGGCTACATGCCACGGTATAAGTCACCGGTACCCTCGTGGCGGCTGGTCTCAAACATCTCCATTTACATTTTACATTTTGTCATCATTATTTATGTAAATTAATTTAATTACTAACACTATAATTTAAGTTTTATTTCATTTCACTGTTACTAACATTCTTGTATGGGTCCTGTGTTGCCTGAAATAAAGATATTTTATTTTATTTATTTATTATTTAATTCTGGAACGGGCTTGCGTCAATGATATAAATGTATCCAATATGGCAAAATATGAGGTAATATTTTGGGGAATGCCTTTGTTCTGTTGCTTTTGATAGGTTGTAATTAATGAATGTAATGTAGCAGTGCTAAAAATTCCAATATTTCGATTCGTATTAAAATTGTATTTAAGCTTTATTTCAATAAAATATTTTCGATTTATTTTAATGGCTTTCTGAACTTTGAAACTTTAAAAATTATTATTTTTTACCAATAAATACTAATTAAATTACAATTCGCGTGATAGTAAATTTGAAATTGCTACACTGAATTTGAATTTGAAGAGAGGCAAAGCCCTTGAGTAAGATACTACTTGCGTAGACAAATTAGCAGCCTATTACCTCAAGAGTAGCTCGTTTAGAGCCGGAGCGACATCAAAAATAGCTGATGTAAGTAAGTAAAGCAATTATGAATTTCTGAGAGACGACTTCATATTTGTGCAATTTGCTGTAGAGACTATCGGTTCGTGGAACCCTCGTGCGCTAACATTCCTAAAGTAACTAAACCAGTAACTGGTCGTCGCTGCTGCTGATAAGAGAGCTGGTTCTATTCTCGCTCAAAGGCTATGTATAGCTACGCAGCATGGAAACGCAGCCAGCGTTCATTGCACTATACCACGGCGGCTAGGAAGAACTGTATGATTATTAAATTTTTTAGTTTTATCTTTTATTATGGTAATAAATATAGTATATATTAGCAATTGATATTCAAGTCTCGAAGAAAGAATTTAATGAGTCTACAAACTCTGTTCCTCGGTTAGAAGAGATGGAAGTCAGTGAGGAGGAAATTAGGAGTTTGCACCATGCTGCTAAACAAAGCCCATATTTAGATCCTAGAGAAATCGGTAGATAACCTTTTTACACAACTGCCCCAGAATGAGGGTAATGTTTTCCAAGTGTATGTATGTACGAGTATGTCTATTTCTTTGGCACACTCTGTAGACTATCGCTAGATTCATCTTAGTTGTGGAAGTGAATAGAAAACTTTTTTCTCTTCCGTAAATTAGAAGCTCAATGCCACTGTGTTTCGTATGGTGAGTGTGGAGAACCGGAGAGCGTTTATACTGGAAACGAGGTATTTCATATTAGTCCTCAGGTGTTACAACGCATATGCATTTCAATTCTTAATCGAGGATAATTCTAGATGTCTACGAGCCACAGCATCTACTTTCCATCAGGCGGACTGTGTGTTTATCACGCATATTCTATAAAAAATTAAAATAAAAACTTTTTAACGTTGTCAGCTTTAATTAATTACTGTTTTATCCATTGGAAAATTTGAAAAATGTTAATCACTAATTTAATAACAAACAATGGAGAAAGCCACTCAAAGGATCTTTACTGTTACTAACTGCGGTTCTTACTGAATAATTTAGTGACGCTTGTAATCCTGCAGATGCTTGCGTTCAGTTACTTCGTCCTAATTCAGCCATTTAGATAAATTGCGTGTTATTCTAGCGACGGATTTCCCCCAGCGGCGATATATCTGTAACGTAACTACTTAGCGCTAATCTGTTTCCATTAGGCGTAGCCTAATTTGCTTGAGTAATGTTTAACGATGCTTTGAATAATGAGTCAGTTTGTTTAACTAAATACTGTATTTAAATCTGCTTCGTCTGATTAGTATATATTAATGTGGCGATATTTAGAATTAAGGTTATCATCAAGGAATATTTATTTCATCTATTTTTCGATTCGTCAAATAAACCTTCAAGATTTTCGGGTAAAATGTAGCCTGGATTACCCCTGATATTACTATGTATCTGTTCAAGTTTCATTACAATAGGTTCAGCCATTCCTAGATTAGCAGTCAGACAAACAGAGAGACAAAAATTTTAAAAATGCTTTGTGTTAATGACATGCAAATAACCCAACTCAAAAAAAATTTTCACTGTCCAAAGCTACGTATATTTGGGCAAGGACGGGTTATGTCGGACTCGCACCGACTAAAACCCCATGGTGTTCAACCTTCTCCGTATACTGGCAGGGCCACGGGAACGCTTTCGCAACATCCGCGGCCAGAACAGCGCAGGCCGCCCCATAGCATTCCCTTCTTGGGGAAGAACCTCTCCTCCCCATTCTCTTTCTCAGGCAAGGCGCACCAGGAACACAAGGCACGCTCCCCTCCACGGCCTCATACTCCACCTGCATATCGGACCCCCCCGAGTCCGATACGCGGAAGCCTTGGGGCCAGGAAAATCGAGCACATAGTAGCAGCAGCTTTCCCGACCCCAGTGGCGGATCTGGTCTCTGGCTCCGTCGCCAACCAAGTTTCGGCCGCGGAGGGTAGGGAGAGCGGCGCCTCGCAATACCGACACTCTTCTCTCCCCGCGACCCCATCACCACCGCTTCAACGGTGCAGCCCCGTCAGAATCGCGGAGGATATGGCGAGTGGCGCATCGCCATACCAATACTCCTCTTCCTCCGCGATTCCATCTCGGCTGCAGCGATAGGGGGAGAGGACACTCCTCTCCTAACCTAACCTAACCTAACCTTTTTTTTTTTTTTTACGTGGGGAAATCCTCATGGATACCTCCAGCCGCGGGGGCAACCGGAAGGTTATGCCGGACTCCTACCGGCTAAAACCCCACGGTTCCTCCTCGCACGTGCGTGCGGGGCCGCGGGAATCCAAATTCTTCCGCAGCCCCACACTAGTGCTGGCCCGATCTGGCTGGGCCTCGTCTCCTGCACGGGGTAGCGAGGTGTTCAGCTACCCCCCTCCACAGCCTCCAACTCCACCTGCGTATCGGACCCCCCCGAGTCCGATACGTGGAGGCCATGGGGCCAGGAAAAACTAGCACTCAGAAGCACCAGCCTTCCCGACCCCAGCGACGGATCTGGTCTATGGCTCCGCCGCCAACCAAGATTCGGCTGCGGAGGGTAGGGAGAGCGGCGCCTCGCAATACCGACACTCCTCTCCCCCCGCAGCCCCACCACCACCGCATCAATTAACGGTGCGGCCCCGTCTGAGTCGCGGAGGATAGGGCGAGTGGCGCATCGCCATACCAACACTCCTCTTCCTCCGCGACTCCACCTCGGCTGCAGCGGTAGAGGGTGCGGACTCCCCTCTAACCGCAGCCCACCGACACACATCCGAAGTGGGCTTCCCAAGCCCACTCAGAGTGGCCACCTCGGGCCGGCCCTACACCTCGGGCCAGCCAAGGGGTTCCTCTTTGTTCACCGTGGTTGACCAAGCCAAGGTTACTAAGCCCCCCCGCCACGACAAGGCGGGAACCCGTTCGGGGGGGAACCTAACCTAACCTTTTTTTTTTTTTTTTTTTTTTACATGGGGAAATGCCTACGCATACCCGCCTCGCGGGGGCAAGGTCGGGTTATGTCGGACTCGCACCGACTAAAACCCCATGGTGTTCCACCCTCGTCGCATATTGGCAGGGCCACGGGAACGCTTTCGCACACTTCCGCGGCCCCACCTGCGCTGGCCACTCCATGGCGGCCCCTCCTCAGGAGAGGACTACTCCTCCCCCATCTCCTTCTCAGGTAAGGCGCACCAGAACACATGGCGCGCCCTCCTCCTCGGCCTCCAACTTAACATGCGCAACGGACGCCCCCGTGTCCGATGCGCGAAGGCCATGGGGCCAGGAAAAACTAGCACTCAGAAGCACCAGCCTTCCTGACCCCAGCAGCGGATCTGGTCTATGGCTCCGCCGCCAACCAAGGTTCGGCTGCGGAGGGTAGGGAGAGCGGCGCCTCGTAATACCGACACTCCTCTCCCACCGCAGCCCCACCACCACCGCATCAATCGACAGTGCGGCCCCGCCTGAGTCGCGGAGGATAGGGCGAGTGGCGCATCGCCATACCAACACTCCTCTTCCTCCGCGACTCCACCTCGGCTGCAGAGGTAGGGGTGGGGAGGACACCCCTCTCGCAGCAGCCCACCGACACACATCCGAAGTGGGCTCGCCAAGCCCAATCGGAGTGGCCACCTCGGGCCGGCCCTACACCACGGGCCAGCCAAGGGGTTCCTCTTTGTTCACCGTGGGTGACCAAGCCACGGCTACTAAGCCCCCCCGCCACGACAAGGCGGGAACCCGTTCGGGGGGGAACCTTTTTTTTTTTTTTTTTTTTTTTTTTTTTTTTTTTTTTTTTTTACGGGGGGAAATCCTCATGGACTACCTCCGCCTGGGGAAAGGCGGAGGGGCGTGCCGGACTCTTACCGGCTAAAACCACCCCGGTGTCTCCTCACACGTGCGCGTGGGGCCGCGGGAATCCAAATTCTTCCGCAGCCCCACACTAGTGCTGGCCCGGTCTGTCCGGGCCTCGTCTCCTGCACGGGGTAGTGAGGTGTTAAACTACCCCGTGTATCGCCTCAGGGGCGCGCGCCGACACCCGCGCGCGCCTCCGCCTCGGGTCCATCGAGTAGGGGTGGCGGGGGCTTCCCCAAGTCCCTCGCCCCTGGACCCATTTATGGGGGCCGGAAAAGGGCGTTGTCCGCCCTTCTCCTGCGCCCGGTGCGCCTTCTGCGGCCAGGGAAGGGAGTCGAGATCTCCCTTTCCCGTTCCGCAGTTTCCTTCTGCGACATCACGTCCTCGCAGAAGGACACCACTGCATCCCACGACTCTGCGCTACCGACCATCTTCCGCACTAAGGCCGGCAGCGACAGATCGCCTCCTACTTTATTTGTGAGGACACGGCGCTGCTCCTCCCAAGCTACACACTCGGCGAGCGTGTGTTGCGCCGTGTCCTCCCCGCAATGGACGCAGTGGTGGCACCGAGCGTCCGGCTCCCTGTCTATGCGGCGCAGGTACTTGCCGAAGCAGCCATGCCCCGACAGCACCTGCGTCACCCTAAACGACAGGGAGCCGTGCCTTCTCCCGAGCCAGTCGTCGAGTACTGGCCGGATCGCCTCGACGGTAGCGAGGCCGGCGGTAGGGCGCAGAAGCCTTTGCCGCCATTCCGCCACCAAGACCTGACGGAGCTCCTCTCGGCGCAGCGCGATCTGCCGCTGCACCGGTCTCGAGCCCCGTGCCCGCTCTTCCTCGCGCCATCGATATAATGACGCGAGTACTTTCGCCTCTAGGTCCCAGGGCGGGGATCCGGCCAGGACGCAAGCCGCCTCGTAGGAAATCGTGCGATACCCGCGGACGACTCTGACGGCCATCGCCCTCTGCGGTTTACGCAGAATGGCGAGAGTGCTGGCCGTCATGTCCATCGCCCACACAGGGGCCCCATACAGGGCCATGGACCGCACGATTCCCACGTACAACCGCCTACAGGCGGCGCTCGGGCCCCCCAAGTTGGGAAGCAACGTTGATAGCGCGCCCGCTGCACCCATCAGCTTGGGCGCCAGCCGCCGGAAGTGGGGTCCGAATTCCCATCGGCTGTCGAGCACCAATCCCAGATAAGCACCAATCCCAGATATCGGGGGGGAACCTAACCTAACCTAACCTAACCTTTTTTTTTTTTTTACATGGGGAAATGCCTACGCATACCCGCCTCGCGGGGGCAAGGACGGGTTATGTCGGACTCGCACCGACTAAAACCCCATGGTGTTCCACCCTCGTCGCATATTGGCAGGGCCACGGGAACGCTTTCGCACACTTCCGCGGCCCCACCTGCGCCGGCCACCCCATGGCGGCCCCTCCTCGGGAGAGGACCACTCCTCCCCCATCTCCTTCTCCGGTAAGGCGCACCAGAACACATGGCGCGCCCTCCTCCTCGGCCTCCAATTTGATACGCGCAACAGACGCCCCCGCGTCCGACGCGCGAAGGCCATGGGGCCAGGAAAAACCAGCACTAAGAAGCACCAGCCTTCCCGACCCCAGCGGCGGATCTGATCTATGGCTCCGCCGCCAACCAAGATTCGGCTGCGGAGGGTAGGGAGAGCGGCGCCTCGCAATACCGACACTCCTCTCCCCCCGCAGCCCCACCACCACCGCATCATTCAACGGTGCGGCCCCGTCTGAGTCGCGGAGGATAGGGCGAGTGGCGCATCGCCATACCAACACTCCTCTTCCTCCGCGACTCCACCTCGGCTGCAGCGGTAGAGGGTTGCGGACTCCCCTCTCACCACAGCCCCCCGACACACATCCGAAGTGGGCTTCCCAAGCCCACTCGGAGTGGCCACCTCGGGCCGGCCCTACACCTCGGGCCAGCCAAGGGGTTCCTCTTCATTCACCGTGGTTGACCAAGCCACGGCTACTAAGCCCCCCCGCCACGACAAGGCGTGAACCCGTTCGGGGGGGAACCTAACCTAACCTAACCTAACCTTTTTTTTTTTTTTTTTTTTTTTTTTTTTTTTTTTTTTTTTTTTTTTTTTTTTTACGGGGGGAAATCCTCATGGACTACCTCCGCCTGGGGAAAGGCGGAGGGGCGTGCCGGACTCTTACCGGCTAAAACCACCCCGGTGTCTCCTCACACGTGCGCGTGGGGCCGCGGGAATCCAAATTCTTCCGCAGCCCCACACTAGTGCTGGCCCGGTCTGTCCGGGCCTCGTCTCCTGCACGGGGTAGTGAGGTGGTAAACTACCCCGTGTATCGCCTCAGGGGCGCGCGCCGACACCCGCGCGCGCCTCCGCCTCGGGTCCATTGAGTAGGGGTGGCGGGGGCTTCCCCAAGTCCCTCGCCCCTGGACCCATTTATGGGGGCCGGAAAAGGGCGTTGTCCGCCCTTCTCCTGCGCCCGGTGCGCCTTCTGCGGCCAGGGAAGGGAGTCGAGATCTCCCTTTCCCGTTCCGCAGTTTCCTTCTGCGACATCACGTCCTCGCAGAAGGACACCACTGCATCCCACGACTCTGCGCTACCGACCATCTTCCGCACTAAGGCCGGCAGCGACAGATCGCCTCCTACTTTATTTGTGAGGACACGGCGCTGCTCCTCCCAAGCTACACACTCGGCGAGCGTGTGTTGCGCCGTGTCCTCCCCGCAATGGACGCAGTGGTGGCACCGAGCGTCCGGCTCCCTGTCTATGCGGCGCAGGTACTTGCCGAAGCAGCCATGCCCCGACAGCACCTGCGTCACCCTAAACGACAGGGAGCCGTGCCTTCTCCCGAGCCAGTCGTCGAGTACTGGCCGGATCGCCTCGACAACCTAACCTAACCTAACCTTTTTTTTTTTTTTTTTTTTCGTGGGGAAATCCTCATGGATACCTCCGGCTGCGGGGGCAACCGGAAGGTTATGCCGGACTCCTACCGGCTAAAACCCCACGGTGCCTCCTCGCACGTGCGCGCGAGGCCGCGGGAATCCAAATTCTTCCGCAGCCCCACACTAGTGCTGGCCCGGTCTGTCCGGGCCTCGTCTCCTGCACGGGGTAGCGAGATGTTCAGCTACCCCCCTCCACAGCCTCCAACTCCATCTGCGTATCGGACCCCCCCGAGTCCGATACGCGGAGGCTATGGGGCCAGGAAAATCGAGCGCTTAATAGTGCCCGCTTTCCCGACCCCAGCGGCGGATCTGGTCTTGGGTACCGCCGCCTACCAAGTTTCGGCCGCGGAGGGTAGGGAGAGCGGCGCCTCGCAATACCGACACTCCTCTCCCCCCGCGGCCCCGCCACCACCGCATCAATTGACGGTGCGGCCCCGTCTGAGTCGCGGAGGATAGGGCGAGTGGCGCATCGCCATACCAACACTCCTCTTCCTCCGCGACTCGACCTCGGCTGCAGCGGTAGAGGGTGCGGACTCCCCTCTCACCGCAGCCCCCCGACACACATCCGAAGTGGGCTCGCCAAGCCCACTCGGAGTGGCCACCTCGGGCCGGCCCTACACCTCGGGCCAGCCAAGGGGTTCCTCTTTGTTCACCGCGGTTGACCAAGCCACGGCTACTAAGCCCCCCCGCCACGACAAGGCGGGAACCCGTTCGGGGGGGAACCTAACCTAACCTAACCTAACCTAACCTTTTTTTTTTTTTTTACATGGGGAAATGCCTACGCATACCCGCCTCGCGGGGGCAAGGACGGGTTATGTCGGACTCGCACCGACTAAAACCCCATGGTGTTCCACCCTCGTCGCATATTGGCAGGGCCACGGGAACGCTTTCGCACACTTCCGCGGCCCCACCTGCGCTGGCCGCCCCATGGCGGCCCCTCCCCGGGAGAGGACCACTCCTCCCCCATTTCCCTCTCAGGTAAGGCGCACCAGAACACATGGCGCGCCCTCTTCCTCGGCCTCCAATTTCATATGCGTCACAGACGCCCCCGCGTCCGATGCGCGAAGGCCATGGGGCCAGGAAAAACTAGCACTCAGTAGCACCAGCCTTCCTGACCCCAGCGGCGGATCTGGTCTATGGCTCCGCCGCCAACCAAGATTCGGCTGCGGAGGGCAGGGAGAGCGGCGCCTCGCAATACCGGCACTCCCCTCCCCCCGCAGCCCCACCACCACCGCATCAATAAACGGTGCGGCCCCGTCTGAGTCGCGGAGGATAGGGCGAGTGGCGCATCGCCATACCAACACTCCTCTTCCTCCGCGACTCGACCTCGGCTGCAGCGGTAGAGGGTGTGGACTCCCCTCTCACCGCAGCCCCCCGACACACATCCGAAGTGGGCTTCCCAAGCCCACTCGGAGTGGTCACCTCGGGCCGGCCCTACACCACGGGCCAGCCAAGGGGTTCCTCTTCGTTCACCGCGGTTGACCAAGCCACGGCTACTAAGCCCCCCCGCCACGACAAGGCGGGAACCCGTTCGGGGGGGAACCTAACCTAACCTAACCTTTTTTTTTTTTTTTTTTACGGGGGGAAATCCTCATGGACTACCTCCGCCTGGGGAAAGGCGGAGGGGCGTGCCGGACTCGTACCGGCTAAAACCACCCCGGTGTCTCCTCACACGTGCGCGTGGGGCCGCGGGAATCCAAATTCTTCCGCAGCCCCACACTAGTGCTGGCCCGGTCCGTCCGGGCCTCGTCTCCTGCACGGGGTAGTGAGGTGTTAAACTACCCCGTGTATCGCCTCAGGGGCGCGCGCCGACACCCGCGCGCGCCTCCGCCTCGGGTCCATCGAGTAGGGGTGGCGGGGGCTTCCCCAAAACCCTCGCCCCTGGACCCATTTATGGGGGCCGGAAAAGGGCGTTGTCCGCCCTTCTCCTGCGCCCGGTGCGCCTTCTGCGGCCAGGGAAGGGAGTCGAGATCTCCCTTTCCCGTTCCGCAGTTTCCTTCTGCGACATCACGTCCTCGCAGAAGGACACCACCGCATCCCACGACTCTGCGCTACCGACCATCTTCCGCACTAAGGCCGGCAGCGACAGATCGCCTCCTACTTTATTTGTGAGGACACGGCGCTGCTCCTCCCAAGCTACACACTCGGCGATCGTGTGTTGCGCCGTGTCCTCCCCGCAATGGACGCAGTGGTGGCACCGAGCGTCCGGCTCCCTGTCTATGCGGCGCAGGTACTTGCCGAAGCAGCCATGCCCCGACAGCACCTGCGTCATCGATATAATGACGCGAGTACTTTCGCCTCTAGGTCCCAGGGCTGGGATCCGGCCAGGACGCAAGCCGCCTCGTAGGAAATCGTGCGATACCCGCGGACGACTCTGACGGCCATCGCCCTCTGCGGTTTACGCAGAATGGCGAGAGTGCTGGCCGTCATGTCCATCGCCCACACAGGGGCCCCATACAGGGCCATGGACCGCACGATTCCCACGTACAACCGCCTACAGGCGGCGCTCGGGCCCCCCAAGTTGGGAAGCAACGTTGATAGCGCGCCCGCTGCACCCATCAGCTTGGGCGCCAGCCGCCGGAAGTGGGGTCCGAATTCCCATCGGCTGTCGAGCACCAATCCCAGATACTTCATGGTGGACTCGACAGCTATCCGGGCCCCGCTGACCACGATGTGTGAACCCGGCGGCGGCGCGCGTCGAGGGCCATGGAACACCATGGCCTCCTACTTACTTAGGGCCACCTCCAGGCCCAGGCACCGGATGCGGTTCACCACTTGTGACACCGCAGCCGTGGCAACCAACGCTGCTTCCCTGTACGAACTCCCCCGGGCAGTGACGAGCGTGTCGTCCGCATAACACGTCAAGTCGGCGCCCGACGGGAGTTCACCTCTCAGCACCCAGTCGTAGCCGATGTTCCACAGGAGCGGTCCCAAGACCGATCCCTGCGGAACACCGCACGACATGACGCGCCGACCAGCGCCGTCACGTCCCCAATAGGTAACGCATCTCTCCTCAAGGTAAGCCCCTATTGTGCGGCGGAGGTAGGGAGGCACGCGATGGTAATTCAGCGCCTCCCGAATGCAACTCCAGGGTAGGGTGTTGAAAGCGTTGGAGATGTCTAAGGACACCGCCAGCACCACCCCACCCCGGGATACTGTCTCCTCCGCCAGGGCCCTCACGCGCGTAATAGCGTCTATGGTGGAGCGCCCGCGACGAAAACCAAACTGGTTGTCATCCAGGTCCGGCCCCTCTCTGCACAAGTGGCTGACGAGGCGATCTGCGATGATACGCTCAAAAAGTTTGCCCGCCTCGTCGAGCAGCACTATGGGCCGGTACGCGGACGGTGAGTCCGCGGGGCGCCCCTCCTTCCTGAGCAGGACCAGCCTCCCCTCCTTCCACACACTGGGAAACTGACCCTGCTCGAGACATGCCGTGAAGAGCCCTCTCAGCTGGGGCTCTAGCTCCTTCAGAGCCAGGACGAGAGCTCGACCAGGAACTCCGTCGGGTCCGGGCGCTGTGTTCTTAGCCCGGAGTCGCGACACGGCCACTCTCGTCTCTGCTTGCGTCACCTCGGGGACATCGGTGCTCTCCTCTTCTGGAGAGTCTGTGGCTGAGGACGAAGCCATTGCCGGGGGAACGTGTCCCACTCGCTCTGGGAAGAGAGTCGATAACACCGACTCTAGCAACTGCGGTTGCATCCTTTGTGTTAGTGGAGGCGACCAGGGACGCAACTTGCCCCGAATCCAACGGTAGGGGCGCCCCCACGGATCCCGATCTAGGGACCCCAGCAGCTCCTCCCTGGCACGCGACTTTGAGTCGCCGATGGCCAGCCACAGAGTCTCCTTAGACGCGCGGTACACCTCATACAGCGCGTCCTCCTCGGCGGAATCCCGTCGACGCCGCCTCCGGTATCGGGTGTACCGGCGACGAGCCGCAACGCACGCTATGCGCAATTGCGCGATCTCGGCGGTCCACCAGTACACCTGGCGCTTTGCGGACCGTTGGCGGACACGGGGCATTGACGCGTCGCAGATCTGCGTCATCGCCCCGCGAAACCATAACGCCACCGCTTCGACGTCGACGGGGCCGTCCGTCGTCGACTCCCAGATCCAGGACTGAACTAGGGCAGCTTCCTCGAGTAGTTCCCTGTCGATGCGCTTAAGCGCCCAACGCGGGCCGTCGTTAATCGGGGTTGTTGGATGGCGGCCGCTCGCAGTCTGGGCAGAGACGTCGAACCGGATATATCGATGGTCCGACAGTGTCTCCACCTCTACGGCGACACGCCAGTCGCGGACTCGGCTGGCGACAGAGGGGCTAGCAAACGAGACGTCCACTATCGACCCACCCCGCTGCCGCACGCACGTGTATTCCGAACCCCGATTCAGGACGACCAGACCAGTCGTCACCGTCCACTCTTCTAGCACCTCGCCCCGAGGGTCAGTGACCGGAGATCCCCACGCCGATGACTTGGCGTTGAGATCCCCGAGCACCAGAACGGGACGAGGGTGATAACGGCCTACGACGGCGCCCAACTCGACAAGGAAACCCTCAAAGTCGGCGAAACTCTTGTTGGGGGAGAAATACGCCCCTACAATAACGATGCCGCCCGAGACCGCAGCAACCCAGCCGCGGCCCCGAGACGGGTCGATCAGAGTCTCGCCAATAATGGCCACCAAACCGTCAGCGCATCCCAACCAGTTGTCACGGGCTGGAATGAAGTACGGTTCGGCGACCACAGCCACGTGAATCGACCACTCTGCCATGCTCTGGAGTAGGAGATCCTGAGCTCTGGCACAGTGGTTGATGTTGCCCTGGAGAAAATGGAATTGTGCCATTATTGACATTCCATCCCCTCAGCAACGGTCCTGGGCCGGGAGTCGGCCGCGGAGCTGCTAGCCTGCGGGGGCAGCGAGGTTAACCCGACAGGCTTAGTACTCCTCTTCTTTTCTTTTTTCTTCTTCTTGCTGGCAGGCGCCCCACAGGCCCCTCCGCCTACTCTCTGCTCCGCTGGCCTTCCCGCAGCAGAACAAAGGCTGCAGTTTAGCGCCGCGGTGCACAGGGCAGCCTTGTGGCCAGGCTGGCCGCAGCGATAACAGAGGTCACTACGGTCAACCTCGGCGGTGCACTTCGCCCGGACGTGCCCTTTTTCTAGGCACCGAAAGCACTGCAAAGCCCGGGGCTGTAAGAGCTTGGTCCTAGCCGCCACCCAGCCTACCAGCAATCTGCCGCTATCGGCGATCTTCTTCGCCGACGCTACAGGGCACCGAACCCAGACCGCGCCGAGTCCGGTGGCGTCGGTGCGTATATCGCCAGCCCGCACCTTGTCCGGCGGACACTCTCCGCTTCTGGCAACGGCCGCCACCACCTCCTCAGAGGTCACGGAGTCGTCCAGGCCAGCAATCCGCAACTCTGCGGTTTTCATTGGTCTGGAGACCCGGACGTCCTCAGGGTTGAGGACCTCCCTCATCTTGGCGGCCAGTGCGTCCGCCTTTTGGGCACTGCCGCTCACAGTGCCAGCCACCTCGAACAGCCGTGCACCCGTGGCAGCCTGCCTGAGGGTGACGGACTGAAGGCCAAGATCAGATAATTTGATCTTGGCCTTGGCCTCGGCGATGACCGACTGGTACGTCACGCCACGCTCCACAGCTCCGGGCTGCAACGTTATCGTCACAGCGTTGGATCGCGGAACATGTACAGCCGGTCTCTTGCGACCGCCTTTAGCAGTCCGCTGTGCAGGTTTAGGAGCCGTCTTTGCGGTTCCACCTGGGGTACATGCGGCTGCTGCGGCCTTCTTGGCGGCTTTGCGGGCCTTCTTGCGGCCCACGACTTTCGCCCAGGTCTCACCCTTAGACCCGGCAGTCGTGGGCTGGTTGCTCGGAGGAGCTCCCTCCGCGGGCTTTTTGTTACCCTCCGCGGGCTTCCCCTTTTGAGGCGCAAGTCTCGGCGAATCCTCAGTCCTCCGCGTGTCAGCCGCTAAAGGCGGACGGAGGATTTCCGCCGGGAGACGCCGAGAAATTGCCTCCAGCCGGGCGTTAACCATGCTCCCGCACTGGAGCATGCAGAGCCGGACAATGCGCTCGACCTCTTCGTCGGTACGAGGGCTTGCCGGTCGCGGTGCGGGAGTCGGGTCCACTACAGGTGCGGCATTGCTGGACGTGCGTTGCTGCTGCTGCTCGCTTAGCGCAGCAACTTGCCGCCGGAGGTCCTCCAAGTCATTTCTGAGGCGGCTGTTTTCCTCCTGTAACTTTGCGACCTCGTCAGAGGCCGTCCTGTTGAGGAGGATGCCAACCGCCTCCCTGATATCCGTGGCAGCCTCCTTTAAGCCACGGGTGAACGTGCCCTTCAGGCTGCCGGACTTGGTGGCAACCTTCAGGACTAAGTCCACCCCATCCAGAGCCAGCTGGCTTAAGGCCACCGCAGATGGCTCTCCCCCTTCCGCCGCAAGAGCAGCTCGTCGCTCGCGAGCATGTCGGGCCATTTCCGACACTTCGTCGGCCGCGACGGCTTTGCGCTGCTCCCTCTTGGCGGCATTGAGCTCCGCCTTTGAGCTCCCCAGCGAAGCACAGCTTTCACCGCCATCGCCAGGGTCCTCCGTAGTGAACCCCATGTCACTATCTGCTTCGCTAGCCGCCGAGGTATTGGAGCACACGAACCGTCCGTGCTTATCCCTCCGCGGCTGCGAAGTACTCGCCCCTCTCGATACCTGCCGACCCCTCCCCGAAGTCGGCAACTTGGGGGCCGGCAGGCCTTCCTCGTCTGACGATCGGCACACTGGATGTTTCCTAGCGGAAGACGTCCCACGCGATCGATTTCCGCCGCTACCAGTATCTGATCCTGCCTTTTCTACCTCTACTGTTTTTTTTAAATATTTTTCCTTGTCCATTTTTTATCCCACGAGTGTGGAGGAAATAACAGTCCATCCGAGCAGAGCCCCCTTTGCCCGGATAAGCCTATGCGTAACCCGTCAAGGGTGTCGGCCAGTACCCCGACGGGGGCAACGCTAACGACTGAACATTTACCCATCAGCCATGCAGCTCCTCACGGCGTGCCACGCTTGAGCTTCGGGTGATTTTTTAAAGAGGTTATCATCCTCGCGACTCCAGGCGGTTAAGCCAAGAGCCCTCGGCCCCTTAGGCGCCGCGAGACGTGATCCACGACACGCCATAGGGATTCCGAGGTTCGAATGGTGGCAGAGTCGATACGGGTTCTTCCCATGCCTGCCCAGAGACCGGGTTAGGGAACACTGAGCCCATTCAGTTTCCTTTTTTACAGGGTGTGGTCCCTGAAAACCCCGCGATTACGGGTTGCCCGGCGTCGGCAAAAGCCGAGTGCACCTGGCACCTCACCGCGCATGTCACATTCTCTGTTCCTCTCAAGGGAGAGGATACAGGAAGCAACTAATAGGCCCTCCGCTATGCAAACAAGCCCTCACCCAGCCAGTTTTGGTCCGCGACGGTTTCCCGCTACCACCCATATCTGAGTGGCGTTCCCCTATCCGCCACCTGGGGACGCGCCCGATGGGAGCTCTGGCAACTCCACACGGGAACCTAACCTAACCTAACCTAACCTTTTTTTTTTTTACGGGGGGAAATCCTCATGGACTACCTCCGCCTGGGGAAAGGCGGAGGGACGTGCCGGACTCTTACCGGCTAAAACCACCCCGGTGTCTCCTCACACGTGCGCGTGGGGCCGCGGGAATCCAAATTCTTCCGCAGCCCCACACTAGTGCTGGCCCGGTCTGTCCGGGCCTCGTCTCCTGCACGGGGTAGTGAGGTGTTAAACTACCCCGTGTATCGCCTCAGGGGCGCGCGCCGACACCCGCGCGCGCCTCCGCCTCGGGTCCATCGAGTAGGGGTGGCTGGGGCTTCCCCAAGTCCCTCGCCCCTGGACCCATTTATGGGGGCCGGAAAAGGGCGTGTTCCGCCCTTCTCCTGCGCCCGGTGCGCCTTCTGCGGCCAGGGAAGGGAGTCGAGATCTCCCTTTCCCGTTCCGCAGTTTCCTTCTGCGACATCACGTCCTCGCAGAAGGACACCACCGCATCCCACGACTCTGCGCTACCGACCATCTTCCGCACTAAGGCCGGCAGCGACAGATCGCCTCCTACTTTATTTGTGAGGACACGGCGCTGCTCCTCCCAAGCTACACACTCGGCGAGCGTGTGTTGCGCCGTGTCCTCCCCGCAATGGACGCAGTGGTGGCACCGAGCGTCCGACTCCCTGTCTATGCGGCGCAGGTACTTGCCGAAGCAGCCATGCCCCGACAGCACTTGCGTCACCCTAAACGACAGGGAGCCATGCCTTCTCCCGAGCCAGTCGTCGAGTACTGGCCGGATTGCCTCGACGGTAGCGAGGCCGGCGGTAGGGCGCAGAAGCCTTTGCCGCCATTCCGCCACCAAGGCCTGACGGAGCTCCTCTCGGCGCAGCGCGATCTGCCGCTGCACCGGCCTCGAGCCCCGTGCCCGCTCTTCCTCGCGCCATCGATATAATAACGCGAGTACTTTCGCCTCTAGGTCCCAGGGCGGGGATCCGGCCAGGACGCAAGCCGCCTCGTAGGAAATCGTGCGATACCCGCGGACGACTCTGACGGCCATCGCCCTCTGCGGTTTACGCAGAATGGCGAGAGTGCTGGCCGTCATGTCCATCGCCCACACAGGGGCCCCATACAGGGCCATGGACCGCACGATTCCCACGTACAACCGCCTACAGGCGGCGCTCGGGCCCCCCAAGTTGGGAAGCAAAGTTGATAGCGCGCCCGCTGCACCCATCAGCTTGGGCGCCAGCCGCCGGAAGTGGGGTCCGAATTCCCATCGGCTGTCGAGCACCAATCCCAGATACTTCATGGTGGACTCGACAGCTATCCGGGCCCCGCTGACCACGATGTGTGAACCCGGCGGCGGCGCGCGTCGAGGGCCATGGAACACCATGGCCTCCGACTTACTTAGGGCCACCTCCAGGCCCAGGCGCCGGATGCGGTTCACCACTTGTGACACCGCAGCCGTGGCAACCAACGCTGCTTCCCTGTACGAACTCCCCCGGGCAGTGACGAGGGTGTCGTCCGCATAACACGTCAAGTCGGCGCCCGACGGGAGTTCACCTCTCAGCACCCAGTCGTAGCCAATGTTCCACAGGAGCGGTCCCAAGACCGATCCCTGCGGAACACCGCACGACATGACGCGCCGACCAGCGCCGTCACGTCCCCAATAGAACCTAACCTAACCTAACCTAACCTTTTTTTTTTTTTTTTTTACATGGGGAAATGCCTACGCATATCCGCCTCGCGGGGGCAAGGACGGGTTATGTCGGACTCGCACCGACTAAAACCCCATGGTGTTCCACACTGTCACATATTGGCAGGGCCACGGGAACGCTTTCGCACACTTCCGCGGCCCCACCTGCGCTGGCCGCCCCATGGCGGCCCCTCCTCGGGAGAGGAACACTCCTCCCCCATCTCCTTCTCAGGTAAGGCGCACCAGAACACATGGTGCGCCCTCCTCCTCGGCCTCCAATTTCCAATGCGCAACGGACGCCCCCGTGTCCGATGCGCGAAGGCCATGGGGCCAGGAAAAACTAGCACTCAGAAGCACCGGTCTTCCTGACCCCAGCGGCGGATCTGGTCTATGGCTCCGCCGCCAACCGAGATTCGGCTGCGGAGGGTAGGGAGAGCGGCGCCTCGCAATACCGACACTCCTCTCCCCCCGCAGCCCCACCACCACCGCATCATTAACGGTGCGGCCCCGTCAGAGTCGCGGAGGATAGGGCGAGTGGCGCATCGCCATACCAACACTCCTCTTCCTCCGCGACTCCACCTCGGCTGCAGCGGTAGAGGGTGCGGACTCCCCTCTCACCGCAGCCCCCCGACACACATCCGAAGTGGGCTTCCCAAGCTCACTCGGAGTGGCCACCTCGGGCCGGCCCTACACCACGGGCCAGCCAAGGGGTTCCTCTTTGTTCACCGTGGGTGACCAAGCCACGGCTACTAAGCCCCCCCGCCACGACAAGGCGGGAACCCGTTCGGGGGGGAACCTAACCTAACCTAACCTAACCTTTTTTTTTTTTTTTTTTACATGGGGAAATGCCTACGCATACCCGCCTCGCGGGGGCAAGGACGGGTTATGTCGGACTCGCACCGACTAAAACCCCATGGTGTTCCACCCTCGTCGCATATTGGCAGGGCCACGGGAACGCTTTCGCACACTTCCGCGGCCCCACCTGCGCTGGCCGCCCCATGGCGGCCCCTCCCCGGGAGAGGACCACTCCTCCCCCATTTCCCTCTCAGGTAAGGCGCACCAGAACACATGGCGCGCCCTCCTCCTCGGCCTCCAATTTCATACGCGCCACGGACGCCCCCGCGTCCGATGCGCGAAGGCCATGGGGCCAGGAAAAACTAGCACTCAGTAGCACCAGCCTTCCTGACCCCAGCGGCGGATCTGGTCTATGGCTCCGCCGCCAACCAAGATTCGGCTGCGGAGGGCAGGGAGAGCGGCGCCTCGCAATACCGGCACTCCTCTCCCCCCGCAGCCCCACCACCACCGCATCAATAAACGGTGCGGCCCCGTCTGAGTCGCGGAGGATAGGGCGAGTGGCGCATCGCCATACCAACACTCCTCTTCCTCCGCGACTCCACCTCGGCTGCAGCGGTAGAGGGTGCGGACTCCCCTCTCACCGCAGCCCCCCGACACACATCCGAAGTGGGCTCGCCGAGCCCACTCGGAGTGGCCACCTCGGGCCGGCCCTACACCACGGGCCAGCCAAGGGGTTCCTCTTTGTTCACCGTGGGTGACCAAGCCACGGCTACTAAGCCCCCCCGCCACGACAAGGCGGGAACCCGTTCGGGGGGGAACCTAACCTAACCTAACCTAACCTATACACATCCGAAGTCGCCAAGCCCACTCGAAGTGGTCACCTCGGACCGGCCCTACTCCACGGGCCAGCCAAGGAGTTCCTCTTTGTTAACCGTAGGTGACCAATCTACTAAGCCCCCTGCCACGTCAAGGTGGGAACCCTTTCGGGGGGGATATATATCCTAACCTATTAAATCCTACGATCAACGATCTGTCTGTCAAGCGTAGCAGTTACCCAAAGGCCCAGGTCCAGCTGTCCAGCAATAAACTGTTACGTGCTGTTGAAGAATAAGAGATTGTTTTAAAATTTAAATAGTGTTGGTTGTTAAATATAATTTATTCTATACACGTAATTGACGGAGAGATTTAATGGGAATTTTAACTGCGGAAAATTTCTTTTGCTCATAAGTTTGTTTTTTGATTTTGACGATAAATTAAGAATTTAATGCCTTCAATAGCTTATTAATATTTTATAGACGTATTTCGTTACTTTCGCAATCACACTCTTAAGAGTTCAGAAGTAAGTTCGTAAGTTAATTATAATTAGCTTTGAGCCTAGATCAGTTCTCGTTTAGATTTTACGATACTTTTTAACATCCTATTAAGAAAGTAATGGATATTTAATAATAATAATAGTTATTACTTTCTGACGAGAGCAGATGATCCATTCTATAGGGACGTTATTTCTTGTGATAAACGACTTACCCCTCTATCCTTAGCCAACGAGCAATAGCAGGACCCGGCAGTACAGAGCATTTCCGACCGGGATACCGTATGGAAGGAGAAGGAAATCCACGGGAGGTTCTACAAGGCTCTACATGAGCTTTTCGTAGACACAGTTGCCTCCCTCCACTGGCTACGTTTTGGTGACCTCTTCAGGGAAACCGAGGGTTTTGTCTGTGCAATACAGGATCAGGTTATTAAGACCAACAACTATCGGAGATACATCCTAAGGGATGGCACCGTCGACATTTGTCGAGCTTGTCGCCATCCCGGTGAATCACTTAGGCATGTCATCTCCGGTGGTCGGCACTTTCTAAGTCTAAGTACTTACATAGGCACAACCTAGTAGCCAGGATTCTAAACCAGGAGCTCGCTCTGAAATATGGTCTCATGGATCGAAAACTGCCTTATTATAAGTACATGCCGGAAGCCGTGCTCGAAAATGACCGCGCCAGGGTCTACTGGTACCGGGCCATTATCACAGATAGGACCATTTTTGCGAATAAGCCTGATATTGTGCTGATGGACCGGGCACAGTTAAGGGTATTGTTGGTCGACATTACCATTTCGTATGACGAGAACCTCGTGAAAGCCGAAACAGATAAGCGATCAAAATATCTGGACCTGGCTAACGAGGTGACCGACATGTGGGGTGGACTGCCAGCCGAAATTACACCTGTAGTCGTTTCTACGAACGGGTCAATCCCAGTCAGCCTCTCGGGTTATCTGAGGCGGCTGGGACTCCGTAACGGGCCGCTCCAAGCTCAAATGTAGAAGGCGGTGCTCCTCGATACCGCCCGCATCGTCCGCCGGTTTGTTTCCCTTCCCACTAACCCTCGGTCGTTTGGTCTCCCCTGCCGAGGGCTTCCATCTGGATTGGGTTTTTATTTATTTATGTATTTATTTTATTTATGTATATTTATATCTTTCGTTTACAATTATATATTTAAACAGTCCAACCAGATGAGAAAACTTTATAGTTAACCCAGGTATTAATAAACGCGGTACGTCAGGATCTTTAGACGGTCTGCCAAGTGTGACGACTAAAGGGAATTCCCCTACAATAGGAGAGGTAAATATCCAAAGAGTACGTTAACGAGTTGATAAAGTATGAAATAGGGATCGCAATCCAATGATAATCGAGTAGCCAATCGAGGGTATTGCAGTAAAGTCCTTCTAAAGGATACGTGGCAGAGCCACGCTGAAACTATACAGCTGCAGCTACATTATGATATAGAAGTAATAGGTGAAAGGACCACGTTCTCATGTATTAGCGTAAAATAGCAGCTTAATGCAGCTACGTTTTGCATGGTGAGTGTAGAGAACCAGAGACCATTTTTACTGGAAATGCAGCATACCATCTTTGTCCTCAGGAGTGAAAACGTATTTGAGTTTTGATTCTTATTCAAGGATAGTTGTCTATGGACCACAGCATTTACTTATCATCAGGAGAACTTGTGTGCTCGTTTATCACCCTTATCCAATAACTCACTCATACAACCGAAACTCAGACTTCAACAGATGGAAACGGCAGAATCAATTAAAATGATTCTCATATAAATACGAAGAAGACATTACATCCGCAAGGAAAGACAAGTAGGAGATGAGTATTTAATACAATTTATATTTAAACTACATTTTAGTGTTATTTAATGAGGACCCAAAATATAGAGGTATAAGGAACTAAGAGAAGCGCTCTAAACACCCCCTCGTTGGAGCAAGATAAAGGAAGGCGCAGGCCAATATCTTGAAGCAGTTATTCTATGAGTATTTTAAATGGCTTCGTGAAACTGTCATCATCATCATCATTAAAGGCTCTCATAAGTTCACTGCTGAATATAGGCCTCCATCTCGTGGGGGATCGCCCTACACTTCGCCTACTGGTACGAGGCTGCCACTCGAGAACCTTTCTTCCCCATCGGTTGTCGGTTCTTCGGTCTAAATTGGACTTACCTAGTCGGACTTTTTGTACCAGATAACAACTTCGTCAACAACTTCGAGCTTAGTGCTCCCAACAACTAACGGCATAGGTGTGACATGGACATTAAACATGATCTTTGTTTTGTCCATGTTCATCCTAAGACCTATTCGCTGGGAGACACTATTGAGGTCATTGAGCATAGTGCATAGATCCTCCAGCGATTCTGCTATAAGGACTATATCGTCGGCAAATCGAAGGTGAGTGATGTACTCGCCATTGAGGTTAATACCGTATCCTTTCCAGTCCAGAAGCTTGAAAACGTCTTCCAATGCAGCGGTGAAGAGTTTCGGGAATATAAAATCACCCTGTCTTACACCTCTCTGCAATTGGATAGGTTTCGTACTCTGGTTCTGTACTCGGATAGCCATCGTAGCTCTACTGTACCAACACTTCAGTACTTCGATATACCGGCAGTCAACTTGGCACCGCTGAAGGGACTGCAGCACCGCCCAAATTTCGACGGAACCAAAGGCTTTCTCATAGTCCACATACGCCAGACATAGTGGCAAATTGTACTCTTCGGACTTCTGTACAATTTGCCGAAGGATATGTATGTGGTCTATGGTGCTAAAGCCCCTTAGGAAACCGGCTTGTTTGGGAGGCTGGAAGTCGTCAAGTCTGCGCGCGAGACGATTCGTAATGACTCTCGAAAACGGCACGTAGACGCGGCTCAGAAGGGAAATCGGTCTGTAGTTCTTCAAGAGAGCGTTGTCACCTGTCTTAAAGAACAAGACCACCGCACTTCTGCTCCACGCGTCCGGTATAATACCACCATGGAGGACGGAATTAAAGAGCTTCTGAAGGACTTCAAGTACCGGTCTTCCACCCGCTTTCAGAAGCTCTGATGTAATTCCATCCTCGCCTGAGGCCTTGCCGTTTTTATGGTGCTGGAGAGCCATTCTAATCTCGCTCAGACTGACGTCCGGGATATCTTCGGAATAATGTCAGATAAGACTCGCTCTTGGATCGCTACTCACACTTGGGTGTGGCTCCAACGATGACGTGTACAGCTGCCCATAGAACCTCTCAATCTCACTCAAAATCTCAGGTGCCCCGGAAACGATGCTGCCACACTCGGTCTTCAGCTTTGATAGTTGGCTCTTTCTGGCAAACAGATCTCTGGCAAAGGCTTTGGAGCCCTGGTTCCGCTCGATCGCTTCTTCAATACAAGCTGTTTTGAAGTTGCGTAAGTCCCGCCGTATGCATTAGCAGATCTGTCTGTTCAGTTGCCTGTATTCTGTCAAATCTATTGAAGAATGTAGCTTCATCTCCCGTCTAACAGCCATGAGATTGAATGTGTGTTTGGAGAGTTTTTGTGTTCTTCTGCGGCGGGTCTTGCAGAACTTAGCTCCGACCGCATGGACAGTTTCCACGAGTTTGTCATTCATATCGTCCACTTCATTCCAGTCTTTTAGGCAGGAAAAACGGTTTTGTAACTCGAGCTGAAAGGTTTCGGGACTTTGGAACAAAGCACAAGGGGGACGGAGCGTTGACTTCATTAGATGAGACCTCTCCAACTTAACGTTTAGGTTCAGTGTGCCTCTAACCATTCAGTGATCGCTACCATTTTCAGCCTCCCGATCATGGAGACATCACTGAACAGTTGTCGTCTGGTCGTCATAATGAAGTCAATCTCATATTTTGTCGAACCGTCGGGGCTATACCAGGTCCACTTCCTGTGGGGCAGCTTCTGGAAGAAAAAGTTCATCAAAAAGAGTCCCTCTTTCTCCATGAAGTCGGCCAGCTGCTGGCCCCTTGGTTTCCGTTGCCCTATTCCGGATTTTCCTACTTTCAGCTCACCGTTCTCTTTTGTGCCTAGTTTTGCATTGAAGTCTCGTATTAGCACCGTATATTGGGTTTTGGAGGAATGCATGGCTCTAGAGATATCCTCATACATTTCCTCCACCTCCTCATCGGGGTGTGCTGAGCTTGACCTGTATGACCTTCAGCAAATACCGTTTGGTGATTCTGAGTATAAGGTACGCAACCCTCGTGGACACACTCTCAATCTTTATAACGTTGTTAACAAGAGACTTGTTGACGATAAATCCGACACCTCCTTGGGACAGATGGTCGCCCTCCCGGTGATAGAGCATGTTGCCAGATTCGAGGATAACCGTGTCCTCTCCCTCTCTTCGGACTTCGGATAATCCTATAATATGCCAGCGTAAGTTGTCTATCTCTTCTTCCAGCTCCACAATCTTCTCGTCAGTCCTCAGGGTGCGTGCGTTGTATGTTGCCAGGTCGAGTAGTCTTAGGTGGCAACCGAACCTCTACCGGAGATTCTTAGCACCCTCTGTGAGACTGTACGCAGTGATAATTCTATTTCGAAGGCTGTTGTGTTACATCGTGACCCTGTGTTGCTGTTGGTTTGCATTCCATCTATTTTGTATTTATTATAAACTAGCTATCCGCCCTGGCTTCGCACGGGCGATTTCTGGATAGCGCCACCTACCGGGTCCAATTGTAAATCTTATCCGCCCAGAAAACAATTCAAACGCACACAAAAAATTTCATCTAAATCAGTTGCGCCATTTTCGAGTTTTAGCGAGGGAATGATATACCGGTATTGCAATTTTTGAAAATACTAGTAAATAAGGCTTCTACTTTTATTTGAAATTATCCCAAATTGAATGTGATTTATTAGCAACAACGTTTTTGTCTACCGATCAACCCTTACGAATGTATAAGAACTTTGAACTTTGTTATAAGAACCGTAAATACTTTCAATATTTAGTATGAAAGCTGTTATTTTGACATTAAAAACAGACACTTCACATCACAAATAGTCATACAAATAGTCTATTATTTAAGATACCAGCCGCATTTTAATAGTAACTGGAGATCCCATCATTGATAACGAGGGATTCCATCTAAGTCCGGGTGGCAATGCATTTGCATTTTAATTTTAATTTGATGCCTTTGTTGGCCGTTTTCTGCCGACATCCAAAAAGGAGACGGTACTCAATTCGACTGTATGATTTTTTTGTTTTTTTTTATGTGTGTTACCTCATAACTTTTTACTCGGTAAACCGATTTCGATGATTTTTTTTTATTTGAAAACTGATACTTCTCATGTGGTCCCATATGAATTTAATCAGGGCTGTACAAATTTTTTAAATTTTAATTATGGCATTAAGTATCATATACTGTTTTTTATGGTTCAGCTTTTGATAATGTATATGATATGATATATACATTATATATATATATATATATATATATATATATATATATATATATATATATATTTTTTTTTTTTTTTAATAGAATAGGGGGCCAACGAGCATGCGGCTCACCTGATAGTAAGTGACAACCGCCGCCCATGAACAACTGCAACACCAGGGGAATTGCTGTTGCATTGCCGGCCTTTTAAAAAGGTGTTAGCTCTTTTCTTGAAGGTTCCTATTTAAGTCGTATCGGTCCGGAAAATTCGCTGGTGATAATTGATTCCACAAAGAAATTGTGCGAGGGAGAAAACTTCTTCTAAATCGCACAGTGCTGGACCGCCAATCATCCAGATGGTATGGATGGTAACGCGAGTTTTGTCGCGATGCGCGATGATGAAATTGAGCGGCTGGAATTAGTCCGAACAATTCCTCAGAGCACTTCGCATGATAGATGCGATAAAATACGCAAAGAGATGCAACATCTCTACGCAGTGCCAGTGTATCGAGCTGATCAGAAAGAACTCGGTCGTCGACGATTCGAATCGCTCTGCGCTGGATGCGGTCAAGTGGAAGGAGCTGGCACTGGGGTGCCCCGGCCCAGAGATGAGACGAGTGTGGGGCCGAACTTGCGCTTTATAAAGTTGCAAGCAATGTGCCGGCATGAAATACTGTCTCGCTCTGTTGAGCACGCCAAGCTTTTTAGAGGCCAATTTGGCCTTCCCATCCAAGTGACCACAACTGCACGCTATTCGATATATCGACGCCAAGGATTCCGATACTGGCTTAGGCAGCGAGAGGAGTAACTTGAAACTGAAGAGATACGACAAAGGGGTTCTTTTTAGCGGTAAACGCGCAAACTTAGTTCTTGATTGAACTAGACTAGATTTAGTCGGCCCCAATCCGAGACTTTGTTAAGCAAAGACTCGACTTTAGACACAAGTTTGTCCCGGTACTCGGTGACGTTTTCCCGAGGAATATTGGCACGGCCAGTATATAAGGCATCCCCAGTGCTGTCGTCTGCAAAGCAATGAATGCTACGAGTTAGCAACATATCATTGATATGCAGGAGAAACAGCGTTGGTGATAGCACGCAGCCTTGTGTAACACCAGCGTTGATAGGCTTGAAGTCAGAGCATACACCGTCTACTACGACCTTGATGCTCCGATCAGCAAGGAAACTGGTGATGGTGAGCTTCGAAAGAAGCGCCTTGTGCCAGACACGATCGCCTTCGCTATGTCCAAACTAACAGCCAATGCCTCCCCCTTGGACTCTACTGCCTCCGCCAATCTATGAGTTAATTAAACTAGAAGATCACCTGCTGATCGACCCCGACGAAAACCGTACTGGCGGTCACTGATCAACTGGTGATCCTCAAGGTACCTCATGAGCTGGCAGTTTATAATGGATTCCATTATTTTTGAGAACAAGGAGGTGATGGCGATAGGCCTGTAGTTGGACGGGTCTGAGCGGTCGCCTTTTTTAGGGATCGGGTTGACCAAAGCTGTCTTCCATGAATTCGGCACTACGCCTTGGGAGTAGGAGTATCGGAAAAGACGCGTTAAAACCGGTTCCAACTCCGGAGCACACGTCTTCAGCAAAATGGGAGGGACTCCATTGGGCCCACTCGACTTGCTGACGTCCAGGGAGAAGAGTGCTTTGCGAACCGAGCGCTGTGTAAATCGCACATCCGGCATGGAGCACTCACATCGCGGGATGGTCGGCGATATGTTCCCCCCGTCATCTAGAGTCGAGTTAGACGCAAAAAGAGAGCACAACAGATCGGGTTTCTCTTTTGCGGCATGGGCCAGTGAGTCGTCCTCTCTGTGCAGAGATGGAAGAGATGGCTGACAGAAATTCCCTTGGACAGCCTTGGCGAGAGACCAGAATGTACGGGTTCCCGAAGGAAGGCGAACTAGCTTCTCGCCAATTCTCGGTAATGACGCATTTGAAGGACCTGGAGGCGGAATTATACTTTTTTTTAAGTGCTCTGGTGTTTACATCCCGAGACGCTGATGCGTCAGCCCAGGCCCGGTAGCACTCCTGCTTAAAGCGTGATGTTATTTTACAGGAGCGACCAAACCATGGCTAGGATCTGCCTTCGATGGGCACCACAGAGGATTGGAATAAAAAGTTCCATAAGTACCACATCAGAAACAGAATCGACAACAACGCTGGGATCTTCCGGCGAGAAGCAAACCCGCCCCCAAGCGTAGGATGCAAAAAAAGACCGCATCCCGTCCCAATCAGCTGACCTTTAGTGCCAAACACGGCGGCAAGCTGCAGATCGCAACTGCTATTGGAGCGTGAGTGGCACAGTGCTCCGGATCAGACAATGGTCCGAAGAGCCCAGAGGGGCATCGACGGAGACCTGATATCCGTCCGGATGAGAGGTCAGCAGAAGGTCCAACAGGGAAGGTACATGGTCTTCCACATCTGTGATCTGCGTAGGCGAAGTAACCAGTTGTGTCAGATCATATGCCAAAGCAAAGTCATAGACAGATCTACCCGCATGATCGGTTAAACGAGAACCAAGCCATTCAGCGTGGTGGGCGTTGAAATCATCGAGTATCATGATCTCTGCGGATGGGACCTGTTGTAGCACGGAGTCTGCAGCCATTTGGACGTGGTCGATGAGTCGGTCTGTGGCGGCATTACCGCTATGGGACCTATAGAGGCACCCGTAGACGCGGGGATGGTCGTCGCTGTATACGCGCAGCCATAGGATGGACAGGTCCGTACCTTCAAAGCTGCCGAGGCGTCGAAATCAGATGTCTTCTCTGACGTATACACAAACTCCAGCCCGGGGCACAAAGGAGTGTTCCAATTCGTACCCCGGGTAGGAGAGATATGAAGTATCAGCCGGAGAGGACACCTGAGTCTCGGTTAAAAAGAGCAAGGCCGGCTTTGCCGTCTCTAGATGGTAATGGACAGAGTTAAGGTGGGAATGAAGTCCCCTGATGTTGCAAAAATTCACAGATAGCGTGACAGGAGTCGCCTTGGTTGTATTGCTCCGCTTGCCCCGAGCAGCATTAGTCGCGAGCGGAATTTTGCTCCCCCCCAGAATACGCGGGGCATCCTGAGCACCCACGCTCAGGATTGAAGTAGTTTGGTCCTGGATGCTCAGCGAGGGATTCTCCAGGGGTACTGGTACCCTCCTGGGGTAGCCTTTTATTTAATTCCACTACCATGTTGATGGGGGGGAGGGGAATTGGGCATCCGGCCACCTGCACTCACCAAGCGCAACGCAGAGGTAAACCTCTACTTCACGCTGGTATTCTGTGAGGTCGTGGTACCACCCCGGTTCGAGCTGGCCCATCCGTGCGACAGCAAAAGCTACCGCTTGGCTCTACCACTGTTTAAATATATATATATATATATATATATATATATATATATATATATATATATATTCCACCTTTTATGTAGGTATATATATAAAACCGTTATATAAATTAAAAAAAAAACACTTGGAAGTCCAACGTGAAAAGTAACAAAAACAAATTCAAATTCAAATTTCATCAAGTGTAACTTTTATGTGTAACTGTCATATTTAATAAACATTAAACTAGAAAAAAGTTTTTTACAAAAAAAATTGAAGTGGCATAATAAAAACTGTAATGAACAAAAAAGTCCATGGACGCAATCAAAATCAAACAAAAACGCTAAATATAGGATATAACGTCTGTGTGCGTCTCATCTTCACACTCTTCAGTCTGCAGCACAGCAGTATACACTATTTGGTGGCATATATAGGTAAGAGTATGTAAGTATCAACACAGACGTACTCTTAGACAGAAAAGCTGCAAGCACCCAGTACTAGTAGTTCGAAGGACACCCAGACGGAATCCAAAGCAGAAGAGTCATTCTACGAGTGTCTGTTTTCTGTCCGTCGCATCGTCGCCGAAATTGTTTTAGTACAAGTGAATATGACAGCCCTGTGTCACATAGGGATAAGCAGTGTTATTGTCACACTTGTTATGATACCATTTGTCATTGTAAACCCTATCACAGTCCTGTCGATAGTTAGAAGCTAAACAGGAATGGGCACGAATCTCACGAACCATATGTCAAGTTATATGATTTATGTCAGGATCACAGAATTCCCTTAGAAGTGGAACCAACAATAATAACAAAAGCTTTTGTTTCGTGTTATAATTTTATTGCATGAGGGGTGATTCCTCATTATTTGTAAATTAAATTTGAACAAAAAGTAAAAGTAACTGCAACGAATTATTAAGAATAGAATAATTTCACATTCTGAAGTCGGTGCTAAGACATAGTGCATAGAAGAATTACATTAAATTAAGAGGAACTTTTTAGAATGTTAAATAATTTAATTCTCTTTATTGCATGCCTTAAGCGAAAGCGCAAGGTATGTTCTACTATCGCCTAAAAATTAAGATTCCAACGTTTTATCGAATAAAATCGTATCTAGCAATCATATTATACATATAAATGATATAAAAAGCACATTGTTAGAAAGATAAATGATTGTTGATTTGATTATATTTTTTTAAATCGATTTATTGCTATTTTTAAATAAAAATGTGTGGATTTATCATGGCCCCAAGGCTTGTAAACACGATAACTTTTGAAAATATCAATTGTTTAACTCAATCTACTTCTTAATCTCTTCATCAATCATGTGGGAAGTAAATGTAAATGGCAGTGTAATTTTGTTTTGTTTAGCTATAATTAATTTTTTTCGGCTCCAAAATGGCGAAATGTTCGTTGATTTGGTAGCCTTGTATGTAAATTATTTCTGTAAATAGGGAGCTACAGCCACATAGTACTTTACTCACACAGTTCGGCGTCAGTCGCCGTCGTGAGTGGACATTGTTTCGGTTGGTTGCAGCGGCTCAAAAATATCGCTGTACAAATACACAATATTCGAATAACCAAATTTCTTAAATACTTGATTATAATATCTTCTACGTGGTAGAGCCATGCTGCAGCTATATTATGTTTGTAGCACGAATGGGTTGGCTCGACCGGGGAAGGACCACGTTTCGCACAGAAAACCAGCGTAAAATAGCAGCTTAACGCTGCTGTGTTTTGTATGGTGAGTGTAGAGAACCGGAGACCCTTTTTACTGGCAAAGAGGCATTCCATCTTAGTCCTCACGGGTGACAACGCATCTGCATCTTGAGTCTTTATTGAGGATAGACGTAGATGTCTATGGGTCAAAGTAACCACTTACCATCAGGTGGACTGTGTGCTCGTTTGTCACCCGATCCTATAAAAAAATAATAATAAGAGATTTTTTTATTACAATATTTTAAAATCACAGAATAAATAATAGTAGTACGTACTAAAAGTAAGTAGTATCAATTTTTTGTCATGGGTTATATTTTCATGGTTTTCGAGGGTGTTGAAACCGATAGGGTTGTCGAAATGTAAATTCTAAATGGCGGCCGCAATATGTATCAATTTTTTCATCATGGGTGTCATTTTCATGGTTTTCGAGGGCGTTGAAGCTGAAAGTGCTGTCGAAATGTATTTAAACTACTTTAAAAAATTCCGCATAATCATGTTATACGTAATTTTTTAATGCGTTTAAGGCATGCCCAATTGGATTTACCAATTTTTTTTATTTATTTTTTTTGCTGAAGTTAATTTTTTACCATTATCTGCATATCGTCTAAGTACATAAATACTCACTTCTGTCACCAAAAGGGGTAGGCAGAGACTACGGACTTTCATTTGACACGATCCTGACATACCTCTTTTTTATAGTATAAGGGTAACAAACGAGCACACAGTCCACCTGATAGTAAGTGGATGCTATGGCCCATAGACATCTACATCTATCCTCGATGAAGAATCAAAATGCAGATGCGTTGCCAGCACACGTTCCATCTAAGTCCTCAGGACTTAGATGGAATGTGTTATATCATAGATACTATTTACTTATATTATAAGTCCTGTATACTTTATATTGTTTATTTACTATATTACTTTCTTAGAAGCCAAACGAATGATATGTCATAGGATACTATTTACTTTTTGTTATAAGACCTGTATACTTTATATTGTTTATTTACTTAAAAGCTAAGTTACTTTCTTAGAAGCCAAACGAATGTTATGTCATAGGATACTATTTACTTTATGTAATAAGACCTGTATACTTTATAAATGATATTGTTTATTTTCTTAGAAGCCACACTAATTCGTATGTAATATTATATGCTAATGTTTATAGCTTACCATAAGTTAACCATAACACCAAGAACAATGTTGTTCTCTTATGTTTACCCCCATCTCCTAGCTTCCTACACTATTTAAACATTTCGATCCCTAAAACAATTCCATTACCAAGTTCTCTGTATCAACTACTATATTTTAAGCTAGTTTAAAAGTATTACGAGTAAATGAATTTATTTTTAAATGAGTTTTGTATCTGCCACATAACAAATATCTCGTTTTCATTAAAAAAGGTTATGCGGTTCACTACACTCACCATACGAAACAGCAGCATTTACATACCTACGCAAAGTCATCAAATTTGGTCGATAAAATTTCGTCTAGGGCGTCCCTTCTCGACTCTATAGTGACTATATAAATTTACTTTGTCACTTTTTCAATATGTGGTGGCCAATCTCGCAGTTAGGTGTCGCAATCCGCACGCTAGAGCACTTATTAATGTAGTGTAGTGATTATCGGCATTTATTTCGAGAAATGAATACAGTGTCCTTTTTTTTGCAAAGGACTATAACTGGCTGAAGACAAAAAACGATAATGGATGACGATTTGGCGGTTAAGCGAGCGAAGAGCCGATACCCTCACACTTTTAATTATCCACCACCTCGATGACTCTGTGGCGCAGTGGTGGTTTGAAACTCGCACGTAACAACTATTAAAACGGCCTACGGCCGAGGCCTAAGTTAGTCCACGTGCAAATTAAGTATCTAAAACGTTTAGAAGATACAAATATATTTTTTAATGCAAACTAGGTGGAATTTTCGTTTAGCACTATTGGATAGATTTTCTGCCATCAGCCTGATTTCTCGATCAGCTTTGTGAACCACGTGCTTTTGACCTCCTATATATAGCCTCTTTAAATAATTTGATTGTCACTTAGATGTGTTTTATTTGTTGATTTTATTACGGAGTCCCATCAACGGCACTGGATGACTCACAGTGCCAAAGCGCGGTAACAACGCGGTAGCATCATGCTGAGTCGGCAGCCGTTATGTTGCTGCAATTCAACACTTATACAATTAAGTCAATATATATACGAAGGTAAGTGGCTACTGCGGTCCTCCGACTGATGGGATATCCTCATATCAGATCTTTTACAAGTTCCATCTAAGCCCAATTTTTTTGGCTAAATATAGTCCGAGCAGCTTCCTGTTCTTTGAACTTTGCCCACCTCTTCAGGGATAACAATAGTGACGCTATGTCAATATCTGTTTTTATTATGAAGATATCTGAATAAAATTTTCAATCTTTCTTTTTTTTCATTAAAGTTGAACGAAATATACATTGTACAGCCTGTACACTAATCACATAGCTGGGCACGGGTTTACAATCACTTCTGAGAGGGTTATTGAGCAACAGATGAGTTCAATAAAGTTGAATGAAATATAAAGTCTAAATACTAGTCTTATTGCTAGACGTGAGCTTTTGTGTGTTTTGGCGGACTTCGTATGTCTTTGGAATATTTTTTTTTAATTTATGAGAAATAAAGGTGCACAATGTTGAAAAATCGGAATCTAAATTTGCATTTAACAATTTCGTTTGTAAAGGGGATCGAACCCGGGTTGCGCTTAGTTGTGCTTAGCCTTTAAACTATCCCGGCAATAGCAGATAATTGTGCATTTACTTCATAGCACTTTGTGGTGTTTTTCTTTACAGCACAGTCTTCATACATATGAAAACAGTGGGAAGGCCATTATTTTTCAAGAGCACGCACCATGTTTACTGAGGGGTCACTCTTTATGTGAAAAGAATGTTAAAAGGGTCACAAAACCCTCAAGAGCTCTTTTATGTTCCCGACTTATTGATTAAAATTTGACGATTTTATTTGAATGCATACAAATTTGCAAATGTTGATAGAGCTATTTCAAACTTAATAAGTACAATTTATCAAACCGAATCTTTGAAACGTTACTTAAAACTATTAATTTGAAACTCAATAGTAATTTTAAAAGGTTTTAAATAAAATATTTTAAATAAAAAGTTTAAAAAGGTTAAGTTTAGTTTGTTTTTTGTTTTGTCATGTTTTAATGCAATTTTTACTAACCCTAGCTATAAGTTAATTTGTTACTAACACTTATGGACTTTGTCTGAAATAAATAAATCAAATCAAATCAAATACTTTCATCCTGGGTTCAGTCGGTCTTTATCTCGTTCTAGTGGTCGAAATTCAATTAATTAAATATTTAGGTTTTGAGTTATATTTAAATTTCAACTGCACATTCATATAATATTGTAAAATACAGATATCTCTTATATAACATATAAAATAAACGCTTTTTGCCTTGCCATACACACTATTGAAATAGGAACATTTGAATCACATAAAATTCTTTTTTTAATTCATTGGTGATATTTTCTACTCTGGGTGACTGTTTGACTAAAGACTATTAACTGTTTGACATTGATCTTAGAGCCATAACATACATTCTTATTCTATCAATCAATCATTTATTAACTCATAAGCATGGGTATTACAGGATGTCACATACAAAATTATTATTAGCTACAGCCATGTTTCACCTTAGTGGTATATGAACATAATCGAAGTATTGCATGCCTAGCGCAAAGCGCGTAGGTATGTTCTACTAGCGCTTAAAAATCAATATTCCAACGTTTTGTCGCATTAAAATCGTATCTAACAATCATATTGAACATATAAATGATATAAAAAGCACAGTGTCAGAAAGATAAATGATTGTTAAACTTATTAATATTGTTTTTAAATGGACAAATTGCTATTTTTTCATAATAAAAGTTGATGTAGTGGCTTATGGTGTAGATTTATCAAGTCCGCATGGAGTGGTAAGCACGATAATTTTTGAAAATATTAATCGTTTAACTCAATCTATTTTATAAATCTCTTCATCTATCATGTGGAAAGCCATGGAATGTAAATGGCAGTTTAATTTTGTTTTGTTCAGTTATAATTATTTTTTTTCACCTACGAAATGTCGATATTTTCGGTGTTTTAGCAGCCTTGTATTAATTTATTTTGTAGACTGCGGCAGTCTGAATGCCTCACTCAGTTCGGCATCTACCGCCATCGTGAGTGGATACTATTTTGGTTGTTTGAAGCGTTTCAAAAAGATCGCTGTACAAATACAAATATTCCAAAAACCAAATTTCAAACATACTCGATTATTATAATAGTCAGAGATATTTATTACAATATTTAAAAATACGTAATAAATAATAGTAGTACGAGCTAAAAGTAAGTAGGATGTATATATTTAAGTATATTTATATTTAAATACGTCTTTGACTTTATGGAGTTACCTGAATGATGATATGATGATCATATGAGCATTATGAGTCGTGCACTTTGGATTTTCCAAAATTTTTTTTGAAATTGAAGTTTGGCATAAAATAATTGGAAAATTGGAAGTATAATAATAAGGTTATTATACTTCCAATTTTCCAATAATATAATCATGTTAAACGTAATTTTTATAATGTGCTTAGGGCATGCACAATTGGATTTGCCAATAGTTTTTTTTACATTTTGTCATCACAAAATATCCTTATGTCATTGTACACTTTTTCCACAAGAAAGCCATCGAGCGTAGTTTGAAATCTTTTGACATCATTAATTAATCCGATATTTAATGGGATTTTACTATAGGTTTTGGTGCCATGGAATTTACGCAGATTCTTCGAAAAAGGGTTTTGAATTTGTGGTTAACTTTCAATGTGCCTTCACGATGACTTTCGGCAGTATTCATTTCAAAATAAATTGGGTTATTTAATTTAAAGGTAACCTCATATACATATATACACGGCAGAGTCAGAATTGTATATTTTTAAAGTACGGTTCACATGAAACATCCTGATTTAGACCGAACATTGAACTGACGCACTTTTTTTGCGCTTTGAAGACACTTTGTTTTTCAGTAGTGTTGGCCCAAAACATTATTCAATACATTAAGTTTGATGCAACATATCCGTGATAGGCTGTTAAGAGAGTTTTAACACTGGCAACCTTCCTTAATTTATAAAGAATATAAGAGAATTGGTTTAGTTTTTTAGTTAGATTATCAATATGAGGTTTCCATGTCAGCTTATTATCTATCTATCTATCTAATTACTTACTTGTATGTATAATTCTAATTACTCTGAGAAGTTGGCAGTCAGAACGTAAACAATGTGTAATTTATTTCAGTTAATTTAATGTAATACTAACACATATTACTCCTTCTCCGTATAAACTTTAACTGTGCCTGATCTCACACTCTGTGCATGCAATATGTTTAAAAATGTGTAACATGTTTTCTCTTCGTTTATTAATATAATAATATTACACTCCCATGATTACAGTAGCTCCATCTACGTGAAAGATTCCTTTCTATGCCTTTGAGCTTAACAATATAAGTGAATAACCAGTTCAACTCTCAAAGTATATCTTAATTTCGGCACAGGTGCCGCAAAGAGTAAACGATTGTATTATAAATATTTAAATTGGAAATTTATGAGCTAAGTAAGGAAATTAAATGTGCAGTGCTAGTTAAGAAAATATATATTATGAAATATATATTTTGAAATAAAAATAAAATGTTGCTACCACATATGCCTGCCGTGTAGTGGCGGTATGCCGTGTAGTGGCGGTCAAGAATATCCACTACCCCATATCCTCCCGTGGGTGTCGTAAAAGGCGACAAAGGGAAACAGGCAGAAGATGGGCAGCAGCATCTTCCTGATAATAGCCAAAATTATAATAAAAAAACTGCGGTTGCCAACCCGCTCGCCAAACGTGGCAACTATGGCAAATACCCCCCAATGACTAAAGCAACAAACAGACGGCCCCCAGTCCCCGGCGGCCCCGCTATTCCTGGCTACGGTGGCGACCATGGTAACGGCGGGGCAGGGGGTGCTAAGAATCTCCGGTGGAGGTTCGGTTGCCACCTTAGACGACTCGACCTGGCAACGTACAACGCACGCACCCTGAGGACTGACGAGAAGATCGTGGAGCTGGAAGAAGAGATAGACAAGTTGCGCTGGCATATTATAGGATTATCCGAAGTCCGAAGAGAGGGGGAGGACACGGTAATCCTCGAATCCGGCAACTTGCTCTATCACCGGGAGGGCGACCATCTGTCCCAAGGAGGTGTCGGATTTATCGTCCACAAGTCTCTCGTTAACAACGTTGTAAAGATCGGGAGTGTGTCGACGAGGGTTGCGTACCTTATACTCAGAATCACCAAACGGTATTCGCTGAAGGTCATACAGGTTTACGCACCAACCTCGGCACACCCCGATCAGGAGGTGGAGGAAATGTATGAGGATATCTCTAGAGCCATGCATTCCTCCAAAACCCAATATACGGTGTTAATGGGAGACTTCAATGCAAAACTAGGCACAAGAGAGAACGGTGAGCTGAAAGTAGGGAAATTTGGAATAGGGCAACGGAACCCAAGGGGCCAGCAGCTGGCCGACTTCATGGAGAAAGAGGGACTCTTTATGATGAACTCTTTCTTCCAGAAGCGGCCCCACAGGAAGTGGACCTGGTCGAGCCCCGACGGTTCGACAAAAAATGAGATTGACTTCATTATGACCACCAGACGACAACTGTTCAGTGATGTCTCCGTGATCGCAAGGGTGAAAACTGGTAGCGATCACCGAATGGTTAGAGGCACACTGAACCTAAACGTTAAGTTGGAGAGGTCTCGTCTAATGAAGTCAACGCTCCGTCCCCCTCGTGCTCTAATCCAAAGTCCCGAAACCTTTCAGCTCGAGTTACAAAACCGTTTTCAGTGCCTAGAAGACTGCAATGAAGTGGACGATATGAATGACAAGCTCGTGGAAACTGTCCATGCGGTCGGAGCTAAGTTCTGCAAGACCCGCCGCAGAAGAACACAAAAACTCTCCGATCACACTCTTAATCTCATGGCTGTTAGACGGGAGATGAAGCTACATTCTTCAACAGACTTGACAGCATACAGGCATCTGAACAGACAGATCTCCAAATGCATGCGGCGGGACTTACGCAACTTCAATACAGCTCGTATTGAAGAAGCGATCGAGCGGAACCAAGGCTCCAAAGTCTTTGCCAGAGATCTGTCTGCCAGAAAGAGCCAACTGTCAAAGCTGAAGACAGAATGTGGCAGCATCGTTTCCGGGACACCTGAGATTTTGAGTGAGATTGAGAGGTTCTATGGGCAGCTGTACACATCATCGTTGGAGCCACACGCAAGTGTGAGTAACGATCCAAGAGCGAGTCTCATCCGACACTATTCCGAAGATATCCCGGACGTCAGTCTGAGCGAGATTAGAATGGCTCTCCAGCACCTTAAAAACGGTAAGGCCCCAGGCGAGGATGGAATTACAGCGGAGCTTCTGAAAGCGGGTGGAAGACCGGTACTTGAAGTCCTTCAGAAGCTCTTTAATTCCGTCCTCCATGGTGGCATTACACCGGAGGCGTGGAGCAGAAGTGCGGTGGTCTTGTTCTTCAAGAAAGGTGACAACGCTCTCTTGAAGAACTACAGACCGATTTCCCTTCTGAGCCGCGTCTACGTGCTGTTTTCGAGAGTCATTATGAATCGTCTCGCGCGCAGACTTGACGACTTCCAGCCTCCCGAACAAGCCGGTTTCCGAAAGGGCTTTAGCACCATAGACCACATACATACCCTTCGGCAAGTTGTACAGAAGTCCGAAGAGTACAATTTGCCACTATGTCTGGCGTATGTGGACTATGAGAAAGCCTTTGATTCCGTCGAAATTTGGGCGGTGCTGCAGTCCCTTCAGCGGTGCCAAGTTGACTGTCGGTATATCGAGGTGTTGAAGTGCTTGTACAGTAGGGCTACGATGGCTATCCGAGTACAGAACCAGAGTACGAAACCTATCCAATTGCAGAGAGGTGTAAGACAGGGTGACGTCATATCCCCGAAACTCTTTACCGCTGCATTGGAAGACGTTTTCAAGCTTCTGGACTGGAAAGGGTACGGTATCAACATCAATGGCGAGTACATCACTCACCTTCGATTTGCCGACGATATAGTCCTTATGGCAGAATCGCTGGAGGGCCTAAGCACTATGCTCAATGACCTCAATAGTGTTTCCCAACGGATAGGTCTTAAGATGAACATGGACAAAACAAAGATTATGTTTAATGTCCATGTCACACCTATGCCGGTAGTTGTTGGGAGCACTAAGCTCGAAGTTGTTGACGAGTATGTTTACCTGGGACAAATAGTCCGACTAGGTAAGTCCACCTTCGGCCGAGAGGTCAATCGACGGATTCAACTCGGCTGGGCAGCGTTCGGGAAGCTACGACACATCTTCTCGTCAGACATACCTCAAAACCTTAAAACGAAATTGTACAACCAGTGCGTGTTGCCAGTGATGACTTACGGAACTGAGACGTAGTCCTTCACTGCTGGCCGTATGAGGAAGCTCAAGGTCGCTCAGCGAGCTATGGAGAGGGCTATGCTCGGAGTTTCTCTGCGTGATAAACTTAGGAATGAGGATATCCGCAGTAGAACCAGAATAACCGACATAGCCCAACGAATTAGTAAGCTGAAGTGGCAGTGGGCCGGCCATATAGCTCGAAGAGCCGACAACCGATGGGGAAGAGGGGTTCTCGAGTGGCAGCCTCGTACCGGTAGGCGAAGTGTAGGGCGTCCCCCCACGAGATGGAGTGACGACCTGGTAAGACATGCAGGAAGTCGATGGATGCAGGTGGCTCAGGACCGTGCTTTGTGGCATTCTTTGGGGGAGGCCTATGTTCAGCAGTGGACTTGTGAAGGGCTGTAATGATGATGATGATGACATATGCCTGAAACTTTCTCGTAAATATATGTTTAAAAACTGTAATGTCAAAAAACAGGTATTTTACCGGATGGTAAGTGAGTACTTAAACAAAGAAAACTAGAGATGCGTGATCAACTCTGAGTATGAATAGGAAATGCCTCACAGCCTGTGATTATAACAGCTCTCGATGATCTTCAGACTGGAACACGGCAGTGCAAGCATCCCATTGGCGGCAAAAATAGGTAAGAGTGTAGTATCTACTAACAAACTCGATAATCTAGACTAAAAAGAAGTCTTACGTAGATGTAATAAGATTATTAAAGGTGAAACAGAAATAGAAACAGACACTTTAATACAATAAAGATAATAAATAATACTTATTAAAAGTCACTCTTGTACATGATGGCGGCGTCGTAGTATACAAGAGTGACTGACACCGTGACACGTGTAAACAACACGTGCACCGATCTCGCCCGTGACTCGGCGCGCCACTCGAAATCCCTCACTACTCGGCTTGTTTTTTTTTATAGGATAGGGTGACAAACGAGCACACAGTCCACCTGATGGTAAGTGGTTACTGTGACCCATAGACATCTACATCTATCCTCAATAAAGACTCAAGATGCAGATACGTTGTCACACGTGAGGACTAAGATGGAATGCCTCTTTGGCAGTAAAAAGGGTCTCCGGTTCTCTACACTCACCATACGAAACACAGCAGCGTTAAGCTGCTATTTTACGCTGGTTTTCTGTGAGAGCGTGGTCCTTCACCGGTTGAGCCGACCCATTCGCGCTACAACCATAATATAGCTGCAGCATGGCTCAACCACGTATAAAACGAGCGGGCAACGACGGAGCGGCAAATCTTGGCTTTGGTGTCACTCGGTGCACTGGTTGTATTTAGCTAGCTTATCCTAGACTCTTACAGATAATTAATTTGAAATTAATAAAGTTTTTGAACTTTGAGCAGATTTATATTTTTTTAATTTTCTGGGATTTTGTTGTAAAAACATATACATCGCCCCAAGAATAAATTACTGTCTCGGTGGAACCGAGTATCTGGTTACTTTTTTACAGCATATGCTGCAAATCGAAACCTGCTTGCTAGTTTTGAAACAAAATGAGAAAATTATCAATATAGTCGAAGTTTACTAAATACGCAAGGATTAACTCAAACATTACTAGTCAGGTCTTGATCAAATTTATATGTGTTTATATCATATGTGGTTCTACATGAATAGCACCAGCTTTCAAATAAAAAAAGAATCATCAAAATCAGTTCTCCCAGAAAAAAAGTTCTGAGGAACATACATAAAGGAATACAGTCGAATTGAGTCGATTCCTGCTTTTATTGAATTCTGTTGAAAATTAAAAAGGCATCAAAAATAAAAGAAAGCAATAGGCCTGCTAAAGGCTGAAAATAATCATCCAAACCATAACACGTGTTGACTAAGATCCCATAACCTCAAACTATGTTTAATTCCTCCGAATGCATGTTCCCTCCCTTACGATGTTTTTGACAACCTAAGGTAAATCAACTCTTACATTTGCAATAAGCAAACTCAACCTGAGCAGTTACAAAGAACATGGTACATTCCTATAGATGCTATTATTTATGCAATTCCTATGGAGCTTGGCGCCCGTTCAAATTTTAACTGTTTTATCGGCGAAGCCGACAATCTCCAAACGATCTTCGTAACGGACTGCAACAATAACGTTGTCAACAGCAGATATCAATAATTTCTAGATTTCAGATTTTTTTCTTTGTAAGCGTCTAATGACCTTGATGCCAAACTTCAAGTTTTTAATCAATGTAGAAGTGAGCTTAAGAAGACTTTACTATCTCAATAACTTAATAAGGTTTATACATGAAATTTAGGATTGTTATTATTCATCAAGAAGTTATTATAAGAGTGAAATCTAATAGTTTTTGAGTTATGACAGTAGTTATAAATGGTTCGTGTAAATATAGTGTGTCATAGTTTTCTTTTCCGAACTTGGCTGACACATTGCCAAAAGTCTAGATTCTCGTTCTCGTTAACGGTCACGGCTCGTACCAAATCACCAGTCTCGATCGAACCTTAATATCTACGAGATATTTTAACAAAAGATGAGGCCACAGACAGACAATAAATTAAGTACGATCAAAGTTGCGTTAAGCTACGAAGATATCAATAATTTCTAGATATACCTGTTATAGTTATCTATTATAGTTATCTGTTCAGCGGTTTTGTTCTCGACTCACGGGAATTTATTATCTTGAAGTATGTTAAGGAAGTTATTGGAGAAAGTTAGTGACCTTTTGTTTTCAATATCTTTAGTGGATGATATTATATTTATTACTGTATATTAAGATGTAACCGTCTTATGACACGACATTCGTATAAAATATAATATAATGTGTATACTTTTTTTTAAATATGTAATGGAGATATAGTTTTTTATAGAGTAATGGTGACAAACGCGCACGCTGTCTACCTGATGGTAAGTTGACCTGAGTTGAGTTGAGTTTCATTTAGTTACAATTTTCCTGCATTTTTAAATGCAGGTGCGTTGTCATTCCTGAGGGCTAAAATGAATTGCCTCGTTCCCAATTAAAAGGGGGTCTCCGGTTCCTACACTTACCATGCGAAACACATTATCATTAAGCTGCTATTTCGCACTGGTATTCTGCGAAATCGTGCTCCTTTCACGGATAGCTGAGCCATTTGTACCATAATATTCCTAGACTTGTGTGTTTTGCATAACAAACGTCACTGTCATTTATTTTGATAAAGGGCACTGTCATTTGTTTTGAAAGATACAAGTTACTGACATATGTTATGAAAATGACAGAAGCCATTGATAAGTAACCTCAAAATATATTTGCAAAAATGTCTTCGGCAAGTGAAGTGGAAACTAGTCGCATAATGTACGAAAACGACAGCCACTTAGTGGAAGAGAGTACACAAAAATGAGAAAAAAAAAGTTATTCAAGCCAAGGCGAAACATTGAAAAAGATTGTACATAATTATTTTGTATGTGTAATTGTTATTTTAATGAATAGGTTACACTTTTAGGGTTGTAGGTAACTAAGACGAGAATTTGTTTTTCTTGAGATGCAAAAAGCAATGTTTCAACTAAACTTCGATAACAACAATATTGATTCAAAAATAAAGAAATAAAATATATTTTTACAATCTCTCATAACTTGCAGAGGTAGAGAGAAGAAGACCTCGAGTAGGTGTTGAAATGCATGAAAATAGATTTGAAAGCTACACATACTGTATTGAAGTAAATATCAAAACTATTCAGGTATGCAATAAAGCGCTTTTAAGGCAATATTTGCAGTGACATCAAGGAAGATTCGTCGATTTTTTTTATAGGATAAGGGTGACAAACGAGCACAAAGTCCACCTGATGGTAAGTGGTTGCTGTCGCCCATAAACATCTACATTTATCCTCGATTAAGAATCAATATACAGATGCGTTGTCACCCCTGAGGACTGAGGTGAAATACCTCGTTTCCAGTAGAAAGGGTCTCCGGTTCTCTATACTTACCATACGAAACACAGCAGCATTAAGCTGCTATTTTACGCTGGTATTCTGTGAGTGCGTGGTCCTACCTCGGTCGAGTCGACCCATTCATGGTGCAACCACAATATAGCTGCAGCATGACTCTACCACTGAAAGGGTCTGTAGGGTCTAATACTCTTTACTACCATATTCATGTGGAGCCAGGAAGTCGAGCTATTGAAGGCTAATTAAGTCAATATTTAAACAAACAACTACGTGACTGTACAATACTTTAAAAAAAAAACTTCTCCTTGAGCTCTGGAAAACGACAGGTTGAGGCTCGAAATGTAAAGAATTGAATGCGAAAATTAAGAATTCCTTGTGTGAATGTGCAAAAATGATGCTGAAGGAGTACTTCTACATAAAACTAGTAAAGAAATTTTATAAGAAGATATTTCAAGTGTTTTTGTAATAAATAAACTAAATTCATGATCAAAACTTGCATATTTTATTTAATTTAACCATATAAGTTTATAAAAATGAATAAATCACAGTCAAAAAATGCGCTTGTAATAATGCCGTGTAATAATGTTAATCATTAATTTAGCAAAACAATGATTTTAATAGGCGTTTGTTAAATAAGAAATAAATATTTAAAGAAACCTAACATATATTTTAAGGGCACAGTTTTTTTGTGTCTTCTGAAAAATTTACTCATATATCAAAATCTCCCAAAAACTTCGCAATGCGCTGCCATTTATTATAAACAAATTTTTGAATGGTACTGGTAAAAGTACAACCTTAGGAGTCCATTGCTAAATAAAACAGACTTATTACAATTTTTTCTCATTTTTTTAAGAAAATAAGTAAAAATCGAACGTATTATCAGTCTAATGATTAAAGCATTTATTTATGTAAAGATATACGATTAACTCCTCCAGAGTTACTCCATGAACTCGGTTACAAGGATGCCACTTCTAAGCACAATGTAATGCCTTAAGAGATTTGGCTCGCAGCCAAAGATATTCCGATCTAAGGAAACTAAAATGTAATAAATTGCTTACTGTTTTGGCAGCACTTGAATATATCGTACAAAAATGTATTTATGTAAGCATTCTATTCAAAAAGAAATGTATATAATGATTAAAAACAACAATTTTTACAGATAGTTAAGTATTATGTATTTGTAGACAGGTATAATAAAATATTAATATTTATTAACACATACATGTATCTAAAATCATTTGTAACCAACAATATGGTTTTAGGTGCATATGTGTGTGTCACACGGTGAACTTTTAGTTTTACGCACTGGTAAAGAAAGAAAAAAAGCATGTGTGCAATTCACACGCAGTAGAAGTTAAACCTTCAATTGAAATGAAATATAACACAAAAACATTTCAGATCAATTGATTTATTCAATTTGATCATTTTCAAGCACAAGTGCGGCATTTTGCATAACATAAAAGTTTCATTTTATAGCAAATAAATGTTACAATACTTATTTTTAGACATGTCATGACATGAGTCAAAATTTTAGTGTAAGAAATCAAAAAAAAATCTTTCGAATAAAATTGCTTTATAATAGCGACATCTATTGATGTTAATCAATTTTTATTCGATACAATGATTTTACCTATACAATGAATTCTATAAGTGAAATTATTTTATCGAACAAGGAAATAAAACCTGATTGATTATCCAGTTGTTCCGTAAAATAGACTAAATTAATATAAATCGGTAAGATACGAAAACGTGGATTTTTAAGAATGGTTTTGATATGATAATTATTTTATTAAATACAACTAATTTTATTTATTTGATAATAAATTTGTTAATTTGTTTATTTTTAAAACACCGCACACACAGGAGGCCAATATAAGAGGAAACTAAACTGAACCACAGATTACTTAATGGTTTACTAAACAGATACATCACTCCCATACAAAAGCGAAAATACCTACGCTATAATAGCCTACAAAATCTTAATAATAATATCTGCTGTTCGCAGTGAGAAGAAAATGAACCATAAGTAGGCGCACAAAGAGTCGAGATTGTGTTGACCGCCGTGCGCCTCACGTGCAAGCGCGTCATCGCACGAATGCGCTAGGGTTGTACCTATGATGATTATTGTAATAAAACGAATCTTGCGAAATGACCATATATTTTATTTGTCAATCATACATGTTTGAGTTTTATAAAATGATTTATACATTTTTTTCTTTCTCTGAATTCTCGGTTATTAAGTCTTATCGTTGAAAATATCCTTATTCGCGTAAATAATTTTAATAAATAATCATGACGAAAACAGGAGCAAAGCGGAGGAAAATCAATGGTTTGTAAAATTTGTAACACGCTGCTGCCAGATCGATTCATTATGGCGTTGTCAAAATTGTTTAAGACTTATTATATAATTTATTATAAAATTTGGGTGTCCAGGTTGTCACTCATTTTATAAATCACAGCACTGTTATGCTGTTGTTTTTAGTTAAGAAAAAAATGACAATTTTTCATTTGTTATTTGACTCTGATACCTCATCCACTGCACATTAATTACGTGGTTTCGGCATTTCGACGAGTAAGCGCGGGAAACGTGCGCGGTGCAAGCGCTCAGACGGGCGTGCGGCAGCCCAATGTTGGTTGTATCGTGGACGATACGCCGAACGGTAGGCATATAACGCAGGGCCTTGAGCGAGTGACGGAGGCCTGACTGAACTAGCTGTTCACCGCGATATCACCCGCGTATATCTTTTTTTTTTTTTTTTATAGGATAAGGGTGACAAACGAGCACACAGTCCACCTGATGGTAAGTGGTTGCTGTGGCCCATAGACATCTACATCTATCCTCTATTACAAATCAATATGTAGATGCGTTGTCACCCGTGAGGACTAAGATGGAATGCCTCATTTCCAGGAAAAAGGGCCTCCGGCCACCTGCACTCACCAAGCGAAACGCAGAGGTAAACCTCTACTTCACGCTGGTTTTCTGTGAGGTCGTGGTACCACCCCGGTTCGAGCCGGCCCATCCGTGCGACAGCAAAAGCTGCCGCGTGGCTCTACCACTGTCACGCTCTGACCCGCGCGACATGATACTCTTTCGGTTCTCATCGGGTTCATTCAGTTTGCACGCCGAGCTGAGTGTTGAATTATATTAATTTTTCATTATCTCTTTAAATATGGATCCAAATAACATGCTATAAAGAGTAAAGTATATCTTCATAAATTTATCTTGATGATGAAGTGACTTTCGTCCGTAAGGATTGATATGCTATGCCTAATAATAACGCTCATAAATCACTTTTCAATTTTCAATATTTTTTTCGCAACATACCTTATTGTGGTGAGTGTGTTTTTTTTAAATGAAGGAAAGATCTATATTTTTGTAGAACATAGTATTTCCGTATCACCAACCATTACGCCAGCGCACGCGGATTAATCAGTTCGGGAGTGCTTTTTCTTCCGACTTGCTTAACAAAAATCAATAATTAAGGCTAGCTGGGAGTTGTAACCAAATGCTAGATAACCTATCCTATACTACTAGAATTTATTAAATTGGACTGGTAGTTCCAGAGATTAGCGTGCTTAAACAAACAAAAAACCTCTTTCGCTTTATTATATTAGTGGACGAGGCTGCTCGCGTCCGTAGGGAATACTTGAAATCTGACTTCCTACTGGTAATGCTAAACGAGCAGCACCATTTCTGGTGGTAGGTTTCGGCCGCTGACCTTTCGGTTACCACCAAACAATGCAAAGTCTTGTCGCTAAATGACGTTGTCATGTTCCGGCATGATGCTTGGTGAAGCCATGTGGAGAACGTTGTGTGTGTTCACCGGGTGCGAAGTGTCAGTTGTTGCTATGTCGGGTGCTTGGTCGTGGAGGGCAGCCGGATCCAAAGCACAGTGTTCGGCTAATCTACCGCAGGTAGTTAGGGGCCCAATTAGTGAATTAGCTACTCATGAAAGGCTGCCTTACCAACTAGCGAAAAATCCCAGAGTGGCTCCAACGTGCCGGTTAGCAACCGGGGTGATAGGACCCAATGGTGATCTCTTGTTTGGGCGTCCCCGCAGTATCCAGATTAAATTCCGATGGACGCAGTAACTCTGGTAGTATCGTTTGGTTGCTAATGCAACGCCTCGTTCAACTGCCATTCTCCACCTTTATTCACTCTTAACTCTTAATATGTGTCTTAAAAAGAAAAGTATGGCTAAACAGCGGCTGCACGTCCTCTAATTAAAAGTGCACCTCACTAATATTCGAGGATTGCACTCTAATTTGCTTCCAGCTTGTCCGTCACCTTGACGACCCCAATTTTTGACTATCAGGGTGATGGTAGATACAGGTATTGAATAAAAATCCTTTATGCCGATGTCTATCGATCACACAGCACCGACCAGGAGACAACAGGATTATTTAATCACCTTAGTGTGGCTGCTGATGTGGCTCTAAATTGGTATCCTACTGCACAGTTGGTCTTTATATGGGACTTTAACGCCTGTCACCAAGACTGGCTGTTGCCTTGACGCTAGGTTTTTCTCAACTGGGAAAGGAAGCGACTAGAATAGTCGATGTAGACGGTCACACAGTCAATTACTTGGATCTTCTGCTACCGAACCAGACAAGTATGAAGTACAACTTATCTCCCCTTTGAGTATCTGAGCATTGACTGGTGAAATCTGTATCGTCATATTCTCCACCTCATTATGAGTACCAAGGTGTTCGATGAATATGGCGTGGCGGTATAGTCAGCTGATTGGGATGAGACGCGACTCTTTTTTGCATCCTATCCTTGGCGAGAGGTCTGTTTCTCTTTTGCTGATCCATCGAGCTGCGCAAATGCAATAACAGATGTGTTACGTCAAGATATGGAGTATTTTATCCCCTTTTCTGACGCTTCCACCGGTACCAAAGCTCGCCCATGATTTAACGCTGAATGCGCCCAAGCTGAAAAGCCCAAGCATTTAGCATTACTATTCTGGGTTGACGCTCGAAACCGCAAAGCTCCGGGTATCAGCTTCAGGAAGATAATTTTCAACCAGGCCGCCAAGTCCTACAAACAACATTACGGAAAGCCAGTCTCGATCGTATCAAACATATTGGCTGCTCCCCAGGCCGATTACTTTGCCCGGTGGGAGATCTTCCTTCCTTTTCTTCCACGATTAAATAACTTTAAATTTATATTTCTAGCACTTTTTAAAGCTATGATAATAAACATAAAATATTCCTAGATAGTGTTGATATTGTGTATTATGTATTCTACCATAAATTTTTTCTGTATTCAGCTCAATAAATGGCAGTGCACTTAACTCAAATGAGATAAGACGCGAGGGCGTAACTATAAGCGACTAGTATTTGTCAACTGAGAAACACCATACGCTTCTGTAATGAGGTAGGACCTCATTACAGAAGGATTGTGAAAAATGTAACTACACGCCTATTGGCACGAACAACAAATAAAGATTTAATACAATACATACGCAAGGCATTAGAGAAACAAAAAAGAAATATACATATTATGGTCCATTTAATTGTTTAAACAAACACTTTAAATATTATCAGTAACTAAACGTGCTAGAGTTACGTTGCTGTTATATTATGATTGTAGCACAAATGGTCAGGTGGAATTCAGTTTCATGAGAATTATATCTACTAAGAATCTAAATGGTTAATTTCACTAATAGTGCTGTAATCATAATTATAATTTAAATTATAAAATTTAAAAACCTCCGAAACAAAAAGAACTGGTGATCTTTAATCGTTTGAACAGATTTTGTTGACACATAGCTAAGTAATAAACACGTAGCCTCAATTAATAAACCTTTCAAACTACCCATTTTTTCAAACGACTTCAAAAAGGAGGTTCTCAATATCTCAGAATCTTTTATTTATTTATATTCACCGATTACTCAAAGACGACTGAACTAAATTCTTCTCTTTTTTTTCAAAAAAAAATCAACAATAAATTATATTCATATTGAAGTTAAGTTATAGTCGCTGTTTGATGTCAACAGTAAAATTTATTGTGTGCAAGAGCTATTTTAAAATTAACATTTCGAGAACAACATATTTTATATAACGGTGCTAAACGAGCACACAGTCCATCTGATGGTAAGCAGGTACCGCGGCCCATAGACATCTTCATTTATTCTTGATTAAGAATCAAAATGCAGATGAATTGTCACTCCTGAGGACTAAGGTGGAATGCTCAGTTTCCAGTAAAAAGATTCTCCGATTCTCTACCAAACACAGCAGCATTAAGCTGTTTCTAAGTGTGGTCCTACCCAGGTCGAACCAACTCATTCGTGCTGCAACCATTATATAGCAGCAGCGTGGTCCTAACATGTATAAAACAGGCTTACAGGCTTTGAGGTATATTATCATAGTCTTCAGAAGTGACAACTTATCTGTATGTGATTCTTCTCGGTTTATGGTTTTAGTTATCCATGGGCTTCAGAAATAATGTTCCATCTGTGCACTGTAATCTCGCTAGCCAATTTTATATTTAAAAGAAGAATAATTCTTAATGTAGAAATATTGACTCAATGATAAAAATAAAATTGAAGTGTCAGTCTGTAATAACTAAATAATTGCCTTAACTAAATTAACAGGGATTTTTTCGCATGTTTTTTTTATAGGATAAGGGTGACAAACGAGCACACAGTCCACCTGATGGTAAGGGGTTGCTGTAGCCCATAGACATCTTTATTTATCCTCGATTTCGAATCAAAATGCAGATGCGTTGTCACCTGTCAGGACTAAGATGGAATGCCTCGTTTCCAGTAAAAAGGGTCTCCGGTTCTCTACACTCACCATACGAAACACAGCAGCATTAAGCTGCTCTTTTACGCTGGTATTCTGTGAGAGCGTGGTCCTTCCCCGTTGGTGCCGACCAATTCGTGTTACAACTATACCAGAAATATAGCTGCAGCATGGCTCTACCCCGTATTACGCGTTATTAAGACTTGAAAAAAAATTGTCTAATTTTTGTCTCTCTGTCTGCCTGACTTTAGCTAATCTTTGGAATGGCTGAACTGATTGTGATAAAACTTTACGATCAGATAGAGAGCATTGCCAGGCAGGATCTAGGCTATAGGTATTTTATCCGAAAAATTTAAAGACTTTTTTTGTAAAAACAAAATTGATAAAATAAATGGTCTTTGATTATGGTAAATCTAAATAACACGACTATAATAAAAACTATCCAGACGAAGTCGAGGTGAATCGCTAGTCTTAAATAATAATAATCACTATTTCAGTGCTGTATTGTAGGTGACTTCCTGATGCCATATAAGGTTTCGGTAGACCGGTAGACACATGTAACTTGCGTCTAATGTTGTTTTTTCCTCGACATGTTGACCAATGACTGGAAGTTGCTGATAAAAATATGTTTATCTATATATATATATATATATATATATATATATATATATATATATATATATATATATATATATATATTATATGTTTATTGTCTTTTTTAGTAGAGAGTAAGTTGGCGGTTACTAGACTTCTACGGAACCCTTTGGTTTGTGTCCTGTAACTGTATTTTTTTTAAATAAACATGTATTTCTCTAAATGTATTTGATTATATACATATCTAGAATCCGAGTCGCTTTGTAATGATCATTTTAATAATTTATAATTTAAAATTTTGTACAACCGACTTCAATATAAATTATTAAGAATAACTCAAAAACTGTTGGTCAGAACTTGATCATATATATATGGGACTACATGTGAAGTATCAGCTTTCAAATAAAAAAAGAATCATCGAAATCTGTTCACCTAGAATAAAGTTATGAGGTAACACATATAAAAATAACATACAGTCGAATTGAGTACCGTCTCCTTTTTGAAGTCGGTAGAAAATGAAACATTATCTCCCCTCTGTTTTCTAGCTACAGTGAGAATAAATAACCTCCATTACTGATGTTATATAAACTACATATCACTTTTTTTTTTTTTTGCGGATGGAAAATCATCTAATGACGCCTTTCGCTGTGGGTGGAGCGGAAGGGAGTGTCAGGCTTTTACTGACTAAAAACCATCCGTGTTCCTTCAGTGCCCTTACGTTCCGGAGCCGCGGTATCTCTTTCGAACAGCCCGCAGCCCCGGCAGGCGTCGGCCCTTGCGGGCCCCTTCACGCTGCTGACAGCTCTTTGAGGCGCGCGTGGAACAAAACGCGGCGTCGACACGGCCTGTCGTCGTTAGACGGACGGACGGCGAGCTACCCATTGCTCGCCGTCCACAGGCCCGCGCCTACGGTGGTCGGGGGCCACGATGTGGCCCCCGACGCCCGGGGCGTCTCCCGCGGCGGCCGGGAAGGAAAGCTGTTGCTCTTTCCTTCTCCCGCTCCGCCACCTCCTTCGCTAGCATCACTGCTTCGCAGAAGGTGGTGACGGCATCCCATTCCGTCTCGCTCCGGACCATGGCTTCGACCAGAGCCGGACGCGAGAGGTCGCCGCCGCCTATCGCCGCTACGAGGACACGGCGGTGCTCCGCCCAAGCAGAGCACACCTCCACGGTGTGCTCCACCGTGTCCTCCGGTCGATCCTCGCAGTGGGAGCACCCGGGCGTTTCCTCCCGCCCGATTCGGTGCAGGAACCTCCCGAACACACCGTGTCCGGTGAGGACCTGCGTCAGGCGGAAGGTGAGGACGCCGTGGCGTCTCTCAAGCCACTCCTCAAAGAGGGGTCTTATCGCCGCTATAGTGGCGTGCCCAGCACGGGGTTGCGACAGTCGCTCTCTCCATGTCGCCATGAGATCATGCCGGAAGTCTGTCCGCTGCGCGACAACTTGCCGCGGCAGCGGGGTTTCCCCCCGGCATAGTGCTGCCGCGCGCCATTCGTGCAGGCGCGCGAGGACTATCGCCTCCAGATCCCATGGCGGCAATCCGGCAAGGAGGCTCGCCGCCTCGCGGGAGATCGTGCGGTAGCCGCGAACCATCTTTACGGCAACCACCCTTTGGGGCGCGTTTAGGTGGTGGACGGCAAGCCGCGCCAAACCACGCGCCCACACCGGGGCAAACTACATATCACTAACAAGTACTAAACCTAATCCCGTTTTACGCACGTAGAAAACTTTTCGTGTATACATAAGGAGAATTACTGAGCGTACACAAAAGTTATTTTGCTATAGGTTGTTGTCCTTGAAAATTTGTTCATCAAACTAACGAAACTGACGAATGTTTATAATAACTATTTGTTAAAGAATTTTGTTGCTGTGCCTAGTAGACTCTATTTATTGTATATTCAAAATAAATTTTAATATAATGTTATTAATGGGTGCATTAAACTTTTAAGTATATGAGTGTTTGTATATAAATAACTGACAAGCAAGTAGACAGTCGACATCTGTTATATTATATCTGCAACATGAGCGGGTTGACTCGAACTTAAAAAGACCAGGCTCTTAGAATACCAGCGTGAAATAGCAGCCTAATGCTGCTGTATTTCTTATGGTGTGAGCAGAGAACCGGAGACTTTTTTAATGGTAAGAAAGCTTTACGCACACTTTAGTCTAAAGGGTAGCAATGTATTTGCATTTTGAATCTTAATCAATGATATAGACCTGGGTGTATATGAACTACAGCATCCATTTACCATCAGGTGGGCTGTGTGCTCGTTTGTCACTTTTTCTTTTTTTTTAAATATCCAGACCGGTGACGAGAAGCAACGATATAGTTACGATATGTTGGTCCATTGATCGTCAATTTACTTGACAATCATGATGATTAAGCCAATGGAAGAAGCGCATATGTAACTGTGAAGTTTTACAGGCTCCTGGAAATAGTAAACACCAGTAATTTTGCGAAGTTTTGCTGCGAAGTTGCTATGGCCGAAAGTCGTAATTTAAAAATTTTATTTTATAAATCATAAAAATAACATTAATCCTAAAATAAAAAGCGACATAAAATTAATTGGTTCCAAAATATTCACAATTATGTGTTTCAATAGATACTATTTAAATCATTCTTGGTCGTTAAAATGTTACTGACAGAAATAGCAATAAAAACAAACTACACCGAAAATAAAAATTTTAATTTGGCTCGAAACTTCATTTGTTTCATTCAAACTGCGAGTTATTATTTTATACAGTATTCGGACCAACTCCGCATAAATTTTTGGTATTTATGAGTATGTATTGTGAATAAAAGTTGCCTGGAGTTATTAAAATATCAAAAAAGAAAATGATTTATGGTCGTAAATAGAAGGACTTCGGTGTTTTTATATTAATGAATAAAATACCCAGAATTTTAATCTTAAATTTTAAATTTAATAATATCTTGGTATTTTATTTCAAATCTAATATAAAAAAATTATTTTATTTTACTAACCAAACGCTCGAAACCATTGCGATAACATATTTTCCTTTTTATTTTGAAATACACCATTGACGCACACAGAAATATAAAAACTATAACTTAAAAATATGTAAATGTAATAATTTTCAATACGTCAAAGGCATGCAGCATCGGATCAAATTGATATTTAAATCTTTTTATATGGCCAGTAGTAATGTCCATGCGATTGGAGCTAACTTTTGCAAGACCCACCGCAGAAGAACACCAAAACTCTTTGCCTGAGATTTCTCTGCCAGAAAGAGCTAACTATCGAAGCTGAAAACCGAATGTGGCAGCATCGTTTCTGAGACACCTGAGATTTCGAGTTAAAAATGAGAGTTTCTATGGGCAGCTGTACACGTCATCGTTGGAGCCAAACGCAAGTTTGAGTAACAATCCAAGAGTAAGACTTATCCGACACTATTCTGATGATATCCCGGACGTCAGTCTAATCGAAATTAGAATGACTCTAGCATCTTAAAAACGGCAAGTCCCCGGGCGAGGACGTAACTACAGCGGAGCTTCTGAAAGCGGGTGGAAAACCGGTACTTAAAGTCCTTTAGCAGCTCTTTAGTTCCATCCTCCATGGTGGCACTGCTCCGGAGGCGTGGAGCAGAAGTGCGGTGGTTTTGTTCTTCAAGAAAGGTTCCAACGCTCTCTTAAAGAAATACAGACCAATTTCCGAACCAAAAAGAACTGGTGATTTTCAAACGTCTGAACAGATTTTACATAGCTATTATAGCTAAGAGCACCCTCGATTAATACACCTTGCAAAAGAAAAAAAAATAATCAGAAGATGTTTATCCGTTCAGAAGTTATGATGCCACAGACATATACATAGATACACACTGCAAACATAATATATAACATTACTTTTTTCAAACGACTTCAAAAAAGGAGGAGGTTCTCAATATGTTGTAATCATTTTTTTTGTATGTTCACCGATTCTGCGTAAATCGAACCAAAAATTAATATTAAAAACTGAAGGTAGCCGGGCTAACTATGACAGCAGGACGTCAAACACCTCAGTCCCCGTGACCACGGGTGCTGGAAAGCACCCGAAACGTCGGGAATATAAAAATAAGTTAATATACGCAATAAAGTCCGTAAAATTAGTTTTATTTAAAAATGTTCACCGATTACTCAAAGACGACTGAACCTTATTCTTTTTTTTTTTCAAAAAAATCAACAATAAGTTATATTGATATTAAAGTTAAGTTATAGTCGCCGTTTAATGTCAACAATAAAATTTATTATGAGCAAGAGCAATTTTAAAATTAACGTTTAGAGAATAACGTATTTTATATATATATATATATATATATATATATATATATATATATATATATATATATATATATATATATATATATATATATATATATATTAAGAAGATGCTGCAGTCCATAGACATTTTCATTTATACTTGATTAACAATCGAAATTAAGATGCATTGTCACCCTGTGGACTAAGGGAATGCTCAGTTTCCAGTAAAAAGGGTCTCCGATTCTCTACGCTCACCTTACCAAATGCAGCAGCATTAAGCTGTTTCTAAGCGTGGTCCCAGTGGACCCAGGTCGAACCAACTCATTTGTTCTACAACCATAATATAGCAGCAGCGTGGTCCACATGGTATTTATACATATAAAACAGGCTTACAGGCTTTGAGGTGTATTATCGTAGTCTTCAGAAGTGACAACTTATCTGTATGTGGTTCTTCTCGGTTTACGGTTAGTTCAAGTTATCCATGGGCTTCAGAAACCATGTTCCATCTGTGCACTGTAAGCTCGCTTGCCAATTTTATATTTAAAAGAAGAATAATTCTTTATGTAGAAACGTTGACTCAATGATAAAAATAAAATTGAAGTGTCAGTCTGTAATATCTAAATAACTGCCTTTTATCGAGCTTAGGGGTTTTTTGCATGTTGTTAAGACATGAAAATTGTCTAATTATGGCTGAACCGATTGTGTAGTAGTGTGTAAAGCTTTACGATCAAATAGAGAGCAGTGCTCTTCGACAGCTCCGTGGCACAGTGGCTTAGCTATTGAGTTGCAGCGTTAAGGGCCGCGGGTTCGAATCCCGCACGGAACAGGTATTTGTATGGGCCTACAAATAATTGTTCCGGGCCTGGATGTTTGTCTTTGTGCAATTTATGTTTGTAAACTGCCCCCACGATACAGGAGAAAATCCTAATAAGAAGTTTACGTTTTTTTAAATTAAATAATTAAATTAAAGTGCCAATAGGACGCTAGGCTATAGGTATTTTTACCGAAAAATTTAAAGAATTTTTTTGGAAAAACCAAATTGATAAAATAAATGCTCTTTGTCTTCCTAGTCTTAAATAATAATAACCATTATTTTAGTGCTGTATTGTAGGTGACTTCCTGATGCCATATAAGGTTGAAGACATATGTAACTTGCGTCTGATGTTGTTTTTTCCTCGACATGTTGACCAATGGCTGGAAGTTGCTGATAAAAGAAAAACGTTTATTGACCTTTTTATTAGAGGGTCGTAAGATTAAGTTAATTGCAGCGTCGGAGCTACATCTTACACGCGGGCGCGGTCTGAAACAATCTCAGCTACATTACTGTCACAAACTCTTCTAGTTTAATGCTTGGCGGTTACTAGACTTCTACGGAACCCTTTGGTTTGTGTGATATACATATCTAGATCCCGTGTCGCCTTGTAATGATGATTTTAATAATTTAAAATCAAAATTTTTATTAAATTGTTATTAAGAATAACGCAAACACTATTGGTCAGACCTTGATCAAATTGGACTGGAATAGGACCGCATGAAAAGTACTAGCTTTCAAATAAAAAAGAATTATCGAAATCGGTTCACCTAGAAAAAAGTTATGAGGTAACACACACATAAAAAATATACAGTTGATTTGAGTAATTCCTCCTTTTTGAAGTCGGCAGAAAACGAAACATTATCTCCCCTCTGCTTTGTAGCTACAGTAAGAATAAATAACCTCTATTAGTGATGTTATATGAGCTACATATCACTAACAATTACTATACCTAATCCCGTTTACGCATGTATTTAACTTTTCGTGTAAACATAATGAGAATTACTGAGCGTACACAAAAGCTATTTTGCTGTAGCTTGTTGTCCCATCAAACTAACGAAAGTGACGAGTATTTGTCATAACTATTTGTTAAAGAATTTTGTTGCTGTACCTTGTAGAATCTATATTTTTTTATAGGATAAAGGTGACAAACGAGCACACAGTCCACCTGATGGTAAGTGGTTGCTGCGGCCCATAGACATCTACATCAATCCTCTATTACAAATCGAAATGTAGATGCGTTGTCACCCGTGAGGACTAAGATGGAATGCCTCATTTCCAGTAAAAAGGGCCTCCGGCCACCTGCACTCACTAAGCGAAACGCAGAGGTAAACCTCTACTTCACGCTGGTTTTCTCTGAGGTCGTGGTACCACCCCGTTTCGAGCCGGCCCATCCGTGCGACAGCAAAAGCTGCCGCGTGGCTCTACCACTGTTTATTTTGTATTCAAAATAAATTTTAATATAATGTAATTAATGGATGAATTAAACTTTTAAGTACATATATGAGTGGTTTTATATAAATAAATGACAAACAAGCAGACAGTCGACATCACAACTGCTATATTATAATTGCAACATGAACGGGTTGACTAGACCTTGAAAGGACCAGGCTCTTAGAATACCAGCGTGAAATAGCAGCATAATGCTGCTGTGTTTCGTATGGTGTGAGCAGAGAACCGGAGACTTTTTTAATGGTAAGAAAGCTTTACTCACATTTTAGTCTAAATGGTGGCAATGCATTTGTATTTTAATTATTAATCAAAGATATAGACCTGGGTGCACATGAACTACAGCATCCAGTTACCATCAGGTGGGCTGTGTACTCGTTTGTCACTTTTCCTTTTTTTTAAATACCCAGACCGGTGACGAGAAGCAACGATATAGGTGCGATAGGTTGGTACATTGATCGTCAATTTACTTGCCAGGCATTATGATTAGGACAATGCAAGAAGGGCATTTGTAGCTGTGAACTTTTGCAGGCTCCTGGAAATAGTAAAGAACACTAAGATTGCGAAGTTGTGCTGCGAAGTTGCTATGGCCAAACGTCATAATTTAACAATTTTATTTGAATTTGACTAAAAATTACTTTGCGTACATCCGCTAGATAAAATAAAATGATGTGTCTTACCTAGTTTGAGGGGCACCTCCCGCCCTCCGTCAATTGTGTGCACTATCCCCGTCACCACTTATCCCAGCACCACTACTCCCAACACCACTATACTAGGAAAGACACGCTACTGACGACAATACGACACGTGTTTCGCGTCTACGCGAGGCATCCTCAGGTGATATAGACTCTACGGTGGCTAACCGCTAAGTGAGCGGTGAGCCAAAACAACTGCCTTTTATACAGTTTGCTGACGCAACCGCTCCCTGCTTAAGGACCGAGCGACTGCATCATGCGATCAACCATGCGACCAATCACCGCCGGACTTACACAGCCGTTTGCAAAATTAAAATAAACTGCCGCGCAACGCCCGCCTATCCTCCAACCACGCAACCAATCGCCGATCACCGTGGGGGTGACAAACGATCATATTGCGAGGCTGTCTGTTATTAGAGAGCAGGCTTAAAGATATTTAGGAGAGGTGAGTTAGAAACATTTGTTTGTTCATTCAGCAGTGCAACGTTACTGTAATTACTTTTTAATATCTCTAACTGTTCTAGCACACACAGTTGCAGCCCTTTATTACATGTATGTAAGACTTTAAAGAAGTGGTCGTTGGCTAGGTTGTGTCCAGTGTCCAAAAGGTGTTTAGCAAAATGTGATTTATCGGGGTTGCAATTCCTGTACGCAGCTAAATAATCTGTATAACGTGTTTTGAAGTTACGACCAGTCTGACCCACGTAAACGGCGTGGCATTCGTCACAAACAAGTTTATAAACACCTGACTTTTGACGAATGCTCACATATTGATGAACACTTTGAGGTTGAACCGCGTACAGAGAGTTGCGAACAACATGCTTTTGTTTCTTTTTAATTAAATTGTTAATGAGATTTTTTGAAAAACCGTTAGAGACCGCTATTTGATAAATTATATTAAGTTCTTTTAAATAATTTTCTATACTTAATGGGACAGTGAACAAACGGTTAATGTAACAATAAAAAGCGGCTACTTTATGTTGCCACGGATGACACGATGACGCGGGGATGACCGTGTCGGTATGAGTTGGCTTTCGATAAATTTGGTAAACACGTGACGAATCTTTTCTTGTTATTGTTAAGTCGAGAAAATTAAGGGAACAATCTTGTTCCAATTCAAGTTTAAATTTAATTTTGTCATGGACTCTATTTATTTTATTGAGGAAAACATCCAGTTGTCTCCTTGTGCCAGTCCAGCAAATAATTATGTTGTCTACATATCGATAGTAATATAAGATATTTTGATTGACGACTTTATGTTGTTTTTCGAAATTATCCATGAAAATGTCCGCCATAAGGGGACTAAGAGGGGACCCCATAGCTAACCCTTCTTTTTGTAGATAGAAACGGTTATTAAACCGGAAATAGTTTTGTTTCATACAGAGAGAGGTTAAGTGAAGAAGATCATTTATTTCCCCGGGATGTAGACGACGTTTATCAAAGAGATCTGCGAGTATACGCAAACAGTCAGGGGATGGGACATTCGTGAAAAGACTATCAACGTCTAAAGATAACAATATGGATTTAGGAGGAATACGAATATTTTTAATTTTGGAAATGAGATCTAAGCGATTTTTTAGGCTGTAAGTGGGGTTGAATCCAGATTTCTCTCGAAAGAGGAAGTTTAATTTTTTAGCAAGGAAATAAGCTTGCGCACCTATATATGATACAACTGGACGAATAGGAACATGTTCTTTGTGTATTTATGGTAACCCATATAAAATGGATGCTTGAGGATTCATTGGAACAAGACTGCTCCGAGACAAGTTGTGATCGGGAAAAACATATGATGACTGTTGTGTACATAACTTAATATCCGAAGTAAACTTTTTGGTTGGGTCAGACTCCAATAGCTCAAAGTCATCACCTTGGATAACGTAGTTAAATTTCTGGCTGTACTCACTACTCTCCATAATAAAAACAGTATTGCCTTTATCGGCTTTAGTAACAATAAGGTCGTTTTCCCTTAATCTCTGCTTTAGGTACTTAAAAACAGGGAACTCAGGATTGAAATGGGAAGACGCGGGCACAGCCCGAATTTCATTACCTACCAAACTTTTAACGATGTTATCTTTCTTCCCGATCACAACAGCCATCTCCGCGTCAACAGCCATAGTCTCTAACGATTTTCGGGAGGCCGAAGGTGTTAAATTATACTTTACGCCTTTTTGTAAAAGGGACAACTCATCTGTTAGAAACTAGACATCGGAAAGATTTTTAACTCGGGGATAAAATTGGTGATATTCTGTATGTATGTCGTTATTACGATTACGGGATGAAGAGGATACAAGTCGTTGTAATTTACGGGACTGACTTTGATATTTCTCATAAACAGCTATTGAAGCAAGTTCTCTGGCTTTCCCATCCAAAATATCAAATTCAATATTATGTGATTTATATGAAAGTTCAGAGTATAATACTTTAAGGTGGATTTTTAAATTATCTCTATTGGAAAACCAACGACGACACTCCTCATTAAGCCAAATATTCTGAGCTTTAGAAATAGCAATACTGGCCGCTCGACTATTTGTGCCGGAACGTATTTGAATATAATTGGGAATAACATGAAGTTGTTTGTACTGCTGATTGAACCAAACATTTTGGGCAGCAATACGATGGAGCTTTGTTAGTTTGACATAGAGTCTTGCCTGGTCGGCCATACTAGCCTTTTTAAGATAATTAATAGAATGGACTTCCGCAGAGTAACGCCTGATTCTATTAATTACAATATTATTTTACAAATAGTAAAAATAACATTAAAAAAGCGACATAATATTATTTGGTTCCGAAATATTCAAAATTATGTGTTCCAATACTATTTAAAACATGCTCGGGCGTTAAAATGTTACTGACAGAAATAGCAATAAAAACAAACTACACCGAAAATAAATTTTTTATTTAAATTGGCTCTAAACTTCATTTGTTTCATTCAACCTACGAATTATTATTTATTATATTTGAGTAACTACTACTTAAAATGTATTGTGAAAAAAAAATTGTACGTTGTTGCCTGGAGCTATTAAAACATAAAAAAAGAAAATGATTTATGGTCATAAAAAGAATGACTGCAGTGATTTTATGTTAATGAATAAAATTCCCAGAATTTTATTCTTAAATTTTAATTTAATAACATCTTGGTATTGTATCACATCTAATATAAAAAAAATATTTTATTAGCCGAACGCTTGAAAACATTGCGAGAACATATTTGTATTGGAAATAAAATACTCAGAGATACCTGTGGGGTCCACCAACATCTACGTACCAAGTCGAAGTACACCAAAATAGTTTTAAGAAAGGGATCTATATTCTGTTAACACAAAAAACGAACAAGCTAGTAATTCCAGTTACTCGACTGCATAAAATCAGTAATTCATTTAAAAGAAAGATAGGAACTATTTCTACAAGTACAAGGTACTATTTTGAAACAAACCATTGACGCACACAGCAATTTAAAATTATAACTTAAAAATACGTAAATGTAATAATTTTCACTACGTCAAAGGCATGCGGCATCGGATCAAATTGTTATTTAAATCTTTTTTTGTATGGCCAGTAACTTTCAAGCTATATATCTAAATAAAGGTAAAATATACCTAGACAGAATTGATGTGTGTATATTATGCATTCTATTTATAAACTTTTGCGGTATTCAGCTGTAACAAATGGCAGTGCACTTACCTCAAATGAGATAAGACGCGAAAGCGTACTCGTAACTATAAACGACTGGTGTTTGTCAACTGAGAAACACCATAGGCTTCTGTAATGAGGTCCTGAGTTTGAAAAATGTAACTACACGCCCATTGGCACAAACAACAATAAAGACATAATACTATACATACACAAGGTATTTGTGAAAGAAAAAAGAAATATACATATCAATGTCCATTTAATTGTTTAAACAAACACTTTAAATGTTGTCACTTATTCTCGAAACTTTAATTTTAAAATAGTTCTTGCACATAATAAATTTTTATTGTTGACAATAAACAACAACTATAAAAATTACCTTTAACGACATAAATTTTTCTAATTTACGGTCTACTGAGCTGAACATCACGTTTTTTTTTAGTTTTAATTATGATTACACGACTATTAGTTAAATTAACATTTAGTTTCTTCATAGATATTATTTTTATGAAAATAAAGTGACAAACAATCGTACCGTCCACCTGATGGTAAGAGGACATTGCATCCATGTACACCTGCGGTCAACTGCTAACAAGGAAGGCCACAGATTAAAAACTACTTTGGTATAAAGAAGTTTTAAAAAGGGGCTTTATATTCTGTTAACATAAAAACACACACAAGCTAGTAATTCCTGTTACTCGACTCTATGGTGTCAGTAATTCATACAAAAGAAAAAAAAGAAAATTTTCTATTACTAGGTCTTTTTCTTTTCCTTTTATTATGATATACACCATTATACGCACACAGGAATATTAAAATTATAATTTAAAAATACGTAAATTAAATCATTTTGACCACATCAAATGCATGCCAAAAGAGGACGTAACCCTGTGTGTATTGTGGTGAAAGAAGAACGAGATTTTAAGTAACGACCAAAAGTCTTGAAGAATACAGCCCCAAGAATACATGATTGTAGAGAGATTATCACGAAGAGAATCCTGGGGAAGTCCGGGCGTGGCCGTCGGGCAAAATAACATAAAAGAACACAAGGAAAAAAATATTATTTTAGACGTTTCTACCATAAATTCCCAGAAAATATACAGGGTCAATATTTCAATATGTGCATGTCATAAGGGTTACTAAAGTAATAAAGAATATATAGTTGATAATGATCATTCGTAATTAGTTATATTAGCCAAACTGTTTCTAAAATGAACGGACCTCGGATAATCCTATAGTATTCCAGCGCAACTTGTCTATCTCTTCTTCCAGCTCCAGTATCTTCTTCTCAGTCCTCAGTCAGTCCAGTTCAGTTATGTATCAGTGATCGTGAGGGTGAAAACTGTTAGCGGTATTCGGTGATTAATGTTTGGAGGCACTCTGAACCTAAACGTTAAGTTGGAGAGGTCTCTTCTAATGAAGTCAACACTCCGTCCCCCTCGTGTACTACTACAAAGTCCCGAAACCTTTCAGCACGAGTTACAAAACCGTTTTCAGTGCCTAGAAGATTCCAATGCAGTTGACGATATAAATGACAAGCTCGTGGAAACAATCCGGTCGCAGCTAACTTTTGCAAGACCCACCGACGAAGCACACAAAAATTCTCCGATCACACTCTTAATCTCATGTCTGTTAGACGGAAAATGAAGCTGCAGTCTTCAGTAGATTTGATATCATACAGGCAACTAAACAGACAGATCTCCAAATGCATGCGACGGAATTGACGCAACTTTAATACTGCTCGTATGAAGAAGCGATCGGGCGGAACCAGGGCTCCAAAGTCTTTGCCAGAGATCTGTCTGTCAGAAAGAGCCAACTATCGAAGTGGCGGCTGAAGACTGTGCTCCAGAGTTGGCACCGGTTCTAACGCGTATTTTCCGGTACTTCTACTCCCTAGGCGTAGTCCCAAAATCATGGAAGACAGCTTTAGTCCACCCGATCCCTAAAAAAGGCGACCGCTCAGATCCGTCCAACTACAGGGCTATCGCCATCACCTCCTTGTTCTCCAAAATATTGGAATCCACTATAAACTGCCAGCTCATGCGGTACCTTGAGGATCTCCAGCTGATTATTGACCGATACGGTTTTCGTCGGGGTCGATCAGCTGGTGATCTTCTGTTCTATCTGACTCATAGGTGGGTGGAGGCAGTAGAGTTCAAGGGTGAGGCATTGGCCGTTAGTTTGAACATTGCAAAGGCCTTCGATCGAGTTTGGCACAAAGCGCTTCTTTTGAAGCTCCCTTTCTATGAGCTTCCGGTGAAATTGTGCAATTGGATCACCAGCTTTTTTGCAGATCGGAGCATCAAGGTCGTTGTAAACAGTGCTTGCTCCGACTACAATCTCTTAACGCTGGTGTTCCACAAGGCTGCGTGCTATCACCAACGCTGTTTCTTCTGCATATCAATGATATGTTGCAAACCGGTAACATTCATTGCTATGCGGATGACAGCACTGGTGATGCTCTATACACCGGCCGTGCCAATATTTCTCGGGAAAACCTCGCCGAGTACCGGAAGAAACTCTTGTCGAGAACGTCTGAAGTCGAGTATTTGCCGAACAAAGTCTCGGATTGGGGGTTACTAAATTTAGTCCAGTTTAATCCCCAGAAGACACAAGTTTGCGCGTTTACCGCTAAAAAGAACCCCTTTGTCGTATCTCCTCAGTTTCCAGACACTCCCCTTGTTGCTTCAACCAGTATCGGAATCCTCGGCGTCGACATATCGAGTGACGTGCAGTTTCGTGGTCACTTGTAATAGAAAGCCAAATTGGCCTCTTAAAAGCTTGGCGTGCTCAACAGAGCGGGACAGTATTTCATGCCAGCACAACGCCTGCCTGTTCCCATCTCTGGGCTGGGGCTCCCCAGTGCCAGCTCCTTCCACTTGACCGCATCCAGTGCACCGAGTCCTTTCCGATTGGCTCCATTCAATGGCGCTGCGAAGAGATGTTGCATCCGTTTGCATTTTCTCTGAGTGGTCTGAAGAATTGTTTAGATTAATTCCAGCCACCAAATTTCACGAATGCACAACGCGACAGAGCTCCCGATATCATCCACACCATCTGGATGATTGGCGGTCCACCACTGTACGATTTAGAAGATGTTTTCTTCCTCGCACAACTTCCTTGTGGAATCGTTTACCACCAGCGATTTTTCAGGAACCGATACAACTTAGGGACTTTCAAGAAAAGAGCCTACTCCATTTTATAAGGCTGACAACGTATCTGCGATTCCCCTGGTTCCTCTGGTGTCGCAGTTGTGCATGGGCGGCGATAGTCACTTACAATCAGGTGAGCCGCATGCTCGTTTTCCCCTCTCTTATAAAAAACATTAAGCACTGACTTAACAAACAATTTAAAAAAACTTTACGACTTACAGCGTATATAGAGTTATTCCGTATAATGTAGTCGTTAAATTCGTCGTAAAGTCATTGTTAAATTATAGTGAGCACGGCGTTAGTGTCGGAGTGTTCCCGCTCTTTTTGCAAGGGCCTTACGCGCAATTTAAAATGTGTTTTTTCGGACTTTAAAATAGGAGCAGGTGCTCGATTCAACTGCATGTTATTTTTATATTTATGTTATGCGATATCTTCGTTAATTTTGAATCGATTTTAAACAGGGTAGTGTTTCATGTGACTACTAAGACGACATCCTACTTCAGATACATGCATATTTTTTTTTACTATCAATATATTCTTTTTGGTACTTTGAAGCCAGATTTCAATTTTTATTAAAAGATTAATTTTATGGTTTATGTTTAAACATAAACCATAAAATGTATAAATAATCACCCGATTCATGCTGAGTATTTAAACACTCAGCATGAATCGGGTTATTATTTATTAAAGGCGAACGTATAAATATTTATATGAAGTGTACCCAACGAATGAAACAAAACTACGAGTACATTATTAAAAAAAATCGTCAAACACTATCACAGGTAATAACACTATCATATCACATTTAGTTACAACGTACGTTGGCGGCTCTCTACATTTATCAGGGATGACATTAAAACCAATCCCGTGCCAGCACTTCCGACCTTTCCAGGCATCATACAAGGCACAGAATTTATAAGGTTTTCTAAAAACTAGTTTCTCTGTGTTTGCTTTAATATTTGAGGCCGAAAGTCAAATGGACGATTACAAAATTTCGAAAAGCTATTGAACGTTTATTTAAGTTAATGCTCGAATAAAAAAATGTTTCGTTCACCTTTCGACCACCTCAGATCGTCAGATCGGCCCTTCAACGTTAGTTTCTTCATTCTGGTCACAACATCTTGCAAGTAACAATTTTCTCTTATCACGCAATTACTATCATTCAGTCACCCCTTACATATATCTTAATAACCGCATTTTATTTTATTTTTTATTGTGGTTTGAAAAACCAAACCAATTCAGAGGTCAATTGTACTTAGTGTGTGGTTTGATAGTAATGACCGCATTTGTCATTACACTTCTTCATCAAAATGTTGTCATAAAGTGGTAGCTCGAAGAACCGACAACCGATGGGGAAGAAAGGTTCTCGAGTGGCAGCCTCGTACCGGCAGGCGAAGTGTTGGGCGTCCCCCCACTAGATGGAGTGACGACCTGGTAAGATATGCAGGAAGTCGATAGATACAGGTGACTCAGGACCGTGCTTTGTGGCATTCCTTGGGGGAGGCCTATGTTCAGCAGTGGACTTGTGAAGGGCTGTAATGAAAGTGGTAGAGCCATGTTTCAGCTATGTTATGGTTGTAGCACGAATGGGTTGGTTCGACCGGGGAAGGATCACGCTCTCATAGAATGTCAGCGTAAAAGAGCAGCTCAATGCTACTCTTTTGTATACTGAGTGTAGAGAACCGGAGGCCCTTTTTACTAGAAATGAGGCATTTCTTCTTAGTTCTCAGGGGTGATAACGCATCTGCATTTTGATTCTTATCCGATGATAGGTGTAGATGTCTATGGGCCACAGTATCCACTTACCATCGGGTCCACCGTGTGCTCGTTGGTCACCCTTAATATATTGACGGTTCCGTGGCGCAGTGGTTTAGCAATCAGTTGTTGTGCTGGGGGCCACGGGTTCGAATCCCGCACGGAACAAGTATTTGTACATAACATAAACATAACATAAACACTCACGCCTGTCACCCAGAGGGGTAGGCAGAGACTACGGACTTCCATTTGGCGCGATCCTGACACACCTCTCTCGCCTCTTTTACATCCATATATCTACGCATACACGCCCGTCGGTTATGGGTACTCCTAATCTGGCCCATTTTTAATGTATCGCCGATTTGGTCGATAAACCTTCGTCTAGGGCGTCCCTTCCCGACCCTGCCGTTCACTTCCGCAACATAAATTTGCTTTGTCACTCTTTCCTCGTTCATTCTTTCTACATGACCAAACCACCGAAGCATTCCTTTCTTCATCCTTGTCACAACGTCATCTTGCAAACCACACTTTTCTCTTATCACACTATTTCTCACTCTGTCATTCAGATTCAGCCCTAGCATACTCCTTAAGGAACGCATTTCTACAGCATTTATTCTACTCTCATGCTTCTTCTGCCAGACCCAACTTTCACTACCATACATTAAAGTAGGGACTAACACAGCATTATGAATTGCCATACGTGCCTTAGTTGACACATTCTGACTCCTCATAATAGCGTGTAGAGCCCCATTCACTCTATTTCCTGCGTTCACTCGTCGTTCTATATCCTTATCATATCTACCATCCCTGCTAAATAAACATCCCAAATATACAAACTCATCCACTTGCTCAATCAACTCCCCTTCTATTCTTATTTCACATAAAGTTTTACTTTCTTCTCTTTCAAAAACCATCACTTTCGTCTTACTTGCGTTCACTTTCATACCCCTTTCTTTCAATGACCAATTCATTAAAGTAACCATCATTTGCAACTCGGCCGCCGACGATGCAAATATGACTTGATCATCGGCGTACAAAAGGCATTTGACGGTTGACTCACCCATTCTCAACCCACATTCTTCAACTTTCAAAGTTTGCAAACAACTGTCCATAAATAAGTTAAACAGCCACGGGGAAGCCACACATCCCTGTCTGACACCTTTATGAATGCCAAACCAGTCCGAGTAGACCCCGTTTATCCTGACACAAGCACTAGAGTCCCTATAAAGAGATCTTAATGCCTGTATCAAGCCAGCGCTCAACCCAAATGAGTTCAGTGTTTGCCATAACACATTCTGTCCACTCTGTCATAAGCCTTTTCCAAGTCCATGAACGCACAAAAAACTTTCTGGTTTTTAGCCAAAAACTTCTCCGCTATCATGCGCATGGAAAAGACTTGATCCGTACACCCCATCCCCTTTCTAAATCCAGCTTGCACATCCCAAATTTTTCCATCAGTTTCTTCCATAACTCTTTCAATTAACACCTTAGCATACAGTTTACCCACAATGCTAAGCAAGCTGATACCACGGTAGTTTTTACAGTCCTGCCGCGACCCCTTTCCCTTATATATTGGGACTATAACGGCTTTGCACCAGTCTTCCGGTACCCGTTTCAGTTCCCAACATAAATTAAACAAGGTGTGCAGCAGGCCTGCAACCACACCCTCACCAGCCCTTAGCATTTCGAGTGATATTCTATCATATCCGGCTGCCTTACCTGCTTTCATGCTTTTCATTGCTTTCATTATTTCATCTACACTTATCTCCCTACCTCTCTCCACTTCTTCCGCAATTTCTATTTCACTTATTCCAGACGACTCTTCACTCTTAAACACGCTTTCAAAGTATTCCTTCCATCTCTTTAAATTCGAAACTTCATCATTCAGCATGCAGCCATTCTCGTCTCGTATAGCATTTATTCTAGGCTGTTTTGAATTTCCCCTGGCAGTTCTTACGAGCTTCCAGAACATTTTAATATTTGCCTGGAAGTTATCAGATATCCTTCTATCATTCTTATCTATCCTTTCTTGCTTTTTCCTTTCAACAACTTCTTTTACTCTCTTATTTATACGTCTAAAGTCTGCCTTTTTTCTTTCAATCTCATCATTCATACCGCCAGAATTACCAGCTTTAGTTGCTAGTAAATCTAGCCATGCTCTCTTCTTTGCTTCAACTTCCATCCGTACCTCATCATCCCACCACAACGTATTACTTTTCCTTTCATTCGTTCTCTTACTTACACCGCATACTTCGGTGGCTGCATCCACCAAAACTTTCTTAATATTATTCCATACATTCTTCAATTCTAAATCATTCATACATAATTCATTCAACCCACTTATATTTTCCTCAATCTGCATTTATACTTCTCTTTCACACCTTCATCTTGTAACCTCTCTATTCTTATACGCTGTAACGCAGTGGTAGACACCGATGTCCGATGCCGCCAACGTCTGAATAGACCATTAATTCGGCATAAGACCAAGTAATGATCCGTCCCTACGTTGGACCCCCGTAAACCCTTGTATCTACCACTGCGCTCCTCATTCTTTCATCCACAATTATAAAATCTATCATGCTTCTATCATCCCCTCTTTCCCATGTATACATGTGAATCCTCTTATGGCGAAAGAAAGTGTTCGCCACAAAAAGATTCTTTTCCACACATACGGTGAGGAGGTCTTCACCATTCTCATTTATTCTTTCATCGCCAAACGTTCCTAATATCCTTTCATAACCAGACCTCTTCACCCCAACCCTTCCATTAAAATCTCCTAACATAATAATATTTTCATTTTCCTTACATTTCATCAACACCAGCCTTACCATGTCCCAAAACTGCTCTCGGATATAAGTGGGCTTAGACATATCTGGGGCGTACACCCCTAGCACAAACAACTTCTTTAAGCCCACTTTCATTCGTATCCACAGCAGCCTTGGGCTAACACATTCATACTCTTTCACACATTGACCCATTCTTTCTGAAAGGATGACACCGACTCCCTGACATGCCCGCTCGGTCTCGTCTACTCCAGACCAGTAAGCGGTATACATGCCATGTGCAGTGACATCTCTTCCCTTTCGTTTCGTCTCGTTTACACATAACACATCTATTCCTCTATCATTCATCATTTCGCATATTTCATCCATCTTATCATTCATTGCTCCACATACATTCAGCGTGGCCAGACGGGCCTCCGCAATCCACTTTTCGCCCCCCCGGGAGACAGGACGTGACGGGTGGCGAACCTCGTCGCCGGTTTTTCTCCCGGAGATTCTTCGCACCCCTGCCCCATTAAAGGGGCGCCGGGAACTCGGGGCCATTTCTTTTCCTTCTTGGCTCATGGTGCGAACTAAGGGGTGGTAGATTTTATGCCGCTACCATACGGCGAGGAGCCGAGTCTGTCGTTTCGGCTTTGTCGTTCGTTTAGCACCACCCGGGGGACACGTGTAGGGTGGGCCTAGGATTAGGTGGTCGAAGCCTACGGACGCGAGCGACTCATCCCCTATTTTCTCGTAAAAGAAATCCCTAATCAGAAAATTATGCAAGAAAACATTGTTACAGCGCCTACTTATCATTTATATAAACAGAAAAGAGGTCAAATATTTCTAAACGAGCAAAGAAAAACGATGCTTTGTAAAATGTATTGAAATTATGCAAATTTAATATTTACTTAAAAAGAAAACGTTTCCTGCAAACATTGAGAAAGGAAAATATTATTTTAAAAAACGCCTGGCGTAAACAAGATTAATAATGTCATTTATCGGAAGCCATCTTCCATTTCGCTAGTATTCGTGTATATTAGTCATAGGTGTTCCTCAGGGCGCCTATCTTGGCCCTTACGTTACTTGGTAGGGATTAACCGTGATATGGTTTTATTAAATTGCCATAAGAGCAATTTATAAGTACCAACCTCAGAAGTAATTATGTGGAAGCTATTTGATTATTTCTTATTTTTGAAGTCGGTTTTTACTTTATATAAAAATGAAAAGTTTAATTTAAAAAACAATAAAGTTTAATTTTGATTATTATAAGCTACTGCTTGACTATGATCCCATTTAATGTCCAATTACAATCAAGTAGGGTAGAATAGGTAAAATCTAAATTTGACGTACGTAAGTAATGGAGTTGCACGACTCCATTTGTTTTGATGTGTGCAATAAGTACATCTACCGTAATTTAATATAACTGGCACCTGCTGTAAGTGTAAATTAAATGAGAAAACTTCGCGCTGTAGAGGCTGTGGATAAAAGGGGTTGTTTATACGCGTATAACGCTTTTAAGTTGTTATGTAGTTGTAGTATGTTTATGCTGTAATTTTTTTCTTTTAAAATTTAAGCTTTGAGTAATCATGCCCTGTACAAAAACACCATTGTTCAGAAGATAGATATTTGTAAACTATATAAAATTATTGAATTAAATTAATTTTCTGAATTTTCTCGCAATCTGATTACTTTGATCTGAAATATCTCCTCTTTGGTTAAGAATATCAAATTCAAATTTATAAATTCATTAAGCTGGTATATTGGAGTCTTAAAAACAGTCATTCATTTGTTTTTTTCTTATTATTTTTTCTTTGGCGTCGCTTATTACCGCACAATGGAAAACATGAAATATCGGTATATTTACGAGTACGAGTTCTACCTTGGCACCAGTGCTGCAGAAACAGCTCGAAGGATTATTGATGTGTACTGCGCTGTTGTCGCAAAAGAAAGCACGGTATTTTTTTTTTGTTCCAACGTTTCCGTTCTGGAAATTTAGAACTTCAGAACCAACCCCGTGGACGGCTGGAGACCAAATTGCAAAACGAAGAATTAAAGGCTATTGTGGAAGCGGTTCCATCATAAAGCACTTCAGAGATAGCTGCAGGCTTCGGGGTAACTTATAAAACTGTATTAATCTACTTAAAGCAAATCGGGAAAGTAAAAAAAAACTTGAACGATGGGTACCTCATGAATTGAGTGAATCTAACTTGCAAACACGCGTCGACTGCTGTGTTACTTTGCTCAACCGACACACTAATGAAGGGATTTTAAATCGAATCATTACTTATGATGAAAATGGATACTGTACGATAATCGGAAGCGCTCGTTGCAATGGCTGAATCCTGGAGGCCCAGCCAAATCCTGCCCTAAACGAAAATTGACTCGGAAAAAGTTACTTGTGAGTGTTTGGTGGACTAGCGCCGGTGTCGTTCACTACAGCTTTCTAAAATCTGGCCAAACGATTACGGCAGATATCTACTGTCAGCAACTGCAAACAATGAAGGAAAATGTAGCTGGTAAACAACCAAGATTGGTCAAGCGCTCTAAGCCACTGCTGCTTCACGACAACGCAAGACCACACACTGCACAACAAATAACCACTAAGTTAGATGAGCTACAATTGGAATGTCTGCGACATCCACCGTACTCCCCGGACCTTGATCCAACAGATTACCATTTTTCAGAATTAGGACAACTTCTTACAAGGAAAAACATTCAACTCCGTTGCGGCAGTCCAAACCAGTTGCAAAGAGTTTATTGATTCTGGCCCCCATGGTTTTTTTAGTAAAGGGATCAATGAACTACCTATGAGATGGCAAAAGTGCATAGATAACAACGGTGCACACTTTGATTAATTAAATATATTTTACAAAAAAAGTGTGACTTTATATTCCTCCCGTACAAAACGCCAATTTCATATGTAAGGACCTTATATAATGTTTACTCGTAAAACCATAGGCCACTGATGGAAGGATATAATATATCGAATATAAAATTTACAAAGTTCATAATATACGATCCGTTTGCTACTATTGCGCGCTACTATTAATGTCTTGTACATGGCAACACTAGTTACCACTAGCGCCCTCTAGTATCAAGTGGCAGAACTAGGATAGTCAAGATCCTTCTATAAATAATGGGACCGATATGTACTCGAACATTCTAGATGTATCTATAGTAGAAGGTTCTGGAAACTACATGAAACCCTATATAAGGCCGTTATAGACCGCGACCGAGACAGTATTGAAATGGCGATATAAGCGAATACTTCGAAGCGATACAACTGGGAACTTAAGTAATCAGTAGTACAATATTGTTTTATTATTAGTCTGGTTTTAAGTTGTAATTAGTGTTCTGTAATTAAAGTGTCGATTTTGGTAATTCACTCGGCAGTTTTAATTGTCCCGAACCCTAAGTTCGTAACACTACGGTAATTGTCGACGATGTGGTGGGGGGCCAGTTTTCGCTTATGCAAACCGAATCCGGTGTGGCCACAACAAGATGACTAGAGCGTTATCTATCAGAAGCCATATCACCTTCTAATAGATCATAGAACATGTCGACTTTTGACAAACTAAGTTTCTTACATCGAAATAAAAAAAATCATCTCATTCCCCACACAGTTATCATTTCATTTCATTTTATTACTTACGAGACGCAGTGCACGAAATAGTGTGACGGATTCCTTTTCTTATAGAATAATGGTGACAATCTAGCACACAGTCCACCTGATAAAATTTTGGTCTTTTGAAAAAAAATTTATGATAGAAATGTTCATTAATAAATTGCCTATCCATTAGTGTCAAGCGCAAAATAAAATAATGATTACTTTACGGGGAGATGCATGTTATCAATAATTATTTCACATTTATGTGGTTTCGTTGTAAGGAGATTATTTTAATATTTATTCCTTTTAAAAAAATTGGATAGAACTCTTATGGAATCAAGATTATGTAGAAATATAATGTGTTTTTTATTAGTTGATATATCTAGAATAGAATAGAATAGAATAAAATAGAATATAAATAGAAATAGGTTGTTGTCACCCGTGAGGACTAAGATGAAAGTGCCTTCGTTTAAAAAGAGGTCTCCGGTACTCTACATACACCATACGAAACACATATTCTGTAAGAGCGTGGTCCTTCCCCGGTCGAGCTGACGCATTCGTGCCACAACTATAATATAGCTGCAGTGTGACTCTACCAAGTATAAAATAACGGCTGACTGACGTTACTTCTTATCTAAACGAAACTCCTTTACGCTGACACCACACGGTACTTCCATTATACATTACAGCCTATCAAAGTCCACTGCGGAACATAGGCCTCCTCCATAGTTGTCTTACAGGAGAGATTTTGCCATAGTTACGACGCGGCAGGTACGTACGGTAAAATAGCAGCTTAACACTGCTGTGTTTCGTATGGTGAGTGTAGAGAACCGGAGACCCTTTTAACTGGAAAAGAAGCATTCCATCTTAGTCCTCACGGGTAACAACGCATCTGCATTTTGATTCGTGATTAAGGATAGAGGTAGATGTCTACGGGCCACAGCAACCACTTACCATCAGGTGGACTGTGTACTCGTTTGTCACCCTACACTATAAAAAAAAGTTTGTAACCGCAGTCTTTCATAATTTTGAGTTTTTATCAGGAAGATGCTCCATTTTCAGTTTCCCTTTATCGTCTCTTACGACACGGTAATTACCTAAACGGAATTTAAGGTAAAAAGTCTTTCATACAACATTCTTTTAATTTAATACAAAAGTGCTTGAACATTTGCCAATTGCATATTTAAAAAAGAAGTTTTTATCTGTTACAGAAATATATTACAAGAGTGGACAGTATAGTACACGCTGAATGTAATAAATATTCGTTGACGAGCAACTGAATAATTCAAAATAATACAGAATTGCTGTTATCTGACAGGCCTGGCGTGGATGGATGGTCAATTCAGCGGCTGTAACAGTGATTGTGTAGAAAATAAAACGTTTCGTAAAAGTTTTCATACGATTTGAGAGGAGTGAAGTTATGACTTAGTTTGGAATTTTAAAATTTGACCATAGTATACCTTAATTTTTTAAAAATACATAAACGGCTCCCAACTGGATGGAGTGTCGAACTGGTAAGATACAGGGTTATTTTTCAAAGAGTAGCCAAATTTAAAACTTAAAAGTTCAAATGTATAAATAATGATATACCGTTATTGCAGTTTTTTGAAACTAATTGAAACCGAAAATTGAAATTATCCCAAATTGAATATTATTTACGGGCAACAACGTTTTTGCCTACCAATCGCCCCTTACGAATATATGCGTGCACAGTAAAATCCATCCATCGATGGATGCAGGTGGCTCAGGACCGTGCTTTATGGCATTCCTTGGTGGAGGCCTATGTTCAGCAGTGGACTTGTGAAGGGCTGTAATGATGATGATGATAAAAGTAAAATCAATTTATATAAAAGATAAAAAGAAAATAATTATTGAGATTTTTTTAAATTAATTTTTCTTCACCATTTGCCTATATTGCTTCTTCTGAAACTTTTCTGCAAATTTGGCCGGTTATTGCAAGATAACGCTGTGTGCAGGAAGTCGATGGATGCAAGTAGTTAGAATCGTGATTTGTGGTATACTTTGGAGGGGCCTATATTCAGCAATGGACTTGTAATGAAGCTGTAATGATCATGATGATAAACAAGCATAATGATTAAAACAGTAACCTAAAAACCTGACTGCGTAAAACAGTTTACGGAAAAGAGAAAAATTGTGTACCCAATGACTACTAAGGTGAATCTAAAGACTCCACGTATTAAAATCTATCAAACCGTTTAGGTTACAGAGCGTGACAAATAAATGGGCATATGTAAATACATAAATACATAAAACATTACCTTCCTTCTTGGGTAGTCGGGTAAAAATACATACGCTTGTATCTTATTCTAATTTTGACAAACTGAATAACAGGTCGTTGGAAGATACATCACACACTTACATTCTATTTACCTGTTGTATGAAAAAAAACTTGACCTTGACTGCCTCGTAAGTCTAGTGGTCGTAAACGCAACTGGTGATCTTGAGGTTCCGGGCTCCCGAGTTTGAATCCCGAGTCGGGCCTAAATCTGGTATAGGGATTATCTGTCAAGAAATTCTCAGTCGTAGCTCGCAGTCAGGGAATTTTTTATTGTTTTTTTTTTTATATAAAACGTTACCGCCACACTAGGATTTTCTCCTGAATCGTAGAGGCAGTTTACAAACATTAATTGCACAAGGACAAACATCCAGACCCGGAAAAATTATTTTGGAATCCCGCACGGAACAGGTATTTGTACAACCAAGTACAACGTGTTCCGTGCAGGATTCAAACCCGCAGCCCTCAACGCCGCAACTCAATGACAAGCCACTGCGCGATGGAGCTGTCAAACGATGTTCCATCCCGTGTCTCGGAAAGCGCGCAAAGTCATTGTTAGTCCAGCGCTTGATCTCCCTTCGATAGTGTCGAATTGCTGTCCCATCGGACCACGAGAGTGCGGGATTAGAGAGTTAGCGATGTTACACTTGTGCTTGCGCAATACTTTAAGAATTGACGGCTCCGTGGCGCAGTGGCTTAGCAATGAGTTGCTGCGCTGGGGGTCGCGGGTTCGAATCCCGAACGGAACAAGTATTTCTATGGCCTACAAATAATTGTTCCGGGTCGGAATGTTATTCCTTGTGCAATTTGTGTTTGTAAACTGCCTCCGCGATTCAGGAGAAAATCCTAGTGTGGGGATAACGTTTTTTTGAAAAAAAAAAGAAGAAAACAGAAATAATACTAGCGTAAAGTAGCAGAATAATTTTTCTATGTTTCGTATGGTGATTATAGCGAACAGATGTTGAGAATACATTTATTCTACAGAAAAGAGCCATTTGTGCCATATTACACGTGGTAGAGCCACGCTGAAGCTATATTATGGTTATAGTACGAATGTCTCAGCTCGACCAGGGAAGGAATGTGCTCCCTAGAATAAAATAGCAGCAAAATGCTGCTGTGTTTCGTATGGTGATAATAGGGAACTGGAGCCCCTTTTTTCTGGTGACGACGCATTCCATCTTAGTCCTCAGGTTGCATGCAACTTGTGCGTATACGCTTTTACCGCTTAAATAAACAATAATTTCCGTGGTGGCTTAACGGAATGGATTGCCCTATATCATTACTTGTGTGTCGTAAGAGGCAACAGAGGGAATTAAAACAAGAGATGGGCAGCAGCAACTTCCCGATAACAAGTCAAAATAATTAAAAATTAAAAATTTTGAACAACCGAATTCAATATTAACTATTAAGAATAACTCAAAAACTATTGGTCGGACCTTGATATAATTCATGTGGGACCACATGTGAAGCACCAGCTTTCAAATAAAAAAAGAATCATTGTAATCGGTTCACCCAGTAAAAAGTTATGCGGTAACACACATAAAAAACATACATGGAACCGAATTGAGTAACGTCTCCTGTTTGAAGCCGGTAGATACAACAACAACTGCAGTTGCTAGTTTGCCTGCCAAGCGTGGTAACTATGGCAAATTCCTCCCTGCGAGACTATAGGTGAGATCTACGTTCAACAGTAATCTTTTGATAGGCTGTAATTATTGAATGGTTCATTTATTGATAATGATGAATAAGTATTGTTTAAGTGGCTACCCCTTATCATCACCACAACAAGTCTTCACAAGTTGACTGCTTCTTCTGATACTAAATCCATAGGCTACATTCTTTTTATAGTAATGATATAAATAAATGTAATTAAATTCCCCTTCATGTGGACGTAGTGGTTCATCACAGAGCTTAACAATCATAATGGCCGCAATTCGTCTTCGCAATAAGTCCCAATAAGACAGACATCCATTTCACTAAGTTTTCAACATCAAAGAAAAGCTGAAAATATTATATTCGGACTAAAACTAACAAAAAAATATAGCCGAATCGCTGCATACATTTCAAGTGAAGCCAAAATCATACTCAATTTGTTTCACGCACTCACACAAGTTATTTTGTTTATTGTTCGGACTTTACTAGACCTAGTTTTACTCGGAAGCAACCAGCTAAACCAAGTTTTAGCCATGAATAAATCCAATACACTTAATTTTAACTGCAATAGCTGCACCTACAGAATACTGTACAGACGTAAATACCTTTTGTAAATGTTGCGTGAAATCACGTAGACACAAAATTCTACGAAAGTCATGCCCGCTCGCTTCGCGTAATAATTTAATGTAAAGTTAATGGGTTTTGGGGAGAATAACTGGATATTAGGTAAATATTAGAATCAGTCAAGAGCAATGATTGATTTGAAACTTCTAACAAGTTGACATAACATTACGAGAAATGTTTTTGCCTTCATAAAGTAAAAGAGTAAAGTTATACATACCTCTCACAGCTGGCCACAGGTCTCGTCTCATTTTTGAGAGGTCTATATAACTATATTAGCTAAGTAAAGAGGTTTTAGTAGTATAAATATATTAAAGATGGGTCAAATAAGGGTACCCTTGATAGCCGAGAATGTATGCGTAGATATATGGACGTGAAAAAATCGAGAGAGTTGTGTCTGGATCTTGCCATTTGAAGCCCGTAGTCTATGCTGCAAAAGTGAGCATTTTTAATGGAATAAAGGTGACACACAAGCACACAGTCCACCTGATGGTTAGTGGATACTGTGGCCCACAAACATCTACATTTATCTTCAATTCTGAGAAAGTTACTCAAGGTCTGAGATGATTTTCATTAAAAAGGATCTCCGATTCTCTACATTCCCCATAAGAAACACAGCAGCATTAAGCTGCTATTTTACGCTGGTATTCAAGTGAGTGTTGTTAAAAGAGTGGTATTGGTAGAGTCGGCAACGAAAGTTAATAGACCAAGTTGGTGATATATTGAAGATGAGCCAAGTCAATAGTACTCTTAAAGAATGAGCATGTATTCTTAGATATATGGATGTGAAATAAGCAAGAGAGGTGCTTTGGGATGGTGCCAATTGGTAGTCTATAGTCTCTGCCTACCCCTTTAGGTAACAGGCGTGAGAGAATATATTTTGTTATCTTATGCATCTGAGCTGCCACAGCGATGAGCTTAGTACAGATTTAGTCTTCATATAATAACTACATTAAAAGCGCTTTGTTTTGTTAAAAAAAATGAATGACAAACCGTTGGTCTGTGTAGCACACTATACGAAATGGTATACAGACGGCCGTAGATAATATTGTTACGGCCTACGGCTGCTCCCTTAAAGGATCAGATCCTCAGGGGCCCATGAGCTGAAGACTTCCCGAGCAGACAAAGAGGGGAAATGTCAATACGATAAGGCACTCACCTGCTCCAGGAGCGGAGACGACCCTCCGAGACCGGCCCGGCTGATGACAGTGTCGTGAGTGTATGTGTAATTGTATGTGCGTATATGTTGACGGGCCCTGATCTGGATGACGCAATGCCGTCCGGAAGAAGGTATGCGCTGGTATCTTCGGAACTTTCCCCCTCTGGAGGCACTCTTCTTGGGTTGTCACGAAATGGGACAGCTACACGTAGTACTTCAGAGGTAAATCACTATTATGATTGCACAATGAATTTAACGGAGTTAGTAGTTCCTGATGAACGATACGGTTCTCACAGCGATTTACGCGGGTTGATACTTTCTCAACAAGTTAGGAGCGGAAAAAACGTCAGTCTAGCTCGCAAGAAATTCTACACTAATTCTCGAAAAGTCCTATCCCGCCGCGTCAGGCGGCCGGGGGGAGGGGGTGGAGATCTCGATATCGAGGCCAAGCGCGCGCGTTAGAAAACGTTTCGAAGGTAAATAATAAAAATAAATATTCTTGCCTAAACAAACCCCCGCCCCGGACATAAGGCATTAGGTCCGCGAGTAGATTGGCAAACGGGACAAGGTCGCGACGGCACGTTGCAAGACCGAATCTTCGACTAAAACCTCGGCCACCCTAGGCACCCCATCCGCTCCATACAACAATTTAACAATGCGCCCACGGCGCCAATACAAAGGTAGAGCGTTTGGTTCTTTAATCAACACGAGGTCTCCCACCCGAGGAGGCTCCGTCCTGTCAGACCACTTAACGCGCTGCTGCAAAAGATGTAGGTACTCCAGGGACCATCGGCGCCAAAAGCTTTGAGTCATCTGTTGCAGCAGGGCAAACCTGCTAAGCCGTGAAGCGCTCGTTTCCCTGAAGGGGTACTCGGGCAGAGCGTTTAGAGGCTGGCCAATCAGGAAGTGTCCCGGGGTTAGAACCTCCAAATCATTCGGGTCGGAGGAGAGGGGACAGAGGGGCCGAGAGTTGAGTACCGCCTCAATTTTACAGAATACAGTGGCGAGCTCCTCAAATGTCAAAATAGCTTCACCAATAACGCGACGAAGATGCGTTTTTGCCACTTTAACCACCGCCTCAAAAATACCTCCCCAGTGGGGACACGCCGGAGGGTCGAACTTCCACTGGATGCCCCTTTTTGACATAGCATTGCCTAAATAGGTACGGTGGCTAGACAGAAACTCGACGACCTCCTTTAGATACCTATCCGTGCCCTTATAATTCGTTCCGCAATCCGACCGGATCAAGTCCGGCAACCCGTGCCGCGATACGAAACGGCCAAGCGTGGCCAAAAAGGCTTCCGTGCTGAGGGCGCTTACAAGTTCCAAGTGAACGGCTTTAGTGGAGAGGCACACGAAGACGCAAAGATAGGCCTTATGCGAACGGGCGTTACGAATGTTAGAGGACTTAACGAGGAAGGGGCCAGCAAAGTCGGTTCCGACTCCAGCAAATGGTCGGATGGCCCTGACGCGGTCGGGCGGCAAGTCACCCATGAGGGGCTGCGATAAGGTGGCCTTCAGTTTATAACAGGATATGCAATTAAAGATGACGCTCCGGATGAGACGTCGGCCAGACAAAATCCAAAACTCCCGCTGTAAAATAGCCGAAAGAGCGTTGCATCCAGCGTGGGCATTCTTAACATGGTGGTGGGCTACCAGCAATCGGACCAGGGCGCCGTCCTTCGGGAGCAGCAACGGGTGTCGAGCCCCGTACGGCAGTTGAGAATTTTTCAAACGTCCGCCAACGCGCAGCATCCCCGCGTTATCAAGCAAGAGGTTCAGGCGGGCCAGGTCGCCCTTGATAACGGAGCCACGCTTCAAGTTTTCAATGACGGGCTCAAATTGATGCGTTTGGACCATACGGGTCCAGTGCATCAAAGCTTCCCGGCGCTCGCTAGGGGACAAAACGCTATCAGAGAGTCGTTGGGATGGGTATCTCGAATTGCGGACAAAGCGGCGCAACCAAGCAGTAACTCCCAAGAGCTTATCGAGGGAGCTGTACCGTTCCAGAAGAGAGAGAGATCCCGAGTGGGCTTATCCTTGCCCACTCCGACTCGGGCTCGTAGGCCCGGCAATTCGGTAGGTTCGGAGTAATTGCCCCGGGGCCAGAATGACTGAGACCCAGATAACCAATCGGGACCCCACCACAGTGGGTGGTCAACCAGCGATGGGGCCTCACAGCCGCGAGAAGCGCAGTCCGCGGGATTCAACTCCCCTGGGACATGTCGCCAGTTGAGAGAAGTCTCAGAACTCTGGATTTGAGAAACGCGGTTCGCCACAAAGACCTCGAGATTGTGAGGTGCAGCTCGGAGCCAACAAAGTACGATCTCACTGTCCGGCCATGCGTAGACGCCCGTAATGTCGATTACAGGCTTCAAGGAAGAGTGAACGTGGTTGAGGAGTCGCGTGAGGAGAGCGGTACCTGACAGTTCCAATTTAGGGATAGTTAAGCGGGACCTAATGGGAGCAACCTTGCTTTTAGCGAGTACGAGATGGCGGCAGTATGACCAGAGGAACTCACCGTCCGCAAATATACGACAGCAGCATAGCCCTTCTCAGAGGCGTCGCAAAACCCATGTAGGGTAGCCCGAAATTTCCCGGGGGGAAGGAAGCACCTTGGCATGGAAACCCGGTTGATATCCGGAAGGGAGGAGAGCATGGAGAGCCACTCTCGCAAGAGGGCTCCGCCAATCGGCTCGTCCCAACCCAACCCGGACATCCAGAGCTTTTGAAGAAAGCACTTAGCTAAAAAGATGACCGGGGTGATCCACCCATTAGGGTCGAAGGTGCGGGCTACGGTGGACAGCACGAAGCGCTTGGTCCATGCTTTGGGCGGTGGGTCAAGTTTTACTCTATACGTAAAGGTATCCTGAACAGGCTGATATTGAATGCCCAGCACAGTCAACAAATTAGGATTCTCAGGGTGCTCGAACAGATGAGGGTCTTGCTGATCCTCTCCTGGGAGGTCCTTCAAAATATGAGGGGAGTTCGACAACCACTTGCGCAACTCATAGCCTCCAGACTTCAGGATGGCAATTAATTCGTCTCGCAAGACCAGAGCCTCCTCGACGGTGGAAGCGCCCGTACAAATGTCGTCCATGTAGACCGAAGTCTCCAAAATAGAAGCTCCCCGAGCGTATCTCAGGCGCTCTCTCTCCGCGAGTTCAAGGAGGGTTCATATGGCGATATACGGGCTGGACCGGAGTCCATATGTGGTGGTGTTCAGCTCAAATACCTGTATAGGATCGCTGGGCTTCTCGCGCCACAATATCAGCTGATATCGGCGGTCATCACGATGGACCACTGATTGGCGAAACATCATCCGAATGTCCGCGACAAAAACCACTTGGTGTCGACGGAATTGGGTCAAGATGTCGGATATGTCCTTGATCATTTTAGGACCCGAGTGAGGACACTGGTTCTGAGACACACCGTTTGATGTGGGGGCGGAACCGTCAAAAACTACCCGAATCTTACTCTCAGGGGTCCTCAAGACCGCATGGTGAGGGAGGAAGTAGTGCTCCTGTGAACGCCATTCGAAGTTGGACGGTGACATGTGACCCAGCGCCTGATACTCGCGCATGAACTCGACATATTTGTCGCGAAAAGCTGGGTCGCGCCGCATGCGGCGCTCCATGGAAAGCAACCTCTTCTCGGCCAGAGCACGAGATTGACCCAAAGAGGGACATGAGTCAACCCGCCGGCCGGTATTGTTCTGGTAGAACAACTCACACTCACGGTCCAGAGGGTCGACTCGAGCTGCATGTGGTGGTTCCTCAATTTCCCAGAACCGCTGGACGGCGTCTGATAGAGACACGCCCACGACGGAGAGCGGGTCGGCCATCGGGGGGGGGGGGGGGGGGGGGGAGGAGACCACATAACCGGTCCAAAAAAGCTGTGCCCAAATATCGTGGAAATGGCTGACAGGCCATCGGGCTGCAGAGCTCGTATCTCACCTAACAAGAGGGCACCCAGCGTGTCGGCCCCTAGTAACAAATCTATAGGCCCAGGTTGGGCCCACCGAGGGTCTGCCGGTCTCAAAGCCGACGCACAGCGCACAGCGCTGTCATTTATACGAACGTTAGGGAGGAACCCTACAATGTCGTCGAGGACATTTACCTTGACTAAAATACGAAGGTGTTCGCTGTCAGGGCTGAACACCAACTCCGCTTGTCCCCTAGGAGCAGGAGGCTCGGCACCTCCGATTCCTACCATCGGACGTGATTCAGAGCTCCAGAGGAGCCCCAGTCTTCTCACCAACCGAGTAGAGGCCACACTACGTTGGGAACCCGAATCCAATAGAGCTCGAACCGTTAAGCGGTCGCCGCTCGGGTTGTAAACCTTCACTGAGGCCGTCGGCAATAGAACAGTTTGACAGGTGGACTGCTGACGACTTATAGGCTCAGTGGAGGCGGCCATGGCGGGAGCTAGGGCGGCAGCCTCCTATCTGGAGCTGCCTCTGTTGGACCGGCACCCGAACCGGGGCCTCCGAGAGCGGCACTCCGACGGCATCTCGATGACCCTTGACTGGAATTCCCCGAACGGGCCGACCTGGGGAAACTCGGGGATCCTTGGCTCCAAGGCCCGGGGCCGATAAGCAGTCTCCGGAACCCGGTAGTACCGGCACCGACCAAAGGGGGGCGGGCGGCGTTCCAGTCGCGGCCACTCAGCCAACGGGGGTGAGAACGGTCTAGCTGACCGCTGAGTGGCTGCGAATCCACTATCAACTCGCTGAGGGGGGGTGAAGACCCCCCCGCCCCTGGGGGAACGACTCCCAGACCGATCGGGGGAGGGACTCCCCTCAGAACGAGGGGCGCTGTGCTCCACCGGTGAGCGCCGGGCGTTGCCCGAAAGTGGGCGTGGCTGGGCGCCCCCGCCCGTGGGAGTCGGGGGGCTGTCAGGGCCTTGAGAGGACGAGCCGCGCGCACCCAGGCACAATATGACGTGGTGGTTACCCTGGCAGTGCGTGCAGAGCCGCTGGTGCGGGCAGTCTCCTTGTAAATGCCTCTCCAGGCACGAGAAGCACCAGCGGCGCTCCCTGGCGATGGTTCGCCTCGCCGTAGTCGGCTTGCGCAACAACTTCGGGCACGACGCCGCCCGGTGGTCGGATGCTCGACAATAGGAGCAGGGAGGCGCCTCCCGGGTCGCTAGGCCACTATAGGAGGGTACTGGGGGGCGCCCTCCCGCGGGGGCTCCGAGGAGGTCCCTGGCGTTTTGGTAGGCGTCGTCCGACAACTTAAGGTGGCCGACGACGCCCCGGGCCTCCCCCTCCAGTGATGCCAGGAGGTACCCCATTTTTTGGCAGGGGGTCAGGTCCCTCCGAGCGTCCACCAGGCTGTCAAACATGCCGACGAAGGTCAGCCACTCCGAGAGGACCCCGGAGAACCTCGGCAGGTCCAGCGTGGGGAGTCGTCCTAGCAGCTCTGGCTGAGTAGGCGGCTTCCGCGGGGACTCGAGAAGGCTACTCAGCCGAGCTTCGCGCTCCCTCTCCGCGTCCTTGGCCCCCGCCTCGATCAGGTCGTCTGTTAGCACGAGGATCTGCTCGTAGTCCGCGCGGCAGGAGTCCAGGACTCCCTTTTCCATCTCCGAGTCCTCGAGCTCAGAGTAAGCCTCCTCCACGGCAGCCCTTCGAGCATCAACCTACTCGAGCCTCTTCCTCAGACTATAGACCCTATCCGGTCGGCCTATCAATGCGTGTGCGCTGGTGGCCCAGCGCAGCTCAGTCCGCAAGCAACGAATTAGTAGCTTATGTGACGGCATACTAAATACAATACAATAACGAATACTAATAACAAAATAAAAGAAATAACGAATACAGTACTACTAATACGATAATATCAATCAAACTACAAGTAAATACGAAAAAACACAATTCAAATTAGCACGTAACAACCCTAGTACGGTCAAATCAAGTTAAATTCAAATTGCGCAAATACAATTACTACTCTTTAGTTCAATTACAAATTACAGTATAAACGAAGATACTTCGAAATTCAGAAATCGATAAGTAATCCACTACAACTATCCGACAACGATAATTAACCGATTACGTAAAAAAACACTATGGTCGGGATCGACCGGGAATCGAACCCGGAACCGCGCTCTGCTACCAGCTTGTTACGGCCTACGGCTGCTCCCTTAAAGGATCAGATCCTCAGAGGCCCATGAGCTGAAGACTTTCCGAGCAGACGTAGGTCGGGCTCAATGTGGCCACGTGGAAATTTCTGATGGAAACAAAGAGGGGAAATGTCAATACGATAAGGCACTCACCTGCTCCAGGAGCGGAGACGACCCTCCGAGACCGGCCCGGCTGATGACAGTGTCGTGAGTGTATGTGTAATTGTATGTGCGTGTATGTTGACGGGCCCTGATCTGGATGACGCAATGCCGTCCGGAAGAAGGTATGCGCTGGTATCTTCGGAACTTTCCCCCTCTGGAGGCACTCTTCTTGGGTTGTCACGAAATGGGACAGCTACACGTAGTACTTCAGAGGTAAATCACTATTATGATTGCACAATAAATTTAACGGAGTTAGTAGTTCCTTTTGTTTTGTTTGCCGTGTAGTGGCGGTCAAGAATATCCACTACCCCATATCCTCCCGTGGGTGTCGTAAAAGGCGACAAAGGGAAACAGCCAGGAGATGGGCAGCAGCATCTTCCTGATAATAGCCAAATGACAATAAAAAAACTGCGGTTGCCAACCCGCTCGCCAAGCGTGGCAACTATGGCAAATACCCCCCAATGATGAGAGCAACAAAAAAACGGCCCCCAGTCCCCGGCGGCCCCGCTATTCCTGGCTACAGTGGCGACCATGGTAACGGCGGGGCAGGGGGTGCTAAGAATCTCCGGTGGAGGTTCGGTTGCCACCTTAGACGACTCGACCTGGCAACGTACAACGCACGCACCCTGAGGACTGACGAGAAGATCGTGGAGCTGGAAGAAGAGATAGACAAGTTGCGCTGGCATATTATAGGATTATCTGAAGTCCGAAGAGAGGGGGAGGACACGGTAATCCTCGAATCCGGCAACTTGCTCTATCACCGGGAGGGCGACCATCTGTCCCAAGGAGGTGTCGGATTTATCGTCCACAAGTCTCTCGTTAACAACGTTGTAAAAATCGGGAGTGTGTCGACGAGGGTTGCGTACCTTATACTCAGAATCACCAAACGGTATTCGCTGAAGGTCATACAGGTTTACGCACCAACCTCGGCACACCCCGATCAGGAGGTGGAGGAAATGTATGAGGATATCTCTAGAGCCATGCATTCCTCCAAAACCCAATATACGGTGTTAATGGGAGACTTCAATGCAAAACTAGGCACAAGAGAGAACGGTGAGCTGAAAGTAGGGAAATTTGGAATAGGGCAACGGAACCCAAGGGGCCAGCAGCTGGCCGACTTCATGGAGAAAGAGGGACTCTTTATGATGAACTCTTTCTTCCAGAAGCGGCCCCACAGGAAGTGGACCTGGTCGAACCCCGACGGTTCCACAAAAAATGAGATTGACTTCATTATGACGACCAGACGACAACTGTTCAGTGATGTCTCCGTGATCGCGAGGGTGAAAACTGGTAGCGATCACCGAATGGTTAGAGGCACACTGAACCTAAACGTTAAGTTGGAGAGGTCTCGTCTAATGAAGTCAACGCTCCGTCCCCCTCGTGCTCTGTTTCAAAGTCCCGAAACCTTTCAGCTCGAGTTACAAAACCGTTTTCAGTGCCTAGAAGACTGCAATGAAGTGGACGATATGAATGACAAGCTCGTGGAAACTGTCCATGCGGTTGGAGCTAAGTTCTGCAAGACCCGCCGCAGAAGAACACAAAAACTCTCCGATCACACTCTTAATCTCATGGCTGTTAGACGGGAGATGAAGCTACATTCTTCAACAGACTTGACAGCATACAGGCATCTGAACAGACAGATCTCCAAATGCATGCGGCGGGACTTACGCAACTTCAATACAGCTCGTATTGAAGAAGCGATCGAGCGGAACCAAGGCTCCAAAGTCTTTGCCAGAGATCTGTCTGCCAGAAAGAGCCAACTGTCAAAGCTGAAGACAGAATGTGGCAGCATTGTTTCCGGGACACCTGAGATTTTGAGTGAGATTGAGAGGTTCTATGGGCAGCTGTACACATCATCGTTGGAGCCACACGCAAGTGTGAGTAACGATCCAAGAGCGAGTCTCATCCGACACTATTCCGAAGATATCCCGGATGTCAGTCTGAGCGAGATTAGGATGGCTCTCCAGCACCTTAAAAACGGTAAGGCCCCAGGCGAGGATGGAATTACAGCGGAGGTTCTGAAAGCGGGTGGAAGACCGGTACTTGAAGTCCTTCAGAAGCTCTTTAATTCCGTCCTCCATGGTGGCATTACACCGGAGGCGTGGAGCAGAAGTGCGGTGGTCTTGTTCTTCAAGAAAGGTGACAACGCTCTCTTGAAGAACTACAGACCGATTTCTCTTCTGAGCCGCGTCTACGTGCTGTTTTCGAGAGTCATTACGAATCGTCTCGCGCGCAGACTTGACGACTTCCAGCCTCCCGAACAAGCCGGTTTCCGAAAGGGCTTTAGCACCATAGACCACATACATACCCTTCGGCAAGTTGTACAGAAGTCCGAAGAGTACAATTTGCCACTATGTCTGGCGTATGTGGACTATGAGAAAGCCTTTGATTCCGTCGAAATTTGGGCGGTGCTGCAGTCCCTTCAGCGGTGCCAAGTTGACTGTCGGTATATCGAAGTGTTGAAGTGCTTGTACAGTAGGGCTACGATGGCTATCCGAGTACAGAACCAGAGTACGAAACCTATCCAATTGCAGAGAGGTGTAAGACAGGGTGACGTCATATCCCCGAAACTCTTCACCGCTGCATCGGAAGACGTTTTCAAGCTTCTGGACTGGAAAGGATACGGTATCAACATCAATGGCGAGTACATCACTCACCTTCGATTTGCCGACGATATAGTCCTTATGGCAGAATCGCTGGAGGACCTAAGCACTATGCTCAATGACCTCAATAGTGTTTCCCAACGGATAGGTCTTAAGATGAACATGGACAAAACTAAGATCATGTTTAATGTCCATGTCACACCTATGCCGATAGTTGTTGGGAACACTAAGCTCGAAGTTGTTGACGAGTATGTTTACCTGGGACAAATAGTCCGACTGGGTAAGTCCAACTTCGACCGAGAGGTCAATCGACGGATTCAACTCGGCTGGGCAGCGTTCGGGAAGCTACGACACATCTTCTCGTCAGACATACCTCAAAACCTTAAAACGAAATTGTACAACCAGTGCGTGTTGCCAGTGATGACTTACGGAACTGAGACGTGGTCCTTCACTGCTGGCCGTATGAGGAAGCTCAAGGTCGCTCAGCGAGCTATGGAGAGGGCTATGCTCGGAGTTTCTCTGCGTGATAAACTTAGGAATGAGGATATCCGCAGTAGAACCAGAGTGACCGACATAGCCCAACGGATTAGTAAGCTGAAGTGGCAGTGGGCCGGCCATATAGCTCGAAGAACCGACAACCGATGGGGAAGAAAGGTTCTCGAGTGGCAGCCTCGTACCGGTAGGCGAAGTGTAGGGCGTCCCCCCACGAGATGGAGTGATGACCTGGTAAGACATGCAGGAAGTCGATGGATGCAGGTGGCTCAGGACCGTGTTTTGTGGCATTCTTTGGGGGAGGCCTATGTTCAGCAGTGGACTTGTGAAGGGCTGTAATGATGATGATGATGATGATGAGTAGTTCCTGATGAACGATACGGTTCTCACAGCGATTTACGCGGGTTGATACTTTCTCAACAAGTTAGGAGCGGAAAAAACGTCAGTCTAGCTCGCAAGCAATTCTACACTAATTCTCGAAAAGTCCTATTCCGCCGCGTCAGGCGGCCGGGGGGAGGGGGAGGTGACCTCGATATAGAGGCCAAGCGCGCGCGTTAGAATACGTTTCGAAGGTAAATAATAAAAATAAATATTCTTGCCTAAACAAATATACTGTTGTGTTATAACGGCGACAAAGAATAGGCTTTGGAGTCAGCATGTCTCTCTGTAATCTGTAATCGATCCTTTAATTGCACGTCAACAAGCTTCGAGTCCCGCCTCTACGTCACAGTGGTCGAGTGAAACCAGACGAGCGTGTGCTTGCCATTTTACCAAATGTCACAACAGTGATAGGCAAGATTGACTACATCTTGAAGTAGACTTATTTTGATGATTATAACGTTTAACAAGAAGTAATTACCGACTTCAAATTGATAAAAAAGAAGTCAATAACCCCTGGAAATGAGGTGATCGCTACCAAGCTACCTCAGCGGCATGGAATCTTGGCCAAGCGGTTATCTCGCGATAGCAAAAGCTTTAAGTGTTTCTGATGAATGTTTGTTATGCAGGTATGTCAAAAAATGTTTGCTCTCAAGTTCAAGAGGGTAATTCATTATGTTTAAGTGCACCATGACGAATTCTTTAATTTTTAGTTGAATCGGGTCATTTGAGCGACTAAGTTCACATTTTAAATTTGTGTGTTGTGAAAAGTTTACTGTAAGGTTATTCAATTATTGTGATCTTGTGTCTTAATTCAATAACTAAAGGTGCTTTAAAGCCAATAAAAATGCCATTAACACCAGCACAAGTTGCACAAGCAGTAGCATCAATTGACCAAGGGCTGACACAGCGTGAAGTTGCTATTGTGCTTAACGTACCACGGTCCTCAATGCAGTATTCACTGAAACGATACCAGGAGACAGGACGCTACACCCGCAGGCCAGGCAGTGGGGGCGTAAGGTGCACATCGGCCCGGGACGATCGTTTTATTGTTATGGAGATTTTGAGAAACCGCTACCTGACCGCTGTTGAGATACGCCAGCGGCTCCAAATCGCAAGAGGCGTTAATGTTAGTGAGCGTACGGTGAGAAGACGAATGGAGGAAGTAAATTTAAAAGCTCGTAGACCAGCACGAGGTCCAGAACTTCTCAGACAGCACCGAGTAGCCCGACTTCAGTTCGCAAGAGAACATGTCAATTGGACCCACGAGCAATGGGCTAGAGTGTTGTTCACAGATGAGTGTCGAATAGCTTTACGTGCTCCAGACGGTCGAGAACGAGTGTGGAGAAAAAGAGGAGAGAGGTTTCTACCCATTACCACCACCCAAGCTGTGAGTTTCCATGGAGGCTCAATAATGGTATGGGGAGGTGTAAGTTCCGACGCACGTACAGAGTTGGTCATCGTCGATAATCGGCTTACAGCTACTCGATACATCGGGGAAGTTCTTCAGGAGCACGTAATGCCTTATTCGGGATTCATTGGACACGACCAATTCCTCCTCATGCACGATAATGCACGCCCGCACGTCGCACATTGTGTAGAGGAATATCTGGAAGAGGTTGGAATACAAAAATTACAGTGGCCAGCTCGTAGCCCGGACTTAAATCCAATTGAGCATGTATGGGGTATGTTCAAAAGAAAGATAAAGTCCAGCTCCAAACCGCCACAAACTCTAAATGAGCTCCGAAATGCAGCGCTGGCCGCTTGGGACAGCATACCGCAAGTTGATGTCAGAAACATCATTCAAAGCATGCCAGATCGAATGCAAGCGGTTATCAGGGCTAGAGGAGGAAACACCCGATATTAAAACTGATAGACAATAAAGAAACAGACTTAATTTTTAACTTTGTAGTGTTTTTAAAGTGACAATGGAAAGATGTTAATTTTAGTGAAAACATGTTATCTTGAAAAGAAAAATTTCGGTGAAGTAAACATTAAATTTCTACGTTCTAAGACCATTAGAGACACTTATTGAATGCATCTACCCTTAATTTACTGTTAAAAAAAACGTTTTAGTGCAAATAATCAGCAAATTCACGAGTGGCCAAGTTTCCGTGCCGGTGAGGTATTTCTAATTTGTTGTGTTGTTAATTTGTGTAACATACATGATTGTAAGCTGTTATTTAAAGTTAAGTCTCGCTGGGTTTCTTGCTGATTCTTCCCAGGATAGAGGTTTTTTTTGAACCAGTGGTAATTATACAAAAGAGCGAATTTCAATAAGTCTTATTTATAATCTATATTGAATAAAAAGGTTTCTGTTTATTTTGGCGTGGAATTTTTTCTCCAAATTTATATGGGCCTACCCTTAAACTATAAGCTATTTAATAAAAAAGGATCACTAAAATCAGTTCTCAATTTGCGAAGATATCATTTTAAACTCCTTAAACAATAGTCCAATATGAAACTTTTTCTGCTATTTTTCACCCTTGGGGACGGAATTTTTTCTTCGACATTAATGGAACCGCCCTTGAGGTAAAACTCATCAGAATCATTAAAATTGGTTCAACAATTTGCGGAGATATCGCATACATACATACATACATACAAAAAAAAAAATAACATACATTCAAATTGAGAACCTCCTCCTTTTTGAAGTCGGTTAAAAACTGTATTGTAGCCGTATTAATACTGCTACAGCATTGTACTGAGCCGGACGCCTTTTTGTTGTTGCAATCCAAACGTATTACACACAGATTTATTAACTGTTACATTTACTGTTTGTAGTGTACGTCGTGTTGTAGTGACGAATAAAGTATTTCTTCCTTTCTTTTCTTTATCAATATGAATTGTCATTTTAAATATACACAGATAATACTATATATCAGATGCATTAACATATTAATCATTAATATTAATCAATAATTTAAAACTAAAACAAATAAGAAAGAATGAAAACTTAAATTCCAACAACAGATTTACCTGTCACTAAAAAGAATTTAATTATATTGGACAAACTGGTAAGTAAAAAGAACGTAATAAAATCCGTGCTCGACTCGAATACTGCATAAGTTTCTAAGTTCCTATTGTAAGATTATGTTTTGTCCTTATTTGTAAAATAAGTTAAAAGAATAATTATTGAAAAATGCTTTTATAAAATGAATAATTATTAAAAATAAAAATTTGTAAATTTTAGTCAATTGACTGATATGTAACGGTAAAAAAAATATAACACTAACATGATTACATTTGTTTAGTTTCTTCTTATATTGTATATGCCACTATGGAAGAATAAAGTTCAGCCTTGTATTTTTTTAAATTTCCAACTTAGTAATAACTACAGGTTTTTTTGCCAATATATACTATAATATACTATAACCCAGTGCTGACATGTTATTCCACTCCTTTGCTGTACGCATTATAAACGATGAGGCAAACCCCTCTATAATTAATCTGTTTACATTGCGACAACTAGGAAATTTATCAAAAGAATATGTAATATGCGGAGCCATCTGATGTTGGCGTGAATACTTCACATCATCGTTAGGGTAATTTGTGGAATCATCATCATCATCATCATTACAGCCCTTCACAAGTCCACTGCTGAACATAGGCCTCCCCCAAAGAATGCCACAAAGCACGGTCCTGAGCCACCTGCATCCATCGACTTCCTGCATGTCTTACCAGGTCGTCACTCCATCTCGTGGGGGGACGCCCTACACTTCGCCTACCGGTACGAGGCCGCCACTCGAGAACCTTTCTTCCCCATCGGTTGTCGGTTCTTCGAGCAATATGGCCGGCCCACTGCCACTTCAGCTTACTAATCCGTTGGGCTATATCGGTTACTCTGGTTCTACTGCGGATATCCTCATTCCTAAGTTTATCACGCAGAGAAACTCCGAGCATAGCCCTCTCCATAGCTCGCTGAGCGACCTTGAGCTTTCTCATACGGCCAGCAGTGAAGGACCACGTCTCAGTTCCGTAAGTCGTCACTGGCAACACGCACTGGTTGTACAATTTCGTTTTAAGGTTTTGAGGTATGTCTGAGGAGAAGATATGTCGTAGCTTCCCGAACGCTGCCCAGCCGAGTTGAATCCGTCGATTGACCTCTCGGTCGAAGTTGGACTTACCTAGTCGGACTATTTGTCCCAGGTAAACATACTCGTCAACAAATTCGAGCTCAGTGTTCCCAACAACTACCGGCATAGGTGTGACATGGACATTAAACATTATCTTTGTTTTGTCCATGTTCATCTTAAGACCTATCCGTTGGGAAACACTATTGAGGTCATTGAGCATAGTGCTTAGGTCCTCCAGCGATTCTGCCATAAGGACTATATCGTCGGCAAATCGAAGGTGAGTGATGTACTCGCCATTGATGTTGATACTGTATCCTTTCCAGTCCAGAAGCTTGAAAACGTCTTCCAATGCAGCGGTGAAGAGTTTCGGGGATATGACGTCACCCTGTCTTACACCTCTCTGCAATTGGATCTCTGCAAAGTCGTCAAGTCTGCGCGCGAGACGATTCGTAATGACTCTCGAAAACAGCACGTAGACGCGGCTCAGAAGAGAAATCGGTCTGTAGTTCTTCAAGAGAGCGTTGTCACCTTTCTTGAAGAACAAGACCACCGCACTTCTGCTCCACGCCTCCGGTGTAATGCCACCATGGAGGCCGGAATTAAAGAGCTTCTGAAGGACTTCAAATACCAGTTTTCCACCCGCTTTCAGAAGCTCCGCTGTAATTCCATCCTCGCCTCGGGCCTTACCGTTTTTAAGGTGCTGGAGAGCCATTCTAATCTCGCTCAGACTGACGTCCGGGATATCATCGGAATAATGTCGGATGAGACTCGCTCTTGGATCGTTACTCACACTTGCGTGTGGCTCCAACGATGACGTGTACAATTGCCCATAGAACCTCTCAATCTCACTCAAAATCTCAGGTGTCCCGGAAACGATGCTGCCACACTCTGTCTTCAGCTTTGACAGTTGGCTCTTTCTGGCAGACAGATCTCTGGCAAAGACTTTGGAGCCTTGGTTCCGCTCGATCGCTTCTTCAATACGAGCTGTATTGAAGTTGCGTAAGTCGCGTCGCATGCATTTGGAGATCTGTCTGTTCAGATGCCTGTATGCTGTCAAGTCTGTTGAATAATGTAGCCTTATCTCCCGTCTAACAGCCATGAGATTAAGAGTTTGATCGGAGAGTTTTTGTGTTCTTCTGCGGCGGGTCTTGTAGAACTTAGCTCCGACCGCATGGACAGTTTCCACGACCTTGTCATTCATATCGTCCACTTCATTGCAGTCTGTCATTTTGTGGAATGTTAACGCCCAAAAGGAAATTGCAACTCATTATATAAATCATAGCGAGCAACCCGGGTTTCAATAGGATTGAACCCGGTTCGCAGGAACCAGAGGTTGGTTCTAAAACATAGTGTGTTAAAGTCCCTACTTCATAAGCTACTAGACGGAGTTATTTGAAATTCCTTTTAGTTCTTTGACAACTTCAAATGCTTTTGATTTTTATGAAGAATCAATTTCTTTATCCATTTTGATTGCACTAAGTAATATCAAAAGCTTGAGTGTCATTGAAATAGTCACATTATTAATCCCGTATGTTTTCAACCTTAGGATGGAATTTTTTCTTCATATTTGTATAGAACGCCACGTTAATAACCTATTTAACGTAAATAAAACAAAAAATTATTGGCTCACAATTAAAGAATACATCGCTTAACAAATAAATAAAAATACATACACTTGAATTGACAACCTTCTCCTTGTTTAGAAATGAAAATAAGAAAGAAAGAAAAAGTTTCTAAAAACCCTTTATTTTTTTTAATAGAATATTTTTTTTATAGGCGAGGGGGCAAACGAGCATGCGGCTCACCTGATGGTAAGTGACTACCGCCGCCCATGAACAACTGTAGACAACACCAGAGTAATTGCAAATGTGTTACCGGCATTTTAAAAAAGAGAAAGCTCTTTCCTTGATGATTTCTATCTCGTATCGGACCGGAAAAACCGCTATTGGTAGCCGATTTTATATTGTCGGGCGAGGTGTTAACAACGTGTTCACGTTTATATTATAATGTTATTAGGGTTACAACGTAGGTACGTACTCTTGTCCTTCCTAGATTGGTACTACCTTCTTACCTTCTTTTCATAGAAGTAATGACGACAAAGGAGCACGGAGTGATTTTGATAAGTAGACGATATTGTCCATAGACATATACTTTCGTTTGAGAGTAAAATGCATATGCTTTTCACTCCTGAGGACTACGATGGTTTTGTTATTTCTGTGATGAGGATTCCCAGTTATCTTCTACTTTGGTATTTTGTGCAAGCGATGCTCTTTCCCGGTTGAGTGGACTCATGCGTGCTGCAGCCACTATACGCTGTAGCGTGGCTTATATGGACTAACACAAGTTTAAAAGAATATATTATTATTGTTATAGTAACATCTCTCATTACGACTTCATCGGATATGCTCACATACTTCATCTTCTCTATAATGTTCTCTTTAATCCTTCTTACCCTTCTTACCTCAAAAATCGTTTTGAGTTTCTTCGTGATTCCCATTCGCGTAACTTGAGTTCAGCAGAGAGCTTGAAGTTGAATTTGCCACTATACACTAGAAATTTTTTATGAACAAGTCTTTTACTGTACAGGCCGTTCATTTATGGAATGAACTCACATTGTCAGTAAAACGCGCACCATCCCTAGCGGTATTTAAAAAACTAGTTAAGAATCATTACCTGGCACTTTAAGTTCTAACTTCACTTCCATACTAGCCATGAATTATGATTTTATATGTAACATATCGATTTCATTTAATTAATTAAATAATTTAATATATATTTATTTTATTGTTTGTATATATATATATATATATATATATATATATATATATATATATATATATATATATGTTGGTAGTATTTATGTGTGTGTGTGTGTGTGTGTGTGTGTGTGTGTTTATTCTTTTTTACCTCTTTTTTTCTCTATAACACCAATTTACCCTGCCCTTGTCTTATTCATGCAATCCTGTCCATCCATTGTATGTCTGAAAGAAATTGCTGCCAGCAATAAGACCGCCCATTGCATACTTCTTTTATATATATAATTTCTGTTATTTATGTATGGTGTGCAATAAAGAATATTAAATAAATAAATAAATCTCTATGAACTAAGTCCGAATATCATTATATTTATCGCGTGATAAAGCCGCTAAAAAGTAATCATGCACTCACTGCTATGTTCCCGTTGTAAGAGTACATGGCAATTTCATCATCATCATAGTTATCCCGTAAAACTCCACTATTGGAAACGGGCCCCTCTTGTGGAAGGTAGATTACGCCTTTTAATGTTCATATCTGTTTTTTTTATAGGATAAGAGTAACAAGCGAGCACACAGTCCACCGGATGGTAAGTGATTGCTGTGGCCCATAGACATCTACATCTATCTTCGTTTACGAATCGAAATGAATATGCGTTGTCAGCTGTTAGCACTACGATGGTTTGTTTCACCTTTTGCAGCAAAAAGAACTCACCATAAGAAATGCAGCTGCGTTAAGCTGCTATTTTACGCTGGTATTCTTTGAGAGCGTGGTCCTTCCCCGGTCGAGCTAACCCATTCGTGCTACAACTATACAATAAATGTAGCTGCAGCATGGCTCTACCACGTTGGTACTAGCTGTTCCCTGCGACTACCTCCGCGTGGATTTTATTGCACTTAGATTTAACGGCCTAAGTACTCCTTATAACAAACGCTACCTGCCAGTGAAAGTCCTGTCAAAATCGGTCCAGTCATTTCGGAATAAACAGACAGACAGGCAGACCGACAGCTAGATAGACAGACACAAATTTTAAAAATAGTTTTGTTGTTATAATTGTCATATATACTTTCATATGCATTTAGTTCTAAGCAAAATAATTTGGACATTATATACAGACACTTTCATTTTATTTATTTGTATAGATGTATAGATTTACGTGGTATGATCGTTCTGGCATTGAGCATAGCCACCTCCATGGACATGCACGGAACGGCATGTGTTCCATATATATAGCGTTGCCAGACGTCCATTTTTTTTTTTGGGGACTACATTATGATGTATTGCGCGGTACGCTAAATCTCGTGCTTTAAGGCGACCTCATAATATGAGAAATAATAACCGAATTAAAAAAAAGAGACTTACAATTGGCTATATGATTTTTGGAAATTGAGTTTAAGGTGGGCTCCCACTAAAAAGAGGATGACCTGGTTAGAGATGCAGGTAATCGATGTATGCACTTGGCTTAGAACATTTACCCTGTTTCTACTGCGTATATATTCATTACTAAGTTTATTTCGCAAAGAAACTGAGCATAACCTCTTCATAACAACCTATGGTACTAAAGCTTTTTCAGAAACCGACTTGTTCGTCGTAAGGTATGCGTGCAAGATGATTTGTAATAACCCTTAAAAATAGTATGTGAACGTAGTTTAGAACGGCAATCGGACTGTAGCTCTTCAATATAGCGTTTTCACCTTTCTTGAAGTAAAAGACAACTGCACTTCTGCTATTCGCCTCCGCAGTATTGCCACCATGCAGGACAAAATTAAAGAACTTCAAGTACCGGTTTTTCACCCGCTTTCAGAAGTTCAGCTGTAATTACCAACTACCACTCTAAAAGGCTTTGGAGCCCTTCAATACGAGCTGTATTGACGTTGCGTAAGTTTTGTCGCATGCATTTAGAGATCTGTGTGTTTACACTAAATAAGATAATAAGAATTTTTTACATTACGTATCTACGAATAAAAGACACCTTTACACTTCATCGAGATATATTTCAAATCTTGTAAGTACTTTTAAAAATAGGCTGAGGGTCACAGTTCCTATAGTCGTATAAGCATTCCGAGTTTCAAACTTTGGGTTTGCTTTTATTATCCCCTTTACAATCTTTATCACGAATAACTGCCTCGTAACAAAATTGACGTGAAACAGAATTGCTCCATATTCTGTTGAAAATATAGTTTCAATTTCCTTGTTTTTGACGTAAAATTATATTCCTCTATTTCTTATACGGTTTTCAAAGATTTTGTAACGTTGGCCAACATTGAACATCATCCATAAAGTATATCGTTTCAGTTTTCTGAATTTCTATTCGAGCATCAAATTTCTCTTGTTACAAAACTAAGTACAAAATTTATAGGAGAATGCCATGTTGCCAAAAATTTGTGTAAAATATACAGCCTTCAAACTGGAATCTTCCCCAACGATATCCTGAAGTTTTAGTGTCAAGATTTAGTGAGGAATTGGTGACAATTAGTGATTCGAGCATCAAGTTTCTTTTTGTGGTCACAAAGAGTACATTTTTTTTTGGAGAAAGGGGTAGAGTGCCTTTGTTGTATTGTGAGCTGAGCTGCATTTGTATTGTGGTTGCAATACGAATGCATTGTCTCGAGCGGGAAAAATAACGCTCCCACAGAATATGAGTGTAAAATATGCGTCCTTCAAGTTGGAATCCTCACCAACGATATCGTGTACTTTATTGTGTCAATATTTAGTGAGGAGTTGGTGACAATTAGTGAATCAATACTTTAGGAGATATAGCACTTTTTGTTTTTTGTGATAGCGAGGCATTCCATTTTAGTACTCAGGGTATCTCTGCATTTTCATTTTATTTTTTAATTGAAGATAGATGTAGGTAAATACCTAATGGATTACAAGTATACATTTTTTCTATGTAATGAAATGAAATTTATTTACTTGTAATGAAATGAAATTTATTTATTTGCGATGAAATGAAATGAAATTTATTTGTTTATATTGAGTGTATCAAAATTCAACGTTAAGCGGGCACGAAGGAATCGACAAAGTGATGTCTACCCAGGGAAAATTAAAAAGTCTAACTCTTTTTTTTTTAAATAATAATAACTTTGTTTTAAATAATGTAAAATTTGACACGCCATTCAATGCCCGCTCAACGTTGAATTTTGGCACACTTCGTATGGCAAGTTGTAAAATATTTTAATGTTCACATATTTTGTCGACAAAATTCCGACATGCAAATAAAAAATTAAAAGTCAATAATTTAATTAACATTGTACATCACATAACATAACCTCACATGGTGATTCCATATTAATGAGTTAAATAAATAAGTTTACGTATTTCAAATAATAATTATATCGAAGATTGATACATCATTTTCTTGGTTTGAAAGGTCATAGAAATATTTTTCTTTATGCCATCTGTGCATTTTGAAATTGAACTGGCTAATCGGCAACTCTTATTTGTTTCGGTATTTTTCTACGATAAGTACTTTTTTTGTTGCCCTTACCCACTTCAAAAATCTTAGGATAATCTGCCAGACGAAGATATGCTAATATTTTTGCATCTCGACGCTGTTGCACATCGAGTCGATGCCGGTTTTGTGTATTTTACATCTGGGGTTTTTTTTGCGTTGCGTTTGACTTTGGGAATGCTATATCTATCTAAATCCATAACATCTTTTACTTTCTCTCACACGAGACGAAATGGGTTTATAGGATTCTCTTACCAGCTCACCCACTTTAATTCCGCTGTGCATATAGTTGACTTCGTATTAATTATTGATGTGGGGATCGGCAGCTGATTGTAAGGATATATTACAAGATTGGAGCCACATACTACACGTACTAGCGCCACGCTGCAGCTATATTATGGCTGTATCACGAATGGGTTAGCTCGACCGAGGAAGGCATACGCTTTCATAGAATACTAGCGTAAAATAGCATCTCAATGCTGCTGTTTTTCGTATAGTGAGTGTAGAGCACCGGAGACCCTTTTATTAAAAGTGCGAAATTTTATTTTAGTCCTCAAGGATGAAAACACATCTGCATTTTGATTCTCAATCGGGAATAGATGTAAATGTCTATGGGCCGAAGAATTCACGTACCATCAACAGAACTGTGTGCTCGCTTGTCATTCTTACTCTGTAAAAATATACACAGACCAAAGAACTCACAGATCTATTTAAGCAACCTAATTTCAAAACCGTTGCTCCAGAGCTTATACTGGATAATATTATTTAATAAGCTAGAAACTATTTTAATACGTTTGATAAAATGAGGGATGACCATAATTTTTAGTCGTAATCAATCTAAACAAGCTGTTTTCAAGAACATCCTTCATAAAACTAACGACTCATAAAGAAAATCAATTTGCAAGGTAATAACGTTTTTTTTTCTACTTTATGCAAATATAACTCAGTCGTTGTCAAAGACATTAAAGTTAGTGTACCTATATATTTAAATCTCTCTGGTCTTAGTATTACCGAAACTATTGACGTCACCCATGATAAAATGCTTATATTTCTATAAATAAACTAATATATGGAATAATTTAAATGGAATATTTTAAGTACCTACATATATATGTAGTTATGTGTTGTTATTCATTTGAATGTTCCATTTTTATTAGGGCAAGCAGCAGTGCTGACAATGATGACTACTCAGACAGTGATGCAGATATAAGCGGAATTGAAATGGTTGATACAGATTTAAACTTTTTAGTTCATGGTTCTTTTGTGTCTTGCTCGCCGTACATATCTGGTTTGAATTGACAACCATGAAGTCACAATATAGCACAAGGTCATTCCTATTCTTATCTGGATATAATTGTAACTATTTCAAAAATATCATATAATAGAGGATCCTCGCGCGAGGAAATCAGCGCTTTTTGGTGCATTTAGCACACATCTCAAAATTGTAGCGACTAGCGGGATTACCTAACACTTTTATAGCAGCACTGTTAGTCCACATTACCGATAATAATAATAATGACCTTTAATTTTTTCCCACAAATAGTACATTGCAGTTTATCTTTTTCAAACATATTTTTTTCACAAAACAAAGATCATGGGAGATGAGTCCAAACTAGGATATCCTGTGCTATGGATCTCCCGGCTCCCCCTTTAGGATGATCAACTTGATTTTTTTTACCGACGAATATAAGCGGGGAAATTCTCTTTATTAAAGTTTTAATTCATGGTTTTGGCAACGCATTTATTTTGCTTTATTTAGTTTCAGTCAGTTGTTTAGAGCACAGCTAAGTTAAAAGTTACTTAGAAGTTACAACAAAGAAACTGTGTAGCAACCGCAATCAGATGCTGACATCTGAAACTAAGTTGCGAAAAACATGGCACTTTAAAACAATTAATGACATTTTAATTGTTCGTACAGTACTAACTACTGTTGACAGCATTTGCCATAATTATAAGTCAATGTCCTGCAAAGTATTGATACATCAAAAAAATATTGCCAGAAAAAAACTTAATGTTGTTTTCTTTATTATGATTATATTTTATTGAATTATAAATTATAATAACAAACACAAACTTTGTTTGTAGTTAATTTAGCGCGAAATATAGGGCTTTTTTAAAGCGCTGTTTTCATGAAATCTAGCGCTTTTTGTGTTGTCCTAGCGCTGAATGAGTTTTTTGATCTGGCAGCAATGACCAAAATCCCTCTATTAAGAAATAACTTTTCTTTCAGTTTTAAGCGCGTTCAGTTCCCAGTCACAGTCAGCGTGTGTTATGTGATGACCGTAAATAAAGCGCAAGGTCAAACTTTACGCATTGTAGGAGTGCACCTCAGTACAGACTGTTTTGCACATGGCAAACTCTATGTTGCTTTTTTCTGTGTTAGTAGCCCCCGTAACCTTTTTGTGTACACCCCGGCTAAGCCTAATTCAAACGTCGTTTACACAGAAGCTCTATCATAAACGACTTAGAACTTTGAGGATAACGATTTATTTTGTTACCACTTATTGATACAGTAATGATATAAATCGTTTAATATTCTCTTACCTAAACGACAAATTCTTTATGTAAAACCTATATACGCGAGCTACGCCTCGGGCACAGCTAGTAACATAAAAAAAATGTAAATTGCAGGCAGCGATGGAGCGAATTTTATAGAGAAATGTATGCGTGTGATGATCTTAGTGAGGGTTCCGGGGGTGATGCCGTGACTGGTACGCCAGACCCGGACCTCGATGACACTGAGGTCATCAGTATGAAAGAGATTGAACGTGCGATTCGAAGTTTGATATGTGGTAAGGCTGCGGGACTAGACAGAGTTACTGCTGAAATGGTCAAGTATGGTGGGCCTCGCGTATGGGACAGCTTTCATCTGCTGTGCTATTTGTGCTGGCGGACGGGGGACGTCCCGGATGATTGGCGATCCGCAGTCATTGTGCCTTTATATAAAGGTAAAGGTTCACATTTTGACTGCGGGTGCTATCGGGCAATCAGCTTGACCAGCAAATAAAGTTTACTCGAAGGTTTTGACATGTAGGGTGCAAGAGAAATCGGAAAGATTTCTATGGGAGGCACAATGCGGATTTAGATCTGGAAGAGGATGCACGGATCAAACATTTTCTCTCCGCATGATCACGGAGATGTTTCTGGCTGCTAATCAGAAGATTTTCTGTGCTTTTGTGGATCTTGAGAAAGCATTTGATAAGGTTGTAAGGAAGAGAATGTGGGAACTGCTGCCGGGGTATGGTGTGGATGGTCGATTGCTAAGGACTGTGCAGTCACTTTACTGTGCCTGTGTGAGGGTAGGGTATGACGGGTCACCCATTTTTAGCATCCAAACGGGCGTAAAACAGGGTTGTGTCATGTCTTCCTGGCTGTTCATACTGTATCTCGACAGCTGTTTACAGAAGCTGAAAGATAGCTGTTTGGATGTGAAATTGGGTAACATTAAAGTAAATTGTCTGCTGTATACTGATGATGCAGTGCTTATTGCACCATCAGAGGCAGAACTGCAGGCATTAGTCACGTGTATGAAAGAGGAATGTGAAATTAAAGGTCTCCGTTTGAATGCTAATAAAACTAAGGTTCTGGTATTTGAACGGGACGAAGAGAGAACGAAGTGTAAAATATGGGTAAATCAGGAATGTGTAGAACAGGTAAATGAAATTGTATACTTGGTGTGGTGGTGGTGAGTGCTTTCAGCCGGGATGGAAGATGTGATTTAGATGTGGACAGGCGTGTCGCTGCCGGGAACAAAGTCAATGGTGCCCTGACTGCGTTAGTCAAAAGGCAAGGCGTAGTGAAGAGTGCACGCCTTGCAATACATAACGCAGTGTTGGTACCGACTTTGTTATATGGCAGCGAAACCTGGGTATGCCAAAAGAAGCATAAAACTAAGTTGAATGCAGTGGAGATGCGATCTCTTCGTAAAATGTGCGGCATTACCATGGCCGACCGAAAGCGAAACGAAGAGATTCGCAATATGGCAGGTTTGAAAGATGACCTTATTACAAAAATTGATAAGGGCGTGCTTCGATGGTCTGGGCCCGTTGAGCGAATGAGTGAAGACCGAATGGTGAAGAAAATATATAGCGCGAAAGTAAATATTAAAAGGTGTCGAGGTAGACCGAGACTAACTTTCGAAGACCATGTGAGCAAATTGCTCGAAGAGGGGAGGGTCAAGAGTACTCGGATACCTAGACGTGCATGTATGAATAAGATAATGAATCTGAAAGAAGCGAAAGAGGTATGTAAGGATCGTGACACTTGGCGATCTGTTCTCTCTGGCTACCCCGTCATGGATTGTGCGTGAAGATAAGTAAGTAAGTAAATTGCAGGTGTCTGAAAATTTTATATTTTTGTAAAAAAAATATTAAGAGCGAATAAAAATAAGTAGTTAAATATATTTTACATAAATTAATTACGATTTCTGTGACAAAAGTGAAATGCACTTAATTACTCAACGTCACTATTTAAAAATGTTGCCTACTCTTCAAAATAATAATCATAAGTTTTGATATAATAAAACGAATTCAATGAAACAAAGACTTAATGCTGTTCGAAGATACACTTCATTAGTTTCTTAACGATTATTTTGAAAAAAGTTAGTAGATTTGACGTGTTACGTTCATATACAAACAGATAGAGAGACTGAACATTCTAAAAATTATAGAAATGTATTTAATTACTTATACACAACTGGAAGTTATTTCAGTAAATTATGGAATAAGTAGAACCTTTCTATGAGCTGACTGTATTACTGTAACTGTCCTGTTGTGTGTATATAAACAAATATAAAAAACAAATATGATAAGCTATTTACTTTCCAAGCCTATTAACAATCTAATGAATTAACTATAATATAATGCATTGCAAGTAATAAATGTGTACAGGTTTTATTTAAAATAAAATCGTGATTTATCATCGGCGTAACTTCGATAAAAATGTAAAATTTTAAGAAAGACGTCGGGTGATGGTGTAGCATCTTCAGGAAGTGCATTAACCTTCTGCAAATACGTGTTATATCGAGACTGCATTTCTTCATCGTAAAGTTTGGGCATGTTAAGATCCTTGTACAATTTCAGAATACGCTTGATACATTCTGGGTCCCACCTTCCGTAGTTTTCTTCAAAAATTTTGCGCTGTTCTGTGTTAGCGTGCTGAAGCGCTGCTATTGCAAGAAACGTACATTTTCCAAGAGGGATGTCAGTACTAGATTTACCCGATATTGATCCATCAGTGTCAAGATAATCGGTCCAGTCATTCTGAAAATTTGAAGTACAATAAGTTCTATTTCGACAATCTTTTATTAATTGAAATCAATTCTTTTATTTACATTACAGTTAATATAGTTAATTGAATCAGGCGTTAATTTGCAGTAATCCATTATACTCGTATTAAAGATGTTTAGAATTGATTATCTTACTGTGCAAGATCTGTGATTATCTAACAGTGGTCTTAGCGGTAAGCCATCGCTAAGTCCACTTCACCTGAAGATGCATCGTTTAGAGTTGAAACACGTGTCGTATTATCGACGCTGGTAGGTCTATCCTAGTGTAGTGGTGTTGGGGATAGTGATGATGGGACTAGTGGTGACGGGGATAGTGCATGCATTGAGGGAGGGCTAAAGATGCTTTTCAAACTAGGTAATATACAACATTTTATCTTATTACGCGGATTTCAGCTTATTTATTTTTAAGATATTTTATATTACAGTTAATATATATTACTATAATTTAAAAACAAACTAAGATCTTAAATTTTATACATTCCTACACCCTGCGATATAGGGGCAAGAAAGCTGGCTGCATTTCCTTGTAAAATGCCTTTTTTAGCTTTTGAGCGTGTGTGGCGACAAGTCAAGTTTTCTACGTTGTAGAGCCATGCTGCAGCTATATTATGGTTGTAGCTATATTAGGGTCGGCTCGACCGGGGAAGGACCACGCTCTCATAGAAAACCAGCGTAAAATAGCAGCTTAACGCTGCTGTGTTTCGTATGGTGGGTGTAGAGAACCGGATACCCTTTTTAATGGCAAAGAGGCAATCCATCTTAGTCCTCACGGGTGACAACGCATCAGCATCTTGAGTCTTTATTGAGGATAGCTGTAGATGTCTATGGCTCACAGTAACCACTTACCATCAGGTGGACTGTGTGCTCGTTTGTTACCCGATCGTATAAAAAAAAAGTCATAGATACAGTTCTTTTAGAAACTTTACCGGACGTGGACTCCACAGACCGATGATATCTAAAGAAAAAGGCATAAATATGAAGTTATCTCTCAAAGACTAGCCAGTTCAGTCGCAAATATTACAATGTTCTTTTTATAAAAATTAAGTTAAAGATTCACTTATAGCATAACTGTTGATTTGTGGCTATTATAAAGAGATTTGGGGCAAGGGAATATTTTTTTTTTATAGGATAAGGGTAAGGTTTTTTATAGGATATCCGTCGCATTACCCCGATGCGTGCTAGTCAACTTCACATGTAAATTTTAGAGTTACTTATAAGAACATGTACTAGGTTTTATAGACAAAATTAATATTTGGCGGCTGCTCATGCATTTTATATGAGGTAAGTGATTTGTGTAATTTTTGCCTTCTAATAATCATATTTCTTTCTATAAGTACACACGTGTCTAATGTCTTTTAAAAACCGCTCGTTTTAAATATGTAACAGGAACCATAACACAAAAGAAATAAAAAGTTTTAAAAACTTAAAAATGTGGTGTTTCAGATGACCGGAGTTAATCGAAAACAGAAAAAAGTCGTAAAAGGTAGTAGTCCTGTGGATTATAAAATGATGAGAGAAAAATTGTAGTATTTATGTATACGAGTTAATCATACGACAAGTAAAATCAAAACAAATTCTGTATTATATTTGATTCCAACTCCTCTTTTTGGGACGATATCCTTAAATCAACCTTAAAGGTTGATTTTAGGTTAAAGGTTAAGGAAATTAATTGGTTACAATATTAAATGTCTCCTCATAATGGCACATGTCCTCATGTGCCGTAAGGTCACAGGCTTTTGAATTTTGTTGAGTACAGATCTTGCTAAGCCCAAAACTATCAAGATTGTTTCTTTGCTATTGGGGTATAATGCCTGTACTTGAGAGGAAAAGCGTAATTATAATTACCTCATCCGGTAAGCATCTTCAGGAAGTGATTGGTACTTTGCTTTTTTTCTGTATGGTATTGTTGAGTGTTTTGTGAGTTGGGAACACTAATATCAATTAAATAAGTCCGCTCTCATTGTTTGTCAATCAGCACAATATCCAGCCGATTGTGATGATTTGATCGATCCGTCAAAATCGATCTGTCGCAGTAAGCCCGTATTTTGCCTGACAGGCTTGAGGCTTTGTCTACAACGTCTGCATAGTTCATCCTCTACGTTAGCTTTATCTGATCCTGGATAGCTATCATGAACCCCTTTGTTTCGGCAAATATTTCCCCTCGACGAAGCCAGTTAGTTGAAGCAGCTACATCCATATGTGACCTATTTAGCTCATTAGCAAAACGTCCAAGGACAGGTTTCGGTGGTTATTTGCTAAGTTTGTTTTTGACATGGTCTATATAACTTATCAGGGGTTCATTTTCAATTGCCTAGAGGAGATCCAGCGGTATAAAGCTGTCATAAGCCACGCAGATAACACGGTTCAGGGGAGAAAATACTTCATTCCAAAAGTACTGCTGTAAGTTTCTTATATGTCTGACATGCTGTCTCTTAATATCGATTAGTCCTCTGCCTCCCTCAGTTCTTGGTATGGTTATCCTCTAGACAGCTGATTTTGGATGGTGGATTTGATATTCTGTAAGTATTAGCCGGGTACTTCGCCCGACGATCTCAAGGTCAGTCTCCGACCACTTGACGATCCCAAAGTTTTCATAAGTACTGGCATTGCAAAAGTGTTAATTGCCTTGAAAGAGTTTTTGCCATTTTTAGATTAGAATACAATCATTTTTATTCAATATAGATTACAGTACGTAATACTTATTGAAAGTCATTTTTCACTTTTACCAGTTGGTTTGCAAAAGGCATCTGTCCTGGGAAGAACCAGCAAGAAACTTTTTCTAGAAGCGCAGTTTACAATATAATATTTTTTAAACATTTAGAAATTGCATGGTAGCGATCACCTCATTCTAGTGGTTATTATCAGGCATGTACTCTATAGTATTATAATAACCCTTACTAGAAAATGTTTGCATAATAAATATTTTAAAATTTTTGTTAGATGAGGTCTGCATATTTTCTGGGATTTTGTTGTAAAAGCGTATACATTACCGCATGAAGGAATTACTGACTCTTTACAGTCGAGTAACTGGTATAGCTAACTTGTGTTTGTTCCTGGTATTTGAAGAATGTACATCACTATTTGACAAATTATATTGAGAGGACAAATTTAATATATTTATTTATTAATTATTTATTTAACAGTTTATGTACAAAGGCACTGTTTATTCCATGATGAAATAGAGGTAGACTATCTCTATTTCCTTCAACTATCCTTACATAAATATACATATACAGTACAAATATATATATATATATATATTATAAAAAATATAAATATATTTTTATGTTACGTAATATGCATATCAACAACTTACGATTTAATAATTATGGAGTGAATGATAGTGCTCTTTAACAAGTCTTTTAAACATGGACACTGATTTAGCATCACGAATCCTAAAGGGAAGTGAATTCTACAATCGTACTGCATTAACGGAAAAAGAATGAGAATAGAGCATGGTCTTGAAAGACGGAAATCTTAACAATGTTCTAGTATTTGATCTACATGGTACATCTGGAGAATGAACAAAAGTAAAACGATTTTTTAGATATAGCGGAATACTAGGGTTATGTAATATTGAAAAGAAGACAGAGGATTCGAGTGTTCCTGCGAAGGTGGATTGGGTGCCATTTAAGCTGTCTGCGATAAACAGAAACGTGATCGAACTTCTTTAAGCCAAAAATGTATCGAATACATAAATTTTGCAAGTGCTCTAGTTTATTTATTTGCTCCTCTGTAGCATCCAGATAACAGACATCAGCGTAATCTAAAATTGGTAAGATAAGAGTCTGGTCTATAGATATCTTATTAGGCAAGGGTAGAAAACTTTGAAGATGTTTTAGAGAATGAAATGCATGAAATATTTTCCTCCTTACATCCGTAATATGTGCGCCCCAAGTCAGATTGCTGTCGAAAATAACGCCTAGGTTCTTGGCAGTATCTGAGTAGGGAATAGTAGTACCATCGATTCGTAAAGTTTGGAGAGAGGAGAAACCAAGCAAGCCACGTGCATATCTTTTGCCTATTATCAAGGCTTGGGATTTATTTGAGTTTATTATGAGACCAAAAGATCTCGACCATTCGCAAATCTTATTTAAGTCATCATTCATAGCTTCAATCGCCAAGTTAGCTTCAGATGCCACAAAATTACGATATAACTGCAAATCGTCAGCATAGAGGCGGTAATTAGATGATATGACCTTAGTGATACAATTAATAAAAACGGCAAAAAGCAGAGGAGATAGGACTCCACCTTGAGGTACACCCGCAGTTACATTATACCATTGGGGGTATATTTCACCTGAACGAATACATTGAGAACGATCTGGAAGATAGGATTCAAACCATAGAATAACAGATCCAGACACATTAATCGACTTAAGAATACTTATAAGGATATCAAAATCGACAGAATTAAACGCACTGCTGAAATCGAGTAAAACAAGAACTGTTAAAAATGCATGGTTCATATTCCAACGAATATCGTCCGTAACTTTAAGAAGGGCAGTTGTTGTACTATGACCGGGTCGGAAACCAGATTGATATGGACATTAAATATTGTTACTGTTGAGAAAGGCTGAGACTCGCTTTTGGACAATGTGTTCAAGAACTTTAGAAAGAAATGGCAAGATTGAAATAGGACGATAGTGAGAGGGAGATGAAGGATTAGATATTTTAGGGATAGGGATAATGTGAGCTAATTTCCATGACGACGAAAAACAACAAGAATATAAAGAGTAATTAAAAATGTGAGTAAGAACAGATAGAAGAAAAGAGAGGATAGGCATTATCATATTAGAGCATATGCAGTCATTTCCAGCAGCCGTAGATAATATAGCCAAAATTGAACGGTTAGTGTCGTCTTTAGTGACTAAAGAAAAACCAAAATGTCACACTGCAGAGCTGGGTGCTTAGCCAATTCTATATAAATCTATATTTAATATATATTATATTTAAGTCTATGTCTCCACTTAAAAGTGTTTGTGACTTTCCAACGCCAACAGTTTTAAGAAATCTCCAGGCTTCTGCGGAATCACATTTAGTTAGAGAGTCATAAAAATAACTCCTTTTTGCATCTCTGCACAAAACGATTGCACTGATTACGTAGGATCTTATAATTTGTTAAATTACTCTCCAGTGGAAATCGGTTGTATCTTCTTTTAGATTTATGCCTACGTGCCATGAGCACCTTTAAAGCTGAAGTTATCCAAGGGGCAGGATTATGTTTTATTTTAACGCGTTTAACCGGGGCATGAATATCATATAAGTTAATTATGATATTGTTGAAGCTGTTCACTTTGCCATCTACTGTTTGGCTGACAAAAACCAGCGTCCAATCTATCAAAATAGCATCACGTCTTAAGGCCTCCAAGTTTATGCCCCTGTAACTTCGAAGGAATCGAAAGTTTGACTTACGCTTAGGAGGTAAGACAGATAGATAAGGTAATGGTATGAGAAAGAAGCAGTTAGTTGTCCATGGCTGGCAACATTATTTGGAGAAGATATAATTATATATACTATAATTAGGTCAAGGAGAGATGGAGTACAGTTTGGGAAGTGGTGAGTGGCTAAAAGAGGTAGGATCTCAAGATTAAAAGAGGACAAAAGTGATTGCAACTTATTCGCATGGTGGTCATTTTTAATTAAGCACGTATTAAAATCACCCATCAAGATGACATGATTATATAACAGATTAAACTCACCAAGTAGTTTGTCAAATGCGTCAAAATAATTAAGATGAAGGTCAGGACTATAAAGAACTCCTAGTAATATTTGTGTGTGATTAAGGGTAATTTCCAAAAATAGGTGTGCTGCAGAATTAGAATATGTTTGTGGAGATGTACTGATCACCTTAAAAGGTATTTCAGCACGTAGATAAATAGAAACACCTCCACCACCCTTGCCTACTCGGTCATTGCGTATTAACACATAACCAGGAAGTGAGTATAGAGTGGAAGGAAGAGTAGGTTTGAGAAAAGTTTCAGAAATCAATAGAGCATCAAGTTGAGTACTGCTAATGGATGCTAGATGGTCGGAGTAGTGGCCAGGAACACTTTGTGCATATATATATAATATAACTAAAAAGTGAAAAAAAAAATCATAAAACGAATAAAACAAAGGAATATTAAAAATTCAAACTTAATAACTCAACTCACTCTCTGGCGTGATAGAAGAAATTCAAAGTAAACTCAAGTGAAAAGAAAAACAAGAAAAAAAAAGGATAAAAAATAATTTTTGATCACTATCAAAACAAATCGAGAGAATTAATTAAAATACTTCAATATCCCTTATTACATTCAACAACATACGAAAACATTTAACGGAGCATGGATATGGTACATTGATCGCAACAAGTTTTTTTTTATAGGATAAGTGTGACAAACGAGCACACAGACCACCTGATGGTAAGTGGTTGCTGCGGCCCATAGACATCTACATCTATCCTCTATTACAGATCAAAATGCAGATGCGTTGTCACCCGTGAGGACTAAGATGGAATGCCTCATTTCCAGTAAAAAGGGCCTCCGATCACCTGCACTCACCAAGCGAAACGCAAAGGTAAACCTCTACTTCACGCTGGTATTCTGTGAGGTTGTGGTACCACCCCGGTTCGAGCCGGCCCATCCATGCGACAGCGAAAGCCGCCACGTGGCTCTACCACTGTTGCAAGTTAATTTAAACAAAACAAATTTTGCATACCCACAAGAGAGAAAAAAAACAAAGATTAGATGCTGCTGTTATTGCAAAGTAGTTGTGTAATTCGTAAACTGTAAATTATTAACGACGGCGTGTTTTCTTCGACACATTTTCGCAATTTTTTGATGATGTACCTTTCGGTGATGATGTTTCTTGTGAATGTGATGTTTTATTTGAATCGGCAATTATACACGGATATTTAACGGTTAGCTGTTCCAATTCAGTCATAGTTTAAATTTTTAGTCTTGATTTGTCAGGAAGAATGAATATTATTTTGCCGATGGATGGCCAACAGTGTTTAATGCCGAAGTGTTTGCGCACTGCAGAAAATACCCGTTGTCGTGTTTTAGTTAAAAACTCGGAAATGGTGATGCCAGAGCGTTACAAATTGGTTTTGCTGTCCCAAACAAGTTGCCAATGCTCAGTTTCAAAAAATCGAACTAAGACAGGCCGAGTTTTCACTCGTGCAGATCCGAGTCTATGACAGACTTTTAGGCTGTCCTTTCTCAAGTTTGTCAACTTTAAATGATTCGATATTACAGAGTAAAGGACATCATGAAGATTTTCATTAACCTTTCGGGTATCCCGTGGAATAGCAATACTTTGGGTCGCATAGCGGTTTCATGTCCGTCTAAGCCGAGGCAAAGCAACTCAATTTGGGTTTTCAATCGAGATAATGTTTGCCAAATAAAACATTTAAATTCAGAGAACTCACGCGAAAGAGACGAAAGATCAGGATGTAAGGAATGATCAGGCATCTGAGACCCGAACATATTTTCAAGTTCTTTCAAGTTGTTAGTCAGCTGAGCATCCATAATTACCGCATCAAGGAAGTCTTCCTTAATTCGAGTTTTTTGGAGAAGGAAAGTAGTTACCAATGAGTAAGGTGAGTTTAGTTTGTACTTAACGCGTTTAAAAAGTGGAAATTACAATGTAAATAATTATAAAAATATAAATAATTAGCGTACACCGAATTCGCGTGTAGACGTCGCGTCATTTTTATTTCGAAAAACTTACTTAAGAAAAATTTATTTCTTTAAATTATTTTCCAAGGGATTCCTTCGGACATAGGTTAAAATTATTTTTAAGGTTCTCTTTTGCAAAACAGGTATAATTTCAATGTATGTCGCACTACCCCATAGCATGTTTCCTTATGATATATTCATATGGAAATAACTAAAATAAACTTTGCCGTGTAGTAGCAGATAAGAATATTCACTAGCCCATATCTTCCCGTGGGTGTCATAAAAGGCGACAGTGGAAAACAGGCAGGAGATTAGAGTAAAATAACAGCTTAATGCTGCTGTGTTTCGTATGGTGAGTGTAGAGAACCGGAGACCCTTTTTACTGGAAAAGAGGCATTCCATCTTAGTCCTCACGGGTGAAAACGCATCTGCATTTGGATTCACAAACGAGGATAAATGTAGATGTCTATGGGCCACAGCAACCACTTATCATCAGGTGGACTGTGTGCTCGCTTGTCACCCTATCCTATAAAAAAAGGAGATTTGCAGCAGCATCTTCCTGATAACAGCAATATCCCAATAAAAAAAATCTGCGGTTGCCAACCCACCCGCCAAGCGTGGCAACTATGGCAATATACCCCAATGAAAAAAGTTACGAAAGGACGGCCCCCAGTCCGGGGTGGCGCCGTTATTCATGGCTACGGTGGCGACCATGGTAACGGCGGGACGGGGGGTGCTAAGAATCTCCGGTGGAGGCTCGGTTCTCACCTACGACGACTTGACCTGGCAACTTATTACGCACTCACCCTGAGGACTGACGAGAAGATCCTGGGGTTGGAACAAGTGATAGATAAGTGGCGCTGGAATATTATAGGATAATCCGAGGTCAGAAGAGAGGGGAGGACACGGTAATCCTCGAATCCCGTACATTGTTCTATCACCGGGAGGGCAACCATCTGTCTCAAGGAGGTGTCAGATTTGTCGTCCACAAGTCTCTCGTTAATAAAGATGTAAAAATTGGGAGTGTGTCGACGAAGGTTGCATACCTTATATTAAGAATCACCAAACGCTATTCGCTGAAGGTCATACAGGTTTACGCACCAACCTCGGGACACCCCGATGAGGAGGTGGAGGAAATGTATGAGGATATCTCTAGATCCATGCATTCCTCCAAAGACCACTATACGGTGTTAATGGGAGATTTCAATGCAAAACTAGGCACGAGAGAGAACTGTGAGCTGACAGTAGGGAAATTTCAAATAAGGCAAAGGAACCTAAGGGGCCATCAGCTGGCCGGCTTCATGAAGAAAGAGGGACTCTTTATGACAAACTCTTTATTCCAGAAGCGGCCCCACAGAAAGTAGAACTGATCGAGCCCTGACGGTTCAACAAAAATGAGATCGACTTCATTATGACGACCAGACCACAACTGTTTAGTGATGTTTCAGAGATCGCGAGGGTGAAAACTGATAGCGATCACCGAGTGGTTAGAGGCACACTAAACCTAAACGTTAAGTTGGAGAGGTCTCGTCTAATGAAGTCAACGTTCCGTTCCCCTCGTGCTCTAATTCAAAGTCCCTAAACCTTTTAGCTCGAGTTACGAAATCGATTTCAGTGCCTGGAAGATGGCAATGAAGTGGATGATATAAACGATAAGCTCGTGGAAACTGTCCATGCAGTCAGAACTAAGTTCTGCAAGACCCGCCGCAGAAGAACACAAAAACTCTCCGATCACACTCTTAATCTCATGTCTGTTAGATGGGAAATGAAGCTGCAGTCTTCAACAGATTTGACAGCATACAGACATCTGATCAGACAGATCTCCAAATGCATGCGGTGGGACTTACGCAACTTCAATACAGCTTGTAATGAAGAAGCCATCAAGCGGAACCAATGCTCCAAAGTCTTTGCCAGAGATCTGTCTGCCAGAAAGAGCAAACTGTCAAAGCTGAATACCGAGTGTTTTTTTTTTATAGAATAGGGGGCAAACGAGCTTGCGGCTCACCTGATGGTAAGTGACTACCGCCGCCCATGAACAACCGCAACACCAGGGGAATTGCAGATGCGTTGCCGGCCTTTTAGAAAGGTGTAAGCTCTTTTCTTGAAGGTTCCTAAGTCGTATCGGTTCGCAAAATTCGCTGGTGGTAATTGATTCCACAAAGAAGTTGTGCGAGGGAGAAAACTTCTTCTAAATCGCACAGTGGTGGACCGCCAATCATCCAGATGGTAACGGATGGTAACGCAAGTTTTGTCGCGACGTGCGATGGTGCTGAGGCAGCTAGGGGACTGCCTTGAAACTGAGGAGATACGACAAAGGGGTTCTTTTTAGCGGTAAACGCGCAAACTTGTGTCTTCTGGGGATTGAACTGGACTAGATTTAGTCGGCCCCAATCCGAGACTTTGTTAAGCAAAGACTCGACTTCAGACACAAGTTTGTCCCGGTACTCGGCGACGTTTTCCCGAGAAATATTGGCACGGCCGGTATATAAGGCATCCCCAGTGCTGTCGTCTGCATAGCAATGAATGCTACCAGTTAGCAACATATCATTGATATGCAGGAGAAACAGCGTTGGTGATAGCACGCAGCCTTGTGGAACACCAGCGTTGATAGGCTTGTAATCAGAGCATGCACCGTCTACTACGACCTTGATGCTCCGATCAGCAAGGAAACTGGTGATCCATTTGCACAATTTCTCGGGAAGCCCATAGGAAGGAAGCTTCGAAAGAAGCGCCTTGTGCCAGACCCGATCGAAGGCCTTCGCTATGTCCAAACTAACGGCCAATGCCTCCCCCTTGGACTCTACTGCCTCCGCCCATCTATGAGTTAAGTAAACTAGAAGATCACCTGCTGATCGACCCCGACGAAAACCGTACTGACGGTCACTGATCAGCTGGTGATCTTCAAGGTACCTCATGAGCTGGCAGTTTATAATGGATTCCATTATTTTGGAGAACAAGGAGGTGATAGCGATAGGCCTGTAGTTGGACGGGTCTGAGCGGTCGCCTTTTTTAGGGATCGGGTGGAACAAAGCTGTCTTCCATGAATTCGGGACTACGCCTTGGGAGTAGGAGTACCTGAAAAGACGCGTTAAAACCGGTGCCAACTCCGGAGCACACGTCTTCAGCACAATGGGAGGGACTCCATCGGGCCCACTCGACTTGCTGACGTCCAGGGAGAAGAGTGCTTTGCGAACCGAGCGCTGTGTAAATCGCACATCCGGCATGGAGCATCGCAGTATGGTCGGCGGTGTGTTCCCCCCGTCATCTAGAGTCGAGTTAGACGCAAAAAGAGAGCACAACAGATCGGCTTTCTCTTTTGCGGCATGGGCCAGTGAGTCGTCCTCTCTGTGCAGAGATGGAAGGGATGGCTGACAGAAGTTCCCTTGGACAGCCTTGGCGAGAGATCAGAATGCACGGGTTCCCGAAGGGAGGCGAACTAGCTTCTCGCCAATTCTGCCGATGTGCTCAGACCTTGCCTTGGCAATAACGCTTTTGAAGGACCTGGAGGCGGAATTATACTTCTTTTTAAGTGCGCTGGTATTTAAATCCCGAAACGTTGATGCATCAGCCTAGGCCCGGTAGCTTTCCTGCTTATAGCGTGATGCTATTTTACAGGAGCGACCAAACCATGGCTGGGATCTGCCTCCGATGGGCACCACAGAGGATGGAATAAAAAGTTCCATACCCTGAAGTACCACATCAGCAACAGAATCGGCAACAACGCTGGGATCTTTTGGCAAGAAGCAAACCCGCCCCCAAGGGTAGGATGCAAAAAAAGACCGCATCCCGTCCCAATCAGTTGACCTATAGTGCCAAACACGGCGGCAAGCTGCAGATCGCAACTGCGATTGGAGCATGAGTGGCACCGTGCTCCGGATCAGACAATGGTCCGAAGAGCCCAGAGGGGCATCGACGGAGACCTGATATCCGTCCGGATGAGAGGTCAGCAGAAGGTCCAACAGGGAAGGTACATGGTCTTCCACATCTGGGATCCGCGTAGGTGAAGTAACCAGTTGTGTTAGACCATATGCCAAAGCAAAGTCGTAGACAGATCTACCCGCATGATCGGTTAAACGAGAACCAAGCCATTCAGCGTGGTGGGCGTTGAAATCACCGAGTATCACGATCTCTGCGGATGGGACCTGTTGTAGCACGGAGTCTGCAGCCATTTGGACGTGGTCGATGAGTCGGTCTGTGTCGGCATTACCGCTATGGGACCTATAGAGGCACCCGTAGACGCGGGGATGATCATCGCTGTCTACGCGCAGCCATAGGATGGACAGGTCCGTACCTTCAAGGCTGCCGAGGCGTCGAAAACAGATGTCCTCTCTGACGTATACACAAACTCCAGCCCGGGGCACAAAGGAGTGTTCCAATTTGTATCCCGGGTAGGAGAGATATGAAGTATCAGCCGGAGAGGACACCTGAGTCTCGGTTAAAAAGAGCAAGGCCGGCTTCGCCGTCTCTAGATGGTAATGGACAGCGTTAAGGTTGGAATGAAGTCCCCTGATGTTGCAAAAATTCACGGATTGCGTGACAGGGGTCGCCTTGGTTGTATTGCTCCGCTTGCCGAGCAGCATTAGTTACGAGCGGAATTTTGCCCCCCCCCCCCCCCCAGAATACGCGGGGCAGCCTGAGCACCCACGCTCAGGAATTAAGTAGTTTGGTCGTAGATGCTCAGCGAGGGATTCTCCAGGGGTGCTGGTACCCTCCTGGGGTAGTCTTGTATTTAATTCCACTACCATGTTGATGGAGGGGGGGGGGAATTGGGCCTCCGGCCACCTGCACTCACCAAGCGCAACGCAGAGGTAAACCTCTACTTCACGCTGGTATTCTGTGAGGTCGTGGTACCACCCCGGTTCGAGCTGGCCCATCCGTGCGACAGCAAAAGCTACCGCTTAGCTCTACCACTGTTGGCAGCATCGTTTTCGGGACACCTGAGATTTTGAGTGAGATTGAGAGGTTCTATGGGCAGCTGTTCACGTCATCGTTGGAGCCACACGCAAGTGTGAGTAACGATCCAAAAGCGAGTCTTATACGACACTATAGCGAAGATATTCCAGACGTCAGTCTGAGCGAGATTAGAATGGCTCTCCAGCACCTTAAAAACGGCAAGTCCCCAGGCGAGGATGGAATTACAGCAAAGCTTCTGAAAGAGGGTGGAAAACCGGTACTAGAAGCTCTTTTATTCTGTCCTCCGTGGTGGTACTACTCCGGAGGCTAAGAGCGGAAGTGCAGTGGCCTTGTTTTTCAAGAAAGGCGATAACGCTCTCTTAAGGAACTACAGACCGATTTCCCTTCTGAGCTGCGTCTACTTGCTGCTTTCGAGAGTCATTACGATTCGTCTCGCGCGCAAACTCGATGACTTCCAGCCTCCCGAACAAGCCGGTTTCCGAAAAGGCTTTAGTACCATGGTCCACATACACAACCTTCGGTAAATTGTACATAAGGCGAGAAGAGAGTACAAACTGCCACTTTGCCTTGCGTATGTGGACTATGAAAAAGCCTTTGATTCCGTCGAAATTTGGGCGGTGCTACAGTCATTTCAGCGGTGCCATGTTGACTATCGGTATATCGAAGTGCTGAAATGTTTGTACAGTAGGACTACGATGGCTATCCGAGTACAGAACCATAGTACGAAACCTATCCAACCGCAGAGAGGTGTAAGACAGGGCGACGTTATATCCCCGAAACTCTTCACCGCTGCATTGGAAGACGTTTTCAAGCTGCTGGACTAGAAAGGATACGGTATTAACATCAATGGCGAGTACATCACTCAACTTCGATTTCCCGACGATATAGTCCTTATGGCAGGATCGCTGGAGGACCTAAGCATTATGCTCAATGATCTTAATAGTGTTTCCCAACGGATAGGTCTTAAGATTAACATGGACAAAACAAATATGATGTTTAATGTACATGTCACACCTATGCCGGTAGTTGTTGGGAACACTAAGCTCGAAGTTGTTGACGAGTATGTTTAACTGGGACAAATAGTCCGACTAGGTAAGTTCAACTTCGACCGAGAGGTCTATCGACGTATTCAACTCGGTTGTGCAGCGTTCGGGAAATTACGGCACATCTTATTGTCTACCTCAAAACTTGAAAATGAGACTATACAACCAGTGCTTGTTACCAGTGATGACCTATGGAGCTGAGACAATGTCTTTCACTGCTGGCCGGATGAGGAAGTTCAAGGTTACTCAGCGAGCTATGGAGAGGGCTATGCTCGGAGTTTCTCTGCGTGATAAACTTCGAAATGAGGATATCCGCAGTAGAACCAGAGTGGTTGACGTAGCCAACGGATTAGTAAGCTGAAGTGGCAATGGGCCGGCCATATAGCTCGAAGTACCGACAACCGATGGGGAAAAAATCTTCTCAAGTGTCGGCCTCGTACCGGCCGGCGGACGAAGTGTAGGGCGTACCCCCTCTAGATGGAGTACCGACCTGGTAAGTCATGCAGGAAGTCGATGGATACAGGTGGCTCAAGACCGTGTTTTGTGCCATTCCTTGGTGGAGACCTATGTTCAGCAGTGGACTTGGGAAGAGCTGTAATGATGATGATGATGAAAATAAACTAATCCTAATGTTTCAACACATTTAAGGCCTGTAATCTTTTTTTATAGCATATGCACGAAAACTAAGTTTGCTAGTTAGTTTAGATATATGAGTGTCTCATTGAAGATTCGCGTCAATTATAATTACTAAAAGAACAGTGTATTCAACAAGGTTCAGCTCGTCCCCATTTAAAAGCGCTCTAACTGCACTTCTTCCCAATTGTCTCCCCAAAACAACATCGCAGTGTCATCTACGTATGAGAAAACTCTTCGCCTGTTCACAGTCATACTACATAGATTATTAATTTATACTAAGAATAGCGTAGGGTCCAAGACGCTTCCCTGCGGTACTCCATTATTTACATTTATATAACTACTAGTGTATTGACCTATTCTTACCGTCTGCGTCCTGTCAGGGAGGTAGTCCTTTAATAGTTTTAGAGGTATACCTCTGATTCCAATCCGTTATAATTTAATGATAAGTATAGGGATTGATACAGTATCAAATGCTTTTTTTAAATCCAGGAAGACAGCAAGACATTTTTTACCGTTATCTAAGGTATTAAAAATTTGAGAACTCAACGCAGCAACTGCATTTTCCGTAGAGCATCCCTTTCTAAAGCCAAATTGAGAGTCTGCTAGTATGTCAAATTTAGAGAGATACTGTATAAATCTGTTGTTAATTAACTTTTCCAAAATCTTTGAGAACACAGGTAGCAAGGAGATTGGTCGATAATTACACGCGTCTTTCTTATCTCCACTTTAGTAAATTGGAATTACAATAGATTCAACAGCTTCGGAAAGACACCCTTTTCAAAACAGATATTAGCAAAATGACAGAAGATGGGGAAAAGTAATTGTTTAGCCATCTTGAGAAAACCCATTGAAACATTGTCCTATTCAGGGGCGGAATCTGATTTGAGACCTGAAATAATATTATTTATCTCTTCCGGATAGGTTTCCATCATTACAAAGGAAGAATGTGCCTTTACAGATACAGTTTCATGTACTTTATAAATATGGCAAAAAGATGAACAAATATTAGGATTGTTAGTATTTATGTACTCGGCAAAATTTTTACCAACACTAGCAAAGTACTCGTTTACTTTATCAATAGAATCACCCAACGAGGATTTCGTACTTAATAAGTCCAAACTATTAACACGTGATTGTTTTGTATTAGTTATGTCCTTTATGTGCTTCCAGAGAGATTTAGTTGATTTAGTTGATATTGCTAGTTTCCTTTCATATTCTCGTTTAGGTTTCTTAATTAATTTAGTAATATAGTTGCGATACCTTTTATATGTAATTTTTAATACTTTATTATAAGGATCCGATCTTAGTTTTTTTTTTTTGCATACAATTCTTATTTTGTATACAATTTAAAATGCCTTTAGTTATCCATGGTTTAATTTTTCGCTTCTTACTAGGAATATTTACTATTTTAATATGTTCTTCAATTGATTCTTTTATTTTACAAATTAATTGATATATTATATAGTCTGGATTATCACTAAAAAGAAGGTTCGATAGGTTTTTTTGAGCTAGACTAGCAAGTGCTTTATGAAAGTCAGTGTTATATTTAAATTTAACAGTAATTGCGTTTTTTTTAATATTACTTAATTTTAGTAATAAGCATGATATGAGGTAGTTGTGTTCAATACAGCAATCTGAGCAAAAATAGTTTGTTGATTTAATTTTAGTATAAAATGATCCAAGCAGCTGTTCTCTCGGATATGATGTTCCGGTAAAAGCCCATATGTAGAAAGCATATTTAAGTAGTTAGACCTACTCGTTATTTCATATGTTTGTTCTGTAAGTTTAGGTGTTGTATTTATATTAATAACGCCCGTTATTACAATATTTGAATGTTTTTATAACGAGTCCAGATGTTCACTAAGAGAACTGATGAATTGCTCTGCATTGGTGACCTATATATGCCCAGTATTACCAATATTTGTAGTTGGATTTGTATGCAAGATGCATGTACCAAATTTATTTATTTAACATGAGAAGAAATATTTTTTTAATATAAACCACTACACCGTCATTTTGATTTACGTGATGATAAGTGTTATAGACATAGTAGTTATCTGGACATGCAATAGGTTTAATAGATTAAATCCTACATTCTGTTTACATTAATATATCTGTATTAACTTGTAGAGAAGTTAATGTCATTTGGAAATCTTCATAATTGGAATAAATACTTCTAATATTCTGGCATACAATTGTGAAGTCTGTAGTTCTAAATTTTAAATATTTGTTTAAATCTTCTACATCACATTGATATGCACAAGCTATCTCTATATTGTCCAATTCTTGTAAATTATTGAAAATATTTTTATACATATATATTATTATTAAAGACAGACGGCCAAGATCTAATGTTACCAACGTATAATACTTTGTTGTTGTTTGTTGTGAATGTTACAAATGTAATTTTGTAAGTAATTCAAGTGTGTTTATGAAATTTGGTATTTTATATTTATAATATTGTAGTTTAGGTATGTGTTTTATGAGAAATGTTGTAAATTGTAATTTTTTGTAAATAAAACAACCACAAAAATACTTGCTGTACGAACTTAGTAATCCATTAAATAATTTTAAGTACATAATAAACTTATGAATATAGAGTACTTTGTTTTCAGTTTTATTGTTGTATGAGAGATAATTTGAAGCTAAAATACTAAAACAAATGTATATAGTTTTGTATGTGACTGTATATTACGTGTATGTATTGAGAATTTTATTTATGTATGAGAGATAATTTGAGGCTAAAAATACTGTAAAAAAATTATATATTTTTTGTATGTATAACTGTGTGTTAAGTGTGTGAATTAAGAGTCTGTGTTCATTTTGACTATATAAAATGATGCTTAATGCTAACAATGCAGTGCTTGCAGTTATTTTATACAGTATTATATTAATCCGAGTGATAAACATAGACACAAAAAACATAAACATACCAAGAATGAGAAAGACTAGTAAAATATTATTAGAGACTTATGATAGTAATGTCTATGATACTAAAGCATTAATATAGAAGTTATCTATGATGCATAAGCATTATGAGGGCAGAATTGTGACTTGAAATCCCATATGTATAATATGATCTATGTCATAAACCAAAAATAAGGGGAAGGCCTCAAATATGTAAAAGCATTATATTGAAAGAAACGGGACTTGAAAAGGATCATTATAGTGGGGTGTAGATTACTTCACAGCGTCCGAGACCGAGATAAACATGGAGACGATAAACGATGTGTCCTAGACATATCATCTTAGCAACGGTGGTAAGCGAGTTTGTTGCTTGCCCGTGGACATCGCACATCCCTACTCTTTGTGAGCGGCGTCTTAGCGCATAGCGTTATGATATGTTGGCGCTATGATATCTTTCGGATTAGGGTGAGTGTGTTTGGTAGTACTATTAAGAGCAGCAAGCATACTGAACTCCATGTCTTAGTGCAATAACGCTTTATACGTAGGTCGTCTTAATAGCGTACTACTATTATACGTTGATGGTATTTTTAGTTAACAACAGTACCAATTTTGTTACCAAAGTCGATAGGGATCATGTAGGTTCGACTCAGTGCCCCTTACATGACTATAGAGGGTCCTCGACCTGTGCAAGGTTGACTGTACAGTTAAAGACTTCCTCGGGCAGTGTATGGGGCGTGGAGTACAACCCCTGTTATTAAGTACTGTTATTAAGGCGAGCGGATGAAGGACGCGGAAAGCCGCATAAGGATACGGAGGGGTATCTCCCAGGGCGATTGTTTCCAAGAGATCAATCAGAGTCCAATCTGGTTTTGCCTCTCCCTGAACCCTCTCAGTACCTTAATGGAGGACTCCGGGAGGGGATTTCAGTTTCGGAAAGGAGGGACAAAAGTGACCCACCTTTTCTAGTTGGATGATCTCAAATTATTCGCCTACAGTCGCTCCCATATTATGGAATTGCTAAACATCACTTGTGATTTTAGTAATACTATTAGAATGGAGCTGGGGACGGATAAGTTTGCGGTTTTTTCATGTTGAAAAGGGAAGGGTTGATAACTCTGAGGGCATAGACTTATCTATGCCCATCAACATAAGGACCTTTTCCGAGGCTGAAAAATACCAATACCTGGGTATCTATAAAGATTCCTCATCTTGTTGGGCTGTATAAATATATAATTGTAAATGAACATGGTAAACATATATAAATATCAATAAAATAGAATAAATACATAAAAAACACATAAATACATAAAAAAAAAACAACCAGATAAAAGCCCTCGGCAGGGGAGACTAAACAGCCGAGGGTTAGGGGGAAAGAGAAAGAAACCGGCGGACGATGCGGGAGGTATTGAGGAGCACCGCCTTCTGCATTTGAGCTTGGAGCGGTCCGCCACGGAGTCCCAGCCGCCTCAGATGACCCGAGAGGCTGACTGGGATTAACACGTTCGCAGAAACGACCATAGGAATAATTTCGGTCGGCAGACCACCCCACATGTCGGTCACCTCGTGAGCCAGGTCCAGATATAATGTCAGCTTATCTGTTTCGGCTTTCACGAGGTCTCGTCATAAGGAATGGTAAAGTCGACCAAAAATATATTTGACTGTTCCCGGTCCATCAGCACAATATCAAGCTTATTCGCAAGAATAGTACTGTCTGTGATGATGAGAGGGTTCAGGGAGAAGCAAAACCAGATTGGACTCTGATTGATCTCTTGGAAGCAATCGCCCTGGAAGATACCCCTCCTTATCCTTATGCGGCTTTCCGCATCCGTCACCCGCTCGCCTTGATGACAAGGAGTTGTACTCCACTGCTGCATATACTGCCCGAGAAAGTCTCTAACTGTACAGTCAACCTTGTACAGCTCAAGGACCCACTTTAGCCATCTATGGGGCACTGATTCGAATGCCTTTCTATAGTATATCGAGGCGGCGGAGAAGTTCCGACGGTTGCATTTAACCACTTTGCCAATGACCGCGTCAATGAGGAGTGGTTACTTGGTTACACGACCACCGCCCTGGCATCCACTTTGAGCACGCCACGTCACTTGATTTAAATGCAGTTGACGAATGATTCGCGTACTCAAAATGTATGTCAGTGTCTTATATGTGGTGGGTAGATACTTCATGGGGCGGTATTTGCTCGGGTCTGTGAAATCCCGGTCTTTAGGAACCAAATGAGTGATCCCAGTAGTGAAGACGCTCGGGAGTGACTTTTGGTCTAGAGCCGCTTGAATCTGTCGGGCGAGCACAGCGTGACACACCACGAACCCCTTCAGCCAGTAGTGATGCAGTCCATCGAGTTCCGGACTTTTCCACTTCGGGGCCCTATGAACCGCCTTTGATACGTCATCCGGCGTTATGATGACGAGGTCCATGGGCGTAATACTCGCACACTTACTCGCCACAACTTCCGTCCAAAGACCCTCGCTGTGGTTTACGGGCTCTGACCACATGCCTCACCAGAATGAGACAGTGTCGGCCTGATTCAGTGCTGGGCCTGTTCCACGTACGATTGGTCGCTCCAATTATTCAAAGAGCCTATTCTGATCACTCTAGAAGAGACGATTCTAGTTGAACCGCCTTAACCTCTCGGTATATCACCGAATCCGCTTTCCCCAAGCAGCGATTCTCTGTTTCAGTTTGTCTATGCGCTCCGTCAGTTTTTTCGTTATATCCAGCTGGGATAAACTGATATTTGTCCCAGCAAACGCCACCCTGACGGTGGGCACAATTCTTGGCCTGTTATTGCCTGACCTGAAACATATCAGTCTGTTGATTAGAGCCCTATCCTTTGCGATACGTTCCTCAATTCTTTTTCTCCAGGCTGGGATCGCGCTACTTTGTCTAGTAGCACGTCCAGCCATGAGGAGCTTTGCGCCAACAATACGGCATACTGCCAGTGTGGCTTCCAAATAGGTCACCAGCATTGGGTTTAGAGCCCTCACGACAGCCCGATTCCGTTTCTTAGGGTTATGCGAGGAAGTCGCGATTGATTTTGTAGAGGCGTACTGCGCGTTTCCTCAATCGCCTCTTTCAATGTACTTCTCATTTGCTCTAGTGCTAGAACCTGGGCGACTGTTGCATTATCGTCTGAACTAACCATAATTGAAAGATTCACGGCGGCATCCAATTGTGCTAGTTGCTCTTGTGGCGCCGAATCCTCAGCCGTAACATATTCATCCGATGTGGGTAAAGCTTTACGTCGAAGCCGTTCAAATTCGGTGCCGTCAAATATGTTTGAGCGCAAGATATACCGAACTCGGTCTGCCAGATTTTACTCGGTGACGGTCATAGATGGCTCCAGCTCAGCAAAAAGTCGATGCATCCTAGCCCGATACGCAAAACCTCCAACTTCTTTCCCTTTCGCCTTAAAATACGCCCGCAATGCGTTGCTGTTCATCTGCATTGACCAACGCATGCGTACTCCACCAGTGGCGGTTGCTGGTTGCTGGGCCCGCGAAGACACTGCCGACACCAAGCCAGCTAGTGGGGCTGATGGATGCGAGGGGCTGCTATGTGGTCGTGCATTACCTCGCGCTCAGCTGGCGGATCGCATGCTGTCGCATCCAGCGCCAGCTCCAAAGGCGCCCTGGCGACCTTCAGGCAGCGGCCCTTTGCGCATTACTCTTTGTTCCATCATCCATTTAATGGGCGTCAATTAACGGGAGATGCCCAAACCCGGGACCGTTTCATGGTGAGGCCATGTGCACAAGCGGGCCTTTGCACCTTCAATTTTGCCGAGGTACGGTGCTTACACCTCTTGGCAAGGTGCTGACTGACTGTGCTGACGTAGCAGTTTTGTCACATAACCGTTACGTCAGCGGGCGTTGGGGTTGATGGCGGCGATGGTGTGTTGTTATTATTATTATGTGGGGCTATTTATTGAGTATTCTCATCAACTAGATGAGAATACTCAATAAATAGCCCCACATAAATATATAATGATAAATATACATATCATCATTTCATCATCATTACAGCCTTTCATAAGTCCACTGCTGAACATAGGCCTCCCACAAGGAATGCCACAAAGCACGGTCCTGAGCCACCTGCATCCATCGACTTCCTGCATGTCTTACCAGGTCGTCACTCCATCTCGTGGGGATTCACCCTAAACTTCGCCTACCGGTACGAGGCTGCCACTCAAGAACTTTCTTCCTCATCGGTTGTCGGTTCTTCGAGCTATATGGCCGGCCCACTGCCACTTCAGCTTACTAATCCGTTGGGCTGTGATTTTCGAGCACGGTTCCCGGCAACTACTTCATAATAACAACGTCGGTTGGTTCTTGCGCGGGTTACATCTATGCGCAATTTTTAATCCAGTAACCGGTAAATAAGTGTTTTGATATGCGAAGACTATTGCAAAAGTGACATATACTGTTTATAGTCATTGTGATATAATAAACTTTGCAGTTAATTATGGATTTAAAGTGAAAATAACCATAAACCTCTTTTGTGCAGTGAGATATCAGTGACTGGCCGGTATTGTTTACTATAACGCGTAAGCGACAAGCTCTGCACGGCGCTTAAGCTCTTTTGGACGGGAAGTTTTGTTGGTTTAGTTAACGTTAGCTGTTGATGTTATTTACATTGTTTTACGTGCCTACTGTTTTAAATAATCTACCTCTCGTTTAAATAAATACAAAATACTATTATACTATGGATTGCAAAACATGTTTCGTTGTTGTAAATGAGGAGGACTTAATTAATTGCTCTGCATGTCGTGGCTCATACCATTACGCATGCATAGGATTAAAAGAACTGGACTTTAAGAAAATGTTACCTATGAATAAAATTAAATGGAAGTGTCCATCGTGTAAATCCGGTAAAAAAAAGGATAATAAAAACAGCCCCAACACACCTCGTCTGGAATGCAGCTCATCGCAATCGCAATCTATGATAAACATTGATGCAAATGCCATTATGGAACATTTTGACGGTAGGTTTAGTGCGTTGCAATCTGCCATCGACTCCCTGAAATCCGACGTTAACGACAAGTTAACAGGACTATCAGCTATTGTTAATTCATGGGAGACTGAAATGAATGGTTTTGCATCATTAATTGCTTTGATAAATGAACAGATTTCCGATCTTAAAGAGGAAAATGATAAATTGAAGCAAGATCTCGACCATATCCGATCAAAAGTGAGGGATATTTCTGACTGCAATGATCGCAATGACCAATGGGTTCGCCGTTCAAACATACAAATAAATGGGGTTCCTGAGAAAAAGGGTGAAAACCTTTTAAGCTTAGTGAAGTCCCTAGCGCAAAAATGTAATTTTATAATTAATATAGATAGTGATGTTGATTTCGTAACTCGTGTGGCGGTTAAGAATGATGCGGACAATAAAACACCGAAGCCGATTATTTTGAAAATGCATTCGAGATATAAAAAGGATGATTTTCTATCATTGTTACGTAAATTGAAGAACTGTACCGCTAGCGATATTGGTATAACTGGGGCACAGAGTGGCTATAAGATATTTTTCAACGACCATCTTTCGGCAAAAAATAAACATCTTCTCAAACAAGCGAAGCGATTGGCGAAGGAGAAAGGCTACGTCTACTGCTGGGTTCGTAACTGTTCGATCATGGTGCGCCGCAGTGATCAATCGCCAATTATACACATCACATCTGAACGCTCTTTAAACAAAATTGTATAAGTGCTATGGTTGTGTCATACTTTTCTTACTGCTTATTGTTTTTGACTATAAATGTAATTGATTTATTTTTTAAATTAAGTATTGTGTTCACTGGTTATCAACTTGCTTTTTATAAAACTACCACTGTAATATTGTTGCAAACTCAAATATTTTATTTTAATGTTGTAAGATTTTATCAAATTGCATTGGAGCCGGCTATAGACTTACACTTTGGGTTGTTTCTACTTTATTTGAACGTTCTATACTTAAGAAACTATTTAGTTAAACTTAACATTTTCAGTGTCAATTAACATATTCTATCAAAATGCAAGAGGTCTGCGGACGAAAGTTAAACAATTTTATAGTAATATTCTAAACTCAGATTATGATATTATATGCATAAGCGAAACTTGGTTGTTACCAGGAATCTATGATGCTGAGTTGTTTGACTCTCGGTATAACGTGTACCGTGACGATCGTGACTATGATAATTTAACTATTAAAAAAGGTGGTGGTACCATGATTGCTGTTCGCCGAGGGATAACTGTGAGTATGCAGGGACTACGCAAATTACCTTTTTTGTATGATGCTGACGTAACATGTGTTAATATTTTATTGAATCGGGCACCGATGACATCATTGCTGAGACTATTTTGTTGCTACTTCCCCCAAAATGATTATCAAGCGGCAGCGGAATTATCGTTTTATGAATATTTATCTGATCTTAAAATTGACTATCCTAATGATAAGTTTTTATTGGTAGGAGATTTTAACATAAGGGTTGCTAGATGGATCCCAAATCCACATTCTTCAGGTAGTAATTTGTATCTTGATAATCCATATGATAACATATTGACATCGCAACTGTTTGCGTTTTTATGCTTTAATGACTGGTCACAATATAATCACGTTAACAATATGAACAACAGACAGTTGGATTTGGTGATTTCCGATTTGAAGTGTATTGTACAAAGAGTCACGCCGTTGTCATTGCCGGAAGATGGCCACCATCCCTCTTTATGTATTGACTTAAGTATTGATTATACTCCAAGTCTGTGTCAAGCCAACCGGATAGTACGACGTTTTCATACCGCGGATTATAATAAAATTAACCAAGAACTATCAAATATTGTTTGGGAAGACCATTTAAATCTAAACGATATTGATACTGCGGTTGATAACTTTTATAAAATTGTGCGTGATGTGATAAATAGGTTTGTCCCATTTAAAGTCGTTAGAAATAATAATAAATATCCAGTCTGGTTTAATAAGCGTCTAATTAAACTCATAAATAGAAAACTTAAACTTCATAAAAAATGGAAAATTTATGGTAGACAGTGTGATTATGACAACTTTTCAAATACACGGCGTGATATTAAAAAATATGAAGTTTTGTGCTATGAACGATTTATTAATCACGCTGAGAGAAATATTCAAGTTGACCCAAAATACTTTTGGTCGTTCGTTAAATCAAAGCAAAAAAGCAGTGATATACCTGATACTCTATACTTTGGTGATATATATGCATCAGATGGTCAGACAATTGTTGATCTATTTAACTCATTCTTTCATTCTGTATTTGAGCCACCTGGCAAGAATGTTATGAACTGTGATACGGAAAATAATAATTGTATAATTAATTCTGTTTACATTGATAACGTTAAAGTCGAAAAATATTTGAAGAATCTCGACATCAATAAAGGTACTGGCCCAGATGGTATTCATCCAATCTTCCTCAGACAATGCAGTAAGCATTTAGCAGCTCCTCTTTCATTACTCTTTAATATTTCTTTGAAGCAAGGTGTGATGCCCTTGCTTTGGAAACAATCCATTGTTGTTCCCATATTTAAGAGCGGAGACAAACACAACATAGCTAACTACCGTGGTATCTCCAAACTATCTGTTATACCCAAGCTGTTTGAAAAAATTATATACGACTCTTTATTTCCTGTAATTAAACCGCAAATAGTTTCAAGTCAGCACGGTTTCATCCCCGGTAGATCCACAGAAACTAACTTATGCGAGTTTCAGGATGAAACATTGGAGGCCATGGAAAGAGGCTATCAGGTTGACGCTGTGTATACCGATTTTTCAAAAGCGTTCGATAAAATTTCCCACAATCTAATGATTGCTAAACTTGTAAACGTCGGTATACACGGCGATCTCTTGAGATGGCTAACCTCATATCTGCGTGATAGGTCTCAGGCAGTAGCTGTGAAGGGCTATACCTCGAGCTTTGTTCCGATCACTTCTGGTGTGCCTCAGGGTTCTCATCTCGGTCCTCTTCTTTTTAATATATTTATAAATGGTGTCATGCGTAGCATTCAACATTCAAAAGCATTACTATACGCTGATGATACTAAAATATTTACCTTCGTTAAGAATTTCGAACATGCTTTACTATTTCAAAAAGATTTAAACAATTTTTATGAATATTGTTCGGCTAATAATCTAAAATTAAATATTGATAAATGTTATACTATATCTTATTCCCGAAAAAAACGACCGATTGTTTACAATTATAAATTAAATAACATTTTGATTAAAAGAGTGACCGAGGTGAGGGACCTGGGGGTATATCTAGATAGTAAACTAGACTTTGCGTCTCATATTGACAAGGCTACTGCCAAGGCTTATAGAATGTTAGGTTTTGTCTTCCGACAATGCAAGGACTTCAAAAACATAAACACTTATATTATGCTGTATAATTCTTTAGTAAGAAGTCATCTTGAATACGCATCTACGGTGTGGAACCCTATTTACGCTACTTATGTGGAACAAGTAGAAAGGATTCAAAATAAGTTTCTGAAAAGACTTAATTACAAATTTAAGGATCATTCTGCGCTACATCATTCATTAGAATTACGACGTGAACATAGAGATCAGGTGTTTCTGTTTAAACTTTTACATAACTATATAGATTCCCCCTTCCTTCTAAGTCGTATTACTTTTAGATGCCCTAGGTTGAGTGCTCGCTCCAATGCAGTTTTCTCTACTCCTTTTTGCAGAACTAAGTATTCGAAAAACCGGTTTCTGGTTCGCGCTTGCAACACACATAATGAGCGTTATAACCATATTGACATATTTAACTGCAAATTAAATAGTTATGTTACATCTATTAGACAAGTTGATCACGCTTAGGTAGTGTTTGTACTTCTTGTCCTCTATCTGAATATAAAATTACCTTTACTAACATTGGTATTACGTATGCAGTAATTATATTTTTCTCTTTGGCAAAACAGAAATATGTACTTCATTTAATTATGTTTAAAGTTTTCGCAATGTAAATCTTAACGTTGGAAACTGTTTTGGCTAATGTATTGTTAACATTCATCTTACATTCAAATGTGATATAAAAGCTGTAAGTTTCTTTTAATAAATAAATAAAAAAAAAAAAATAAAAAAAAAAAAAATAACGCAGTTTTTGATTCACGAGACCGTATTTCAAAGCGAGCTCCTGATGTAAAATCCTGGCTACTAGGTAATGCCTGTGCAAGCTAATATTTTTAATAAAATTAACACATGTAAATGACCTGAGAGGCTGACTAAGATCAGCCCCTTTGCAGAAACGACAACAGGAATAATTTCGGTCGGCGACCACTCGGCGAGACCTTATTTCAGAGCGAGCTCCTAATATAGAATCCTGGCTTCTAGGTCATGTATGTGCATATACTCTATTAATATTATAATATATATATATATATATATATAACAATATTTATTATACATTGTTCAGGAATTATTTTAAAAAAAAAAGTAAATTTATATTATAACATCGTTGTCACTCAAGGCAAGTTTGCAGTACTGTACAAAAACAAAATAATTTGTTTCTTTGTGACTTATCGGTTAGCCACCATAGAGTCTATATCACCTGAGGATGCCTCGTGTAGAGGCGAAACACGTGTCGTATTATCGTCAGTGGTGTGTCTTGCCTAGTGTAGTGATGTTGGGAGTAGCGGTGCTGGGATTAGTGGTGACGGGGATAGTGCACGCAATTGAGGGTGGCGGGAGATGCTCTTCATACTAGGTAAGACACATAATTTTATTTTATAACGCGGATATTTGCGAAGTAAATTTTTCTAAAAGCTTTTACAAAATTATTTTATAAAAACGATTAAAAGCGATTTGTACATAATAATAGATTCGATAAAAAAATCATAAAGATGACACTAACTCTCTATAAAAAAGTGTGCCTTGCAGAAATTATTACATTTAATTACATTATAAAACATTAAATGGAAGGGCAAATAATTTTTTTTAGAATGTTGAGAAAATGTTTAAAAAATATTTTACTTTTATTTTTAATTTATAAAAAAATAAAATAAAATAGAATAATTCCAACGTCATCCCGGTCAGTGCCTGCCTAGACATAATTGAGGTTGGACGTACGTTGTTATTATTAAATTCTGTCCGTATTTCTAATTTCCTTGGTAAACAATAGCAAAATGAAAAACATGTTACAGCATTAGACAGTTATTTCACACAGAATCGATATATCTTGGTTATGGATTTTTTAAATGATGTACTGCATCTCAAGGACGATGGAAACAATGTCACTTTAAGCAACTTACATTAATCTGAAATACTACTCCCAAATTGGTACATAAATCTTCTGCAATGCGAAATGATTCCTCAGTGTCTTTGTTACATAATACCAGGGCCATATGTACCAATGAAGTCATACCGTAGTACGAAGACTTAAAATGTTGTGTAATATCATAGTTATCCATTGTGAATATCGAGTACTCGTTTGACTTTGGAATTTCATAATCCATTTGTTGTGCCATTTCTACTCGCAAATAAATCTGTAAAAATACTTTAAATATGACTCGTGTTACCGTGATAGTCCACTACGGAATATAGGCCTCCCCCTTAGATTGCTTAGTAGGGAGAGGGGACATTTGCATTTTTTTTTGTTTTTTGATTCTTTATTGTCTTCCTTTGCCGTCTCTTACTATACCTACAAGACGATATGATATAAGAAAGCTATGTATACAGGATTGTTTTGCAATAAGCGGCCAAATTTGCAGAAAAAATTCAGGAAAAGTAATATTGGTAAATGGTGAAAAAAAAATTAAAAAAATTCTCATACATTCTGTCCTTTTTATGTTTTGAATTGGAAATACGTGGTAATGCATTATTTTAACTAATTGTAATTCAAAAATAACTAAAGCCTAATATGTGACTGACGCACACATTTGTAAGGGTCGATAGGTCGGCAAAAATGTTGTGAATTGAATCGTGCATTTGTGTAGTGGTTGCCCATACATCACATTCAATTTTGGATAATTTCAATTAAAAGTAGAAACCTTATTTACTCGTATTTTCAAACATTGCAATAACGGTATATCATTATTTATATATTTGAACTTAAGTTTTAACTTTGGCTACTCTTGCAAAATAATACTGTATATTGAATGAGGGTTGATGGACTACGGAGGAAGAAATATCCATCTAAGTTACATTTTCGGTGAAAGGGTAGAAGAGAGAAAGGGTAAGAATTTCATGCTTCTTTGAAATTATTTTATTTATGTATCCAGAAATGAAAAGTTTCGGGTCTTTGGATAAGAACACGAGGGGAACGGAGCGTTCATTTTATTAGACGACACCTCTCCAACTTAACGTTTAGGTTCAGTGTGTCTCTAAGCATTCGGTGATCGCAACTAGTTTTCACTCTTGCGATCACTGGTACATCACTGAACAGTTGCCGTCTAGTCGTCATAATGAAGTCAATCTCATTTTTCCGCCGCTTCTGGAAAGAAGAGTTCGTCATAAAGAGTCCCTCTTTCTCTGTAAAGTCGGTCAGCTGCTGGCCTCTTGGGTTCCGTTGCCCTATTCCAAACTTCCCTACCCTTAGCTCGCCGTTCTCTCTTGTGGTTAGTTTTACATTGAAGTCTTCCATTAACATCGTATAGTGGGTTTTGGAGGAATGCATGACTTTAGAGATATCCTCATACATTTCCTACACCTCCTTGGGATGTGCCAAGGTTGGTGCGTACACCTGTATGACCTTTAACGCATACCGTTTGGTGATTCTGAGTATAAGATACGCAACCTTCATCGACACACTCACAATATTTACTACGTTGTAAATGAGAGATTTGTGAACGATAAATCCTACGACTCCTTGAGAAGGATGGTGGATGGATGGATGGCTTTCCCAGTGATAAAACAAATTACCAGATCCTCTCCCTCTCTTCTATCCCAACGCAACTTGTCTTTTTTTTTTTCAAGCTCCAAGATCTTCTCGTCAATCCTCAAGGTACGTGCGTTGTATGTTGCTAGGTCGAGTCATCTTAGGTGGCAAATGAACCTCCACCGGAGACTCTTAGCACCCCTTTCACCCGTCGTTACCATGGTCACCACCGTAGCCAGGAATAGTGGAGCCACCGGGGACTGGGGGAGGGGGGTATTTTTTAACTGTCGTCATGCAGGTATATTGCCTTAGTTGCCACGCTTGGCGAGCGGATTGGCAACCGCAGTTCTTTTTTTTTTTTAATTTGCTGTTTTCAGAAAGATGCTGCTGCCCATCCTCTGTCTCATTTTCGCAAATAATTATTCATTTATATAAATATTCCTAATAATATCCCTTTATTACCAAATAAATTTTAATTCACAAATAAAATGAGGATATCCGCATTAAAACTAGAGTAACCGACATAGTCCAACAGAATAGTGAGCTGAAGTGGCAATGGGCTGGCCATATATCTCGAAGAACCGATAACCGATGGGAAAAAAAATTCTAGAGTGGCAGCCTCGTATCGGTAGGCGAAGTGTAGGGCGACACCCCACTAGATGGAGTGACGACCTGATAACACATGCAGGAAGTTGATGGATGCTGGTGGCTCAGGACCGTGTTTGTGGATTTCCTTGAAGGAAGCCTATGTTCAGCAGTGGACTTTTGAAGGGCTGTAATGAAGATGCTGATGAATCTTTTATTTAAAACGCGATTTCTCAGTTGAATTAGTTTTGTGTTACGAATAACTTCACCTCACACCCAACTAGCGATATCTGGTGAGCAAAAAATTGTTAGCCCACATTGGGACGGATGGTGACGCCTAACTGTTAACTAGGCAGTATTTTCGTCTACGTATATTTACTATGGTATGTTAAATATATATATACATGTATAAATGATCGCGGATCATCAATCCACCAAGCGTTGCTATTAATAATAAAATAAAATAATGATGAACCAGAAGTGAATTCAAAAAAATCTGTAAAGTAAACAATTAGACGCGTAAGTTGAAATAAATGTTTCTCACCTCATTGAAAATGTCTGCCATTTTGTGGTAAATGGATTCATCTACATTTTGATTTAAAATTTCATTCACAAATTGTCGAATTAAGTTCATGTCGTTTATGCATATAGTATTTACGTCAGGTAGTAAATGCCAACAAGGTAAATTGCATCGTTTCTCTGCGCTGTCTATAACGTCATCTGGAATATTGAAGGACGCTTGTATCTGAAATAATAAATTATTATTATAATAATAAAAAAAATCTTCACAGAAGTATAAAATTACACATGAATACATAGTCAATAATGTTGAAAACAATCAGCGACCTTTGTGCGAGACTAGGGTCTATACTAGGATGATCCCTGTGTTATAAGACCACCAGCGTTATCACCTGTTGTCACCTCTGAGGACTAAGTTGGAATGCCTCGTTTCCATTAAATAGGGTTTTTAGTTGTCTGCACTTACCGTACGAAACATAGCAGCCGTAAGCTGCTATTCTACCCTGGTATTCTTTGCGAGCATGGTCCTTTCCCGGAGCCGACCCATTCGTGCTACAACTATACCAGTAATATAGCTGCAGCTTGGCTCTACCACGTAAATCCACCTGATAAAGGCAAGTTCTTTCTACAGTGGGAGGACGCCATCTCTATTTACAGTCTGATGAAGAAGAAACGAGATTAACATAAAATTGGCGCTTACTAAAAGACTTGAATAATTGTTGATTTTGGTGTGATGTTAGGATATTGATAACTGATTACGGCTTATGATTTGTCATTAGTAGAAGCAGACGTACAACGCACAAAAATCAAAAAGATACCCGCATGGAATACGCTTCCCCTCCCATTTATCCTCACCGCCTGCCTATTCACCCTCATCGCTCTCACTTTGCTGTGACAAAATCCTAGCCAGGACTCAAGCTAATTTTTGCGGGTACTATTAGATGGATGGGAACATATTTTAATACAATTTTTAATCATCATTATCATTACAGCCATTCACAAGTCCACTGCTGAACATTGGCCTCCCCCAAGGAATGCCACAAAGTACGGTCCTGAGCCACCTGCATCCATCAACTTCCTGCATGTCTTACCAGGTCGTCACTCCATATAGTCGAGGGGTGCCCTACACTTCACCTACCGGTAAGAGGCTGCCACAAGAGAACCTTTCTTTCCCTATCGGCTGTCGGTTCTTCGAGCTATATGGCCGGCCCACTGCCACTTCAGCTTACTAATCCGTTGGGCTATGTCGGTTACTCTGGTTCTACTCCGGATATCCTCATTTCTAAGTTTTTCACGCAGAGAAACCCCGAGCATAGCCCTCTCCATAGCTCGCTGTGCGACCTTGAGCTTCCTCATATGGCCAGCAATGAAGAACCACGTCTCAGATCCATAAGTCATCACTGGCAACACGCACTGGTTGTACAATTTCGTTTTAACGTTTTGAGGTATGTCTAACGAGAAGATGTGTCGTGGTTTCCCGAACGCTGCCCAGCCGAGTAGAATCCGTCGATTGACCTCTCGGTCGTAGTTGGACTTACCTAGTCCGACTATTTGTCCCAGGTAAACATACTCGTCAACAACTTCGAGCTTAGTGCTCCCAACAACTACCGGCATAGGTGTGACATGGACGTTAAACATGATTCTTGTTTTGTCCATGTTCATCTTAAGACCTATACGTTGGGAGACACTATTGAGTTCATTGAGCATAGTGCTTAGGTCCTCTAGCAATTCTGCCATAAGGACTATATCGTCAGCAAATAGAAAGTGAGTGATGTTGATACCGCATAATTTCCAGTCCAGCAGCTTGAAAACCTCTTCCAATGCAGCGCTGAAGAGTTTCGGGGATATAACGTCACCCTGTCTTACACCTCTCTGCAGTTGCATAGGTTTCGTACTCTGATTCTGTACACGGATACCCATCGTAGCCCTACTGTACAAGCACATCAACATTTCGATATACCGACAGTCAACTTGGCATCGCTGAAGGGACTGCAGCACCGCCTATATTTCAACGGAATCAAAGGCTTTCTCATAGTCCACATACGCCAGACATAGTGGAAAATTGTACTCCTCGGACTTCCATACAATTTGCCGAAAGGTATGTATGTGGTCTATGGTGCTAAAACCTTTTCGGAAACTGGCTTGTTCAGGAGGCTGGAAGTCGTCAAGTCTGCGTGTGAGACGATTCGTAATAACTCCCGAAAACAGCACGTGGACGTGGCTCAGAAGGGAAATCGGTCTGTATTTCTTCAAAAGAGCGTTGTCACCTTTCTTGAAGAATAAGACCACCGACTTTCGCTCTACGCCTGCGGAGTAGTGCCACCATGGAGGACGGAATTAAAGAGCCTCTGAAGGACTTCAAGTACCGGTTTTCCACCCGCTTTCAAAAGCTCTGCTCTAATGCCATCCTCGCCTGGTGCCTTGCCGTTTTTAAGGTGCTGGAGAGCCATTCTAATCTCGCTCAGACTGACGTCCGGGATATCTTCGGTATAGTGTAGGATAAGACTCGCTTTTGGATCGTTACTCCCACTTGCGTGTGGCTTCAACGATGACGTGTACAGCTGCCCATAGAACCTCTCAATCTCACTCAAAATCTCAGGTGTCCCGGAAACGATGCTGCCACGTTCGGTCTTCAGCTTTGACAGTTGGATCTTTCTGACAGACAGATCTCTAGCAAAGACTTTGGAGCCTTGGTTCCGCTCAATCGCTTCGTCAATACAAGCTATATTTAAGTTGCGTAAGTCCCGCAGCATGCAATTGGAAATCTCTCTGTTCAGTTGCCTGTATGCTGTCAAATCTGTTGAAAAATGTAGCTTCATCTTCCGTCTAACAGCCGTGAGATTAAGAGTGTGATCGGAGAGTTTTTGCGTTCTTCTGCGGCAGGTCTTGTATAACTTAGCTCCGATTGCATGGAGAGTTTCCACGAGCTTATCATTTATATCGTCCACTTCATTGCCATCTTCCAGCCACTGAAAACTGTTTCGTAACTCGAGCTGAAAGGTTTCGGGACTTTGGAACAGAGCACGAGGTGGACGGAGCGTTCACTTCATTAGACAAGACCTCTCCAACTTAACGTTTAGGTTTAGTGTGCCTCTAACCATTCGGTGATCGTTACCAGTTTTCACCCTCGCGATCACGGAAACAACACTGAACAGTTGTCGTCTGGTCGTCATAATGAAGTCAATCTAATTTTTTTTGTCAAACCGTCGGGGCTCAACCAGGTCCACTTCCTGTGGGGCCGCTTCTGGAAGAAAGAGTTCGTTATAAAGAGTTCCTCTTTATCCATGAAGTTGGCCAGCTGGTGGCCCCTTGGGTTTCGTTGCCCTATTCCGAATTCCCCTACTTTCAGCTCACTGTTCTCTCTCGTGCCTAGTTTTGCATTGAAGTCTCCAATTAACACCGTATAGTGGGTTTTGGAGGATTGCATGGCTCTAGAGATATCCTCATACATTTCCTCCACCTACTCATCGGGGTGTGCCGAGGTTGGTGCGTAAACCTGTATGACCTTCAGCGAATACCGTTTGGTGATTCTGAGTATAAGGTACGCAACCCTCGCCGACACACTCTCAATCTTTACAACGTTGTTAACGAGAGACTTGTGGACGATAAATCCGACACCTCCTTGGGATAGATGGTCGCCCTCCCGGTGATAGAACAAGTTACCGGATTCGAGGATTACCGTGTCCTCCCCCTCTCTACGGACCTCGGATAATCCTATAATATGCCAGCGTAACTTGTCTATCTCTTCTTGCAGCTCCATGATCTTTTCATCAGTCCTCAGGGTGCGCACGTTGTATGTTGCCATGTCGAGTCGTCTTAGGTGGCAACCGAACCTCCACCGGAGATTCTTAGCACCCCCTGCCACGCCGTTACCATGGTCGTCACCGTAGCCAGGAATAGTGGGGCCGCCGGAGACTGGGGCCGTTTATTATTTTCATTTCTCATGGGGGGTATATTGCCACAGTTGCAACGCTTGGCTAGCGGGTTGGCAAACGCAGTTTTTTTTTAAATAACATATCTTTATTTCAAATACTAGGTCATTTGGTACCTTACCGTTTCTATCAAACAGGCTACTGTGTAAGCTTGATGCAACATTTTCTCGTTTATATTCTCTGGTTTTTCCATTAACTCGTAAATATACAGCAGGAGCTCTCCCTGAACAGGTGATTTATTTAATGTTTGGTATTCTGAAATCTATTGCAAGTGTTATTAGTGTATAAAATATTATATTAGTGTTAAAAAATTATATAACACGCTTTAGTCATGAGATGTGAAGACCTTTGCAAAATACCTGATAATAGTCATGAAATTATTGTATTGTATTTAGTTTTTAATATATTTATAAAGTTTGAGATTATTGGGATGTTTGGAAATAGATGATGAATGAACAATGAATTACATAATATATACATTTCATTGATACATATATACAGATAAAAGCACGTTAAAAGGAGCTGTAGTCGGTCACTGGTGGCTTTTATATGTATGAGGCTTTTTTGTTACAAAACATATTAATGGAATTGATTGCAAACTGAATTATAGTGTTATTTGCCGAATGATATTGGATATCAGTTGATATCACCATTTGTTTTCAAAACAGATTTTTGTTACAAATCTTTTAAGTAAATTTCATCACTTTTTGAGTGGATTAGTATAGAATGCCTCTAAGTATTGGGACTAAAAATTATTAAATATGTGAGATTATAATAACTCCACGTACAGTACCTTTTTAAGTCGGTCCTTTACAATTTTTTCGTTTAGATTTTTGTTACGAGCAATCGTGGTGTCAATGAGTCTGGGATAGAAACTTTGGAATTCGGATAAAAATTTCGGCGATATAGTTGTTGGTGCTTTTTGAGCGGGTACGGCCCTGCAAGTATGACTAAATAATTTTATTTGTATATAAATGTATTACATAACTTAGTATTGCCGTTCAGTGGCTTATAAAGGGAATCCATTGTGCACAATGTATTCTGCTCCTGGGAGAATTTTGTCCCTCATTTCTCGTAAGAAGCGACTATGATAAGCCGAAACGATCTTATGGCTTCCGATAGATGGCGATATAATCATCTCTTTATGCTAAACGTGAAATACATAGACCAGTAAAAGGCATCAAAAGTGCTCACGTATGATACTGCGATCGTCAAGCCGACTGCCAGGTGTAACGATTAAATACTCTTTGCTACGTCAATGTTCACACCTATTAAACTTTTCATAGGCATTAGCCTTTCATAGGCTTATAAAGAAGAAGAAAAAAAAATAAAACAAAAAGAAATTACGTAGCAGTAGATTTTAACAGTTAAAAATGGACACACAAATACCTTGTTACAACAAATAATCATTTCGGATTTGGATACTTGTCTTTGTGTTCGGAATTTGAAAATTAGTCTGTGTACAATCTACGAGTATGTTGTAAAACGCCTCAGGTGGTATTCTAAGTGTGGAGCAAACTTTAAACATAAAAAATTAAGCAAAAAAAAATCATATAAAAATATATATTATCTTTATGAGTTACAGTATAATAGTAAGTATTTGAATTTAAATTTTTAAACGATTTGCGCTCGGTAACAAATGAGAAGTCGTTACAATTTCTTTAGAATTTCAAATAGTAAATACTGGCTGGTACAGATGGAATACCAGTAAGATACTTAAAAATTAGAAAAAAAATCTTTTGTTCTAAAAAACATTAATATAAATAACTTATTACATTATTTTATTCAATTTATAAAATAAAATATATACCAGAACAATAAAGCTAAAACTAAAAACCTTAAAAAATATAATATAATAACTAAATTATATTATTAAAAAGCAGTCCGTTAAGGCAAGATTCCCACGAAGATACTGGCAGCGTTCCACCTTTGAATAGCTATACTAATTCTTTGTCCGAGGTAACTGCCAGCTCTTCGGTCACCTGTGATGTCGACTAACCTTTATGCTGTTTCCTTAAAAAGCCTTATAGCGCTAAGAAACCACGAACCAAGGGTCTCGACACCGAATGGGACAAAATCATGTTCGGAGCCTAGACCCCTATTGTTATTTGCATACTTTAAGCTTTTTTTGCCGCTTCACAAGCCGCACCAGCTCTGTTGTTGGTTACATGTAGATGGGAAGGGGCCAGCGTGTCTGAACAGGTTGCATTCCATACCAGCACCCGGCCTATCTTCCATGGAATCAAACTCATACCGTCCGATCTCTTGCCATCGTCTCTTGAAATACCAGACGGCTCAAGTAGACTTGGCACGTTGTTGATGTCAAGGGACCGTTGTATGATATCGTTAAGTGCGGCATGTCTCGAGAAGCGGCCTGCACTTTTTGGCATAACAGTCCGTGATGTTCTAGCTTGTTGACATCACTGCCACAGGGACTATTTATGAAGAGCGCATACCGGAACACAAGCCGTAGACAGGTTGCGATTCGGAGCGTGTCAGGCTCAAGAATGTTCCTGTATTTGACGAAGGTTACACGTGAAGCCAGTAGCCGGCCTCACCCACGGCCAAAAGCCTAGTACGCGCCGAACCTGTACTACAGCTCAAAAGATTATCTTAAGTCAATTTGCAGTTTATGTCGTCCCAGCCCCTCTGTGAATTTGGAGAAACTGGAAAATTTTGACCTGGGCTTACAATTAAGAAAGCGTTTCTAGCTTCTTCCATGCCGATCGATGCCCTTAAAATTCTATTTATGAGATTAGCTTAAACATTAATTGGTCGTTTGCTAATTTTTTTCCACTTTGCTGTATGTTGTGGCGAATATGTATGTTGGGGAAAATGGAGAACTATGACCAGATAGATGTTTTTCTTTTTGATTTTGTTTTGATTGCACGTCTTTTTGTCTCGGGTAAACTATGAGCTAGTACGTTAAATTTATTTCTTTATATAAAATCCACAAATATGATAACAATAAACAATTAGTAAATACGTGTAACTAACCATCGTGGACAATTTCTTGATATTTGCAATAAATTTCTACCGTAAGCCATTGTGATTATAAGAGGTTCTATGTAATATAGAGGACCACTACAATAAAAACTTCTTTTAAGTTCTAGAACTGAATATAAACTAATTGTGTTTGTACAGTGCTTGTGCATATATATTAATTCAGTCAAAGTGATTGCACATTAAAATTGCAGACTTGATTTAATGCTAATTTATGCCATAATTTATATTTTGGTGGTCTGTTGCAGAAATATGTCAAAAGTATAATAAATTTATAGACATATATATGTATAAACATAAAAGCAATATCTACGAATGCAGATTATAGTACGAAAACTATCGAATTATTCAAGATACATTCATTAGGTTTTCCAACAGTATAATTTATTTGCCTTGTATTCACGTGGACGTAGTAGTTGCCTTTACATCATATGAAATATGGTAACTTTAGAAACACCAGCTTCTAAAAATACAGTGAAAAAAGTATAACTTGACATTTAAAACTGACACACACTGGTAAACAGTTATATAATACAAAAGAAAAAAGTTAAAGGAACAAGTCGGAAAGTTATTAATTAAAAGTCGATTACCGTGCTTAAAGTAGTTAAAAAATGTTATTATATTGTAGAAATGTTGCTTAACAAGGGATAGTTGTTTGAATATATCTCATATTATTTTCACTTTCTTTTTCATCAAGAAACCGATTGAAATCAAGGTCAAAAATTCTTTCTTTCTTCTTATTTAAATGTTTTCATACAAAAAGGCATTGTCATAGTCCATGTGACATTTGATAAGCGAGATTTTAATGAGAACTAAATAATCTTCCGCCCACCAGATGTCGCTATCTGGGACTGAGGTGAATTTTTTGTTACGGATTGTTATTTAAATGAGAAATTAGTTTTAAATAAATGTTTATCAGTTTCTAGAGTATTATATTAATACAGACCTCTGCTATTTAAATTTTTATAATATACATCAAACAATGTCTTAGTGATTTGCTCTTAAACTTTATAGTTTAGTTTAATTTTTTTTAATCTAATTACTAAAAATATAAATAATATTAGAGAAAAAATCTTTAATCCGAGCATAGCCCTCTTCATAGCTCGCTGAGCAACCTTGAGCTTTCTCATACGGCCAGCAGTGAAGGACCGCGTCTCAGTTCCATAGATCATCATTGGCAACACGCACTGGTTGGTTGTACAGTCTCGTTTTCAAGATTTGAGGTATACCTGACGAGAAGACTTACCGTAATTTTCCGAACGCTGCCGAGCCGAGTTGAATCCGTTGATTGACCTCTCGGTTGAAGTTGGACTTACCTAGTCGGACTATTTGTCCCAGGTAAAGATACTCATCAACAACTTTGAGCTTAGTGCTCCCAGCAACTACCGGCATAGGTGTGACATGGACCTTGTTTTGTCCATGTTCATCTTAAGACCTATCCGTTGGGAGGCACTTTTGAGGTCATTGACCATAAATAAAAGTTTACAAAATGAACATTGTCAAAGTACGAAAAACAGTTTCGTGTGACGAGTACAAACACATTTACATACAGACAATAAAAGAAAAATAATTGTTTGTTCATATTTTTAATCTTAATATAAAATAAGCTGTACCCGCGGCGTAGCTCGCGTATGTAGGTTTTACTGAAAGAATTTGACGTTCAGGTAAGAGAATATTAAACGGTTTATATCATTACTGTATCAATAAGTGGTAACTGTTGGCGCCATCTAGTTTATTTTATATAATGCATTATTTCTTTTTCTAAAATTACCCTCCTTTAAGTTCCTATATTTTCGGACGTTCGTATCTTTTCACCCGCACGCCAAGTATGTAATGAGAGAACGCTAAGAATAGTCACGCAAGTCGGTTAATTGAAGGAGAAGCAACCGCGCCGCATATAAATACTTTATAAGACAATCAAATTAGTGATTAGTGAAGTTTTGTGTCCGCAAAAGAGAGGAAGAAGCGTTAGGTCGTCTGTACTTGGTGAAACCTGCCTCCGGAGCGTGGAGGATCTACGAGAGCGGCGGTGACAAGGTAGGCGTGCAATTTATTTAACGAAAGCCCTTTCTCTCAACCCATTCTTTTACAGTCCAGGATCGAAGACCACAAGCTTCGCTAGTTAAACTCTCTCTCCAAACCTTATTTTTTGGTCCATTTCGAGCCGCATTCTCCAACATATTTTTGGTTCATTGCGAGCCAGATATTACCGCATTTTTATACTGTATAACTAGCTTTATTTTTTCACCCACGTGGTGGTTACCCTCTATCCTTACTTCGCAAATTGCTGCTTTATAAATTCAATAAGAATTTCAAGCTTCCCATCGCCCTTATTAGTAGTGTTGCCTACATAATCTACATAATATATTATATTTACCGCTTAGGCATACTATTAATTGTATTTCTACACTCAACCTATTACCATACATATTATATACATATTAACTATACATATATTTCTCAAATACACATTATATACTTAATTTATTGGTAGACATTACATTAACAAAGTGTTAAATAAAGTCACTCAATGCATCACTAATATTATATATTTTCTTAATTGTACAAAATATCACTAAATCTAAACAAGGTTATAGATATCCACAATAACAACAATGTACATTAGACACACAGAATAACGAAATAAGTATAACAATTCCTATCAATACTCACAATTTATCTTCCATGTACGTATTCTCTACTCAACAGTTCTTGCAAAAATACCCCCACAAGCCGCCGACATCTGTATTTTATAGGCTTGTAATTTACCATTGTAAAACTACAGATGGCGCCGCTTGTTTGATTTCCGTTACAAGTTTCCAATAAAATAGGATATTATTACGTGTATTTTTACATTATAAAACATGATTTATATTTATTTTAATTATCTTAACAATGTTACATCACAGTTATAAATATGAGCGAAAATAAATAGCTCAACTAAATCTAAAATATTAATGTACCCGCTATTGTAAGATTTTATTTTTTTTTAAATTTAGAAAACGAAAGATTTAGAATGTGTACACTAAAGGCAGGAGGTTTAATATTTCTTTAGAGTTTTCTCCAGACCAAAGTGACCAATGTAATGGACTGTATTAATTGACTACGCTAGGGGACTGCTTAAAGAAAAGATGGTACTGTCGAACTATACTGTATTCAAACTATTTACAATGCGGCACTATTAACTACACTATATACAGAGGGGAGTCTTCTTAATTCCTATGGAGTCTTGATTTCTCTTGCTGTTTCTTCTCTTCGAGTGCCGCTTCCGAAATGAACCACTCATAGACCAAAACGCCCTTCTTATATCCCGCAAGAGAGCGTCTCGGTTTGTGAGTAGCGTCGTAAGGCGATGGCCGCGCGCTGATTGGTCAGCGACATCGCGTGATCTGTTGCCGGTGTGCGGGGTGCGCGGGGCGCAACGGGGTGTGAAGGGGCGACGAGGCAGCGGCCTCCTTCGCTGTCCGCTACATCCTCCCTCCGGCGTAGCCTGCGAGCCTAAGCTTCCCTCGGGAGGACGGCGATCTTCCTGACGGGCCGCCGCAGCACTCCGCCCTTGGTCCTGACCTCGACGTTGCGCACCACGCCGTCTGGTCCAGTAAATGTCTTCGTCACGATACCCCGCGGCCACATATTTCTTGGCAGGTTGCTGTCCGCAACCACGACGAGGTCCTCTTCTTGAATTTTGGCGCTGCTGGGCATCGCCGGAGTCCTCGCGCGCAACCAGCGTCGGCAGGTATTCCTTCACCCAGCACCTCCAGTACTTGTCGGCAAGCCCCTGCGCCGCTCTCCACACCCGATGATCCATGGGTGTGCACGGCGCGGTGACTGGTAGGCCCGATGGTCCCAACAGTAGGAAGTGGTTGGGTGTCAGCGCCTATTCGTCGTTGATGTCGACCGGTATTCACTGCGTTCTCTGCTTCTGTCAGGAGTGTTGCCAACGTCTATTCCCGTGGGCTCTTCTGATGTAGAGTGGCTTCGAGTGCGGTTTTCACTGAGCGTACGAGACGCTCCCATGCGCCTCCCTGATTAGGCGCACCCGGTGCGATGAATTTCCATTCAATTCGCCGAGTCAGCGCGTAATCCTTCAGCTGCGGTGCCCACTCTTCTATCGCCCGTTGCAGTTTTGTATTTGCCCTATGAAAGTTTGTGCCATTGTCGGAGTAAATAACCCGTGGCCAACCACGCCTAGCCACCATGCGCCGCAATGCCGATATCGCCGAGTCCGCGGTCAGAGAGTAAACTATTTCTAAATGCACTGCGCGCGTCGTTAGGCACGTGAATAGTGCCACCCACCGTTTTTCGTGCCATCATCATTCATCATCATTACAGCCCTTCACAAGTCCACTGCTGAACATAGGCCTCCCCCAAAGAATGCCACAAAGCACGGTCCTGAGCCACCTGCATCCATCGACTTCCTGCATATCTTACCAGGTCGTCACTCCATCTAGTGGGGGGACGCCCTACACTTCGCCTGCCGGTACGAGGCTGCCACTCGAGAACCTTTCTTCCCCATCGGTTGTCGGTTCTTCGAGCTATATGGCCGGCCCATTGCCACTTCAGCTTACTAATCCGTTGGGCTATGTCGGTCACTCTAGTTCTACTGCGGATATCCTCATTTCTGAGTTTATCACGCAGAGAAACTCCGAGCATAGCCCTCTCCATAGCTCGCTGAGCGACCTTGAGCTTCCTCATCCGGCCAGCAGTGAAGGACCACGTCTCAGTTCCGTATGTCATCACTGGCAACACGCACTGGGTGTACAGTCTCGTATTCAAGTTTTGAGGTATACCTGACGAGAAGATGTGCCGTAATTTCCCGAACGCTGCCCAACCGAGTTGAATCCGTCGATTGACCTCCCGGTCGAAGTTGGACTTACCTAGTCGGACTATTTGTCCCAGGTAAACATACTCGTCAACAACTTCGAGCTTAGTGTTCCCAACAACTACCGGCATAGGTGTGACATGGACATTAAACATGATCTTTGTTTTGTCCATGTTCATCTTAAGACCTATCCGTTGGGAAACACTATTGAGGTCATTGAGCATAGTGCTTAGGTCCTCCAGCGATTCTGCCATAAGGACTATATCATCGGCAAATCGAAGGTGAGTGATGTACTCGCCATTGATGTTGATACCGTATCCTTTCCAGTCCAGAAGCTTGAAAACATCTTCCAATGCAGCGGTAAAGAGTTTCGGGGATATGACGTCACCCTGTCTTACACCTCTCTGCAATTGGATAGGTTTCGTACTCTGGTTCTGTACTCGGATAGCCATCGTAGCCCTACTGTACAAGCACTTCAACATTTCGATATACCGACAGTCAACTTGGCATCGCTGAAGGGACTGCAGCACCGCCCAAATTTCGACGGAATCAAAGGCTTTCTCATAGTCCACATACGCCAGACATAGTGGCAAATTGTACTCCTCGGACTTCTGTACAATTTGCCGAAGGGTATGTATGTGGTCTATGGTGCTAAAGCCTTTTCGGAAACCGGCTTGTTCGGGAGGCTGGAAGTCGTCAGGTCTGCGCGCGAGACGATTCGTAATGACTCTCGAAAACAGCACGTAGACGCGGCTCAGAAGGGAAATCGGTCTGTACTTCTTCAAGAGAGCGTTGTCGCCTTTCTTGAAGAACAAGACCACCACACTTCTGCTCCACGCCTCCGGTGTAATGCCACCATGGACGACGGAATTAAAGAGCTTCTGAAGGACTTCAAGTACCGGTTTTCCACCCGCTTTCAGAAGCTCCGCTGTAATTCCATCCTCGCCTGGGGCCTTGCCGTTTTTAAGGTGCTGGAGAGCCATTCTAATCTCGCTCAGACTGACGTCCGGGATATCATCGGAATAATGTCGGATAAGACTCGCTCTTGGATCGTTACTCACACTTGCGTGCGGCTCCAACGATGACGTGTACAGCTGCCCATAGAACCTCTCAATCTCACTCAAAATCTCAGGTGCCCCGGAAACGATGCTGCCACATTCTGTCTTCAGCTTTGACAGTTGGCGCTTTCTGGCAGACAGATCTCTGGCAAAGACTTTGGAGCATTGGTTCCGCTCGATCGCTTCTTCAATACGAGCTGTATTGAATCTGCGTAAGTCCCGCCGCATGCATTTGGAGATCTGTCTGTTCAGTTGCATGTATGCTGTTAAATCTGTTGAAGAATGTAGCTTCATCTCCCGTCTAACAGCCATGAGATTAAGAGTGTGATCGGAGAGTTTTTGTGTTCTTCTGCGGCGGGTCTTGCAGAACTTAGCTCCGACCGCATGGACAGTTTCCACGAGCTTGTCATTCAAATCGTCCACTTCATTGCAGTCTTCTAGGCACTGAAAACGGTTTTGTAACTCGAGCTGAAAGGTTTCGGGACTTTGGATTAGAGCACGAGGGGGACGGAGCGTTGACTTCATTAGACGAGACCTCTCCAACTTAACGTTTAGGTTCAGTGTGCCTCTAACCATTCGGTGATCGCTGCCGGTTTTCACCCTCGCGATCACTGAGACATCACTGAACAGTTGTCGTCTGGTCGTCATAATGAAGTCAATCTCATTTTTTGTCGAACCGTCGGGGCTCGACCAGGTCCACTTCCTGTGGGGCCGCTTCTGGAAGAAAGAGTTCATGATAAAGAGTCCCTCTTTCTCCATGAAGTCAGCCAACTGCTGGCCCCTTGGGTTCCGTTGCCCTATTCCAAATTTCCCTACTTTCAGCTCACCGTTCTCTCTTGTGCCTAGTTTTGCATTGAAGTCTCCCATTAACACCGTATATTGGGTTTTGGAGGAATGCATGGCTCTAGAGATATCCTCATACATTTCCTCCACCTCCTGATCGGGGTGTGCCGAGGTTGGTGCGTAAACCTGTATGACCTTCAGCGAATACCGTTTGGTGATTCTGAGTATAAGGTACGCAACCCTCGTCGACACACTCTCAATCTTTACAACGTTGTTAACGAGAGACTTGTGGACGATAAATCCGACACCTCCTTGGGACAGATGGTCGCCCTCCCGGTAATAGAGCAAGTTGCCGGATTCGAGGATTACCGTGTCCTCCCCCTCTCTTCGGACTTCGGATAATCCTATAATATGCCAGCGTAACTTGTCTATCTCTTCTTCCAGCTCCACAATCTTCTCGTCAGTCCTCAGGGTGCGTGCGTTGTATGTTGCCAGGTCGAGTCGTCGTAGGTGGCATTCGAACCTCCACCGGAGATTCTTAGCACCCCCTGCCCCGCCGTTACCATGGTCGCCACCGTAGCCAGGAATAGCGGGGCCGCCGGGGACTGGGGGCCGTTTATTATTGTCATTGCTTCATGGGGGGTATATTGCCATAGTTGCCACGCTTGGCGAGCGGGTTGGCAACCGCAGTTTTTTTATTGTTATTTTGGCTATTATCAGGAAGATGCTGCTGCCCATCTCCTGCCTGTTTCCCTTTGTCGCCTTTTACGACACCCACGGGAAGATATGGGGTAGTGGATATTCTTAACCGCCACTACACGGCAATCGTGCCATCGTCCTATTGTAACTGTCAGAGGCCCGAAATAATCGATTCCGGTATACGTGGTCGCGCAAACGCCCCTAACCGTTCGGGTGGTAAATCTCCTGTAACCGCAGGCCGTGGTGTCGCCTTCTCCACAAGCAGCTTTACGAATTGGTGGCGTCCGTTCAATATGATGGGTCTCTTAATTTGGCCGTCCACGTCGGCTGCGTCGATCCTTCCCCTGGCTCGTAGCACTCCATCTTCCAATATGGGGTCGAGCTTCCTCAGTGCACTGCCGGTGGCCAAATTATTTCCCCGCTGAAGGCGGCTGATGTCTTCAGCGAAGATTTCACGTTGGCTGGTGTACTATTAACATCCGTTCTGCTCTCTGGATGTGCTGCAATGTCAATCCTTGTGCCCTTCCTCGTGCCGTATCGACGAACTGTAGTACTCGTGCTGTGGCCCTGATCAATCTCTCGTAGGCAGAGAATCGTTCTATGTTTGGCAGGTGTGGATCGTCCTGGGTGTCGCTCTGGTGTGCCACGATTTCCTCCAACTCTTCATCATCCCCTGCCTTCTCTTCCTGTCGGTGAGGCCATCTGTTTTCGTTCTCGTAAAGGAATGACGGTCCTGTAAACCACTTATCGCTTTCTTCTTTGGTTGCGAAATTCATACGCGTTGCTTGATCCGCTACGTTTTCCGCAGTTGGTATCCACCTCCATTGCTCGGGTGATGTCTTCTCAGCTATCTCCCCTAACCGGTGAGCCACGTATGGAGTGTAACGCGCCGTATCATTCTGTATCCAGTGGAGCGCCGTAGTAGAGTCCGTCCAATATACGACCCTATCTGCTACCACTCTGTGTCCGCCTTGCACGAATTTCGCGAGTCGCGCGCCTATTAAGTTCGCCTGCAACTCTAATTGCGGTATACTTAGCGCCTTGATCGGAGCGACTTTCGCCTTAGCCGTTATGAACGTAGACCTGGCCATACCGTCGCGATGCATATTCGCCTTATCGTCGCGCGGTTGGTTGCCTATTACTCCCCCCGTAGGAGCGTAGCGTCTCGGTAGTCGTGAAACCTTCCTAACCGGACTGGCGAGCGCCTGGATGTCCTCATCTGACCGTCCGCTAGTGCTTGCTACGTGTAATACGGTCTCGCCGTCTTCCCTACACGTTAACCGCGGCACGGTTCCCTGAATTACCCACCCTAGTAACGTTCGTGCAGCTATGGGCTACCTTCGACGTCCTATTCTCAAATCACGGGTAATTATTAAATGCCAATTGTCGGCGCCTAATAACAATCTCGGCTTCGCGTCGTCGTAACACACCGAACTCGGTAAGTCACGTAAGAGCTTCAACCGTAAGAACTCCCTACTCACAGACTGCGAGCCTATCTTTAAATCTGCTATCGTTCGCGCGCTTAAATTATACATCTCGTTGCGCGTCTTGCCATGTATCCCTATATTAACTAACCTACTATTGGCCTCGCGTTGACTATTACTTCAAAGTGTTATTTCTCATTAGAGTCATGGGGTCTCGCCTCTACCAACTAAACAACTGTTTTTAGAAATGTGAAAATTTAATTACACGATAGTAGTATAATATATAACATAATGTAGTAAAAACGAAAACTATTACAGCTAATTAGAATTAACAAATTTACGGGTTGACCAACTTATAAAACGTACTTGGATCAGTAAAAATTGTACGATGTTATTTTGGTATTTTCTAAAGAAAAACTTTAAAGCAGATACAAACTTCAATTATTCTTAAAAATGTGGTTTATGAAATTTCGTTTATATCGGACAGACTTAAAAATTGACTTAAAATCTGTAAAAGTATTGATAATAAATGGTTTTTATTTATTTATACTTTTTTTAAATTTACCCACAGATGTTACTGTTCACTTTTAATAAACAGCATTAAAATCTTTATAATGGTGCGCAGCTCAAATTAGTTGTTTCTTAAGAGATCGTGGTAGAACCCAAGTTGCTCGCGTACTGTGAAATTTAATAGCGAGCGCCTTACCTTAGAACTTTCTTCTAGGTGATTCGATTTTGATGATTATTTTTTATTTGAAAGCTGGTATTTCTCATGTGATGTCATATAAATTTGATTAAGATCTGACAGGTCGTTTTTGAGTTCTCCTTGTCCATGTCTGGGTTTTAATTAACCTTGGAAATACCAAGGTTAATTAAAGCATTTGTCTGTATTATTTAGTTACCCATTATTTCTCAGTGATGACGTATTAATTTCAAGTTGATGCAGGTGCATATAAAGTAGGTTTACATATATTTAAGATAATACAATTGTTTAATTTTATAATCGGAGTACCAAAAGGTCAATAAATGCTAAAAAGATTTAATTGCTGATATTTTGTAATAAATTATTCCTGAGGAAAATTTAAAAGGAACGTGGTATTGTATACGAAAATAAAACTTAGGATTCGTTTGTACGAAGAAAAATTTCAAACAATAAAATAAAGAATTAAATACTATTTATATTGTGAAGTTAAAGTATAATAAATTCGTACTAAAACATGGAAATGCTCATTTATAAAGAGAGAATTGTAATTTAATTGTTTCAAAATTTCAAGCAAGAGCATGATGATCAAATTATGATAATAATAAATCATTTAAATTACCTTAATGTTCATTATCTTTCTAATATTTAGTGTAACATCAATAATTGCGTGTGAGATCCAATCAACTAGATAAAATTGTGATTTTTACGTGGTAGAGCCATGCTGCAGCTATATTAGTAGTATAGCTGTAGCACGAATGGGTCGGCTTGACCGGGGAAGGACCACGCTCTCACAGAATACCAGCGTAAAATAGCAGCTTAATGCTGCTGTGTTTCGTATGGTGAGTGTAGAGAACCGGATACCCTTTTTACTGGAAAAGAGGCATTCCATCTTAGTCCTCAGGGGTGACAACGCATCTGCATTTTGATTCGCAAACGAGGATAGATGTAGATGTTTATGGGCAACAGGCAAACCACTTACCATCAGGTGGATTGTGTGCTCGTTTGTCACCCTATCCAATAGAAAAAAATATTTACGCGAACATTGTCCATTGAATAAAACTACTTTTACGATTTCTGTCGTGTTTAATTAACTTATTTTTTATTTTTATTGAATTCACGACATGGTCACGGGGGACTGAGATGATTAACAGTGTGACCTATTGTAGTGTTAGTCATCCGAAATCCTAACAACACCATAGGTCATACTAAGTATAGAAAAAAGACTCATACGAACCGATGTTTAAACGGTGAATCCCACCATCATCCTTCACAGTTAGCTACCGTATGCAAATTTTTGTTACAGAGAGCACGAAGAATCTATGACAGCAAACACCTGGCCGCCGAGCTTCAGCATGTCAAGCAGAGGTTCTGCACGACAACAAGCTTCGGGTCCCTCGCTTACGCCACAGTGACCGAGTAAAGCCGGTCAAAGTCGAGCGTGTGCCTGCTTTACTACCATATGTCAGAGGTGTCACAGACGAGATCGAAGCGAGATTCTATTAGAACATTCTTCAAGCTGCCGAAAAAGATTAGTCAGTTTTTACCATCCGTCAAGTGATATATCCCTCTACAAGCAAGGCAAGCAAAACGAACTATTAAAACTGGCATAAAAGAACACATAGCTGACGTGAAACACCAATGTTCCGGGAAGTCTGCAGTTTGTGATAATACAAGACGGCCGCCATTACATTAGATTTGATAAACCACAAATTCTCGCGAAAGAACATCGAATCCTGCCAAGGATGATACGCGAGGCTATTGATATTAAAAAAAACGTCCTAATTTCAATAGAAAGGGAGGCTGCGTACTATCACCTTCTTGGGATCCTATAATTAATAAAATTAAAACTAAACCCAAGCATACCACTGCAAGTCTTCAAGACAAAGTAATTTCATACTGCGTAGATCAGACCAAAACTAATAATTAAAAAAGCTGAAGGTACTCCGGGTCAACTCTGACATCAGGACTTGCACCCGACACGTTGGGAATTTAATAAAAAAATAAGTTAATTAAACGCGATATAATCCGTAAAAGTAATTTTATTCAATAGATAAGATAGTATTTAAGAAACATATGTATGAAAATCTTAGGGAGTACATTTTATAATAAGATAAAAATATGAACAAACATTTATTTTTCTTTTATTGTCTGCATGTAAATATGTTTGTGTCAGTCAGTCAGATAAAACTGTTTTTCTTACTTTGATAATATACTTTTTGTAAATTTTTATTTATGCTCAATTACCTCAATAGTGCCTCCCAACGGATAGGTCTTAAGATGAACGTGGACAAAACAAAGATCCATGTCAAACTTATGCCGGTAGTTGTTGGGAGCACTAAGCTCGAAGTTGTTGACGAGTATGTTTACCTGGGACAAACAGTCCGACTAGGTAAGTCTAAGTTCGACTGAGAGATCAATCGACGGATTCAACTCGGCTGGGTAGCGTTCGGGAAATTACGGCACAACTTCTCATCAGGTTTACCTCAAAACTTGAAAACGAGACTGTACAAACAGTGCATGTTGCCAGTGATGACCTATGGGACTGAGACGTGGTCATTCACTGCTGGCCGTATGAGGAAGCTCAAGGTTGCTCAGCGGGCTATGGAGAGAGCTATGCTCGGAGTTTCACTGCGTGATAAACTTAGTAAGAAGAATATCCGCAGTAGAACTAGAGTGACCCACATAGCCCAACGGATCAGTAAGTTGAAGTGGCAATGGGCAAAAAGGTGCTCAAATGACGGCCTCGTACAGGCGGACGAAGTGTAAGGCGTCCCTCCACTAGATGGAGTGACAACCTGGTAAGACATGCAGGAAGTCAATGGATGCAGGTGGCTCAGGACCGTGCTTTGTGGCATTCCTTGGGGGAGGCCTATGTTCATCAGTGGACTTGTGAAGGGCTGTAATGAAGATGCTGATGAATCTTTTATTTAAAACGCGATTTCTCAGTTGAATTAGTTTTGTGTTACGAATAACTTCACCTCACACCCAACTAGCGATATCTGGTGAGCAAAAAATTGTTAGCCCACATTGGGACGGATGGTGACGCCTAACTGTTAACTAGGCAGTATTTTCGTCTACGTATATTTACTATGGTATGTTAAATATATATATACATGTATAAATGATCGCGGATCATCAATCCACCAAGCGTTGCTATTAATACTAATCCTATCAATGACTGGAAGAGGCTCACGTCCGAAAAAGAACTGAATTGGATAATTGAAGAAAAAGCAAGAACTGATACAACTTTATAGTAATGAGAGCATCCACGACTTTTTCTACCAATTTTTCTACAAAGTCCCGAAACCTTTCAGCTCGAGTTACAAATCTGTTTTCATTGCCTAGAAGACTGCAATGAAGTGGACGATATGAATGACAAGCTCGTGAAAACTGTCCATGCGGTTGGAGACAAGTTCTGCAAAACCCATTGGTTAAAATATTATAACAATAATATGTTTAATTTCAGTAAACACCATTCCTTGAATGCCATGCCGTTTACGTGGGTCAGACTGGTCGCAACTTCGAGACACGTTATAAAGAGCATTTGGCCGCGTACAGGAATTGCAATCCCGATAAATCCCATTTTGCCAAACATCTTTTGGACACTGGACACAACCTAGCCAACGACCACTCCTTTAAAGTCTTACATACGTGTAATAAAAGGCTGCGGCTGTGCGTGCTGGAACAGTTAGAGATATTAAATAGTAATAATAATACCGTTGCATTGCTGAATGAATAAACAAATGTTACTAACTCACCTCTCTCAAATATCTTTAAGCCTGCTCTCTAATAATAGAGAGCCTCGCAATATGGTCGTTTGTCACCCTCACGGTGATCGGCGATTGGTTGCGTGGTTGGAGGGTGCGTTGCGTGGCGGTTTGTTTTTAATTTTACAAACGGCTGCAGAAGTCCAGCGGTGATTGGCCGCATGTTTTATCGCATGACGCAGTCGCTCGCTTAAGTAGAGAACGGTTGCGTCATCGGTCTGTATAAAAGGCACTTGTTTTGGCTCGCCGCTCACTTAGCAGTTAGCCACCGTAGAGTCTATACCACCTGAGGATGCCTCGTGTAAAGGCGAAACACGTGTCGTAGATAAACAATTTTTAACATCTTTGATATAATAGATAGCTGCAAAGTAACACCTGCTTCTATTAATTATATTAACTGTAATGTAAAGAAATGTATTAATTTCGTTTAATAAAACATTTTCAAAATATAACTTATTGTACTTCTAATTTTCAGAACGATTGGACCGATTGTCTTGACACTGATGGATCAATATCGAGTCAATCTAGTACTGACATCCCCCTTGGATAATGTACGTTTTTTGCAATAGCAGCGCTTCAACACGCTAACACATAACAGCGCAAAATTTTTGAAGAAAACTACGGAAGTTGGGACCCAGAATGTATCAAGCGTATTCTGGAATTGTACAAGGATCTTTACATGCCCAAACTTTACGATGAAGAAATGCAGTCTCGATATAACACGTATTTAAAGAAAGTTGATGCACTTCCTGAAGATGCAACACCATCACCCGACGTCTTTATTAAAATTTTAGTTATTTTTTCGAAGTTACGACGATATTAAATCACGATATTATTATATATAAAACCTGTACAAATTTAGTATTCGCAATGCATTATATTATAGTTAAATCATTAGATTTTTAATAGGCTTGGAAAAAATAGCTTATCATATTTGTTTTTTTTTATTTGTTAATGTTCACACAACAGGACAGTTACCTTAATACAGTGAGCTCATAGAAACGTTCTACTTATTCCATTATTTACTGAAATATTCTCCAGTTGTGGGTCACAACGTATAAGTACGTCTAAACTACTAACTTTTTTCAAAGGAATCGTTAAAAAACTAATGAAACGTATCTTCGAGTAACATTAAGTCTTTGTTTCAAATTGGTTAATTCTTTCAAAATTTATGATTATTATTTTGGACGTTGAGTAATAAAGTGCATTTCAATCTTGTCACTGTAATCGTAAATAATTTATGCAATCATTTTTTTTTTTTCACAAAAATATTCAATGTGCAGACATCTTTTTTTTATAGCATAAGGGTGACAAACGAGCACACAGTTCACCTGATGGTAAGTGGTTGCTGCGGCCCATAGACATCTACATCTATCCTCTGTTACAAATCAAAATGTAGATGCATTGTCACCCGTGATGACTAAGATGGAATGCCTCATTTCCAGTAAAAAGTGCCTCCGGCCACCTGCACTCACCAAGCGAAACGCAGAGGTAAACCTTTACTTCACGCTGGTTTTCTGTGAGGTCGTGGTACTACCCCGGTTCGAGCCGGCCCATTCATGCGACAGCAAAAGCTGCCACGTGGCTCTACCACTGTTAAAATTCTGCCATTTAGATTTTTGTTATATGTAATAGATATTTATGTGAAATAATGTTTATTATGATATACTTTAACCTTAAACATGGGAAACAATAAAAAAGTTAAGTATTACGTTAATGTGAGTGAGAAAATATTTTAGTTACAAAAAGTACAATAGTTACAAGAAGTACAATATTTACAGTTACAAAAAGTGCAAATTATTCCCTTTATACACCGTAAAAATCCGTATAATAGTGGATACTTGGAAATGCGTGTTTATCTATCCACCCGGAACGAGGTGGATAATCGAAGTTCATTTTTAATTGTTCTTCCGACTTCAAACTTTACTTGGGGTAAAAACCCCAAGTAAAGTTCAAAAATAAATTACCCACATAATAATTAACACTTTGAATCATTATTAATTAATATTAATAATTTATCAATAAAATAATTAAATCAAATTAAACTTCCTCGTTTTAAATATTATATATATATATATATATATATATATATATATATATATATATATATATATATATATTAAATTGCTAACATTAATTTAATTATTGAGTAGACGAAATTTGATATCCTAGATTAATTCGTCTCATTTAATCGTCTCTGTTACGATTTATTGTGCGCAAACGTGTCTACAAAACGATTTCAACTTATGACCAGAGACAATAAAAAGTCATGGAAATGTCTTTTGTGTCGTAATAAACAACCAAAAGTCGATAACACAAATACACTAGTGCGTACGCAAAACAGATGCATAGTTTCCAAAACATCGGATGCCTGTGAAAATGTTGAGGGTAATCATGACTACAGTAATGTCACTATGCGAACAATGCAAAAAGTTAATGTTGATAACTATGATTCGGAGACCATGCTAAACGTTCAAAATCTCCGCAGAATCATTAAGGAGGAGCTAACAGCTGCTCTAAAATCAGCAATACCGGTGCAAGTATCTGAACAGTTGGAGATAATTAAAGAACTTGCAACTTTCCACGAGTCAATGACATTCTTTATTTGAAAAGAAACATTGCGGAAAAGTCTATTATTATTAAAATCCTTGAAGCCGATAATGAGAAATTGGAGGCATCTGTTCACACTATAAGGAATAATTTGAATGTAATGGAACAATTTGCAAGATCGTCTAATATCGAAATACAATGTCTACCAGAAAATAAAGAGGAAAACATATTAAATACTGTTGTTCAAATAGGAAAAGTTAAAAATTGTAATATTAACGAAACCAATATATCGCACTGTATAAGAATTTCGAAACAAAATCCTCAAAGTTCCAGGCCAAGAGCTGTGCTAGTAAGATTTAATAACCAGCGTATACGTGATTCTTTCATTGCCAGTGCTAGCAAATATAACAAAGAAGGTAAGAGTAAACTCAACACTAGCCTACTAGGAATTGCATCTGATCCACCAAAACCGATTTTCATAGTAGAACATCTGACCGCGGATAACAAAGAACTGCATGCTGCAACAAGGGCCCGTGCAAAAGAACTGCGTTTCAGGTTTGTCTGGGTCAAAAATGGAAAAAAAATTGTGCGGAAAACAGAAAAATCTGAGTGTATTCATATTGTTAACAAAGATATTTAAAAGAAAATTGGGTTTTAATCCGCCGTAGACTATAGTATTTTTATTTCTCTAACTATCAATGTCGCGTGCATAAAAATAGGCAAATTCAATTCACAAAACAAAATTAGACAGTTTAATATAGGTTTGTTAAATGTTTATTCGCTTAATACAGATTGGGATGAATTTTTGGCGTTATTTCGGTTAGCTAAATTTGATGTCGTATGTCTAATCGAAACATGGCTAAAACTGACTCTCATATATGTGCTTATACTATTCCTAGCTATAATCTAATACATAAGTGGTCGTGGTGGCAGCGTAGGTATATATGTGAGGTCCAATATGCGTGTAAAACAACTTAATCACCCTGAGTCCATACTTGAACAATTATATATTGATATTAAAACTAAGCGACACAGTTTATTAATCGGAACTGCATATCGTCCTGAGTGTGTAAGTCAAGAAATTGCAATTGATTCTCTTCATGAATCGTTATCAGTACTAGGATCTAAATACGAGTACATATCTGTTGTAGGTGATATTAATATAAACTGTATAGATCGTAAAAATCTGGTAAACCTACCTTAATGTTTCGAAGTTCTGACTGACTCTTACAAGCTACATCAAATTGTTAACTTGCCGACTCGTATCACGCCGCATACTTCGACACTTATTGATGTCATATTTACTAGAGTTAATCTGGAACCCATTTCGGTAGATGTAGTACATAATGATGACTTAAGTGATCACAGACTAGTAATAGCAACATTTCCTATTAGTGTTCCTAATATAAAACCCCGCACCGTCCAGTATATATCACTGGCAGATAATGAATAATGCAGCTGCATTCACGCCCTGGGAACTAATACTGGAATATAATGACCTTAATGAAATGGTTAACTTGTTCAACTTTCTTATCTTAGACTTAGTATATACTTTTGCCCCTGTATGTACACGTAAATTTAAATGACGAATATTTCTCATTTCTATAATGATATTGGTCATCCATGGATGACCAATATCATTATAGAAATAAGAAATATTCGTAATAAAGCATGTCGTAACGCTAAAATAAGTAATTTCGAATCAGCTTATAAATTCTACCAGGACATGCGCAACCTATATAATCGCGCTGTTCGTGTTGAGAAGCAAGCATATTTTAACCAATTTGTAAATAATAATATTAAACATCCGTCCTTAATGTGGCGTCATATTAATAAAACAATTAAGAGCGGTGCAGGTATATCAATTCCTGTACATCTTTTGGATTCCACACAACTCAATAGATATTTTATAAATAGGGTTCCTGTGTTACCGGTTGATTTAAAACAGTTTTAAAAATTTGAAAGTAATTGTCGTAGTAACTTATCTGAGTTCAATTTTAATAGAGTGACTGCTTAAGACCTACATAACTACGTCTTTTCTTCTAAGTCTAAAGGATATGACGACATTAGCATGAATATGATTAAGCTCACACTACCCTACTCTTTGGTTGCTATTGAAGCCATCGTTAATAAATCATTGTTAGAAGGAGTATTTGCTGATGTTTGGAAGTGCTCATTGATAATACTCTTACCTAAGAAACAAATGATAGACAGCTTTGACGACCTCAGGCCAATAAGTATATTGCCTGTATTGTCAAAAATAGTTGAGAAGTGTGCACAGTCACAAATTACTAGCTATCTGAAAAAGAATGCCATCCTTCCAGATTTTCAATCGGGTTTTTGGCAAAAATTTAGCACAGCTACAGCATAATAATGGACATGGTACCATTCTAGTTCTACTAGATTTCACTCGGGCTTTCGACTGCATTAATATACCACTTTTACTGACAAAATTAAAAAACGTAGGTTTTTCCGAAACGGCATATTCGTGGTTTCAGTCTTACTTCTGCGGGCGTAGTCAAAAAGTAAAATGCATCAATATTGAAGGTACTGCTGATATTTCGGAGCTCCTATCAATTTCTAAAGGCGTTATACAAGGATCCATTCTTGGCCAAACACTCTTCGCCATATACACAGCAGACATAAAAAATGTAGTTCACCACTTCAAATATCACCTCCATGCCGATGACACCCAATTGTACGTCTATACGTTACCAAAAAACGACAGTATTACAACAGCGGTTGCCAGCCTCAATGATGATCTAATAGAGCTTTGGTCAAAGTCTCACGGCCTACTACTGAATCCTAAAAAAAGTACTTGTATAATTATGGGTACACATCATCAGGTTGCATTAATCAAAAAAATTGATCCAACTATCATGATCTGTGGCACAACTATTCCTCGAGAAGAGTGCATTCGTCACTTAGGCCTTAACATGGATGAAGGTTTAACGTTTGAGCAACACGTACAGCAAAAAATAGGAAAATATTTGGATCTTTAAAATCTCTTTACAAAATTCGTTATTTTTTAAAACCAAATATCCGGCTCCGTCTTTGCAACAGCCTAGTCTTGTCACATTTACATTATTGCGACTTGGTATATGGTCCTTGCCTTTCACAGAAAACTATAGGAAGAATACAAAGGGTTCAAAATGCGTGTATGCGTTATTGTTTTGACATACCTAAGACTAACCACATAACTCCTTATCTACTCAAAAATAATATTTTAAATATGGGTTACACCAGAAAACTAAAATATGCTTGTTTCGTACACTCGTTAAATAATTCGCAATCTCCTCATTATTTATATGAAAAATTATCTCCAAAATGTCAAATAACACATTTGAGACAAAGGGGTAAGCTGTTGTGTATATATACTTCCAACTTATAAGCGTGTTAAAGCGAAGGGATGTTTCAAATATGCTGAATCCAAAATTTGGAATAATATAGCTTCTCCTTTACAGGAGATCGTGAATATAAAATCATTTAGAAAGAAATGCAAAGTATGGTTACTTGAACTACAAAAATTGGAGGCAGGTATTAAGTATCATATTATATAAATTTGCCGATTTACATAGCAAATATGTTTGTAAATTTCAGTCTTTTCTTAACGTTGTTTCACGTCAATGCCAAGATCAGGTTAAGATACTGTGTTTTTTAAAAGTTGGCTGTGGCAGAATACCAGCGGTGAACTCAAATCACCACATAGCTGAGCACAGGCCAGTTTGTCTAATTTTTTTAATGTATGTATTTACTTAAGTATGTTGCTAGATCAGCTTGTGATAATTTTTTATACACTTTTAACTACCATGTGTGAATTGAGACAAATAAAACTCTTTATTATTATTATTATTAATGTACATTTGTTATTCGTTTCTACATTTCTTTGCTACAACAGATGTGTTGACGAAAAACTGATTCCAATGAATTTGTAGTCCTGTGAGTTAGGTATGCTAAGGTCTACTAAGTATTTTGATCAGTTTTTATCATGTTTTTATAAATGACTGCACACAGCCAAGGTAAAAAATAGGAAGAAAAATAATATACAAATTCCGATTATCCAGCCCGTCTGGGGAATAAACAAGCGTTACCGAGTATCCACCCTAGGGTGGGTGTTTTAGGGTAGATCAAAGGAATAACCGGATAATATGTCGATAGTGTTGTTCAAATGTATAATGCTACAAGGTAGGTCATGTTTTTTTTCCTGTACAGGTGTCTTCATAATTAGTTGTGATCGCTACAATACCCATAGATGGAATAACTCATATACGAATGTAAACTTTTGCCTGTATTTCTTAAAATATATTAACTATAAAAACTTTATGATGTAGAGCTCTGACGTCAAGCATATCAAAGATTTATGTTGTGCTTTTTTTAAGTAGCGTTCTTTTTTTATAAGAGTCCAAAGTGGTTTGTTGTTTATTTAAAAAGTAAAAACCTAACAGCCTTTATACGTCCCATTGCATCTTCATATTATTGAGTGGGTATTTTTTGGAACAAGGATGGGGTTAGTTTTGTGTTTTATTAATTGGATAACATTGTGGTTTTGTAGAAGATATTTTAAATAAATATTCAAATATTTTTAATGGTTGTGTAATAATTTAAAACAACGCCGACAAACCTTTTTAAACAGTGAAATATATCACAAAATGCAAAAAGTAATATATTTTGCCTTCAGCTACAATAAAATAAAATAATATAAACAATCAACATTTACATGTTTAAATAATTAAATTTACAAAATGTTTAGAAATTCTGACTTTCTTTATTTAGTTTTTTTTTTTAGATTTTTCATCGACCCTCATTATCTGCACACACTATCTGTCCACACTTTCTGAATACGTATTAATGAACTCATTTACTTTCAATTTGTAAAAATCAGGTTCGCTTAATATTTTTTTTTACCACCGAGTATAGAAAAATTTAATAGTGCCATTGTCGGTTTCGACGAGATCGAACTTAGTTTTATCGCGGACTATGTGGACAAGCTTACTTCCTGAGCTACCACGGCACTCCTTCCGTACATTATAATATTGTACTTAGATATATTTCATATTCTCTCGATTTCTGACAAACTTCATTATTCTCCTCATTTAAAAATTATTTAATATTCTGTATGAATTCCCGAAACTTTTATTTTTTAAAGACTTATCGACCTATAATTGCCAATGTGTCTTTTGTTTCCTTTTTATATAAAACTATCATTAATTTCATCCAATCTTCTGAAATATATTCTGTTTTTTTTTTCGTTGATTGAATGGGTTGATCTAGGGACAATCACTGGCATTGATATTTGAAGAAGTTCATTTGTGATTTGATCGGGTCGGGGTGATTTTCGTAACTTTTGCGTAGTAGCAGTTCTTTCTGTTTCTTCTTATAGAACAGAGGGTATGGGTCAGAATCTTGCGTGTCGTCAATCGTAGTCGTAGTTAGTTTTTTAATTTTCGCTTTTATTGTATTGGTCATTATAATATTTAGTAGCAATATTTATTTAATATTTCAAATTCTTTGCTAGAAGATATTTCCTGTTTATCCTTGATTTATTTGGTATCCAAAGTTACTTCGATTCCAACTCTCTAAACACTTTCTTTATTCCGCCTGTTTTTTAAAAAAAATTAACATTGGGGAGTGCTTGGCCTTTTTTCTTTTTGTCTTTCCTTAATTGCTCGTTAATCTTTCTACTTATTTCTGCAATGTTTACGTTTCTCTTAACTTTTCGTGCTCTTTAGAAGCAATTTTGTTTCTTTAAGTAGTTGAGTTGTTTTGATTGATAGTATTGTTTTATCATGTGTGTATACTTTTCTGGCCTCAGTTTTGACGATACTTACAAAGTTTCAATATTTTTCTTGGAACAAAAAATACAAGTAATCAATATTACATAATATTATACAATAAATAATACGATAGATTATAATATAACAAAATATTTTTTTTTATTTCTCGGAGTGTTGCCGGCGTAAGAATATTCACCAACCCATTTCGTGCTGTAGTCATCGTAAGAGGCGACTATACAATGTATATTAGGAGAGTATCCCAATACTTAACAGGCTCACCTAACTTTGCTAGCGCACGTGTATTTTTACTTAATTGATCGATAACGTGTTTTAAAATTACCGATGACTCTTTTGTGACAGGCTCGAGGTTAAATAAATTAGATACATGAGTTTGAATGAGAAAACGTTTATTGTTGAATATTTCACACAGAAGATTCCATGCCAATTCATAGTTACTCGCGGAAAACTGAATAGATTGAAGGACTACAACAGCTGACTCATCCAGAGAAGCAGTAGATACGAGTAACATGAAATTTATTAAATATTATTGTCTATTTCATCGTTAGTGTGAATAAGACTAGTAAAGGTGTCCCGAAACTCTAGCCAATCTTAATATGACCCAGTAAACCTCGGCAACTAAATGGTTGGCTATTTAACTAGCTTATACTGGTTTGTACTGGCATGATAAAACTGGCTCTTCATTATTTTTATTATATTGTGACAAAATATTTTGTACTTTTAACAGTGCCTTATAATACTGTGATTCAAAATCATTACGCTCCGCATGAATATCAACGTTATCGCTAATGCACTCGAGTCTTAATTATACCTTGTCAAATTGGTCGTACAATGACTCAATTTTACCCATATGCAATTGCAACTCACATACCGCCGAAGAATCCAACGAAGAACCGCTTAGCAAATTTAAATAATTTGTGAAAAACGACCTTTAAAACTTCCTCGCTTTTTAATTAAACAATTTTTTCGGTCATACTGAGAGGCTTTTGTTGTTAACCTGGAACGGTATACAATAAAAACTTAAATAAGTAATAATGACAATAAAAATGAAACTAAGAATAATTACCTAATTAATTACAATAAAGGAAATAATTTAAAGTAAAGAAATACAAGTAAAATTAGCTAACAAGTAGTACCTGACGGTATTATAAAATTATTATTAGTATTTACGCATAAAACCTATTATTATACTATTTAAATAAAATTGTTAGTCTTTTGTCCTTCGGGTGCTGGTGTAAAGTCCAAGTTGAATTTTCAAATTGTTGCAACTCGAAAACAAAACGAAACGGTTTAAATAATTTGACTTGCTTCCTTCTTCAATTTAATTATTAATCCAATTAATCTCTTTATAACAGCCTTCGATCCAGGACTATGTGAGGGATTATCTCAAATTTTCAAATAATAAAAGAAACTGATTTGGTATAGAACTATATAATGCGAGAGCCAAGAATACAATGAATCAGCAGGTATTGACAAACATATGACAATGAATAGTACATTACATTTTATATAAAATGCTATAATTATTAACTATAACTATCTAAAGCGCATTGTGTTCATTTTTATTTAAACTATAAATTATTCCAACTATTCAATGACAATTTTTGCCACTTCGCTTGCAAATTTTCAACTGTGAGATAACATTTTAAATGTTACAAGCCTATCCTTCATACGCCATCATCTTATATCACGTTTTAAAACGATTTTTATGTCAAAATAAAATGATTCAAAAATAACAATTCAGCAATATGAAGATGCCTCTGCCCGGGAGTGAAAAATAAACAGAATGTTACTTTACTTTTCTCACATTTTGCACTTTTAATCTTCAGCGCGCATCCTGACTCTACAGATAGACAAACAAACTGACAGACGACGTCTCCAAAAATAAAAATGTTGACATCTGTATCGATAGTATAGTATACTCTAATTGAAATTACAAATAAATATTCAATGTACAGAAATCATCCTTTTATACCTATTTTCTGAGGTACATTTACCGGAAGTCTATCTATTTGTTAGTGCTATTGTTTCAATAACTTATGGTAGTTAGAAGATGAATACTGTATGAGCTTAGGTTGGCTTAACTGACCATTGTGTGCCGTTTATCGGTCCCATAACTCTATTATTATTTGACGACCTTTCATTTGATAACATGCAAGATACAGTTGTTTAGTTATATATTATTTTCTAACAGTGGTAGAGCCACGCGGCAGCTTTTGCTGTCGCACGGATGGGCCGGCTCGGATGGTTTGGTCGCTCCTGTAAAATAGCATCACGCTATAAGCAGAAGTGCTACCAGGCCTGGGCTGACGCATCAACGTCCCGGGATATAACACCAGCGCCCTTAAAAAGAAGTATAATTCCGCCTCCAGGTCCTTCAAAAGTGTCATTGCCAAGGCAAAGTCAGAGCACATCGGCAGAATTGGAGAGAAACTAGTTCGCCTCTCTTCGGGAACATGTGCATTCTGGTCTCTCGCCAATGCTGTCCAAGGTAACTTCTGTCAGCCATCTCTTCCATCTCTGCACAGAGAGGACGACTCACTGGACTATGCCGCAAAGGAGAAAGCCGATCTGTTGAGCTCTCTATTTGCGTCCAACTCGACTCTAGATGACGGGGGGAATACACCGCCGACCATCCTGCGGTGTGAGTGCTCCATGTGGAAAGTGCTGCTTACACAGCGCTTGGTGCGTAAAGCACTCCTCTCCCTGGATATCAACAAGTCGAGTGGATCTGATGGAGTCCCGCCTATTGTGCTGATGACGTGTGCTCCTGAGTTGGCACCGGTTTTAATGCGTCTTTTCCGGTACTCCTACTCCCTAGGCGTAGTCCCGAACTCATGGAAGACAGCTTTGGTGCACCCGATCCCTAAAATAGGCGACCGCTCAGATCCGTCCAACTACAGGCCTATCGCTATCACCTCCTTGTTCTCTAAAGTGATGGAAACCATTATTATTAGCCAGCTCATGCGGTACCTTGAGGATCACCAGCTGATTAGTGACCACTAGTACGGTTTCCGTCAAGGTCGCTCAGCTACTGATTTTCTAGGTTACCTAACTCATAGATGGGCGGAGGCAGTGGAGTCCAAGGGGGAGGCGTTGGCCGTTAGTTTGGATATAGCGAAGGCTTTCGATCGGGTTTGGCACAAAGTGCTTTTTTCAAAGCTGCCTTCCTATGGGCTTCTCGAGAAATTGTTTAATTGGATCACAAGTTTTCTTATAGATCGGAGCATCAAGGTCATAGTAGACGGTGCATGCTCAGATTACAAGCCCGTCAACGCTGGTGTTCCACAAGGCTGTGTGCTATCACCAACGCTGTTTCTTCTGCATATCAATGATATGTTGCAAACCAGTAACATTCATTGCTATGCAGACGACAGCACTGGTGATGCTTTATATACGGGCCGTGCCAATATTTCTCGCAAAAATGTTGCAGAGTACCGTAACAAACTTGTATCTGAAGTCGAGACTTTGTTGAACAAAGTCTCAGACTGGGGGCGACTAAATCTAGTCCAGTTCAATCCCCAGAAGACACAAATTTGCGCGTTTACCGCTGAAAAGAATCCCTTTGTCGTATCTGATCAGTTTTAAGGCACTCCCCTTGTTGCCTCAGCCAGTATCGGTATCCTCGGTGTCGACATATCGAGTGACGTGCAGTTTCGTGGTCACTTGTAAGAGAAGGCCAAATTAGCCTCTAAAAAGCTTGGCGTGCTCAGCAGAGCGGGACAGTATTTCATGCGGGCACAACGCTTGCAACTTTACAAGGTGCAGGTGGAGTCGCAAATGGAATTCTGTTCCCATCTCTGGGCAGGGGCTCCCCAGTTCCAGCTCCTACCACTTGACCGCATCCAGCGCAGAGCGGTTCGAATCGTCGACGACCGAGTTCTTTCCGATCGGCTTGACTCACTGGCACTGCGTAGAGATGTTGCATTTCTTTGCGTATTTTATCGCATCTCACTACGGGGAGTGCTCTGAAGCATTGTTCGGATTAATTCCAGCCGCTCAATTTCACCATCGCACATCGCTACAAAACTCGCGATATCATCCATATCATCTGTATGATTGGCGATCCACCACTGTGCGATTTAGAAGACATTTTTTCCTCCCACAACTTCCATGTGGTATCGACTACGACTTAGGAAAATTTAAGAAAAGAGCCTACTCCTTTTTTATAGGCCGGCAACGCATCTGCAATTCCCCTGGTTCCCCCGGTGTTGCAGTTGTTCGTGGGCGGCGGTAGTCACTTACCATCAGGTGAGCCGCATGCTCGTTTGCCCTCTCTACTATATAAAAAAAATGTCATCATATTTAACAGTTTTTATCCATCATATTTATTGCTCGCTGACGATTTGCATATATTATATCTTGTTACCGGTCGGCAAAATTGTGACAAATCGACAGGTTATAATTTTTGAGAATGAAGTACTAACTTTCATTACAATACCCATGATGCTTCATTGATTTTTAATAGTGCTGATGATATTGCATTGATTTTTAAAGTTAATGGATATACACTTAACAGTAATATTAATAAATCTTCTTCGGTTTCCACCATGTTCGAGAAAATTCAGCTTTAATTAATAATAAATGAAAAGAAAATTTGTTTCCTTAGAGACTGTAACAAATTAAAGAACCCGTAATCTTTGAAATTGAATGTTAAAAAAGGGATAATCCTCTACGAAGATATTTTTAACGTAATGAATATATTTAATAGGATAAAATGAATTTAATAAAAATATCGAATTTTCGGAACGAAAGATTAATTTTCACGCGAACGTAATTTATAAGGAATACAATTTTTATCTACTGATTTTAATGATCAGACATCCGCGGTGGCGTGACCGAGGTTTACAAGATATTAGGAAAAAAAAAATTTTTTTACCTATTTCGATAAACTTGGAAAGTACAAAATTATCTGAATACAATATTTCATCTAGAAATGTTTAAAGGTTACTAGTAGTGGTTTGGAAGACTCGTATTCTGCATCGGATTCCGTCTCGGTAGTTACCAACTATACTTGCCAATAAACTACAGAGAGTACGTGCAGCGTGTACAATAACGTTCTGTGTATGGACTATATAGAGTCAGTAACTACATCTAAATTATATATTTTATATATAATTTAGATGTAGTTACTTTAGGTTTTAACGCGTCTTTTCCGGTACTCCTACTCCCTATGCGTAGTCCCAAACTCATGGAAGACAGCTTTGGTACACCCGATCCCTAAAAAAGGCGACCGCTCAGATCCGTCCAACTACAGGCCTATCGCTATCACCTCCTTGTTCTCTAAAGTAATGGAAACCATTATTATTAGCCACCTAATGCGGTACCTTGAGGATCAACAGCTGATTAGTGACCGCTAGTACGGTTTCCGTCAAGGTCGCTCAGCTGCTGATTTTCTAGGTTACCTAACTCATAGATGGGCGAAGGCAGTGGAGTCCAAAGGGGAGGCGTTGGCCGTTAGTTTGGACATAGCGAAGGCTTTCGATTCCGTCTCGGTAGATACCAACTAAACTTGCCAAAAAACTACAGAGAGTACGTGCAGCGTGTACAATTACGTTCTGTGTATGTACTATATAGAGTCATTAACTACATCTAAATTGTATATTATATATAATTTATATGTATATATATATATATATATATATATATATATATATATACATATATATACCTAGTCAGGTCATAAATTCTGTCACATGTTTAATATAAAATAATAGAAACAAGTTTATTCATTATGTAACCATTTATATACCAAAATAAACTTAACAAAACATAGATTCTTATGACACTAAAGTTTATTCAAAATGACCTCCGTGATTTTGAATACAGGCCTTCAATCTGCGCGGCCAGTTGTCTATCACAGCACGAACGAGGTCCATGTCAATATCCGCGGCTGCCTTAATCAAGGATGTCTCGAGTGACTCCAAATTGGGATGAGGCTTTGAGCACGCCTTTTCCTTCAAGTGTTGCCATATCTTGTAATCTAACGGATTCAAATCTGGACTGGAGGAGGGCTAGTCTTCGTGCCGGATGAAGTCGATTTCACGCGCCGCCAGTCAGTCTTGTGTGCTCTTCGCTCTATGAGCTGGCGCCCAATCTTGTTGGAATACCCAGTGCCTGTTATTGAAAATGGTATGAGAAACAGGTTCCACAAGGTTCGTCAGGACTGTATTTTGATACACAACTGCATTCGTTTTTACAACTTTCTCACAAACATGTACCTCTGTTAAGCCCCAATAAGAAACTCCCAACCATACCATGAGCGAGGATGGAAAATGACCTCGTTGGACACGCGGAATACGGTTGCTCGCTTCTTCACTACTGTGTGCGTAAGAATTTCCCGATATTTTTTTCCCGCGTACCGCTTCAACAAATCGCGGCATCTCTTCACTCTCAGGTCCATTAGACGAGCATTCAAACGATATCCTGTTTTTCTTCGATATTCCCGAAGCCCTAAGTCTTCATTTAACACCCTTTTCACCGTGGTTCTGCTTAACCCCATCTGAAGGGCGAACCGTTTCTGCTTACGTTTGGGATTTCTTTGACTTCGCGCCGTCACAGCTTTTATCACTGCTAGAGTCCTAACAGACGGAGGGCGACCACTTCTTGACCTGTCATCTACACTAGAGTCTTCATTGTATCGTTTGATGGTACGATAAACGAATCTTTTGGTTATATTAAAATTTTTCAGTATGTCAAAATTTTGAATTGGCGCGTAACCGCAACGATGCAACGCAATAACTGCAACACGGTCTTCTTTAAGCGTCCACTCCATATTTAAAAATGATTAAAATTCTAAAAAGTATACAGTTTTATTTTCATGAATAATTCGAAATTCGAATTCAATAAATTTTTTTGTGGCCAGCATTCTAAAAGAAAAGTTTTGACTGTGTGACAATACTTATGACCTGACTAGGTATATATGTGTGTGTGTGTGTGTCTTTTCTGTTTGAAGTGTTCTGAAAGCATTTAGAAACAATTATTTGTAGGCTTAACTGTATATAAAAAAATTCAAATGACCTTCAGTTAAAATATACGATAAATTTATTTTATGTCTTGTAACTTATACATTTATTTTATGTTGACAATGTAGGATGACCTACATTGTGACGTCCTTGCGTGACGCCTTAAAGGCGTAGAAGACTTTATAAATTCGTTAACCTTTAATAGATGAGACGAGGCCTTTTCTCTGCAGTATACCTTTTATAGGTTGTTACTTTATTTTTATGCGTGTACATAATAGTTCGTAGTAGCCGTGTACCTCGGGGACTAAGGTTTCGCCGTAAATATTAACTATACGCTAGCAACCCAGCTTAGACCCCGACGTCATCAATGAAACTGTATATTGCAAGTTTTAAATCTAATTTAGCACGTGCACACCAATGAAGGAAAGGAAATTTCATAGGAGAAAGGACGAAGGAGCAAGCGTCTCACGTGACGGTAAGTGGCGATCGCCGCCATTGAACAAATGGAACACCAAAGAAATTACAGATGCATTGTCGGTCTTATAATAAGGGGTAGGATAGCTTAAGCATAGTTTTAGCTTCATCTATATTTCTTTGTTGGTTTTGGATTAGCGTAGACTCGACCTGTCTGTTGAATGTAGAGAGACAGAGCGTTTGGCTGAGGTGATGCCAGTTGCAGGTTCTAATCCTGCAGGAATCAACTATTTATTTGGTGTACAAATAATAACTCGTGTGGATGTTTGTCCCTGTGAATTGTATGTATGTAAAACGAATCCGAGATATTGGGGAGATTCTCGGTGTGGTAATTTTTTTTATTAGCCACACAGATCCAATCGTGCTACAACCAAATCATAACTGCAGCGTGACTCTACCACGTACTTTTTTGTCCTGTTTAATCATAAATCGTTAATGTAACGGAAATGAGTGGCATTGATTAATGGCCGTATGAAGAAGCTCAAGGTCGCTCAGCGAGCTATGGAGAGGGTTATGCTCGGGGTTTCTCTGCGTGATAAACTTAGAAATGAGGATATCCGCAGTAGAACTAGAGTAACCGACATAGCCCAACGGATTAGTTAGCTGAAGTGGCAGTGGGCCGGCCATATAGCTCGAAGAATCGACAACCCATGGGGAAGAAAGGTTCTCGAGTGGCAGTTTCGTACTGGTAGGCGAAGTGTAGGGCGACCCCCCACGAGATGGAGTGACGACCTGGTAAGACATGCAGGAAGTCGATGGATGCAGGTGGCTCAGGACCGTGCTTTGTGGCATTCCTTGGGGGAGGCCTATGTTCAGCAGTGGACTTATGAAAGGCTGCAATGATGATGATGATGATGATGATGATGATGAACGGGAAATATGTGTAGTTCAGATTGTGAATATCCTTTTTATTTATCGTTCATGAAAACGCACAATGTTAAATATTCGATAAGATCGAGTTCGATGTTGAATTATATAATCTTATTGCTGTTATGTCTTTACCCACATTCAAGAAAAAATATTTGGTGAAAACGTCAGTTCCATTCTATAATAAAGAAACATGTAATGTTATTTGAATGTGTTCTGTGGGAATAAAGATTTAGATATAGTACGATAAACAAGCATTTATGTTTTGGTCTCTTTTTAACTCTATACTATAGTCTCTATAACATTTCTTGCGTAATCTTACAAATTTACAGATAATTAATAAAATCTAACACAATTTCCTGCAATATGAAAGGCCCACAAAAGAAATGTTAAAAAAACCACATTTAAAAAAATATATTACACAAAATTAAAAATATATATCTACCATGAATAAATACAGAGTTGTGTTAATTCAGAATCTATATCTATACATATAATAAATCTGTAGAAAAGTCGTGTCTGTAATTCTAACATATTCTTGAAAAAACAACTCCAGGGGACTAAATAAAGGGTTCTGAAGCCAAATTAGTGGTTTTTAGAATTTTTGTCTGTCTGTCAGTCTGTCTGTCTGTCTGTCTTTCTGTCTGTCTGTCTGTCTGTCTGTGTATTCCGGATTCACGCAAAAACTACTAAACCGATTTACATGAAGTTTTGTATGTAGGTAGTCGGTAACCCGGGACAACTTATAGGCTACTTTTTATCCGATTACGGAACTTCAAAAAAGGAAGGTTAAGTATATTAATTTCCTTTAGATGTTAATTTTCTTTCGTATCTTAGTTATAGGCGGGTGGCGGGTGTTTTTCAAATAAATACCATATTACCATATTTGTAAATAAAGTTTAAAATATAGTTATAATCTTGGTAAAATAATATGAAACTACACCGATTTCCTATTAAAAACAGCGCCATCTATCATTAAATGGAAAAAGTTGTATATTTTGCCTTCAGTTACTAATACATGAAATAATGTAAATAACTTACATTTATATGATTAAATTATTAGATTTATAAATTATTAAAAAATTGTAAGGTTCAGTTTTTTAGTATTTTTGTTATTTTATTTTAAAAGTGTAATAATTTCAATAGATAATAGTGACGTCTATCTAAAATATAAAAATTGATAAGGTATTTATTTCAATTACTAATATTTTAATTGATTTTTAGTCCATGAATTTTCAATAACTTATTTTTCGTTAGTAGATTGTGTTGCTAGTCATACATTACCTACCTATGTTTAGCAGTGGACTTATGATGGGCTACAGATAACGATAATTTATTACCCGGTTTTTTTATTTAGAATTAAAACTATAAATCTACCTTAACCCTAAAGTAACTATTATCTACAAAATGACACTGAATTACTTATAACCTACTTTGTTGCATTACTTTAAGGAGTATTTAGTTCTGCTGTGGACTTGTAAAGGAACTTGTAAAGGATATATGAAATGATACTAAACATCTATAGAGACCATGACGTCGTTCTCACGTATCGCACACACCATGAAAACATTGGTTGATATATTCTCTTACGCCTTGCCACTTGTCCAAAGACCGTCGAAATTAGAGTCAAAAAGAAATACTTAAGCAACGAAATTTAAGATCAAAATCTTATATTCCACTACAGCCTATAAAAGTCAACTGCAGAACATAGGTCTTCCTCATAGATTGCCTCAAAGGGGATAATAGTTGCATAGTTATGCAATTATTATCAAAAACAAAAGCAGCTTCCAGGTAACAACTGTAAACAATAAAATACTGCGGTTGCCAACCCGCTTGCCAAAGTGCTTTAAAAATTACATTCTGTAAATGTTGGGAACAAGCATAGACTAGAAATTTCAAACGCGACTTTTCAAAAGACGAGTAAATATGCAGGGCTATTTATCCACAAGTTTTAAGCAAATAATGATCTCTGGGAATTTGCTATGGGGTAATGCGACTGATATTGAAGCTATATTTGTTATGCAAAAGAGAGCCGTTCGGGCGATTTATAACCTAATTTGTAAAGAATCCCTCAGACAAAATTGAAAGAAATAAAAATATTAACTTTGGCATCGCAATATATTTATGAAAATGTAATGTATGTACATAAAAACATAAATAGCTTTAATAAGAATAAGGATGTGCATACTTTAAATACTAGGAACAAACATAAGCTTGTTATACCAGTTACTAGACTCCACAGAATCAGTAATTAATTTATGGGTATATATGTAAACGCTTTTACAACAAAATCCCAGAACATATTCAAAGTTTGTCAATAAACAAGTTAAAAAGTTTTATTAAAGAAAAACTGTACAAAAAGGGTTATTATAATATCAAAGAATACTTAAATGAAAATAACCCCTGGGAATAAGGTGACCGCCACCATGCTGGTTCTATGAAAAATCATTTAAAAATTGTATAAACGAAATTATTGTTAAGTGAAATATGTTTGAAAAAAGTCCCGCTGGGTTTCTTGCTGGTACTTCCCAGGACAGAGTTGCTTTCCGAACCAGTGGTAAATAAAAAATGACTTTCAATAAGAATAATGGTATAATTAATATTAAAAAAAATATTCTATTCTATTATTCTAATGGGGTGATCACTAACATATGAATGAGGTTGTCGCTTCCAAGGAGTTTCTAAAATAAATTTTGTAAATAGTTTCTAATCATTTACCTATATTGTAAAATTTATTAAAAAAAAAGTCCCGCTGGGTTTCTTGCTGGTTCTTCCCAGGATAGAAGGTGTTTTTCGAACCAATGGTAAAATAAAGAATGACTTTCAATAAGAATTACACATGTAATCTATAACGAATAAAAAATATTATACTCTATTCATACTGATTCTAAAGGTTTTAAAATATAACTAAACAACAAATTAAATCATCATTATCATCTTCATTACAGGCCTTCACAAGTCCACTGCTGAACATAGCCTCGCCCAAGGAATGCCACAAAGCACGGTTGACGATTGTAACCTGAGACAAATAGTTCGACTCGGTAAGTCCAACTTCGATCGAGAGGTCATTCGACGGATTCAACTCGGCTGGGCAGCGTTCAGGGAATTAAGGCACATCTACTCGTCAGGTATACCTCAAAACTTGAAAACGAGACTGTTCAACCAATGCGTGTTGCCAGTGATGACCTATGGAACTGAGACGTGGTACTTCAGTGCTGGCCGTACGAGGAAGCTCAAAGTCACTCAGCGAGCTATGGAGAGGGTTATGCTCGGGGTTTCTCTGCGTGCTAAACTCAGAAATGAGGACATCCGCAGTAGAACCAGAGTAACCGACATAGCCCAACGGATTAGTAAGCTAAAGTGGCAATGGGCGGGCCATATAGCTCGAAGAACCGATAACCGATGGGGAAAACTAATATACAACATTAAATCTCTATATAAATAATATATATTAATTTTCCTCTACATAATATATTAATTTACGAACTCTAGCACATAGTAAATAGATGTGCTTGCGGAAATTTAAGGCTTTAACTAGCCTGAATGACCTTGACGAAACGGCGATCGCAGAGATTTTAGCCGATGTCAACACCGTCTAGCAACTACGTTCTGTATTACTTATAAAAGTGCAAAGATTAATAGACTGCAGAGATTACAATTATGTAAGTGACATACTGCCTGTTATGCTTGCGCATCACTGAGAATTATGTCGCGGTTACGCATCTTCAATTACATTGTGCTGTAGCTTTGTCCGGTAGGCGTCACGAGCTATCAAGTGTTCAAGTTTCAATTACGTAAGAGTTTTTTTTTTAATATATATGTTAAATCGTATTTATTTGTATCGTATTAATAGATCTGGGTCAAAGCGTTCGCTGTAAATTTCTCCCGGGTTTGATCCCCGACAGCACGAATGAAATTTGTAATTGCAATTTTCGTCAACACGCATTGGGGAAACACGGCGGGAATTTCCTTGCCCTAAAACCCTCTCAGAAATAAAAAAAGAGTCCTGTGCCCAGTAGAGGGACTTGTATAGCCTATTACTTTACTTTGCAGCAATATTTATATTCGTTTCAGATATAGAAGGGTACCTTATGCTGACAAAAATACCACGTGGAGGCGACGAAAACGTAAAACATCTTTGTACCTAGATAAAACGTTCGAAAGATTGTCAGTCATGTCATACGCCACATTTTCTATAGAGCGTAGAAAATTGCAGAGAGGGCAAAATAAAAAATAATCCAAAATATTATGGGAACTATTTATTAATAATATATACATTTATAGGTATTTATAATAAACATAATGAACAAGCTGCAAGGTTCAACTAATAATGTTTTTTTGTAAACACAATTGTAAAATTCCTGTTTTAATTTTTACCAATGGTTAATTGATGAAACGTAGTCAAGATCACTTCATATAAAATATATTTAATTAAAATTGACACGTGACTTATTTGGCCGTCTACTTACAACTTACTTACTTCATAACGTGGTAGAGCCACGCGGCAGCTTTTGCTGTCGCACGGATGGGCCGGCTCGAACCGGGGTGGTACCACGACCTCACAGAATACCAGCGTGAAGTAGAGGTTTACCTCTGCGTTTCGCTTGGTGAGTGCAGGTGGCCGGAGGCCCTTTTTACTGGAAATGAGGCATTCCATCTTAGTCCTCACGTGTGACAACGCATCTGCATTTTGATTCGCAAACGAGGATAGATGTAGATGTCTATGGGCCGCAGCAACCACTTACCATCAGGTGGACTGTGAGCTCGTTTGTCACCCTTATCCTATAAAAAAAAAAAAAAAAAAAAAAAAAACTCGGCGGAAATTTTAAAAGAAGATTTTGTCTTTTCACACAAGTATTGTTTACAACTGGCGTGGTTTCGTAAAGCGTGATTAAGTGTCAGCGGTATATAATCAATTAAATACTGAACTTTTTCGAAATTTATTTTTTTGTTAATTTTTGTTATATCTTCTTAACAACTGACGCCATCTCTATTTTATTATTTGTTTTTTTTTTTGTAACGCATAAGGATAAGTTAGTCTAAGTTAAATTAACTTGGATAAATTTATAATTTTTTTAATTTTATCACAAAATTTCCGCAATAAATTATTACCTTTTCTACAGTGATTCTCTCTTCTTAGTTTCGGCGTGACTGTAGGATGTTATAGTGAGTCACAGTCAGTTACTAAGCGGCCATAAATCATTATATGTATGTATAGACATACATATATACATTTTTTGATTTTAATATTTATGTTTTTTTGAATTTTGATTGATTTTTTGAAACCTGGTAAAATTATATTTTCCATACCAATGGATGGGCCTGAGTATAATGCCAGTTATGCTCTTTGGCTGAATTTATTTTTTATTTTATGCTCAATTGCAGACAAAACAATATTGATTGCGCATTTCTAAAACAAAATTTTACCTCTTCTCCTTCTAATAATAGCTCCTGCACCTAACACGGCGGAATAGATATTATTATCTATAAGACCATTTGCGGAAACAGTTTTTGTTAACAGTTATGAGTGTAAAATTTTATCAGCTGCTTTGTTTATAGTGCCTTGAGTAACACTTTGCCGGTTTCTGTACAGAAAATGATGCTGGCTTTGCAAATATGGATGGCCGCTACCATTGAATATAATACCCGCTATGTTACACTTATTTACATAGAAACTTTAATTATCATTTGCATAAAATTCTAAATAGCACTTTTTACACAAGAAAGTAAACTTTTAGATCAGTCAATCTTGTTTTTCACTAATTAAGTGAAAAGTAAAACAAACCAATAGGTCCGTGATTTAAAATTTATTGCAACTTTTTATAGAAAAGCATGACCTTTTCATAATATAATAGTCAATCATTTAGCCATGGGATAAAACTTTTAAGTGTGCCAGTCAAACATTAATGATGATATTCGGGTCATTATACTGGAAATAGTCTTTTAAATACAATTGACAATCTTCAGTATGATTGACCGTGTATATGACATTTATAAGTCTATGTTATTTTTGATGAAAATTGTTATTACAGATAAAAGCCCTTTCACATTTATTTTAGTCTCGAATTAAATTAATCCAAATGAAAATAAGAACATTGGCACTTTATAACTGATCTTTAAATGTAAAACACTGACTTGAAATTATATAATTATCAGCAGTTTTTAATTCATTGAACTTTTTTAAGATTGTATTGGAACTCTACTGGTAAAAAAAAACCACAAATATATATATTATAGTTCTTGATGAAAATAAAGTATGCGCATTACATCGTATCCCATCAAGAATTTCTAATGTAATTCTTGGTGTAAAGCTAACACGTGATAATAACTGTAAACAATACAATAACAAAATAATGTAAACATTTGTAAATACTTGCTTTATAACCTAATAATAATTATTTGACCGTAATAAATTAAAACAAGGTAAGACTACCTTGTTTTAATTTATTGAAATGGCAGGCATGAAAGTAAAAATAAATATTTTCGATTATTTTTGCAATATCTAACAGCCGGATCAGCGCGCGATTCTGATCCATCTAAAGATGCTAAATTTCAGCAAACAATGTCAAATTCAATAGGAGTGACAGAAAAAAACGGTTCTCTATATAAAAGGGTAAATAAATTATTTAACCTATAAAGTAAAATCACTTTATTAAAAATCAAAATAGCCCAATAGCTTTATTAACATGAGACACATAATTGTACGAGTGCTAACAATACTTAATATTATTTTACTGAAATCTCAGAAAGTTTTTTTTTAATAGAATAAGGGTGACAAACGAGCACACAGTCCACCTGATGGTAAGTGGTTGCTACGGCCCATAGATATCTACATCTATTCTCAATTACGTATCAAAATGCAGATGCGTTGTCACCCGTAAGGACTAAGATATAATGCCTCGTTTCCAGTAAAAAGGTTCTCCGGTTCACTACACTCACCATACGAAACAGCAGGGTTAAACTGCTATTTTACATGGTATTCTGTGAGAGCGTGGCCCTTCCCCGGTCGAGCCCACCCATTCGTGCTACAACTATACCTACTACTAATATAGCTGCAGCATGGTTCTACCACGTAAGAAAAAATTGACGTTGAAAATTTAAGTATTTTCAGAAGCAACTTTGCAATTATTTTCTATTGAGTGAATTTTTGTGGAATCGTGTTTTACAAACCGCCACCTGAAATACGTACAATTTTTTTTCGATAACGACGTGAAATTACAAAACGATCCCCATGCATATATGCACATACCTCGGGATTGAGAGATTTTAAAAGTTGTCATACGTATATAATGGAAGATATAATATTATATTATTACTGTCCCGTGTGAGGCAACCTTTATACTTATATACATATTCTTATCATATTTTTATGGTTGGTTACAAAAGTTATATCTAAATGCAAACTTTCACAGGGTAATTTTTTTTTTACTATTTTTACCCAGCAAGTAGTAAAGCAACTACAATCCCATCGCTGGTTATGTAGCCTAAGATGGTGAATTGCACTGACTTAACAAAAACCTATTCACTCTTGCCTAATACTGGTAGTACTAGGTAAGTATTATTTGCGACCTATTTGTGTGTGTGTGTTTGTGTGTGTGTGTGTATGTGTGAAGAAAAGCGTATAAGAATACGTGAAGAGAAATAAAGGTTGAGTACTACTTCGCTTACCTATACGAGGTTGCCACTCGAGAACCTTTCTTCCTATTTTTTATCGGTTTTCCAAGTTATATAGCCAGCCCATTGCCATTTCACTTTAATATTCCGTTGGGCTATGTCAGTTACTCTGGTTCTACTGCTAATATCTTCATTTCTAACTTTATCACGTAGAGGAACGCCCTCTCCAATTTAAAATTTTTACATTTTTAGATGATAGTTTGTGTAACATAAAAAAAAAACCATAAACCCAAGAATATCTTTAGATAGTTATTTATACTTAGGGAAGCACCATTTTTATTATTTATTTAAATTGTTTGATTTAATGTGATAACAGTGTACCTAAATGTAAGTATCTGTATCTATATTTCCCTCCCCAACAATATTTTATAAAGTCATACTCATAAAAACAGCGATATATTGTAATACTTAATTATAAAATTCAGTATCAACTATTTAATAAAAATATGCAACAATAAAATTACTTAGGTATTAAAAACTATCGAGATCTAAGTAACGAGAGCATGTTCGTCGTTTCACATCTAAATTATATAAAAATGCATTTTTCAATTTCAGTAATCAACGTCGCCGCGAAAATTTCTTCTTCTTTGGGCACTTTAAAATTTTATTTATTTAGAAAATAATATTTACAGTTACCAGTGTAGATATATTAACTAAATTAAGTATTTCTAGTCATAAAAATATTTATAATTGAGTATAAATTTATAAAAAACTAATATAGATCATCACGGAGACATCACTGAACAGTTGTCATCTGGTCGCCATAATGAAGTCAATCTCATTTATTGTGGAACCGTCGGGGCTCGACCAGGTCCTCTTCCGGTGGGTCCGCTTCTGGAAGAAAGAGTTTATCATAAAGAGTCCCTCTTTTTTCATGAAGTCGGCCAGCTGCTGGCACCTTGGGTTCCGTTGTGCTATTCCAAATTTCCCTACTTTCAGCTCACCGTTCTCTCTTGTGCCTAGTTTTGCATTGAAGTCTCCCATTAACACCGTATATTGGGTTTTGGAGGAATGCATGGCTCTAGAGATATACTCATACATTTCCTCCACCTCCTCATCGGGGTGTGCCGAGGTTGGTGCGTAAACCAGTATGACCTACAGCGAATACCGTTTGGTGATTCTGAGTATAAGGTACGCAACCCTCGTCGACACACTCTCAATCTTTACAACGTTGTTAACGAGAGACTTGTGGACGATAAATCCGACACCTCCTTGGGACAGATCCAAAACCACAATTTATCGCTGGTTTGCTGAATTTCAACGTAGACCTGTCAAGCTCAGTGATGATCCCCGTCAAGATCGTCCAAAAACTGCAGTCACCCAAGAAAACGTTGATACTGTGCGTAAGCTGATTGAGGAAGATCAACATGTGATATACCGCGAAATTCAGGTAACTTTAGACATTGGCATGAGTCAAATACAATTAATCTTGCATGAACAATTAGGTGTAAAAAAGTTGTTTTCCCGATGGATACTGCATTCGCTCTGTGAAGAGCAAAAAGCGGCTCGCGTCACTTGGTGCGTCAGAACTCTCGAAAGATTCCACACAGGATCCTCAAATGCTGTATACAACATCGTATTAGGTGACGAATCCTGGATATATGCGTACGAACCCGAAACAAAAAAACCAGTCACGAGTTTGGGTGTTTGAAAATGAGTTAAAGCCAACAAAAATTGTTCGTTCACGGAGTGTTGCAAAAAAAATGGTGGCCATGTTTGTCCCCAAAACCGGCCATGTTACGACTATTCCTCTTGAAGGACAAAGAACGGTTAATGTAGAATGGTATGCTAGCATTTATTTGCCACAGGTCGTTTCTAAACTTCGTAAAGAGAACTGCAACCGCTGCATCATCCTCCATCACGACAATGCGAGTTCTGAAACCGCACACAGAACAAAAGAGTTTTTAGAGCAAGAAAACATAGAATTATTAGACCATCCGCCGTACAGCCCCGACCTAAGTCCTAATGATTTCTATACTTTCCCTAAAATAAAGAATATTAATAATAAATAATATTAATTGCGTGGACAGAGATTTTCATCACCTGAAGAAACTGTGGACGCCTACAAAACGGCCATTTTGGAGACCCCAACTTCCGAATGGAATGGTTGCTTCAATGATTGGTTCCATCGTATGGAAAAATGTGTCAAATTTCGCGGAGAATACTTCGAAAAGCAATAAATACATTTTTAAATAGTAATGTTGTGTCACTTCCTTGATTTCCGAAATTTTCAGTGCCGCCTATACTTCGTACTTCGTTCTACTACTACTTAACAAAAAAAATTTAACGTACTACGTTCGTATACTTCGTACCCATTTTTCAGAATATTTATCATAACTTTTGATAGAATGAACTGATTTTAATGAAATAAAGACGAAATGTAACCCGAAGATACACTTTATAATTCCTTAACGATTTTTCTGATATAAATAGTACATTATACATGATACGTTAACAAACAAACAGACAGATAGATAGACAGACAGACAGAATAAAATTATAAAAATGGTAGAAATGTATTTAATTACTTATTTTTAGTACCCCTCAATCACTTTTATTACAAAAATATAAAATGTACAGACGTCTGCTATTTATATTTTTATTATATGTGTGTAGATATTGTAAAGCATGACACAATATAACATTCATTTATTCTTTCATTACAGTCTATCAAAGGACCTCTTCTGAACGTATGCCTCACCCATAGATTTTCTTATAGGAGCAAAGTTGGACATAGCTGACACACTTGCCAGGTGGGTTGGCAAACGTTTTTTTCTATTATTTTAACTTGTAGGAAGGTTGCTGGCTTTCTCTTGTTTAATATCTCTGTTTAGGCAAGAATATTATACCTTCGAAACGTATTCTTTAACGTGCGCGCTTAGCCTCGATATCGAGGTCACCTTCCCCTCCCCCGGCCGCATTACGCAGCGGGATCGGACGGACTTCTCGAGAGTCATTGTAAAATTCTTTGCGATCTATACTGACGTCTGTTTTCCTAACTAACTTGTTACGAAAGTATCAACCCGCGTAAATCGTTGTGAGAACCCGTATCGTTCATTAGGACTTACTGACTCTGTTAAATTAATTGTGCAACTATAATAGTGATTTACCTCTGAAGTTCTACGTGTAGCTGTCCCTACTATTAGCTAGGCAGCTGCAGGCCGTAACAATTGGTAGCAGAGCGTGGTCGATTGTGTCTACAATCACGCCCGGCCGTAATACGTAAAATTAATATAAATAATAATTCTTTCTTGTTGCATAGTGGCTCGCCTTTTCTCTGTTGTTAGGAGGTAGTTTACTAACGCCACGCCCGTAGGTAACAAGCGAGAATTGTTGAGGCGAAGTATTTGATTAGATACATAAGGCTGTCACGTAATGGGATAATTGATAATCGTACTAGGGTAGTTACGTGCTAATTTGATTTGTGTTTTTTCGTATTAACTTGTATTTAATAATTGTGTAATTTCTATCTAACCTGATTGATAGGAACTGTATTTGTTATTTCTGTTATTTTGTTATTGTATTTAGTAAGGATGCCGTCACAAAAGCTACTAATTCGTTGCTTGCGGACTGAGCTGCGCTGGGCTACCAGCGCACACGCGTTGATAGGCCGACCGGACAGGGTCTATAATCTGAGGAAGAGGCTCGAGCAGGTCGATGCTCGAAGGGCTGCCGTGGAGGAGGCTTACTCTGAGCTCGAGGACTCGGAGGTGGAAATGGGAGTCCTGGACTCCTGCCGCGCGGACTATGAGCAGTTCCTCGCGCTAACGGACGACCTGATCGAGGCGGGGGCCAAGGACGCGGAGAGGGAGCGCGAAGCTCGGCTGAGTAGCCTTCTCGAGTCCCCGCGGAAGCCGCCTACTCAGCCAGAGCTGCTAGGAAGACTCCCCACGCTGGACCTGCCAAGGTTCTCCGGGGTCCTCTCGGAATAGCTGACCTTCGTCGGCATGTTTGACAGCCTGGTGGACGCCCGGAGGGACTTGACCCCCTGCCAAAAAATGGGGTACCTCCTGGCATCACAGGAGGGGGAGGCCCTGGGCGTCGTCGGCCACCTTAAGTTGTCGGACGACACCTACCAAAACGCCAGGGACCTCCTCGCTGGAAGGTACGCCAACGTCCGGCGGATTGCGGACGATCATGTTCGGAGGCTGCTGAACCTCCCGCTGCTGAAGGACCGGACTAGACTACGTGAAGACATAGTGAATCCAGTCGTCGTAGCTTGCATCTCGTTGCGGCGGCTGGATTTACCTGTGGACGAGTGGTCTTTTCTGCTCCTTCATATAGTGCTGTCCCGCCTGCCCCTCGACCTTCGGCTCCATTTTGAGGAGAGGTACGGAGGGGATGGCGCCTCGTATATGCCCCCCTTTAGGGACCTGCTGCGGTTCCTGGAGGAGCAGTGTAGGCAGCTGGAGAACGCAGCAGGCGCCGTCGAGGGCCCCCCGGCCGCCTCCCGAGCGGTGCCCAGGGAGAGGCGGAATCAGCCGGCCAAGGCGGCGCCCACCCCCTGAGGCCGAACGGAGCCTCCGCGGGAGGGCGCCCCCCCGTACCCTCCTATAGTGGCCTAGCGGCCCGGGAGGCGCCTCCCTGCTCCTATTGTCGAGCATTCGACCACCGGGCGGCGTCGTGCCCGAAGTTGTTGCGCAAGCCGGCTACGGCGAGGCGAACCATCGCCAGGGAGCGCCGCTGGTGCTTCTCGTGCCTGGAGAGGCATTTACAACGAGACTGCCCGCACCAGCGGCCCTGCACGCACTGCCAGGGCAACCACCACGTCATATTGTGCCTGGGTGCGCGTGGCTCGTCCTCTCAGGGCCCTGCCAGCCCCCCGACTCCCACGGGCAGGGGCGCCCAGCCACGCCCACTGTCGGGCGACGCTCGGCGCTCACCGGTGGACCACAGCGCCCCTCGTTCTGAGGGGAGTCCCTCCCCCGATCGGTCTGGGAGTCGTTCCCCCAGGGGCGGGGGGGTATTCACCCCCCCTCAGCGTTTTGATAGTGGATTCGCAGCCACTCAGCGGTCAGCTAGACCGTTCTCACCCCCGTTGGCTGAGTGGCCGCGACTGGAACGCCGCCCGCCCCCTTTGGTCGGTGCCGGTACTACCGGGTTCCGGAGACTGCGTATCGGCCCCGGGCCTTGGAGCCGAGGATCCCCGAGTTACCCCAGGTCGGCCCGTTCGGGGAATTCCAGTCAAGGGTCATCGAGATGCCGTCGGAGTGCCGCTCTTGGGGCCCCCGGTTCGGGTGCTGGTCCAACAGTGGCAGCTCCAGATAGGAGGCTGCCGCCCTAGTTCCCGCCATGGCCGCCTCCACTGAGCCTATACGCTGTCAGCAGTCCACCTGTCAAACTGTTCTATTGCCGACGGCCTCAGTGAAGGTTTACAACCCGAGCGGCGACCGCTTAACGGTTCGAGCTCTATTGGATTCGGGTTCCTAACGTAGTGTGGCCTCTACTTGGTTGGTGGGAAGACTGGGGCTCCCCTGGAGCTCTGAATCACGTCCGATGGTAGGTATCGGAGGTGCCGAGCCTCCTGCTCCTAGGGGACAAGCGGATTTGGTGTTCAGCCCTGACAGCGAACACCTTCGTATTTTAGTCAAGGTAAATGTCCTCGACGACATTGTAGGGTTTCTCCCTAACGTTCGTATAAATGACAGCGCTGTGCGCTGTGCGTCGGCTTTGAGACCGGCAGACCCTCGGTGGGCCCAACCTGGGCCTATAGATTTGTTACTGGGGGCCGACACGCTGGGTGTCCTCTTGTTAGGTGAGATAAGAGCTCTACAGCCCGATGGCCTGTCAGCCATTTCCACGATATTTGGGCACAGCTTCTTTGGACCGGTTATGTGGTCTCCTCCCCCTCCGACGGCCGACCCGCTCTCCGTCGTGGGCGTGTCCCTATCGGACGCCGTCCAGCGGTTCTGGGAAATTGAGGAACCACCTCATGCAGCTCGAGTCGACCCTCTGGACCGTGAGTGTGAGTTGTTCTACCAGAACAATACCGGCCGGCGGGTTGACTCATGTCCCTCTTTGGGTCAATCTCGTGCTCTGGCCGAGAAGAGGTTGCTTTCCATGGAGCGCCGCATGCGGCGCGACCCAGCCTTTCGCGACAAATATGTCGAGTTCATGCGCGAGTATCAGGAGCTGGGTCACATGTCACCGTCCAACTTCGAATGGCGTTCACAGGAGCACTTCTTCCTCCCTCACCATGCGGTCTTGAGGACCCCTGAGAGTAAGATTCGGGTAGTTTTTGACGGTTCCGCCCCCACATCAAACGGTGTGTCTCTGAACCAGTGTCTTCACTCGGGTCCTAAACTGATCAAGGACATATCCGACATCTTGACCCAATTCCGTCGACACCAAGTGGTTTTTGTCGCGGACATTCGGATGATGTTTCGCCAATCAGTGGTCCATCGTGATGACCGCCGATATCAGCTGATATTGTGGCGCGAGAAGCCCAGCGATCCTATACAGGTGTTTGAGTTGAACACCACCACATATGGACTCCGGTTCAGCCCGTATATCGCCATGCGAACCCTCCTTAAACTCGCGGAGAGAGAGCGCCTGAGATACGCTCGGGGAGCTTCTATTTTGGAGACTACATGGTCTACATGGACGACATTTGTACGGGCGCTTCCACCATCGAGGAGGCTCTGGTCTTGCGAGAAGAATTAATTGCCATCCTGAAGTCCGGAGGCTATGAGTTGCGCAAGTGGTTGTCGAACTCCCCTCATATTTTGAAGGACCTCCCAGGAGAGAATCAACAAGACCCTCATCTGTTCGAGCACCCTGAGAATCCTAATTTGTTGACTATGCTGGGCATTCAATATCAGCCTGTTCAGGACACCTTTACGTATAGAGTAAAACTTGACCCACCGCCCAAAGCATGGACCAAACGCTTCGTGCTGTCCACCGTAGCCCGCACCTTTGACCCTAATGGGTGGATCACCCCGGTCATCTTTTTAGCTAAGTGCTTTCTTCAAAAGCTCTGGATGTCCGGGTTGGGTTGGGACGAGCCGATTGGCGGAGCCCTCTTGCGAGAGTGGCTCTCCATGCTCTCCTCCCTTCTGTATATCAACCGGGTTTCCATGCCAAGGTGCTTCCTTCCCCCCGGGAAATGTCGGGCTACCCTACATGGGTTTTGCGACGCCTCTGAAAAGGGCTATGCTGCTGTCGTATATTTGCAGACGGTGAGTTCCTCTGGTCATACTGTCGTCCATCTCGTACTCGCTAAAAGCAAGGTTGCTCCCATTAGGTCCCGCTTAACTATCCCTAAATTGGAACTGTCCGGTGCCGCTCTCCTCACGCGACTCCTCAACCACGTTCACTCTTCCTTGAAGCCTGTAATCGACATTACGGGCGTCTACGCATGGTCGGACAGTGAGATAGTACTTTGTTGGCTCCGAGCTGCACCTCACAATCTTGAGGTCTTTGTGGCGAACCGCGTGTCTCAAATCCAGAGTTCTGAGACTTCTCTCAACTGGCGACATGTCCCAGGGGAGTTGAATCCCGCCGACTGCGCTTCTCGCGGCTGTGAGGCCCCATCGCTGGTTGACCACCCACTGTGGTGGGGTCCCGGTTGGTTATCTGGGTCTCAGTCATTCTGAACCCCGGGAAATTACTCCGAACCTACCGAATTGCCGGGCCTACGAGCCCGAGTAGGAGTGGGCAAGGATAAGCCCACTCAGGATATCTCTCTTCTGGAACGGTACAGCTCCCTCGATAAGCTCTTGGGAGTTACTGCTTGGTTGCGCCGCTTTGTCCGCAATTCGAGATACCCATCCCACCGACTCTCTGATAGCGTTTTGTCCCCTAGCGAGCGTCGTGAAGCTTTGATGCACTGGACCCGTATGGTCCAAACGGAGCAATTTGAGCCCGTCATTGAAAACTTGAAGCGTGGCTCCGTTATCAAGGGCGCCCTGGCCCGCCTGAACCTCTTTCTGGATAACGCGGGGATGCTGCGCGTAGGTGGACGTTTAAAAAATTCTCAACTGCCGTACGGGGCTCGACACCCGTTGCTGCTCCCTAAGGACGGTGCCCTGGTCCGGTTGCTGGTAGCCCACCACCATGTTAAGAATGCTCACGCTGGGTGCAACGCTCTTTCGGCTATTTTACAGCGGGAGTTTTGGATTTTGGCTGGCCGACGTATCATCCGGAGCGTCGCCTTTAAGTGCATATCCTGTTATAAACTGAAGGCCACCATATCGCAGCCCCTCATGGGTGACTTGCCGCCCGACCGCGTCAGGGCCATCCGACCATTTGCTGGCCCCTTCCTCGTCAAGTCCTCTAACCTTCGTAACGCTCGTTCGCATAAGGCCTATCTTTGCATCTTCGTGTGCCTCTCCACTAAAGCCGTTCACATGGAACTTGTAAGCGCCCTCAGCACGGAAGCCTTCTTGGCCATGCTTGGCCGTTTCGTATCGCGGCGCGGGTTGCCGGACTTGATCCGGTCGGATTGCGGAACGAATTATAAGGGCACGGATAGGTATCTAAAGGAGGTCGTCGAGTTTCTGTCTAGCCACCGGACTTATTTAGGCAATGCTATGTCAAAAAGAGGCATCCAGTAGAAATTCGACCCTCCGGCGTGTCCCCACTGGGGCGGTATTTTCGAGGCGGTGGTTAAAGTGGCAAAAACGTATCTCCGTCGCGTTATTGGTTGATTTGACATTTGAGGAGCTCGCCACTGTATTCTGTAAAATTGAGGCGGTACTCAACTCTCGGCCCCTCTGTCCCCTCTCCTCCGACCCGAATGATTTGGCAGTTCTAACCCCGGGACACTTCCTGATTGGCCAGCCTCTTAACGCTCTGCCCGAGTACTCCTTCAGGGAAACGAGCGCTTCACGGCTTAGCAGGTTTGCCCTGCTGCAACAGATGACTCAAATCTTTTGGCACCGATGGTCTCTGGAGTACCTACATCTTTTGCAGCAGCGCGTTAAGTGGTCTGACAAGACGGAGCCTCCTTGGGTGGGAGACCTCGTGTTGGTTAAAGAACCAAACGCTCTACCTTTGTATTGGCACCGTGGGCGCATTGTTAAGTTATCGTTTGGAGCGGATGGGGTGCCTAGAGTGGCCGAGGTTTTGGTCGGAGATTCGGTCTTGCAACGTGCCGTCGCGACCTTGTCCCGTTTGCCAATCTACTCGCGGACATAATGCCTTATGTCCGGGGCGGGGGTTTGTTTAGGCAAGAATATTATACCTTCGAAACCTATTCTTTAACGTGCGCGCTTAGCCTCGATATCGAGGTCACCTTCCCCTCCCCCGGCCGCATTACGCAGCGGGATCGGACGGACTTCTCGAGAGTCATTGTAAAATTCTTTGCGATCTATACTGACGTCTGTTTTCCGCTTGTTGTTACGTTACGAACTTGTTACGAAAGTATCAACCCGCGTAAATCGTTGTGAGAACCCGTATCGTTCATTAGGACTTACTGACTCTGTTAAATTAATTGTGCAACTATAATAGTGATTTACCTCTGAAGTTCTACGTGTAGCTGTCCCATTGCGTGACAAACCAGGAAGAGTGCCTCCAGAGGGGGAAAGTTCCGAGGATACCAGCGCATACCTTCTCCCGGACGGCATTGCGTCATCCAGACCAGGCCACGTCAACACACACGTAAATACAATCACACATACGCTCACGACACTGTCATCAGCCGGGCCGGTCTTGGTGAACCGTCTCCGCTCCTGGAGCAGGTGAGTGCCTTTATCATAGTGATCTTTCCCCTCGTTTATTTCAATTAGAAATTTCCACTTTGGCCAAAAGCCCGACCTGTATCTGCCTGTAGGGTCTTCCTGCTATGGGCCTAGGTGGACACTACCATTAGCTAGGCAGCTGCAGGCCGTAACAATCTCTCTATCGCCTTTCACGGCACACAAAGGAAACAATTAATATAGGATAATGGATATTCTTAACCCGTCACCACACAGCAAATACAACATTTGTGTAAAATAAATTTCAACGACGCATCTAAAGTAAGATAATTTAAAAATTTAAATATATTTATTATAAACCATGATAAAATCCATCCCCCATTGATATTCTCATGCGGGTGATATTAGAAGCAATTTTGAGAAATGTATGAATGATTTCTTTTAAATAAGAGAAAATGATGAAGATAAAGTTACAGTCTATATATAAATACATAGAATAGAGTAGAATACCGTCGCACAGCTTTAGCGTAACAAAAGCCTGTTCACTCTTGCCTTGAAAACTCCCAGATTTTAATTAAATGGAAAAACTAATGCTGGCAAATAGTTCCATTCCTTTGCTGAAAGCATTATCAACGAAGAAGCAAACCGCTTGGTTTGAATGCGTGGTATGTCAACAAACAACAAAGCTGCAACAAGCCACGCTGCAGCGTGGCCCTACTACGTTCTATCACCTGCTATATCATATTATTTTTAAGTGTATATATTTAGATACGTGTACATAGTTTTATATGTAGTTACTTATTCCATAGTCCCTCATATAATCAAATAGATAATCATAATTTGTTTAGATATATAATACAATATCACAGCATCACACCATCTATTGTGTTTAAGCATCCGTGGAAATATGCAAACGGATAGAGTAATAAAGTAAAACATCGATTGTCGAGATAGAATGAGTAGTGGCGGTGTAAAATATCTACTACCCGATATCGTACAGTGGGTTTTATAAGAGACATACATAAAAATACAGTTGAAGAGAAATACCTCCAAATTTTTACAGTCGGTTAAAAATTGTGGTTGCCAACCCGCCTGCCGAGCGTAACAACTATGGCAAAATCTCCCCCTATAAACAATCTATGGGCGAGGCCTGAGGTCAGCATTGAATATGCTGGACGAATGGATTGATTAAAATAGTACATAAAACACCAGAGGTAAAAATAAATAAGAGAACACGTGGTAGAGCTAGGCTGCAGTTATATTAGTAGTATAGTTATAGCACGAATTGGTCGGCTCGACCCGGGAAGGACCACGCTCTCACAGATTACCAGCGTAAAATAGCAGCTTAATACTGCTGTGTTTCGAATGGTAAGTGTAGAGAACCGGAAACCCATTTTACTGGAAAAGAGGCATTCCATCTTGGTCGTCACGGGTGACAACGCATCTGCATTTTGATTCGCAAACGAGGATAGATGGAGATGTCTATGGGCCACAGCAACCACTTACCATCAGGTAGACTGTATGCTCGTTTGTCACCCTATCCTATAAAAAAAACACAGACATGAAATAATCTGATAGCAAGACTTAGTTTCTGCTAAGTGACTTAGAGGTCAGCTATCCCAGTTAACCATCGTAGAGTCTACTTCCCTGATGATGCCTGTTCTAGAGGCAAAACACGTGTCACATTTTCGATGGTAGTATGTACGGCAGAGAGAAGTCTTTCTTAATCTAGTGGTATTAGAGATAGGGGTGTTGGATTAGTGATGACAGTGATTGTGCACGCAATTAAGGGAGAGCAAGAGGTTCTCATCAAACTAGGTTTTATTTTTTATCTTAGTTAATAATTTTTAGATCTTTAATATTGTGTGTGTATTTGTCTTACCACCTCTTTTTTAATTAGTTACTTGCTCATTTGCCCGTTCTTTTATAAATAGCACAAGAAACAAATGTTTTGATACAAATCAGCTGTAAGTAGTTTTTTCGAATGTCACGTTTTTGCGATTCACTTAGAATGGCCATAAAGTTCTATTCTTTAATTGAGCATATTATGTTAAGTGATAAGTGATTTCTCGTAAACTAAAATCAGTCACCTAAAAACTAATATTTTTACCACAGATATAAATAATAATTTATTAATCAATCAATTTACTTTATCATTGTGCATCAAATTAAAATATTAACAAAAACAATAAAATTAACACATTTTCAGTAGTATAATTTAATATAACTCAACAGTAATTATAATGTAAATAATGTAAAATAACAAAAATATGTAATGGAGTCTTTTTTACCGTTCTCAATGAGATAATTAACTACAATATTTATTACATCTATGACCTTTTTGATGTCACAAATGCATACAAAGGCATTACAATACAAATTATTGCACAAGGTGATGGTACACACACGCGCACGTACACGCGTTAAAAGCAGTGCGAGAGGTATCAAGGAACACCGCATTTGATCCAAGAGCAGTGTGTCACGGAGACACAGTCACGTTATATGACCCGAAAAACTGTTTTTTATAGAATGAGGGTGACAAACGAGCACACAGTCCACCCGATGGTAAGTTGATGCTGTGGCTCATGGAAATATTTATCCTCGATTAAGAATAAAAATGCAGATGCGTCGTCACCCTTGAGGCCTAAGATGGAATGGTCCTCACCTCTCTAATACAAAACAAACAACTCACCATACAAAACACAACAGAATTAAGCTGCTATTTTACGTTGTTATTCATTGAGAGCGTGGTCGAGCCGACCCATTCATGCTACAACTATACAACTATACCACAAATTAATGATTTGATGATGTTGCTGCTGCATAAGCTTCAACTAAAGACCATCACTAAAAATTCGTCAATTTTTTTTAATTTTTTTTCTTCGTTCTTTAAGAAAGTTAGAGGTATTTTTAGTTGTAGCCTGTTGTTTCTTATAATTTGTTATTTTATAGTTGCTTCAAGAAAGTAAATTACGGTTGTAGTAGGAATTGTTAGGATACTTGTTAGTGCTTGCTTAATCTATTGACGCCATCACACGAACTGCTTTTTGTGAAAAGATAAAAAGTGCAGAAGGCATGAAAACATTAAAAATTGAAAAAAAAATCAATATTAACAAGGAGTACTTAAATTCATAGAACTGCTCAAGCACTTACATGTTTCAAAATCATAATTCACTGTGTAATAATATTTATTTTATTTTAATATTTATTTTTTTAAACTATTTTATCATAAAAAACATCAAATAAAAATTAATACCGTTGGAAAACTTGAGTATTTGAAATCTAAATTTCAATACTGGGGTAGCTCACATAATTTTCTCCGTTCTTTTCGCGATCTTAAGTTGCTCTCACCTTACATCATACTTGTTATATAATATATCACACGTTTGCCCTCGTCACCTCCACAACATTATTTTTAAGAATACTTTTGAAATAATGCAACTTACATGCAGATTCAACCATATTATATTTTTCATATCCAAAGAGTACAAAACTACTAATTTGTCTTGCGTCCGTGGGCTATGAGAAAGCCTATGATTAAGAAGGGCTGAAGTGTTTATACATTAATTTAATGATGGTTATCCGAATACAGAACCAGAGTACAAAATCTATCCAATTGCGAAGAGTGATGTAAGATAAGAAACTCTTCACAACTTTTTTAGTTATAATAAGGCAGTAAGCAGATCATTAATATAGTTGTAACACAAACGGGTCACCTCGACAGGGGAAGGACCACACTCTCACAGAATACCAGCGTTAAATAGCAGTTAAATGCTTTTGTGTTCCGTTTGGTGAGTGTAGAGAACCGGACCCCCTTTTTACTGGAATCGAGATACTAGTCCTCACGGGTCACAACGCATCTGCATTTTGGTTTGTAATCTAGGATAGATATAGATATCTATGAGGCACAGCAACTACATACCATCGGGTGGACTTTGTGCATATTAAAAACCCATGACATTGCAATAATTTAACTATGACCTAGTGTTCTTGCCAGGATCTACACATCTCATGATCAATGCTTGTTATTTATTTTTTTAAACTTATTTATAATTTTTATACACTAACAACAACACTTTAAACAGGTTTTAGAATATTATTATCCCTTAAATAAGTTACCTACTCAAGGAGAGTTCTTGCTGTATATTTACGAGTTAATGGAAAAACCAGAGAATATAAACGAGAAAATGAAGCCTCAAGCTTACGCAGTAACTTGTTTGGCAGAAACGGTAAGGTCGACGTACTCAATATACCTAGTATTTCTAATAATGAAATTATATAAAAATAATATGTGATCCATCTGCTCATACAACAGCAATTAACTTAAGACCTGGCTAGGATGATGCCACAGCGTATATTGAGGGGATAAAGGCGGGGTTATTTACGCCTGGCGTTAACGAGATAGATGTAAAATCGATAACATGTTTTTGGTAAATCCAATAGTCGCCGCTTTCTTGATGATGATGATGATGGATTTTCTTGTGTCACTATACAATAATCTAATAATGGAGCAAAAGTTATAATAGTATAGTAGGTGGTTATATAAATTTCTTTCCTACCTAGAATGCCATGCTGCAGCTATATTTCTAGTATAGTTGTAGCACGAATGGGTCAGCTCGACCGAGGTAGGACCACGCTCTCACAGAATACCAGCGTAAAATAGCAGCTTAACACTGCTGTGTTTCGTATGGTGAGTGTAGAGAACCGGAGACCCATTTTACTGGCATAGAGGCATTCCATCTTAGTCCTCACGGGTGACAACGCATCTGCATTTTGATTCGCAAACGAGGATAGATGTGAGGTGGACTATGTGCTCGTTTGTCACTCTATCCTATAAAAAAAATGCGCTCATACCACAGCAATTATTAAAAGTGTTTTTTTTTTAAATAAATCTCACAAAATACAGTTTAAAATTGCAGGTTCAAGCGTACTTCATAATTCAGGATGACATTTTGGACAGTGCAAAAATGCGATGCAAAAGGCCGTGTTGGCATTTACTATCTGACGTAAACCCTTTATGCATAAACGACCTTAACTTAATGCGACACTTTTCAAATGAAATGTTAAGGCAAAATATAGATGAAACAATTTACAACAAATTAGCCGACATTTTCAATGAGGTGAGAAAAAATCTAATTCAAAATGCGCATCTAATTGTTAATTTTTCAGATTTTTTGAATCCAGTTGTCGACATAGAAATAATTGCAAATAGACTTGAGATGATACTCTGCCACGTAAAGGCCACATGGGCCAGGAACTGAACATTGAAGGCACACGATTCTGGTTTGGACTAATTAGCCTTATTAAAATCGCAAAGGATAGGGAGAGTAGTGTATATTAAACTCTCCTTTTTCTAAAACGCAAACTTAGATGCACGCGGACCATTTCTTCCTCCGTAGTCAATCATCTCAAATTCAGTATATACTCAGTAGTATGCTTAAACCTTAACTATGTGTGGCCTATATAACTTCACCATTTGTAATGATATCGTGTAAGGCTCGACCGAGATCTCGGCTATAAATCCAACCGAGAAATTTGTCTCGGTTCTCGTATTTCGTATTTCGTAGTAAATAATAATATTAAGTACTTTTATTATGTTGCTGCGAGCCTCACAAACTGTGCATACAAGTACGTAACCTCACACTGTGTTGTTATTGCATAACCTCACATAACCTCACAGTGTGACACAATGGGACTCACAGTGTAAGGCTGTGTACTTGTTATTCCAATTTATAAATTGATTACACTGGAAATGGAAAGCGAGTGCGTTTTCGAATATGTGATTTACAGATTGTTAGGGGATTATAACTTAATTTGTACGTTATTTAGTTAAGGGTTCGAAATAGTGAAGTTTATCACATATCTGCATTACTATCCGATGGATTTGAGAGGCGACATTCAATGAAGAGTGAAAATGCCGAAAATTACTTTTTTCGTGCTACAATATTATGTTATTTGATTTTGATTATTAAAATAATTCATTTTTATTTAATTTCATTTGATATTTTATTTCACAATTTGTTTATTCTCGATCTCGGCTCTCGGTCTCGGTCAAGGTTTTATTTTATTCTCGGCCTTGGTCTCGGTCTCGACCGAGAATGATAAACCCGTCTTGGTAGAGCCTTGATATAGTGTTAATTTTTAATGTGAGCGGCGGTGTAAAAATGTCCACTACCCCATATCGTCCATTGGGTGTCGTAAGAGACGACAGAGGAAAACTATCCAGAAGATGGGCAGCAGAGGCATCCAGATAGTAATAAAAAATTAAGCAAATCGTTTGCCGACTCCCCTGCCAAACGTGGCTACTACGATGATCGCCAAATATGAGTAATCTATGTTAGTGGACTCTTGATTGACTGTCATGATAACGTGAGTAATATTTTAACAGTGGTAGAGCCACGCGGCAGCTTTTGCTGTCGCACGGATGGGCCGGCTCGTACCGGGGTGGTCCCACGACCTCATAGAATACCAGCGTGAAGTAGAGGTTTACCTCTGCGTTTCGCTTGGTGAGTGCAGGTGGCCGGAGGCCCTTTATACTGGGAATGAGGCATTCCATCTTAGTCCTTACGGGTGACAACGCATCTGCATTTTGATTCGCAAACGAGGATACATGTAGATGTCTATGGGCCGCAGCAACCACTTACCATCAGGTGGACTGTGTGCTCGTTTTTCACCCTTATTCTATAAAAAAAACAATTAAAATATTCTTACAGATGTATCTGCGACTAGAAATATCACAACACAAGGATACAATCACTGAAAAGTCAAAAGACTACTCAAAGTTCACCATTGACACTTATAATCAATCTTACACAAACTTTTAAGGGCTCGTACTACTGTATTATATCAACAATACATATGGCCTTGGTATTATGTAACAAAGCTACTGAGGAGTTATTCCAAATTGTAGAGGATATATGTAATGATATGGGAGTAGTCTATCAGATTAATGTAAGTTATTTAATTTTATCATTTTCAAGTGATGTTGATGTTGTTTCCATCTTCCTTGATTTAAAAAAAATCCATGCATAATATATAAACACTGCATCATAAGTGCGGTGTTTATAAATCGGTCTATGTAAAATGACTACGTTTAATAATGTTAGCTTGTTTTTCATCTTGTAACTTTTTTGCCAGGCAATTTAAAAAATTGTAACACGGGCAGAATTTAAGAAAAAACAACTTACGTCCAACTTCAAGAATGTCTCGACAAGCATTGGCCGAGGCGGCCGCGCGTAAATTAATTTGTATAATGTCTGACAACATTCACTAACAAATTTTACACGGTTTCCTAGTAGAATCTCTGCCAGGTACAATTTTGTGTAGCGATTTAGTGTCATCTTTATGACTTTTTTATCGTGCCAATTATTATGAAGCGCATTTCTGTCTTTTTTTTTACTTATTTTAAGCCAGTGCTTGACCACAATCCCACCTGGTGATAAGTAGTGATGCAGCCTTACATGGTAAATCGCACTGTTTTATCATAACAAAAGCCTATTCACTCTTGCCTTGAAGACGCCCAGATTGTATTCGGACGGAAAGATAGGTGCCGGCATGAATCCTATAGAATACCGAGAGACTGGCTACTCTGCGCCTGTACTCGAGGCTGACAAGATTGGTTTCAACCAAATCAAGCTCAACAATGAGCCTCTTAGCACATCTCTCCACTGAGTCCAATGCTGCCAGGTGGCATTTTCCAGCACCAGCCCATATGTGATAGCAGTACTCCATGCACGACCGGACTTGCGCTTTATATGAGGTAAAAAGCTGCCCCGGCGTGATGTACCGCCGCACCCTTGCTAGGACAACAAGTTTCCTTGCGGCTGCTTTGTTACTGGACTCAATGAACCGCCCATAGTTTAGGTTCAGAGAAAATTTAATCCCTAACAACTGCTGACGGTCAGTATACTCCAAGAATACATTCCGGAAAGTAGGAGCCAAGGTGAGCGGGCTCGTTTTAGCGGTAAAAAGACACGCTTGTGTTTTGGAGGCGTTAAATCTCACGAGGTTGGCATCGCCCTATTCGTAAACTGCCTATAGTGTGAGACTCACACGCTCAACCATAGCCTCTCTTTCTAGCTGGATTTGATCCCGATTGGCCCGGGCGCGTGTTTGGTATCTCTCCACAACTTGTGTACAACTCCACAAAAGCCATTAACGCGAATGAAAAAAAGTTTAAAGCAGTGGCTAATAAATACTGCCTTTTATAACATCAAAGAATTCTTTAACTATAAATTTTGAGTTTGCTTTTGATTTCTTTTTTGTTGATTTTGTTTAGCTAAGTAAGTTACTATAGATCCAGGATTTTGCGTGATACTTCTCAATTGAATTAAATTTTATTTTTCTAATTTTGTTATGTTCTTCTAAAAAGAAATGTAATCATTACAAAGTGGTAGTTACATACTTGGATATTATGTGTATATTTCTAATGTTAGTTCATTTGTTCTAAACACATTTATATTTTTTTTTAATTTTTTTCGCATGCCACGAATGGCAAAATATGTGGATGATTTCTTATATTTACGCGAACACTACACATTTTTAAATAAACTAATTTTACGGATTTTATCGCGTATATTAACTTATTTTTATATATTCCCGACGTTTCGGGTGTTTTCCAGCACCCGTGGTCACGGGGGACTGAGTTGTTTGACGTCCTGCTGTCATAGTTAGCCCGGCTACCTTCAGTTTTTTAATATTAATTTTTGGTTCGATTTACGCAGAATGAGCTTACAGTATCTTGAAGTCTAGCAGTGGTATACTTGGGTTTGGATTTGATTTTATTAATTATGGGATCCCAAGCAGATGGCAGCACCCATCCATCTTCTCTATTGAAATTAGGATGTTTTTTAATTTCAATAGCCTCGCGAATCATCCTTGGGAGGAATCGGTGTTCTTTTGCGAGGATTTGTGGTCTATCAAATCTAATGTAATGGCGGGGACGATCTTGAACATGTTCACAAACTGCAGACTTCCCGATACGTCGGTGCTTCACGTCAGCTATATGTTCTTTAACGCGGGTTTTAATAGATCTTTTTGTTTGTCCTATGTACGAGAGACCACATTCACAATCCAGCTTGTACACTCCTGCATCTTGTAGAGGGATTTGACACTTGACGGATGGTAAAAATTGACTAATCTTCTTCAGCGGCTTGAAGTACGTTTTAATGGAAGCTCGCTTCAAGATGTAGCCAACCTTGTCTGTGACTCCTCTGACATAGGGTAGTACAGCAGGCACACGCTCGACTGTGGCTGGCGCCCGCGCCTACGTCACTGTGACGTAGGCGCGGGACCCGAAGCTTGTTGTCTTGCAGTACTTGCTCGACGTGCTGAAGCTCGGCGGCCAGATGTTTTCTGTCACAGATCCCTCGTGCTCTCTGAAACAAAGATTTTCCCACGGTAGCTAACTGTGAATGATGATGGTGAGATTCACCATTTAAATATCGGTTGGTATGGGTATTTTTTCTGTACACAGTATGACCAATAGTGTTATCAGGATTTCGTATAACTAAAACATCTAGAAAAGCTAAAGTATTGTTTGCCTCTAACTCCATTGTGAATTGTATTTTAGGGTTTATGGAATTAAGGTGGTTTAAAAATGCAGTTACTTTGTCAGATGGTAAAATTGTGAAAGTATCGTCTACGTACCGCTTGTAGAATCTTGGATTTACAGGAGCAGTAAGAAGGGCTTTCTCCTCAAAGTCCTCCATGAATATGTCGGCGACTACGGGAGATACAGGTGAGCCCATTGCCACTCCGTCTACTTGCATGTAGAACTCTTCTTTCCACAATAAATAGCCAGATGTGAGGCAGTGTTTGAGTAATACTGCATATTCTGTAGGCATGTTGTTATCTTCTAGCTTTCTAGTAACAATTGAGATGCAGTCTTCAATAGGTAGGCATGTGAATAGTGATTGAACATCAAAACTGACCATAGTTTCATTGTCAGCGAGATGTAGGTCTTTAATCTCACTAACAAAATGGTATGAATCCTTTGTGTGTGCTCTGGTATGTCCTCTTAGTGGTGACAGTATTTTTGCCAAGTGTTGAGCCAACTTATAAGTTGGTGAATCGATCTGGCTTACTATAGGACGTAGTGAAGCGTTTGGTTTGTGTATTTTCGGTAACCCATACAACCTCGGTGGTTTGGCACATGATGGTATTGTCGAATTCACGTCAAGATCTAATTTTTCGGAGTATTTCTTTATTAAATCAGTAGTTGTTTTGAGTGTATTAGTTGTAGGGTCTATTTTGACCTTTTTGTATGTACTTACGTCCGATAAAAGTTGTTGTATTTTGAAATTATACTCTGACGTGTCCATTATTACCGTAGCATTTCCTTTATCCGCGCGGAGAATAGTGAGCTCTGGTCTGTTGCGTAAGTTGTACAACGCTTTAAATTCGTCTTTTGGAAGATTTAGTTTCGGCGCTGAACTTCGACGTAACAAGGACGAAATGTCTTGACGTATAGCCTCTAAATCCTCTTTACCAATATTATTCCTAAACAGACAATCCTCAACACTACAGATAATTTCTTCGTACGGGATTTTTTGTGGCGTTATAGCAAAATTTAAGCCTTTCGACAATACTTTTATTGTAGGTTCGTCCAGTGTTTCTTTTGACAAATTATAGACCGTGCGTTGTTTATTGTTTGCGTCTGTGGTTAACGGTTGTTGCGTTTCGTTTCTACGTTGATATGGATGTTTGGCATTTGATTTGATAGTTAATTTTTGGTATTTTTCTATTTGTTTGTCTTTGCATTCATTGTATTTCGATATTTCGCGTTTGTTTAAAGTTTCAATGCAATTATTAAAATCAAATGTCGTTAAAACTGTCTTTAACTCACTGGACAAATTGTCTATGGTATTATTTATGATTTGTAAATCGAACCGTTTTTGCTGAATCACCGTTCGTAACAACTTTTTACTTGCCTGATTTAAGATCTTAGCGCTTCCTCGAATGTCCTTTTTAGTAGATATTTTGACGCACGTAGGAATGAGATGGTGATCGCGGCACCGCTTTAGAAAGTTCAATGCTGTTACATATCTTGCGCGCTTGGTCATGAGATCTTCTAATCGGCGAATTTTATTTGCAATTACCAGTCCGTACTGGTTTACATAATGATTTCTTATATTTACGCGAACACTACACATTTTTAAATAAACTAATTTTACGGATTTTATCGCGTATATTAACTTATTTTTATATATTCCCGACGTTTCGGGTGCTTTCCAGCACCCGTGGTCACGGGGGACTGAGTTGTTTGACGTCCTGCTGTCATAGTTAGCCTGGCTACCTTCAGTTTTTTAATATTATTGTTCGCGTAAATATAAGAAATCATTATGTAAACCAGTACGGACTGGTAATTGCAAATAAAATTCGCCGATTAGAAGATCTCATGACCAAGCGCGCAAGATATGTAACAGCATTGAACTTTCTAAAGCGGTGCCGCGATCACCATCTCATTCCTACGTGCGTCAAAATATCTACTAAAAAGGACATTCGAGGAAGCGCTAAGATCTTAAATCAGGCAAGTAAAAAGTTGTTACGAACGGTGATTCAGCAAAAACGGTTCGATTTACAAATCATAAATAATACCATAGACAATTTGTCCAGTGAGTTAAAGACAGTTTTAACGACATTTGATTTTAATAATTCCATTGAAACTTTAAACAAACGCGACATATCGAAATACAATGAATGCAAAGACAAACAAATAGAAAAATACCAAAAATTAACTATCATATCAAATGCCAAACATCCATGTCAACGTAGAAACGAAACGCAACAACCGTTGACCACAGACGCAAACATGGAAATACATGTACTTCGTACAAACTGGAACCCGCACTTTCGAATGACATAAAAAATACAAGAAAGCGACCTTGAAATTTTTCATTACCCCTCAGTCTCTTTCTAATTAGGGTGAACACAAAATACAAGAATTTGGGATATTATGGGGAAAAATCAGTTTATTTTTATTATATTCATTTATAAAATTTTAATTTAATTGAAAATAGTAGAGTTCCATTGAAACGCATGATATTAGAGAAATTCATAAGGTCGAGCCTGCGGGCGGAAGTTTATTAATTAATATTATTTATTCGTGTACTTTTTTGTCAATAAACGAATAAACGTGTGAACTGGCTCTATATACAAAACTTAAACTAAAACTAAAATATTTTTGTCCGAAAATGAACAAAAAATTCGATTTCCCATACAAAATGTATCGGTCACGTGACCAATTTTGTATGGGAAGTCAATTTTTTTTAATTTCCACAAAGAAATTTCTTCAGTACCTTACTCAGGATGATGATTCATGGTTAAAGTTTTCGGGAGACTGTCTTTACATCTCTTACTTATAATGTAACATTAGGAAATAATAAAACTAAAATAATAATCGTTTTTAATTACATTTATTATTACAATAGCAATAGTGTCTACAAATTTAATATATACAATAATAATAATTAGAGGTGAAGGTTTTTACAACAACTCAATTTTTATACATGATTGAATAGTTTTGTGAAGTTTTTGTCACTTGGTACGAATAGCACTCAACTTTTAGTCCATAATTTTTTTTAGATGCGTTCTAAGACACATGGTCAAAAAAGAGTTTGAAATTCACAGCAACCATTTACCATCAGGTGGACTGTGTGCTCGTTTGTCACCCTATTCTCATCATCATCATCATCATTACAGCCCTTCACAAGTCCACTGCTGTACATAGGCCTCCCCCAAAGAATGCCACAAAGCACGGTCCTGAGCCACCTGCATCCATCGACTCCCTGCATATCTTACCAGGTCGTCACTCCATCTAGTGGGGGGACGCCCTACACTTCGCCTGCCGGTACGAGGCTGCCACTCGAGAACCTTTCTTCCCCATCGGTTGTCGGTTCTTCGAGCTATATGGCCGGCTCATTGCCACTTCAGCTTACTAATCCGTTGGGCTATGTCGGTCACTCTAGTTCTACTGCGGATATCCTCATTTCTGAGTTTATCACGCAGAGAAACTCCGAGCATAGCACCCTATCCTATAAAACAAAATTTAAAATTCTGGATTAATGAAATTAAGAGCAATTAATACTGTCATCCATAGGCTGGTTTTTTGTTATAGAATAAGGATGACAAACGAGTACACAGTCCAACTGATGGTAAGTGGTTGCTGCGGCCTATATTTATTTATTATTTATTGTGCGATCAAAAGACATTTACATCTATCCTCTATTACAAATCAAAATGCATCAGAATGCCTCTTTTCCAGTAAAAAGGGTCTCCGTTTCTCTACACTCACCATACGAAACACAACAGCGTTAAACTGGTATTTTAAGCTGGCATTTTGTGAGAGCGTGGTCCTTCCCCGGTCGAGCCGACCCATTCGTACTACAACTATACTACTAATATAGCTGCAGCATGGCTCTACCACGTATAGAATACACTATAGAATACGTATAAATAAAACATTGGTCATAACTGTGGTGTGAAGTGATGAATAATAATATTGATTAATACATTTTTAATATAGATGTACTGTATCATCAGTATTTGAGATCGGGTTTGGATCAGATAAAAAGCTCTACAATGCAATTAAAGAAGGCCAAAGAGCGTCTTAAGGTCTCAACGTTTGGCAAAGTTGCATATTGTTTGATAAACTTGTACGCTTTTGACGAGTAAAATGTAATGTTAATAATTAGTTCTTCTTTTTGTGATAAATTAATCCTTGCTTGCACACTTATCAGCGCAAAATATTTGAATGGAGGAAGTGCTTCTGTCCATGACCTGCAAGAGTAAAAAGCTCTTACAACGAATATTTTTATAATGGACTAGTTAGTTGTGAAAATGCTATAGTCAGTACCAAAATCACAATTGAACTTTAAAAAACTGAAACACTGAAAAAATGTAGACATAATATGTAGTTAACAATTTAATAGACCAACAAACCATGCCGATATAATTAAAATGTCATTACTATTTTGTTTTTTTTTTATAGGATAAGGGTGACAAACGAGCACACAGTCCACTTGATGGTAATTGGTTGCTGTGACTCAGGACTAAGATGGAATGCCTCATTTCCAGTAAAAAGGGTCTCCGGTCTCTACACTCACCATATGAAACACAGCAGCATTAAGCTGCTATTTAACACTGGTATTCTGTGAGAGCGTGGTCCTTCCCCGGTCGAGCTGATCCATTCGTGTTACAACTATACCAGAAATATAGCTGCAGCATGGCTCTACTACGTATAATTTGTCATGAACACTTTATTTTTCAATTTGTCACACTTATCGTACAATTTATCAAAAAAATGGATTTCCTGAGACCGCAACTTGAAATTTTAAAAATTAAATTTGTAAATACAAATGAAAGTTTTTAATTGTATTTACAATTAAAAACTTAGCAAAATATGTACAAAATAGCTTGTAATTATTTTTACAAATTATATCCTAGTGATACAACATATCAAGCTGTTCCTGCTTTCTAGGTAACAGAATGCATTTTTCTTTCTTTCTCAAAAATTTTTTTCTGCAATTTTTTTTAAATTACTTTTCTTCCCTTGGAAACAAAACATCGTTTTGAATTAAGAAATAACAAGTACCTAACAAAAGCTCATACCTGTACCACAGAACAATCTGCTATTTCATTTAGAAACGGTGTGACTCCTTGTCTCAGCGGTTTCACAGTAATCATGTAATTGGTTGATATGACATAGATTACAAATCTTTGCTTTTTCAAAAAAGGCTATTTTTAGCTCCACATTGTTTAACCATTTATTAGGTTCTGTTAGATTGGAAGGAAACCTGCAAAAAATTAAGTAATAAAAGATATATAATTATTTTATTTTGATGTTTCTGTGTATCATCATTCTTGTAAACAACATTTCGAAATTTCACGCAAATCGAGCAGAGAGACCATTCCAGAAAACCTTTTCCGTTTGTAATTAAAATAAAATACATTATAACGTATGGTCACCCTAGTCGAAGTTATAATACAAACATGAATCGTTAATTATTAAGCAAATAGCGAAATAAAATTGGAAATACCGAACCAAAATTAACATCTAAACCAAAATACCCATTGGTCTATACAGAAATAACAGCAATTAAATTCGAAATATCACTAAAAATTAGTTTCACATGATGCGCAGTATTTGCATGGTGTTTTGTACTTACGAATGAAATATAATATTACATTCTGGATGCCACTCACTTTTGCAATCGCGCACAATAAATTTAATGACCATTTTACTAGTTTTGCCTCTGCATTATTCCAAAATTCAAAAACAAACTTGCGAAATGAACATAAACATCCGTCATGTACAGTAAAAATTATTTGACAAATAGATTTTGGGTTGTCATATAACGGCTTTTAAGAATAAATTTAAAACAGGGGAAATATGTAGGAAGCTAGGCAAATAGTTCATAGTAAATCTTTATTAAGTGTTTAAAAGAAAAAGCAAAAACTTGCGTGAAAATCGTTTTGTCAATTTTTGTTATCAAATTTTACTTATAATTCTTGCCATACTGACAATTAAACTTATACTGAAATTCATAATGGCTATCAATGGGGTAATATCAGTCATCACGCTGGCTATCCTGTAGGGAAAACAGGGGCTACTCAAGGTCATTTGATTATTCCTAATGTTGATATTAGAAGTGTGGGTTCCAGTTTGTCTATACTTCCGTGGACGCAAACAATAAACAACGCACGGTCTATAATTTGTCAAAAGAAACACTAGACGAACCTACAATAAAAGTATTGTCGAAAGGCTTAAATTTTGCTATAACGCCACAAAAAATCCCGTACGAAGAAATTATCTGTAGTGTTGAGGATTGTCTGTTTAGGAATAATATTGGTAAAGAGGATTTAGAGGCTATACGTCAAGACATTTCGTCCTTATTACGTCGAAGTTCAACGCCGAAACTAAATCTTCCAAAAGACGAATTTAAAGCGTTGTACAACTTACGCAACAGACCAGAGCTCACTATTCTCCTCGCGGATAAAGGAAATGCTACGGTAATAATGGACACGTCAGAGTATAATTTCAAAATACAACAACTTTTATCGGACGTAAGTACATAGGACGTAAGTACATACAAAAAGGTCATAATAGACCCTACAACTAATACACTCAAAACAACTACTGATTTAATAAAGAAATACTCCGAAAAATTATATCTTGACGTGAATTCGACAATACCATCATGTGCCAAACCACCGAGGTTGTATGGGTTACCGAAAATACACAAACCAAACGCTCCACTACGTCCTATAGTAAGCCAGATCGATTCACCAACTTATAAGTTGGCTCAACACTTGGCAAAAATACTGTCACCACTAAGAGGACATACCAGAGCACACACAAAGGATTCATACCATTTTGTTAGTGAGATTAAAGACCTACATCTCGCTGACAATGAAACTATGGTCAGTTTTGATGTTCAGTCACTATTCACATGCCTACCTATTGAAGACTGCATCTCAATTGTTACTAGAAAGCTAGAAGATAACAACATGCCTACAGAATATGCAGTATTACTCAAACACTGCCTCACATCTGGCTATTTATTGTGGAAAGAAGAGTTCTACATGCAAGTAGACGGAGTGGCAATGGGCTTACCTGTATCTCCCGTAGTCGCCGACATATTCATGGAGGACTTTGAGGAGAAAGCCCTTCTTACTGCTCCTGTAAATCCAAGATTCTACAAGCGGTACGTAGACGATACTTTCACAATTTTACCATCTGACAAAGTAACTGCATTTTTAAACCACCTTAATTCCATAAACCCTAAAATACAATTCACAATGGAGTTAGAGGCAAACAATACTTTAGCTTTTCTAGATGTTTTAGTTATACAAAATCCTGATAACACTATTGGTCATACTGTGTACAGAAAAAATACCCATACCAACCGATATTTAAATGGTGAATCTCACCATCATCATTCACAGTTAGCTACCGTGGGAAAATCTTTGTTTCAGAGAGCACGAGGGATCTGTGACAGAAAACATCTGGCCGCCGAGCTTCAGCACGTCGAGCAAGTACTGCAAGACAACAAGCTTCGGGTCCCGCGCCTACGTCACAGTGACGTAGGTGCGGGCGCCAGCCACAGTCGAGCGTGTGCCTGCTGTACTACCCTATGTCAGAGGAGTCACAGACAAGGTTGGCTACATCTTGAAGCGAGCTTCCATTAAAACGTACTTCAAGCCGCTGAAGAAGATTAGTCAATTTTTACCATCCGTCAAGTGTCAAATCCCTCTACAAGATGCAGGAGTGCACAAACTGGATTGTGAATGTGGTCTCTCGTACATAGGACAAACAAAAAGATCTATTAAAACCCGCGTTAAAGAACATATAGCTGACGTGAAGCACCGACGTATCGGGAAGTCTGCAGTTTGTGAACATGTTCAAGATCGTCCCCGCCATTACATTAGATTTGATAGACCACAAATCCTCGCAAAAGAACACCGATTCCTCCCAAGGATGATTCGCGAGGCTATTGAAATTAAAAAACATCCTAATTTCAATAGAGAAGATGGATGGGTGCTGCCATCTGCTTGGGATCCCATAATTAATAAAATCAAATCCAAACCCAAGTATACCACTGCTAGACTTCAAGATACTGTAAGCTCATTCTGCGTAAATCGAACCAAAAATTAATATTAAAAAACTAAAGGTAGCCGGGCTAAATATGACAGCAGGATGTCAAACAACTCAGTTCCCCGTGACCACGGGTGCTGGAAAGCACCCGAAACGTCGGGAATATATAAAAATAAGTTAATATACGCGATAAAATCCGTAAAATTAGTTTATTTAAAAATATGTGGAAACAAATATTGACTCTGTATCCATCCGTCTGTACCCATGTTTTTAGCGAAATAAATGATTTGATTTGATTTGATATGTTCAGCAGTAGACTTATGAAAAGCTGTAATGATGATGAGATTTATATTAAGCTATTGAGACTATTAACAGTTGTAATAAGTCCTTATCATTACTAACCTCACATATATTCTAAACATAGGAATACAATCTTTAAAAAAAATTTAATAAGAAGTACCAGCGTACATAAATTGACCGGTAGATCTGTGGTAGCTCAAGAGCTAGGTAGCGCAAGTATGAGTATTTGAGAGATGACTACATATTTGTTCCATTTGCTGTAGACATTATCGGTCCGCAGCGTCCACGTATGGTAAAGTTTCTTAAAGAACTATATCCACGACTTGTTACCGCCGTTTGGGATAAGAGGGTTGGTTGCTCAAAGGCTTAGTGCCATTCAGCGATGAAACGCAGCCAGCGTCCTTGGCCGTGGGGAGAAAAGCTGTATGATAATTTTAGTTTTAAGTTGTATATTTTAATATAATGTCAATAGATGTATTAATTTTAACTAATAAAAGAACTTCCTTCTTCTTATTTGCAGAATGATTTACCGATTATCTTGACAGTGATGGATCAATAACGGGTAAATCTAATAATGACATCCCTGTTGGAAAATGTTCATGGCCTGCAGTAGCAGCGCTTCAGCACTGTAACAGATAACAACGCAAAATGTATCAAACGCATTCTGGAATTGTACAACGATCTTAACATGCCAAAACTTTACAAAGAAGAAATGCAGTCTCGATATAACACCTATTTGCAGAAGGTTAATGCACTTTCTGAAGACGCTACACCATCACCCGACGTCTTTCTTAAAATTTTAGATTTTTATAGAAGTTACACCGATGATGTATCACGATATTATTATATTTAAAATCTGTACAAATTTATTGCTCGCAATGCATCAACCAGGTAACGTCTAAACAAAACAAAATATTTGTTTTGTTTAGACCTTACCTGGACAGCAAGGTCAATTCAAATTGTTTTAAATTATCATAATTTGATCATTATAATGCTTCAAATAAATAAATTACACTTTTGTTTTTCTAAATGGTCATTTCCCGCTTCATTACGAACTTATTATACTTAAAGTTCAGAACATAAGGAGTCTTTCATTTTACTCGTAGGTTTATAAGTTTTCCTTTCTACAGATATTCTTTATAGTACAATTTCCTTTATACAGTTCTTAGTTTTAGTTCCAGATGCCATATATTAGCTAATTATAATTTAATATGAGAATTCTGTTATCAGTCTATTTAGACTTTTTCCAATTTTTAGTGCTCTGATTTAAAATGCAAAAGCAAACAGGTGGAATATGTAACTGAATATTTACCATCAAATCAGCTTGAAATACTACTAATTTCATTAGGAATCTCTTCAACATAACGGGTAAATTAATTATAGATATCAAAAAATAGACATTAAAAATTTCACGTGGCGTACCGTGCTCGGCAGCGAAGGAAAAAATCGTTAGTCCGCCGACATGCTTTGGGGTAGTGTGACGAAAACATCCATGCCCTAAAACTCCACTTAGAAATTAGAGAAGGCGTAATATTGACGCACACTACAATGTTCTTTCTGTGTGCTTGACTTAATAAACTTGTTTCAAATAATACTCGTAGCTTATGAGGTCAGTGCTAAAACACATTGTAAGTATAGAAGAATTATTAATGTTTTACCCTTTTGAGTAGACTAAGGAATATCACAAGGTCAAAGTAACAACTAGAAAGGATTAAGTAATATATGCGCGAATTGAAAAATATGTATTATGTAAAATAAACATCGTTTGATATACTTTCATTCTGTTTCATAATGTAAGCACTATTCATCAAACTAACAATTTCATTGGTGCCGGCGCGTATCGAACCCGGGTGGCCAGTTTTGTTTTGTTATAACGTTACCAGCACTCTAGAAATAGTATATCTTGGGGCAGTTAACACAAGTATATAAATTTCACAAGGACAAACATCGAAACCCGGAAGAATTATTTGTAGGTCATTTTTGTTCCATGTGGGATTCGAACCCGTGGCCCTCAGTGCTACAACTCATTGCTAAGTCACTCCGCCACGCCAAATACATTTTTATAGTGATAAATATTATAATTGTAAATTTTTTATAAAATTATTAATAATTAAATAAATAATATCATTTATCAAAGTATCAATCATGGTGCTGGGTTAAATTTTCATTCGTTTACGCTAGTGTGGCCAGGTCCAGTGGGTCTAATTTCGGGACAGAAGCTAAAATCATCGATAATTTGGTTTTAAAATCGAGACAGTTACAATGGCTACAAAAAACAGATTTTTGTAGCCATAATGATTTCTTATATTTACGCGAACACTACACATTGAATAAAACTACTTTTACGGATTTTATCGCGTTTAATTAAGTTATTTTATATTCCCGACGTTTCGGTTGCTTTTCAGCAACCGTGGTCACGGGGGACTGAAGTGATTGACGTCCCGATGTCAAAGTAAGCCGGAGTACCTTCAGCTTTTTAATTATTAATTTTGGTCCGATCTACGCAGAATGAACTAACTGTGTCTTTAAGTCTTGCAGTGGTATGCTTGGGTTTAGTTTTAATTTAATGAATTACAGGATCCCAAGCAGGTGGTAGTACCCAGCCTCCCTCTCTATTGAAATTAGGAAGTTTTTTAATTTCAATAGCCTCACGTATCATTCTTGGCAGGAATCGATGTTATTTCGCGAGAACTTGTGGTTTATCAAATCTAATGTAATGGCGGGGGCCGTCTAGGATATGATCACAAACTGCAGACTTCCCGGAACGTTGGTGCTTCACGTCAGCTATGTGTTTTCATTATTATTCTGCATTATTTTTCCAGTGCTGCGATGTACCTTTGTAAACCTAGATGACTTACAGAATATGAAGACTGTAGACAATATCTGCTCAGGAACGAATGGAAAGGGTACTTGAGGACGATGACGAAGGTTTGAAGTTGTAGTTTCCGAAGGTTGTCGGTTGCGTGTTCATATAACGTTGGGTTCACAACTTTGGCCGGTGAAAGTAAAAGGGGATATCTCCCGCCGGGCAAGGTGATAGGCCTGGGGAGCAGCTAACACTCCTAGTGGTAGTTTTTTTTGCGCCCAGAAGCAATACAAATAAAGCTACACTCCGGGAAGCGGAGAAGGGAGGTGATGAATACTCTAAACATATCACGCAGCCGACTGCGTGGTTATGTGGGACTCACTTTGATACCTAAATGCCTACCCACTAAACACCACCTGGGGCTGGATTTGGCCTATATGGCCTTTCAGCCGAATCGGAAGCGACCCCCTTTAGGGAAAGGGGGCGCACCCTAATGGTAGTTTGGAGCTATTCAATATATACTGCTTTTACTTTGTAACTTTGATAGCGCGATTTAGGCATCGATGTATTTTCGCTGGTGGCGCGACCACATAGCCACCACAAATATATTAAATTCATGAGCAGCAAATATAAATTTTTTCTTTAAAACCTTATACATTTTAATATAAATAATACTAAAATAATAACTCTGTAATACGTATTATAAGTCTAAGAATTAATTAATAAAACTAAAATAACATTAGCTTTTCAATAACAAAATTTAATCCTGTTTCAATCCTGACTAAAATTATTCATTTGTCACCTAGATTTACATTAGGTTAATGAAACTATTGACAGCTTTAATAAATCGTAAGCTTCCTTTACCTCACATAAATTGACAAACTAATACGAACCAGGGTACATAAATTGACCGGTTGATTCGTGGTAGCTCAGGAGCTAGGTAGCGCAAGTATGAGCTTTGAGGGTGAACAACATATTTGTGCCCTTCGCTGTAGAGACTATGGGTCCAGAGGCTCCATTTACGGTAAAGTTTCTAAAGGAACTGTATCCACGACTTGTTGTCGCCCTTTTTGATAAGAGGGCTGGTTCTTTCATTTCTCAAAGGCTAAGTACCATTCAGCGGGGAAACGCAGCCAGCGTCCTTGGCGCAATACAGCCGGCCGCGTGGAGTATGGCTGTATGATAATTTTAGTTTTTAGTTGTATATTTTAATGTAATGTAAGTAAATTTTGTACGTGATAGAGCGATGGCTCATGCCGCATGCTGTAGCTATATTAGTAGTATAGTTGTAGCACGAACGGGTCGGCTCGATCGGGAAAAGACCACACTCTCACAGAATACCAGCGTAAAATAGCAGCTTAACGCTGCTCTGTTTCGTATGGTGAGGGTAGAGAATCGGAGATTCTTTTTACTGGAAATGAGGCATTCCATCTTAGTCCTCACGGGTGACCACGCATCTGCATTTTGATTTGTAATAGAGGATAGATGTAGATGTCTATAGACCGCAGCAACCACGTACCATCAGGTGGACTGTGTGCTCGTTTGTTACCCATATCCTACAAAAAATATTAATTTTAACTCATAATAGAACTTATTTAACTTCTTATTTGCAGAATGATTTCACCGATTATATTGACAGTGATACATCAATATCGGGTAAATCTAGTACAGACATACCTCTTGGAAAATGTTCGTGGCCTGCAGTAGCAGCACTTCAGCACTGTAACACAGAACAACGCAAAATTTTTGAATAAAACTACGGACGCTGGGACCCAGAATGTATCAAACGCATTCTGGAATTGTACAACGACCTTAACATGCTAAAACTTTATAAAGAAGAAATGCAGTCTCGATATAACACCTATTTGCAGAAGGTTAATGCACTTCCAGAAGACGCTACACCATCACCCGACGTCTTTTTTAAAATTTTAGATTTTTATCGAAGTTACACCGATGATGCATCACGATATTATTATGTTTAAAACCTCTACAAATTTATTACTCGCAATGCATTATACACAATTTAATTTTGCTCGGTCCTGCATGCTATTTTTGATGTTACACTGAATAATAAACAAGAAATGGACAGCAAGCTTAATTAAAATTATATCTTATTATCATGTTTGATCATTTTGCTAATTTAAAAAACAAATTAAACTTTTCTATTTCTATGTGGTCCGATAATTCTTCTCACCCTATTGACCACGGCCTGAAAATGGATCCCGCTCCCACTTCCTACGATAACCTCTGCACGAACTTGGACTCGATATCCACTGTTAACGATGAACCCATCTTTCACATCGGCCAGAATTCTTCCCAGCTCTCAGTAACTCATTCAAGAGGATATTTACGGTGTGTCAATTTTGGTTTAAATGTCACGAAAATACGAAGTCATTTGTTGTTAAAAAACTCTTCTTGTGAAAATAAAAAACCTTTATATCTTAAAACTCCGGACTTTCTTTAAACCGATTTCTTAACCATTTCATTTTTTTAATTGCATATTATCATTTCCATATGCTTTTATATGTGGGCACCCATGGCCAAAGTGTCTATGAACGGTGGGCATTCCCCTTTACCTTTAAAAATTGCAGTAGAAATGACTTCTTTTTTTCCTTCTTCATCAGATCGTAAAGTTCACACTCGGACAAGAAGCTATCCCGTTAAGAAAAATTTGCCTTAATCGCCTTTTGCTTCAAACTTGGCGGGCAGTTTGGTTATTACAGTATTTTTTTGGTAACTACCTACAAATTTAACTTTTTTTTATATTCTACTAAGCCAGCGCTTATCTACGATCCCACCTGATGCTAAGTGGTGATGTAGCCTAAGATGGTGAAGCGCACTGACTTAACAAAAGCCTATTCACTCTTGCCTTGAAGACACTCACACTGAAATCGGATGGAAAGTCAGATGCTGGCAACTTATTCCTTTCCTTTGCTGTACGCATGATGAACGCCGTGGCGAACCGTTTGGTTCGAATGCGTGGTAAGTCAACAACGAAAGGGTGGAGACTGACCGAACGTCTGGTTGTCCGATGGTGGAAGGGAGAGGGTGGAATTAAATTATGTAATTCCTGCCCACGCTCTCCGAAATGCATCCTGTAGAAAACCGAAAGGCTGGCTACTTTACGTCTGTGTTCGAGGCTGGTAAGATTAGTTTTAACCAAATTCGGGTCACCAATAAGCCTCTTAGCACGCCTTTCCATTGAGTCCAAAGCTCCTAGGTGGCATTTTGCAGCACCAGCCCATATATGGCAGCAATACTCCATGCACGACCGGACTTGCGCATTATATAAAGTTAGCAGCTGTCCCGGCGTGAAGTATCGCCGCACCTTTGCAAGGACTCCCAGCTGCTTTCGCCTTGGACTCAATGAACCGCCCGAAGTTCAAATTTGAGGATATTTCAAACCCTAACAACTGAAGGCGGTCGGTATATTTCAGTGATACATTTGCAGTGAAGAGACACGCTTGTGTTTTGGAGGTGTTGAACTTCACAAGATTGGCATCGCCCCAATCGGAGACTGCCTGTAATGTGAGATTCACACGCTCTACCATAGCTTCTCTTTCAGACTGAAAAACTTATTTAAGTAAAATGAAATAAAATGAAAAACATAAAACAAATAATGGAAATTGTTCTACATTTACATCTTTATCGTCTATTTTGACACCCTTTTGGTTGAAATATTCTACAAGTAGACAAGTAGATACACAAAAAGATCAGAATTGGATTAATTAATTATCCAGGCCGGAGTGATCAAAAATTAGTTGTTTAATTATAATTCGGTGAGAAGGCCCAGTTATGGTTCTGATCCTGGCGGAGGACGAAAAATGGTGTGTTTGTTTAAAGGACCAACTACTAGTTCAGAGTTATTATAAGGATGATTTACGTAAGCTAATGTACTATATGGTGCGAATTTTCTATTTCGCGATACTACAAATGCCCCTAAATTCGGGCTACAGAAAGGATGTTAAGGAATGCACACCTAACTTCAGTTAATTTGCCTCTGTCACTGCGGCCACGTTGCTTGGATGGCGGCTGTCTTCACACATATAAACTTCACAGATTATCGCGAAATCTTTTTTGTAATTACCGTGTAGTGACAGTGTAAGTACATCCACAATCCCATATCATCCCGTGGGTGTCGTAAGAGGCGATATAGCGAAGCAAATCCAAAGATGGGCAGCAGCGCCTTTCTAATAACGACTAAAAATAAAAAAAAACTGCGGTTGCCAACGTGCTCCTAAAGCTATGGCAAGTATTCCCCATATGAGACAATTTATGGGGGGGGGGGCAGTAAACTTTAATAGTAAATTAAATAATCCTTTGATTTGGAGTCGGCTAGAAATGTAATAATATGATCCAAGTATTGAATAGAAGTTTGTTAGCACAGGCATGTTAATGAAGTTACAACGTGACATCAGGGAGCGAGGCAAGCGGTGCGACGCTGCGGACAATTGGACGTTGTGACGTGTGGTGCAAGTGACGGAATGTTGGCAAAATCAAAGTTGAAAATTTTTATTCAATTTAAGGTTGCTTAAAGCTCCTTAGCACGTTAAAATCTATAAAGTGTAACGCTTCCCCCTTTTTTTCCTTGAGACTCTTTATTTATATGATATATATATATAATATTTACGTGATTAGTATATTAACCATATATTGATCTTTATAAATGTTTAAATAGAGGCCGTTTAATAAAATTACGGAGTGATCGTCTTAATCAAGATCCTTATTTACGTCGTATTTAGTTAGTAACTTCGTTCTCTTAGGTGTCTTTTGGAGTAATGAATATTCACTAGAGCATTCGAATACCTCACAGAATACCGGCGTGAAGTAGAAGCTCTGCTACTGCGTTTCGTCTGGTGAGTGCAGGTGGCCGGAGGCCCAATACACCCTCCCCCCCCCCAATCAACATGGTAGCGGAATTACACGATAGACTACCCCAGGAGGGTACTAGTACCCCTGGAGAATCCCTCGCTGAGCATCCACGACCATGTTATTTGAATCCTGGGCGTGGGTGCTCAGGCTGCCCCGCGTATTCTAGGGGGGGGGGGGGGGGGCGCAAAATTCCGCTCAAAAACATAAGTGCTCGGGGCAAACTGAGCAACAATACCAAGGCGACCCCTGCCACGCTATCCGTGAATTTCTGCAACATCAGGGGAATTCACTCTGACCTAAACGCCGTCCACTACCATCTCGAGACGGCGAAGCCGGCCTTGCTCTTTCTGACCGAGACACAGGTTTCCTCTCCGGCTGATATTTGACAATTATTGACATTAATATTTATAAGATACTAAAGTCACTCAATTGTTTTTCCTTCCCGGAACCCCTCCACTAACACTTAAACTTTATGGTATGGTATTAAAGTTCAAATTGACTTTTAAGTATTATTACTAATCTTTTGTATGGGAATATAAAAAAGTCTTGTTTTTAGACTTTTTCGGGCAATTTTTTAAATTTTTCTCTCCATAAAAACCATCTTCGTACTTCAAGGAATATTATAAAAAAAGCGAAATCGGTTCAGCTGCTCTCTAGATTTGCGCTTAGCAACACATTCAGCAATTCATTTTTATATTATAGATATATAATATTTCATTTATTTGCCGTACGCATTACGAAAGACAGAGCTAGTCGTTTGGTTCGAATTCGTGGAATATTGACACCAAAATGCTGGAGTTTCAATGAACGTCTGATTGCCTGACGGTAAAAAAGTATGTGTTTGTGGGGGGGAGGGTGTAATTAAGTCAGAAAATACCTTCACACACTCCGAAATGTAATCTGTAGAACACCGTGAGGCTGGCATCTCCTTGCCTGTACGGTTATAAGATTAGCTTCAAGAATCAACCGCACTCAAACAAATCAAGGTCAATTTAGTACATCTCTCCACTAAGCACCAGTCTCTATGTGACAGCAGTACTTCTCTCTAACTCCAAAATGCACGACTAATGTCTAATCACTACGACACGGACTTGCCCTTTATATAAGGTCAAAACATGCAGCAGCGGTACTTCACGCCAGGCTACATGAAGTACTGCCGAATTTTTATGTCAGAAAATTCCTTCGCACATTCCGAAATGTAATCTGTAGAACACCGTGAGGCTGGCATCTCCTTGCCTGTACGGTTATAAGATTAGCTTCAAGAATCAACCGCACTCAAACAAATCAAGGTCAATTTAGTACATCTCTCCACTAAGCACCAGTCTCTATGTGACAGCAGTACTTCTCTCTAACTCCAAAATGCACGACTAATGTCTAATCACTACGACACGGACTTGCCCTTTATATAAGGTCAAAACATGCAGCAGCGGTACTTCACGCCAGGCTACATGAAGTACTGCCGAATTTTTATGTCAGAAAATTCCTTCGCACATTGCGAAATGTAATCTGTAGAACACCGTGAGGCTGGCATCTCCTTGCCTGTACGATTATAAGATTAGCTTCAAGAATCAACCGCACTCGAACAAATCAAGGTCAATTTAGTACATCTCTCCACTAAGCACCAGTCTATATGTGACAGCAGTACCTCTCTCTAACTCCAAAATGCACGACTAATGTCTAATCACTACGACACGGACTTGCCCTTTATATAAGGTCAAAACATGCAGCAGCGGTACTTCACGCCAGGCTACATGAAGTACTGCCGAATTTTTATGTATGTATTATGTGCAGGTTTAAGCTGAATAATATACTGAAGAGCAAGAAAGATATCTATTTAAATATTTAGTTGTATTTTTAAAATTTTATCACTTATAAAACGCATTTCGCTCATGTATTGAAGTAAAAAAAAAAATAAGTATTGCGTTCTATGCAATTGTTTTTATTACATCGTTTGAAATCTCTTGTTGTCTTTAAAAATTTACCCTGAAAATGCAAAAAGAGTTCAAACTATGACGCAAAATAATCATAAACTTTTTAAAATCATATGTTATAAAATAACAAGAGTTAAGCCCCGGCAGCATTCTCTTGATTTTTTTGTTTTTGTCAGCCTGTAAATGTCCACCACTTTAAATGGGACCATCCAAGAAGGACTTACTTTAATCATCGCGCTAGGGCACACAAACGTTCGCAGTACTGCCTTGCACCTTTGACGCTGTTGCCCATCCCCGTTGTGGGTATTTCACGTCTGATGCAACCGAGATATTTATACGTCCAGAGATCGGTAGTCATAATATTTTTAGGCATTTTCCGTAAACACCTTTTACGGCACCTATGGGATCAAATGGGGTAATGGATTCTCTAACGTCACCATCACACAGATAAATAAAATGATTTTCATCTAATAATGAAAAATATTTTATATTCAGAGCACAAAATAAGTTCACTAGTATGCGCTGGACTGTCGCAGCCTATTCTTTCCTGATGTAAATTCTCTCAGAAATTAAAGGATATTTACGTCTAGCGTGGGAAATAATATGCAAGCTGTTACACTGTCAAGTGTGACGATAAAGACAAATCTGCTTCCCGTTGCAGGGAATCAGTAAAATTGTTAACAATAGGAGACGATTTTAACTGTAAACGAGGCATTCCGTCTTAGTCCTCAGAGGTGACAATGCATCTGCACTTGATTGTTAATCGAGCCTCTAGATGTCTATGTGCCACAGCATCCACTCACCATGAGGTAGACGGTGTGCTTGTTACACGGTGTAACACCCTTATTATATAAAAAAAAAAACATTTTTCATTGTCATTATAAGACTCGTACGTAGATTCATAAATTTTGCCCAACAAAAACGTTGATGCCCATTAATCATTCAATTTGGGAAATTTTCAAATAAAAGTAGAAGTTTTATTTACTCGTGTTTTCGAAAAAGGTATATCATTATTTATATATTTGAACTTAAGTTTAATATTTGACTACAGTTTGAATAATAACCCTGTATTTATGTATTTGTTGTTATTATTGTGTTGTATTTATATAATATACGATTTTTATACATGTAGTGTATTTCCATTGACTTCCCGCATGTCTTTTATGAGGGTTGGGGGGGGGAGGGGGGCTATTTCGCTTACCGGTATGAGGTTGTCACTCGAGAAACCTTCTCTCCTATCGGTTGTTGGTTCTTCGAGCTACATGATCGGCTCATTATTATCATTTCAGATTATTGATCCATGACAGGTATGCTAAATATGTTAGTTTAAAAAATACCTATAATAGAAATACCCAATTATGATACGTTAGTTTAATCTATAAAACTACGATAATGGTGCTTTAAAATAAATTCACTAAGTGTATTTATATTTAAATTTATATTAAAACTTACAATGTAAAACAGCTTACAAAATTAGTAGTTACTTAATAGTTTGCTGGCGCAGTTAACGAAGGAAGTCAAGAAGCGAGCGGCGAAACGCCACGGACAATCGACTGCAGAGTGGTGCTACAAGTGATGAGCGGAGGTAAATTATAATATATTTTTTTAATGAAACAGAAGTAACGAACAAACTTACAGTCTATCTTAATTTAAATGGCTACAGCCGGTTCATCGACACCTGCAACTAACTTTAAACACGGAACGCTTGAGATGCGTTGTCACCTCTGAGAACTAAGATGGAATTCCGCACAGCCTATAATTATACTGGTTCTTTATACTCTATAGACTGAAACACAGAAGTGCACTGCTATTTGGTGCCAGAAGTAGGTAAAAGGTTAGTACCTACAGAAAAAAAAAAGGTCATGTCTGTGAGTCTGAACATTGTTTGTTCGCGATGAACTCCTCTACTACTGAACTGATTTCAATAAAATTTTGCACACTGTGTGCAGTTTGGTCCAAAGTCAGCTAGGACAGTTTTTATCCCGATAAGTGACCCTCAATGTTTTTTACTGTGAATTTAAAGATGTTTTATAGGAAGGGTAGTCTGAAAGGGCAGAACGTCTGCCTGGCCAGCTAGTAAGTATGTATATATATATATATATATATATATATATATATATATATATATATATATATATATATATATATATACATATATCTTTTTTTAAATGATTGCATGTTTTTGTTCATTGAGAAATCGTTACGTGTGTATGAACAAAATTCTTCTTCTTAATCAGGTCGTTAAAGTCTATTGCTGGAGGGCTTATCCCGTTTTGTGGATGATTATTTGCCGGTCAGGATATTTTAAGGCTAATGTTATAGACATAGTTCAAACCGACATATGTCGGATGTCATGAGGTCTTGATCCATGGAACGAAATGGTGTAGACTTGTATCAATCGTGATTTATCCGTTCATTTAACATCAAAATCATTGATGATTCCTATTAAATTGTTTAAACTTTCCGGATCCAACGATTTACAGGACCTCCGACCAACGAGTATAGTTGTGTCCGACGACCGATATTATCGAGCAGGTCTCACAGATCATACCGTAATGAATAAATGAAAATTTTAAATTTGAATGATCTACCCGAATGACCCAGTTCGTAAGACGAACCAATGCTTGAATTATCGGGTCACTAGAAATGAATGAATAACATATGTCTAAATTGGTGTAATAGATTCAGCAGTTTTAAGTATTTGGTTTTGGTTTTGTGTATTGTGGGTATTGATTAAGCTTACCATCACATTTACGGCATGTTAAAGTCCGCCGGTCTACGCTCAGCTGCCTCCCGCTAAGTTTGCCTCATAAGGGGTATATTTGCCATAGTTCTTAAGCCTGGCGTCGACTACAGCAGAAATGCGTCGAATCGAAGCGAGTTGCATTTATTTCTAGTGCATCCATCTCTGACGAATCGAATCGAATTGTTCATTCATCGCAAATTCTTCATCAAAATAGGTCGTTATTGCGTCATGGACAGCTCGGATGAAGAGATGTTTTTATTTCATCGTGATAATATGGATCTTCATGATTAAACAATTCTGGATATTGTTGACCAGTGATATCAATAATTTCTTTATTTTTAATTCATTCATTTTTATTTAAATAAAAAGATTTTAACGAAAACGAAATAGAAATTAATTAAAATACGCTGGCGCGCATCTGATTCTCCGCGTGTCGACGCGGAGAATCAGAAGAGGCGCGCCGAGTTGAATCGAATCGCATCGGCGAAGAAATTCGCACGTCAAGCAATTCGCGGGGTCGATTCAATTCGGTGCGCCGCGGCTCGTCGCTAATGGACGCAAATTCATAGTAAATATATAGGAGGCGACTTTTTGCGATTCGATTCGACTTAGCTTGGCGAGCCTAGTGGACACTTAGCCTTATGTTACAGTTGATTTCAAAATTTCACCTCTCATTGGGTCATGTGCTCCTGGTAGATTATCTTCTATACATCAATTCATTTGTAAGGACGAGGGAAATGAAACACTTGAGTGTTGACGTAAGACTGTCTGTAATTACGTATTGTTAACTTTATATATTAGATTATACCCAGACATACGTATAGATACTAGGTAGGTACTACACCTTCCTTCCCAAAGAAAAAAAGAAATGAATACGTGCATTTCTTTTTTTTTTTTATATATACTAACATCTAAAATTACACAATAATTATATCCCTAAGTATTCTAATTTATAAAATGTAAACATGGGTATAAAGAAATAGTTAAAATAATATTTAGGTTAATATGATTACAATTGGTATTAATGTTAAGGTAAGGTAATATTAATTAATAAAGCTTAATATACTAATTTATTACAATTAAAATCGATGACTTTAGATTAATAAACTTAAAACTTTAATATTATTACAATAATATATATGTTTATTTATTACATTTATTTGAAGGATAATACAATTTAGTTTGGTTTTTATTTATTTATTTATTTATTTATTTATTAGGTTTACCAGTAATTGTAATAATAATACATCAATGAGTATTTAACAATAACAAGTGTTTTACAGCCAAATGCATAATTAATTTAGGTAAACACCACATGCACAAACTGTTAACGGTAGTAACATACAATTTTTATAAGTGACTTAATGTGTTCACAATAAATGAGAAAAATAATAATGTAATTTTTGCCATCTCTTAGTATTTTAACATTCGGTGAACAATCTCTAATTACTAAATATGGACCTGCATAAATGGCGCTGAGTTTGTTACCAGTTTCTTCTTTAACTAATATCAAATCATTAATTTTATAAGTTTAACGTTCATTTTACAATCATACTTGGATTTCCTAACAAATTTACTATTGATTAAAATTTCTCTTGCTTACTTTTGGGAGGTTTATAGGCAATATTTTAACTCTAACGGATAATCTTCGTAATTATATAGGGGTTCTACGGTTTAAGTTAAATTACTGGGTAAATTACATTTTTTTGCCATAAACTAACTCAAATGAAGTATACTTAGTTTCGGGGTGAACGGAAGTTTTATATGAAAAATACCGACAAAAAAAATATATATATAAAAAATAACATTTTTTTTTATATAGTAAAAAGATAATGTTAAATAAAGTTTTATCTTATAATTATGTATATATAATATTTGTCTTGGCTTGGGTAGGGTGGCTGGCCAAACCCCCTATGTACATAATAATTCCGTAGTCACATTATGTATGTTTAAGCCTTAATGCATTGTTGCATTGTTGATGCATTATGTTAGACAAAATCAGGTGTACATTCGCGAACGTATATTATTTTGATCGACACTTCACTGTAACACACTTTGATACTGCGTTATTCAGTTACTTATTAAGTCATTTATGTAGACATTCATATTAAATAGTACCCTTCCTTAATATATTTATTCACTTATAATTTTATAGTTATATATTTCATTTATTTATTTTATACCTTTATATTTAATGAAACATTTCTTTCATGATCCACACAAATTATTTAGATATTAATACTTTACTTTTTTTTTCCAAAAAAAAATAATGCCTTATAAGGATAAAACATATGATTTGAATGTACAATAAATATAAAACCGACAATATTACATTTCATTTTAAGATACACATAACAAAGAAGTCTATGTTAGGCAATGTCATCATTTTCATTATCATAACAAACTACCAGATCAAAATACAAATTGCAATCCCAGCCACGTCAGCGATTTGTGACACTTTTGTTTTCAATTCCTAAGTATGTTTATGAGAAAGTTTGCGATTACATCGTACGATGATACCTAATTTCAACATAACTTACAAAATGTTTTATTATAAATACACTTAAAATATCTAAAATTTATAATAGTGTTAAACACTTTTTCATTTACGTAGTATAACATTGTATTGTTATAATACTTTTGCATTATCAAGTAATATGTGTAATTTTTTTTCATTAAATGTCGGAAACGTAATACATATTACTTTTTTATTAAATTTCATGACTTCTAAGGAACATGTTCATCTTATTTGAAACACAAATTTGTAAAAGAAATAAACATAGGCTATTACACATATATGTAAGGTCTGTATTAGAAAATATATGTTGTATGTTAACAAAATGTTATTAACATTAGAAAAGAAAAGTTTTTTAAGTATATAATGATATAATTTTTGATTTAATTGTAGATAATGAAAAAAAAACTTATAATAATAGCGAATTGATACACTTTAGACTACCCAATTGAGTTTTAAATTGTACAAATTTTACATAAAAAACAACACAACATAAAGAGAAATTTTAGGTAGGGTTATCATAAATATAAATCAATTTAAATATGAAAGAATCTTGTAAATTCATATAAAATATGGTAAAATAATTAAGTATGTACGTGAAAATGTATTTATTATTTTTTGATTAATATTTTTTGTTTACGTGTTGTTATGTGGATCGATAATATAGTTACTAGGTACCTACATGTGTAACTTGTGAGTAGGATTTTGGGTAGGTAGCATTAATAGCTCTAATACAGAAATGCAAAATAACTACATATCTCACTTTTAGGTTTGGTCGGGGATCACCTTATTACCAAATTTTAATTATTCTCATGTCCTTGCATGTTACTTCTTTTCATGTTAACACTAATCTCAATTCCTTTGTTTTCGGTTGTCAGGCCTTATTTATTTATTTCATAATTCTTGTACGTACTTTCTTTTCTTTCTTAATATTTTTGACGTTTAGCTAGCTTTATTTCTTTGAGTATTCTCTTCCCTTATATATTTATTTATTAATTAGATACCGGGAATCGGAGTATTAATTCACTTCATTTATTTCGTGATATTTATCACGCGGGTACTTTATAAATATGGGCCCCCCATTTACTTGGGTATTATATTTTCATTACATTCATTTTATTTTACTGGTACATAAACTTTTGTTTCATCATACTATATCAAGGTAATACTGTACCTTGGGTTGTGCGCACAACCTTGAGGTCTACGTTTAAGTCATTTTAAAAGGATTCCAACAATTGTCACGGAGGAAAACTAAGTTCACACTATGATCCAATGAAGGATGTGACCTCTATGTACCATTATTAAGGGTAACAAATTTAAGACTTCTCTGGTCCCCAACAGTACTAATATGAGTAAACTCGTTCACATCTCATTTGTACTGAAGGTATTGTTCCCTAGTACCCGTTACTTCCGATTTTATCATCTAATCATGGAAACATACCCTGCTCGAGGAATATATGCTATACCAGTGATGGACGTTCCCGTATCTCTCCATTATTTGTTCGTCAAGGTTAACGTGTTTTTTTTTTCTTTACATTTATAGTGTTTTATTAATCATTATTTAATTGTACCATAATATACTTTCAGATACATGGCTCGCGTACATACATACATGATAAGGAATATGGACACTATTCCTATACAATACATAATATATTTTCATTGCGTCATTAAAATCGTTACGTCGTTAATCGTATACGAACAACCTTAAAAAAATTACTCGGTTATTAGGTTTACCAAACTCTCAGCTGATCAGGCCGATTGTATGTGGATATGCTAATCTCCGATAATTTTCTTTACTTGCCTTACTCTCACAACTACAATCTATTAATATTTTTCATTTATAATTCCGTATTTCTTAGTTATATTATATTAGCCTTTAATATAGTAGCCCTAAATTAACTCACGTCTTTACAAATTTATTAAATGAGTCTCTTATATTATGGTCTCTTGTAGTATTTAGGTACATCATTTTCAGTTAGGGAATGAGGCTCACAATGATCACAACAAAATTTACATAAATGAATTGAAGAAATTATTTTCTCATGTATACAAATAAGTTAAATAATCCAAACTTTATCATTTTCCCAGGACATAATGAATTATAAAAATTAAAAGTTTATGATTTAAAATTTCAATAAATATAAAATCGAAATTAAAAAAAAATTATTGCATTTCATATTCAAATTAAACAAAGAAATAATAATGGGAACATAAGTCGTCGTCACTATAACGGCTACCCAGTTTATATAAACAAAACATTAATTTATTTAAACAAAGAGAAGAATGATTTTCATTTTTAAGTAGGTTATATTAACTTTCAGGTTATTTATTAAAGAATATATATTTATTTATTTATAACTTTAAAATCGTTTCAAGGTTTTCATACCTTTAGAAAAGAAGAAAAATAATTATGACTTTTATTAATAGCGATTTTTTTAAATCCTTCAAAATTATATACATTTAAATAAAAATTACTACAGAAATAAATTTGGGTTAGATTTAAAATATATTTGCTTTAATCCGAACCAGGTCATCGTAAGCTGTAGCTTAATATATTGTTGTTTTTTTCTGAATATAGTAGAAATATTATAAAATGTGACAAATATTTTCAAGTTACTTGTAAATAACGTAAATGTAATATTAAATGCATTATGTGCTTTTTTATTTTATATAGTCTACAACATAATAAAAAATATGGTGTTGAATGTGTAGAATTAGATTGTTGAATGAATTGTATAATTTTATATTAAAAGACTACAGAAAAAAAACAACGAAATGTATCACATTGTTATTTTAACAATAAATTTGGTAAAATTAAGTACGTAAAAATTTTATCTTTCATATTATTTAATAACTTTTTGCAAATCAATTACTGAATAAAAGGGAATATAAAATCGTCTAGTGCCTTAATACAAATGCCACTGAAGCACTTACGCAACCTAAATTTATAATTATTGTAATATGATTTTTTAAAAACAATAATAAAATAAGAAATAAATCGTTAATATAAAATATCTAATAATTAATTTCAACTTAAGCATAATATATGAAATACAGAATATTTAGTACATAATTTTTTTTTTTATAATAGTTAAAACTTTTTAAAGAAATCTTATAGAGAAATGACAAAAAATAGGCTGGTGCGATGTTACCTCAATTTTTCTTCTTGTAAACTCACTGATGCAGTTTAATAACTCTTAATTTCTTCTTTGTTCTTTTTTGACTCAATTTTCACATTCTTCTGGTTCTGGACGTAGCTCGTCAAGATTACTATAACCGCTTCTTTTCTTTTTAAATTAATCTGCCGTGTCTTGAATAATTTTGGTATTTGGTCATGATATAAAAAATCCACTATTTGTTTTCCTCCTTCCTCGTTACTCGTCTTCATTGTACTATATATTATATATTTTAAATTTTCAGTCACTTTCAATAAAATAATTATTGTGGCCTCTTCTTGTATTCATATTTGTTTATTTTTCGTCACATCCGGTATTGCGTCCATTCCGTTTTAATATATTTTTTTTTAAATTGTCAATCTTCTTAAAAATGTCCATTATTTAATTAACTTTTCTTATAATATTTTTCTTCTTTTAAATAGTAGGCCCGGCGGTGCGCGGGCATTGCCGCAGCGCACCGCCTGGCAGGGTCGCCATGTAAGGACGAGGGAAATGAAACACTTGAGTGTTGACGTAAGACTGTCTGTAATTACGTATTGTTAACTTTATATATTAGATTATACCCAGACATACGTATAGATACTAGGTAGGTACTACACATTACAGCCTATTAAATTCCATAGCTGAGCGTAGGCCTCTCGCTTAGTTTGCCTCATAAGGGGGATATTTGCCTTAGATGTCAGGATTGGTAAGCAGCGTGGCAACCGATTTTTTTATTTTTATAATTTTTAGGAACACGCTGCTGCCCATCTCCTGATTTGTTTCCCTCTGTCATCTCTTACGATACCCACGAGTTGATATGGGTAAGTGGATATGCGTACACCGCCACTACACGGTTGGTTATGCGTAAACACTTTAAATATGTGACTTACTGACTTATTGATATCGCGTTATTGTGATGTTATGATTAGTGAAAAAGGATTCTATTTTTATTCGAAACTATATCAATTAAATGTGATTTATGGGCAACAACTACGTGTACGCGCGCTCCTCTGTGTGCGATTCAATTTAAAATGTTTTTGCCAACCGAGCGGCCCTTACGAATGTGTGTGTGTGTGTGTGTGTGTGTGTGTGTGTGTGTGTGTGTGTGTGTGTGTGTGTGTGTGTGTGTGCGCGTGTGCGTGCGTGTGCGTGCGTGTGCGTGCGTGTGCGTGCGTGTGCGTGCGTGTGCGTGCGTGTGCGTGCGTGTGCGTGTGTGTGCGTGCGTGTGCGTGCGTGTGCGTGCGTGTGAGTGCGTGTGCGTGGGTGTGCGTGCGTGTGCGTGCGTGTCCGTGCGTGAGCGTGCGTGTGCGTGCGAGTGCGTGCGTGTGCGTGCGTGTGCGTGCGTGTGCGTGCGTGTGCGTGCGTGTGCGTGCGGGTGCGTGCGTGTGCGTGTGCGTGCGTGTGCGTGCGTGTGCGTGCGTGAGCGTGCGTGAGCGTGCGTGTGCGTGCGTGTGCGTGCGTGTGCGTGCGTGTGCATGCGTGTGCGTGCGTGTGCGAGCGTGTGCGAGCGTGTGCGTGCGTGTGCGTGCGTGCGCGTGCGTGTGCGTGCGTGTGCGTGCGTGTGCGTGCGTGTGCGTGCGTGTGCGTGCGTGTGCTTGCGTGTGCGTGCGTGTGCGTGCGTGCGCGTGCGTGTGTGCGTGTGTGTGCGTGTGTGTGCGTGTGTGTGCGTGTGTGTGCGTGTGTGTGCGCGTGTGTGTGCGTGTGTGTGCGTGTGTGTGCGTGTGTGTGCGTGTGTGTGCGTGTGTGTGCGTGTGTGCGTGTGTGTGCGTGTGCGTGCGTGTGTGCGTGTGTGTGTGTGTGTGTGTGTGTGTGTGTGTGTGTGTGTGTGTGTGTGTGGTTGTGCGTGCGTGTGCGTGCGTGTGCGTGCGTGTGCGTGCGTGTGCTTGCGTGTGCGTGCGTGTGCGTGCGTGTGCGTGCGTGTGCGTGCGTGTGCGTGCGTGTGCGTGCGTGTGCGTGCGTGTGCGTGCGGGTGCGTGCGTGTGCGTGTGCGTGCGTGTGCGTGCGTGTGCGTGCGTGTGCGTGCGTGTGCGTGCGTGTGCGTGCGTGTGCGTGCGTGTGCGTGCGTGTGCGTGCGTGTGCGTGCGTGTGCGTGCGTGTGCGTGCGTGCGCGTGCGTGTGCGTGCGTGTGCGTGCGTGTGTGTGCGTGTGTGTGCATGTGTTTGCATTGTGTGCGTGTGTGTGCGTGTGTGTGTGTGTGTGTGTGTGTGTGTGTGTGTGTGTGTGTGTGTTTGAGTGCGTGCGTGCGTTCGTGCGTGCGTGCGTGCGTGTGTGTGCGTGCGCGTGCGCGTGCGCGTGTGTGTGTGTGTGTGTGTGTGCATAGAAAATAGTAGGTGTTAGATATTTATGAACGACAGTCAGTTAAAATAATGTATTACCACACATTATGAATATACAACATAAAAAGGGTAGAATGTTTGATTTTTTTTTATTTTTGTTTCGTCAGCCTTTGTCTATATTGCTTTTTTCTAAACCTTCTCTGCAAATTTGGCCAGTTATTGCAAAATACCTCTGTACAGACTGATAATGCTATTATAATTATCAAACTATAAATGTAAACAATACTAAAATTAATTTAAATAGAAAAAAACACAGTCCACCTGATGGTAAGTAGTTGCTGCGACCCATACACATCTACATCTATCCTCAATAAAGAATCAAAATGCAGATTCGTTGTTACACCTGAGGACTATGATGGAATACCTCACTTCCAGTAAAAAGGGTCTCCGGTTCTCTACACTCACCATACAAAAGACAGCAGCATTAAGCTGCTATTTTACGCTGGTATTCTGCGAGAGCGTGATCCTACCTTGTTCAAGCCGACACATTCGTGCTGGAACCATAACAAAGCTGCAGAATGGTTCTACCACGTATAATTTTAATAATCTGGAATGAATGGATGAATGAATAAAATATCCAAGATTTCGTCTTCAAAGTGCGCTCAAAACCGCTATTATTATTTTAAAGTTCCACGCAAAGACTTTTATGTATACTTATAGGACGGCAATTAAGAACAAAAAACTGTGTCAAAGCTATGGGTTGGCTAAGGTGCGAGCGCGAGCATGTAGCTGGCACACTAAATATGTCAAGCAGTTGTGTTTTATTTACGACTGTTTGTAGGCAAATACGTAATAAAGGGTATGTTCCGATATACAATGTGAGTAGCCAGGATTCTACACCAGGAGCTTGCTCTGAAATACGGTCTCGTGGATAGCAAACTGCCTTATTATAAGTACCTTTTGGAATTTGTGCTCGATAATTACCACACCAGGCTCTACTGGGACCGGGCTATCATCGAAGACAGGATTATTCTTTCGAATAGGCCCGATATTGTGCTAATGGACCGGGCACAGTCAAGGATATTTAGGGTCGACATTACCCATTCATTATGGTGAGAACCTCGTGAAAGCTGAAACAGACAAGACAAAATATCGGGACTTGGCTCACGAGGTGACCAAGATGTGGGGTGGTCTGACGAACGAAATTATTTCTGTAGTTTCTGCGAACTGGCAAATCCCGGTCAGCATCTCAGATCATCTAATTCAACTGGGACTCCGTGACGGACCGCTCTGGGTTCAAATACAAAAGATAGAGATAAGATAAGAAGCTGCCCAGGCGTGAAGTACCGCCGCACCCTGGCAAGGATACCAAGTTTCTTTGGGGCTCTTGACTCAATGAACTACCCATAGTTGAGGTTTGGAGAAACAACTAAAGGCAGTCAGTATACTCCAAGGATACATACTGGAAAATAGGAGCCAGGGTATCATTTATATGCAGCAGGAAGAGAGTTGCAGAGAGAACGGCCCCCTGAAGTATACCGGCGTTTGTCGCGATGGGACGGACGAGAAGCCATCGAAGACGACTCCGAGAAATCTTTCACTCAAAAATCCTTCATCCAGTCAATCAGGCCAGGCGAAAAGCCGTACGCAGAAAGCTTACCCTATTGGGTAAGCTTTCTGCGTACGGCTACAAACATGCCAAACAAGGACAAGCATGCCAAACCCTGTCAAAAGCTGTTATGTTTCGAAAAACATCAAGGGAAACAGCAAGTGCTTCACCAGTGGAGTGAATAGGTTGAGAGAATAACAGTTGGATGAGGCGTCACACATATAACCTAGGGACGCAAACAGAATCACAACATCGATGGTATCTTGCATGGAGATCGCGGTGACGCCTAAACCTACCTGGAAATTGCCACCAGCCCCCTCCTCTGGTCGTCAACCTGCATGGTGGAGCTATCGCAGGATTTTTCGTCAGATGGCAGGGCAGCCTTTCATGAGTGGCTAGCTCATTAATTGGCCCCCAACTATCTACAGTCGGCCAGCGGTGCAACCGTGCTTCGGATCCCGCTAACCTCCATAACTAGGCACCTGATACTAAAAAACAGCAGCGTCGCAACCGTTTCTTATGTGCAACGCATCTGTCCAGACCCATTCTCCCTAATAAATGGGTGTGACCTCACATCATACCGGAACACGACTTAAATCTTTCACGACTTAATGTCTTTACCAGGTGGGTAGTAACTGCCCCTCGTTTAGCACTACGCAGGGGATACGTGTAGAGAATCAGGATTCAAGTAATTCCTAAGGACGCCAGCAGCTTCATCATTCAATCACTATCGATTGAAGGATGCTATACTAAGATTATACATAGTAATATATAATGCACATTAATGTAATATAGACTTCCTCGAAGAAATCCCAGGTTTTTTGTCTTTGCTTTCTTTGTCCAGTCGTTTCCAGGGAAATATATGACGTCATAAATCGCCGCCATTTTTGTATTGTGAATACTGACGCTTTCGAGGTAAGGTGCTCTCAGTACTTTGATCACGTGATCAAAAAACATAACAGCGCCTAGAGATTTAACAGCTCCAACGAATAATTATTTTTTTTATTAATTAATATTGTTATTCAAATAATCTCGGACAATAAGTTTTAAATACAACAACCATTCAAATATTATTTTTGTTGTCGAACAGAATCAGAAGATATACGGTTGGACATGATAAATATTTTCATTAGAAAACAGTGTCGAAAAATGGGGATGACAGTATACTGAACTGCGTTCCATTTTAAACTGTGACTTGTATAGCGAACTAAAAAGGTACGGCTTCGCGGTATACTGAGATTAACGTTATGCTTTACAGTGGTCACATTGACACATAGCCAAAGTTACTTACTTATATGACATAAAGTTCAAATCACGTTGTCAAAGTACTCACATAAATATTGATAGCGTTTTCTTAGTCACACAGAAGTCTTTGGTGCTACGCAAATTATGTGGAATAATTAATTGCTTACTTTATTTCAAATCTGGTTTTTATTTTCTCCTGTAACCATTTTAACGTCAACGGGTGGTTTTTTAATACGGATTAACTTTAGATTTTCGTGCATTGAATTTACCTTGACTAGACATGGGTGAATCAAAACCATTCCGAAAATGATGTGGGTAGATTTAAAAATCAACCAGTGGGAAAAGAACAGAGACTGATTGCTTGTCACGCTGGTTCTGCAAAGACTGGTTTTTAACCCGAGGCAAAATTGATATTCAAGGCCGTAAATCTAATTATGCTGACTATTATACTGAAATAGATGCCGAAACTTAAAAGGAATGGCTTTTTGATTTTTTGAATATTTTAGAAGAATATTCAGTAATTATCATCGATAACGTCAGTTATTACTCTATGCAGTTGTAAAGAATACCAAGATCTGCTACAAAAAGAAGCACATTTATAAGTGGTTAACGGAATTCAACATCGCATTTACAAATAATGAAATAAAAGAAGAACTGTTAAAAAAAAGTTAAAGAGAGTAGGCCTAAAAATTATTTAATAGATCAGCTGAAAAATGAACATAGTCGTAAAGTGACTGTCACCATATCATTGTCAATATAATCCTATTGAGCTCATATGGGCTCAGGTAAAAGGAGAAATTGCAGCGCAAAACCATACTTTTAAAATAGCCGATGTTGAAGTTCTTCTGCATAAATCAATAGAAACTAAGGAAAACTGGGTTGAATGTGTGAAGCATGCAGAAGAATTCCATGAATTCTGGAGGTCTTCTACATGCTTCACACTTGTGCATAGTTGTGCTCCCATGGCTCTTTTAATAGGTTAAATCGTAAAATATCTGAAATATAATCATCCTTAATTAAATATACATATTTCTAATATTATGCTAGTATCGGAGATTTTCCGTAGTCTCAATCCGAATCACATTTCATTTAAGCGAATACGATTTCAATTCCTCTCTAAATGGATGAAATGGAACATTCTCGAGGGAAATCCGGTGCGGGCACGTACGGGTTGTTGTTGAAATTATACACAAATTGGGTTTGTTTGTTGGTTTAATTTAAATTGAACATCAAATTAAAGCGATAAAAGAACTTAATTAATCCACCAAATGGTGACTACAGTCCCCACCTGCAAACAACTTAAAACAAAAATGGTCACAGATACGTTTTTTTTTTATTTTATTTTTTTTTGTTCTAACCCGAACAGGGGCTATTCCCAGTAGAGGGATGCATTTTCATTAAATCTTAAGACCACCCGTTGTATTATTTCAACAAAATAAAGAAATAGATCATATTAAACCTTAATTTCTTTACTGTAAACTAATGTAAAGTATTTTCCGTTTTACAAAAGCTGGTATTAATAAATTGAGTATGAAGCACATGATTTCCCTACGCAACGGCATTTGCATTAAGTTTGCTTTTCAGGCAACATACCATTTAATTCTGGAACGGGCTTGCGTCAATGATATAAATGTTGGATACATTTATATCATTGACGCAAGCCCGTATATGGCAAAATATGAGGTAATATTTGGGGAATGCCTTTGTTCTGTTGCTTTTGATAGGTTGTAATTAATGAATGTAATGTAGCAGTGCTAGAAATTCCAATATTTCGATTCGTATTAAAATAGTATTTAAGCTTTATTTCAAATAATAAAATAAATCGAAAAGAAAATATTTTATTTTCGATTTATTTGAACGGCCTTCTGAAATTTGAAACTTTAAAAATTATTATTTTTCACCAATAAATACTAAGGTTGAAGTGAGTAAGTAAAGCAAATATGAATTTCTGAGAGACGACTTCATATTTGTGCAATTTGCTGTAGAGGCTATCGGTTCGTGGAACCCTCGTGCGGTAACATTCCTAAAGGAACTAAATCATTGACTGGTCGTCGCTGCTGCTGATGAGAGGGCTGGTCCTATTCTCGCTCAAATGCTATGTATAGCTATGCAACATGGAAACGCAGCCAGCGTTCATAGCACTATACCACGGCGGCTAGGAAGAACTGTATGATTATTTAAGTTTTTAGTTTTATCTGTTATTAGGGTAATAAATATAGTATATATTAGCAATTGATATTCAAGTCTCGAAGAAAGAATTTAATGAGTCTACAAACTTTGTTCCTCGGTTAGAAGAGAAGGAAGTCAGTGAGGAGGAAATTAGGAGTTTGCACCATGCTGCTAAACAAAGCCCATATTCTGATCCTAGAGAAATCGGTAGATAACCTTTTTACACAACTGCCCCAGAATGAGGGTAATGTTTTCCAAGTGTATGTATGTACGAGTATGTCTATTTCTTTGGCATACTCTGTAGCCTATCGTTAGATTCGTCGTAGTTGTAAAAGTGAATGTAAAACTTTTCTCTCTTCCGTAAATTAGCATGTGTTTCATATGGTGACTGTGGAGAATCGGAGAGCATTTTTACTGGAAACGAGGCATTTCATCTTAGTGTTCAGGGGTGATAATGCATCTGTATTTTAATTATATTTAATTATATTTTAAGATAATTCTAGATGTTTACGAGCCACAGCATCTACTTTCCATCAGGCGGACTGTGTGTTTATCACGCATATTCTATAAAAAATGGAAATACTTTTTACGTTGTCAGCTTTATTTAATTACTGTTTTATCCATTGGACAATTTGAAAAATGTTAATCACTAATTTAATAACTAACAATGGAGAAAACCACTCAAAGGATCTTTACTGTTACTAACTGCAGTTCTTACTGAATAATTTAGTGACGCTTGTAATCCTGCAGATGCTTGCGTTCAGTTACTTCGCCCTAATTTAGCCATTTAGATAAATTGCGTGTTATTCTAGCAACGGATTTCCCCCAGCGGCGATATATCTGTAACGTAACTACTTAGCTTTAATCTGTTTTCATTTATTTAACAAAATAGTGTATTTAAATCTGCTTCGTCTGATTACTATATATTAATGTGGCGATATTTAAAATTAAGGTTATCATCAAGGAATATTTATTTCATCTATTTTTCGATTCGTCAAAAAAACTCCAAGATTTTCGGGTAAAATGTAGCCTGGATTACCCCTTACATTACTATGTATCTGTTCAAGTTTCATTACAATAGGTTCAGCCATTCCTAGATTAGCAGTCAGACAAACAGACAGACAAAAATTTAAAAAATGCTTTGTGTTAATGACATGCAAATAACCCAACTCAAAAAAATTTTTCACTGTCAAAAGCTACGTATATTTGGGCAAGGACGGGTTATGTCGGATTCGCACCGACTAAAACCCCATGGTGTTCCACCTTCTCCGCATATTGGCAGGGCCACGGGAACGCTTTCGCACACATCCGTGGCCTAACCAGCGCCGGCCGCCCCAGGGCAGTCCCTTCTTGGGGAAGGAGCTCTCCTCCCCATTCTCTTTCTCAGGTAAGGCGCACCAGGAACACAAGACACGCTCCCCTCCACGGCCTCATACTCCACCTGCGTATCGGACCCCCCCGAGTCCGATACGCGGAGGCCTTGTGGCCAGGAAAATCGAGCACATAGCAGCAGCCGCTTTCCCGACCCCAGTGGCGGATCTGGTCTCTGGCTCCGTCACCAACCAAGTTTCGGCCGCGGAGGGTAGGGAGAGCGGCGCCTCGCGACACCGACACTCCTATCTCCCCGAGGCCCCACCACCACCGCTTCAACGGTGCAGCGCCGTCAGAATCGCGGAGGATATGGCGAGTGGCGCATCACCATACCAACACTCCTCTTCATCCGCGATTCCACCTCGGCTGCAGCGGTAGGGGGAGAGGACACTCCTCTCACCGCAGCCCATCGATACACATCCGAAGTGGGCTCGCCAAGCCCACTCGAAGTGGTCACCTCGGACCGTCCTTACTCCACGGGCCAGCCAAGGGGTTCCTCTTTGTTAACCGCGGTTGACCAATCTACTAAGCCCCCTGCCACGTCAAGGCGGGAACCCTTTCGGGGGGGATATATATCCGAACCTATTAAATCCTACGATCAACGATCTGTCTGTCAAGCCTAGCAGTTACCCAAAGGCCCAGGTCTAGCTGTCCAGCAATAAACTGTTACGTGCTCTTGAAGAATAAGAGATTGTTTTAAAATTTAAATAGTGTTGGTTGTTAAATATAATTTATTCTATTCACGTAATTGACGGCGAGATTTAATGGGAATTTTAACTGCGGAAATTTTCTTTTGCTCATAAGTTTGTATTTGGGTTGTGACGATAAATTAAGAATTTAATGCCTTCAATAGCTTATTAATATTTTATAGACGTATTTCGTTACTTTCGCAATTACACTCTTAAGAGTTCAGAAGCAAGTTCGTAAGTTAATTATAATGAGCTTTGAGCCTGGATCAGTTCTCGTTTAGATTTTACGATACTTTTTAACACCCTATTAAGAAAGTAGTGGATATTTAATAATAATAATAGTAATTAATTTCTGACGAGAGCAGATGATTTATTCTATAGGAACGTTATTTCTTGTGATAAAGGACCCCCTATACCCCTCTATCCTTTGCCAACGACCAATAGCAAGACCCGGCAGTACAGAGCATTTCCGACCGGGAGACCGTATGGAAGGAGAAGGAGATCCACGGGAGGTTCTCACAAGGCTCTACATGAGCTTTTCGTAGACACAGTTGCCTCCCTCCACTGGCTACGTTTTGGTGACCTCTTCGGGGAAACTAAGGGTTTTGTCTGTGCAACACAGGATGAGGTTATTAAGACCAACAACTATCGGAAATACATTCTAAGGGATGGCACCGTCGACATTTGTCGAGCTTGTCGCCATCCCGGTGAATCACTTAGGCATGTCATCTCCGGTGGTCGGCGCTTTCTAAGTCTGAGTACTTGCATAGGCACAACCTAGTAGCCAAGATTCAAAAGCAGGAGCTCGCTCTGAAATACGGTCCCGTGTATCGGAAACTGCCTTATTATAAGAACATGCTGGAAGCCGTGCTCGAAAATGACCGCACCAGGGTCTATTGGTACTGGGCCATTATCACAGATAGGACCATTCTTGCGAATAAGCCTGATATTGTGCTGATGGACCGGGCACAGTCAAGGATATTTTTGGTCGGCTTTACCATTTCGTATAACGAGAACCTCGTGAAAGCCGAAACAGATAAGCGATTAAAATATCTGGACCTGGCTAACGAGGTGACCGACATGTGGGGTGGACTGCCAGCCTAAATTATACCTGTAGTCGTTCAATAGTGTAGTGGGTCAATCCCAGTCAGCCTCTCGGGTCATCTGAGGCGGCTGGGACTCCGTGACGGACCGCTCCAAGCTCAAATGTAGAAGGCGGTGCTCCTCGATACCGCCCGCATCGTCCGCCGGTTTGTTTCCCTTCCCACTAACCCTCGGCCGTTTGGTCTCCCCTGCCGAGGGCTTCCATCTGGATTGCGTTTTTATTTATTTATGTATTTTTATGTATTTATTTTATTTTATTGATATTTATGTATATATATATCTTTCGTTTACAATTATATATTTAAACAGCCCAACCAGATGAGAAAACTTTATAGATAACCAAGGTATTAATAAACGCGGTACGTCAGGGTCTTTAGACGGTCTGCCAAGTGTGACGACTAAAGGGAATTCCCCTAAAATAGGAGAGGTAAATATCCAAAGAGTACATTTACGAGTTGATGAAGTATTAAAAGGGGATCGCAATCCAATGATAATCGAGTAGGCAATCGAGGGTATTGCGGTAAAGTCCTTCTAAATGATACGTGGCAGAGCCACGCTGAAACTATACAGCTGCAGCTACATTATGATATAGAATTAATAGGTGAAAGGACCACGTTCTCATGTATTAGCGTAAAATAGCAGCTTAATGCCGCTGCGATTTGCATAGTGAGTGTAGTGAACCAGAGACACTTTTTACTGGAAATGCAGCATTCCATCTTTGTCCTCAGGAGTAAAAACGTATATGAGTTTTGATTCTTATTCACGGATAGTTTTCTATGGACCACAGCATTTACTTTTCATCAGGAGAACTTGTGTGCTCTTTTATCACCCTTATCCAAGAACTCACTCATACACCCGAAACCCAGCCATCAACGGATGGAAACGGCAGAATCAATTTAAACGATTCTCATATAAATACGAAGAAGACATTACATCCGAAAGGAAAGAAAAGTAGGAGATGAGTATTTAATATAATTTATATTTTAACAACATTTTAGTGTTATTTAATGTGGACCCAAAATATAGAGGTATAAGGAACTAAGAGAAGCGCTCTAAACACCCCCTCGTTGGGGCAAGATAAAGGATGGCGCAGGCCAATATCTTGAAGCAGTTATTCTATGAGTCTTTTAAACGGTTTCGTGAAACTGTCATCATCATCATCATTACAGCCTCTCATAAGTCCACTGCTGAACATCTCTCATCTCGTGGGGGGTCACCCTACACTTCACCTACCGTTACGGGGCTGCCACTCGAGAACCTTTCTTCCCCATCGGTTGTCGGTTCTTCGAGCTATATGGCCGGCCCACTGCCACTTCAGCTTACTAATCCGTTGGGCTATGTCGGTTACTCTGGTTCTACTGCGGATATACTTATTTCTAAGTTTATCACGCAGAGAAACCCCGAGCATAGCCCTCTCCATAGCTCGCTTAGCGACCTTGAGCTTCCTCATACGGCCAGCAGTGAAGGACCACGTCTCAGATCCGTAAGTTATTACTGGCAACACGCACTGCTTGTACAATTTCGTTTTAAGGTTTTGAGGTATATTTGACGAGAAGATGTGTCGTAGTTTCCCGAACGCTGCCCAGCCGAGTTGAATCCGTAGATTGACCTCTCGGTCGAAGTTGGACTTACCTAGTCAGACTATTTGTACCAGGTAAACATACTACGTCAACAACTTCGAGCTTAGTGCTCCCAACAACTACCGGTATAGGTGTGACATGGACATTAAACATGATCTTTGTTTTGTCCACGTTCATCCTAAGACCTATTCGCTGGGAGACACTATTGAGTTCATTGAGCATGATGCTTAGCTCCTCCAGCAATTCTGTCATAAGGACTATATCGTCAGCAAATCGAAGGTGAGTGATGTACTCACCATTGATGTTAATACCGTATCCTTTCCAGTCCAGAAGCTTGAAAACGTCTTCCAATGCAGCGGTGAAGAGTTTTGTGACTATAAAATCACCCTGTCTTACACCTCTCTGCAATTGGATAGGTTTCGTACTCTGGTTCTATACTCGGATAGCTATCGTAGCTCTACTGTACAAACACTTCAGTACTTTGATATACCGGCAGTCAACTTGGCACCGCTGAAGGGACTGCAGCACCGCCTAAATTTCGACGGGATCAAAGGCTTTCTCATAGTCCATATACGCCGATATAGTGGCAAATTGTACTCTTCGGACTTCTGTACAATTTGCCGAAGGGTATGTATGTGGTCTGTGGTGCTAAAACCCTTGCGGAAACCGGCTTGTTCGGGAGGCTGGAAGTCGTCAACTCTGCGCGCAAGACGATTCGCAAAACTCTCGAAAACAGTACGTAGACGCGGCTCAGAAGGAAAATCGGTCTGTAGTTCTTCAAAAGAGCGTTGTCACCTTTCTTGAAGAACAAGACCACCGCACTTCTGCTCCACGTATCCGGTGTAATGCCACCATGGAGGACGGAATTAAAGAGCTTCTGAAAGACTTCAAGTACCGGTCTTCCACCCGTTTTCAGAAACTCCGCTGTAATTCCATCCTCGCCTGGGGCCGTTTTTAAGGTGCTGGAGAGCCATTCTAATCAAGCTCAGACTGACGTCCGGGATATCTTCGGAATAATGTCGGATTAGACTCGCTCTTGGATCGTTACTCACACTTGGGTGTGGCTCCAACGATGACGTGTACAGCTGCTCATAGAACCTCTCAATCTCACTCAAAATCTCAGGTGCCCCGGAAACGATGCTGCCACACTCGGTCTTCAGCTTCGACAGTTGGCTCTTTCTGGCAGACAGATCTCTGGCAAAGACTTTGGAGCCCTGGTTCCGCTCGATCGCTTCTTCAATACAAGCTGTATTGAAGTTGCGTAAGTCCCGCCACATGCATTTGGAGATCTGTCTGTTCAGTTGCCTGTATGCTATCAAATCTTTTGAAGAATGTAGCTTCACCTCCCGTCTAACAGCCATGAGATTGAGAGGGTGATGGGAATGTTTTTTGTTCTTCTGCGGCGGGTCTTGCAGAACTTAGCTCCGACCGCATGGACAGTTTCCACGAGTTTGTCATTCATATCATCCACTTCATTGCAGTCTTCTAGGCACCGAAAACGGTTTTGTAACTCGAGCTGAAAGGTTTCGGGACTTTGGAACAGAGCACGAGAGGGACGGAGCGTTAACTTCATTAGACGAAACCTCTCCAACTTAACGTTTATGCTCAGTGTGCCTCTAACCATTCGGTGATCGCTACCAGTTTTCACCCTCGCGATCACGGAGACATCACTGAACAGTTAGTGATCGCTACCAGTTTTCACCCTCGCGATCACGGAGACATCACTAAACAGTTATCGTCTGGTCGTCATAATGAAGTCAATCTAATTTTTTCTGGAACCGTCAGGGCTCGACCAGGTCCACTTCCTGTGGGGCCGCTTCTGGAAGAAAGAGTTCATCATAAAGAGTCCCTCTTTCTCCATGAAGTCGGCCAGCTGCTGGCACCTTGGGTTCCGTTGCCCTATTCCGAAGTTTCCTACTTTCAGCTCACCGTTGTTTCTTGTGCCTAGTTTTGCATTGAAGTCTCCCATTGGCACCGTATATTGGGTTTTGGGGGAATGCATGGCTCTAGAGCTATCCTCATACATTTCCTCCACCTCCTCATCGGGGTGTGCCGAGGTTGGTGCGTAAACCTGTATGACTTTCAGCAAATACCGTTTGGTGATTCTGAGTATAAGGTACGCAACCCTCGTGGACACACTCTCAATCTTTATAACGTTGTTAACGAGAGACTTGTGGACGATAAATCCGACACCTCCTTGGGACAGATGGTCGCCCTCCCGGTGATAGAGCAAGTTGCCGCATTCAAGGATTACCGTGTCGTCCCCCTCTTTTCGGACTTCGGATAATCCAATAATATGCCAGCATAACTTGTCTATCTTTTCTTCCAGCTCCACAATCTTCTCGTCAGTCCTCAGGGTGCGTGCGTTGTATGTTGCCAAGTCGAGTCGTCTTATGTGGCAACCAAACCTCCACCGGAGATTCTTAGCACCCCCTGTGAGACTGTACGCAGTGATAATTCTTTTTCGGAGGCTTTTGTGTTACATGGTGATCCTGTGTTGCTGTTGGTTTGCATTCCATCTATTTTGTATTTTATTATAAACTAGCTATCCGCCCTGGCTTCGCACGGGCGATTTTTGGATAGCGCCACCTACCAGGTCCAATTGTAAATCTTAATCGTCAAGGAAACAATACAAACGCACACAAAAAATTTCATCTAAATCAGTTGCGCCATTTTCGAGTTTTAGCGAGGGAATAATATACCGGTATTGCACTTTTTGAAAATACTAGTAAATTAGGCTTCTACTTTTAATTGAAATTATCCCAAATTCAATGTGATTTATTAGCAACAACGTTTTTGTCTACCTATCGACCCTTACGAATGTATAAGAACTTTGAACTTTGTTATAAGAACCGTAAATACTTTCAACATTTAGTATAAAAGCTGTTATTTTGACATCAAAAACAGACACTTCACATCACAAATAGTCACACAAATAGTCTATTATTTAAGATACCAGCCGCATTTTAATAGTAACTGGAGATCCCTTCATTGATAACGGGGGATTCCATCTAAGTCCGGGTGGCAATGCATTTGCATTTTAATTATAATTTGATGCCTTTGTCGGCCATTTTCTGCCGAATTCCAAAAAGGAGACGGTACTCAATTCGACTGTATGTTTTTTTTTTATGTGTGTGTTACCTCATAACTTTTTACTGGGTAAACCGATTTCGATGATTCTTTTTTTATTTGAAAACTGGTACTTCTCATGTGGTCCCATATGAATTTGATCAAGGCTGTACAAAATTTTTAATTTTTAATTATAGCATTAATTATCCTATACTGTTTTTTATGGTTCAGCTTTTGATAATGTATATGATATGATATGATATATATATATATATATATATATATATATATATATATATATATATATATATATATATATAATATATATTTTATATATATATATATATATATATATTTCCGTCTTTTATGTAGGTATATATATAAAACCGTTATTTAAATTTAAATTAAAAACACTTGGAAGTCCAACGTGAAAAGTAACAAAAACCATTTGCATTATAAATGAACGTCCTTTTTGCGCTTTGAATAGTACATAAAGATCTTCCCTTTTGTTGGCTCATGACGCGCACCTTGTTGTCTATTTACTTGTACTGTTATTCTTCAGCTTTTATAGATAACACAACAAACAAGGTCATTTAATTTTATCAGGCGCCTGTAGAAGAGACAATATATTCTAAGAATCGCTATTTTAAAATTACATCAAGTGTAATTTTTATGTGTAACTTTCATATTTAATGAACATTAAACTAGAAAAAAAGTTTTTACAAAAAAAAATTGAAGTGGCATAATAAAAACTGTAATGAACAAAAAAGTCCATGGACGCAATCAAGATCAAACAAAAACGCTAAATATAGGATATGACGTCTGTGTGCGTCTCATCTTCACACTCTTCAGTCTGCAGCACAGCAGTATACGCTATTTGGTGGCATATATAGGTAAGAGTATGTAAGTAGCAACACAACGTACTCTTAGACAGAAAAGCTGCAACCAACCAGTACTAGTAGTTCGGAGGACACCCAGACGGAATCCAAAGCAGAAGAGTCATTCTACGAGTGTCTGTTTTTTGTCCGTCACGTCGTCGTCGAAATTGTTTTAGTACAAGTGAATATGACAGCCCTGTGTCACATAGGGATAAGCAGTGTTGTTGTCACACTTGTTATGATACCATTTGTCATTGTAAAGCCTATCACAGTCCTGTCGATAGTTAGAAGCTAAACAGGAATGGGCACGAATCTCACGAACCAAAGTCAAGTTATATGATTTATGTCAGGATCACAGAATTTCCTTAGAAGTGGAACCAACAATAATAACAAAAGCTTTTGTTTCGTGTTATAATTTTATTGCATGAGGGGTGATTCTTAATTATTTGTAAATTAAATTTGAACTAAAAGTAAAAGTAACTTCAACGAATTATTAAGAATAGAATAATTTCACATTCTGAAGTCGATGCTAAGACATAGTGCATAGAAGAATTACATTAAATTAAGAGGAACTTTTTAGAATTTTAAATAATTTTATTATTTTTATTGCATGCCTTAAGCGAAAGCGTAAGGTTTGTTCTACTATCGCCTAAAAAATTAAGATTCCAACGTTTTATCGAATAAAATCGTATCTAGCAATCATATTATACATATAAATGATATAAAAAGCACATTGTTAGAAAGATAAATGATTGTTGAACTTATTAATATTTTTTTAAGTCGATTAATTGCTATTTTTAAATAAAAAAGGGGTTTTAGTGGCTTATGGTGTGGATTTATCATGGCCCCAAGGCTTGTAAACACGATAACTTTTGAAAATATCAATTGTTTAACTCAATCTACTTCTTAATCTCTTCATCTATAATGTGGGAAGTGAATGTAAATGGCAGTGTAATTTTGCTCTGTTTAGCTATAATTAATTTTTTTCGGCTCCAAAATGGCTAAATTTTCGTTGATTTGGTAGCCTTGTATGTAAATTATTTCTGTAAATAGGGAGCTACAGCCACATAGTACTTTACTCACTCAAATCGGCGTCAGTCGCCGTCGTGTGTGGACATTGTTTCGGTTGGTTGCAGCGGCTCAAAAATATCGCTGTACAAATACACAATATTGGAATAACCAAATTTCTTAAATACTTCATTATAATAAGAGATTTTTTTTATTACAATATTTTAAAATCACAGAATAAATAATAGTGGTACGTACTAAAAGTAAATAGTATCAATTTTTTTGTCATGGGTGATATTTTCATGGTTTTCGAGGGCGTTGAAACTGATAGGATTGTCGAAATGTAAATTCAAGATGGCGGCCGCAATAGGTATCAATTTTTCCATCATGGGTGTCATTTTCACGGTTTTCGAGGGTGATGAAGCCGAAAGTCTTGTCGAAATGTAAATCCAAGATGGCGGCCGCAATAGGTATCAATTTTTTCATTATGGGTGTCATTTTCATGGGTTTTGAGGGTGCTGAAGCCGATAGTGCTGTCGAAATGTATTTAAACTACTTTAAAAAATTCCGCATAATCATGTTATACGTAATTTTTTAATGCGCTTAAGGCATGCCCAGTTGGATTTACCAATTTTTTTTTTGCTGACGTTAATTTTTTACCATTATCTACATATCGTCTAAGTACATAAACACTCACATTTGTCACCAAAAGGGGTAGGCAGAGACTACGGACTTCCATTTGACACGATCCTGACATACCTCTTTTTTATAGTATAAGGCTGACAAACGAGCACACAGTCCACCTGATAGTAAGTGGATGCTATGGCCCATAGACATCTACATCTATCCTCGATGAAGAATCAAAATTCAGATGCTTTGTCAGCCCTTAGATGGAATGTGTTATATCATAGATACTATTTACTTTATATTATAAGTCCTGTATACTTTATATTGTTTATTTACTAAATTACTTTCTTAGAAGCCAAACTAATGTTATGTCATAGGATACTATTTACTTTATGTTATAAGACCTGTATACTTTATATTGTTTATTTACTTAAAAGCTAAGTTACTTTCTTAGAAGCCAAACGAATGTTATGTCATAGGATACTATTTACTTTATGTAATAAGACCTGTATACTTTATAAATGATATCGTTTATTTTCTTAGAAGCCACAATAGTTCGTATGTAATATTAAATGCTAATGTTATCATAAGTTAACCATAACACCAAGTACAATGTTATTCCCTTATGTTTACCCCATGTCCTAGCTTCCTATACTATTTTAACCAAATATTTCGATCCCTAAAACAATTCCATTACCAAGTTCTCTGTATCAACTACTATATTTTAAGTTAGTTTAAAAGTATTACGAGTAAATGAATTTATTTTTAAATGAGTTTTTGTATTGCCACATAACAAATGTCTCGTTTTCAATAAAAAAGGGTATTCGGTTCACTACACTCACCATACAAAACACAGCAGCATTTACATACCTAAGCAAACTCATCAAATTTGGTCGATAAAATTTCGTCTACGACGTCCCTTCTCGACTCTATAGTGACTACATAAATTTAATTTGTCACTTTTTCCTCGTTCATTATTTTTACATGACCAAACCACTGAAGCATTCCTTTCTTGATCTTGGTCACAACATTATCTTGCAAACCACACTTTTCCCTTATCACATAATTTCTCACCCTATCAATCAGATTCAGCGTCTGAATAGTTACATTTCCTATTTAGCCCTTAGGGTTGGATTTTTTTTATAAATATATATGTAACCTCTAAAGGATAACCTATTTCATACAAAAAAAAACCTGCGGTTGAATTGTAAACTTCCTTATTAAGAAAAAGAGCTTTAACGAAGAAAGGTCTTTGTACTATAAAAATACATAAATTTGCAATAAAAATACTGAGGGTCACTTATCAGGATTAAAACTATCTCTCAAGTTGGACCATACTGCACACAGTGTGCAAAGTTTCATTGAAATCTGTTTAGTAGTTTAGAAGTTCATCGCGGACAAACAACGTGACACGTAATTTTTATATATAAAGATAACTTGGATATAGATGTAAATAGACTCTAAAAAATATGCCTAATATTTTACCGAAAAACGTCAATCTCACCTGCACATGTTCCCAGCCCTGCTTATCTACGAAAGAGGCCTCAGGAACCTAGTAAAATGTCCAATACATCCATCTAAATATGTGGTGGCCAATCTTGCAGTTAGGTGTCGCAATCCGCAGGCTAGAGCACTTATTAATGTAGTGTAGTGATTATCGGCATTTATTCCGGGAACTGAATAGTGTCCTTTTTTTGCAAAGGACTATGACTGGCTGAAGACCAAAAACGATAATGCATGACGATTTGGCGGTTAAGCGAGCGGAGAGCCGATACCCTCACACTTTTAATTATTCACCACCTCGATGACTCTGTGGCGCAGTGGTGGTTTGAAACTCGCACGTAATAACTATTGAAACGGCCTAAGTTAGTCCATGTGCAAATTAAGTATCTAAAACGTTTAGAAGATACAAATATATTTTTAATGCAAGCTAGGTGGAATTTCAGATCAGCCTGGTTTCTCGATCAGCTTTGTGAACCAGGTGCTTTTGACCTCCTATATATAGTCTCTTTAAATAATTTAATGGTCACTTACTTGTGTTTTATTTGTTGATTTTATTACGGAGTCCCATCAAGGGCACTGGACGACTAACAGTGCCAAGGCGCGGTAACAACGCGGTAGCATCATGCTGAGTCGGCAGCCGTTATGTTGCTGCAATTCAACACTTATATAATTATGTCAATATATATACGAAGGTAAGTGGCTACTGCAGTCCTCCGACTGATGGGATATCCTCATATCAGATCTTTTACAAGTTCCATCTAAGCCCATATTTTTTGGCTAAATATAGTCCGAGCAGCTTGCTGTTCTTTGGACTTTGCCCACCTCTTCAGGGATAACAAGAGTGACGCTATGTCAATACCTGTTTTTATTATGAAGATACCTGAATAAAAATTTCATTCTTTCTTTTTTTTCATTAAAGTTGAACGAAATATACATTATACAGCCTGTACACTAATCACATAGTTGGGCACGGGTTTACAATCACTTCTGAGAGGGTTATTGAGCAACAGATGAGTTCAGTAAAGTTGAATGAAATATAAAGTCTAAATACTAGTCTTATTGCTAGACGTAGTTCTACTCTCACTTCAGAGGGGAGTTCAAGAAATTAGTTCGTTGAGCTTTTGTGTGTTATGGCGGACTTCGCTCGTCTTTCGAATATTTTTTTTAATTTTTTTTTAAATTTATGAGAGGTACACAATGTTGAAAAATCGTAATGTCGAAAAATTGCATTGAACAATTTCGTTTGTAAAGGGGATCGAACCCGGGTTGCGCTCAGTTGTGCTTAGCCTTTAAACTATTCCAGCAATAGCAGACAATTGTGCATTTACTTCATAGCACTTTGTGGTGTTTTTCTTTACAGTACAGTCTTCATACATATGAAAACAGTGAGAAGGCCATTATTTTTCAAGAGCACGCACCATGTTTACTGAGGGGTCACTATTTATGTGAAAAGAATGTTAAAAGGGTCCCAAAACCCTCGAGATCTCTTTTATGTTCCCGACTTACTGATTGAAATTTGACGATTTTATTTGAATGCATACAAATTTGCAAATGCTAATAGAGCTAGTTCAAACGTAATAAATACGATTTATCAAAACGAATCTTTGAAAAGTTACTTAAAACTATTAATTTGAAACTCAATAGTAATTTTAAAAGGTTTTAAATAAATTATTTTAAATAAAAAGTTTAAAAAGGTTAAGTTTAGTTTGTTTTTTGTTTTTGTAATGTTTTAATGCAATTTTTACTAACCTAAACCTAGCTATAAGTTAATTTGTTACTAACACTTATGGACTTTGTCTAAAATAAATAAATCAAATCAAATCAAATAATTTCATCCTGGGTTCAGTCGGTCTTTATCTCGTTCTAGTGGTCGAACTTCAATTAATTAAATATTTAGGTTTCGAGTTATATTTAAATTTCAACTGCACATTCATATAATATTATAAAATACAGATATCTCTTATATTACATATAAAATAAACGCTTTTTTGCCTTGCCATACACACTATTGAAATAGGAACATTTGAATCACATAAAATTCTTTTTTTAATTCTTAGGTGACATTTTCTACTCTGGGTGACTGTTTGACTAAAGACTATTAACTGTTTGACATTGGTCTTAGAGCCATATCATACATACTTATTCTACCAATCAATCATTTATTAACTCATAAGCATGGGTATTACAGGATGTCACATACAAAATTATTATTAGGTACAGCCATGTTTCACCTTAGTGGTATATGAACATAATTGAAGTATTGCATGCCTAGCGCAAAGCGCGTAGGTATGTTCTACTAGCGCTTAAAATCAATATTCCAACGTCTTGTCGCATCAAAATCGTTTCCAACAATCATATTGAACATATAAATGATATAAAAAGCACAGTGTCGGAAAGATAAATGATTGTTTAACTTATTAATATTGTTTTTAAACGGACAAATTGCTATTTTTTCATAAAAAAGTTGTTTTAGTGGCTTATGGTGTAGATTTGTCAAGTCCTAATGGAGTGGTAAGCACGATAACTATTATGGAAATATTAATTGTTTAACTCAATCTATTTTTAATCTCTTCATCTATCATGTGGAAAGCCATGGAATGTAAATGGCAGTTTAATTTTGTTTTGTTCAGTTATAATTAATTTTTTTCAGCTACGAAATGTCGAAATTTTCGGTGTTTGGCAAAGGCTGCTAGACTTGTATTAATTTATTTTGTAGTCTGCGGCAGTCTGACTGATGACTGCCTCACTCAGTTCGGCATCTACCGCCGTCGTGAGTGGATACTATTTTGGTTGTTTGAAGCGTTTCAAAAAGATCGCTGTACAAATACAAAATATTCCAAAAACCAAATTTCAAACATACTTGATTATTATAATAATCAGAGATTTTTATTACAATATTTAAAAATACATAATAAATAATAGTAGTACGAGCTAAAAGTGGGCCTTAACAAACAAGTAGCCACATTCATTCATATCATACTACACTATTCCTGGTAATTATTACTAATCATATTATTAAGCACTCAATCAGTAATTAAGTTTTAGCGACTTATTATAATACTAACTCACTACGCCAATCGGCTTAATGTTTTTAATTAATAAGTATTTTCTCTGTAATTGGTTTGTAAATCTTTTGAGAAAATAATTGTCTGGGTTGTCTGGAAGAGATTGCTATGTAGCAATAAGACCGCCCTTTGTATTTCCCTCAATAATTGTTATTTTTTATTTTTGATGTTGTTATCTTTTCTTGGTGTACAATAAAGAGTATTGTAATGTATTGTATTGTATTGTCTTAAATCATAAAAGTAAGTAGGATGTATATATTTAAGTATATTTATATCTAAATACGTCTTGGACTTTATGGAGTTACCTGAATGATGATATTATGATCATATGAGCGTTATGAGTCGTGCACGTTTGGATTTTCCAAACTTTTTTTTTAAATTGAAGTTTGGCATAAAATTATTGGAAAATTGGAAGTATAATAATAAGGTTATTAGTGGAAACTTGTGTGAATTTAAACTAATTTAAAAAATTCCCTATAATCATGTTATACGTAATTTTTATAATGCGCTTAGGGCATGCACAATTGGACTTGCCAAAAGTTTTTTTTACATTTTGTCATCAAAAAATATTCTTATGTCATTGTACACTTTTTCCACAAGGAAGCCATTGAGCGCAGTTTTAAATCTTTTGACATCATTAATTAATCTGATATTTATTGGGATTTTACTATAGATTTTTGGTGCCATGGAATTTACGCAGATTCTTCGAAAAAGGGTTTTAAATTTGTGGTTACCTTTCAATGTGCCTTCACGATGACTTCCAGCAGTATTCATTTCAAAATAAATTGGGTTATTTCGAACAAAGTTTGCAACCTCATATACATATATACACGGTAAATGTCAGAATTGTATATTTTTAAACTACTGTTCACATGAAACATCCTGATTTAGAGCGAACATTGATCTAACGCACTTTTTTTGCGCTTTGAAGACACTTTGTTTTTCAGTGGTGTTGGCCCAAAACATTATTCCATACCTTAAGTTTGATGCAACATATCCGCGATAGGCTGTTAAGAGAGTTTTAACACTGGCAACCTTCCTTAATTTATAAAGAATATAAGAGAATTGGTTTAGTTTTTTAGTTAGATTATCAATATGAGGTTTCCATGTTAGCTTATTATCTATCTGCCTATGCTTATGATCTATTTGTCTGCCTCGTTGGTCTAGTGGTTGTAGTAGTGCGACTGCTGATCACGAGGTCCCGGGTTCTAATCCCGGGTCGAGCCAAAAAATCAGTTATTGAGTTTTTCTGTCAAGAAATTCTCAGTAGCTGCCCGGAGTCAGGAAGTTGGAGGTGTCTCACCCCCGTGCCTCGGAAAGCACGTTAAGCCGTTGGTCCTTCGCGTGATCTCTATCCGGTCTTGTCGATTTACCGTCCCATCGGACTATGGGAGTGAGGGAATAAAGAGTACACCTGTGCTTGCGCATACACTTGGGCACTATAATCCTGTCCCGCGCAGATGGCTAGTCTCCGTTGAGGCTGGCCGCCGTGACCGAAATTCTGTCTGGAGGACATTATTATTATTATTATCTATCTATCTATCTAATTACTTACTTGTATGTATTATTCTAATTACACTGAGACGTTGGCAGTCTGAACGTAAACAATGTGTAATTTATTTCAGTTTATTACTCCTTATTCGTATAAACTTTAACTGTGCCTGATCTCACACTCCTCTGTGCATGCATGCAATATGTTTAAAAATGTGTAGCATGTTTTCTCTCCGTTTATTAATAATATTACACTCACATGATTACAGTAGCTCCTTCTGCCTGAAAGCTTCCTTTCTATGCCTTTGAGCTTATCAAAATAAGTGAATAACCAGTTCAACTCTCAGAGTATATCTTAATTTCGGCGCAGGTGCCGCGAGGAGTAAACGATTGTATTATAAATAATTCTGTTGCAAATTTATGAGCTAAGTAAGGAAATTAAATATGCAGTGCTAGTTAAGAAAATATAATTTTGAAATAACAATAAAATGTTGCTACCACGTATGCCTGAAACTTTTTCGTAAATATAAGTTTGTTTTTAAACTGAAATGTCTAACAAACTGATAATTCACCGGGTGGTAAGTGAGTACTTAAACAAAGAAAACTACAGATGCGTGATCACCTCTGATGATGAGGAGGAAATGCCTCACAGCCTGTTGTTATACCAGCTCTCTATAATCTTCAGATTGGAACACAGCAGTGCAAGCATCCCTATTTGGCGGCAAAAATAGGTAAGAATGTAGTACCTACTAACAGCCTCGATAATCTAGACAAAAAAGAAGTCTTACGAAGATGTAATAAGATTATTAAAGGTGAAACAGAAATAGAAACAGACACTTTAATACAATAAAGATTATGAATAATACTTATTGAAGGTCACTCTTGTACATGATGACGGCGTCGTAGTATACAAGATGGACTGACACCGTGACACATGTAAACAACACGTGCACCGTTCACGCCCGTGATCCGGCGTGCCACTCGATTTCCCCCACTACTCAACTTGTTTTGCAACGGATATAAAACGAGCGGGCAACGACGGAGCGGAAAACCTTGGCCTTGGCGTCACTCGGTGAACTGGTAGTACCTAGCTAGCTTATCCTAGACGCTCACAGAAAATCATCAACATCGGTTCTCCCAGAAAAAAGTTCTGAGGAGCACACATAAAGACATACAGTCGAATTGAGAATTTCCTGCTTTTATTGAAGTCTGTTGAAAATTAAGAAGGCAAAAATAAAAGAAAACAAAAATAAAATCGTCCAAACCATAACACGTGTTGACTAACATCCCATAACCTCAAACTATGTTTTATTTCTCCGAATTCATGTTCCCTACCTTACGATGTATTTGACAACCTAAGGAAAATCAACTCTTACATTTGCAATAAGCCATTTCAGTAGTGCTCGTAGGAATCAAACTCAAACTGAGCAGTTATCAAGAACGCAGTACATTCCTATAGATCCTATTATTTAAGCAATTACTATGGGGCTTAACGCCCGTTCAAATTTTAACTGTTTAACTGTTTACAAACTCCAAACGATCCTCGTAACGGACTACACCAATAACGTTGTCGACACCTTATATCAATAATTTCTAGATATTCGATTTTTTTCTTTGTAAGGATCTAATGACCTTGATACCAAATTTCAAGTTTTTAATAAATGTAGAAGTGAGATTAAGAAGACATTACTATTTAAATAAAACTAATTTTACGGATTTTATCGCGTATATTAACTTATTTTATATTCTCGACGTTTTGAGCACTTTACAGCACCCATGGGGACGGAGGGGACTGAGGTGTACGACGTCCCAATGTCATAGTTAATCACGGCTACCTCCAGATTAAAAACTATTAATTTTTGTTCCGATCTACGCAGTATGAACTAACAGTATCTTGAAGTCTTGCAGTTGTATGCTTGGATTGGGATTTAATTTTATTTATTATGGGATCCTAAGCAGATGGTAGCACCCAGCCATCTTCTCTATTGAAATTAGGATGTTTTTTGATTTCAATTATCTCGCGAATCATCCTTGGAAGAAATCGGTGTTCTTTAGCGAGGATTTGTGGTCTATCAAATCTAATGTAATAACGGGGGCGATCCTGTACGTGTTCACAGACAGCAGACTTCCCGGAGCGTCGATTCTTCAAATCCGTAAAATTAGTTTTATTTAAATGTGTAGTGTTCGTGTAAATATAATTAATCATTATGTAAGACCTTACTATCTCAAAAACTTAATATGGTTTATACATGAAATTTTGAATTCTAAATATTCATGAATAATTTTATATAAGAGTGAAAATCTTTATTTATTATTATTTATGACAGTAGTTCTAAATGGTTCGTGTAAATATAGTGTGTCACAGTTTTCTTTTCCGAACTTGGCTGACACACTGCCATGTCTCTAGATTCTCGTTCTCGGTATTGGTCACGGCTCGTACCAAATAACCAGTCTCGATCGAACCTTAATAGCTATGAGTGGTTTTAACAAAAGTGAGGTCACAGACAGACGAAAATTAACTACGAACAAAGTTGCGTTAAGCCACGAAGTTATCTGTTCAGCGGTTTTGTTCTCGACTCACGGGAATTTATTATCTTGAAGTATGTTAAGGAAGTTATTGGAGAAAGTTAGTGACCTTTTGTTTTCAATATCTTTAGTGGATGATATTATATTTATTCCTGTATATTAAGATGTAACCGTCTTATGACACGACATTCGTATAAAATATAATATAATGTGTATACTTTTTTTTTAAATATGTAATGTAGATATAGTTTTTTATAGAGTAATGGTGACAAACGCGCACGCTGTCTACCTGATGGTAAGTTGAGGCTGTAGACCATATAAATCTTCATTTAGCTACAATTTTCCTGCATTTTTAAATGCAGGTGCATTGTCATTCCTGAGGGCTAAAATGAATTGCCTCGTTCCCAGTTAAAAAGGGTCTCTGGTTCCTACACTTACCATGCGAAACATATCAACATTAAGCTGCTATTTTGCACTGGTATTCTGCAAAACCGTACTCCTTTCACGGACAGCTGAGCCATTTGTACCATAATATTCCTAGACTTGTGTGTTTTGCATAACAAACGTCACTGTCATTTATTTTGATAAAGGGCACTGTCATTTGTTTTGAAAGATACAAGTTACTGACATATGTTATGAAAATGACAGAAGCCATTGATAAGTAACCTCAAAATATATTTGCAAAAATGTCTTCGGCAAGTGAAGTGGAAACTAGTCGCATAATGTACAAAAACGACAGCCACTTAGTGGAAGAGAGTACACAAATGAGAAAAACAAAGTTATCCAAGCCAAAGCGAAAGGTTGAAGAAGATTGCACATAATTATTTTGTATGTGTAATTGTTATTTTAATGAATAGTCTTACACTTTTAGGGTTGTAGGTAACTAAGACGAGAATTTGTTTTTCTTGAGATGCAAAAAGCATTGTTTTAACTAAACATCGATAACAACAATATTGATTCAAAAATAAATAAATAAAATATATTCACTGAGGTAGATAGAAGACTTCGAGTAGGTGTTGAAATGCATGAAAATAGATTTGAAAGCTACACATACTGTATTGAAGCAAATATCAAAACTATTCAGGTATGCAATTAAGTGCTTTTAAGGCAATATTTGCAGTGACATCAAGGATGATTCGTCGATTTTTTTTAATGGGATAAGGGTGACAAATTAGCACACAGTCCACCTGATGGTAAGTGGTTGCTGTGGCCCATAAACATCTACATTTATCCTCGATTAAGAATCAAAATACAGATGCGTTGTCACCCCTGAGGACTGAGGTGGAATACCTCGTTTCCAGTAAAAAGGGTCTCCGGTTCTCTACACTCACCATACGAAACACAGCAGCATTAAGCTGCTTTTTTACGCTGGTATTCTGTGAGTGCGTGGTCCTACCTTGGTCGAGTCGACCCATTCATGGCGCAACCACAATATAGCTGCAGCATGACTCTACCACTGAAAGGGTCTGTAGGGTCTAATACTCTTTACTACCATATTCATGTGGAGCCAGGAAGTCGAGCTATTGAAGGCTAATTAAGTCAATATTTAAACAAACAACTACCTGACTGTACAATACTTTAAAAAAAACTTCTCCTTGAGCTCTGGAAAACGACAGGTTGAGACTTGCTCGAAATGTTTTGAATGCGAAGATTAAGAATTCCTTGTGTGAATGTGCAAAATAGGTGCTGAAGGAGTACTTCTACATAAAACTAGTAAAGAAATTTTATAAGAAGATAGTTCAAGTGTTTTTGTAATAAATAAACTAAATTCATGATCAAAACTTGCACATTTTATTTAATTTAACCATATAAGTTTATAAAAATGAATAAATCACAGTCAAAAAATGCGCTATATCTACATTGCCGTGTAATAATATTAATCATTAATTTAGCAAAACAATGATTTAAATAGGCGTTTGTTAAATGAGAAATAAATATTTAAAGAAACCTAACATATATTTTAAGGTCACAGTTTTTTTGTGTCTTCTGAAAAATTTACTCACATATCAAAATCTCCCAAAAACTTCGCAATGCGATGCCATTTATTATAAAGAATTTTTTGAATAAATTGTTAAAAAGGATAGTTTCATAATACTTGACACTGGTAAAAGTACAACCTTAGGAGTCCATTGCTAAATAAAAAAGACTTATTACAATTTTCTATCTATTTTTTTTAGGAAAATAAGTAAAAGTCGAACGTATTATCAGTCTAATGATTAAAGCATTTATTTATGTAACGATATACGATTAACTCCTCCAGAGTTACTCCATGAACTCGGTTACAAGGATGCCACTTCTAAGCACAATGTAATGCCTTAAGAGATTTGGCTCGCAGCCAAAGATATTCCGATCTAAGGAAACTAAAATGTAATAAATTGCTTACTGTTTTGGCAGCACTTGAATATATCGTACAAAAATGTATTTATGTAAGCATTCTATTCAAAAAGAAATGTATATAATAATTAAAAACAACTATTTTTACTATTTTTACTTATGTATTTGTAGACAGGTATAATAAAATATTAATATTTATTAACACATACATGTATCTAAAATCATTTGTAACCAACAATATGGTTTTAGGTGCATATGTGTGTGTCACACGGTGAACTTTTAATTTTACGCACTGGTAAAGAAAGAAAAAAAGCATGTGTACAGTTCACACGCAGGAGAAGTTAAACCTTCAAATGAAATGAAATATAATACAAAAACATTTCAGATCAATTGATTTATTCAATTTGATCATTTTCAAGCACAAGTGCGGCAAAATATAACATAAAAGTTTAATTTTATAGCAAATAAATGTTACAATACATATTTTTAGACATTTTAGTGGAGGAATCAAAAAAAATTTTTTTCGAAGAAAATTGCTTTATAATAGCGACGTCTATTGAAGATAATCAATTTTTGTTCGATACAATGATTTTACCTATACAATGAATTCTATAAGTAAAATTATTTAATCGAACAAGGAAATAAAACCTGATTGATTCTCCAGTTGTTCCGTAAAATAGACTAATTTAATATATATCGGTAAGATACGAAAACGTGGATTTTTAAGATTGGTTTTGATATGGTAATTATTTTATTAAATATAACTAATTTTATTTATTTGATAATAAATTTGTTAATTTGTTTATTTTTAAAACACCGCACACACAGGAGGCCAAGATAAGAGGAAACTAAACTGAACTAGCTGTTCGCCGCGATATCACCCGCGTATATCACGCTCTGACCCGCGCGACATGATACCTCGCGTATTCTCTTTCGGTTCTCATCGGGTTCATTCAGTTTGCACAACGAGCTGAGTTTTGAATTATTTAAATTTTTCATTATCTCTTAAAATATGAATCCAAATAACATGCTATAAAGAGAAAAGTATATCTTCATAAATTTATCTTGATGATGAAGTGACTTTCGTCCGTAAGGATTGATATGCTATGCCTAATAATAACGCTCATAAATCACTTTTCAATTTTCAATATTTTTTTCACAAAATACCTTATTGTGGTGAGTGTGTTTTTTTTTAAATGAAGGAAAGATTCATATTTTTGTAGAACATAGTATTTCCGTATCACCAACCATTACGCCAGCGCATGCAGATTAAGCAGTTCGGGTGTGCTTTTTCTTCCGACTTGCTTAACAAAAATCAATAATTAAGGCTAGCTGAGAGGTGTAGCCAAATGCTAGATAACCTATACTACACTACTAGAATTTATTAAATTGAACTGGTAGTTCCAGAGATTAGCGTGCTTAAACAAACAAAAAACCTCTTTCGCTTTATTATATTAGTGGACGAGGCTGCTCGCGTCCGTAGGAAATACTTGAAATCTGACTTCCTACTGGTAGGTAGTGCTAAACGAGCAGCACCATTTCTGGTGGTAGGTTTCGGCCGCTGACCTTTCGGTTACCACCAACCAATGCAAAGTCTTGTTGCTAAATGACGTTGTCATGTTCCGGCATGATGCTTGGTGAAGCCAATTGGAGAACGTTTTGTGTGTTAACCGGGTGCGAAGTGTCAGTTGTTGCTGTGTCGGGTGCTTGGTCGTGGAGGGCAGCCGGATCCAAAGCACAGTGTTTCGCTAATCTACTTAGTTAGTTAGCTACTCATGAAAGGCTGCCCTACCAGCTACCGAAAAATCCCAGAGTGGCTCCAACGTGCCGGTTAGCGACCGGGGCGATAGAACCCAATGGGGATCTCTTGTTTGGGCGTCCCCGCATTATCCAGATTAAATTCCGATGGGCGCAGTAACTCTGATAGTATCGTTTGGTTGCTAATGCAACGCCTCGTTCAACTGTCATTCTCCATCTTTATTCACTGTTAACTCTTAATATGTGTCTTAAAAAGAAAAGTATGGCTAAACAGCGGCTGCACGTCCTCTAATTAAAAGTGCACCTCACTAATATTCGAGGATTGCACTCTAATTTGCTTCAAGCTTGTCCGTCGCCTTGACGACCCCACTTTTTCGACTATCGTATTGAAAAAATCCTTTAAGCCGGTGTCTATCGATCACACAGCACCGACCAGGAGACAACACGATAATTTAATCACCTTAGTGTGGCTGCTGATGTAGCTCTAAATTGGTAACCTACTGCACACTTGGTCTTTATATGGGATTTTAACGCCTGTCACCAAGACTGGCTGTTCCCATACTTCTAGTATGGGAACAGCCAATCCAGACCGACTATGCTGGAAGAAGAACGTGAAATTTTGCTCTGACGCTAGGTTTTTCTCAGCTAGGAAAGGAAGCGACTAGAATAGTCGATTTAGACGGTCACACAGTCAATTACTTGGATCTTCTGCTGACTACCGAACCAGACAAGTATGAAGTACAACTTATCTCCCCTTTGTGTATCTGAGCATTGACTGGTGAAATCTGTATCGTCATATTCTCCACCTGATTATGAGTACCAAGGTGTTCGATGAATATGGCGTGGCGGTATAGTCAGCTGATTGAGATGAGACGCGACACTTTTTTGCATTCTATCCTCGGCGAGAGGTCTGTTTCTCTTATTTTGATCCATCGAGCTGCGCAAATGCAATAACAGATGTGTTACGTCAAGATATGGAGTATTTTATCCCCTTTTCTGACGCTTCTACCGGTACCAAAGCTCGCCCATGATTTAACGCTGAATGCGCCCAAGCTGAAAAGCCCAAGCATTCAGCATATCTATTCTGGATTGACGCTCGAAACCGCAAAGCTGCGGGGATCAGCTTCAGAAAGAGAATTTTCAACCAGGCCGCCAAGTCCTACAAACAACATTACGGAAAGCCAGTCTCGATCGCATCAAACATATTGGCTGTTCCCCAGGCCGATTACTTTGCCCGGTGGGAGATCTTCCTTCCTTTTCTTCCACGATTAAATAACTTTAACTTTATATTTTCAGCACTTTTTAAAGCTATGATAATAAACATAAAATATTCCTAGATAGTGTTGATATTGTGTATTATGTATTCTACCATAAATTTTTTCTGTATTCAGTTCTAATATATGGCAGTGCACTTAACTCAAATGAGATAAAACGCGAGGGCGTAACTATAAACGACTAGTGTTTTTCAACTGAGAAACACCATACGCTTCTGTAATGAGGCAGTACCTCATTACAGAAGGGTTGTGAAAAATGTAACTACACGCCTATTAGCACGAACAATAAATAATGATTTAATACAATACATACGCAAGGCATTAGAGAAACAAAAATCAAATATACATATTATGGTCCATTTAATTGTTTAAACAAACACTTTAAATATTATCAGTAACTAAACGTGCTAGAGTTACGTTGCTGTTATATTATGATTGTAGCACAAATGGTCAGGTGGAATTCAGTTTCATGAGAATTATATCTACTAAGAATCTAAATGGTTAATTTCACTAATAGTGCTGTAATCATAATTATAATTTAAATTATAAAATTTAAAAACTTCCGAAACAAAAAGAACTGGTGATCTTTAATCGTTTTAACAGATTTTGTTGACACATAGCTAATTAATAAACACGTAGCCTCAATTAATAAACCTTTGAAACCACCCATTTTTTCAAACGACTTCAAAAAGGAGGTTCTCAATTTGTCGGAAACTTCTTTTTATGTATATTCACTGATTACTCAAAGTCGACTGAACTAAATTCTTCTTTTTTTTTTCAAACAAAAATCAACAATAAATTATATTCATATTAAAGTTATAGTCGCTGTTTAATGTCAACAATGAAATTTATTATGTGCAAGAGCTATTTTAAAATTAACATTTCGAGAATAACATATTTTATATATATCCACTAACGGCGCTAAACGAGCACACAGTCTATCTGATGGTAAGCAACTACTGCGGCCCATAGACTTCTTCATTAATTCTTGATTAAGAATCAAAATGCAGATGAATTATCACTCATGAGAACTAAGATGGAATGCTCAGTTTTCAGTAAGAAGATTCTCTGATTCTCTACCAAACACAGCAGCATTAAGCTGTTTCTAAGCGTGGTCCTACCCAGGTCGAACCAAATCATTATATAGAACCATTATATAGTAGCAGCGTGGTCCTACCATGTATAAAAGAGGCTTACAGACTTTGAGGTATATTATCATAGTCTTCAGAAGTGACAACTTATCTGTATGTGATTCTTCTCGGTTTAAGGTTTTAGTTATCCATGGGCTTCAGAAATCATGTTCCATCTGTGCACTGTAAACTCGCCAGCCAATTTTATATTTCATTACAGCCCTTCACAAGTCCACTGCTGAACATAGGCCTCCCCCAAAGAATGCCACAAAGCACGGTCCTGAGCCACCTGCATCCATCGACTTCCTGCATATCTTATCAGGTCGTCACTCCATCTCGTGGGGGGACGCCCTACACTTCGCCTACCGGTACCGTACACTCGAGAACCTTTCTTCCCCATCGGTTGTCGGTTCTTCGAGCTATATGGCCGGCCCACTGCCACTTCAGCTTACTAATCCGTTGGGCTATGTCGGTTACTCTGGTTCTACTGCGGATATCCTCATTCCTAAGTTTATCACGCAGAGAAACTCTGAGCATAGCCCTCTCCATAGCTCGCTGAGCGACCTTGAGCTTTCTCATACGGCCAGCGGTGAAGGACCACGTCTCAGTTCCGTAAGTCATCACTGGCAACACGCACTGGTTGTACAATTTCGTTTTAAGGTTTTGAGGTATATCTGACGAGAAGATGTGTCGTAGTTTCCCGAACACTGCCCAGCCGAGTTGAATCCGTCGATTGACCTCTCGGTCAAAATTGGACTTACCTAGTAGGACTATTTGTACCACGTAAACATACTCGTCAACAACTTCATGCTTAGTGCTCCCAACAACTACCGGCATAGGTGTGACATAGACATGAAACATGATCTTTGTTTTGTCCATGTTCATCTTAAGACCTATCCGTTGGGAAACACTATTGAGGTCATTGAGCATAGTGCTTAGGTCCTACAGCGATTCTGCCATAAGGACTATATCGTCTGCAAATCGAAGGTGAGTGATGTACTCGCCATTGATGTTGATACCGTATCCTTTCCAGTCCAGAAGCTTGAAAACGTCTTCCAATGCAGCGGTGAAGAGTTTCGGGGATATGACGTCACCCTGTCTTACACCTCTCTGCAATTGGATAGGTTTCGTACTCTAGTTCTGTACTCGGATAGCCATCGTAGCCCTACTGTACAAGCACTTCAACACTTTGATATACCGACAGTCAACTTGGCACCGCTGAAGGGACTGCAGCACCGACCAAATTTCGACGGTATCAAAGGCTTTCTCGTAGTCCACATACGCCAGACATAGTGGCAAATTGTACTCTTCGGACTTCTGTACAATATGCCGAAGGGTATGTATGTGGTCTATGGTGCTAAAGCCCTTTCGGAAACTGGCTTGTTCGGGAGGCTGGAAGTCGTCAAATCTGCGCGCGAGACGATTCGTAATGACTCTCGAAAACAGCACGTAGAAGCGGCTCAGAAGGGAAATCGGTCTGTAGTTCTTCAAGAGAGCGTTGTCACCTTTCTTGAAGAACAAGACCACCGCACTTCTGCTCCACGCCTCCGGTGTAATGCCACCATGGAGGACGGAATTAAAGAGCTTCTGAAGGACTTCAAGTACCGGTTTTCCACCCGCTTTCAGAAGATCCGCTGTAATTCAATCCTCGCCTGGGGCCTTACCGTTTTTAAGGTGCTGGAGAGCCATTCTAATCAAGCTCAGACTGACGTCCGGGATATCATCGGAATAATGTCGGATGAGACTCGCTCTTGGATCGTTACTCACACTTGCGTGTGGCTCCAATGATGACGTGTACAATTACCCATAGAACCTCTCAATCTCACTCAAAATCTCAGGTGTCCCGGAAACGATGCTGCCACACTCTGTCTTCAGCTTTGACAGTTGGCTCTTTCTGGCAGACAGATCTCTGACAAAGACTTTGGAGCCTTGGTTCCGCTCGATCGCTTCTTCAATACGAGCTGTATTGAAGTTGCGTAAGTCGCGCCGCATGCATTTGGAGATCTGTCTGTTCAGATGCCTGTATGCTGTCAAGTCTGTTGAAGAATGTAGCTTCATCTCCCGTCTAACAGCCATGAGATTAAGAGTGTGATCGGAGACTTTTTGTGTTCTTCTGCGGCGGGTCTTGCAGAACTTAGCTCCGACCGCATGGACAGTTTCCACGAGCTTGTCATTCATATCGTCCACTTCATTGCAGTCTTCTAGGCACTGAAAACGGTTTTGTAACTCGAGCTGAAAGGTTTCGGGTTTTTGGAACAGAGCACGAGGGGGACGGAGCGTTGACTTCATTAGACGAGACCTCTCCAACTTAACGTTTAGGTTCAGTGTGCCTCTAACCATTCGGTGATCGCTACCAGTTTTCACCCTTGCGATCACGGAGACATCACTGAACAGTTGTCTTCTGGTCGTTATAATGAAGTCAATCTCATTTTTTGTCGAACCGTCGGGGCTCGACCAGGTCCACTTCCAGTGGGGCCGCTTCTGGAAGAAAGAGTTCATCATAAAGAGTCCCTCTTTCTCCATGAAGTCGGCCAGCTGCTGGCCCCTTGGGTGCCGTTGCCCTATTCCAAATTTCCCTACTTTCAGCTCACCGTTCTCTCTTGTGCCTAGTTTTGCATTGAAGTCTCCCATTAACACCGTATATTGGGTTTTGGAGGAATGCATGGCTCTAGAGGTATCCTCATACATTTCCTCCACCTCTTCATCGGGGTGTGCCGAGGTTGGTGCGTAAACCTGTATTACCTTCAGCGAATACCGTTCGGTGATTCTGAGTATAAGGTACGCAACCCTCGTCGATACACTCCCGATCTTTACAACGTTGTTAACGAGAGACTTGTAGACGATAAATCCGACACCTCCTTGGGACAGATGGTCGCCCTCCCGGTGATAGAGCAAGATGCCGGATTCGAGGATAACCGTGTCCTCCCCCTTTCTTCGGACTTCGGATAATCCTATAATATGCCAGCGCAACTTGCCTATCTCTTCTTCCAGCTCCACGATCTTCTCGTCAGTCCTCATGGTGCGTGCGTTGTACGTTGCCAGGTCGAGTCGTCTAAGGTGGCAATCGAACCTCCACCGGAGATTCTTAGCACCCCCTGCCCCGCCGTTACCATGGTCGCCACCGTAGCCAGGAATAGCGGGGCCGCCGGGGACTGGGGGCCGTTTATTATTGTTATTGCTCATGGGGGGTATATTGCCATAGTTGCCACGCTTGGCGAGCGGGTTGGCAACCGCAGTTTTTTTATTGTTATTTTGGCTATTATCAGGAAGATGCTGCTGCCCATCTCCTGCCTGTTTCCCTTTGTCGCCTTTTACGACACCCACGGGAGGATATGGGGTAGTGGATATTCTTGACCGCCACTACACGGCAAAATTTTATATTTAAAAGAAGAATAATTCTTAATGTGGAAATGTTGACTCAATGATAAAAATAAAATTGAAGTGTCAGTCTGTAATAACTGAATAATTCACCATCATCATCATCATTACAGCCCTTCACAAATCCACTGCTGGACATAGGCCTCCCCCAAAGAATGCCAGAAAGCACGATCCTGAGCCACCTGCATCCATCGACTTCCTGCATATCTTACCAGGTCGTCACTCTATCTAGTGGGGGGTGCCCTGCACTTCGCCTGCCGGTACGAGGCTGCAACTCGAGAACCTTTTTTCCCATTGGTTGTCGGTTCTTCGAGCTATATGGCCGGCCCATTGCGCTTCAGCTTACTAATCCTAGTTGGGCTATTTTGGTCACTCTGGTTCTACTGCGGATATCCTCATTTCTGAGTTTATCACACAGAGAAACTCCGAGCATAGCCCTCTCCTTAGCTCGTTGAGCGACCTTGAGCTTCCTCATCCGGCCAGCAGTGAAGGACCACGTCTCAGTTCCATATGACTGTCGGTATATCGAAGTGCTGAAGTGCTTGTACAGTAGGGCTACGATGGCTATCTGAGTACAGAACCAGAGTACGAAACCTATCCAATTGCAGAGAGGTGTAAGACAGGGTGACGTCATATCCCCGAAACTCTTTACCGCTGCATTGGAAGATGTTTTCAAGCTTCTGGACTGGAAAGGATATGGTATCAACATCAATGGCGAGTAAATCACTCACCTTCGATTTGCCGACGATATAGTCCTTATGGCAGAATCGCTGGAGGACCTAAGCACTATGCTCAATGACCTTAATAGTGTTTCCCAACGAATAGGTCTTAAGATGAACATGGACAAAACAAAGATCATGTTTAATGTCCATGTCACACCTATGCCGGTAGTTGTTGGGAGCACTAAGCTCGAAGTTGTTGACGAGTATGTTTACCTGGGACAAATAGTCCGACTAGGTAAGTCCAACTTCGACCGAGAGGTCAATCGACGGATTCAACTCGGTTTGGGCAGCGTTCGGGAAATTACGGCACATCTTCTCGTCAGGTATACCTCAAAACTTGAAAACAAGATTGTACACCCAGTGCGTGTTGCCAGTGATGACATACGGAACTGGATAATTGCCTAAACTAAATTAATTGGGATTTTTTTGCATGGTTTTTTTTTTATAGGATAAGGGTGACAAACGAGCACACAGTCCACCTGATGGTAAGTGGTTGCTGTAGCCCATAGACATCTACATTCATCCTCGATTTCGAATCAAAATGCAGATGCGTTGTCACCTGTGAGGACTAAGATGGAATGCCTCGTTTCCAGTAAAAAGGGTCTCCGGTTCTCTACACTCACCATACGAAAACAGCAGCATTAAGCTGCTATTTTACGCTGGTATTCTGTGAGAGCGTGGTCCTTCCCCGTTCGAGCCGATCCATTTGTGTTACAACTATACCAGAAATATAGCTGCAGCATGGCTCTACCCCGTATTACGCGTTATTAAGACAGGAAAAAAAATTGTCTAATTTTTGTCTCTCTGTCTGCCTGAATTTAGTTAATCTTTGGAATGGCTGAACTGATTGTGATAAAACTTTACGATCAGATAGAGAGCAGTGCCAGGAGGGATCTAGGCTATAGGTATTTTATCAGAAAAATTTAACGGTCTTTGATTATGGTAAATCTAAATAACACGACTATAATAGAAACTATCCAGACGAAGTCGAGGTGAATCGCTAGTCTTAAATAATAATAACCACTTTTTCAGTGCTGTATTGTAGGTAACTTCCTGATGCTATATAAGGCATCGGTAGACCGGTAGACACATGTAACTTGCGTCTAATGTTGTTTTTTCCTCGACATGTTGACCAATGACTGGAAGTTACTGATAAAAATATAACGTTTATTGTCCTTTTTATTAGAGGGTCGTAAGATTAAGTTGATTGCAGCGTCGGAGCTACATCTTACAGGCGGGTGCGGTCTGAAACAATCCCAGCTACATTACTGTCACAAACTCTTCTAGTTTATTGCTCAGTTAATAACGTCAGAAGTCAAAGTAGCTGGTAATGTTTTAAATATCTTGTATCTATTTATATGACTGCATCACTTGTCTAGTGGTTGTAAACGCGGTTGCTGATAATAAGGTCGTAGGTCGAATCCCCGGGTTGGGCCAAATTTCTCTCATGAAATTGTCGGTAGTAGCCGTGGATCAGTAAGTTGGCGGTTACTAGACTTCTACGGAACCCTTTGGTTTGTGCCCTTTAACTGTATTTTTTTTTAAATAAACATGTATTTCTCTAAACGTATTTGATTACATACATATCTAGAACCCGAGTCGCTTTGTAATTATCACTTTAATACTTTATAATTTAATATTTTGTACAACCGGCTTCAATATAAATTATTAAGAATAACTCAAAAACTGTTGGTTACACCTTGATCATATTTATATGCGACTACATGTGAAGTATCAGCTTTCAAATAAAAAAAGAATTATCGAAATCCGTTTACCTAGAAAAAAGTTATGAGGTAACACATATAAAAATAACATACAGTCGAATTGAGTACCGTCTCCTTTTTGAAGTCGGTAGAAAATGAAACATTATCTCCCCTCTGTTTTCTAGCTACAGTAAGAATAAATAACCTTCATTACTAATGTTATATAAACTACATATAACTACCAAATACTAAACCTAATCCCGTTTTACGCACGTAGTTAACTTTTCGTGTAAACATAATGAGAATTACTGAGCGTACACAAAAGCTATTTTGCTATCGATTGTTGTCCTTGAAAATTTGTTCATCAAACTAACGAAAGTGACGAGTGTTTGTAATAACTATTTGTTTAAGAATTTTGTTGCTGTGCCTAGTAGACTCTATTTATTGTATATTCAAAATAAATTTTAATATAATGTTATTAATGGATGCATTAAACTTTTAAGTACATATATGATTGGTTTTATATAAATAAGTGACAAACAAGCAGATAGTCGACATCAGATGGAAGGAAAAGGCTCTTAGAATACCAGCGTGAAATAGTAGCATAATGCTGCTGTGTTTCGTATGGTGTGAGCAGAGACACGGAGACTTTTTTAATGGTAAGAAAGCTTTACTCACATTTTAGTCTAAAGGGTAGCAATGTATTTGCATTTTGAATCTTAATCAAAGATATAGACCTGGGTGTATATGAGCTACAGCATCCATTTACCATCAGGTGGGCTGTGTGCTCGTTTGTCACTTTTTCTTTTTTTTAAATACCCAGACGGTGACGAGAAGCAACGATATAGTTACGATAGGTTGGTCCATTGATCGTCAATTTACTTGACAAGCATGATGATTAAGCCAATGGAAGAAGCGCATATGTAGCTGTGAAGTTTTACAGGCTCCTGGAAATAGTAAACACCACTAATTTTGCGAAGTTTTGCTGCGAAGTTGCTATGGCCGAAAGTCGTAATTTAAAAATTTTATTTTACAAATCATAAAAATAACATTAATCCTAAAATAAAAAGCGACATAAAATTAATTGGTTCCAAAATATTCACAATTATGTGTTTCAATACTATTTAAATTATGCTTGGGCGTTAGAATGTTAATGACAGAAATAGCAATAAAAACAAACTACACCGAAAATAAAAATTTTATGTTGGCTCGAAACTTCATTTGTTTCATTCAAACTGCGAGTTATTATTTTATACAGTATTCGGACCAACTCAGCATAAATGTTTGGTATTTATGAGTATGTAATTACTTAACATTATTACTTACTTACTTACATGCACGTAACAAGTCGGAGTATATCAAAGTAGTTTTAAGAAAAGGACTCTATATTCTGAAACCACAAAAAACAAACAAGCTAGCACTCCAGTTACTCGACTGCATAAAATCAGTAATGCATTCAAAAGAGAGAATTACTACGAAGTACTTTTTTCCTTTTGATTTTGAAATACACCATTGACGCACACAGAAATATAAAAATTATAACTTAAAAATATGTAAATGTAATAATTTTCAATACGTCAAAGGCACGCGGCATCGGATCAAATTGATATTTAAATATTTTTTATATGTCCAGTAGTAATGTCCATGCGATTGGAGCTAACTTTTGCAATACCCACCGCAGAAGATCACAAAAAGTCTTTGCCAGAGATTTCTCTGCCAGAAAGAGCTAACTATCGAAGCTGAAAACCGGATGTGGCAGCATCGTTTCTGAGACACCTTTTTTTTTTTTTTGCGGATGGAAAATCAGCAAATGACGCCTTTCGCTCTGGGTGGAGCGGAAGGGAGTGTCAGACTTTTACTGACTAAAAACCATCCGTGTTCCATCAGTGCCCTTACGTTCCGGAGCCGCGGTATCTCTTTCGAACAGCCCGCAGCCCCGGCAGGCGTCGGCCCTTGCGGGCCCCTTCACGCTGCTGACAGCTCTTTGAGGCGCGCGTGGAACAAAACGCGCCGTCGACACGGCCTGTCGTCGTTAGACGGACGGACGGCGAGCTACCCATTGCTCGCCGTCCACAGGCCCGCGCCTACGGTGGCCGGGGGCCACGACGTAGCCCCCGACGCCCGGGGCGTCTCCCGCGGCGGCCGGGAAGGAAAGCTGCTGCTCTCTCCTTCTCCCGCTCCGCCACCTCCTTCGCTAGCATCACTGCTTCGCAGAAGGTGGTGACGGCATCCCATTCCGTCTCGCTCCGGACCATGGCTTCGACCAGGGCCGGACGCGAGAGGTCGCCGCCGCCTATCGCCGCTACGAGGACACGGCGGTACTCCGCCCAGGCAGGGCACACCTCCACGGTGTGCTCCACCGTGTCCTCCGGTCGATCCTCGCAGTGGGAGCACCCGGGCGTTTCCTCCCGCCCGATTCGGTGCAGGAACCTCCCGAACACACCGTGTCCGGTGAGGACCTGCGTCAGGCGGAAGGTGAGGACGCCGTGGCGTCTCTCAAGCCACTCCGCAAAGAGGGGTCTTATCGCCGCTATAGCTATATAGCTATATATATATATATATATATATATATATATTATAACTTTAAAATATGTAAATGTAATAATTTTCAATACGTCAAAGGCATGCAGTATCGGATCAAATTGATATTTAAATCTTTTTTATATGGCCAGTAGTAATGTCCATGCGATTGTAGCTAACTTTTGCAATACCCACCGCAGAAGAACACAAAAACTCTCTGCCAGAGATTTCTCTGCCAGAAAGAGCTACCTATCGAAGCTGAAAACCGAATGTGGCAGCATCGTTTCTGAAACACCAGAGATTTCGAGTGAAAAATGAGAGTTTTTATGGGCAGCTGTACACGTCATCGTTGGAGCCAAACGCAAGTTTGAGTAACAATTCAAGAGTAAGATTAATCCGACACTATTCTGATGATATCCCGGACGTCAGTCTGATCGAGATTAGAATGACTCTCTAGCATCTTAAAAACGGCAAGTCCCCGGGCGAGGACGTAACTACAGCGGAGCGTCTGAAAGCGGGTGGAAAACCGGTACTTAAAGTCCTTCAGAAGCTCTTTAATTCCATCCTCCATGGTGGCATTGCTTCGGAGGCGTGGAGCAGAAGTGCGGTGGTTTTGTTCTTCAAGAAAGGTTACAACGCTCTCTTAAAGAAATACAGACCAATTTCCCTTCTGAGCTGCGTCTACGTGCTGTTTACTCGACGACTTCTAGCCTCCCGAACAAGTCGATTTCCGAAAAGACTTTAGCACCATAGACCACATATATACCCTTCGGCAAATTATACAGAAGACCGAAGAGTATAAAATTAAAGACCTCCGAAACAAAAAGAACTGGTGATCTTCAAACGTCTGAACAGATTTTACATTGCAAAAGAAAAAAAATAATCAGAAGAGGTTTATCCGTTCAGAAGCTATGATGCCACAGACACATACATAGATATACAGATACACACTGTAAACATAATATATAACATTCCTTTTTTCAAACGACTTCAAAAAAGGAGGTTATCAATTTGTTGTAATCATTTTTTTTGTATGTTCACCGATTACTCAAAGACGACTGAACCTTATTCTTTTTTTTTTAAATCAACAATAAGTTATATTGCTACTAAATTTAAGTTATAGTCGCCGTTTAATGTCAACAATAAAATTTATTATGAGCAAGAGCAATTTTAAAATTGACGTTTCGAGAATAACGTATTTTTATATATATATAGAATAACGGTGCTAAACAAGCACACAGTCCACCTGATGGTAAGAAGATGCTGGAGTCCATAGACATCTCCATTTATCCTTGATTAAGAATCAAAATGCAGATGCAATTGTCACCCTGAGGACTAAGGTGGAATGCTCAGTTTCCAGTAAAAATGGTCTCCAATTCTCTACGCTCACCTTACCAAATGCAGCAGCATTATGCTATTTCTAAGCCAGGTCGAACCAACTCATTCGTTCTACAACCATAATATAGCAGCAGCGTGGTCCTACCATATATAAAACAGGCTTACAGGCTTTGAGGTGTATTATCGTAGTCTTCAGAAGTGACAACTTATCTGTATGTGGTTCTTCCCGGTTTCCGGTTAGTTTCAGTTATCCATGGGCTAGAGAAACCATGTTCCATCTGTGCACTGTGAGCTCGCTTGCCAATTTTATATTTAAAAGAAGAATAATTCTTTATGTAGAAATGTTGACTCAATCAAAATAAAATTGAAGCGTCAGTCTATAATATCTAAATAACTACCTTTTATCGAGCTTAGGGGTAAATAGTTTTTTGCATGTTGTTAAGACATGAAAATTGTCTAATTATGGCTGAACCGATTATGATAAAGCTTTACGATCAAATAGAGAGCAGTGCTCTTCGACGGCTCCGTGGCGCAGTGGCTTAGCTATTGAGTTGCACCGTTAAGGGCCGCGGGTTCGAATTCCGCACGGAACAGGTATTTGTATGGGCCTACAAATAATTGTTCCAGGTCTGGATGTTTGTCCTTGTACAATTTATGTTTGTAAACTGCCCCCACGATACAGGAGAAAATCCTAATATGGAGTTTACGTTTTTATAATAAATAATTAAATTAAAGTGCCAATAGGACGCTAGGCTATAGGTATTTTTACCGAAAAATTTAAAGAATTTTTTTTGGAAAAACCAAATTGATAAAATAAATGCTCTTTGATTATGGTGAATCTAAATAACGCCTCTTTGAAAAAATCTATCCAGGCGAAGTCGGGGAGGATCCCTAGTCTTAAATAATAATAACCATTATTTTAGTGCTGTATTGTAGGTGACTACCTGATGCCATATAAGGTTGAAGACATATGTAACTTGCGTCTGATGTTGTTTTTTCCTCGACATGTTGACCAATGACTGGAAGTTGCTGATAAAAGTAAAACGTTTATTGTCCTTTTTGTAAGAGGGTCGTAAGATTAATTTAATTACAGCGTCGGAGCTACATCTTACACGCGGGTGCGGTCTGAAACAATCCCAGCTACATTACTGTCACAAACACTTCTAGTTCCTTGCTTGGCGGTTACTAGACTACTATGGAACCCTTTGGTTTGTGTGATATACATATCTAGATCCCGTATCGCCTTGTAATGATGATTTTAATAATTTAAAATTAAAATTTTTATTAAATTGTTATTGAGAATAACGCAAACACTATTGGTCAGACCTTGACCAAATTGGACTGGGATGGGACCGCATAAAAAGTACTAGGTTTCAAATAAAAAAGAATTATCGAAATCGGTTCCCCTAGAAAAAAGTTATGAGGTAACACACATAAAAAAACATACAGTTTTGGCCGGATGAGGAAGCTCAAGGTTGCTCAGTGAGCTATGGAGAGGACTATGCTCGGAGTTTCTCTGCGTGATAAACTTAGAAATGAGGATATCCGCAGTAGAACCAGAGTGACTGACATAGCCCAACGGATTAGTAAGCTGAAGTGGCAATGGGCCGGCCATATAGCTCAAAGAACCGACAACCGATGGGGAAGAAAGGTTCTCGAGTGGCGGCCTCGTACCGGCGGACGAAGTGTTGGGTGTGCCCCCACTAGATGGAGTGACGACCTGGTAAAATATAAGTCGATGGATGCAGGGGCTCAGGAGTTTAGCAGTGGACTTGTGAATGGCTGTAATGATGAATGATGATAATGATGATTCTGTAAGAGCGTGGCCCTACTCCGCTTGAATCGAACCATCTATGCTACAAACATATTTTACCCAAGCATTATAGTCACACTCAGCAGGCGGTTGGCAACCGCAGTTGTTTTATTATTTTGATATATCGTTGCAGGATGCTGTTAGCCATTTCCTGTTCCAGTTTTCCTCTGTCGCCTCTAACGGCACCCACGGGGCGATATAGGAAAGTACATATTCTTACCTCGCCACTACACTGTAATTAATATGGGATTTGCCAATAAATCGGGTAGACTTTGACGTGAAATAAAACAAATGTGCAAGCTATTAACAAAAAATTTTTTAAAGACCCATACGTGCCATTCAGTGTGAAATATGACATCGTTGAAATGCCCGCTGAATTTGAGCGATGGCCTGTGTTATGCTCACCTTGAATGCATCGGTCGATTGTGGTTTGTTTGCATAGATCTGCGACTTCGAGTAACCCCACAAGAAAAAGTCTAGCGGGGTCAAATCGCATGATGTTGGTGGCCAAATCACATCACCCCTGCGAGAGATAAGCTTAGCCTCAAATCGCTCATGGAGTATGTCAGTCGTGGCGTCTGCTATGTGGCATCTAGCGCTAACCTGCTAGAACCACATGTCATGTAGGTCCATATGGTTCGATTTGGGCCATAAGAAATTGGTTATCATCGTTCGTAGCACTCGCCGTTGATGATGATCGACTCACCAGCGTCGTTTTTGAAAAATTACGGACCAATGACACCGCTGGCCCAAAATCATTATCACCTGGTGAACCTCGAGTGGGTTGATGCCATCCCTTTTACGGAAATTCAGCTTGTTAATACAACCATTCATCCGAAAATGTGCCTAGGTGCTTAAGATGATTTTTCGGCCCAAATTGGGGTCCTCCTCCAAACAATTCGAAGCCCTAGTCAGCGAACAAACGGCGTTGTCTAAAGTAATGAACTTTGAGCTCCTAGGTCAGTTAGATCTTGTACGCATAGCCTACGGTAGGCCTAAGTCCTGAAATTCGCCAAACTGAAGTCTGCGAAAGGCCAAGTTCTTGTGCACGGTGACTAATCGACTGTCTCGGGTTCTGCTGTACAATTTAGGTCCGATTTTGCGTTGCTTCAACTTACGGGTGTCGGCTGATTGTTTACCGGACTAGTCGTTTTAAATTTGGCTGCCAAACTTTGAAAAAAGTCGACTGTGTAGGGCCACTACATCTACCGTAAAATGGGTGCAATTAGCCAACCACTTGCACTAACGAACACTCATTTGGTAATTAAATTTTATCATTTGAACGTGCTGTTCAATCGTGTAATTTGCCATGGTGGTTTGGCATAAGTAACTGAATAATAAACTGAAGATTTGATAGATGTCACTAAAACAAAATAGCCCCAACGGCCTGCCAAATCTACCCGCGCCAATAGAAAAGTCTTTATTATGGTGCCGTTCATATATAGCCGTGGAGTAACGGCACAAGAAAATTAATAAGGGTGACAAACGAGCACACAGTCCACCTGATGGTAAGTGGTTGCCGCGGCCCATAGACATCTACATCTATCCTCTATAACAAATCAAAATGCAGATGCGTTGTCACCCGTGAGGACTAAGATGGAATGCCTCATTTCCAGTAACAAGGGCCTCCGGCCACCTGCATTCACCAAGCGAAACGCAGAGGTAAACCTCTACTTCACACTGGTATTCTGTGAGTAATTAAAAAAACCCGCAACCCACCTGCTTTTAAGAATGCTATGTGGGTTATATTCATTCATTAATCAAGGAATGAAAATATAAGCCGCATAAGGAAATTCGTTATCCCATATCATCCTATGAGTGACCTCTGTGGATATTTGTACAACTTCTTTACCTTGTAGTAACAGTCTACTGCTGGACATGGATTTCTATTTTTATAGGGATGATTTGCTTTTAAAGATACGCTTGGCAGGCGGTATATGATCGCATTACTAGATGTTTAGCCTAGGTATTTTAGACTTAGCTTGAATTATATGGTGAAATCAATTTTTTATCCATTAAGTAAAACCGATATTTCCCATAAAATCTCACACCCATGGGACGAATGACATGGGACTAACCACCAGGAATACTTAGAAATTATAATTTCTTATGTTTACGCGAACACTACACATTTAAATGAAACTAGGTTTTACGGATCTGACCACGAGTCCCCTCCCCCCGTTTCCCCTGTGACCATGGGTTCTGTAAAGAGGTCGAAACGTCAGAAATATAAAATAAGTTAATAAAACGCGATAAAATCCATAAAAACTAGTTTTATATAAACATACAAATTACTTATAAACGCAAACACACGCAGAGAAAAACTTTCATAAATGTTATTTTCAACTATCAAATGCAGAGTAAAGTAAAAAAAAAAACGGATTTTCAATGCGCTCAATCATTTACTGCCGGACGTCCTGTGTTCGATTGTGAAAAAATATTTTTCAACACAAGCGGACTTATCAGCGGTGAAAATTTTTCACAGCTGTGCCGTGCAGTTTGGCGAGCGATAAAAATGAAAACCAATTGCATTGTAGTTATAGTATTTAAAAAGAATTTGTAGATTATCAATTTGATTTGTTTTTAAATTTTTAAATTAATGTGACAAGCGAACCAATAGTCACCTGGCAGTAAGTGGCTACTGCATACTATGCAACCAACTTCTTTAAACAAAAAAGACATGTTATACATTATAGTGAATATTTACTGATAAAATGGAACACTAATAATTTCCAATATTTTTATTTGAAAAATTTCTTTTTTTTTTCGTAACGGTCTGGCCGGACTTCGTTCGCTGTAATGGAGCTCAGACGACGTGATTTTCGTGCCATGATTTACAATGACTATAAATTTAAATCAATAAAAAAATTCATAAGTTTTGGCGTACCAGGTAGAGTTAGAATGCACATATATGTAGCAAAAAGTATACTGTATGTGGAATATCATAACATATTGTTTGCAAGTTCTATCAGTAAGTTTTTTTTTTTTAATTTTGTGTATGTAATTACTTTTTATTACTTGCTATAAACGAATATGATCTGTTTTATTCACGAATAAGCTTTATCTTTTAAAATCATTCTCCTAATTGTTTGTAACAAGTTAGATGTCATTAGTTAATAAGTGCGACTTCCACCAACAACATTATTATTAATTCCGATTACTATGAGAGTGTCCTCATGGAGCTAAGTGAATGCGCTTTACCATCTTAGACTACATCAGCATTTACCATCAGGTGGGATAGTATTGACTAAGCGCAATCGAGATTTGTGTGATGGTTTAACACTATAAGACTATAAACTGATTTCAGGATTTTATCACGTTCAATTAAATTTTTTAACTCCCGAAATTTTGAATGTTGGGCTAACTACGTGACCTGTATGAAATAATATAAAAATGTTTGGAGTAAAAACATTGTAATTAGCTAATATCTAAACCGTTCACCATTTGCCACAATTATGGCAACTCTGGTAATGCATAACTGCTTCTCGTTCTTCTCGAGCACCTACAGCCCCGGAGTCGCTGCTCATTAATAAAGGTTGTGCGTTGGGATGTACAGTTGTATCTTGGTATTGTCTACGTACGCTAATTAACATTCGTTGGCTTCCTTTGGATCTTCACGCCTCCTGCGCGGTCAAGTCAGCCGGGTGGGACCCCATGTGGTGAGGTAGAGCCATGCTGCATCTATGTTATGTTTGTAGCACGAATGGGTCGGCTCGACCGGGGAAGGACCACGCTCTCACAGAATACCAGCGTAAAGTAGAGAACCGGAGACCCTTTTACTGGAAATGAGGCATTTCCATCTTAGTCCTCACGGGTGACAACACATCTGCATTTTGATTCGTAATCGAAGATAGATGTAGATGTCTATGGGCCACAGTAACCACTTACCATCAGGTGGACTGTGTGCTCGTTTGTCACCCTTATACTATAAAAAAATAACCTGGCAGCAGCGAGGGCAAAAGAGGTTACTCTTCTTTTTAATAGGTTGTTTGTTCTTCCGTTTCTTTGGAGGTTTCAAGTTAAGCTGATAATGGTAGGATCATTGCTTTCAATCAGCTCTCAAAAGAGCGCCTCTCCCTCGGGAGTTCTGGCATGAAGTGTAGCGATGTTGGCGAGATGTCTGTATTTCGATGCATCGGTGGGCGTGGATATATTGGTCGAAAAATGCCGCACGAATGCATTGAGATAATTTACTACTGTTAGGTCGCGTCGAATAGTAAAACGTCAGTGTTCCTCACGTAACGCCATCTTTGGTCCGTAACGTGAGGTTCTCCTATATGCTTAGTTTCTTTTTGTTGGTTACATAGCGCGTACCAAGCCGGCGCAGCGTATGTGAGGCAAAGTCTGATGTACGACTTGTAAATTCCAACTTTAATCTTTGTTCCCCACAAAAGTCTCGTGTGACGGTTTGTTTAATATGGTGGATGACTGTTTAGGATTAAGATTCAGGTTTAGGATTTACTGCCAAATGCGTCATACTTGTGAACAAGTGCTCCTTGTGCGGGCTGGGCTGCTCGGGTTCGTTATGCACTGACTGGCTCTAAATGTTAAATTCCATACGTTGCATCATAGACAATGCTTAGCTACCGATAAGTCTGTTTTTCTGAATATACAATATTCTGCAATAGATTTAAAATGACAAATAAAAGGGTATATCTGCGTAGTTTCTTCCGCCGTTCCTTTTCCGGTTAATGGAATATCATTTTGAAACTTTTTTTTTTTCTTATTTTTTTTAATTGATAGTAAATAGACATTTTGTGCTATAAGTAAACTATTACTAATATTCCTTTTAACTACTCCAGGTAAGCTTAAAATTCTTGTGTTAGCAGTGGTTCAAGACAGAGTTTTAATGACGTATTTGAAGCCACGGCCTTTTATTTCTCGGTTCGCATCCCGCCAATAGACTACTGTAGTTTTTTTTTTTTAATTTGTGACGTAATTATTTGTGTAGCTAAAATAAGAATTAAAAATAATTTTTCAGTTAAAATAGTTTAACTGTGTGGAAAATCCTGTTTCTACAAAGCGGCAACAGTGCTTCGCGCGGCTCATAAACTTCACTGGTTTTCGAACTTAGTGAACATTATTCTCAGCAAGCGCTCATGTAATATGTCCACTAAGCTCGGATTGTCGCCCCTTTCTTCCGTATATTTATCTAAAATTTAAGCTTAACTTTGATTTGAAAATTTTTTTTCAACTTTTACCTATTTGGCTAATTAATCAGGCACTTTATATTAAGTATTTATTTATTTATCCTTTATTGGAAAAACTTTAAATTAAGATGCCACCGCCCCTTATAGCATGTGACATTCTTTTTATAATAAATGTAACAAATAGAACGGCGATTTGTTGGAACCAAGAATTTTACAGTTTACAAAACTGGAGCATAGAGTTCCAATTTGACAACGTGAAAAGGAAATGGACTGGTCACGCCTAAATTCAGCATGGTGGACATTATTATATGGATACGATCTACGCTAGGTGGCAATCAAATGCGTGTGGCGTACTTTGTGAGTGGCTTATGTCCAGCAGTGAACAGTCGTAGGCTGATCATGATGATATATACGAGTATAAATGAATTCCGTCAGTAGTGATCCATTAATAACTGATAACTGTTGAAGGAAATGAAATGTCAACATTTATAGAAACAGTACCGAAAGCTCTTGCTTGTTCCAAATATCTCTCAAAATAAAGGAGGCCTTTGGCCAAAAGCGGATGTATATAGTATAGTCTGTAACTTTTTTTTACTTTAAAGCGCCTGTGTCTTTTCTCTAAGCAATCAATTTAATAAAGTTTTCGCAAGTGAATTTATTATTAGAGTACGGTTTTTAAACAAATGTCATTATCTTTGGCTTTATATCATTACTAACTAAGTGATGAGATATGGAGAGTCTAGAGAACCGGAGAGTCTAGAGAACCGGAGAGTCTTTTAACTGGTGACGAAACGACACATTCCAACTTAGTCCTCACGCAGGGGAATACAGGTGGCTTAAAACCGTATTTTATAACAATTCCTTATTGTTATAGGATAGGGTGACAAACGAGCACACAGTCCACCTGATGGTAAGTGGTTGCTGTGACCGATAGACATCCATATCTATCCTCAATAAAGAATCAAAATGCAGATGCGTTGTCAACCGTGAAGAGTAAGATGGAATGCCTCTTTTACAGTAAAAAGTGTCTCCGGTTCTTTACACTCGCCATGCAAAACACATCAGTGTTAAGTTGCTATTTTACGTTGTTATTCTGTGAGAGCGTGGTCCTTTCCCGGTCGAAGCGACGCATTTGTGCTACAACTATACTACTAATATAGCTGCAGTATGGCTCTACCACGTAAAGTTTTGCCGTTTATTATATCCCGGTGAAGTTTTGCCGTTTATTCGTGAGAAGTTTAATGATGATAGTGACAGTATTTCTGAACTGTTCCAGATTTAGCATTTTTTTATATTTCTTGTGAATCAATATTTCAAGAAATATTAAAAATGCCAATTCTACTTTTTCGAATCCCTAACTTCATCAATCCCTTCCAAATAAGAACTCTTATACAATATAATTTTTAATCTTAAACCGCCTGCAAATCGTGGCAACTATGGCAGATATTTGTTCAAATATCCATGAGGCAAGCCTATGCAGTGCAGTATGCATTTGATGGGCTGCAACGAAAAGACAGAACAAAAGAAGAAAGGTATCGAACAATATTACAAATAAAATTTCTATTAACACGAGCACAAACACTTAACAAGGAATCGTTTAACTTCGTAACTACTTAAAAGGAAATTTGTTTGCTTATTATTTATTGACCTCCATTAGCACCAGCGTTCGAGTCGGGAAAATTGAGCAATGCTGCCAAAGTCAATTGAACTTTGAACTGTAAGTGTTAACTTGGAATGTTATTGGATTTTTTGTTTCGGTTAAAGCGATTAAAAACGCCTTCTCGTTTTATTTTTTAAACAATCGATTCTATAAATTGAAAATTAGGAGCTAATTTACACTTAGATACTTTTATTACATGGCATTTTTGTCTTTGCATTAGTTGGTGTTACAAGAGTGTTGGCTTAAGAATATCTAATACACGGGGTATTAGATATTCGTCCCGTGAGTGTCGTAAGAAGCGACAATGAGAAATAAAAGAGAAGATGGACAACAGTGCCTTCCTAGTAACTACAAACTAATTGTAAACTGCGATTTAAAACCCGCTTGCCAAGCGTTGCAAAAATGGCTATGAGGCAATATGTGGATAGGCTTATGTTAGTCAGTAGAATTTTGAAGACTGCAATGAATGGATGAATGAATGAAAAATATGAACTGACACAATAACTCAATACACTAATCAATATATATTACAATTATTATTATTAATATGGGATAGTAGCAGTAGTAGCAGTTACAGATACGTAACGCCTGTAAGCCCTGACGGGGTGGGTAGAGTCCAAGGAGCGGCAAACCACTCGGACCACGTATAGGCAAAAATATGGGAATAGATGGAAAGAAAGAAGAACGGACTAAAAATCAGAAGAGATGTACTAACGACATAAAAATTAAGCCTTAAGTACCTGGGCGAATAAGCTATGCGCGGCATAGAAAACACATCTTTCTCATTGATGAAACTCATTTAGATAAACTTGAAAAGTAAAGCATTGTCAAAATACAAAATTTCATCTATATCTATTGTCACTGTGTGTAAAATATTTGTCTGAATAATTATTCATTCATTATAGCATATCAAAGTCCAGTGCTGGAACATGACTCTCCATAGCATGCCTCATAAGGCGGGTTAATAGGAAGATTCTCTTGGCCATCTTCTGATTAGCTTCCTTCTGTCGCCTCTTACGAAATTCACTGGTGATATACATTCTGTCAATACAAAGAAACAAGCAAAAGCTAGTTATTTCAATTATTCTATCCCAAACAATCAGTTAAATCTTCATTGAGCAATATAAAAATATGCTTTTACAACAAAATCCTAAAACCTGTTTACCAAAGAGTTTAGGATTTTTATGCAGTCAAAATTGTTAATAAGGGTTATTATACTAATAAATATTACATCATTGATATTAACCCCTAGGAATGAGGCCAATGGCTACTATTCTGTTTTTAAATGTTTTCATACTAAATTGTATAAAATATTATATTGTTAATTAATGTTTAATTCTTACTGGGTGTCTAGTTCTTCCCACGCAGAGAACTTGTTCCAAACCAGTGGTAAATTTTCAATGATTTTCCATAAGCATTCTTGAAATCTATATTGAATAAAAATGATTCTATTATATTTTTAATTAATACTATTGACCGCCTTTTTACGGTTAACTTAAGTATGATCCTTCTTTATCCCTTTGTGTTATTGTAATAATGTAACCAACCTTCGATCAGCAACAAAACAAATTCAACCAGTTCAACCCCCAGAAGACACAAGTTTTTCACAATCCCTTTGTCGTATCTCCTCAGTTTCAAGACTCCTCTTGCTACCTCAGCTACTTCACTTGGAAGGGAAAGCCAAATTGTCATCTAAAAAGCTTGGCGTGCTCATCAGAGCGAGACAGTATTTCATGCCGGCACATCGCTTGCAACTTTACAAAGCGCAAATCCGGCCTCAAATGGAATACTGTTCTCATCTCTGGGCTGGGGCACCCCAGTGCCAGCTCCTTTCACTTGACCGCATCCAGCGCAGAGCGGTTCAATCGTCGACGATCGAGTTCTTTCTGATCGGCGCAAAACACTGGAACTGCGTAGGGATGTTGCATACCTTTGCATTTTCTATCGAATTTACCACGGAGAGTACTTTGAGGAAATGTTCAGATTAAGCCCAGCCGCCAAATTTCACAAACGCACATCGCGGCAGAAGTCCCGATACGGTACGGTCATATTAAGAAGCTAAATCATTTTGTGCTTATTTATTCAGTATGTATGTGTCGGACCAGCGGGCTGCCTCCACACTCGAATAAGACAAGCTTTTGGCACCGGTAAAAGGAGGATTAAATATAAGATTAATAATATTGTATATCTCTGCAGTATATTCGCTGATATGTTATATGAAACCGGGACAAATTTGTGTCTGAAGTCGAGTCTTTGCTTAACAAATTCTCGGATTGGGGCCAACTAAATCTAGTCCAGTTCAATCCCCAGAAGACACAAGTTTGCGCGCTTACCGCTAAAAAGAACCCCTTTGTCGTATCTCCTCAGTTTCAAGGCACTCCCCTTGCTGCCTCAGCCAGTATCGGAATCCTTGGCGTCGACATATCGAATAGCGTGCAGTTTCGTGGTCACTTTGAAGGGTAGGCCAAATTGGCCTCTAAAAAACTTGGCGTGCTCGGCAGAGGGAGACAGTATTTCATGCCGGCACATCGCTTGCAACTTTACAAAGCGCAAGTTCGGCCCCACATGGAATACTGTTCTCATCTCTGGGCCGGGGCACCCTTCCACTTGGCCGCATCCAGCGCAGAGCGATTCGAATCGTCGACGACCGAGTTCTTTCCGATCGGCTCGATACACTGGCACTGCGTATGGATGTTGCATCCCTTTGCATTTTCTATAGAATTTACCACGGAGAGTGCTTTGAGGAATTGTTCAGATTAATCCTAGCCGCCAAATTTCACAAACGCACATCGCGGCAGAAGATGTTGCATCTCTTTGCGTATTTTATCGCATCTATCACAGGGAGTGCTCTGAGGAATTGTTCGGACTAATTCCAGCCGCTCAATTTCACTATCGTACATCGCGACAAAACTCGCGTTACCATCCATACCATCTGGATGATTGGCGGTCCACCACTGTGCGATTTAGAAGAAGTTTTCTTCCTAGCACAACTTCTTTGTGGAATCAATTACCACCAGCGAATTTTCCGAACCGATACGACTTAGGAACCTTCAAGAAAAGAGCTTAAACCTTTCTAAAAGGCCGGCAACGCATCTGCGATTCCCCTGGTGTTGCGGTTGTTCATGGGCGGCGGTAGTCACTTACCATCAGGTGAACCGCATGCTCGTTTGCCTCCTATTCTATAAAAAAAAATGAAACATGGTGAGGGGTATACAGAACCAATAATACTATTACAAGCTGTGAGGTATTCTATATTGGTCCTTTGATGTGATAAATAATATGTATCCTTCTTTGTTTAAAGTTGTTCACAAGTGTCCAGTTGCTTCCTATAAACTAAACTAAGCCTTTCGGCCTAAGGTCAATTTGTGTAGGTACCACTTTTACACCTATTTCTTCCGCTATTAGCAGTGCTTGATGCATTCTGATCTTAAGGATATAAAATGCCAGAATAATAACATGCTGTGAGACGCACATTCATTTAAAGAAAAGCCCTCAATCGTGGGCTTTAAAGGCCACACTTGGCTGGCGGTTGGAAGATCTTCGTATTATATGACTTTCACGTTTGACGCAGCTGCCTGTAACCGGTCTTATATTTTACTTCTGGCATACGGAGAAGATAATATCACCATTATAGAAGCCATGAAATTTTCTGGCATTATCCATAGTCAACTCTTACGACATATACAGGACAAAAATGGGGCGATGAAATCTCTTACACGAACACCACACGATAGAAAATGTATAATAAGGGTGAATAAATGAGAAAACTGTACAAGAAGCGCTGTACTTATCTCGGTAGAGAAAGTTTATTCCTTGGCTTATAGTATACAAAACGCTTGAGAGAGAACAAACATTTAAAATGGTGAAGCCAGTCATTAAATTTAAATATATTGCTCAAGCATTTGCTGCAATTTTGAACGAAGTTCCAGTTTAATTTATTTCCACATGATTTTTCTTCCTTTCACAGCGGAATGATATCTGTCGACTGGATTTTAAGCGACTTTATGAGGACAAATGAAACTACAGCAAGTGAACGTTAGGACATTTAAACCGTTTCAATCACTCCGTCAAAAAGTTTTGGTTTTTGTTCAGTAGACTTTATTAATGGAAGTAAAGAATTTTTAAGAGTGTTTTTTTGTCATTACATGCGTTTCAATGTTATGATTAAGTTATAACAACCTATTAAGTTATTTATTACTTATTACCAACATACAGGTTTATTTTATAATAACCGACCACATTTGTAGAGAATGTTCTCATTATTATTATTTATTCTGAACCCATCGAAGCACGTTCTTATCAATTTTTGTGATAAGATCATCTTTCAAACCTGCCATATTGCGAATCTCTTCGTTTCGCTTTCGGTCGGCCATGGTAACGCCGCACATTTTACGAAGAGATCGCATCTCCACTGCATTCAACTTACTTTTATGCTTCTTCTGGCATACCCAGGTTTCGCTGCCATATAACAAAGTCGGTATCAACACTGCGTTATGTATTGCAAGGCGTGCACTCTTCACTACGCCTTGCCTTTTGACTTACGCCATTAGGGCACCATTGACTTTGTTCCCGGCAGCGACACGCGCAGTTTCCATCCCGGCTGAAAGCACTCCCCAAGTATACAATTTCATTTACCTGTTCTAGACATTCCTGATTTACCCATATTTCACACTTCGTTCTCTCTTCGTCCCTTTCAAATACCAGAACCTTATTTTTATTAGCATTCAAACGGAGACCTTTAATTTCACATTCCTCTTTCATACACGTGACTAATGCCTGCAGTTCTGCCTCTGATTGTGCAATAAGCACTGCATCATCAGCATACAGCAGACAATTTACTTTAATGTCACCCAATTTCACACCCAAACAGCTATCTTTCATCTTCTGTAAACAGCTGTCGAGATACAGTATGAACAGCCAGGAATACATGACACAACCCTGTTTTACGCCCGTTTGGACGCTAAACATGGGTGACAGGTCATGCCCTACCCGCACACAGTCTTTACAGTCACAGTAAAGTGACTGCACAGCCCTTAGCAATCTATCATCCACACCATACCCCGGCAACAGTTCCCACATTTTTTTCCTTACAACCTTATCAAATGCTTTCTCAAGATCCACAAACGCACAGAAAATCTTCCGGTTAGCAGCCAGAATCTTCTCCGTGATCATGCGGAGAGAAAACATTTGATCCGTGCATTCTCTTCCAGGTCTAAATCCGCATTGTGCCTCGAACAGAAATCTTTCCGATTTATCTTGTATCCTACGTGTCAAAATCTTCGAGTGAACTTTACTTGCTAAACTGGTCAAACTGATCGCCCGATAGCACCCGCAATCAAAATGTGAACATTTACCTTTATATAAAGGCACAATGACTGCGGATCGCCAATCATCCGGGACATCCCCCGTCCACCAGCACAAATTGCACAGCATACGAAAGCTGTCCCAGACGCGAGGCCCACCATACTTGACCATTCCAGCAGTAACTCTGTCTAGTCCCGCAGCCTTACCAAATTTCAAACTTCGAATCGCACGTTCAATCTCTTTCATACTGATGACTCAGTGTCATCGAGGTCCGGGTCTGGCGTACCAGTCACGGCGTCACCCCCGAATCCCTCACTAAGATCGTCACACGCATACATTTCTCTAAAAAATTCGCTCCATCGCTGCATGACGTCCGATTTTTTTGAGAGGACGTTATTGGTTCTCGAAAGCACTTTGTTCATTCTTAAGGCCGTCGCACCACTTCGGGTCCTTCCAACCTCTTTCCAGAAGAGTTTGGAGTTCTCCTTAAAGTTGTGCGACAACCTTTCGTCCACTTCCATTCTACACCTTTCACGCACTTCCTCAATCAATGTTTTCGTATGAACTTTCTGCAGCTTTTATCTTTCTTTCATCTTCTTTCTCATATCCTTATCATTACTAGAGGCCAAGTAGTCTAACTATACTTTCTTTTTCTTCTTTACAGCTTCTTTCACTTCATCATTCCACCATGCATCTCTTCTTTTACTACTACCTCTTTTTATCGTTACACACACTTTTTCCTCTTGCCAATAAATAATATTCAAAATATAAAGTTACAGTTACATTACAGTGACCGCCCAGACCCGTCCAACTACAGGCCTATTGCCATCACCTTCTTGTTCTCCAAAGTAATGGAATTCATTATAAACTGCCAGCTTATGAGGTACCTTGAGGATCACCAGCTGATTAGTAACCGCCAGTAAGGTTTTCGTCGAGGTCGATCAGCTGGTGATCTTCTAGTCTACTTAACTCATAGATGGGCGGAGGCAGTAGAGTCCAAGTGGGAAGCATTGGCCGTTAGTTTGGACATAGCGAAGGCCTTCGATCGGGTCTGGCACAAAGCGCTTCTTTCGAAGCTTCCTTCCTATGGGCTTCCCGAGAAATTGTACAAATAGATCACCAGTTTCCTTGCTGATCGGAGCACCAAGGTCGTAGTAGACGGTGCATGCTTTGATTTCAAGCCTATCAACGCTGGTGTTCCACAAGGCTGCGTGCTATCACCAACGCTGTTTCTCCTGCATATCAATGATATGTTGCTAACTGGTAGCATTCATTGCTATGCAGACAACAGCACTGGTGATGCCTTATATACCGGCCGTGCCAATATTTCTCGGGAAAACGTCGCTGAGTACCGGGACAAACTTGTATCTAAAGTCGAGTCTTTGCTTAACAAAGTCTCGGATTGGGGCAGACTAAATCTAGTCCAGTTCAATCCCGAGAAGACACAAGTTTGCGCGTTTACTGCTAAAAAGAACCCCTTTGTCGTATCTCCTCAGTTTCAAGGCACTACCCTTGCTGCCTCAGCTAGTATCGGAATCCTTGGCGTCGACATATCGAATAGTGTGCAGTTTCGTGGTCACTTGGAAGGGAAGCCCAAATTGGCCTCTAAAAAGCTTGGTGTGCTCAGCAGAGTGAGACAGTATTTCATGCCGGCACATACCTTGCGACTTTACAAAGCGCAAGTTCGGCCCCACATGGAATACTGTTCTCATCTCTGGGCAGGGTTACCCCAGTGCCAGCTCCTTCCACTTGACCGTATCCAGCGCAGAGCGGTTTGAATCATCGACGACCGAGTTCTTTCTGATCGGCTCAATACACTGGCACTGCGTAGAGATGTTGGATCTCTTTGCGTATTTTATCGCATCTATCACGGGGAGTGCTCTGAGGAATTGTTCGGACTAATTCCAGCCGCTCAATTTCACCATCGCACATCGCGACAAAACTCGCGTTACCATAATCAATCAATCAATTACCACCAGCGAATTTTCCGGACCGATACGACTTAGGAACCTTTAAGAAAAGAGCTTACACCTTTCTAAAAGGCCGGCAACGCATCTGCAATTCCCCTGGTGTTGCGGTTGTTCATGGGCGGCGGTAGTCACTTACCTTCGGGTGTGCCGCATGCTCGTTTGCCCCCTCTTCTATAAAAACAAAAGAAAAAAATACATCTTATATACGCTCCGCCGCTGGGTACAGGCCTCGCCTCATTTCTGAGAGGGTTTTAGGGCAAGGTAATGTCCGCGACGCTGCCCCAGTGCGTGTTGGTGAACTTCACATGTCTTCGAATTTTTTTCCTTATTTCTCAGACATGCAGGTTTCCTCACGATGTTTTCATTCACCTTCGTACTGGCTGGGATCGAACCCGAGTTGTTGTCGTACTGTGAAATTTACAGCGAGCGCTATCCATCTGAGCTACCACAGCTTTGATATAGTATTCAATTTGGGATAGTTTCAAATAAAATTAGAAGCCTTATTTACTCGTATTTTCAAAAACTGCAGTAATATATATCATTATTTATATATTTGAAATAAAGTTTAAAATTTGGCAAATTTTAGAAAAATAACCCTGTACACATACAAATAAAAAGTGTCTGTCCGTAATATCGAAACAGCAGGATTTTTCAAATACCTTTTTGTTTGTCTATCGGTCTGTCAGTCTCTCCGTTCTAGTGGTGAACCGATTGCAATGTAATTTCACGAACAAATTTAGAGCAATGCCAGGAGTGACCAATATTTAAATCGAAAATCTCGGACATTTAAAAAAAAACGATAATTTGCTAAAATAAGCGGTCTTTATGTATTTAAAATTTAAATATCCTATCTTAACCTGGCGAAGCCAACACGGTCGCAAGTAGCTTAATAAAAGTTAAATAAAAAAAAAAGTTTATTTGAATCAGGCGTTACTAGGCGTTTAAACGTGGCGTTTCTTTAATCTTGGTAAGACACATTATTTTCATTTTTATACGCAGTTCTTAGCTTATTCATTTTTAATTTAAAAAAAACTTTAATACCCTACGTTAACGCTCATAGTCAAACAATTAGACTCCGGGCTATAATAAAGTAAAGAATACTGATGACCCAGGGACAAAATGTAATGAGAGAAATTATCTCTATAGGTTTGATAAAAACTCTAAGCTATTATGCACCTGGTTTTAAAACTTTGTCTCGCTTTGTGTTGCTTATTATTAGCATATATAGTGCATATTAGTTAGTGTACGCTCGGAGATTTTATATTCAGCTTTTTCTTTTCCAGTAACAAAGTTGCCAGTGTCATTTTCATTATAACAAAGGTTTTCTTGTCCTCAAAGCCAGTCAATTTGCAAATATCATCATCATTATCATTCATTATAATTCATATACTGAACATAGGTCTTCCCTAGGGAATGCCACAAAGCACGGTCCTGAATCACCTGAGTAAATCAACTGTTTTTTTTTTTGTTTGATTTGTTAGTAACATGACATAAAACATTAGCTTACTAAAAGCTGATTTCACAACCATCATATAAAAGTAATTTAAAGGATAAAATACATCGCTGAATTGGAGAACTCAGGTTTCAGAAGTGAGTCGAAAAGTAACTGCTACGTTACGTTCTCTGTATCGTTTACAACAATTTCTCTCCACAAAGTCTAAGATCATACTTGTTCAATCGCTAATATGACCCATAATTGATTATGCAGATGTCACTTCATTTCTTGGATCTGTTCCAGGATCTTCTAAACAAGCTGGACCGCCTTTCTAACTGTGTAATATTTATTTTAGGGCTTCGTCATTATAACCATATTTCGCAGTATAGATCTAAGCTTAATTGGCATAATCCGGCAAAGGCGTTATTCCAGTATATTACTTGTTCCTTTCTCATATTAAAAGACCCATTTTCGCTTTATTATCTTAAGAGTAACTTTCACTATCTCCTCATGTTGTGAAAGGCTTCTTGTAAAATTTCAGTCCTATGAATAAAGTTGTTAACCGTGTGGTGGCGGTGAAAGAAAATCCACACATGCAGTGGGTCGATTGATTAAGTTGGCTCAGAGTAATGTTGGCAATTCCCGTGGGAGCTTCAGAATTTGACTACAGTTTGTAATGATGATCACGATGCTGACTAATTTGTAAATATAGTAAACATAATGCCTCATAGGGGGGGGGGGGGGGGTTGTTTGCAATTGTTGCCACGCTTGGCACGCGGGTCAAGATGCCGCTTCCCATATCCTCTGTTTCTGTTTTCCTCTATCGTCACTTTTGACACCCATGGGACGATATGGGCTAGTGAATATTCATACACCGTCACTCAACGATTTATTGAATTTAACGTTTTTAAATTGCAAGTCTGTGCTATAATAATTTAAAATGAAAAATTTTGTACAGCCGACTTCAATATAAGCGACTTCAATATAAGTTATTTAAGAATAACTCAATAAAAATTAGTCTGACCTTGATAAAATTCATATGGGACCACACGAGAACTATCAGCATTCATATAAAAAGAATCATCGAAATCGGTTCACCCAGTACAAAGTTATGAGGTAACACACATAAAAAAACATACAGTCGAATTGAGTACCGTTTCCTTTTTGGAAGTCGGCAGAAAATAAAAATATCTCTTTAATATGAAATACAGGAATAATCAGAAGAACCGTGGTAGCTCAGATGGTTAGCGCTCGTTGTAAGCTTCACAGTACTCGAGCAACCCGCCACCAATGAAATTGTTAATTGCAATTTTAAGTTCTGATTTACCACGTGCTCAGCGGTGAAGGGAAACATCGTGAGTAAACCTGCATGTTTGAGAAATAAGAAAAAAAATATTTCGAAGACATGTGAAGTTTGCCAACACGCATTGGGGCAGCGTGGCGGACATTTCCTTGCCCTAAAACCCTCTCAGAAATGAGAGGAGGCCTGTGCCCAGCAGTAGGACGTAATATATGGGACGTAAATAGGCTGCAACTTTGCTTTACGTTACAGGAATAATTTAAATCGGTATAACATAAGCAAAGAAATTATAAAGATTTCAAAAAAAATATTTTGCTCAGATCCGTGTAATAAAATAAAATGGTGTGTCTTACCTAGAGAGCACATCCCGCCCCGCTCCATTCCGTGCACTATCCCCATCACCACTAATCCCAGTACCACTACTCCTAACACAGCTACACTAGAAATGACACAACACCGTTGATTATACGACACAACGTGTTTCGCCTCTACAGGAGGCATCCTCAGGTGAAGTAGAATCTGCGGTGGCTGACTGCTAAGTGCGCGGCGAGCCAAATGAGGATGATGAAGATGATCATTTTATTTTATTAGGCGGATCTGAGTAGGTAAACAATTTTTTTAATAAATTTAATATAATCTATTTCCGCAATGTGACGCTTGATTATATTGTAGTTAAAGAAGTAATGCCTGAACATACATTAAAATATACAAACGAAAGGAGAATGCTCTTCCTTATAAAATGTCGGATATGTCGGTTATAAAAATACTTTTTTTATAGGAGAGGGAGCAAACGAGTATATGGCTCACTTCTCATGGCATATGGACCAATAGTAAACCAATATTATGACGGCTCCGTGACGCAGTGGCATAGCAATGAGATGTTGCGCTGGGTGCCACGGGTTCGAATCCCGCACGGAACAAGTATTTGTATGGCTTGCAAATAATTTTTCCGGGTCTGGATGTTTGTCCCCGTGCAATTTATGTTTGTAAACTGCCTCCACAATACAGGAGAAAATCCTAATGTGGGGGTAATTTTTAACAAAAAAAAGAAGCAAAAAAAATGGGTATCCCATGGATTCAAGGTTGGCAATAGAAAGAAAAAATATTTGATTTGGAAATTCAGATTAAACTCAGTATGGCGAAGTCCCTCGCACTTTGCTATATTTGCCACGCTTAGCAGGAGGGTTGGCAACCGCACTTATTTTATTATTTTGATGTGTTGTTGTAGGATGCAGTTACCCATTTTCTGTTCCAGTTTTGCTCTGTCGCCTCTTACGACACCCACGAGGCGATATGTGAAAGCAGATATTCTTACACCGCCAATACACAGTAATTAATATGGGATTTTTCAATAAGGGCATGCAGATGTTGAAATGAAATAAAACACGTGTGTGAGCTATTAACAAAATTCTTTTTTATTTTGAAAGGCCCAATTGTGCCATTAAGTGTGAAATATGCCATCGTTCAAATGTCCGCTGAATTGGAGCGATGGCCTTTGTTATGTTCACCTTGAATGCATCGGTCAATTGTGGTTTGTTTGCATAGACCTGCGACTTCGAGAAACCCCACAAGAAAAAGTCTAGCGGGGTCAAATCGCATGATGTTGGTGGCCAATTCACATCACCCCTGCGAGAGATAAGCTCAGCCTCAAATCGCTTATGGAGAACGTCAATCGTGGGGTCCGCTATGTGGCACAAAGCGTGATCCTGCTAGAACCACATGTCATATGGACCTATGGTTCGATTTGGGCCAAAAGAAATTGGTTATCATCGTTCGTAGCACTCGCCGTTGACGGTGACCTACTCACCCAGCGTCTTTTTCGAAAAAGTACCGACCAATGACGCCGCCGGTCCAAAATCATTATCACTTGGTGAACCTCGCGCGGGTTGATGCCATCTCTTTTACGGAAATTCTGCTTGTTAACACAACCATTTATCCACAAATGCGCCTCGGTGCTTAAAATGATTTCGAAGCCCCAGTCAGCGAACAAACGGCGTTGTCCATAGTCATGAATTTTGAGCTACTAGGTCAGTTAGATCTTGTACGTATAGCCTACGGTAGGCCTAAGTCCCGACGCAAAATTCGCCAAACTGAAGTCTGCGAAAAGCCAAGTTCTTGCATACGGTGACTAATCGACTGTCTCGGGTTCTGCTGTACACATTACGTCCGATCTTGCGTTGTTTGAACTTACGGGTGTCGGCTGATTGTTTACCGGACCGGTCGTTTCAAATTTGGCCACCAATTTCGATTGTAAAGGACTACTACATCTACCGTAAAATGGGTGCAATGCGCGAAACATATGCACTAACGAGCAATCATTTGGTAATAAAATTTTATCATTTTAACATGCTGTTCAATCGTGTGATTTGCCATGGTGATTTGGTATAAGTAACTGAATAATTAACAGAAGATTTGATAGATGTCACTAAAACAAAATTGCCGCCACGGCCTGCCAAATCTACCCGTGCCAATAGAAAATTCTTTATTATAGTGCCGTTCATATATAGCCGTGGAGTAACGGCACAAGAAAATTACTATACGTACTAGCATTTTCCTCATAACAGCTCTTTATTGATAAAAAACCGCAACCCACTTGCTTTTAAGAAAGCTATGTGGTTTATATTCATTCATTAATCAACCATAACTTTCGTCTTACGCAAGTAAGACGAAAGTTATGGTTTTTGAAAGAGAAGAAAGTAAAACGATATGTGAAATAAGAATAGAAGGGGAGTTGGTAGAGCAAGTAGATGAGTTTGTATATTTGGGATGTGTGTTTAGCAGGGATGGTAGATATGATAAGGATATAGAACGACGAGTGAATGCAGGAAATAGAGTGAATGGGGCTCTACACTCTATTGTGAAAAGTCAGAATGTGTCCAAAAAGGCACGTATGGCAATTCACAATGCTGTGTTAGTACCTACTTTAATGTATGGTAGTGAAAGTTGGGTGTGGCAGAAGAAGCATGAGAGTAGAATAAATGCTGTAGAAATGCGGTCATTAAGGAGTATGTTAGGGATGAAGCTGAATGACAGAGTGAGAAATTGTTTAATAAGAGAAGAGTGTGGTTTGCAAGATGATATTGTGACCAGGATTAAGAAAGTAATGCTTCGGTGGTTTGGCCATGTAGAAAGAATCAATGAGGAAAGAGTGACAAAGCAAATTTATGTTGCAGAGGTGACCGGCATAGTCGGGAAGGGTCGCCCTAGGCGAAAGTTTATCGACCAAATTGGCGATATATTAAAAATGGGCCAAATCAAGAGTACCTTTAACCGACGAGCGTGTATGCGTGTGTCAGGATCGTGCCAAATGGAAGTCCATAATCTCTGCCTACCCCTCTGGGTGACAGGCGTGAGTGTTTATGTTTTATGTAATCAAGGAATGAAAATATAAGCCGCATAGGGAAATCCGTTATCCCATTTCATCCTATAAGTGTAATCAGAAGCGAACTACATAGAAGTTCACGTGACTGTGGATATTTGTACAGCTTCTTCTTTAACTTGTAGTAACATTCTACTGCTGGACACGGATCTCTATCGTTTATAATTAAAACAGGATTTGGTTTTAAAGATACGCTTGGCACGCGGTATATGATCGCATTACTAGATGTTTAGCCTAGGTATTTTAGACTTAGCTTGAAATATATGGTGAAATCAATTTTTCACTTTTAGGCCTATACTTAATATAACCGGTATTTCCCATAAAATCTCACACCCATGGGACGAATGACATGGGACTAGCCACCAGGAACACTTAGAAATTATAATTTCTTATGTTTACACGAACACTACACATTTAAATGAAACTAGGTATTACGGATCTGACCACGAGTCCCCTCCCCCCTTTTCCCTCGTGATCATGGGTGCTGTAATGAGGTCGAAACGTCAGGAATATAAAATAAGTTAATAAAACGCGATGAAATCCATAAAAACTAGTTTTATTTAAACATACAAAATACTTACAAACGTAGACACGCAGAGAAAAACGTTCATAAATGTTATTTTCAACGATCAAATCCAGAGTAAAGTGTAAACGGATTTTCAATGCGCTCCATCATTCACTGCCGGACGTCCTGTGTTCGATTGGGAAAAAATATTTTTCAACACAAGCGGACTTATCAGCGGTGAAAATTTTTCACAGCTGTGCCCTGCAGTTTTGCGAGCGATAAAAATGAAAACCAATTGCATTGTAGTTATAGTATTTAAAAATAATTTGTAGATTATCAATTTGATTTGTTTTTAAATTTTTAAATTAATGTGACAAGCGATCTAACAGTATACACCTGACGGTAAGTGGCTACTGCAGACTATGCAACCAACTTCTTTAAACAAAAAACGCAAGTTATACATTATCGTGAATATTTACTGATAAAATGGGACACTTATTATTTACGAAATTTTTTTTGGACAAAATTATTTTTTTTCGTAACGGTCTGGCGGGACTTCGTTCGCTGTAATGGAGCTCAGAAGACGTGATTTTCGCGCAATGATTTACTATGACTATATAAAAAGGTTTAAATCACCAATATTTTTTGGGGTTTTGGTTGCTACTGTAAGAGTTAGAATGCACATATATGTAGCAGAAATCATACAGTATGTGGAATATCGTAACATGTTGTTTGCAAGTTCTATCAGTAAGTTTTTTTTTTAATTTTGTGTATGTAATTTCTTTTTATTACTTGCTATAAACGGATATGATTTCTTTTATTCACGAATAAGCTTAATATTTTAAAATCATTCTCCTTTATTGTTTGTAAGAAGTTAGAAGTTAGATGTGTGTAGCTAATAAGTGCGACTTCCATCCATCTTTATAAATATTCATTAGATTCGACGAGGCGAAACACTTCCTTTAATTTAAAAAAAAAGTCCTTTGCAAATGGTGCGTGTATTCACGCACGTTTAATATCGCCGAGAACGCCTCACCAATAGCGTGTAAGAATTAATGCGAAATTGATGAGTTCGACGCAAATTACTAAGAGCCAAGCATAAATAATAGTAAATAATAAATGGGTATTTCAATTTAATTTATTTTCGGTGATAAAATTAAACTTAATATCAGAGAGTAGAAAATATTTCAAGTTATATTAAAAATTGAATAAGTAAAATTATGTTTATTATAGTTGTAGCACGAATGGGTTGTCCACCGGAGAAAGACCACGCTCTCCCATAATACACAGCTTAATGCTGCTGTGTTTCTGGTGAGTGCAGAGAACTGTAGATCCCTTTTACTGGAAACGAGGCGTTGCATTTTAGTCATGTTTAGGGTGACAAAACACCTGCATTTTTATTATTGATTCCGATTACAATGAGAGTATCTTCAATGAAAGAGTGTATAGGCTTTTGTTAGGCTAAGTGAATGCGCTTTACCATCTTGGGCTACATCACCATTTATCATCAGGTGGGTTAGTATTGGCTAGGCGCAATCGAGATTTGTGTAATGGTTTAATACTATAAGACTATAAACTGATTTCAGGATTTTATCACGTTCAATAAAAAATTATTACCTCCCGAAATTTCGTGTGTTTGGCCAACCACGTGACCTTTATGAAATACTATAACAATGTTTGGAGTGGAAGCATTGTAATTAGCTAATATACAAACCGTTCAACTATTGCGGCAACTATGACAACTCTGTCTGATAATGAAAAACAACTTATAATAAATACGGTGAACTTTAGAATCATTACAAACAAAGTTTCTTCGTTTTATAAATTATAAATGTTACCACGCTAAATCATCGTCTCGCAACTTATTAAAGAAAATTCAATTCATACTTTAAAAGCAAGAAGAATATACTTTGATGTAATACTATTATTCAAAATAATTCGAAATGATTTAGATTGTAGTGAACTACTTAACAAAATATATATCCGTGTCCCTAGTCGTTCTCAACGCATTAGAGACGTGTATACACATAAATTGTATGCGCCTAAATATGTAAAACCAATGCAGGCGAACGCACCCCATTAAGACGTATTATGAAAGTATATAACATGCATTTTTCAAATATTGATCTATTCACTTCAACACAGTTACAATTTCGCAAGAACGTTCTAAGAAAGTTGGTAGACATTTAATAGTATCTTAAAATATTTTACAAGATATATTTGTACTGTTAGCAATTTTTTTCCTTTTGTCTCATTTTGATTTTTATTTTACTGTCAATTTTATTTTATTTTCCCTGTTTCACTTAAACTTTGTTTATTGTGCATGTATTATTTACTGTTACCAATTTAATATTACTTTGTGGATATCGGTTACATAATGACTAATATTATTTATAAAATGTTATAAATTTCTTTTAAGCATTGTTATGTAATTGTTTGTTGTCCTGAATAAATAAATAAAAAAACTTCTCGTTTTTTGAGCGCCTACAGCGCCGGGGAACTGTTCCGAGGCTCGTCTCCTACATTAGTTTAGGATCGCCGTTCGTTAATAAAGGTTATGCGTTGGTATGTACAGTTGTACCTTAGTATGGTCTGCGTACGCTAATTCACATTCGTTGGCTTCCTTTGAGTCTTCACGCCTCCCGCGTGGTCCAGTCAGCCGGGTGGGATCCCGTGTGGTGAGGCCCAACTTACCTGGCAGCAGCGAGGGCAAAAGAGGTTATTCTTCTTTTTAATAGGTTGTTTGGTCTTCCGTTTCTTTGGAGTTTTCAAGTTGAGGTGATAATGGGAGTATCATTACTTTCAATCAGTTCTCGAAGGAGCGCCCCTGCATCGGGAGTTCTTACATGAAGTGGAGTGATGTTGACGAGATGTCTGTATTTCGATGAGTCGGTGGGGGTGAATATATTGGTCTAAAAATGCCGCTCGAATGCATTGAGATAACTTACTACTTTTAGGTCGCGTCGAATGGTAAAACCGCGGTGTTCCTTACGTAACGCCATCTTTGGTCCGTAACGTGAGGTTCTCCTATATCCTTAGTTTATTTTTGTTGATTGCATAGCGCGTACCAAGCCGGCGCAGCGTACGTGAGGCAGTGTCTGATGTACGACTTGTAAATTCCAACTTTAATCTTTGTTCCCCACAAAAGTCTTGATTGGAAGGTCGAAAAAGATAACAAGATCATAAAACTAATTTTATAGTACATAAAGTCTCTGCTTGTGGTGGTGTCGTGTGATGACTGTTTAAGATAAAGATTTTGGTTTAGGATTTACTGCCAATGCGTCATACTTGTGAACAGGTGCTGCTTGTGTGGGCTGGGCTGCTCGGGTTTGATATTTACTGATAGGCTCCTAATTTTAAATTCCTTACGGTGCATCATAGAGTATGCTTAGCTACCGATAAGTCTGTTGCTGTTTTATTCTGGATATACAATGTTCTACAATAGATTTAAAATGACAAATAAAAGGGAATATTTGCGTAGTTTCTTCTGCCGTGTCTTTTCCGTTTAGAGGAATCTCATTTTGAAACTTATTTAGAATGCATTCTATTTCAAGTCTGCTGCGATTGATTGATAGTAAATAAATATTTTGTGATATAAGTAAACCATTACTAATATTGCTGTTATCCACTCCAGATAAGCTTAAAATTCTTGTATTAGCAGTGGTTAAAGACAGTGATTTAATGGCGTATTCGAACCCACGGCCTTTTATTTCTCGGTTCGCATCCCGCCATTAAGACTACTGGAGCTTTTTTATTTGTGACGTAATTATTTCAGTGTAACTAAAATAAGAATTAAAAATAATTTTTCAGTTAAAATAGTTTAACTGTGTGGAAAAACCTGTTTCTACAAAGCGGCAACAGTACTTCGCGCGGCTCATAAACTTCACTGGTATTCGAACTTAGGGAACATTATTCTCAGCAAGCGCTCATGGAATACATCCACTAAGCTCTGATTTTTGCCCCCTTTCTTCCTTATATCAATCTAAATGTAAGATTAACTATGATTTTAAAGTTTTTTTTTCAACTTTTACCAATTTGGCCAATTAATCAGGCACTTTATATTAAGTATTTATTTATTTATTCTTTATTGCAATTACTTTAAATTAAGATGCCACCACCTCTAATAACATGTCACATTCTTTTTATAATAAATGTAACAAACAGAACGGCGGTTTGTTGGAACCAAGAATTTTACAGTTTACAAAACCGGAGCATATAGAGTTCCAATTTGACAAACTGAACAGGAAATGGACTGGTCACGCCTAAATTCAGTATGGAGGACATTATTATATGGAGCTACAATCTACGCTAGGTCACAGTATAAATATGAACACTATGGAAACTAAGCTTAGTTGAGGACATAATTACCTACGCTCCATTGAAGCAATAGGGCTGTAACTATTAATGTTTTTGATATAGTTTTTTATTTATATTTTTGTTCTGTAGTGATCAATCAATCGAATTTAAATAACTAGCTTACAAATACAATTTAAATAGGTAATCTCATGGTGTCTGGTAATCTAAGCAAAAGACGATAGTTTAAATACGGAAATAATTTAATATTAACACACAACAACTTGTGGAACTATAGATCTTTAACTTTGTCATTACGGCGTAACCTTTTACAAGTTTCGGCGGGAACGTACGCGAGCCGCGGTTGGACGAAAATGTACCTTTATTTTGACAAGTTCGGAATTCTTTATTATTGATTTAAGTTGTGTAAAAAATTATCATTCTAATGAAAAGGTTTTTTTTTTTAAAATAAACTGTTGGGAAACAAGGACTGGGTACTATGAAACCGATTTTGTTTATTTTTTTGTAAATTAGATCAGCTACTTTGCAGTTTATGTGTTCTTATTTTAAAGCAAAAACGAAAAGTCGGTTTCAACATCCTCAAAGACCATGAAAATTACACCCATGACGAAAAAATTAATACCTATTGCAGCCGTCATCTTGGATTTACATTTCAACAGCACTATCGGCTTCAACATACTCAAAAACTATGGAAATGACACCCATGACGACAAAATTGATACCTATTGCAGCCACCATCTAGGATTTACATTTCTACAGCACTATAGGCTTCAACACCCTCGAAAACCATGAAAATGACACCCATGGTTTTTATTAGTAATCGATGCACCCATGACGAAAAATTTGATACCTATTGGAGCCGTCATCTTGGATTTACATTTCAACAGCGCTATCGGCTTCAACATACTCAGAAACTATGAAAATTACACCCATGACGTAAAAAATGATACCTATTGCAGCCGCCATCTTGGATTTACATTTCGACAGTACTATCGGCTTTAACACCCTCGAAACCCATGAAAAGGGCACCCATGACGAAAAAAATGATACATATTGCAGCCGCCATCTTGGATTTACTTTTTGTTACCACTATTGCATTATCAGCTTTAAATTAATAGCCTCAAAACTACCGCATTCTGGATTTAAAAATAAGTTCACGAATTTATTATGATCGATCACACGGACTTATAATTCGATAAAGATTATAACAAAGACAATAAAAATCATTCTTACCTTTCAAAATCAGCAGGAAGCTTAAAATACTAAATAGTTTTGATGAAGCCGAGTTCAAACAGACTATACTACGCAATACGTTCGTGGAATTTTTAAAAAGTCTTGACGCGACACTCGCTACTGAGAGCACCGCAACGAGCGCTTAGAAGTCTCGTCGTTGCGCATGTTTGTGTGAGTGTACCGTTTCGAGCGTTTGTAGGTAGTTTCCGTACTTTTTCTACTATAATAATAATAATGTTACTTTATTACTATACTATATATTTATACTGTAGCTAGGTGGCAATAAAATTCGAGTGGCGTACATTGTGAGTGGCTTACGTCCAGCAGTGAACAGTCGTAGGCTGGTGACGATGATATATACAAGTATAATTGAATTCCGTCAGTAGTGATCCATTAATAAGTAGTAACTGTTGAAGGAAATTAAAAAACAATTATAGAAACAGTGCGGATAGCTCTTGCTTGTTCCAAAAGTCTCTAAAAATAGAAGGCAGCCTTTGGCCAACAGTGGGATGTATATAGTATAGTCTGTACCTTTTCTTTTCTTTAAAGCGCCTGTGTCGTTTTTCTAAGCAATCAGTTAAATGAAGTTTTCGCAAGTGAACGTACGTATTATTAGAGTACGGTTTTCAAACAAATGTTATTATCTTTGGCTTTACATCATTAGTAAGTGATGACATATGGAGAGTCTAGAGAACCGGAGACTCTTTTTACATGTGACGAAACGAGACATTCCATCTTAGTTCTCATGCATGAGAATACAGGTGGCTTAAACCCGTTTTTTTATAGCGATTCCATTTTGTTGTAGGATAGGGTGACAAACGAGCACACAGTCCATCTGATGGTAAGTGGTTGCTGTGACTCATAGACATCCACATCTATCCTCAATGAAGAATCAAAATGCAGATGCGTAGTAAAATGAGTCTCCGGTTCTCTACACTTACCATGCAAAACACAGCAGTGTTAAGCTTTTATTTTACACTGGTATTCTGTGAGAGCGTGGTCCTTCCTCGGTCGAGCCGACCTATTTGTGCTACAACTAAACCATTTTTTTTATTTTTTTATAGGATAAGGGTGACAAACGAGCACACAGTCCACCTGATGGTAAGTGGTTGCTCCGGCCCATAGACATCTACATCTATCCTCTATTACAAATCAAAATGTAGATGCGTTGTCACCCGTGAGGACTAAGATGGAATGCCTCATTTCCAGTAAAAAGGGCCTCCAGCCACCTGCACTCACCAAGCGAAACCGCAGAGGTAACCTCTACTTCACGCTGGTTTTCTGTGAGGTCGTGGTACCACCCCGGTTCGAGCCGGCCCATCCGTGCGACAGCAAAAGCTGCTACGTGGCTCTACCACGTAAGGTTTTGCCGTTTATTCGTGAGATGTTTACCGATCATAGTGATAGTATTTCTGAACATTCCCAGAATTGGCATTTTTAATATTTCTTGAAATATTGTGAATCAAATCAATCAAATATTAAAAATGCCAATTCTACTTTTTCGAATCCCTGACTTCATGAATTCCTTCCAAATATGAACTCTTATACAATATCCTTTTTCAATCTTAAACCGCCTGCAAAGCGTGGCAACTATGGCAGATATCCGTTCAAATATCCAATGAGGCAAGCCTATGCAGAGCAGTGGACATTTTTTTAAAGACTGTAAGGAAAAGAAAGAACAAAAGAAGAAAGGTATCGAACAGTATTACAAATAAAACTTTTATTAACACAAGAACAAACACTTAACAAAGAATCATTTAACTTCTTAACTACTTAAAAGGAACTTTGTTAGCAAATTATTTATTGACCTCCATTAGCACCTGCGTTCGAGCAGAGGAAATTGAGCAATGCTGCAAAAGTCAATTGAACTTTGAACTGTACGCGTTAACTTGGAATGTTGTTGCATTTATTGTTCCAGTTAAAGCGATTAAAAACTCTTTACGTTTTGTTCTTTAAAACAATTGATGATATAAATTGAAAACTAGGAGCTAATTTACACTCAGCTACTTTTATTACATGGCATTTTTGTCTTTGCATTAGTTGGTGGTACAAGAGTGTTGGCTTAAGAATATCTAATACACGGGGTATTAGATATTTGTCCCGTGAGTGTCGTAAGAAGCGACAGCGAGAAACAAAAGGGAAGATGAGCAACTGCGCCTTCCTAATAACTACAAAAAAATTGCAAACTGCGATTTAAAACCCGCTTGCCAAGCGTTTCAAAAATGGCTATGAGGCAATATGTGGATAGGCTTATGTTAGTCAGTAGAGTTTTGATGACTGCAATAAATGGATGAATGAATGAAATAAATGAAATATATAACTCAATACACTAATCAATATATATTACAATTATTATTATTAATATGGGATAGTAGCAGTAGTAGCAGTTACAGATACGTTACGCCTGTAAGCCCTGACGGGGTGGGTAGAGTCCAAGGAGCAACAAACCACTCGGACAACGTATAGGCGAAAATATGGGAATAGATGGAAAGAATGAAGAATGGACTAAAAATCAGAAGAGAAGTACTAACGACTTAATTGAGCCTCAAGTACCAGGGCGAATAAGCTATGCGCGGCATAGAAAACACATCTTTCTCATTGATGAAAGTCATTTAGATAAACTTGAAAAGTAAAGCATTGTCAAAATACAAAATTTCATCCATATCTATTGTCACTATGTGTAAAATATTTGTCTGAAAAATTATTCATTCATTATAGCATATCAAAGTCCAGTGCTGGAACATGACTCTCCATAGCATGCCTCATAAGTCGGGTTAACAGGAAGATTCTCTTGGCCATCTTCTGATTAGCTTCCTTCTGTCGCCTCTTACGAAATTCACTGGTGATGTACATTCTGTAAACACAAAGAAACAAGCATAAGCTAGTTGTTTCAATTATTCGATTCAAAAGAGTCAGTAAAATCTTCATTGGGCAATATAAAAATATGCTTTTACAACAAAATCCTAAAACCTGTTTACCAAAGAGTTTGGGATTTTTATGCAGTTAAAATTGGTACGAGTAATAAGGGTTATTATACTAATTAATATTACATCATTGATATAACCCCCAGGAATGAGGCCAATGGCTACTATGCTGTTTTAAATGTTTTCATACTAAATTGTATAAAATATTATTTTGTAAATTAATGTTTAATTCTTAGTGCGTGTCTAGTTCTTCCCAGGCAGAGAACTTGTTCCAAACCAGTGGTAAAGTTTCAATAATTTTCCATAAGCATTCTTGAAATCTATATTGAATAAAAATGATTCTATTATATTTTTAATTAATATTATTGACCGCCTTTTTACGGTTAACTTAAGTATGATCCTTCTTTATCCCTTCGTGTTATTGTAATAACGTAACCAACCTTCGATCAGCAACAAAACAAATTCAACCAGTTCAACCCCCAGAATACACAAGTTTGCGCGTTTACCGCTAAAAAGAACCCCTTTGTCGTATCTCCTCAGTTTCAAGGCACTGCTCTTGCTACCTCAGCTAGCATCGGAATCTTCGGCATCTACATATCGAACAGTGTGCAGTTTCGTGGTCACTTGGAAGGGAAAGCCAAATTGGCCTCTAAAAAGCTTGGCGTGCTCAGCAGAGCGAGATAGTATTTCATGCCGGTACATCGCTTGCAACTTTACAAAGCGCAAATCCGGCCTCAAATAGAATACTGTTCTCATCTCTGGGCTGGGGCACCCCAGTGCCAGCTTCTTCCACTTGACCGCATCCAGCGCAAAGCGGTTCAATTCGTCGAGGATCGAGTTCTTTCTGATCGGCTCAAAACACTGGCACTGCGTAGGGATGTTGCATCCCTTTGCATTTTCTATCGAATTTACCACGGAGAGTACTTTGAGGAATTGTTCAGATTAATCCCAGCCGCCAAATTTCACAAACGCTCATCGCGGCAGAACTCCCGATACGGTACGGTCATATTAAGAAGCTAAATAATGTTGTGCTTATTTATTCAGTACGTATGTGCCGGACCAGCGGGCTGCCTCCACACTCGAAATAAGACAAGCTTTTGGCACCTGTAAAAGGGGGATTAAATATAAGATTAATAATATTGTATATCTCTGCAGTATATTCGCTGATAGGTTATATGAAACATGTTGAGGGGGATACAGAACCAATAATACAATTACAAGGTGTGAGGTATTTTATATTGGTCCTTTGATGTGATAAATAATCTGTAGCCTTCTTTGTTTAAAGTTGTTCACAAGTGTCCAGTTGCTTCCTATAAACTAAACTAAGCTTTTTTGCCTAAGTGTCCATTTGTGTAGGTACCACTTTTGCACCTATTTATTCCGCTATTAACAGTGCTTGATGCATTCTGATCTTAAGGATATAAAATGCCAGAATAATAACATGCTGTGGGACGCACGTTCATTTAAAGACCGCCAGCCAAGTGTGGCCTTAAAAGCCCTCAATCGTGGGCTTTAAAGGCCACACTTGGCTGGCGGTTGAAAGATCTTCGTATCATATGACCCGCACGTTTGACGCAGCTGCCTGTAACCGGTCTTATATTTTACTTCTGGCATACTGGGAAGATAATATCACCATTATAGAAGCCATGAAATTTTTCGCATTATCCATAGTCAACTCTTACGACATATACAGGACAAAAATGGGGCGATGAAATCTCTTACAGGAACACCACACGATAGAAAATGTATAATAAGGGTGAATAAATGAGAAAACTGTACAAGAAGCGCTGTACTTATCTCGGTAGAGAAAGTTTATTCCATGGCTTATAGTATTTTAAAACGCTTGAGAGAAAACGAACATTTAAAATGGTGAAGCCAGTCGTTAAATTTAAATAAATTGTTCAAGAATTTGCTGCAATTTTGAAAGAAGTTCCAGTTCAATTTATTTCCACATGATTTTTCTTCTTTTCACAGCGGAATGATATCAGTCGACTGGATTCTAAGCGACTTTAAGAGGACAAATGAAACTACAGCAAGTGAACGTTAGGACATTTAAACCGTTTCAATCACTTCGTCAAATAGTTTTGGTTTTTGTTCAGTAGACTTTATTAATGGAAGTAAAGAATTTTTAAGTATGTTTTTTTGTCATTACATGCGTTTTAATGTTATAATTTAGAAGTTAAGTTATAACAACGTATTAAGTTATTTATTACTTATTACCAACGTACAGGTTTATTTTATAATAACCGACCACATTTGTATATAAAGGCACAATGACTGCGGATCGCCAATCATCCGGGACATCTCCCGTCCGCCAGCACAAATTGCACAGCAGACGAAAGCTGTCCCAGACGCGAGGCCCACCATATTTGACCAATTCAGCAGTAACTCTGTCTAGTCCTGCAGCCTTACCACATTACAAACTTTGAATCGCACGTTCAATCTCCTTCATACTGATGACCTCAGTGTCATCGAGGTCCGGGTCAGGCATATCAGTCACGGCGTCACCCCCGGGGTCCCTCACTAAGATCATCACACGCATACATTTCTCTATAAAATTCGCTCCATCGCTGCATGACGTCCGATTTTTTTGAGAGGACGTCATTGGTTCTCGAAAGCACTTTGTTCATTCTTAAGGCCGTCGCACCAATTCGGGTCCTTTCAATCTCTTTCCAGAAGAGTTTGGAGTTCTCCTTAAAGTTGTGCGACAACCTTTCGTCCGTTTCCATTTTAAACCTTTCACGCACTTTTTGTTTTCGTATGAACTTTCTGCAGCTTATATCCTTCTTTCATCTTCTCTCTCATATCCTTATCATTACTAGAGGCCAAATAGTCTAACCATGCTTTCTTCTTCTTCTTTACAACTTCTTTTACTTCATCATTCCACCATGCATCTCGTCTTTTACTACTACCTCTTCTTATCGTTCCACACACTTTTTCCTCTTGCCAATAAATAATATACAAAGTTTAAAGTTACAGTTACATCCTATATACACTCCGCTGCTGGGTACAGGCCTCCCCTCATTTCTGAGAGGGTTTTAGTGCAAGGCAATGTCCGCCACGCTGCCCCAGTGCGTGTTGATGAACTTCACGTCTTCTAATTTTTTTCCTTATTTCTCAGACATGCAGGTTTCCTCACGATGTTTTCCTTCACCTTCGTACTGGCTGGGATCGAACCCGGGTTGTTCGCGTACTGTGAAATTTACAGCGAGCGCTATCCATCTGAGCTACCACAGCTCTCATATAATATTCAATTTGGGATAGTTTCAAATAAAATTATAAGCCTTATTTACTTGTATTTTCAAAAACTGCAGTAATGTATATCATTATTTATATATTTGAAATGAAGTTTAAAATTTGGCAAATTTTTGAAAAATAAACCTTTACACATACAAATAAAAAGTGTCTGTCTGTAATATCGAAACAGCAGGATTTTTCAAACACCTATTTGTTTGTCTATCGGTCTGTCAGTCTCTCCGTTCTAGTGGTGAACCGATTGCAATGTAATTTCACGAACAAATTTAGAGCAATGCCAGGAATGACCAATATTTAAATCGAAAATCTCGGACATTTAAAAAAACGATAAATTGCTAAAATAAGCGGTCTTTATGTATTTAAAATTTAAATATCCTATTTTAACCTGGCGAAGCCAACACGGTCGCAAGTAGCTTAATAAAAGTTTAATAAAATAAAAAAGTTTATTAGAATCAGGCGTTACTAGGCGTTTAAACGTGGTGTTTCTTCAATCTTGGTAAGACACATTATTTTTATTTTTATACGCAGTTCTTAGCTTATTCATTTTTAATTAAAAAAACTTTAATACCCTACGTAAACGCCTATAGTCAAACAATTAGACTCCGGGCTATAATAATGTAAAGAATGCTGATGACCTAGGGACAAAATGTAATGAGAGAAAATATTTCTATAGGTTTGATAAAAACTCTAAGCTATTATGCATCTGGTTTTAAAACTTTGTCTCGCTTTGTGTTGCTTGTTGTTAGCATATATAGTGCATATTAGTTAGTGTACGCTCGTAGATTTTATATTCAGCTTTTTCTTTTCCAGTAACAAAGTTGCCAGTGTCAATTTCATTATAATAAAGGTTTTCTTGTCCCCAAAGCCAGTCAATTTGCTAATATCATCATCATCGTCATTCATCATAATTGCTATACTGAACATAGGTCTTCCCTAGGGAATGCCACAAAGCACGGTCCTGAATCACCTGAGTAAATCAACTGTTTTTTTTTTTTTTGGTTGATTTGTTAGTAACATTACATAAAATATTAGCTTACTAAAAGCTGATTTCACAACAATCAGATAAAAGTCATTTAAAGGATAAAATACATCGCTGAATTGGAGAACTCAGGTTTCAGAAGTGAGTCGTAAAGTCACTGCTACGTTACGTTCTCTGTATCGTTTACAACAATTTCTCTGCACAAAGTCTAAGATCATACTTGTTCAATCGCTAATATGACCCATAATTGATTATGCAGATGTCACTCCAACTCTTGGATCTATTCCAGGACCTTCTAAACAAGCTGGACCGCCTTTCTAACTGTATAATATTTATTTTAGGGCTTCGTCAGTATAACCAAATTTCGCAATATAGATCTAAGCTTAATTGGCATAATCCGGCAAAGGCGTAATTCCAGAATATTACTTGTTCCTTTTCCCATATTAAAAGACCCATTTTCGCTTTCTTATCTTAAGAGTAAAATTCACTATCTCCTCAAGTTATGAAAGCGTTCTTGTAAAATTTCAGTCCTATGAATAAAGTAGTTAACCGTGTGGTGGCGGTGAAAGAAAATCCACACATGCAGAGGGTCGATTGATTAAGTTGGCTCAGAGTAATGTTGGCAATTCCCGTGGGAGCTTCAGAATTTGACTACAGTTTGTAATGATGATCACGATGCTGACTAATTTGTAAATATAGTAAACATAATGCCTCATAGGGGGGTGTTTGCAATTGTTGCCACGCTTGGCACGCGGGTCAAGATGCTGCTTCCCATATCCTCTGTTTCTGTTTTCCTCTATCGCCACTTATGACACCCATGGGACGATATGGGCTAGTGGATATTCATACACCGTCACTAAACGATTTAATGAATTTAACATTTTTAAATTGCAAGTCTGTGCTATAAAAATAAAAATATCTCTTTAATATGAAATACAGGAATAATCAGAAGAACCGTGGTAGCTCAGATGGTTAGCGCTCGCTGTAAGCTTCACAGTACTCGAGCAACCCGGCACCAATGAAATTGTTAGTTGCAATTTTAAGTTCTGATTTACCACGTGCTCAGCGATGAAGGAAAACATCGTGAGGAAACCTGCATGTCTGAGAAATAGGAAAAAAAAATTTTTTTTAAGTTTGCCAACACGCATTGGGGCAGCGCGGCGGACATTTCCTTGCCCTAAAACCCTCTCAGAAATGAGAGGAGGCTTGTGCCCAGCAGTGGGACGTAAATAGGCTGCAACTTTACTTTACGTTACAGGAATAATTTAAATCGGTATAGCATAAGCAAAGAAATTATAAAGATTTCAAAAAAATATTTTGCTCAGATCCGTGTAATAAAATAAAATGGTGTGTCTTACCTAGAGAGCACATCCCGCCCCGCTCCATTCCGTGCACTATCCCCATCACCACTAATCCCAGTACCACTAATCCTAACACAGCTACACTAGGAATGACACACCACCGTTGATTATACGACACGACGTGTTTCGCCTCTACTGGAGGCATCCTCAGGTGAAGTAGACTCTGCGGTGGCTGACTGCTAAGTGCGCGGCGAGCCAAATGAGGATGATGAAGATGATCATTTTATTTTATTAGGCGGATCTGAGTAGGTAAACAAATTTTTTAATAAATTTAATATAATCTATTTCCGCAAAGTGACGCTTTATTATATTGTTGTTAAAGAAGTAATGCCTGAACATACATTAAAATATACAAACGAAATGAGAATGCTCTTCCTTATAAAATGTCGGATATGTCGGTTATAAAAATCCTTTTTTTATAGGAGAGGGAGCAAACGAGCCTATGGCTCACCTCAAATGGCATTTGGACCAATAGTAAACCAAAATTATGACGGCTCCTTGACGCAGTGGCTTAGCAATGAGTTGTTGCGCTGGGTGCCACGGGTTCGAATCCCGCACGGATCAAAGTACTTGTATGGCCTACAAATAATTTGTCCCTCGTACTTCGCCATATTTGCCACGCTTAGCAGGAGGGTTGGCAACCGCACTAGTTTTATTATTTTGATATGTTGATGTAGGATACAGTTACCCATTTCCTGTTCCAGTTTTGCTCTGTCGCCTCTTACGACACCCACGGGGCGATATGTGAAAGTAGATATTCTTACACCGCCACTACACAGTAAATAATATTGAGTTTTTCAATAAGGACAGGTAGATGTTGAAATGAAATAAAACAAGTCTGTGAGCTATTAACAAAATTCTTTTTTTATTTTGAAAGGCCCACATGTGCCATTAAGTGTGAAATATGCCATCGTTCAAATGTCCGCTGAATTGGAACGATGGCCTGTGTTATGTTCACCTTGAGTGCATAGGTCGATTGTGGTTTGTTTGCATAGACCTGCGACTTCGCGAAACCCCACAAGAAAAATTCTAGCGGAGTCAAATCGCATGACGTTGGTGGCCAATTCACATCACCCCTGCGAGAGATAAGGTTAGCCTCAAATCGCTCATGGAGAAAGTCAATCGTGGCATCCGCTATGTGGCACAAAGCGTGATTCTGCTAGAATCACATGTGATATGGACCTATGGTTCGATTTGGGCCATAAGAAATTGGTTATCATCGTTCGTAGCACTCGCCGTTGACGGTGACCGACTCACCAGCGTCTTTTTCGAAAATGTACGGACCAATTACGCGGCCGGCTCAAAACCATTATCACCTGGTGAACCTCGCGTGAGTTGATGTCGTCGCATATACGGAAATTCTGCTTGTTAACACAACATTAATCCAAAAATGCGCCTCGGCGCTTTATATAATTTTTCGCCCCAAATTGGGGTCCTCTTCAAAACAATTCGAAGCCCCAGTCAGCGAACAAGCGGCGTTGTCTATAGTCATGAACATTGAGCTCCTATGTCAGTGAGATTTTGTACGGATAGCTTACGGTAGCGCAAGTGCCGACGCAAAATTCGCCAAACTGAAGTCTCCGAAAGGCGAAGTTCATGTGCACGGTGATTAATAGACTGTCTCGGGTTCTGCTGTACACTTTACGTCCGATCTTGCGTTGCTTGAACATACGGGTGTCGGCTGATTGTTTACCGGACTAGTCGTTTTAAAATTTGGCCGCCAAACTTTGAAAAGTCGACTGTGAAGGGTCACTACATCTACCGGGGGCGCAATGCGCGCATCATTTGCACTAATGAACACTCATTTGGTAATAAAATTTTATCATTTTAACGTGCTGTTCAATCGTTTAATTTAGCATGGTGATTTGGCATAAGTAACTAAATAATAAATAGAAGATTTGATAGATGTCACTAAAACAAAATAGCCGCCACGGCCTGCCAAATCTACCCTCGCCAATAGAAAACTCTTTATTATGGTGCCGTTCGTATATAGCCGTGGAGTAACGGCACAAGAAAATTACTATACGTACTAGCATTTTCCTCATAACAGCTCTTTATTGATAAAAAAAACCGCAACCCACTTGCTTTTAAGAAAGCTATGTGGTTTATATTCATTCATTAATCAAGGAATGAAAATATAAGCCGCATAAGGAAATCCATTATCCCATATCATCCTATGAGTGTAATCAGAAGCGAACTACCTGACCTCTGTGGATATTTGTACAGCTTCTTCTTTAACTTGCAGTAACAGTCTACTGCTGGAAATGGATCTCTATCGTTTATAATTAAAACAGGATTTGGTTTTAAAGATACGCTTGGCACGCGGTATGTGATCGCATTACTAGATGTTTACCCTAGGTATTTTAGACTTAGCTTGAACTATATGGTGAAATCAATGTTTCACTTTTAGGCCATTAAGTATAACCGGTATTTCCCATAAACTCTCACACGCATGGGACGAATGACATGGGACTAGCCACCAGGAACACTTAGAAATTATAATTTCTTATGTTTACGCGAACACTACACATTTAAATGAAACTAGGTTTTACGGATCTGACCACGTGTTCCCTCCCCCCGTTTCCCCCGTGACCATGGGTGCTGTAAAGAGGTCAAAACGTCAGGAATATAAAATTAGTTAAAAAAACGCGATAAAATCCATAAAAACTAGTTTTATACAAATTAGTTACAAACGTAAACACGCAGAGAAAAACTTTAATAAATGTTATTTTCAACTATCAAATCCAGAGTAAAGTGTAAACGGATTTTTAATGCGCTCAATCATTCACTGCCGGACGTCCTGTGTTCGATTGGAAAAAAATATTTTTCAACACAAGCGAACTTATCAGCGGTGAATTTTTTTCACAGCTGTGCTGTACAGTTTCGCGATAGATAAAAATGAAAACCAATTGCATTGTAGTTATAGTATTTAAAAAGAATTTGTAGATTATCAATTTGATCTGTTTTTAAATTTTTAAATTAATGTGACAAGCGAACCAACAGTCCACCTGGCGGTAAGTGGCTACTGCAGACTATAGACACCATGCAGACTATGCAACCAACTTCTTTAAACAAAAAGGCAAGCTAATACATATTTTGAATGTTTACTGATAAAATGGAACACTTATAATTTTCAAGATTTTTATTTGAATAAAATTTTTTTTTTCGTAGCGGTCTGGCAGGATTTCTTTCGCTGTATTGGAGCTCAGACGACGTGATTTTCGTGCTATGATTTACAATGACTATATAAAAAGGTTTAAATCAACAAAAATTTTTTGTACTTTTGGCTACTACGTAAGAGTTATAATGCACATATATGTAGCAAAAAGTATACTGTATGTGGAATATCATATTTTGTTTGCAAGTTCTATCAGTAAGTTTTTTTTTTAATTTTGTGTATGTAATTTCTTTTTATTACTTGCTATAAACGAATATGATCTGTTTTATTCACGAATAAGCTTTATCTTTTAAAATCATTCTCCTAATTGTTTGTAACAAGTTAGATGTCATTAGTTAATAAGTGCGACTTCCACCCATCTTTATTAATTTTCATTAGTCTCGACGAGGCGAAACACTTCCTCTAATTTAAAAAAAAATCCTTTGTAAATGGTGCGCGCATTCACGCACGTTTAATATCGCTGAGAACGCCTCACCAATAGCGTGTAAGAATTTATTGCGAAATTAATGAATTCGACGCAAATTACTAAGAGCCAAGCATACATAATAGTAAATAATAAATGAGTATTTCAATTTAATTTTTTTTCAGTGATAAAATTCAACTTAATATCAGAGAGTAGAAAATATTTCAAGTTATATTAAAAACTGAATAAGTAAAATTGAGAGTGTATTATATTTGTAGCACGAATGGGTTGCCTACTGGAGAAGGACCACGCTCGCCCACAACACACAGCAGCTTAATGCTGCTGTGTTTCTGGTGAGTGCAGAGAACTGGAGATCCCTTTTACTGGAAACGAGGCGTTGCATTTCAGTCATGTTTAGGGTGACAAAGCATCTGCATTTTTATTATTAATTCCGATTACAATGAGAGTGTCTTCAAGGAAAGAGTGTATAGGCTTTTGTTAAGCTAAGTGAATGCGCTTAACCATCTTGGGCTACATCACCATTTATCATCAGGTGGGTTAGTATTGGTTAGGCGCAATCGAGATTTGTGTAATGGTTTAATACTATAAGACTATAAACTGATTTCAGGATTTTATCACGTTCAATAAAAAAAATTTACCTCCCGAAATTTCGTGTGTTTGGCCAACCACGTGACCTTTATATATAACAATGTTTGGAGTGGAAGCATTGTTATTAGCTAATATACGAACCGTTCACCAATTGCGGCAATTATGACAACTCTGATAATGAAAAACAACTTATAATAAATACGGTGAACTTTAGAATCATTACAAGCAAAGTTTCTTCGTTTTATAAATTATAAATGTTACCACGCTAAATCATCGTCTCGCAACTTATTAAAGAAAATTCAATTCATACTTTAAAAGCAAGAAGAATATACTTTGATCTAATACTATTATTCAAAATAATTCGAAATGATTTAGATTGTAGTGAACTACTTAACAAAATATATATCCGTGTCCCTAGTCGTTCTCAACGCATTAGAAACGTGTATACACATAAATTATTGTTTGCGCCTAAACTATGTAAAACCAATGCAGGCGAACGCGCCCCATTAAGACGTATTATGAAATTATATAACATGCATTTTTCAAATATTGATCTATTCACTTCATTACAGTTACAATTTCGCAAGAACGTTCTAAGAAAGTTGGTAGAAATTCAATAGTATCTTAAAATATTTTACAAGATATATTTGTACTGTTAGCAAGTTTTTTTCCTTTTGTCTCATTTTGATTTTTATGTTACTGAGTACTGTCAATTTTATTTTATTTTCCCTTTTTCACTAAAACTCTGTTTATTGTGAATTTATTACTTAATGTTACCAATTTAATATTACTTTGTGGATAACGGTGCTGGTTACATTATGACTAATATTATTTATGTTATTTGGTTTAAGCATTATTATGTAATTGTTTGTTGTCCTGAATAAATAAATAAAAAAACTTCTCGTTTTTCGAGCGCCTACAGCGCCGGGGAACTGTTCCGAGGCTCGTCTCCTACATTAGTTTAGGGTCGCCGTTAGTTAATAAAGTTTGTGCGTTGGTATGTACAGTTGTACCTTAGTATGGTCTGCGTACGCTAATTCACATTCGTTGGCTTCCTTTGAGTCTTCACACCTCCCGCGTGGTCCAGTCAGCCGGGTGGAACCCCGTGTGGTGAGGCCCAACTTACCTGGCAGCAGCGAGGGCAAAAAGGTTACTCTTCTTTTTAATAGGTTGTTTGTTCTTCCGTTTCTTTGGAGTTTTCAAGTTGAGGTGATAATGGGAGGATCATTACTTTCAATCAGCTCTCGAAGGAGCGCCCCTGCATCGGGAGTTCTTACATGCAGTGGAGCGATGTTGACGAGATGTCTGTATTTCGATGAGTCGGTGGGGGTGAATATATTGGTCTAAAAATGCCACTCGAATGCAGTGAGATAACTTACTACTTTTAGGTCGCGTCGAATGGTAAAACAGCGGTTACGGACCAAAGATGGCGTTACGAGAGGTTCTCCTATATCCTTAGTTTATTTTTGTTGATTGCATAGCGCGTACCAAGCCGGCGCAGCGTACGTGAGGCAGTGTCTGATGTACGACTTGTAAATTCCAACTTTAATCTTTGTTCCCCACAAAAGTCTTGATTGGAAGGTCGGAAAAGATAACAAGATCATAAAAATAATTTTATAGTACATAAAGTCTCTGCTTGTGGTGGTGTCGTGTGATGACTGTTTAGGATAAAGATTTTGGTTTAGGATTTACTGCCAATGCGTCATACTTGTGAACAGGTGCTGCTTGTGTGGGCTAATTTTAAATTCCTTACGTTGCATCATAGAGTATGCTTTGCTACCGTTAAGTCTGTTGCTGTTTTATTCTGAATATACGATGTTCTACAATAGATTTAAAATGACAAATAAAAGGGAATATCTGCGTAGTTTCTTCTGTCGTGTCTTTTCCGGTTAGAGGGATCTCATTTTGAAACTTATTTAGAATGCATTCTATTTCAAGTCTGCTGCGATTGATTGATAGTAAATTAATATTTTGTGATAAGTAAACCATTACTAATTTTGAGTTTATCCACTCCAGATAAGCTTAAAATTCTTGTATTAGGAGTGGTTAAAGACAGTGATTTAATGGCGTATTCGAACCCACGGCCTTTTATTTCTCGGTTCGCATCCCGCCATTAAGGCTACTGGAGCTTTTTTATTTGTGACGTAATTATTTCAGTGTGACTAAAATAAGAATTAAAAATAATTTTTCAGTTAAAATAGTTTAACTGTGTGGAAAAACCTGTTTCTACAAACCGGCAACAGAGCTCCGCCCGGCTCATAAACTTCACTGGTATTCGAACTTAGGGAACATTATTCTCAGCAAGCGCACATGGAATACATCCACTAAGCTCGGATTTTTGCCCCCTTTCTTCCTTATATCTATCTAAATGTTAAGGTTAACTTTGATTTTAAAGTTTTTCTTTCAACTTTTACCTATTTGGCCAATTAATCAGGCACTTTATATTAAGTATTTATTTATTTATTCTTTATTGCAATTACTTTAAATTAAGATGCCACCACCTCTAATAACATGTCACATTCTTTTTATAATAAATATAACAAATAGAACGGCGGTTTGTTGGAACCAAGAATTTTACAGTTTACAAAACCGGAGCATATAGAGTTCCAATTTGACAAACTGAAAAGGAAATGGACTGGTCACGCCTAAATTCAGTATGGAGGACATTATTATATGGAGCTACAATCTACCTAGGTGGCAATAAAATGCGAGTGGCGTACATTGTGAGTGGCTTACGTCCAGTAGTGAACAGTCGTAGGCTGATCATGATGATATATACGAGTATAATTGAATTCCGTCAGTAGTGATCCATTAATAACAAATAACTGTTGAAGGAAATTAAAAAAACATTTATAGAAACAGTGCGGATAGCTCTTGCTTGTTCCAAAAGTCTGTCAAAATAGGAGGAGGCCTTTGGCCAACAGTGGGATGTATATAGTATAGTCTGTACCTTTTCTTTACTTTAAAGCGCCTGTGTCGTTTTCCTAAGCAATCAGTTAAATAAAGTTTTCACAAGTGAATGTATTATTAGAGTACGGTTTTCAAACAAATGTTATTATCTTTGGCTTTATATCATTAGTAACTAAGTGATGAGATATGGAGAGTCTAGAGAACCGGAGACTCTTTTAACTGGTGACGAAAGGACACATTCCAACTTAGTCCTCACGCAAGGGAATACAGGTGGCTTAAAACCGTATTTTATAGCAATTCCTTATTGTTATAGGATAGGGTGACAAACGAGCACACAGTCCACCTGATGGTAAGTGGTTACTGTGACCGATAGACATCCATATCTATCCTCAATAAAGATTCAAAATGCAGATGCGTTGTCAACCGTGAGGACTAAGATGGAATGCCTCTTTTACAGTAAAAAGGGTCTCCGGTTCTTTACACTCGCCATGCAAAACACATCAGTGTTAAGTTGCTATTTTACGTTGTTAGTGAGAGCGTGGTCCTTTCCCGCTCGAACCGACCCATTTGTGCTACAACTATACTACTAATATAGCTGCAGCATGGCTCTACCACGTAAAGTTTTGCCGTTAATTCGTGAGAAGTTTAATGATGATAGTGCCAGTATTTCTGAACTGTTCCAGATTTAGCATTTTTTTATATTTTCTGTGAATCTATATTTCAAGAAATATTAAAAATGCCAATTCTACTTTTTGAATACCTAACTTCATGAATCCCTTCTAAATACCGCCTGCAAAACGTGGCAACTATGGCAGATATTTGTTCAAATATCCATGAGGCAAGCCTATGCAGTGCAGTATGCATTTGATGGGCTGCAACGAAAAGACAGAACAAAAGAAGAAAGGTATCGAACAATATTACAATAATATTTCTATTAACACGATCACAAACACTTAACAAGGAATCATTTAACTTCTTAACTACTTAAAAGGAACTTTGTTAGCTTATTATTTATTGATCTCCATTAGCACCTGCGTTCGAGTCGGGAAAATTGAGCAATGCTGCCAAAGTCAATTGAACTTTGAACTGTAAGTGTTAACTTGGAATGTTGTTGCATTACTTGTTTCAGTTAAAGCGATTAAAAACTCTTTACGTTTTGTTCTTTAAAACAATTGATGATATAAATTGAAAACTAGGACCAAATTTATACTCAGCTATTTTTATTACATGGCAGTTTTGTCTTTGCATTAGTTGGTGGTACAAGAGTGTTGGCGTAAGAATATCTAATACACGGGGTGTGAGATATTCGTCCCGTTAGTTTCGTAAGAAGCGACAGTGAGAAACAAAAGAGAAGATGGACAACAGTGCCTTCCTAATAACTTCTAAAAATTGTAAACTGCGATTTAAAACCCGCTTGCCAAACGTTGCAAAAATGGCTATGAGGCAATATGTGGATAGGCTTATGTTAGTCAGTAGAATTTTGAAGACTGCAATAAATAGATGAATGAATGAAATATATGAAATATATATCTCAATACACTAATCAATATATATTAAAATTATTATTATTAATATGGGATAGTAGCAGTAGTAGCAGTTACAGATACGTTACGTAGCAGTTACAGATCTTTACAGATACGTTACGTAGCAGTTACGTAGCAGTTACAGATCTTCTCAATAAATATGACCGTCTTCTGAATAACTGCATTCGATTCATTTTCAATCTTCGAAAGTATGATCGTGTATCAACGTATCGATCTCAATTAAAATGGTTACCTATTCGTCAACGCCGTAGTTTGCGTGCACTCACTACCCTTTAGTTTTTTTTTACCCAGTTGCTTAGCGCTAGTCATGAGAGAAACCTCCGCTCTACGAACAACCTTCTTCTCCTATGTCCCTCCCATAGCTCTGGACTTGTTCATTCTTCTTTCCACATTCAATCTATTCTCCTTTGGAACGCACTACCTCTCGAAATCAGGACGGCTAGCAATCGTTACGCGTTCAAGATGAAGGTTCGGGAATACTTAACTAATAAATTGGCAGATTCATCATAGTAATAGTTTATATATATTTTATATATAAATATATATATATTTTATTTGATTATGTCTATAATTGTATATATTCATGAGTTTACATACATCTGACGTTTTAATATGTACTTAAGTAATATACATTTTTATTATCTTATTATTTTTATCATAATTTATTTTATAAGTTATTATATATATATATATATATTTTATATATTATATATATATTATACTTTTATTACCATTTATATCTTATGTATTTTATTTCGATGTTCTACAATTTTTTTTTGTTATTTTAGTTTAGTATTAACATACAGGGTGGGGCAGCATAACTTCCTTATTTGTAATGCGCGCCATTCGGTCAGGTGACATCGTAGTGGAGCGCTAGTGGTCTCGTTCGAGAGGGGGGGCTATAAAGTTTAGTCGAGACAGCTCAGTCGCCATAATGCGTTGGAACAGTGAGGAGCGTGCGTTTGCTGTTGAGGCTTACTTTTCGCGCGGATGTTCTGTGATTGCAACTCAGCGCGCCTTTCGAAATCGCTTTAATTTAGCCCCGTTGGCCCCTGTTCCAGACCGAAAATCAATTGTTATGTGGGTCACTACGTTTAGACAAACTGCAAGTGTGACAAAACGAAGAACTGGAGTCCCTCGGCCCATTAGATCACCTGAGAACATTGAGGCAGTCAGAGCTTCAATGTTGCGATCACCACGGCGTTCTGCGCGCAAACATGCATCTGCCCTTGGACTTTCCAGTCGTTCTGTGCGGAGAATTCTCCATGAAGACTTACATTTCCATCCATACAAGATGGCGACTGTACAGGAACTGTCAAAACGTGACTACGATTCTCGCAGGAACGCATGTGAGATTCTTCTGGATGTCGTTCCTGAGGACGCTATTGTTTTTTTTAGTGATGAAGCACATTTTCACTTGTGTGGATCCGTGAACAAACAAAACATGCGCTACTGGGCTGACACCAATCCTCGAGAATTGCATGAAAGGCCTTTGCATTCACCTAAGGTCACAGTGTGGTGTGCAATTTCCTCAGCTGCAATTATTGGTCCCTGGTTCTTTGAGGAAAATGAAGTCACAGTAACAGTGAATTCGGGCCGGTATGTAAACATGTTACAGGAATTCTTTTTACCCCGGCTGGATGCGTTGGACTTGGGAGACATTTGGTTCCTACAAGACGGTGCAACGGCACACACTGCAAGAGCATCGATGGCTGTTTTGAGAGAACACTTCCCAGAACGCCTTATCTCAATCAGGGGCGATTTGCAGTGGCCGGCCCGATCTCCCGATTTGTCCCCTTGTGACTTTTTTCTATGGGGTTTTTTGAAATCCCGTGTTTATGTGAACCGTCCAAGGACCCTACAAGATTTAAAGAACAACATCCAGGAAGAAATTGCCAACATAACGCCTGCTCTGCTTCAAAGAGTTATGACAAACACCAGAAATCGGTATACTCAATGTATAGAGAATAAGGGACGTCATCTACCTGATTTGATCTTCAAAACTAAATAAAACAAAACTTTAAGTATGTACTTACATTGTAAAAACCAAATAAAATTTTTCCGATTCATACAATGTGTTTTATTAGGTTTTAAAAAAAGGAAGTTATGCTGCCCCACCCTGTATTACCTTTTTATTACTCCTACTTCATTATATCTCTGCATCATCCCAAGGTAGACTGGTAGAGAATGCCTTAGGCATTAAGTCCGCCTATATACCACATGTGTATATGAAGTTTTAAATAAATAAATAAATAAATACGTTACGCCTGTAAAACCCTGACAGGGTGGGTAGAGTCCAAGGAGCAGCAAACCACTCGGACCACGTATAGGCAAAAATATGGGAATAGATGGAAAGAAAGAAGGACGGACTAAAAATCAGAAGAGAAGTACTAACGACATAAAAATTAAACCTTAAGTACCAGGGCGAATAAGCTATGCGCGGCATAGAAAACCCATCTTTCTCATTGATGAAACTCATTTAGATAAACTTGAAAAGTAAAGCATTGTCAAAATACAAAATTTCATCCATATCTATTGTCACTATGTGTAAAATATTTGTCTGTTATTTATTCACTATAGCATATCAAAGTCCAGTGCTGGAACATGACTCTCTATAGCATGCCTCATAAGGCGGGTTAATAGGAAGATTCTCTTGGCCATCTTCTGATTAGCTTCCTTCTGTCGCCTCTTACGAAATTCACTGGTGATATACATTCTGTAAATACAAAGAAACAAGCATAAGCTAGTTATTTCAATTATTCGATCCCAAAGAGTTAGTAAAATCTTTATGGGGCAATGTATATGCTTTTACAACAAAATCCTAAAACCTGTTTACCATAGAGTTTAAGATTTTTATGCAGGCAAGATTGTTAATAAGGGTTATTATACTAATAAATATTACATCATTGATATAACCCCTAGGAATGAGGCCAATGGCTACTATGACATTATATTGTAAATTAATGTTTAATTCTTGCTGGCTGTCTAGTTCTTCCCAGGCAGAGAATTTATTCCAAACCAGTGGTAAATTTTCAATGATTTTCCATAAGCATTCTTGAAATCTATATTGAATAAAAATGATTCTATTATATTTTTAATTAATACTATTGACCGCCTTTTTACGGTTAACTTAAGTATGATCCTTCTTTATCCCTTTGTGTTATTGTAATAATGTAACCAACCTTCGATCAGCAACAAAACAAATTCAACCAGTTCAACCCCCAGAAGACACAAGTTTTTCACAATCCCTTTGTCGTATCTCCTCAGTTTCAAGACTCCTCTTGCTACCTCAGCTACTTCACTTGGAAGGGAAAGCCAAATTGTCATCTAAAAAGCTTGGCGTGCTCATCAGAGCGAGACAGTATTTCATGCCGGCACATCGCTTGCAACTTTACAAAGCGCAAATCCGGCCTCAAATGGAATACTGTTCTCATCTCTGGGCTGGGGCACCCCAGTGCCAGCTCCTTTCACTTGACCGCATCCAGCGCAGAGCGGTTCAATCGTCGACGATCGAGTTCTTTCTGATCGGCGCAAAACACTGGAACTGCGTAGGGATGTTGCATACCTTTGCATTTTCTATCGAATTTACCACGGAGAGTACTTTGAGGAAATGTTCAGATTAAGCCCAGCCGCCAAATTTCACAAACGCACATCGCGGCAGAACTCCCGATACGGTACGGTCATATTAAGAAGCTAAATCATTTTGTGCTTATTTATTCAGTATGTATGTGTCGGACCAGCGGGCTGCCTCCACACTCGAATAAGACAAGCTTTTGGCACCGGTAAAAGGAGGATTAAATATAAGATTAATAATATTGTATATCTCTGCAGTATATTCGCTGATATGTTATATGAAACCGGGACAAATTTGTGTCTGAAGTCGAGTCTTTGCTTAACAAATTCTCGGATTGGGGCCAACTAAATCTAGTCCAGTTCAATCCCCAGAAGACACAAGTTTGCGCGCTTACCGCTAAAAAGAACCCCTTGGTCGTATCTCCTCAGTTTCAAGGCACTCCCCTTGCTGCCTCAGCCAGTATCGGAATCCTTGGCGTCGACATATCGAATAGCGTGCAGTTTCGTGGTCACTTTGAAGGGTAGGCCAAATTGGCCTCTAAAAAGCTTGGCGTGCTCGGCAGAGGGAGACAGTATTTCATGCCGGCACATCGCTTGCAACTTTACAAAGCGCAAGTTCGGCCCCACATGGAATACTGTTCTCATCTCTGGGCCGGGGCACCCTTCCACTTGGCCGCATCCAGCGCAGAGCGATTCGAATCGTCGACGACCGAGTTCTTTCCGATCGGCTCGATACACTGGCACTGCGTATGGATGTTGCATCCCTTTGCATTTTCTATAGAATTTACCACGGAGAGTGCTTTGAGGAATTGTTCAGATTAATCCTAGCCGCCAAATTTCACAAACGCACATCGCGGCAGAAGATGTTGCATCTCTTTGCGTATTTTATCGCATCTATCACAGGGAGTGCTCTGAGGAATTGTTCGGACTAATTCCAGCCGCTCAATTTCACTATCGTACATCGCGACAAAACTCGCGTTACCATCCATACCATCTGGATGATTGGCGGTCCACCACTGTGCGATTTAGAAGAAGTTTTCTTCCTAGCACAACTTCTTTGTGGAATCAATTACCACCAGCGAATTTTCCGAACCGATACGACTTAGGAACCTTCAAGAAAAGAGCTTAAACCTTTCTAAAAGGCCGGCAACGCATCTGCGATTCCCCTGGTGTTGCGGTTGTTCATGGGCGGCGGTAGTCACTTACCATCAGGTGAACCGCATGCTCGTTTGCCTCCTATTCTATAAAAAAAAATGAAACATGGTGAGGGGTATACAGAACCAATAATACTATTACAAGCTGTGAGGTATTCTATATTGGTCCTTTGATGTGATAAATAATATGTATCCTTCTTTGTTTAAAGTTGTTCACAAGTGTCCAGTTGCTTCCTATAAACTAAACTAAGCCTTTCGGCCTAAGGTCAATTTGTGTAGGTACCACTTTTACACCTATTTCTTCCGCTATTAGCAGTGCTTGATGCATTCTGATCTTAAGGATATAAAATGCCAGAATAATAACATGCTGTGAGACGCACATTCATTTAAAGAAAAGCCCTCAATCGTGGGCTTTAAAGGCCACACTTGGCTGGCGGTTGGAAGATCTTCGTATCATATGACTTTCACGTTTGACGCAGCTGCCTGTAACCGGTCTTATATTTTACTTCTGGCATACGGAGAAGATAATATCACCATTATAGAAGCCATGAAATTTTCTGGCATTATCCATAGTCAACTCTTACGACATATACAGGACAAAAATGGGGCGATGAAATCTCTTACACGAACACCACACGATAGAAAATGTATAATAAGGGTGAATAAATGAGAAAACTGTACAAGAAGCGCTGTACTTATCTCGGTAGAGAAAGTTTATTCCTTGGCTTATAGTATACAAAACGCTTGAGAGAGAACAAACATTTAAAATGGTGAAGCCAGTCATTAAATTTAAATATATTGCTCAAGCATTTGCTGCAATTTTGAACGAAGTTCCAGTTTAATTTATTTCCACATGATTTTTCTTCCTTTCACAGCGGAATGATATCTGTCGACTGGATTTTAAGCGACTTTATGAGGACAAATGAAACTACAGCAAGTGAACGTTAGGACATTTAAACCGTTTCAATCACTCCGTCAAAAAGTTTTGGTTTTTGTTCAGTAGACTTTATTAATGGAAGTAAAGAATTTTTAAGAGTGTTTTTTTGTCATTACATGCGTTTCAATGTTATGATTAAGTTATAACAACCTATTAAGTTATTTATTACTTATTACCAACATACAGGTTTATTTTATAATAACCGACCACATTTGTAGAGAATGTTCTCATTATTATTATTTATTCTGAACCCATCGAAGCACGTTCTTATCAATTTTTGTGATAAGATCATCTTTCAAACCTGCCATATTGCGAATCTCTTCGTTTCGCTTTCGGTCGGCTATGGTAACGCCGCACATTTTACGAAGAGATCGCATCTCCACTGCATTCAACTTACTTTTATGCTTCTTCTGGCATACCCAGGTTTCGCTGCCATATAACAAAGTCGGTATCAACACTGCGTTATGTATTGCAAGGCGTGCACTCTTCACTACGCCTTGCCTTTTGACTTACGCCATTAGGGCACCATTGACTTTGTTCCCGGCAGCGACACGCGCAGTTTCCATCCCGGCTGAAAGCACTCCCCAAGTATACAATTTCATTTACCTGTTCTAGACATTCCTGATTTACCCATATTTCACACTTCGTTCTCTCTTCGTCCCTTTCAAATACCAGAACCTTATTTTTATTAGCATTCAAACGGAGACCTTTAATTTCACATTCCTCTTTCATACACGTGACTAATGCCTGCAGTTCTGCCTCTGATTGTGCAATAAGCACTGCATCATCAGCATACAGCAGACAATTTACTTTAATGTCACCCAATTTCACACCCAAACAGCTATCTTTCATCTTCTGTAAACAGCTGTCGAGATACAGTATGAACAGCCAGGAATACATGACACAACCCTGTTTTACGCCCGTTTGGACGCTAAACATGGGTGACAGGTCATGCCCTACCCGCACACAGTCTTTACAGTCACAGTAAAGTGACTGCACAGCCCTTAGCAATCTATCATCCACACCATACCCCGGCAACAGTTCCCACATTTTTTTCCTTACAACCTTATCAAATGCTTTCTCAAGATCCACAAACGCACAGAAAATCTTCCGGTTAGCAGCCAGAAGCTTCTCCGTGATCATGCGGAGAGAAAACATTTGATCCGTGCATTCTCTTCCAGGTCTAAATCCGCATTGTGCCTCGAACAGAAATCTTTCCGATTTATCTTGTATCCTACGTGTCAAAATCTTCGAGTGAACTTTACTTGCTAAACTGGTCAAACTGATCGCCCGATAGCACCCGCAATCAAAATGTGAACATTTACCTTTATATAAAGGCACAATGACTGCGGATCGCCAATCATCCGGGACATCCCCCGTCCACCAGCACAAATTGCACAGCATACGAAAGCTGTCCCAGACGCGAGGCCCACCATACTTGACCATTCCAGCAGTAACTCTGTCTAGTCCCGCAGCCTTACCAAATTTCAAACTTCGAATCGCACGTTCAATCTCTTTCATACTGATGACTCAGTGTCATCGAGGTCCGGGTCTGGCGTACCAGTCACGGCGTCACCCCCGAATCCCTCACTAAGATCGTCACACGCATACATTTCTCTAAAAAATTCGCTCCATCGCTGCATGACGTCCGATTTTTTTGAGAGGACGTTATTGGTTCTCGAAAGCACTTTGTTCATTCTTAAGGCCGTCGCACCACTTCGGGTCCTTCCAACCTCTTTCCAGAAGAGTTTGGAGTTCTCCTTAAAGTTGTGCGACAACCTTTCGTCCACTTCCATTCTACACCTTTCACGCACTTCCTCAATCAATGTTTTCGTATGAACTTTCTGCAGCTTTTATCTTTCTTTCATCTTCTTTCTCATATCCTTATCATTACTAGAGGCCAAGTAGTCTAATTATACTTTCTTTTTCTTCTTTACAGCTTCTTTCACTTCATCATTCCACCATGCATCTCTTCTTTTACTACTACCTCTTTTTATCGTTACACACACTTTTTCCTCTTGCCAATAAATAATATTCAAAATATAAAGTTACAGTTACATTACAGTGACCGCCCAGACCCGTCCAACTACAGGCCTATTGCCATCACCTTCTTGTTCTCCAAAGTAATGGAATTCATTATAAACTGCCAGCTTATGAGGTACCTTGAGGATCACCAGCTGATTAGTAACCGCCAGTAAGGTTTTCGTCGAGGTCGATCAGCTGGTGATCTTCTAGTCTACTTAACTCATAGATGGGCGGAGGCAGTAGAGTCCAAGTGGGAAGCATTGGCCGTTAGTTTGGACATAGCGAAGGCCTTCGATCGGGTCTGGCACAAAGCGCTTCTTTCGAAGCTTCCTTCCTATGGGCTTCCCGAGAAATTGTACAAATAGATCACCAGTTTCCTTGCTGATCGGAGCACCAAGGTCGTAGTAGACGGTGCATGCTTTGATTTCAAGCCTATCAACGCTGGTGTTCCACAAGGCTGCGTGCTATCACCAACGCTGTTTCTCCTGCATATCAATGATATGTTGCTAACTGGTAGCATTCATTGCTATGCAGACAACAGCACTGGTGATGCCTTATATACCGGCCGTGCCAATATTTCTCGGGAAAACGTCGCTGAGTACCGGGACAAACTTGTATCTAAAGTCGAGTCTTTGCTTAACAAAGTCTCGGATTGGGGCAGACTAAATCTAGTCCAGTTCAATCCCGAGAAGACACAAGTTTGCGCGTTTACTGCTAAAAAGAACCCCTTTGTCGTATCTCCTCAGTTTCAAGGCACTACCCTTGCTGCCTCAGCTAGTATCGGAATCCTTGGCGTCGACATATCGAATAGTGTGCAGTTTCGTGGTCACTTGGAAGGGAAGCCCAAATTGGCCTCTAAAAAGCTTGGTGTGCTCAGCAGAGTGAGACAGTATTTCATGCCGGCACATACCTTGCGACTTTACAAAGCGCAAGTTCGGCCCCACATGGAATACTGTTCTCATCTCTGGGCAGGGTTACCCCAGTGCCAGCTCCTTCCACTTGACCGTATCCAGCGCAGAGCGGTTTGAATCATCGACGACCGAGTTCTTTCTGATCGGCTCAATACACTGGCACTGCGTAGAGATGTTGGATCTCTTTGCGTATTTTATCGCATCTATCACGGGGAGTGCTCTGAGGAATTGTTCGGACTAATTCCAGCCGCTCAATTTCACCATCGCACATCGCGACAAAACTCGCGTTACCATAATCAATCAATCAATTACCACCAGCGAATTTTCCGGACCGATACGACTTAGGAACCTTTAAGAAAAGAGCTTACACCTTTCTAAAAGGCCGGCAACGCATCTGCAATTCCCCTGGTGTTGCGGTTGTTCATGGGCGGCGGTAGTCACTTACCTTCGGGTGTGCCGCATGCTCGTTTGCCCCCTCTTCTATAAAAACAAAAGAAAAAAATACATCTTATATACGCTCCGCCGCTGGGTACAGGCCTCGCCTCATTTCTGAGAGGGTTTTAGGGCAAGGTAATGTCCGCGACGCTGCCCCAGTGCGTGTTGGTGAACTTCACATGTCTTCGAATTTTTTTCCTTATTTCTCAGACATGCAGGTTTCCTCACGATGTTTTCATTCACCTTCGTACTGGCTGGGATCGAACCCGAGTTGTTGTCGTACTGTGAAATTTACAGCGAGCGCTATCCATCTGAGCTACCACAGCTTTGATATAGTATTCAATTTGGGATAGTTTCAAATAAAATTAGAAGCCTTATTTACTCGTATTTTCAAAAACTGCAGTAATATATATCATTATTTATATATTTGAAATAAAGTTTAAAATTTGGCAAATTTTAGAAAAATAACCCTGTACACATACAAATAAAAAGTGTCTGTCCGTAATATCGAAACAGCAGGATTTTTCAAATACCTTTTTGTTTGTCTATCGGTTTGTCAGTCTCTCCGTTCTTGTGGTGAACCGATTGCAATGTAATTTCACGAACAAATTTAGAGCAATGCCAGGAGTGACCAATATTTAAATCGAAAATCTCGGACATTTAAAAAAAAACGATAATTTGCTAAAATAAGCGGTCTTTATGTATTTAAAATTTAAATATCCTATCTTAACCTGGCGAAGCCAACACGGTCGCAAGTAGCTTAATAAAAGTTAAATAAAAAAAAAGTTTATTTGAATCAGGCGTTACTAGGCGTTTAAACGTGGCGTTTCTTTAATCTTGGTAAGACACATTATTTTCATTTTTATACGCAGTTCTTAGCTTATTCATTTTTAATTTAAAAAAAACTTTAATACCCTACGTTAACGCTCATAGTCAAACAATTAGACTCCGGGCTATAATAAAGTAAAGAATACTGATGACCCAGGGACAAAATGTAATGAGAGAAATTATCTCTATAGGTTTGATAAAAACTCTAAGCTATTATGCACCTGGTTTTAAAACTTTGTCTCGCTTTGTGTTGCTTATTATTAGCATATATAGTGCATATTAGTTAGTGTACGCTCGGAGATTTTATATTCAGCTTTTTCTTTTCCAGTAACAAAGTTGCCAGTGTCATTTTCATTATAATAAAGATTTTCTTTGTCCCCGAAGCCAGTCAATTTGCTAATATCATCATCATTATCATTCATTATAATTCATATACTGAACATAAGTCTTCCCTAGGGAATGCCACAAAGCACGGTCCTGAATCACCTGAGTAAATCAACTGTTTTTTTTTTTTGGTTGATTTGTTAGTAACATTACATAAAATATTAGCTTACTAAAAGCTGATTTCACAACCATCAGGTAAAAGACATTTAAAGGATAAAATACATCGCTGAATTGGAGAACTTAGGTTTCAGATGTGAGTCGTAAAGTCACTGCTACATTACGTTCTCTGTATCGTTTACAACAATTTCTCTCCACAAAGTCTAAGATCATACTTGTTCAATCGCTAATATGACCCATAATTGATTATGCAGATGTCACTTCAACTGTTGGATCTGTTTCAGGATCTTCTAAACAAGCTGGACCGCCTTTCTTACTGTATAAGATTTATTTTAGGGCTTCGTCAGTATAACCATATTTCGCAATATAGATCTAAGCTTAATTTGCATAATCCGGCAAAGGCGTAACTCCAGAATATTACTTGTTCTTTTTCCTATATTAAAAGACCCATTTTCGCTTTATTATCTTAAGAGTAAATTTCACTAACTCCTCATGTCGTGAAAGGGTTCTTGTAAAATTTCAGTGCTATGAATAAAGTACTCGTAGTTAACCGTGTGGTGGCGGTGAAAGAAAATCCACACATGCAGAGGGTCGATTGATTATGTTGGCTCAGAGTATTGTTGGCAATTCCTGTGGGAGCTTCAGAATTTGACTACAGTTTGTAATGATGATCACGATGCTGACTAATTTGTAAATATAGTAAACATAATGCCTCATAGTTGGGTGTTTGCAATTGTTGCCACGCTTGGCACGCGGGTCAAGATGCTGCTTCCCATATCCTCTGTTTCCGTTTTCCTCTATCGTCACATACGACACCCATGGGACGATATGGGCTAGTGGATATTCATACACCGTCACTAAACGATTTATTGAATTTAACATTTTTAAATTCTGTGCTATAATAATTTAAAATTAAAAATTTTGTATAGCCGACTTCAATATAAGCGACTTCAATATAAGTTATTTAAGAATAACTCAATAAAAATTGGTCTGACCTTAATCAAATTCATATGGAACCACAAGAGAACTATCAGCTTTCATATAAAAAAAGAATCATTGAAATCAGTTCACCCAGTACAAAGTTATGAGGTAACACACATAAAAAAACATACAGTCGAATTAAGTACCGTCTCCTTTTTGGAAGTTGGCAGAAAATAAAAATATCTCTTTAATATGAAATACAGGAATAATCAGAAGAACCGTGGTAGCTTAGATGGTTAGCGCTCGCTGTAAGCTTCACAGTACTCGAGCGACCCGGCACCAATGAAATTGTTAATTGCAATTTTAAGTTCTGATTTACCACGTGCTCAGCGGTGAAGGAAAACATCGTGAGGAAACCTGCATGTCTGAGAAATAAGAAAAAAAAATATTTCGAAGACATGTGAAGTTTGCCAACACGCATTGGGGCAGCGCGGCGGACATTTCCTTGCCCTAAAACCCTCTCAGAAATGAGAGGAGGCCAGCAGTGGGACGTAAATAGGCTGCAACTTTACTTTACGTTACAGGAATAATTAAAATCGGTATAGCATAAGCAGAGAAATTATAAAGATTTCAAAAAAATATTTTGCTTAGATCCGTGTAATAAAATAAAATTGTGTGTCTTACCTAAAGAGCACATCCCGCCCCGCTCCATTCCGTGCACTATCCCCATCACCACTAATCCCAGTACTACTCCTAACACAGCTACACTATGAATGACACACCACCGTTGATAATACGACACGACGTGTTTCGCCTCTATAGGAGGCATCCTTAGGTGAAGTAGACTCTGCGGTGGCTGACTGCTAAGTGCGCGGAGAGCCAAATGAGGATGATGAGGATGATCATTTTATTTTATTAGACGGAATATAATCTATTTTCGCAAAGTGACGCTTGATTATATTGTTGTTAAAGAAGTAATGCCTGAACATACATTAAAATATACAAACGAAATGAGACTGCTCTTCCTTATAAAATGTTGGTTATGTCGGTTATAAAAATCCTTTTTTTATAGGAGAGGGAGCAAACGAGCATATGGCTCACCTCACATGGCATATGGACCAATAGTAAACCAAAATTATGACGGCTCCGTGGAGCAGTGGCTTAGCAATGAGTTGCTGCGCTGGGTGCCACGGGTTCGAATCCCAAACGGAACAGAGTATTTGTATGGCCTGCAAATAATTTTTCCGGGTCTGGATGTTTGTCCCCGTGCAATTTATGTTTGTAAACTGCCTCCACAATACAGGAGAAAATCCTAATATGGGGGTATATTATAATGTTTTTTTAACAAAAAATAGAAGCAAAAAAATGGGTATCCCATGGATTCAAGGTTGGCAATCGAAAGAAAAAATATTTGATTTGGAAATTCAGATTAAACTCAGTATGACGAAGTCCCTCATACTTCGCCATATTTGCCACGCTTAGCAGGAGGGTTGGCAACCTCACTTGTTTTATTATTTCGATGTGTTGTTGTAGGATGCAGTTACACATTTCCTGTTCCAGTTTTGCTCTGTCGCTTCTTACGACACCCTCGGGCCGATATGTGAAAGTAGATATTCTTACACCGCCACTACACAGTAATTAATAAGGGGTTTTTCAATAAGGGCGGGCAGATGTTGAAATGAAATAAAACATGTGTGAGATATTAACAAAATTCTTTTTTTATTTGAAAGACCCATACGTGCCATTAAGTGTGAAATATGCCATCGTTCAAATGTCCGCTGAATTGGAGCGATGGCCTGTGTTATGTTCACCTTGAGTGCATCGGTCGATTGTGGTTTGTTTGCATAGACCTGCAACTTCGAGAAACCCCACAAGAAAAAGTCTAGCGGAGTCAAATCGCATGATGTTGGTGGCCAATTCACATCACCCCTGCGAGAGATAAGCTTAGCCTCAAATCGCTCATGGAGAACGTCAATCGTGGCGTCCGCTATGTGGCACAAAGCGTCATCCTGCTAGAACCACATGTCATATGAACCTATGGTTCGATTTGGGCCATAAGAAATTGGTTACCATCGTTCGTAGCACTCGCCGTTGACGGTGACCGATTCACCAGCGTCTTTTTCGAAAAAGTACGGACCAATGACGCCGCCGGCCCAAAATAATTATCACCTGGTGAACCTCGCGTGAGTTCATGTCGTCGCATATACGGAAATTCTGCTTGTTAACACAACATTCATCCAACAATGCGCCTCGGCGCTTTATATAATTTTACGGCCCAAATTGGGGTCCTCTTCCAAACAATTCGAAGCCCCAGTCAGCGAACAAGCGGCGTTGTCTATAGTCATGAACATTGTGCTCCTATGTTAGTCAGATTTTGTACGGATAGCTTACGGTAGGCCCAAGTGCCGACGCAAAATTCGCCAAACTGAAGCCTGCGAAAGGAGAAGTTCTTGTGCACGGTGATTAATCGACTGTCTCGGGTTCTGCTGTACACTTTACGTCCGATCTTGCGTTGCTTGAACTTACGGGTGTCGGCTGATTGTTTACCGGACTAGTCGTTTCAAATTTGGCCGCCAAACTTTGAAAAGTCGACTGTGAAGGGTCACTACATCTACCGGGGGCGCAATACGCGAATCATTTGCACTAATGAACACTCATTTGGTAAAATTAAAAAAAAAAAAATTTATCATTTTAACGTGCTGTTCAATCGTGTAATTTGGCATGGTGATTTGGCATAAGTCACTAAATAATAAACAGAAGATTTGATAGATGTCACTTAAACAAATAGCTGCCATGGCCTGCCAAATCTACCCGCGCCAATAGAAAACTCTTTATTATGGTGCCTTTCATATATAGCCATGAAGTAACGGCACAAGAAAATTACTATACGTACTAGCATTTTCCTCATAACAGCTCTTTATTAATAAAAAAACCGCAACCCACTTGCTTTTAAGAAAGCTATGTGGTTTATATTCATTCATTAATCAAGGAATGAAAATATAAGCCGCATAGGGAAATCCGTTATCCCATATCATCCTATGAGTGTAATCAGAAGCGAACTACCTAGAAGTTAACGTGACCTCTGTGGATATTTGTACAGCGTCTTCTTTAACTGCTAAAAGCAGTAACAGTCTACTGCTGGACATGGATCTCTATCGTTTATAATAAAAACAGGATTTGCTTTTAAAGATACGCTTGGCACGCGGTATGTGATCGCGTTACTAGATGTTTAGCCTAGGTATTTTAGACTTAGCTTGAACTATATGGTGAAATCAATGTTTCACTTTTAGGCCATTAAGTATAACCGGTATTGCCCATAAAATCTCACACCCATGGGACGAATGACATGGGACTAGCCGCCAGGAACACTTAGAAATTATAATTTCTTATGTTTACGCGAACACTACACATTTAAATGAAACTAGGTTTTACGGATCTCACCACGAGTCCCCTCCCGCCGTTTCCACCGTGACCATGGGTGCTGTAAAGAGGTCGAAACGTCAGGAATATAAAATAAGTTGATAAAACGCGACATAATCCATAAAACTAGTTTTATTTAAACATACAAATTACTTACAAACGTAAACTTCTTCTTCTTCTTGGTCGTGTTCTTCAAAACTGAAGGTCGTGTCCGTATTTTAGTGCCTTCGTAGCGTTGTTCACTATAGCCCTCCATTCTGTCCGGTCCTCGGCTTTTTGCATTGCAGTCGTGAGTGAGAGGCCAGTGAGTGATTTGACCTGGTCTGACCAGCGGCTAGATGATCGGCCGCGTGGTCTTTTGCCCCCCACCTTACCTACGACTATAAGTCTATCCAAGTTATTAGGCGGGCGTCGGGCAATATGACCAAAGTAACTCAGAATACTCTGGTAACACGTGGTAGAGAGTCTGGTGTCAACACGAAGCTGCCCCAGGATCGATTCGTTGGTCCTCTTAGCGGTCCATGGTATCCGAAGCATCCTTCTCCAACACCACATTTCGAACGCATCAATCCTTTTCTTGTCTGCTGCTCGAATCGTCCATGCTTCAGAGCCATAAAGGAAGATGGAGAACACTAAAGTTCTGACAAGTCTCTTTTTGGTGACATTAGAGATTTTTCTGTTCTGCCAAATTCTTTTTAATCTAGTCATTGCACCTTTGGCTATTTGGATTCGTCTTCTTATGTCTTGTTCACTTCCTCCTCTGTCCGAAAGTAGCGATCCGAGGTAAACAAACTCACTCACAAACTCTAGGTCCGAGAGTTCTCCAGTCCTAGAGAGTTGACCGGTTCTGTCTATCAACATAACTTTTGTTTTGGACTTGTTAATACTAAGTCCAGCCAGTCCACTCTCTACCTCTAATCTGCGAAGGAGTTGAGCGAGTTCTTTTTCCGATGATGCAAAGAGTGTGGTGTCATCCGCATATCTGAGGTTGCTGATCTTAACACCCCCGATTGAAATTCCTCCCTCCCATCCTTCTAGGGCCCTTCTCATTATATATTCCCCGTAGATGTTAAACAGGATAGGAGACAGGATACATCCCTGTCTTACTCCTTTTTTTGGCTTGAATGGTCCAGATATGACGCCATTGATTCTAACCATGGATTCGCCTTCTTGGTACAGATTGGCAATCAATACTATGAGATGTTGAGTTACGCCCATTTCCCGGAGTATGTCCCATATGGGACAAACGTAAACACACGTAAAGAAAAACTTTCATAAATGTTATTTTTAACTATCAAATCCAGAGTAAAGTGTAAACGGATTTTCAATGCATTCAATCATTCACTGCCGGACGTCCTGTATTCGATTGGGAAAAAATATTTTTCAACACAAGCGGACTTATCACACATTATTTCAACATATCAGCGGTGAAAATTTTTCACAGCTGTGCCGTGCAGTTCCGCGAGCGATAAAAATGAAAACCAATTGCATTGTAGTTATAGTATTTAAAAAGAATTTGTAGATTATCAATTTGATTTGTTTTTAAATTTTTAAATTAATGTGACAAGCGAACTAACAGTATACACCTGACGGTAAGTGGCTACTGCAGTCTATGCAACCAACTTCTTTAATCAAAAAAGGCAAGTTATACATTATCGTGAATATTTACTGATAAAATGGAACACTTATAATTTCCAATATTTATATTTGAAAGAATTTTTTTTTCTTAGCGGTCTGGCAGGATTTCGTTCACGGTAATGGAGCTCAGACGACGTGATTTTCGTGCTATGATTTACAAAGACTATATAAAAAGGTTTAAATCAACAAAATTTTTTTGAACTTTTGGCTACTACGTAAGAGTTAGAATGCACATATATGTAGCAAAAAGTATACTGTATGTGGAATATCATATATTGTTTGCAAGTTCTATCAATAAGTTTTTTTTTTAATTTTGTGTATGTAATTTCTTTTTATTATTTGCTATAAACGGATATGATCTGTTTTATTCACGAATAAGCTTTATCTTTTAAAATCATTCTCCTAATTGTTTGTAACAAGTTAGATATCATTAGTTAATAAGTGCGACTTCCAACCATCTTTATTAATTTTCATTAGACTCGACGAGGCGAAACACTTCCTCTAATTTAAAAAAATCCTTTGCAAATGGTGCGTGCATTCAGGTACGTTTAATATCGCTGAGAACGCCTCACCAATAGCGTGTAAGAATTTAATGCGAAATTGATGAGTTCAACGCAAATGACTGAGAGCCAAGCATAAGTAATAGTAAATAATAAATGGGTATTTCAATTTAAATTTTTTTGGTTATAAAATTCAACAAAATATCAGAGAGTAAACAATATTTGATGTTATATTTGTTACGGCCTACAGCTGCCTAAATAATAGTAGAATCTTCCGGGCCCATAGCGGAAGACCTTACAAGCAGATGCAGGTCAGGCCTCAGCAAGGGGCCGCGTGGAAAGTCTCTAATTACAATAAACAATAAGGGGGAGCGTTCTATACTACTGCCATTCAACAGGGAGAATATTAAACCGAGCTTACTTACCTATTTCCAAGGCGACTGGTCCCTCAGGATTCAGTCAGGTCGCATGTGGTTGTGTGGTGGTAAGGGAAATAAGGTGCTGTGATGTGTATCTGGGTGTGACTGGTGGTGATTGACCTTATTAGACCTTTGCCTTCGGCAGCAGCCCGGACGTCAGCACCGCTCCAAATTGAGGTAATCTTCCGCGACGCCATCCACAGTCACTTTCTTCATTCGTCACGATGCCAGTCCATTAACTCTATCGTACGATTAACTAACTTAAAGAAGCCACTAACTCTCGTTTGTTATAAAGCTTAACACACAAAACGAACACGGAGTGTCGGTCTATATGAGATCCCGTTACTATAAGCAAAAACGTAACACACCGCCCGAATACGAATGTCCGGATCAAAGTTCACTACCGCTACGCGTTGCAACCGTTATTTCTAGAATACCAAATGCCGCACTAGCTAATATTGTCGAATGCACTTATACAGATTCTGAGTCAGACACAATTATTCCCGGGTGAAGCTCTCAAGCAAGGAATGCGCGTTACAAATCCCAGACAGTATATTTACTAGACGCGCCTAAATTATTCCGAGTTTCCGACAAAAATGACCACGTGCTGTCCAAGCACAGCTGGCAGACAACTCCTATTTGCCCTCGCGCGTTCTACGCACGACCGAACGTCAAACCAGTATCGCCGAGCCGTGCGCCCTCTGACGTCAATCCCGAAATCAGCGTTCGGGCGTAAACATATTAAAAATTGAATAAGAATAATTGACAGTTTATTATAGTTGTAGCACGAATGGGTTGCCTACCGGAGAAGGACTACACTCTCACAGAATATCAGCTAAATGCTGCTGTGTTTAGTATGGTGAGTGCAGAGAACTGGATATCCCTTTTACTGGAAACGAGGAATGGCATCTTAGTCATTTTTACCTGCAACATTATTATTAAATCCGATTACTGTGAGGGTGTCCTCAAGGAAAGAGTGTATAGGCTTTTTTTAAGCTAAGTGAATGCGCTTTACCATCTTAGACTACATCACCATTTACCATCAGGTGGGATAGTATTGACTAAGCGCAATAGAGATTTGTGTAATGGTTTAACACTATAAGACTATAAACTGATTTCAGGATTTTATCACGTTCAATTAAATTTTTTTAACTCCCGGAATTTTGAATGTTTGGCTAACTACGTGACCTGTATGAAATTATATAAAAATGTTTGGAGTGAAAACATTGTAATTAGCTAATATCTAAACCGTTCACCATTTACGACAATTATGGCAACTCTGGTAATGCAAAACAGCTTCTCGTTCTTCTCGAGCGCCTACAGCTCCGGAGTCGCTGCTCGTTAATAAAGGTTGTGCGTTGGGATGTACAGTTGTATCTTGGTATGGTCTGCGTACGCTAATTAACATTCGTTGGCTTCCTTTGGATCTTCACGCCTCCTGCGCGGTCAAGTCAGCCGGGTGGGACCCCATGTGGTGAGGTAGAGCCATGCTGCAGCTATGTTATGGTTGTAGCACGAATGGGTCGGCTCGACCGGGGAAGGACCACGCTCTTACAGAATACCAGCGTAAAATAGCAGCTTAACGCTGCTGTGTTTTGTATGGTGAGTGTAGAGAACCGGAGACCCTTTTACTGGAAATGAGGCATTTCCATCTTAGTCGTCACGGGTGACAACGCATCTGCATTTTGATTCGTAATCGAAGATAGATGTAGATGTCTATGGGCCACAGTAACCAATTACCATCAGGTGGACTGTGTGGTCGTTTGTCACCCTTATACTATAAAAAAAAACCTGGCAGCAGCGAGGGCAAAAGAGGTTACTCTTCTTTTTAATAGGTTGTTTGTTCTTCCGTTTCTTTGGAGGTTTCAAGTTAAGGTGATAATGGTAGGATCATTTCTTTCAATCAGCTCTCAAAAGAGCGCCTCTCCCTCGGGAGTTCTGGCATGAAGTGGAGCGATGTTGGCGAGATGTCTGTATTTCGATGCATCGGTGGACGTGATTATATTGGTTGAAAAATGCCGCACGAATGCATTGAGATAATTTATTACTGTTTGGTCGCGTCGAATGGTAAAACGTCGGTGTTCCTCACGTAACGCCATCTTTGGTCCGTAACGTGAGGTTCACTTATATGCTTAGTTTCTTCTTGTTGGTTACATAGTGCATATCAAGCCGGCGCAGAGTATGTGAGGCAAAGTTGGATGTACGACTTGTAAATTCCAACTTAAATCTTTGTTCCCCATAAAAATCTTGATTGGAAGGTCGCGTGACGGGTTGTTTAATATGGTGGATGACTGTTTAGGATTAAGGTTCAGGTTTAGGATTTACTGCCAAATGCGTTATACTTGTGCACAAGTGCTCCTTGTGCTGGATGGGCTGCATAATAGGGTAACAAACGAGCACGCAGTCCACCTAATGGTAAGTGGTTGCTGTGACCGATAGACATCCATATCTATCCTCAATAAAGAATCAAAATGCAGATGCGTTGTCAACCGTGAGGACTAAGATGGAATGCCTCTTTTACAGTAAAAAGGGTCTCCGGTTCTTTACACTCGCCATGCAAAGCACATCAGTGTTAAGTTGCTATTTTACGTTGTTATTCTGTGAGAGCGTGGTCCTTTCCCGGTCGAACCGACCTATTTGTGCTACAACTATACTACTAATATAGCTGCGGCATGGCTCTACCACGTAAAGTTTTGCCGTTTATTATATCCCGGTGAAGTTTTGCCGTTTATTCGTGAGAAGTTTAATGATGATAGTGACAGTATTTCTGAACTGTTCCAGATTTAGCATTTTTTTATATTTCTTGTGAATCAATATTTCAAGAAATATTAAAAATGCCAATTCTACTTTTTCGAATCCCTAACTTCATGAATCCCTTCCAAATAAGAACTCTTATACAATATAATTTTTAATATTAAACCTCCTGCAAACCGTGGCAACTATGGCAGATATTTGTTCAAATATCCATGAGGCAAGCCTATGCAGTGCAGTATGCATTTAATGGGCTGTAAGGAAAAGAAAGAACAAAAGAAGAAAGGTATCGAACGATATTACAAATAAAATTTCTATTAACACGAGCACAAACACTTAACAAACAATCATTTAACTTTGTGACTACTTAAAACGAACTTTGTTAGCTTATTATTTATTGACCTCAATTAGCACCTGCGTTCGAGTTGGGAATATTGAGAAATGCTGCCAAAGTGAAACGAACTTTGAACTGTAAGTGTTAACTTTTAATGTTGTTGCATTTTTTGTTTAAGTTTAAAAAATTGTAAACTGCGATTTAAAACCCGCTTGCCAAGCGTTGCAACTGTGGCTATGAGGCAATATGTGGATAGGCTTATGTTAGTCAGTAGAATTTTGAAGACTGCAATGAATGGTTGAATGAATGAAAAATATGAACTGTCACAATAACTCAATACACTAATCAATATATATTACAATTATTATTAATAATATGGGATAGTAGCAGTAGTACCAGTTACAGATACGTTACGCCTGTAAACCCTGACAGGGTGGGTAGAGTCCAAGGAGCAGCAAACCACTCGGACCACGTATAGGCAAAAATATGGGAATAGATGGAAAGAAAGAAGGACGGACTAAAAATCAGAAGAGAAGTACTAACGACATAAAAATTAAACCTTAAGTACCAGGGCGAATAAGCTATGCGCGGCATAGAAAACACATCTTTCTCATTGATGAAACTCATTTAGATAAACTTGAAAAGTAAAGCATTGTCAAAATACAAAATTTCATCCATATCTATTGTCACTATGTGTAAAATATTTGTCTGAAAAATTATTCATTCATTATAGCATATCAAAGTTCAGTGCTGGAACTTGACTCTCCATAGCATGCCCCATAAGGCGGGGTAATAGGAAGATTCTCTTAGCCATCTTCTGATTAACTTCCTTCTGTTGCCTCTTACGAAATTCACTGGTGATATACATTCTGTAAATACAAAGAAATAAGCATAAGCTAGTTATTTCAATTATTCGACCCCAAAGAGTTAGTAAAATCTTTATCTAAAAGCATATACATTGTATATGCTTTTACAGCAAAATCCTAAAACCTATTTACCATAGAGTTTAAGATTTTTATGCAGGCAAGATTGTTAATAAGGGTTATTATACTAATAAATATTACATCATTGATATAACCCCAAGGAATGAAGTCAATGGCTACTATGCTGTTTTAAATGTTTTCATACTAAATTGTATAAAATATTATATTGCAAATTAATGTTTAATTCTTACTGGGTGTCTAGTTCTTCCCAGGCAGAGAACTTGTTCCAAACCAGTGGTAAATTTTCAATGATTTTCCATAAGCATTCTTGAAATCTATATTGAATAAAAATAATTATATTCTATTTTAAATTAATACTATTGACCGCCTTTTTACGGTTAACTTAAGTATGATCCTTCTTTATCCCTTCGTGTTATTGTAATAACGTAACCAACCTTCGATCAGCAACAAAAAAAAATTCAACCAGTTCAACACCCAGAAGACGCAAGTTTGCGCGTTTACCGCTGAAAAGAACCCCTTTGTCGTATCTCCTAAGTTTCAAGGCACTCCTCTTGCTACCTCGGCTAGCATCGAACTTTTCGGCATCTACATATCGAACAATGTGCAGTTTCGTCACTTGGAAGGGAAAGCCAAATTGGCCTCTAAAAAGCCTGGCGTGCTCTGCACAGCGAGACAGTATTTCATGCCGGCACATCGCTTGCAACTTTATAAAACGAAAATCCGGCCTCAAATGGAATACTGTTCTCATCTCTGGGCCGGGGCACCCCAGTGCCAGCTCCTTCCACTTCACCGCATCCAGCGCAGAGCGGCTCGAATCGTCGACGACCGAGTTCTTTCTGATCGACTCAAAACACTGGCACTGCGTAGGGATGTGTCAGGATGTGTGCATCCCTTTGTATTTTCCATCGAATTTACCACGGAGAGTGCTTTAAGGAATTGTTCAGATTAACCCCAGCCGCCAAATTTCACAAACGCACATCGCGGCAGAACTCCCGATACCATCCGCACCATTTGGATGATTGGTGGTCCACCACTGTGTGATTTAGAAGAAGTTTTCTTCCTTGCTCAACTTCCTTGTGGAATCGATTACCATCAGTTATTTTTCCGGCTCGATACGAACTTAGGGACGTTCAAGAAAAGAGCCTAGTCCTTTTTAAAAGGCCGGCAACGCATCTGTAATTCCCCTGGTGCCCCTGGTTTAGCAGTTGTTCATGGGCGGCGGTAGTCACATACCATCAGGTGACCTGCATGCTCGTTTGCCCCCCCCCCCTCACCTATAAAAAAAAATTAAAGCCAGACCGTACGTTCATATTAAGAAGCTAAATCATGTTGTGTTTATTTATTCAGTACGTATGTGTCGGACCAGCGGGCTGCCTCCACACTCGAATAAGACAAGCTTTTGGCACCGGTAAAATGGGGATTAAATATAAGATTAATAATATTGTATATCTCTGCAGTATATTCGTTGATAGGTTTTATAAAACATGTTGAGCGGTATACAGAAACAATAATACAATTATAAGCTGTGAGGTATTCTATATTAGTCCTTTAATGTGATAAATAATCTGTAGCCTTCTTTGTTTAAAGATGTTCACAAGTGTCCAATTGCTTCCTATAGACTAAACTAAGCTTTTCTGCCTAAGTGTCCATTTGTGTAGGTACCAATTTTGCACCTATTTCTTCCGGTATTAGCAGTGCTTGATGCATTCTGATCTTAAGGATATAAAATGCCGGAATAATAACATGCTGTCAGACGCACATTCATTTAAAGAAAAGCCCTCAATCGTGGGCTTTAAAGGCCACGCTTGACTGGCGGTTGGAAGATCTTCGTATCATATGACCCGCACGTTTGACGCAGCTGCCTATAACCGGTCTTATATTTTACTTCTGGCATACTGAAAAGATAATATCACCATTATAGAAGCCACGAAATTTTCTGGCATTATCCATAGTCAACTCTTACGAGATATACAGAACAAAAATGGGGCGATGAAATCTCTTACACGAACACCACACGATAGAAAATGTATAACAATTATCTTGTATTATTACTTATAACTGTAATTTGTAAATTATCATATTGGCGTTTTGGGCATACTGTAGGCCAGCATGTACACTGTTTTAGAATAAATTATAAATAAATTATAAATAAATTGGTAACCGCAATTTTTTGTAGTTGCAATTCGGAAGATTCTCCTGGCCATCTTCTGATTAACTTCCTTCTGTAGCCTTTTACGATATTCACTAATATTATACATTCTGTAAATACATAGAAACAAGCACAGGCCATTTATTTCAATTATTCGACTCCAAAGAGTCAGTAATTTCTTCATGGGACAATGTATACGCTTTTACAACAAAATCTTAAAACAATATTGTTAATAAGGTTTATATTATACTAATAACTATTACATAACCCCTGGGAATGAGGCAATAGCTACTTTGCCGTTTCTATATGTTTTCATACTACATTGTTTAAAATATTACATTGTAAATTAATGTTTAAAAATTCCTGCTGGGTTTCACGTTCTTCCCAGGCTTTATTACAAACTAGTGGTAAATTTTCAATAACTTTCCATAATCATTCTTGAAATCTATATTGAATAAAAATGATTCTACGAGTATTCTATTTTAAATTAATACTATTAACCGCCCTTTTACGGTTAACTTAAGTATGATCCTTCTTTATACCTTCGTGTCATTGTTATTACATTAACCGACCTTCGATCAGCAATAAAACAAATTAAAGCCGTACGGTCATATTAAGAAGCTGAATCATGTTGTGCTTATTTATTCAGTACGTATGTGACGGACAAGTAGCCCGCCTCCACACTCGAATAAGACAAGCTTTTGACACCGGTAAAAGTGGGATTAAATATCTTGTACATCTCTGCAGTATATTCGCTGAGAAGTTATGTAAAACATGTTGAGGGGTATATAGAACCAATAATACAATTACAAGGTGTGAGGTATTCTATATTGGTCCTTTGATGTGGTAAATAATCTGTAGCCTTCTTTGTTTAAAGTTGTTCACAAGTGTTCAGTTGCTTCCTATAAACTAAACTAATCTTTTCTGCCTAAGTGTCCATTTGTGTAGGTACCACTCTTTCACCTATTTCTGCCGCTATTAGCAGTGCTTGATGTGTTCTGCTCTGAAGTGTATAAAATGCCAGTATAATTACAGGCTGTAAGACGCGCGTTCACTTAAAGAAAGGCCCTTAATCGCTAAACTTGGCTGACGGTTGGAAGATCTGCGTATCATATGACCCGCACGTTTGACGCAGCAGCCTGTAACATAACAAACATAAACACTCACGCCTGTCACCCAGAGGGTAGGCAGAGACTATGGACTTGCATTTGGCACGATCCTGACACACCTCTCTGGCTTACTTCACATCCATATACCGACGCATACACGCTCGTCGGTTAAAGGTACTCTTGATTTGGACCATTTTCAATATATCGCCAATTTGATCGATAAACTTTCGCCTAGGGCGTCCCTTCCCGACTCTGCCGTTCACCTCTGCAACATAAATTTGCTTTGTCACTCTTTCCTCATTCATTCTTTCTACATGACCAAACCACCGAAGCATTCCTTTCTTAACCCTGGTCACAACATTATCTTGCAAACAACACTTTTCTCTTATCACACAATTTCTCACTGTCATCCAGATTCATCTGTAACCCTGTAACCGGTCTTATATTTTACTTCTGGCATACCGAGAAGATAATATCACCATTATAAAAGCCATGAAGTTTTCTGGCGTCAACTCTTACGACATTTACAGGATAGAAATGGGGCAATGAAATATCTTAAGCCAACACCACTCTATAGAAAATGTATAATAAGGGTAAATAAATGAGAAAACTGCAAGAAGCGCTGTCCTTATCTTGTTAGAGAAAGTTTATTCTTTGGCTTATAGTATTTTAAAACGCTTGAAAGACAACGAACATTTAAAATGGAGCAGCCAGTCATTAAAGTTAAATATATTGCTCAAGAATTTGCTGCAATTTTGAACGAAGTTCCGGTTCAATTTATTTCCACATGATTTTTCTTCCTTTCTATGCGGAATGAGATCTGTCGACCGGATTCTAAGCGACATTATGAGGATAAATGAAAATACAGCAAGTGAACGTTAGGACTTTTAAGCCGTTTTTAATCTCCCCGTCAAATTGTTTTGGTTTTGGTTTATGAATGGAAGTAAAGAATTTTTAAGTATGATTTCTTGTCATTACATGCGTTTTAATGTTATGACTAACTACCTATGCATAGGATCATTTTGTAATAACCGGCCACATTTGCAGAAACGGTTCAGAATAAATAATATGGGCAAATGTTGAAGAAAAATCAATTAAAATATCTCAAAGATTTGGTTCTTTTTATCTTTTAAATTCAAAATTCGTCATAATGCATTATATTAACTAAATTTACATCGCGCGCTCGCATTCGTAGGGGTCGATCAGTATGTAAAAACGTTGTTGCCAATAAATAATATTCAATTAGGGATAATCTGTTTTAACAGTGGTCGAGCCACGCGGCAGCTTCTGCTGTCGCACGGATGGGCGATGGGAGGGTACCAGCACCCCTGGAGAATCCCTCGCTGAGCATCCACGACCAAACTACTCCACTCCTAGGCATGGGTGCTCAGGTTGCCCCGCGTATTCTGGGGGGGGGGGGGGCGAAATTCCACTCAAGATGAAACCTGCTCGGGGGAAGCGGAGCAAGAAGAAAGGCAACTCCTGCCATGCTTTCCGTGGATTTCTGCAATATCAGGGGACTTCATTCAAACCTTAACGCCTCTATAGGTCCTATAGCGGTAATGCCGACACAGACCGACTCATCGACCACGTCCAAATGGCTGCAGACTCCGTGCTACAACAGGTCCCATCCGCAGAGATCGCGATTCTTGGCGATTTGAACGCCCACCACGCCAAATGGCTCAGTTCACGCTTAACCGATCATGCGGGGAGATCTGTTTATGACTTTGCCTTGGCATATGGTCTGACATAACTGGTTACTTCGCCTACGCGGATCCCAGATGTGGAGAATCATGTACCTTCCCTGTTGGACCTTCTGCTGACCTCTCATCCGGACGGATATCAGATCTCCGTCGATGCCCGTCTGGGCTCCTCGGACCATTGTCTGATCCGGAGTACGGTGCGGCGGCGGCGACGCGGGAGCGCGGCGGCGGCGACGCGGGAGCGCGGCGGGCCACGCAGACCCGTTCTCAAAACCAGCGGGCAGATCGCGTGAAACTATAGCGGCGTAGTGACGTGTTCATGGTTGTGTTGTCGAGATATTTGTTTTCATTCGCGAAACAAATGTCTGAACAACGGCAACATCTTTTTGATTTAAATTAATTCCTAAATCTCGATTTATTGTAGGCAAAAGAAGAAATGAATCCCTACTATAGGGCAAGGAAAAAACCTTTTTTCCCCTTGCGGGGAGAGAGTTTTATCGAAATTACGATATCGAAGTACGATGATTAGTTATTTCTACAATCACAGATTTGTTATTATTTGACAGTATTTTTTATTATAAGGTTGATATAACTAGTGTTACTACTTATCATCAGGAGGGATCGTAAATAAGCGCTGGCTTAGTAGAATATTAAGAAAAATACTACTAAGGCTATTGACAATACTAATATACCTTTTAACCACTCCTGGTTAGCTTAAAATGATTGTGTTAGCAGTGATTGAAGACAATGTTTTAATGTCGGATTCGAACCCACGACCTTTGATTTCTGGGTTCGCATCCCGCCATTAGACTACTGTCGCTTTTATTTGTGAACACAATTATTTAGTGTAACTACAATGAGAATTAAAAATATTTCTTCACTTAAAATAATTAAACTGTTTGGAAAAACCTGTTTATGCAAAGCGGCAACAGAGCTCCGCCCGGCTTATAAACTTCACTGGTATTTGAACTTAGAGAACGTTATTCTCAGCAAGCCCTCATGTAATATTTCCACTAAACTCTTATCATTATATTGAATCTACTTGCTTTTAACATAGACTGGCTTTTCAATTGAAGTGCCTGTTATAATTTAATAGCAAATAATTTTAAAAACGAATTTACTTATTTTTTAAGAAATGAAAAATTACTTAATCGATTTTTTAAGCGCGTCGACAACAGACAGTATTTTTGAACGGTGCCAGATTTAAATCAATATTCGAAGAAATATAAAAATGAAAATGCAAATCCTACTTTTTGGAATCACTGACTTCTTGAATTCCTTCCAAATAAGAAACTTTATGCAATACCCTTTTCCAATCTTAAACTGCCTGCAAAGCGTGGTAACTATGTCAGATGTCCGTTTAAATAACCAATGAGGCAAGCCTATACAGAGCAGTGGACATTTTTGATAGACTGTAAGGAAAAGATAGAACAAAAGAAGGAAGATATCGAACAATATAGCAAATAAAAGCATAAACAACAAACAATCATTTAACTTCGTAACCACTTAAAACGAACTTTGTTAGCTTAATATTTATTTACCTCCATTAGCACCTGCGTTCGAACCGAGAAAATTGAGCATTGCTGCCAAAGCCAATTGAACTTTAGTACTGTAACTAACTGTTACTGTAAGTGTTAACTTGGAACGTTGTTGCATTTCTTGTTTAAGTTACAGCAATTAAAAAATATTAACAAGTTGTTTTCTGAAACGATTCTAGAAATTGAAAAAAGAAGATATTTTACACTAAGAATTTCCATGGCATTTTTGTCTTTGCATTGATTTTAAGAGTATATTTTATTTATAATAGTTGCCTAATATGAACCTATGTATATGGGTGTCGTAAAAGACGACAGCGGGAAAAAAAAAGAAGATGAGTTGTGTCCTCCTAATAAGTATTAAAAAAAATTAAAAATTGCGGTTACCAGCCCGCCTACCAAGCGTGACAACAGTGGAAAATGTCCGCCTCTGTGAGGCAATCTATGAGCAGGACTATGTTCGTATGTAGACTTTTGACAAGCTGCAGTGAATTGATGAATGAATGTAAAATATGAACTGATATCACTCAATACATTTACTAATATACCTATATACATATATATATATATATATATATAAATATCACGTAGTAGCAATAGTAGCAGTTTAATTATATGTAACACCTGTAAACTATGACGGGGTAGGTAGAGTACAAGGAGCAGCGAATCACTCGGATCACGTTTAGACAAAAATATGGAAATATATTGAAAGATCTTTCTTTAGTTCTCTTCTGCCATGTAGTCCTAGTACGGACTTCAAGGCAAAAGAGAGGTGGACTGTCTGCTCGTTTGTCACCCTAATTCTATAAAATAAAAATACACCCAAATAAAAACTAAGCCTTAAGGTGGAAATCTACGATATTCCTTGATCAATTAATGAAGTACCAGGGCGACTAAGCGACTAGTAAAAATCAATTTACTCATAGATGAAACCCATCTAGATAAACTTAAAAAGTAAAATATTAACAAAATATAAAATTTAATTCATATCGTTTAAAATGATCACATAAAGTAAAATATTTGTCTGACAAATGCATATTAACTGTAGTGTTAATTGTTGCCTAAGAAAGTCCACCGCTTACATAGACATCCCATAGACCCACCGAACGGGTTTCCGCCTTAGTAGCCGTGGCTTGGTCATCTGCGTTGAACAGTGAGGAACTAACTTAGCTGTCCCATGATGTAGGGCAGGCCCGAGGTAGCCACTCCGAGTGGGCTTTGTGAGCCCACATCAGATGTGTGTTGGTGGGCTGCAGCGAGAGGGGTGTCCTCTCCTCCTACGGCTGCAGCCGAGCTGACAGCCGAGGTAAAGTCGCGGAGAAAGAGGAGTGTTGGTATGGTGGTGCGCCACTCGCCCTATCTTCCGATGGGGCCGCACCGTTTATGCGGTGGTGGTGCGGCTGCAGGAGGTGAGCAGTGTCGCCTCCACACTCGAATAAGACAAGCTTTTGACACCGGTAAAGTAGGGGTTGAATATGTGTTTAAAAATATAGTATATCTCTGCATAAATGTAATAATTTTTATGTAAATTAATTTAATTACTATCATTATAATTTAAGTCATATTTCATTTCACTGTTACTAACATTCTTGTATGGGTCCTGTGTTGCCTGAAATAAAGATATTTTATTTTATTTATTTATAATTCTCGCTGACAAGTAATATAAAACATGTTGAGGGGTATAGAGAACCAATAATACACATACAAGCTTTGAGACATTCTATCCCGTGTAGTGGCGGATAAGAAAACTCACTACCCCATATCTTCCCGTGGCTGTCGTGAGAGCCGACACTTGGAAACTGAGGCAGAAGATGGGGAGCAGTATCTTTCTGATAATAGCAAAAAGCAATAAATACTGCGGTTGCCAACCCACTCGCCAAGCATGGCAACTAAGGCAATATACCCCACATGAGGCAGGAAGTGCCGTGTAGTGGCGGTCAAGAATATCCACTACCCCATATCCTCCCGTGGGTGTCGTAAAAGGCGACAAAGGGAAACAGGCAGAAGATGGGCAGCAGCATCTCCCTGATAATAGCCAAAATTATAATAAAAAAACTGCGGTTGCCAACCCGCTCGCCAAGCGTGGCAACTATGGCAAATACCCCCCAATGACTAAAGCAACAAACAGACGGCTCCCAGTCCCCGGCGGCCCCGCTATTCCTGGCTACGGTGGCGACCATGGTAACGGCGGGGCAGGGGGTGCTAAGAATCTCCGGTGGAGGTTCGGTTGCCACCTTAGACGACTCGACCTGGCAACGTACAACGCACGCACCCTGAGGACTGACGAGAAGATCGTGGAGCTGGAAGAAGAGATAGACAAGTTGCGCTGGCATATTATCGGATTATCCGAAGTCCGAAGAGAGGGGGAGGACACGGTAATCCTCGAATCCGGCAACTTGCTCTATCACCGGGAGGGCGACCATCTGTCCCAAGGAGGTGTCGGATTTATCGTCCACAAGTCTCTCGTTAACAACGTTGTAAAGATCGGGAGTGTGTCAACGAGGGTTGCGTACCTTATACTCAGAATCACCAAACGGTATTCGCTGAAGGTCATACAGGTTTACGCACCAACCTCGGCACACCCCGATCAGGAGGTGGAGGAAATGTATGAGGATATCTCTAGAGCCATGCATTCCTCCAAAACCCAATATACGGTGTTAATAGGAGACTTCAATGCAAAACTAGGCACAAGAGAGAACGGTGAGCTGAAAGTAGGGAAATTTGGAATAGGGCAACGGAACCCAAGGGGCCAGCAGCTGGCCGACTTCATGGAGAAAGAGGGACTCTTTATGATGAACTCTTTCCTCCAGAAGCGGCCCCACAGGAAGTGGACCTGGTCGAGCCCCGACGGTTCGACAAAAAATGAGATTGACTTCATTATGACGACCAGACGACAACTGTTCAGTGATGTCTCCGTGATCGCGAGGGTGAAAACTGGTAGCTATCACCGAATGGTTAGAGGCACACTGAACCTATACGTTAAGTTGGAGAGGTCTCGTCTAATGAAGTTAACGCTCCGTCCCCCTCGTGCTCTAATCCAAAGTCCCGAAACCTTTCAGCTCGAGTTACAAAACCGTTTTCAGTGCCTAGAAGACTGCAATGAAGTGGACGATTTGAATGACAAGCTCGTGGAAACTGTCCATGCGGTCGGAGCTAAGTTCTGCAAGACCCGCCGCAGAAGAACACAAAAACTCTCCGATCACACTCTTAATCTCATGGCTTTTAGACGGGAGATGAAGCTACATTCTTCAACAGACTTGACAGCATACAGGCATCTGAATAGACAGATCTCCAAATGCATGCGGCGGGACTTACGCAACTTCAATACAGCTCGTATTGAAGAAGCGATAGAGCGGAACCAAGGCTCCAAAGTCTTTGCCAGAGATCTGTCTGCCAGAAAGAGCCGACTGTCAAAGCTGAAGACCGAATGTGGCAGCATCGTTTCCGGGACACCTGAGATTTTGAGTGAGATTGAGAGGTTCTATGGGCAGCTGTACACGTCATCGTTGGAGCCACACGCAAGTGTGAGTAACGATCCAAGAGCGAGTCTCATCCGACACTATTCCGAAGATATCCCGGACGTCAGTCTGAGCGAGATTAGAATGGCTCTCCAGCACCTTAAAAAAGGTAAGGCCCCAGGCGAGGATGGAATTACAGCGGAGCTTCTGAAAGCGGGTGGAAGACCGGTACTTGAAGTCCTTCAGAGGCTCTTTAATTCCGTCCTCCATGTTGGCATTACACCGGAAGCGTGGAGCAGAAGTGCGGTGGTCTTGTTCTTCAAGAAAGGTGACAACGCTCTCTTGAAGAACTACAGACCGATTTCCCTTCTGAGCCGCGTCTACGTGCTGTTTTCGAGAGTCATTACGAATCGTCTTGCGCGCAGACTTGACGACTTCCAGCCTCCCGAACAGGCCGGTATCCGAAAGGGCTTTAGCACCATAGACCACATACATACCCTTCAGCAAGTTGTACAGAAGTCCGAGGAGTACAATTTGCCACTATGCCTGGCGTATGTGGACTATGAGAAAGCCTTTGATTCCGTCGAAATTTGGGCGGAGCTGCAGTCCCTTCAGCGGTCCCAAGTTGACTGTCGGTATATCGAAGTGATGAAGTGTTTGTACAGTAGAGCTACGATGGCTATCCGAGTACAGAACCAGAGTACGAAACCTATCCAATTGCAGAGAGGTGTAAGACAGGGTGACGTCATATCCCCGAAACTCTTCACCGCTGCATTGGAAGACGTTTTCAAGCTTCTGGACTGGAAAGGATACGGTATCAACATCAATGGCGAGTACATCACTCACCTTCGATTTGCCGACGATATAGTCCTTATGGCAGAATCGCTGGAGGACCTAAGCACTATGCTCAATGACCTCAATAGTGTTTCCCAACGGATAGGTCTTAAGATGAACATGGACAAAACAAAGATCATGTTTAATGTCCATGTCACACCTATGCCGGTAGTTGTTGGGAACACTAAGCTCGAAGTTGTTGACGAGTATGTTTACCTGGGACAAATAGTCCGACTAGGTAAGTCCAACTTCGACCGAGAGGTCAATCGACGGATTCAACTCGGCTGGGCAGCGTTCGGGAAGCTACGACACATATTCTCGTCAGACATACCTCAAAACCTTAAAACGAAACTGTACAACCAGTGCGTGTTGCCAGTGATGACTTACGGAACTGAGACGTGGTCCTTCATTGCTGGCCGTATGAGGAAGCTCAAGGTCGCTCAGCGAGCTATGGAGAGGGCTATGCTCGGAGTTTCTCTGCGTGATAAACTTAGGAATGAGGATATCCGCAATAGAACCAGAATAACCGACATAGCCCAACGAATTAGTAAGCTGAAGTGGCAGTGGGCCGGCCATATAGCTCGAAGAACCGACAACCGATGGGGAAGAAAGGTTCTCGAGTGGCAGCCTCGTACCGGTAGGCGAAGTGTAGGGCGTCCCCCCACGAGATGGAGTGACGACCTGGTAAGACATGCAGGAAGTCGATGGATGCAGGTGGCTCAGGACCGTGCTTTGTGGCATTCTTTGGGGGAGGCCTATGTTCAGCAGTGGACTTGTGAAGGGCTGTAATGATGATGATGATGATGAGGCAGGAAAAGTGTGTGGATAACTCTAGAGCTATGCATTCCTCCAAAACTCACTATACGGTGTTAATAGAAGACTTCAACGCAAAACTAGACACAAGAGAGAACGGTGAGCTGAAAGTAGGGAAATTCTGAATAAGATAACGGAACCCATAGGCCAACAGTTGGCTGACTTCATGAAGAAAGAGGGACTCTCACAGGAAGGGGACCTGGTCGAACCCCGACGGTTCGACAAAAAATGAGATTGACATCATTATGACGGCCAGACGACAACTGTTCAGTGATGTCTGTGAAAACTGGCAGCGTTCACCTAATTGTGAGAGGCACACTGAACCTAAACGTTAAGTTGAAGAGGTCACGTCTAATGAAGTCGATGCTACGTCCCCCTTGTGCTCTAATCCAAAGTCCCAAAAACTTTCAGCTCGAGCTACACAATAGTTTTCAGTATCTAGAAGACTGCAATGAAGTGAACGATATGAATGACAAACATGTGTAAACTGTCCACGCGTTCGGAGCTATGTTATGTAAGACCTGTCGCATCAGAACACAAATACTCTCCAATCACACTCACAATCTTGTGGCTGTTAGACGGGAGATGATCTTGCACTCGTCAGCCGATTTAAATAAATAAAAACAATCGACGATATCCAGCTTTCCGAACAAACCTGTTTCCGAAAAGGTTTCCGAAAAGGTAGCACCATAGACCACATACATACCCTTCGGCAAATTGTACAGAAGACCGAAGACTACAATCTACCACTTTTTCTTTCGTATGTGAACTATGAGAAAGCCTTTGATTCCGTCGAAATTTGGGTGGCGCTGCAATCCTTGCAGCGATGCTAAGTTTACTGTCGCTATATAGAAGTGGTGAAGTATTTGTTCAGTAGGGCTACGATGGCTAGCCGAGTACAGAACCAGAAGACGAAACCTATCCAACTGCAGAAAGGTGTAAGACTGGACGTAATATTCCCGAAATTCTTCACCGCTTCGTTGTAAGACATTTCCAAGCTATTGGACTGGAAAGGATACGGTGTTAACGTCAATGACGAATACATCACACACCTTCGATTTTCCGATGATATATTTCTTATGGCACAATTGCTGGAGGACCTAAGCACTATGTTCAATGGTCTCAATAGTGCCTCCCAACGAATAGGTCTTAAGATGTCCCCTTCCAACGAATAGGATTAAGTGTCTATCTGTGTAGGAACCACCTTTGCCCCTATTCCTGCCGGTATTGGCAGTGCTTGTTGCTGTATTCTAGTGTGAAGTATATAAATACCAGTATAATTGCAGGCCGTGAGGCGTACGTTCATTTTCATTTAAAATAAGCCTGTAAAAGTCCATCATTGGATATGGGCCTCTCACTGTAGGCCTTAATCGCCACACTTGGCTGGCGGTCGGACGATCTTAGTACCTTATGTCTCGCACGGTCGAAGTAGCTGCTCTTAACTGGTCCAATATTTACTTCTAAAATATCTGGAAGATAATATCGCCATTATATAAGCCATGAAATTTTTTGGCATTATCCATAGTCAACTCTTGACATCTACGGGACGAAATAGGGCGATGAAATCTCTTACACCAAGACCACATGATAGAAAATGTATATAATAAGGGTTAATAAATGAGAAAACTGCACAAGAAGCGTTGTACTTATCTCGTTGGAGAGAGTTTTTTCCTTGGCTTTTAGTATTTTAAAACGCTTCAAAGAGAACGAGCGTTAAAAATGGAGCAGTGAGTCATTAAAGTTAAATATATTGCTCAAGAATTTACTGCAATTTTGTACGAAATCCTGGTTCAATTTATTTTGACAATATTTTTCTTCTTTTCACTGCGGAGTTATATTTGTTGACCGAATTCTAAGCAAACGAATGAACTTAAGGGCATTTAAGCCATTTCAATCACCTCGTCAAATAGCTTTGGTTTTTGTTAAGTCGACTTTATAATTAGAAGTAGAACATTTTAAGTATGCTGTTTTTATCTTTGTATGTATAGCAGTTAAGTTTTTAAAACTTATTAAATGATTTATATCTTTTTATATATAAATAAAGGTAAATTTTTCTTAGTCATATCGTAATAACAGACTTTTTTAAGCTCTTCCTCCTCCAAAAGTCAGATATACATAAATTGTGTTTGTGTGCCTGTCTGTCCGTTCTAATCTTCGGTTCTAAACTTTCGTTATAAACTTTGCCAGCAAAAAGGATTTTACTAAAACAAGGTTTTACTAGTATATTTCACCAATATCATCACTGATCTCACTTAAAGGTTTTTTTCTACCGACTTAAAAAAGAAGACGGTACTCAATTCGATTGTATGTTTTACTTTTATGTGTGTTACCTCATAAATTTATACTGGGTGAACCGATTTCGATGATACTTTTTTTATTAGAAAGCTGGTGCTTCTCATGTGGTCCCATATAAATTTGATCTAGGTCTAACCAATAGTTTTTGAGTTATTCTTAATAATTTATATTGAAGTCGGTTGTACAAAATTTTTAATTTTAAATTATTATAGATTAAGATTGACAAACGAACTGGTAAGTGGATACCGTGGGCCGTATACATCTACATCTATCCTGATTTATGTTATTCGTTGTAAATATTTTTGTGGATATTTGAAAATTTAGCTTTATCATAAAAATACCTGAAGAAGCACCACCCGCATTTTTACAATAAAAAGATTTTTTATAATAATCACATTTTTTTTATTATAAACTTATTGAAGATTATTTTTAATTTTTTGGTTCAGCTATCTACAAAAGCGTGTTTTTTTGTTTTTTTTTAACTATTATTTATGATAAGATAAGTTAACATTTCTTCGTACTTTTAACTGTACTAGAAACAAACAAACAAGTCCAAAAAAATACTTAAGTTAGACGATCAGACAAAATAACGAACGAACAAATAGACGGGCCAACAAACGAATCAACGGACGGATACAAACGAACCATAATGATTAGTTTTTTTTATAGGATATGGGTGACAAGCGAGCACACAATCCACCTGATGGTAAGTGGTTACTTTTGCCCATAGACATCTACATCTATCTTCGATTATATATCAAAATGCAGATGCGTTGTCACCCGTGAGGACTAAGATGGAATGCCTTTTCGGTAAAAAGGGTCTCTAGTTCTCTACACTCACCATACGAAACACAGCAGCGTTAAGCTGCTATTTTATTCTGTGAGAGTGTGGACCTTCCCTGGTCGAGCCGACCCATTCGTGCTACAACCATAATATAGCTGCAGCATGGCTCTACCACGTCTAAACATTACGCGAAGACATTAAATGAAACTATTTTTTTTTACGGATTTTATCGTTTTTAATTTAACTTAATAAATTTCTTAATTAAATTTTAGTTTGAATATAAAATTTTGAAAAATTAATATTCAATAACTGAAGATAGTCGGGCTAACTATGACATCGGGACGTTAAACACCTCAGTCCCACCCGTGACCATGGGTGCTATAAAGCACCCGACGTCGGGAATTAAAAAGTTAAATTAAACGCGATAAAATCCGTAAAAATTAAAAAAGTATACAAGATAGTTATATCATCGTCTCTTGAGAGCCATAATATTCTTTTTTGCCACAATCGCCTCTCACGGGGTACCCATGAGATGAGCACACACGGCAAAACCCGCAAACTGGCTACGGGCAGCAGCGTCAAAGGTGCTCACGTCTGATACTCCGAGCTTCAATCCGCCTGACAAGCGTGGTGATGAAGGCAAATGCTCCCTGGGTCTTCATCATGGGTGAGGCTTATGTACAGCATCACCACTACACGGTTAAGGATCTTCGCCATTAATTAATTAATTTTATTTTATTAGTGCATGTAAATATGCTTTATAGAATTTCTTGGGGGAGGCCTAAGTTCAGCAGTGGACTTGTGAAGGGCCGTATTGTGAATTATAATAACGATGATTTTAATTGTACGGCCATTGTCCAATTTGGCTAATTATTAACAAAACAACACAACTTATGCTTATTAATGTGACTATCATGTCCTTTCTTTTTCAGGCTGTCTGTATGTAAAGAAAGAAAGGAAGGAAGCTCGAAAAAAATTTAGTACAATTACAGTTTGACTAAGAATATAAGTTTCCTGTAATACAGTTCAACAACTTTAATAATTTTAAAAGCTTATACTTATCTATACAAATAAATTAAATTGAAGCGAATATTTCTAATGTCAAAATAACAGAATTTTATTTGCTGCATATAAAATTTTATAACGGTATTTGTAACAAAAATACATTTTTTTTTTAATTTTTGTTTGTATTTGCTGGACTGATTTTGACAGAAGTAACTTAGGCTAAGTTTATTTCAGAAAAAGGAATAGGGCTCTGCGCAAAAAAAATTTAACCCAATCGCAATAAATTCAACGCGGACATAGTTGCGGGAAACAGCTAGTACTGCAATAAAGTTATTAGTACAGAAATCTAGGCCAGCTCGGTTACAGATGCAGAACGTAACTATAACCTATTGCACTGGTTTTTAAGTGGTTCTAAAACTTTCGTGTGAATCGGTATAGGGGTTAACGTGAGTTAATAAAAGAACTACGAACTATGTAAATAAAAAAAAAATCATCATCTAAAATCAATATTCAGAAAATCAGCCAGGACTAATTTAAATATCACATTTTTTATTGTTTCGAAATTGCGGGGCACTATATATAGGTCCATAAACAGTTGTCTAATTAGCCTTTTGTTAAATCCAGTCGTGAGTGCCTACGTGTTAATGCGTACACTTGTAATGTTTTAACATGTCCATTTCTGCACTGTGGACAGCTTCTTTATTATCTAAGTTAACTATAGCAGAAAAAAAATATGGTTAAGGTGACTTTGCAGTATTTTTTTTTCTTTTTTGAAGCTCTGCAAATTTATCCAAATGTTATATTTGCGCAAAAACAGAATAATTTTAAAAATATTGAAAAATAAACAAAATCTAACAGACCAAGCAATCACGTTATCCTCAGCTACTGCTAACGTACCCGCCGAGACATTTCGGATGTTGGACCTACGTTCTTTTCCTAAAAAATTCTTCTCGCTTTAGTATTAATTAGCTTGAATAGTTTATTATACTACAAGACGGCCTTAAGCCATTCTCTTTAATTTTGAACACACTGTTATTACCTTGACATGTATCTGTGTATTTTTGAATGTAATGGAATTTTTAATTCATTGTCATCTACACTCAGACTTCTGAATGATCTAAAATTTTACGAACTTATGAAGAAATTCTTACAATACAATATTATCATGACTAGTATTTCACTAGAATCATCACTGCTCATGCCAATGCGTGTTGTTTTGGTTTCTCTAAATCCTTGTAATTATGGTTTACTATTAGCGTTGGTAATTGTGGAAAGTCAACTTATCTAATCCTGTACGTCTTCATTCGAAGCAAAATTTTAAATTTTGCTTTGCTCTTAACGGCTTTAGCCCTGGTAGCCTGTCGCTTCTCTTAATTGGTCGTGTCTCTTAATGCCTGACCTCGATAATTATTTCTTCTATTTATGTGGAAGATCGTAATGCGAAAAATTTAGTCTGCCTTTATTGTAGATAAAATGAGTATCCATTAGGCAGTGCTTTTACGTAATGTACATTATAATGGTAGTAAACATAACTGCTAATCACGTGATCCCGGGTTCGAACCCCGGTTCGAGTCTTAAGGATTAGGCTAATGTCGCTTGTAATGTTGACACAGAACACAAATAAAGCTTTTATACAAGCATATTAAAATGAAAGTTATGACTATCTTCTTATAGTATAACGACAGTACAGAATTAAATATATTATTGCTAACAAGTAACCAGCCCCGGCTTTGCCTGAATTGGCTTCATTTAGATTTAAATTAATCGTCATAGATATGTTTTATTTTATCATTTTTTTTGACGTGGGAGAGACATGCTGCAGCTATATTAGTTGAATAGTTGTAGCACGAACGGGTCGGCTCGACCGGGAAAGGACCACGCTCTCACAGAAAACCAGCGTAAAATAGCAGCTTAACACTGCTGTGTTTCGCATGGTGAGTGTAGATAACCGGTTACCCTTTGGAAAAGAGGCATTCCATCTTAGTACTCACTGGTGACAACGCCATCTGTATTTTGATTCTTAATCGAGGATAAATGTGAATATCTATGGGCCACAACATCCACTTACCATCAGGTGTCATCATTTGCCAATCTATGCATAAAAAGAGGTTGCTAATGCATGGATTAATTATTTAAAGTGATAGACTATTAATCTTCGAAAGCACATGCACAAACCCCTAGTAAAATTACACCTGAGCGTAATGCAGCACATAAATTATCGAAAAAATTTGGTATAAATTAAAATGTATTCGCAGAATTTTATGATCATAATATTTGTACGGGCTTCAAATAAACAAAGTGTTGTTATGTAATTCTTTAAAACAAAGCGATACAATTACAGGCGACTGTACAGCTAACGTGCAATAATAAAAGTACATTATATTCGTAGGTTTTGTGTTTGTTTTAATGCACAACAGGGCTTACAGAAAGTTTTGAAAATATTTTTTTTTATGAGACACTGGCAAGTTATAATTTATTTTGAAAATACAATTATTTACAAAATACTTTAATAAAAATAAAAAATTAATAATAAAAAATACGAATGTCCTAATTTAAAATTTCCCTCCAAATTTTTTACGAACTGAATTATAATATTATCTTTTAATCACATTTATGGATAAAAGGCCTTGTAAGGCAACCATAAACCACTGATATATAAAATTTGAGCACGAAAAACTTTAAGAGATTAAGAAAAATGTGGTCGTCTTTTGATGGCCATTATGTATGGAAACGTTCTTGCAGTAAAAAAACCAACTAAAAATAATTAGTGAATTATGCATGAAAATATTAAACACATATTGCAGATTGGATGAGAAAGCCTTTTCGAGACTTTTAAGAACACTTTCGCGTGTGGATTATAGATTTGTGTAAATAAAGTAACGACCAACATTATATACACATAATTAACAGACCCATGTAAGCAAAAGCTGAGTCACCTCCGATTGCCTGAATTTAATTAAGTACTTATTTGATTATAGCAATAAAGTGATATTTATTTTATTTCAATTTTTATTTTAAAAGTGGCCAAATAGGGATCGACGCGTGCTACTGTTTCACCATGTCAACGCACTCGCGCACTAAGCACTCAAATCGAGGATTTTGCTGGACAGTACATCAGTTAGGCTTTGGGTCACCTTCCTCATAGCCCTGATTTAGCACTGCATAACTTCTTTTTATTTCTTAAAACTAAAAAAAATTAACTGAAACAGTAGTCGATACAAAATCAGCTGAATACAGTTTTCAATACGGAAAGATGCGTTGGCAGTTTTTGAGCAACCCGTAGAAAAGGCTGTCTCTGGCAGACTGGAAAGTTTTCTAAAATTGATTCAGACGCATGAAGCTTAGCTTAAATACTGTTAAAGATTTCTTTTAAAAGATTTAATATTAAAAACTTTAAGGATATTACTACTTTTATATTATTTTCACAGACCTTACTAAGTGGCTCAAGATTCACTGATTGTATTATTTTTTTACTATAAGGTTAACAAAAGGGTACACAGTCCATCTGGTGGTAAGTTGTTGCTGTGGCCCATAAACATCTACATCAATCCTCATTATTTTACTTATTACACTCATTATTTTTTGTTGACACAAAAACATGGGACCTTTCAGTTCCATACTAACATAAACATTCCCATGGACCTATCAGTTCAAACTGACATGGGATGATTACATATTCAAAACGTCTGGGCTACGAAAAAGTGTCGTGTCTATTATAAACTATTTAGGTTTCTTTCTTATTTCATTTCACTATGTACTAAAATAATTTATATCTTATTGATGGAGCGAAAAATTCGTAACGAATAGCTTTTATTTTTCCAGAATCGTCTGTTTCTCTTTTTTATCGGCTGTTTACGGTACTTCAAGTAAAGGTTTTATTTAAAAAAAGCCTCTAATAGTATCTACGAAGCCACATACAAGAAAACGGAAGAAATTTCCTTCGATAATACAATATCATGCAATGACAATAGCAGAAAATACGATTGCGGATATCTCGCATTGCTTTTCGTTCAGCATGAAAGATACTCTGGATTATTGTGACGAGACGACTTACGAAATTGTTAGCTTTAACATAAAAAGCTTTTTGATTATTTTTCATTTATGTGTAGTTTATTATCTGTCTATTATTTGTATATTACAGCCTATAAAAGTCCACTGCTGAACATAAGCCTCCGCCATAAATTGACTCATAGTAGGGCTATTGCCATAGTTGGTTGGGAGGTAAGTTGGCAATTGCAGTTTTTTTATTTTAATTCAGCTGTTATCAGGGAGATGCTGCTGCCAATCTGCTGTTTTAGTTTCCCTCTATCACCTCTTACGACACCCACGGTAACATATGGGGTAGCGGGTATTCTACATAACTTATTTATTCATTAAAAGGTATATTTTACGTAAATGAGTTGTATTATGCAACAAAAATGGTCTGGTTCGATTTGCGAAAATCGGAACTCGCACAAAAAAATGGACGTAAAACGGATTATATGGCAGACATATTATTGGTTTGGTGATGAAATATCTTACTTATCAAAAGCTGGAGGTTATAAACTATTGTCTCGTTGGCAGTCTGGTGAATAGTGAGACATTCTGGTGGAATAGTTTTCAAACACTAGAATCTCAGGTTCAAATCCCAGGTCGATCCAAAATCAGTAATCACTTCAGGCTTTATCGTTAAGAAATTGTCAGTAGAAGCCTGGAATCAGTGACATTTTTAAGGCTTTAACTAGCTTGAATGACCTTGATGAAACGGCGATCGCAGAGATTTTAGCCGACGTCAACACCGTCTAGCAACTACGTTCAGTATTACTTATAAATGTGCAAAGATTAATAGACTGCAGAGATGACAATCATATAAGTGACATACTGCCTGTTATGCTTGCGCATCACTAAGAATTATGTCGCGGTAACGCATCTTCAATTACATTGTGCTGTAGCTTAGTCCGGTAGGCGTCACGAGCTATCAAGTGTTCAAGTACGTTTTTGATTATATATGTTAAATCGTATTTATTTGTATCGTATTAGTAGATCTACTGGGTTGATGACTGGGTCAAAGCGTTTGCTGTAAATTTTTCCCGGGTTTGATCCCCGACAGCACGAATGAAATTTGTAATTACAATTTTCGTCAACACGCATTGGGGCAGCACGGCGGGCATTTCCTTGCCCTAAAACCCTCTCAGAAATTAAAAAAAAACCTCCTGTACCCAGTAGAGGGACTTGTATAGCCTATTACTTTACTTTGTAGCAATATTTATATTCGTTTCAGATACAGAAGGCTGACAAAAATATCATGTGAAGGCGACCGAGGTAAAAAATATTTGTATCTATATAAAACGTTCGAAAGATTGTCAGTCATGTAATACGCCACATTTTTTATAGAGCGTATAACATTGCAGATAGGGCAAAATAAAAAATAATCCAAAATATTATGGGAACTATTTATTAATAATATATACATTTATAGGTATTTATAATAAAAATAATGAACAAGCTGCAAGGTTCAACTAATAATGTTTCTTGTAAACATAATTGTAAAATTCCTCTTTTTATTTTTACCAATGGTTAATTGATGAAACCTAGTCAAGATCACTTCATATAAAATATATTTAATTAAAATTGACACATGAATTTGGCCACCTACTTACAAATCGGCGGAAATTTGAAAAGAAGATTTTGTCTTTTCACACAAGTATTGTTTACAACTGGCGTGGTTTCAAAACGCGTGAGTAAGTGTCAGCGGTATATAATCAATTAAATACTGAACTTTTTTGAAATATATTGTTTTGTTTATTTTTGTTATACCTTCTTAAAAACTGACGCTATCTCACTAATTTATTATTTGTTTTTTTTTTGTTACGCATAAGGATAAGTTAGACTAAGTTAGATTAACTTGGATAAGTTTGTAATTTTTTTAATGTTTTCACAAAATTTCCGCAATAAATTATTATCTTTTCTATCGTAATTCTCTCCTCTTAGTTTCGGCGTGACTGTAGGATGTTATACTGAGTCACCCTCAGTTACTAAGCGGCCATAAATCATTATTTATGTATGTATAGACATACATATATATTATATATATATATATATATATATATATATATATATATATATATATATATATATATATATATATATATATATATATATTACGGCCTGCAGCTGCCTAGCTAATGGTAGTATCCACCTAGGCCCATAGTAGGGAGATCCTACAGGCAGATACAGGTCGGGCTTTTGGCCAAAGTGGAAATTTCTAATAGAAATAAACGAGGGGAAGGATCACTAGGATAAAGGCACTCACCTGCTCCAGGAGCGGAGACGGTTCTCCTAGACCGGCCCGGCTGATGACAGTGTCGTGAGTGTATGTGTGATTGTATGTGCGTGTATGTTGACGTGGCCGGATCTGGATGACGCAATGCCGTCCGGGAAAAGGTATGCGCTGGTATCCTCGGAACTTTCCCCCTCTGGAGGCACTCTTCCTGGCTTGTCATGACATGGGACAGCTACACGTAGTACTTCAGAGGTAAATCACTATTATAGTTGCACAATTAATTTAACAGAGTTAGTAAGTCCTAATGAACGATACGGTTCTCACAACGATTTACGGTTGATACTTTCGTAACAAGTAAGGCGCGGAAAAAGTCAGTATAGCTCGCAAGGAATTCTACAATGACTCTCGAGAAGTCCGATCCCGCCGCGCCACGTGGCCGGGGGAGGGGAAGGTGACCTCGATATCGAGGCCAAGCGCGCGCGTTAAAAAATAAGTATTCTTGCCTAATAATAATAAATATTTGCCTAATAATAATAAAAATAAATATATATATATATATATATCTACTATTAGAAACTATTACACTTCTGATGTTAGAAATTATTCTCAAAATGATTTAAATAAAACAATGTTACTCGTATTCGAATTTACTCTGAAGGTTAATTGTTAAAAATAATAAAAGTGTGAGAGCGGATGTTCAACTTGCTCTCTCGCTTACGCAATTGATCATTATCAGAAATAAGACAGCGTACAGCACTATACATTCAGTATAGAGCAAATACAGTTCGACCAACCGTAATATGTACCAGATACAATCACACATTGGTGTAACATGAAGGACATAATTACATGATAACACCAAAGTATGCAAAGCAACAGCTACACTACTTCTCTCGATGTAACAGCGGGCAGCCTCTCAGCAACACGATCTTCCTTGCTTACACTAGAAGAACTACTACACGAATAGAACCGCATCACTTGTCTTATTTGGGCAGAATATCAGTGTAGAAGTAATGTTTTAGCCCAACAGGCATAATAACGATATGAGACTCGTAGAATTATAGACTGACTAATCCCTCTTAGTCGACTGTCTGATACTTTATACTGCTAAAACAAGTGGGAGATTATAGTTCTACCTTCAACATTACTTATTTTATTTTATTATTTTACCCTATTATATTACTTTACATGGCCTTTCCTGACAATTCACACGTCCACGTGTAAAGCCTAGAGTAACGTTACCGGCTTTAATGTAACTTTACCGTCTCGGCCTTTTCTGACCATGAAATACATTCTAAGTTTTTGCAGATTTGAAAACATCGTTCAAATCAGATTTTAGTATACAAATTCATACTAAAGCTTAACACACGCACACTGCACAGATCGATACACTGAAGACACAGGGCACCCAGCTAAACGCACTCCAGCAAGCGGTTCCGCTGCGTTCAGCACTCGCGCAGCACTCGCACTAGCGAGCCGTCTCGGCGCACTCGCACTACTAGCGAGCCGTCTCGGCGCACTCGCACTACAAGCGAGCCGTCTCGGCGCACTCGCACTACTAGCGAGCCGTCTCGGCGCACTCGGACTACTAGCGAGCCGTCTCCGCGCACTCGCGCTACTAGCGAGCCGTCTCCGCGCACTCGCACTACTGGCGAGCCGTCTCCGCGCACTCGCACTACTGGCGAGCCGTCTCGGCGCACTCGCACTACTGGCGAGCCGTCTCGGCGCACTCGCACTACTGGCGAGCCGTCTCGGCGCACTCGCAATACTGGCGAGCCGTCTCGGCGCACTCGCACTACTGGCGAGCCGTCTCGGCGCACTCGCACTACTGGCGAGCCGTCTCGGCGCACTCGCACTACTGGCGAGCCGTCTCGGCGCACTCGCACTACTGGCGAGCCGTCTCGGCGCACTCGCACTACTGGCGAGCCGTCTCGGCGCACTCGCACTACTGGCGAGCCGTCTCGGCGCACTCGCACTACTGGCGAGCCGTCTCGGCGCACTCGCACTACTGGCGAGCCGTCTCGGCGCACTCGCACTACTGGCGAGCCGTCTCGGCGCACTCGCACTACTGGCGAGCCGTCTCGGCGCACTCGCACTACTGGCGAGCCGTCTCGGCGCACTCGCACTACTGGCGAGCCGTCTCGGCGCACTCGCACTACTGGCGAGCCGTCTCGGCGCACTCGCACTACTGGCGAGCCGTCTCGGCGCACTCGCACTACTGGCGAGCCGTATCGGCGCACTCGCACTACTGGCTCGCCGTATCGGCGCACTCGCACAACTAGCGAGCCGTCTCGGCGCACTCGCACTACTAGCGAGCCGTCTCGGCGCACTCGCACTACTAGCGAGCCGTCTCGGCGCACTCGCACTACTAGCGAGCCGTCTCGGCGCACTCGCACTACTAGCGAGCCGTCTCGGCGCACTCGCACTACTAGCGAGCCGTCTCGGCGCACTCGCACTACTAGCGAGCCGTCTCGGCGCACACGCACTACTAGCGAGCCGTCTCGGCGCACTCGCACTACTAGCGAGCCGTCTCGGCGCACTCGCACTACTGGCGAGCCGTCTCGGCGCACTCGCACTACTGGCGAGCCGTCTCGGCGCACTCGCACTACTGGCGAGCCGTCTCGGCGCACTCGCACTACTGGCGAGCCGTCTCGGCGCACTCGCACTACTGGCGAGCCTTCTCGGCGCACTCGCACTACTGGCGAGCCGTCTCGGCGCACTCGCAATACTGGCGAGCCGTCTCGGCGCACTCGCACTACTGGCGAGCCGTCTCGGCGCACTCGCACTACTGGCGAGCCGTATCGGCGCACTCGCACTACTGGCGAGCCGTCTCGGCGCACTCGCACTACTGGCGAGCCGTCTCGGCGCACTCGCACTACTGGCGAGCCGTATCGGCGCACTCGCACTACTGGCGAGCCGTCTCGGCGCACACGCACTACTAGCGAGCCGTATCACACAGACTTCAACACTGTAGGCATAGACACCAAGTTTGCATACCTATCAGTGGCTGTTGACATACAAAATTGGCGTTAATTAGTACCTGAAACCATTTTCATATTGGATTTTACTACAAGTAGTTTTATGTAAAATTTTAAGTAGACAACAGCCCAAGCAAAAGACATGGAAACAATTACGTTAGATGCACAAGCGTGCACTCAAGTACATCCAACACTGATTTCACAAAATAGATGACTAAAGTTATTCAAGATTGGAATAAATGTAAAACGTTCCAGGTGCATGAAACATAAATAATCTGCTTTGCAAAATTTAAAATTAAAAGAAATGAAGATAAATGTATTGCGAACCATAGAATTCCAGACTTCTAAGATTCACCACACATTGTGATAAGAAACGCTAAACGGTAACTGTGTGCATGGCACTCACAAACCACTATACACATTGCAAACAGGAAGCTGCATGTAAAGGCGTAGGCCAGGCTGTGCGCCAGTAACAGACTGCGACGCACCCAGCGTGGCTGCTGCGACACGTAGAAGCGCCACACGACACCATGGACACACAGCACATTCCATAGGTAGCCGCCATAAGGCAAGCGCACGTGGCCAAAACAACAGCATAGGGCGTGCCGCACTCGCACAGCGAGCTGTCGCGCCGCACCAGCGCCAGCGAGACGCTGCGCCATGTCACGTACTCGAAGCGTCAACAGGAGCAGCACCAGAGATCTCAAAAGCATCGTCGGGGTTGTAGTCATCGTGATCTGCGTGAAAAACAAGTTGTTAATTATCAAGACAACATACACCGTTGCCTATTCTCTCATCCATCACAAATACGAAGCCCTCAAACAGAAATATGCTCTCATAACGCAGACTATAATAAAGAACTTCGCTTTCACAAGTATGCATACATCTCCATACGAAGTATCTCTAACATACTCATACTTGAACTTGCAAGTTCCCACATTAAAGACGTGTACCAGGACAGCGCCTGCCAGGACAGCGCCTGTTGCATGTTCAAAAAATACGACTTCCGCGCACACAGCGCCGCGCACACAGCGCCGCGCAGACAGCGCCGCGCACACAGCGCCGCACACACAGCGCCGCGCACACAGCGCATCGCACACAGCGCATCGCACACACAGCGCATCGCACACAGCGACCCAGGACAGCGCCTGATGCATGTTTAAAAAAACACGACTTCCGCGCACACTGCGCTCGCGCACACGGCGCCACGCTCACAGCGCCTCAGGTCAGCGCCTGATGCATGTTCACAGAACACGACTTCAGCGCACACAGCGCCCCAGGACAGCGCCTGCCAGGACGGCGCCTGATGCATGTTCAAAAAAACACGACTTCCGCGCACACTGCGCTCGCGCACATGTCGCCACGCTCACAGCGCCTCAGGTCAGCGCCTGATGCATGTTCACAGAACACGACTTCAGCGCACACAGCGCCCCAGGACAGCGCCTGCCAGGACGGCGCCTGATGCATGTTCAAAAAAACACGACTTCCGCGCACACTGCGCTCGCGCACACGGCGCCATGCTCTCAGCGCCTCAGGTCAGCGCCTGATGCATATTCACAGAACACGACTTCAGCGCACACAGCGCCCCAGGACAGCGCCTGATGCATGTTCACAAAACAAGGCTTCCCACAGCACCACCATGTACAGCATGCGCGCGCTCCGGGACGGCACCCGCCACACGTGCAGCACACGCGTCCGCCGAAACCAGGCCATGTTATAGCTGCACCCAGCAGTCCAGCTCCAACGAGCAAGGCACACACGCCTCACACTCGCGCACATGTAATCACATCACACGTGCTACTGTAACACACAAAGGAAAACATATTAAAAGGATTCAGTCGGAACACACTTTCAAAAAAATGCAGCACTACTCTCGGGACACCATTCGCCTTTCCAGGGCACCATATACTGAGATGTGGCCTGGATAATCTTGCGTCTAACTCCAGATAATAACTTTAGCTCATACTAATCACTTGGTAACATTTTGGTAACTCGGTATGGACCCTTTTGTGTCCCCTGTCGATTCAAAAGGTTGTTAAGGAAAACGCAGTTGATTTTCCAACAAAATAGCCGAATCAATGCTTGACTTGCCTTTACATAAATTTAAAATACAGAAATTATTAAATAAATGTTACTCATCCCAGGATCAAGTTTCAGCAAGAAACAGCAACTTATAGCGGCGTAGCTTCAACCTTACCAAGGCTCGGCCACGCACCTGACCATGTCCAATTAGCCGTCGACTATTTGGAGTAAACTGTAACACTTATCGACACATTAGAATACAAACAGGCTATTTTTTTTTTTAATTCATAGCACGTTAAAGTTAAACCTTTGTTTGATATATCGCTTAAACATTTCAAACATTTAAAATTATTGGTCTACATTATTTCATAGGCTACGTATTTTCATATCACTTCACAAAACATCAAAATTCGACAGTCAACAATTACAATAAAACTCGAACAAGTTAAGTTTTCACTGGATGCAAACTAATAAATTTAGTTAAAACCCCTTTTCAACATTTCTTTCAACATTTGTTAACATATTTGGGTACGTTAAAGAATAACAAAAGTACTTGCGGGTACCTCTAATATAAATCGACAAGTCGAACAAAGAGTTTTAACTTATTGCTCAAAACATTTGACTTTAAGCTTTTACTTTACACTTCACTGGTACGTCCATATCGTAAATAGGACATCAAATTTAATTACTCTCAAGTCTTTCAAGAACGTATTAAAAATTAAACACAAGGATCTAACTTTTGGCTTAAAACATTTCACTTGTATACTCTCACTCAACACTTTAATGATTCGTCCATGTCGTAAATATGACAACAAACTTGATTTATGAAACTGAACATAAAAACAAAACGCGAGGCGCGTCATATTCTTTCACCAACGTAATAACCCTCACAATATTCAAAGTTTATACGTGGACAGTAACAGGGACTTTATCCCACTTCTGATATTAGAAACTATTACACTTCTGATGTTAGAAATTATTCTCAAAATGATTTAAATAAAATAATGTTACTCGTATTCGAATTTACTCTGAAGGTTAATTGTTAAAAATAATAAAAGTGTGAGAGCGGATGTTCAACTTGCTCTCTTGCTTACGCAATTGATCATTATCAGAAATAAGACAGCGTACAGCACTATACATTCAGTATAGAGCAAATACAGTTCGACCAACCGTAATATGTACCAGATACAATCACACATTGGTGTAACGTGAAGGACATAATTACATGATAACACCAAAGTATGCAAAGCAACAGCTACACTACTTCTCTCGATGTAACAGCGGGCAGCCTCTCAGCAACACGATCTTCCTTGCTTACACTAGAAGAACTACTACACGAATAGAACCGCATCACTTGTCTTATTTGGGCAGAATATCAGTGTAGAAGTAATGTTTTAGCCCAATGGGCATAATAACGATATGAGGCTCGTAGAATTACAGACTGACTAATTCCTCTTAGTCGACTGCGTGATACTTTATACTGCTAAAACAAGTGGGAGATTATAGTTCTACCTTCAACATTACTTATTTTATTTTATTATTTTACCCTCATTCCTTACAATACATTTTTTTATTTTAATATTTATGTTTTATTGTGATTTTTTGAGACCTGGTAAAATTATTTTTTCCATACCAATTGATGGGCTTGAGTAAAATGCCAGTTATGCTCTTTGGCTGAAGTTATTTTTTATTTTATGCTCAATCGCAGACAAAGCAATATTGATTGCGCATTTCTAAAACAAAATTTTACCTCTTCTCCTTTTATAATAGCTCCTGCACCTAACACGGTGGAATAGTTATTATTATCTATAAGACCATTTGCAGAAACAGCTTTTGTTAACAGTTATGGGTGTAACAGTTTATCAGCTGATTTTTTTATAGTGCCTTGAGCAACACTTTGCCGGTTTCTGTACAGAAAATGATGCTGGCTTTGCAAATATGGATGGCCGCTACCATTGAATATAATACCCGCTATGTTACACTTATTTACATAGAAATTTTAATTATCATTTGCATAAAATTCTAAATAGCACTTTTTACACAAGAAAGTAAACTTTTAGATCAGTCCATCTTGTTTTTCACTAATTAAGTGAAAAGTAAAACAAACCAATAGGTCCGTGAATTAAAATTTCTTGCATCTTTTTATAAAAAAAGCATGACCTTATCATAAATAATAGTCAATCATTTAGCCATGTGATAAAACTTTTAGTCGAACATTAATGATGATATTCGGGTCATTATACTGGATATAGTCATTTAAATATTTTGTAGTACAATTGATCATCTTCAGTATGATTGACCGTGAGTATGACTTTTATAAGTCTATGTTATTTTTGATGAAAATTATTATTGCAGATAAAAGCCCTTTCACATTTATTTTAGTCTAGAATTAAATTAACCAAAATGAAAATAAGAACTTTGGCTCTTTATAACTGATCTTTAAATGTAAAACACTGATTTGAAATTATATAAATATCGGTATTTTTTTAATTCATTGAACTTTTTTAGGATTTTGTTGAAACTCTACCGGTAAAAAAAACGAATATATATATTATAGTTCTTGATGAAAATAAAGTATGCGCGCTACATCGCATCCCATCAAGAATTTCTAATGTAATTCTTGGTGTAAAGCTAAGACGTGATAATAACTGTAAACAATAGAATTTTTTTTGTAGGATAAGGGTGACAAACGAGCACACAGTCCACCTGATGGTAAGTGGTTGCTGCGGCCCATAGACATCTACATATATCCTCTATTACAAATCAAAATGTAGATGCGTTGTCACCCGTGAGAACTAAGATGGAATGCCTCATTTTCAGTAAAAAGGGCCTCCGGCCACCTGCACTCACCAAGCGAAACGCAGAGGTGAACCGCTACTTCACGCTGGTTTACTGTGAGGTCATGGTGCCACCCCGGTTCGAGCCGGCCCATCCGTGCGACAGCAAAAGCTGCCGCGTGGCTCTACCACTGTTAAAATAATGAAAACATTTGTAAATACTTGCTTTATAACCTAATAAATATTATTTGACCGTAATAAAATAAAACAAGGTAGTCTTTGGCATGTAAGTAAAAATATTATTCATCATCATCATCATTACAGCCCTTCACAAGTCCACTGCTGAACATAGGCCTCCCCCAAAGAATGCCACAAAGCACGGTCCTGAGCCACCTGCATCCATCCAGTTGTCGGTTCTTCGAGCTATATGGCCGGCCCATTGCCACGTCAATATCGGCGGCTGCCTTAATCAAGGATGTCTTGAGTGACTCCAAATTGGGATGAGGCTTTGAGCACGCCTTTTCCTCCAAGTGTTGCCATATCTTGTAATCTAACGGATTCAAATCTGGACTGGAGGAGGACCAGTCTTCGTGCCGGATGAAGTCGATTTCACGCGCCGCCAGTTAGTCTTGTGTGCTCTTCGCTCTATGAGCTGGCGCCGAATCTTGTTGGAATACCCAGTGTCTGTTACTGAACATGGTATGAGAAACAGGTTCCACAAGCTTCGTCAGGACTGTATTTTGAAACACAACTGCATTCGTTTTTACACCTTTCTCACAAAAATTTACCTCTGTTAAGCCCCAATAAGAAACTCTCAACCATACCATGAGCGATGATGGAAAATAACCTCGTTGGACACGCGGTATACGGTTGCTCGCTTCTTCACTACTGTGTGCGTACACCTTATCATTTTGTTTGTTGTAGCTCTCTTCTACGGTTAAAAATTTTTTCATCCGAAAAAATAATTTCCCGATATTTTTTCCCGCGTACCGCTTCAACAAAGCGCGGCATCTCTTAGTCTCAGGTCTTCAGTCCCTCTTCAGTCTATTAGACGAGCATTCAAACGATGTCCTGTTTTTCTTCGATATGCCCAAAGCCCTAAGTCTTCATTTAACACCCTTTTCACCGTGGTTCTGCTTAACCTCATCTGAAGGGCCAACAGTTTCTGCTTACGTTTGGGATTTCTTTGAATTCGCGCCTTCACAGCTTTTATCACTGCTGGAGTCCTAACAGACCGAGGGCGACCACTTCTTGACCTTTCATCTACACTAGAGTCTTCATTGTATCGTTTGATGGTACGATAAACGAATCTTTTGGTTATATTCAAATTTTTCAGTATGTCAAAAATTTGAATTGGCGCGTAACCGCAACGATGCAACGCAATAACTGCAACACGGTCTTCTTTAAGCGTCCACTCCATATTTAAAAATGAGTGAAATTCTAAAAAGTATACAGTTTTATTTTCATGAACAATTCGAAATTCGAATTCAATTTTTTTTATTAATTTATTCGTGACCATGGTTGCGAGGACCTTCAGTCGGAAACATTACAGTATAACACAAATCATACATCAAATTAAGAATATTTAACTTTAGCAATAACAATTTAGAATGGTTTTCCATCATTTTTCTACTTTTTTCCCTATTATATAAATATAGAACAGACTAAATTACAAAATAAGCTAAGAAGCTATTTGCAAACATTATCAATTAATTAAGGACACATAAATAATTAAAGTTTTCCTACAGTATTAAGTATAAATTTAAATAGAGGCATGAAAATAGCTACATCAGTTAATAGATCCTGAACGCGGCGGTGAACACTTATAGAATTTTCTTCAGCGACATCACTAATTTCACTGACAAGTGTCAACCTTTGAATCCCAAACGATGGGCACTGGAAAATTATGTGGTTTATGTCTGCATTATGTTGAGCGCAATGTGTGCATTTGTCATCAGCTACGATCTTCATTCTGTACAGATGTGCAGGGACGAGGCAATGGCCAAACTGCAAGCGGTTAATGGTCGTTATGAACTTTCGGCCTGTGTATTTAAAGCGGTTGTACCACGGAATCGTTGGTAAGTCTGGCTGTAATTCTGCGTACCATTTTCCCTTATTCACGGTAGTAATGTTCCAGTAATCCTTCCACAGTTTCTTTGACAAGATTTTAAAGTGTTGATAATAATCTGTGAAGGGGACTTTACAATCTTGTGTTTCCTCTTCGTGGTGATCTTGCCGCGTCGCCTGATCCACTATCTCATTTCCGACTATGCCACTGTGTGAGGGAACCCATAAGAATTCTATACATTTTCCAATCGTTTGCAGCTTATCCTTAATTTTATACAAAATATAATTCTGTTTATATACTAAATTAAAGTTACATAAAGCAGATAAAACACTTTTAGAATCACTAACTATCAAGATATTTACACTATTTACATTGGTATTTACATACGACAAAGCAGCTAATATAGCCCAACTTTCTGCTGTAAAAATACTACAATTACTTGGCAACTTAATACATTTAATAACTTTCATTTGTGGGTCATAAAATGCTGCTTTAACAAGATCACTCTTGGAGCCATCAGTATATATAGTGTAAAAGTCTTTCTTTTCATTTAAAAATTCTAAGAATTCTTTCTTAGTACTAACCGAATTTAAATGACATTTTATATCAAGATAATTAAGTAATGTATCATATGGGCATTTGTAAATAGGCCACTTGTTACTGATGTACATATCTCTTGTCTGATTCTTTACACAAGTTGTTATTGTTGTTATTTCAGGCAATGTACCCGAAATAAGAGTATTAGCCGAGATGTTGGCTGTTCCATTTAACTGGGAGACTTCTGCAGGATATAAAATATTACTCAGGACAATATCATTGTTACAAGACAACTCCTTCAAACAGAATCTTTCAGCCAACTGCAAACGCCGCAAGGACAATGGAGGTATGCAATTTTCAACTTCCATAGAAACAATATGAGTGGTGCGCATGGCTCCACTGATTATTCTCAGACCCATATTCTGTATCACATCCAATTTTCTTAACAATGTGCTACTAATATTCATGTAAGCTAGAGAGCTATAGTCAAAGTGACTCCTTACAATACTTTTATACATCATGCTAAGTGTTTTTGGATCAGACCCCCAAAAGGTTCCTGCTAAGCTTCTTAGTACATTTATGCTCTTCATGGCATTTTGACAGATATAGTTGATATGCTTATCAAATTTTAGTTTATCATCTAGCACAACTCCTAAAAATTTATGATGATTGGCTATAGGAATTGTATCATTATTATAGTTAATTTTAATTCCAGAGTTTACAAATGTGTCTTTACTGAATACTAAAACTTTACTTTTCTCAGAACTTATTTCTAATTTTAAAATGTTGCTATAATAAAGATGCAATTGTGCCAATGCAGTATTAATTCTATTAATTGCTGTATTTATATTCTGGTTTTCACTGTATAAAAGTAAGTCGTCTGCAAACTGTAATATTTTAACTTGTGATGTATCTACATAATTAAGTATCTGAGATGTGTATAAATTATATAACAAAGGTGAAAGTGTCGCTCCCTGCATTGTTCCTTTGTTAACAGGCCTAGGTCCATGTAGTTTATTGTTAAATTTAACAAAAAGAGTCCTATCATGCAAGAAATTTAAAATCCAGATTAATACATTTCTTGGCAAGCTCAATTCATGCAAAACTTTTATGAGGCATTCAATATTAACATTGTCAAAGGCACCTTTAACATCTAAAAATACACATATAACATTAGAATGACTAAGTTTGGCCTTTTTAAGTTCCGATATCAGAGATACAAAGCTTTCAGAGCAACTTCTGCCTTTTCTGAATCCAAATTGTATGTGAGGTAGTTTATCCTGTGTTTCAGCAAAATAATCTAGACGCAACTTTAACATGTTTTCAAAAAGCTTACCTAAACATGATGACAAAGAAATAGGTCTGTATGATGATGGATCATTAGCAGCTTTATTTGGCTTTAAAATGGGGATTACACATTGGGTTTTCCATGACTCTGGTATAGCTAAATTATTCCAAAGTTTATTATAAATATTTAATAACATTTCTTGCGCATTAGGATGTAATTTTTTTATTAACATATATGGTATGCTGTCCAACCCTGGTGTTGTATCTTTCCTACTTTTGAGTGCTATGTACAATTCATTTAGTGTGAATGGTCTATTGAGAAATGAGTTACTTTCATTTTCAACAGATTGATCTAAAATATCATTCAAATAATCTTCATTTAATTGAGATGAGTCTGTTATGTTGTCTAAGAAGCTTGGTATCCAATCGTCAGCCAAATATCTGTTATGAGAAGAACCTATCCTTCTAAACCTTTTCATGTAGTTCCATATTCGAGAAATAGGTGTCATTCTATTAAAACTAGTACATAAATTGTGCCATGAATTAATACTTTCTTCTTTTAATATCCTTTTCTTTTGAGCATCAAGTTTTTTGTAGTTAATGAAATTAGGAATACTAGGCGATTTTCTATACTCTTTGAGGGCCTCCTTAGACTTTCGAACAGCATCATCACATGTTTGGTTCCACCAGGGTGCAGGTTTTCTCATTACCCTTAAAGTTTGTTGTGGTGTTTGCTTTGGAACAGTCTCTGCTCTAATATCATACAAAATATTTACAAAATTATTATACAAATCAATAGGTTCGGTACCATGTATTTCTAAATTACAAAATCTCGTTTCTGATAGTTCTTGATATTTAGACCAATCTGCTTTATTATAAATGTATTTTTCTTCCGCAGGACGCACTTCATATACAGAAGGCTTCACATTTAGAGCGACCACAGTTGGGTAGTGGTAACTGCCCATCGGGTCGGGATTTCTGTTAGGATATTGGACAGTTGTAGCTATGTCACCATCATTCAGAATACACAAGTCAAAGTCATCAATAAGTGCATATAAACTGTTACCTCTATTATTATTTGTCTGACATCCAAACAGGATATGGTGAGCATTAAAATCTCCCATAATAAGACATGGCTTAGGAGTTTCAAGTAGCACCTCTTTCATTTTGCTTGTAGCAGACCTGCTGCTATTGGGAGGACAATATACACATAGAATATGTAACTTACCCATAGTTGTGTCTACGGAAATGCAAATATTTTGCACAGATTCGAAAAAAGTTGTATTTACAATAGTGTATTTTAAGTTTTGTTTAATTAATATACCTACTCCGTTATGTTCATTTACTGAGTTTTTGTGTATAAAATTATAGGGTGAAAAATCGGGAATTGTGCTAGTTGTTTTAAGCCAGGTTTCATTTAAGAGACAGATATCTATATGTTGTTCCGAAAGAAATTTTTTAAGTAAGGCCCTTTTGCTCTGTAAGCTCTGTATGTTATATTGTGCTATATTCAAATATGTATCCATTATATTATTAAATTACTTAAAAGTATGTCTTTAATTCTTTTATTTGTAATCGGAGCGCTGCTCTTGTCATTGCCAAGCATAACTAATGATTTGACTAGCGCATTAATAATTAACTCGTTGTTTAGTATTTGCTCAGCATTATATGATACTTTATTTATGTCAGTATCAACAGTCTTTACAGGTTTAAGGTTTGGGAATGCTTTCGGGTCGGGCATTGCTGGGATACTCACCACAGTGGCATACGATCGGTTTGGTTTTAAATACTTATTCTTCTTCTCTTCCATCTTTTGTTGCTTCACTGGACAGTTCCTAGAGATGGCCAAGTGACCACCATGACAGTTGATGCACACAATTTCTTCGACGTCGCATTCTTTGTAGGAGTGTTGTCCAGAGCACGAAGAACACCTTTGAGAACCTCGGCAGACTTTTGCAGAGTGATTAAACTTCAGGCATTTGTAGCACTGTAGTAACGGAGGTATGTATATGTGGACCGGGTATCTGAACATCTGTATGTAGGCGTGCTGCGGCAGCGCTGTTGCAGCGAAGGTCACTGCAATGGTCCCCAGCGGAGTGAGCTTTCTATCTACCTTTCGCATAAATCTCTTGACGGAGATGACTTCTGCATCGCAGGTAATGCTTTTGTATATGTCTTCATTGCTTAAGTCTTTAGGTACGTATCTTATGACTCCAGTAATTTCAGTGAGGTGCGCCGGCACGAACGCTTTCAATTTGTGTTTTCCTAGAAAGTGTGTCATGGTAAGGAAGTTATTGGCCGGTGCTGGTTTTCTGAACGTTATGCCCACTTTATATGCGTTCACTCTGTGGACGCCAGCGATTCCTTTTACATTTTCCGTAAATAACTTTGTAAGTGCTATTGGATTTTTGTTACCGATTTTTTCGTTTTCTTGTGATTCAACGTAGACTACGCAGTCTACGCTGTGGTTTTCTGGGAATTGTCGCGTGTAATTTGTTTTTGTGAAAATTTTGTAGTCGACGGCATTTCCTTTGCGAGTATCATGCAATTTCCTTTTCTTTGATTCTTGCTCGGCGGGGGCCGGGCCCCCGTCGGAATCTGGACCCATTGTATTTACACTATATATAGGTATGTACTAATTAACTATTTACACGGAAATTTACAAAAAATATACAAAATAAAAAGAAATGAAAATTCAGCAAAAATTAAAAACACCCGCTTAGCTTGACTTCCCGCCGAATTCCCATTCGAATTCAATAAACTTTTTTATGGCCAGCATTCTAAAAGAAAAATTTTTACTGTGTGACAATACTTATGACCTGACTAGGTATACATATTCTCATCATATTTTTATGGTTGGTTAGAAAAATTATATCTTAATGCAAACTTTCACAGGGAAAATTTTTTTTTACTATTTATCCATCAAGTAGTAAAGCAACTACAATCCCATCGGTAAGTGGTTACGTAGCCTAAGTGTGTGCGCGTGTGCGCGTGTGCGTGTGTGCGTGTGTGCGTGTGTGCGTTTTTGCGTGTGTGCGTGTGTGCGTCGTTGTGTCGGTGCGTGGGTGCGTGGGTGCGTGGGTGCGTGTTAGCCTGGGTGCGTTGATGCGTGGGTGCGTGGGTGCATGGGTGCGTGGGTGCGTGGGTGCGTGGGTGCGTGGGTTCGTGGGTGCGTAGGTGCGTGTGTGCGTGTGTGCGTGTGGGCGTGTGTACGTGTGTGCGTGTGTGAGCGTCTGCGTGTGTGCGTGTGTGCGTTCATGCGTGTGTGCGTGTGTGCGCGTGTGCGCGTGTGCGCGCACGTGCGCGTGTGCGCGTGTGCGCGTGTGCGTGTATGCGTGTGTGCGTGTGTGCGCGTGTGCGCGTGTGCGCGTGTGCGCATGTGCGCGTGTGCGTGTGTGCGTGTGTGCGTGTGCGCGTATGCGCGTGTGCGTGTGCGTGTGTGCGTGCTTGCGTGCGTGCATGCGTGTATGCGTGCGTGCGTGCGTGCGTGCGTGCGTGCGTGCGTGAGTGCGTGCGTGCGTGCGTGCGTAAGTGCGTGCGTGCGTGCGTGCGTGCGTAAGTGCGTGCGTGCGTGCTTGCGTACTTGCGTGCGTGCGTGCGTGCGTGCGTGCGTGCGTGCGTGCGTGCGTGCGTGTGTGTGTGTGTGTATTTTACCTGTGTGTATTTTATAAAGTCATACTTATAAAAGCAGCGTTTTATTGTAATACATAATTATAAAATTCAGTATCAACTAATTAATAAAAATATGCATCAATAAAATTACATAGGTATTAAAAACTATCGAAATCTAAGTAACGAGAGTATGTTCGTCGTTCCTCATCTAAATTATATAAAAATGCATTTTTCAATTTCACTAATCAACGTCGCCGCGAAAATTTCTTCATCTTTGGGCACTTTAAAAATTAATTTATTTCGAAAATAATATTTACAGTTACCAGTGTACAGATATTAACTAAATTAAGTATTACTAGTCATAAAAATATTTATAATTGAGTATAAACTTTTAAAAAACTAATATATATTTGAACGAAGTCGCTCCAACACCGACGCGCGGTCCACCCTCGACGATGTCCGAAAACGGACTGTGACGGACTGCGACAGGGCGACAGAGCATGCGCGCTCGCGTAAATATATTCAATTGCGGGGAAAAATTATATATTCTCTTATAATACCCCATTTACACTCTCGCGTGAGCGACGAGGCGAGTCGCGAGGCGAGCCACTAGGCGCGAGTGTAAACGCTAGCTCGTGGCGTCGGAGGCGGTTTTTTGGGCACGAGGCAAAGGGCCTCGCGAGGGACGCGAGCGTGGTGTTTATACTCGCGCTTTCGTTTCAGTTTGTTTACGGCGCCCTTCCGTGCAGGTTGTGTTGTTTTGTTGGGTTTACACGTTCAACTTCAATTAAAAATGGACTAGTCGCAAGAAGAAACGCTGCAGTTTTTGTAACGCTGAGCTGATAATGAGCTGAGCGAAAAAAATGGCTGAGCGAATAATTTGGGATCCAAAACATATTATTTATTTTATTTATTTATTAGAAAACTACGGCATGATTACAATAGTAGTATACAACCTTTATTTAGTTTTAAATTAAAGCTAATTACAGTTTTCTTACTTAAAAATCATAACTTAAGAGTACGAGCAGAAAGAGTAATTTAAAAATATGTGTATATACGTAAGTATAATAAAATAATATTACATATTTATATTTTGCCACGATTTTATTTCTCATTTACAAATAAATGTTGAATTGTTAATATGGTGGATCGAAAAGGATAGAGAATACGATGGCGAATATAGCGCGACAAGGACAAATAGAACACGTCATAGATTAACAACCAAAAGCGAAATCGTAGGCACAATACATAGCCTACCTAGATAAAACAAAATTTTTCTCATTATGTTATATTATTTTCCAGATTTCCGAGTGACGATTTTACAAAACATAAATGGGTCAGCATAGTTCAGGAGGAAAGAAGTGAACATGACTACTATGATACTATTGGCACTTAAATTACTAGACCACCTGTGCAGTCAATTTTGGTTAACTAATTACTACTATCATTCTTGTATAATTTACCGTAACAATTAAGACAATTTCTTCTTTTTCAGGACAGTGATGATGTTCTGAAATTTGGTTCACCTACCAGTCTGGACCATGTAAATATATCCGACATCGATTCCGTGTTCGAAACTCCTAGAAAAGCAAACTTGGCTCTTCCAGCAATCTCATCTGCCAACTCAAATTCCAAATTTAAATACTTAGTACTCATTCGGGTCATAGTCTAACTCCTAGGCCTCGTACTTAAAATTAAGAGGTGCCTATTTGCCAAGTAGCGCGACCATCAGTATAAAAAACGTGAACAGTAAATTATGTGTGTATTCGATAAGTAGGTACATAATTTATCGAAAATACGATTGACAGAACTCAAATTTATTTAGAATTTGTTTGTGAATAAATGTAAAACAATTTTGTTTATAGTTTTATTTAATATATCATTACCAGTGTAATATGCCTATTGTTATATTCAATGTCTCTTCGGTGGTAAATCCGCATACTCTATATTTCACTCGTATATTTCAAACGCAATACACTACAAAGAGTTATCTCTTTCTGTTTCTGTTGCTGTTAATTTTACGTTCCGTATTATCTATCGCAGTCGTAGTTGAAAATTACTATACACGTATATGTAATTACATTTGTTATAACAACGCAACGATATCTGAACGCCGCTCAGTATGAACATAGCGTATCTTTCCTTTATAATATCATTGGTGTGGAGGTATGTGTGTGTAAAATGCTTTAGTATTATATAAATTAACATGCTATATTGATGTTACATAAGCTTTTTGATGACGACGTGTTTAAAACCATATGTGGTCGAATTAAAGGGATCTATATCAGAAAATTTCGTGTTGTAATTATGTAGTATCCTAGACAGAACTGAGTTTGATGAATAACTGGTACGCGACAAAGGTACATGGAATAAACGTTTATTTGTGTGACGAGTGCGCTTTGAAGGTACATTAAGCGATATCATCGATAGCAGCTCCGGAGAATCTATTTGACCTGTGAGCAATTTATGCAAAAATAACATATCGAGCAACTCGCGTCGATGTCTTAATGGTAGAAATCCGTAAAAACGACAACTATCTTCATAGATAACACAATTTGGACTCATTTTGAAATTTAGATATTTAATGAATTTTTTCTGGATGGATTCAATGGCATCAATATGCTTTGCGTACTGTGGAGACCATACACAGCTCGCATATTCGAGTAGGTAAGCTTCTTACATATGCAAAGTAAATTATGCATAAAAATACCCAAAAAGTAAAAGATGCGTGGAATAGAATTTCCCAGGTTATGTGCTACCAGAGCCGCAGACCGCTAGCAGAGCTCAAAGTAAAAAAAAATTCGCTTATGGCTACCTTTCGTCAACACCTACGAAGAAAAAAGCAATCTATGAAACCTTTGAAAAAATCTATGAAATGTTTAATTCCCTTCTTTTTAAAATGGTCAAGCATCGATAAATATTTATTAAGGCAAGACTTGCTGCCGCTATTATTTCGACGTCTTCGATCGATGCTGGTTCAACGCAAACTGAATGCATCGCGAGAGTGTAAACAGGCACTCGTTACCTCGCAACAACACGCGAGCTGCGAGGCTAGGTACGAGGCGAGGCGCGAGGCGAGAGTCTAAATGGGGTATAAAACGGGGAATAAGAATAAAACTCTCAATTAAAAATATTAATATTTTAAACACCTTTTTTTAGTATAAGAACTATTTAAAAAGCTTGTGTCGTTTTGGAGAAATTATGCAAAATATGACAAAGCTATTTTTTTCTAATAAGGGGTTGACAAAAATACAATTTTGTTCAATTAAAAACAAATACCAAGTCCTCTTCTGTTACCCTGTATTTTTTCTTTGTGGATTAAGTGAACAGTTATTGAGATTTTTTTACTTAAATATCCAAGATTTAGGCATTTCAACCACTGTTAAGGCCTTGACTCCCATGCTTCGAAAGTGTGTAATAGTAATAATAATAATAATAATATTCCACAACTATCAAACAACGCCATCTAGTCCCAAGCTAAGCAGAGCTTGTGTTATGGGTACTAGACAACTGATAAACATACTTATATATTTCTAAATACATAAATATTATAGATAATTTACACCCAGACACAGAACAAATGATCGTGCTCATCACACAAACATTTGTCCTGGGTGGGAATCGAACCCACGACCTCCGGCGTAGCAGTCAGGGTCACTAACCACTAGACCAACAGGCCAATAGTGGTTTGAATGAATGTGTTTCGAATCTGTGTAGTGTGCATAAAGCCGTAGGTATTGCGCCTGATCTCACTCTTGTCGTGTCGAGTCGCATCGGACTATGAGAGTAAAAATTAAGTCAGTGCAACTGTAATTCCAATGGCTAGTATTCATTGAGACTGGCCGCCGTTATCGCATCTCGAGCAAGGTCATTATTACTATTCCACCTGATGGTAAAAGGTTTTGAAGACAATGATGGTAAAGCACAATTGCTATGCTAGATTAAAGCTTATTTACAATTGAATTGAAAATACTCCTCACATTGGGATCGAACTAGAAAAAAATAATTTCGTACTTGTCATATCCGTTGTGTCGTGGATGTGTTTTATGCATAAATTATTATACATAGATAACAATGCAGACCCGAAACAATTACTTGCAAGCATACAAATACTTGATTTAGCCCCTTTGCCACCTCAATGATATTATCAAATAAATAAAAGCCATAAAATAGTATTAATAAATATAAAATCTTATTGTTACTGTTACGGATCGCCGTAACGCCGTTCGAAAAATGAATGAAACGCGTTGGTCTTGCTTAAACTGGAGGCAAGCGGCGGTGAGGAGGAACTTTTTCTTTTCTTGCTGCTGTTTTCTTTTCTGTGGCTGGAGAGCGACTGCCGACCGTTCCGGCCGGCCCGTCTTATATATGATTTGGCCGTTGCTGGCCAGCGGACCCTTGCCTCACCCCCGCGCCTTTCTTTATTGGTTAGATTTCTTACAAACTAACGAACAGACTTAAATATATGACATTCTTACAACTACTTAATAAACTAATATTTACATAACAATTTTCCTATATACTAATGGTTAAAAGGTTGTTTTTCCAGCAATTTTGAGCTGAGGACCCTGCCCCCCGCCTCAGTACTATAAATATAAAACGTCGTGGCGTGTGCGAAAGTTATCTTTCGACAAGTACGCACCGTTTGCGGCTTGTCGGGAGTCAGAGTTGAGCCACCGCATAGGCGCGGTTTCCCGGCGCAGTGCCATCGCTGCCAGCTTTATGGGCATGCGGCGGCCAATTGCTCCGCCCCACACAGGTGCGTTAAGTGCCTTAACCCGCATACCACTAAGGAGTGCCCCCGGCCCAAAGATGCCGTATCCCCACCCGCGTGCGTCCTGTGTCAACAGACAGGCCACCCGGCAAGTTATAGAGGATGCCCGTGCGCTCCTCGTCCTCGCCCAAATAGGCAGATCCCACCGCCGGTAAATGACCGTTCATTCCCGGCATTATATGTTAGGAAGCCCCGTCAGGGCTTGTCCCAGCCGCCGCAGGGCTTCGCACGACCCCTTCAGGGTCCCGTCAGACCACCGCAGGCGCCCATTAGGCCACCTCCGGGCTTTACAAATCCTTCGCAGGCTCCAGTATTTCCCTGGGGCCCTAAAAAGGTTGACCCACCGCGGGCAACCTCCTCCGCTCCTCAAGCGACGACACAACAGCCATCAATGGTCGATGACCTTAACACGGTTTACGCCGCGATAAGGAACATCGATTTTACGGCCTACGGCTGCTCCCTTACAGGATCGAATCATCAGGGGCCCATGAGCTGAAGACTTCCCGAGCAGACGTAGGTCGGGCTTCAATATGGCCACGTGGAATCTCTCTAATTACACTAAAATATATGGGGGAGCGTTATACTACGGCCAGTCGACCGGAAGGTATTTGGACGAAGCTTACTTACCTATGTCCAAGGCGACTGGTCCCTCAGGAGTCGGTCAGGTCGCATGTGGTTGTGTAGTGCAAGGGAAAGAATGGTGATGTGGTGTGTATCTGGGTGTGACTGATGGTGATTGAACCTAGACTTTAGCCGTCGGCAGCAGCCCGGGCGTCGACACCGCTCCAACTTGAGGGGGCCCTCCGAGGCTTGTCCACATTCACTTTCCTTGTTCGTCACGATGACAGTCACTTAACTCTATCGTACGATTAACTAGCTTACAGAAGCCACTAACTATCGCGGGGTATAAGGTTACCGCACAAAACACGCACGGAGTTTCTGGATCAAAGGTCACTACCGTTTCGCGTTGCAACAGTTAGTTCTAGAATACAGAGGCCGCACTAGCTAATATTGTCGAATGCACTTATACAGATTCTGAGTCGGACCCAATAAGTCCCGGGGAAGCTCTCCAGTAGGGATACGCGCCACAAAATTCCTAGACCGTATTTTACTGTCCGCGCTTAATTATTCCGAGTTCCCGCGCTTAATTGGCAGCGTGTCAATCGTGAGCACTGCCTAAGTACAACTGATTGCCCTTGGGCGTTTTTCGCACGACCGAAAGTCAAACCGGTATGAATGCACCGCGCCGAGCGCCCTCTCGCGTCAATCCTTGAAAGTGTTTGGCGCGAACAATCGACATTAATGAAATTGCAGTGTTAGCGAGTAAATTACGCGCTGCTAGGTCCCCTCAGGACCGCTTATTTGCTCTCGTAGAGCATAATAATCTATTGCGCTCATTGTAAGTTAAGTTAACTTAATTAACTTAACTTCACAACGAAAGAGCCATCTGCTATGCCTATAAGTCACGGACGTATAAAGCCTAAAGGGTTATCGCTTATCTCTATTAACATTCGCGGATTACGTAATAACCTTCCAGAGCTTAAGCTCTTCCTTAGAGATCGCGCAGCCGATTTTCTCCTCTTACAGGAAACCAACCTCAAATATAAGGACACTAAAGGCCTTTCTATTAATAATTATTCTCTTCTTCGTAATGACAGGCCCGACCGCCGAGGCGGCGGAACGGCCATTTATTACAAGAGGACATTACATTGCTCTCATATTGATACGCCACAGCTTACCAATATGGAAGCTACGATATGCAGGTTAGCTATGACGGGACATCAGTCTTTAGTCATAGCCTCCTGTTACATTCCCCCTGGAAACGACCCCCTCAAAAAAGATTTCGAGTCTATATTATCGCTAGGCAATTCAGTCATTATGTTTGGAGATTTTAACTCTAAACATAATGAATGGACATGCCGTGCAACTAACCGTAGTGGCAAGAAACTGCTTGAAATAACGCAGTCTCTTGACATTACAGTCCACAGTCCACTCGGTGCTACTCACTATCACGATGCCACCGATTATGCCCCCGATATACTAGATTTTGCGTTACTCAAAGGAGTTTCTCTTAACCTCAGGTCAATCGAGACACTAGACGATATAGGATCCGATCACCGACCGGTCTCCCTTATTCTTGGCCATCAGCCACCCCCCATAGCAATAACGAAAACTTTTACTAATTGGAAAGGTTTCAAGGATTCTCTAGCTAAAGCTATAGACTCTCAGGACTCCCCCACCTACCTAGCGTCGAACTTAGACTTAGACAGTCCTGAAAAAATCGACACCGCGGTCGATTCACTATCAACACTCATTAAATCCTCCCTTAAGGAGAATGAAAGGGTCGTTCCGGTTGCTAATAATAGTGGGCTTCCCCTACATATTAGCAACCTATTAAAAGCAAAAAAAGCTGCTTTCCGGAAAGCAGCAAAATATCCCACCCCCGAATATAGGCACACGGCGAATCGTCTTCAACGACAACTCCGTTTCCAACTCTCCGAACTTCGAGACCTCCAAAGGAGTGAACTCATGGAGAATATATCTCCCTCACATACAGCGTACTATAAGATGGCTAGAGCCCTCCGTATAGACGTTACAACTCACACTCCCCCTCTCTCTCGCCCCGACGGTACGGTTGCCTTCGAGGACGACGAAAAGGCTGAGTGCTTCGCAGATAGCATTGCCGAACAATGCTCTCCTAGCTCTCAACCTGTCGACCCCTCACATATTCAGGAAGTGGAGGATGAGGTCCGCCGTCGGAACTCACCCCCTACAACCTCTGACCCCATTACTGTGTCCAATGATGAGATCTCGTCCCTCATCAAAGGACTTAAGCCCAAAAAAGCTCCGGGCGCGGATGGCATCTCCAACCAAGCCCTTAAATACTTTCCAGAGCAGGTGTTAACCCTCTTAGCTATTATTTTCAACGCCTGCTTCAATCTTAGCTACTTTCCAACTACGTGGAAAGAGGCAACTGTCATTGGTATTCCCAAGCCAGGCAAGCCTCTTAACCTCCCCTCCAGTCATCGTCCCATTAGCCTCCTCAAGGCGATGGGCAAGCTCTTTTAAAGAGTCATTCAAAATCGAATGAGGCGCTATCTGTTTCCCACAGACGGTGACCCTATTGTCATCCCCCACCAATTTGGTTTCCGAGCGAAACACTCCTGCCCCCAACAAGTTCACCGTATTGTGGAATACATCCTCAGCGGTTTTTATCCTCGTCGACATAAAACCATCGCGGTCTTTTTCGACATCGCCAAAGCCTTCGACCGAGTCTGGCACGAAGGCCTTATATTTAAACTATACAGAGTAGGTCTCTCCGATCGTCTAGTACGTCTCGTGGCCTCTTACTTACAACATCGTACCTTTCGTTTTAGATACGAAGGCACGCTCTCCTCTCAGAGACCCATCAAAACTGGTGTTCCTCAGGGATCAGTACTTGCTCCCCTCCTCTACATCTTGTACACCAACGACATTCCAATTCCGTCGAATGGTGTACAGCTCTCCCTATTTGCAAATGACACTGCCCTTTACTTTAAAGGTCACACACTACCTTTCGTAAGGAACAAGATCCAAAAGTCAGTCGATGACCTAGAAGCTTGGTTCCAAAAATGGTCGATCCAATACGTATGTTAGAGACCACAGTTCCCTGGCATACGTCTGCTAAATATTTAGGTGTCACCCTTGACACAAGGCTTACTTTCGAGCCTCATATCAAAAGAGTCACCCGTCTAGCACGGTTCTATCTAGGTAGGCTTAACAGTATGTTAGGTCGACATAGTAAAATGTCTCTAAGAAATAAGCGAACCCTTTATAAGGTTTGTATACGACCGGTAATGTCCTACGCGGCCCCTATTTTTGCACACGTAAACTCTAAAATCATAAACGAACTTTAAATAGTCCAAAATCTCTTCTGTCGTCGAGCTACGAACGCACCTTGGTACGTCCATAATGCCGAACTCCATAGGGATTAAGAAATCCCAACAATACAACAATTTATTAAAAAACTCTCTGAAAACTTCTTCAAAGTCTCAGAGTCGCATAGTAACACATTAATTCGTGAGGCAGCTACTTATGCAGCCCCACTCCCCTCCCGCTATCGCGTCCGCAGGCCAAGAAACTCTCTCTTGGATCTGCCAAACAAACTGTCAAACGACTTGAACTGCCTCCTGGCGGCTCAGTCAAATTCATAATTAATTTTTCATAATTAAATTGTATTCATAATTAAAATGCCTTCGTAGGCACTCCCTCAGCGGCTTATAGCCGCCTGCGTCCTCTTTTTCCCAAAAGAGGGTCGCTTTACGACACGGCATGTGAAGGTTTAAACAGCTAGTTGTCAGTCCCCAAAGGCGGTTTTTAGGGGGTATCACTTAGGCTCCCCAGTTAGGCGTGAGTCCCCCATAGCCACGATGGATAGCCTATCGTGGTATGCGTAATGCATTTTCCGCCTCCCTACGTAAAGGGTAGCCCATTTCCAATTGCTTCGGGCGCAAAAAAAAAAGCGCGGCGTGCGTAGCCTCATTCGCTCCGCGGCCGCATCACGGTAACATGCCCTGTTTATTATGTTTCGTGCCTAAAGGCTTAATATATAAGAAACTAAATTGCACTATATAAAAGAATACAATTTACATATAACACTTACTCTATAATTTGGCATTAATTAATTTCTATATTCTAAATCTATGTTAACTCTCGCCAGTTGTTCGGTGCCTTTATTGCGAGATTTATTACATAGAGTCGAGTCGGCGCTTAAAGAGTGAGCTACCTCTATGTGTATTGCTCGTGATGTCATGCAGGTGAATAACGCGCCATAGCGCTTTTCACGATGTCGTCCCACTGTGACCTCTATTGGCCCGAAGTAGTCCAGTCCGGTGTATGTGAACGGACGTGCGTGATGAGCGAGGCGTGCGGACGGCAGTTTTCCTGTAGATGGTGATGCAGGCTTGGCTTTTCTTAGACGGCACGGTAGGCAGCTTTTGACGACAGTTTTCACCACTGGACGTATTTTTCTTATGTACAGTCTCTATTTTAATTCGTTAACGACTGTTTCCACGCCTCCGTGGTGCAACCTCTCGTGTACGTGGGTTATGTACAGACGAGTGTATGCGTGCTTCCCGTCTAGTATGGGAGGGTCGTACGTGTCCTCTTCCACTTCTGATGCTGCTTTTATTCGACCTCTGAGGCGTAGGGTTTTTTTTTTTTTTTTTTTTTTTTATAGGATAAGGGTGACAAACGAGCACACAGTCCACCTGATGGTAAGTGGTCGCTGTGGCCCATAGACATCTACATCTATCTTCGATTAAGAGTCAAAATGCAGATGCGTTGTCACCCGTGAGGACTAAGATGGAATGCCTCGTTTCCAGTAAAAAGGGTCTCCGGTTCTCTACACTCACCATACGAAACACAGCAGCGTTAAGCTACTATTTTACGTTGGTATTCTGTGAGAGCGTGGTCCTTCCCCGGTCGAGCCGACCGATTCGTGCTACAACCATAATATAGATGCAGCATGGCTCTACCACGTATATACGTCCCTTCTTCATCGACGTATGTGCTCAGGTGGCCTAATTTGTCGTCACCTCCCGGAACACTTCCGTTGGCGATCCTCTTGAGCTCCTTCGTGAAACTTTCCCGCTGACTGGCTTGCACCCACAGTTGTTCGGCTCTTACGTGATAAGCGGCTGGTATTCCTGCAAGCGATGAGACAGTAGGAGTTGCCTTTTTCTCTTTGGCGGGGATGTTGCGTTGGTTTGTTCTTTGCCAGTCAGGGTCGCTATTTTGTCTTGCTCTGTTGCGTTTACGCCCAGCCTTCACCACGTGCTTGTTTGGTCTGCACATGTCGATGAATAGGAGAACTTTGGCTGTCGCCCTTATGAGGCGAATCCATTTTGAAAATCTTTCTATTTGTGGCAGATGTGTTGTTGGCGAGTCTACCCTTTTAACGGCGATGTTACATACTTCTCGTTCTTCCCCGGTGTCGTATTGTGTCGTTTTCTCTTCCTGTGGCCATTCTGCTGGTGGACGTTCCAGAAACGGGGGCCCTCGGAACCACCGGTGCGACTCGTCGAATCTTTCTGGCGTGGATCGGGTCGCGTCGTCTGCCACGTTTTCTTTAGACGGTAGCCAACGCCATTCGTTCTTCTTGGTCGTATCTTCTATCTCCGCCAGGCGATGAGCGACGAAAGCTTTGTATGCGCGAGGCTCCGACCTTATCCACACCAGTGCAGTACGAGAGTCGCACCAGTATGTCTTGCCCGCTATATCACCATCGTGCTCATCGACCACGGTCTGCGCGAGACGAGCTCCCAGCAATGCCGCTTGTAACTCGAGCCGTGGTATGGAGACTGGTTTCAGTGGTGTTACGCGGCTCTTGGCGGCAGCGAATGATACGTTAATGCTGCCGTCTGCTCGCTGCGTTCTCCAATACACGGCTGCTGCGTAGGCCTCCTCGCTTGCATCGACGAATGTGTGTAGTTAGCGCGTCGACACCGGGTTGTAATCGTAGCATTGCGGTATTCTCAGTTGTTTTATGGCGTTAAGTGAAGTAATCCAGTCTTCCCATTTTTCTTTTAATTCTGTGGGCAGAGGGTCGTCCCAGTCCGCCTTGTAACGCCATGTTTCTTGGAATATTCTCTTCGCTGGGGTGGTCACTGGTGATATTAATCCCAGCGGATCAAATAATGCTATTATGATGCTCAACGCTTCACGTTTAGTTGGCAAGCGTTGTTTTCCTTTTACGTCGGCAGGCATCTTCATATTGTGACTATTAAATCCAATATGATCGCTTTGTACATGCCAGAGCAGGCCGAGCGTCTTCTCAGTTTCTTTTCCGCCCAGGCTCACGGTCGCGTCGTGTTGTTATGTTCTGTCGTTATTTCTTCTATTGTTTTCTCTTCGTTCGATGTCCACCCGCTGAGTACGAATCCCGCTTGTTTGTGGACGTGGTCGACTGCTTTTACCGTTTGCTGAGCTTCCGTGACAGAGTGGAAGCTCTGCAAGTAGTCGTCCATATAGTGATTTCTATTTATGGCGACCGCAGCTTCTGGGTATGCTTCTGCATGTTCTTCAGCATTTTTATTTTTGATGTATAATGCTGTGCACGGTGATGATGTCGCTCCAAAGATGATTGATGTCATCCTATATTCTTCCGGTTGGTCGTGCGTTCTTCGTACTGTAGCTTGATATTGCTGTCTCGGTCGAGCCTCTTCTCTAAGGTGTGCAGGCGCCTTTCCACGTCCTTGTAATTATTTGGTATTTGGAAATCCTTTTGTTTCCACAACAACCCTGTCTCGAATCTGCCGTCCTTCGACCTCTGGCTGGTTTCCCTCAATATTTGCATAGCTCGCTGCTCGGGATCTTCTTTCGGTCTTCTTGGCTCGATGCACAGCGATTCTAATTTGAAATAATTTTTTATTTCCTCTTCTATCGGCTGTGTATCTTCTCTCTGATGTAGTCTGCCGCGGAGGTGACCGTCGACGTCAATGAACTATGACAGCCATGCAGAACCCAGCCCAGGTTGGTGTGTGAGGCGACTGGTTGGTTTCGACGACAGAATCGCAGTTTTCTAGACACTATGAGGTGCCAGTTATCTTGTCCGATTAGTATTTTCGGTGAGGCGCGTTCGTAGGTGATATCTTCTTTGATATCCCACAGATGTTGGCAATTCTCTAAGTGATTTTCATTCACGGATTCTGGCGCGAAGTCCAACCGCTCTACCGTACGCGCTGCTTCTATGTTGTGTTCCTCTTGCGCGTACTTTCCTCTTATTTTAAGGCTGACGATCTTGCTCTTCTCATGTTTCACCTCCGAGCCGACCCCTTGTATCCATATTGCGTGGGCTGGGCCGTCGGCGATCGAGGCATCGACTAAGGTGACCGTGCTTCCTTCATCCAATAATGCGTATGTTTCGACGCAGCTTAGCGGCCCCTTATTGTTACGGGCGCAATCTTTAGATAAGCGCGGCGGTGTTTGTACGATTGAGTCGCTGTGATGACCTCCTTTGCCGATGTTGCGGTTTCCATAGCGGGTTCCTTTACACTTTCTGCTGTTCTGTCGTGATGCAGCAATTTATGGTGTTTCATCATGAATCCGCCTTTTCCGCACGGTGGAGCTTTACACAGCAATCGGCGATGTTTGCCTCGCAGACAGCGGTAGCATATATTATTCAATCTTCTTTGCTACTTCCCATCTGTCATTTGTGGACAGAGCGGCGTATGACTTGCAATCGGGCAGTTTGTGTTCTTGTTTGCATTGAGGGCAGCGTTCTTCATATTGTTTCTTGCTTGTGGCGAAGGCACGTTCTATTTTTCTCGGTCTTCGCTCTCTCGTCTCGCTGTCCTCTGCTATCAACTCCGTCAAGGCATACGCGCTGCATTTGTCCGCTTCTTCGTTTAAGAACATTGATATCTTCTTAAGCTCTGGGATATCTTCTTTCTTTCTGGCTGCATAGTCGTACCATTTGCTTCTCAATATGGGCGTGAGTTTGTCTGTGATAACTCGCGTCATTTCCGGACTATGCAGATAGTGTGTTTTCTTGAGTGCTTCTACGGTGCCCACTACGTTTGCTATGCGATTTGCGAAGTACTTTGAAGATTCTTCGTACGTTGTTTTGAAGCTGAGCCATTCTTTGCTGCTACCATTGAATGTAGGTAGCTCTTGCACATATTTCGGCGGCTCCCTTGTGCTTCGTACTGCTTGTGATAGAGCAGCGGCTAAGGTAGCGACGTCGATTTGTTGCTGCGCCTGTCCATAGTCTTCTTTCTGCGGCGCGGGTTGTGATGCAAACTGCGGAGCGGGTTGCGATGCGAAGTGCGGCGTGGGTTGCGGCGCGGGCTGCGGCGCGGGTTGCGATGTAGACTGCGGAGCGGGTTGCGATGCGAAGTGCGACGTGGGTTGCGGCGCAGGCTGCGGCGCTGGTTGCGATGTAGGTTTTTCTTGCAACCATGTACTAATGCGTACTGATGCTAAATCGTCTTCTATTTCTTCATCTTCGTCATCGGTTTATCCGACTTCTGCTTGTAATCGCTGCACGTGTATTTCTTGCAATTCCGTTCTTGCTTGCAACTGAGCCTGCTCGAGCTTGAGTTCGACTAACCGCTCTTTCGCCTCTAACTCCGCGAGGAGTCTCTTGCGTGAGGCTACGGAGCGGCGCGACCTAGCTTCGTCGGGCTTTAATGTGCGCTGCGATCTTCGATCCTTTTCTTGCTGGGTTTCTTCCGTTGCGGCCGTGTTATCGGTCGCAGAGGTAGCGGTTGTATCGCTGACCGTTGTGGTTTCGCTCGTGGTGTTGGATGTACCACTAGCGGTTGAGTCGCCCCCGGAGGCCTCTTCTGTGGCCCCCTAGGTTATCTGTTCATCCTTGCGACGCTTCGATGATTCTCCGTTGTTACTACGTGTAATCACCATTTTTCTTCACAATAATATTTTTTCGTTCTTGCGGTTTGCTTTTTTCTTCCGGCAATACCAAGACCGATATTGTCTTTTTCTTCCAGTAATCCGGCTTCTCGAAGGACCATTAATGTTACGGATCGCCGTAACGCCGTTCGAAAAATGAATGAAACGCGTTGGTCTTGCTTAAACTGGAGGCAAGCGGCGGTGAGGAGGAACTTTTTCTTTTCTTGCTGCTGTTTTCTTTTCTGTGGCTGGAGAGCGACTGCCGACCCTTCCGGCCGGCCCGTCTTATATATGATTTGGCCGTTGCTGGCCAGCGGACCCTTGCCTCACCCCCGCGCCTTTCTCTATTGGTTAGATTTCTTACAAACTAACGAACAGATTTAAATATATAACATTCTTACAACTACTTATTAAACTAATATTTACATAACAATTTTCCTATATACTAACGGTTAAAAGGTTGTTTTTCCAGCAATTTTGAGCTGAGGACCCTGCCCCCCGCCTCAGTACTATAAATATAAAACGTCGTGGCGCGGCGTGCGTAGCCTCATTCGCTCCGCGGCCGCGTCACGGTAACATGCCCTGTTTATTATGTTTCGTGCCTAAAGGCTTAATATATAAGAAACTAAATTGCACTATATAAAAGAATACAATTTACATATAACACTTACTCTATAATTTGGCATTAATTAATTTCTATATTCTAAATCTATGTTAACTCTCGCCAGTTGTTCGGTGCCTTTATTGCGAGAGTTATTACATAGTTACAATACTATTTATTAAAATAAAAGCTATATTTCTCAATATTATTGCTACGGCGTTTCCCGCGTTGCTGTGGGCAACCACCGCTAGTTGTGGAACCGTGAGCGCGGCCCGACGATCATAACATCCTCATGGCTCCGCCCACCGCCCCTAGGTTGTTCAACTAGCGATGGTTACGACAAGCAATCCGTAAGTCATTTCGTTCGACGTATTACTATGTTTGCATCATGCACAGTTACTTAATTTTAGTCAGTGAGCCTAAAAAACAACAGAATATTTTTTTTATTCTGGTTACCCGGTAATCAGTCACGGTTTCATTGAACGTTGCAGCAATGTAACCCGACGACTGACAGCGCCGTATGTATTGGCATGATGTGAGCCTGGTCGTTCTCTGGTCGTGGCGAATGGGTATTCGCGATCCAGTCTAATACTGAGCTTAAAACTGAAATAACAAACGAACTAATAGTCCAAGTGGTAAGTGACTACTGCAGGCCATTGACACCTGCAGCCAAGTTCATACAAAGAACTGTATCGATACGTTGTCACCTCTAAGGACTAGGATGACCCCTGAGGATTATATCCCATCACAAGTGCACTGCTGAACATTGGTTTAATCAAAAGAATGCGACAAGCACGACCCTGAGACACTTTAATCCATCGACTTTCTTTTACCATCTAGAGTGCGGCCGCTCTACACTTCGCTTACCGGTATAAAGCTACCACTCGCGAACCTTTCTACCTGTTAATAACACTGGTTCTCTGTTTCCTTCAACCTGGAACAAATGAATGTATGCACTGCTATTTGGCAGCAGAACCATGTAGGAGGATGGCACCTAAACAGGCGAACTCCTAAGCACAAAAGGAGACCTACCACCTTATATAAATGCCTTACTCTAATATTAGATGTAAAAAACATATGTGCAGTTCACACACGGTAGTAGTAAAACCTTATTGATTTTTTATAAATAAATTAGTAATTAATTTTTAATTTATTGAGACCGAAATAATAGGAAAGACTGTATACTGTATTTTATTTTTATATATTCCCTCGTAGGCTAAATCATCATGTACTCTATCTCATTCTTTTGTTATGATGTATATGTTTGTCTCTTTTAGTGTCATATTTCGTTTCATTGAGCTTCAAATCACAACGGATCGAAAGTTTTCAAGAACTGGACGGCTTTATAAAAAATGCTATTGTAAAAAGGAAAACAATGGTAAGTAGTTATTGTAACTTTATTTTATTTCCATCCTAGGTACCTATACAAAATTAATGAATTCTATCCAATTGCCATGGCACACTTCCAGCAGTCATAAAGAAGTTCCTATATAGGTCTCTTTTTTCTTTAGCAGTCATGGAATGGTTGCCTCTTTGTTGTTCTGAAATGCTTGGTAGTGGATTTATTTCCGATCTCTATGTTCCTTCTATTATTTGTCCATCATTGTCCTCTCTGTCTACACAAGTAGATGTTATGTAGGAACTTGAACGCTTTCGCAACCAATTATGCAGGGCACAGGCTGCACAGACAATGGCATCAACTGTGTCCACATGGGTTGGAATTGCTTTTTCGAACACTCGGAATCTAGAAACCAGTATACCAAAAGCATTTTCACTTATGCGCCTTGCACGCGACAACCTGTAGTTAAAGACTTTTTCGGCAGTACTTAGCTGCGTACCTGGATAGGATTTTAGTAAATAATTCTTCAGTGGAAATGCTGCATCACCAACTATTACTCCATTTGTAGGAAGTAATCCATCTTCCAACCGACGATATAATGAGGAATTTTTGAAAACACCTCCATCAGAGGCGTTTCCATTCGCTCCAACGTCTATATATGAAAACAATAGTCGTGGTCTACAAGTGCTAACAATACTGTACTATTGGTTTTTTTATAATTATAAAATTCACTTCCACTATTTGGAGGAGCTTTAATTATAATATGCTTCCCATCGATTGCTCCATAACATGAAAGGAAATTCCACTTGGTATTGAAACCGTCTTCAATAATTTTCCATTCTTCCTCTCGTTCTGGAATCTGTAAACAAAAAAAAATTACAACCTAAATACGTATTATCATCAACTAATGATTTATTAAACATTACATTTTATTCTCATTAACAGGATAACTCAGGAACCAGCAACGATGACGTTGAGTTGGGTGAAGCTGAGGGTGTTGGTGACGGAGCTGAAAATGTATCAAGATCTACTAAAAATAATGATAATTCTACTGAAACGCCAACTCAAGCCATCCAGACGCCAGTTCGAAATTATGTGACAGCTTCCAATCAATCTGGGCCTCCGCGATCAAAACGCTCCAAAATATCTCAGATGGCCGCCATGATAAAGGACTTAAAAAGTGTGTCAAATGATGTTAATATGTCACCATTTGAAGAAGAGTCTGACGCTGATATTTTCGGTAAACATGTGGCAGCTCAACTAAAAAAACTGTCTGAAGAACAATCTGTTATTGCACAAGAAGAGATCCAAAAAATATTATCCAAAGCTAGATTGGCTGACATACAACGAAAGAAGTATACAGAAAATGCACATTCTTCATCCCCTAACTATTTTATCCCTAGTCCGGCAGCAACTACAACAAGCAGCACAAGTAGCATGGGATTTTACTCCCTGGAGCCCAACCCAATGACTGTATCAAGCGACAACACCATAACATTTTACCCGCCAGAGGTTGCCGAGCCTGCCACTAGCAACAGCTCTTTAGGATTTCATCCTTCCGATCGATCAACGAACCCTACATTTGTAAACCCCAGGCAGGTTATTATTACACCCTCAGGTTTGAATTACAGCACCACGATCAACGAAGAAGCTGAAAGTGAAAATAACACTGCTGTTAACACGATTATGCGTTCCTATGAAAATTCTTAATACTATTTTGATGTTGTATTTCTTAATTTTCTAATAATTTAATATTAAAAATTTTCTTACCTTAATATGTGTTTTTAGTGCAGTATATATTGCCCAGCACACTTCTGGTATTAGTTGAGAAATTGCTGGTTTTGAGACACGATAAAAGTGACTAAGGAACCGATAGTTCATCCTGAAGCCAAAAATGTCAGCGTTATTTCCAGTTTAATTTTGGCTGGTAAAGCATCTCTCATGAATGTATCATGTCGTTGAATAGAGCTCGATATCATTGACAGCAATTCGTCAAAATTCTGTGGTGACATCCTCATAGCCAGCAATTGCGATTTGAAGATCCTGCGGAGTACAAACTCCGCAGGATCTTCAAATCGCAATTGCTTCAGCAACAAAGCAGAGCCACCAGTTTCATTTCTATCGTCAATCCATTTTCTTACCCATTGTCGTTTATTTTTAGTTATCTCATTTTCTACCATTTCTATTAACTCATTCAACAGCAACATTGATAAATTTTTCAACAAATAATTAAATCGTCGTTTCAGTTGTTTTCGCGAATTCATATTTCCCACTGACTTCACACACGTGTGCTCACCGTGAGAAACGCACCACTACTACTTACTTCATGTAAACAGTTAAAGTCAGTCGCGGCGCCGACATTGGCGCTGCGACTGACTTGTCTACTGACCCTGTGTAAATCAGCCTTTATGTTTCATGAGTTACGTTTTAAAAGCTTATAAGTTCTTTATTATATACTGTCTACATATATATATATATATATATATATGTAGACAGTATATATATATATATATATATATATATATATATATATATACATATATAGTGAAGTCGGTCTAGCTAGACAGAATTCTTGTAAACGACACGTGTACCGCACACCTGCGACATCGCACCTGCATTGCCGCCCGTCCTGCTTGTATAAAACAGACTGAGCGGCCGCCGTTAAGACAGTCTTGCCTCTGACGTGGAACGGTGCGTTTGTCGTATTCCGTTACTAGTTTATCCTCGACTAGTTGGATAGTTAATTCGTGTAAACGAATTAATTATTATTCCTAACTACAAAATTAGTCTTTGTATTATCCTCAATTATCCTTCCTACATATATATATATATACATGTAAATAAAACTGAAGACACAAATAACCCTTTTTAATATTTTGTCTGTCAGTCTGTCTGCCCGCTATCTTCGGCCCTTCCCAAGCGAAACCAGGGCAGGTCGCTAGTAGTTTCATAAAAGCGATTATTCATTGAATCAGTTAGAAGCTAAGTCGTTTGATCACACTAGTTAAGACTCATAATTTTTACGCAGGTCCTAGTTTATGGATTTTTATCAAATTTAATAAAAAAGAACGCCACTGCAGCACTTTTTTTACTGTGATTATGAATATAATTTAATAAACGTAAGAAATGCAATCATCATCATCATTACAGCCCTTCACAAGTCCACTGCTGAACATAGGCCTCCCCCAAAGAATACCACAAAGCACGGTCCTGAGCCACCTGCATCCATCGACTTCCTGCATGTCTTACCAGGTCGTCACTCCATCTCGTGGGGGGACGCCCTACACTTCGCCTACCGGTACGAGGCCGCAACTCGAGAACCTTTCTTCCCCATCGGTTGTCGGTTCTTCGAGCTATATGGCCGGCCCATTGCCACTTTCTGATCCGGCCAGAAGTGAAGGACCACGTCTCAGTTCCGTAAGTCATCACTGGCAACACGCACTGGTTGTACAATTTCGTTTTAAGGTTTTGAGGTATGTGTGACGAGAAGATGTGTCGTAGCTTCCCGAACGCTGCCCAGCCGAGTTGAATCCGTCGATTGACCTCTCGTTCGAAGTTGGACTTACCTAGTCGGACTATTTGTCCCAGGTAAACATGCTCGTCAACAACTTCGAGCTTAGTGTTCCCAACAACTACCGGCATAGGTGTGACATGGACATTAAATATGATCTTTGTTTTGTCCATGTTCATCTTAAGACCTATCCGTTGGGAAACACTATTGAGGTCATTGAGCATAGTGCTTAGGTCCTTCAGCGATTCTGCCATAAGAACTATATCGTCGGCAAAACGAAGGTGAGTGATGTACTCGCCATTGATGTTGATACCGTATCCTTTCCAGTCCAGAAGCTTGAAAACGTCTTCCAATGCAGCGGTGAAGAGTTTCGGGGATATGACGTCACCCTGTCTTACACCTCTCTGCAATTGGATAGGTTTCGTACTCTGGTTCTGTACTCGGATAGCCATCGTAGCCCTACTGTACAAGCACTTCTACACTTCGATATACCGACAGTCAACTTGGCACCGCTGAAGGGACTGCAGCAGCGCCCAAATTTCGACGGAATCAAAGGCTTTCTCATAGTCCACATACGCCAGACATAATGGCAAATTGTACTCTTCGGACTTCTGTACAATTTGCCGAAGGGTATGTATGTGGTCTATGGTGCTAAAGCCCTTTCGGAAACCGGCTTGTTCGGGAGGCTGGAAGTCGTCAAGTCTGCGCGCGAGACGATTCGTAATGACTCTCGAAAACAGCACGTAGGCGCGGCTCAGAAGGGAAATCGGTCTGTAGTTCTTCAAGAGAGCGTTGTCACCTTTCTTGAAGAACAAGCCCACCGCACTTCTGCTCCACGCCTCCGTTGTAATGCCACCATGGAGGACGGAATTAAAGAGCTTCTGAAGGACTTCAAGTACCGGTTTTCCACCCGCTTTCAGAAGCTCCGCTGTAATTCCATCCTCGCCTGGGGCCTTACCGTTTTTAAGGTGCTGGAGAGCCATTCTAATCTCGCTCAGACTGACGTCCGGGATATCTTCGGAATAGTGTCGGATGAGACTCGCTCTTGGTTCGTTACTCACACTTGCGTGTGGCTCCAACGATGACGTGTACAACTGCCCATAGAACCTCTCAATCTCACTCAAAATCTCCGGTATCCCGGAAACGATGCTGCCACATTCTGTCTTCAGCTTTGACAGTTGGCTCTTTCTGGCAGATAGATCTCTGGCAAAGACTTTGGAGCCTTGGTTCCGCTCGATCGCTTCTTCAATACGAGCTGTATTGAAGTTGCGTAAGTCCCGCCGCATGCATTTGAAAATCTGTCTATTCAGATGCCTGTATGCTGTCAAGTCTGTTGAAGAATGTAGCTTCATCTCCCGTCTAACAGCCATGAGATTAAGAGTGTTATCGGAGAGTTTTTATGTTCTTCTGCGGCAAGTCTTGCAGAACTTAGCTCCGACCGCATGGACAGTTTCCACGAGCTTGTCATTCATATCATCCACTTCATTGCAGTCGTCTAAGCACTGAAAACGGTTTTGTAACTCGAGCTGAAAGGTTTCGGGACTTTGGAACAAAGCACGAGGGGGACGGAGCGTTGACTTCATTAGACGAGACCTCTCCAACTTAACGTTTAGGTTCAGTGTGCCTATAACCATTCGGTGATCGCTACCAGTTTTCACCCTCGCGATCACGGAGACATCATTGAACAGTTGTCGTCTGGGCGTCATAATGAAGTCAATCTCATTTTTTGTCGAACCGTCGGGGCTCGACCTGGTCCTCTTCCTGTGGGGCCGCTTCTGGAAGAAAGAGTTCATCATAAAGAGTCCCTCTTTCTCCATGAAGTCGGCCAGCTGCTGGCCCCTTGGGTTCCGTTGCCCTATTCCAAATTTCCCTACTTTCAGCTCACCGTTCTCTCTTGTGCCTAGTTTTGCGTTGAAGTCTCCCATTAACACCGTATATTGGGTTTTGGAGAAATGCAATACCTGCATATATATGCAAATAAAATGCCTATTGTCAAACATTTAGATTCAAGTCAATAATAATCTAAAGAATACTGAAGATCTAGGGACAAAATTAAATAAGTAAAATTATTTCTATAGGCTTGATAAAAATTCAAAACAATTATGCATCTGATTTTAAAACTTTGTCTCGCTTTGAGTTGCTTTTTATTAGCATATATAGTGCTCGTGTATGCTCGGAGATTTTATTTTTGACTTTTTATTTTGCAGTAACAAAGTTTCCGGTATCATTTTCATTGGGGTAAAATATCTTTGTCTCCAAAGCCAGTCAATTTGTTAACATTATCATCAGCATCGTAATTGTAACACCCCATTACAAGTCTATTGCTAAAAATAGGCCTGGAAGGCATTTCACAGCACCTGCATCAATCACCTGATTTTTTTTTCGTTTGATTTGTTAATAACCTGACATAAAAAATTAGCTTACTAAAGGCTGATTTTTCAATTATCATAAAAAAGGACTTAAACTAATTTAAAATTACAGTGTTATGAATAAAATAGTTAGCGCGGTGACGCAGGATCCCGCCATGAGTGCCTATGTGTTAGTGCCTACACTTGTAACATTTAAGGGGAATGAAGCTGCTCGCGTCCGTAGGAATTACTTGAATCCTGATTCCCTACACGTATCTCCTGGCTAGTGCTAAACGAGTTGGAGGTAGGTTGGTCCTCTACTAGTGACAGGCCTGGCTGAGGGTTAGTTACCACCCACCTGGAAAAGACATACCGCCAAATGATGTAAATCGTGTTCCGGTATGATGTTAGTCGAAACCCATTTCTTAGCGTTGCGACACTGCCTTTTCTTAGTGTCAGGTGCCGACCGTAAATTGTTGGGGGCCCAATTAATGAGCTAGCCACTTACGAAACGCTGTCCCATCATCTTACGAAAAGTCATGGGATGGCTCCACTATGCCAGTTGGCGACCGGAGAAGAGGGCCTGGTGGCAATTTCCGAGGGGGTTCAGGTGTTCGGTATCTCCATACTAGGTACTATCGATGCTGTGACTCTGTTTGCGTCTATAGGTATTATGTGTGACGCCTCATCCAACTGCCATTTTCTCAACCTATTCACGCCACCATTGATGAAAAAAAGAAAAAAGAAGATTAGGCTTGCACAGTGGTTGCATTCCTTCTCCATCAAAGTGCACCTTACAAACATCCGAAGCATGCAATGTAATCTCAATTCAGTCCACTACCATATTGAGACTGACATTACTCTTGACTGAGACGCAGATCAAACGTCCTCTAGATGCGACGTACCTTGGCTACCCTACCCACACATTGGAGCATAATTTTCAACAGCGCGCTGGAGTCTATGTTTACGTCCGCAACGATATCTGATGTTAGCGTTTCCGTCACCTTGAATACCCCACTTTCTCTACGATCAGGGTATTGATAGACACAGGAATGGATAAAATTATTTATTCTTGTGTTAATCGATCGCACAGCGGTGACCAGAAGACCACTAGGCTATTTGAAATCTCAGTGAAGCCTCTTGGTTCTAAGTCGGTACCCTAATACACATTCGACTTTAATGCTTGTCATCAGGACTGGCTGTTCGCATATCAGAAGACCGTTTACACAAAGAGAGGCGTGGAATATTGACTTGTCGCTGGGGCTGTCCCAGCTTTTACAACAAGCGACTAGGGTACCTGATGTAGATGGGCACAAAGCCAACTGCCTCGACCTTCTACTGACAACCGATGCAGATATTTACGATGTTCAGGTTACCTCACCATTGGGAACTTCTGACCACTGTCTGGTGAAATCTGTGTCATTATATTCCCTACCTAAATACGATTTCCAGTGTGTGCCGCCAGTGTGGCGACATAAGTCAGCAGATTGAGATGAGGTGCGGCATTTTTTGCACCTTATCCTTGGCGGCAAACCTCCTTCTCATCTAAAGATCCGCCGAGCTACGCGGATGCCATAACCGATGTGATAAGTCAAGCGATGGAGTATTTCATCCCCTTTGCTGGTGGTTTGCCTTGGCTGGTGGTGACGTGCCCATTGATTGTTAAGCTCTCCCATGGTTCAACACAGAGTGCGTTTGTGCTAAAAAGTACAAACATATGACGTATTCATATGTTTATATCATATGTATATATCAGTCGTAATTTTACTACCGGTTAGTGCAGTCGCATCATAATGACGTGACGACTCTAATGCCGAACCTACAGTATTTTTGTAGCGTAAGCATACCTACTGCGCAAAAATTATTCGAAATGGCGTGTCAACCTAAGCGCTCCGAAACCGTCGTAGTCCACGAGTTCCTGGCCTTTGTTCAACAAAAATTGGACATCATGGACCAGGTGTCTCTGGAGCAAATACGGATGACAAGCTTCACCGAGGACGAGACCATCCCAGCGAAGAAGGCGTAGCAGATTCAGCCGTGACCCAAATCCGTCTTATCACACGTCACAGGGATGGACGCGGTAAGAAAGACCTGCAAGACATCTTCAGGCTGTTCAATGAGACCGACCCTGATGACATCCCAACTTTCGTCGCGCGTGATCTGAACACGCTGCTTCCCGTGACGTTCGATCACATAGACGTCACCAGATTGTTGAAAGACGTCACCACGTTGAGAGCCGATGTTACCGACATCCATTCCAATTTTGAGGAATCGGAACGAGCCACAACCGGTACCCTCTTGTGGTTGAATGCGGAAGAATGTGAAAATAAAATCAGTTCCAGTGGTGACCCAAGACAAGATTGATAAGGACGAGTTTACTCTTGTTGAGAAGAAACGTCGGTCGCTACCCGTCTGTTACCAGCGTTGGACCGCGAAAATAAACGCGAGTACAACTCTGCGTGCTGTGGAGCCAATCATACAACTCTACATCTCCCGTTTGGACAAAAGTACGTCGGTAGAAGACGTCCTGCATTTCGTGGAATAACGAAGCCGATGCCGCATTGAGGATCCGATCTCTTTACATTTGCAGCGTCTAGAGTCTAATAGGTCAACGAACTTCAAATCCTACGTAATCCAGGTTCCTACAAAACATAAAGAGACATTCCTCGCTCCCGATTTCTGGCCCTCTGGGGTATTATTTCGCCGATACAGGGACGCGCCAAAAAAAAAAGTTCCCTAAATAGTGTTAAGTTATGTCTATATTTTATATATATTTTTAGGTTAAGGTATATATTGCTATGGGCCAATGTTGTTAATTTTGAAGTCCTTGATGCCTAAAATAAAGTTATTGTATTGTATTGTATTGTATTGTATTTATCCTGGGAAGAGAGCCTTTAACCAAGCTGCCAAGTCCTGCAAAAAGGCATTACGGCAAGCCAGTTTTGATAAATTTAAAATTAAACATTGAACGAATAGGTACAAAGCTCTCTGTCATACCATCTGGCAGTAGAGCTTTCTGGACTCTCACCAAAGCGGTCAAGACTAACTTCTGTCGGTCTACGTTGCCTCCGCCGAGAAAACCAGATAGCAGATAGCACTGACGCATGCGCTTAAGGAGCAAGCGGACTTATTTGCTTCTACTTTTGCTGGAAATTTGCGTCTTGACAGTAGCAACAGCGTAGCAACTCAGTTAACTCACTGCGGTACTTCTATGTCAGAGGTCCGTATAACTAACAAGGAGTTTCTCAAAACCTTGCGAAGTCTAGACGTGAACAAACCTGATGGTATACCAGCTATAGTTCTAAAGATCTGTACACCTGAGCTTGTTCCGTCTCTCATTCAGGACTGGAATAGTGCCCATATCTTGGAAACTTGACAATGTGCAGTCTGTGCCTAAAAAGGTAGCTGTACCGACCCTGCCAACTATAGGCCAATTTCAATTACCTCCATACTCTACAAGATTGTGGAGCGTATATTGAACGCCCACTTCATGGCATACATAGAGCAGAATGATCTCCTCAGTGACCGCCAATAAGGGTTTCGACCTTCTAGCGTACGACACTCACATAAGAGGCGAAGCCCTCGAGAACAGTGGTGAAGCACTTGCTGTTTCCCTCGATTATTCTAAATCTTTTGACAGGGTTTGGCACGCTAGTCTATTGGGCAAGTTTTCAGCAACTCAAGTACGGCTAATTGACTGGGTGAAGGACTTTCTGAGTGAAAAATTTCTTCGAGACGTCATCGATGGCTGTTCGCCCTGTCCTATTGCGACAAATGCCGGAGTTCCTCGGGGACTCCAGAGTATCCTCCCGTTCTCTCCGCAACTCTCTTCCTGCTGCATATAACTGATCTGCACATTCCCGGTATCTATGGGTATGCAGACGATAGCACAGTTGTGGAGAGATACACGACTGATCCGGCTACTTGAACCAGTCGCGATCAAATCCAGTCCAAACGAGAGGCTATGGTTGTGCGTGCGCATGTCAATCTCGTGAGATTCAACGCCTCTAAAACACAAGCGTGTCTTTTCACCGCTAAAAGCAGCTTGCTCCCCCTGGCTCCTACTTTCGGGAATGTATTCTTGGAGAACATTCGTCTTTAATTTTAAATTTTACATAACTAAGTCAAATAATACTTTACTCATGCAACCCCGGCGCTGAAACTTTACAAAAAAAAGTGACATTTTTGATTTTAATACCGTACTAAATAACTACACTACGTCGATAAAGAAATCTACGAAAGTGGAGCATATGGACATATTTAATGATATTCCTTAATATATCTTACCTTTATAAAGATTGAAGAAGATCTACCATGGGGAGTGCTCTGAGGAATTGTTCGGATTAATCCCAGCCGCCAAATTTCACGAACGCACATCCTTTTTAAAAGGCCGGAAACGCATCTGCAATTCCCTCCCTGGTGTTGCAGTTGTTCATGGGCGGCGGTAGTCACTTACCATCAGGTGAGCCGCATGCTCGTTTGCGCCCTCTTCTAATAAAAAAAAAGTAACATAACTTTACAAAATAACTTTATAAACTTCACAATGCTACATATAGTAATGATCAGTATTAAAACGATCCAGAAATGTATGCAGATTACTTTCTATTCTCTATTTAAAACAATATAAATACGAGTAGAATATATGCAGGATTTAAATGAAATAAAATATTTTACTACTGTTAAAATATATCAGCAATTTACAAACGAATTCAGTGCAACGTGCTACGTTTTGTTTTAGATTAATGGAACGCGTTTTCACAAAATTTGTTGACCGTTACATATTGAATTACTTCCGGTCATGTGATCAAAACTTTGAGAGTGTCAGCATACTAATAAGCGCGACGGAGTGCAAGGGAGAATATACCAATTTTACTTCAAAAAATTACCCACAGCTTCACGTGTTGCAACTTGCTAATTGATGGATGAGGCTCTCGGAAAAGACTGATGGTGGAGAATCAAAAAGATGCTATCCAAGTATAACTGACTCGTGTTTGAGTGTATGAGTACATCATTACCCGTGCGAGGTTATCAGCTCTACTCCCACCAACCCGGCTGTATAGCGGCGTTAGAATTGGTTGATCTTCGTAATAATTGCTAGCTAAAGAATTTTACAGGACTCCGTTCTATTTCAAGGTTTCTTAAGCCTTGAGACAAGTAGTTATGTTCAAAGCGTACCGCGGGCTGTGGCTAATTCGTGCGTTTCCATTCGAGCTACCTGTATGACGAAAGAATGTGAGAGTAAAAAAAATTAAATAATTAATTTAAAAAATGAAATACTACACTGGAAAAGAAAAGCAGACTGAAGACTTTTGTTTATTATTTCTTATAAATATCGTAGTCTGGTGAAGTCGAATCCCACAAAAACAATTCAATCAATCACATCAAAACAGACTCCATTGTTCACACGGATTACACAACAGACTATATTTTTTATTTATTTATTTATTTATTTAAAACTTCATATACACATGTGGTATATAGGCGGACTTAATGCCTAAGGCATTCTCTACCAGTCTACCTTGGGATGATGCAGAGATATAATGAAGTAGGAGTAATAAAAAGGTAATATGTTAATACTAAACTAAAATAACAAAAAAAAATTGTAGCACATCGAAATAAAATACATAAGATGTAAATGGTAATAAAAAATATAATATATATATAGATACTTATAAAATAAATTATGATAATAATAATAAGATAATAAAAATGTATATTACTTAAGTACATATTAAAACATCAGATGTATGTAAACTCATGAAGATATACAATTATAGACATAATCAAATAAAATATATATATTTATATATAAAATATATATAAACTATTACTATGATGAATCAGCCAATTTATTAGTTAAGTATTCCCGAACCTTCATCTTGAACGCGTAACGATTGCTAGCCGTCCTGATTTCGAGAGGTAGTGCGTTCCAAAGGAGAATAGATTGAATGTGGAAAGAAGAATGAAGAAGTCCAGAGCTATGGGAGGGACATAGGAGAAGAAGATTGTTCGTAGAGCGGAGGTTTCTCTCATGACTAGCGCTAAGCAACTGAAAGTATGGAGATAAGTAGGAACAGGAAGTTGGAGACATCAGGATAGAATAAAGGGTAGTGAGTGCACGCAAACTACGGCGTTGACGAATAGGTAACCATTTTAATTGAGATCGATACGTGGATACATGGTCATACTTTCGAAGATTGAAAATGAATCGAATGCAGTTATTCAGAAGACGGTCATATTTATTGAGAAGATCTGCATTCAGGTCGAAATAACACACATCACCATAGTCGATTAGGGGAAAAATTAAGCTTTGCACAAGCATTGCTTTGATTGCAGATGGCAGAAAATTTTTTAGGCGATAGAGAGAACGCAGGGTACCGGTAACTTTCTGGCTAACGGTCGTTGCTTGGTCTTTCCAACTCAAAGTAGAATCAATTAATAAACCTAGATCCTTCACAGTAGAACACAGTTGGATCTCAGTACTATTAAAAAACATAGGAGGTAAAGCTACCGTTTTCAATCTATGAATCATCCGACGGCTACTAATTATTATGGCCTGACACTTCGAAGGGTTGACCATTAGGCCAAACCTGTCAGACCAGTTCTTAATATACTCAAGGTCCCTGTTAATTATATCCACCGCTGTAGAAATATTGTCAATACTCGCTTGTGTGTACAGTTGCAAGTCATCGACATACAGATGATACGCAGACTGAAGGTCTTGGGTAATGAGATTAATAAATATAGAAACAACAACGGAGATAATATGCCGCCTTGAGGAACACCAGCATGTAAGTAAAGCCAGCTAGATGATAGCTCATCGATGCGAACCGACTGCTGGCGACCTCGAAGATATGATGAAAACCAATCCAGTGCTTCGGGTGAGACCATTGAAAGGGAAAGGATGGAAATTAGAAGGTCATGACTGATGCTATTAAAGGCGTTCGAGAAGTCAACTAAAACCAACACAGTGACTTTAGTATCCTCTATGCCTGCCCTAATATCACCAGTTACTTTCAGGAGTGCGGAAACGGTGCTATGACCGGGCCTAAAGCCAGACTGCAAGGGACTTAGTAAGTTATGACAGGAGATAAACTGCGAAAGTTGCTTGTGGACACAGGCCTCAAGGACCTTGGATAAGAAGGGAAGGATGGATATAGGTCGGAAATGATTGGGTAGAGTGGGATTTGTGATCTTTTGTAATGGAATAACGTAAGCCTTACGCCACAAAGAAGAAAAGTCACCAGAATCCAAGGAGAAGTTAATGATGTGCGAGATAACAGGGAGGATGTGGTCAAGTATAAAGATAATCATCCGTCGGCTGATGTTGTCGCAACCTACAGCATTAGATTTAATGGATAGGATTGTCTTCTTGATCTCATCCATAGCTACTGGAGAAAATTGAAAGAGATCAATATCGGGACGAGGTTAAGTGTTCAATAGTAAGACGCTTGGTCTGGTGATCAAGAGGACTGTTGGAGACAAAATGAAAATTAATATCATCCAGACCAATCGTCTTCTGAAACTCACAACGTTGTCGTTTACCGATACCTAAGGTTCCAAGGAACTTCCAGATATTAGCAGGGGAAGAAGATGAGATGTTACTAAGAATAAATCGGAATAAAAATTTTTCTCGCTTACACAACAGAGTATATTTTGCTCGCCATGCGACGGCGTCTCCACTTATTGTACCCCGAATTTAGACAGCCGCTCGTTGCGAGGCTGCTTTTATGGATTCCCTAGTTCAGAAGTTACTATATCCCGCGTGCAAAACGGTCACCGATGTCGTAATGAAGTCACACGTCGATCAAAGTGTTGTTGCGGTACAGTAGGGTTAGACGGTTCGATTTTCTACGAAACTTAAAGAATACTATAACTCAATAAATGGCATGGTAATGACGATGATTCACGTGACAGTCACGTGTCAACACACACACGTGAATACAACGTATATTCAAACATAAAGCATTAGTCGTTAACATGGTACATAATATTAAATAAAATAAATGTACTACGACAAAAGTTACCTTACTTTTATAAATATAATAGGCATCTGCTCCGGATTCGCACGGGTGATTTCTAGATCTCGACGACAGTGCCACCTACTGGATCCATATGTCAATCTAATCAGGGACCCATTCAAACACACTCAAAAATTTTATCAACATCGTTTGAACCGTTTTTGACTTTTAGCAAGACTAACGTACATCAATTTATTTTTATACATAGATATTACACATAACTATTCTTAATAGATAAGCAAACTAAAGTCTAGCTGTAAAAGTGAATGCCGATGGTCAGTTAACATTATACTCGATTGAGAATCAAACTATAGATGTGTTATCAGAATCACCACTGAGAACTATGCATGCACTGTAAAGTGGTCTCCGTATCATGACACCCGACATACGATATACTCGTAAGTTTATTAAATACTAGCTGGCCAGGCAGACGTTGTTCTGCCCTTTCCGACGCTGCTTCCTATAAAAAAATCCATAAAATCGCAATAAAAAAATAAATGTCACGCAATTAAAGCTCGCTTATCGGGATAAAATGTATCCTATCTCTCAAGTTGGACCAAACTGCACACAGTGTGCAAAATTTCATTGAAATCAATTCAATAACTTAGGAGTTCATCGCGGACAAACAATGTGACACGTAATTTTTATATATAAAGATTAGTTGCATATATTTGATTGATTACAATATATTGCAGATTGTTTTATGCAGGTAATCCGTGAGGTTGTCTTTACATAGTTAAGCCGACCGATTCTAGCTGCAGCCTGACTCTAATACGTTTAATATTTTTTCTGATATTATAAAACTGAAGGGCCAATATTTAAAGAAAATATCAATTTTGTCATATGTTTGCGTTATAGTGGCAGAGTAGGAGAATTCATCACCATTTCTTTCCGGAGTTATAGTAAGAGGCGAATATAGGATATGCCAAAAAGATCTTATGGCTTCCGATAGATGGCGGTATAACTAAAATACTTAAATCGGCGATGGGTGGCAGCGTCAAAGGTGCAATACGTTTGGCAATTGTCAACTAGCCTGACAAGCGTGACGATAAAGGCTAATCCATATTACTTTTGGAGAGGGCCATGTCTAGCAGTGAACTTTTACAGACTTATGATGAAGAATATAAAGAATTTAATCTATTAAAAATATTTTATTTGTTATATTTAGTGAAAATAATACTGAACTTTAGAAGCAAAATAGATTCCAGTTTCAATCAGTACCGTATTAAGGCAGTAAAATTTTAGGGGACCATTGCCAGAGCTCACAGTACGCTATTAGATATTTTATGTATGTATATGGACTTTTTTTATTGTTCTTTTTAAATAATAAATAACTACATGTAACTGAATTTACATAACTACCTATTGAAGTATATGTAGATAACTCATACTATAAAAAATAGTGTAGTGTAGGCAGGAATGTATTTCTTGTTATGAAATTTCCTATGAAAAATGAAAGCCCAGACTTAAGAAACGATTAAGTGGAAATTATTTTAATATTTTTAATTTTTAAATCGGTTTCTGCATTTTATTAAAAACTTTGTTTTATTTCTTATGTTTATATAACAGTTAACATCCCTATGAAATTATACCCCTATACTACAGCCCAGTGAAAACCAAAAATCTCTAAGGTTATCTAAGCTATTTACTAGTCGAAAGGGACGATCAACATTATCTCAAAACGTACAACGATTCTGAATAAATTTCAATCACATCCAATAAATCGATTAAAATGTATAATGCATATCACAGAAACTCAACCTTAAATACTAAAATGAAATGTCTCGTTTAAAGTAAAAGGGTATTTAAACTTCATCAATAGGGGGTGCTTTAAACTTCATCTCCATCATACGATACATCGGAAAGAAAGCTTCACCTTGGATCTCACTCTATTTCGTAGTAAACGGCTGGTATAGTTCGTTGGGAGATATTTCATAGTTCTAAAGATGATATCGCTTAATTTTTTTATAGGATTAGAATGACAAACGAGCTCACAGTCCACCTGATTGTAAGTAGTTGCTGTGGTCCATAGACATCTACATCTATCTTCGATTACGTATCAAAATGCAGATGGGTTGTCAACCCTGAGGACTAAGATGGAATGCCTCGTTTCCAGTAAAAAGGGTATACGGTTCTCTACACTTACCATACCAAATACAGCAGCGTTAAGCTGCTATTTTACGCTGGTATTCTGTGAGAGCGTGGTCCTTCCGCGGTCGAGCCAACCCATTTGTACTACAACTCTATAATAATAGAATATCGGGGCATCCTGAGCACCCACGCTCAGGAAGAGTAAGATAGCATGGTTGTGGATGCTCAGTGAGGGATTCTCCGACAGCAGGGTGCTGTTACCCTCCTGGAGTAATTTTTTATTTGATTCTGCTACCATGTTTAAGTAGGGGGGGGGGGGGGGGGGGGGGGATTGGACCATAGTCTGAAATATTAGTCTGCCAAATTATTTATTCCTTATAGCATATCAAAGTCCGGTGCTGGGCGTAACTCCCCATAGCATGCCTCATAGGGCAAGCGCAATTTTTTCTGGTTGTTATTTGGAAGATTCTCCTGCTTATGTTCTGATTAGATTCCCTCTGTCGCCTCTTACAACATCCATTGTTGATGTAGGTACATTATCTAAATATATAAGAACAAACACAAGCTAGTTATTTCAATTACTCGATTCCAAAGAGTCAGTAATTTCTTCAGCTTTTACAATAAAATCTCAAGAAATGGTCTATCAAAGAGTATAAAATTTTTATGAAGCAAATTGTATAATAAGACTTAATATACTACTAAAGAATACATGATTAATGTTAATCCATAATTGAGTAAGTCGATAGCTACCATGCTGTTGCTAAATTTCACATTTAATTGTATAAAATATTATAATGTAAGTTAATGTTTTAAAAAGGTCTCGCTAGGTTTTTTTGCTGATTTTTCCCAAGACATAGGTTTTTCCAAACCAGTGGTAAAACGTCAATGACTTCCCACATGTATTTTTGTAATCTATATTGAATAAAAATGATTCTATTCTGTTTCAAATGAATATTCTTACACCGCCACTATACGGTTAACTTAAGTACGATCCTTCTTTATTTTCTCGTGTTATTTTATTTACCTAACCAAATTTCGATCAGCATATTATGAAGCTAAAGCATGTTGTGCTTAATTATTCAGTACGTATATGACGGACACACGGCCCGCCTCTACGCTCGAATAAGACAAGCTTTTGGCACCGGTAAAAAAGGAATTAAATATGTGTTTAATAATGTTGTATATTTTAACAGTATATTCGCTGATATGTAATATAAAATATGTTGAGGGGTATAGAGAACCAATAATACAATTAAAATCTGCGAGGCATTCTATATTAGTCCTTTGATGTGATAAATAATCTGTAGCCTTCTTTGTTTATAGTTGTTCACATGTGTCCGTTTAATTCATATGAGAAAAGATAAACTTTTCTGCCTAAGTGTCCATCTGAGTAGGCACCAACCTCACACCTATTCCTGCCTCTGTTAGTAGTACTAGCATTGCTTTACTCTGGTCTGAAGCGTATAAAAGACCAGTATAATTAAAGACTGTACGGCGTACGTTTACTTTTATTAAAAAAAGCCTGTAAAAACCTACCACTGGAAATGGGCCTCACACTGTAGGCCTTAATCGCCACACTTGGCTGGCGGTTGGATGTTCGTAATACCATAGGTACCGCACGTTTGACGTAGCTTCCAGTAGCCGTTTTCATATTTTACTTATGGCATACTGGAAAGTTAATATCGCCCTTATAGAAACCATGAAATTTTCTTTCATTTTCACACGTCTACGAGACGCCACCTACTTTCTTACACCAACACCACACGATAGAAAATGTAAAATAGGGGTAAATTAATGAGAAAACTGTTTAATAAGTGCTTTTCTTATCTCGTTAGAGACAATTTATTTCTTGCCTCAATGTGTATTAAAACGCTTTAGAGAGAACGAGCATTTACGAGTAAAATGGAGAAGTCATTCATTAAAGTGAAATAAATTGCTCAATATTTTGCTGCAATTTTGAACTAAATTCCGCTTCAATTTATTTCCGCAAGATTTTTCTTCCTTTCACTACGGAATTATATCTGTCGACCGGATTCTTAGTGAATTTATAAGGAAAATGAAACTAGAGAAAATGAACGTTAGCGCATTTAAACTGTATCAATCACCCCGTCAAATAGTTTTGGATTTTGTTCAGTAGACTTTCACAATGGAAGTTAAGTATTCTTATGCTTTTCTGTTTTTTATGCGTTTTAATGTTATGGTTAAGAAGTAAGGATTTAAAAGTTGTGTGTGTACGCAGCACACTCGCAATGCTTCCCCCTTTATAAAAAAGAAGAAGACAAGAAAAAACTTAAAACTATATTAACTCTTGTTATTGCACTGAGGCGCAGGGCTGTACGGCGACCCCCGCGAAGGAAGCGGGCGCCGCGGCGGGCACGGGCGTATGCTGCAGACTGGCGCTAGAGGCGCCTATCATCTGACCCATATTCTGGCCCGACATCGGAACGCTGGCAAAGAAAACTTGATGACGAAGCCATTTATTGAACTTCTTATTAAATTTTACCCAAATAGTATACAATATCATTATGTTGGGGTATCTATAAAGTTTTCTCATCTGATTGGGCAGTATAAATATATAATTGTAAATGAAAATGGTAAAAATACATTAATATCAATAAATTAAATAAATACATAAAAAATACATAAATAAATAAAAACCCAACCAGATGTAAACCCTCGGCAGGGGAGACCAAACGGCCTATGGTTAGGGGGAAAGAACGAAAAGGAAAGAAACTGGCGGACGTTGCGGTCGGTATCCAGGAGCACCGCCTACTGCATTTGAGCCTGGAGCGATCCGTCACGAAGTCCCAGTAGCCTCAGATGACACGAAAGACTGACTGGGATTAACCCGTTCGCAGAAACGACCACAGGAATAATTTCGGTCGGCAGACCACCCCACATGTCGGTCACCTCGTAAGCCAGGTCCAGATATCTTGTGAGCTTATCTGTTTCGGCTTTCAAGAGGTTCTCGTCATAAGTAATAGTAATGTTGACCAAAAATATCCTTGACTGTGCCCGATCCATCAGCACAATATCAGTCTTATTTGCAAGAATAGTCCTGTCTGTGATGATGGCCCGGTCCCAGTAGAGCCTGACGCAGCCATTTTCGAGCACGGCTTCCGGCAAGTACTTATAATACGGCAGTTTCCAATCCGCGATACCGTATTTCAGAGCGAGCTCCTGGTGCAGAATTCTGGCTACTAGGTTGTGTCTGTGCAAATACTCAGAGTTAGAAAGCGCCGAACAACCGGAGATGACATGTCTAAGTGACTCGCCGGGATGGTGACAAGCTCCACAGATGTATTTCCTATAGTAGTTGGTCTTAATAACCTGAACCTGTATCGCACAGACCAAACCCTCGGTTTCCCCAAAGAGGTCACCAAAACGTAGCCAGTGGAGGGAGGCAGCTGTGTCTACGAAAGGCTCATGTAGAGCCTTGTAGAAACTCCCGTGGAGCTCCTTCTCCTTCGATACGCTCTCCCGTTCGAAAATACTCTGTACTGCCATTGCTCATTGGCTAAGGATGGAGGAGTAAGCCCTTTATCACACGAAATGACGTCTCTGTAGAATGGATCATCCGATCTCGCCAGAAAGTAGTTACGGAGGCTGCGCAGCTACTGAGAGCGCTTTAAAAGCCGCGCCCACCATGTTTCCGGGGCAAGTACAGACTCATTACTGACTATCTCGGGTGATGGATCCTGTGAGATGTAATAAAAGTGCAGACTTTTCTATCCAGAGCGTTCAGTTTGGTCTGAGTCCACCTGAGTATGCCGAGGGTATATATGAGGACAGGCATGACCCAATCGTTATATGCGTGTGTCTTATTCACGCCCGACAAAAGACTGTTGAGCAATTTTGTCAAGCGTGCATAAAACATATCGTAAACTGACTGTTCCATATCCGCCTCAACGATACCTATGTTCTGTGACATACATAAGTATCGGTATGTTTCAGCCTCGGTAAGGTCCTTATGTTGATAGGCATAGATAAATCTATGCCCTCAGAGTTAGCGACTATTATTATTATTATATATTATATATTTTTACGTGGTAGAGCTATGCTGCAGCTATATTAGTAGTAGATATAGTCTATAATTGTACCACGAATGGGTCGGCTCGACCGGGGAAGGAACACGCTCTCACAGAATACCTGCGTAAAATAGCAGCTGTACATTGGTGTGTTTCGTATGGTGAGTGTAGAGAACCGGAAACCCTGTTTACGGGAAAAGAGGCATTCCATCTTAGTCCTCACGGGTGACAACGCATCTGCATTTTGATTCGCAAACGAGGATAAATGTAAATGTCTATAGGCCACAGCAACCACTTACCATCAGGTGGTCTTATAGGATAGAGTGACAAACAAGCACACAGCTTGTTTGACACTCTATCCTATAAAAAAATATTATTATTATTATTTATTGCTAACATAAAACTGGATATTATAGCCATATTTGAAAATTTTCCACTTTATTCTCTACAGTATTCTGAGCTTGAGAAACAATAACTGATTTTTCTTGATAATTACCCATAGTAAAAATCGTTAAAAATTTCGCAATAATGCTTCTGCAAAGGAAATATATTAAATGAAACGAAATACAATATAATTAAACAAACTACCTAAACCTAAATGAAACTGCAGTACACGCAAAATACAAAGCACAATACAACTAAAATTACATTCAACTTAAATAATGTAACTTGAATATGCTGAATGAAAATATTCTGCACCTTACATACACACCTAATACTTTCACGTCCATAGTAACTTACCTGATTGTTATTTAAACATGTGCAACTAACTTACATTAAATCTTGAAGGTAACTTAATGCGACCACTCTGCGTTGCTTTCACGCTTATCGGGTTGCTAGAGCCGGGCGACGACGACGTCACCGGCGTGGGCGGCGGTAACGAGGTAACATCCGCTGCGTTGTCAGCGTTACTGCTGCTTGGCGTTGTTATGTTACCATCGCATTCCTTTAACATATATGCAGGCTTAAATCTGTCAATTGAAATATGTACTTGGCTATCGGTTAGTTGAATTAGGTAAATTTTTAAGTACTTTTTACCACGCGATATGGACCGTCGTAGGGTGGTTTCAAAAGTTTACGTATTGAATCTTCCCTAACAAAGACATATTCACAGTTACGTAAGTCTTTGTGCACAAAAAAACTTTGACAGTTACGTGAATTGTCAGATGTAGGCTTATAACTATGAATGGTATCTCTAATCTTATCTACTAAACAATAGTCGTTGACGTTACGGTCGTTCGGAGAGCTGTCATAAAAGTCTCCTGGTTTTGTCCGAAAGATAACTCGGCGGCGCTAACCCCTGAGTCGTTGCGGCCGGCCGCACGAAGACCCAGTAAAAATAGGCTTGTATAACATAGGTATAACCAGTTCCTTCAACAAAATATTATCGGTATTTAAACCAGACGTAACATTCGTAATATAAATGTCGCTACGCTGTTCGTTTGCAATGTCATCGAAATTTCAACTGTTTTAAATTTCGACGACGTCTTCGACGCGTGATGAGGTTATATTTTTTATATTTTAGAAGCTGACTCCATAAGGGTCCCTATGGGTTACCATATTGAAAGATTGCATAACTTTTATGAAATATTTATTATAGAGGAGCGCGCAATACAGTTGGTGGGCAACTAGCTACTAACTGACTGAAATGCTTTGTACTAAGTAGAGAGGTACAACATTACAACATTACTAAGTATACATATATGTGGTAGATAGGTACCACATATATGTATACTTAGAACTTACTTACTTAGCACACCTACAATGGTATTTAATTATCTTAAATCTCAACAACCTATCCAATCCAGGCGAAGCCAGGGCGGGTCACTAGTAATTATAAAAAAGCGATTATTAATGGAATCAGTTGTAACTTTAAACTAGGCGTTTAGGTATGGCGCTTATTCACACCAGGTAAGACACATTATTTTTTTACGCAGATCTTTGCAAATCGATTTTTATCATCTTTACAAACGTTATTGCAGCACTATTTGACTGTGATTTTAATGAAATTTACAATTATACTATACACTCAAATCAATAATAATGAAGCTCTAGGGACAAAATGTAATAAGTGAAATTGTTTCTACAGGTTTAATAAAACTATAAGCTATTATGCATCTGATTTTAAAAATTTGTCTCGCATTTAGTTTTTTGTTATTAGCATATCTAGTGCATATTAGCTTGTGTATGCTCGGAGATTTTATTTTCAGCGTTTTCTTTTGCAGTAACAAAGTTTCCGGTGTCATTTTCATTGGACTTAAGATGTCTTTGTCTCTAAAGCCAGGCGTTTTGTTAATATCATCATTCATTATTAGTCCACTACTGAACAGAGGTCTTCCCTGAGTAGTTCACTCAAAGCATGGTCCATAGCTAGTATAGTAATGACATGACATAATGAATACATTAACTAACTAAAAGCCTATGTTTCAATCATCATATATCAATATACATACGATAAAATACAACATAAGTAAATTAAAAATTACAGTGCTATTAATAAAATAGCTTATCGTGTGGTGACCATGAAAAAAAAATCCAATCATACAGAAAGTCGATTGATTCAGGTGGCTTCGGAATCACAGGGCTTCACGCTGCTTTCCATCGCCTCTGTTTCAGTTTCACTCTATCGCCACTTATGACACCCATTAGATGATACGTGCTAGTGGTTTTTTTTTTAATTTTAAATGTACTATAAAAGTAAAATTAAACCTTTTTGACAGGACTGGACCAGTTTTGACAGTACTTTCACTGACAGATAGCTGATATAATGCGTAACTTAGGCTACTTTTATTTCAGAAAAGGAATTAGGGTTCTGTGCAAAATAATTAAAACCTATGAAATCCAATGGTAATAAATTCAACGCCGACAAAGTTGCGAGGAACAGCTAATACTGCAATAAAATGAGTACAGAAATCTAGGCCAGCTCGGCTATAGATGCAGAACGTAAATATAGCCTATAGCGCTGGATTTTAGGTGGTTCTATAACTTTCGTGTGAATCGGTGTGGGGGTTTACGTGAGCTGATAGGAGTTATCCCCAGTTTGTTAGAATTTTTAATTTAGTTTTTATCCACATTCACACGTCCGAACTATGTAAAGTTTTCCTAACGTATAAAGAACATGTGGCAATACAATAATTTCATAACTATAGCATTGTATTCTCATTGGAATCATCAGATCTTATGTCAATGGGTGTAGTTTTGGTTTCTTTAAATTCTAATTTTTATAGTTTTCCATTAGCGTTGACGATAGTAGAAATTCAACTTGGATAAACCTGCAGTTCTTCAATTCAAACACAAATGTTAAATTTCGCTTTGCTTTTAATGACTAACATGATCTATATAATTCAACGACTTTCCATGCAATTACCCTCGTAACCCGTAGCTTCTCTTAATTGGTCGTGACGACATACCTGACCCCGATAATTATTTCTTCTATTCGTGCGGCAGATCGTAATGCAAAAAATTATTTTGTCTTTATTGTTGGCAAAATTAATTTCCATGTGCCAGTGCTTTTACGAAATGTACATTCTGGTGGTAGTTAATGTAACTATTTTTCAAGTGGTCGCGGTTTCGAACCCCGGTTCGACGCTTAAGAATTAGGCTACTGTCGCTTCTATAGTTGAAACAAAACACTAATAAAGCTTGTTTAAAAATACATATTAAGATGAAATGATGATGATTTAGTTCTCATAGTATAACTACGCAACAGCAATTAATATATTATTGCTAACTACCAATCCGCCCTGGTTTCGCCTGTGTTGGCGTCATTTAGATTTAAGATATTCGTCATAGACCTATTTTAATTTAATTTATAAATTTTTCGATTTAAAAAAATCTCTATAAGCGCGCACAGGCAGACAGACGGTCAAACAAAAATTATGGAAATGGTTTTCATGTCTTAATGTCATGCAAATAGCCCTCTAAGCTCAATATAGGGCGGTTGTTTCGATATTGCAGACAGACACTTAAATTTTATTTCTATATGTATAGATAAAACAGTTCGCTAACACATCGATAAATTATTGAAAGTGATAGTGGTAGAATATTAATCTTCAAAAGCACATGCACAACCCCCTAGTAAAATTATACCTGAGCGTAATGCAGTGTATAAATTTTCGCAAAACTTTGGTATAAACTAAAATTTATTCGCTGAATTTTATGACCATACTATTTGTAAGTGCTTTAGCTAAACAAAGTGTAGTTGTGTATTTCTTTAAAACAAGTAGTACATTTACTGGCGACCGTATAACTATCGCGCAAAAATATATTATATTCGTAGGTTTTGTGTTTGCTTTTAATGTACGACAGGGCTAGAAGTTTTAAGACTTTTTTTATGAGACACTGGACATTTATAATTAATTATGAAAAAACATTTACAAGTAGAATTACAAAAGTTCCATTTTTAAATTCCCCTCCATCTAATTTTGTACGAGCTGAATTAAAATATAGTGTTCCATTGAAAAATCTATCAGCGTTAGGAACATTTTCGCGGGATGATTTTAAACAGTTTCATATGTCGCCTGAAACCGGAGGAATCGGTTGATAGATTTCAAATGACATTTATGAGTACAGGCTCTTATAAGAAAACCGTTTACAAATTGATTTTCCGTTTGTAAATTTCAGCACGTACAATAACTAACTTTGGGAAATGAAGAATAATATGGTTGAATCTGACGGCCATTATGTAAGGAAACGTAGCTGCAGTGAAACATCAAACTGAAGATAATAAGAGAATTATGCATGAAGAGATAAATCACTTACTGCAGATTAGACGGGGAAGCATTTTAGAGTTTTACAAGTACACCTTCACGTGAGGAGGATAGATTTGTGTTGGGTTGCACACAAATTCGCCGATGGTCAGAAGCAGGCCCTTATGGAATAGTGTAGTGCTATGATGTGCAATTTGAAGCAGATTCGTCTTGTTGTGTTTATGATATTATTAGGGATTAATATTCATTTATGAATACGTTCTACAAATGAAACGCCAGTCGATGGTGCTCTTATTTAAAAAAAAAATGTTTTTTTTTATTTTGTACTCATGTACGAAATGAAACTTATTTACGACATATCATTCTTCTTTTATTTTATATTTTACCTAACTAGGTTAAATAATAGTATACTCATGCAGATCCGGCGGTAAAACTTTACAAGAAAACGTGACGTTTTTAACTTTTGATGTCGTACTAAACTTCTTCACTACGTCGATAAAGAAGTTTCACTTCAAAAATTTATTAACGTCCTCCGTATGGTAGCGTATGGACATATTTAATGTTATTATTTAATATATTATCCAAACTTTATAAATTCTACAACGCCACATATAGGTAATGATCAGTAATAAAACGATCTAGAAATGTATGCAAATTACTTTCTATTTTCTATTTAAAACAATATAAATACGAGTAGAATATATGCAGGATTTAAATGAAATATTTTACTACTGTTAAAATATTTCAGCAATTTACAAACAAATTCAGTGCAACGTGCTACGTTTTGTTTTAGATTAATGGAACGCGTTTTCACGAAATTTGTTGACCGTTACATATTGAATTACTTCCGGTCATGTGATCAAAACTTTGAGAGTATCAGCTTACTAATAAGCGCGACGGAGTGCATGGGAGAGTATACTAATTTTACTTCTAAAAATTACCCATATTCATATGGTGCAACTTGCTAATCGATAGACGAGGCTCTCGGAAAAGACTGATTGTGGAGAACCAAAATGATGCTATCGAAGTATAACTGACTGATGTTTGAGTGTATGAGTACGCTATTACCAGTGCGATGTTATCAGCTCTACGCCCACCATCCCGGCTGAGACAAGTACTTATATCCTGAGCGTACCGCGGGCTGCGGCAAATTCATGCATTTCCATTTGAGCTACCTACATGACGAAAGAAAGTGAGACTAAAAAAAATTAAATAATTAATTTAAAAAAAGTAAAAAGTAATTCACTACAAAAGAAAAGCTGAAAACCTTTGTTTATTATTTCTTATAAATATAGCAGTTCGGTGAAGTTGGATCCCACAAAATTAATTCAATCGATCACATCAAAACTGACTGCATTGTTCACACGGCTCACACAACAGACTTTATTTTTCTCACTTACACAACAGAGTATATTTTGCTCGCAATGAGGCGGCGTCTCCATTTATTTATTTATTTATTTATTTATTTATTTATTTATTTATTTATTCTTTATTGCACCAAATATTTGTACAGAAGGCGGGCTTAATGCTATATGGCATTCTCTACCAGCTAACCTTGGGAAGAACAGAGAGTGAGTTTGAGCAGTTAAGTTGTCATGATATAATACAGTTCAAATATATACATGCAACACATACATAAAATATATATATATATATATATATATATATATATATATATATATATATATATATATATATAATTCATATACATATATAAATAAATTCACACATTAATACATATATATCTCAATAAATGTATATATAAATAACTATAAACATATAAAATAAATTGACTCAACTTTGTTGTCTACGGATATGCTCATATAGTTTTCTTTTAAAAATATTTTTGGCAGGTATTGTTCGCAGATCAACAGCCAATTAGTTCGAGAGGATTTTTTTTATAGGATAAGGGTGACAAACGAGCACACAGTCCACCTGATGGTAAGTGGTTGCTGCGGCCCATAGACATCTACATCTATTCTCTGTTACAAATCAAAATGTAGATGCGTTGTCACCCGTGAGGACTAAGATGGAATGCCTCATTTCCAGTAAAAAAGGCCTCCGACCACCTGCACTCACCAAGCGAAACGCAGAGGTATACCTCTACTTCACGCTGGTTTTCTGTGAGGTCGTGGTACTACCCCGGTTCGAGCCGGCCCATCCGTGCGACAGCAAAAGCTGCCGCGTGGCTCTACCACTGTTACGAATAGGAACATATTCTTTATGTATTTTTGGTAACCCATATAAAATGGGTGTTTGAGGATTCATTGGAACAAGATTGCTCCGAGATAAGTTGTGATCGGGAAAAACATATGATGACTGTTGTATACATAACTTAATATCCGAAGTAAACTTTTTGGTTGGGTCAGATTCCAATAGCTCAAAGTCATCACCTTGGATAACATCGTTAACTTTCTGGCTGTACCCACTACTCTCCATAATAACAACAGTATTGCCTTTATCGGCTTTAGTAACAATAAGTTCGTTTTCCCTTATTCTCTGCTTTAGGGACTTAAAAACAGGGAACTCAGGATTGAAATGGGAAGACGCGGGAACAGCCCGAATTTCATTAGCTACCAAACTTTAAAGTCTTACATACGTGTAATAAAGGGCTGCGGCTGTGTGTGCTGGAACAGTTAGAGATATTAAAAAGTAATAATAATACCGTTGCATTGCTGAATGAACAAACAAATGTTACTAACTCACCTCTCTTAAATATCTTTAAGCCTGCTCTCTAATAATAGAGAGCCTCGCAATATGGTCGTTTGTCACCCTCACGGTGTTCGGCGATTGGTTGCGTGGTTAGAGGGTAGGCGTTGCGCGGCGGTTTGTTTTTAATTTTACAAACGGCTGCGTAAGTCCAGCGGTGATTGGTCGCATGTTTTATCGCATGACGCAGTCGCCCGCTCCTTAAGTAGAGAACAGTTGCGTCATCGGTCTGTATAAAAGGCATTTGTTTTGGCTCACCGCTCACTTAGCGGTTAGCCACCGTAGAGTCTATTTCACCTGAGGATGCCTCGTGTAGAGGCGAAACACGTGTCGTATTATCGTCAGTGTTGTGTCTTGCCTAGTGTAGTGGTGTTGGGAGTAGCGGTGCTGGGATTAGTGGTGACGGGGATAGTGCACGCAATTGAGGGAGGGCGGGAGGTGCTTTTTATACTAGGTAAGACACATCATTTTATTTTATAACGCGGATATTTGCGAAGTAAATTTTTCTAAAAGCTTTTATAAAATTAGAAATAGCTTGGTAGCGATCACCTCATTTCCAGGGGTTATTATCGTCTATAAATTCTTTAATATTATAATAACCCTTTTTATACAAACTTAGTTTAATAAAAATTTTGAACTTTAAGCGGGTCAAATTTTGTATATTTTGTGTATTACACTTAAGTATACATAAGGGATAAGCGCACTAAAGTCTAGCTGTAAAAGTGAATGCCGATGGTTAGTTAACGTTATACTCGATTAAGAATCAAAATATAGATGTGTTATCAGTATCACCTCTGAGAACTATGCATGCACTGTAAAGTAGTAAGTATCCGTTTCTCGACACCTGACATACAAAATAAAGCACTATTTTCTTATAATATATTATATTTGATTGATTATTATATATTGAGGGTTGTTTTAAGCTGGTAATCCGTGAGGTTGTCTTTACATGGTCAAGCCGACCGATTCAAGCTGCAGCCTGACTAATACGTTTAATATTTGTTCTGATATTATAAAATTGAAGGGCCAATAATAAAATAAAATATCAATTATGTCATATGTTTGCGGTATAGTGGCAGCGTAAGAGAATTCATCACCGTTTCTTCCCGGAGGTGTCGTAAGAGGCGAATATAGGATATGCCAAAAAGATCTTATGGCTTCTGATAGACAGTGGTATAACTGAAATACTAAAATCGGCGATGGGTGACAGCGTCAAAGGTGCAATACGTTTGCAATTGTCAACTAGCCTGTTAAACGTGACGATTAAGGATAATCAAATTTACTTTTGGAGAGGGCCATGTATAGCAGTGAACTTTACAGACTGATGATGAAGAATATAAAGATTTTTTTTTCTATTAAAAACGATTTTTATATGCGATTTTACATTTAGCGAATGAAAATAATACTGGACTTTTGAAATAAAACATAGAATCCAGTTTCGATCAATACCGTATTAAGGCAGTAAAATTTTAGTGGACCATTGCCAGAACTCACAGTACGCTATTTGATATTTTATATATGTACATGAACTTATTATTATTCCTTTTAAATAATTAATAACTACATGTAAGTGAATTTACATAACTATTGAAGTATTTGCAGATAACTCGTACTATAAAAAATATTGCAGTTTAGTTAGGAATGTAATTCTTGCATACATATTATTATGAAATTTCTTACGAAAAATTAAAGCCTTTAGAAGCTATTATGTGGAAATTATTTAAATATTTTTAATTTTAAATTGGTTTAGATTTAAATCGGTTTCTGCATTTTATTAAAAACTTAATTTTATTTCTTATGTTTATATCTTAGATTATTGATAAGTCATCGCGCATATATGAACATTCATTTTTATTAGTTCTTTTAAATAATAAATAACTACATGTGACTTAATTTACATTCATATTGCCCTTTGGCTCAAAATTTACAAAAGAAGCATTAGTAGGCTCATATTATAAAAATTATTGTAGGCATTGTAGTTTAGGCAGGAATGTATTTATTGCATAGGTACATATTATGAAATTTCATACGAAAAATGAGAGCCCCCACTTTACAAACTACTATGTGGAAATTATTTTATTATTTTTAATTTTTAAGTCGGTTTTTGCATTTTATTAAAAAACTTAATTTTGTTTCTTATGTTTATTTCATTCGTAAGAAATTATCCCTCTTTTCTACCGCCAGTGAAACTCAATGTGACACAAGATCTCTAAGGTTACCTAATCTATTTTGCAGTCGGAAGGAACGATCAACATCATCCCAATACATACGACGATTCCGAATAAATTTCAATGACATTCAATATATCGATTAAGAATTATAATGCAGATCGCAGAAACTCAACCTTCAAATTCAAACGTCTGACGAGCGAGCTAGTAAAATATATTATTCAAAGCGTCAGAATACCTCCTTTAGATGAAAATTTTCTCATTACCGTAATGGGTTACATATGCGATCAGCGATAAATGCCGTTGTCAATATATTAAAACTGGAGAGATAACACAAACCTTTCAAATTAACAAGAATGTGAAAGATTAGGGCACCTACATTTACTTTCAATAAAAATGCAACCCATACTTAGTACCAGTAAAATGGGTATCAGGTTCCTGTCTCTCACCATAAGGTATATTGCCTTTATGCTGCTATTCTGTGCAAGTATGATCTATGCCCCATTAGCTACAAATATATTAATCGGACTAGCTGGTCCCCGCAACTTCATCTGCGTGAAATTTATTAAGATCGGATTTCATTAGTTTTAATTCTCTTGCGCGAAAACCTAATTTTTTTCCTAAAATTAAAATAGCCTGATTTACTCCTTATAACATCAGATATCTTTCTGTGAAAGTCATATCAAAATCGCTGTAGCTATGTTGGAGATTAGCCGGAACAAATCAGCCAGACAAAAATTTTTTTTGTTATAAGTACCGTGTATACTTTCATGTGCATTTAGTAAAAAACTGTTATTTTGAAATTACAAATAGACACTTTAATTTTATCAATTTGTACAGACGGAAGACCGACCGTCTTTACCGCAGGCCTCCCTACTATCCCGCCTTGTAATAAATAGTCCCGCAGTACCTAATGCCCTCGCATTTCATACAAAATCCTGATCTATTTACTGTTCCGTTTCGTCCCGTTGATGAATGACATGAAGCTGTAAGAAAAATTGTTACATAAAGATGAAACATTACCCGTTCTAAAGGATACATACAAACAGAATCGCTATTGGCATATTTTAAAACATGTACCTCTTATATAAAAGATACAGTTCACTTGATGGTAATTATCTACTGCAGTCGATTTCAGACAAAGAAGCATACAAAAACGTTGTCACCCCTGCTGACTAATATAGAGTCTTACAGCCTGTAATTTAATTAAACTTAATTAAACTGGCTCTCTACTCCCTTCAGACCCGAAAATAACAGCACAAGATCAGTAGGCGGCAGTTACAGGTAAGACTCCTATCATCCAGATAAAAGTATATACTCACTGAATTGATGGTTTTAAGTATGGTCTCTTGATGTAAATACAACTACAAGAGACAATGCGTGTTGACGGACTCACACGTATTCCGAATATTATTTTTTTCAGAGATATCACAGGCCGACCATGTGATAAATTAGCACTTAACATTGCAATTAACAATTTCATTGGTGCCGGCAAGAATCGAAACTGTGTTGCTCGCGTTTTGTGATATTTAAATCGAGCACATGACCACTTAGATACTAAAAGTACTGATTAGTTATATAAACCGGTTCGCGATTGTGGGGTAAAAGCAGTTTTTTTTTAAGTTTTAAATTATGACTTATAAATCATAGGCAATTAAAAAGTTTGAAGATGCGTTACGACATCGGGTGAGTGCAGGCTGTTAGGTAATAAATATTTGTTCGCTTTAAGACTGTTTCGAAAAGTTTTATAGTCGGGACGTTGAGTAATTTAAATTGAGTTATATTACGTAGGTCACTCAATAAGTTTTGTGATGCTCGAAATTTAAAAATGGAACGTGTTATATATGTTATATGTTGCTACAAAGCAAATTTATTTAAAAAAAGTCCATAAGCTAATTGCTCAATATTAAAAAAACAAAGTTCTATTAATTTTCCTGCAACGATTCGCGTGATTATAATTTAAAAAGATGGATCTTAACCGTTAACATTTGCGCGCTATGATATATTATGATTTTAAATTTTTGGTTTAACCGAACAATTAAGTTTACAACGGTTACAATCATCATTAGACTCAGCTCCATCACGCGCAACAATTTTTAGGTGTTTTGCTGAATTCAAAAGGGGTAAAATTAACCTTAAAGATGTCCAACGAACCGGGGTCCTGCAAACAGCAGTAACGGCAGAAAATGTGTGGACTACTGAACCGTTGGTGCGAGAAAACCCACAAATCACATATACGGACATCGAAAAGATTGTAGGCATTAGTTCGGGGAGCATTCATACCATCCTACGTCAACATCTTGGAGTGAGGAAGCTTTGTTTTCGATGGATCCCTCGTTTGCTCTCCGAAAGCGAAAAAGAGACTCGTGTGGATTGGTGCCATGAAATGCGTCTACGTTTTTAGCGACAATTAATGTGTCCGCGGCGACATAAGCAGACAGCTTACTACCACTTAAGAACGAGCGCCACAGCACCACGCCTTCCACTACACTCTCAACATCAAATCCCAATTTTGTCGACTACGTAATACTCGGAGTAAACTGAAACACTTATCAACACATTAGAACACAAAAATACTACTTAGTGTTTTTAATTCATAGCACGTTAAAGTTAAACATTTTTTTTAATTATAAATCGACCAAAAAGATTTAACTTTTGGCTTAAAACATTTCACTTTAAACTTTTACTCTACACTTAAATGATTCATCAGTGCCGTAAATACAACAACAAACTTGATTTAAGAAATTAAACCCAAAAACAAAACGCGAGGCGTATCATAGTATTTCACCAACGTAATAACCCTCACACTATTCTAAGTTTATAGGTGGGCAGTAACAGGGACTTTATCCCACTTCTGATATCGGAAATGATAACAGGAGATCCCACTTGTGATCTCGGAAATACATCAGGATAGCGTTAACTGTTAAAAATAATAAAAGTGTGAGAGCGGATGTTCAAATTGCTCTCTTGCTTACGCAATTTAATCATTATCAGTAATAAGACAACGTAAAGCATTATACATTCAGTATAGTGAAATTACAGTTCGACCACACCGTAACAAGTCTCTGCCACAATCACACACCAGTGTAACGTGAGGTACGTAATTACATGATAACACCAAAATATGTAAACCAACAGCAACACTACTTATCTCAATGTCACATGGGGCAGCCTCTCAGCAACACTAATCGTCCTTGACTGCACTAGAAGAATTACAACAACGAACAGAACCACGACAATATCTTAACACTAGTAGAATGACCACACCCGTTGAATGACTTGAGCGGAATCTGTCGCGCACGGCACCTACAGTGAACTTTATACTACAGACACAAGAGGGGGTTTCTCGTTATACCCTCCATTCTACCTCGATCCAACCGGGTATTTTATAGACGCTCCGACATATATATATATATATATATATATATATAATCGTTCAACCGCCGGTCAAACAAAAGAATCACTATTTCATGTACCTCAGGAATAGGGGATTAACTAAAATAAACGTGAATGTTATTGAAATACCGTAAGTCTGCCACTCACTGGCTCTTAAACTATGGCGAATTAGTCTTAAGTATTGTATATATGGCACATGCATATAGTTGTAGTGTGCGTAAGATTGAAAGTTTGCGAATAAGAAATTACTATCGCGTACTGTCTAAACAGAAAGTAAACGCAGAAAAGTTAATTGCAGTACAGGTTATAAATTTATAGTAAGGAAATAATAAGTGTATCCTCTTCTAAGCAGCAGAGTAAAATTCGTCGTCTGCATGAGATAAAACGTCTAATAACTTCTAAATGATGAATGAGATTTTATTATTCACACAAAGTATTTTTAGCTTTGTCGAGTCGTTCATAGCCTTGTTGTTAACAAGTTATATATTTATGGACTGCCCCGTTGGTCTAGTGGTCGTAAACGCGACTGTTGATCATTAGGTCCCGGGTTCGAATCCTGGGTCGGGTCAATAAAAAAGCGCTGGTGAGTTGTTCTGTCAAGAAATTCTCAGTAACAGCCCGGAGTCAGGAAGTTTGCGGTGTTTTCTATAATGTGCTCCGTAAAGCACGTTAAACTGTTGGTCCTGCGTTTGATCTTTCTCCGATCGTGTCGGTTTGCCGTCCCATCGAACTATAAGAGTGAGGGAATAGAGAGTGCGCCGGACAGGGTTATAGTGCACTCGAACGCTATAATCCTGTTCTTTGCAGATTGTTAATCTCGAAAAACCGTGATCGAAATTCGGTCTGGAGGACATTATATATGAATAGGTGATCGCTACCAAGCTATTTCTAATTTGTTTTGTGTTGTTAATTGTGTAACATACGTGACTGTAAGCTGTTAGTTAGCAAAAAGTCCCGTTGGGTTTCTTGCTGGTTCTTCCCATGACAGAAATTTTTTTTCGAACCATTGCTAACTAAACAAAAGAGTGATTTTCAATAAGCATTATTTATAATCTGAATGAATGAATAAATAAAATAGTTTCTGTCTATGTTTTAATACAAGTGGTAAAATTAAATTTTTTTACAACCGACTTCAATACAAATGTAATGGAAACATCATCAATGTAGTCGAAGTCAATTAAAGACGCATTATTATAGATATTTAAAAAAAAACTGATCAGATCTTGATTAAATTTTATATGGGACTACATGAGAAGCGTCAGCTTTCAAATAAAAAAAGAATCATCAAAATCAGTTTAACTAGAAAATGGTTCTTAGGTAACACACATAAAAAAATACAGTCAAATTAATAATTTTGTTGCCTTAGTGTACTAAAAGAAAATTAAAGTTTAAATACAGCCCGTAAAAGTTCAGCACTGCTAGATCGGGGTCACCCACGTTATAAAGGGAACCAGCTTAAATCGCTACACTTGGCAGGTAAATTGGCGATCGCAGATCCAGATGTCACGCACTTTTGACACCATAAGATTGTTCGTACATTTTCTATAATCTGAAAGGTGACTACACCCACGGGACGAAATCGGGTGATATATTTGCTATTTCTTATTTAAAATAATAAAATATTTTTAATAGTATTTTTGATTGGTCTCCAGGGTCATTTTATGTCTTCTGTGTTAAAATTTGGTTGTAGATATCCACGGAAATTATACAGGATAAATGGGCCACGTGGTGGCAGCGTAAGAAATACCATCCCCTATTACATCCCGTGGGTGTCGTAATAGGGACTTAAAAATGCGGCTTCGATCGATGGCGGTATAACCACCTCATTTCACCCATACTAAAAATACCCAAATAGGTGAGAAGCAGCAGCGTAAGAGGTGGTATATTTTCTATACTGTGAACCTGAATCTGCCCACCAAGAGTGACGATATGACGATTAAGGAAAATACTCCCTACAACAGGTAGATGCCCATGTCAAGCACTTAACTTTTATGGTATGATGAGGAAAATAACGAACTAGTCCATGGACTATAGTACCCAATTTTTCATTGCATTGTTAACTCTTTTTTTATTCTTATATTAGAGTGAGTAAACAGGATCAGGATTGTGTACATTATAGAGCCACGCTGCACCACGAATGAGTCAGCTCGACCGGGGAAAACCCACGCTTTCACAGAATACAAACGTGAAATAGCAGTTTAATGCTTTCATCATAGGAAACATGTTATGTTTCGTATGACGAAAGTAGAAAAATAGAGAATCTTTTTATTGGAAACGAGGCATAAGCATTCCTCTCTTTATCTATGTCCTCAGGGGTGACAATGCAAATGCACTTTGGATCCTATAGGTCACAACATCAACTTACATCAGGTGGACTGTGTTCGTTTGTCACCCTTATTCTGTAAGAAATGGACTGCTTTCTTTTTTTTTTTCTTACTACTCCTGTAAATTAAAGATTCTACAAGCGGTACGTAGACGACACTTTCACAATTTTATTATGTGATAAAAATACAATTCGCAATAGAAAAGACAACAGGCTTCGGGTCCCGCGCCTACGTCCCAATTACAAAGTGAAAACGGCCACAGTCGAGCTTGTGCCTGCTGTACTATTCTATGTCAGAGGAGCCACAGACAATGTCTGCTACATCTTGAAGCGAGCTTCCATTAATACATAATTTAAGCTGCGGAATAAGATTAGTCAATTTTTACCATCCGTCAAGTGTCATATGCCTCTTCAAGATGCAAAAGTGTACAAACTGGATTGTGAATGTGGTCTCTCTTACATAAGTCAAACAAAAATATCTATAAAAACCCGCGTAAAAAACATATAGCTGACTTGAAGCACCGAGGTTCGGGGAAGTCTGCAGTCTATGAACATGTTCAAAATTGTCTTTGCCATTACAATATATTTGATAGACCACATATCATCGCAAAAGAACACCGATTCGTACCAAGAATGTTTCGCGAGACTATTGAAATAAAAAAAACACCCTAATTTCAATACAGAAAATGGATGGTAGCTACCATCTGCTGCGGATCCTATAATTAATAAAATTAAATCCAAACCCAAGCATAGGCTTAAACTTATAAGCTCATTCGGACCGGAAGCGTAAATCGGACCAAAATGAATATTCAAAAACTGAAGGTAGCCGGGCTGACTCTGACATCAGGAAGTCAAATACCTCAGTAGATCCCGTGACCATGGGTACTGTAAAGCACTCGAATCGTCGGGAATTAAAGAGTTAAATTAAAAGCGACATAATCTGTAAAGATTTGTTTCATTTAATGTAAAAGGAAAAGTTAAAAATTTCGAAAAACCCTATGACGGGTGTAAACTTTGTAATCGAAAAAGGAAAACCTAAAAGGAAGTTAGTAAAGAGTTAAAAAACTATAAGCCTTTTGTGGCGGATTGGGATTATTTTATTAGATATAGTGGACTGTATTGATATTCTAAATCCCCTGAAACGTTCAGTTACCGCAGTCACAAAATCACACCAAAAACAGCAATAAACTACTCACGGTCTTACTAGCCAGCCTCCCAAGATCAGCAAACGTTGACAGCTCCTGGTAGCTTCTTCTACACGGTAGAATACACTAGCAATTAGATTGTACACGGTACACTCTGGAGTAGTCCCTTTTTTTTAAGTTTTTGGAGAGATGTTCACATCACGAACACAAAGAGAATGTGTCTGCCTTGTCTCGCCTCCTACCCTCCTCTTCTCTTTTTTTTAACTCCACAGATTATTACAACGCATATTACGTCGCAATGTTGCCACTAGGTGTGACCGGCGCTCCGATCGTAGCAGATCATTGTGCCTCGGTATAAATTTTGTGAGTTGCGGTTTATTACTGAACACACCCCCCACCGAAACCATCTTGATGGTTTCTCCTAACTATATGAAAAAGATATTAGAGAAAATATTATAACTTAAGCTACGGAACATGCAAAATAACGCTGAGACACAGAATGTCCTCAACGAGAAAAAAAAAATATTAATACACGTAAAAACTAATTTGAATAAGGTAGAGGACTCAGTTTATTAACTGGTCTCTGTAGAGTACTCTTTTGAGTGCGAAGCGTAACACAACGAACAATCCCATCTGGACCGGGGTGAAGAGCCTCAATTCTACCCAAAGGCCAATCGCACGGCGGTACATTATCAGTTTTTATGATTACGAGATCACCTATTTTTATATTAGATCTATCCGAATGCCACTTTGCTTTCTGTTGCAGCGTATTTAGATATTCGTGACTCCATCTACGCCAAAACATTTGTGAACATTTTTGAATATATTGCCAACGTGATAATCGATTTATTGTTATATCCTCTACATTATACTCAGGTACTGCTGTTAACCCTTTTCCAATTAGAAAGTGTCCCGCAGTCAAAACGTTGAACTCATCAGGATTATCACTAGCTGGAAACGGACAAAGCGGCCGCGAGTTGAGAATCGCTTCTACTTTACAAAACACTGTTGTGAGTTCCTCGAACGTCAAACTTTTTTCTCCTACGGCTCGCGTTAATAGATACTTGGCGGATTTAATTCCAGCTTCCCAGAGCCCACCCATATGTGGTGCACCAGGGGGATTAAATCTCCATATAATTTGTCGTTTTGAGCAACCCTCTAATATATTGTTTTTTTGTTCGAGCATAAATCTTTGTACTTCGGTTAAATGCTTACTAGCAGCTATGAAATTAGTTCCGCAATCCGAATAAAGGAAGGAGCACACACCGCGTCGCGCTACAAATCTGTCTAAACACGCGAGGAAACAGTCCGATGACAACGACGATAAGACTTCAAGGTGTACAGCTTTTGTCGAATAACAAATAAATAATGCTAAATATGACCGTTCAACCCTAGCATTTCGTCGTAAACTTTCTTTTGTAAAGAACGGACCACCGAGGTCCACCCCTACATGCTCAAAAACATTACAAGGTATCAATCGAGCTGCTGGCAAAGGTGCCATCTCAGGCTGTAAGAGCACTGGGTTGTGTTTAAAACAAATTTTGCATTTGGACAAAACTGACCGAATAATGCGACGGGATGCTAAAATCCAAAAATTTTGATTAATAATGTTTTGTAAGGTGCGTGGACCTACGTGTAAATATTTTTTATGTAAATATTCAATAAGTAAAAAGGTAAATCTACTATTTTTAGGTAATAAACGAGGATGCTTCGCGTTATAAGGTAACGCTGAATAATTTATTCGACCCCCCACCCTGAGGTATCCGCGTTCGTCAATAAATGGAGATGATTTTCTCAACGACGGAACGTACTTTGTGCCCTTTGACAATCTATTTATTTCATTTGCGAAGTATGCACTTTGTACTAATTTAATTAAAACATCTTGGGCAGTATTTAATTCGTTAGTCGTCAGTATTGATTGCTTCGAGTGACCGGATTTGAGTCGGAACCATCTCAATATTCGAGCAAACGTACGTTGCAGTTTATAATAAGAAGAGAAATTGGAAAAGATTCGGTCACAGAACTCTAACTTAGTCTCCTCTATCGAATTATTTTCATTTGTGATTAAATTGAAGGAGCCTAATGTATGATTTGATTTCATTTCGGGTGTATTACTTTCATGTTGGTTGATAAATGTTCTCACTGGCCACTGCGAATAGTCGTCGTACAACCAAGATGGGCCCTTCAACCACTGCTCACTGCACTCCACGAGCTGTGACGGAGACGCTCCGCGCGAGCATATGTCTGCCATATTGCACTCACTACTCACGTGACGCCAACAGTGTGGAGGTAACACTTCACATACCTGAGTAACACGGTTACTAACAAACGGCTTTAATTTGTAAGCTTCTGTCTGAAGCCACGTCAACACGATAGTCGAATCGGTTAACGCAGTAATACGAGTAATTTTTACACGAGTTAAAATGTCACGGACATATCTAATTAATTTGCTTAACAAAACTGACGCCATTAATTCCAACCTCGGGATAGTTAATGGTTTGACGGGGGCTACTTTAGATTTTGCTGTCACCAGGCGTACTTTAGTTTGACCTCTATCGTTACGACTGATCACATACACACAACTAGCATAACCGCGAGAGCTTGCATCGCAAAAGGCGACCAATTCACATTCGGTCTGTTCTGGTAGCAGCATATGTCTATCTATCTTGATTGCCGTTAGTCGCGGGAGATCATCAACGTAATTAAGCCAGCGCTTAGTTACGTCAGTTGGCAGCTGCTCATCCCATCCTATGCCCAGCTTCCATAAATCTTGCATTATCTCTTTCGCGATGAAAATGCACGGTGAAATAAAACCCACGGGGTCGTAAATAGAAGCTAATAATTTTAAAACAGAACGTTTAGTTGTTACTTTATCAGTCTTATCTACTGTGAAATAAAAACAGTCAGTCAAAGGGAACCATTTCAGACCTAGCACTTTGACTGAATATTTGTTACCATCTTTCATAAATGTAACAGGACACTCTCGGTTTTCTAACGGAACGCGTTGTAAAACTTTTGCACTATTACTCGCCCACCTTTTGAGTATAAAGCCACCGGAATTAAACATCTCTAAAAGTTCATCTTGTAACCGAGATATCTGTGACAATGAACTACAAGAATATAGAATGTCATCCATGTACACGCCCTCGCGCACAACCTTTCCAGCGAGTGGGAAACGTTCTTCCTCGTCATTGGCTAACTGTAAGAGGGTGCGGATAGCTAAGAACGGTGAGCAACTTAAGCCGTAAGTGACAGTTTTTAATTCATAAACGTCAATGGCATCGTTAGGCGAATGACGATACAAAATATGTTGATAACATCTATCTGACTGATTCAGTTTAATTGCCCGATACATTTTGCATACGTCACAAATCAAACAATATTCAAACAACCTAAAATTCAATATTATAGCCCCAATATCTCGATACAGATTAGGCCCGGTCAATAGAATATCATTAAGCGAAACGTTCGTGGACGTTTTAGCCGAGGCATCGAATACCACACGCAAAGGAGTAGTGGAACTACTGGGCTTAAGTATACTGTGATGAGGTATCACATATTTGCTTGGGGTGTCCCCCGAATAAAGCTCCATGTGCCCTAGATTTTCATATTCGCACATGAACTCTGAATAGGCTTGTCGTAATACAGGTGAACGATTCAACTTGCGCTCGGTGAACAAGAGTCGCCGCTCGGCTGCCGCTCGTGACGCGCCCAACGGAGGCGGGTCTGGTATGAATGGTAACGGCACTGAATAGGTACCATCCTCAGTACGACTATAACGAGCCACGAAAATGTCTTCCGCTAATTGTTCCAAAGGATTAATCGAGGGTTTGCTTGGCAATTCTTCGATTTCCCAAAACTTACGCAACGTTTGATCTAAAGACTCTTGTTCATCAAATGAGACTGATAAATTATAATTTTTTAAATTGTCCTTATCATTGCTATAAAGTTTACCACTTACAACAAACCCGAAAGCGGTATCGATCACGCTTGGTATATCCGATGAAATAATATAAGGTTTATCCTTAATTAGTTCCGAAACTATATCATTGCCCAATAGTATATCGATACGCGAACGCTTATAAAATAATGGATCAGCTAAATTAAAATTCTTATATTTATTAATAACGTCCGAGTGGAATCGAACGTTAGGCATATCAGCAGATACCTTAGTCACTACGACCATGTTCAGTGTAAAACTAGGTAGGTCAGTGTGTAGGGACCTTAATGTGCATGTAACCATGCCGTGATTTTTTACAGCCTCTCCACCGAGACCATAAATATTAAACGAACACTTCTTTCGAGGTAAGCCCAAACGTTGAGCACACTCAGTTGTAATAAATGAGCTCTGAGCTCCAGAGTCAATAACTGCACGGCAGTATTGAAGCTGGCCGCTACTATCAATTACTAACACGCGCGCCGTTCCCAATACAACACCGTAACCCGAGTGAGCGTTATTGGAATGAAGCGTATCTATCGTATAACGCTCTGAGTCACTCATAGCCTGAGACGAGACGAGTGCTTGTTGCACTTGCGAGTCAGAGCACAATGGACGGGTGGATGTTGGCACGAGCGTGTCGCTCACTGGCTCCCTATGCAATAGATAATGATGTAGTGACGCACATACACCACAAGACATCTCACTTTTACAAGTTGAGGTATCATGATTTCCTTTTAGGCAATTATGACACAATTTTAAGGTATTGACACGGTCAATCCTTTTATCTACGGTCAATTTACGAAATTGATCGCACCTATAAATCATGTGATTTTGATTGCAATGCGCGCAAATTATTTTTTTATTTTTATTATAATTCGACACATTAGTATTTAAAACTGTCTTTGAATAACTTTTGTAGTGGTTATTATTGTTGCCTTTGTAATTGTTACATATAGACTTATTTCTTGATTGTAACGACATCGTACTATTCGATGAATGTTCGAGTACTTTAACTTGTTTATTTACAAAACTAATTAATTCCGAAAAAGATGGAAGTGAATTTTGATCCCGATTTTCTTCAAAAAGCCTCCTAGTATGCGCATCCAACCCACGTAAGGCTAAATGACAAAATAAATAGTCATGTAAATTTTTAATTTTTAATGCCTCGATGGCTTTAAAAGAGTGATCGAATGTTTCGATAAATAAAGTAAGATTTGCGGTAGTATCTTTATTTAACGGCGTAAAGTTTATCATTTTGTCGATGTACCTACCCACGAGTATTCGATCATCTTGATATTTATTACATAAACTTTGCCATACGACAGTATAATTAGCGGCTGTTATGGGCAATTTTTTAACAATGTTTAATGCCGAACCTTTAACACATGAAAGCAAATAGTGAAACTTATCTATTTCGTCGAAATCTCGATTGTGGACAAGTGATACAAATGTATCGTAGAATGTGGTCCACTTCTCAATATCACCATCGAATTCAAATAAACGTAATTTAGGTAATGACGGCCTTACATCACTCCTATCTTTCCTACTGAGGGATGCCTGCTCGTCCGGTTTTAATCTTAAATATTGCAACCTACATGCCTTATAAAGTTCATCAAATGTATCTAATTCTCGCGTTGACAATCTTGTCTCCGGTTTTAATGATATATCTATTTCAATAATATTTAACACTGTTTCTTCAAACTTTGAGCGGACACTTTCCAATTCGGAATAATCGGCTAAGAAATTCTGAATTTGTGTGGGATCATTTATTTGGGATCTCGCGATATCGAAAACCTTTTGTAATTTAGCAAATAGGTATTCCTTTTTAAAAATAAGTGTTTGCCTTTTTATTTGTAATTTATCCGACATTATGAACAAATTACAAAATTAATACTTTATAAACGCACCGCGAGCAATGGACATCCAGGTAAAAAAGAGGCAAATTAAATAAGGGATATTAAATTAATTAAATGCGTAGTTTTACTCAAATATATGACGTCCACGGGACGCGAATTAAGGGTAGAAAATTATTATTCGAAGATCACTAATTCGAATATATGCGGCTCGAAGGCCAGAAATGTGGCGGATTGGGATTATTTTATTAGATATAGTGGACTGTATTGATATTCTAAATCCCCTGAAACGTTCAGTTACCGCAGTCACAAAATCACACCAAAAACAGCAATAAACTACTCACGGTCTTACTAGCCAGCCTCCCAAGATCAGCAAACGTTGACAGCTCCTGGTAGCTTCTTCTACACGGTAGAATACACTAGCAATTAGATTGTACACGGTACACTCTGGAGTAGTCCCTTTTTTTTAAGTTTTTGGAGAGATGTTCACATCACGAACACAAAGAGAATGTGTCTGCCTTGTCTCGCCTCCTACCCTCCTCTTCTCTTTTTTTTAACTCCACAGATTATTACAACGCATATTACGTCGCAATGTTGCCACTAGGTGTGACCGGCGCTCCGATCGTAGCAGATCATTGTGCCTCGGTATAAATTTTGTGAGTTGCGGTTTATTACTGAACACCTTTAAAAAAAAAGATTTATTTGTCTCGATGTCGGTCATATTACAACAAATTATCACTCCTATGTCCTTCCTACCTTGGTATATTTATTTGCAACAAATTAAGAAAATCCGCTGAAATGAGATAAGTTTTCAGTTTTATGAATTTGTGCCAAATTAAAATTCAAACTCTACTAAAAAAAACGAATCTTATTTGGTCAAGACGTCTCGGGGAAAAATGCACTAAAACTCATTTTAACGAGTGAAAAATGTTTACAGAAAACCGTATCTAAATCAGTGAAACTGTTTTGGAGATAAATGGGAACATTCGTTTGCACACAAAAACAACCTCTTACCTTACCTTCTCAGTTCGGTCTTGGATAAATAGAATCAAAAAATTTCAATTTGATAACACGGTAACAGATGTAAATTAAAAATGAAGTCAACTTTAAATTTTTTTTCTATTTCTGCCAATATAAGTAGAGAATGAAATAAAGCTTTATGTCATCCCATTGCATTGTAACCCTTGGATTAAGATGTCTTGTATAAAGATTAATTAAATAAATAATTCGCTCTCACATTCCATTTGTTACATTATCTTTCTTGTAGACAAATATACATCATTATAACAAAAACAAAACGAAATATATAAGGAAGTTACAAAGGCGGTCTTGCCGATCCGGAAGATATTTCTTCCAGACAACTTTATTACGGAAGGAACTGTTGTTCACATCGAATGGCGAACATAAATTATACAATTAAGTTAGAAAAACACAAGATGATGACAGTTGAAGACAGTAAATGATAGATAGTGAGGACGGGAAGTTTGACTAGAAATAGAGTTCCAAGCTTTTTGACTACATTTTTGTTTTCATCCTATTTCATCAGCTCGTGGAGGGCCTCTTACGCTGTAGAGAAGATTCGCTTTTAATTAATTATATGCACAGGTTGCATGCTATTTCGTGGGGCGAGGAAGAATATGCATTACCCCATATCGTATCGTTACCGTCCCAACACAGGAAAATAAGTGAGAATTTTGGTAGCAGCGCATTCTTCATAACAACTCTTAAAAAAAAAACTGCGTTTGCCAACCTGTCTGCCAACCGTGCCAACTATTGAAAATATTCCCCCTATGAGGTAAACAATGGGGAAGCTTATGTTCAGCAGTGTACATTTGACAGGCTGTAACAGTTACAGGCCAGCTTCAAAAGCCAAAGCTCATAAAACTTATGAAAATGCTATTTTTGATGACATGTTAAGTAGAATAGAATAACATTGTGGTACTTAGTACAATGTTATGTTAGTTCGATCATGGCGGACTGTCTCAACGGAGACTTGTTATCTGTGCAGGATAGAACCACAGTGTTCAAGTGTGTGCGCAAGCATAGATGTACTCGCTATTCCCCCACTATCATACTCCGACGGGACGGCAAACCGACACGTCCGGAGAGAAATCGTGCGCAGGACTAACAGTTTTACATGCTTTTCAAGTCACGGGTATGAAACACCGCCAACTTCCTGACTCCGGGCTGCTACTGACATTTCCTTGAAATAAAATCCCATTCACTGATTTTTAGTCTGGCCCAGGATTCGTCATTCGCGTTAACGACCACTAGACCAAGGCATTAAATGACGTCAGACTATTAGATTAACAACGATGTAATAATTGCAGTAGTAGAACCGGCACCGCGTATGAAATCTATGTGGAATTGGGGGCCGCGTGATCGTAGGCAAAGAGTATATTTTTATGGTACGAACTAACAAAGTTTAAGCCGGCTGGCTTTATCGCGTGTTGCATGCAAACCACCAAGTCTCGGCGTTTTTTGTAGTACGTAGTAAATATAACTTCAAAGCGTAAAGCTGAGTTGATTTTCTTTCCGTTATTACAATCCAATTTTATACTTGTTATCTTTTGCTTCATCTTTAAACCCGTAAAAAACCACAGCTCGACAGGTGGATTGACTATCGCAGTACCAGACGTGAGCACATTTGAAGCTGTTCAATGTCGCCGGTCTGTTTAGTTACGTCCGGCGTAAGCGAGATGTTTATACCACCATCTAGCGGAAGCTATTAGTCATTTTTAGCATTTCCCACAGTCGCCATTTACAACACCCACGGGGCGAAATGATTTGATGTATTTACTTACGTAACCACCACATTACAAGTCACCACACTCTAATTATTGTTACTTGAATCAAGAGTAAAAAAATACTAACTCACTCCACACGCGGTAGAGCCACGCTGCAGCTATACTATTTTTGTATAGCTCGAATGGGTCGGCTCGAACGGGGAATGACCATGCTGTTACAGAATACTAGAGTAAAATAGCAGCTTAATGCTGCTGTGTTTCCTATGGTGACTGTAGAGAACCGGATACCCTTTTTACTGGAAACGAGGAGTTCCACCTTAGTTTTGATTTTCCTCTGAATTTTGATTCTTAATCGAGGATACATCTAGATGTCTATGGGCCACAACATTCACTTACCATCAGGTGAGCTGTGTGTTTGTTTCCTTTATCCTTTAAAAAATGAAGATACAAAGATATGTATCCCTAGAAAGGTACGATCAATATCCGCTGATAATAGATTCTTAATAAAAATTTTCGACGTTTTATAGGAGTTTTATAGTACTCGTCTAAAAATATCGTAAATTCCTATTATGTATCGTAAAATATTCTAGATTCAAGCTTACCTTGCACTGAAACAACAATATTTATCCGAAACGAGACATTCTATGCAGCATTGTATTGTGGCTATAAAATAAATTTAGGAATAGTTATTTAATATTCCACGATCGAACGTAGAACGCTGAAGTGATAAATTACTAAGCTATTTCTAATGCTTTCGTACTTATTTGCGTAAAACATTGTAAAGTAAATATTTTTTTAATGAAAATAGTTTCACTGGGTTTCTTGCTGGTTCTACCCAAGACAGAATTTTTTTCCCAACCAGTATTAAAGCTTAATTGAGTTTCAATAAGTATTATTGTAATCTACATTGAATAAAAATAATTATATTCTATTCTTTTCTTATCATAGGCATTGCCTCAATCATTGTGCTTTGCAAGCCCATTGGTGAACGCCACTATAGGTATTTCGGGCGTAAGCGAGATGGTAACTACCAATTGTCGCAAGTAATTCTTCTGTCCGTGTGACTTAACTCCTCATTAACGGCTGGACCGATTATGATAAAATTTTGTGTATATGATTAAGATGATTCGAGAATGTTTTAAATTCACAATTGGACCCGGTAGGTGGCGCTGTTGTCTAAGATCCAGAAATCACCCGTGCGAAGCCGAGGTGGAGCGCTAGTATAATATAAAAAAATACTCGTATGTTTTCAACCGTGTGATATTACCAGATGTGATCGAAGTACTAAATGTTTTGCAGCTTTTAACTTGCTCTTCACCGCCGATAATTTTATATCTTCCTACTAAGAGATGGTATACCGCCAACTATACAAAGACGTTGTCAAGGGAGGTGTTCCTGGCCTTCTATATAAACGTTTCTTGTGACATACATGGGAGGAAATATGATAATGAATTTTTCCTAGCAAACACAATTGTTCTAATTTCCTTATTTGTGCTGATTATAACTCAGTGCCTGGTTACATTATCACCTGAAGGTAAACGGTAAAGGCCAAGGTAGTAAACTGCACTAACTTAGCTTCAAAAAATCCAGTCCTCTCTTTCCTTGATGACATTCAGGTTGTAATCGGAAGGAAAGGTAGACGCTGGAAAATTATTTCATTCCGTAGCACTGAACGCATACTTTGCAGGCGAAGCATACCTCAAAATGCGTGGAATATTAACTACAAAAATGCAGAGATCCGCTTTGACGGTCTTTTAATCACGAGCATACTCACATACCATATTTTATGAATACTATTATGAAAAATGGTTTCATTTAATCTTTTTTCGGCTATATTTCGGTTCTAGAACAAATGGCTAGGCTTGACCGGAGAAGGACCAAACTCTTGCCATAATATCAGCCTTAAATAGAAGCTTAATGCTGCTGTGTTTTGCATGCTGAGTGTAGATAATCAGATACACCTTTTTGATGGAAACTAAGCATTCCATCTTAGTCCTCATTGGTGGGATTGCATCTACATTTTGATTCTTAATCGAGGATAGATTTAGATATCTATGGGCCACAGCATCAACTTACTATCAGGTGGACTGCGTGCCCGCTTGTCACCCTTAATCAAATATTAAAGATGTCAAATCAAAAAAATGATAAAATAAAAAAAATGTACAACCGACTTCATTATAAACAAAAAGAGAATATCATCAATGCAGTCGAAGTCAATTAAATACATCATTAAGGATAACTCAAAAACTGCTGATCAGATATTAATCAAATTTATGTGGAACCACTTGAGAAGCATCAGCTTTCAAATAAAAAAAAACAATCATCAAAATCTTTTTTTAAGTCGCCTGAATAACTATTAGCAATCAATCTCAACAAAAACCTATTGGCTCTAAGTTCTTTTTCTTACTTCAAATTTAAATTCGTACTTAAATTTAAGTCTGAAGCAGATTAGGTAACGCAGAAATTTACTATTTACGTTGTTTGCACGTAGTAGAGTCATAGTGCAGCTAAATTATAGATGCGTCCCGAATGGCCGACCCATCAACCAGTGAAGGAGCAACCAGCGTAAAATTGCATCTTACATTTACTTCCTTGGTCATTCGCGAAATAATACCTTAGGGTTTTAATGTGAGAGAAGAAATCGTTGTGTCATAATAAAGATACATTTGGCGGCTACATAAAATTCCTTATTAATTACATCCGATGACGTCACAGCTAACGTAAATGTAGTCTAAAATGTAAAAAGGTGTCACACGCAGAATGCTCAATTCAAATCATGCGTCAATACCGCTTGCTGAAAAAATTTCGCTTTAGTGTATTTACTACGTTAGAAATAAATTGAAATTCCAGGATCGAAAGCAAGTATTTCTTAAATTAAATCTGGTTAATAAAACAAACCGTTGTCGAATACCAATGTCGTATCTATCGAATCTTAAAGTTATCCATTTTATCGTGCGCAAGGAATTCACGAAAATCCTTAACGGTTATAATCCGTCTTCTATTCACCCAAACTTTTTTGCATGTAAAATGGTTTGCCTTATTGCAAACCATTTTAGTACTCAAGGGTACAATAAGGTGTTTATTCGCTGCAACATCCACATTCCATTTGCCTGCGCTGCAGACAGTTAATATAAACTTTCATTTATACGAGTTTATATACACTATCTGTGTAATAAATAATATACAATCTATTATAATACACCTCATAGATAATAATTGTATATAATCTTTAATATGTTGAATTCAAATATATTAATAGGTGTATGTTCGTTACAAAAAGTTAAAAAAAAATTCTTGTAACAGTTCTAAGGAGATTTGTTTTTATCTCTCTTGTTTTGTTCTGAACACCATCAGGTTCACTGAGTTTTTTCTTAACTATTACACATATCGATCGCGAAGCGGCTAGCTTCAAACGAAATACGTGTTTCAGTAATTAATAAAAGTAAATTGATTATTAAAACTATTACATGAGCGTTCGAGGTGTGCACTTTTGTATTTTCCAAATTGATCCTATTTTTTATTATCGTGTTGATTTAACAAAACAAAAAAGAATAGTTATAGGCATTTATACAACCCATAGCTAAGCGCAGGCCCTCTCTTATTTCTAAGTAGGTGTTAGAACAAAAGTGTCCCTATTTCAAATTGGTTTTGGCGGTATTTACATGTTCTCTTCACCATTAAGCACTTGGTAAATCGGCATTTAAAATTTCAATTAACAGTTTAATTGGTGTCGGCAGTGTTCGGACTTAAATTGCTAATAAATAATAATAATAGTATGAAGTTTACGGAGAGCATTAAACCCTTGAGCTGCTATGGATCTCGTTAAAACAAATACTACAATATTAATCACGTCATCACTTTAACAAAAGTAACATATTTCACTTTTATGTGTATAATTTAGTTAATCATTTATGCTCAATGCTCAGACCCATGACACCGAAATAATGCAATGCATAACGCAAAACTTTTTGACATAATACGACAGAATAAATCAAGAAAAACCTTAATAAAGTATGTCCTTGAAAGAATTTATTGTTAGCAATGTAACATCACTATTTACGAACAACAAAATTTTATAGATACGCAAAGAATGATAGGAAGTAATTAAATAATATGAATTAAAGGCTTAGGGTAAATAATTACATCCATCTACTTACTGTCGCAAAAGATATAAACGTATTTACATTATATTTACAGCAAAAACTAAATCACTCACGTATGAAATGATAGCTCGCGTGATTTTGGACTATATTTTGAGTCACAGGCTCTTACACAACACAGTCATCTTCGTACTTTATAATTAATTGGAAAATTCACTATAAACTGTTTAAAAGTTTGCAAAATGTTCAAATTAAGAAATATCAAACGGATAAAAAATATAACAGCAAATCTGAAACAATAAATGGCGGAATCGGCCGCAAGGCGGAGTTAAATGACGTCATCTTAAAAATGTTTACCGGAATACAAAACAATTTCTATTATCTGTTTCATTTATAAGTGACACTTAGACTTACACTTCGCTGAGTGAAAAAGAGATAGGCAGCATATTGACAGTTTAATGACGAATATAACCATATTTGTATAACCAATAAAACATATAGACATTCTGGGCAGCTCCTCTATTCTCTATGCTCAAAGCAGTGAACACTGCGACTACATAACTTTTTACACTTGAGCATTTATGTTTGTTAGTATGCATACTTTCCACACTAGCCATTAAATATAATATACCTAGTCAGGTCATAAGTATTGTCACACAGTAAAAACTTTTCTTTTAGAATTCTGGCCACAAAAAAGTTTATTGAATTCGAAATTCGAATTGTTCATCAAAATAAAATTGTATACTTTTTAGAATTTTACTCATTTTTAAATATGGAGTGGACGCTTAAAGAAGACCGTGTTGCAGTTATTACGTTGCATCGTTGCGGTTACGCGCCAATTCAAATTTTCGACATACTGAAAATTTTGAATATAACCAAAAGATTCATTAATCGTACCATCAAACGATACAATGTAGTGTTATGCTATTTACATATCATTTTACATTATTTTAAATTCATTTTTTCATTCTGTTTCGATTTTCTGCATTCACTTCAAAACTGGATATTTTACATCACCTTTATTTCCATAGGATCCTGTAACGATTTTAAACCATAAGAACACAATAACAAATCATTTCTACTTCGTATTTTCACATTATCAGCACTTTTAAATTGGTGTCAATGGAGTCTACCTTTTTTCGATCTTTTAGCTAGTTTTCCGTAACTCTACAATCTCGGGCTTTGTGTGGGCAGCTGCGCTACCTTTTTTCCTATATCAATAATATCTCATTTTCCACTTAAATCTTACCGTTTTCTTATTATAAACCTAAAACCAAAATTTGACATGTTTTGACATTGTTATTTATTTCGTTTCCATAGTAATTATATTCAAATTTGCTACCGATCTGTTGTTCCTATTTCGATAATTCTACATAAATACTTTTTTCTCTTGACCATTTACAAAAAATTTGCGTTTAATTTAAATAATTTTTCCGTTCTCTCTAGAAAGGTATAAAGCCGAACAATCGGTGAAGAAAAGCAGTCTCGCTTCAGTTCGCGAATTGGAAGTATCTCCTAAAGGCGTTATCCCGGGGCCGCACTGCCCCGGGATCCTGCAAGCCTCCACCTACACGTGAAGTCTTCGGCGAAGCCTTCTTCAAGCGCGGAGCCGCACCACTCCTGAAGAAAGGCAGTCTCGCTTCAGTTCGCGAATTGGAAGTATCTCCTAAAGGCCTTATCCCGGGGCCGCACTGCCCCGGGATCCTGCAAGCCTCCATTTACACGTGAAGTCTTCGGCGAAGCCTTCTTCAAACTTGGGCCGCGCCACTCCGGAATCCTACAAGCCTCCATCTACCTCAGAAGTCGCTTCGAGTCTACCACAAGCGCGGGGGCCACACTACTCCGGGCACTACTACTACTTACTCCAGGCGCCGAGTGCACCTACCGCCGGCGCTACCTTTGGGCGCTGCAACTGCTGGCTCTAAGCGTTGCGCGCCCCTTCTCCAGGCGCTACGTGTGCCGGCTCCGGACGCTGCGTGTGCTGGCTTCAGGCGCTGCGTGCCGTCGCTGCTAAAAAACCTACCTCTACAATCGCAACGTGTGTCGCTTCCACTTTTAGGCTCCACTACAACTCTGTATTCCCCTATTCTCCTACCTTTATTTTTTTTTTGTAATCTAATTGTACTCTCACTTCATTCATCATCATCCTCATTTCATTTTTTTTATAAAATTGTAAATACCTTTTAAAAATTTAAATATATTGTTTTCTGGCTCTACTTTTGTTGTTTTGTTGTACTTAGGTTAGGTTCTATATTTTTTTTAATTGTCGCTTCACGACAACAATGAAGACTCTAGTGTAGATGACAGGTCAAGAAGTGGTCGCCCTCGGTCTGTTAGGACTCCAGCAGTGATAAAAGCTGTGAAGGCGCGAATTCAAAGAAATCCCAAACGTAAGCAGAAACTGTTGGCCCTTCAGATGGGGTTAAGCAGAACCACGGTAAAAAGGGTGTTAAATGAAGACTTAGGGCTTCGGGCATATCGAAGAAAAACAGGACATCGTTTGAATGCTCGTCTAATGGACCTGAGACTGAAGAGATGCCGCGCTTTGTTGAAGCGGTACGCGGGGAAAAAATATCGGGAAATTCTTTTTTCGGATGAAAAAGTTTTTACCGTAGAAGGGAGCTACAACAAACAAACTGATAAGGTGTACGCACACAGTAGTGAAGAAGCGAGCAACCGTATTCCGCGTGTCCAACGAGGTCATTTTCCATACTCGCTCATGGTATGGTTGGGAGTTTTATATTGGGGCTTAACAGAGGTACATTTTTGTGAGAAAGGTGTAAAAACGAATGCAGTTGTGTATCAAAATACAGTCCTGACGAACCTTGTGGAACCTGTTTCTCATACCATGTTCAATAACAGGCACTGGGTATTCCAACAAGATTCGGTGCCAGCTCATAGAGCGAAGAGCACACAAGACTGTTGGCGCGTGAAATCGACTTCATCCGGCACGAAGACTGGCTCTCCACCAGTCCAGATTTGAATCCGTTAGATTACGATTAAGATATGGCAACACTTGAAGGAAAAGGCGTGCTCAAAGCCTCATCCCAATTTGGAGTCACTCAAGGCATCCTTGATTAAGGCAGCCGCCGATATTGACATGGACCTCGTTCGTGCTGCGATAGACGACTGGCCGCGCAAATTGAAGGCCTGTATTCAAAATCACGGAGGTCATTTTGAATAAACTTTAGGGTCATAAGAATTTATATTTTGTTAAGTTCATTTTGGTATATAAATGGTTACATAATGAATAAACATGTTTCAATTATTTTATATTAAACATGTGACACAATTTATGACCTGACTAGGTAGTATGTAGTACAATGATTGCATTTTATTAGATCATTCATTATATATTCATTTTAGTTTAAGTATGTATATATGCTTGTCGTATATGTAATATATATATATATATTCCATTCTGAACACAAACGGATTGCTAGGAAAGCTAAAATAAAAACAATAAAGCTAAGTATGTAATCAAAATTACACAAACAGAGACAAAACCAGCAATAACCATTATTTAAAGTTCTGGTAGCAAATTACTAAAAATGATTACAATACAAATCTACCCCATGTACTCTACTGTTCTGTTTCAAAAATATTTACGCGTGTATTGGCCAACCTTGGCAAAACATTAGTAGGATTTTTTTTTATAAGATAGGGTGACAAACGAGCACACAGTCCACCTGATGGTAAGTGGTTGCTGTGGCCCATAGACATCTATATTTATCCTCGTTTGCATATCAAAATGCAGATGCGTTGTCAGCCGTGAGGACTAAGATAGAATGCCACTTTTCCAGTAAAAAGGGTCTCCGGTTCTCTACACTCACCATACGAAACACAGCAGCATGAAGATGCTATTTGACGCTGGTATTCTGGGAGAGCGTGGTCCTTCCCCGGTCGAGTCCATCCATTCGTGCTACAACTATACTACTAATATAGCTGCAACATGGCTCTACCACGGGTGCTTTAAAATCAGTAATTTTGTTTCAAATATGATAATAGTTGTTAGTTTAGAGCTTAAAATATAACTAATTCTACACGTACTTACCGAAAGTAAGACACTCCGGCTGTTAAATTGCTTTATCGGGCATTATTCTTGCAACTTTTAAATATACATTGCGGCATTGTGAAACGTGCTTAAACGTGTTGGCTGTGTTTCCAGTCAACTAAATGAAATAAGAGCTCAAGTCTCAAGTGCGCTATTTTTACTTGGGCGTATTTTTTACGCCAACCTGATATTTAGTTGGTATTGTTGATCGAAGCTCAACGCAGACATTGGCAACTCCTTGTCACAGTGGCTTAGCATCGACTTACAGTGCTGAGGGCCGAGTGTTTGAATTTTTCACAGAACAAGAATTTATATGGCCTACAAATAAATGTTCCTGGTCTGGATGTTTATCCTTGTGAAATTTGAGTTTGTAAACCATGATACAGGAGAAAATACTAATGTGGAGGTAACACTTTTTTGAATGATAGAAAAAAAGATCTGCGTACTGGTGCACAATCTATTTCTTCACTCTCATATTGCAAAAGCAAACCGACACCACCGAAGAGAGATCGAGCACAGGACCAACAGCTTTACGTGTTTTCCAAGGCACGGAGGTGTGATACGGTTAACTTCGTGATACCGGGCGGCTGCACTTTCTCAAAAGAAAATTTTAATAAATAATCATGTCACGACCCGTGACTTGAACCCGGGACCTCACAAGTGATTGTCGCGTTGCGACCATTTGACCAAAAAGGTAGTCAGTCTTATGTTTTAACTATTATAAGCCAATGTTTGACTATCATTCTATCTGACGGTACGTAGTGATGTAGCCGAAAATGATAAAGCGCATTGACTTAGCTTAACAAAACCCTATTTATTCTTATCTTGAAGACACATTGTAATCGGATGGAAAGACAGATGCTGGTAAATTATTCCACTCCATTGCTGTACGCATTACGGACGATGAAGCAAACTTATAAATATATTTTGTCTCCCTTTATATTTTAAAACATTTTTTTTAATTTTTTAATTTTTTGACAAAAGTTACCTTACTTTTATATATATTATAGCGATCTGCCTCGAATTCGCATGGGTGATTTCCGGATCTCAAAAACAGCGCCACCTACTGGGTCCATATGTCAATCTAATGAGGGACTCATTCAAACACACACAACAATTTTGTCAAAATCGGTTGAGACGTTTTTTAGTTTGTAGCGAGACTAATTTACATCAATTTATTTTTATAAATAGATATTACACCTAAATATACTTAAGAGATAAGCAAACTAAATTCTAGCTTTAAAAAATAATGCCGATGGTCAGTTAACGTTGTATTCGATTAAGGATCAAAATATAGACGTGTTATCAGTATCATCACTGAGATCTATACATGCACTGTAAAGTTGTCTCCGTTTTTTGACACCCGACGTGCGAAATAAATTTTATGCTGGTAATCCGTGTGGTTGTCTTCACATGGTCAAGCCGATCGATTCAAGCTGCGGCCTGACACTAATACGTTTAGTATTTGTTCTGATATTATAAAATTGATGGGCCTACAATTAAAGAAAATATCAATTTTCTCATATGTTTGCTGTATAGTGTATGGAGTGTATAGTACAAGGAGAACCATCTTATAAGGGGCGAAAGTTGAAAAAGTGTCCGACTATTTACTGAAAATAGAGGTTCCAAAACCTACCACAATAGCGCTGGCGTCTGAAAAACTACGATTTGAAGATAGCTGTTTAGAACGGAGTGATGTCAGCAGAATTCAAATATTTAAAATATTTCATGATTAGAGTAGTTAGTAAAATGCCAGTATACAAAACCTCAACTATTTACGTAGTACACAACCAAGCGGATTGGTCGGTCCTTGTTTGTTTCTCCATCTTATTCTAATTACTTTTGGGGCTTTTTTTAATTTATCCTGTGCTACTGCAGCGCCACCCTTATTGGACACGTTTTTAGGGACATGTTTCATATATAGAGATGGGCTTCCTTCTCTCTACACTCCATAGTAAAGTGACAGCGTAAGAGAATTCATCGCCATTTCTTTCCGGAGGTGTCGTAAGAGGCGAATATAGGATATGCCAAAAAGATCTTATGGCTTCTTATAGATGGCGGTATAACTAAAATACTTAAATCGGCGATGCGCGGCAGCGTCAAAGGTGCAATAAGCTTATCAATTGTCAACTAGCCTGACAAGCGTGACGATAAAGGCTAATCCATATTACTTTTGGAGAGGGCCATGTCTAGCAGTAAACTTTTACAGACTGATGATGAAGAATATATAGCTCTTTTAATCTATTAAGAAATATTTTTATTTGTAACATTAAGCGAATGAAAGTAATACTGAACTTCTGAAATAAAACATAGATTCCAGTTTCGATCAATACCGTATTAAGGCAGTAAAATTTTAGTTGACCAATGCCAGAACTTACAGCACGCAATTTGATATTTTGTATGTGTATATGAACAGTCTTTCATTACATGTAACTGAATTTAAGTAACTAATTTTGGCTTAAAATTTACAAAATAAGCATTTGTAGGTAACTCATATTATAAAAATTATTGTACTTTAGGCAGGAATGTATTTATTGCATAGGTACATATTATGAAATTTCTTACGAAAAATGAAAGGCCCGACTTTACAAACTACTATGTTGAGGTTATTTTATTATTTTTAATTTTTAAGTATGTTTAAGAAATTGTTCCACTTTTCTACCTCCAGTGAAACTCAATGTGACACAAAATCTCTAAAGTTACGTAATCTATTTTGCAGTCGGAAAGAACGATCAACATCATCCCAATACATTTCGATTCAAAGAGTCAAAGACGATTCCGAATAAATTTCAATAACATCCAATAAATCGATTAAGAATTATAATGCAGATTGCAGAAACTTAACCTTCAAATTCAAACGTCTGACGAGCCAGCTAGTAAAATATACTATTCAAAGCGTCAGAATCCCTCCTTGGGATGAAAATCTTCTCATTACCGTAATTTATTTTATTTTATTTATTAGGTTCGCTAACAGTTATAACAAAATACATTTGAATAAAAAATACAAGTTCCAACATGTCTTAAACTAAGTGCATAACTACTTATAGGGGAACACATCATGCGCTTAATAATAATAAGTTACTTATATGTAAAAGAAAAGAAAAATCATAAAAACCTCTTTTAAGTTATTTTTTAATAAATTACAGAAGATATTTTTATGTGATAAAGTCCCTGATCTGCTTACGAAAAAGTTTTAAAGAATCAAAATTAAGATCTCCCGATGTGCTGCATTCATTGTAAAGTCTACTCAATCTAAGAACAGGAGAGAAATTACCAAGTTTAGTACTACGCTTTCATAGGTTGAACAGGCTTTCTCGGAAGCCGAGAAGTTATACTGAAGGAAAAGGAATTTAACAAAGGAGGACAGTCTATCTTATTATGGAACAGCTTGTATACGAACATTAAATCTAAAATGTCACTTCTTGCTTCAAGCGGCAGTAAATTAAAAGCGAGAAGCCTACTTTTGTACGATTTAAGCGATCGAGCTTTACCTACAGAGAACGCTACGTGCCATAGAAACCTTTTATGAACCCTTTCCAAGCGTAACGTATGTGTTGCGAAATGGGGCCTCCAAACAACACTGCAGTATTCCATAATGCTATGCACAAAACTATCATAAAGAATCATCTTGGTCTTAACGGTCTTGAAAATCTTTGTATTGCGTATGATGAAACTGAGCATTCCGGATGTTTTTTTTATAATATGGTCGAAATGTGTTATAAATGTAAGCTTCTTATCTAGCAGCACGCCCAAATCACGAACATTGTCAACTTCTCGTAATTTGACACCATTGATTTGGTATGACGAATTTATAATATTCTTTTTGCGCGTGAATTTTATATGTGTACACTTTTTCGCGTTGAGTAACCATATTGTTTTCGTGACACCACCTCGTCAACTTATCCAAGTCAGCTTACAGGAGATTCACATAATCCATGGAATCAATTTCACGCAAAAAAATTAAGATCGTCAGCATATAAAAAAGATTCAACATTATTGAGGTTAACAGAGACATCATTAACGAATATGTTAAATAAGACAGAGCCGAGGTGCGAGCCTTGTGGCACTCCTGATGATATTTTGTAGATTTTAGATGAATAACCATTAACTACAACGAGGAAAGACCTGTGAATTAGGTAAGAACTGAACCTTTCCAGCAAGGCACCATGCACATCATAGACTGAAAGCTTACGAAGAAGGAGGCAATGAGATACTTTATCAAATGCCTTGCTTAAATCCGTGGAAATAACGTCAATCTGTTTGTAATTGTCCATAGACTTAATCAGTTCTTCGGTGAAGCACACTAAGTTTGTAAAAGTCGATCTACCCCGCGTAAATCCGTGTTGTTGGTCTGTTAAAAATTGTTTGAAATAGTTTTGAATTAGGGGTGTAATTAATAACTCCATAACTTTACCCATTTGAGGGAGAATTGAAATTGGTCGGTAGTTTCCTATTACATTTTCACAATCAGATTTGTAAGTTGGCATAACTTTAGCCACCTTCCAGAGTTCGGGGAAAAATCCAGACTTGAGAGGAAAATGAAATATGTAGTGTAGTGGAGTAACTAAATTTGATGCACAATTAACCAAAAAAATGGCCGTAATCTTGTCATATCCCGCCCCTTTCGACCTTCCCAGCTTGGAAAAACTTTGGTAAATCATTTCTTCTGTCAGGTTAATGGAACTGAAAAAATCATTGGAATATGTGATCGGTTGTGACTGTTGACCAGATTGATTAGACTGTTTTTCACTGTAGACAGAGGAGAAATGCGATGCAAAAAGGTTACAAATATCTTGACCATCAGACGTTATTACGGAACCATCTGTCATCTCGGCCGGATATGAATTCAGACTGCCACGTTTCGATTTGACAAAAGACCAAAAGAATTTGGAATTAAGGGTAATATTTTCTTCAGTGCGTTTTATATAGGAATTGTAGGCATCCAAAGATAGTTTTTCACACCTTTTCCTACAAATATTCAATTCTATTTTGTCTAACGGATTGTTATGTTTTTTGTATCTAAGTCTTATTTTATTTTTCTCATGCAATGCCTTGATCAAACAAGAGCTAAACCATTTCGGAATTTTTTTGTTAAGTTTATCATAAAATATTGTTAGCATGTATTACCTTTCGTATTCCGAAAAAAACTAGGGACCAGTCAGTATCCACCAGTTTTCGGTTGATCATTTCAAAGTCGGCCCTAAAAAAGGTTTCGACTAGTGAAGTTACAGTTTTGTGCTAAGTTGTAATATTTTTTTGTTTTTAAAAGTATTTCTAAGGGAGGATGCAGCACATCGATTGCAGACAAAACATCGATAGCACGGTCTACCTGTACTAATAAATGTGATTACTCCAAGAACACTAGATCCAGGACTTTTCCCTTAGAATTCGGAAAATCGTTGTACTGTTTAAAGTTATTCATACAAGCAAAATCAATTAGTGTCTGACATAGCGTTGATTGAGTGGCAGAGAATGTATTATTTATTTCGCTCCAATCTATTTGGCTTAAATTAAAATCACCTACAATCATTAGATATACATTATTTTCTACGTACTCGAAAATCTTATTACAATTTTCAGTAAAACTGTTAAGAATAGCATAGTTACCAGGGGGTGGTAGGTATACCGCGCAAAGTGCGATATTATATTTGGGGTTTGAGTCTATGCTAATTTTGACCCACAAATCCTCGCAGGTACTTTTCCACTCACCTATACGTCTAGCATTATAATTTTTGGCGACTGCAATTAGTACACCTCCTCCCCTCTTATCGTGGTAAAAACCAGTGGTTTCTCTGTCCCTGCGAAAAACTGTGTATCTATCATCAAAAAGTTCAGTACTGAATACGCTGCTGTCTATCCATGTCTCTGTTAAAATAATTACATCGTATTTGCTACAGCATAGATTACGGTAAAAATTATGCGTTTTAGTTCGCAGTCCACGAGTATTTTGATAGTAAATATTTAATTGAAGCTCGACAAATGCATGCACACAAAATGAGTAAAATTTAACTAAGTACCTATTTCACTACTCTAATTTAGATAAGGTGTCCATATTTTTAATAACAATATAACCAGCTGTATCGTTTTTTCTAACAAATATTGTCCCATTTCTGACCTAGACGTACTTGAAGCCTTTATTCTTTGCTTTTATTCTTGTAGCAGCGTGTAAGGCCTTGTTTGCAGGTGAAAGGTAATGGGTAACATAGGGTTTGAAATACGATCAGCGATAAATGCCGTTGTCAATATTTTAAAACTGGAGAGATAACACAAACTTTTAAATTAACAAGAATGTGAAAGATTCCCTACGTTTACTTTTAACAAAATGGAACCCATACCTTGTACCAGTAAAATAGGTATCAGGTTCTCGTCACTCACCATAAAGTATATTGCCTTTATACTGCTATTTCACTTGGAATTTTGTGCAAGCATGATCTCTGCCCCAATAGCTACAAATATATTAATGGGACTAGCTTTTACCCGCGACTTCATCCGCGTGAAATTTATTAAGATTGTATTTCATGAGTTTTAATTTTCTTGCGCGGAAACCTAATTTTTTCCTAAAATTAAAATAGCCTGATTAACTCCTTATAACATCAGATATCTTTCTGTGAAAATCGCTGTAGCTATTTTGGAGATTAGCCGGAACAAACAGCCAGGAAAAAAAATTAAAAATAGTTTTTTTTTTTTGTTATAAGTACCGTGTATACTTTCATATGCATTTAGTAAAAAACTGTTATTTTGAAATTACAAATAGAAATTTAAATTTTATCAATTTGTACAGATGGACGAGCGACCGCGTTTTCTGCAGGCTTTCCTACTATCCTGCTCTGTAACTAAATAATATAAATAGTCCCGTAGTGCCTAATGCCCTCGCATTTCATACAAAATCCCAAAACCCTGATCTATTCACTGTTCCGTTTCGTCCCGTTGATGAATAACGTGAAGTTGTAAGAAAAATTGTTACATAAAGAGGAAACATTACCCTTTCTAAAGGATACGTTCCAACAGAATCGCTATTGGCATACTTTAAAACATCTAGCTCCCATGTAAAAGATACAATCGAACTTTTTATTAAAACTGAAGTCATATTTAACAAACAGTTCACTTGATGGTAATTATCTACTGCAGTCCATTTCATACAAAGAACCGTACAAATACGTTGTCACCTCTGATGACTAAGATAGAAAGCCTTAAAGCCTGAAATGGACTGAAACTGGCTCTTTATAACCTTCAGACTTGAAAATAACAGCACAAGATCTGCTATTAGGCGGTAGTTATATAAAAGACTCCTATCACCCAGTTAAAAGTATATACTCATTGAATAGATAGATTTAAGTGTGGTCTCTTGAGTTAAATACAAGAGACAATGCGTGTTGGCGGAATCACGCGTAGTCGAAACATTTTATTTTTTATTTTCACAGATATCTCAGGCAGACCACGTGGTAAATTAGCACTTAACATTGCTATTAACAATTTCATTGGTGATATTTATAGCGAGTGCTTGACCACTTAGTTACAAAATAACTGATTAGTTATATAAACCGGTACGCGATTGTAGGTTAAAGCAGTTTTTAAGTTTTAAATTATGACTTATAAATCCTAGGCAATTAAAAAGTTTGAAGATGTTTTACGACATCGGGTGAGTGCAGGCTGTTAGGTAATAAATATTTGTTCGTTTTAAGACTATTTCCAAAAGTTTTATAGTCGGGACGTTGAGTGATTTAAATGGCCACAGCAACCATTTACTATCAGGTGGACTGTGTGCTCGTTTGTCACCCTTATATTATAAAGAAGTTATATTAGAGGGCCACCCTTAATTCCTTTTATAGTAATAAATATCGTATACTAACTGGTATCAGGCGCATGACTGCCGCAGAAGAAATACATGTAAAAATATCGTTTTTAATTTGGAAGGGTTATATTGTAAAATTAGCAATGATATAATAGAACTTTCAAATAAATTTGTTTTGTCTGAACGATACGTGTGCCACCAACTCTTAATTATTTGTACTATGCCTATAACATTAGCCCAAGTGCAAGCAATAAGTTGACAAAGTTTTAGTGCAATCTGATGAACGGTATGGCGGCGCATAAAATGCGAACAAACAAACATTAATTTTTATATATTAGATTATTATGTTACGAAAATTTAAAAGTATGATAAAAATTATTTTACGGGATTTATTATAATATTAGTATTTATTTAATATGCTGAAACCAGGGCCATGGCAAGCACTCACACCAGTAGTTTATCTAACCACACTGGAGTCAGACACTATGGGCCTCAAAACGTGAAAACTTGTTAAAATATTTGACTTGAAAGTCTAAACTTTCAAGTCAAATATTAGACACAATACAACAACTTACCAATGGATGTTAAGGTTATACAAGCATTGCACGAAGACAACTAAATTAACTGCCATTTACAATTCCATTAAACTTATTCAATGAGTTTGACATTAAGTTAAAAATATTCAGTAATAACCGATTTCGCGATTACGCCAAGCCACACCAATCCATTAAAAGGGATATCGTGCTACATTCCATTTCCACAGTAAGCTGGATTTTACTTGCTTATGCCAAAATCTACAGTATCTACACAATTTAAATATCTCACTTCTGCACACCACGTGAATATTATTTATGAAACCAATTTTTAATAATAGTCGAACAGGCATAATTTTTTCAATTCGTTTAAGGGTTCATTAATATTAATATGTATTAATACCAATATTTGTCATCAAACTTTACTTAATTTATTTACTGATTAATGTTAACAAATGAGCACACAGTCTAAAGCTGGTAAGTGGCAGCTGTGGCCCACAGACATCTACATCTATCCTCGGTTAAAAATTCCAGTAAAATGGGTCTCCGATTCTCTACACTCATCATATGAAAGACAGCCGAATTAAGTAGCTATTTTACACTGGTATTCTGTGAGAGCGTGGTCCTTGCCCGGTCGAGCCTACCCATTCGTGCTACAACTATACTAGTAATATAGCTGCAGAATGGCTGTACCACGTATTATATACTGTGAACCTCAATCTGACTTCCAAGAGACGATCTGTAGATAAAGGAAAATACTCCCTACAACGGGTAGAGGCCCATGTAAAGCACTTTACTTTTATGGTATGATGAGGAAAATGACGAACTAAGCCATGGACTATAGTATCCAATTATTTTTATTGGACTGTTAACTCACTCTCTATTCTTATATTAGAGAGAGTAAACAGGATCACGATTGTGTACCTTATAGAACCAAGCTGCAGCTATCTTATCGTTGCAGCACGAATGAGTCAGCTCGACTGGGGAAACCCCACGCTCTCACAGAATACCAACGTGAAATAGCAGCTTAACGCTGCTGTGTTTCGTATGGTGAGAGTAGAGAACCGGAGACCCTTTTGATTGGAAACGAGGCATACTCGTAAACATTCCTTTCTTTCTCTTTGTTTTCAGGGGTCACAACGCAATTGAACTTTGAATTCTATGGGTCACAACATCAACTTACATCAGGTGGACTGTGTTAGCTTGTCACCCTTATTTTATAGTAAAAGTTAAAGTAAAAAAAAAATTGAAAAATCCAATGACTGATGTAAACTTTGTAATCGGAAAAGGATTAAATTTTTTATGTAGAACCCTGACATAAAAGGAAGTAAGCAAAGAGAGGTAAAAAATTAAAAAACATTTATTTGTGTCGATTTCAGTCATATTAACAACAAATTATGACTTTTCGTAGTCCTTCCCACCTTTGTGTATCTATTTGCAACAAAATCAAGAAAATCCGCTAGGGTTGCTTTTCCCTGCTCTGAAATGAGTTCCAAATTTTCAGTAGAATGATTTTGTGACTAAAACTCATTTTAACGAGTGAAAAATGTTTACAGAAAACCGTATCTAAATCAGTCAAACTGTTTTGGAGATAAATGGGAACATTCGTTTGCACACAAAAACAACCTCTTACCTTACCTTCTCAGTTCGGTCGTGGATAAATAGAATCAAAAAATTTCAATTTGATAACACGGTAACAGATGTAAATTAAAAATGAAGTCGTAAAGAGCTTCACGATCCTAGCCAGACGCGGATGAAAGCCCGTTGCAAGCTGCATCGTGCCAGCTTTGTTAACTTCACTAGAATTAATTACAACTCTGTGTAGCGCTTTAAAATATATTAGATTTTATATTTTGTATTATTAAACATAATTTACTATAGTTTTCTATTAAAAGTAAAACAATTTAAAGAAACAATGGTTCGCAATATTAAAACTCCATCTGTAGTATGTATGCGTACATATTTTATGTTTATCAACATGAAATTTTTATTGTTTTGTTATTTTAACATTTTTTTTTTATATGTACCAACTTTAATTTTTTTCTATTTCTGCCAATATAAGTAGAGAATGAAATAAAGCTTTAAGTCAGCCCATTGCATTGTAACCCTTGGATTAAGATGTCTTATATAAAGATTAATTAAATAAATAATTCGCTCTCACATTCCATTTCTTACATTATCTTTCTTGTAGACAAATATACATCATTATAACAAAAACAAAACGAAATATATAAAGAAGGTACAAAGGCGGTCTTGTCGATCCGGAAGCGATTTCTTCCAGACAACTTTATTACGCAAAGAACACAACGAATGGCGAACATAAATTATACAAGTAAGTTAGAAAAACAAAAGATGATGACAGTTGAAGACAGTAAATGATAGATAGAGAGGACGGGAAGTTTGACGAGAAATAGAGTTCCAAGCTTTGAGTACATTTTTGTTTTCATCCTATTTCATCAGCTCGTGGAGGGCCTCTTACCCTGTAGAGAAGATTCGCTTTTAATTAATTATATGCACAGGTCGCTAGCTATTTCGTGGGAGGAGGAAGAATATTCACTATCCCATATCGTATCGTTACCGTCCCAACACATGAAAATAAGTGAGAACTTTGGTAGCAGCGCATTCTTAATAACAATTCTTAATTAAAAAAAATGTATAATAGAGTAGAAACTATTTATGACAATATTATATTAGTTTGACCATGGCGGTCTGTCTCAACGGAGCCTTGTTATCTTGTTTATAGGATTACAGTATCCGTGTGTTTGGGCAAGCATAGATGTATTCGCTATTCTCTAACTATCATACTCCGATGGAACGGCAAACTGACACGTCCGAAGAGAAATCATACGCAGGCCTAACGGTTTTACATGCTTTCTAATTCACGGGGATAAAACACCGCCAACTTCCTGACTCCGGGCTGCTACTGATAATTTCTTGAAAGGAAAAGTCACTTTTTTTTTATTTACTGATTTTTGGTCTGGCCGGAATTCGTCATTCGCGTTAACGACCACTAGACCAAGACATTCAACGACGTCAGACTATCAGATGAACAGCGATGCAATAATTGCAGTAGTAGAACAGACACCGCCTATAAAATCTATGCGGAAGTGGGGGCCGCGTGATCGTAGGCACAGAGTACTTTTTTATGGTACTAACTAAGAAAGTTTAAGTCTGCTGGCTTTATCGCGTGTTGCAAACCACCAAGTCTCAGCGTCTCTTGTAGTAGGTAGAACATATAACTTCAAAGCTTGATGCTGAGTTGATTGTCTTTTCCTTTCCATCAATTTATTACTTATTATCTTTTGCTTCATCTTTAAACCCGTAAAAATACAAAGCTTGATGCTCGACAGGTGGATTGACTAGTGCAGCAGTATCAGACGTGAGAACCTTTGAAGCTGCTCACTGTCGCCAGTCTGCTTAGTTACGCCTGACATAAACGAGATGTTTATACCGCCACCTAGCGGAAGCTATTAGTTATTTTTAGCATTTCCCATAGTCGACATTTACAACATCCACAGGGCGAAATGAGGTGATGTATTTACTTACGTCACCACCACATCACAAGTCACCACACGCTTGTCATCTTTACTAGAATCAAGAGAAAAAATACTAACTCACTCTTCACGTGGTAAAGCCACGCTGCTGATGTATTATGGTTGTAGCACGAATGGGTCGGCTCGACCGGGGAAAAAACCATGCTCTTACGGAATACCTTTATATGGTACGAACTAAGAAAGTTAAAGCCCGTTGGTTTTATCGCTTGTTACAAACCACCAAGTCTCGGCGTCTTTTGTAGTATGTAGTACTTCAAAGCGTAATGCTGAGTTGATTGTCTCCACAGCTAGACGCACGACTAGCGGATTGGCTATCGCACTACCAGAGGTTTTTATTCCGAACCAGTGGTAATTAAACAAAAGACTGACTTTCAATAAGTGTTATTTATAATCTATATTGAATAAGTTTCTGTTTCTGTTTCAAGACGTGAGCACCTGTAAAGCTGTTCACTGTCGCCAGTCTGTTTAGTTACGTCCGGCGTAAAAGAGATGTTTACACCTCCATCTAGCGCAAGCTATTAGTTGTTTTAGCATATCCCATAGTTGCCATTTACAACACCCACAGGGCGATACGAGGTGATGAATTTACTTACTTCACCACCACATTACAAGTCACCACACTCTTGTTGTTTTTACTTGAATCAAGAGAAAAAAATTTTTAAATACTGACTCACTCTATACCTGGTAGAGCCACACTGCAGCTATATTATGGTTGTAGCACGATTGGGTCATCTCGACCGGGGAAGGACCATGCTCTTACAGAATACCAGAGTAAAATAACAGCTAAATGCTGCTATGTTTTTTTTTACTGTAAAGAACCGGATACCCTTTTTACTGGAAACGAGGCGTTCCATCTTAATTCTCAGGGGTGACAACGAATCTGAATTTTGATTCATAATCGAGGATACATGTAGATGTATATGCGCCACAGCATTCACTTACCATCAGGTGAGCTGTGTGTTCCTTTCGTTCATCTTGTAAAAAATACAGATACAAAGATATATATCCCTTGAAAGCTACGATCAATATCCGCTGATTTTTCGACGTTTTGTAGGAGTTTTATAGTACTCGTCTAAAAATATCGTAAATTCCTATTATGTATCGTAAACTATTCTAGATTCAAGCTTACGTTGCACTGAAACAACAATATTTATCCGAAACGAGACATTTTTTGCAGCATTGTATTGTAGCTAGAAAATAAGTTTAGAGATAGTTATTTAATAATGTTTATATTCTTTACAAGCAAATTAAACGCCCACGATCGAACGTAGGACGCTATAATGATCAATTACCAAGCTATTTTTAATGTTTTCGTACTTATTTGTTTAAAATATTATAAAGTAAATAACTTTTTATATGAAAATAGTTCTACTGGGGGTCTTGCTAGTTTTCCCAGGACCGACATTTTTTCCTAACCAATAGTAAAGCTTAAATTAGTTTTAATAAGTATTATTGTAATCCACATTGAATAAAAATAATTATATTCAATTCCATTCTAATCAGAGGCATTGCCTCAATCATTGTGCTTTGCCAGCTCATTGGTGAACGCCACTATAGGTATTTCGGGCGTAAGCGAGATGGTAACTACCAATTGTCGCAAGTAATTCTTCGGTGGCGACCATGGTAACGGCGGGGCAGGGGGTGCTAAGAATCTCCGGTGGAGGTTCGGTTGCCACCTACGACGACTCGACCTGGCAACATACAACGCACGCACCCTGAGGACTGACGAGAAGATTGTGGAGCTGGAAGAAGAGATAGACAAGTTACGCTGGCATATTATAGGATTATCCGAAGTCCGAAGAGAGGGGGAGGACACGGTAATCCTCGAATCCGGCAACTTGCTCTATTACCGGGAGGGCGACCATCTGTCCCAAGGAGGTGTCGGATTTATCGTCCACAAGTCTCTCGTTAACAACGTTGTAAAGATTGAGAGTGTGTCGACGAGGGTTGCGTACCTTATACTCAGAATCACCAAACGGTATTCGCTGAAGGTCATACAGGTTTACGCACCAACCTCGGCACACCCCGATCAGGAGGTGGAGGAAATGTATGAGGATATCTCTAGAGCCATGCATTCCTCCAAAACCCAATATACGGTGTTAATGGGAGACTTCAATGCAAAACTAGGCACAAGAGAGAACGGTGAGCTGAAAGTAGGGAAATTTGGAATAGGGCAACGGAACCCAAGGGGCCAGCAGCTGGCCGACTTCATGGAGAAAGAGGGACTCTTTATGATGAACTCTTTCTTCCAGAAGCGGCCCCACAGGAAGTGGACCTGGTCGAGCCCCGACGGTTCGACAAAAAATGAGATTGACTTCATTATGACGACCAGACGACAACTGTTCAGTGATGTCTCAGTGATCGCGAGGGTGAAAACCGGCAGCGATCACCGAATGGTTAGAGGCACACTGAACCTAAACATTAAGTTGGAGAGGTCTCGTCTAATGAAGTCAACGCTCCGTCCCCCTCGTGCTCTAATCCAAAGTCCCGAAACCTTTCAGCTCGAGTTACAAAACCGTTTTCAGTGCCTAGAAGACTGCAATGAAGTGGACGATTTGAATGACAAGCTCGTGGAAACTGTCCATGCGGTCGGAGCTAAGTTCTGCAAGACCCGCCGCAGAAGAACACAAAAACTCTCCGATCACACTCTTAATCTCATGGCTGTTAGACGGGAGATGAAGCTACATTCTTCAACAGATTTAACAGCATACAGGCAGCTGAACAGACAGATCTCCAAATGCATGCGGCGGGACTTACGCAAATTCAATACAGCTCGTATTGAAGAAGCGATCGAGCGGAACCGAGGCTCCAAAGTCTTTGCCAGAGATCTGTCTGCAAGAAAGCGCCAACTGTCAAAGCTGAAGACAGAATGTGGCAGCATCGTTTCCGGGGCACCTGAGATTTTGAGTGAGATTGAGAGGTTCTATGGGCAGCTGTACACGTCATCGTTGGAGCCGCACGCAAGTGTGAGTAACGATCCAAGAGCGAGTCTTATCCGACATTATTCCGATGATATCCCGGACGTCAGTCTGAGCGAGATTAGAATGGCTCTCCAGCACCTTAAAAACGGCAAGGCCCCAGGCAAGGATGGAATTACAGCGGAGCTTCTGAAAGCGGGTGGAAAACCGGTACTTGAAGTCCTTCAGAAGCTCTTTAATTCCGTCCTCCATGGTGGCATTACACCGGAGGCGTGGAGCAGAAGTGCGGTGGTCTTGTTCTTCAAGAAAGGCGACAACGCTCTCTTGAAGAACTACAGACCGATTTCCCTTCTGAGCCGCGTCTACGTGCTGTTTTCGAGAGTCATTACGAATCGTCTCGCGCGCAGACTTGACGACTTCCAGCCTCCCGAACAAGCCGGTTTCCGAAAAGGCTTTAGCACCATAGACCACATACATACCCTTCGGCAAATTGTACAGAAGTCCGAGGAGTACAATTTGCCACTATGTCTGGCGTATGTGGACTATGAGAAAGCCTTTGATTCCGTCGAAATTTGGGCGGTGCTGCAGTCCCTTCAGCGATGCCAAGTTGACTGTCGGTATATCGAAGTGTTGAAGTGCTTGTACAGTAGGGCTACGATGGCTATCCGAGTACAGAACCAGAGTACGAAACCTATCCAATTGCAGAGAGGTGTAAGACAGGGTGACGTCATATCCCCGAAACTCTTTACCGCTGCATTGGAAGATGTTTTCAAGCTTCTGGACTGGAAAGGATACGGTATCAACATCAATGGCGAGTACACCACTCACCTTCGATTTGCCGACGATATAGTCCTTATGGCAGAATCGCTGGAGGACCTAAGCACTATGCTCAATGACCTCAATAGTGTTTCCCAACGGATAGGTCTTAAGATGAACATGGACAAAACAAAGATCATGTTTAATGTCCATGTCACACCTATGCCGGTAGTTGTTGGGAACACTAAGCTCGAAGTTGTTGACGAGTATGTTTACCTGGGACAAATAGTCCGACTAGGTAAGTCCAACTTCGACCGAGAGGTCAATCGACGGATTCAACTCGGTTGGGCAGCGTTCGGGAAATTACGGCACATCTTCTCGTCAAGTATACCTCAAAACTTGAAAACGAGACTGTACACCCAGTGCGTGTTGCCAGTGATGACATACGGAACTGAGACGTGGTCCTTCACTGCTGGCCGGATGAGGAAGCTCAAGGTCGCTCAGCGAGCTATGGAGAGGGCTATGCTCGGAGTTTCTCTGCGTGATAAACTCAGAAATGAGGATATCCGCAGTAGAACTAGAGTGACCGACATAGCCCAACGGATTAGTAAGCTGAAGTGGCAATGGGCCGGCCATATAGCTCGAAGAACCGACAACCGATGGGGAAGAAAGGTTCTCGAGTGGCAGCCTCGTACCGGCAGGCGAAGTGTAGGGCGTCCCCCCACTAGATGGAGTGACGACCTGGTAAGATATGCAGGAAGTCGATGGATGCAGGTGGCTCAGGACCGTGCTTTGTGGCATTCTTTGGGGGAGGCCTATGTTCAGCAGTGGACTTGTGAAGGGCTGTAATGATGATGATGATGAATTCTTCTGTCCGTGTGACTGAACTCCTCCATAACGACTGGACCGCTTTTAATGAAATTGTGTGTGTGTGTGTGTGTGTGTGTGTGTGTGTGTGTGTGTGTGTGTGTGTGTGTGTGTGTGTGTGTGTGTGTGTATGTGTGTGTGTGTGTGTGTGTGTGTGATTAAGTTGATTCGAGAATGTTTTAAATTCACAATTGAACCCGGTAAATGGCGCTGTCGTCTAAGATCCAGAAATCACTTGTGCGAAGCCGGGCTGGATCGCTAGTATAATATAAAAAAGTACTAGTATGTTTTCAACCGTGTAATGTCACCAGCCCTGATGTTGAGATCGATGTGATCGAAGTACTAAATGTATTGCAGCTTTTAACTTGCTCTTCACCGCCGATAATTTTACATCTTCCTACTACGAGATGACATACCGCCAACTATACAAAGACGTTGTCAAGGGAGGTCTTCCTGGCCCTCTATATAACCGTTCCTTGTGACACACATGGGAGGAAATAGGTTGATGGATTCTTACAAGCTACTACCATCACACATTTTTGATGGGGATAATATTAAATATTTTAATTCAAGAGTTCTAAGTTCCTTATTAATGCTGATTATAATTCAGTGCCTGATTATATTCTCACCTGAAGGTAAACGGTAAAGGCCAAGGTAGTAAAAAAGCACTAATTTAGCTTCGCAAAAGCCAATCCTCTTTTTCCTTGATGACACCCAGATTGTAATCGGAAGGAAAGATAGACGCTGGAAAATTATTTTGCGTTGAATATTAACTACAAAAATGCGGAGATCCCCATAGACGGTTTTATAATCAAGAGCATACTCAAATACCATATTTAATGATTATTATTATGAAAAATGGTTTCATTAAAACGTTTTTGAGAAGGACCAAACTTTTATCATAATATCAGTTTTAAATAGAAGCCTAATGCTGCTGTATTTTGTATCGTGAGTGTAGAATCAGATACCCCTTTTTACTGGAGACGAAGCATTCCATCTTAGTTCTCAGCGGTGGGAATACATCTACATTTTCATTCTTAATCGAGGATAGATTTAGATGTCTATGGGCCATAGCATCATCTTACTATCAGATGGAGTGTGTGCTCGTTTGTCAGCCTTAATCAAAAATTAAAAAAGTCAAATCAATAAAGTGATAAAATAAAAAAAAATGTACAACCAACTTCAATATAAAAAAATGAGAATATCATCAATGTAGTCGAAGTCAATTAAACACATTATTAAGGATAACTCAAAAACTACTGGTAAGATATTGATCAAATTTATATGGGACCACTTGAAAAGCACCAACTTTCAAATAAAAAAAAGTATCATCAAAATCCTGATTTTGAAGTCTGATGAAAAACTATTAGCAATCAATCTTAACAGAAACCTATTGGATCTAAGTTCTTTTTCTTACTTCAAATTTAAAGTCGAACTTAGTTTTAAGTCTGAAACAGATTAAGTAACGCAGAAATTTACTATTTGCGTGATTTGCACGTGGTAGAGTCATAGTGCAGCTAAATTATAGCTGCGTCACGAATGGCCAACCCATCAACCAGTGAAGTAGCATCCAGCGTAAAATGGCATCTTTCACTTCCTTCGTCATTCACGAAAAAACACCTTGGGGTTTTAATGTGAGCCAGGAAATAGTTTTGTCCTAATAAGGACACATTTGGCGGATACACAAAATTCCTTTCTAATTACATCCGGTGACGTCACAGCTAACGTAATTGTAGTCTAAAACGTAGAAAGGTGTCACACACAGAATGCTCAATTCAAATCATATGTCAAGATCGCTTGATGAACTTTATTGAAGTAATATGTGTTTCATATATTAATACGTAAATTATATTTTTTGGAAAAATCTCCAAATAAAAAAATGTCGCTTTAGTATATTTTCTACGTTAAAAATAAATTAAAATGCCAAGATCGAAAGCAAGTATTTCTTAAATTAAATCTGGTTAATAAAACCAACCGTCAGGGATTGTGCGTGAAGAAAAGAATACCAATGTCGTATCTATCGAATTTGTAAAGTTATCCATTTTATCGTGCAAAAGGAATTCAATAAAAGCCTTAACGGTTATAATCCGTCTTCTATTCACCTAAACTTTTTGCATGTAATTAGGCAAATCATTTTAGTACTTTTATTTGCTGATTTGCTGCAGCATCCACATTCCATCTGCCTGCGCTGCAGACAGTTAATATAAACTTTCATTTATACGAGTATATATACACTATCTGTGTGATAAATAATATATAATCTATAATAATACAACCCATTGATAATTAGTTTATAATAATTGTATATAAGTTTATAATATGTTCAATTCAAATATATTAATAGGTTTTATTTTATAGGACAGGGTGAAAAACGAGCACCCAGTCCATCTGATGGTAAGTGGTTGCTGTAGCCCATAGACATCTACATCTATCCTCGTTTGCAAATCAAAATGCAGATGCGTTGTCACCCGTGAGGATTAAGATGGAATGCGTCTTTTCCAGTAAAAAGGATCTCCGGACCTCTACACTCACCATACGAATCACAGCAGTGTCATGCTGCCATTTTACGCTGGTACTCTGTGAGAGTGTGGTCCTTCCCCGATCGAGCTGACCCATTCGTGCTACAACTATATTACTAATATAGCTGCAGCATGGCTCTACCACGTATAGCGTGGCTCTACCACGTATATCATGGCTCTACCACTATTTATAATGTATGATCGTTACGAAAAGTTCAAAAAATTAAATATTTTAACGGGCATGCAACCAAATTGTACCTACTGTAATTATATCAGAAATATACTTGTAACATTTCTAAGGACCTTTGTTTTATCTCCCTTGTTTTGTTCAGAGCACCATCAGATTCACTGAATTTGGCACCGTAAAAAAAGCTTCAAACGAAGTTTTAGTAAATAATAAAAGTAAATTGATTATTCAAACTTTTACATGAGCGTTCGAGGCATGCACTTTTGAATTTACCAAATTAATCCTATTTTTATTATTGTGTTGATTTAATAAAACAAAAACGAAAAGGTACAGGCTTTTATCCATCCAAAAGTTACAGGCTAAGCGCAGGCCCTCTCTTATTTCTAAGTAAAAAAAATATCCTCCTTTCAAATGGGTTTTGGCGGTCTTCACATGTTCTCTTCACCAAAAGCACTATGTAAATCAGTACTTAAAGTTTCAATTAACAGTTTATTTGGTGTCGGCGTGGTTCGAACTTAAGTTGCTCCCGTACTAAACCCTTGAGCTACTACGGCTCTCATTAAAACGAAAACTTCAATATTAACCACGTCATCACTGTAACAGAAGTGACATCTTTCACTTTTAACGGACATATTTGTTTTCCTTGCCAAATTCAGAAAAACAACACACTGATAGATTTTTCTTTGAATTTTTTAACTACTTTATTAATGATGTTCTCCAGACTGAATTTAGTCACGGTGGCCAGCCTCAACGCAGACATTGGCAACTCCTTGGTACAGTGGCTTAGCATCAACTTCCGGTGCTGAGGGCCGAGTGTTTGAATTTCTCACAGAACAAGTATTTACATAATATATTGCCTACAAATAACTGTTCCGGATCTGGATGTTCGTCCTTGTATAATTTACGTTTGAAAACCATGATACAGAGGAAAATTCTATTGCGGACGTAACTTTTTCTTGAATAAAGAAAAAAACGATCTACGTACTGCTGGCTATTCCCTCACTGTCATAGTGCAAAAGCAAACCGACACGAGCGAAGAGAGATCGAGCGCAGGACAAACGGCTTTACGTGCTTCTAAGGCACGAAGGCGAAACACGGTTGACTTCGTGACACTGGGCTACTGCTAACTATTTCTCAAAAGATAATTTTAATAAATAATCTTGACACGACCCGTGAGCTAAATTCGGGACTTTATGATCAATTGTCGCGTTTGCGACCATTGGACCAACGAGCTATTTAGCTTTATGTCTTAACAATTAAGCCCATATTTGACTATCATACATTAAGTAGTGATGTAGCTGAAAATAATAAAGCGCATTGACTTAGCTTAATAAATCTCTATTCATTCTTATCTTGAAAACACGTTGTAATCGGATGGAAAGACAAATGCCGGTAAATTATTCCACTCCATTGATGTACGCATTACGGACGATGAAGCAAACTAATAAATATATTTTGTCACTCTTTATATTTCAAAACATTTTTTTCTATTTTTTTATTTTTTATTTTTTTTCAAAAAGTGGTGATGTACTTTATGAAAATACTCGAAAAAACACAGGTTATTTACACCAGTTACTCGACTCTAAAAGAGTCATAGGGAAATATCTGCGCTTTTTAAACAAAGTTCCAGGCAATATGCTGAACCTATCTGACAAAAAGTTTTAAATTTTTAATAAGCAAAAAATGTTTTGATAAGAATTATTAAACTACTAAAGAGTACATAATTCATTATAACCCCTAGGGATAAAGTGGTCGATGACAATGCTGTACTATTTAATACTTATATTTAAGATGTAATTTTAATTATGGGCATATTAGGATTGTTATTAGTTTTTATTGACATTGCATTATAAATTGACATGACAAAATATTTCATTGTCTAATTATTAATACTTTATTGTTTTAATTGGCTTTATTACAGTTTTAATTTCTTGACACGGTCTGCTAAAAGCTTCGAGATTTTATATTATTATTATTTTATATTTAATTAATTAATGATTATTATTTTTTGTTGTTATGGATGGATATAATTTTTGAAAAAAAATTTTGCATGTAAAATTTAACCTTGTGTGCGTATTGGATTGTTTGTATGCCACAAGTTTTTGAAATAAATAAATAAATAAATTAAGATTTTCGTATTTATTTTTCATATTCTCTGTGGGTTTCTTGCGGGTTTTTTCCAGAACTTTTCTAATCCACTTGTAAGAACATAAATTACTTTCAATGAGTATTCTTGCAAGCTAGGTATATTGAATAATCATTATCCATCCCGTTATGTTTGTGTATTCTCAATATATTGAAGTAAATATCCTTAATGGGAGAGGGGTCCTATTCAATAAAGTTTTGTAATACAAACTTAATTGAAAGGGTCTAAAAGGATCATATTATGTAAATTTGAATTATTGAATAAAGGATTAAACAAAAGATAAAACTATATGATTCGAATCTGTAACATGACGGAAACAAAGGTTTGGTGACCAGCTGAGCGTGTAGTGGATGTGTTTGACGGAGGTGATCGTCATGAAATAGCAAAGAAATGGATATTCTGCTGGCGTCTGCCTTTTGTTCTCAATTATAATCTGGGAGTCTTTAAGGCAAGAGTGAATAGGCTTTTGTTAAGCTAATAGAACGCGATTTAAGATTATGGGATTCATCACCACATAGGTTGAATTATAGTCATGCAAAAGCTTATTAGTAAGTAAGAAAACTAGAATTATGTTTTAGATAATCATGCGAGGTATTAACTAAAAGCTCATCAATATTGTCATCGCACCCGTCCAAAATATTGCTGATTATGAAGTGTAGGTTATACGTGGTAGAGCCATGCTGCAGCTATATTAGTAGTATAGTTGTAGCACGAATGAGTCGGCTCGACCGGGGAAGGTCCACACTCTTACAGAATACCAGCGTAAAATAGCAGCTTACCACTGCTGTGTTTCGTATGGTGAGTGTAGAGAACCGGAGACGATTTTTTACTGGAAAAGAGGAATTCTATCTTAGTCCTCATGGGTGACAAGGCATCTGCATTTTGATTCTTTGTTGTATGAACCACAGCAACCACTTACCATCAGGTGGATTGTGTGCTCGTTTGTCACCCTATCCTATAAAAAAAGAGTATGTAGTAGACCCAAGAATGACACAAAATACGCTTCAGAACCACCTGTAACCATCGACTTCCTGCATGTCTTACCGGGTTGTAACTTCATATATCGAAGGGGACGCCCTACATATCTCTTACCAATACGAAGATCTACTCGCGAACCTTTCGTCGAAATTTTTTGTTGGTTCTTTGGTGGTATATGGCCACCTTATAGACACTTCATCTTACAAATCTCTTTGGGTATGTCGGTTACTCTTGTACTACTGCGGATATGTTCATTACGGATTAGGGATTATATTTTAAAATTTATTATACAACTAGCTCGCCAAGCACATGTTGTTCCGCCCTTTCCAACGAACCTTCCTATAAAAATCCTTAAATTCGCAATAAAAATTTTTGAGGGTCATTTATCGGGATAAAAACTATCCTATCTCTCAAATTGGACCAAAATGCACACAGTGTGAAAAATTTCATTGAAATCAGTTCAGTAGTTTAGGATTCCATCGCGGACAGACAACGTGACACGTAATTTTTATATATAATGATTATTTAGTTTTTTATTTAATATTTTTCCGAATAAATATTAAAAATTTGTTGTCCACTTCAACCTTCAAAGTCCACATCTCAATAAGTATTAATTCACCCATTATAGCGTCTAAAAGTCCATTGTTGAACGTAGGCCTCTCCCATAGATTTGCTCATAGGAAGGATTTTGCCACAAGTTAGCTAGGGTAGTTTTTTATTGTTTGGACTTGAAAAAGTCCTAATAAGAAGATGCTGCTCTCCATCCTCTATTTATGTTTCTCTCTGTAGCCTCTTACGATACTCACTGCCAGAAACGGTGTGGCCTATCCGTATCCGTGCCATACCGTTTCTGCGAAAATAATTAGCAAAATTTTATTTTAAAATATTTTTTCTTACAATCCTTGAATATTATAAAACAAGAAACTGTAATCAGGTTTTTGTTAATTCAAAAATATAACAGCACTTCCTCAATTAAATACTTCAAAAATAAAATACTACACACAATTTGCTTGGCAAGTAATAAATGAGCATTTGAGAAATATTGGTTTCTCAAAGTCAGCGTTAACGTGTTAATTTATTAGTTATTGGTTTTAATTGGAAATTTGATGCCGTTTCAGTTTGAGCCAGAAAACATTTTGAATTCCAGCATTCTGTATAAAAAATTAATAGGTACTCTATTGGGCATTTCTTATTTATTCTTCTTCATATTCAAAAGCTCAAATCAGTACAGCGCTAATTATTGGTCACTCCTGTTGTAGGGGAAGATTTACCATAGATGTCACGTATGCGGATTAAAGTCGCAAGGTCCCGCTAGCCTAAATCTAGTCGCCTAACGAAATGCGGCGATAGTTTCTCTTACGATGGTTGTTTTAACATGTGTTTATGTATTACCGTTAGTCTATAAAGATCCACTGCTGAACATAAGCCTCTACAATAGATTTCCTCATTGGAGAGATTTTGCCTTAGTTGACACACTTTACAGGTGAGTTGGCAAACGTGGTTTTCTTCTATTTTTGTTAGCCATCAAGAAGATGCTGCTATTCATTTTCTATTAGAAAAAGAATAAAGAATCAGTATGCAAACATTACAACAATATTGTCACCACTAAATAAATAGGGTCACCGAATTTCTCAACACTCATAAAAATACAACACTAATATGTTCCTAATTTACGTAGTTCTTCCTCGACCGAGTTGACTTATACCTGCTGCCACCGTAATATGTCTACAACTTAGAATATACGTAAGCAAGCTATGCATGTGTAAACTCTAAGAGCGACACCGTAGAACTGTTACAACAATTGGTAAAATTAAACATTTTGTACAACCGACGTCAATATAAATAAAATGAGCACATCATCAATTTAGTATGAAGTCTAAGTCAATTAAATACGCATTATTAACCTTTAAGTACGGACGTATTTTTTAGTAGTAGTTTTTGAGTTATCCTTAATAATGCGTATTTCATTGACTTGAACTCTATACCACATTGATGATGTTCTCGTTTTATTTCATTAAATAAATAGCCACAGCAACCACATACTATCAGATGGACTGTGTGCTCGTTTGTCACCCTTATATTATAAATAAGTTATATTAGAGAGCCACCCTTAATTCCTTTTATAGTAATTAATATCGTATACTAGCTGGTACCAGGCGCATGGCTGCCGCAGAAGAAATACATGTAAAAATATCGTTTTTCATTTGGAAGGGTTATATTGTAAAATTAGGAATTATATAATAGAACTTTCAAATAAATTTGTTTTGTGGGAACGATACGCATGCAACCTATTGTAAATTATTTGTACCATGCCTATAACATTAGCGCAAGTGCAAGCAATAAGTTGACAAAGTTTTAGCGCAATCTGATGAACGGTATGGTGGCGCATAAAATACGAACAAACAAACATTAATTTTTATATATTAGATTATTATGTTACGAAAATTTAAAAGTATGATAAAAATTATTTTACGCGATTTATTATAATATTAGTATTTATTTAATATGCTGAAACCAGGGCCATGGGAAGCACTCCCGCCAGTAGTTTATCTAACCACACTGGAGTCAGACACTATGGGCCTCAAAACGTGAAAATTTGACTTGAAAGTCTAAACTTTCAAGTCAAATGTTAGACACAATAAAACAATTTACCAATGAATGTTAAGGTTATACAAGCATTGCAAGAAGACAACTAAATTAACTGCCATTTACCATTTCATTAAATTGTTCAATGAGTTCCACATTAAGTTAAAAATATTCAGTAATCGCCGATTTCGCGATTACGCCAAGCCACACGAATCCATTAAAAGGGATATCGTGTTACATTCCATTTGCACAGTAAACTGGATTTCATTTGCTTATGCCAAAATCTACAGTATCTACACAATTTATATATCTCACTTCTGCACACTACGTGAATATTATTTATGAAACCAATTTTTAATAATAGTCGAACAGCCATAATTCTTTCAATTTGTTTAAGGGTACATTAATATTAATATGTATTAATCCCAATATTTGTCATCAAGCTTTACTTAATTTATTTACTTAATAATGTTTACAAATGAGCACACAGTCTAAAGCTGGTAAGTGGCAGCTGTGACCCACTGACATCTACATCTATCCTCGTTTAAAAATTCCAGTAAAATGGGTGTCCGGTTTTCTACACTCACCATACGAAAGACAGCAGAATTAAGCTGCTATTTTACACTGGTATTCTGTGAGAGCGTGATCCGGTCAAGCCGACCCATTCGTGCTACAACTATACTACTAATATAGCTGCAGAATGGCTGTACCATGTATTATATACTGTGAACCTCAATCTGACTTCCAAGAGACGATCTGTAGATAAAGGAAAATACTCCCTACAACGGGTAGAGGCCCATGTCAAGCACTTTACTTTTATGGTATGATGATAAAAATGACGAACTAATCCAAGGACTATAGTACCAAATTTTTATTGGACTGTTAACTCACTCTCTATACTTATATTAGAGAGAGTAAACAGGATCACGACTGTGTACGTTATAGAACCAAGCTGCAGCTATCTTATCGTTGCAGCACGAATGAGTCAGCTCGACTGGGGAAACCCCACGCTCTCACAGAATACTAACGTGAAATAGCAGCTTAACGCTGCTGTGTTTCGTATGGTGAGAGTAGAGAACCAGAGACCCTTTTTATTGGAAACGAGGCATAAACATTCCTTTCTTTCTCTTTGTTTTCAGGGGTCACAACGCAATTGCACTTTGAATTCTATGGGTCACAACATCAACTTACATCAGGTGGACTGTGTTAGCTTGTCACCCTTATTCTATCTTAAAGGAAAAGTAAAAAAAGTTGAAAAATCCAGTGACTGGTGTAAACTTTGTAATCGGAAAAGGATTAAATATTTTATGTAGAACCCTGACATAAAAGAAAGTAAGTAAAGAGAGATAAAAAATTATAAGCAATTAAAAACATTTATTTGTCTTGATTTCAGTCATATTAACAACAAATTATGACTTTTCGAAGTCCTTCCCACCTATGTGTATCTATTTGCAACAAAATCAAGAAAATCCGCTAGCGTTACTTTTCCCTGACCTGAAATTAGTTCCAAATTTTCAGTAGGATGATTTTGTAACTAAATAAAATTTCCCCGAAAAAGTCGTTTCGGGGAAAAATGCGCTAAAACTCATTTTAACGAGTGAAAAATGTTTACAGAAAACCGTATCTAAAGCAGTCAAACTGTTTTGGAGATAAATGGGAACATTCGTTTGCACACAAAAACAACCTCTTACCTTACCTTCTCAGTTCGGTCGTGGATAAATAGAATCAAAAAATTTCAATTTGATAACACGGTAACAGATGTAAATTAAAAATGAAGTCGTGAAGAGCTTTACGATCCTAGCCAGACGTGGATGATAGTCCGTTGCAAGCTGCATCGTGCCAGCTTTGTTAACTTCACTAGAATTAATTACAACACTGTGTAGCGCGTTAAAATGTATTAGATTTTACATTTTGTATTATTAAACATAATTTACTATAGTTTTCTATTAAAAGTAAAATAATTTAAAGAAACAATAGTTCGACAATATTATCTCGAGTAAAACTTCATCTATAGTATGTATGCGTACATATTTTATGTTTATTAACATGACATGTTTATTGTTTAGTTATTTAACAATTTTTTTTAATATGTACTAACTTTATTAGAACCAATATAGGTAGATTGCATTGCATTGTAAACCTTAGATTATGATGTCTTATATAAATATTAATTAAATAAATAATTCGCTCTCACATTCCATTTGTTAGATGTTTTTTTAATGTAGACAAATACACATTATAACAAAAACAAAACGAAATATATAAAGAAGTTGTAACTTCTTTATATATTTCGGCGGTCTTGTCGCTCCGGAAGCGATTTCTTCCAGACAACTTTATTACGCAAAGAACACAACGAATGGCGAACATAAATTATACAATTAAGTTAGAAAAACAAAAGATGATGACAGTTGAAGACAGTAAATGATAGATAGAGAGGACGGGAAGTTTGACGAGAAATAAAGTTCCAAGCTTTGATTTCATTTTTGTTTTCATCCTATTTCATCAGCTCGTGGAGGGCCTCTTACGCTGTAGAGAAGATTCGCATTTAATTAATTATATGCACAGGTTGCTAGCTATTTCGTGGGGCGAGGAAGAATATTCACTATCCCATATCGTATCCTTACCCTCCCAACACATGAAAATAAGTAAGAACTTTGGTAGCAGCGTATTCTTAATAACAATTCTTAAATAAAAAATGTAGAATAGAGTAGAAACTATTTACTACAATATTTTATTAGTTTGACCATGGCGGTCTGTCTCAACGGAGCCTTGTTATATGCACAGTATAGGATTACTGTGTCCGAGTGTTTGCGCAAGCATAGATGTACTCGCTGTTCTCTCACTATCAAACTCCGATGGAACGGCAAACCGACACGTCCGAAGAGAAATCATGCGCAGGCCTAACGGTTTTACATGCTTTCTAATTCACGGGGATAAAACACTGCCAACTTCCTGACTCCGGGCTGCTACTGACAATTCCTTGAAAGGAAAACTCACTTTTTTTTTATTCACTGATTTTTGGTCTGGCCGGGATTCGTCATTCGCGTTAACGACCACTAGACCAAGACATTCAACGACGTCAGACTATCAGATTAACAGCGATGCAATAATTGCAGTAGTAGAACAGGCACCGCGTATAAAATATATGCGGAAGTGGGGGCCGCGTGATCGTAGGCACAGAGTACCTTTTTATGGTACTAGCTAAGAAAGTTTAAGTCCGCTGGCTTTATCGCGTGTTGCAAACCACCAAGTCTCAGCGTCTCTTGTAGTAGCTAGAACATATAACATCAAAGCTTGATGCTGAGTTGATTGTCTTTTCTTTTCCATTAATTTATTACTTATTATCTTTTGCGTCATCTTTAAACCCGTAACGTAACAACACATAGCTAGACGCTCGACAGGTGGATTGACTAGTGCAGCAGTATCAGACGTGAAAACCTTTGAAGCTGCTCACTGTCGCCAGTCTACTTAGTTACGCCTGACATAAACGAGATGTTTATACTGCCACCTAGCGGAAGCTATTAGTTATTTTTAGCATTTCCCATAGTCGACATTTACAACACCCACGGGGCGAAATGAGGTGATGTATTTATTTACGTCACCACCACATTACAAGTCACCACACTCTTGTTATATTTACTTGAATTAAGATACTAACGAAGAATACTAACTCACTCCACACGTGGTAGAGCCACACTGCAGCTATATTATGGTTGTAGCACGAATGGGTCGGCTCGACCGGGGAAGGACCACGCTCTTATAATACCAGAGTAAAATAGCAGCTTAATGCTGTTGTGTTTCGTATGGTTAGTGTAAAGAACCGGATACCATTTTTACTGGAAACGAGGCGTTCCATCTTAATTTTGATTTTCCTATGAATTTTGATTCTTAATCGAGGATTCATCTAGATGTCAATGGGCCACAACATTCACTTACCATCAGTTGAGCTGTGTGTTTGTTTCGTTTATCCTATAAAAAATACAGATACAAAGATATATATCCCTTGAAAGCTACAATAAATATTTGCTGATAATAGATTCTTAATAAGATTTTTCGACGTTTTATAGGAGTTTTATAGTACTTGTCTAAAATATCGTAAATTCATATTATGTATCGTAAAATATTTTAGATTCCAGCTTACCTTGCACTGAAACAACAATATTTATCCGAAACGAGACATTCTATGCAGCATTGTATTGTGGCTATAAAATAATTTTAGGAATAGTGATTTAATATTGTTTTTAATATTATTTACAAACAAATTAAATGCCCACGATCGAATGTAGGTCGCTAAAGTAATCAATTACCAAGCTATTTCTAATGTTTTCGTATTTATTTGTGTAAAATATTATAAAGTAAATACTTAACTTTTTTTATGAAAATAGTTCTACTGGGTTTCTTGCTGGTCTCCCAGGACAGAGTTTTTTCCTATCCGGTATTAAAGCTTAAATGTTTGTCAATAAGGGTTTTTGTAATCTACATTCAATAAAAATAATTCTATTCCATTCTAATCATAGGCATTGCATCAATCATTGTGCTTTGCCAGCCCATTGGTGATCGCCACTATAGGTATTTCGGGCGTAAGCGAGATGGTATCTGCCAATTGTCGCAAGCCATTGAGTCGAAGTTAATTCTTAGTTAGTTAGTTAGTTACAAAGTTATTATCTTTATTGATTCTTCTGTCCGTGTGACTGAACTACGACTTAACGACTGGACCGATTTTGATGAAATTTTTTGTGTGTGATTAAGTTAATTCGAGAATGCTTAAGATTCACAATTCGACCCGGTAGATGGCGCTGTTGTCTAAGATCCAGAAATCACCTGTGCGAAGCCGGGGTGAAGTGCTAGTATAATATAAACAATACTCGTATGTTTTCAACCGTGTGATATCACCAGCCCTGATGATGAGATCGATGTGATCGTAGTACTAAATGTTTTGCAGCTTTTAACTTGCTCTTCACCGCCGATAATGTTACATCTTCCTACTACGAGATGGCATACCGCGACTATATAAATACAGGAGGTCTTCCTAGCCTTCTATAAAACCGTTTCTTGTGACACACATGGGAGAAAATATGTTGATGGATTCTTCCAAGCTACCACCACCACACAATTGCTGAGGATAATATTAAATATTTTATTTCAAGAATTCTAAGTTCCTTATTTGTGCTGATTATAACTCAGTGCCTGATTACATTATCACCTGAAGGTAAACGGTAAAGGCCAAGGTAGTAAATTGCACTAACTTAGCTTCAAAAAAGCCAGTCCTATCTTTCCTTGATGACACCCAGATTGTATTCGAAAGGGAAGGTAGACGCTGGGAAATAATTTGATTCCGTAGCGCTGAACGCATACTTTGCAGTCGAAGCATACCGCTTGGTTCAAATGCGTGGAATATTAACTACAAAAATGCGGAGATCCGCTTAGAAGGTCTTATAATCACGAGCATACTCACATACCATATTTTATGATTACTATTAAGAAAAATGGTTTAATTTAAACTTTTTTACTGCTAGAATTCGGTTCTAGCACGAATGGCTAGGCTTGACCGGAGAAGGACTAAAATCTTACCATAATATCAGTCTTAAATAGAAGCTTAATGCTGCTGTGTTTTGTATGCTGTACTGGAAACGAAACATTCCATCTTGCTCCTCAGCGGTGGGAATGCATCTACATTTTGATTCTTAATCGAGGATAGATTTAGATGTCTATGGGCCACAGCATCAACTTACTATCAGGTGGACTGTGTGCTCGTTTGTAACCCTTAATCAAAAATAAAAAATATGTACAACCGACTTCAACAGAAACAAAATGAGAATATTATCAATGTAGTCGAAGTCAATTGAACACATTATTAAGGATAGCTCAAAAGCCACTGGTGAGAATTTGATCGAATTTATATATGACCTCTTGAGAAGCACCGGCTTTCAAATAAAAAAAAAATCATCAAAGTCCTTTTTTTAAGTCAGCTGAAAAACTATTAGCAATCTATCTTAACAAAAACCAATTGAATCTAAGTTTTTTTTCTTTTAACTTCAAATTTAAAGTCGAGCATAGTTTTAAGTCTGAAACAGATTAAGTAACGCAGAAATTTACTATTTACGTGGCTTGCACAGTGCAGCTAAATTATAGCTGCGTCACGAATGGCCGACTCATCAACCAGTGAAGGTGCCACCAACCAGCCGCCGCCAACCAGCGTAAATAACATCTTTTACTTCCTTCGTTTTTCACGAAAAACTACCTTAGGGTTTTAATGTGAGATAAGAAATAGTTTTGCCATAATAAAGACACATTTGGCGGCTATACAAAATTGCTTTCTAATTACATCCAGTGACGTCACAGCTAACGTAAGTGTAGTCTAAAACGTAAAAAGGTGTCACACACAGAATGCTCAATTCAAATCATATGTCAAGACCGCTTGATGAACTTTATTGAAGTAATATGTGTTTCATATATTAATACGTAAACTATATTCTTTAGAAAAATCTCTAAATAAAATAATTGTCGCCTAGTAAATATACTACGTTAAAAATAAATTGAAATTCCAGGATCGAAAGCAAGTATTTCGTAAATTAAATCTGGTTAATAAAACCAACCGTTGTCGAATACCAATGTCGTATCTGTCGAATCTTTAAAGTTATCCATTTTATCGTGCACAAGGAATTTACGAAAAGCTTTAACAGTTATAACCGCTTTCTATTCATCCAAACTTTTTGCATGTAATAAGCCAAACCATTTTTTTACTCAAGGGTACAATAAAGCGTTTATTTGCTGATTTGCTGCAGCATCCACATTCCATCTCCCTGCGCTGCAGACAGTTAATATAAACTTTCATTTTTACGAGTATATATACACTATCTGAGTGATAAATAATATATAATCTATTATAATACAACCCATAATTATAAACAATTAGTATAATTAATTATTACAAACTATATATATATATATATATATATATAATTAGTTTATAATAATTGTATATAAGTTTATAATATGTTCAATTCAAATATATTAATAGGTTTTATTTTATAGGATAGGGTGAAAAATGAGCACCCAGTCCACCTGATGGTAAGTGGTTGCTGTAGCCCATAGACATCTACATCTATCCTCGTTTGCAAATCAAAATGCAGATGCGTTGTCACCCGTGAGGACTAAGATGGAATGCCTCTTTTCCAGTAAAAAGGGTCTCCGGACCTCTACACTCACCATACGAATCACATCAGTGTTAAGCTGCCATTTTACGCTGGTATTCTGTGAGTGTGTGGTCCTTCCCCGATTGAGCCGACCCATTCGTGCTACAACTATACTACTAATATAACTGCAGCATGGCTCTACCACGTATAGCATGGCTCTACCACGTATAATGTATAATGTATGTTCGTTACGAAAAGTTCAAAAAATTAAATATATATAATAAATTTTTTTTTTATCTTTTCTTGGTGTACAATATTGTATTGTATTGTTTCTTAATGGGCATGCAATCAAATTGTACCTACTGTAATTGTATCAGAAATATACTTGTAACAGTTCTAAGGACCTTTGTTTTATCTCCCTTGTTTTGTTCAGAGCACCATCAGATTCACTGAATGTGGCATCGTAAAAAAAGCTTCAAACGAAAATTCTTGTTTTAGTAAATAATAAAAGTAAATTGATTATTCAAACTATTAGCATGAGCGTTCGAGGTGTGCACTTTTGAATTTACCAATTTAATCCTATTTTTATTATTGTGTTGATTTAATAAAACAAAAACGAAAAGGTACAGGCTTTTATCCATCCAAAAGTTACAGGCTAAGCGCAGGCCTTCTCTTATTTCTAAGTACAAAAATATCCTCCTTTCAAATGGGTTTTGGCGGTCTTCACATGTTCTCTTCACCAAAAGCACTATGTAAATCGGCACTTAAAGTTTCAATTAATAGTTTATTTGGTGTCGGCGTGGTTCGAACTTAAGTTGCTCCCGTACTAAACCCTTGAGCTACTACGGCTCTCATTATACGTAAACTACAATATTAACCACTTCATTACTTTAACAAAAGTGACATCTTTCACTTTTAACGGACATATTTGTTTTCTTGCCAAATTCAGAAAAACAACACACTGACAGATTTTTCTTTGAATTTTTTAACTACTTTATTAATGATGTTCTCCAGACCTAATTTAGTCACGTTGGTCAGCCTCAACGCAGACATTGGCAACTCCTTGGCACAGTGGCTTAGCATCGACTTCCGGTGCTGAGGGCCGAGTGTTTGAATTTCTCACAGAACAAGTATTTACATATTATATTGCCTACAAATAACAGTTGCGGATCTGGATGTTCGTCCTTGTGTAATTGAAGTTTGAAAACCATGATACAGAAGAAAATTCTATTGTGGACGTAACTTTTCTTGAATAAAAAAAAACGATCTACGTACTGGTGGCTATTCCCTCATTCTCATAGTGCAAAAGCAAACCGACACGAGAGAAGAGAGATCGAGCGCAGCACCAACGGCTTTATGTGCTTTCCAAGGCACGACGGCGAGATACGGTTAACTTCGTGACGCTGGGCTACTGCTAACTATTTCTCAAAAGAAAATGTTAATAAATAGTCTTGACACGACCCGTGACTTGAATTCGGAACTTTATGATCAATTGTCGCGTTTGCGACCATTGGACCAACGAGGTAGTCAGCTTTATGTCTTAACTATTAAGCCCATATTTGACTATCATTCTTCCCGATGGTAAATAGTGATGTAGCCGAAAATAATAAAGCGCATTGACTTAGCTTAATAAATCCTTATTTATTCTTATCTTGAAAACACGTTGTAATCGGATGGAAGGACAGATGCCGGTAAATTATTCCACTCCATTGCTGTACGCATTACGGACGATGAAGCAAACTTATAAATATGTCGGAGTGTCTATGAAATACCCGGTTGGATCGAGGTAGAATGGAGGGTATATCGAGAAACCCCCTCTTGTGTCTGTCGTATAAAGTTCACTGTAGGTGCCGTGCGCGAGAGATTCCGCTTCAGTCATTCAACGAGTGTGGTCATTCTACTAGTGCTACGATAGTGTTGTGGTTCTGTTCGTTGTTGTAATTCCTCTAGTGCAGACAAGGAGGATTGGTGTCGCTGAGATGCTGTCCAGTGTTACATTGAGATAAGTAGTGTTGCTGTTGGTTTACATATTATGGTGTTATCATGTAATTACGTACCTCACGTTACACTGGTGTGTGATTGTGGCGGAGACGTGTTACGGTGTGGTCGAACTGTATTTTCACTATACTGGATGTATAGTGCGTTACGTTGTCTTATTACTGTTAATGATTAACTGCGTAAGCAAGAGAGCAAGTTGAACATCCGCTCTCACACTTTTATCATTTTTAACAATTAACGCTATCCTGATGTATCTCAGAGATCAAAATTGCGATCCTCTATTGTAATCTCTGACATCAGAAGTGGGATCTCCTGTTGTCATTTCCGATATCAGAAGTGGGATAAAGTCCCTGTTACTGCCCACCTATAAACTTAGAATAGTGTGAGGGTTATTACGTTGGTGAAATACTATGATACGCCTCGCATTTTGTTTTTGCGTTCAATTTCTTAAATCAAGTTTGTTGTCGTATTTACGACACTGACGAATCATTAAAGTGTAGAGTAAAGTTTAAAGTGAAATGTTTTAAGCCAAAAGTTAAATCTTTTTTGTTCAATTAATGATAAAAAGTACCCCGCAAGTACTTTCATTATTTCTACCCAAATATGATAACAAATGCCAAGAGAAATGTTGGAGGTATTCTAAATGAGTTATAGTTTGCATTCAGTGGAAGTTTAACTTGCTTGAGTTATGTTATAGTTTGATACACGAGGTGTGATTTACATGGGCTAATTTTAAAGTTTAAAATGTTTAAACGATGTACCGAAAAATGTTTAACGTTAACGTGCTATTAATTAGAATTACTATTTGATATGAAAATAAGTTTATCTTAAGGTTAACTCTTTAATTAGTTGAGAAAAGTGCAGGAAAACCAAAGTATAACTGACGAAAGTGAAGTAGAGCAGATTAGTTCTGACATTGAAGAGAGTATTTAAGTTTACATGAGAATCGGACCATACCAGAGGTTGTCGTGTAGCCGCAGTTCAGTATTTGGTGCCCTAGAAAGGCGAATGGTGTCCCGAGAGTAGTGCTGCATTTAAAAAAAAAGTTCTTACTCAATATTTTTAATGTTTCCTTTTGTGTTACAGTAGCACGTGTGATATGATTACACGTGCGCGAGCGTGAGATGAGTGTGTGTCTTACTAGTCGGAACGGATAGCCAGGTCCAGCTGTAGCATGGTCTGGTTTCGTCAGACGCGTATACGCGTATGCGCGTATACGCAAGCGCCTTCCGGAGGCGCGCGTATGCTGTACATGGCGGTGCCTCAGAAGTCTTACACTATGTGTGCGCGGCAGTCGTACACTATGTGTGCGCGGAAGTGTTATACTCTGTATGCGCGGAAGTCGTATTCTCTAAACATGCATCAGGCTCTGTCCTGACAGGCGCTATCCTGGTTCACGTTTTTTAACGTGGTTCACGTGGTTAACGTGGGATCTCGTAAGTTCAAGTACGAGTATGTGTGAGATACTTCGTATGGAGATGTATGCTTACTTATGAAAGCGAAGTGCTTTATTATAGTTCACGGTATGAGAGCGTATTTCTGTTTGAGGGCCTCGTATGCGTGATGGATGAGAGGATAGGCAACTGTGTATGTTGTCCTAATAGTTAACAATTTGTTTTTAACGCAGATCATGATGACTACTACCTCTATGATGCCTGTGTACCCTCAGGTGCTCCTGCTGTTCCCGTTGACGCTTGGAGTGCGTGGTACGGTGCAGCATCTCGCTGGTGCTAGTGAAATGCGACGGCTCCCTGTGCGAGTGCGGCACGCCCTGTGCGGTTGTTTTGACCGCGTGAGCTTGCTTCATGGCAGCTAACTATGGCGTGTGCTGGTTTGTTTTAATAGCCACGTGCGCTTGCCTTATGCCTACCGTAGAGGCGAGCAATGAGCGTCGTGTTGACGTTTGCTATGTGAGCAATTCTAGCGGTATGCTAATTAATACTGGTGAGTCGTACCCATTTTATTATGATTCTGGGCCAAATTACCCTCTCATCAAAGATGGTGCTGAGGCAAAAGTTTAAATACTATCGTAAATTCAACCGGAAGCGGTCATGTTAGTGTGCAAAGTACTCCACAAATACCCCCATGATCATGTGAGGAAGATCCCCGATCACCAAGTTCCTCGAGAGTTAAATGTCATAGTTGATGACAGTGGTAGTGAGACCAAATTTGATTAAGAATGCTTGTATACTCATACTCAAAACTTTAGACCGCACCTCATGAGTAACATGTGGCGATGGGTCTGTAGGAAATCGTTGGTGCGATTTCTGTCTGTGTTGGTGCATATTTGGCGGCAGATATGTAAGGAATCGTTGGTGCGATTCTGGCATATGTGGCGGCAGATGTGTTGTAGCATATTTGGCGGTGGATATATTGAGAATCGTTGGTGCGATTCTGGCATATGTGACGGCAGATATGTAAAGAATCGTTGGTGCGATTCTGGCCTGTGTTGGTGCACAGAGCCCCTCGTGTATTGTAGCACATGTGACGGCAGATATGTCGAGAATCGTTGGTGCGATTCTAGCATATGTGACGGCGGATATGTGAAGAATCGTTGGTGCGATTCTGGTCTGTGTTGGTGCACAGATTTCAATGAAAGTTTCACGAGTTGAATATGCATTGCTTATGAATTATAAAGAGTAACAAAATTGTTAAAATTACTGTGTTGGAACTTGTTGATCGGACCTTCCACGATAAATCATGTTGTGTCTAAGAAGCCTTAATAACAAGGCATTGTCAATTATGAAAATTGACTATTGTACTTAGACTTGGGAAAAGTGAAGTACTATTTTGGATCAACCTTGTTTCTATTGGCAGAATAGCCGAGCTAGATTAATCACTGAGCATATTTTGTCTCCAGGCACTGCAACCGAGGACGGATGCTAGTCAGGAATGGCCGTGTCGTGAATTGATGGCGCCATAGTGCAACAAGCAGCGCCATCTAACAATTAGTTTTCCGAACTAATAATATGCATGTCAGGATGGACGAGCGGACGAATTGTTGTTTGTTACAGGAATCCATAAAGATACACGCCCGAGGACGGTCGTACGTCAGGATGGCCGTGTCGGAGTGTCTATGAAATACCCGGTTGGATCGAGGTAGAATGGAGGGTATATCGAGAAACCCCCTCTTGTGTCTGTCGTATAAAGTTCACTGTAGGTGCCGTGCGCGAGAGATTCCGCTTCAGTCATTCAACGAGTGTGGTCATTCTACTAGTGCTACGATAGTGTTGTGGTTCTGTTCGTTGTTGTAATTCCTCTAGTGCAGACAAGGAGGATTGGTGTCGCTGAGATGCTGTCCAGTGTTACATTGAGATAAGTAGTGTTGCTGTTGGTTTACATATTATGGTGTTATCATGTAATTACGTACCTCACATTACACTGGTGTGTGATTGTGGCGGAGACGTGTTACGGTGTGGTCGAACTGTATTTTCACTATACTGGATGTATAGTGCGTTACGTTGTCTTATTACTGTTAATGATTAACTGCGTAAGCAAGAGAGCAAGTTGAACATCCGCTCTCACACTTTTATCATTTTTAACAATTAACGCTATCCTGATGTATCTCAGAGATCAAAATTGCGATCCTCTATTGTAATCTCTGACATCAGAAGTGGGATCTCCTGTTGTCATTTCCGATAAATATATTTTGTCACTTCATATGTTAAACATTTTTTTTTCTACTTTTTTTTTTTAGTTTTTGTATTGTTTTTGTCACAAAGTGGTGATGTACTTTATAAAAATACTAGAAAAAGAAAGCATAAGATTATTATACCAGTTACTCGACTCTAAAGAATCAGTCATGTCTTCATAAGGAAACATCTGTGCTTTTTAAACAATGTTCCAAGCAATGTGCTGAACTTATCTACCAAAAAGTTTTAAATTTTTGATGAGCAAAAAATTTTTAATAAGAATTATTAAACTACTAAAGAGTACATAACTCATTATAACCCCTAGGGATAAACTGATCGATGACAATGCTGTACTATTTAGTACTTCATATTTAAGATGTAATTTTAATTATGGGCATATTATGATTGTTTGTTAGATTTTATTTATTTTTATTTATTTATTTTTATTTATTTATTTATTACAAAGTATAGTTATTTAAGAACATCCGACAGTACAAATAAACTTACAAAACTTATTGTCATTGCATTATAAATTGATATGACAAAATATTTCATTGTATAATTATTAATACTTTATTATTTTAATTGGCTTTATTACAGTCTTAATTTCTTGACACGGGCTGCTAAAAGCTTCGAGATTTTATATTATTATTTTTTTATATTTAATTAATTTGTGACTATTAATTTTTGTTGTTATGGATGGATACAATTTTGAAAAAAAAATTTTTGCATGTAAAATTTAACCTTGTGTGCGTATTGGATTTTTAGTAAGCCACAAGTTTTTAAAATAAATAAATTAATTAATTAAGATTTTCGTATTTAATTTTCATATTCTCTTTGGGTTTCTTGCGGGTTTCATACAGAACTTTTCTAATCCACTTGTAAGAACATAAATTACTTTCAATAAGTATACTTGCAAGCTAGGTATATTGAATAATCATTATCCATCCCGTTATGTTTGTGTATTCTCAATATATTGAAGTAAATATCCTTAATGTGAGAGGGGTCCTTTTCAATAAAGTTTTGTAATACAAACTTAATTGAAAGGGTCTAAAAGGGTCATATTATGTAAATTTGAATTATTGAATAAAGGATTAAACAAAAGATAAAACTATTTGATTCAAATCTGCGACATGACGGAAACAAAGGTTTGGTGACCAGCTGAGCGTGTAGTGGATGTGTTTGACGGAGATGATCTTCATGAAATAGCAAAGAAATGTTTATTTTGCTGGCGTCTGCCTTTTGTTCTCAATTATAATCCGGGAGTCTTTAAGGCAAGAGTGAATAGGCTTTTGTTAAGCTAATAGAATGCGATTTAAGATCATGGGATTCATCACCACATAGGTTGAATTATAGTCATGTAAAAGCTTATTAGTAAGTAAAGAAAACTAGAATTATGTTTTAGATAATCATGCGAGGTATTAACTAAAAGCTCATCAATATTGTCATCGCAGCCGTCCAAAACATTGCTGATTATGAAGTGTAGGTTATACGTGATAGAGCCATGCTGCAGCTATATTAGTAGTACAGTTGTAGCACGAATGAGTCGGCTCGACCGGGGAAGGTCCACGCTCTCACAGAATACCAGCGTAAAATAGCAGCTTAACATTGCTGTGTTTCGTATGGTGACTGTAGAGAACCGGAGACGATTTTTTACTGGAAAAGAGGAATTCTATCTTAGTCCTTATCGGTGACAAGGCATCTGCATTTTGATTCTTTGTTGAGGATAGATGTAGATGTCTATGAGCCACAGCATCCACTTACCATCAGGTGGACTGTGTGCTTGTTTGTCACCCTATCCTATAAAAAAAAGAGTATGTAGTAGACCTAAGAATGACACAAAATACGTTTTTTTTTTTTTTTTTTTTATAGGATAGGCGGCAAACGAGCATACGGCTCACCTGATGGTAAGTGACTACCGCCGCCCATGAACAACCGCAACACCAGGGGAATTGCAGATGCGTTGCCGGCCTTTTAAAAAGGAGTAGGCTCTTTTCTTGAAGGTCCCTAAGTCGTATCGGTCCGGAAAAATCCCTGGTGGTAAACTATTCCACAAGGAAGTTGTGCGAGGAAGAAAACATCTTCTAAATCGCACAGTGGTGGACCGCCAATCATCCAGATGGTGTGGATGGTATCGGGAGTTCTGCCGCGATGTGCGTTCGTGAAATTTGGCGGCTGGGATTAATCCGAACAATTCCTCAGAGCACTCCCCATGGTAGATGCGAAAGAAAATGCAAAGAGATGCAACATCTCTTCGCAGTGCCAATGAATCGAGCCGATCGGAAAGGGCTCGGTCGTCGACGATTCGAGCCGCTCTGCGCTGGATGCGGTCAAGTGGAAGGAGCTGGCACTGGGGAGCCCCTGCCCAGAGATGGGAACAGTATTCCATGTGAGGCCGAACCTGCGCCTTGTAAAGTTGCAGGCGGTGTGCCGGCATGAAATACTGTCCCGCTCTGCTGAGCACGCCAAGCTTTTTAGAGGCCAATTTGGCCTTCTCTTCCAAGTGACCACGAAACTGCACGTCACTCGATATGTCGACTCCGAGGATACCGATACTGGCTGAGGCAAGAAGGGCAGTGCCTTGAAACTGAGGAGATACGACAAAGGGGTTCTTTTTAGCGGTAAACGCGCAAACTTGTGTCTTCTGAGGATTAAACTGGACTAGATTTAGTCGCCCCCAATCCGAGACTTTGTCCAGCAAAGACTCGACTTCAGACACAAGTTTGTTCCGGTACTCGGCGACGTTTTCCCGAGAAATATTGGCCCGGCCGGTGTATAGAGCATCACCAGTGCTGTCATCCGCATAGCAATGAATGTTACTAGTTAGCAACATATCATTGATATGCAGAAGAAACAGCGTTGGTGATAGCACACAGCCTTGTGGAACACCAGCGTTAATAGGCTTGTAGTCAGAACATGCACCGTCTACAACGACCTTGATGCTCCGATCTGCAAGAAAGCTGGTGATCCAATTGCACAATTTCTCGGGAAGCCCATAGGAAGGCAGCTTCGAAAGAAGCGCTTTGTGCCAAACCCGATCAAAGGCCTTCGCAATGTCCAGACTAACGGCCAACGCCTCCCCCTTGGACTCTACTGCCTTCGCCCATCTATGGGTCAGGTAGACCAGAAGATCACCAGCTGATCGACCCCGACGAAAACCGTATTGGCGGTCACTAATCAGCTGGTGATCCTCAAGGTACCGGATGAGCTGGCAGTTAATAATGGATTCCATTATTTTGGAGAACAAGGAGGTGATCGCGATAGGCCTATAGTTGGACGGGTCTGAGCGGTCGCCTTTTTTAGGGATCGGGTGGACAAAAGCTGTCTTCCATGAATTCGGGACTACGCCTTGGGAGTAGGAGTACCGGAAAAGACGCGTTAGGACCGGTGCCAACTCCGGAGCACACGTCCACCTGTAACCATCGACTTCCTGCATGTCTTACCGGGTTGTTACTTCATATATCGAAGGGGCCGCCCTACATATCGCTTACCAGTACGAAGATCTACTCGCGAACCTTTTGTCGACATCTTTTGTTGGTTTTTTGAGGTATATGGCCACCTTATATACACTTCATCTTACAGATCTCTTTGGGTATGTCGGTTACTCTAGTACTACTGCGGATATGTTCATTACGGATTAGGGATTATATTTTAAAATTTATTATACAACTAGCTCGGCAAGTACACGTTGTTCTGCCCTTTCCAACTGTAGTGTAGTATAGCCCCCACGACTATATATATTAGAGTTAAGTTAAGAATAGAGAACAGTATAATTAAAGAATTAGTCTCAGCAACACGTCTCTATTTCATTGACACACTTCCTATATTACATGGCACGACTATATATATTAGTGTTAAGGTAGAATAAGGACAGTCTTACGTCAACTCTCAAGTGTTTCATTTCCCTCGTCCTTACACAACGAACCTTCCTATAAAAATCCTTAAATTCGCAATAAAAACTTTGAGGGTCATTTATCGGGATATAAACTATCCTATCTCTCAAGTTGGACCAAAATGCACACAGTATGCAACATCTCATTGAAATCAGTTCAGTAGTTTAGGAGTCCATCGCGGACAAACAACGTGACACGTAATTTTTATATATAAAGGTTATTTAGTTTTTAATTTAATATTTTTCCGAATAAATATTAAATATTTGTTGTCCACTTCAACCTTCAAAGTCCACATCTCAAGAAGTATTAATTCACTCATTACAACGTCTAAAAGTTCATTGTTGAACGTAGGCCTCTCCCATAGATTTGCTCATAGGAAGGATTTTGCCACAAGTTAGCTACGGTAGTTTTTTATTGTTTTGACTTGAAAATGTCCTAATAGGAAGATGCTGCTGTCCATCCTCTATTTATGTTTCTCTCTGTAGCCTCTTACGACACTCACTGGCAGAAACGGTGTGGCACTATCCGTATGGGATAGTGCCACACCGTTTCTGGGAAAAGCATTAGCAAAATTTTATTATCAAATATTTTTTCGTACAATCCTTGAATATTATAATACAAGAAACTAGAAGTATATATAATCAGGTTTTTGTTAATTTTAAAAATATAACAGCACTTCCTCAATTAACTACTTCAAAAATAAAATACTACACACAATTTGCTTGGCAAGTAATAAATAAGCATTTGAGAAATATTGCTTTCTTAAAGTCAGCGTTAACGTGTTAATTTATTAGTTATTGGTTTTAATTGGAAATTTGACGCCGTTTACATTTGAGCAGGAAAACATTTTAAATTCCGGCATTCTGTATAACAAAATAATAGGTACTCTATTGGGTATTTCTTATTTATTCTTCTTCATATTCAAAAGCTGTGAAGGGTTACGATTAAGGTTAATCCATATTACTTTTGATGAGGGCCATGTCTAGACAAGTTAACTTTTACAGACTGATGATGAAGAATATAATTTTTTTTTATTCTTTTAAAAAAATATTTTTATATGTTACATTTAGCGAATGAAAATAATACTGGGCTTTTAAAATAAAACATAGATTCCAGTTTCGATCAATACCGTATTAAGGCAGTAAAATTTTAGTGGGCCATTGCCAGAGCTCACAGTACGCTATTTGATATTTTCTTCAACGCAATGTAACCCATAGTTTGTACCAGTAAAATGGGTATCAGGTTCTTGTCTCTCACCATAAAGTATATTGCCTTCTTGCTGCTATTTCACGCTGGTATTCTGAGCAAGCATGATCTATGCCCCGTTAGCTACAAATATATTAATGGGAACAGCTGTTCACCGCGACTTCATCCGCGTGAAATTTATGAAGATTGGATTTCATGAGTTTTAATTTTCTTGCGCGGAAACCTAATATTTTTCCTAAAATAAAAATAGCCTGAGTTACTCCTTATAACATCAGATATCTTCCTGTGAAAATCGCTGTAGCTATTTTGGAGATTAGCCGGAACAAACAGCCAGGAAAAAAAATTAAAAATAGTTTTTTTTTGTTATAAGTACCGTGTATACTTTCATATGCATTTAGTAAAAAACTGTTATTTTGAAATTACAAACAGAAACTTTAATTTTATCAATTTGTACAGATGGACGTGCGACCGCGTTTTCTGCAGGCTTTCCTACTATCCTGCTCTGTAACTAAATAATATAAATAGTCCCGTAGTGCCTTATGCCCTCGCAATTCATATAAAATCCCTGACTGAAACTGGCTCTTTATAACCTTCAGACTTGAAAATAACAGCACAAGATCTGCTATTAGGCGGTAGTTATATAAAAGACTCCTATCACCCAGTTAAAAGTATATACTCATTGAATAGATGGATTTAAGTGCGGTCTCTTGAGTTAAATACAAGAGACAATGCGTGTTGGCGGAATCACGCGTAGTCGAAACATTTTATTTTTTATTTTCACAGATATCTCAGGCAGACCACGTCGTAAATTAGCACTTAACATTGCAATTAACAATTTCATTGGTGATATTTATAGCGAGCGCTTGACCACTTAGTTACAAAATAACTAATTAGTTATATAAACCAGTACGCGATTGTAGGGTAAAAGCAGTTTTTTTTAAGTTTTAAATTATGACTTATATATCCTAGGCAATTAAAAAGTTTGAAGATGCTTTACGACATCGGGTGAGTGCAGGCTGTTAGGTAATAAATATTTGTTCGTTTTAAGACTGTTTCCAAAAGTTTTATAGTCGGGACGTTGAGTGATTTAAATGGCCACAGCAACCACTTACTATCAGGTGGACTGTGTGATCGTTTGTCATCCTTATATTATAAAAAAATGTCCAGTAAAGGGCCACCCATAATTCGTTATAAAGAAGTTATATTAGAGGGCCACCCATAATTCCTATACTAGCTGGTACCAGGCGCATAGCTGGGGCAGAAGATATAAATGTAAAAATATCGATTTAAATTTGGAAGGAATACATTGTAAAATTAGGAATGAATGTATATTCATTGACATTGAATAATTATATACGACTTTCAAATAAATTTGTTTTGTGGGAACGATACGCATGCCACCTATTGTAAATTATTTGTACTATGCCTATAACATTAGCGCAAGTGCAAGCAATAAGTTGAAAACGTTTTAGCGCAATGTGATGAACGGTATGGCGGCGCATAAAATATGAAGAAACAAACATTAATTTTTATATATTAGATTATTATGTTACGAAAATTTAAAAGTATGATAAAAATTATTTTACGGGATTTATTATAATATTAGTATTTATTTGATATGCTGAAACCAAGGCCATGGCAAGCACTCACACCAGTAGTTTATCTAACGACACTGGAGTCAGACACTATAGGCCTCAAAACGTGAAAATTTGTTAAAATATTTGACTTGAAAGTCTAAACTTTCAAGTCAAATGTTAGACACAATACAACAATTTACCAATGAATGTTAAGGTTATACAAGCATTGCAAGAAGACAACTAAATTAACTGCCATTTATTATTCCATTAAACTTGTTCAATGAGATTCACATTAAGTTAAAAATATTCAGTAATCGCCGATTTCGCGATTACGCCAAGCCACACGAATCCATTAAAAGGGATATCGTGTTACATTCCATTTGCACAGTAAACTGGATTTCATTTGCTTATGCCAAAATCTACAGTTAGTCGAATAGCCATAATTCTTTGAATTTGTTTAAGGGTACATTAAGATTAATATGTATTAATCCCAATATTTGTCATCAAACTTTACTTAATTTATTTACTGAATAATGTTTACAAATGAGCACACAGTCTAAAGCTAGTAAGTAGCAGCTGTGACCCACAGACATCTACATCTATCCTCGGTTAAAAATTCAAGTAAAATGGGTCTCCGGTTCTTTACACTCACCATACGAAAGACAGCAGAATTAAGCTGCTATTTTGCACTAGTATTCTGTGAGAGCGTGGTCCTTGCCCGGTCGAGCCGACCCATTCGTGCTACAACTATGCTACTAATATAGCTGCAGAATGGCAGTACCACCTATTATTATATACCGTGAACCTCAATCTGACTTCCAAGAGACGATCCAAGAGGCCCATGTCAAGCACTTCACTTTTATGGTATGATGAGGAAAATGACGAACTAATCTATGGACTATTATAGCACCCAATTTTTATTGGACTGTCAACTCACTCTCTATTCTTATATTAGAGAGAGTAAACAGAATCACGAATGTGTACGTTATAGAACCAAGCTGCTTTGTTTTCAGGGGTCACAACGCAATTGCACTATGAATTCTATGGGTCACAACATCAACTTACATCAGGTGGACTGTGTTAGCTTGTCACCCTTATTTTATAGTAAAAGAAAAAGTTAAAAGAAATTGAAAAATCTTATGACTGGTGTAAACTTTGTAAACCCGTTTTACTGGAAAAGAGGCATTCCATCTTAGCCCTCACGGGTGACAACGCATTTGCATTTTGATTCGCAAACGAGGATAAATGTAGATGTCTATGGGCGACAGCAACCACTTACCATCATTTGGGCTGTGGCTCGTTTGTCATCCTATCCTATAAAATAAAATAAAACTTTGTTATCGGAAAAGGATTAAATATTTTATGTAGAACCCTGACATAAAAGGAAGTAAGTAAAGAGAGATAAAAAATTATATGCATTTAAAAAAAACATTTATTTGTCTCGATTTTAGTCTTATTACGAGTAACAACAAATTATTACTTTTCGAAGTCCTTCCCACCTTTGTGTATATATTTGCAACAAAATCAAGAAATTTTTTTTTTTGATTTTGTTGCAAATATCTCTATCTCTTTTTCCTGCCCTGAAATGAGAACCAAATTTTCATTAGAATGATTTTGTGACTAAATAAAATTTCCCCGAAAAAGCCGTTTCGGGGAAAAATGCGCTGAAACTCATTTTAACCAGTGGAAAATGTTTGCAGAAAACCGTATCTAAATCAGTCAAACTGTTTTAGAGATAAATGGGAACGTTCGTTTACACACAAAAACAACCTCTTACCTTACCTTTTCAGTTCGGTTGTGGATAAATAGAATCAAAACATTTCAATTTGATAACACGGTAACAGATGTAAATTAAAAATGAAGTCGTAAAGAGCTTCACGATCCTAGCCAGACGCGATGAAAGCCCGTTGCAAGCTGCATCGTGCCAGCTTTGTTAACTTCACTAGAATTAATTACAACTCTGTGTAGCGCGTTAAAACGTATTAGATATTACATTTTGTATTATTAAACATAATTTAATATAGTTTTCTATTAAAAGTAAAACAATTTAAAGAAACAATGGTTCGACATTATTATCTCGAGTAAAACTTCATCTTTAGTATGTATGCGTACATATTTTATGTTTATTAACATAACATGTTTATTGTTTAGTTATTTTAAAAGTTTTTTTTAATATGTTCTAACTTTAATTTTTTTCTATTTCTGCCAATATAGGCAGAGAACGAAATAAAGCTTTAAGTCATCCCATTGCATTGTAAACTTTCGATTTAGAGGTCTTATATAAATATTAATTAAATAAATAATTCGCTCTCACATTCCATTTGTTAGATGTTTTTTTAATGTAGACAATACACATTATAACAAAATCAAAACCGAAATATATAAAGAAGGTACAAAGGCGGTCTTTTCGCTCCGGAAGCGAATTCTTCCAGACAATTTATGACGCAAAGAACACAACGAATGGCGAACATAAATTATACAATTAAGTTAGAAAAACAAAAGATGATGACAGTTGAAGACAGTAAATGATAGATAGAGAGGACGGGAAGTTTGACGAGAAATAGAGTTCCAAACTTTGAGTACATTTTTGTTTTCATCTTATTTCATCAGCTCGTGGAAGGCCTCTTACGCTGTAGAAAAGATTCGCTTTTAATTAATTATATGCACAGGTTGCTAGCTATTTCGTGGGACGAGGAAGAATATTCACTATCCCATATCGTATCTTTACCGTCCCAACACAGGAAAATAAGTGAGAACTTTGGTAGCAGCGTATTCTTAATAACAATTCTTAAATAAAAAAAAATGTAGAATAGAGTAGAAACTATTTACTACAATATTATATTAGTTTGACCATAGCGGTCTGTCTCAACGGAGCCTTGTTATCTGCACAGGATAGGATTGCAGTGTCCGAGTGTTTGCGCAAGTTTAGATGTACTCGCTATTCTCTCACTATCATACTCCGATGGAACGGCAAACTGACACGTCCGAAGAGAAATTATGCGCAGGCCTAACGGTTTTACATGCTTTCTAATTCACGGGGATAAAACACCGCCAACTTCCTGACTCCGGGCTGTTACTGACAATTCCTTGAAAGGATAACTCACTTTTTCTTTTATTCACTGATTTTTGGTCTGGCCGAGATTCGTCATTCGCGTTAACGACCACTAGACCAAGACATTCAACGACGTCAGACTATCAGATTAACAGCGATGCAATAATTGCAGTAGTAGAACAGGCACCGCGTATAATATCTATGCGGAAGTGGGGGCCGCGTGATCTTAGGCACAGAGTACCTTTTTACGGCACGAACAGCATGGCTTTACGTAGTAGAGCCATGCTGTAGCTATATTAATAGTAAAGTTGTAGCACGAATGGGTCTACTCGACCGGGGAAGGACCACGCTCTCACAGAATACCAGAGTAAAATAGCAGCTTAATGCTGCTGTGTTTCGTATGGTGTGTGTAGAGAACCGGAGACCCATTTTACTGGAAAAGAGGCATTCCATCTTAGTCCTTACGGGTGACAACGCATCTGCATTTTGATTTGCAAACGAAGATGTCTATAGGCCACAGCAACCACTTACCATCTGGTGGACTACGTAGTAGGTAGAACATATAACTTCAAAGCTTGATGTTGAGTTGATTGTCTTTTCGTTTCCATCAATTTATTACTTATTATATTTTGGTTCATCTTTAAACCCGTAACAACACACAGCTAGACGCTCGACAGGTGGATTGACTAGTGCAGAAGTATCAGACGTGAGAACCTTTGAAGCTGCTCACTATCGCCAGTCTGCTTATTTACGCCTGACATAAACGAGATGTTTACACCTCCATCTAGCGCAAGCTATTAGTAGTTTTAGTATTTCCCATAGTTGCCATTTACAACACCCACGGGGCGAAACGAGGTGATGAATTTACTTACTTCACCACCACATTACAAGTCACCATACTCTAGTTATTTTTACTTGAATCAAGAGAAAAAAAATACTAACTCACTCCACACGTGAGTGATAGAGCCACGTTGCAGCTATATTATGGTTGTAGCACAAATGGGTTGGCTCGACCGGGGAAGGACTACGCTTTTAAATAATACTAAAGTCAAATAGCAGCTTAATGCTGCTGTATTTCGTATGATAACTGTAGAGAACAGGAGACCCTTTTTACTGTAAACGAGGCGTTCCATCTTAGTCCTCAGGGGTGACAACGCATCTGAATTTTGATTCTTAATTGAGGATACATGTAGATGTCTATGGGCCACAGCATTCACTTACCATCAGGTGAGCGGTGTGTTCCTTTCGTTCATCTTGTAAAAAATGCAGATACAAAGATATATATATATATATATATATATATATATATATATATATATATATATATATATATATATATATTTATTTAAACTTTGTTGAACCTTACACATTAAGTAAAGGAACAAAAGGCGGACTTAATGCTAAAAGCATTCTCTGCCAGTCAACCTTAAGGCTGTAATATAACTACGAAGGCAGTTACAAAGAATTATATATACTCACATACATATACATATTATACATACATATACATACATACATATATATTCCTTGAAAGCTACAATCGATATCCGCTGATAATAGATTCTTAATAAGATTTTTCGACGTTTTGTAGGAGTTTTATAGTACTCGTCTAAAAATATCGTAAATTCTTGTTATGTATCGTAAAATATTCTAGATTCAAGCTTGCCTTGCACTGAAACAATAATATTTATTCGAAACGAGACATTCTATGCAACATTGTATTGTGGCTATAAAATAATTGTAGGAATAGTGATTTAATATTGTTTATAATATTCTTTACAAGCAAATTAAACGCCCAAGATCGAACTTAGGTCGTTGATGTGATCAACTTCCAAGCTATTTCTTACATTTTCGTACTTATTTGTGTAAAATATTTTTAAGTAAATAATGTTTTTTTATGAAAATAGTTCCACTGGGTTTCTTGCTGGTTCTTCCCAGGACAGAATTTTTTCCTAAGCAATAGTAAAGCTTAAATTAGTTTCAATAAGTATTATTGTAATCCACATTGAATTAAAATAATTTTATTCAATTCCATTCGAATGATAGGCATTGCCTCAATCATTGTGCTTTGCAAGCCCATTGGTGAACGCCACTATAGGTATTTCGGGCGTAAGCGAGATGGTAACTACCAATTGTCGCAAGTAATTCTTCTGTCCCTGTGACTGAACTCCTCCATAACGACTGGACCGCTTTTAATGAAATTATGTGTGTGTGATTAAGTTGATTCGAGAATGGTTTAAATTCACAATTGGACCCGGTAGGTGGCGCTGTTGTCTAAGATCCAGAAATCACCCTTGCGAAGCCGGGGTGAAGCGCTAGTATAATATAAAACAATACTCGTATGTTTTCAACCGCGTGATATCACCAGCCCTGATGATGAGATCGATGTGATCGAAGTACTAAATGTTTTGCAGCTTTTAACTTGCTCTTCACCGTCGATAATTTTAGATCTTCCTACTACGAGATGACATACCGCCAACTATACAAAGACGTTGTCCATGGAGGTCTTGCTGACCCTCTATATAACCGTTTCTTGTGACACACATGGGAGGAAATAGGTTGATGGATTCTTACAAGCTACTACCATCACACATTTTTGCTGGGGATAATATTAAATATTTTACTTCAAGAGTTCATTACTTGTGCACATTATAACTCAGTGCCTGATTATATTCTCACCTGAAGGTAAACGGTAAAGGCCAAGGTAGTAAAAAAGCACTAATTTAGCTTCGCAAAAGCCAATCCTCTTTTTACTTGATGACACCCAGATTGTAATTGGAAGGTAAGGTAGACGCTGGAAAATTAATTAATTCCGTAGCGCTAAACGCATACTTTGCAGGCGAAGCATACCGTTTGGTCCAAATGCGTTGCATATTAACTACAAAAATGCGGAGATCCCCATAGACGGTCTTATAATCAAGAGCATACTCAAATACCATATATAATGATTATTATTGTGAAAAATGGTTTTATTTAAACGTTTTTGAGAAGGACCAAGCTTTTATCATAATATCAGTTTTAAATAGAAGCTTAATGCTGCTGTATTTTGTATGGTGAGTGTAGAATCAGATACCCCTTTTTACTGGAGTCGAGGCATTCCATCTTAATTCTCAGCGGTGGGAATGCATCTACATTTTCATACTTAATCGAGGATAGATTTAGATGTTTATGGGCCACAGCATCATCTTACTATCAGATGGACTGTGTGCTCGTTTGTCAGCCTTAATCAAAAATTAAAAAAGTCAAATCAACAATGTGATAAAATAAAAAAAAATGTACATCCAACTTCAATATAAACAAAATGAGAATATCATCAATGTAGTCGAAGTCAAACACATTATTAGGAATAACTCAAAAACTACTGGTCAGATATTGATAAAATTTATATGGGACCACTTGAAAAGCACCAGCTTTAAAAAAAAGTATCATGAAAATCCTGATTTTGAAGTCTGATGAAAAACTATTAGCAATCAATCTTAACAAAAACCTATTGGATCTAAGTTCTTTTTCTTACTTCATATTTAAAGTCGAACTTAGTTTTAAGTCTGAAACAGATTAAGTAACGTAGAAATTTACTATTTACGTGGTTTGCACGTGGTAGAGTCATAGTGCAGCTAAATTATAGCTGCGTCACGAATGGCCGACCCATCAACCAGTGAAGGAGCATCCAGCGTAAAATGGCATCTTTCACTTCCTTCGTCAGTCACGAAAATACACCTTAGGGTTTTAATGTGAGAGAGGAAAAAGTTTTACCCTAATAAAGACACATTTGGCGGCTACACAAAATTCCTTTCTAATTTCATCCGATGACGTCACAGCTAACGTAACTGTAGTCTCACATGTAGAAAGGTGTCACACACAGAATGCTCAATTCAAATCATATGTCAATTCCGCTTGATTAACTTTATTGATGTAATATGTATTTTATATATTAATATGTAAACTATATTTTTTGGAAAAATCTCCAAATAAAAAAATGTCGCTTTAGTATATTTACTACGTTAAAAATAAATTGAAATGCCAAGATCGAAAGCAAGTATTTCTTAAATTAAATCTGGTTAATAAAAACAACCGTTGCCGAATACCAATGTCGTATCTATCGAATCTTTAAAGTTATCCATTTTATCGTGCACAAGGAGTTCACGAAAAACCTTAACGGTTATAATCCGTCTTCTATTCACCTAAACTTTTTGCATGTAATAAGGCAAAGCATTTTAGTACTTTTATTTGCTGATTTGCTGCAGCATCCATATTCAATCTGCCTGCGCTGCAGACAGTTAATATAAACTTTCATTTATACGAGTATATATACACTATCTGTGTGATAAATAATATATAATCTATTACAATACAACCCATTGATAATTTGTTTATAATAATTGTTTATAAGTTTATAATATGTTCAATTCAAATATATTAATAGTTTTTTTATAGGATAGGGTGAAAAACGAGCAGCCAGTCCACCTGATGGTAAGTGGTTACTGTAGCCCATAGACATCTACATCTATCCTCGTTTGCAAATCAAAATGCAAATGCGTTGTCACCCGTGAGGACTAAGATGGAATGCGTCTTTTTCAGTAAAAGGGATCTCCGGACCTCTACACTCACCATACGAATGACAGCAGTGTCATGCTGCCATTTTACGCTGGTACTCTGTGAGAGTGTGGTCTTTTCCCGATCGAGCTGACCCATTCGTGGTACAACTATATTACTAATATAGCTGCAGCATGGCTCTACCACGTATAGCATGGCTCTACCACGTATAATGTATAATGTATGTTCGTTACGAAAAGTTCAAAAAATTAAATATCTATAATAAATTTTTATTTTTGATGTTTTTATCTTTTCTTGGTGTACTGTGTGAATATTGTATTGTATTGTATCTTAACGGGCATGCAACCAAATTGTACCGACTGTATTTTTATCAGAAATATACTTGTAACAGTTCTAAGGACCTTTGTTTTATCTCCCTTGTTTTGTTCAGAGCACCATCAGATTCACTGAATTCGGCTTAATTATTCAAACTTTTACATGAGCGTTCGAGGCGTGCACTTTTGAATTTACCAAATTAATCCTATTTTTTATTATTGTGTTGATTTAATAAAACAAAAAAGAAAAGGTAGGCACAGGCTTTTATCCACCTAAAAGTTACAGGCTAAGCGCAGGCCCTCTCTTATTTCTAATTACAAAAATATCCTCCTTTCAAATGGGTTTTGGCGGTCTTCACATGTTCTCCTCACCAAAAGCACTATGTAAATCAGCACTTAAAGTTTCAATTAACAGTTTATTTGGTGTCGACGTGGTTCGAACTCAAGTTGCTCCCGTACTAAACCCTTGAGCTACTACGGCTCGCATTAGAACGAAAACTACAATATTAACCAGGTCATCACTTTAACAGAAGTGACATCTTTCACTTTTAACTTTTGTTTTCATGCCAAATTCATAAAAACAACACACTGATAGATTTTTCTTTGAATTTTTTAACTACTTTATTAATGATGTTCTCCAGACTGAATTTAGTCACGGTGGCCAGCCTTAATGCAGACATTGGCAACTCCTTGGCACAGTGGCTTAGCATCGACTTCCGGCGCTGAGGGTCGAGTGTTTGAATTTGTCACAGAACAAGTATTTACATAATATATTGCCTACAAATAACTGTTCCGGATCTGGATGTTCGTCCTTGTGTAATTTACGTTTGAAAACCATGATACAGAAGAAAATTCTATTGCGGACGTAACTTTTTCTTGAATGAAGAAAAAAACGATCTACGTACTGGTGGCTATTCCCTCACTCTCATAGTGCAAAAGCAAACCGACACGAGCGAAGAGAGATCGAGCGCAGCACCAACGGCTTTACGTGCTTTCCAAGCCACGAAGGCGAGACACGGTTAACTTCGTGACAATGGGCTATTGCTATTTCTCAAAAGAAAATTTTAATAAATAATCTTGATACGACCCGTGACTTGAATTCGGGTCTTTATGATCAATTGTCGCGTTTGCGACCATTGGACCAACGAGGTAGTCAGCTTTATGTCTTAACTATTAAGCCCATATTTGACTATCATTCTTCCCGATGGTAAATAGTGATGTAGCCGAAAATAATAAAGCGCATTGACTTAGCTTAATAAATCCCTATTCATTCTTATCTTGAAAACACGTAACCGGATGGAAGGACAGATGCCGGTAAATTATTCCACTCCATTGCTGTACGCATAACGGACGATGAAGCAAACTTATAAATATATTTTGTCACTTCATATGTTAAACATTTTTTTTTCTATTTTTTTTTTTTAGTTTTTGTATTGTTTTTTTCACAAAGTGGTGATGTACTTTATGAAAATACTAGAAAAAGAAAGCATAAGATTATTATACCAGTTACTCGACTCTAAAGAATCAGTCATGTCTTCATAAGGAAATATCTGCGCTTTTTAAACAATGTTCCAAGCAATGTGCTGAACCTATCTACCAAAAAGTTTTAAATTTTTGATGAGCAAAAAATTTTTAATAAGAATTATTAAACTACTAAAGAGTACATAATCCATTATAACCCCTAGGGATAAACTGATCGATGACAATGCTGTACTATTTAGTACTTCATATTTAAGATGTAATTTTAATTATGGGCATATTATGATTGTTATTAGATTTTATTTATTTTTATTTATTTATTACAAAGTATAGTTATTTAATAACATCCGACAGTACAAATAAACTTACAAAACTTATTGACATTGCATTATAAATTGATATGACAAAATATTTCATTGTATAATTATAAATACTTTATTATTTTAATTGGCTTTATTACAGTTTTAATTTCTTGACACGGGCTGCTAAAAGCTTCGAGATTTTATATTATTATTATTTTATATTTAATTAATTTATGATTATTAATTTTTGTTGTTATCGATGGATACAATATTTAAAAAAAAATTTTTTCATGTAAAATTTAACCTTGTGTGTATTGGATTTTTTGTAAGTCACATGTTTTTGCAATAAATAAATAAATTAATTAAGATTTTCGTATTTATTTTTCATATTCTCTGTGGGTTTCTTGCGGGTTTCTTCCAGAACTTTTCTAATCCACTTGTAAGAACATAAATTACTTTCAATAAGTATACTTGCAAGCTAGGTATATTGAGTAATCATTATCCATCCCGTTATGTTTGTGTATTCTCAATATATTGAAGTAAATATCCTTAATGGGAGAGGGGTCCTTTTCAATAAAGTTTTGTAATACAAACTTAATTGAAAGGGTCTAAAAGGATCATATTATGTTAATTTAAATTATTGAATAAAGGATTAAACAAAAGATAAAACTATTTGATTCGAATGTGTAACATGACGGAAACAAAGGTTTGGTGACCAGCTGAGCGTGTGGTGGATGTGTTTGACGGAGATGATCGTCATGAAATAGCAAAGAAATGGATATTCTGCTGGCGTCTCTGCCTTTTGTGCCCAATTATAATCGGGGAGTCTTTAAGGCAAGAGTGAATAGGCTTTTGTTACGCTAATAGAATGCGATTTAAGATCATGGGATTCATCACCATATAGGTTGAATTATAGTCATGCAAACGCTTATTAGTAAGTAAAGAAAACTAGAATTATGTTTTAGATAATCATGCGAGGTATTAACTAAAAGCTCATCAATATTGTCATTGCAGCCGTCCAAAACATTGCTGATTATGAAGTGTAGGTTATACGTTGTAGAGCCATGCTGCAGATATATTAGTAGTATAGTTGTAGCACGAATGAGTCGGCTCGATCGGGGAAGGTCCACGCTCTCACAGAATACCAGCGTAAAATAGCAGCTTAACACTGCTGTGTTTCGTATGGTGAGTGTAGAGAACCGGAGACGATTTTTACTGGAAAAGAGGAATTCTATCTTAGTTCTCATGGGTGACAAGGCATCTGCATTTTGATTCTTTGTTGAGGATAGATGTAGATGTCTATGAGCCACAGCAAACACTTACCATCAGGTGGACTGTGTGCTCGTTTGTCACCCTATCCTATAAAAAAAGAGTATGTAGTAGACCTAAGAATGACACAAAATACGCTTCTGAACCACCTGTAATCATCGACTTCCTGCATGTCTTACCGGGTTGTTACTTCATATATCTAAGGGGCCGCCCTACATATCGCTTACCAGTACGAAGATCTACTCGCGAACCTTTCATCGACATCTTTTGTTGGTTTTAGAGGTATATGGCCACCTTATAGACACTTCATCTTACAGATCTCTTTTGGTATGTCGGTTACTCTAGTACTACTGCGGATATGTTCATTACGGATTAGGGATAATATTTTAAAATTTATTATACAACTAGCTCGCCAAGTACACGTTGTTCTGCCCTTTCCAACGAACCTTCCTATAAAAATCCTTAAATTCGCATTAAAAATTTTGAGGGTCATTTATCGGGACTACATACTATCCTATCTCTCAAGTTGGACCAAAATGCACACAGGGTGCAACATCTCATTGAAATCAGTTCAGTAGTTTAGGAGTTCATCGCGGACAAACAACGTGACACGTAATTTTTATATATAAAGATTATTTAGTTTTTAATTTAATATTTTTCCGAATAAATATTAAAAATTTGTTGTCCACTTCAACCTTTAAAGTCCATATCTCAAGAAGTATTAATTCACCCATTACAGCATCTAAAAGATCATTGTTGAACGTAGGCCTCTCCCATAGATTTGCTCATAGGAAGGATTTTGCCACAAGTTAGCTACGGTAGTTTTTTTATTGTTTTGACTTGAAAAAGTCCTAATAGGAAGATGCTGCTGTCCATCCTGTATTTATGTTTCTCTCTGTAGCTCTTACGACACTCACTGGTAGAAACGGTGTGGCCCTATCCGTATCCGTGCCACACCGTTTCTGCGAAAAGCATTAGCAAAATTTTATTTTCAAATATTTTTTCGTACAATCCTTGAAAATTATAATACAAGAAACTAGAAGTATATATAATCAGGTTTTTGTTAGTTTAAAAATATAACATCACTTCCTCAATTAACTACTTCAAAAATAAAATACTACGCACAATTTGTTTGGCAAGTAATAAATAAGCATTTGAGAAATATTGCTTTCTCAAAGTCAGCGTTAACGTCTTAATTTATTAGTTATTGGTTTTAATTGGAAATTTGACGCCGTTTACATTTGAGCAGGAAAACATTTTAAATTCCGGAATTCTGTATAAAAAATTAATAATAGGTACTCTATTGGCCATTTATTTATTCTTCTTCATATTCAAAAGCTCAAATCAGTACAGCGCTAATTATTGGTCACTCCTTTTGTAGGGAAAGATTTACCATAGATGTCACGTATGCGGATTAAAGTCGCAAGGTCCCGCTAGCCTAAATCTAGTCGCCTAACGAAATGCGGTGATAGTTTCTCTTACGATGGTTGTTTTAACATGTGTTTATGTATTACCGTTAGTCTATAAAGAGTCCACTGCTGAACATAAGCCTCTACAATAGATTTCCTCATTGGAGAGATTTTGCCTTAGTTGACACACTTTACAGGTGAGTTGGCAAACATGGTTTTCTTCTATTTTTGTTAGCCATCAAGAAGATGCTGCTATTCATTTTCTATTAGAAAAAGAATAAAGAATCAGTATGCAAACATTCTAATATTCAGGGTCATCGAATTTTTCAACACTCATAAAAATACAACAGTAATATGTTCCTAATTTACGTAGTTCTTCCTCGACCGAGGTGACTTATACCTGCTGCCACCGTAATATATCTACAACTTAGAATATACGTAAGCAAGATATGCATGTGTATACTCTAAGAGCTACACCGTTGGTCTGCCACAACAAGTGGTAAAATAAAAAAAAATGTACAACAGACTTCAAGAAAAATAAAATGAGAACATCATCAATGTGGTATGTAGTCGAACTCAATTAAATAACCTTTAAGTATGGACGTCTTTTCTGCCGACTTCAAATAGGAGACGGTACTCAATTCGACTGTATACTTTTTTAATGTGTGTTACCTCATAACTTTTTTACTGGGTGAACCGATTTCGATGCTTCTTTTATTTATTTGCAAGCTGGTACTTCACATGTGGTCTCATATGAATTTGATCAAGGTCAGATCAATAGCTTTTGCGTTTTTCTTAATAATTTATATTGAAGTCGGCTGTACAAAATTTTTAATTTTAAATTATAAATCTTTCTATTACTTTTATTGTTCGTTGTAAACATTTTTATGTACCTTTTACAAAATTGCCTAAAAATATTTTTATAATGATTTCATATACATATTTACGCGAACACTGCACATTGAATAAAACAATTTTCTGACGACTTCAAAAAGGAGACGGTACTCAATTCGAATGTATGTTTTTTTTATGTGTGCTATCTCAAAACTTTTTAATGGGTGAACCGATTTCGATGATCCTGTTTTTTAGTAGAAGTTTTTGTGTTATCATTAATAATGCGTATTTCATTGACTTCAACTATACACCACATTGATGATGTTCTCTTTTTATTTATATTGAAGTCGGTTGTACAAAATTTTTAAATTTACCACTTGTCTTGTATTACATCTAGAAGTTAATGAGGTGAAAGAGGGAAATGGATTCTGAAAAGAAATATTCTTCTAAGTTCCAATAACCTATTTATCGTGTAGTGGCGCTGTAAAAATATCCACTACCCCATATCATCCCGTGACGACAACACACACACACACACACACACACACACACACACACACACACACACACACACACACACACACACACACACACACACATCTTTAATCAAAGTTTATGTGTATTAAGAAATCTAAGAAAACTTGTATAATGCTTTAGTAATTAGTATAATTTAAAAAATAGTGCTTTTGTTAAATTATATAGAACGCGAGCAACCCAAGTTCTATTTCGGTCAGAGCCCTCGAAGTTGTTATTTGCAGTAGTACGAAGGAAAATTACATGCACAAACCTAATAAGCTGGCGAATGGGCTTTTCCCTGCTCGAAAATCATTTTTGTCATTAGAGGAGCCCGGTAGACAATCTTAAGCACTTATTTTATGTAATATGAAATTCGATATCATTTCATTACAATTCTACAGCTGATCACAGAATATAGACTTCGGTGATGGTTTTGATACACATGCGTCCATCGAATTCCTGCATGTTTTTCAATGTCGTCACAACATCTATTCGGGGTTCCCCCATCACTGTACTTGCGAATACTAGGCTGTCACTTATAACAGCTTGAAAAAGCTGTTTTATTTTCAAGGGGTTTAAAAGTTTGATTTGTCGTATCTCCATTATTGGTAACGTGTTGCTACTAAATCGTAATTAAATATTAATTAACGTCATATAAAAACAAATAAAAAAAAGTTGTTTTTAACTAATTGGTTCGCCAACGGCATACATTGCATATATTTTTAAAAGCTTTTAGAAACATTCACCTCACAAATATCCGCGTTAGAAAACAAAATGATGTGTCTTACCTAATTTGAAAAACACCTCCCACCCTCCCTCAATTAGGTGCACTATCCCCGTCTCCACCAATCCCAGCACCGCTACTCCCAACACCACTACACTAGGCAAGACACACCACCGACGATAACACAACACGCGTGTCGCCTCTACACGTGTAGAGGCGACACGCGTCTACACGTGTAGAGTAGACGCGTGTCGGTCTACAACGATCGGTATCTTTCGTCTTGTCGCTCCGGAAGCGATTTCTTCCAGATAAATTTATTACGCAAGTAACTGTTGTTCACAACAAATGGCGAACATAAATTATAAAATTAAGTTAGAAAAATCCAAGATGATGACAGTTGAAGACAGTAAATGATAGATAGAGAGGACGGGAAGTTTGACGAGAAATGTTAGAGTTTCAAGTATTAACCTTTGAGTACATTTATGATTTCACCCTTTTCATCAGCTCGTAGAGGGCATCTTACGCTATAGAAAAGATTCGCTTATAATAAGTTATATGCACAGGTCACTGACCGTTTCGTGGGGCGAGGAAGAATATTCACTATCCCATATCGTCTCGTTACTGTCCTGACACAGGAAAATAAACCAGAACATTGTTGCTAGCAGCGTATGTTTAATAACAACTCTTAAATAAAAAAAAAACTGTGGTTGCCAACCCGTCTGTCAGCCGGGCCAACTATTTAAAATATTCCTCCTATGAGGCAAACTATGGGGAGGCTTATGTTCAGCAGTGGACATTTGACTGGCCGTAACACTTACAGGCCAGCTTCAAAAGCCAACGCTAATAAAACTTTCGAAAATGCTATTTTTGATGACATGAGAAGTAGAATAGAATAACAGTGTGGCATTTAGTACAACGACCTGGTAAGACATGCAGGAAGTCGATGGATGCAGGTGGCTCAGGACCGTGATTTGTGGCATTCTTTGGGGAGGCCTATGTTCAGCAGTGGACTTGTGAAAGGCTGTAATGATGATGATGATGACTTAGTACAATGTTATGTTAGTTCGATCATGGCGGACTGTCTCAACGGAGACTTGTTATCTGCGCAGGATAGAACCACAGTGTTCGAGTGTGTGCGCAAGCATAGATGTACTTGCTATTCCCCCACTATCATACTCCGACGGGACGGCAAACCGACACGTTTGGAGAGAAATCATGCGCAGGACTAACAGTTTTACATGCTTTTCAATTCACGGGTATGAAACACCACCAACTTCCTGACTCCGGGCTGCTACTGACATTTCCTTGAAATAAAACCCCATTCACTGATTTTTAGTCTGGTACAGGATTCGTCATTCGCGTTAACGACCACTAGACCAAGGCATTCAACGACGTCAGACTATCAGATTATCAGCGCTGCAATAATTACAGTAGTAGAACAGGCTACGCGTATAAAATCTATACGGAAGTGGGAGCCGCGTGATCTTAGGCACAGAGTACCTTTTTATGGCATGAACAGCATGGCTTTACGTGGTAGAGCCATGTTGTAGCTATATTAATAGTATAGTTGTACTCGTAGCACGAATGGGTTGGCTCGACCAAGGAAGGACCACAGTCTCACAGAATACCAGAGTAAAGTAACAGCTTAATGCTGCTGTGTTTTGTATGGTGTGTGTAGAGAACCGGAGACCCATTTTACTGGAAAAGAGGCATTCCATCTTAGTCCTCACGGGTGACAACGCATCTGCATTTTGATTCGCAAACGAAGATGTCTATTGGCCACAGCAACCACTTACCATCAGGTGGACTACGTGCTCGTTTGTCACCTTATTTCTATATAAAAAAAGAACTAAGAAAGTTTAAGCCCGCTGGCTTTATGTGTGTCGCAAACCACCAAGCCTCGGCGTCTTTTGTAGTACGTAGTACATATACTTTCAAAGCGTAATGCTGAGTTGATTATCTTTCCGTTATTACAATCCAATTTAATACTTATTATCTTTTGCTTCATCTTTAAATGCGTAAAACCCACAGCTAGACGCTCGACAGGTGGATTGACTAGTGCAGCAGTATCAGACGTGAGCACCTTTGTAGCTGTTCCCTGTCGCCGGTCTGTTTAATTACGTCCGGCGTAAACGAGATGTTTATACCGCCATTTAGTGGAAGCTATTAGTTATTTTAAGCATTTCCCACAGTCGCCATTAACAACACCCACGGGGCGAAATGAGGTGATGTATTTACTAACATCACCACCACATTACAAGTCACCACACTCTTGTTATATTTACTTGAATCAAGAGAAAAAAATATTGACTCACTCCACACGTGATAGAGCCACGTTGCAGCTATATTATGGTTGTAGCACCAATGGGTTGGCTCGACCGGGGAAGGACTACGCTCTTACGGAATACCAGAGTAAAATAACAGCTTAATGCTGCTGTGTTTCGTATGATAACTGTAGAGAACAGGAGACCGTTTTTACTGTAAACGAGGCGTTCCATCTTAATTCTCTGGAGTGACAACGCATCTGAATTTTGATTCTTAATCGAGGATACATGTAGATGTCTACAGGCCACTGCATTCACTTACTATCAGGTGAGCTGTGTTTTTCTTTCGTTCTATTGTAAAAATGCAGATACAAAGATATAAATTTATTTATTTATTTAAACTTTGTTGAACCTTACACATTAAGTAAAGGAACAAAAGGCGGACTTAATGCTAAAAGCATTCTCTGCCAGTCAACCTTAAGGCAGTAATATAACTACGAAGGCGGTTACAAAGAAATATGCATACACACAGACATATAAATATTATACATACATATACATATATACAAATATATTCTTTGAAAGCTGCAATCGATATCCGCTGATAATAGATTCTTAATAAGATTTTTCGACGTTTTGTAGGAGTTTTATAGTACTCGTCTATAAATATCGTAAATTCCTATTATATATCGTAAAATATTCTAGATTCAAGCTTGCCTTGCACTGAAACAATAATATTTATCCGAAACGAGACATTCTATCCAACATTGTATTGTGGCTACAAAATTATTTTAGGAATAGTGATTTAATATTGTTTATAATATTCTTTACAAGCAAATTAAACGCCCACGATCGAACTTAGGTCGCTGATGTGATCAACTTCCAAGCTATTTCTTATATTTTCGTACTTATTTGTGTAAAATATTTTCAAGTAAATAATGTTTTTTTATGAAAATAGTTCCACTGGGTTTCTTGCTGGTTCTTCCCAGGACAGAATTTTTTCCTAAGCAGTATAAACGCTTAAATGAGTTTCAATAAGTATTATTGTAATCCACATTGAATAAAAGTAATTATATTCTATTCTATTCTAATCATAGGCATTGCATCAATCATTGTGCTTTGCCAGCCCATTGGTGATCGCCACTATAGGTATTTCGGGCGTAAGCGAGATGGTAACTGCCACTTGTCTCAAGCTATTGACTCGAAGTTTATTATCTCTATTAATTCTTCTGTCCGTGTGACTGAACTCTTCCTTAACGGTTGGACCGACTTAGATGAAATTTTGTGTGTGTGTGTGATTAAGTTGATTCGAGAATGTTTTAAATTCACAATTGAACCCGGTAGGTGGCGCTGTTGTCCAAGATCCAGAAATCACCCGTGCGAAGCCGGGGTGTAGCGCTAATATAATATAAAACAATACTCCTATGTTTTCAACCGTGTGATGTCACCAGCCCTGATGATGGGATCGATGTGATCGAAGTACTAAATGTTTTGCAGCTTTTAACTTGCTCTTCACCGCCGATAAATTTACATCTTCCTACTACGAGATGACATACCGCGACTATATAAATACGGGAGGTCTTCCTAGCCTTCTATAAAACCGTTTCTTGTTACACACATGGGAGGAAATATGTTGATGGATTCTTCCAAGCTATCACCATCACACAATTGCTGAGGATAATATTAAATATTTTATTTCAAGAGTTCTTAGTTCCTTATTGTGCTGATTATAACTCAGTGCACGATTACATTATCACCTGAAGGTAAACGGTAAAGGCCAAAGTAGTAAATTGCACTAACTTATCTTCACAAAAGCCAATCCTCTTTTTCTTTGATGACATCCAAATTTTAATCGGAAGGAAAGGTAGACGCTGGAGAATTATTTCATTCCGTAGCGCTGAACGCATACTATGCAGGCGAAGCATACCTTTTGGTTCAAATGCGTGGAATATTAACTACAGAAATGCGGCGGATCTCCGCTCTTAGACGGTGTTATAATCACGAGCATACTCACATAACATATTTTATGATTACTATTATCAAAAATGGTTTAATTAAAACGTTTTACAACTATATTTCGGTTCTTACACGAATGGCTAGGCTTGACCGGAGATGGACCAAACTCTAACCATAATATCAGGCTTAAATGTAAGCTTAATGCTGCTGTGTTTTCTATGCTGAGTGTAGAGAATCAGATACCCCTTTTTACTGGAAACGAAGCATTCGATCTTAGTCCTCAGCGGTTGGAATGCATCTACATTTTGATTCTAAATCGAGGATAGGTTTAGATGTCTATGGGCCACAGATTTAACTTACTATCACGTGGACTGTGTGCTCGTTTGTCACCCTTAATCAAAAATTAAAAAAGTCTCAATAAAGTGATAAAATGAAAAAAATTGTTCAACCGGCTTCAATATAAACAAAATGAAAATATCATCAATGCTGTCGAAATCAATTAAACGCATAATTAAGGTCTATTAATTAAAAAATAATATAACTCAAAAATTACTAGTCAGATATTGATAAAATTTGTACGGAAACACTTGAGAAGCACCAGCTTTCAAATAAAAAAATCAACAATATCCTTTTTTTGAAGTCACCCAAAAAACTATTAGCAATCATTCTTAACAAATACCTATTGGATTTGAGTTCTTTTTCTTACTTCAAACTTAAAGTGGAACTTAGTTTTAAGTCTGAAATAGATTAAGTAACGCAGACATTTACTATTTACGTGGTTTGCACGTGGTAGAGTCATAGTGCAGCTAAATTATAGCTGCGTCACGAATGGCCGAACCATCATCCAGTGAAGAAGCAACCAGCGTAAAATGGCATTTTACGTTTACTTCCTTGGTCATTCACGAAGAAATGCCATAGGGTGTTAATGTGAGAGAAGAAATAGTTATGCCTCAATAAAGAAACATTTGGCGGCTATACCAAATTCCTTTCTTATTACATGCGGTGACGTCACAGCTAAGGTAAGTGTAGTCTACAATGTAAAAAGGTGTCACATACAGAATGTTTAATCCAAATCATGCATCAAGACCGCTTGATGAACTTTATTAAAGTTATATGTATTTTATATATTAATATGTAAACTATCATCATCATCATTACAGCCCTTCACAAGTCCACTGCTGAACATAGGCCTCCCCCAAAGAATGCCACAAAGCACGGTCATGAGCCACCTGCATCCATCGACTTCCTGCATATCTTACCAGGTCGTCACTCCATCTAGTGGGGGGACGCCCTACACTTCGCCTGCCGGTACGAGGCTGCCACTCGAGAACCTTTCTTCCCCATCGGTTGTCGGTTCTTCGAGCTATATGGCCGGCCCATTGCCACTTCAGCTTACTAATCCGTTGGGCTATATCGGTCACTCTAGTTCTACTGCGGATATCCTCATTTCTGAGTTTATCACGCAGAGAAACTCCGAGCATAGCCCTCTCCATAGCTCGCTGAGCGACCTTGAGCTTCCTCATCCGGCCAGCAGTGAAGGACCACGTCTCAGTTCCGTATGTCATCACTGGCAACACGCACTGGGTGTACAGTCTCGTTTTCAAGTTTTGAGGTATACCTGACGAGAAGATGTGCCGTAATTTCCCGAACGCTGCCCAACCGAGTTGAATCCGTCGATTGACCTCTCGGTCGAAGTTGGACTTACCTAGTCGGACTATTTGTCCCAGGTAAACATACTCGTCAACAACTTCGAGCTTAGTGTTCCCAACAACTACCGGCATAGGTGTGACATGGACATTAAACATGATCTTTATTTTGTCCATGTTCATCTTAAGACCTATCCGTTGGGAAACACTATTGAGGTCATTGAGCATAGTGCTTAGGTCCTCCAGCGATTCTGCCATAAGGACTATATCGTCGGCAAATCGAAGGTGAGTGATGTACTCGCCATTGATGTTGATACCGTATCCTTTCCAGTCCAGAAGCTTGAAAACATCTTCCAATGCAGCGGTAAAGAGTTTCGGGGATATGACGTCACCCTGTCTTTCACCTCTCTGCAATTGGATAGGTTTCGTACTCTGGTTCTGTACTCGGATAGCCATCGTAGCCCTACTGTACAAGCACTTCAACACTTCGATATACCGACAGTCAACTTGGCATCGCTTGGGACTGCAGCACCGCCCAAATTTCGACGGAATCAAAGGCTTTCTCATAGTCCACATACGCCAGACATAGTGGCAAATTGTACTCCTCGGACTTCTGTACAATTTGCCGAAGGGTATGTATGTGGTCTATGGTGCTAAAGCCTTTTCGGAAACCGGCTTGTTCGGGAGGCTGGAAGTCGTCAAGTCTGCGCGCGAGACGATTCGTAATGACTCTCGAAAACAGCACGTAGACGCGGCTCAGAAGGGAAATCGGTCTGTAGTTCTTCAAGAGAGCGTTGTCGCCTTTCTTGAAGAACAAGACCACCGCACTTCTGCTCCACGCCTCCGGTGTAATGCCACCATGAAGGACGGAATTAAAGAGCTTCTGAAGGACTTCAAGTACCGGTTTTCCACCCGCTTTCAGAAGCTCCGCTGTAATTCCATCCTCGCCTGGGGCCTTGCCGTTTTTAAGGTTCTGGAGAGCCATTCTAATCTCGCTCAGACTGACGTCCGGGATATCATCGGAATAATGTCGGATAAGACTCGCTCTTGGATCGTTACTCACACTTGCGTGCGGCTCCAACGATGACGTGTACAGCTGCCCATAGAACCTCTCAATCTCACTCAAAATCTCAGGTGCCCCGGAAACGATGCTGCCACACTCTGTCTTCAGCTTTGACAGTTGGCGCTTTCTGGCAGACAGATCTCTGGCAAAGACTTTGGAGCCTTGGTTCCGCTCGATCGCTTCTTCAATACGAGCTGTATTGAATTTGCGTAAGTCCCGCCGCATGCATTTGGAGATCTGTCTGTTCAGTTGCCTGTATGCTGTTAAATCTGTTGAAGAATGTAGCTTCATCTCCCGTCTAACAGCCATGGGATTAAGAGTGTGATCGGAGAGTTTTTGTGTTCTTCTGCGGCGGGTCTTGCAGAACTTAGCTCCGACCGCATGGACAGTTTCCACGAGCTTGTCATTCAAATCGTCCACTTCATTGCAGTCTTCTAGGCACTGAAAACGGTTTTGTAACTCGAGCTGAAAGGTTTCGGGACTTTGGATTAGAGCACGAGGGGGACGGAGCGTTGACTTCATTAGACGAGACCTCTCCAACTTAACGTTTAGGTTCAGTGTGCCTCTAACCATTCGGTGATCGCTGCCGGTTTTCACCCTCGCGATCACTGAGACATCACTGAACAGTTGTCGTCTGGTCGTCATAATGAAGTCAATCTCATTTTTTGTCGAACCGTCGGGGCTCGACCAGGTCCACTTCCTGTGGGGCCGCTTCTGGAAGAAAGAGTTCATCATAAAGAGTCCCTCTTTCTCCATGAAGTCGGCCAGCTGCTGGCCCCTTGGGTTCCGTTGCCCTATTCCAAATTTCCCTACTTTCAGCTCACCGTTCTCTCTTGTGCCCAGTTTTGCATTGAAGTCTCCCATTAACACCGTATATTGGGTTTTGGAGGAATGCATGGCTCTAGAGATATCCTCATACATTTTCTCCACCTCCTGATCGGGGTGTGCCGAGGTTGGTGCGTAAACCTGTATGACCTTCAGCGAATACCGTTTGGTGATTCTGAGTATAAGGTACGCAACCCTCGTCGACACACTCTCAATCTTTACAACGTTGTTAACGAGAGACTTGTGGACGATAAATCCGACACCTCCTTGGGACAGATGGTCGCCCTCTCGGTAATAGAGCAAGTTGCCGGATTCGAGGATTACCGTGTCCTCCCCCTCTCTTCGGACTTCGGATAATCCTATAATATGCCAGCGTAACTTGTCTATCTCTTCTTCCAGCTCCACAATCTTCTCGTCAGTCCTCAGGGTGCGTGCGTTGTATGTTGCCAGGTCGAGTCGTCGTAGGTGGCAACCGAACCTCCACCGGAGATTCTTAGCACCCCCTGCCCCGCCGTTACCATGGTCGCCACCGTAGCCAGGAATAGCGGGGCCGCCGGGGACTGGGGGCCGTTTATTATTGTCATTGCTCATGGGGGGTATATTGCCATAGTTGCCACGCTTGGCGAGCGGGTTGGCAACCGCAGTTTTTTATTGTTATTTTGGCTATTATCAGGAAGATGCTGCTGCCCATCTCCTGCCTGTTTCCCTTTGTCGCCTTTTACGACACCCACGGGAAGATATGGGGTAGTGGATATTCTTAACCGCCACTACACGGCCACGCCACCTCACGGCCAACTATATATATAAACTATAGTCTTTAAAAAATCTCTAAATAAAAAAATGTCCCTTTAGTATATTTACTACGTTAGAAATAAATTAAAATGCCAGGATCGAAAGCAAGTATTTCTTACATTAAATCTGGTTAATAAAACCAACCGTTGTCAAATACCAATATCGTATCTATGGAATATTTAAAGTTATCCATTTTATTGTACACAAGGAATTTACGAAAAGCCTTAACTTTTATAACCCGTCTTCTATTCACCCAAAATGTTTGCATGTAATAAGGCAAACCATTTTAGTACTCAATGGTATAATAAGGTGTTTATTTGCTGCAGCATCCACATTCCATCTCCTTGCGCTGCAGACAGTTAATATAAACTTTTATTTATACGAGTGTATAAATAAAAGTGTAATTTATACACTATATGTGGAATAACTAATACATAATCTATTATAAAACAACCAATAGACAATTAGTTTATAATAATTTTATATAAGTTTATAATATGTTCAATTCAAATGTATTAATAAGTGAATGTTCATTAGGAAAATTTCAAAGAATTAAATATCGTAACTGCATGCAATCAAATTATACCTACTGTAAATATATCAGAAACATACTTGTAACAGTTCTAAGGATCTTTGTTTTTATCTCCGTTGTTTTGTTCTAAACACCATCAGATGCACTGATTTTTTTCTTAACTTTTGCACACATCGAACGCGAAGCGGCTAGCTTCAAACGGAATACGTGTTTCAATAGTTAATAAAAGTAAATTGACTATTCAAAATATTACATGAGCGACCAAGGTGTGCACTTTTGGATTTTCCAAATTAATCCTAATTTTTATTATTGTATTGATTTAATTAAACAAAAAGAAAAGCTACAGGCTTTGATTCATCCCACAGCTAAGCGCAGGCCCTCTTTTATTTCTAAGTAGGTGTTAGGACAAATGTATCCTCCTTTCAAATGGGCTTTGACGGTCTTTACAAGTTCTCTTCACCATCAAGCACTTGGTAAATCAGCACTTAAAATTTCAATTAACAGTTTAATTGGTGTCGGCAGGGTTCGAACTAAAATTGCTGATAAATAATTTTTAAGTTAAACCCTTGAGCTTTTACGGATCTCATTAAAATAAATACTACAATATTAATCTCGTCATCACTTTAACAGAAGTAACATATTTCACTTTTAACTAAATTCAGAAAAAACGACACACTAATAGATTTTTCTTTGAATTTTGTTAACTACTTTGATAATGTTGCTCTCCAGAGCGAATTTAGTCATAGTGGCCATTCTCAACGCAGATATTGTCAACTCCTTGGCACAGTAGCATCGACTTGAGTGACTTGGTGCTGAGGGCAGAGTGTTTGAATTTCTCACAGAACAAGTATTTATATGGCCTATAAATAAATTTTCCGGATCGGGATTTTTGTACTAGTGCAATTTCTAATACCAATACTAAGATTTTCTCCTGTATCTTGTAGGCAGTTTACAAACACAACTTGCACAAGGACAAACATCCAGACCCGGAACAAATATTTGTAGGCCATACAAATACATTTTCCGTGTGGGATTCGAACCCAAAGCCAGTGCAGCAACTCATTGCTAAGCCACTGGGCCACGGAGCAATCAAAAGCCGTCATTTATGTTTGTAAACCATGATACAAGAGCAAATTACAATGTGGAGGTAACTTTTTTTTGAATGAGAGAAAAAGAAAGATCTGCGTTGTTAAAAAGAAGGCTGGCAAAAGGTGTTTTCAGAGTTGGTTTAGGCAAATGGAACTATGTATAGAGCATGATGGAGAATATTTTGAAAAGATGTAAAATAAATATTAATAGTATCTAGAATACTTTTGTAAATCTCAGAACTTCTTGAGTAACCTACGTATTATTAAAATATTTTCTTTGTTTATTTGAGATAACAGAGCTGGTTTTTTACTCACCCAAAGACTGTGTATGGCCATTCAGCAAGGAAACGCAGCCAGCGTTCTTGGAACTATACCGTAAGGAGTAAGATTGTATGGTAATTAGGACTAATCCTTAGTCCAAAAAAAACACTGCCCTCAGCCACCTGCATCTATCAAGCTTCTTCATCTCTTACCAGGTTTTATACGTGGTAGAGCCATGCTGCAGCTATATTAGTAGTATAGTTGTAGCACGAATGGGTCGGCTCGATCGGGGAGGACAACGCTCTCACATAATACTAGCGTAAAATAGGAGCTCAACGCTGCTATGTTTCGTAAGGTAAGTGTAGATAACCGGAGACCCCTTTTACTAGAAGCGAGACGTTCCATCTTAGCCCTCACATTTTGATTCGTAAATTCGAGGATACATGTATGGTCGTTTGTCACTCTTATATTATAAAAAAAATCTAGTAGAGGGCCATCCTTAATTCATTTTATAGTAATAAATATCGTATACTAGCTAGTACCAGGCGCATGGCTGCCGCAGAAGAATTAAATAAAAAAATAAAAAATCAAATTTGGAATGATAATATATTCATTGAAATTGAATAATTATATACGACTTTCAAATAAATTTGTTTGTGGAAACGATACGTGTGCCACCTATTGTAAATTATTTGTACTATGCCTACAACCTTAGCGCAAGTGCAAGAATAACAAAATTAAATACTATATATAACAAAGTAAATATAATAAAGTTTTAGCGCTATCTGATGAAAGGTATGGTAACGCATAAAATACGAATAAACAAACATTAAAATTTTTATATATTAGATTATTATGATACGATAATTTAAAAGTATGATAAAATAATTTTACTAAATATTAAAAATAATAAAAAATTTATTAGTATATATTTAATATGCTAAACTCAGCGCCATGGCAAGAACTCACACTAGTATTTTATCCAACGACACTAGAGTCAGACACTATGAACTTAAAAACGTGAACATTTTTTTTTAAATTTAAGTCAAATATTAGACACAATACAAAAACTTACCAATGGATGTTAGGGTTATACAAGCATTGCAAAACGACAACTAAATGCACTGATATTTACCATTCCATTAAGCTTATTCAATGAGTTCCACATTAAGTTAAAAATATTCAGTAATCGACGATTTCGCGATAACGCCAAGCCACACGAATCCATTAAAAGGGATATCGCGCTACATTCCATTTGCACAGTAAGCTGGATTTTACTTGCTTATGCCAAAATCTACAGTATCTACACAATTTAAATATCTCACTTCTGCACACTACGTGAATATTGTTTATGAAACCAATTTTTAATAATAGTCGAACAGCCATTATTCATTCAATTTGTTTAAGGCTACACCTGATTTAATATATATTAATTCCAATATTTTGTCATCAAACTTTACTTTATTTATTTATTGAATAATGTTTACAAAGGAGCACATAGTCTACAGATGGCAAGTGGCAGCTGTGGCCCATAGTTATCTACACATATCCTCGGTTAAAAATTAAAAATGCAGAAGCGTGCTTCATTACTTGTGCTATTGAAGGTGCTGGGCGGTCTACTTAGACTTACCACTTTACTTACACAACTACGCGATGCCCAATTCGATTTTCGAACTAGACTTTTAACAGAGAGTACCATCGTGGCCCTCAAACGAACTATTGAGTACTACACGGACTGAAAAACACGCATGTTTTCTAGACCTGTCAAAAGCCTTCGATATGGTGTCCTATGAAATATTGTGGAGTAAGTTGAGAAAAACCTAGATGCTTGCTGAACTTACCACGATGTTGGAGTATTGGTACAGCAATCAAATAAATAATGTCAAATGGGCTGACGCGTTTTCTGATCCGTACTGGCTAGAATATGGAGTGAGACAAAGGGGGTTTACGCTCATCAAACCTGTTCAGCCTGTACATTAATGATTTTTCGGTGAGTTGAGCAGCATGTATATCGGATGCTATGTAGATAGAGTATGCTTAAACAATTTAAGTTATACAGATTATGTGGTACTGTTCGCCCCGTACGTCAGTGCTCTTAGAAAATTGTTACGTTCACAATGCTAAGCAAAGCCAGTTTATAGTGTGTAGAGCTGGAAATAAGTGTCGCAAGAATGTGCCTCCTATTATGTTTAATGGTACTGCCCTAGCCGGAGTAAAAGAGTTTAAATATTTAGGCCACCATATTACTGAAAATTGTAAAGTTGATATGGAGTTCAAGAGCGAGCGAAGGTTACAGTCGGTCCGTGGAAATATGTTGATAGTAGTAAAATTCGTTGCAATCTCGCGCAAACTTACGAGCCTTGCACGATGTAGCAACGAATTCTTGATTACACTCTTTAAAACCTGTGTAAACCTTTAATCAGTGGTAGAGCCACGCGGCAGCTTTTGCTGTCGCACGGATGGGCCGGCTCGAACCGGGGTGGTACCACGACCTCACAGAAAACCAGCGTGAAGTAGAGCCTTACCTCTGCGTTTCACTTGGTGAGTGCAAGTGGCCGCAGGCCCTTTTTACTAGAAATGAGGCATTCCATCTTTGTCCTCACGGGTGACAACGCATCTACATTTTGATTTGTAATGGAGGATAGATGTAGAAGTCTATGGGCTGCAGCAACCACTTACCATCAGGTGGACTGTGTGCTCGTTTGTCACCCTTATCCTATAAAAAAAAACTACTGCCAATCTCTTTATGCATGCAGCTTATGGACAACATAATATACAAAGCGCGGTTACAGTGACCTTCGTGTTCTATATGGTTTTATTTTCAGAACCCTGTAGATGCTGGCTCGCTTTTGTGCATCAAGGATGTTTGCAGAAGCAATAACTTCTTTGCAATAATGCGTAAAAACTGTACTCCTTGTTGAGCAGAATGGGTGGTGGCTGCAACAGTATCGTATACAACATGTTTGCCGGATGTTGTCAAGGACATATTCTAAGCCACTGGAATGGTGTATTAAAAAGTAATTATACATATTTAAGGTACGCAATGTATAACTAACAGATCTGAGAATCAGATGATTCATACTGATTTTCTCTCCATCTAGTGGAAAGATAAATTTCAAATTTGACAAAACTAGTAGAGATTACTAGAGTCCGACTTGGTAGGTACCACCCACTTACTTATTACTACTACCTGACAGCACATCTTGTGGTGTTCTGTTTCGGTATGAAGGGTATAAAGAGGCAGTATAATTGTAGGCATTCTCTCTTAGTCTTATCTGTCTTAGTAGGTGACAAAGGTGTTCACGCACTGCAGTAGTTTCTTACTATCTATTGAACTGTAAGTTCGTTACAGTTTTCAGTTTTTAATTTAAAAAAAAAAACAGAGGCCATAAGGAGTTATAAGAACTGCCGACAGAAGTGATATATACACATGTACACAATCCGCTACACTACGTGTCGCTAGTCTGGCGCAAGCCTCTTCTTATTGCTTCAACTAGTAAATATGCTCGTGACGTATCGCGCTTGCGCGCAATCGCAACGCGTCACGGTCAAGCATGTCGAGGTCATCGGTGACATGAACCCATAAGTTGTTCCCCTACAAAAATCGGTCAACGCGGCTAAACAAGTTTTCTAAAGCTATATTAGTTGTATAGCTGTAGCACGAATGGGTCGACTCGACCGGGGAAGGACCACATTCTCACAGAATATCATCGTAAAATAGCAACTTAACCCTGCTGTGTTTCCTATTGTGAGTGTAGAGAACCGGCGACGCTTTTTACTGGAAAAGAGGCATTCCATCTTTGTACTCACAGGTGACACATCTGCATTTTGATTATTTATCGAGGATAGTTTTAGATATCTATGGGTTGTTTGTTACCCTATCCTATAAAAAAATTTTTCACTTCAAAAAGAGTGTGTAAAAAATTCGATGGTGTCTTTTACGTCAAAGCTGGATGTTCTAAAATATGCCAATAGCAATCCCGTTGGTATTGGCCTATAAAGCGGGTAAAGTTTCATCTATATGTGACAATTTTTCTTAGGGCTCCATGTTATTCATCAACGGGATGGAACGCAACAGTACATAGATAGGAATTCGTTTGAAATGCAAGGGCATTAGGTATTGTGAGAGTATTTATTACAAGACGGGATCACAGGAATGTCCTGCGGAAAATACGATCATCGTCTATCGAATTATCTATACTTTAATAGTTACCACTTAATTAAAACACCCTTATTTTTTTATTAATTGTTATTATACTACTAAAGAGTACATAATTGATAATAACCACTGGGAATCAGACGATCGCTACCAATCTGTTTCTAAATGTTTTCATATTTAATCGTACAATATATTACAGTGTTATATATTAATCCAAAAATGGGTCGCTGGGTTTCTTTCCGGTTGGCCCAGGACAGAGATTTCTTCGAACCAGCTTTTACTAGGTATTTATGTAATCAATGTTGAGAATAAATTATATATTATTACAGATACATTATGAGCTGGTTTCTCGTCCTTACTACCGGTAAGGTCTTTATAATTTTTAATATATATATATAAAAAGTCAAACAAAAGAATCCCTATTTCATGTACCTCAGGAATAGGGGATTAACTAAAATAAACGTGAAGCTTATTGAAATATCGTAAGTCTGCCACTCACTGGCTCTTAAACTATGGCGAGTTAGTCTTAAGTACTGTATATATGGCACATGCATATAGTTGTAGTGTGCGTAAGCTTGAAAGATTGCGAATAAGAAATTACTATCGAGTACTGTCCAAACAGAAAGTAAACGCAGAAGAGTTAATTGCAGTACAGGTTATAAATTTATAGGGAAATAATAAGTGTATCCTCTTCTAAGCAGCAGAGTAAAATTCGTCGTCTGCATGATAAAACGTCTAATAACTTCTAAATGATGAATGATATTTTATTATTCACACAAAGTATTTTTAGCTTTGTCGAGTCGATGGTTCATAGCCTTGTTGTTAACAAGTTATATATTTATGGACTGCCCCGTTGGTCTAGTGGTCGTAAATGCGACTGTTGATCATTAAGTCGAATCCTGGGTCGGGTCAGTAAAAAAGCGCTGGTGAGTTGTTCTGTCAAAAAATTCTCAGTAACAGCCCGGAGTCAGGAAGTTTGCGGTGTTTTCTATAATGTGCTTCGTAAAGCACGTTAAGCTGTTGGTCCTGCGTCTGATCTTTCTCCGGTCGTGTCGGTTTGCCGTCCCATCGAACTATAAGGGTGAGGGAATAGAGAGTGCGCCGGACAGGGTTATAGTGCACTCGAACACTATAATCCTGTCCTTTGCAGATTGTTAATCTCGAAAAACCGTGATCGAAATTCGGTCTGGAGGACATTATATATGAATAGGTGATCGCTACCAAGCTATTTCTAATTTGTTTTGTGTTGTTAAGGCAACACCGCGAAAAAATGCACCTTCTTTCATCGAATAGTATAGGAGTTTGACACGACTAACGAAACTGGAATTTTGATGCAGGTAAATTCATGTCTTCATCTTGAATTTGCTAGTTCAAAAACACGATTGCAAAATTTTGACTCGATCATAATTATTTGCGAAAACACCTCCAAAAAATCACTATAATTGAAATTACAACGAAATTACTTAATCTATAAGCTTGGGAATCACTCAAATACATTCATAACATCAATATTCTTAATTTACTTGCTCATTATTTTGATTAGTAAAATCAATAATTTTTTCTAAATATTTTAAGATTCTAAGTGATTTCTGAGCGATCTCAATCGTCGCGGACGCTACGCAATTTTAGACCTTATGACGGCGTCTTTGAAGTTTTTATAGAAATTATGCTCCACTCGGGTCAGTCCGGCGTTAGCCCGCTTCAACGGTTTTCGATGTGTCGCCTTAATTGTGTAACATACGTGACTGTAAGCTGTTATTTAGCAAAAAGTCCCATTGGGTTTCTTGCTGGTTCTTCCCATGACAGAGATTTTTTTCGAACCATTGCTTACTAAACAAAAGAGTGATTTTCAATAAGTATTATTTATAATCTGAATGAATGAATGAATAAAAAAGTTTCTGTTTTTTAATACAAGTGGTAAAATTAAATTTTTTTACAACCGACTTCAATACAAATGTAATGGAAACATCATCAATTTAGTCGAAGTCAATTAAACACGCATTATTATAGATATTTAAAAAAAACTGGTCAGATCTTGATTAAATTTTATATGGGACTACATGAGAAGCGTCAGCTTTCAAATAAAAAATGAATCATCAAAATCAGTTTAACTTGAAAATGGTTCTTAGGTAACACACATAAAAAAATACAGTCAAATTAATAATTTAGTTACCTTAGTGTACTAAAAGAAAATTAAAGTTTAAATACAGCCCGTAAAAGTTCAGCACTGCTAGATCGGGGTCACCCACGTTATAAAGGGAACCAGCTTAAATCGCTACACTTTGCAGGTAAATTGGCGATCGCAGATCCAGATGTCACGCACTTTTGACACCATAAGATTGTTCGTACATTTTCTATAATCTGAAAGGTGACTACACCCACGGGACGAAATCGGGTGATATATTTGCTATTTCTTATTTAAAATAATAATATATTTTTAATAGTATTTTTGATTGGTCTCCAGGGTCATTTTATGTCTTCTGTGTAAAAATTTGGTTGTAGATATCCACGGAAATTATACAGGATAAATGGGCCACGTGGTGGCAGCGTAAGAAATACCATCCCCTATTACATCCCGTGGGTGTCGTAATAGGGACTTAAAAATGCGGCTTCGATCGATGGCGGTATAACCACCTCATTTCACCCATACTAAAAATACCCAAATAGGTGAGAAGCAGCAGCGTAAGAGGTGGTATATTTTCTATACTGTGAACCTGAATCTGCCCACCAAGAGTGACGATATGACGATTAAGGAAAATACTCCCTACAACAGGTAGATGCCCATGTCAAGCACTTAACTTTTATGGTATGATGAGGAAAATAACGAACTAGTCCATGGACTATAGTACCCAATTTTTCATTGCATTGTTAACTCTTTTTTTATTCTTATATTAGAGTGAGTAAACAGGATCAGGATTGTGTACATTATAGAGCCACGCTGCACCACGAATGAGTCAGCTCGACCAGGGAAAACCCACGCTTTCACAGAATACAAACGTGAAATAGCAGTTTAATGCTTTCATCATAAGAAACATGTTATCTAACATATGTTTCGTATGATGAAAGTAGAAAAATAGAGAATCTTTTTATTGGAAACGAGGCATAAGCATTTCTCTCTTTATCTATGTCCTCAGGGGTGACAATGAAAATGCACTTTGGATCCTATGGGTCACAACATCAACTTACATCAGGTGGACTGTGTTCGTTTGTCACCCTTATTCTTTAAGAAATGGACTGCTTTCTTTTTTTTTTCTTACTACTCCTGTAAATCAAAGATTCTACAAGCGGTACATAGACGACACTTTCACAATTTTATCACGTGACAAAAATACAATTCGCAATGGAAAAGACAACAAGCTTCGGGTCCCGCGCCTACGTCCCAATTATCAAGTGAAACCGGCCACAGTCGAGCTTGTGCCTGCTGTACTACTCTATGTAAGAGGAGCCACAGACAAGGTCTGCTACATCTTGAAGCGAGCTTCCATTAATACACACTTTAAGCTGCGGAAGAAGATTTGTCAATTTTTACCATCCGTCAAGTGTCATATGCCTCTTCAAGATACAAAAGTGTACAAGCTGGATTGTGAATGTGGTCTCTCTTACATAAGTCAAACAAAAATATCTATAAAACCCGCGTAAAAAAACATATAGCTGACTTGAAGCACCGACGTTCGGGGAAGTCTGCAGTCTGTGAACATGTTCAAGATTGTCCTCGCCATTACTATATATTTGATAGACCACATATCATTGCAAAAGAACACCGATTCGTACCAAGAATGATTCGCGAGACTATTGAAATTAAAAAAAAAACACCCTAATTTCAATACAGAAAATGGATGGTAGCTACCATCTGCTACGGATCCTATAATTAATAAAATGAAATCCAAACACAAGCAGATCACTGCAAGACTGAAACTTATAAGCTCATTCTGCGTAAATCGGACCAAAATGAATATTCATAAACTGAAGGATCCCGTAACCATGGGTGCTGTAAAGCACTCGAATCGTCGGGAATTAAAAAGTTAAATTAAAAGCGATATAATCCGTAAAGATTTGTTTCATTTAATGTAAAAGGAAAAGTTAAAAATTTCGAAAAACCCTATGACGGGTGTAAACTTTGTAATCGAAAAAGGAAAACCTACAAGGAAGTTAAAAAACTATAAGCCTTTAAAAAAAAGATTTATTTGTCTCGATGTCGGTCATATTACAACAAATTATCACTCCTATGTCCTTCCTACCTTGGTATATTTATTTGCAACAAATTAAGAAAATCCGCTGAGATGAGATAAGTTTTCAGTTTTATGAATTTGTGCCAAATTAAAATTCAAACTCTACTGAAAAAAAAAGGTATCTTATTTGGTCAAGACGTCTCGGGGAAAAATGCGCTAAAACTCATTTTAACGAGTGAAAAATGTTTACAGAAAACCGTATCTAAATCAGTGAAACTGTTTTAGAGATAAATGGGAACATTCGTTTGCACACAAAAACAACCTCTTACCTTACCTTCTCAGTTCGGTCGTGGATAAATAGAATCAAAAAATTTCAATTTGATAACATGGTAACAGATGTAAATTAAAAATGAAGTCGTAAAGAGCTTCACGATCCTAGCCAGACGCGGATGAAAGCCCGTTGCAAGCTGCATCTTGCCAGATTTGTTAACTTCACTAGAATTAATTACAACTCTGTGTAGCGCGTTAAAATGTATTAGATTTTATATTTTGTATTATTAAGCATAATTTACTATAGTTTTCTGTTAAAAGTAAAATAATTTAAAGAAACAATGGTTCGACAATATTATCTCGAGTAAACTCTATCTATAGTATGTATGTGTACATATTTTATGTTTATTAACATGAAAAATTTATTGTTTAGTTATTTAAACAGTTTTTTTTTTGATATGTACCAACTTTAATTTTTTTCTATTTCTGCCAATATAGGTAGAGAACGAAATAAAGCTTTAAGTCATCCCATTGCATTGTAAACCTTAGATTAAGATGTCTTATATAAATATTAATTAAATAAATAATTCGCTCTCACATTCCATTTGTTAGATGTTTTTTAATGTAGACAAATACACATTATAACAAAAACAAAACGAAATATATAAAGAAGGTACAAAGGCGGTCTTTTCGTTACGGAAGCGATTTCTTCCAGACAGCTTTATTACGCAAAGAACACAAATTATACAATTAAATTAGAAAAACAAAAGATGATGACAGTTGAAGACAGTAAATGATAGATAGAGAGGACGGGAAGTTTGACGAGAGAGTTCCAAGCTTTGAGTACATTTTTGTTTTCATCCTATTTCATCAGCTCATGGAGGGCCTCTTACGCTGTAGAGAAGATTCGCATTTAATTAATTATATGCACAGGTTGCTAGCTATTTCGTGGGACGAGGAAGAAAATTCACTATCCCATATTGTATCGTTACCGTCCCAACACATGAAAATAAGTGAGAACTTTGGTAGCAGCGTATAACAATTCTTAAATAAAAAAATGTAGAATAGAGTAGAAACTATTTACATATACTACAATATTATATTTGTTTGACCATGGCGGTCTGTCTCAACGAAACCTTGTTATCTGCACAGGATAGGATTACAGTGTCCAAGTGTTTGCGCAAGCATAGATGTACTCGCTATTCTCTCACTATCATACTCCGATGGAACGGCAAACCGACACGTCCGAAGAGAAATCATGCGCAGGCCTAACGGTTTTACATGATTTCTAATTCACGGGGATAAAACACCGCCAACTTCCTGACTCCGGGCTGCTACTGACAATTCCTTGAAAGGAAAACTCACTTTTTCTTTTATTCACTGATTTTTGGTCTGGCCGGGATTCGTCATTCGCGTTAACGACCACTAGACCAAGACATTCAACGACGTCAGACTACCAGATTAACAGCGATGCAATAATTGCAGTAGTAGAACAGGCACCGCGTATAAAATCTATGCGGAAGTGGGGGCCGCGTGATCGTAGGCACAGAGTACCTTTTTATGCTACTAACTAAGAAAGTTTAAGTCCGCTGGCTTTATCGCGTGTTGCAAACCACCAAGTCTCAGCGTCTCTTGTAGTAGGTAGAACATATAACTTCAAAGCTTGATGCTGAGTTGATTGTCTTTTCATTTACATCAATTTATTACTTATTATATTTTGCTTCATCTTTAAACCCGTAAAAACACACAGCTAGACGCTCGACTAGCGGATTGGCTACTGGCACTACCAGAGGTTTTTTTTTTGCGAATCAGTGGTAATTAAACAAAAGAGTGACTTTCAATAAGTCTGATTTATAATCTATACTGAATAAAAAAAATTCTATTTCTGTTTCAAGACGTGAGCACCTGAGAAGCTGCTCACTGTCGCCGGTCTGTTTAGTTACGTCCGGCGTAAACGAGATGTTTATACCGCCATCTCAAGCTATTAGTTATTTTTAGCATATCTCATAGTCCCCATTTACAACACCCACGGGGCAAAATGAGGTGATGTATTTACTTACGTCACCACCACTAACTCACTCCACACGTGGTAGAGCCACACTGCAGCTATATTATGATTGTAGCACGAATGGGTCGGCTCGACCGGGGAAGGACCACGCTCTTATAATACCAGAGTGAAATAACAGCTTAATGCTGTTGTGTTTCGTATGGTTAGTGTAAAGAACCGGATACCATTTTTACAGGAAACGAGGCGTTCCATCTTAGTTTTGATTTTCCTTTTGATCTAGATGTCAATGGGCCACAACATTCACTTACCATCAGTTGAGCTGTGTGTTTGTTTCGTTTATCCTATAAAAAATACAGATACAAAGATATATATCCCTTGAAAGTTACAATCAATATCCGCTGATAATAGATTCTTAATAAGATTTTTCGACGTTTTATAGGAGTTTTATAGTACTCGTCTAAAAATATCGTAAATTCTTGTTATGTATCGTAAAATATTCTAGATTCAAGCTTACCTTGCACTGAAACAACAATATTTATTCGAAACGAGACATTCTATGCAACATTGTATTGTGGCTAGAAAATAATTTTAGGAATAGTGATTTAATATTGTTTTTAATATTCTTTACAAGCAAATTGAATAACCACGATCGAACGTAGTTCGCTATAATAATCAATTACCAAGCTATTTCTAATGTTTTCGTACTTATTTGTGTAAAATATTATAAAGTAAATACTTAACTTTTTTATGAAAATAGTTCTACTGGGTTTCTTGCTGGTCTCCCAGGACAGAGTTTTTTCCTATCCGGTATTAAAGCTTAAATGTTTGTCAATAAGGGTTTTTGTAACCTACATTCAATAAAAATAATTCTATTCTATTCTAATAATAGGCATTGCATCAATCATTGTGCTTTGCAAGCCCATTGGTGATCGCCACTGTAGGTATTTCGGGCGTAAGCGAGATGGTATCTGCCAATTGTCGCAAGCCATTGAGTCGAAGTTAATTCTTAGTTAGTTAGTTAGTTACTAAGTTATTATCTTTATTGATTCTTCTGTCCGTGTGACTGAACTCCTACTTAACGACTGGACCGATTTTGATGAAATTTTTTGTGTGTGATTAAGTTAATTCGAGAATTGTTAAAATTCACAATTTGACCCGGTAGGTGGTGCTGTCGTCTAAGATCCAGAAATCACACGTGCGAAACCGGGGTGGAGCGCTGGTATAATATAAAAAATAGTCGTATGTTTTCAACCGTGTGATATCACTAGCCCTGAAGATGAGATCGATGTGATCGAAGTACTAAATGTTTTGCAGCTTTCAACTTGCTCTTCACCGCCGATAATTTTACATCTCCCTACTACAAGATGACATACCGCCAACTATACAAAGACGTTGTCAAGGGAGATCATCCTGACCCTCTATATAACCGTTTCTTGTGACACACATGGGAGGAAATAGGTTGATGGATTCTTACAAGCTACTACCATCACACATTTGTGCTGGGGATACTATTAAATATTTTAATTCAAGAGTTCTAAGTTCCTTACTTGTGCTGATTATAACTCAGTGCCTGATTATATTCTTACCTGAAGGTAAACGGTAAAGGCCAAGGTAGTAAAAAAGCACTAATTTAGCTTCGCAAAAGCCAATCCTCTTTTTCCTTGATGACACCCAGATTATAATCAGAAGGAAAGGTAGGCGCTGGAAAATTATTTAATTCCGTAGCGCTAAACGTATACTTTGCAGGCGAAGCATACCGTTTGCTCCAAATGCGTGGAATATTAACTACAAAAATGCGGAGAATCCCATAGACGGTCTTATAATCAAGAGCACACTCAAATACATTTTTTATGATTACTATTATGAAAAATGGTTTAATTTAAACGTTTTTGAGAAGGACCAAACTTTTATCATAATATCAGTTTTAAATAGAAGCTTAATGCTGCTGTATTTTGTATGGTGAGTGTAGAATCAGATACCCCTTTTTACTGGAGTCGAGGCATTCCATCTTAGTTCTCAGCGGTGGGAATGCATATACATTTTCATTCCTAATCGAGGATAGATTTAGATGTCTATGGGCCACAGCATCATATTACTATCAGATGGACTGTGTGCTCGTTTGTCAGCCTTAATCAAAAATTTAAAAAGTCAAATCAATAAAGTGATAAAAAAATGTACAACCAACTTCAATATAAACAAAATGAGAATATCATCAATGTAGTCGAAGTCAATTAAACACATTATTAAGGATAACTCAAAAACTACTGGTCAGATATTGATCAAATTTATATGGGACCACTTGAAAAGCACCAACTTTCAAATAAAAAAAAGTATCATCAAAATCCTGATTTTGAAGTCTGATGAAAAACTATTAGCAATCAATCTTAACAAAATCCTATTGGATCTAAGTTCTTTTTCTTACTTCAAATTTAAAGCCGAACTTAGTTTTAAGTCTGAAACAGATTAGGTAACGCAGAAATTTACTATTTACGTGGTTTGCATGTGGTAGAGTCATAGTGCAGCTAAATTATAGCTGCGTCACGAATGGCCGACCCATCAACCAGTGAAGGAGCATCCAGCGTAAAATGGCATTTTTCACTACCTTCGTCAGTCACGAAAATACACCTTAGGGTTTTAATGTGAGAGAGGAAAAAGTTTTGCCCTAATAAAGACACATTTGGCGGCTACACAAAATTCCTTTCTAATTACATCCGGTGACGTCACAGCTAACGTAAGTGTAGTATAACATGTAAAAAGATGTCACACGCAGAATGCTCAATTCAAATCATATGTCAAGACCGCTTGAGTAACTTTATTGATGTACTATGTATTTCATATATTAATATGTAAACTAGAGTTTTTGGAAAAATCTTCAAATAAAAAAGATGTCGCTTTAGTATATTTACTACGTTAAAAATAAATTGAAATGCCAAGATCGAAAGCAAGTATTTCTTAAATTAAATCTGGTTAATAAAACCAACCGTTGCCGAATACTAATGTCGTATCTATCGAATTTGTAAAGTTATCCATTTTATCGTGCACAAGGAATTCACGAAAAGCCTTAACGGTTATAATCCGTCTTCTATTCACCTAAACTTTTTGCATGTAATTAGGCAAATCATTTTAGTACTTTTATTTGCTGATTTGCTGCAGCATCCACATTACATCTGCCTGCGCTGCAGACAGTAAATATAAACTTTCATTTATACGAGTATATATACACTATCTGTGTGATAAATAATATATAATCTATAATAATACAACCTATTGATAATTAGTTTATAATAATTGTATATAAGTTTATAATATGTTCAATTCAAATATATTAATAGGTTTTATTTTATAGGACATGGTGAAAAGCGAGCACCCAGTCCACCTGATGGTAAGTGGTTGCTGTAGTCCATAGACATCTACATCTATCCTCGTTTGCAAATCAAAATGCAAATGCGTTGTCACCCGTGAAGACTAAGATGGAATGCCTCTTTTCCAGTAAAAAGGGTCTCCGGACCTCTACACCCACCATACGAATCACAGCAGTGTCAAGCTGCCATTTTACGCTGGTACTCTTTGAGAGTGTGGTCCTTCCCCGGTTGAGACGACCCATTCGTGCTACAACTATACTACTAATATAACTGCAGCATGGCTCTACCACGTATAACATGGCTCTACCACGTATAATGTATAATGTATGTTCGTTACGAAAAGTTCAAAAAATTAAATATCTATAATAAATTTTTATTTATATCTTTTCTTGGTGTACAATATTTTATTGCATTGTTTCTTAATGGGCATGCAACCAAATTGTACCTACTGTAATTGTATCAGAAATATACTTGTAACAGTTCTAAGGACCTTTGTTTTATCTCCCTTGTTTTGTTCAGAGCACCATCGGATTCACTGAATTTGGCACCGTAAAAAAAGCTTCAAACGAAAATTCTTGTTTTAGTAAATAATAAAAGTAAATTGATTATTCAAACTATTACATGAACGTTCGAGGTGTGCACTTTTGTATTTACCAAATTAATCCGATTTTTTATTATTGTGTTGATTTAATAAAACAAAAACGAAAAGGTATAGGCTTTTATCCATCCAAAAGTTACAGGCTAAGCGCAGGCCTTCTCTTATTTCTAAGTACAAAAATATCCTCCTTTCAAATGGGTTTTGGCGGTCTTCACATGTTCTCTTCACCAAAAGCACTATGTAAATCGGCACTTAAAGTTTCAATTAATAGTTTATTTGGTGTCGGCGTGGTTCGAACTTAAGTTGCTCCCGTACTAAACCCTTGAGCTACTACGGCTCTCATTAAACGAAAACTACAATATTAACCACTTCATCACTTTAACAAAAGTGACATCTTTCACTTTTAACGGACATATTTGTTTTCTTGCCAAATTCAGAAAAACAACACACTGACAGATTTTTCTTTGAATTTTTTAACTACTTTATTAATGATGTTCTCCAGACCGAATTTAGTAACGGTGGCCAGCCTCAATGCAGACATTGGCAACTCCTTGGCACAGTGGCTTAGCATCGACTTCCGGTGCTGAGGGCCGAGTGTTTGAATTTCTCACAGAACAAGTATTTACATATTATATTGCCTACAAATAACAGTTGCGGATCTGGATGTTCGTCCTTGTGTAATTGAAGTTTGAAAACCATGATACAGAAGAAAATTCTATTGTGGACGTAACTTTTCTTGAATAAAAAAAAAAACGATCTACGTACTGGTGGCTATTCCCTCATTCTCATAGTGCAAAAGCAAACCGACACGAGAGAAGAGAGATCGAGCGCAGCACCAACGGCTTTATGTGCTTTCCAAGGCACGACGGCGAGATACGGTTAACTTCGTGACGCTGGGCTACTGCTAACTATTTCTCAAAAGAAAATGTTAATAAATAGTCTTGACACGACCCGTGACTTGAATTCGGAACTTTATGATCAATTGTCGCGTTTGCGACCATTGGACCAACGAGGTAGTCAGCTTTATGTCTTAACTATCATTTTTCCCGATGGTAAGTAGTGATGTAGCCGAAAATAATAAAGCGCATTGACTTAGCTTAATAAATCCTTATTTATTCTTATCTTGAAAACACGTTGTAATCGGATGGAAGGACAGATGCCGGTAAATTATTCCACTCCATTGCTGTACGCATTACGGACGATGAAGCAAACTTATAAATATGTCGGAGTGTCTATGAAATACCCGGTTGGATCGAGGTAGAATGGAGGGTATATCGAGAAACCCCCTCTTGTGTCTGTCGTATAAAGTTCACTGTAGGTGCCGTGCGCGAGAGATTCCGCTTCAGTCATTCAACGAGTGTGGTCATTCTACTAGTGCTACGATAGTGTTGTGGTTCTGTTCGTTGTTGTAATTCCTCTAGTGCAGACAAGGAGGATTGGTGTCGCTGAGATGCTGTCCAGTGTTACATTGAGATAAGTAGTGTTGCTGTTGGTTTACATATTATGGTGTTATCATGTAATTACGTACCTCACGTTACACTGGTGTGTGATTGTGGCGGAGACGTGTTACGGTGTGGTCGAACTGTATTTTCACTATACTGGATGTATAGTGCGTTACGTTGTCTTATTACTGTTAATGATTAACTGCGTAAGCAAGAGAGCAAGTTGAACATCCGCTCTCACACTTTTATCATTTTAAACAATTAACGCTATCCTGATGTATCTCAGAGATCAAAATTGCGATCCTCTATTGTAATCTCTGACATCAGAAGTGGGATCTCCTGTTGTCATTTCCGATAAATATATTTTGTCACTTCATATGTTAAACATTTTTTTTTCTATTTTTTTTTTAGTTTTTGTATTGTTTTTGTCACAAAGTGGTGATGTACTTTATAAAAATACTAGAAAAAGAAAGCATAAGATTATTATACCAGTTACTCGACTCTAAAGAATCAGTCATGTCTTCATAAGGAAACATCTGTGCTTTTTAAACAATGTTCCAAGCAATGTGCTGAACTTATCTACCAAAAAGTTTTAAATTTTTGATGAGCAAAAAATTTTTAATAAGAATTATTAAACTACTAAAGAGTACATAACTCATTATAACCCCTAGGGATAAACTGATCGATGACAATGCTGTACTATTTAGTACTTCATATTTAAGATGTAATTTTAATTATGGGCATATTATGATTGTTTGTTAGATTTTATTTATTTTTATTTATTTATTTTTATTTATTTATTTATTTATTTATTACAAAGTATAGTTATTTAAGAACATCCGACAGTACAAATAAACTTACAAAACTTATTGACATTGCATTATAAATTGATATGACAAAATATTTCATTGTATAATTATTAATACTTTATTATTTTAATTGGCTTTATTACAGTCTTAATTTCTTGACACGGGCTGCTAAAAGCTTCGAGATTTTATATTATTATTTTTTTATATTTAATTAATTTATGACTATTAATTTTTGTTGTTATGGATGGATACAATTTTGAAAAAAAAATTTTTGCATGTAAAATTTAACCTTGTGTGCGTATTGGATTTTTAGTAAGCCACAAGTTTTTAAAATAAATAAATTAATTAATTAAGATTTTCGTATTTAATTTTCATATTCTCTTTGGGTTTCTTGCGGGTTTCATACAGAACTTTTCTAATCCACTTGTAAGAACATAAATTACTTTCAATAAGTATTCTTGCAAGCTAGTTATATTGAATAATCATTATCCATCCCGTTATGTTTGTGTATTCTCAATATATTGAAGTAAATATCCTTAATGGGAGAGGGGTCCTTTTCAATAAACTTTTGTAATACAAACTTAATTGAAAGGGTCTAAAAGGATCATATTGTGTAAATTTGAATTATTGAATAAAGGATTAAACAAAAGATAAAACTATTTGATTCGAATCTGCGACATGACGGAAACAAAGGTTTGGTGACCAGCTGAGCGTGTAGTGGATGTGTTTGACGGAGATGATCGTCATGAAATAGCAAAGAAATGGATATTCTGTTGGCGTCTGCCCTTTGTGCCCAATTATAATCCGGGAGTCTTTAAGGCAAGAGTGAATAGGCTTTTGTTACGCTAATAGAATGCGATTTAAGATCATGGGATTCATCACCACATAGGTTGAATTATAGTCATGCAAAAGCTTATTAGTAAGTAAAGAAAACTAGAATTATGTTTTAGATAATCATGCGAGGTATTAACTAAAAGCTCATCAATATTGTCATCGCACCCGTCCAAAATATTGCTGATTATGAAGTGTAGGTTATACGTGATAGAGCCATGCTGCAGCTATATTAGTAGTACAGTTGTAGCACGAATGAGTCGGCTCGACCGGGGAAGGACCACGCTTTCACAGAATACCAGCGTAAAATAGCAGCTTAACACTGCTGTGTTTCGTATGGTGAGTGTAGAGAACCGGAGACGATTTTTTACTGGAAAAGAGGTATTCTATCTGAGTCCTCATGGGTGACAAGGCATCTGAATTTTGATTCTTTGTTGAGGATAGATGAAGTTGTCCATGAGCCACAGCAACCAGTTACCATCAGGTGGACTGTGTGCTCTTTTGTCACCCTATCCTATAAAAAAAGATTATGTAGTAGTCCTAAGAATGACACAAAATACGGTTCAGAACCACCTGTAACCATCGACTTCCTGCATGTCTTACCGGGTTGTTACTTATATATAGAAGGGGCCGCCCTATATATTGCTTACCAGTACGAAGATCTACTCGCAAACCTTTCATCGACATCTTTTGTTGGTTTTTAGAGGTATATGGCCACCTTATAGACACTTCATCTTACAGATCTGTTTGGGTATGTCGTTTACTCTAGTACTACTGCGGATATGTTCATTACGGATTAGGGATTATATTTTAAAATTTATTATACAACTAGCTCGGCAAGCACACGTTGTTCTGCCCTTTCCAACGAACCTTCCTATAAAAATCCTTAAATTCGCAATAAAAAATTTTGAGGGTCATTTATCGGGATAAAAACTATCCTATCTCTCAAATTGGACCAAAATGCACACAGTGTGAAAAATTTCATTGAAATCAGTTCAGTAGTTTAGGAGTCCATCGCGGACAGACAACGTGACACGTAATTTTTGTATATAAAGATTATTCAGTTTTTAATTTAATATTTTTCCGAATAAATATTAAAAATTTGTTGTCCACTTCAACCTTCAATGTCCACATCTCAAGAAGTATTAATTCACTCATTACAACGTCTAAAAGTCCATTGTTGAACGTAGGCCTCTCCCATAGATTTGCTCATATAAAGGATTTTGCCACAAGTTAGCTACGGTAGTTTTTTATTGTTTGGACTTGAAAAAGTCCTAATAAGAAGATGCTGCTGTCCATCCTCTATTTATGTTTCTCTCTGTAGCCTCTTACGACACTCACTTTCTCGTCACTGACTGGCAGAAACGGTGTGGCCCTATCCATATCCGTGCCACACCGTTTCTGCGAAAATCATTAGGAAAATTTTATTATCAAATATTTTGTCGTACAATCCTTGAATATTATAATACAAGAAACTAGAAGTATATATAATCAGGTTTTTGTTAATTTAAAAATATAACAGCACTTCCTCAATTAACTACTTCAAAAATAAAATACCACACACAATTTGCTTGGCAAGTAATAAATAAGCATTTGAGAAATATTGCTTTCTCAAAGTCAGCGTTAACGTGTTAATTTATTAGTTATTGGTTTTAATTGGAAATTTGACGCCGTTTCCATTTGAGACGGACAACATTTTAAATTCCGGCATTCTGTATAAAAAATTAATAGGTACTCTATTGGGCATTTCTTATTTATTCTTCTTCATGTTCAAACGCTCAAATCAGTACAGCGCTAATAATTGGTCACTCCTGTTGTAGGGAAAGATTTACCATAGATGTCACGTATACGGATTAAAGTGACAAGGTCCCGCTAGCCTAAATCTAGTCGCCTAACGACATGCGGTGATAGTTTCTCTTACGATGGTTGTTTTAACATGTGTTTATGTATTACCGTTAGTCTATAAAGATCCACTGCTGAACATAAGCCTCTACAATAGATTTCCTCATTGGAGAGATTTTGCCTTAGTTGACACACTTTACAGGTGAGTTGGCAAACGTGATTTTCTTCTATTTTTGTTAGCCATCAAGAAGATGCTGCTATTCATTTTCTATTAGAAAAAGAATAAAAAATCAGTATGCAAACATTCTAATAGTGTCACCACTGAATAAATAGGGTCACCGAATTTTTCAACACTCATAAAAATACAACAGTAATATGTTCCTAATTTACGTAGTTCTTCCTCGACCGAGTCGCCTTGTACCTGTTGCCACCGTAATATGTCTACAACTTAGAATATACGTAAACAAGATATGCATGTGTAAACTCTAAGGCTACACCGTTGGTCTGCCGCAACAAGTGGTAAAATAAAAAAAAATGTACAACAGACTTCAATAAAAATAAAATGAGAACATCATCAATGTGGTATGTAGTCGAACTCAATTAAATAACCTTTAAGTATGGACGTCTTTTCTGCCGACTTCAAAAAGGAGACGGTACTCAATTCGACTGTATACTTTTTTAATGTGTGTTACCTCATAACTTTTTTACTGGGTGAACCGATTGCGATGCTTCTTTTATTTATTTGCAAGCTGGTACTTCACATGTGGTCTCATATGAATTTGATCAAGGTCAGATCAATAGATTTTGCGTTATTCTTAATAATTTATATTGAAGTCGGCTGTACAAAATTTTTAATTTTAAATTATAAATCTTTCTATTACTTTTATTGTTCGTTGTAAACATTTTTATGTACCTTTTACAAAATTGCCTAAAAATATTTTTATAATGATTTCATATACATATTTACGCGAACACTGCACTTTGAATAAAACAATTTTCTGACGACTTCAAAAAGGAGACGGTACTCAATTCGAATGTATGTTTTTTATGTGTGCTACCTCAAAACTTTTTAATGGGTGAACCGATTTCGATGATCCTGTTTTTTAGTAGAAGTTTTTGTGTTATCATTAATAATGCGTATTTCATTGACGTCAACTATACACCACATTGATGATGTTCTCATTTTATTTATATTGAAGTCGGTTGTACAAAATTTTTAAATTTACCACTTGTCTTGTATTACATCTAGAAGTTAATGAGGTAAAAGAGGGAAATGGATTCTGAAAAGAAATATTCTTCTAAGTTCCAATAACCTGGTGGCGGCTGTGTGTGTGTGTGTGTGTGTGTGTGTGTGTGGTGTAAAAAAAGTGGCGGTGTAAAAATATGCACTACCCCATATCATCCCGTGACGACTAAAAATAATTTATTTATTTATTTATTTTACCACTTACAACTATCATCACAGGTGTATTACCTAATACAATAGTGCAGTTACAAACTAAGAAACTAGACAAACATAAATAGGTATACTATGCACAACTTAAAGATATTTTACAATAAGCGGCCTTTGTGAATTCGTTCAGAGTACAGCTGAACAAATCAGTATGTTGTGAGACCACGTTAAGTGCACGCAGCGCACGCGTCAAAGGCGCATGCTGTAGCAAGTTGGTGCGCGCTTGCGGCACCAACAAGAGCGGCGGCCTCCGCCGTCTTCCTACGTACTCATTAGGAACACACAGCTCAGCTATCTGTAAAATACCTGGGTTATGTATTTTACCACGGATCACTTTTAGTAAGTAAGTGGCGAGAGAAAATTCCCTTCTTATTTCTAGTTTATAATAGCCTATCATGCCTAGTATAAATAAAGTAGGGTACAAAAGTGGATAACCCGGGTACACACCATACTGTTTTAAATACATAAATCTCACAAATTTGTTCTGAATACGTTCTAGCATTAATTTATATTTGACTTCATGTGGTGACTAAACAACAGCATTGCATTCTAAATGACTTTTAACGAGTGCCTCGTATTATACGATATAACATCTGTGCTCTGAGAGCTAATGCTCTAATGTTTGTGAATCTGTTGGCTAGCCGTAAGACCATCCCTAGGTTGCGGTATGCTTTTTTACAAACATTAGTAATGTGTGAATCATAAAATAAATTTAGAAGGTCGTCCGGGTCTTGTATATAGTATATCTCATTCCAGTCTATTTTTGTAAATAAATTATATAACTGAATAAAGTCGGCTTTATTAAAATTCCATAATTTCCGAGTTATCGGGGATCGTGAGCACGAGTATCGCATACACGGCGATCCAGAAGGTATGGTGGTTGCGGGGGGAAGCTGCGGCGCACGTGCGCCGAGCTCGATGCGCACGGCAAGCGGTGGATGGTACGCATCCACGGGCTGCAGGCCCTCGTCCGCCGCACTTACCGAGGCGCCGCCGCTACTGCACAGCACGAGGTCCAACTGCCTATTGTTACAATTAGGTACCCCATTACACTGAGTGAATTCACAGAAGGCCATGAAATATTCGTAATAATTAGATATATTATTATTACAAGAGTACATAGCAAATAATTTCCATATTCGGCAGGTTCAGCAGTGGACTTTAATAGGCTGTAGCAGTAACGGTACTTATGTTGAATTTTTCTATTGACTCACGATATTATTACTTTTTTAGTCTAAAGGCGTCCGGTGCGTGTTGTAATTGCCTTTGAGCGTGACGCACTCATACACACACACACACACACACACACACACACACACACACACAGGCGCGCGCTCACGCGCGCACGTACGCGCACCCACGCGCACACAAACACACACACACACGCACACACACACACACACACACACACACACTCACACAAACAAACACAAACACACACACACAAATACACACACACATACATACATATTTAATCAAAGTTTATGTGTATTAAGAAACCTAAGAAAACTTGTATAATGTTATAGTAATTAGTATAGTTAAAAATATAGTGCTTTTGTTAAATTATATGGAACACGAGCAACCCGAGTTCTATTCCGGTCAGAACCCTCGAAGTTGTTATTTGCAGTAGTACGAAGGAAAATTACATGCACAAACCTAATAAGCTGGCGAATGGGCTTTTCCCTGCTCGAAAATCATTTTTGTCATTAGAGGAACCACGTACACAATCTTAAGCACTTATTTTATATAATATGAAATTCGATATCATTTCATTGCAACTCTACAGCTGATCACAGAATATAGACTTCAGTGATGGTTTTGATACACATGCGTCCATCGAATTCCTGCATGTTTTTCAATGTCGTCACAACATCTACTCGGGGTTCGCCCATCACTATGCTTGCGAGTACGAGGCTGTCACTTATAACAGCTAGATTTGTCTTATTTTCAAGGAGTTTAAAAAAAAGTTTGATTTGTCGTATCTCTATTATTGGTAACGTGTTGCTACTAAATCGTATTAAATATTAATTAACGACATGTTAAGACAAAATTGAGTTGATTTTAACTAATTGGTTCCACAACGGCAATAATTTGCATAAGTTTTTTTGAAACTAATTCGTTTGTCAATGCCGTAAATGTATTCTTGCCTGTTTTTTTAGTAATGGAAAACAATTTAAACGTAGTAGAGCCATAATGCTATATTAATTTTATAGTTACGAGAATGGGACGACCTGGCTGGGGAAGGACCACGCTCTCACAGAGCACCAGCATAAAGTAGCAGCTTCAAGCTGCTGTTTCTTGCTGGTCCTTCCCAGGATAGAATTTTTTCCTAACCAGTATTAAAGATTAAATGAGTTTTAATAAGTATTCTTGTAAACTACAATGAATAAAAGTAGTTCTATTCTATTCATTTCTAATCATAGGCACTGCATCAATCATTGTGCTTTGCCAGCCCATTGGTGATCGCCACTATAGGTATTTCAGGCGTAAGCGAGATAGTATCTGCCACTTGTCGCAAGCCACTGAGTCGAAGTTGATAAAATTTAGTGTTTGATTAAGTTGATTCGAGAATGGTTTAAATTCATAATTGGACCGGGTATGTGGCGCTGTTGTCTATAGATCCAGAAATCACCTGTGCGAAGCCGAGGTAGAGCGCTAGTATAATATTAAAAAATACTCGTAATTTTTCAACCGCGTGATATCATCAGTCCCGAAGATGAGATCGATGTGATCGAAGTACTAAATGTTTTGCAGCTTTTAACTTGCTCTTCACCGTCGATAATTTTACATCTCCCTACTACGAGATCACATACCGCCAACTATACAAAGACGTTGTCAATGGAGGTCTTCCTGGCCTTCTATAATAACCGTTTATTGTGACACACATGGGAGGAAACAGGTTGATGGATTCTTCCAAGCTACCACCATCACACAATTGCTGAGGATAATATTAAATATTTTATTTTAAGAGTTCTAAGTTCCCTATTTGTGCTGATTATAACTCAGTGCCTGATTACATTATCACCTGAAGGTAAACGGTAAAGGCCAAGGTAGTAAATTGCACTAAGTTATCTTCACAAAAGCCAATCCTCTTTTTCATTGATGACATTCAAATTGTAATCGAAGGAAAGGTAGACGCTGGACAATTATTTCATTCCGTAGCGCTGAACGCATACTTTGCAGGCGAAGCATACCGTTTGGTTCAAATGCGTGGAATATTAACTAAAAAATGCGGAGTTCCGCTTAGACGGTGTTATAATTACGAGCATAGTCAAATACCATATTTTATGATTACTATTATGAAAAATGGAATAATATAAACGTTTTACAGCTATATTTCGATTCTTGCACGAATGGCTAAGCATGACCGGAGAAGGACCAAACTCTTAACATAATATTAGCCTTAAATAGAAGTTTAATGCTGCTGTGTTTTGTATGCTGAGTGTAGAGAATCAGATACCCCTTTTTACTAGAAACCAAACATTCCACCTTAGTCCTCAGCGGTGGGAACGCATCTACATTTTGATTCTAAATCGAGAATAGATTATCACAGATGTCTAAAGGCCACAGCATCAACTTACTATCGGGTGGAATGTGTGCTCGTTTGTCACCCTTAATCAAAAATTAAAAAAGTGTAATCAATAAAGTGATAAAATAAAAAAAAATGTACAATCGACTTCAATATAAACAAAATGAGAATATCATCAATGTAGTCGAAGTCAATTAAACGCATTATTAATGATAAATCAAAAACTACTAATCAGATATTGAACACATTTATATGAGACAACAGTATCATCAAAATCCTTTTTTTTGAAGTCGGCTGAATATGTGCACGAGCTATTCCCTCACTCTCATAGCGCAAAAGAAAACCGACACGAGCGAAGAGAGTTCGAGCGCAGGACTAACGGCTTTACGTGCTTTCCAAGGCACGGAGGCGAGACACGGTTAACTTCGTGACTCCGGGCTGCTACTAACTATTTGTCAAAAGAAAATTTTAATAAATAATCTTGACACAACCCATAACTTGAACCCGGGACCTCATGATCAATTGTTGCGTTTGACCTGATTAGACCAACGAGGTAGTCAGTCTTATATCTTAACTATCATAAGCCCATGTTTGACTATCATTCTACCTGATAGTAAGTAACGATGTAGGCTAAAATGATATAGCGCATTGACTTAGATTTACAAAACCCTATTTATTCTTATCTTGAAGACACATTGTAATCGGATAGAAAGACAGATGCCGGTAAATTATTCCACTCCATTGCTGTACGCTTTACGGACGATGAAGCAAACTTATAAATATATTTTGTCACTCTTTATATGTAAAAACATTTTTTTATATTTTTTTTAAAAGTTACCTTAATTTTATAAATAATATTTTATTACGATTTGCCCCGAATTTGCACCGGTGATTTCCGGAACTCGACAACAGCGCCACCTACTGGGTCAAAACACACACAAACATTTTATCAAAATTCGGTTGAGTCGTGTTTTGGCTTTTAGCAAGACTAACGTACATAAATTTATTTTTATACATAGATATTACACATAAATATACTTAAGAGATAAGCAAACTAAAGTCTAGCTGTAAAAGTGAATGCCGATGGTCAGTTAACGTTATACTCGATTCGGGATCAAAATAGCATGTGTTATCAGTATCACCACTGAGAAATATGCATGCTCTGTAAAGTGGTCTCCGTTTCTTGACACTTGACATACGAAATAAAGCACTACTTTATTATATATTAGGTGCATATATTTGATTGATAATAATATATTGCAGATTGTTTTATGCTGGTAATCCGTGAGGTTGTCTTTACATGGTTAAGCCGACCGATTCAAGCTGCAGCCTGACTCTAATACGTTTAATATTTGTTCTGATATTATAAAATTAAAGGGCTTTAATTAAAGAAAATATCAATTTTGTCATATGTTTGCGGTATAGTGACAGCGTAAGAGAATTCATCGCCATTTCTTTCCGGTGGTGTCGTAAGAGGTGAATATAGAATATGCTAAAAAGATCTTATGGCTTCCGATAAATGACGTTATAACTAAAATACTTAAATCAGCGATGAGCGGCGGCGTGAAGGTGCAATACGTTTGGCAATTGTCAACAAGCCTGTGAAGGGTTACGATTAAGGTTAATCCATATTACTTTTAATGAGGGCCATGTCTAGCAGTAAACTTTTACAGACTGATGATGAAGAATATAAATATTTTTTATTCTTTTAAAAAAAGATTTTTATATGTTATATTTAGCGAATGAAAATAATACTGGACTTTTGAAATAAAACATAGTTACCAGTTTCGATCAATACCGTATTAAGGCAGTAAAATTTTAGTGGACCATTGCCAGAACTCACAGTACGCTATTTGATATTTTATTCAACACAATGTAACCCATAGCTTGTACCAGTAAAATGGATATCAGGTTCTCGTCTCTCACCATAAAGTATATTGCCTTCTTGCTGCTATTTCACGCTGGTTTTCTGTGCAAGCATGATCTATGCCCCCTTAGCTACAAATACATTAATGGGAACAGCTGTTCCCCGCGACTTCATCCGCGTGAAATTTATGAAGATTGGATTTCATGAGTTTAAATTTTCTTGCACAGAAACCTAATATTTTTCCTATAATAAAAATAGCCTGAGCAACTCCTTATAACATCAGATATCTTTCTGTGAAAGTCATATCAAAATCGCTGTAGCTATTTTGGAGATTAGCTAGAACAAACAGCTAGGCAAAAAAATTAAAAATTGTTTTGTTTTTTGTTATAAGTACCATGTATACTTTCATTTGCATTTAGTAAAAAACTGTTATTTTGACATCACAAACAGACACTTTAATTTTATCAATTTGTACAGACGGACGACTGACCGCCTTTTCCGCAGGCCTTTCTACTTTCCCGCCTTGTTATAAATAGTCCCACAGTGCCTAATGCCCCCGCATTTCATAAAAAATCCTGATCTATTCACTGATCCGTTTCCTCCCGTTGATAAATAACGTGAAGTTGTAAGAAAAATTGTTACATAAAGATGAAATATTACCCGTTATATATATCCGGATACGTACCAACAGAATCTCTATTGGCATACTTTAAAACATCTAGCTCCCATGTAAAAGATACAATCGAACTTTTTATTAAAACTGAAGTCATATTTAACAAACAGTTCACTTGATGGTAATTATCTACTGCAGTCCATGGACTGCAGTCAATTTCATACAAAAAAGTGTACAAATACGTTGTCACCTCTGCTGACTAAGATAGAAAGCCTTAAAGCCTGTAATTAAACTGGCTCTCCATAACCTTCAGACCTGAAAATAACAGCACAAGATCTGCTATTAGGCGGTAGTTATATAAAAGACTCCTATCACCCAGTTAGAAGTATATACTCATTGAATAGATGGATTTAAGTGTGGTCTCTTGAGTTAAATACAAGAGACAATACGTGTTGGCGGACTATCGAATATCTCAGACAGACCACGTGGTAAATTAGCACTTAACATTGCAATTAACAATTTCATTGGTGCCGACAGGAATCGAACCTGGGTCCCTCGCGGACTGTGATATTTATAGCGAGCGCTTGACCACTTAGTTACAAAATAACTGATTAGTTATATAAACCGGTACGCGATTGTAGGGTAAAAGCAGTTTTTTTTTAAAGTTTTAAATTATGACTTATAAATCCTAGGCAATTAAAAAGTTTGAAGATGCTTTACGACATCGGGTGAGTGCAGGCTGTTAGGTTATACTCGTAAATATTTGTTCGTTTTAAGACTGTTTCCAAAAGTTTTATAGTCGGGACGTTGAGTGATTTAAATAGCCACAGCAACCACATACTATCAGATGGACTGTGTGATCGTTTGTCATCCTTATATTATAAAAAAATGTCTAGTAAAGAGCCACCCATAATTCGTTATAAAGAAGTTATATTAGAGGGCCACCCTTAATTCCTATACTAGCTGGTACCAGGCGCAAAGCTGGCGCAGAAGATATAAATGTAAAAATATCGTTTTAAATTTGGAAGGGATACATTGTAAAATTAGGAATGAATGTATATTCATTGAAATTGAATAATTATATACGACTTTCAAATAAATTTGTTTTGTGGGAACGATACGTGTGCCACCTATTGTAAATTATTTGTACCATGCCTATAACATTAGCGCAAGTGCAAGCAATAAGTTGACAAAGTTTTAGCGCAATTTGATGAACGGTATGGCGGCGCATAAAATGCGAACAAACAAACATTAATTGTTATATATTAGATTATTATGTTACGAAAATTAAAAAGTATGATAAAAATTATTTTACGGGATTTATTATAATATTAGTATTTATTTAATATGCTGAAACCAGGGCCATGGCAAGCACTCACACCAGTAGTTTATCTAACCATACTGAAGTCAGACACTATGTGCCTCATAACGTGATTGACAAAAGGCCTCAAAATTTGTTAAAATATTTGACATGAAAGTCTAAACTTTCAAGTCAAATATTAGACACAATACAACATTTTTTTACCAATGGATGAAGCATTGCAAAACGACAACTAAATTAACTGCCATTTACCATTCCATTAAACTTATTCAATGAGTTTCACATTAAGTTAAAAATATTCAGTAATCGCCGATTTCGCGATTACGGCAAGCCACACGAATCCATTAAAAGGGATATCGTGTTACATTCCATTTGCACAGTAAACTGGATTTCATTTGCTTATGCCAAAATCTACAGTATCTACACAATTTAAATATCTCACTTCTGCACACTACGCGAATATTATTTATGAAACCAATTTTTAATAATTAATATTAATATATATTAATCCTAATATTTGTCATCAAAATTTACTTAATTTATTTACTGAATAATGTTTACAAAGGAGCACACAGTCTAAAGCTGGTAAGTAGCAGCTGTGGCCCACAGACATCTACATCTATCCTCGGTTAAAAATTCCAGTAAAATGGGTCTCCGATTCTCTACACTCATTATACGAAAGACAGCCGAATTAAGTTGCTATTTTACACTGGTATTCTGTGAGAGCGTGGTCCTTGCTCGGTCGAGTCGACCCATTCGTGCTACAACTATACTACTAATATAGCTGCAGAATGGCTGTACCACGTATTATATGCTGTGAGCCTCCATCTGACTTCTAAGAAACGATCTGTAGATAAAGGAAAATACTCCCTACAACGGGTAGAGGCCCATGTCAAGCACTTTACTTTTATGGTATGATGAGGAAAATGACGAACTAGTCCATGGACTATAGTACCCAATTTTTATTGGACTGTTAACTCACTCTCTATTCTTATATTAGAGAGAGTAAACAGGATCACGATTGTGTACGTTAGAACCAAGCTGCAGCTATCTTATCGTTGCAGCACGAATGAGTCAGCTCGACTGGGGAAACCCCACGCTCTCACAGAATACTAACGTGAAATAGCAGCTTAACGCTGCTGTGTTTCGTATGGTGAGAGTAGAGAACCGGAGACCCTTTTTATTGGAAACGAGGCATAAACATTCCTTTTTTTCTCTTTGTATTCAGGGTTCACAAAGCAATTGCACTTTGAATTTTATGGGTCACAACATCAACTTACATCAGGTGGACTGCGTTAGCTTGTCACCCTTATTTTATAGTAAAAGGAAAAGTAAAAATTTAAGAAAATCCTATGACTGGTGTAAACTTTGTAATCGGAAAAGGATTAAATATTTTATGTAGAACCCTGACAAAAAAGGAAGTAAGTAAAGAGAGATAAAAAATTATAAGCATTTAAAAAAACATTTATTTGTCTCGATTTCAGTCATATTAATAACAAATTATGACTTTTCGAAGTCCTTCCCACCTTTGTGTATCAATTTGCAACAAAATCAAGAAAATCCTCTAGGGTTGCTTTTCCCTGCCCTGAAATGAGTTCCAAATTTTCAGCAGAATGATTTTGTGACTAAGTAAAATTTCCCCGAAACGGCTTTTTCGGGGAAATTTTATTTAATTTTATATAAAAATGCGCTAAAACTCATTTTAACAAGTGAAAAATGTTTACAGAAAACCGTATCTAAATCAGTCAAACTGTTTTGGAGATAAATGGGAAAATTCGTTTGCACACAAAAACAACCTCTTACCTTACCTTCTCAGTTCGGTCGTGGATAAATAGAATAAAAAAAAATCAATTTGATAACACTGTAACAGATGTTAATTAAAAATGAAGTCGTGAAGAGCTTCACGATCCTAGCCAGACGCGGATGAAAACCCGTTGCAAGCTGCATCGTGCCAGCTTTGTTAACTTCACTAGAATTAATAACAACTCTGTGTAGCGCGTTAAAATGTATTAGATTTTACATTTTGTATTATTAAACATAATTTACTATAGTTTTCTATTAAAAGTAAAATAATTTAAAGAAACAATGGTTCGACAATTTCATCTCGAGTAAAACTCCATCTATAGTATGTATGCGTACATATTTTATGTTTATTAACATGACATGTTTATTGTTTAGTTATTTTAACAGTTTTTTAGTATGTACTTACTATAATTTTTTTCTATTTCTGCCAATATAGGTAGAGAACGAAATAAAGCTTTAAGTCATCCCATTGCATTGTAAACCTTAGATTAAGATGTCTTATATAAATATTAATTAAATAAATAATTCGCTCTCACATTCCATTTGTTAGATGTTTTTTAATGTAGACAAATACACATTATAACAAAAACAAAACGAAATATATAAAGAAGGTACAAAGGCGGTCTTGCCGCTCCGGAAGATATTTCTTCCAGACAACTTTATTACGCAAGGAACTGTTGTTCAAATCAAATGGCGAACATAAATTATACAATTTAGTTAGAAAAACACAAGATGATGAGAGTTGAAGACAGTTAATGATAGATAGAGAGGACGGGAAGTTTGACGAGAAATAGAGTTCCAAGCTTTGAGTACATTTTTGTTTTCATCCTATTTCATCAGCTCTTGGAGGTCCTCTTACCCTGTAGAGAAGATTCGCTTTTAATTAATTATATGCACATGTACACATCATCGTTGGAGCCACATGCAAGTGTGAGTAACGATCCAAGAGCAAGTCTCATCCGACACTATTCCGAAGATATCCCGGATGTCAGTCTGAGCGAGATTAGGATGGCTCTCCAGCACCTTAAAAACGGTAAGGCCCCAGGCGAGGATGGAATTACAGCGGAGCTTCTGAAAGCGGGTGGAAGACCGGTACTTGAAGTCCTTCAGAAGCTCTTTAATTCCGTCCTCCATGGTGGCATTACACCGGAGGCGTGGAGCAGAAGTGCGGTGGTCTTGTTCTTCAAGAAAGGTGACAACGCTCTCTTGAAGAACTACAGACCGATTTCCCTTCTGAGCCGCGTCTACGTGCTGTTTTCGAGAGTCATGACGAATCGTCTCGCGCGCAGACTTGACGACTTCCAGCCTCCCGAACAAGCCGGTTTCCGAAAGGGCTTTAGCACCATAGACCACATACATACCCTTCGGCAAGTTGTACAGAAGTCCGAAGAGTACAATTTGTCACTATGTCTGGCGTATGTGGACTATGAGAAAGCCTTTGATTCCGTCGAAATTTGGGCAGTGCTGCAGTCCCTTCAGCGGTGCCAAGTTGACTGTCGGTATATCGAAGTGTTGAAGTGCTTGTACAGTAGGGCTACGATGGCTATCCGAGTACAGAACCAGAATACGAAACCTATCCAATTGCAGAGAGGTGTAAGACAGGGTGGCGTCATATCCCCGAAACTCTTCACCGCTGCATTGGAAGACGTTTTCAAGCTTCTGGACTGGAAAGGATACGGTATCAACATCAATGGCGAGTACATCACTCACCTTCGATTTGCCGACGATATAGTCCTTATGGCAGAATCGCTGGAGGACCTAAGCACTATGCTCAATGACCTCAATAGTGTTTCCCAACGGATAGGTCTTAAGATGAACATGGACAAAACAAAGATTATGTTTAATGTCCATGTCACACCTATGCCGGTAGTTGTTGGGAGCACTAAGCTCGAAGTTGTTGACGAGTATGTTTACCTGGGACAAATAGTCCGACTGGGTAAGTCCAACTTCGACCGAGAGGTCAATCGACGGATTCAACTCGGCTGGGCAGCGTTCGGGAAGCTACGACACATCTTCTCGTCAGACATACCTCAAAACCTTAAAACGAAATTGTACAACCAGTGCGTGTTGCCAGTGATGACTTACGGAACTGAGACGTGGTCCTTCACTGCTGGCCGTATGAGGAAGCTCAAGGTCGCTCAGCGAGCTATGGAGAGGGCTATGCTTGGAGTTTCTCTGCGTGATAAACTTAGGAATGAGGATATCCGCAGTAGAACCAGAGTGACCGACATAGCCCAACGGATTAGTAAGCTGAAGTGGCAGTGGGCTGGCCATATAGCTCGAAGAACCGACAACTGATGGGGAAGAAAGGTTCTCGAGTGGCAGCCTCGTACCGGTAGGCGAAGTGTAGTGCGTCCCCCTACGAGATGGAGTGACGACCTGGTAAGACATGCAGGAAGTCGATGGATGCAGGTGGCTCAGGATTGTGTTTTGTGGCATTCTTTGGGGGAGGCCTATGTTCAGCAGTGGACTTGTGAAGGGCTGTAATGATGATGATGCACAGGTTGCTAGCTATTTCGTAGGACGAGGAAGAATATTCACTATCACATATCGTATCGTTACTGTCCCAACACATGAAAATAAATGAGAACTTTGGTAGCAGCGTATTCTTAATAACAATTCTTAAATAAAAAAAATGTAGAAAAGAGTAGAAACTATTTACTACAATATTATATTAGTTTCACCATGGCAGTCGGTCTCAACGGAGCCTTGTTATCTGCAGAGGATAGGATTACAGTGTCCAAGTGTTTGCGCAAGCATAGATGTACTCGCTATTCTCACACTATCATACTCCGATGGAACGGCAAACCGACACGTCCGAAGAGAAATCATGCGCAGGCCTAACGGTTTTACATGCTTTCTAATTCATGGGGATAAAACACTGCCAACTTCCTGACTCCGGGCTGCTACTGACAATTCCTCGAAAGGAAAACTCACTTTTTCTTTTATTCACTGATTTTTGGTCTGGCCGAGATTCGTTATTCGCGTTAACGACAACTAGACCAAGACATTCAACGACGTCAGACTATCACATTAACAGCGATGCAATAATTGCAGTAGTAGAACAGGCACCGCGTATAAAATCTATGCGGAAGTGGGGGCCGCGTGATCTTAGGAACAGAGTACCTTTTTATTACACGAACAGCATGGCTTTACGTGGAAGAGCCATGCTGTAGCTATATTAATAGTATAGTTGTAGCACGAATGGGTTGGCTCAACCGGGGAAGGACCACGCTCTCACTGAATACTGGAGTAAAATAGCATCTTCATGCTGCTGTGTTTCGTATGGTGAGTGTAGAGAACCGGAGACCCTTTTTACTGGAAAAGAGGCATTCTATCTTAGTCCTCACGGCTGACAACGCATCTGCATTTTGATACGCAAACGAGGATAAATGTAGATGTCTATGGGCCACAGCAACCACTTACCATCAGGTGGACTGTGTGCTCGTTTGTCACCCTATCTTATAAAAAAAAAAACCTCTATAAATGTTTTGCCAAGGTTGGCCAATACACGCGTAAACATTTGTGAAACAGAACAGTAGAGTACATGGAGTAGATTTGTATTGTAATCATTTTTAGTAATTTGCTACCAGAACTTTAAATAATCGTAATTGCTGCTTTTGTCTCTGTTTGTGTAATTTCATTACATACTTAGCTTTATTGTTTTCATTTTAGCTTTCCTAGCAATCTGTTTATGTGCAGAATGGAATATATATATAATACATGTACTACAAACATATATACTAACAAAAACTAAAATGAATATATAATGAATGATCTAATAAAATGCAATCATTGTACTACATACTATTTATATTTAATGGCTAGTGTGGAAAGTATGCATACTAACAAACATAAATGCTCAAGTGTAAAAAGTTATGGAGTCGCAGTGTTCACTGCTTTGAGCATAGAAAATAGAGGAGCTGCCCAGAGCGTCTATATGTTTTATTGGTTATACAAATATGGTTATATTCGACATTGAACTGTCAATATGCTGCCTATCTCTTTTTCACTCAGCGAAGTGTAAGTCTAAGTGTCACTCATAAATGAAACAGATAATAGAAATTGTTTTGTATTCTGGTAAACATTTTTAAGATGACATCATTTAACCCCGCCTTGCGGCCGATTCTGCCATTTATTGTTTCAGATTTGCTGTTATAAAAAGCCGTTTGATATTTCTTAATTTGAACATTTTGCGAAGTTTTAAACAGTTTATAGTGAATTTTCCTATTCATTATAAAGTAAGAAGATGACTAAGTGTTGTATAAGAGGCTGTGCCTCAAAATATAGTCCAAAATCACGTGAGCTATCATTTCATATGTGAATGATTTAGTTTTTGCTGTAAATATAATGTAAAAACGTTTATATCTTTTGCGACAGTAAGTAGATGGATGTAATTATTTACCCTAAGCCTTTAATTCATATTATTTAATTACTTCTTATCATTCTTTGCGTATCTATAAAATTTTGTTGTTTGTAAATAGTGATGTTACATTGCTAACAATACATTCTTTCAAGGACATACTTTATTAAGGTTTTTCTTGATTTATTCTGTCGTATTATGTCAAAAAGTTTTGCGTTATGCATTGCATTATTTCGGTGTCATGGGTCTGAGCAGTGAGCATAAATGATTAACTAAATTATACACATAAAAGTGAAATATGTTAATTTTGTTAAAGTGATGACGTGATTAATATTGTAGTATTTGTTTTAATGAGATCCATAGCAGCTCAAGGGTTTAATGCTCTCCGTAAACTTCATATTATTATTATTATTTATTAGCAATTTAAGTCCGCACCCTGCCGGCACCAGTTAAACTGTTAATTGAAATTTTAAATGCTGATTTACCAAGTGCTTCATGGTGAAGAGAACATGTAAATACCGCCAAAACCAATTTGAAATAGGGACACTTTTGTTCTAACACCTACTTAGAAATAAGAGAGGGCCTGCGCTTAGCTATAGGTTGTATAAAAGCCTATAACTATTATTTTTTGTTTTATTAAATCAACACGATAATAAAAAATAGGATTAATTTGGAAAATCCAAAAGTGCACACCTCGAACGCTCATGTAATAGTTTTAATAATCAATTTACTTTTATGAATTACTGAAACACGTATTTCGTTTGAAGCTAGCCGCTTCGCGGTCGATATGTGCAAAAGTTAAGAAAGAACTCAGTGAATCTGATGGTGTTCAGAACAAAACAAGAGATATAAAAACAAACCTCCTTAGAACTGTTACAAGACAATTTTTTGAACTTTTTGTAACGAACATACACCTATTAATATATTTGAATTCAACATATTAAAGATTATATACAATTATTATAAACTAATTATCTATGAGGTGTACTATAATAGATTGTATATTATTTATTACACAGATAGTGTATATGAACTCGTATAAATGAAAGTTTATATTAACTGTCTGCAGCGCAGGCAAATGGAATGTGGATGTTGCAGCGAATAAACACCTTATTACAAATTTTATTTCTTGTATACATATTATGAAATTTCTTACGAAAAATTAAAGCCTTTAGAAGCTATTATGTGGAAATTATTTAAATATTTTTATTTTTATATTGGTTCAGATTTAAATCGGTTTCAGCATTTTATTAAAAACTTAATTTTATTTCTTATGTTTATATCTTAGATTATTGATAAGTCATCGCGCATATATGAACATTCATTTTTATTAGTTCTTTTAAATAATAAATAACTACATGTAACTTAATTTACATTAATATTGCCCTTTGGCTCAAAATTTACAAAAGAAGCATTAGTAGGCTCATATTATAAAAATTATTGTAGTTTAGGCAGGAATGCATTTATGGCATAGGTACATATTATGAAATTTCATACGAAAAATGAGAGCCCCGACTTTACAAACTACATAATTTTGTTTCTTATGTTTACTTAATTCCTAAGAAATTATCCCTCTGAAAATTTTCTACCGCCAGTGAAACTCAATGTGACACAAAATCTCTAAGGTTACCTAATCTATTTTTCAGTCGGAAGGAACGATCAACATCATCCCAATACATACGACGATTCCGAATAAATTTCAATGACATCCAATAAATCGATTAAGAATTTTAATGCAGATTGCAGAAACTTAACCTTCAAATTCAAACGTCTGACGAGCCAGCTAGTAAAATATATTATTCAAAGCGTCAGAATACCTCCTTTAGATGAAAATCTTCTCATTACCGTAATGGGTTACATATGCGATCAGCGATAAATGCCGTTGTCAATATTTTAAAACTGGAGAGATAATATAAGCTTTCAAATTAACAAGAATGTGAAAGATTAGGACATCTACATTTACTTTCAATAAAAATGCAACCCATACTTAGTACCAGTAAAATGGGTATCAGGTTCTTGTCTCTCACCATAAGGTATATTACCTTTATGCTGCTATTCTGTGCAAGTATGATCTATGCCCCATTAGCTACAAATATATTAATGGGACTAGCTGTTTCCCGCGACTTCCGCGTGAAAATTATTAAGATTGGATTTCATGAGTTTTAATTTTCTTGCGCGGAAACCTATTTTTTTCTTAAAATAAAAATAGCTTGATTTACTCCTTATAATATCAGATATCTTCCCGTGAAAGTCATGTCGAAATTACTGTAGATATTTTGGAGATTAGCCAGAACAAACGGCTAGGCAAACAATTTAAAATGTTGTTTATGTAAGTACCGTGTATTTTTGATATTATAAACAGATTTTTTTTAAATTTGTACAAAACACTTTAATTTTGTTAATTTGTACAGACGGATTACTAACCGTCTTTTCCGCAGGCCTTCCTACTATCCCGCCTTGTAATAAATAGTCCCGAATTGCCTAATGCCCTCGCATTTCATACAAAATCCTGATCTATTCACTGTTCCGTTTCGTCCCGTTGATGAATGACATGAAGCTGTAAGAAAAATTGTTACATAAAGATGAAACATTACCCGTTCTAAAGGATACGTACAAACAGAATCGCTATTGGCATATTTTAAAACATCTACCTCTCATGTAAAAGATACAATCGTAGTATTTATAAAAATTGAAGCCATAATTAACTAACAGTTCACTTGATGGTAATTATCTACTGCAGTCCATGGACTGCAGTCGATTTCAGACAAAGAAGCATACAAAAACGTTGTCACCTCTGCCGACTAATATAGAGTCCTACAGCCTTTAATTTAATTAAACTTAATTAAACTGGCTCTCTACTCCCTTCAGACCCGAAAATAACAGCACAAGATCTGCTCATAGGTGGTAGTTACAGCTAAGACTCCTATCACCCAGATAAAAGTATATACTCACTGAATTGATGGATTTAATTATGGTTTCTTGATGTAAATACAACTACAAGAGACAATGCGTGTTTACGGACTCACACGTATTCGGAATATTTTTTTTTCAGAGATATCACAGGCCGACAATGTGATAAATTAGCACTTAACATTGTAATTAACAATTTCATTGGTGCCGGCAAGAATCGAAACTGTGTTGCTCGCGTTTTGTGATATTTAAATCGAGCGCATGACCACTTAGATACTAAAAGTACTGATTAGTTATATAAACCGGTACGCGATTGTGGGGTAAAAGCAGTTTTTTTTTAGTTTTAAATTATGAATTATAAATCATAGGCAATTAAAAAGTTTGAAGATGCTTTACGACATCGGGTGAGTGCAGGCTGTTAGGTAATAAATATTTGTTCGCTTTAAGACTGTTTCCAAAAGTTTAATAGTCGGGACGTTGAGTAATTTATATTGAGTTATATTACGTAGGTCACTGAATAAGTTTTGAGATGCTCGAAATTAAAAAAAAATGTAACGCATTATATATGTTATATGTTGCTACAAAGCAAATTTATTTAAAAAAAATCCATAAGTTAAATGCTCCATATTAAAAAAACAAAGTTCTATTAATTTTCTTGCAACGATTCCCGTGATTTTCATTTAAAAAGATGGATCTTAACCGTTAACATTTGCGCGCTATGATATATTATGATTTTAAATATTTGGTTTAACCGAACAATTAAGTTTACAGCGGTTACAATCATCATTAGACTCAGCTCCATCACGCGCAACAACTTTTAGGTGTTTTGCTGAATTCAAAAGGGGTAAAATTAACCTTAAAAATGTCCAACGAACCGGGGTCCTGCAAACAGCAGTAACGGCAGAAAATGTATGGACTACTGAACCGTTGGTGCGGGAAAACCCACGAAACACATATACGGACATCGAAAAGATTGTATGCATTAGTTTGGGGACCATTCATACCATCCTACGTCAACATCTTGGAGTGAGGAATCTTTGTTTTCGATGGATCCTTCGTTTGCTCTCCGAAAGCGAAAAACAGACTCGTGTGGATTGGTGCCATGAAATGCGTCTACGTTTTGAAAACGGGGTATCTAGGCGTGTTACAGAAATTTTTACTTGTGATTAGACTGGGTATATCAATATGATCCGGAAAATAAAAGGCAATCATCAGTATGGGTCTACTCAGAAGGACAGTTACCGACAAAATTGCAAAGGCCTCGCAACGTCGGCAAAAAAATGGTGGCTAGTTTTTATTTGCGGAGCGGATATTTGTCGACGTCAATGCTGGAAAATAGGACAAAAGTATTTATTTTGGAATCTGGTGTTGAAGCTCTTAGTCACCCACCCTACAACTCTGACTTAGCTCATTGTGATTTCTTTTTGTTCTCAAGAGTCAAAGAAAAAATAAAAGGCAAGTTTTTTTCAAGCGCCGAAAAATCCGTGGCTGCTTACGAAGAAGCGATTTCCGACCAGTCAGATGCAAAAGGTGTTTTCGGAGTTGGTTTAGGCGAATGGAACTTTGTATAGAGCATGATGGAGAATATTTTGAAAAGATGTAAAATAAATATCAATAGTATCTAGAATACTTTTGTATATCTCAAAACTTATTGAATAACCTACGTATTATTAAAATATTTTCTTTGTTTATTTGAGATATGAGGCCTAGTTTTTTACTCACCCATAGACTGGGTATAGCCATTCAGCAAGGAAACGCAGCCAGCGTTCTTGGAACTATACCGTAAGGAGTAAGATTGTATGGTAATTAGGACTAATCCTTAGTCCAAAAAAAACACTGTCCTCAGCCACCTTCATCTACCAACCTTCTTCATCTCTTACTAGGTTTTATACGTGGTAGAGCCATGCTGCAGCTATAGTAGTAGTATAGTTGTAGCACGAATGGGTCGGCTCGATCGGGGAGGACAACGCTCTCACATAATACTAGCGTAAAATAGGAGCTCAACGCTGCTATGTTTCGTAAGGTGAGTGTAGATAACCGGAGACCCTTTTTACTAGAAGCGAGACATTCCATCTTAGTCCTCACATTTTGATTCGTAATCGAGGATAGATATATGGTCGTTTGTCACTCTTATATTATAAAAAAGGTCTAGTAGAGGGCCACCCTTAATTAATTATATAGTAATAAATATCGTATACTAGCTAGTACCAGGCGCATGGCTGCCGCAGAAGAATTAAATGAAAAAATAAAAAATTAAATTTGGAATCATAATATATTCATTGAAATTGAATAATTATATACGACTTTCAAATAAATTTGTTTGTGGAAACGATACGTGTACCATCTATTGTAAATTATTTGTACTATGCCTACAACCTTAGCGCAAGTGCAAGAATAACAAAATTAAATACTATATATAACAAAGTAAATATAATAAAGTTTTAGCGCTATCTGATGAACGGTATGGTAACGCATAAAATACGAACAAACAAACATTAAAATTTTTATATATTAGATTATTATGCTACGATAATTTAAAAGTATGATGACATTATTTTACTAAATATTAAAAATAATAAGAAACTTATTAGTATATATTTAATATCCTAAACTCAGCGCCATGGCAAGAACTCACACTAGTATTTTATCCAACGACACTAGAGTCAGACACTATGAACTTAAAAATGTGAACATTTTTTTAAATTTAAATCAAATATTAGACACAATACAACAACTTACCAATGGATGTTAGGGTTATACAAGCATTGCAAAACGACAAATAAATGCACTGATATTTACCATTCCATTAAGCTTATTCAATGAGTTCCACATTAAGTAAAAATATTCAGTAATCGCCGATTTCGCGATTACGGCAAGCCACACGAATCCATTAAAAGGGATATCGTGCTACATTCCATTTGCACAGTAAGCTGGATTTTACTTGCTTATGCCAAAATCTACAGTATCTACACAATTTATATATCTCACTTCTGCACACTACGTGAATATTATTTATGAAACCAATTTTTAATAATATTCGAACAGCCATTATTCATTCAATTTGTTTAAGGCTACACCTGATTTAATATATATTAATTCCAATATTTGTCATCAAAATTTACTTAATTTATTTATTGAATAATGTTTACACAGGAGCACATAGTCTACAGATGGCAAGTGGCAGCTGTGGCCCATAGTTATCTACACATATCCTCGGTTGAAAATTAAAAATGCAGAAGCGTGCTACATTACTTGTGCTATTGAAGGTGCTGGGCGGTCTACTTAGACTTACCACTTTACTTACACAGCTACGCGATGCCCAATTCGATTTTCGAACTAGACTTTTAACAGAGAGTACCATCGTGGCACTCAAGCGGACTATCGAGTACTACAAGAATGAAAAACACGCATGTTTTGTAGACCTGTCAAAAGCCATCGATATGGTGTCCTATGAAATATTGTGAAATAAGTTGAGAAAAACCTAGATGCTTGCTGAACTTTCCACGATTTTGCAGTATTGGTACAGCAATCAAATAAATAATCTCAAATGGGCTCACGCGTTTTCTGATCCGTACTGGCTAGAATATGGAGTGAGACATAGGGGGTTTAAGCTCATCAAACCTGTTCAGCATGTACATTAATGATTGTTCGGTGAGTTGAGCAGCATGTATATCGGATGCTATGTAGATTGAGTATACTTAAACAATTTAAGTTATACAGATGATATGGTACTGTTCGCCCCGTCCGTCAGTACTCTTAGAAAATTGTTACGTTCACAATGCTAAGCAAAGCCAGTTTACGTGTGTAGAGCTGGAAATAAGTGTCGCAAGAATGTGCCTCCTATTATGTTTAATGGTACTGCCCTAGCCGGAGTAAAAGAGTTTCAATATTTGGGCCACTATATTACACAAAATTGTTAAGATGATATGGACGTCGAGAGCGAGCGAAGGTTACAGACGGTCCGTGGAAATATGTTGATAGTAATAAAATTCGTTGCAATCTCGCGCAAACCTACGAGGCTTGCACGATGCAGCAACGAATTCTTGATCACACTCTTTAAAACCTACTGCCAATCTCTTTATGCATGCAGCTTATGGACAACATAATATACAAAGCGCGCTTACAGTGACCTTCGTGTTCTATATGGTTTTATTTTCAGAACCCTGTAGATGCTGGCTCGCTTTTGTGCATCAAGGATGTTTGCAGAAGCAATAACTTCTTTGCAATAATGCGTAAAAACTGTACTCCTTGTTGAGCAGAATGGGTGGTGGCTGCAACAGTATCCTATACAACATGTTTGCCGGACGATGTCAAGGACATATTGTAAGCCACTGGAATGGTGTATTAAAAAGTAATTATACACATTTAAGGTGCGCAATGTATAACTAGCAGATCTGAGAATCAGATGATTCATACATACGTCATCTGATTTTCTCTCCATCTAGTGGAAAGTTAAATTTCAAATTTGACAAAACTAATAGAGAGTACGAAAGTCCGACTTGGTAGGTACCACCCACTTACTTATTACTACTACCTGACAGCACAGCTTGTGGTGTTCTGTTTCGGTATGAAGGGTATAAAGAGGAGTTCATCGCGGACAAACAATGTGACACATAATTTTTATATATAAAGATTAGTTGCATATATTTGATTGATTACAATATATTGCAGATTGTTTTATGCTGGTAATCCGTGTGGTTGTCTTTACATGGTCAAGCCGACCGATTCAAGCTGCAGCCTGACTATTAGAGTCGTTTAATATTTGTTCTGATATTTTAAAACTGAAGGGCAAATATCTAAAGAAAATATCAATTTTGTCATATTATGTATGCGTAATAGTGGCAGAATAGGAGAATTCATCACCATTTCTTTACGGAGTTGTCGTAAGAGGCGAATATAGGATATGCCAAAAATATCTTATGACTTCCGGTAGACGGTGGTATAACTAAAATACTTAAATCGGCGATGCGCCGCAGCGTCGAAGGTGCAATACGTTTGGCAATTGTGAACTAGCCTGGCAAGCGTGACGATAAAGGCTAATCCATATTACTTTTGAAGAGGGCCATGTCTAGCAGTGAACTTTTACAGACTGATGATGAAGAATATAAAGACTTTTTTTTCTATTAAAAAGAGATTTTTATATGCGATTTTATATTTAGAGAATGAAAATAATACTGGACTTTTGAAATAAAACATAGAATCCAGTTTCGATCAATACCGTTTTAAGGCAGTAAAATTTTAGTGGAACATTCCAGAACTCACAGTACGCTATTTGATATCTATACATATAATAAAACTGTAAATAGCAGATGTCTGTACATTTTATATTTTTGTAATAAAAGTGATTGAGGGGTACTAAAAATAAGTAATTAAATACATTTCTACCATTTTTAGAATTTTCTGTCTGTCTGTCTGTCTGTCTGTCTGTCTGTTTGTTTGTTAACGTATCACGTATAAAGTACTAATTTATATCATAAGAATTGTTAAGTAAATTAGAAAGTGTATCTTCGGGTTACATTTAGTCTTTATTTAATTAAAATCAGTTCATTCTATCAAAAGTTATGATAAATATTCTGAAGTATGGGTAGGGAAGTATAGGTACGAATTTGCTCAACGGTGGCTTTGTTTGAGTCATCAAGTGCATTTTAAACTAATATCATATCATAAATCATAGTTAAATTATGTAAAATAATGATATAATTATGTATATCTAAAACGCAGTAAACGAAAGTATTAAAGAACGTATTAAATATATTATATAAAAATATATTAACCTTATTAACTAAATCTGAAGCACAATAGTTAACCCATTTCTTCGATAGATGGTGGTGTTGTGAAAATGTAATGCAATTGCAATGTGGTTTTTTTCTGTAGATGAGTTTTCATATTTACTGCTAATCTTTATTATATTACTCGCTGCCCTACTGCGTATTGACAAACTCAATTTATTCTTTACCGCCGAGTACTCTATGTGGTAAATCAAATTTTAAAAGAGCTATTAACAATTGCGTATGTTATGGCGAGAGTCAAACTTTATTTTTTGCTTACTGTGTAGGCACTGATTTATAAGTTCTCTTTCGTTTTATATAATGTATCAATCGCGTCAATTAATCTCTTTTATTTTTAGAATTGATGTTAGCAGCGCCATCTCTCTTTAAATATATACATATAATAAAAATGATGATAACATGTTGTGTCTTTCATTATGGGGAACTGAAAATAATTAAATAAGAACATTTTATAATTTTTAGAATTGTCTGTCTGTCTATTTGTCTGTTATTATATGAACGCATCACGTCTAAAGTAAACATCTTTTATTTTCAAAGAAATCGTTAAGAAAATCATAAAGCGTATCTTCGAGTTACATTTAATCTTTGTTTTATTACAATTGGTTAATTCTATCGAAAGTAATGATTATTATTTTGAAATGTAGGTTTGAATTTGTTCAATGGCGCCATAAAATCTCAGAAATAGTAATAAAAAGATTTGTGTGTAAAAAAAACGTTCCATAATAATTAATATATTTATACTTAAAACACAAAAAGAGATTTAAAAAGGATGTTTTCTCACACAAAGGACGTAATAGATGGAGTTGTACAAATTACAAACTTTTCTGAATTGCTATGTTGAGATTTTTCGCCGATGAATCGTATTGAGACTTACTGAAGAAATTTGTAACCATCGAAGCTATACAACGGAACCCGACCAAAAATAAAAATTTTGCAACGAAATGTCGTGATATTGTATTTATAATATACGCAAAATCAGTACTGCTATTTTAGCGCTTTGTGAACTAGATTTAGCCCTTTTTTGTAATGTATAGCGCGCATTTCGTAATTTTAGCACCTAGCGCTTAATCCAGCGCTTTTTGGTGTATTTAGCACACATTTAAAAATTTAGCGACTAGCGGGTTATTAAATCTTTTATAGCAGCACTGTTAGTCCACATTACCGATAATAATAATAATGACCTTTATTATTTTTTCCCACAAATAGTACATTGCAGTTTATCTTTTTCAAACATATTTTTTCCACAAAGCAAAGAGCATGGGAGACGAGCCCAAACTAGGATACCCTGTGCTATGGCTTCCCCTTTAGGATGATCAACTTGATTTTTTTACCGACGACTATAAGCGGGGAAATTCCCTTTATTAAAGTTTTCGTTCATGGTTTTGGCAACGCATTTATTTTGCTTTATTCAGTTTCAGTCAGTTGCTTAGAGCACAGCTAAGTTAAAAGTTCCTTAGAAGTTATAACACAAAGAAACTGTGTAGCAACCGCAATCAGATGCTGACATCTGAAACTAAGTTGCGAAATACATTGCACTTTATAACAATTAATGACATTTTTATTGTTCGTACAGTGCTAACTACTGTTGACAGCAATTGCCATAGTTATAAGTCGATGTCCTGCGAAGTATTGATACATCAAAAAAATATTGCCAGAAAAAAAACTTAATGTTGTTTTCTTTATTATGATTATATAAAAAAACACAAACTTTGTTTGTAGTTAATTTAGCGCGAAATCTAGGGCTTTTTTAAAGTGCTGTTTTATGAAATCTAGCGCTTTTTGTGTTGTCCTAGAGCTGAATGAGTTTTATTTTTAGCTGGCAGCACTGCCCAAAAACCCTCTATTAAGAAGTAACTTTCCTTTCAGTTTTAAGCGCGTTCAGTTCCCAGTTCCAGTGAGCGTGTGTTATGCGATGACCGTAAATAAAGCGCAAGGTCAAACTTTACGCGTTGTAGGAGTGTACCTCAGTACTGACTGTTTTGCACATGGCCAACTATATGTTGCTTTTTCCCGCGTTAGTAGCCCCCGTAACCTTTTTGTGTACACCCCGGCTAAGCCTACTTCTAACGTCGTTTACACAGAAACTCTATCATAAACGACTTAGAACTTTGATGATAATGATTTATTTAGTTACCACTTATTGATACAGTAATAAAATAAATCGTTTAATATTCTCTTACCTAAACGACAAATTCTTTATATAAAACCTGTATACGCGAGCTACGCCGCGGGTACAGCTAGTTTTATATATGACGGCACCTGCACCGTTGTAGATGCGGTGGCGTCGGTCTAGCAAGACAGAATTCTTGTAAACAACACGTGTACCGCACACCTGCGGCATCGCACCTGCGTTACCGCCCGTCCTGCTTGTATAAAACGGACTGAGCGGCCGCCGTTGAGACAGTCTTGGCTCTGACGTGGAACGGTACACTTGTCGTATTCCGTTACTAGTTTATCTTCGACTCATTGGATAATTAATTCGTGTAAACTAATTAATTATTATTCCTAACTACAAAATTAGTCTCTGTACTATACCCATTATACTTCCTACATATATATACATGAACATATTAAGTGGCGAAGCTTGCGAAGTCACATATTAAGTGGCAAAGCTTGCGAAGTCACTTATTGATTTCACGATGTCTGTCCGTCTGTCCGTCTGTCCCACGATTACCTCGAGAACAGTTTCGAATTTTCAAATTCTGTTTTCAGCAATCGATTACTGATCACCCAGGCATCTGAACCTCCTATTTTGAAACTGATTTTTGCCCACATACAATCTTTGAATAGTATGAGAATTATTACATTTGTAAAGGCTATAATGCATTTCACATTGATGGATCTCTTTTTATGTTAAATACCGTAATAAAATTTGCTGTCCTACTTACGATATTGTCGTATCATTAAAGTGTAGAGAAAAGATAAAGTGAAATTATTTAAGGCAAAAGATAAATCCTTTTGTTCGATTTGTATTAAAAGTACCCTCAAGTATTTTCATTATTTCTGACGTACCTAAATATGTTAACAAATGAAAGAAATGTTGGAGATATTCTGAATGAGTTATAGTTTGCATTCAGTGGAAGTTTAACTTGCTCAAGTAATGTTATAATTTGATACACGAGGTGTGATTTACATGGCCTAGTTTTAAAGTTCAAAATGTTTATACGATGTACCGAAAAAAAGAACATGATTACTTTAACGTGCTATGACTTAAAAACACTAAGTAGTATTTTTGTGATCTAATGTGATGATAAGTGTTACAGTTTACTCCGATCATTACGCAGTCGACAAACTTGGAATGGTTTAGTGGAAAGCGTGGAGCTGTAGCGCTCGCTTTTGAGTATGCTGTCGGCTTATGACGCCGCGGACTTTTTTAATTGTCGCTGCTACTGATCACCATTAGATACATGAGGAAAGTAAATTTATCCTAAACATTTGCTCAGAAATTATTTTGTAAGAATGAGTGTTTACATTTTTAATTGGTTGCGAAAAATGCCGGAAAACCAAAGTATAACTGATGAAAGTGAAGTAGAGCCAATAGGTTCTGACATTGAAGAGAGTATTTAAGTTTACATGAGGATCGGACCATACCAGAGGTTGACGTGTAGCCGCAGCTTAGTATTTAGTGCCCTAGAAAGGCGAATGGTGTACCAAGAGTAGTGCTGCATTTCTTGAAATCAAGTTCCGACCGAGTATTTTTAATGTTTTCTTTTATGTGTTACAGTAGCACGTGTGATGTGATTACAAGTGCGTGAGTGTGTGCCTTGCTGGTCGTAACGGACTGCCAGGTCCAGCTGTAACATGGCCTGGTTTCAGTAGATGCGTATGCGCGTATACGCAGGCGCCATCCCGGAGCGCGCGAATGCTGTACATGGCGATGCCTCGGAAGTCGTGTACTCTGTATGCGTGGGAGTCACACTGTGTGCGAGGAAGTCGTATGCTGTGTGCACGGTAATGTTTTCTGAACATGTATTAGGCTCTGTCCTGGCAGGCGCTGTCCTGGTTCACGTTTTTAATGTGGTTCACGTAGTTAACGTGGGATCTCGCAAGTTCAAGTAAGAGTATGTGTCAGATACTTCGTATGAAGACCTATGTTTACTTGTGAAAGCGAAGTGCTTTATTATAGTCCAAGGTATGAGAACGAATTTCTGTTTTAGGGCCTCGTATGTTTGATAGATGAGAGAACAGGCAACTGTGTATGTTGTCCTTATAGTTAACAATTTGTTTTTCACGCAGATCATGATGACTACAACCCCGACGATGCTTGTAAACCCTCAGGTGCTCCTGCTGCTCTCGTTTTGTTGTAATTTGATAGTTCACGCGAAACATGATTATCATTTGCTATATTTTGAAGTTCAAAACTTTTAAAGGTTGTACTACAATAAAGGATTAACTTTAACACGCTATGAATTAAAAATAATAAGTGACATTTTTGTGTTCTAATGTGTTGATCAGTGTTGCAGTTTGCTCCGAATACTGTATGGTCGACAAGATTGGGGTTTGATGTCGAGAGATTCGTAGAAGTCTCTACAACAATGATCAATGAGGAAGATGTTGTGACGGCTAATCGAACATGGTCAGGTACGGCCGAGCGCTAGTAAGATTGAGCCTACACCGCTACAGTCTGTAACTTATCGGCAGATCTTACGGCAAGACAATTCAAGCGGCCGCCGAACACATGGTCCTTTGGTGCTGTAAATGAACGTCTGAGGCTTGGTCGGCATTCGTAGATCATGCGCAGTTGCCTCCTTCCCTTTGAAATATGTGATGGTATTTGTCTCTACACATAGTTTCCCTTTTTTGCAATGTTTTCAAATGGCATACAGTTGCCGTTTCTTAAGAGAGTCTTGGAATTCCATGGTTCGCAATACATTTATCTCCATTTCTCTTAATTTTTAATTTTGCAAAGCAGTGCGACGATTCGCTAGCGCCATTACGGCGCGACGGCTCGCTAGCGCGAATGTGGCACGAACGCAGCAGAACGGAAAGTTGGAGTGCGTTTGCCTGGAGGTGGCCATATCGGCGCGTCCATGACTTAAATGAAGTCTGGGATGATCGACCGTTGTAATATTTAACAAGAGTTAATATGTGTTAGCAGGTGGTGATACCTGATAGACCGTATGCTGTTCACTGTCTACCGCACGAGGACGTGCGACAGTCAGAGGTAGCCGTGTCTGTGCATCTAGAAAATACTAGAGACGTTGCAACACTCTAGCGAAGTAATTATTCTAGTGCAGGAAAGGAACATGAAGTTGCAGGGAGGCTGGTCTGTGCTGCACTGGGATATGTGTCGTGTTGCTATTGGTTCACATACTTGGGTGTTATCGTGTCACTACGTCCCTCACAATACACTTTTGTGTGATTGTGACGGGGACATGTTTGCGGTATGATTGGTCTGTAACTGTTCTATACTGAATTGAAAAAAAAAGAGAGTAAGAAAAAAAATGTGGTTCTTACTATCATTGCAGGGCGTTTGCCGGTCCAATGATAAAGCTACAGGGAATAGTGATTCCGGACTAGCATAAATAGTACTGAAAAAAAAGAGATTAAGAAAAAAGAATAGTTCTTACAATCATTGCAGGGCTTTGTGCCGGTCCAGTGATATAGCTATAGGGAATAGTGATTCCGGACTAGCGAAAACAGTACTTGAAAAAAAAAAAGAGAAAATAGAAAAAGCTACAGACTAATCATTCCGATCTAGCATAAATTTGATAAAAGTTTTGTAGGGCTTAGTGCCGGAACAAAACTGATTATCACCAGAGTCTGAAGGGTCAGTATAGACCGGACCAGACGCTATTTTGTCAGGATAATCGAACGATGTTTTACAGATTACAGTTGTTACAGATAACTAAAATTGTAATGGAGCGCGTGCGAGGACGCACGCATGTCAGTATGGCCGTGACGGCACCTCCACCGTTGTAGATGCGGTGGCGTCGGTCTAGCAAGACAGAATTCTTGTAAACAACACGTGTACCGCACACCTGCGGCATCGCACCTGCGTTACCGCCCGTCCTGCTTGTATAAAACGGACTGAGCGGCCGCCGTTGAGACAGTCTTGGCTCTGACGTGGAACGGTACACTTGTCGTATTCCGTTACTAGTTTATCCTCGACTCATTGGATAATTAATTCGTGTAAACGAATTAATTATTATTCCTAACTACAAAATTAGTCTCTGTACTATACCCATTATACTTCCTACATATATATACATGAACATATTAAGTGGCGAAGCTTGCGAAGTCACATATTAAGTGGCAAAGCTTGCGAAGTCACTTATTGATTTCACGATGTCTGTCCGTCTGTCCGTCTGTCCCACGATTACCTCGAGAACAGTTTAGAATTTTCAAATTCTGTTTTCAGCAATCGATTACTGATCACCCAGGCATCTGAACCTCCTATTTTGAAACTGATTGCTCAACGGCAACCGTTAGAAACCGCTACAAAGCTGATTGCTTCGCCACTTTGCTATGCTGTTAGCTTGCTAGGTTTATTGATTTCACGATGTCTGTTCGTCTGTCCGTCTGTCCCACAATTATCTCGAGAACGGTTTCGAATTTTCAAATTCTGTTTTCAGCAATCGATTACTGTTCACCCAGGCATCTGAACCTCCTATTTTGAAAGTGATTGCTCAACGGCAATCGTTAGAAACCGCTACAAAGCTGATTGCTTTGCCACTTTGCTATGCTGTTAGCTTGCTAGGTTTATTATTATTCCTTTTAAATAATTAATAACTACATGTAAGTGAATTTACATAACAATTGAAGTATTTGTAGATAACTCGTACTATAAAAATATTGTAGTTTAGTTAGGAAGGTATTTCTTGCATACATATTATGAAATTTCTTACGAAAAATTAAAGCCTTTAGAAGCTATTATGTGGAAATTATTTAAATATTTTTAATTTTAAATTGGTTTAGATTTAAATCGGTTTCTGCATTTTATTAAAAACTTAATTTTATTAAGTGGCGAAGCTTGCGAAGTCACTTATTAAGTGGCGAAGCTTACGAAGTCACTTATTGATTTCATGATGTCTGTCCGTCTGTCCGTCTGTCCGTCTTTCCGTCTGTCCGTCTGTCCGTCTGTCCGTCTGTCCCACGATTATCCCGAGAACGGTTTCGAATTTTCAAATTCTGTTTTCAGCAATCGATTACTGATCACCCAGGCATCTGAACCTCCTATTTTGAAACTGATTGCTCAACGGCAACCGTTAGAAATCGCTACAAAGCTGATTGCTTCGCCACTTTGCTATGCTGTTAGCTTGCTAGGTTTATTATTATTCCTTTTAAATAATTAATAACTACATGTAAGTGAATTTACATAACAATTGAAGTTGAAGTTGTTAGCTGGCTAGGTTTATTTATTATGGTTATCTTAGATTATTGATAAGTTATCGCGCATATATGAACATTCATTTTTATTAGTTCTTTTAAATAATAAATAACTACATGTAACTTAATTTACGTTACTATTGCCCTTTGCCTCAAAATTTACAAAAGAAGCATTAGTAGGCTCTTATTATAAAAATTATTGTAGTTTAGGCAGGAATGTATTTATTGCAGTACATATCACGAAATTTCTTACGAAAACTACGCCCCGACTTTACTAACTACTAAGTGGAAATTATTTTATTATTTTTAATTTTTAAGTCGGTTTCCGTATTTTATTAAAAACTTAATTTTGTTTCTTATGTTTATTTAATTCCTATGAAATTATCGCTCTGAAAATTTTCTACCTAATATATTTTGCAGTCGGAAGGAACGATCAACATCATCCCAATACATACGACGATTCCGAATAACTTTCAATGACATTCAATAAATCGATTAAGGATTATAATGCAGATCGCTGAAACTCAACCGTCAAATTCAAACGTCTGACGAGCCAGCTAGTAAAATATATTATTCAAAGCGTCAGAATCCCTCCTTTAGATGAAAATCTTCTCATTACCGTAATGGGCAACATGGGGTTTGAAATACGATCAGCGATAAATGCCGTTGTCGATATTTTAAAACTGGAGAGATAACACAAGCTTTCAAATTAACAAGAATGTGAAAGATTAGGACACCTACATTTCGTCATCATCATCATCATCATTACAGCCCTTCACAAGTCCACTGCTGAACATAGGCCTCCCCCAAAGAATGCCACAAAGCACGGTCCTGAGCCACCTGCATCCATCGACTTCCTGCATGTCTTACCAGGTCGTCACTCCATCTCGTGGGGGGACGCCCTACACTTCGCCTACCGGTACGAGGCTGCCACTCGAGAACCTTTCTTCCCCATCGGTTGTCGGTTCTTCGAGCTATATGGCCGGCCCACTGCCACTTCAGCTTACTAATCCGTTGGGCTATGTCGGTTACTCTGGTTCTACTGCGGATATCCTCATTCCTAAGTTTATCACGCAGAGAAACTCCGAGCATAGCCCTCTCCATAGCTCGCTGAGCTTCCTCATACGGCCAGCAGTGAAGGACCACGTCTCAGTTCCGTAAGTCATCACTGGCAACACGCACTGGTTGTACAATTTCGTTTTAAGGTTTTGAGGTATGTCTGACGAGAAGATGTGTCGTAGCTTCCCGAACGCTGCCCAGCCGAGTTGAATCCGTCGATTGACCTCTCGGTCGAAGTTGGACTTACCCAGTCGGACTATTTGTCCCAGGTAAACATACTCGTCAACAACTTCGAGCTTAGTGCTCCCAACAACTACCAGCATAGGTGTAACATGGACATTAAACATGCGTGATATTTATTAAGATTTTTTTTTGATTGGATTTCATTAGTTTTAATTTTCTTGCGCGAAAACCTAATTTTTTTCCTAAAATAAAAATAGCCTGAGTTACTCCTCATAACATCAGATATCTTTCTCTGAAAGTCATATCAAAATCGCTGTAGCTATTTTGGAGATTAGCCGGAACAAACAGCCAGACAAATATTTAATTTTTTTGATTATAAGTTCCGTGTATACTTTCATATGCATTTAGTAAAAAACTGTTATTTTGAAATTACAAATAGACACTTTAAGTTTATCAATTTGTACAGACGGACGACCGAACGTCTTTTCCGCAGGCCTCCCTACTATACCGCCTTGTAATAGATAGTCCCGCAGTATCTAACGCCCTCGCATTTCATACAAAATCCGGATCTATTCACTGTTCCGTTTCGTCCCGTTGACGAATAACGTGAAGCTGTAAGAAAAATTGTTACATAAAGATGAAACATTACTCGTTATAAAGGATACGTACCAAAAGAATCGCTATTGGCATATTTTAAAACATCTACCTCTCATGTAAAAGATACAATCGTAGTATTTATTAAAATTGAAGCCATAATTAACAGTTCACTTGATGGTAATTATCTACTGCAGTCCATGGACTGCAGTCGATTTCAGACAAAGATGCATACAAAAACGTTGTCACCTCTGCTGACTAATATAGAGTCCTACAGCCTTTAATTTAATTAAACTTAATTAAACTGGCTCTCTACTCCCTTCAGACCCGAAAATAACAGCACAAGATCTGCTAATAGGTGGTAGTTACAGCTAAGACTCCTATCACCCAGATAAAAGTATATACTCACTGAATTGATGGATTTAAATATGGTTTTTTGATGTAAATACAACTACAAGAGACAATGCGTGTTGACGGACTCACACGTATTCGGAATATATTTTTTTTCAGAGATATCACAGGCCTACCATGTGATAAATTAGCACTTTACATTGCAATTAACAATTTCCTTGGTGCCGGCAAGAATCGAACCTGTGATGCTCGCGTACTGTGATATTTATAGCGAGCGCTTGACCACTTAGATACTAAAAGTACTGATTAGTTATATAAACCGGTACACGATTGTGGGGTAAAAGCAGTTTTTTTTGAGTTTTAAATTATGACTTATAAATCCTAGGCAATTAAAAAGTTTGAAGATGCTTTACGACATCGGGTGAGTGCAGGCTGTTAGGTAATAAATATTTGTTCGTTTTAAGACTGTTTCCAACAGTTTTATAGTCGGGACGTTGAGTAATTTAAATTGAGTTATATTACGTAGGTCACTCAATAAGTTTTGAGATGCTCGAAATTTAAAAATGGAACGCGTTATATATGTTATATGTTGCTACAATGCAAAGGATATGTTTTAAATTGGGTTGTTGACATCGTTCGTAACAGTTATACAAAAATATGTAGGTAATATAACGATAAATTATAAGCATAACTAAGTGGTTTATATTTCTGTAGTGTATGGGACAATCATAAAAACATTTTTTTAAACTGAAAAACGAAAGCTAATGCTTTTACCATAGCAAAAACAAAACGTTTTAAATGTTTTTATGTATCCTGTCTATGACATGAGATAATGAAGGCTATTTTTTGTAATAAATAGCCTTCAGTATCAAAAAAAAGCTTATAATATTGAAACATTGAGGTGAATCTGTAGAGTTTAATACTGAATAAAAGAAATTTATTTAGAAAATTAATTGAATAGGCTACGTAATTTAACTAAACAAAATATTTGAATAATATCGGACACGGGCTTTATGGTCGTTGATCATTGCCTGTTTCGAAGGAGACTTGGTAACTTTGAGTTTAAACTTGTCATGCGATTTGGTATAATGGTTGTATTTGTGGATATATTTCGTGTTTATATTTTCGTGAATTAATTTAACATGACCCTTGGCTTTTCTCTCGATTTACAGGACAGTAGATTGTTGCGCCCACATAATGACAATAATGTGTTACTTGGGTTTTGAGAGGAATAGAACAAACAATGTACAGACTCAGGCTTCTTTTCTAGATGACATTTTATTAATAATTGCATAAAATAATTAAACAATTAGAAAAGTTTGAGTTGTATATTATTTAATAGTAACTAAAAAACGGCATCTTTTTGTATTCTTTTTAATTTATTGAAATAACTTATCCCAAGAACGAGTGATTTTACTACATAACCTACAAATAATAAAACGAAATAAAAACAAAACCCCAGTCCCTACAAAAATATGATTTTTTGTCATAAGTAACAAATGTTTAAATCTTCAAAATAAGATATATTTGAACTTTGTTTACGCCGGGCCCAAGCTTGTATGGAACGAAGTTCATCTCCTTTATTTAAAAATAAAACTCCATAAGCAAATTGCTCAATATTAAAAAAACAAAGTTCTATTAATTTTCCTGCAACGATTCCAGCGATTTTCATTTAAAAAGATGGATCTTAACCGTTAACATTTGCGCGCTATGATATATTATGATTTTAAATTTTTGGTTTAACCGAACAATTAAGTTTACAACGGTTACAATCATCATTAGACTCAGCTCCATTACGCGCAACAATTTTAGGTGTTTTGCTGAATTCAAAAGGGGTAAAATTAACCTTAAAGATGTCCAACGAACCGGGGTCCTGCAAACAGCAGTAACGACAGAAAATGTATGGACTACTGAACCGTTGGTGCGAGAAAACCCACGAATCACATATACGGACATCGAAAAGATTGTAGGCATTAGTTCGGGGAGCATTCATACCATCCTACGTCAACATCTTGGAGTGAGGAAGCTTTGTCTTCGATGGATCCCTCGTTTGCTCTCCGAAAGCGAAAAACAGACTCGTGTGGATTGGTACCATGAAATGCGTCTACGTTTTGAAAACGGGGCATCTAGGCGTGTTACAGAAATTTTTACTGGATATATCAATATGATCCGGAAAATAAAAGGCAATCATCAGTATGGGTCTACTCAGAAGGACAGTTACCGACAAAATTGCAAAGGCCTCGCAACGTCGGCAAAAAAATGGTGGCTAGTTTTTATTCGCGGAGCGGACATTTTTCGACGTCAATGCTGGAAAATTTTAGGTCAGTCAACTCTGAATGGTATACTACAGTTGTATTACCCAAAAGCTTTTCAGGCTGTGTGGGAGAGAATACCAAAGACCGGGCTTCGGGGAATAATGCCGCATCACGATAACGCCTCTTCATATAGGACCCCTAGGCCTAGGCCCCTTAGGACAAAAGCATTTATTGAGGAATCTGGTGTTGAAGCTCTTAGTCACCCACCCTACAACCCTGACTTAGCTCATTGTGATTTCTTTTTGTTCTCAAGAGTCAAAGAAAAAATAAAAGGCAAGTTTTTTTCAAGCTCCGAAGAAGCCGTGACTGCTTACGAGGAAGCGATTTCTGACTAGTCAGATCGAGGCTGGCAAAAGGTGTTTTCAGAGTTGGTTTAGGCGAATGGAACTTTGTATAGAGCGTGATGGAGAATATTTTGAAAAGATGTAAAATAAATATCAATAGTATCTAGAATACTTTTGTATATCTCAGAACTTCTTGAGTAACCTACGTATTATTAAAATACTTTCTATGTTTATTTGAGATAATAGGGCTGGTTTTTTACTCACCCAAAGACTGGGTATAGCCATTCAGCAAGGAAACGCAGCCAGCGTTCTTGGAACTATACCGTAAGGAGTAAGATTGTATGGTAATTAGGACTAATCCTTAGTCCAAAAAAAAAACATTGTCCTCAGCCACCTGCATCTATCAAACTTCTTCATCTCTTACCAGGTTTTATACGTGGTAGAGCCATGCTGCAGCTATATTAGTAGTATAGTTGTAGCACGAATGGGTCGGCTCGATCGGGGAGGACAACAACTTTACTTAATTTATTTATTAATTAATGTTTACAAAGGAACACATAGTCTACAGATGGCAAGTGGCAGCTGTGGCCCATAGTTACGCTACACATATCCTCGGTTAAAACTTAAAAATGCAGAAGCGTGCTACATTACTTGTGCTATTGAATGTGCTGGGCGGTCTACTTAGACTTACCACTTTACTTACACAGCTACGCGATGCCCAATTCGATTTTCGAGCTAGACTTTTAACAGAGAGTACCATCGTGGCCCTCAAGCGGACTATCGAGTACTACAAGAATGAAAAACACGCATGTTTTGTAGACCTGTCAAAAGCCATCGATATGGTGTCCTATGAAATATTGTGAAATAAAACTATTTTTACGGATTTTATCGCGTTTAATTTACTTATTTTATATTCCCGACGTTTCGGTTGCTTTCCAGCAACCGTGGTCACGGGGGACTGAGGTGATTGACGTCCCGATGTCAAAGTTAACCCGGAGTACCTTCAGCTGTTTAATTATTAATTTTGGTCCGATCTACGCAGAATGAACTAACTGTGTCTTGAAGTCTTACAGTGGTATGCTTGGGTTTAGTTTTAATTTTATGAATTACAGGATCCCAAGCAGGTGGTAGTACCCAGCCTCCCTCTCTATTGAAATTAGGATGTTTTTTAATTTCAATAGCCTCAACAAGGAAAGGAACAAAGGAAAGCAACCGAAACGTCGGGAATATAAAATAAGTAAATTAAACGCGATAAAATCCGTAAAAATAGTTTTATTCAATGTGTAGTGTTCGCGTAAATATAAGAAATCATTATATTGTGAAATAAGTTGAGAAAAACCTCGATGCTTGCTGAACTTTCCACGATTTTGTAGTATTGGTACAGCAATCAAATAAATAATCTCAATTGGGCTGACGCGTTTTCTGATCCGTACTGGCTAGAATATGGAGTGAGACAAAGGGAGTTTAAGCTCATCAAACCTGTTCAGCATGTACATTAATGATTTTTCGGTGAGTTGAGCAGCATGTATATCGGATGCTATGTAGATAGAGTATGCTTAAACAATTTAAGTTATACAGATGATGTGGTACTGTTCGCCCCGTCCGTCAGTGCTCTTAGAAAATTGTTACGTTCACAATGCTAAGCAAAGCCAGTTTATGGTGTGTAGAGCTGGAAATAAGTGTCGCAAGAATGTGCCTCCTATTATGTTTAATGGTACTGCCCTAGCCGGAGTAAAAGAGCTTAAATATTAGGGCCACTATATTACTGAAAATTGTAAAGATGATATGGACGTCGAGAGCAAGCGAAGGTTACAGTCGGTCCGTGGAAATATGTTGATAGTAATAAAATTCGTTGCAATCTCTCGCAAACCTACGAGGCTTGCACGGTGTAGCAACGAATTCTTGATTACACTCTTTAAAACCTACTGCCAATCTCTTTATGCATGCAGCTTATGGAAAACATAATATACAAAGCGCTCTTACAGTGACCTTCGTGTTCTATATGGTTTTATTTTCAGAACCCTGTAGATGCTGGCTCGCTTTTGTGCATCAAGGATGTTTGCAGAAGCAATAACTTCTTTGCAATAATGCGTAAAAACTGTACTCCTTGTTGAGCAGAATGGGTGGTGGCCGCAACAGTATCCTATACAACATGTTTGCCGGACGATGTCAAGGACATATTCTAAGCCACTGGAATGGTGTATTAAAAAGTAATTATACATATTTTAGGTGCGCAATGTATAACTAACAGATCTGAGAATCAGATGATTCACACATACGTCATCTGATTTTTTCTCCATCTAGTGGAAAGATAAATTTCAAATTTGACAAAACTAGTAGAGATTACTAGAGTCGGACTTGGTAGGTACCACCCACTTACTTATTACTACTACCTGACAACACAGCTTGTGGTGTTCTGTTTCGGTATGAAGGGTATAAAGAGGCAGTATAATTGTAGGCATTCTCTCTTAGTCTTATCTGTCTTAGTAGGTGACAACGTATTTGTAGTCTTCGTTGTTTGAAGATGGTGTCCTTGCACTGCAGTAGTTTCTTACTATCTATTGAACTGTAATTTCGTTACAGTTTTCAGTTTTTAATTTAAAAAAAAACAGAGTCCATAAGGAGTTATAAGAACTGCCGACAGAAGTGATATATGCGACACATGTACACAATCCGCTACACTACGTGCTGCTAGTCTGGCGCAAGCCTCTTCTTATTGTTTCAACTAGTAAATATGCTCGTGACGTATCGCGCTTGCGCGCAATCGCAACGCGTCACGATCAAGCATGTCGAGGTCATCGGTGACATGAACCCATAAGTTGTTCCCCTACAAAAATCGCTCAACGCGGCTAAAAAAGTTTTCTAAAGCTATATTAGTTGTATAGCTGTAGCACAAATGGGTCGGCTCGACCAGCGAAGGACCACGTTCTCACAGAATATCATCGTAAAATAGCAACTTAACCAGCATGGTTAAGTTGCTATTTTACGATGATATTGTGAGTGTAGAGAACCGGCGACGCTTTTTACTGGAAAAGAGGCATTCCATCTTTGTACTCACGGGTGACATTTGCATTTTGATTATTTATCGAGGATAGTTTTAGATATCTATGGGTTTTTTGTTACCCTATCCTATAAAATAAGTTTTGACTTCAAAAAGTGTGTGTAAAAAAATCGATGGTGTCTTTTACGTCAAAGCTGGATGTTCTTAAATACGCCAATAGCAATCCCGTTGGTATTGGCCTATAAAGCGGGTAAAGTTTCATCTATATGTGACAATTTTTCTTAGGGCTCCATGTTATTCATCAACGGGATGGAACGGAACAGTACATAGATAGGAATTCGTATGAAATGCAAGGGCATTAGGTATTGTGAGAATATTTTTTACAAGACGGGATCACAGGAATGTCCTGCGAAAAATACAATCGTCGTCTATCGAATTATCTATACTTTAATAGTTACCACATAATTAAGACACCTGTTTAGGCCTTATCAGGACTTTGTAAATAAAATAAGTGGACTGCATTTAACTATAGATTTAATGCCGTAAAATACTCTGAACAAATACAACGCAAATTGAATACTGAAGTGTCCGTTTGCTACCGCGTCTCGCAGCTAAGTGTCCGACAGAAACGCCTGCGCTGTCGCAGGATCAACGACTGGTCCGCGCCCCCCGCGTCCCCCACTTTTGGCCGAGGCGCGATGACGTGCGCCGACACACCCTTATTTTTTTATTAATTGTTATTATACTACTAAAGAGTACATAATTGATAATAACCACTGGGAATCAGACGATCGCTACCAATCTGTTTCTAAATGATTTCATATTTAATTGTACAATATATTATAGTGTTAAATATTAATCCAAAAATGGGTCGTTGGGTTTCTTTCCGGTTGGCCTAGGACAGAGATTTCTTCGAACCAGCTTTTACTAGGTATTTATGTAATCAATGTTGAGAAAAAAATTATATATTATTACAGATACATTATGTGCTAGTTTCTCGCCCTTACTACCGGTAAGGTCTTTATAATTTTTAATATATATATATAATCGTTCAACCGCCGGTCAAACAAAAGAATCCCTATTTCATGTACCTCAGGAATAGGGGATTAACTAAAATAAACGTGAATCTTATTGAAATATCGTAAGTCTGCCACTCACTGGCTCTTAAACTATGGCGAGTTAGTCTTAAGTATTGTATATATGGCACCTGCATATAGTTGTAGTGTGCGTAAGCTTGAAAGTTTGCAAATAAGAAATTACTATCGAGTACTATCTAAACAGAAAGTAAACGCAGAAGAGTTAATTGCAGTACAGGTTATAAATTTATAGTAAGGAAATAATAAGTGTATCCTCTTCTAAGTTACAGAGCAAAATTCGTCGTCTGCATGAGATAAAACGTCTAATAACTTCTAAATGACGAATGAGATTTTATTATTCACACAAAGTATTTTTAGCTTTGTCGAGTCGATGGTTCATAGCCTTGTTGTTAACAAGTTATATATTTATGGACAGCTCCGTTGGTCTAGTGGTCGTAAACGCGACTGTTGATCATTAGGTCCCGGGTTCGTATCCAGGGTCGGGTCAATAAAAAAGCGCTGGTGAGTTGTTCTGTCAAGAAATTCTCAGTAACAGCCCGGAGTCAGGAAGTTTACGGTGTTTTCTATAATGTGCTTCGTAAAGCACGTTAAGCTGTTGGTCCTGCGTCTGATCTTTCTCCGGTCGTGTCGGTTTGCCGTCCCATCGAACTATAAGAGTGAGGGAATAGAGAGTGCGCGGGACAGGGTTATAGTGCACTCGAACACTATAATCCTGTCCTTTGCAAATTGTTAATCTCCAAAAACCAAGATCGAAATTCGGTCTGGAGGACATTATATATTAATAGGTGATCGCTACCAAGCTATTTCTAATTTGTTTTGTGTTGTTAATTGTGTAACATACGTGACTGTAAACTGTTATTTAGCAAAAAGTCCCGTTGGGTTTCTTGCTGGTTCTTCCCATGACAGAGATTTTTTTGAACCATTGTTAACTAAACCAAAAAGAGTGATTTTCAATAAGTATTATTTATAATCTGAATGAATGAATGAATAAAATGAATAAAAAAGTTTCTGTTTATGTTTTAATACAAGTTGTAAAATTAATTTTTTTTACAACCGACTTGACTCGACCTGGCAACGTACAACGCACGCACCCTGACGACTGACGAGAAGATCGTGGAGCTGAAAGAAGAGATAGACAAGTTGCGCTGGCATATTATAGGATTATCCGAAGTCCGAAGAGAGGGGGAGGACACGGTAATCCTCGAATCCGGCAACTTGCTCTATCACCGGGAGGGCGACCATTTGTCCCAAGGAGGTGTCGGATTTATCGTCCACAAGTCTCTCGTTAACAACGTTGTAAAGATCGGGAGTGTGTCGACGAGGGTTGCGTACCTTATACTCAGAATCACCAAACGGTATTCGCTGAAGGTCATACAGGTTTACGCACCAACCTCGGCACACCCCGATGAGGAGGTGGAGGAAATGTATGAGGATATCTCTAGAGCCATGCATTCCTCCAAAACCCAATATACGGTGTTAATGGGAGACTTTAATGCAAAACTAGGCACAAGAGAGAACGGTGAGCTGAAAGTAGGGAAATTTGGAATAGGGCAACGGAACCCAAGGGGCCAGCAGCTGTCCGACTTCATGGAGAAAGAGGGACTCTTTATGGTGAACTCTTTCTTCCAGAAGCGGCCCCACAGGAAGTGGACCTGTTAGAGCCCCGACGGTTCGACAAAAAATGAGATTGACTTCATTATGACGACCAGACGACAACTGTTCAGTGATCTCTCCGTGATCGCGAGGGTGAAAACTGGTAGCGATCACCGAATGGTTAGAGGCACACTGAACTTAACGTTAAGTTGGAGAGGTCTCGTCTAATGAAGTCAACGCTCCGTCCCCCTCGTGCTCTGTTCCAAAGTCCCGAAACCTTTCAGCTCGAGTTACAAAACCGTTTTCAGTGCCTAGAAGACTGCAATGAAGTGGACGATATGAATGACAAGCTCGTGGAAACTGTCCATGCGGTCGGAGCTAAGTTCTGCAAGACCCGCCGCAGAAGAACACAAAAACTCTCCGATCACACTCTTAATCTCATGGCTGTTAGACGGGAGATGAAGCTACATTCTTCAACAGACTTGACAGCATACAGGCATCTGAACAGACAGATCTCCAAATGCATGCGGCGGGACTTACGCAACTTCAATACAGCTCGTATTGAAGATGCGATCGAGCGGAACCAAGGCTCCAAAGTCTTTGCCAGAGATCTGTCTGCCAGAAAGAGCCAACTGTCAAAGCTAAAGACAGAGTGTGGCAGCATCGTTTCCGGGGCACCTGAGATTTTGAGTGAGATTGAGAGGTTCTATGGGCAGTTGTACACATCATCGTTGGAGCCACACGCAAGTGTGAGTAACGATCCAAGAGCGAGTCTCATCCGACACTATTCCGAAGATATCCCGGACGTCAGTCTGAGCGAGATTAGAATGGCTCTCCAGCACCTTAAAAACGGTAAGGCCCCAGGCGAGGATGGAATTACAGCGGAGCTTCTGAAAGCGGGTGGAAAACCGGTACTTGAAGTCCTTTAGAGGCTCTTTAATTCCGTCCTCCATGGTGGCATTACACCGGAGGCGTGGAGCAGAAGTGCGGTGGTCTTGTTCTTCAAGAAAGGTGACAACGCTCTCTTGAAGAACTACAGACCGATTTCCCTTCTGAGCCGCGTCTACGTGCTGTTTTCGAGAGTCATTACGAATCGTCTCGCGCGCAGACTTGACGACTTCCAGCCTCCCGAACAAGCCGGTTTCCGAAAGGGCTTTAGCACCATAGACCACATACATACCCTTTGGCATGTTGTACAGAAGTCCAAAGAGTACAATTTGCCACTATGTCTGGCGTATGTGGACAATGAGAAAGCCTTTGATTCCGTCGAAATTTGGGCGGTGCTGCAGTCCCTTCAGCGGTGCCAAGTTGACTGTCGGTATATCGAAGTGTTGAAGTGCTTGTACAGTAGGGCTACAATGGCTATCCGAGTACAGAATCAGAGTACGAAACCTATCCAATTGCAGAGAGGTGTAAGACAGGGTGACGTCATATCCCCGAAACTCTTCACCGCTGCATTGGAAGACGTTTTCAACCTTATGGACTGGAAAGGATACGGTATCAACATCAATGGCGAGGACGTCACTTACCTTCGATTTGCCGACGATATAGTCCTTATGGCAGAATCGCTGGAGGACCTAAGCACTATGCTCAATGACCTCAATAGTGTTTCCCAACGGATAGGTCTTAAGATGAACATGGACAAAACAAAGATCATGTTTAATGTCCATGTCACACCTATGCCGGTAGTTGTTGGGAGCACTAAGCTCGAAGTTGTTGACGAGTATGTTTACCTGGGACAAATAGTCCGACTAGGTAAGTCCAACTTCGACCGAGAGGTCAATCGACGGATTCAACTCGGCTGGGCAGCGTTCGGGAAGCTACGACACATCTTCTCGTCAGACATACCTCAAAACCTTAAAACGAAACTGTACAACCAGTGCGTGTTGCCAGTGATGACTTACGGAACTGAGACGTGGTCCTTCACTGCTGGCCGTATGAGGAAGCTCAAGGTCGCTCAGCGAGCTATGGAGAGGGCTATGCTCGGAGTTTCTCTGCGTGATAAACTTAGGAATGAGGATATCCGCAGTAGAACCAGAGTGACCGACATAGCCCAACGGATTAGTAAGCTGAAGTGGCAGTGGGCCGGCCATATAGCTCGAAGAACCGACAACCGATGGGGAAGAAAGGTTCTCGAGTGGCAGCCTCGTACCGGTAGGCGAAGTGTAGGGCGTCCCCCCACGAGATGGAGTGACGACCTAGTAAGACATGCAGGAAGTCGATGGATGCAGGTGGCTCAGGACCGTGCTTTGTGGCATTCTTTGGGGGAGGCCTATGTTCAGCAGTGGACTTGTGAAGGGCTGTAATGATGATGATGACAACCGACTTCAATACAAATGTAATGGAAACATCATCAATGTAGTCGAAGTCAATTAAACACGCATTATTATAGATATTTAAAAAAAACTGGTCAGATCTTGATGAAATTTTATACGGGACTACATGAGAAGCGTCAGCTTTCAAATAAAAAAAAGAATCATCAAAATCAGTTTAACTTGAAAATGGTTCTTAGGTAACACACATAAAAAATACAGTCAAATTCATAAATTAGTTGCCTTAGTGTACTAAAAGAAAATTAAAGTTTAAATACAGCCCGTAAAATTTCAGCACTGCTAGGGGTCACCCACGTTATAAAGGGAACCAGCTTAAATCGCTACACTTGGCAGGTAAATTGGCGATCGCGATCGGTTTTGACACCATAAGATTGTTCGTACATTTTCTATAATCTGAAAGGTGACTACACCCACGGGACGAAATCGGGTGATATATTTGCTATTTCTTATTTAAAATAAAAAATATTTTTAATAGTATTTTTGATTGGTCTCCAGGGTCATTTTATGTCTTCTGCGTTAAAATTTGGTTGTAGGTATCCACGGAAATTATACAGGATAAATGGGCCACGTGGTGGCAGCGTAAGAAATACCATCCCCAATTACATCCCGTGGGTGTCGTAATAGGGACTTAAAAATGCGGCTTCTATCGATGGCGGTATAACCACCTCGTTTGACCCATACTAAAAATACCCAAATAGGTGAGAAGCAGCTGCGTAAGAGGTGGTATATTTTATATACTGTGAACCTCAATCTGCCCACCAAGAGTGACGATATGATGATTAAGGGAAACCCTCCCTACAACGGATAGACGCCCATGTCAAGCACATAACTTTTATGATATGATGAGGAAAATGACGAACTAGTCCATGGACTATAGTACCCAATTTTTCATTGCATTGTTAACTCACTTTTTATTCTTATATTAGAGTGAGTAAACAGGATCAGGATTGTGTACATTATAGAGCCACGCTGCACCACGAACGAGTCAGCTCGACCGGGGAAAACCCACGCTTTCACAGAATACAATCGTGAAATAGCAGTTTAATGTTTTCATCATACCTCATGTCCTCAGGGGTGACAATGCAAATGCACTTTGGATCCTATGGGTCACAACATCAACTTACATCAGGTGGACTGTGTTCGTTTGTCACCCTTATTCTTTAAGAAATGACCTGCTTTCTTTTTCTTTTTTTTACTACTCCTGTAAATCAAAGATTCTACAAGCGGTACGTAGACAACACTTTCACAATTTTATCATGTGACAAAAATACAATTCGCAATGAAAAAACAACAAGCTTCGGGTCTCGCGCCTACGTCGCAATTACCAAGTGAAACCGGCCACAGTCGAGCTTGTGCCTGCTGTACTACTCTATGTCAGAGGAACCACAGACAAGGTCTGCTACATCTTGAAGCGAGCTTCCATTAATACATACTTTAAGCTGCGGAAAAAAATTAGTCAATTTTTACCATCCGTCAAGTGTCATATGCCTCTTCAAGATGCAAAAGTGTACACAATGGATTGTGAATGTGGTCTCTCTTACATAAGTCAAACAAAAATATCTATGAAAACCCGCGTAAAAGAATATATAGCTGACTTGAAGCACTGACGTTCGGGGAAGTCTGCAGTCTCTGAACATGTTCAAGATTGTCCTCGCTATTACAATATATTTGATAGACCACATATCATCGCAAAAGAATATCGATTTGTACCAAGAATGATTCGCGAGACTATTGAAATAAAAAAAAAACACCCTAATTTCAATACAGAAACTGGATGGTTGCTACCATCTGCTACGGATCCTATAATTAATATAATTAAATCCAAACACAAGCATATCACTGCAAGACTTAAACTTAACAAAAATGACAAAAACAAAAATGAATATTCAAAAACTGAAGGTAGCCGGGCTGACTCTGACATCGGGACGTCAAATACATCAGAAGATCCCGTGACCATTGGTGCTGTAAATCACTCGAATCGTCGGGAATTAAAAAGTTAAATTAAAAGCGATATAGGTAATCCGTAAAGATTTGTTTCATTTAATGTAAAAGGAAAAGTTAAAAATTTCGAAAAACCCTATGACGGGTGTAAACTTTGTAATCGAAAAAGGAAAACCTAAAAGGAAGTTAGTAAAGAGTTAAAAAAACTATAAGCCTTTAAAAAAAAAAAGATTTATTTGTCTCGATGTCGGTCATATTACAACAAATTATCACTCCTATGTCCTTCCTACCTTGGTATATTTATTTGCAACAAATTAAGAAAATCCGCTGAAATGAGATAAGTTTTCAGTTTTATGAATTTGTGCCAAATTAAAATTCAAACTCTACTAAAAAAAAACGAATCTTATTTGGTCAAGACGTCTCGGGGAAAAATGCGCTAAAACTCATTTTAACGAGTGAAAAATGTTTACAGAAAACCGTATCTAAATCAGTGAAACTGTTTTGGAGATAAATGGGAACATTCGTTTGCACACAAAAACAACCTCTTACCTTACCTTCTCAGTTCGGTCGTGGATAAATAGAATCAAAAAAATTCAATTTGATAACACGGTAACAGATGTAAATTAAAAATGAAGTCGTAAAGAGCTTTACGATCCTAGCCAGACGCGGATGAAAGCCCGTTGCAAGCTGCATCGTGCCAGATTTGTTAACTTCACTAGAATTAATTACAACTCTCCGTAGCGCGTTAAAATGTATTAGATTTTACATTTTGTATTATTAAACATAATTTACTATAGTTTTCTATTAAAAGTAAAATAATTTAAAGAAACAATGGTTCGACAATTTCATCTTCATTGTTTAGTTATTTTAACAGTTTTTTTGATATGTACCAACTTTAATTTTTTTTTCTATTTCTGCCAATATAAGTAGAGAATGAAATAAAGCTTAATGTCAGCCCATTGCATTGTAACCCTTGGATTAAGATGTCTTGTATAAAGATTAATTAAATAAATAATTCGATCTCACATTCCATTTGTTACATTATCTTTCTTGTAGACAAATATACATCATTATAACAAAAACAAAACGAAATATATAAGTAAGTTACAAAGGCGGTCTTGCCGATCCGGAAGATATTTCTTCCAGACAACTTTATTACGGAAGGAACTGTTGTTCACATCGAATGGCGAACATAAATTATACAATTAAGTTAGAAAAACACAAGATGATGACAGTTGAAGACAGTAAATGATAGATAGAGAGGACGGGAAGTTTGACGAGAAATAGAGTTCCAAGCTTTGACTACATTTTTGTTTTCATCCTATTTCATCAGCTTGTGGAGGGCCTCTTACCCTGTAGAGAAGATTCGCTTTTAATTAATTATATGCACAGGTTGCTAGCTATTTCGTGGGAAGAGGAAGAACATTCATTACCCCATATCGTATCGTTACCGTCCCAACACAGGAAAATAAGTGAGAACTATGGTAGCAGCGCATTCTTAATAACAACTCTTTAAAAAAAACTGCGTTTGCCAACCTGTCTGCCAACCGTGCCAACTATAGAAAATATTCCCCCTATGAGGCAAACTATGGGGAGGCTTATGTTCAGCAGTGGACATTTGACTGGCCGTAACAGTTACCAGCAGGCCAGCTTCAAAAGCCAAAGCTAATAAAACTTTCGTAAATGATATTTTTGATGACATGTGAAGTAGAATACAATAACATTGTGGTACTTAGTACAATGTTATGTTAGTTCGATCATGGCGGACTGTCTCAACGGAGACTTGTTATCGGCGCAGGATAGAACCACAGTGTTCAAGTGTGTGCGCAAGCATAGATGTACTCGCTATTCCCCCACTATCATACTCCGACGGGACGGAAAACAGACACGTCCGGAGAGAAATCATGCGCAGGACTAACAGTTTTACATGCTTTTCAATTCACGGGTATGAAACACCACCAACTTCCTGACTCCGGGCTGCTACTGAAATTTCCTTGAAATAAAACCACATTTACTGATTTTTAGTCTGGCCCAGGATTCGTCATTCGCGTTAACGACCACTAGACCAAGGCATTAAACGACGTCAGACTATTAGATTAACAGCGATGCAATAATTGCAGTAGTAGAACAGGCACCGCGTATGAAATCTATGCGGAATAGGGGGCCGCGTGATCGTAGGCAAAGACTATATTTTTATGGTACGAACTAACAAAGTTTAAGCCGGCTGGCTTTATCGCGTGTTGCATGCAAACCACCAAGTCTTGGCGTTTTTTGTAGTACGTAGTAAATATAACTTCACAGCGTAATGCTGAATTGATTTTCTTTCCGTTATTACAATCCAATTTAATACTTGTTCTTTTGCTTCATCTTCAAACCCGTAAAAAACCCACAGCTAGACGCTCCACAGGTGGATTGACTATTACAGTACCAGACGTGAGCACCTTTAAAGCTGTTTACTGTCGCCGGTCTGTTTAGTTACGTCCGGCGTAAGCGAGATGTTTATACCGCCATCTAGCGGAAGCTATTAGTCATTTTTAGCATTTCCCACAGTCGCCATTTAAAACACCCACGGGGCGAAATGAGTTGATGTATTTACTTACATAACCACCACATTACAAGTCACCACACTCTAATTATTGTAACTTGAATCAAGAGTAAAAAAATACTAACTTACTCCACACGCGGAAGAGCCACGCTGCAGGTATATTATTTTTGTAGCTCGAATGTGTCGGCTTGAACGGGGAATGACCATGATGTTACAGAATACTAAAGTCAAATAGCAGCTTAATGCTGCTGTGTTTCCTATGGTGACTGTAGAGAACCGGATACCCTTTTTACTGGAAACGATGCGTTCCATCTTAGTTTTGATTTTCCTCTGAATTTTGATTCTTAATCGAGAATACATCTAGATGTCTATGGGCCACAACATTCACTTACCATCAGGTGAGCTGTGTGTTTGTTTCGTTTATCCTATAAAAAATGAAGATACAAAGATATGTATCCCTAGAAAGTTACGATCAATATCCGCTGATAATAGATTCTTAATAAAATTTTTCGACGTTTTATAGGAGTATTATAGTACTCGTCTAAATATATCGTAAATTCATATTATGTATCGTAAAATATTCTAGATTCAAGCTTACCTTGCACTGAAACAACAATATTTATCCAAAACGAGACATTCTATGCAGCATTGTATTGTGGCTATAAAATAAATTTAGGAATAGTTGTTTAATATTCCACGATCGAACGCAGATCGCTGAAGTGATCAATTACCAAGCTATTTCTAATGCTTTCGTACTTATTTGCGTAAAATATTGTAAAGTAAATATTTTTTTTAATGAAAATAATTTCACTGGGTTTCTTCCTGGTTCTACCCAAGACAGAATTTTTTTCCCAACCAGTATTAAAGCTTAATTGAGTTTCAATAAGTATTATTGTAATCTACATTGAATAAAAATAATTGTATTCTATTCTATTTTTATCATAGGCATTACCTCAATCATTGTGCTTTACTAGCCCATTGGTGAATGCCACTATAGGTATTTCGGGCGTAAGCGAGATAGTAACTACCAATTGTCGCAAGTAATTCTTCTGTCCGTGTGACTTAACTCCTCATTAACGGCTGGACCGATTATGATAAAATTTTGTGTGTATAATTAAGATGGTTCGAGAATGTTTTAAATTCACAATTGGACCCGGTAGGTGGCGCTGTTGTCGAAGATCCAGAAATCACCCGTGCGAAGCCGGGGTGGAGCGCTAGTATAATATAAAAAAATACTCGTATGTTTTCAACCGTGTGATATTACCAGATGTGATCGAAGTACTAAATGTTTTGCAGCTTTTAACTTGCTCTTCACCGCCGATAATTTTACATCTTCCTACTAAGAGATGGTTACCGCCTACTATACAAAGACGTTGTCAAGGGAGATCTTCCTGACCTTCTATATAAACGTTTCTTGTGACACACATGGGAGGAAATAGGTTGATGAATTTTTCCTAGCAAACACAATTGCTGAGGATAATATTAAATATTTTATTTCAAGAGTTCTAATTTTCTTATTTGTGCTGATTGTAACTCAGTGCCTGATTACATTATCACCTGAAGGTAAAGGGTAAAGGCCAAGGTAGTAAATTGCACTAACATAGCTTCAAAAAATCCACTCCTCTCTTTCCTTGATGACATTCAGATTGTAATCGGAAGGAAAGGTAGACGCAGGAAAATTATTTCATTCCGTAGCACTGAACGCATACTTTGCAGGCGAAGCATACCTCCAAATGCGTGGAATATGAACTACAAAAATGCAGAGATCCGCTTTGACGGTCTTATAATTACGAGCATACTCACATACCATATTTTATGATTACTATTATGAAAAATGGTTTAATTTAATCTTTTTTCGGCTATATTTCAGTTCTAGCACAAATGGCTAGGCTTGACCGGAGAAGGACCAAACTCTTGCCATAATATCAGCCTTAAATAGAAGCTTAATACTGCTGTGTTTTGCATGCTGAGTGTAGAGAATCAAATAATCCTTTTTGATGGAAACGAAGCATTCCATCTTAGTCCTCAGTGGTAGGATTGCATCTACATTTTGATTCTTAATCGAGGATAGATTTAGATATCTATGGGCCACAGCATCAACTTACTATCAGGTGGACTGCGTGCCGGTTTGTCACCCTTAATCAAAAATTAAAGATGTCAAATAAAAAAAATGATTAAATAAAAAAAATTTACAACCGACTTCGATATAAACAAAAAGAGAATATCATCAATGCAGTCGAAGTCAATTAAATACATCATTAAGGATAACTCAAAAACTGCTAATCAGATATTGATCAAATTTATGTGGAACCACTTGAGAAGCACCAGGTTTCAAATTAAAAAAAACAATTATCAAAATCTTTTTTTTTAAGTCGACTGAATAACTATTAGCAATCAATCTTAACAAAAACCTATTGGCTCTAAGTTCTTTTTCTTACTTTAAAGTCGTACTTAATTTTAACTCTGAAGCAGATTAAGTAACGCAGAAATTTACTACTCGTATTTACGTTGTTTGCACGTGGTAGAGTCATAGTGCAGCTAAATTATAGATGCGTCACGAATGGCCGACCCATCAACCAGTGAAGGAGCAACCAGCGTAAAATTGAATCTTACGTTTACTTCCTTGGTCATTCGCGAAATAATACCTTAGGGTTTTAATGTGAGAGAAAAAACTGTTATGTCATAATAAAGATACATTTGGCGGCTACATAAAATTCCTTATTAATTACATCCGATCACGTCACAGCTAACGTAAATGTAGTCTAAAATTTAAAAAGCTGTCACACGCAGAATGCTCAATTCTAATCATGCGTCAATACCGCTTGATAAAAAAATTTCGCTTTAGTGTATTTACTACGTTAGAAATAAATTGAAATTCCAGGATCGAAAGCAAGTATTTCTTAAATTAAATCTGGTTAATAAAACAAACCGTTGTGGAATACCAATGTCGTATCTATCGAATCTTAAAGTTATCCATTTTATCGTGCGCAAGGAATTCACGAAAATCCTTAACGGTTATAATCCGTCTTCTATTCACCCAAACTTTTTTGCATGTAAAATGGTTTGCTTTATTGCAAACTATTTTAGTACTCAAGGGTACAATAAAGTGTTTATTCGCTGCAACATCCACATTCCATTTGCCTGCGCTGCAGACAGTTAATATAAACTTTCATTTATACGAGTTCATATACACTATCTGTGTAATAAATAATTTACAATCTATTATAATACACCTCATAGATAATTAGTTTATAATAATTGTATATAATCTTTAACATGTTGAATTCAAATATATTAATAGGTGTATGCTCGTTACAAAAAGTTAAAAAAATTGTCTTCTAACAGTTCTAAGGAGGTTTCTTTTTGTCTCTCTTGTTTTGTTCTGAACACCATCAGATTCACTGAGTTTTTTCTTAACTTTTGCACATATCGATCGCAAAGCGCCTAGCTTCAAACGAAATACGTGTTTCAGTAATTAATAAAAGTAAATTGATTATTAAAACTATTACATGAGCGTTCGAGGTGTGCACTTTTGGATTTTCCAAATTAATCCTATTTTTTATTATCGTGTTGATTTACTAAAACAAAAAAGAATAGTTATAGGATTTTATACAACCCATAGCGCAGGCCCTCTCTTATTTCTAAGTAGGTGTTAGAACAAAAGTGTCCCTATTTCAAATTGGTTTTGGCGGTATTTACATGTTCTCTTCACCATTAAGCACTTGGTAAATCGGCATTTAAAATTTCATTTAACAGTTTAATTGGTGTTGGCAGGGTTCGGACTTAAATTGCTAATAAATAATAATAATAATAATATGAAGTTTACGGAGAACATTAAACCCTTGAACTGCTATGGATCTCATTAAAACAAATACTACAATATTAATCACGTCATCACTTTAACAAAATTAACATACTTCACTTTTATGTGTATAATTTAGTTAATCATTTATGCTCACTGCTCAGACCCATGACACCGAAATAATGCAATGCATAACGCAAAACTTTTTGACATAATTTGACAGAATAAATCAAGAAAAACCTTAATAAAGTATGTCCTTGAAAGAATGTATTGTTAGCAATGTAACATTAGGTTTAAAGAATTTATTTTCAAAAAGACAAACAATGCCACTTACATGAAAATAATTATTACATTTTATTAATTTTATTCTAATGGTCGCCGAACACTCACTCTACAGCTTCACAATCTCAATTGAATGGTGAAAATTTTTCCTTTATATATTCAGACAGCCGAGACTTAAAACTATTGAATGAGCTTACATTTTTTATATTACAAGGCAATTTATTATAAATCAATGCTCCTTCAAAAGTAATGCTTTTTTTTGCGTAATTTGTTCGTACTTTTGGTAGTACAAGTAAGCTAGGTCGACGAAGACTGCGTTTCAAAATTTGTGATTTCTTTACAAAAGACAAGTTAGTGTGGATGGTTTTATCAAGTATTTTCCTAATTAAAATGCAAGTATTATATATATGTAGTTGTTGAACGTTCATAAGTTTTGTTTCTTTGAAAATTTTACAAGTTGGTGTTAGATACGGATAGTGAAAAAGTATTTTTATTATTTTATTTTGTATCCTTTGAAGTTCCTGTAACTTAGTTTTAGCAGCGTTGCCCCAAATTTCAATAAGATAAATTAAATGTGATTTGACTAAAGAGTTATAAATAGTGTACCGCATTTTTTTAAGTAGGCAATGGGAAATATTGTGAAGTGATCCAGTAAGTGCCGAAAGTTTATTTTTAATGTGATCTATTTGGTTATTCTATGTTAAGTAGCTGTCCATTCTCAAGCCTAGGTATTTTTCACAGGTTTTTTGTTCTAAGGGGATGTTATCAATTGTCGGTGGGTCATGTAATGGTATAGTTTTGTTTTTTGATTTAAAAATTATGTAACATGTTTTAGAAGTGTTTAGCGTTAGCAAATTGAATTGGAACCACTCAAACAATAGTTCTAGATCTTCTTGCGCTTGCGAGATAATGTCATGTATATGAGATCCGAAATAAAACAGACATGTGTCATCAGCGTACAGAGTTATATGACCATGTAGCCCTAGTTCTGCGATGTGGTTTACATAGACTAGAAATAGGAGTGGCCCCAGTATGGATCCCTGTGGTACGCCCTGCGTGACAGGTAAGGCACTACTTTGAAAATTATCCAGCTTCACTACTTGCAATCTATTTGATAGGTATGATTTAAGTATTTTAAGAGCACTTCCTTTGATACCGATTCTTTCAAGTTTTTCTAATAGCAATTTGTGACTTACAGTATCAAAGGTTTTTTTTTAAATCGATAAAAACACCTAAAACCACTTGCCGTTTATCTATACTATCTTTTATTTTCGTCGTTAGATCGATCTTTGCGGTAGTGGTGCTACTTTTGGCTCTAAATCCATATTGCCGTTCTGATATAAAGTTAAAAGAATTTAAGTAATTTACTAAGCGGTTATGTATGACTTTTTCAAAAATTTTTGACATGACCGGCAATATTGATATCGGACGATAGTTTCCTGGGTCGGTTTTAAGTCCCGATTTATAGATTGGTGTTACCTTTGCAACCTTCATAGTATCTGTAAACTCCCCATCGATCATAAGTTTATTGAAACATCGAGCTAAGCCATGTGTTATCAAATTTTGTAGGCACTTTATCACTTTTGTGCTAATTCTGTCTATACCACTACTAGAATTCGAATCGAGGCTTTGTATAATTTTGCTAATTTCACTAGCAGTGCATGGGGTTAGTGTAGAAAGTTCATTACCATTTACTGTTTGTGTTTTGGAGAAAGGAGAAGTAGCGCTACTATGATATTTCTTAGGTATTTTATCTGCTTATTGGGAGCCAATAGTTGAAAAATATTCATTAAAAACCTCACAAATCTCGACTGTGTTACTGATTGATTTGGAATCTACAATAAGTTTTGGAGAAGCACAATTTTGTTTAATTTTATTGTTTGCTAGATTGTTCATAAGGTGCCACATTTTTTTTTGGGTTATTAATATAATTTTGGAATAGTTTATAATAGTAGGAATTCTTCGTAGTTTGGATCTGCCTAGCCACTGCAACTCTCTTCAACTTAAACTCTTTTTTTAATGTCTCATTTTCTCGATTATTTACAAACATCACTATTTACAAACAACAAAATTTTATAGATACGCAAGGAATGATAAGAAGTAATTAAATAATATGAATTAAAGGCTTAGGGTAAATAATTACATCCATCTTCTTACTGTCACAAAAGATATAAACGTTTTTACATTATATTTACAGCAAAAACTAAATCACTCACATATGAAATGATAGCTCGCGTGATTTTGGACTATATTTTGAGTCACAGCCTCTTACACAACACTTAGTCATCTTCTTACTTTATAATGAATAGGAAAATTCACTATAAACTGTTTAAAATTTCGCAAAATGTTCAAATTAAGAAATATCAAACGGCTTTTTATATCAGCAAATCTGAAATAATAAATGGCGGAATCGGCCGCAAGGCGGGGTTAAATGACGTTATCTTAAAAATGTTTACCAGAATACAAAACAATTTCTATTATCTGTTTCGTTTATGAGTGACACTTAGACCTACACTTCGCTGAGTGAAAAAGTGATAGGCAGCATATTGACAGTTCAATGTCGAATATAATCATATTTGTATAACCAATAAAAAATATAGACGCTCTGGGCAGCTCCTCTATTTTCTATGCTCAAAGCAATGAACACTGCGACTCCATAACTTTTTGAGCATTTATGTTTGTTAGTATGCATACTTTCTACACTAGCCATTAAATATAATATAGTACGTAGTACAATGATTGTATGTATATATGTTTGTAGTATATGTATTATATATATATATATATATATATATATATATATATATATATATATATATATATATATATATATATATATATATATGTATGTATATAACTTTAAATTTTTCATTTTTCAGAAATTACACAAACAGAGACAAAATCAGCAATTACCATTATTTAAAGTTCTGGTAGCAAATTACTAAAAATTATTACAATACTAATCTACTCCATGTACTCTACTGTTCTATTTCACAAATGTTTACGCGTGTATTGGCCAACCTTGGCAAAACATTTGTAGAGGTTTTTTTTATAAGATAGGGTGACAAACGAGCACACAGTCCACCTTATGGTAAGTGGTTGCTGTGGCCCATAGACATCTACATTTATCCTCTTTTGCGTATCAAAATGCAGATGCGTTGTCACCCGTGAGGACTAAGATAAAATGCCTCTTTTCCAGTAAAAAGGGTCTCCGGTTCTCTACACTCACCATACAAAACACAGCAGCATGAAGATGCTATTTGACGCTGGTATTCGGTGAGACCGTGGTCCTTCCCCGGTCGAGCCGACCCATTCGTGCTACAATTATACTACTAATATAGCTGCAGCATGGCTCTACGGGGTGCTTTAAAATCGGTAATTTTGTTTCAAATATGATAATAGTTGTTAGTTTAGAGCTTAAAATATAACTTATTCTACACGTACTTACCGAAAGTAAGACACTCCGGCTGTTAAATTGCTTTATCGGGCATTATTCTTGCAACTTTTAAATATACATTGTGGCATTGCAAAACGTGCTTAAACGTGTTGGCTGTGTTTCCAGTCAACTAAATGAAATAATAGCTCACGTCTCCAGTACGCTGTTTTTTACTTGGACGTACTTTTTGCGCCAACCCGATATCTAGTTGGTATTGTTGATTGAAGCTCAACGCAGACATTGGCAACTCCTTGTCACAGTGGCTTAGCATCGACTTACAGTGCTGAGAGCCGAGTGTTTTTGTTGAGTGAATTTTTCACAGAACAAGTATTTATATGGCCTACAAATAAATGTTCCTGGTCTGGATGTTTATCCTTGTGAAATTTGAGTTTGTAAACCATGATACAGGAGAAAATACTAATGTGGAGGTAACATTTTTTTGAATGATGGAAAAAAAGATCTGCGTACTGGTGCACAATCTATTTCATCACTCTCATAGTGCAAAAGTAAACCGACACCACCGAAGAGAGATCGAGCGCAGGACCAACAGCTTTACGTGTTTTCCAAGGCACGGAGGTGTGATACGGTTAACTTCGTGATACCGGGCGGCTGCAATTTCTCAAAAGAAATTTTTAATAAATAATCATGTCACGACCCGTGACTCGAACCCGGGACCTCACAAGTGATTGTCACGTTGCGACCATTTTACCAAAAAGGTAGTCAGTCTTATGTTTTCACTATTATAAGCCCATGTTTGACTATCATTCTATCTGACGGTACGTAGTGATGTAGCCGAAAATGATAAAGCGCATTGACTTGGGTTAACAATACCCTATTTATTCTTATCTTGAAGACACATTGTAATCGGATGGAAAGACAGATGCTGGTAAATTATTCCACTCCATTGCTGTACGCATTACGGATGATAAAGCAAACTTATAAATATATTTTGTCTCTCTTTATATTTTAAAACAGTTAAGTTACCTTACATTTATAAATATAATAGCGATCTCCCTCGAATTCGCATGGGTGATTTCCGGATCTCAAAAACAGCGCCACCTACTGTGTCCATATGTCAATCTAATGAGGGACTCATTCAAACACACACAACAATTTTATCAAAATCGGTTGAGCCGTTTTTTAGCTTTTAGCGAGACCAACTTACATCAATTTATTTTTATAAATAGATATTACACCTAAATATACTTAAGAGATAAGCAAACTAAAGTCTAGCTGTAAAAAATAATGCCGATGGTGAGTTAACGTTATATTCGATTAAGGATCAAAATATAGATGTGTTATCAGTATCATCACTGAGATCTATGCATGCACTGTGAAGTTGTCTCCGTTTCTTCACACCCGACGTGCGAAATAAATTTTATGCTGGTAATCCGTGTGGTTGTCTTTACATGGTCAAGCCGACCGATTCAAGCTGCAGCCTGACACTAATACGTTTAATATTTGTACTGATATTATAAAATTGATGCGCCTATAATTAAAGAAAATATCAATTTTCTCATATGTTTGCTGTATAGTGTATGGAGTGTAGAGTACAAGGAGAACCATCTTATAAGGGGCGAAAGTTGAAAAAGTGTCCGACTATTTACTGAAAATAGAGGTTCCAAAACCTATCACAATAGCGCTGGCGTCTGAAAAACTACGATTTGAAGATAGCTGTTGTGAACGGAGTGATGTCAGCAGAATTCAAATATTTAAAAAATTTCATGCGGTTTCCGCATTTTATTAAAAACTTAATTTTGTTTCTTATGTTTATTTAATTCTTAAGAAATTGTCCCACTTTTCTACCTCCAGTGAAACTCAATGTGACACAAAGTTTCTAAGGTTACCTAATCTATTTTGCAGTTGGAAGAAACGATCAACATCATCCCAATATATGCGACGATTCCGAATAAATTTCAATGACATCCAATAAATCGATTAAGAATCAGCAGATTGCAGAAACTTAACCCTCTAATTCAAACGTCTGACGAGCCAGCTAGTAAAATATATTATTCAAAGCATCAGAATCCCTCCTTGGGATGAAAATCTTCTCCTTACCGTAATTTATTTTATTTTATTTATTAGGTTTTCCAACAGTTATAACACAATACATTTGAATACAAAATACAAGTTCCAACATGTCTTAAACTAAGTGCATAACTACTTATAGGGGAACACATCATGCTTGCTTACTTACTTATCTCCACGCACAATCCCTGACGGGGTAGCCAGAGAGAACAGATCGCCAAGTGTCACGATCCTAACATACCTCTTTCGCTTCTTTCAGATACATTATCTTCTTCATGCATGCACGTCTAAGTATCCGAGTACTTTTGACTCTACCCTCTTCGAGCCATTTGCTCACATGGTCTTCGAAAGTTAGTCTCGGTCTACCTCGACACCTTTTAATATTAACTTTCGCGCTATATATTTTCTTCACCATTCGGTCTTCACTCATTCGCTCAACGTGCCCAAACCACCGAAGCACGCCCTTATCAATTTTTGTGATAAGGTCATCTTTCAAACCTGCCATATTGCGAATCTCTTCGTTTCGCTTTCGGTCGGCCATGGTAACGCCGCACATTTTACGAAGAGATCGCATCTCCACTGCATTCAACTTACTTTTATGCTTCTTCTGGCATACCCAGGTTTCGCTGCCATATAACAAAGTCGGTACCAACACTGCGTTATGTATTGCAAGGCGTGCACTCTTCGCTACGCCTTGCCTTTTGACTAACGCAGCCAGGGCACCATTGACTTTGTTCCCGGCAGCGACACGCCTGTCCACATCTAAATCACATCTTCCATCCCGGCTAAAAGCACTCCCCAAGTATACAATTTCATTTACCTGTTCTAGACATTCCTGATTTACCCATATTTCACACTTCGTTCTCTCTTCGTCCCTTTCAAATACCAGAACCTTAGTTTTATTAGCATTCAAACGGAGACCTATAATTTCACATTCCTCTTTCATACACGTGACTAATGCCTGCAGTTCTGCCTCTGATGGTGCAATAAGCACTGCATCATCAGCATACAGCAGACAATTTACTTTAATGTCACCCAATTTCATACCCAAACAACTATCTTTCAGCTTCTGTAAACAGCTGTCGAGATACAGTATGAACAGCCAGGAAAGACATGACACAACCCTGCTTTACGCCCGTTTGGACGTTAAACATGGGTGACAGGTCATGCCCTACCTGCACACAGGCTTTACAGTCACAGTAAAGAGACTGCACAGCCCTTAGCAATTGACCATCCACACCATACCCCGGCAACAGTTCCCACATTTTCTTCCTTACAACCTTATCAAATGCTTTCTCAAGATCCACAAAAGCACAGAAAATCTTCTGGTTAGCAGCCAGAAGCTTCTCCGTGATCATGCGGCGAGAAAACATTTGATCCGTGCATCCTCTTCCAGGTCTAAATCCGCATTGTGCCTCCCATAGAAATCTTTCCGATTTCTCTTGCATCCTACGTGTCAAAACCTTCGAGTAAACTTTACTTGCTAAACTGGTCAAGCTGATCGCCCGATAGCACCCGCAGTCAAAATGTGAACCTTTACCTTTATATAAAGGCACAATGACTGTAGATCGCCAATCATCCGGGACATCCCCCGTCCGCCAGCACAAATTGCACAGCAGGCGAAAGCTGTCCCAGACGCGAGGCCCACCATACTTGACCATTTCAGCAGTAACTCTGTCTAGTCCCGCAGCCTTAGCACATTTCAAACTTCGAATCGCACGTTCAATCTCTTTCATACTGATGACCTCATTGTCATCGAGGTCCGGGTCTGGCGTACCAGTCACGGCGTCATCCCCGGATCCCTCACTAAGATCATCACACGCATACATTTCTCTATAAAATTCGCCCCATCGCTGCATGACGTCCGATTTTTCTTTCGTCATTAGTTCTCGAAAGCACTTTTGTTCATTCTTAAGGCCGTCGCACCACTTCGGGCCCTTCCAACCTCTTTCCAGAAGAGTTTGGAGTTCTCCTTAAAGTTGTGCGACAACCTTTCGTCCGCTTCCATTCTACACCTTTCACGCACTTCCTCAATCAGTGCTTTCGTGTGAACTTTCTGCCTATATCTTTCTTTCATCTTCTCTCTCATATCCTTATCATTACTAGAGGCCAAGTAGTCTAACCATGCTTTCTTCTTCTTCTTTACAGCTTCTTTCACTTCATCATTCCACCATGCATCTGTTCTTTTACTACTGCCTCTTTTTATTGTTCCACACACTTCTTCTGCTGCACTTACCATTCCATCCCTAAGGTTCTGCCATGTTCTTTCTACACATTCTTTTCTGCCATCGATGGTGTCAAGCTTTTCGGCTACCCTCGCATGATATTTGTCCCTAGTATCCGCTTCATGAAGCTTCCAGCTTCGGATGCGACAGACCGACTGTGGTTCTGTTACTGCCGTCCGGTAGCGCCAACCCGCGAACAGACCCCTAAATCTAGTAATCACTAGATAGTGATCCGTTCCCAGGTCAGCACCCCTGAACACTCGCGTATCCATCACCTGTTTTCGCAGTCGGTCATCCACCAGGAACAAATCGATCATACTTCTCTCATTCTTTCGTTCTCTAGTATACATATGGATTTTCTTGTGATTAAACATAGTGTTTGTCACAAGAAGACCCTTTTCCTTGCACACCGCCAGTATTCTTGCCAGCATTATTAACCCTTTTATCGCCAAACTTTCCAAGTACCGACTCGTACCCTGGTCGAGCGGTACCAACCCATCCATTCAAATCACCACATACAACAATTCATTCGTTTCCCCTAGCCAAATCTAGAACTTCTCTTACATTCTCCCAAAACTCCTCCAGCTCAGCTCTGGACGACGAAGCTACCGGCGCATAAACAGCCAAAAGGAATAACTTCGTCAGTCCCAATTTAAAGCGAACCCAGAGAAGTCTTGAGTTCACAACCTTATATTCAGTCATAACATCGACCAACCGAGAAAACAGCAGCACCCCCACTCCCTGGCAGGCGTTCTCGCTCTCCGGGACTCCGGACCATAGAGCTAACGCCCCGCCAGGGAGCTCTTCAGTACCACTGCCCTTCCGCTTGGTCTCCGACATACACACGACATTTAATTCTCTTTCTTTCATTATTTCGTTCAACTCATTCGTCTTATCTCTCATGCCTCCTCTAACATTCCACGTGCCAACTCTGCACTCTGTCCTCCACCTTCCGCCGTGTCGGGCTGTGCGTGACGGGTGGCGGTCCCCATCGCCGCTTTGTGCGCTACATTTCACACCAACGGGGACGAGCTGGTGTGCGTCGCCTTGGGGGGACGCGCTAACCCTCGTTGGCATGGGTGCGCAGCTAGTAGAATTGCAGCCCTGAAAAGGGCTGGCAGGGGTCGCGATGAGCACGCTTCTACAATGACCCCCAATGCGCTTAATAATAATAAGTTACTTATATGTAAAAGAAAAGAAAAATCATAAAAACCTCTTTTAAGTTATTTTTTAATAAATTACAGAAGTTATTTTTTGTGATAAAGTCCCTGATCTGCTTACGAAAAAGTTTTAAAGAATCAAAATTAAGATCTACCGATGTGCTGCATTCATTGTAATGTCTACTCAATCTAGGAACAGGAGAGTAATTACCAAGTTTAGTACTACGCAATGGTGGTTTCATAGGTTGAACAGGATTTCTCGGAAGCCGAGAAGGTATTCTGAAGGAAAAGGAATTTAACAAAGGAGGACAGTCTATCTTAATATGGAACAGCTTGTATACGAACATTATATCTAAAATGTCACTTCTTGCTTCAAGCGGCAGTAAATTAAAAGCGAGAAGCCTACTTTTGTACAATTTAAGCGATCGAGCTTTACCTACAGAGAACGCTACGTGCCACAGAAACCTTTTCTGAACACTTTCCAAGCGTAACGTATGTGTTGCGAAATGGGGCCTCCAAACAACACTGCAGCATTCCATAATGCTACGCACAAAACTATTATAAAGAATCATTTTGGTCTTAACGGTCTTGAAAATCTTTGTATTGCGTATGATGAAACCGAGCATTCCGGATGTTTTTTTATAATATGGTCGAAATGTGTTATAAATGTAAGCTTCTTATCTAGCAGCACGCCCAAATCACGAACATTGTCAACTTCTCGTAATTTGACACCATTGATTTGGTATGACAAATTTATAATATTCTTTTTGCGCGTGAATTTTATATGTGTACACTTTTTCGCGTTGAGTAACCATATTGTTTTCGTGACACCACCTTACCAACTTACCAAAGACAACTTATCCAAGTCAGCCTGCAGGAGATTCATATAATCCATGGAATCAATTTCATGCAAAAAACATTAAGATCGTCAGCATATAAAAAAGATTCAACATTATTGAGGTTAACAGAGACATCATTGACGAATATGTTAAATAAGACAGAGCCGAGGTGCGAGCCTTGTGGCACTCCTGATGATATTTTGTAGTTTTTAGATGAATAACCATTAACTACAACGAGGAAAGACCTGTGAATTAGGTAAGAACTGAACCATTCCAGCAAGGCACCATGCACACCATAGGCTGAAAGCTTACGAAAAAGGAGGAAATGAGATACTTTATCAAATTCCTTGCTTAAATCCGTGGAAATAACGTCAATCTGTTTGTAATTGTCCATAGACTTAATCAGTTCTTCGGTGAAGCACTCTAAGTTTGTAGAAGTCGATCTACCCCGCGTAAATCCGTGTTGTTGGTCTGTTAAAAATTGTTTGAAATAGTTTTGAATTAGGGGTGTAATTAATGACTCCATAACTTTACCCATTTGAGGGAGAATTGAAATTGGTCGGTAGTTTCCTATTACATTTTCACCATCAGATTTGTAAATTGGCACAACTTTAGCCACCTTCCAGACTTCGGGGAAAACTCCAGACTTGAGAGGAAAATTAAATATGTAGTGTAGTGGACTAACTAAATTTGATGCACAATTAACCAAAAACATGGCCGGAATCTTGTCATATCCCGCCCCTTTCGACCTATCCAGCTTGGAAAAACTTTGGTAAATCATTTCTTCTGTCAGGTAAATGGAACTGAAAAAATCATTGGAATATGTGATCGGTTGTGACTGTTGCCCAGATTGATTTAACTGTTTTTCACTGTAGACAGAGGAGAAATGCGATGCAAAAAGGTTACATAATATCTTGACCATCAGACGTTGTTACGGAACCATCTGTCATCTCGGCCGGATATGAATTCAGGCTGCCACGTTTCGATTTGACAAAAGACCAAAAGAATTTGGAATTAAGGGTAATATTTTCTTCAATGCGTTTTATATAGGAATTGTAGGCATCCAAAGATAGTTTTTCACACCTTTTCCTACAAATATTCAATTCTATTTTGTCTAACGGATTGTTATGTTTTTTGTATCTAAGTCTTATTTTATTTTTCTCATGCAATGCCTTGATCAAACAAGAGCTAAACCATTTCGGAATTTTTTTGTTAAGTTTATCATAAAATATTGTTAGCATGTCGTCTTCTACCTTTCGTATTCCGAAAAAAACTAGGGACCAGTCAATTTCCACCAGTTTTCGGTTGATCATTTCATAGTCGGACCTAAAAAAGGTTTCGACTAGTGAAGTTACAGTTTTGTGCTAAGTTGTAATATTTTTTTGTTTTTAAAAGTATTTCTAAGGGAGGATGCAGTACATCGATTGCAGACAAAACATCGGTAGCACAGTCCACCTGTACTAATAAATGTGATTGCTCCAAGAACACTAGATCCAGGACAAGCAATATCAATTAGTGTCTGACATAGCGTTGATTGAGTGGCAGAGAATGTATTATTTATTTCGCTCCAGTCTATTTGGCTTAAATTAAAACCACCTAAAATCATTGGATATACATTATTTTCTACGTACTCGAAAATCTTACGAGTATTACAATTTTCAGTAAAACTGTTAAGAATAGCATAGTTACCAGGGGGTGGTAGGTATACCGCGCAAAGTGCGATATTATATTTGGGGTTTGAGTCTATGCTAATTTTGACCCACAAATCCTCGCAGGTACTTTCCCACTCACCTATACGTCTAGCATTATAATTTTTGGCGACTGCAATAAGTACACCTCCTCCCCTCTTACCGTGGTGAAAAGCAGTGGTTTCTCTGTCCCAGCGAAAACGTGTATTGTATCTATCATCAAAAAGTTTAGTACTGAATACGCTCCTGTCTATGCGTGTCTGTGTTAAAATAATTACATCGTATTTGCTACAGCATAGATAACGGTAAAAATTATGCGTTTTTGTTCGCAGTCCACGAGTATTTTGATAGTAAATATTTAATTTAAGCTCGACAAATGAAAATAAAAACCAATGCATGCACACAAAATGAGTAAAATTTAACTAAGTACCTATTTCACTACTCTAATTTAGATAAGGTGTCCATATTTTTAATAACAATATAACCAGCTGTATCGTTTCTTCTGACAAATATTGTCCCATTTCTGACCCAGACGTACTTAAAGCCTTTATCCTTTGCTTTTAGTCTTGTAGCAGCGTGTAAGGCAATGTTTTCAGGTAATGGGTAACATAGGGTTTGAAATAGTAGTTTAGTGTAGGTTTGAAGTAGTATCCGACACTTGGGCTTTACCTCTTACGGTGGACGCCATCATGCGCGTGAGAGCCCTCACGACGGGGGATGCAGTGGCCAGGGGGGGGGTTGTCTTGGCGGTGTCTCTCGACATCGCCAACGCCTTCAACTCCATGCCCTGGAGCTGCATTAGGGAGGCACTCCGGTATCACCGGGTGCCGACCTATCTCCGTCGTATAGTCGGGGACTATCTGACGGACAGGGCCGTCATCTACCCCGGTCGAAACGGAGAGTGGAACCGGCGAGAGATGTCGTGCGGTGTCCCACAGGGTTCGGTTCTGGGGCCGCCCCTGTGGAACATCGGTTACGACTGGGTGCTGCGCGCCGACCTCCCTACCGGCGTCAGCGTAGTTTGCTACGCTGACGACACGCTGGTACTGGCACAAGGGGGGTCGTACGAGGCGGCGGCGGAAACTATGACACGCGGGGTTGCGATAGTCGTTGAGAGGATCCGGCAACTGGGTCTCGAGGTGGCTCTGCACAAGTCCGAGGCCATGCACTTCCATGGTCCTCGGAACAGGCCACCACCGGGATCCTCAGTGATGGTAGGAGGGGTATCCATCGGCGTCGAGTCGACGTTGAAGTACCTAGGACTCGTCCTCGACGGCCGATGGAACTTCGTTGAGCACTTCCGACGTTTGGCTCCCAAACTGGAACGGACCGGGGCTGCCTTCAGGCGGCTCCTGCCGAACCTGGGGGGGCCAAACGCCTCCTGCCGGAGGCTCTACGCGGGGATCGTGAGGTCCATGGCCCTTTACGGGGCCCCGGTGTGGGCGCGTGGTTTGGCGCGGCTTGCCGTCCACCACCTAAACGCGCCCCAAAGGGTGGTTGCCGTAAAGATGGTTCGCGGCTACCGCACGATCTCCCGCGAGGCGGCGAGCCTCCTTGCCGGATTGCTGCCATGGGATCTGGAGGCGATAGTCCTCGCGCGCCTGCACGAATGGCGCGCGGCAGCACTATGCCGGGGGGAAACCCCGCTGCCGCGGCAAGTTGTCGCGCAGCGGACAGACTTCCGGCATGATCTCATGGCGACATGGAGAGAGCGACTGTCGCAACCCCGTGCTGGGCACGCCACTATAGCGGCGATAAGACCCCTCTTTGAGGAGTGGCTTGAGAGACGCCACGGCGTCCTCACCTTCCGCCTGACGCAGGTCCTCACCGGACACGGTGTGTTCGGGAGGTTCCTGCACCGAATCGGGCGGGAGGAAACGCCCGGGTGCTCCCACTGCGAGGATCGACCGGAGGACACGGTGGAGCACACCGTGGAGGTGTGCTCTGCTTGGGCGGAGCACCGCCGTGTCCTCGTAGCGGCGATAGGCGGCGGCGACCTCTCGCGTCCGGCTCTGGTCGAAGCCATGGTCCGGAGCGAGACGGAATGGGATGCCGTCACCACCTTCTGCGAAGCAGTGATGCTAGCGAAGGAGGTGGCGGAGCGGGAGAAGGAAAGAGCAACAGCTTTCCTTCCCGGCCGCCGCGGGAGACGCCCCGGGCGTCGGGGGCTACGTCGTGGCCCCCGACCACCGTAGGCGCGGGCCTGTGGACGGCGAGCAATGGGTAGCTCGCCGTCCGTCCGTCTAACGACGACAGGCCGTGTCGACGGCGCGTTTTGTTCCACGCGCGCCTCAAAGAGCTGTCAGCAGGGTTTGAAATACAATCAGCGATAAATGCCGTTGTCAATATTTTGAAACTGGAGAGATAACACAAGCTTTTAAATTAACAAGAATGTGAAAGATTCCCTACATTTACTTTTAACAAAATGGAACCCATACCTTGTACCAGTAAAATGGGTATCAGGTTCTCGTCACTCGCCATAAAGTATATTGCCTTTATACTGCTATTTCACTTGGAAATTAGTGCAAGCATGATCTATGCCCCAATAGCTACAAATATATTAATGGGACTAGCTGTTACCCGCGACTTCATCCGCGTGAAATTTATTAAGGTTGTATTTCATGAGTTTTAATTTTCTTGCGCGTAAACCTAGTTTTCTCCTAAAATTAAAATAGCCTGATTAACTCCTTATAACATCAAATATCTTCCTGTGAAAATCGCTGTAGCTTTTTTGGAGATTAGCCGGAATTTGTGCCGGCATAGACAGCCAGGAAAAAAATTAAAAATAATTTTTTTTTGTTATACCGTGTATACTTTCATATGCATTTAGTAAAAAACTGTTATTTTGACATTACAAACAGAAACTTTAATTTTATCAATTTGTGCAGATGGACGAGTGACCGCGTTTTCTGCAGGCTTTCCTACTATCCTGCTCTGTAACTAAATAATATAAATAGTCCCACAGTGTCTAATGCCCTCGCATTTCATACAAAATCCCAAAATCCTGATCTATTCACTATTCCGTTTCGTCCCGTTGATGAATAACGTGAAGCTGTAAGAAAAATTGTTACATAAAGATGAAACATTACCCTTTCTAAAGGATACGTTCCAACAGATTCGCTATTGGAATATTTTAAAACATAAACCTCTCATGGAAAAGATACAATCGTAGTTTTTATTAAAATTGAAGCCATAATTAACTAACAGTTCACTTGATGGTAATTATCTACTGCAGTCCATGGACTGCAGTCGATTTCAGACAGAGAAGCGTACAAAGACTTTGTCACCGCTGCTAAGACAGAAAGCCCTTCAGCTTGTAATTATACTGGATCTCTACACCCTTCAGAACCGAAAATAACAGCACAAGGTCTGCTAATAGGCGGTAGTTATAGGTACGACTCCTGTCACCCTGTTGAAAGTAGATGGATCACTGAATAGATGGATTTAAGTGTGGTCTCTTGAGTTAAATACAAGAGACAATGCGTATTGGCGGACTCACGCGTAGTCGAAACATTTTAATTTTTTATTTTCACAGATATCTCAGGCAGACCACGTGGTAAATTAGCATTTAACATTGCAATTAACAATTTCATTGGTGATATTTATAGCGAGCGCTTGACCACTTAGTTAGAAAATAACTGATTAGTTATATAAACCGGTACGCGACTGTGGGGTTAAAGCAGTTTTTTTTAAGTTTTAAATTATGACTTATAAATCCTAGGCAATGAAAAAGTCTGAAGATGCTTTACGACATCGGGTGAGTGCAGGCTGTTAGGTAATAAATATTTGTTCGTTTTAAGACTGTTTCCAAAAGTTTTATAGTCGGGACGTTGAGTGATTTAAATGGCCACAGCAACCACTTACTATCAGGTGGACTGTGTGCTCGTTTGTCACGCTTATATTATAAAGAAGTTATATTAGAGGGCCACCCTTAATTCCTTTTATAGTAATAAATATCGTATACTAGCTGGTACCAGGCGCATGGTTGCCGCAGAAGATATACATGTAAAAATTTCGTTTTTCATTTGGAAGGGTTATATTGTAAAATTAGGAATTATATAATAGAACTTTCAAATAAATTTGTTTTGTGTGAACGATACGTGTGCCACCAATTGTAATTTTTTATTTTTTAAAAACGTTACCCCCACACTAGGATTTTCTCCTGTATCGTGGAGGCAGTTTACAAACACAAATTGCACAAGGACAAACATCCAGACCCGGAACAATTATTTGTAGGCCATACAAATACTTGTTCCGTGCGGGATTCGAACCCGCGGCCCCCAGCGCAGCAACTCATTGCTAAGCCACTGCGCCACGGAGCCGTCAAAAAAATTTGTATCATGCCTATAACATTAGCGCTAGTGCAAGCAATAATTTGACAAAGTTTTAGTGCAATCTGATGAACGGTATGGCGGCGCATAAAATGCGAACAAACAAACATTAATTTCTATATATTTGATTATTATGTTACGAAAATTTAAAAGTATGATAAACATTTTTTACGGGATTCATTATAATATTAGTATTTATTTAATATGCTGAAACCAGGGCCATTGCAAGCACTCACACCAGTAGTTTATCTAACGACACTGGAGTCAGACACTATGTGCCTCAAAACGTGATTGACAAAAGGCCTCAAAATTTGTTAAAATATTTGACTTGAAAGTCTAAACTTTCAACTCAAATATTAAACACAATACAACAACTTACCAATGGATGTTAAGGTTATACAAGCATTGCAAGAAGACAACTAAATTAACTGCCATTTACCATTCCATTAAACTTATTCAATGAGTTCCACATTAAGTTAAAAACATTCAGTAATCACCGATTTCGCGATTACGGCAAGCCACACGAATCCATTAAAAGGGATATCGTGTTACATTCCATTTGCACAGTAAACTAGATTTCATTTGCTTTTGCCAAAATCTACAGTATCTACACAATTTAAATATCTCAATTCTGTACACTACGTGAATATTATTTATGAAACCAATTTTTAATAATAGTCGAACAGCTATAATTCTTTCAATTTGTTTAAGGGTACATTAATATTAATATGTACTCGTATTAATCCCAATATTTATCATCAAGCTTTACTTAATTTATTGACTGAATAATGTTTACAAATGAGCACAGAGTCTAAAGCTGGTAAGTGGCAGCTGTGACCCACTGACATCTACATCTATCCTCGTTTAAAAATTCCAGTAAAATGGGTGTCCGGTTTTCTACACTCACCATACGAAAGACAGCAGAATTAAGCTGCTATTTTACACTGGTATTCTGTGAGAGCGTGGTCCTTGCCCTTTCTTTCTCTTTATTTTCAGGGGTCACAAGGCAATTGCACTTTGAATTCTATGGGTCACAACATCAACTTACATCAGGTGGACTGTGTTAGCTTGTCACCCTTATTTTATAGTAAAAGTTAAAGTAAAAAAAATTGAAAAATCCAATGACTGGTGTAAACTTTGTAATCGGAAAAGGATTAAATATTTTATGTAGAACCCTGACATAAAAGGAAGTAAGCAAAGAGAGATAAAAAATTTAAAAAAAACATTTTTTTACTCGATTTCAGTCATATTAACAACAAATTATGACTTTTCGAAGTCCTTCCCACCTTTGTGTATCTATTTGCAACAAAATCAAGAAAATCCTCTAGGGTTGCTTTTCCCTGCCCTGAAATGATTTCCAAATTTTCAGTAGAATGATTTTGTGACTAAATAAAATTTCCCCGAAAAAGCCGTTTCAGGGAAAAATGCGCTAAAACTCATTTTAACGAGTGAAAAATGTTTACAGAAAACAGTATCTAAATCAGTCAAACTGTTTTGGAGATAAATGGGAACATTCGTTTGCACACAAACACAACCTCTTACCTTACCTTCTCAGTTCAGTCGTGGATAAATAGAATCAAAAACTTTCAATTTGATAACACGGTAACAGATGTAAATTAAAAATGAAGTCGTAAAGAGCTTCACGATCCTAGCCAGACGCGGATGAAAGCCCGTTGCAAGCTGCATCGTGCCAGATTTGTTAACTTCACTAGAATTAATTACAACTCTGTGTAGCGCGTTAAAATGTATTAGATTTTACATTTTGTATTATTAAACATAATTTACTATAGTTTTCTATTAAATGTAAAATAATTTAAAGAAACAATGGTTCGACAATTTCATTTCGAGTAAAACTCCATTTATAGTATGTATGCGTACATATTTTATGTTAATTAACATGACATTTTTATTATTTAGTTATTTTAACAGTTTTTTTTATATGTATACCTACTTTAATTTTTTTCTATTTCTGCCAATATAGGTAGAGAATGAAATAAAGCTTTAAGTCAGCCCATTGCATTGTAACCCTTGAATTAAGACGTCTTGTATAAAGATTAATTAAATAAATAATTCGCTCTCACATTCCATTTGTTACATTATCTTTCTTGTAGACAAATATATCATTATAATATATACATCATTATATCAACATCAACATTATAACAAATATATACATCATTATAACAAATATATACATCATTATAACAAAAACGAAAGAAAGAAGCGAAAGAGATTTGTTCTCTCTGGCTACCCTGTGCGTTGTTATAACAAAAACAAAACGAAATATATAAGGAAGGTACAAAGGCGGTCTTGCCACTCCGGAAGATATTTCTTCCAGACAACTTTACTAGGCAAGGAACTGTTGTTCACATCGAATGGCGAACATAAATTATACAATTTAGTTAGAAAAACACAAGATGATGACAGTTGAAGACAGTAAATGATAGATAGAGAGGACGAGAAGTTTGACGAGAAATAGAGTTCCAAGCTTTGAGTACATTTTTGTTTTTATCCTATTTCATCAGCTCGTGGAGGGCCTCTGACGCTATAGGGAAGATTCGCATTTAATTAGTTATATGCACAGGTCGCTGGCCGTTTCGTGGGACGAGGAAGAATATTCACTATCCCATATCGCATCGTTACCGTCCCAACACAGGAAAATAAGCGAGAACTTTGGTAGCAGCGCATTCTTAATAACAACTGTCTGCCAACCGAGCCAACTGTTGAAAATAGTCCCCCTATGAGGAAAACTATGGGGAGGCTTATGTTCAGCAGTGGACATTTGACAGGCTGTAATAGTTACAGGCCAGCTTCAAAAGCCAAAGCTCATAAAATTTTCGAGAATACTATTTTTGATAACATGTGAAGTAGAATAGAATAACATTGTAGTACTTAGTACAATGTTACGTTAGTTTGTTATAGCGGTTTGTCTTAACGGAGACTTGTTATCTGCACACAATAGGATTACAGTGGCCGAGTGTATGCGCAAGCATAGATGTACTCGCTATTCCCCCACTATCATACTCCGATGGAACGGCAAACCGACACGTACGAAGAGAAATCACGCTCAGGCCTAACGGTTTTACATGCTTTCTAATTCACGGGGATAAAACACAGCTAACTTCCTGACTCGGGGCTGCTGCTAACAATTCCTTGAAAGGAAAACTCACTTTTTTTATTTACTGATTTTTGGTCTGGCCGGGATTCGTCATTCGCGTTAACGACCACTATACCAAGACATTCAACGATGTCAGCGGCCTGAATGTGTGGGTGAATGACTTTCTGAGTGAACGATCTCTCCGGGTTATCCTCGATGGCTGTTCATCCGATACTGTGGCTACTAACGCCGGAGTTCCTCAGGGGTCCGTTCTCTCGGCAACTCTCTTCCTGCTGCATATAAATGATCTGCTCATTCCCGGTATTTAAACACACGACAGCACAGTTGTGGATACATACCAACTAAATGCCCGGGTGAGTCGGGATCAAATCCAGTCAGAAAGAGTCTCTCACAAGCACAAGCACTCAAACGTCTCTTTTAAGTAAGTCTCTCATAAGTTGCCCAATAGACTAGCGTGCCAAACCCTGTCAAATGCCTTCGAAACATCGAGGGAAACAGCAAATCCTTCACCAATGTTCTCGAGAACTTCGCCTCATATGTGAGTGGCATACGCTAGAAGGTCCCCAGTTGATCGATTTCGACTCAGGCGTAAAGTTGCTAGTCTCTCGGTATTCTATAGGATGAATTTCGGTGAGTGTGCGCAGGAATTACACGCTTTAATTTCTCCCTCTTCTTTTCACCATCGGACAACCAGGCGGTCGGCGGGTCTTCAACATTTTTTGCCGATATTCCACGCATTAGAACCAAAAGGTTTGCTTCGTCTTTTTTAATGCGTACAGCAAAGGAGTGGAATAATTTGCTGGCGTCTATCTTCCCGTCCGAATACAATCTGGGCGTGTTCAAGGCAAGAGCGAATAGGCATTTCTTACGCTAAGACAGTGCAATTTACCATCTAGGGCTGCATCACCACTTACCACCAGAGATTGTGGTCAAGCACTGGCTTATAATAAGTAATATATAGCACCAAATACAGAACATGAGTCAAATAATACAGGAGGTGCTGTTGACAGCATATCTTGTATTCATCATCATTACAGCCCTTCACAAGTCCACTGCTGAACATAGGCCTCCCCCAAAGAATGCCACAAAGCACGGTCCTGAGCCACCTGCATCCATCGACTTCCTGCATATCTTACCAGGTCGTCACTCCATCTAGTGGGGGGACGCCCTACACTTCGCCTGCCGGTACGAGGCTGCTACTCGAGAACCCTTCTTCCCCATCGGTTGTCGGTTCTTCGATCTATATGGCCGGCCCATTGCCACTTCAGCTTACTAATCCGTTGGGCTATGTCGGTCACTCTGGTTCTACTGCGGATATCCTCATTTCTGAGTTTATCACGCAGAGAAACTCCGACCATAGCCCTCTCCATAGCTCGCTGAGCGACCTTGAGCTTCCTCATCCGGCCAGCAGTGAAGGACCACGTCTTAGTTCCGTATGTCATCACTGGCAACACGCACTGGGTGTACAGTCTCGTTTTCAAGTTTTGAGGTATACCTGACGAGAAGATGTGCCGTAATTTCCCGAACGCTGCCCAACCGAGTTGAATCCGTCGATTGACCTCTCGGTCGAAGTTGGACTTACCTAGTCGGACTATTTGTCCCAGGTAAACATACTCGTCAACAACTTCGAGCTTAGTGTTCCCAACAACTACCGGCATAGGTGTGACATGGACATTAAACATGATCTTTGTTTTGTCCATGTTCATCTTAAGACCTATCCGTTGGGAAACACTATTGAGGTCATTGAGCATAGTGTTTAGGTCCTCCAACGATTCTGCCATAAGGACTATATCGTCGGCAAATCGAAGGTGAGTGATGTACTCGCCATTGATGTTGATACCGTATCCTTTCCAGTCCAGAAGCTTGAAAACATCTTCCAATGCAGCGGTGAAGAGTTTCGGGGATATGATGTCACCCTGTCTTACACCTCTCTGCAATTGGATAGGTTTCGTACTCTGGTTCTGTACTCGGATAGCCATCGTAGCCCTACTGTACAAGTACTTCAACACTTCGATATACCGACAGTCAACTTGGCATCGCTGAAGGGACTGCAGCACCGCCCAAATTTCGACGGAATCAAAGGCTTTCTCATAGTCCACATACGCCAGACATAGTGGCAAATTGTACTCCTCGGACTTCTGTGCAATTTGCCGAAGGGTATGTATGTGGTCTATGGTGCTAAAGCCTTTTCGGAAACCGGCTTGTTCGGGAGGCTGGAAATCGTCAAATCTGCGCGCGAGACGATTCGTAATGACTCTCGAAAACAGCACGTAGACGCGGCTCAGAAGGGAAATCGGTCTGTAGTTCTTCAAGAGAGCGTTGTCGCCTTTCTTGAAGAACAAGACCACCGCACTTCTGCTCCATGCCTCCGGTGTAATGCCACCATGGAGGACCGAATTAAAGAGCTTCTGAAGGACTTCAAGTACCGGTTTTCCACCCGCTTACAGAAGCTCCGCTGTAATTCCATCCTGGCCTGGGGCCTTGCCGTTTTTAAGGTGCTGGAGAGCCATTCTAATCTCGCTCAGATTGACGTCCGGGATATCATCGGAATAATGTCGGATAAGACTCGCTCTTGGATCGTTACTCACACTTGCGTGTGGCTCCAACGATGACGTGTACAGCTGCCCATAGAACCTCTCAATCTCACTCAGAATCTACATATTATACATACATATACATATATACATACATATACACACATATATACATACATATATATTCCTTGAAAGCTACAATCGATATCCGCTGATAATAGATTCTTTATAAGATTTTTCGACGTTTTGTAGGAGTTTTATAGTACTCGTCTAAGAATATCGTAAATTCCTATTATGTATCGTAAAATATTCTAGATTCATGCTGGCCTTGCAATGAAACAATAATATTTATCCGAAACGAGACATTCCATGCAACATTGTATTGTGGCTATAAAATAATTTTAGGAATAGTGATTTAATATTGTTTATAATATTCTTTACAAGCAAATTAAACGCCCACGATGGAACTTAGGTCGCCGATGTGATCAACTTCCAAGCTATTTCTTAAATTTTCGTACTTATTTGTGTAAAATATTTTCAAGTAAATAATGTTTTTTTATGAAAATAGTTCCACTGGGTTTCTTGCTGGTTCTTCCCAGGACAGAATTTTTCTAAGCAGTATAAAACCTTAAATGAGTTTCAATAAGTATTATTGTAATCCACATTGAATAAAAGTAATTATATTCTATTCTATTCTAATCATGGGCATTGCATCAATCATTGTGCTTTGCAAGCCTATTGGTGATCGAAAATATAGGTATTTCGGGCGTAAGCGAGATGGTAACTGCCACTTGTCTCAAGCTATTGTTTATAATGATAATATACTCGAAGTTTATTATCTTTATTAATTCTTCTGTCCGTGTGACTGAACTCTTCCTTAACGGCTGGACCGACTTAGATGAAATTTTGTGTGTGTGTGATTAAGTTGATTGGAGAATGTTTTAAATTCACAATTGAACCCGGTAGGTGGCGCTGTTGTCTAAGATCCAGAAATCACCCGTGCGAAGCCGGGGTGGAGCGCTAGTATAATATAAAACATTACTCGTATGTGTTAAACCGTGTGATATCACCAGCCCTGATGATGGGATCGATGTGATCGAAGTACTAAATATTTTGCAGCTTTTAACTAGCTCTTCACCGCCGATAATTTTACATCTTCCTACTACGAGATGGCATACCGCGACTTTAAAAATACGGGAGGTCTTCCTAGCCTTCTATAAAACCGTTTCTTGTGACACACATGGGAGGAAATATGTTGATGGATTCTTCCAAGCTACCACCATCACACAATTGCTGAGGATAATATTAAATATTTTATTTAAAGAGTTCTAAGTTCCTTATTTGTGCTGATTATAACTCAGTGCCTGATTACATTATCACCTGAAGGTAAACGGTAAAGGTCAAGGTAGTAAATTGCACTAACTTAGCTTCACAAAAGCCAATCCTCTTTTTCGTTAATGACATCTAAATTGTAATCGGAAGGAAAGGTAGACGCTGGGAAATAATTTCATTCCGTAGCGTTGAACGCATACTTTGCAGTCGAAGCATACCGCTTGGTCCAAATGCGTGGAATATTAACTACAAAAATGCGGAGATCCGCTTAGAAGGTTTTATAATCACGAGCATACTCACATACCATATTTAATGATTACTATTAAGAAAAATGGTTTAATTTAAACTTTTTTACTGCTATAATTCGGTTCTAGCACGAATGGCTAGGCTTGACCGGAGAAGGACCAAACTCTAACCATAATATCTGGCTTAAATGTAAGCTTAATGCTGCTGTGTTTTCTATGCTGAGTGTAGAGAATCAAATACCCCTTTTTGATGGAAACGAAGTATTCCATCTTAGTCCTCAGCGGTGGGAATGCATCTACATTTTGATTCTTAATCGAGAATAGATTTAGATGTCTATGGGCCACAGCATCAACTTACTATCAGGTGGACTGTATGCTCGTTTGTAACCCTTAATCAAAAATAAGAAATTTGTACAACCGACTTCAACATAAATAAAATGAGAATATTATCAATGTAGTCGAAGTAAATTAAACGCATTATTAAGGATAGCTCAAAAGCTACTGGTGAGAATTTCATCGAATTTATATATGACCGCTTGAGAAGCACCAGCTTTCAAATAAAAAAAAATGAATCATCAAAGTCCTTTTTTTTAAGTCAGCTGAAAAACTATTAGCAATTTATCTTAACAAAAACCTCTGGATCTATGTTCTTTTTCTTTTAACTTCAAATTCAAAGTCGAACTTAGTTTTTAATTTACTATTTACGTGGCTTGCACAGTGCAGTTAAATTATAGCTGCGTCACGAATGGCTGACCCATCAACCAGTGAAGGCGCAACCAGCGTAAATAACATCTTTCACTTCCTTAGTCATTCACGAAAAACTACCTTAGGGTTTTAATGTGAGAGAAGAAATAGTTTTGCCATAATAAAAACACATTTGGCTAATTACATCTGGTGACGTCACAGCTAACGTAAGTGTAGTCTAAAACGTAGAAAAGTGTCACATACAGAATGCTCAATTCAAATCATATGTCAAGAACCCTTGATGAACTTTATTGAAGTAATATGTATTTCATATATTAATACGTAAACTATATTCTTTAGAAAAATCTCTAAATAAAATAATTGTCGCTTAGTAAATATACTACGTTAAAAATAAATTGAAATTCCAGGATCGAAAGCAAGTATTTGTTAAATTAAATCTGGTTAATAAAACCAACCGTTGTCTAATACCAATGTCTTATCTGTCGAATCTTTAAAGTGATCCATTTTATCGTGCACAAGGAATTTACGAAAAGATTTAACAGTTATAACCGCTTTCTATTCACCCAAACTTTTTGCATGTAATAAGGCAAACCATTTTTTTACTCAAGGGTACAATAAAGTGTTTATTTGCTGATTTGCTGCAGCATCCACATTCCATCTACCTGCGCTGCAGATAGTTAATATAAAATTTCATTTATACGAGTATATATACTCTATATGTGTGATGAATAATATATAATCTATTATAATACAACCCATAGATAGTTAGTTTATAAAAAACATAAACAAACACTCGCCTGTCACACAGAGGGGTAGGCAAAGACTACGGACTTCCATTTGGCGCGATCCTGACACACCTCTCTCGCCTCCTTTACATCCATATATCTACGCATACACGCTCGTCGGTTAAGGTTTATAGGTGTATAATTAGGAGTATAATCTGGCCCATTTTTAATGTATTGCCGATTTGGTCGATAAAACTTCGTCTAGGGCGTTCCTTCCCGAGTTATAAACTCTAAATAAATAAGTAAATAAGTTTATAATATGTTCAATTCAAATATATTAGGTTTTTTTTATAGGATAGGTTGACAAATGAGCAAGTCCAACTGATGGTAAGTGGTTGCTGTGGCCCACAGACATCTACATCTTTCCTCGTTTGCGAATGAAAATGCAAATTCGTTGTCACCCGTGAGGACTAAGATGGAATGCCTCTTTTCCAGTAAAAAGGGTCTCCGGACCTCTACACTCACCATACTAATCACATCAGTGTTAAGCTGCCATTTTACGCTGGTACTCTGTGAGAGTGTGGTCCTTCCCCGGTTGAGCCGACCCATTCGTGCTACAACAATATTACTAATATAGGTGCAGCATGGCTCTACCACGTATAGCGTGGCTCTACCACGTATAGCATGGCTCTACCACGTATAATGTATAATGTATGTTCGTTACGAAAATTTCAAAAAATTAAATATCTATAATAAATTTTATTTTTGATGTTTTTATCTTTTCTTGGTGTATAATAAAGAGTATTGTATTGTTTCTTAACGGGCATGCAACCAAATTGTACCTACTGTATTTGTATCAGAAATATACTTGTAACAGTTCTAAGGACCTTTGTTTTATCTCCCTTGTTTTGTTCAGAGCACCATCAGATTCACTGAATTTGGCACCGTAAAAAAAGCTTCCAACGAAATACTTGATTTAGTAAATAATAAAAGTAAATTGATTATTCAAACTTTTACATGAGCGTTCGAGGCGTGCACTTTTGAATTTACCAAATTAATCCTATTTTTTATTATTGTGTTGATTTAATAAAACAAAAACGAAAAGGTACAGGCTTTTATCCATCTAAAAGTTACAGGCTAAGCGAAGGCCCTATCTTATTTCTAAGTACAAAAATATCCTCCTTTCAAATGGGTTTTGGCGGTCTTCACATGTTCTCTTCACCAAAAGCACTATGTAAATCAGCACTTAAAGTTTCAATTAACAGTTTATTTGGTGTCGACGTGGTTCGAAGTTAAGTTGCTCCCGTACTAAACCCTTGAGCTACTACGGCTCTCATTAAAACGAAAACTACAATATTAACCACGTCATCACTTTAACAGAAGTGACATCTTTCACTTTTAACGGACATATTTGTTTTCGTGCCAAATTCATAAAAACACACTGATAGATTTTTCTTTGAATTTTTTAACTACTTTATTAATGATGTTCTCCAGACTGAATTTAGTCACGGTGGCCAGCCTCAATGCAGACATTGGCAACTCCTTGGCACAGTGGCTTAGCATCGACTTCCGGTGCTGAGGGCCGAGTGCTTGAATTTCTCACAGAACAAGTATTTACATAATATATTGCCTACAAATAACTGTTCCGGATCTGGATGTTCGTCCTTGTGTAATTTACGTTTAAAAACCATGATACAGAAGAAAATTCTATTGTGGACGTAACTTTTTCTTGAATGAAGAAAAAAACGATCTACGTACTGGTGGCTATTTCCTCACTCTCATAGTGCAAAAGCAAACCGAAACGAACAAAGAGAGATTGAGCGCAGCACCAACGGCCTTACGTGCTTTCCAAGGCACGAAGGCGGGACACGGTTAACTTCGTGACACTGGGCTACTGCTAACTATTTCTCAAAAGAAAATTTTAATAAATAATCTTGACACGACCCGTGACTTGAATTCGGGACTTTTTGATCAATTGTCGCGTTTGCGACCATTGGACCAACGAGGTAGTCAGCTTTATGTCTTAACTATTAAGCCCATATTTGACTATCATTCTTCCCGATGGTAAGTAGTGATGTAGCCGAAAATAATAAAGCGCATTGACTTAGCTTAATAAATCCCTATTCATTCATATCTTGAAAACACGTAACCGGATGGAAGGACAGATGCCGGTAAATTATTCCACTCCATTGCTGTACGCATTACGGACGATGAAGCAAACTTATAAATATATTTTGTCACTTCATATGTTAAACATTTTTTTTCTATTTTTTGTTTTAGTTTTTGTATTGTTTTTGTCACAAAGTGGTGATGTACCTTATGAAAATACTAGAAAAATAGCACGAGATTATTAAACCAGTTACTTGACTCTAAAGAATCAGTCATGTCTTCATAAGGAAACATCTGCGCTTTTTAAACAATGTTCCAGGCAATGTGCTGAACCTATCTACCAAAAAGTTTTAAATTTTTGATAAGCAAAAAAATTTTAATATAAATTATGAAACTACTAAAGAGTACATAATTCATTATAACCCCTAGGGATAAACTGATCGATGACAATGCTGTACTATTTAGTACTTCATATTTAAGATGTAATTTTAATTATGGACATATTATGATTGTTATGAGTTTATATTGACATTGCATTATAAACTGATATGACAAAATATTTCATTGTATAATTATTAATACTTTATTATTTTAATTGGCTTTATTACAGTTTTAATTTCTTGACACGGGCTGCTAAAAGCTTCTAGATTTTATATTATTATTATTTTATATTTAATTAATTTATGATTATTAATTTTTGTTGTTATGGATGGATACAATTTTTGAAAAAAAATTTTGCATGTAAAATTTAACCTTGTGTGCGTATTGTATTTTTTGTAAGCCACAAGTTTTTAAAATAAATAAATAAATTAATTAAGAATTTCGTATTTATTTTTCATATTCTCTGTGGGTTTCTTCCAGAACTTTTCTAATCCACTTGTAAGAACATAAATTACTTTCAATAAGTATACTTGCAAGCTAGGTATATTGAATAATCATTATCCATCCCGTTATGTTTGTGTATTCTCAATATATTGAAGTAAATATCCCTAATGGGAGAGGGGTCCTTTTCAATAAAGTTTTGTAATACAAACTTAATTGAAAGGGTCTAAAAGGATCATATTATGTAAATTTGAATTATTGAATAAAGGATTAAACAAAAGATAAAACTATTTGATTCGAATCTGTAACATGACGGAAACAAAGGTTTGGTGACCAGCTGAGCGTGTAGTGGATGTGTTTGACGGAGATGATCGTCATGAAATAGCAAAGAATTGGATATTCTGCTGGCGTCTGGCGTCGCCTTTTGTTTCCAATTATAATCCGGGAGTCTTTAAGGCAAGAGTGAATAGGCTTTTGTTACGCTAATAGAATGCGATTTAAGATCATGGGATTCATCACCACATAGGTTGAATTATAGTCATGCAAAAGCGTATTAGTAAGTAAGAAAACTAGAATTCTGTTTTAGATAATCATGCGAGGTATTAACTAAAAGCTCATCAATATTGTCATCGCACCCGTCCAAAACACTGCTGATTATGAAGTGTAGGTTATACGTGGTAGAGCCATGCTGCAGCTATATTAGTAGTATAGTTGTAGCACGAATGAGTCGGCTCGACCGGGGAAGGTCCACGCTCTCACAGAATACCAGCGTAAAATAGCAGCTTAACACTGCTGTGTTTCGTATGGTGAGTATAGAGAACCGGAGACGATTTTTTACTGGAAAAGAGGAATTCTATCTTAGTCCTCATGGGTGACAAGGCATCTGCATTTTGATTCTTTGTTGAGGATAGATGTAGTTGTCTATTTTTTTTTTGTAGTGGATGTGTTTGACGGAGATGATCGTCATGAAATAGCAAAGAAATGGATATTCTGCTGGCGTCTGGCGTCGCCTTTTGTTTCCAATTATAATCCGGGAGTCTTTAAGGCAAGAGTGAATAGGCTTTTGTTACGCTAATAGAATGCGATTTAAGATCATGGGATTCATCACCACATAGGTTGAATTATAGTCATGCAAAAGCGTATTAGTAAGTAAGAAAACTAGAATTCTGTTTTAGATAATCATGCGAGGTATTAACTAAAAGCTCATCAATATTGTCATCGCACCCGTCCAAAACACTGCTGATTATGAAGTGTAGGTTATACGTGGTAGAGCCATGCTGCAGCTATATTAGTAGTATAGTTGTAGCACGAATGAGTCGGCTCGACCGGGGAAGGTCCACGCTCTCACAGAATACCAGCGTAAAATAGCAGCTTAACACTGCTGTGTTTCGTATGGTGAGTATAGAGAACCGGAGACGATTTTTTACTGGAAAAGAGGAATTCTATCTTAGTCCTCATGGGTGACAAGGCATCTGCATTTTGATTCTTTGTTGAGGATAGATGTAGTTGTCTATGAGCCACAGCAACCACTTACCATCAGGTGGACTGTGTGCTCGTTTGTCACCCTATCCTATAAAAAAAAGATTATGTAGTAGACCTAAGAATGACACAAAATACGGTTAAGAACCACCTGTAACCATCGACTTCCTGCATGTCTTACTGGGTTGTTACTTCATATATAGAAGGGGCCGTCCTACATTACGCTTACCAGTACGAAGATCTACTCGCGAACCTTTCGTCGACATCTTTTGTTGGTTTTTTGAGGTATATGGCCACCTTATAGACACTTCATCTTACAGATCTCTTTTGGTACGTCCGTTACTCTAGTACTACTGCGGATATGTTCATTACGGATTAGGGATTATATTTTAAAATTTATTATACAACTAGCTCGCGAAGCACACGTTGTTCTGCCCTTTCCAACGAACCTTCCTATAAAAATCCTTAAATTCGCAATAAAAAAAAATTTTATCGAGATAAAAACTATCCTATCTCTCAAGTTGGACCAAAATGCACACTGTGCAAAATTTCATTGAAATCAGTTCAGTAGTTTAGGAGTCCATCGCGGACAAACAACGTGACACGTAATTTTTATATACAAAGATTATTTAGTTTTTAATTTAATATTTCGCCGAATAAATATTAAAAATTTGTTGTCCACTTCAACCTTCAAAGTCCACATCTCAAGAAGTATTAATTCACCCATTACAGCGTCTAAAAGATCATTGTTGAACGTAGGCCTCTCCCATAGATTTGCTCATAGGAAGGATTTTGCCACAAGTTAGCTACGGTAGTTTTTTATTGTTTTGACTTGAAAAAGTCCTAATAGGAAGATGCTGCTGTCCATCCTCTATTTATGTTTCTCTCTGTAACCTCTTACGACACTCACTGGCAGAAACGGTGTGGCCCTATCCGTATCCGTGCCACACCGTTTCTGCGAAAAGCATTAGCAAAATTTTATTATCAAATATTTTTTCGTACAATCCTTGAATATTATAATACAAGGAACTAGAAGTATCTATAGTCAGGTTTTTGTTAATTTAAAAATTTAACAGCACTTCCTCAATTAACTACTTCAAAAATAAAATACTACACAATTTGCTTGGCAAGTAATAAATAAGCATTTGAGAAATATTGCTTACTCAAAGTCAGCGTTAACGTGTTAATTTATTAGTTATTGGTTTTAATTGGAAATTTGACGCCGTTTCCATTTGAGACGAACAACATTTTAAATTCCGGCATTCTGTATAAAAAATTAATAGGTACTCTATTGGGCATTTCTTATTTATTCTTCTTCATATTCAAAAGCTCAAATCAGTACAGCGCTAATTATTGGTCACTCCTGTTGTAGGGGAAGATTTACCATAGATGTGACGTTAACGGATTAAAGTCGCAAGGTCCCGCTAGCCTAAATCTAGTCGCCTAACGAAATGCGGCGATAGTTTCTCTTACGATAGTTGTTTTAACATGTGTTTATGTATTACCGTTAGTCTATAAAGATCCACTGCTGAACATAAGCCTCTACAATAGATTTCCTCATTGGAGAGATTTTGCCTTAGTTGACACACTTTACAGGTGAGTTGGCAAACGTGGTTTTCTTCTATTTTTGTTAGCCATCAAGAAGATGCTGCTATTAATTTTCTATTAGAAAAAAAAATAAAGAATCAGTATGCAAACATTCTAATAAATATTGTAACCACTGAATAAATAGGGTCACCGAATTTCTCAACACTCATAAAAATACAACAGTAATATGTTCCTATTTTACGTAGTTCTTCCTCGACCGAATTGACTTATACCTGCTGCCACCGTAATATGTCTACAACTTAGAATATACGTAAGCAAGATATGCATGTGTAAACTCTAAGAGCTACACTGTTGGTCTCCCACAACAAATGGTAAAATAAAAAAATGTACAACAGACTTCAATAAAAATAAAATGAGAACATCATCAATGTGGTATGTAGTCGAACTCAATAAAATAACCTTTAAGTATGGATGTCTTTTCTGCCGACTTCAAAAAGGAGACGGTACTCAATTCGACTGTATACTTTTTTAATGTGTGTTACCTCATAACTTTTTTACTGGGTGAACCGATTTCGATGCTTCTTTTTTTATTTGCAAGCTGGTAATTCACATGTGGTCTCATATGAATTTGATCAAGTTCAGATCAATAGCTAGTTATGGTTACACCAGCACCACCCATAATACAGATAAAACGTCCATCAGCATAAATACACAAATGCTGAGTATGTAGTAATTTAAGTAGACTGTAAGCTTAGGATTAAGAATTGTAAAAGACAATGACCAGAATAAATTCGCATCTCTCTCTGTGAACACGTAGTTTGTATTTAGTTTTAAAAAAGCTCTCGGCAGCTCCCGCAACTTGACTGGCGCAGCCGGTAGGATCACCGGAAAAGCTGTGCCATCGTTCGTGAATATCGCGTATATAATTTTACTCATTTTTACGTATCGGCGGACGATCCATACAGCGTGGTGATCCATCGAACCAAAACAAATTCGTCGAGAATAAGGAGCCGTGAAGCTAATGATGGGCACTGCGGGCTGGTGAGTACGACTCTTCACCTCCTTCATATCCCTTAGCAAACTTGGAATTAGACATTTTCCATTTTGACTGTTATTTGGGTTTCAAATACTAATGTTACGTAAATTTTATAAAGTATTAAGTGTAATAAATATTACTTAAATAAAAATTAAAATAATATTAATTTAATTGTAATACGTACATAATAATAAGCCCCATATCACTCAATAAAGTTATTGAGTATATTATATTAAGTATTATACATTATATTAAGTTCTTATTGTGTCTACATGTGTTTGTTAACTTAAAGATTACTCGACACGTTAATATATAATAGATTATTACTTATACTCGAATTTTCCTTACAACATTTGTGGAACTGGTAGGGTTATAATAAATATTTTATATTATTTTTTATTTTTGTGTAGAACCAGTGAATAAATTATTAAAAATGTCGGAAATCAAACTTATCCCTAACGAATTAACTAAAATAATACCAACATTTAGCGGCGATAAGCGCCATTTAAATTTATTTTTGCGTAAATTTGAATATATAATAAGTAACTTTAAATCATCCGATGTGCAAAATGAATATATAATGCAAATCATTACTAGTCGTCTTACGGGCGAGGCTGCGTCGCTTATCAGTGAACGGGAAGATATAGAGACGTGGGCCGAATTCAAGGAATTGTTTTTAACTCACTTCGACGACCCACGTAGCGAGGAATGTTTAGCCATAGAATTAGAAACTTTAAAGAAACACCAAAATGAAAATTATACAGATTTTTGTGGTCGTATACAATCCGTTAAATCAGTGCTATTATCGAAGGTTAATCAAATTGTGTGTAGTGCCGTGTAGTGGCGGTCAAGAATATCCACTACCCCATATCCTCCCGTGGGTATCGTAAAAGGCGACAAAGGGAAACAGCCAGGAGATGGGCAGCAGCATCTTCCTGATAATAGCCAAATTACAATAAAAAAACTGCGGTTGCCAACCCGCTCGCCAAGCGTGGCAACTATGGCAAATACCCCCCAATGATGAGAGCAACAAAAAAACGGCCCCCAGTCCCCGGCGGCCCCGCTATTCCTGGCTACGGTGGCGACCATGGTAACGGCGGGGCAGGGGGTGCTAAGAATCTCCGGTGGAGGTTCGGTTGCCACCTTAGATGACTCGACCTGGCAACGTACAACGCACGCACCCTGAGGACTGACGAGAAGATCGTGGAGCTGGAAGAAGAGATAGACAAGTTGCGCCGGCATATTATAGGATTATCCGAAGTCCGAAGAGAGGGGGAGGACACGGTAATCCTCGAATCCGGCAACTTGCTCTATCACCGGGAGGGCGACCATCTGTCCCAAGGAGGTGTCGGATTTATCGTCCACAAGTCTCTCGTTAACAACGTTGTAAAAATCGGGAGTGTGTCGACGAGGGTTGCGTACCTTATACTCAGAATCACCAAACGGTATTCGCTGAAGGTCATACAGGTTTACGCACCAACCTCGGCACACCCCGATGAGGAGGTGGAGGAAAAGTATGAGGATATCTCTAGAGCCATGCATTCCTCCAAAACCCAATATACGGTGTTAATGGGAGACTTCAATGCAAAACTAGGCACAAGAGAGAACGGTGAGCTGAAAGTAGGGAAATTTGGAATAGGGCAACGGAACCCAAGGGGCCAGCAGCTGGCCGACTTCATGGAGAAAGAGGGACTCTTTATGATGAACTCTTTCTTCCAGAAGCGGCCCCACAGGAAGTGGACCTGGTCGAGCCCCGACGGTTCCACAAAAAATGAGATTGACTTCATTATGACGACCAGACGACAACTGTTCAGTGATGTCTCCGTGATCGCGAGGGTGAAAACTGGTAGCGATCACCGAATGGTTAGAGGCACACTGAACCTAAACGTTAAGTTGGAGAGGTCTCGTCTAATGAAGTCAACGCTCCGTCCCCCTCGTGCTCTGTTCCAAAGTCCCGAAACCTTTCAGCTCGAGTTACAAAACCGTTTTTAGTGCCTAGAAGACTGCAATGAAGTGGATGATATGAATGACAAATTCGTGGAAACTGTCCATGCGGCCGGAGCTAAGTTCTGCAAGACCCGCTGCAGAAGAACACAAAAACTCACTCATGGCTGTTAGACGGGAGATGAAGCTACATTCTTCAAAAGATTTGACAGCATACAGCCAACTGAACAGACAGATCTCCAAATGCATGCGGCGGGACTTACGCAACTTCAATACAGCTTGTATTGAAGAAGTGATCGAGCGGAACCAGGGCTCCAAAGACTTTGCCAGAGATCTGTCTGCCAGAAAGAGCCAAATATCGAAGCTGAAGACCGAGTGTGGTAGCATCGTTTTCGGGGCACCTGAGATTTTGACTGAGATTGAGAGGTTCTATGGGCAGCTGTACACATCATCGTTGGAGCCACACGCAAGTGTGAGTAACGATCCAAGAGCGAGTCTCATCCGACACTATTCCGAAGATATCCCGGATGTCAGTCTGAGCGAGATTAGGATGGCTCTCCAGCACCTTAAAAACGGTAAGGCCCCAGGCGAGGATGGAATTACAGCGGAGCTTCTGAAAGCGGGTGGAAGACCGGTACTTGAAGTCCTTCAGAAGCTCTTTAATTCCGTCCTCCATGGTGGCATTACACCGGAGGCGTGGAGCAGAAGTGCGGTGGTCTTGTTCTTCAAGAAAGGTGACAACGCTCTCTTGAAGAACTACAGACCGATTTCCCTTCTGAGCCGCGTCTACGTGCTGTTTTCGAGAGTCATTACGAATCGTCTCGCGCGCAGACTTGACGACTTCCAGCCTCCCGAACAAGCCGGTTTCCGAAAGGGCTTTAGCACCATAGACCACATACATACCCTTCGGCAAGTTGTACAGAAGTCCGAAGAGTACAATTTGCCACTATGTCTGGCGTATGTGGACTATGAGAAAGCCTTTGATTCCGTCGAAATTTGGGCGGTGCTGCAGTCCCTTCAGCGGTGCCAAGTTGACTGTCGGTATATCGAAGTGTTGAAGTGCTTGTACAGTAGGGCTACGATGGCTATCCGAGTACAGAACCAGAGTACGAAACCTATCCAATTGCAGAGAGGTGTAAGACAGGGTGACGTCATATCCCCGAAACTCTTCGCCGCTGCATTGGAAGACGTTTTCAAGCTTCTGGACTGGAAAGGATACGGTATCAACATCAATGGCGAGTACATCACTCACCTTCGATTTGCCGACGATATAGTCCTTATGGCAGAATCGCTGGAGGACCTAAGCACTATGCTCAATGACCTCAATAGTGTTTCCCAACGGATAGGTCTTAAGATGAACATGGACAAAACTAAGATCATGTTTAATGTCCATGTCACACCTATGCCGGTAGTTGTTGGGAACACTAAGCTCGAAGTTGTTGACGAGTATGTTTACCTGGGACAAATAGTCCGACTGGGTAAGTCCAACTTCGACCGAGAGGTCAATCGACGGATTCAACTCGGCTGGGCAGCGTTCGGGAAGCTACGACACATCTTCTCGTCAGACATACCTCAAAACCTTAAAACGAAATTGTACAACCAGTGCGTGTTGCCAGTGATGACTTACGGAACTGAGACGTGATCCTTCACTGCTGGCCGTATGAGGAAGCTCAAGGTCGCTCAACGAGCTATGGAGAGGGCTATGCTCGGAGTTTCTCTGCGTGATAAACTTAGGAATGAGGATATCCGCAGTAGAACCAGAGTGACCGACATACCCCAACGGATTAGTAAGCTGAAGTGGCAGTGGGCCGGCCATATAGCTCGAAGAACCGACAACCGATGGGGAAGAAAGGTTCTCGAGTGGCAGCCTCGTACCGGTAGGCGAAGTGTAGGGCGTCCCCCCACGAGATGGAGTGACGACCTGGTAAGACATGCAGGAAGTCGATGGATGCAGGTGGCTCAGGACCGTGTTTTGTGGCATTCTTTGGGGGAGGCCTATGTTCAGCAGTGGACTTGTGAAGGGCTGTAATGATGAATGATGATGATGAATCAAATTGGTGATAAAAACTTAAAAATAAGTAAAACTATTATTTACAATAACACCGCTCTGCAGGTTTTCTTATACAATTTATCCGAAAATATGGTGCGCATTGTTAGGTTGAAAACACCCAGTACACTAGAAGAAGCACTAAGTATAGTTCTAGAAGAAGTAAACTTCTATGACCAATATCAGATGCGTAGTAAAATGTTACAGTCTAGCCATACGTCTAAGCCACAGTCTAGTAGTACACTAGTGCAACAACCATCGTTTAAGTTCGCAATGCCAACACAGCCTACAGGTTTTAGACCAATGTTAGCACAAAACCAACCCCCTAGGCAGAATTTTGGAACACCACCTCAATTTAAGTTTGGCATTCCCAATAGTAGACAAATGAAGATTCCGTTACCACAAAATAAGCCTCAACAGCAAATGAGTTTCCCTAAGCAATATCACCCACCTCAGTTTGGATACCGACCTAATTTTGGATACCGACCAAACTTTGAATTTAGACCCCCGGGCTATAGCCCCATGCAACCAATGTTACCACAACAGTTTGGTAACTCTCAGCGTTTTAATTATTTATTAATTATCCTAATAATAATTTTTTTTAATCCTAATAATATCCTAATAATAATTATAATTATTAGGATAATAATTTTATTAATTATCCTAATAAAAATAATAATGTGCATAATAAGCCGGTTTCTAATGATACTGATGTTTCTATGAGAACTGCCCCTCCAAAGCCTTTTCAACCAGGTTTCCGCCTAAATGAAATAGAAATTTATCCATCATACTATCGCTATGAATTTCCTCAAAATTACATGTATGAGGAACCATACGAAAATTATTATGAAGATGAATCCATACAAGAAAATTCTCTAATAGAGACCGAAGAAAACAATGATTCAGAGGATAAGGACATATCGGCACGGACTGAAAATTTTCAAGTAAAAGCCTCCGAAAACTACCCGAAATAATAGAATTGAATTGCAACATAAATCTAAAACTACCGTACATATATATACCGGAAATAGATGCTAATTTTATGATAGACACAGGAAGCACCCGTTCTTTTATAAGCCCCGATAAAGCACATCAATACTACCGTAATTATATAACAAATGAACCCTTTAAGGTTGTAAGTACTCACGCATCTAGTGAACACAATCAGGTAATTAAAATTCCACTATTTTCTATATTTCAAAGTAATGACGAACATAAATTTTATCTTTATAATGTCGATTCACGTTATGATGGTTTAATTGGGAATGATTTATTGAAGCAGTTGGAAGCTGTAATAGATTTAAAGAAACAAGTACTTACTACAAATTCTTCTAGAATACCGATAATACACAATAGCTTAGAACATGTAGTAATACTTCCACCTCGTTCTGAAGTCAGAGCAAAATTACCTGCTAACATGTTTTATGGCGAAGGAATATTAAATTATACCCGATTCTGTGACGGAGTGCGCACGCCTTCTGCATTGGTAAAATGTGAGAAGACCACAATTATACAAAATACGTTACATCAACAAATAGAACTATCTATTAAGAAACCTTTTGAAATTTATGAATGTGTGGATGATAAATCGTATGTAAATTCTATAGATCACTCTGATCTAGAAACGGACCAGTTATTGCTTGAAAATTTAAACAAGTTACGACTAAACCATATGAATGAAGAGGAAAGACATAACATTCGTAAACTATGTGAGGAATACAAGGATATATTTTATTGTGAACGGATACCTTTGAGTTTTAGTAATCAGGTTAAACACTTCATTCGGACTAAAAACGAGGACTCTATATTCACAAAACCTCACAGACTAGCCCCCGTACAAGTAACAGAGATAAACAAGCAGGTCGATAAACTTCTATTAGATAATGTAATTCAGGAATCTTTCTCCCCATGGAATTCTCCCGTACATCTTGTTACAAAAAAGGCTGATGCTTCGGGCGAAGTTAAATACAGAATGGTCATAGATTACAGAAGGCTAAATGAAATTACAATTGATGATAAGTACCCCCTTCCAAATATCGCAGACCTTTTCGATAAACTAGGTAAGAGCACTTACTTTTCGACACTCGACCTGGCCAGCGGCTATCACCAAATTGAACTTAATGAAGATGACCGACAGAAAACTGCCTTCAGGACCCAAAATGGACACTATGAGTTCCTGAGGATGCCATTTGGATTAAAGACAGCCCCCGCCACCTTTCAAAGGGCTATGAATAACGTCTTAAGAGGGTTGCAAGGAATCCATTGCCTTGTGTACCTTGACGACGTTATTATCTTTTCCGCTAGTCTACAAGAACACATGGAGAAACTCCGTACAGTTTTTGACCGACTTAGAAAGACTAACATGAAAATACAATTAGACAAATCTGAATTTTTCCGAAAAGAAGTTTTATATCTTGGACACACCATAACTAAAGACGGACTGCGACCAAACGACGACAAAATTAAGGTAATACAGAATTATAATAAATCTAATCTAAAAAGAGAATTATAAAATAATAATAAATCCTCTTCCTAAGACAACCACCGAAATCAAAAGTTTCCTTGGGCTGGTTGGATATTATAGAAAATTTATAAAGGACTTTGCGAAAATCACACTGCCCCTAACATCGTGTTTAAAGAAAAGGAATAAGATAATTATAGACCAAAATTATATAGATGCTTTTCATAAATGTAAAGAAATATTGACCAGTGTTCCACTACTACAATACCCTGATTCGACTAAACCGTATATATTAACTACCGACGCTTCAAATGTAGCTCTTGGGGCAGTATTATCACAAGGACCAATAGGGTCAGATAAGCCTATTGCATATGCCAGCCGCACACTTAGTGACACCGAGTCACGATACAGCACAATAGAGCGCGAACTTTTAGCCATCATTTGGGCTGTAAAGCATTTTAGGCCCTATTTGTATGGACAAAATTTTCAAATTTATACAGACCATAGACCCCTTGCTTGGCTCTATTCCCTTAAGGAGCCTAACAGCAAACTAACACGCTGGCGTTTTCGTCTTCAAGAATACGATTTTACAATCGTCTATAAAAACGGCAAACAAAATACCGATGCTGATGCCTTGTCTCGCATAAAACTTAATGCTTTAGACGACGCATCAATGGACGTTAATGTGGATGACGATGACATACAAAAAGTAATACGTCAACTGAAAGAACTTGAAAAATACAGACCTAAACCTCAACCAGAGACAGTGATAATTTCAGACTCAGACTCGAGTGTAACGGATCATATAGAATTGTTTGAAGAAAACTACCCTGTACCATCTGTAACTAACAGTAGTAGCACAGACACGATACATTCAAATGTTGAACCCGAGTCAACAGCAATGCCAATTTTAAGCGAGACAATAGATACCAAACCAAATCAGATCCTAGTATTTTCTTGGTTCCAAAATAAACTACAAGTCAGAAATTTATCTAGAAAAAAGCAAAAAGTACTAGAGGTATTTCTCCCACTAGAAAACGAAGAATTAATAAAACAATTTTTAAAGGAATATATAAAATTTAAGAGTCGATACTTTATTTATTTCGAGAACGCTAAGCATAGGAAATTATTTGCAAAAGTTTTTATAGAACTCTTTAAGAAGGATGCAGTACAATTCTTTGAATGTACACATCGCGTAGTATATGTAGAGGATGAAAAAGAACAAAAAGCTGTCATTCTCAAACACCATGAAGGAAAAACATGTCATCGCGGTGTGAAAGAAACTATGATAAGATTACGCAAAAACTATTATTGTGAAAATATGCAAGACACTGTAGCTGCCGTTATAAATGCTTGTGAACCATGCAGATTAATGAAGTACAATAGGAAACCAATAAAACCTATACTACAACTCACATCAACTCAGGATGCGCCTTTTCAGGAACTATTTATAGATTTATTTACTATTGAGAAGAAGCATTATTTAACCGTTGTGGATGCTTTTAGCAAATTAGGGCAGGCCTTAGAGATTGCAAGTCGACAAACCACTAAAGTAGTGCGAGCATTAATTAAATATTTTTCTACGTACGGAATTCCTAAGAAAATATCAGCTGATCCAGGCACTGAATCCAATAACGAACTTATGCGCCAGCTCCTATCTATGTATAAAATAGAAACTCATATTACAACTCCCAATAACCCCAATTCGACAGGCATTGTCGAAAGATTTCATTCCACTATAATTGAAATATACAGACTTGCAAAATACGAACATCCTGAAAACACATGCATAGAACAACTTACGAACTTCGCATCAAATCTAAGCCTTTGTAAATTATCAATAGTAGAGCTGGAAAGTGTTAAGATACAGTCTATTGGTCCTATTAACTGGATCCTATTTACACAAAATGAAATAGTGCTTACAAAAACGAGTGGCGATGACACTCAAAGAAATGCTGTAAAGAGCACTTACCTTTTGGAAATCGATGAAAACTGTGAGATAAAATTAGGCAATATTAAACTACACCGGAAACGATACTACTCAGGAAAACTGCAATATAAGGTGACACCAAATTTAACTCTACCCAAATTGATAGAGCAGCCTACAAATGCGGAGAAAACAGTGAATTTAAATCGCGTTAATTTGGACGAACTAAAATATCTCTCGTACAAACTGAAAAGTGAAATAGTGAAAAGTGAAAGTGAAAGCTTAGTGAAAAAGAAAAGTGTTAGTTTAGCTACTGTACTACTCTATGTTATATTAGTTTTAATTATTCTTATTGTTGTAATTTGGAAACTTAAGTCTAAGCTCCTACATTGTATGCAAAATCATCGGAATCCAAATCTTGCCGATAACTTTGCAGTTGAGGAGGGAGGAGTTATGGTTACACCAGCACCACCCATAATACAGATAAAACGTCCATCAGCATAAATACACAAATGCTGAGTATGTAGTAATTTAAGTAGACTGTAAGCTTAGGATTAAGAATTGTAAAAGACAATGACCAGAATAAATTCGCATCTCTCTCTGTGAACACGTAGTTTGTATTTAGTTTTAAAAAAGCTCTCGGCAGCTCCCGCAACTTGAGTTATTCTTAATAATTTATATTGAAGTCGGCTGTACAAAATTTTTAATTTTAAATTATAAATCTTTTTATTACTGTTATTGTTCGTTGTAAACATTTTTATGTACCTATTACAAAATTGCCTAAAAATATTTTTATAATGATTTCATATACATATTTACGCGAACATTGCACATTGAATAAAACAATTTTCTGACGACTTCATAAAGGAGACGGTACTCAATTCTAATGTATGTTTTTTTATGTGTGCTACCTCAAAACTTTTTAATGGGTGAACCGATTACGATGATTCTTTTTTTTAATAGTAATTTTTGTGTTATCATTAATAATGCTTATTTCATTGAATTCAACTATACACCACATTGATGATGTTCTCATTTTATTTATATTGAAGTCGGTTGTACCAAATTTTTAAACTTATCGCTTGTCTTGTATTACATTTACAAGTTAATGAGGTAAAAGAGGGAAATGGATTCTGAAAAGAAATATTCTTCTAAGTTCCAATAACCTATTTATCGTGTAGTGGCGGTGTAAAAATATCCACTACCCCATATCATCCTGTGACGACTAAAAATAATATACTGCGATTACCAACCCGCTTGCCAAGCGTGGCAAGTATAGCAAATAATCCTCCTATTCGGCAGGTTCAGCAGTGGACTTTAATAGGCTGTAGCAGTAACGGTACTTATGTTGAATGTTTCTATTGACCCACGATATTATTACTTTTTTAGTCCAAGGGCGTCCGGTGCGTGTTGTAATTGCCTGTGAGCGTGACACACTCATGCACACACACACACACACACCACACACGCGCACACACGTACACACACACGCGCGCACACACACGCACACACACACACACACACCACACACGCACAAACACACAAACACACACAAACACACTCACACACACACACACACACACACACACACACACATACATCTTTAATCAAAGTTTATGTGTATTAAGAAATCTAAGAAAACTTGTATAATGCTATAGTAATTAGTATAATTAAGAATGTAGTGCTTTTGTTAAATTATATAGAACACGAGCAACCCGAGTTCTATTCCGGTCAGAACCCTCGAAGTTGTTATTTGCAGTAGTACGAAGGAAAATAACATGCACAAACCTAATAAGCTGGCGAATGTGCCTTTCCCTGCTCGAAAATCATTTTTGTCATTAGAGGAACCCCGTACACAATCTTAAGCACTTATTTTATATAATATGAAATTCGATATCATTTCATTACAACTCTACAGCTGATCAGAGAATATAGACTTCGGTGATGGTTTTGATACACATGCGTCCATCGAATTCCTGCATGTTTTTCAATGTCGTCACAACATCTACTCGGGGTTCGCCCATCACTATGCTTGCGAGTACGAGGCTGTCACTTATAACAGCTAGTTTTGCCTTATTTTCAAGGGGTTTAAAAAAAGTTTGATTTGTCGTATCTCTATTATTGGTAACGTGTTGCTACTAAATCGTAATTAAATATTAATTAAGGACATGTTAAGACAAAATTGAGTTATTTTTAACTAATTGGTTCAACAACGGCATACATTGCATAAGTTTTTTTGAAACTAATTCGTTTATCAATGCCGTAAATGTATTCTTGCCTGTTTTTTTAGTAATGGAAAACAGTTTAAACGTAGTAGAGCCATAATGCTATATTAATTTTTTAGTTACGCGAATGGGTCGACTCGGCTGGGGAAGGACCACGCTCTCACAGAGTACCAGCATAAAATAGCAGCTTCAAGCTGCTGTTTCTTGCTGGTCCTTCCCAGGACCGAATTTTTTCCTAACCAGTATTAAAGCTTAAATGAGTTTTAATAAGTATTCTTGTAAACTACAATGAATAAAAGTAATTCTATTCTATTCATTTCTAATCATAGGCACTGCATCAATCATTGTGCTTTGCCAGCCCATTGGTGATCGCCACTATTGGTATTTCGGGCGTAAGCGAGATAGTGTCTGCCACTTGTCGCAAGCCACTGAGTCGAAGTTGATAAAATTTTGTGTTTGATTAAGTTGATTCGAGAATGGTTTAAATTCATAATTGGACCCGGTATGTGGCGCTGTTGTCTATAGATCCAGAAATCACCTGTGCGATTCCGAGGTAGAGCGCTAGTATAATATAAAAAAATACTTGTAATTTTTCAACCGCGTGATATCATCAGCCCCGAAGATGAGATCGATGTGATCGAAGTACTAAATGTTTTGCAGCTTTTAACTTGCTCTTCACCGTCGATTATTTTACATCTCCCTACTACGAGATCACATACCGCCAACTATACAAAGACGTTGTCAAGGGAGGTCTTACTGGCCTTCTATAATAACCGTTTCTGGTGACACACATGGGAGGAAACAGGTTGATGGATTCTTCCAAGCTAACACCATCACACAACTGCTAGGGATAATATTAAATATTTTAATTCAAGAGTTCTAAGTTCCTTATTTGTGCTGATTATATCTCAGTGCCTGATCACATTCTCACCTGAAGGTAAACGGTAAAGGCCAATGTAGTACATTGCACTAACTTATCTTCCCAAAAGCCCATCCTCTTTTTCGTTGATGATATCCAGATTGTAATGTAAGCAAGACCGGAGAAGGACCAAACTCTTACCATAATATCAGCCTTAAATAGAAGTTTAATGCTGCTGTGTTTTGAATGCTGAGTGTAGAGAATCAGATACCCCTTTTTACTAGAAACCAAACATTCCACCTTAGTCCTCAGCGGTGGGAATGCATCTACATTTTGATTCTAAATCGAGGATAGATTATCACAGATGTCTAAAGGCCACAGCATCAACTTACTATCGGGTGGAATGTGTGCTCGTTTGTAACCCTTAATCAAGAATTAAAAAAATGTAATCAATAAAGTGATAAAATAAAAAATAATGTACAATCGACTTCAATATAAACAAAATGAGAATATCATCAATGTAGTCGAAGTCAATTAAACTCATTATTAATGATAAATCAAAAACTACTAGTCAGATATTGAACAAATTTATATGGGACAACAGTATCATCAAAATCCTTTTTTTGAAGTCGGCTGAAAATGTGCACGAGCTATTCCCTCCCTAGTTAACGTTATACTCGATTAGGGATCAAAATAGCATGTGTTATCAGTGTCACCACTGAGAACTATGCATGCTCTGTAAAGTGGTCTCCGTTTCTTGACACCCGACATACGAAATAAAGCACTACTTTATTATATATTAGGTGCATATATTTGATTGATAATAATATATTGCAGATTGTTTTATGCTGGTAATCCGTGAGGTTGTCTTTACATGGCTAAGCCGACCGATTCAAGCTGCAGCCTGACTCTAATACGTTTAATATTTGTTCTGATATTATAAAATTAAAGGGCTTTAATTAAAGAAAATATCAATTTCATATGTTTGCGGTATAGTGACAGCGTAAGAGAATTCATCGCCATTTCTTTCCGGTGGTGTCGTAAGAGGTGAATATAGAATATGCTAAAAAGATCTTATGGCTTTCGATAAATGACGTTATAACTAAAATACTTAAATCGGCGATGAGCGGCAGCGTGAAGGAGCAATACGTTTTGATTTCTTATATTTACGCGAACACTACACATTGAATAAAACTATTTTTACGGATTTTATCGCGTTTAATTAACTTATTTTATATTCCCGACGTTTCGGTTGCTTTCCAACAACCGTGGTCACGGGGACTGAGGTGATTGACGTCCCGATGTCAAAGTTAACCCGGAGTACCTTCAGCTTTTTAATTATTAATTTTGGTCCGATCTACGCAGAATGATCATATCCTAGACGGCCCCCGTCATTACATTAGATTTGATAAACCACAAGTCCTCGCGAAAGAACATCAATTCCTGCCAAGGATGATACGTGAGGCTATTGAAATTAAAAAACATCCTAATTTCAATAGAGAGGGAGGCTGGGTACTACCACCTGCTTGGGATCCTGTAATTCATAAAATTAAAACTAAACCCAAGCATACCACTGTATGACTTCAAGACACAGTTAGTTCATTCTGCGTAGATCGGACCAAAATTAATAATTAAAAAGCTGAAGGTACTCCGGGTTAACTTTGACATCGGGACGTCAATCACCTCAGTCCCCGTGACCACGGTTGCTGGAAAGCAACCGAAACGTCGGGAATATAAAATAAGTTAATTAAACGCGATAAAATCCGTAAAAATAGTTTTATTCAAACAATACGTTTGGCAATTGTCAACAAGCCTGTGAAGGGTTACGATTAAGGTTAATCCATATTACTTTTGATGAGGGCCATGTCTAGCAGTTAACTTTTACAGACTGCTGATGAAGAATATAAATAGTTTTTTATTCTTTTAAAAAAAAGATTTTTATATGTTACATTATTATATATATACATTATAGCGACTGAAAATAATACTGAACTTTTGAAATAAAACATAGATTCCAGTTTCGATCAATACCGTATTAAGCAGTAAAATTTTAGTTAGCCATTGCCAGAACTCACAGTACGCTATTTGATATTTTAGTCAACACAATGTAACCCATAGTTAGTACCAGTAAAATGGGTATCAGGTTCTTTTCTCTCACCATAAAGTATATTGCCTTCTTGCTGCTATTTCACGCTGGTATTCTGAGCAAGCATGATCTATGCCCCGTTAGCTACAAATATATTAATGGAAACAGCTGTTCCCCGCGACTTCATCCGCGTGAAATTTATGAAGATTGGATTTCATGAGTTTTAATTTTCTTGCACAGAAACCTTATATTTTTCCTATAATAAAAATAGCCTGAGCTACTCCTTATAACATCAGATATCTTTCTGTGAAAGTCATATCAAAATCGCTGTAGCTATTTTGGAGATTAGCTAGAATAAACAGCTAGGCAAGAAATTTAAAAATTGTTTTGTTTTTTGTTATAAGTACCATGTATACTTTCATTTGCATTTAGTAAAAAACTGTTATTTTGACATCACAAACAGACACTTTAATTTTATCAATTTGTACAGACGGACGACTGACCGCCTTTTCCGCAGGCCTTTCTACTATCCCGCCTTGTTATAAATAGTCCCACAGCGCCTAATGCCCCCGCATTTCATACAAAATCCTGATCTATTCACTGATCCGTTTCCTCCCGTTGATAAATAACGTGAAGTTGTAAGAAAAATTGTTACATAAAGATGAAACATTACTACTTATAAAAGATACGTACCAACAGAATCGATATTGGCATACTTTAAAACATCTAGCTCCCATGTAAAAGATACAATCGAACTTTTTAATAAAACTGAAGTCATATTTAACAAACAGTTCACTTGATGGTAATTATCTACTGCAGTCCATGGACTGCAGTCCATTTCATACAAAGAAGCGTACAAATACGTTGTCACCTCTGCTGCCTAAGATAGAAAGCCTTAAAGCCTGTAATGGACTGAAACTGACTCTTTATAACCTTCAGACCTGAAAATAACAGCACAAGATCTGCTATTAGGCGGTAGTTATATAAAAGACTCCTATCACCCAGTTAAAAGTATATACTCATTGAATAGATGGATTTAAGTGTGGTCTCTTGAGTTAAATACAAGAGACAATGGGTGTTGGCGGACTCACGCGTAGTCGAAACATTTTAATTTTTTATTTTCACAGATATCTCAGGCAGACCACGTGGTAAATTAGCACTTAACATTGCAATTAACAATTTCATTGGTGATACGAGTATTTATAGCGAGCGCTTGACCACTTAGTTACAAAATAACTGATTAGTTATATAAACCAGTACGCGATTGTAGGGTAAAAGCAGTTTTTTTATGTTTTAAATTATGACTTATATATCCTAGGCAATTAAAAAGTTTGAAGATGCTTTACGACATCAGGTGAGTGCAGGCTGTTAGGTAATAAATATTTGATCGTTTTAAGACTGTTTCCAAAAGTTTTATAGTCGGGACGTTGAGTGATTTAAATGGCCACAGCAACCACTTACTATCAGGTGGACTGTGTGCTCGTTTGTCACCCTTATATTATAAAGAAGTTATATTAGAGGGCCACCCTTAATTCCTTTTATAGTAATAAATATCGTATACTAGCTGGTACCAGGCGCATGGCTGCCACAGAAGAAATACATGTAAAAATATCGTTTTTCATTTGGAAGGGTTATATTGTAAAATTAGGAATTATATAATAGAACTTTCAAATAAATTTGTTTTGTGTGAACGATACGTGTGCCAACAATTGTAAATTATTTGTACCATGCCTATAACATTAGCGGAAGTGCAAGCAATAAGTTGACAAAGTTTTAGTGCAATCTGATGAACGGTATGGCGGCGCATAAAATACGAACAAACAAACATTAATTTTTATATATTAGATTATTATGTTACGAAAATTTAAAAGTATGATAAAAATTATTTTACGCGATTTATTATAATATTAGTATTTATTTAATATGCTGAAACCAGGGCCATGGCAAGCACTCCCACCAGTAGTTTATCTAACCACACTGGAGTCAGACACTAAGTGCCTTATAACGTGATTGTCAAAAGGCCTCAAAATTTGTTAAAATATTTGACTTGAAAGTCTTAACTTTCAAGTCAAATATTAAATACAATACAACAATTTACCAATGGATGTTAAGGTTATAACAAGCATTGCAAGAAGATAACTAAATTAACTGCCATTTACCATTCCATTAAGCTTTTTCAATGAGTTCCATATTAAGTTAAAAATATTCAGTAATCGCCGATTTCGCGATTACACCAAGCCACACGAATCCATTAAAAGGGATATCGTGCTACATTCCATTCGCACAGTAAACTGGATTTCATTTGCTTATGCCAAAATCTACAGTATCTACACAATTTAAATATCTCACTTCTGCACACTACGTGAATATAATTTATGAAACCAATTTTCAATAATAGTCAAATAGCCATAATTCTTTCAATTTGTTTAAGGGTACATTAATATTAATATGTATTAATCCCAATATTTGTCATCAAACTTTTCTTAATTTATTTATTGAATAATGTTTACAAATGAGCACACAGTCTAAAGCTGGTAAGTGGCAGCTGTGGCCCACAAACATCTACATCTATCCTCGGTTAAAAATTCCAGTAAAATGGGTCTCCGATTCTCTACACTCATCATACGAAAGACAGCAGAATTAAGCTGCTATTTTACACTGGTATTCTGTGAGAGCGTGGTCCTTGCCCGGCCGAGCTGACCCATTCCTGCTACAACTATACTACTAATATAGCTGCAGAATGGCTGTACCACGTATTATATACTGTGAACCTCAATCTGACTTCTAAGAAACGATCTGTAGATAAAGGAAAATACTCCCTACAACGGGTAAAGGCCCATGTCAAGCACTTTACTTTTATGGTATGATGAGGAAAATGACGAACTAATCCAAGGACTATAGCACCCAATTTTTATTGGACTGTTAACTCACTCTCTATTCTTATATTAGAGAGAGAAAACAGGATCACGATTGTGTACGTTACAGAACCAAGCTGCAGCTATCTTATCGTTGCAGCACGAATGAGTCAGCTCGACTGGGGAAACCCCACGCTCTCACAGAATACCAACGTGAAATAGCAGCTTAACGCTGCTGTGTTTCGTATGGTGAGAGTAGAGAACCGGAGACCCTTTTTATTGGAAATGAGGCATAAACATTCCTTCCTTTCTCTTTATTTTCAGGGGTCACAACGCAATTGCACTTTAATTCTATGGGTCACAACATCAATTTACATCAAGTGGACTGTGTTAGCTTGTCACCCTTATTTTATAGTAAAAGGAAAAGTTAAAAAATTTGAAAAATCCAATGACTGGTGTAAACTTTGTAATCGAAAAAGGATTAAATATTTTATGTAGAACCCTGACATAAAAGGAAGTAAAAAAAGAGAGATAAAAAATTAGAAGCATTTAAAAAAACATTTATTTGTCTCGATTTCAGTCATATTAACAACAAATTATGACTTTTCGAAGTCCTTCCCACCTTTGTGTATCTATTTGCAACAAAATCAAGAAAATCCTCTAGGGTTGCTTTTCCCTGTCCTGAAATGAGTTCCAAATTTTCAGCAGAATGATTTTGTGACTAAATAAAATTTCCTCGAAAAAGCCGTTTCGGGGCAAATGCGCTAAAACTCATTTTAACGAGTGAAAAATGTTTACAGAAAACCGTATCTAAATCAGTCAAACTGTTTTGGAGATAAATGGGAACATTCGTTTGCACACAAAAGCAACCTCTTACCTCCCCTTGTCAGTTCGGTCGTGGTAACAGATGTAAATTAAAAGTGAAGTCGTCAAGAGCTTCACGATCCTAGCCAGACGCGGACGAAAGCCCGTTGCAAGCTGTATCTTGCCAGCTTTGTTAACTTCACTAGAATTTATTACAACACTGTGTAGCGCGTTAAAATGTATTAGATTTTACATTTTGTATTATTAAACATAATTTACTATAGTTTTCTATTAAAAGTAAAATAATTTAAAGAAACAATGGTTCGACAATTTCATCTCGAGTAAAACTCCATCTATAGTATGTATGCGTACATATTTTATGTTTATTAACATGACATGTTTATTGTTTAGTTATTTTAACAGTTTTTTTAATATGTACTAACTTTATTTTTTTTTTCTATTTCTGCCAATATAGGTAGATTGCATTGCATTGTAAACCTTAGATTATGATGTCTTATATAAATATTAATTAAATAAATAATTCGCTCTCACATTCCATTTGTTAGATGTTTTTTTTTTAATGTAGACAAATACACATTATAACAAAAACAAAACGAAATATATAAAGAAGTTGTAACTTCTTTATATATTTCGGCGGTCTTGTCGCTCCGGAAGCGATTTCTTCCAGACAACTTTATTACGCAAAGAACACAACGAATGGCGAACATAAATTATACAATTAAGTTAGAAAAACAAAAGATGATGACAGTTGAAGACAGTAAATGATAGATAGAGAGGACGAGAAGATTGACGAGAAATAGAGTTCCAAGCTTTGAGTACATTTTTGTTTTCATCCTATTTCATCAGCTCGTGGAGGGCCTCTTAACCTGTAGAGAAGAATCGCATTTAATTAATTATATGCACAGGTTGCTAGCTATTTCGTGGGACGAGGAAGAATATTCACTATCCCATATCGTATCTTTACCGTCCCAACTCATGAAAATAAGTGATAACTTTGGTAGCAGCGTATTCTTAATAACAATTCTTAAATAAAAAAATGTAGAATAGAGTGGAAATTATTTACTACAATATTATATTAGTATGACCATAGCGGTCTGTCTCAACGGAGCCTTGTTATCTGCACAGGATAGGATTGCAGTGTCCGAGTGTTTGCGCAAGTTTAGATGTACTCGCTATTCTCTCACTATCATACTCCGATGGAACGGCAAACTGACACGTCCGAAGAGAAATCATGCGCAGGCCTAACGGTTTTACATGCTTTCTAATTCACGGGTATGAAACACCGCCAACTTCCTGACTCCGGGCTGCTACTGACAATTCCTTGGAAGGAAAACTCACTTTTTTTTTATTCATTGATTTTTGGTCTGGCCGGGATTCGTCATTCGCGTTAACGACCACTAGACCAAGACATTCAACGACGTCAGACTATCAAATTAACAGCGATGCAATAATTGCAGTAGTAGAACAGGCACCGCGTATAAAATCTATGCGGAAGTGGGGGCCGCGTGATTGTAGGCACAGAGTACATTTTTATAGTACTAACTAAGAAAGTTTAAGTCCGCTGGCTTTATCGTGTGTTGCAAACCACCAAGTCTCAGCGTCTCTTGTTGTAGGTAGAACATATAACTTCAAAGCTTGATGCTGAGTTGATTGTCTTTTCGTTTCCATCAATTTATTACTTATTATCTTTTGCTTCATCTTTAAACCCGTAAAAACATACAGCTAGACACTCGACAGGTGGATTGACTAGTGCAGCAGTATCAGACGTGAGAAAATTTGAAGCTACTCACTGTCACCAGTCTGTTTAGTTACGCCTGACATAAACGAGATGTTTATACCGCAATCTAGTGGTATCTATTAGTTATTTTTAGCATTTCCCATAGTCGACATTTACAACACCCACGGGGCGAAATGAGGTGATGTATTTACTTACTTCACCACCACATTACAAGTCACCACACGCTTGTCATCTTTACTAGAATCAAGAGAAAAAATACTAACTCACTCTACACGTGGTAAAGCCACGCTGCTGATGTATTATGGTTGTAGCACGAATAGGTCGGCTCGACCGGGGAGAAACCATGCTCTTACGGAATACCTTTTTATGGTACGAACTAAGAAAGTTTAAGCCCGTTGGTTTTATCGATTGTTACAAACCACCAAGTCTCGGCGTCTTTTGTAGTACGTAGTACTTGAAAGCGTAATGCTGAGTTGATTGTCTCCACAGTTTTTTTGTCCGAACCAGTGGTAATTAAACAAAAGAATGATTTTTAATAAGTGTTATTTATATTCAATATTGAATAAGTTTCCGTTTCTGTTTCGAGACGTGAGCACCTGTGAAGCTGTTCACTGTCGCCAGTCTGTTTAGTTACGTCCGGCGTAAACGAGATGTTTACACCTCCATCTAGCGCAAGCTATTAGTTGTTTTAGCATATCCCATAGTTGCCATTTACAACACCCACAGGGCGATGCGAGGTGATGAATTTACTTACTTCACCACCACATTACAAGTCACCACACTCTTGTTGTTTTTACTTGAATCATGAGAAAAAAAATTATAAATACTGACTCACTCTATACCTGGTAGAGCCACGCTGCAGCTATATTATGGTTGTAGCACGATTGGGTCGGCTCGACCGGGGAAGGACCACGCTCTCACAGAATACCAGAGTAAAATAACAGCTAAATGCTGCTATGTTTAGTATGGTGACTGTAAAGAACCGGATACCCTTTTTACTGGAAACGAGGCGTTCCATCTTAATTCTCAGGGGTGACAACGAATCTGAATCTTGATTCTTGATCGAGGATACATGTAGATGTATATGCGCCACAGCATGCACTTACCATCAGGTGAGCTGTGTGTTCCTTTCGTTCATCTTGTAAAAAATACAGATACAAAGATACATATCCCTTGAAAGCTACGATCAATATCCGCTGATAATAGATGCTTAATAAGAGTTTTCGACGTTTTATAGGAGTTTTATAGTACTCGTCTAAAAATATCGTAAATTGCTATTATGTATCGTAAAATATTCGGGATTCAAGTTTACCTTGCACTGAAACAACAATATTTATCCGAAACGAGTCATTTTTTGCAGCATTGTATTGTAGCTAGAAAATAAATTTAGAAATAGTTATTTAATATTGTTTACATTCTTTACAAGCAAATTAAACGCCCACCATCGAACGTAGGTCGCTATAATGATCAATTACCAAGCTATTTTTAATGTTTTCGTACTTATTTGTTTAAAATATTATAAAGTAAATAACTTTTTATATGAAAATAGTTCTACTGGGGGTCTTGCTAGTTTTCCCAGGACAAACATTTTTTCCTAACCAATAGTAAAGCTTAAATTAGTTTCAATAAGTATTATTGTAATCTACATTGAATAAAAATAATTATATTCAATTCCATTCTAATCATAGACATTGCCTCAATCATTGTGCTTTTCCAGCCCATTGGTGAACGCCACTATAGGTATTTCGGGCGTACGCGAGATGGTAACTACCAATTGTCGCTAGTAATTCTTCTGTCCGTGTGACTGAACTCCTCCATAACGAATGGACCGATTTTAATGAAATTGTGTGTATGTGATTAAGTTGATTCGAGAATGGTTTAAATTCACAATTGGACCCGGTGGGTGGCGCTGTTGTCTAAGATCCAGAAATCACCTGTGCGAAGCCGGGTTGAAGCGCTAGTATAATATAAAACAATACTCGTATATTTTCAACCGTGTGATGTCACCAGCCCTGATAATAAGATCGATGTGATCGAAGTACTAAATGTTTTGCAGCTTTTAACTTGCTCTTCACCGCCGATAATTTTCTTCCTACTACGAGATGACATACCGCCTACTATACAAAGACGTTGTCAAGGGAGGTCTTCCTGGCCCTCTATATAACCGTTTCTTGTGACACACAAGGGAGGAGATAGGTTGATGGATTCTTACAAGCTACTACCATCACACATTTTTGCTGGGGATAATATTAAATATTTTAATTCAAGAGTTCTAAGTTCCTTACTTGTGCTGATTATAACTCAGTGCCTGATTATATTCTCACCTGAAGGTAAACGGTAAAGGCCAAGGTATTAAAAACACTAATTTAGCTTCGCAAAAGCCAATCCTCTTTTTCCTTGATGACACCCCGATTGTAATCGGAAGGAAAGGTAGACGCTGGAAAATTATTTAATTCCGTAGCGCTAAACGCATACTTTACAGGCGAAGCATACCGTTTGGTCCAAATACGTGGAATATTAACTACAAAAATGCGGAGATCCCCATAGACGGTCTTATAATCAAGAGCGTACTCAAATACCATATTTTATGATTACTATTATGAAAAATGGTTTAATTTAAACGTTTTAGAGAAGGACCAAACTTTTATCATAATATCAGTTTTAAATAGAAGCTTACTGCTGCTGTATTTTGTATCGTGAGTGTAGAATCAGATACCCCCTTTTACTGGAGTCGAGGCATTCCATCTTAATTTTCAGCGGTGGGAATGCATTTACATTTTCATTCTTAATCGAGGATAGATTTAGATGTCTATGGGCCACAGCATCATCTTACTACAGATGGACTGTGTGCTCGTTAATCAAAAATTAAAAAAGTCAAATCAATAAAGTGATAAAATAAAAAAATGCACAACCAACTTCAATATAAACAAATAAATAATAACAATTAAACACATTATTCCTTGCCCTAAAAACCCTCTCAGAAATGATAGGAGGCCTGTGCCCAGCAGTGGGACGTAAATAGGCTGCAACTTTAAACACATTATTAAGGATTACTCAAAAACTACTGATCAGATATTGACCAAATCTATATGGGACCACTTGAAAAGCACCAACTTTCAAATAAAAAAAAGTATCATCAAAATCCTGATTTTGAAGTATGATGAAAAACTATTAGCAATCAATCTTAACAAAAACCTATTGGATCTAAGTTCTTTTTCTTACTTCATATTTAAAGTCGAACTTAGTTTTAAGTCTGAAACAGATTAGGTAACGCAGAAATTTACTATTTACGTGGTTTGCACGTGGTAGAGTCATAGTGCAGCTAAATTATAGCTGCGTCACGAATGGCCGACTCATCAACCAGTGAAGGAGCATCCAGCGTAAAATGGCATCTTTCACTTCCTTCGTCAGTCACGAAAATACACCTTAGGGTTTTAATGTGAGAGAGGAAAAAGTTTTGCCCTAATAAAGACACATTTGGCGGCTATACAAAATTCCTTTCTAATTACATCCGTTGACGTCACAGCTAACGTAACTGTAGTCTAACATGTAAAAAGGTGTCACACACAGAATGCTCATTTCAAATCATATGTCAAGTCCGCTTGATTAACTTTATTGATGTAATATGTATTTTATATATTAATATGTAAACTATATTTTTTGCAAAAATCTCCAAATAAAAAAAATGTCGCTTTAGTATATTTACTACGTTAAAAATAAATTGAAATGCCAAGATCGAAAGCAAGTATTTCTTAAATTAAATCTGGTTAATAAAACTAACCGTTGCCGAATACCAATGTCGTATCTATCGAATCTGTAAAGTTTTATCGTGCACAAGGAATTCACGAAAAGCCTTAACGGTTATAATCCGTCTTCTATTCACCTAAACTTTTTGCATGTAATTAGGCAAAGCATTTTAGTACTTTTATTTGCTGATTTGCTGCAGCATCCACATTCCATCTGCTTGCGCTGCAGACAGTTAATATAAACCTTCATTTATACGAGTATATATACACTATCAGTGTGATAAATAATATATAATCTATTATAATACGACCCATTGATAATTAGTTTATAATAATTGTATATTAGTTTATAATATGTTCAATTCAAATATATTAATAGGTTTTATTTTATAGGATAGGGTGAAAAACGAGCACCCAGTCCACCTGATGGTAAGTGGTTGCTGTAGCCCATAGACATCTTCATCTATCCTCGTTTGCAAATCAAAATGCGGATGCGTTGTCACCAGTAAGGACTAAGATGGAATGCCTCTTTTCCAGTAAAAAGGATCTCCGGTTCTCTACACTCACCATACGAAACACAGCAGTGTTAAGCTGCTATTTGACGCTGGTATTCTGTGAGAGCGTGGTTCTTCCCCGGTTGAGCCGACCCATTCGTGCTACAACTTACTACTAATATACCTATAATTGCAGCATGGCTCTACCACGTATAGCATAGCTCAACCACGTATAGAATAGATAATGTATGTTCGTTACGAAAAGTTCAAAAAATTAAATATCTATGATAAATTTTTATTTTTGATGTTTTTATCTTTTCTTGGTGTACTGTGTGAATATTGTATTGTATTGTATCTTAACGGGCATGCAACCAAATTGTACCGACTGTAATTGTATCAGAAATATACTTGTAACAGTTCTAAGGACCTTTGTTTTATCTCCCTTGTTTTGTTCAGAGCACCATCAGATTCACTGAATTTGGCACCGTAAAAAAAGCTTCAAACGAAATACTTGTTTTAGTAAATAATAAAAGTAAATTGATTATTCAAACTTTTACATGAGCGTTCGAGGCGTGCACTTTTGAATTTACCAAATTAATCCAATTTATATTATTGTGTTGATTTAATAAAACAAAAACGAAAAGGTATAGGCTTTTTCCATCCAAAAGTTACAGGCTAAGCGCAGGCCCTCTCTTATTTCTAAGTACAAAAATATCCTCCTTACAAATGGGTTTTGGCGGTCTTCACATGTTTTCTTCACCAAAATCACTATGTAAATCAGCACTTAAAGTTTCAGTTAACAGTTTATTTGGTGTCGGCATGGTTCGAACTTAAGTTGCTCCCGTACTAAACCCTTGAGCTACTACGACTCTCATTAAAACGAAAACTATAATATTAACCACGTCATCACTTTAACAGAAGTGACATCTTTCACTTTTAACGGACATATTTGTTTTCGTGCCAAATTCAGAAAAACAACACACTGATAGATTTTTCTTTGAATTTTTTAACTACTTTATTAATGATGTTCTCCAGACCAAATTTAGTCACGGTGGCCAGCCTCAATGCAGACATTGGCAACTCCTGGGCACAGTGGCTTAGCATCGACTTCCGGTGCTGAGGGCCGAGTGTTTGAATTTCTCACAGAACAAGTATTTACATAATATATTGCCTACAAATAACAGTTCCGGATCTGGATGTTCGTCATTGTGTAATTTAAGTTTGAAAACCATGATACAGAAGAAAATTCTATTGTGGACGTAACTTTTTCTTGAATAAAGAAAAAAACGATGTACGTACTGGTGGCTATTCCCTCACTCTCATAGTGCAAAAGTAAACCGACACGAGCGAAGAGAGATCGAGCGCAGAACCAACGGCTTTACGTGCTTTCCAAGGCATGAAGGCGAGACACGGTTAACTTCGTGACACTGGGCTACTGCTAACTATTTCTCAAAAGAAAATTTTAATAAATAATCTTGACACGACCCGTGACCTGAATTCGGGACTTTATGATCAATTGTCGCCCGACCTGACCATTGGACTAACGAGGTAGTCAGCTTTATGTCTTAACTATTAAGCCCATATTTGACTATCATTCTTCCCGATGGTAAGTAGTGATGTAGTCGAAAATAATAAATCGCATTGACTTAACTTAATAAATCCCTATTCTTATCTTGAAAATACGTTGTAATCGGATGGAAAGACAGATGTCGGTAAATTATTCCACTCCATTGCTGTACGCATTACGGACGATGAAGCAAACTAATAAATATATTTTGTCACTCTTTATATTTCAAAACATTTTTTTCTATTTTTTTATTTTTTTTTCACATAGTGGTGATGTACTTTATGAAAATACTCCAATAAAGCACAAGTTATTTACACCAGTTACTCGACTCTGAAGAGTCATAGGGAAATATCTGCGCTTTTTAAACAAAGTTCCAGGCAATATGCTGAACCTATCTGACAAAAAGTTTTATATTTTTAAAAAGCAAAAAATGTTTTAATAAGAATTATTAAACTACTAAAGAGTACATAATTCATAATAACGCTTGGTATAAAGTGATCGATGATGTATTTAATACTTTATATTTAAGATGTAATTTTAATTATGGGCATATTAGGATTGTTATTAGTTTTTATTGACATTGCATTATAAATTGACATGACAAAATATTTCATTGTGTAATTATTAATACTTTATTGTTTTAATTGGCTTTATTACAGTTTTAATTTCTTGACACGGTCTGCTAAAAGCTTCGAGATTTTATATTATTATTATTTTATATTTAATTAATTTATGATTATTAATTTTTGTGTTATGGATGGATACAATTTTTGGAAAAAAATTTTTGCATGTAAAATTTAACTTTGTGTTTTTTTGTAAGCCACAAGTTTTTGCAATAAATAAATAAAGATTTTCGTATTTATTTTTCATATTCTCTGTGGGTTTCTTGCGGGTTTTTTCCAGAACTTTTCTAATCCACTTGTAAGAACATAAATTACTTTCAATGAGTATTCTTGCAAGCTAGGTATATTGAATAATCATTATCCATCCCATTATGTTTGTGTATTCTCAATATATTGAAGTAAATATCCTTAATGGAAGAGGGGTCCTTTTCAATAAAGTTTTGTAATACAAACTTAATTGAAAGGGTCTAAAAGGATCATATTATGTAAATTTGAATTATTGAATAAAGGATTAAACAAAAGATAAAACTATTTGATTCGAATCTGTAACATGACGGAAACAAAGGTTTGGTGACCAGCTGAGCGTGTAGTGGATGTGTTTGACGGAGATGATCGTCATGAAATAGCAAAGAAATGGATATTCTGCTGGCGTCTGCCTTTTGTTCCCAATTATAATCCGGGAGTCTTTAAGGCAAGAGTGAATAGGCTTTTGTTACGCTAATAGAATGCGATTTAAGATCATGGGATTCATCACCACATAGGTTGAATTATAGTCATGCAAAAGCGTATTAGTAAGTAAGAAAACTAGAATTCTGTTTTAGATAATCATGCGAGGTATTAACTAAAAGCTCATCAATATTGTCATCGCACCCGTCCAAAATATTGCTGATTATGAAGTGTAGGTTATACGTGGTAGAGCCATGCTGCAGCTATATTAGTAGTATAGTTGCAGCACGAATGAGTCGGCTCGACCGGGGTAGGTCCACGCTCTCACAGATTACCAGCGTTAAATAGCAGCTTAACACTGCTGTGTTTCGTATGGTGAGTGTAGAGAACCGGAGACGAATTTTTACTGGAAAAGAGGAATTCTATCTTAGTCCTCATGGGAGACAAGGCATCTGTATTTTGATTCTTTGTTGAGGATAGATGTAGTTGTCTATGAGCCACAGCAACCACTTACCATCAGGTGGACTGTGTGCTCGTTTGTCACCCTATCCTATAAAAAAAAGATTATGTAGTAGACCTAAGAATGACACAAAATACGCTTCAGAACCACCTGTAACCATCGACTTCCTGCATGTCTTACCGGGTTGTTACTTCATATATCGAAGGGGCCGCCCTACATATCGCTTACCAGTACGAACATCTACTCGCGAACCTTTCGTCGACATTTTTTGTTGGTTTTTAGAGGTATATGGCCACCTTATAGACACTTCATCTTACAGATCTCTTTGGGTATGTCGGTTACTCTAGTACTACTGCGGATATGTTCATTACGGATTAGGGATTATAATTTAAAATTTATTATACAACCAGCTCGGCAAGCACACGTTGTTCTGCCCTTTCCCACGAACCTTCCTATAAAATTCCTTAAATTCGCAATAAAAAATTTTGAGGGTCATTTATCGGGATAAAAACTATCCTATGTCTCAAGTTGGACCAAACTGCACACAGTGTGTAAAATTTCATTGAAATCAGTTCAGTAGTTTAGGAGTCCATCGCGGACAGACAACGTGACACGTAGTTTTTATATATAAAGATTATTTAGTTTTTAATTTAATATTTTTCCGAATAAATATTAAAAATTTATTGTCCACTTCAAGCTTCAAAGTCCACATCTCAAGAAGTATTAATTCACTCATTACAACGTCTAAAAGTCCATTGTTGAACGTAGGCCTCTCCCATAGATTTGCTCATATAAAGGATTTTGCCACAAGTTAGCTACGGTAGTTTTTTATTGTTTTGACTTGAAGAAGTCCTAATAAGAAGATGCTGCTGTCCATCCTCTATTTATGTTTCTCTCTGTAGCCTCTTACGACACCAACTGGCAGAAACGGTGTGGCCCTATCCGTATCCGTGCCACACCGTTTCTGCGAAAAGCATTAGCAAAATTTTATTTTCAAATATTTTTTCGTACAATCCTTGAATATTATAATACAAGAAACTAGAAGTATATATAATCAGGTTTTTGTTAATTTAAAAATATAACGGCACTTCCTCAATTAACTACTTCAAAAATAAAATACCACACACAATTTGCTTGGCAAGTAATAAATAAGCATTTGAGAAATATTGCTTACTCAAAGGTAGCGTTAACGTGTTAATTTATTAGTTATTGGTTTTAATTGGAAATTTGACGCCGTTTGCATTTGAGCCGGAAAACATTTTGAATTCCGGCATTCTGTATAAAAAATAATAAAAATAATAGGTACTCTATTGGGCATTTCTTATTTATTCTTCTTCATATTAGAATTTGAATAGAAGCGTCAGTAGCCTAATGGCAGGACGCGGACCGCGAACTCGAAAGTTCGTGGGTTCGAATCCGCCATTCGACTACTGTCGTGAACCACTTCTAACACAAGCATTTTAAGCTTAGCAGATGTGGTTAAAGGGAATATTAGTAATGTTTAATAAAATTACTCGTATTTTTTTTTAGAAAAAAAAAATATATTCAAAAGCTCAAATCAGTACAGCGCTAATTATTGGTCACTCTTGTTGTAGGGGAAGATTTACCATAGATGTCACGTATGCGGATTAAAGTCGCCTAACCAAATGCGGTGATAGTTTCTCTTACGATGGTTGTTTTAACATGTGTTTATGTATTACCGTTAGTCTATAAAGATCCACTGCTGAACATAAGCCTCTACAATAGATTTCCTCATTGGAAAGATTTTACCTTAGTTGACAAACTTTACAGGTGAGTTGGCAAACGTGGTTTTCTTCTATTTTTGTTAGCCATCAAGAAGATGCTGCTATTCATTTTCTATTAGAAAAAGAATAAAGAATCAGTATGCAAACATTGTAATTAATATTGTCACCACTAAATAAATAGGGTCACCGAATTTCTCAACACTCATATAAATACAACAGTAATATGTTCCTAATTTACGTAGTTTTTCCTCGACCGAGTTGACTTATACCTGCTGCCACCGTAATATGTCTATAACTTAGAATATACGTAAGCAAGATATGCATGTGTAAACTCTAAGAGCTACACCGTTGGTCTGCCACAACAAGTGGTAAAATAAAAAAAAATGTACAACAGACTTCAATAAAAATAAAATGAGAACATCGTCAATGTGGTATGTAGTCGAATTCAATTAAATAACCTTTAAGTATGGACGTCTTTTCTCCCGACTTCAAAAAGGAGACGGTACTCAATTCGACAGTATGCTTTTTTAATGTATGTTAACTCATAACATTTTTACTGGGTGAACCGATTTCGATGCTTCTTTTTTTATTTGCAAGCTCAGATCAAGGTCAGATCAATAGATTTTGTGTTATTCTTAATAATTTATATTGAAGTCGGCTGTACAAAATTTAAAATTTTAAATTTAAACATTTTTATGTATCTATTACAAAATTGCCTAAAAATATTTTTATAATGATTTCATATTATACACATTTACGCGAACACTGCACATTGAATAAAACAATTTTCTGACGACTTCAAGAAGGAGACGGTACTCAATTCGAATGTATGTTTTTTTATGTGTGCTACCTCAAAACTTTTTAACGGGTGAACCGATTACGATGATTCTTTTTTTTAGTAGTAATTTTTGTGTTATCATTGATAATGCTTATTTGATTGAATTCAACTATACACCACATTGATGATGTTCTCATTTTATTTATATTGAAGTTCGGTTGTACAAAATTTTTAAATTTACCACTTGTCCTGTATTACATCTAGAAGTTAATGAGGTAAAAGAAGGAAATGGATTCTGAAAAGAAATATTCTTCTAAGTTCCAATAACCTATTTATATCGTGTAGTGGCGGTGTAAAAATATCCACTACCCCATATCATGCCGTGACGACTAAAAATAATATACTGCGATTGCCAACCCGCTTGCCAAGCGTGGCAAGTATAGCAAATAATTACTTTACGATATTATTACGTTTTTAGTCTAAGGGCGTCCGGGGCGTGTTGTAATTGCCTGTGAGCGTGACACATTCATGCACACACACGCACACACACCACACACGCACACACACACACGCACACACACACACACACACACGCACACACACACACACACACACACGCACGCACACACACACACACATACATACATCTTTAATCAATGTTTATGTGTATTAAGAAATCTAAGAAAACTTGTATAATGCTATAGTAATTAGTATAATTAAAAATATAGTGCTTTTGTTAAATTATATAGAACACGAGCAACCCGAGTTCTATTCCGGTCAGAACCCTCGAAGTTGTTATTTGCAGTAGTACGAAGGAAAATAACATGCACAAACCTAATAAGCTGGTGAATGGGCTTTTCCCTGCTCGAAAATCATTTTTGTCATTAGAGGAACCCCGTACACAATCTTAAGCACTTATTTTATATAATATGAAATTCAATATCATTGCATTACAAATCACAGAATATAGACTTCGGTTATGGTTTTGGTACACATGCGTCCATCGAATTCCTGCATGTTTTTCAATGTCGTCACAACATCTACTCGGGGTTCGCCCATCACTATGCTTACGAGTACGAGGCTGTTACTTATAACAGCTAGTTTTGTCTTATTTTCAAGGGGTTTAAAAACGTGTGATTTGTCGTATCTCTATTATTGGTAACGTGTTGCTACTAAATCGTAATTAAATATTAATTAACGACATGTTAAGACAAAATTGAGTTGTTTTTAACTAATTGGTTCAACAATGGCATACATTGCATAAGTTTTTTTGAAACTAATTCGTTTATCAATGCTGTAAATGTATTCTTACCTAGTTTTTTAGTAATGGAAAACAGTTTAAACGTAGTAGAGCCATAATGCTATATTAATTTTATAGTTGCGCGAATGGGTCGACTCGGCTGGGGAAGGACCACGCTCTCACAGAGTACCAGCATAAAATAGCAGCTTCAAGCTGCTGTTTCTTGCTGGTCCTTCCCAGGACAGAATTTTTTCCTAACCAGTATTAAAGCTTAAATGAGTTTTAATAAGTATTCTTGTAAACTACAATGAATAAAAGTAATTCTAATCTATTCATTTCTAATCATAGGCATTATTTCATCAATCATTGTGGTTTGCCAGCCCATTGGTGATCGCCACTATAGGTATTTCGGGCGTAAGCGAGATAGTGTCTGCCACTTGTCGCAAGCCACTGAGTCGAAGTTGATGAAATTTTGATTAAGTTGATTCGAGAATGGTTTAAATTCACAATTGGACCCGGTATGTGGCGCTGTTGTCTATAGATCCAGAAATCACCTGTGCGAAGCCGAGGTAGAGCGCTAGTATAATATAAAAAAATACTTGTAATTTTTCAACCGCGTGATATCATCAGCCCCGAAGATGAGATCGATGTGATCGAAGTACTAAATGTTTTGCAGCTTTTAACTTGCTCTTCACCGTCGATTATTTTACATCTCCCTACTACGAGATCACATACCGCCAACTATACAAAGACGTTGTCAAGGGAGGTCTTACTGGCCTTCTATAATAACCGTTTCTGGTGACACACATGGGAGGAAACAGGTTGATGGATTCTTCCAAGCTACCACCATCACACAACTGCTAGGGATAATATTAAATATTTTAATTCAAGAGTTCTAAGTTCCTTATTTGTGCTGATAATATCTCAGTGCATGATCACATTCTCACCTGAAGGTAAACGGTAAAGGCCAATGTAGTAAATTGCACTAACTTATCTTCCCAAAAGCCCATCCTATTTTTCGTTGATGATATCCAGATTGTAATCTAAGCATGACCGGAGAAGGACCAAACTCTTACCATAATATCAGCCTTAAATAGAAGTTTAATGCTGCTGTGTTTTGTATGCTGAGTGTAGAGAATCAGATACCCCTTTTTACTAGAAACCAAACATTCCACCTTAGTCCTCAGTGGTGGGAATGCATCTACATTTTGATTCTAAATCGAGGATAGATTATCACAGATGTCTAAAGGCCACAGCATCATCTTACTATCGGGTGGAATGTGTGCTCGTTTGTAACTCTTAATCAAAAATTAAAAAAATGTAATCAGTAAAGTGATAAAATAAAAAAATAATGTACAATCGACTTCAATATAAACGAAATCAGAATATCATCAATGTAGTCGAAGTCAATTAAACGCATTATTAATGATAAATCAAAAACTACTAGTCAGATATTGAACAAATTTATATGGGACAACAGTATCATCAAAGTCCTTTTTTTGAAGTCGGCTGAAAATGTGCACGAGCTATTCCCTCACTCTCGTAGTGCAAAAGAAAACCGACACGAGCGAAGAGAGTTCGAGCGCAGGACTAACGGCTTTACGTGTTTTCCAAGGCACGGAGGTGAGACACGGTTAACTTCGTGACACCGGGCTGCTACTAGCTATTTGTTAAAAGAAAATTTTAATAAATAATCTTGATATAACCCATAACTCGAACCCGGGACCTCATGGTCAATTGTTGCGTTTGACCTGATTAGACCAACAAGGTAGTCAGTCTTATACAGGGTGGGCCATGAATTAGTTAACATTTGAAAAAATCGTATAAAAAAACCATTTAACATATTTTAGAAATCGTTTATTTACGAGAAAGCTAATTAGTTGTAATTTATTTTTTAAAAATTATTTCGTCTAAATGACCACCGTTTCGGTTTTTGCACTCATCTAAGCGAGTCCTGAAGTTTTCGAATACTCTTCTGCAAAGAGACCGCGAGATCGCCGACATCTCTTCGATGATTTTTTCTTTAAGTTGACGCAGTGAATTCGGTTTATCAATGTAGACACGACTCTTTAAATAACCCCACAAAAAGAAGTCTGCTGGGGATAGATCTGGACTTCTGGGTGGCCATGGGATGTCACCCCGTCTGGATATCAGCTTTTCCGGAAACATGTCTTTGACCACCGGCAAGGACTCGTTCGATGTGTGACACGTGGCTCCATCTTGTTGGAACCATGTGTTACGATTATAGCCAGCAAATTCCAGTAGCATCGGTGCTAAGAACTCCCGTAACATTTTCACATACTCGGCAGAATTAACAGTAACTGAACGGCCTCGAGAATCTTCAAAAAAGTAAGGTCCGATGATTCCTTTTGCTGAAATTGCAGCCCATACAGTTACCTTGGGAGAGTAAAGTGGCCTCTCATGTTTAGCTTTAGGATTTTCGCTGCTCCAATACCTGCAATTCTGTTTGTTTACGTGTCCATTTAGGTGGAAATGGGCTTCGTCAGAAAATAAGATGTTGTGAAAATTACTGAAACGAGTTAACATTGTTTCGGCATATGACTTACGCAAATTTAAATCATTAGGGTTTAGTTCTTGCACTAACTGGATCTTATATAGATGTAATTTCAAATCTAATTTCAAAATACGGCGTAATGATGTGCGGGATAATCCTAATTCAGCCGAACGTTTGCGTGTCGATAAATCTGGATCACGTCGAATAGAAGCGGAAACTTGCTGCACGTTCTCTTCGCTCCGAGATGTCCGTGGGCCGCCGGTTTGTTTCACATTTAGTGTAGATCCCGTCTCTTCGAACTTCTTCACCCATTTCTTTATTAAAGGAGCACTTGGACACTGACTTAAGTCGTGTAAACCATATTCAACGCGAAATAAGCGTCTCACAGTAATGAGCGAAAAGTCGTTTAAATAAAACTGTTTCACGCAGTAAGCGCGTTGCGGCCCCGTGAAGCGATCCATTGCGACTAAATTTCCAAGAAGCGAGCTAGTGCCCCCGCCTGAGCCCGCGCCCCGCGCGGCAATAGTTTGCGCGGTAAGTTACATTTAAATGTTAACGAATTCTTGGCCCATCCTGTATCTTAACTATTATAAGCCCATGTTTGACTATCATTCTACCTGATAGTAAGTAACGATGTAGCCGAAAATGATATAGCGCATTGACTTAGCTTTACAAAACCCTCTTTATTCTTATCTTGAAGACACATTGTAATCGGATAGAAAGACAGATACTGGTATATTATTCTACTCCATTGCTGTACGCTTTACGGACGATGAAGCAAACTTATAAAAATATTTTGTCACTCTTTATATATAAAAACATTTTTTCTATCCTAACAGCGCCACCTACTGGGTCAAAACACACACAAACATTTTATCAAAATTCGGTTGAGTCGTGTTTTGGCTTTTAGCAAGACTAACGTACATAAATTTATTTTTATACATAGATATTACACATAAATATACTTAAGTGATAAGCAAACTAAAGTCTAGCTGTAAAAGTGAATGCCGACGGTCAGTTAACATTATACACGATTGAGAATCAAACTATGGATGTGTTATCAGAATCACCACTGAGAACTATGCATGCACTGTAAAGTGGTCTCCGTTTCTTGACACCCGACATACGCAATAAAGCACTACTTTATTATATATTAGGTGCATATATTTGATTGATAATAATATATTGCAGATTGTTTTATGCTTGTAATCCGTGAGGTTGTCTTTACATGGTTAAGCCGACCGATTCAAGCTGCAGCCTGATTCTAATACGTTTAATATTTGCTCTGATATTATAAAATTAAAGGGCTTTAATTAAAGAAAATATCAATTTTAACATATGTTTGCGGCATAGTGACAGCGTAAGAGAATTCATCGCCATTTCTTTCCGGTGGTGTCGTAAGAGGTCAATATAGGATATGCTAAAAAGATCTTATGGCTTCCGATAAATGACGTTATAACTAAAATACTTAAATCGGCGATGAGCGGCAGCGTGAAGGTGCAATTCGTTTGGAAATTGTCAACAAGCCTGTGAAGGGTTACGATTAAGGTTAATCCATATTACTTTTAATGAGTCCATGTCTAGCAGTTAACTTTTGCAGACTGCTAATGAAGAATATAAAAATTTTTTATTCTTTTAAAAAAAGATTTTTATATGTTACATTTAGCGAATGAAAATAATACTGGACTTTTGAAATAAAACATAGAATCCAGTTTCGATCAATACCGTATTAAGGCAGTAAAATTTTAGTGGGCCATTGCCAGAACTCACAGTACGCTATTTGATATTTTATTCAACGCAATGTAACCCATAGTTTGTACCAGTAAAATGGGTATCAGGTTCTTGTCTCTCACCATAAAGTATATTGCCTTCTTGCTGCTATTTCACGCTGGTATTCTGTGCAAGCGTGATCTATGCCCCGTTAGCTACAAATATATTAATGGGAACAGCTGTTCCCCGCGACTTCATCCGCGTGAAATTTATGAAGATTGGATTTCATGAGTTTTAATTTTCTTGCACAGAAACCTAATACTTTTCCTAAAATAAAAATAGCCTGAGCAACTCCTTATAACATCAGATATCTTTCTGTGAAAGTCATATCAAAATCGCTGTAGCTATTTTGGAGATTAGCAAGAACAAACAGCTAGGCAAAAAATTTAAAAATTGTTTTATTTTTTGTCATAAGTACCATGTATACTTTCATTTGCATTTTGTAAAAAATTGTTATTTTGACATCACAAACAGTCACTTTAATTTTATCAATTTGTACAGACGGACGACTGACTACCTATTCCGCAGGCCTTTCTACTATCCCGCCTTGTTATAAATAGTTCCACAGTGCCTAATGCCCCCGCATTTCATACAAAATCCTGATCTATTCACTGATCCGTTTCCTCCCGTTGATAAATAACGTGAAGTTGTAAGAAAAATTGTTACATAAAGATGAAACATTACCCGTTCTAAAGGATACGTACCAACAGAATCGCTATTGGCATATTTTAAAACATTTGGCTCTCATGTAAAATATACAATCGGAGTTTTTATTAAAACTGAAGTCATATTTAACAAACATTTCACTTGATGGTAATTACTGCAGTGCATTTCAGACAAGGAAGCGTACAAATACGTTGTCACCTATGCTGACTAAGATAGAAAGCCTTAAAGCCTGTAATTAAACAGGCTCTCCATAACCTTCAGACCTGAAAATAACAGCACAAGATCTGCTATTAGGCGGTAGTTATATAAGAGACTCCTATCACCCAGTTAAAAGTATATATTCATTGAATAGATGGATTTAAGTGTGGTCTCCTGAGTTAAGTACAAGAGAAAATGCGTGCTGGCGGACTCACGTGTAGTCGAAACATTTTAATTTTTTATTTTCACAGATATCTCAGGCAGACCACGTGGTAAATTAGCACTTAACATTGCAATTAACAATTTCATTGGTGATATTTATAGCGAGCGCTTGACCACTTAGTTACAAAATAACTGATTAGTTATATAAACCGGTACGCGATTGTAGGGTAAAAGCAGTTTTTTTTTAAGTTTTAAATTATGACTTATAAATCCTAGGCAATTAAAAAGTTTGAAGATGCTTTACGACATCGGGTGAGTGCAGGCTGTTAGGTAATAAATATGTGTTCGTTTTAAGACTGTTTCCAAAAATTTTATAGTCGGGACGTTGCGTGATATAAATGGCCACAGCAACCACTTACTATCAGGTGGACTGTGTGATTGTTTGTCATCCTTATATTATAAAAAAATGTCTAGCAAAGGGCCACCCATAATTCGTTATAAAGAAGTTATATTAGAGGGCCACCCTTAATTCCTTTTATAGTACTAAATATCGTATACTAGCTGGTACCAGCCGCATAGCTGGCGCAGAAGATATACATGTAAAAATATCGTTTTAAATTTGGAAGGGATACATTGTAAAATTAGGAATGAATGTATATTCATTGAAATTGAATAATTATGTGCGACTTTCAAATAAATTTGTTTTGTGGGAACGATACGCATGCCACCTATTGTAAATTATTTGTACTATGCCTATAACATTAGCGCAAGTGCAAGCAATAAGTTGAAAAAGTTTTAGCGCAATCTGATGAATGGTATGGCGGCGCATAAAATGCGAACAAACAAACATTAATTTTTATATATTAGATTATTATGTTACGAAAATTTAAAAGTATGATAAAAATTATTTTACGGGATTTATTATAATATAAGTATTTATTTAATATGCTGAAACCAGGGCCATGGCAAGCACTCACACTAGTAGTTTATATAACCACACTGGAGTCAGACATTATGTGCCTCAAAACGTGATTGACAAAAGGCCTCAAAATTTGTTAAAATATTTGACTTGAAAGTCTAAACTTTCAAGTCAAATATTAGACACAATACAACAACTTACCAATGGATGTTAAGATTATACAAGCATTGCAAAACGACAACTAAATTCACTGCCATTTACCATTCCATTAAACTTATTCAATGACTTCCACATTAAGTAAAAATATTCAGTAATCGCCGATTTCGCGATTACGGCAAGCCACACGAATCCATTAAAAGCGATATCGCGTTACATTCCATTTGCACAGTAAACTGGATTTCATTTGCTTATGCCAAAATCTACAGTATTGTATCTACACAATTTAAATATCTCACTTCTACACACTACGTGAATATTATTTATGAAACCAATTTTTAATAATAGTCGAACAGGCATAATTCGTTCAATTTATTTAAGGGTACATTAATATTAATATGTATTAATCCCAATATTTGTCATCAAACTTTACTTAATTTATTTACTGAATGATGTTTTTTTTATAGGATAAGGGTGACAAACGAGCACACAGTCCACCTGATGGTAAGTGGTTGCTGCGGCCCATAGACATCTACATCTATCCTTGTTTGCGAATCAAAATGCAGATGCGTAGCCACCCGTGAGGACTAAGATGGAATGCCTCATTTCCAGTTAAAAAAGGCCTCCGGCTACCTGCACTCACCAAGCGAAACGCAGAGGTAAACCTCTACTTCACGCTGGTATTCTGTGAGGTCGTGGTACCACCCCGGTTCGAGCCAGCCCATCCGTGCGACTGCAAAAGCTGCCGCGTGGTTCTACCACTGTTAAAACTGTTTACAAATGAGCACATAGTCTAAAGCTGGTAAGTGGCAGCTGTGGCCAACAGATATCTACATCTATCCTTGGTTAAAAATTCCAGTAAAATGGGTCTCCGGTTCTCTACACTCACCATACGAAAGACAGCAGAATTAAGCTGCTATTTTACACTGGTATTCTGTGAGAGCGTGGTCCTTGCCCGGTCGAGCCGACCCATTCGTGCTACAACTATGCTACTAATATAGCTGCAGAATAGCTGTACCACGTATTATATACTGTGAACCACAATCTAACTTCCAAGAGACGATCCAAGAGGCCCATGTCAAGCACTTTACTTTTATGGTATGATGAGGAAAATGACGAACTAATCCATGGACTATAGTACCCAATTTTTATTGGACTGTTAACTCACTCTCTATTCTTATATTAGAGAGAGTAAACTGGATCACGATTGTGTACGTTATAGAACCAAGCTGCTATGTTTTCAGGGGTCACAACGCAATTGCACTATGAATTCTATGGGTCACAACATCAACTTACACCAGGTGGACTGTGTTAGCTTGTCACCCTTATTTTATAGTAAAAGGAAAAATAAAAAAAAATTGAAAAATCCTATGACTGGTGTAAACTTTGTAGACCCGTTTTGCTGGAAAAGAGGCATTCCATCTTAGCCCTCACGGGTGACAACGCATCTGTATTTTGATTCGTAAACGAGGATAAATGTAGATGTCTATGGGCCACAGCAACCACTTACCATCAGGTGGACTGTGAGCTCGTTTGTCATCCTATCCTATAAAATAAAATAAAACTTTGTAATCGGAAAAGTATTAAATATTTTATGTAGAACCCTGATATTAAAGGAAGTAAGTAAAGAGAGATAAAAAATTATAAGCATTAAAAAAAAAACATTTATTTGTCTCGATTTCAGTCCTTCCTACCTTTGTGTACCTATTTGCAACAAAATCAAGAAAATCCACTAGGGTTGCTTTTCCCTGCCCTGAAATGAGTTCCAAATTTTCAGTATAATGAGTTTGTGACTAAATAAAATTTCGCTAAAACTCATTTTAACGAGTGAAAAATGTTTACAGAAAACCGTATCTAAATCAGTCAAACAGTTTTGGAGATAAATGGGAACATTCGTTTGCATACAAAAAAAACTTCTTACCTCACCTTTTCAGTCCCGTTGTAGATAAATACAATCAAAAACGTTCAATTTGATAACACGGTATCAGATGTAAATGAAAAATGAAGTCGTAAAGATCTTCACGATCCTAGCCAGACGCGGATGAAAGCCCGTTGCAAGCTGCATCGTGCCAGCTTTGTTAACTTCGCTAGAATTAATTACATTTCTGTGTAGCGCGTTAAAATATATGAGATTTTACATTTTGTATTATTAAACATAATTTACTATAGTTTTCTATTAAAAGTAAAATAATTTAAAGAAACAATGGTTCGACAATTTCATCTCGAGTAAAACTCCATCTATAGTATGTATGCTTACATATTTTATGTTTATTAACATGACATTTTTATTTTTTAATTAATTTAAAAGCATTTATTAATTTTTTTTTTCTATTTCTGCCAATATAAGTAGAGAATGAAATAAAGCTTTATGTCAGCCCATTGCATTGTAATCCTTGGATTAAGATGTCTTATATAAAGATTAATTAAATAAATAATTCGCTCTCACATTCCATTTGTTAGATGTTTTTTAATGTAGACAAATACACATTATAACAAAAACAAAACGAAATATATAAAGAAGGTACAAAGGCGGCCTTGTCGCTCCGGAAGCGATTTTTTCCAGACAACTTTATTACGCAAAGAACACAACGAATGGCGAACATAAATTATACAATTAAGTTAGAAAAACAAAAGATGCTGACAGTTGAAGACAGTAAATGATAGATAGAGAGGACGGGAAGTTTGACGAGAAATAGAGTTCCAAGCTTTGAGTACATTTTTGCTTTCATCCTATTTCATCAGCTCGTGGAGGGCTTCTGACGCTATAGGGAAGATTCGCTTTTAATTAATTATATGCACAGGTTGCTAGCTATTTCGTGGGACGAGGAAGAATATTCACTATCCCATATCGTATCGTTACCGTTCCAACACAGGAAAATAAGTGAGATCTTTGGTAGCAGCGCGTTCTTAATAACAATTCTTAATTAAAAAAATGTAGAATAGAGTAGAAACTATTTACTACAATATTATATTAGTTTGACCATGGCGGTCTGTCACAACGGAGCCTTGTTATCTGCACAAGATAGGATTACAGTATCCGAGTGTTTGCGCAAGCATAGATGTACTCGCTATTCTCTCACTATCATACTCCGATGGAACGGCAAACTGACACGTCCGAAGAGAAATCATGCACAGGCCTAACGGTTTTACATGCTTTCTAATTCACGGGGATAAAACACCGCCAACTTCCTGACTCCGGGCTGCTACTGATAATTCCTTGAAAGGAAAAGTCACTTTTTTTTATTCACTGATTTTTGGTCTGGCCGGAATTCGTCATTCGCGTTAACGACCACTAGACCAAGACATTCAACGACGTCAGACTATCAGATTAACAGCAATGCAATAATTGCAGTAGTAGAACAGGCACCGCGTATAAAATCTATGCGGAAGTGGGAGCCGCGTGATCGTAGGTACAGAGTACCTTTTTATGGTACTAACTAAGAAAGTTTAAGTCCGCTGGCTTTATCGCGTATTGCAAACCAGCAAGTCTCAGCGTCTCTTGTAGTAGGTGGAACATATAACTTCAAAGCTTGATGCTGAGTTGATTGTCTTTTCATTTACATCAATTTATTACTTATTATATTTTGCTTCATCTTTAAACCCGTAAAAACACACAGCTAGACGCTCGACTAGCGGATTGGCTATCGCACTACCAGAGGTTTTTGTTTTGCGAACCAGTGGTAATTAAACAAAAGAGTGACTTTCAATAAGTCTGATTTATAATCTATAGTGAATAAAAAAATCTGTTTCTGTTTCAAGACGTGAGCACCTGAGAAGCTGTTCACTGTCGCCGGTCTGTTTAGTTACGTCCGGCGTAAACGAAATGTTTATACCGCCATCTAGTGGAAGCTATTAGTTATTTTTAGCATTTCTCATAGTCGCCATTTACAACACCCACGGGGCAAAATGAGGTGATGTATTTACTTACGTCAACACCACATTACAAGTCACCACACTCTTGTTATATTTACTTGAATTAAGATACTAACGAAGAATACTAACTCACTCCACACGTGGTAGAGCCACACTGCAGCTATATTATGGTTGTAGCACGAATGGGTCGGCTCGACCGGGGAAGAACCACACTCTTATAATACCAGAGTAAAATAGCAGCTTAATGCTGTTGTGTTTCGTATGGTTAGTGTAAAGAACCGGATACCATTTTTACTGGAAACGAGGCGTTCCATCATAATTTTGATTTTCCTTTGAATTTTGATTCTTAATCGAGGATACATCTAGATGTCTATGGGCCACAACATTCACTTACCATCAGGTGAGCTGTGTGGTTGTTTCGTTTATCCTTAAAAAATGAAGATACAAAGATATATATCCCTTGAAAGCTACGATCAATATCCGCTGATAATAGATTCTTAATAAGATTTTTCGACGTTTTGTAGGAGTTTCATCTAAAAATATCGTAAATTCTTGTTATATATCGTAAAATATTCTAGATTCAAGCTGGCCTTGCACTGAAACAACAATATTTATTCGAAACGAGACATTCTATGCAACATTGTATTGTGGCTATAAAATAATTTTAGGAATAGTGATTTAATATTGTTTTTAATATTCTTTACAAGCAAATTAAATTTCCACGATCGAATGTAGGTCGCTAAAGTGATCAATTACCAAGCTATTTCTAATGTTTTCGTACTTGTTTGTGTAAAATATTATAAAGTAAATACTTAAGGTTTCTTGCTGGTCTCCCAGGACAGAGTTTTTTCCTAACCGGTATTAAAGCTTAAATGTTTTTCAATAAGTGTTCTTATAACTTACTTTCAAGAAAAATAATTATATTCTATTCTAATCATAGGCATTGCATCAATCATTGTGCTTTGCTAGCCCATTGGTGATCGCCACTATAGGTATTTCGGGCGTAAGCGAGATTGTATCTGCCAATTGTCGCAAGCCATTGAGTCGAAGTTAATTCTTAGTTAGTTAGTTAGTTAGAGAATCGAGAATGGTTAAAATTCACAATTTGACCCGGTAGGTGGCGCTGTTGTCTAAGATCCAGAAATCACCCGTGCGAAACCGGGGTGGAGCGCTGGTATAATATAAAAAATAGTCGTATGTTTTCAACCGTGTGATATCACCAGCCCTGAAGATGAGATCGATGTGATTGAAGTACTAAATGTTTTCCAGCTTTTAACTTGCTCTTCACCGCCGATAATTTACATCTTCCTACTACGAGATGACATACCGCCAACTATACAAAGACGTTGTCAAGGGAGGTCTTCCTGACCCTCTATATAACCGTTTCTTGTGACACACATGGGAGGAAATAGGTTGATGGATTCTTACAAGCTACTACCATCACACATTTTTGCTGGGGATAATATTAAATATTTTAATTCAAGAGTTCTAAGTTCCTTACTTGTGCTGATTATAACTCAGTGCCTGATTATATTCTCACCTGAAAGTAAACGGTAAAGGCCATGGTAGTAAATTGCACTAACTTATCTTCACAAAAGCCAATCCTCTTTTTCCTTGATGACATCCAAATTGTAATCTAAGGAAAGGTAGACGCTGGAGAATTATTTAATTCCGTATCGCTAAACGCATACTTTGCAGGCGAAGCATACCGTTTGGTCCAAATGCGTGGAATATTAACTACAAAAATGCGGAGATACCCATAGACGGTCTTATAATCAAGAGCACACTCAAATACCATTTTTTATGATTACTATTATTAAAAATGGTTTTATTTAAACGTTTTTCAGAAGGACTAAACTTTTATCATAATATCAGTTTTAAATAGAAGCTTAATGCTGCTGTATTTTGTATCGTGAGTGTAGAATCAGATACCCCTTTTTACTGGAGTCGAGGCATTCCGTCTTAGTTCTCAGCGGTGGGAATGCATCTATATTTTCATTCTTAATCGAGGATAGATTTAGATGTCTATGGGCCATAGCATCATTTTACTAACAGATGGAGTGTGTGCTCGTTTGTCAGCCGTAATCAAAAATTAAAAAAGTCAAATCAATAAAGTGATAAAATAAAAAAAAATGTACAACCAACTTCAATATAAAAAAATGAGAATATCATCAATGTAGTCGAAGTCAAACACATTATTAGGGATAACTCAAAAACTACTGGTCAGATATTGATCAAATTTATATGGGACCACTTGAAAAACACCAACTTTCAAATAAAAGAAAGTATCATCAAAATCCTGATTAACCTGAAAAACTATTAGCAATCAATCTTAACAAAAACCTATCGGATCTAAGTTCTTTTTCTTACTTCAAATTTAAAGTCGAAATTAGTTTTAAGTCTGAAACAGATTTAGTAACTCAGAAATTTACTATTTACGTGGTTTGCACGTGGTAGAGTCATAGTGCAGCTAAATTATAGCTGCGTCACGAATGGCCGACTCATCAACCAGGGAAGGCGCAACCAGCGTAAATAACATCTTTCACTTCCTTCGTCATTCACGGAAGCACCTTAGGGTTTTAATGTGAGAGAGGAAGTAGTTTTGCCCTAATAAAGACACATTTGGCGGCTACACAAAATTCCTTTCTAATTACATCCGATGACGTCACAGCTAACGTAAGTGTAGTCTAACATGTAAAAAGGTGTCCCACGCAGAATGCTCAATTCAAATCATATGTCAAGACCGCTTGATTAACTTTATTGATGTAATATGTATTTCATATATTAATATGTAAACTATATTTTTTGGAAAAATCTCCATATAAAAAAATGTCGCTTTATTATATTTACTACGTTAGAAATAAATTGAAATGCCAAGATCGCAAGCAAGTATTTCTTAAATTAAATCTGGTTAATAAAACCAACCGTTGCCGAATACCAATGTCGTATCTATCGAATCTTTAAAGTTATCCATTTTATCGTGCACAAGGAATTCACGAAAAGCCTTAACGGTTATAATCCGTCTTCTATTCACCTAAACTTTTTGCATGTAATAAGGCAAAGCATTTTAGTACTTTTATGTGCTGATTTGCTGCAGCATCCATATTCAATCTGCCTGCGCTGCAGACAGTTAATATAAACTTTCATTTATACGAGTATATATACACTATACTTACTTACTTACTTACTTATCTTCACGCACAATCCCTGACGGGGTAGCCAGAGAGAACAGATCGCCAAGTGTCACGATCCTTACAAACCTCTTTCGCTTCTTTCAGATTCATTATCTTCTTCATGTATGCACGTCTAAATATATACTAATACGTCTATATACACTATCTGTGTGATAAATAATATATAATCTATTACAATACAACCCATTGATAATTTGTTTATAATAATTGTATATAAGTTTATAATATGTTCAATTCAAATATATTAATAGGTTTTTTATAGGATAGGGTGAAAAACGAGCACCCAGTCCACCTGATGGTAAGTAGTTACTGTAGTCCATTGACATCTACATCTATCCTCATTTGCAAATCAAAATGTAAATGCGTTGTCACCCGTGAGGACTAAGATGGAATGCCTCTTTTCCAGTAAAAAGGATCTCCGGACCTCTACACTCACCATACGAATCACAGCAGTGTCAAGCTCCATTTTAAGCTAGTATTCTGTGAGAGTGTGGTCCGTCATCGGTTAAGCCGACTGATTCGTGATACAACTATATTACTAATATAACTGCAGCATGGCTCTACCACATATAATGTATAATGTATGTTCGTTACGAAAAGTTCAAAAAATTAAATATTTATAATAAATTTTTATTTTTGGTGTTTTTATCTTTTCTTGGTGTACAATAAAGAATATTGTATTGTATTGTATTGTTTCTTAACGGGCATGCAACCAAATTGTACCTACTGTAATTGTTTCAGAAATATACTTGTAACAGTTCTAAGGACCTTTGTTTTATCTCCCTTGTTTTGTTCAGAGCACCATCAGATTCACTGAATTTGGCACCGTAAAAAAAATCTTCAAACGAAATACTTGTTTTAGTAAATAATAAAAGTAAATTGATTATTCAAACTTTTACATGAGCGTTCGAGGCATGCACTTTTGAATTTACCAAATTAATCCTATTTTTTATTATTGTGTTGATTTAATAAAACAAAAAAGAAAAGCTACAGCCTTTTATCCATCCAAAAGTTACAGGCTTAGCGCAGGCCCTCTCTTATTTCTAAGTACAAAAATATCCCTCTTTCAAATGGGTTTTGGCGGTCTTCACATGTTCTCTTCACCAAAAGCACTATGTAAATCAGCACTTAAAGTTTCAATTAACAGTTTATTTGGTGTCGGCGTGGTTCGAACTTAAGTTGCTCCCGTACTAAATCCTTGAGCTACTACGGCTCTCATTAAAACGAAAACTACAATATTAACCACGTCTTGACTTTAACAGAAGTGGCATCTTTCACTTTTAACGGACATATTTGTTTTCGTGCCAAATTAATAAAAACAACACACTGATAGATTTTTCTTTGAATTTTTAACTACTTTATTAATGATGTTCTCCAGACTGAATTTAGTCACGGTGGCCAGCCTCAATGCAGACATTGGCAACTCCTGGGCACAGTGGCTTAGCATCGACTTCCGGTGCTGAGGGCCGAGTGTTTGAATTTCTCACAGAACAAGTATTTACATATTATATTGCCTACAAATAACAGTTGCGGATTTGGATGTTCCTCCTTGTGTAATTTACGTTTGAAAACCATGATACAGAAGAAAATTCTATTGTGCACGTAACTTTTTCTTGAATGAAGAAAAAAACGATCTACGTACTGGTGGCTATTCCCTCACTCTCATAGTGCAAAAGCAAACCAACACGAGCGAAGAGAGATCAAGCGCAGTACCAACGGTTTTACGTGCTTTCCAAGGCATGGAGGCGAGACACGGTTAACTTCGTGACACTGGGCTACTGCTAACTATTTCTCAAAAGAAAATTTTAATAAATAATCTTGACACGACCCGTGACTTCAATTCGGGACTTTATGATCAATTGTCGCGTTTGCGACCATTGGACCAACGAGGTAGTCAGCTTTATGTCTTAACTATTGAGCCCATATTTGACTATCATTCTTCTCGATGGTAAGTAGTGATGTAGCCGAAAATAATAAAGCGCATTGACTTAGCTTAATGAACCCCTATTCATTCTTATCTTAAAAACACGTTGTAATCGGATGGAAGGACAAATGCCGGTAAATTATTCCATTCCATTGTTGTACGCATTACGGGCGATGAAGCAAACTTATAAATATATTTTGTCACTTCATATGTTAAACATTTCTTTTTGTATTTTATTTTAGTTTTTGTATTGTTTTTGTCACAAAGTGGCGATGTACTTTATTAAAATACTAGAAAAAAAGCACAAGATTATTAAACCAGTTATTCGACTGTAAAGAATCAGTCATGTCTTCATAAGAAAACATCTGCGCTTTTTAAACAAAGTTCCAGGCAATACGCTGAACCTATCTGACAAAAAGTTTTAAATTTTTAATAAGCATAAAATGTTTTAATAAGAATTATTAAACTACTAAAGAGTACGTAATTCATAATAACCCCTAGGGATAAAGAGATCGATGACAATGCTGTACTATTTAATACTTTATATTTAAGATGTAATTTTAATTATGGGCATATTAGGATTGTTATTATTTTTTATTGGCATTGCATTATAAATTGACATGACAAAATATTTCATTGTGTAATTATTAATACTTTATTATTTTAATTGGCTTTATTACAGTTTTAATTTCTTGACACGGGCTGCTAAAAGCTTCCAGATTTTATATTATTATTATTTTATATTTAATTAATTTATGATTATTAATTTTTGTTGTTATCGATGGATACAATTTTTGAAAAAAACTTTTGTATGTAAAATTTAACCTTGTGTGTATATTGGATTTTTTGTAAGCCACAAGTTTTTGCAATAAATAAATAAATAAATTAAGATTTTCGTATTTATTTTTCATATTATCTGTGGGTTTCTTGCGGGTTCAAGAACTTTTCTAATCCGCTTGTAAGAACATAAATTACTTTCAATAAGTATACTTGCAAGCTAGGTATATTGAATAATCATTATCCATCCCGTTATGTTTGTGTATTCTCAATATATTGAAGTAAATATCCTTAATGGGAGAGGGGTCCTTTTCAATAAAGTTTTGTAATACAAACTTAATTGAAAGGGTCTAAAAGGATCATATTATGTAAATTTGAATTATTGAATAAAGGATTAAACAAAAGATAAAACTATTTGATTCAAATCTGCGACATGACGGAAACAAAGGTTTGGTGACCAGCTGAGTCAGAATCCAGGAGTCTTTAAGGCAAGAGTGAATAGGCTTTTGTTAAGCTAATAGAATGCGATTTAAGATCATGGGATTCATCACCACATAGGTTGAATTATAGTCATGCAAAAGCTTATTAGTAAGTAAAGAAAACTAGAATTATGTTTTAGATAATCATGCGAGGTATTAACTAAAAGCTCATCAATATTGTCATCACACCCGTCCAAAAAATGAAGTGTAGGTTATACGTAGTAGAGCCATGCTGCAGATATATTAGTAGTATAGTTGTAGCACGAATGAGTCGGCTCGACCGGGGAAGGTCCATGCTCTCACAGAATACCAGCGTAAAATAGCAGCTTAACACTGCTGTGTTTCGCATGGTGAGTGTAGAGAACCGGAGACGATTTTTTACTGGAAAAGAGGAATTTAATCTTAGTCCTCATGGGTGACAAGGCAACTGCATTTTGATTCTTTGTTGACGATAGATGTAGTTGTCTATGAGCCACAGCAACCACTTACCATCAGGTGGACTGTGTGCTTGTTTGTCACCCTATCCTATAAAAAAGTATTATGCAGTAGACCTAAGAATGACACAAAATACGGTTCAGAACCACCTGTAACCATCGACTCCCTGCATGACTTACCGGATTGTTATTTCATATATAGAAGGGGCCGCCCTACATATCGCTTACTAGTACGAAGATCTACTCTCGAACCTTTCATCGACATTTTTTGTTGGTTTTTAGAGGTATATGGCCACCTTATAGATACTTCATCTTACAGATCTCTTTGGGTATGTCGGTTACTCTAGTACTACTGCGGATATGTTCATTATGGATTAGGGATTATATTTTAAAATTTATTATACAACTAGCTCGCTAAGCACACGTTGTTCTGCCCTTTCCTACGAACCTTCCTATAAAGATCCTAAAATTCGCGATAAAAAATTTTGAGGGTCATTTATCGGGATAAAAACTATCCTATCTCTCAAGTTGGACCAAAATGCACACAGTGTGCAAAATTTCATTGAAATCAGCTCAGTAGTTTAGGATTCCATCGCGGACAAACAACGTGACACGTAATTTTTATATACAAAGATTATTTAGTTTTTAATTTAATATTTTTCCGAATAAATATTAAAAATTTATTGTCCACTTCAAGCTTCAAAGTCCACATCTCAAGAAGTATTAATTTACTCATTACAACGTCTAAAAGTCCATTGTTGAACGTAGGCCTCTCCCATAGATTTGCACATAGGAATGATTTTGCCACAAGTTAGCTACGGTAGTTTTTTATTGTTTTGACTTGAAAAAGTCCTAATAGGAAGATGCTACTGTCCATCCTCTATTTATGTTTCTCTCTGTAGCCTCTTACGACACTCACTGGCAGAAACGGTGTGGCCTATCCGTATCCGTGCCACACCGTTTCTGCGAAAATAATTAGCAAAATTTTATTTTAAAATATTTTTTCTTACAATCCTTGAATATTATAATACAAGAAACTAGAAGTATATATAATCAAGTATTTGTTAATTTAAAAATATAACAGCACTTCCTCGATAAACTACTTCAAAAATAAAACACTACATACAATTTGCTTGGCAAGTAATAAATAAGCATTTGAGAAATATTGCTTTCTCAAAGTCAGCGTTAACGTGTTAATTTATTAGTTATTGGTTTTAATTGGAAACTTGACGCCGTTTCCATTTGAGACGGATAACATTTTAAATTCCGGCATTCTGTTTAAAAAATTAATAGGTACTCTATTGGGCATTTCTTATTTATTCTTCTTCATGTTCAAAAGCTCAAATCAGTACAGCGCTAATTATTGGTCACTCCTGTTGTAGGTAAAGATTTACCATATATGTCACGTAAACGGATTAAAGTAGGCAAGGTCCCTCTAGCCTAAATCTAGTCGCCTAACGAAATGCGGTGATAGTTTCTCTTACGATAGTTGTTTTAATATGTGTTTATGTATTACTGTTAGTCTATAAAGTTCCACTGCTGAACATAAGCCTCTACAATAGATTTCCTCATTGGAGAGATTTTGCCTTAGTTGACACACTTTACAGGTGAGTTGGCAAACGTGGTTTTCTTCTATTTTTCTTAGCCATCAAGAAGATGCTGCTATTCATTTTCTATTTGAAAAAAGAATAAAGAATTAGTATGCAAAAATTCTAATAGTGTCACCACTGAATAAATAGGGTCACCGAATTTTTCAACACTCATAAAAATACAACAGTAATATGTTCCCAATTTACGTAGTTCTTCCTCGACCGAGTTGACTTATACCTGCTGCCACCGCAATATGTCTACAACTTAGAATATACGTAAGCAAGATATGCATGTGTAAACTCTAAGAGCTACACCGTTGGTCTGCTACAACATGTAGTAGAATAAAAAAAATTGTACAACAGACTTCAATAAAAATAAAATGAGAACATCATCAATGTGGTATGTAGTCGAACTCAATTAAATAACGTTTAAGTATGGACGTCTTTTCTGCCGACTTCAAAAAGGAGACAGTACTCAATTCGACTGTATGCTTTTTTAATGTGTGTTAACTCATAACTTTTTTACTGGGTGAACCGATTTCGATGCTTCTTTTTTTATTTACAAGCTGGTACTTCACATGTGGTCTCATATGAATTTGATCAAGGTCAGATCAATAGCTTTTGTGTTATTCTTAATAATTTATATTGAAGTCGGCTGTACAAAATTTTTAATTTTAAATTATAAATCTTTCTATTACTTTTATTGTTCGTTGTAAACATTTTTATGTACCTTTTACAAAATTGCCTAAAAATATTTTTATAATGATTTCATATACATATTTACGCGAACACTGCATATTGAATAAAACAATTTTCTGACGATTTCAAAAAGGAGACAGTACTCAATTCGAATGTATGTTTTTTATGTGTGCTACCTCAAAACTTTTTAATGGGTGAACAGATTACGATGATTCTTTTTTTTAGTAGTAATTTTTGTGTTATCATTAATAATGCTTATTACATTGACTTCAACTATACACCACAGTGATGATGTTCTCATTCTATTTATATTGAAGTCGGTTGTACAAAATTTTTAAATTTACCACTTGTCTTGTATTACATCTGGAAGTTAATGAGGTAAAAGAGGGAAATGGATTCTGAAAAGAAATATTCTTCTAAGTTCCAATAACCTGGTGGCGGTTGTGTGTGTGTGTGTGTGTGTGGTGTAAAAAAGTGGCGGTGTATAAATATCCACTACCCCATATCATCCCGTGACGACTAAAAATAATTTATTTATTTATTTATTTTACCACTTACAACTATCATCACAGGTGTATTACCTAATACAATAGTGCAGTTACAAACTAAGAAACTAGACAAACATAAATAGGTATATTATGCACAACTTAAAGATATTTTACAATAAGCGGCCTTTGTGAATTCGTTCAGAGTACAGCTGAACAAATCAGTATGTTGTGAGACCACGTTAAGTGCACGCAGCGCGCGCGTCAAAGGCGCGTGCTGTAGCAAGTTGGTGCGCGCTTGCGGCACCAACAAGAGCGGCGGCCTCCACCGTCTTCCTACGTACTCATTAGGGACACACAGCTCAGCTATCTGTAAAATACCTGGGTTATGTATTTTATTTTACCACGGATCACTTTTAGTAAGTAAGTGGCGAGAGCAACTTCCCTTCTTATTTCTAGTTTATAATAGCCTATCATGCCTAGTATAAATAAAGTAGGGTACAAAAGTGGATAACCCGGGTACACACCATACTGTTTTAAATACATAAATCTCACAAATTTGTTCTGAATACGTTCTAGCATTAATTTATATTTGACTGCATGTGGTGACTAAACAACAGCATTGCATTCTAAATGACTTTTTACGAGTGCCTCGTATAATGCTCTCAGAGCACAGATGTTTGTGAATCTGTTGGCTAGCCGTAAGACCATCCCTAGGTTGCGGTATGCTTTATTACAAACATTAGTAATGTGTTTTCGAAATTGTATGTCGGTAGTGAATCGCACACCTAAATCATTAACCTCAAAAACTCGTTGCAGAGGGGTTCCATCCAATAGTATTGATGATGACTCGGGTTATGTGCACGGCTGAATGATAGAATAGAACATTTCTCCGCGTTGAAATATAATTTATTTTCCAAACTCCACTCTACGACTTTCGTTATATCCTGCTGTAGCATGTCATGATTCGCCCGCTGCTTTATTTTTAAAACTAATTTCAGGTCATCAGCAAATAACAAGGATGTAGACTTATTGACTACTTCAGGCAAATCGTTGATTGTCAGAATAAAGAGAAAAGGCCCTAAATTACTGCCCTATCTGACACCTGATCTTGTAAAGTAGGGTACGGAAAGCCGCTGCAGTCAACATACTGACATCGGTCTCGTAAATAACAGGCGAAAAATGATAGCGTATGCGGTGTGCAGCCGACGCTAGCCAACTTCGCTAGCAGGACGTCATTGTCTACTGTGTCAAATGCCTTTTTAAAATCAAAATAGGCAACATCCACTTGTTGGCCAGCATCGACCGTTGATACTATGTGTGTCATTAGCTGGAGCAAGTTCCCCGTTGTCCCACGCCCGGGACGGAAGCCGTGCTGCGCGTCGGACAACAGAGCACTTATTTGTGGGTACAAACTACTGTGAATGGTCGACTCAAAAACTTTAGCTGGAGTGCATAATACCGCCACGGGTCTATAATCACTGGGGGCTGAACCTCTGCTACCTTTCGGCACGGGTACTACCCGAGTGAGTTTCCAACGATCAGGAAACTTTGCAGCCTTAATACAAAAATTGAATATGTGTAGCAACGGCTTTACTAATACTGTACGACAGTCCCTAAAATAAACGCCGGAATACCATCGGGCCCCGCCGAAGACTTCGGCGGTAAACGTGCAAGTGCGCGCCGTATGTCAGCGGGACGTAAGCACGCGAGATGCACCCACGCACCCGGCACCGCACCGGTCGCTGCACTTATGCTTGCCGCCGCCACGCTCAGCTTAGGAGGCGTCGGATTGTAAACCGACTGGAAGAACCGAGCAAACTCATTGGCACATTCTTGTTCTGATAGTACCCGTCCGTCATTGATTAACCTTCGATGATTCGAATCGCCTTTCCCAGATCTTATGTACCCCCAAAACGCTCGCGGATCCTTTGCCAAATGTCCCTGCACGCGGTCGCGGTACTGGTCATGTGCTCGTGCAGTCTCAGCTTTAACTCTTGCCCTACGTCGAGAGAACTCCTAGTAATCATTGCGCGCTTTGCTAGATTTATATTTTTATGTAATTTATATTTCAGCTTTATATCCTTAATTATTTCAGACGTGTACCAAACCGGATAAGTATATCTCCTATTGACTGAGTTTATATATTTTTTTGGGGGAACACACTTGTCAAAAATATCATATATCTTATCATAAAATAAATTTAGAAGGTCGTCCGGGTCTTGTATATAGTATATCTCATTCCAGTCTATTTTTGTAAATAAATTGTATAACTGAATAAAGTCGGCTTTATTAAAATTCCATAATTTCCGAGTTATCGGGGATCGTGAGCACGAGTATCGCATACACGGCGATCCAGAAGGTATGGTGGTTGCGGGGGGAAGCTGCGGCGCACGTGCGCCGAGCTCGATGCGCACGGCAAGCGGTGGATGGTACGCATCCACGGGCTGCAGGCCCTCGTCCGCCGCACTTACCGAGGCGCCGCCGCTACTGCACAGCACGAGGTCCAACTGCCTATTGTTACAATTAGGTACCCCATTACACTGAGTGAATTCACAGAAGGCCATGAAATATTCGTAATAATTAGATATATTATTATTACAAGAGTACATATTGAAGTCCCTTAATATAACTAAATTAGTTTTATATTTTACACATAGTTTTTCTAATATGTTAAACATTAACATATATTCGTTCTCGTCAGCCTGCGGCGGTATATACACGGCACAACAAGTAAATAAAAAATGTTTTTGAATATAAACAGCAGCACAAATTAGTTCAAACTTTTGACTCTCAATATTAAAATCAACTGGCACAGTAACTCGTCGCAACTCGAACCGCTGTGTGGCCACTAAAAGTACGCCTCCCTGTTTGCGCCCATCTGCCCGGTCACATCGTAATATTTGGTATCCGGGGAGCACCAATACTGAGTTTTGAATCGCTTCATTTAAGCCAGTTTCAGTAATAGCGAATAGATCAGATCCTGATGATTCTAATAAATGAAAATAATATACTGCGATTGCCAACCCGCTTGCCAAGCGTGGCAAGTATAGCAAATAATTTCCATATTCGGCGGGTTCAGCAGTGGACTTTAATAGGCTGTAGCAGTAACGGTACTATGTTGAATTTTTCTATTGACTCACGATATTATTACTTTTTTAGTCTAAGGGCGTCCGGTGCGTGTTGTAATTGCCTGTGAGCGTGATACACTCATGCACACACACACACACGCGCGCACACACACACACGCGCACACACAAACACACACACACACATACATCTTTAACAAAGTTTATGTGTATTAAGAAATCTAAGAAAACTTGTATAATGCTATAGTAATTAGTATAATTAAAATTATAGTGCTTTTGTTAAATTATATAGAACACGAGCAACCCGAGTTCTATTCCGGTCAGAACCCTCGAAGTTGTTATTTGCAGTAGTACGAAGGAAAATTACATGCACAAACCTAATAAGATGGCGAATGGGCTTTTCCCTGCTCGAAAATCATTATTGTCATTAAAGGAACCCTGTACACAATCTTAAGCACTTATTTTATATAATATTAAATTCGACATCATTTCCTTACAAGTCTACAGCTGATCACAGAATATAGACTTCGGTGATGGTTTTGACATGTCACATGCGTCCATCGAATTCCCCCATCACTGTACTTGCGAATACGAGGCTGTCACTTATAACAGCTTGAAAAAGCTGTTTAATTTTCAAGGGGTTTTAAAAGTTTGATTTGTTGTATCTCCATTATTGGTAACGTGTTGCTACTATAATAATAATAATAATAATAATTCTTTATTATCAAAAATAAATCACAAGAAATTTTATGAAGTCTCTGACTCCTAAACTAGACGAGTCTGTATCTTAGGAATCAGCGGCCTCTCCCAGAGTTGTACTAAAAGAACAGGTAATACTAAAAGAACTATGCATGTTTTCATTGTTGAAACAAAAGAAAAGTAAACAACTTTACAAATTTAACAAATTTACAAAATTAAATCAAAAAATAATAAAAGTTGTAATATAATAAAGTATTCTATATGTGTTATATTTAATACTAAACATGTATACTATACATATATTAAATATACATATATACAAGACGAGCACACACATATATATGTGTATATATACTTATATAATTATCAAATATATTTTATTCCTCATCCGTTGTCAGTTCCTCGAACTTTACGGTTGGCCATTGCTACTACATTCTTCAGACCTGTGCGTTATGCATTCATCAACTTACTGCATATCTTATCAGCCCATTACTCTGTCCAGTGGGGAATCATCCTATACTTTGATTAACGGTAAGACGCTGCCATTTCCTTTTTCCCCATAGGGTATCAGTTTCTTCGAGCTATGGTCGGACTGTTGTCACTTCAGCTTACTACTCCTTTGCACAATGTTGGTTACCCTGATTCTATTGCAGATATCCTCATTATGAAGTCTTATCACGCAGAGAAACTCCAAGCAGAAACCTCTCCTTAGCTCGCTGAGCGACCTTGAGCTTTTCTTCTTACATGGGCAGTTTGTTTTAGGTAGGAAACATCAAATTATAGCGTAATGCTTCCAACGTATGTTTGACATGGGCGTTAGACATGACGTTTGCCTTATTCATATTAATTTTAAGACCTGTCCGTTAAGTTACACTATTGTGGTGACTGAGCATATTTATCTTTAATAATACTAATATAAACTATTCAGAACGTGACAAAACGGGGTCGCACTCAGATTTTGGCGTGTTGTATCACTGCCGATATTTTAGTATGGTCCGTTCTACTCCTTTCCATTTAGTTCTGCGATTGATTATTATTAAAGTCATTAATAGAAATCCGACTGAGAGCCGATTTTTCAAGCGTCATAAGTTCTCCATCAAATAAATTATAACTTGACAGAATAAAAATACCGAATAATAGAACTATTAAATTCGTATGAATTTAATAGTTCAATTGTTGCAAATCAAAACTGAAATTTTTAATTAGTTTGTATTGCATTTTATCATAGGAATATTTTTTATATAACGATTGAAAAATCGGCATAACTAGATTAGGTCGTTTTTCGCCTATTTGCAAATCAATAATGATGAAGATGAAAAGGTTTTTTTTTAATTTGTTCAAGAATACCAGCTTGCAAAAACATTTTCAACTTTTATGTATACGTCGCACTTTAGATTAACGTATGAAAGGAAATCTAAAGACTACTGCGTGTGTTACTATTATAAATATCTTACGACATTCCAATCATTTTGTGTCGCCTGCCTCACTGCTGCATTCAGAATTTTTCTGAAGGCGCCAGACAAAGATAGCTGACGTCTTTCTCTTTCCTGCGAATTTCAGAAGCGTTCGTATGTATTTTCAGAATTTGGTTATTCCAGTCGCATCGTAGCCGTTGTTGAGGGATGACGGCTCTGTCTCGATCTGAACTGTAGTACACGCGAGTTTTAAAAATCGAACACAACAGTTGAATTAAAAAAAATATTTTTAGTTTCGTTCGTGTAAATAGTGTTTGGGGATGTTACAAGTGAATGGAATAGTGTCTAAGTTTCTGTAAGTGGGTAATACTTGACTTTGTCGTGAGTGCCAGAAAGTTTGAATTGAAAATAACCTTAGAATATTTTGGTCGAGGACGTTAAACCACCAGACCTGCTTAGGCGAGTTCAAATTGAACGATCAACTGGAACACCGCCGTGAAATTCTTCGGTGAGAATTTTTTCACAAGATGTTTTTAATTTTTTTTTATAATTTTTACATTCATATCAGAAGTTATAATATGTGACGTAAGTTATCAGATCGTGATACTTAAATTATCCTTTAATATTTTTACACCGTGCAGTAGTGGCGTAAGCAAACCCATTACTCCATCATTCTGTGAGTTTTATGAGAGGCGACTGAGGAAAACTGAAATAGGTGATATGCAGCATTTTCCTGATAACAAGTGAAATTAAGAAAAATCAGCGGTTGCCAATATGCCAGTCAAGCGTGGCAACTATAGCAAAATCCCCCCCACCCCCAATATGTATATATATATATATATATCAATGAATGGAGGAGGCATAAAAATGCATTTTGTTACTAGTTATGTGCCAGTTTAGTTGCATTAAATAAGGCATAACTTTACTAATGTAAATAAGGTATGACATATTTAAACCCTTTGCTGTGTCTAGTGCTGTAAGCACTAATCATAGTTAATTATCTAAACGACGGGATCCAGAAAATATTTTACTGGTAACTAGGTATTCCAAATTAGTCCTCAGGGACGAACACGCATCTGCGTTTTCATGCCTGAGCATTTTGATTTTTAATCAAGGATAAATGTGGCAATCTATGGACCTTATTATTCACTTACCATCAGGCGGACTTTGTATTCGTTTGTCACATTCACTTCTCTAGTTTAAAACATAAGGGTGACAAATGAGCACACAGTCCACCTGATGGTATGTGAATGCTGAGGTCCATAGACATCTACATCTTTTCTCTACTTTCGATTAATAATCAAAATGCAGATGCGTTCCCACCACCTGAGGTCTTAAATGGAATACCCTGTTTTCAGTTAAAAGGATCTCCGGTTCTCTACAGGTGCCATATGAAATACAGCAGCGAAAGCTGCTGTTTTACGCTGGTATTCTATATAAAAGATTCTTGAGTACAAAAATAATAATATTTTAACGATGTTTAATAATTAGTGAGAAAACTGAACGGGAATGTTAACCGACACGAATGCCTTTCAAGTAGGTAAGTATTTAGTAATGAAGTCGTAGCAGCCATTTTCAAAAGTATCTACAGAACTTTAATGGCCGCTATTAAAGACGCGGTAATTTACTGGTGGCATCTTTAAAAAGTCGTTCTCCTTTCTACAAAGCCCACGCTGAATAAACTGCTCGAATTTTCTACTTTGACGCTGCTTTGCGCATTATGACTTATACTGCGCTATTAAAGCGTAGAATGCGACAGTTTGAATAAAAAAGTGGCAGAGCCATGTTACAATTATATTGTGGTTATAACATAAATGGATAGGCTCGACCGCAAAAGGACCACGATCTCATAACCAGCTTGAATAGCGTTTATTGTTGTATGTTTCGTATGGTGAGTGTAAAGAACCGTAACCCTTTTCTACTGGAAGCGAGTTATTCCATATTAGTCCTCAGGTGTGACAAGGCATCTTCATTTTGAATAATCAAGGATAGATGTAAATGTCTATGGGCCAGCAGCCACTTACAATTAGCTGGACCATTACCTGGCAACTAGACATTCCATCTTAGATTTCAAGATCGGAAACACATCTACTATCTTATTCTTTAAATGAGAATATTATGTTATACATAAATAGAGGAAAGACGACGTATATAGGCATCCACTAACGATGAGGTTGACTGTGTACCCGTTTTACTTCTTTATTTTCTAAATATGAAAAAGTTACTTAAGTAAGGTTTAGACTAACCCATTTATAATTATGAATGATTACTGCTCATAGTTAGTTCTAAGCGATAAATAGGACAGACATTTCAAAAGAACAATTTAAAAAGAAATATCGCTTACTTAATTAAATATTGGAAAGAAATTGCAACTGGAAATTGTTGTTAAAATGTTTCGTTTGGTTTTGTTTATCCACACCACGCCAAGACAATTTTAAAATTTTAATTTTCTACTGAAGTTATATATAAACACAATTAATTAAGGGAATAGGTTATAATTTAACGTTCATGAAAGTTGCGTTATATGTATGCCATACGTTGCTGTAAACCACAGTTTGAGCAACTTGTACATATTAACTCTATGTGACTCATCAAGTTGTCGCTCTATGAGGTACATGCGGGTCGCGTCCAACGCAATTAGGTTACATCTCCGTAATATATCATAGGAATTTATATTAAATAGCTTATTTTAGCAAATTTCTTATTAAGCCCCATGTTTTTATTAATTGAATTTTAATGAAAAACGTTACAAGGTTATATCAAAATAAAAAAGATAATAAAGCTTTTTTTTAATAAGTGAAATGACATACGGATTTACTGTCTTTCTGATAGCAAGTGGCTAGTGCATGGATTCCTGAAGCCAACTTAAAAGGAAAAAAGTTACATCTGCGTTGTCAGAAAATTCCTCACACTTTGTAATTATGTCAGTACACGCACTGATGCTTGGCGGTAGAAATAGGTGAGAGGGAGAAATAGGTTAGGGGTAATAAGTTTCAATGACATATTTTTTATTCTGTAACAAATAATGTAAGATTGATATTTAATATTTTAATTTTAATATTTTTTCGATTCTTACTATTTATAACGCATCAAGGCCATGTCAGAAGCAATTTTGAATCAATTACTGGACCATTACTTAAAGGTATTTTTAACCGACTTCAAAGAAGAGGACAATTAGAATGTATGTTTTTTATAAAATTTTACTAGGTGAACCGATTTTATTGAATGATCTTTTTTGTTTAAAAGCTTGTCCTTCTCATGTAGTCCCATATAAATTTAATCAAGGTGTGACTAGTAGTTTTTGATAATTTATATTGAAGTCGGTTGTACATAATTATTAATTTTACCACTTGTTAAATACACTAATACACTATTTTTTTCTCTCACTCCAAAAAAAGCAGGTGCTTCCTACTAATTCGACTATATATTACGCATATCTTTTTCAATTTTTAACCAATTTTGATGATTCTATTTTATAAAATAGTTTATATTTCAAGGGTATCCATTTATATTTGACGAAAAAAGTTATCCCTAAGGACGGACAGATAAGATCGATCTTGTGATAGTCCTAAGTCCACTTATAAAGGTCAGAAACTTAGGCCTTTAATTCTTTTATAAAATCTTAGTGTTAAGCGAACCACTGCAGTTCGTAGAGACCCGCAATCAATTTCATACAAGGTCTCAGATAAGTCGTCAACTCAACGGACTAAGGTTGAATGTTTCATAGGCAGTAAGTAATTAAATTGGCTTCTCTACCCATAAAAATGCAACAAACTTTAAATTTAAAATCAAAAAATACAAATAAAACACTACTATTTAGCGGCAAAAATAGAGAAGACGGTGGTACCTTCCTACGCTTATTTATAGGCAGAATAAGAGTATCACCATCAGTACAGGACAACTGCATATATACTAGGGTATAGGGTATTTAATATACTATGTCTTACCACAAAATTCTAAAGCTGTGTGGAAATAATTCAATTAATTTATGGCCGTTAAATCTCGTGGTGTCACTGTCCCTTTGACTTAAAGTGATAGAGAGAGCACGAGACTCAATGGCATCTTAAAATTGAGTGGCGTTTGAGTATTTGTGCATAAGTCCCTTGAAATCGGCTTTCAATTTACTAATTATCAAAAGCCCTCTTCTATTGTAGCGATGACTTGCCTTAATCCGCAGTACCAGATGTCTTGTACCTATACCCTCGCATTAGTCTGTAAATCTTTTGAATAACACATACGGTTCCGTGATCAGTCAATCATCAGGTAATTGTTCGTCATTAATCAGAGTGCGAGTATAGGTTATGGTTACCGTGACAGTGACAGCCTATTAAAATCCACTACTGAACATAGGCCTCCCCCATAGAGTGCCTCATAGGGGGCATATTTTCCATAGTTGCCACGTTTGGCGAGTTGACAACCACAGGTTTTTTTTTAATTTTTAGTCGCTATTATGAAGACGCTACTACCCATCTCTTGATTTTTTTCCCTCTGTTGCCTCTTACGACTTACACGGGATAATATGGTGTAGTGAATATTCTTACACAGCCACTATACAGTAAGTAGGTTATTGGCATTTAGAAAAAAAAAATATTCCCTTTTCTTATCCCCTTTCGATTTTACTCAACTAACTCATGTTATAGACATAATACAAGAAAATACAATAGGAGGAGACAAGCATAGCTAATTATAAATGGTTTCATATTTACATGCTTCTGTGATTTCCGAGGTTTATTGTGTCCAAGCGGTGAGGCGCTATAAATATTTTATTTATAGTGAGAGTTTGTAATTTACACGAAAATAGGTCATCAAAGGAAATTTATATATACAAAATAGTTCATTCGTAATGGGCAAACGAGCATGCGTCTCACCTGATGGTAAGTGACTACCCTGCAACACCAGTGGAGTTTCAGATGCGGTGCCGGCCTTTTAAATAGGAGTAAGCTCTTTTCTTGAAGGTCCCTAAGTCTTATCGTTCCGGAAAAATCGCCGGTGGTAAACAATTCCACAAAGAGGAAGTTTGATACTTTTTGTAGTAGAGTTATAAATGATATAGGTACTATAATATAGGTAAAGTGTAGATATATCATGGTGGCAGCAAGTATGAGTCGATTCGATCAAGTAAGAACATAAATTAATATAACACTGCTGTATTGACGTGGATCTCAATGTAGGAATAAGAAAAAAAACGTGGTATATACTCAAAATAAAAGAAATGCTGTAGCATGGATGGGCCGGCCCGAACCGGGGCAGTACCACGACCTCGCAGAATACTAACAAAAAATAGAAGCTTTGCTTCTGTGTTTCGCTTGGTAAGTGCAGGTGGCTGGCCCAATACCATGGTAACGAAATTTAAATGTGTGGTGTTCGCGTAAATATAAGAAATCATTATGGTAACGAAATTCAAAAATAAAGTACTACCCCACCAGGGTACCAGCACCCTTGGTAATGGAGAATCCCTCACTGAGAATTCACGGTCTTCCTGTCCGTGGGTGCTCAGTTTGCCCCGCGTATTCTGGGAAAGACAAAATCCCGCTCTATAACTAACACTGCACGGGGCAAACAGAGCGATAAAGCCATGGCGACCCCTGCCACGTGGACTTCTGCAACATCAGGAGACTTCACTCAAACCTTAACGCAATCCACTACCATCTAGAGATGTTTTCTTGATCGCACAACTTCCTTGTGGAATCGATTACCACCAGCTATGTTTCCGGACCAATACGACTTAGGGACCTTCAAGAAAAGAGCCTACTCATTTTTATAAGGCCGGCAACGCACCTGCAATTTCCCTGGTGTTATTCATGGGCGGCGGTAGTCACTTACCACCAGGTGAGCCGCATGCTCGTTTGCCCCTCTCCTATAAAAAGTGAAAGCGAGTGAAACGTAGCAACTATAGCAAAATCCTTCAAATATAAATGAATCTATTGGTATACATATTTTCAACATTGGACTTTTATAGACTGTAATGGATGAATGTATGGATCTACATAGTATCAAGTAGACTATGTGTTATTTTTTTTTTAATTAAGAAATGCAAAGATTCTAAATTTCATTCATGGATCTTTCCTATAGAGGTCTAATATTTGTAATCATTGACATATTTTGACGTGTTAATTATAAGAGTTTAAAATAAGCCTAAACTGGATAAAAATGTACTTTACACTGTCTTCTAGTATCTTTATGATTTCATTAAAATATAACAGTCCTTATATGAATGATAACATTAATGTAATTAGGTTCAATCAAATTATGTAGAAGGGCAACACTCTCTCACGAAGATTACAGCTTGATGCTGATTTTAATGCTTTGTTGAATTTAGATAACAGGAATTTAAGATACAATTCCAAGCATTGTCGCATCGCAACCATATAATCTGAGGGAACATTGCTACAGTTTGTTTCTTTGATAAAGGATTTTGGTGTTAATGGACCATATCAAGTGAGCTATCCGCTCGTTTATCATCTATGTTTAATAGACTGTATCATATATTCGAAATTGCGCCATACATGTGTAACCCTTGGGAACGTTCAATTTTAGTAGATACGAAGAGGTAGCATCTCAGCGAAATGCACTGTGACATGATTTAGCGCGGCAGCTTTCCCCTCTCCTAGCTGGGTTATAGACCGTCTCCGTTACCTGTGTGTATGCCTGCTTCTCGTAAGATGAGGCGAAGCCTGTGCGTGCTCTATTTTTGCTTCGTGGATACATCGCTCGTCTCCGTGCAATTAATTCGTATTTACGTTTTTTTTTAATGGCTTTGCTTATTATGTTCTCTTTGGTCCTTTGTACGTTAGTTAAAGCATGACTATTTATGATTTATGTAATGATTTTACGATGAAGTTACCTAACTGCTTAGATATTCATCAATAAAAAAGAAGAGAATCATTTTTGCGTTCCTATTTTTAGTTTCTTTGTTTTTCTTTTGAAGTTCCGATATTATTACTTGATTGTTGCTCTATTATTCTATTGATTTCTTATTTTTTAATATTTTACCTTGTACTTATTTTGTTCGTTTTATTATTTGCATGTTCTTACTTATTTACTCATACATAATTCTTAGTAGACTCAAAATAACAGTTACATTTGTGTTACAACTTTTTTATACAGTAATATGTTTACTACTCTTTTATTTTTAGTTAATGATTTAATTAAATTTATAAGACTGTGTATTATTTATTGTATTTTACTTAATTAAAATAAATATAAAAATACTGTATTGGTTACCCTTACAAGAATTATAAGAAAATTTTAAAAAATTAGCTCAATTAAACATTTAAAATTCTACCAATTTGATAACTGTCATTATTAAAATAAAAAAAAAAATTATATTTGTCCATTACAAACTATTTTAATGGATGAGTGTATATTTACTAAACTTTGACTCCTGTTTTATCTCCCAGATAAATCGCGCTCTCCTGTGTGTGCAGAGGAGCGCGCGCTCCCGAGAGGTAAAGACCTGCTTATGGAAGCTGGTTTGTTTTGGTTGGCAATCCATCTATTAATTACAGCCAATAAAAGTACACTGCTGGATATAGCCTCTACCATTTTCCCATTTTTTCCCATATATGCCACGCTAGGCATACGGGTTGGCAACCGCAGATTTTTATTATAATGAGTTGTTGCCAGAAAGATATTGCTGTTCATCTCCTGTTCCAGTGTCCCTGTGTCGCTTCTTATGACACCCACAAGAGATATGGGGTAGTAGATATTCGTACACTGCCACTACATGCTCATAACAGAACATCTGTCATGTTTCAGTTATTGTGGGTAAGCTACTTTCTTCATATTTTCTATACAACCGAATCCTACTGCTTAAGAAATCCAAATAATGATACATTCACTTAAAAAAAAGTAAAAAGAGACTTAGAAAAATTAAAAAGAATAAAATGATTTACACGTTTTATACGTGGTAGAGCTATATCGCAGCTTTATTAGTAGTATAATTGTAGTACGAACGGGTCGGTTCAATGGGCTCGTCGGTGCAACCACGCTCTTACAGAATAATATCTGCGTAAAATTGTGAGTATCGAGAACCGGAGATCTTTTTTACTGGAAACGAAGTATTCCATCTTAGTCCTCAGCGGTGGGAATGCATCTATATTTTGATTCTTTATTGAGTATAGATGTAGATGTTTATGGGTCACAACAACCACTTACTCTCAGGTGGACTGTGTGCTCGTTTGTCACAGTATTTCAATTATTAATCATTAGTTATTGAAATAGTGAAATGTACAATATAAATAAAAAATGATTATCCCTTCTCATTGAAGAATACATTTATTATTTTCACGATAAAAAAAATGCAAAAATTATGTAAGTATAAAGATTTCTTATATTTACGCGAAGACTGCACATTAAATGAAACTATTTTTTTTACGGATTTTATCGCGATTAATATAACTTTTTAATTCCCGACGTTTCGGTGCTGTAAAGCACCCGAAACGTCGGGAATACTCACTCTACTCACTCTTGCCTTGAAGATACTCTTGCCTTGAAGACAAGACTAAATTGTTACAGTAAAAATTCTTTTCTTATATTTACATCTTTCTTATTAAAAATTTTAATTAATAATTACCATCGTTTAAATTCCAATAAATACCAAATTCTGTACTCACGTTCTACTTTTCAATCAACTTCAAAAAGGAGGAGGTACTCAATTCGACTGTAAGATTTTTTGTGTGCTACCTCATAACTTTTTTCTCGGTAAACCGATTTCGATGATCCTTTCTTTATTTGAAAGGTCCACCACCTTTTCTCATGTGGTTGATCAAGGTCTGACCAGTAGTTTTTGAGTTAACCTTAATAATTTATATTGAAGTCGGTTGTACAAAATTTTTAATTTTACCACTTGTACTCAATCATTTTACCCGTAAATGCGCGGATTGCGAGCGTAGATTATTGCTACGATTTGAAAACATAATATTTCTACCGTAAAGTACTAGACAGTAGTAGGTTAAGCACCGAGTGCCGTTGATGAAGGACGTTTTACAGATAAAAATTGAAAAATTTTTGCTATACAGTGTTTTAATAAAATAAAGTTACGCATACAATTTTAAACGTGTTTCTAATATTTTTATGAATATTCAACGACCAAAATCTAATCTACTTTGCTTCAAAGTTCTAGATTAATTTCAGTCGCCAATTTTCACAATTGCACTTTGCAACAAATTTCTCAGTTCCATCCATACCATCTGGGTGTATGGCGTTTTAGTACTGCATTGAGTGCATTATGTCACATGAGTAAAGAAACCGACCAGAGGGGAAGGTACATACAAACGTCTCGCTTCGGGTACACCCACACATAGCGCAGCGATGTGTGCGTGAGCTCTCACCGACAGGTTCACCGACGCTCCGTCAGGGTACAAACCGGTTTGCGCCGGCTCAGTCATAATGTGAATGAAAGGGCTGTTGAAAAAATCGCAAAAGAAAATAATACAATAGCAAGACAGTGGTGCAGTTAGTGTTAGTGGTAGTAGTGCTGGTGATGGTGATAGTGGACGGTGGTGCTGATCGTGTGGTGTTCGTAGCGGTGGATGGTGGTGCTGTACGTGCTGGTAATGGTGTCGGTTATTGTGGTGGTGCTGGTAGTATCATTGGTGGTGGTGGTGGTGGATAGTGGACTGCGCCTGGCACTACCACCACGGCCAGCATCACCACCACATTTCTTACTACCGCCACCATCATCCTGGTAGTAATATTTGGTGGTGGTGTATCAACACCGCCACTGCCCACTACCATCATCACAGTCATTACTAATACCACCTGACTTTTTGTACTCATGAATACGTTGTCTTACGAAAATGATATTGATAGAAATATAGATATGTATATTTAATATGAAGCTAAGCATGAAAATAAGCAAAATATAAAATTTTTGCGCTTTCAATTTTAATTACAAATAACAGACATGTTAGTATTGAGTTGCGGCTCCGTGGCGCAGTGGCTTAGCAATGAGTTGGCTTAGAATGGGGGGCGCGGGTTCGAATCCCGCACGGAACAAGTATTTCTATGGCCTACAAATGATTGTTCCGGGTCTGGATGTTTGTCCTTGTGAAATTTGTGTTTGTAAACTGCCTCCACGATACAGGAGAAAATCCTAGTGTGGGGGTAACGTTTTTTTAAACAAAAAAACAAAAAAAAAACTTAAATTATAATGAATACACATGTTATTTTATACAATATAATATTTTTATTATTTTCCTTAAAATTTTCACTTGCATCAGGTGATAAGTTATTATATTTGTACTTACACATACGGACTCTTAGGTAGCAGAAGAGCAGTACCAACTAGGAGCCCTGCTACAATATTGCATTTTAAACACCGAAAAAAATAACATTATTTTATGTTAACGAATACTACACATTGAATAAAACTTAATTTACTTTTTTTTTACTTTCAGTCATTATCAGAAAGATACTGCTGCCTTTGTCCTGTTTCTACTTTCCACCTTATAACACTTACGAGAGGGTGATGAAATGGGTCGGCTAGACCGAGGAAGAAACCACGCTCTTACAGAATAAAAGCATAGAACAACAGATTAATTCTTTGTTTCGTAGTGTGTATTGACGACCGGTGAACATTTTCTACCGACTTCAAAAAGGTGGAGGGAGGTACTCAATTCGACTGTATGTTTTTTTTAAGTGTGTTACGTCATAATTTTTTTTGGGTGAACCGATTTCGATTACTTTTTTTTATTTGAAAGCTTTTCATGTAGTTCCATATAAATTTGATCAAGTTTTGACTAATAGTTTTTGAGTTATTCTTAATAATTTATATTGAAGTCGGTTGTATAAAATTATTAATTTAAATTATTACTTGATTCGAGGCTTTTGATCTATGTCCTCAGGAGTGACAACGTTTAAACAAAAATTTAGATACCTCGTAGGCGTCTATGGGCCACAGCATTCACTTACCATCAGATGGAATGTATGCTCTTTTGTCAGCTTTATTCTATAGAAATAAAAGATATCACCAAAACAAAAAAAAAAATATTATCAGATTACAAATCACGCGAAGTACACATTGTAAAAAAATAATTTTACATTTAGTTTTATTTGTTATCAGTAAGATGCTGTTAAATATCTCCTTTTTCAGTTTGCCCTAGTCTCCGCTTACGACAACCATGGTATGATATGAGGTAGTCGAAATTCTTACTGCAATTACACGCTTTTAATGATTAAAATGAACGAGCAAAAAAGATTAAGAAACTAAATTAAAAAGTGAATACGCTACAGCATAACAATTTACGATGAGTGTCACCGTGAACGAAAAAAGGTTCAAGAATTAATTTCCTTTGAAAATAACCGATCGGAAGTTATTAGGTTTTGTTCGTAGATCACTGGAATGGTCGCTCAGTGATTGAAACGGGACCCTTTCAATCTAAAAATTGTCTTAGAGGTGAATAGGGAATATCTACGAAAACAAAAGTGATTACTTCCTCGAAGAATTCTAACAATTTTCAGTTTCTTTTATCTGTTTCCTATATTCCGTTCCTCTTATTTACTTCTGTATATGAAAAAATAATACTCAAATTGTAATAATGATCACGCTCATAATTTCAAATAGACTTAAAATGCTAGTGCTAAAAGTTAAATAAAAAAAATGAATTTGAATTTGAAAAAGAAAAAAGGAGTTGATGACGATCTGAATCCGAATCCACCCACAAAACTTTTAGCTTCCCTTTAGTTAGGTTACTATCACTTATGATCATTCATCACTACTCAAAACTTCATAAGTGGGCAAGGTGTTTGACATACATGACAAACACTCTTTGTTGTATAATTAGGCCGTAAATTGTAAAGATTTCTATTATATCATAGTACTTAACCAATTTTCAAATATACATTTCTTTTTCAAAGTTGTGAACACGCTTATTATTTCGCTGCTATTTCACGCTGGTATTCTGTGATTTCTTCCTCGGTCGAGTGACCCATTCATGCTATAATCATAATATAGCTGAAACATGGTTGTTACGGCCTACAGCTGCCCCTGCAAGGTCGAATACCCCGGGGCCCATGAGCAGAAGATACAACGAACAGCCGCAGGTCAGGCCCCAAATGGCCAAATGGAAAAATGTCCTATAATAATAAGCTATATGGGAGAAGGCTAGTGAAATATAGTACGTACCTCATTGCGACTCTTAGATCGCCCCAAGGCTCGGTCAGACCGTAAGTGGGTGTGAGGTGTATGGCAAGTAGTGTTTAGTGATGTGTAAATGTCTGAGACCTGGACCAGCTTAGGCGACCAGCAGCAGCCGAGTTCCAGGCTGCCCCACAATGCTGCATCGCTCCAGCAGGCTCCAACGCTGAACCATTTCTTTCTTCATTGTCACTATTTCAGTATATTAGCTTCATTGTACATTTAACTAACTTAAACTCACATTCATCGTAGAATCGAACACGTGATACCCGATACAGTAAGGACAGTAGTTCAAAATTCGACATTCAATGTCCCGGATTCACTTATCACAAAATTATAAATAGGGAACAAACGCGATCTCTTAATGAGTCATACGGTTCAGCGTTAAACACAACTAAGTTTCTTCATTCGACACCAAAACACCACGTCGCGAAAAGAATCAAAAATACCTCGTAATCGCCTCGTTGACAAGACCAAACAAACAAACCAACCAACACACAAAAAAGGGCACTTAACGCGACGGCACAATTATAATGATTTCCAAACAATCAACCGGGAGACGCTCTCGACCAAGGAATGCGCGGTTCGAATCCTAGATCGTATATCTACTCGACGCACGCGTGCACAATTCCGCATCACGCTAACAAGTTAAATATTGCAAAATTCACATATCCACGTAGCGAAGTTACACGCCCTAAATCTAACTATCTGGACCCTACACGGTCGCGTGAACTTCGGCCGCGATTACCTAGATACACGGCTTCACCGCATCGCGGCCAGTGAACTACTCTTCTTCGCCTACGCGTCGAGCCACTGCAAGCCGCACACGGCCACCCCACCTGGCGGCGTTATTTTCACCTACATACCATCGGGTGACGCGCTAGCTCGAACGCAATTGGAATGCGTTCGAAAATGACCAAATTTGGGCATAAACAGTGGTTCTACTACGTAATAGTTTTAAGAACTTTGAAGCAATACCAAAAATTATGTTTGGATGAAAAAAAAACAATTTACGAGTGAAATCATGTGTACAACGTACGTGCTCTCGACTATTTTGAAACGCTATCATACATGACTTCTTCAATACCAATATTAATTGAATAGTGTCAGAATATGCACTACCCCAAAGGTCGGCAACGCACACGTAATTGCAGTTTTTCATTGGCAGCGCTTGACATTTACCATCAGGTGAGCTGCATGCTCATTTGCCCTTTCTTCTAAAAAAACTCTTATCGTCCTCTGGATGTTGTAAGAGATGACTAAAGGAATCAAACCTGGAGATGGGCAGCAGCGTCTTTCTAATAACAATTAAACAAAAAGCTGCTGTTGCCAACCCACCTATATATACGTAGTAGAGCCATGCTGCAGTTATATTAGTAGTATAGTTGTTGCACGAATGGGTCGGCTCGACCGAGGAAGGACCACACTCTCACAGAATATCAGCGTAAAATTGCAGCTTAATACTGCTGTGTTTCGTATGGTGAGTGTAGAGAACTGGAGACCGTTTTTTCTGGAAAAGAGGCTATCCATCTTACTCCTCACGGCTGAAAACGCATCTGCATTTTGATTCGCAAACGTGGATTTAGATGTCTATGAGCCACAGCAACCACTTACCATTAGGTGGACTGTACGCTCGTTTGTTACCCTATACTACAAAAAAAACCTGCTAAACTTGTCAACTGTGGCTAATATTCGTTATAATAAATGTCAAGAAATAAACTTTTATAATGTTAATTAAAATATTATAGTTACTAGAATTCCCTCACGATTCAAGGATTAATCCATGTCCATTATTAATATACGCTTTGCATATTATCTTCATATATAATTAAGAACTATTTAATTTATAATATGATTATTTATTGTTTAATTAAGATTAAATTTTTCTAATATAATGGAGAATTAATAAAAACAAGATTCTTTCTTCCAGCACAAGTTCGTTAATTATACCAAAGAAAATATAAAAAGGAAGGTGTTGCATTACAGATTTTGGGTTAAAGCCAACCTTTCTGCTTAGCTCGTGAAACTATGTATTACATCCCTTTTAGTGACAGTTTCACATAAGGTATTTTAGTCTCGCCTGGATGGCGGCCATCGTGTGACTTATATCAATTCCTTTTTGGTATTTAATTGGTTTATTGTATATATATATAATGAATAGCAACTATTATGTTGAGCGCATGGAATAATAATAAAATAGGTATTTATGTTACAGTGAATAATACTACACTTTAATAGTGAAGGCTCCTTACCACCTTACTATTTCTACTTCTAAGTTCATAATACATGTATTATTAGCTCAAAAGTTAAGCGTTCGTCGTGAATTTCACAATCAAGTTCTGTGCCGCTGGCAACAATTAATTTGGTCATCTATTTATTTATGTATTACTAGCGATCCGTCCAAGCTTCCCACGGGTGATTTCTGAATCTCGACAACAGTGCCACCTAACGGGTATAACCATGAATCTAAACCATCCAGGTACCCACTCAAATACAAAAAAAATCATCAAACTCAGTCCAGCCATTTTTGAGTTTTAGCGAGAGTAACGGGTAGTAATTGTATTTTATAGATAGAGATTAATAGCCACACCATCAGAGATGATACAAATATTACAAATTATTGTTTCTTTGAAAAGAAATAACAAAATGCTCCACTCAAATTCTGATATATGCACAATATGTTTGATAAAATTATTAATTGCAATTTTACGTGCTAATTTACCACGTGATCAGAGGTGAAGTAATACTTCGTGAGGGAAATTGCATGTCGGAGAATTGAATCTTTCAAATACATGTGATGTTCGCCAAAATGCACTAAGCAACGCAACGAAATATCCACCCCATAAAACTATGATTAATGCAAGGATAGGGATACATGTGGCCAGTAGCGAGACGTACGAGTATTTAATATGCTGTACTTATTGACCAGTTTAAAGTTTTTCGATTTTCGTCACTCACCTTACAAAATACAGTAGCATTACATATTCTTTTTTTACGAGCAAGTATTATACTTAAATCAGATGGAACGCCTTACAAGGCGTTATTATTAATTTATATCTTATCATACTTGTACCGAATTTTATCAAATGTTTACTTTGAGGAATTTACAAAAGGATAAAAACTTAACATAGCTCTTTACATAGTAAGAAATTGTGTACCGTGTAGTGGCGGTGTAAGAATATCCACTACCCCCACCATCCCGTGGGTGTCGCAAGAGGTGTCTAAATGAACAAATCACTGTAGCTGCCATCCCGTTTGGTAACTCGAATAGAATAGACTATGTTTTATTCAATATATATTACATGTAATTCTTATTAAAAGTATTTTTTTTACTTTACCACTGGTTCGGAAAAAATCTCTGTTCTGAGAAGAACCAGCAAGAAACCCGGCGGTACCTTTTTTAAAGTAAAATATACAATATGAAAGGTTGAACAAACTATTTATAAAACTTATTTTAGAAAAAGCTTAGAAGCGACCATCTCATTCCCAAGGGTTATCAAGGTAAGTGGATGGTGTGATACCTAGACATCTACATTTTTTCTCAATTAAGAGTCAAAATGCAGACGCCTTGTCACCCTCGAGGATTGAGATGGAATGCCTCGTCACCATGCAAAACTATCTCCGGTTCTCTACACTCGCCATAAGAAACAAAGCAGTATTAAACCACTATTTTACCCTGATAATAATCGATCACAAATACAACAAATAAGCAACATTAATAGCCAAAATGAAATTAATTTTGAGTGGGATTATATCTTTAATATATATAAAGAAGAAAAATACTGAATTCTTACCGAAACTAATTGCCTCGATATACATCTGATTGTGACGTTATTAGATATCGGTTCGAGAAATAGGGATATAGTCGCTTTGTGATTGAAATAAGATCCTTTTGTACATAAAATCAGGAAAAGAAATATCCTCAAAATAAATGACATTCCAATGTTCTACTTCACAGAATGCTACCGATTCGCAATTGTTCTAGAAATTGCTTTAAGTTTTTCATTATCTTGGAATTATATTCGTAGGCCTATTATCAAATTGAAACGTGCAATATTTTCTTGCATTATACATTTATAATTTAAACATAAATAAATGCTCCAAATATTGTAGTAAAAGGAAAAATAATATATTTCTACAATTAATAATTCCTATATAGGAATGTTGTAAATGTATAAATTTGTCTAAATAAGTATCATAAAATGTTAAATATTACTCTGATTGTATTATTTCTACACTGTGTACAATATCCTATGTGAACGATTCTATAATTTCAACATCTGTAATTACCATATACTAAGAAAAAAACGAAATTCTTATTCTTATTAAAAATATTATTTTGTAAAATTTTAATTTTTTTATATGACAATAGCTGGCCCAGTAGACGCTGTCCTGCCTTTTCCGATAGATAGTGATAAGTTTCATTGTGAATTCACTTAAAACTTTTACACTGTAAGTATTTGTTTAAAAGTTATTTTCTTTATATTAAAATTCATAAAAAACGATAACAACGCCACCTATCACTTATAGATTTAAGATTTTCTTTTTTGAAACTAAGCCAACATAAATATAGTAGTGTCCTCCGGACCTAATTTCTGATTAATAATAAAATTTAGTTGTTATTAATCAGATAAATCGCGCACGCAAGCTAAATAAAACTTTATCGCTGCGCGCGAGTGTCCGTATTACTTTGTATCTTTTCACCTTCGTACGTCAGTACGACGGATTTTCCGTGCTTATTAAGGGCTGTTCATAAAGAGTAAAAAAATACATTTTGAAATGGAAAATTACTTAGGTATATAAAGTTATGATCGCCCATATTTCCGCTACTATGTGGGTTCTGTGATGCTCAACGCATGCAACTTGCAGGGCCATTCGTCAGAAATCGTTTCACAACAATGTTAAACAACAAATAAAACTGAAATACGATTCCTAACAAAATGCGATTGTATTTTACTTTGTAGATATATTCTGAACAAAGTTTCCATTTAAGTAGATTGTGTTATTATAACTTAAAATATTTTAATTACAAAAGACATGTACATATTATGGCGGCGCTGTCGTCGCGCCACAAGCGAAACACATCGAAGCCTAAATCGCGCTATCAAAGTTCCGAAATTAAAGCAGCATATATAGAATAGCTCCGAACTACCAATCGAAGCGCTGGCCGCTTCCCGGGCAGAACACCTTGCCCGGCGGGAGATCTCCCCTTTTCCTTCCACCCACTACAGTGGTGACCAACCGACGTGATATGAACACGCAACCAACAAACTTCGGAAAACTACAACTTCAAACCTTCATCATCCTTAAGTACCCCATTCATTCGCTCAAGAGCAGACATTGTCTGCAGTCTTCACATTCTGCAAGCCATCTAGCTTTACAAAAGGTTCATCGCAGCACTGGAATAATAATGCTTCCTGTTCCTTCAAGCTACTCTCTGCGCTACAGTGTTCGGCACGGCTCTGAGCCTTACTGCTCGCCTCTGCTTCACGGCACTCTCGCAGATTACTTGCCTTCTTCTCGACTCACCGCAGTCTACAAGGCAATCCCTGGCACTTGCTCCGGCTCATCGTTCTCACCGGCATCACTTGCAAGTGCGTAGTACGGCATGCATTACACACCGGCATATCATTCGCACCGGCGTCACTTGCCCTTACGCACACAGCATGCATTCCCCACCGGCATTAAGGACGCACCGGCAATCGGACTGCACTATCGACCTCCGGTCTGAGCAGGGGGGTGATGTGGCGGCGCTGTCGTCGCGCCACAAGCGAAACACATCGAAGCCTAAATCGCGCTATCAAAGTTCCGAAACTAAAGCAGGATATATAGAATAGCTCCGAACTACCAATCGGAGCGCTGACCGCTCCCCGGGCAGAACACCTTGCCCGGCGGGAGATCTCCCCTTTTCCTTCCACCCGCCACACATATCTAATGTAAGTAGGTACTTGGACAGTAAAGTGAATTTCAACCAAATTTTGTATTAATATACTTAGGTATTACTTATGTAGTTAAATTATTACGCAACTAGTAAGTAACCTATTTAACAAAAAGAAATATATTCACCTTTCATTATCCTTCAGTAACTTAAAAATGATATATCTAAATTAAATAAAACTAAACTTTTGTTTGCTCACTAAGCATTGAATTGACATTTTTCCATTACAATTTATGAAATAGATAGGTAAGATACATATATATGATTGTTAAATTACATTAAGACGTTTTCAACTATTTTATCTTATAACTAAATATTCTAAACACTAAACAAAAACTATTTTGACGAGTATTTCAACAAGTATTTACAAAAAAACAGGCGAGAGTGTCGTAGAACACTCGGTTGGAACGAAGTTCCTTTCGTAGTATATTATTTTTGATAAACGTATTATATTATTGATTAACAAATACAAATAAATGAATTAAGTACTAGCAACTATTAAAATTAAGCGTCTTTTAAAACAAAATAATATTTTATTTTATGGCAAAATAAGAAAGAGTGCGAGGGAGATAGATATTCCATCTCGTTTCCTTATAGCCGCCAAGGCCGTCTACACTACGTCAGAAGGGGTCGTGACCGAAAAATCTTACATGTTTTCTCGCTTAGTCCCCATTCGCCAAATTCGTACCGTCCGATAATGAACTTCGTTCCCAAAACTATTTACGTAAGCAGCTTTAAAAAAACATTAACATTCAATCGCCTAGAACGCGCTAGCCCCAACTGCGTTCTATACCGGGGGCGCCTCGCGATTGTAGCTAATTAAGGTAGATAACAAGAGTGACAGAGGCCTGCTCATGTGGTATTAGTATTGACATAAATATATTGTGAATATGATTGGATTCCTTGTCTTTTTGTTTGTGAAACCCTTTACACCCACTTTTTAATTTGATTTTTAATAAGACTTAATGTAGTGTTGTAGACATGGAACACAACACATACAGTCTTATTACAAAACGTGGTTTATTAATAGTATCTTGTTAAAAGAAAAGTCTTTGTCTCGCTAGAAATCTTTTAAGCGCGGTGTCACGCTCTTCATGAAATCTGACATTTGTTGTCGAATTCCGCACTTTACAATTTAGTTCGCAGACTTAATAATTAATATCTTGAAACAGACACAAGTCTAATTATAACTACTTTTGTAATAAGACAGAATTGACCTTGACCCAATATCGCCAAGATCAAACCTTGGTCTTATTCCACTTCAAAAACATCGATAACAGAGATTAATGAAACTCGGGTAGCGCGGAAGACTGTTCCCTGATCCAAAAGATTAAGAGAAGACGCCTACTTATTACTACTTAAGCTAAATTGGCGATGTATTGATGGAGTGATCTTAAAACGCTGATATCAGCTAATAAGAACGTCAAAGTTTAATTTTTTTTTTAATGGAAGCGGTGGCAATTGTACATACGGCTCACCTGATTGTAAGTGATCACTGTCGCCCATGAAACCACAACCACTTTTTCTCCAATACTACTAAATTTAGAAATATATTTATAGTTATAGAATTTATATCTTATATCAATGCTTTTAAGTTGGTTCTAATGAATTCTATATCCAATGAAATAGGACATACGAGTACGTTTGGATAAATTGGCAACATAGTTAAGATGATATGCCAAATTAAGAGTGGCCTTAAGCCGCTGACGACAAGCTTATGAGCTTTCTACGTTTTAATTTTTTTAGCTACATCCACTATTTCTCCGATATTTATAAAATTTAGAACTATTTTCATACAATTTATTTCTTATACCAATGTATTTTAGTGTGCACTATCTTTTTATAACTAATTATATTCAAACAATAATACGTGGTAGAGCCATGTTGCAGCTATATTATGGTTGTAGCACGAATGGATCGGCTCGACCAGAGAAGGACCACGCTCTCACAGAATACCAGCGTAAAATAGCAGCTTAACGCTGCTGTGTTTCGTATGGTGAGTGTAGAGAACCGGAGACCCTTTTTACTGGAAACGAGGCATTCCATCTTAGTCCTCACGGGTGACAACGCATCTGCATTTTGATTCGTAATCGAAGATAGATGTAAATGTCTATGGGCCACAGCAACCACTTACCATCAGGTGGACTGTGTGCTCGTTTGTCACCCTTATCCTATAAAAAAAAAATAAAAAAAATAAAAAAAAAATAACAAGTAGTGAAGTAAAGCCACAGATGTAAATACACATGTGTGGCTTTAATACACAATAGCGAGTCTCTCTATACAAACTATAAAACTAATACTATTCCCGCCGTCTGTACGCTTAGATCTTTTAAATTACGCAACGGATTTTGATGAGATTCGTAACAATTAGATAAAAAAATTTAAGAGGAAGGTTTATATGTATAACAGATGCATATCATAGTAGAGACTTCTGTCCACGTGTATGTGACTAAACTCCTCCTAAACGGCCTCACCGATTTTGATGAAGTATTGTTTGTGCGAATAAGTTGATTCGAGAATGGTTTAGATTAACAATTGGACCCGGTAGATAGCGGTTGTCGGGATCCAGAAATAACCCCAGAAATAATGCGAGGTGGATCGACATTTTTTTTAATATAAAGACGGCGATAGTAAATAGCGAATTCAAACCGAACAATATTCTGAGCTTACCGTCCACCATACCATTAGGTTCCTGTCGCTTGTGGCTTGCTTAATTTTTTTTAATATTAGGTTTCGCATTCAAGCTCCTACGTTATAACCTCTAGAATTTAGAAACTACAACGGAAGCAAGTTAATTTAACTTTTGAATTCAAACATTAACACTTTCATATCATCTAATATTCAAAGTAGTTTAATTATAAACTTGGTTGAGAACTAAGTAACTGTTAAACTTCCATGTTGAAATGAAAATTTGTTATTGTGAGGGATATTGGTAGTTTAAAAATGCATGGTTAATTACATTAAGAATTATTTTATCTAAGGCTAGGCCTTGAATTTAATATACAATGTATAATCACTTTCTTCAAAACGTTTTATGGGTCCTTTTACACGACTAGTCTATGTATAAACTAGATTTGAAAGAGTACAGTGCCTTGATTGTCCAGTACAATAATGTTTTTACGGTATTCATTGCAACTGCCTCGGCTCTGCTGTGCGTCGGAGATGTTTGCCAAATATTGCGTGGATTATTTACACAACTATGCGAAAAAATATGTTATCTTAATATGATTATCAATTTATTATTAAATATGTTATCTTACATTTCCTTACGTTTTCGTGAACGTGGTAAATCAGCACTTAAAATTGCAATAAACAATTTCATTGGTGCCGGCGGAGATCAAGCCCGGCTTGCTTGTATACTTTGAATTTCGATAAAATATTTTATACCCCTGGAAACGAGGCATTCCATGTTAATCCTCAGGGTGACAAGGCTTGTTAATTTCAGATTGGATACATTATAAACGTAATGTCTTAGAAATGATTAACATGGTTAGGTTAGGGTAGGTCTAGCCCCCCCCCCACCCCCAACAGGTTAACACAGTCTACTTGATGGTAAGTGGATGTTGTGGCACATAAACATGTATATTTATCCTCAATAAAGAATCAAAATGCATCGTCACACCTTAGGAAGATGGAATGCCTCGTTTCCAGTAAAAGGGTCTTAGGTTATTTACACACTCACCATACCAAAAACAGTATTAAGTTACTATTTTAGGCTGATATTCTGTAAGTGCGTGGTCCTACCCTAGTCGATCTGAGCTATTCGTGCTACAACCATAATATATTCGTAGCTGCAGCGTGGCTCTGCCACGAAAAACATTGTTAAATAGGGCTACTTTTATAAAAGTAAAATATGTCAAAAATAATAAATCTTTAAATAAAATGGAACATGGAGACAGGAATAAAACAAAGAGCAAAGGAACTGTAACTGATTACTTAGTTTTTGTCTTCGAATAATTCTACGTAATATTCATAAATAAAGCATTGACAAACACGAAGCGATTATATTAAGCGGTCCATTGATGTATGTAATAAGCTTCTTATGCATGGCTCTACCATGTATAAAGCTGTACGTGGTCACCCAATGGGAACAAAGAGGAACCCACATGGCTGACCCGAGGTGAAAGGCGACTCGCCAACGGCGGCGCCGACTCTGGCGGGGCAGCACCGTTGATGATGATGGTGGGGCCGTGGGGGAATGGAGAGACTGAATAGCGAGGCGCCCCTCTCTCCACCCTTCACGGCTGACACTTGCTTGGCAGTGGAACCACAGATTAGATCCACCGCGGGGTTCAGGTGGTGGTGCTTTTGAGTGCTCATTTTTCCTGGCCCCATAGCTTCCACGCATCGGACTCCGGGGGTTACCCGATTTGAATTGTCATTATTAATTTTGCCCGGGCATTATAATAATAGTAGAAAAAGAGTTGAAAAATGTAGTCTTCGTGCCAAGCGTCGCAAGCCGGTACGGATCGCTAGTATTTAGAATAGAAAACAAAAGACATGTCAGCACTTCAATATCTCAATACAATAAAATAAAATAGTTGAGGTTAAAATCCTAGTTCATTTGAGTACTGTGCACATATGCGTAAAATAGATACGACAATATGTAAAAAAAGGACATCAAAGAATTGCATTTAATTATAACTAATTAAAACAAAATTGTACTGCCATTTACATTCAATGGCTTCCCACATGACAGATGAAGAGCTTTAAAATAGTTTCAGTAGAACAAGTGATATTTTCAAAAGTTATCGTGTTTACGCCGCCATGCGGACTTGATAAATCCACACCATAAGCCACTAAAGCCTCTTTTTTATGTAAAAATAGCAATTAATTGATTAAAAAAATATTAATAAGTTCAACAATCATTTATCTTTCTGACAATGTGCTTTTTATATCATTTATAGAATAGAATAGAATAGATAGCGACAAAACGTTGGATTCTGAATTTTTAGGCCCTAGAAGAACATACTTGCGCGCTTCGCGCTTAAGGCATGCAATACCCATGATGATATATTTTCATATGTACACACAATAAAACGCGCAGAGTTCTTCTTTAGAAAATATATTTTGTGAAATTATTTTTAGCTGACCTCAGCCGTTCAGTGGCAGTGTAATAATATACACTACCCCATATCATCCTGTGGGTGTCGTATTCAGCAGCATTTTCCTGATAATAACTTAAAATAATAAAATGTTGCGGTTGCCACTCCACCTGCCAAGCGTGGCAACTAAGGAAAAATCCCCCTATGAAGCAATCCATGTGGGAAGCCTATGTTAAGTAGCGGAAATTTATAGGTTTTAATAGATAGAATAGATAGAATTAAAAATGGAGTCCACTACTGAACATAGGCCTCCCCAAGAACTGCTACAAAGCACGGTCCAGAGCCACCTGCATCCATCGACTTTTTTTTATAGGATAGGGTGACAAACGAGCACACAGTCCACTTGATGGTAAGTGGTTGCTGTGACCCATAGACATCCACATCTATCCTCAATAAAGAATCAAAATGCAGATGCGTTATCACCTGTGAGGTCTAAGATGGAATGCTTTTTTTCCAGTAAAAAGGGTCGCCGGTCCTCTACACTCACCATACAAAACACAGCAGTGTTATTTTACGCTGGTATTCTGTGAGAGCGTGGTCCTTCCCCGGTCGACCCGACCCATTCATGCTACAACTATACTATTAATATAGCTGCAGCATGGCTCTACCACGTGCAACTTCCTGCATGTCTTAACAGATCATCACTTCATCTTAAGATAATAAATAATCTTTCAACTTAAGGCCGGCAACGCATCTGCGATTCCCTCCCTGGTGTTGCAACTGTTCATGGGCGGCGGTAGTCACTTACCATCAGGTGAGCCGCATGCTCGTTTGCCCCCTCTCCTATAAAAAAAATCTAGTGGGGGGATGACCTACCCTTCGCCTATCGGTACGAGGCTGCCACTCGAAACAACCTTGAGCTTCCATATATGGTCAACATCATGTAGGATAACGTCTGAGAACCATAAGTCATCACAGGCAACACGCATTGGTAAAATCTTGTTTTCAAGTTTTGAGGTATACCTGACGAGAAGATATGTCGTAATGATGTCGAGTTAAAATCTGTCGATTGACTATAATACTTACATTTTTTTAAGAGTATATGGTGACAAACGAGCACACAGTCCACCTGATGGTAAGTGGTTGCTGTGGCCGATAGACATCTAAATTTATCCTAGTTTGCGAATCAAAATGCAGATGCGTTGCCACCCGTGAGGACAAAGTTAGAATGCCTCGTTTCCAGTAAAAAGGGTCCTCGGTTCTCTACACTCACCATACGAAACACAGCAGTGTTAAGCTGCTGTTTGACGCTGGTATTACATACATATCTACCACTTATATACATATTATTAGCTTGAACTGTATTATGTATGTATACATAATATATACATACAGTTTAAGCTAATAAAACCGTGTTAAAAAAGAAAATATTCGGAAAACTGAGAGACTCCGTAGGTCGGTATAGAAGCGGTTGATGGTTTCCTTTTGGAGTGACAGAGCATTCACGGATCGCTCTTTAGGATCCGGGCAAGCCGGACATCCTTCGCCCTTTTCGAATGATACTCGCTATAAAACTGTGGAAAGGGGTCAACTACATATAAGGTTAGACACATGTGTTTTTCCACGTTTTTAGACAACCAAGCACAGTTTTTATCTGCAACTTACTGTTTTTAGATGTAAGAGTGAGAAACGAACACACAGTCCACCTGATATTTAGTTGATATTGTAGCCCATATCCTTTTTTTACATGGTGAAATGCCTACGCATACCCGCCTCGTGGGGGCATGGACGGGTTATATCGGACTCGCACCGACTAAAATAACATGGTGTTCCACCTTCGTCGCATATTGGCAGGGCCACGGGAATGTTTTCGCACACATCCGCGGCCCCACTTGCGCTGGCCGCTCCATGGCGGCCTCTCCTCGGGAGAGGAGTACTCCTCCCCCATCTCCTTCTCAGGTAAGGCGCACCAGAATACGTGGTGCGCCCTCCTCCTCGGCTTCCAATTTCACATGCGCAACGGACGCTCCCGTGTCCCATGCGCGAAGGCCATGAGGCCAGGAAAAACTAGCACTCAGAAACACCAGCCTTCCTGACCTCAGCGGCGGATCTGGTCTATGGCTCCGTCATCAACCAAGATTCGGCTGCGGATGGTAGGGAGAGCGGCGCCTCGCAATACCGACACTCCTCTCCTCCCGCAGCCCCACCACCACCGCATCAATTAACGGTGCGGAACGGATAGGGCGAGTTGCGCATCGCCATACCAACACTCCTCCGCGACTCCACCTCGGCTGCAGCGGTAGGAGGAGAGGACACCCCTCTCGCAGTAGCCCACCGACACACATCCGAAGTGGGCTCGCCACTCGGAGTGGCCACCTCGGGCCGGCCCTACACCCTGGGCCAGCCAAGGGGTTCTTCTTTGTTCACCGCAGGTGACTAAGCCACGGCTACTAAGCCCCTCCACCACGACAAGGCGGGAACTCGTTCGGGGGGGGGTGTACCCCTTATCCTAGTGTAGCCATAATCATTAACCTTGATTAAGAATTTAAATGCAGATTAAGTTGTCACCCCTGAGGATTAAGATGGAATGTCTCGTTATCGGTGAAAAGGGTGGCCAGTTCTCGTCACTAACTCCCCCCCCCCCCCGCCCCATACTGAACACAACAGAATTAATCAGCTACTTTACGCCAGTATTCCGTGAGGGCGTGGTCGCGGTCGAGACGTCCCATTCATGCCACAACCATAAAATAGCTGCAGCATGGCTCTACTCCGTATAGGATTATGAATGGAAATGCAGATATTTTCTTATCTACTGACCACTGAGTAGACCGAAACGGACACCAACTGCCCTCATTCACTACCCTATATCGTGCCATGAGAGTCGTAAGAGATGACAGAGGGTAACTGAAACAGAAGACGAGCAGCAGTATTTTCCTATAACAATCTGAAATAATAAAACTGAGGTTGCCAATTCGCCTGCCTAAGCATGGCAACTATAGAAAATCCTCCCTATGAGACAATCTATAGAAAGGTCACGTTTAGAAGTGGACTTTTAATGGACCAATGAGGACTAAAATTTAATGCATTAATTATTATTGTAAGCGATGGATAATAACTTCGACTGCTTTAATTTTTACATTTTTACTATCACCAGCTACCTACTTCAAAACAAAATAACACACATGGTTTACTTGTGTTAAACTTTGGCTATTAAAAAAATCGATGACAGTACATAATCCTTTGAAATTGATTTTTAATTATTTCAAGAATTATTTCTTTTTATTAAATAGGTAATAATTACTAAAAAAATTCTAACTCTTAATAGAATGTCGTTGTTGACTTGAGTTCGTGATATCCCTTGGTTTCTTAACAAAAAGCAAAAGCCAAATTCAAAAAGGAATAAATATATTTCCATAATAGCTTATCGAGTCGGGACTTTAATGAATAAAGAATCCGAAACAAATATTTTTGATTCGATCTTTTTCTACCAACTTCAAAAAGGAGCCGATACTCAATTCGACTGTATGTTTTTTCTTTTTTTATGTGCCGATTTCGATAATTTTTTCTTATTTGTAAGCTCGTGCTTCTCATGTGGCCCATATAAATTGGATCAAGGTCTAACCAATAGTTTTTGAGTTATTCTTAAAAATTTATATTGAAGTCGGTTGTAATTTTTTTTATTTTAAATTATTATTTAATTCTTTTATACTTCTGTATTCGTTTTGGTTCTTCAAAGTGGACTTTTAATTTTTAAATCGTGAGACAAAACTTCTCTAAGTGTTCATATTTTTACACTTCATCTGTTACGGCTTACAGCTGCCCCTGCAAAGTTCAATTATCCCGGGGCCCATGAGCAGAACATTCAACGGGCAGCCGCGGGTTCGAACCCGAATGGCCATATGGAAAAATGTCCTATCATACAAAACTATATGGGAGAAGGCTAGAAAAATATAGTAGTACATACCTGTATCCGAATCTAAGATCACCCCCTGGCTCGGTCAGGCCGTAGGTAGGTGTAAGGTGCATGGAAAGTAGTGTTTAGTGATGTGTATGTGTGTGTGACCAGGACCAGCTGGGGTGACCGGCAGCGGCCGATTTCCAGGCTGCCCCACAATGCTGCATCACTCCAGCAGGCTTTCCCGCTGGACTATTTCTTTCTTCATGTCACTATTTCAGTCTATCGACCTTTATTGTACAGTTAAATAACTTCAACTCAACTCATACAACGTTCATCGGAGAATCGAACACGTGATAACCGACTCAAGTAACGCACAGTAGGTCACAGTTCAGCGTTACAAACTACAACTAAATTCCTTCGTTCGATATGAATATTACGCCGCGATGAGAATTCAAAATACGCCTCATTGACACGTAAAACTAACAAAACAGTCAACACACAAAAAAGGGCACTTAACGCGACGGCACAATTACAATGATCTCCAAAACAGTCAACCGGCGACGCCCTCGAAAAAAGGAATGCGCTGTCCAAATTCTAACCAGTATCTCTAATCGGCGCGCGCGCAAATTCCACGTTACACGAGCAAGTTAAATATTGCAAAATACACTTCAACACGGAATCACTAGATAGTTGGCGTAATTACCTTCAAACGAAATTACATTAATCAGTCAAACACAGTACAAGCCTCCTGTCGCGAACTTATAACGTAGACAACCAAACCGAGGCGGTTTTCACGAAATCACAAACCAGTAGCGAAGTAACGCGCACAACTTCCAAAATTCTAGACTCTAATCCAAAAATAACCGGTCTCTCGAAACTTCTGCAGCGATAACCGATATACGCGGATTATCCGCACCGCTGCCAGCGAGCTATTCTTCTCTTAGCCCAGCGCCGGAATCACCGGAACCGGTACACCAACGCCCCCGCACCGCGACCCGCGCGACATCTGGCACCATCGGGCGATTCACGAAGTCGAACGTGATTGGATGGCGTACAAATTACCTTTTTTGGGCCTAAACATCATCCATGCAAAAATTACTCACTGATTATTTACTAGTTTTATATAGAACACAAACTGTTTATAGATATTTTTAATTTAAATAAACTATAAGAGCTGGTGTTATTTATTACCTACCCTCTGTACCGATATTTAAATTCTATAGCATACCATCATCGATAGGGGCGTTGGAGGTGACACACTAACTTAAATTTGCCATATCTCTTTGCCCCTTTACCCTGTATAGAATTCTACCGTATACTATTTGAATTGCTAAGTGCAGTGTAGAACGAGGTAGAATAAATTGTTTCGATCGGCTTAAGACCACGCTCTTACAGAATACCAGCGTAAAATAGTTGCTTAATGCTTCTATGTTCAGTATGGTGAGTGACAATAAATGGAGACCTTTTGATTTGGTAGCGTTCCATTTTAATCCACTTCTTCTTTGTGAAATTTTCTAATACTGACAATTTTTCCGGAATGATACGACTTAGGAACTTCAAGAAATGAGCTTATTTCTTTTTAAAAGGCTGGTAATGTACCCGCAGTTGTTTATGGGCGGCGGTCAACAATTAGCATGAGGTGAGACGCATGATCGTTTGCCCTCTCTTTTATATATAATAATAATGCTTAGGGGTAACATTGCATTTATATTTTGACTCATAATCGAGGGTAGATGTAGATGTCTATGGGCTACAATGTCAAATGATGATCAGGTGTACTGTGTGCTCGTTATTCATCCTTATATTTAAAACAGTAAATTACACATATCCACGGGCTATGTGTCTTACTAGCTCATGAATCTTCGTCATGCGGGGCTTGGTAAGACATGTAGGAAGTCAATAGATTGACGTGACATAGGACCATGTTTGTAGAATTTGTGGGAAGGCCTGTGTACAGCAGTGAACTTTTGAAGGGCTGTAATGATGATGATGATGATCCACAGGGCTGTTGTCACTTACCATCTCGTGGTCTAATGTCTATTTTAATCAATCCATCCATCCATTTACATCCTATAAATGTTCAATAAATCTATTGAAGATTGCTTTATTTTGACATAGTTGACATGCTTCGCAGGCCAGTTGGTAAGTGCAGTCTATAACTTTTTTAGTGGTTATCAGGAAGATACTGCTGCCCACCTATATCTCTCAGTGTTCCGCTGTTGTCTCTAACAACGTCCTCGGGACGATATGGGGATATTTTTACACTGCTAATACACGGTTTCTTTTAATATACTCTTATATATTTTAAAGGAACATACAGTACAGTTAATAATTTCAACTTTTGTGCATTCTTATCATTCAATGAAAATAAAAAATTACTTGATACCTTTCGAGTGAAATAAGGGTAGATCTGTGAAATCGTAAAACGCGTTTTATAGTTTCCTGTTCCGAAACTCGGGTCGGGCTTGAATGTTCCCAATAAAAAAGATAAAACCGGAAATGGCGCAACATTACCGTTCGAGCGTCCATGTTTCCTACCTGTGAACTGTAACATTGCTGTATCAGCTTGGGTGTCAGCAAAATTCACAGCGCCTTTTCTTCCGTTCAACACTGGCTCAAATTTTATATCTTCAATTACCGCCTATAAAAGTCCACTGTGAACATAGGTCTCCCCCATAGATTTCCTCGTATTGGGAATTTCACCGTAGTTGCCACGTTTGGCAGACGGGTTGGCAACCGCAGTTTTTTATTTTCAGTTTCCCTCTGACACATATTACGATATCCACTAGCCAATATGGGGTGGTAGATATTCTCACACTACACGGCAATTTTATAACTTATTAACTGAATAAACCTGTGGTTAGTAAGTTAATTCATATACCCTATTTCATCCCATGGGTATCGTAAGAGGTGACTTTGGGAAACCGCAGTAAAATCTTATGGCTTCCTATATGAATGACTTGTGGCTTCCTATAAAGATGGTGTACCGCCATCTATAGACCACCGTCTCATTTTCGCCAGATGTACGCGTCAAACTCAGACCTGAAACGGAAAGCAGTGTATTTGCGAGACTTCTGGTAGTGCGATCATTTCACCTGCTAAGCGGATTAAGTCACATCTTCTTTACAACAATAGAAAAAGAAGAAGAAGAAGAACTTATATTTGCTTAAATTAATATATACTATACATATAGATACTATACATTGAATGCAACTAATTATACTATTAAATAATATGTCGTGTCAATTATAACTCAATGATTTTACGGATTTTATCACGTTTAATATAACTTTATTTGTAACTTTTGACAATTCGAGTGCTAGCAATTTTGCAGCATGGATGCTGCAAAATTGCTTGCTTTCGAATTGCTTGCATGGGTGTGTCACAGTGCCCCACTGTACACTACTGCGTCTTGTAAAAGGAGTGTCTGTATTACATTGTGCGTCTTGTATTACACTGGGTGGATGGTAAGAACTGACTAATCTTCTTCGGCGGCTTGAAAAATGTTCTAATAGAAGCTCGCTTCAAGATATATCCAATCTTGTCTAAGATTCCTCTGACGTATGGATTTCCATGCAATTCTTAAAATCAAATGTCCATAAAACTGTTTTTAAATCACTGGACGATTTCTCTATGGTTTTATTTGTGAAAGATAGATTAAAATACAACAACTTTTATCGGATGAAAGTACGTACGTAAAGGTCAAAACAGACCCTTCAACTAATACACTTAAAACAACTAGCGGTGTAATTAAGAAATACTCCGAGAAATTGAATCTAGACATTAATTCGATAATACCTGCGTGTGCCAAGACTCCGAAGTTGAATGGGTTACATAAAATACACAAACCGAACGCGAACACGATCCAATAATGAGTCAGATCGATTTGCCAACTTACAGATTAGAGTTAAGAGTTAATAAAAAAAAATCTGCATATAACTACAATTTACAACTAGAAAATAGATTACTTATAACTTATATACACATTTCCTAATATTTCTTAAGTGCCACGACATTAACTTTTGGCTCACCACTTAGCAAAAATACTATCACCACTCAGAGGACACACAAGAGCACACAATAAACATTCATACCATTTTGTCAGTGAGATAAAAGACCTATGTCTTACTGAAAATGAAACCATGGTCAATTTTGACGTTCAGTCTCTATTTACATGCCTACCTGTTAAATACCTGTATCTTAATTGTAACTAGTAAACTAAAGGAAAACAACATGCCAGCAGAATATGCAATATTACTCAGACATTGCCTTACATCTGGCTATCTATTGTGGAAAGAAGAGTTTTACAAGCAAGTAGATGGTGATGCGTTCACCGGTATATCCCATTGTCGCCGATATTTTCATGCAGGACTTTTAGGAGAAAGCCCTGCTGACTGAACCTGTAACTCCAAGGTTCTACAAGCGGTACGTAGACGATTCTTTCACAATTTTTCCATCAGACAAAGTAACTGTATTTTTGGAACATCTTGATTCCATAAACTCTAAAATTCAATTTACTCTGGAGTTGGAGGCAAATAATTCTTTAGCTGTCCTAGATATGTTTGTCATTTGAAATCCTAACAACACCATAGGTCACACTGTGTATAGAAAAAAGACCGATAAGAACCGACATTTAAACGGTGAATCCCACCATCATCCTTCACTGTTAGCTACCGTGGGTAAATCTTTGTTACAGTGAGCAAGAGCAATCTGTGACAGCAAACACCTGGCCGCCGAGCTTTAACACGCCAAGCAGGTTCTGCACGACAACAAGCTTCGGGTTCCGCGCCTACGTCAGAGTGACCCAGTCAAGCCGGCCACATTCGAGCATGTGCCTGCTGTACTACCATATGTCAGATGTCTCATAGACAAGGCTACATCTTGAAGCGAGCTTCTATTAGAACATTCTTCAAGCCCTCGAAGAAGATTAGTCATTTATTACCATCAGTCAAGTGTAATATCTCTCTGCAAGATGCAAGAGTGTGCAAGCTTGATTGTGAATGTGGTCTCTTATATATAGGGCAAACAAAGCGATCTATTAAAACCCGAGTAAAAGAACACATAGCTGACGTGAAACACCAACGTTCCGGGAAGTCTGCAATTTGTGATCACATCCTAATCGGCCCCCGTCATTACATTAGATTTGATCAAACACAAATTCTCGCGAAAGAACTTAGATTCCTGCCAAGGATGATATGTGATGCTATTGAAATTAAAACAACATCCTAATTTCAATAGAGATGGAGGCTGGGTATACAACCTGCTTCGGATCCTGTAATTAATAAAATTAAAACTAAACCGAAGCATACCAATGCAGGATTTCAAGACACAGTAAGTTCATTCTGCGTAGATCGGAATCGCAAAATTAATAATTAAAAAAGCTGAAGGTACTCTGGGTTAACTCTGACATCGAGACGTCAATGACCTCAGTCCTCCGTGCCCATGGGTGCTGTAAAGTACCCGAAACGTTGGGAATTAATAACAAATAAGTTAATTTAAGCGCGATAGAATCCGTAAAATTAGTTAAATAATTTTTTTTCACGATTACCAATCTATGCAAAACTAGCTGTTCCCCGCGACTTCGCCCGCGTGGAGTAATTTTTCGCAGAACCCTAAAAGCAGCCCAAGTTTCTCCTTATAACATCAGCTATCTTTTTTTTTATAGGATAAGGTTGACAAACGAGCACACAGTCCACCTGATGGTAAGTGGTTGCTGCAGCCCATAGACATCTACATCTATCCTCTATTACAAATCAAAATGTAGATGCGTTGTCACCCGTGAGGACTAAGATGGAATGCCTCATTATCATCATATCTGCCAGTGTGTATAAATATTGACAAATATTGACATTAATATTTATACGATACTGACGTCACTAAATTGTTTTGCCTTCCCGGAACCCCTCCACTAAGACTTAAACTTTATGATATGATATTAAAGTTCAAAGTGACTTTTAAGTATTATTACGAATTTTTTGTATGGGTATACAGAAAAGTGTTGTATTTAGACATTTTCAGGTAATTTTTTAAATTTTTCACTCCGTAAGAACCATCTTCGTACTTCAAGGTATATTATAAAGAATTAGCGAAATCGGTTCAGCTGCTCTCGAGATTTGCGCTTAGCAACACATTCAGCGATTCATTTTTATATTATAAGATTAAGTCTAACTTTGTTAAATCATAGCCAATTATTAATCAGTTAGTTGTTGAAAAAGTGAAGTGTACAATATAAATAAAAATTGATTATCCCTCCCGTTGAAGAATACATTTATCATTTTCACGATTGAACAGTTCAGTGACTTCGTGATTCATTGTTACGAGTGCGAATTTATTTTATAATATTGTTCATCAACTGTTGGGCTGAAGTTTGATTGAAGTTATTAAGCCCTTTAATGTAAAACACGATTATTAAAAGATACTTAAAACAAGGTTTCCCCGTGTTGCGGGTAAACTTGAAGCGAGGATATTATTTGTAGTTAAATTAAGGAAAAAGTATTAGAAATATATGATATGTGTTACATATTTAATTAAACATCAAAGTTTTAAGTTAAAATATTATACGTGGTAGAGCCATGCTGCAGCTATGTTAGTAGTATTGTTGTAGCACGAATGGGTCGGCTCGACCGGGGAAGGACCACGCTCTCACAGTATACTAGCGTAAAATGACAGCTTGACACTGCTGTGTTTCGTATGGTGAGTGTAGAGAACCGGATACCCATTTTACTGGAAAAGAGGCATTGCATCTTAGTCCTCACGGGTGACAACGCATGTGCATTTTGATTCTTTATTGAAGATAAATGTAGATGTCTATGGGTCACAGCAACCACTTAGCACCAGGTGGACTGTGTGCTCGTTTGTCACCCTATCCTATAAAAAAATTCAATAATTGTTTATAATTTAGAATATAGAGCCATTGCAGCTCACGGGCTAAGAACTCGCTGTAAATTATACAGTACACACGCAACCCGGGTTCGATCCCCGCTGGCATTAATCGGATCTATTAATGTAGCGTTATTTAGTTTTAGGATAATCTAAGACCTATTTTTAATATTTTATCTTTTTATTTAAAAGAATTTCAAGTTATTGGGATAAACATAACCAAGATCACTCCTGGTATTGCTCTGTATCTGTTTGTGCAGTTTCATTACAATCGGTTCAGCCATTCCGAAGACGTAACAGACAGAAAAACAGACAGACAAAAAAATAAAATAAAATGTAAGTCATGTCTTAATGCCATGAAAATAACTCGTTTAATTTTATTTAACTTAGACAGTTGTTTGTATATAAAGCCTAGGGATGCTACTTGCGTAGACACTCTAGCGCCCTCTCATCTCAGGGGTCCCTCGTTTAGAGCCGGGGTGGCATCAGAGGCAGCTGAACTGAGTAAGTGGCGCAAATATGAGTCTCTGTGAGATGACTACATATTTGTGCCATTTGCTGTAGAGACTATCGGTCCGTGGGGTCCACGTGCGGTAAAGTTCCTAACGGAACTCCATCCGCGGTTGGTCGTTCCTGCTGGTGATAAGAAGGCTGGTGTAGTGTAGTGCTTTTCTACCTCAAAGGCTAAGTATAGTCATTCAGCGGGAAAACGCAGCCAGCGATCCTGGCACGATACCGCGGGGAGTAGGACTATATGATAATTAAGTTTCTAGTTTTAGTTTTTTTTATTATTATTATTGTTTGTAATATTGTATATAATAAAAGTTTTGTATTTAAATATTAGCGATAATAACTTATTTAATTTATATGTAGATAAAACAAAGGGGTGCTTTAAAGCGCCTCGTTCTGTTGTGTCTGAAAGGTTTACGAATGTTATAAACAAAGCAAAATATTGGCAGCAGTATCCATTAGTTTAAGCCTTTTATATTACGGTAGCCCACACGCTTGCCAGGCAGCCGGCGATGGCACTGAACCCTCCCAAGTGTAATCTATGTATGGGCACCGCCTATATTTAACAGTTTTATTATATTTATTATCGGACATAAATATTTATGAAGTTTAAACTGTGAAGTACGACTTGTTACAGCATGATTTACTCGACAGCTGTGGTAGCTGAGGCTAAGCGATAACTGTAAATTTAACAGTACGCGAGCTGCTCGGGTTCGATTCTCGCCGGCACCAATTGTTAAGTGCAATTTTAATTGTTCAATCACAACGTGCACGGCGATGTAGCAAAATATCATGAGGAAACCTGCATGTCTGAGAAATAAAATATTTCGATGGCATGTGAAGTTAACTAACACGCTCCGTGGCGCAGTGTTAGTGTAGCTGCAAGCAGCACTGAGTGCCGTCGATTCGAATCCCGTACGTAACAAGTATTTTTATGTCCTAACACTAATTGTTCTGGGTCTTAATGTATTTCCTTGTGAAATTTATGCATGTGAACTACCTGACATATTATGTAAACTGCCCCCGCGATACAGCTGAAATTGCTAGTGTTCCGATTCCTAAAATAAAATAAACACGCATTAATAATTTAATATTTAAAATAATTTCAAATTGCTTTAATTATTTGGTACTTACGGCCTTAACAGTTTCTATATTACGTTGATTATTGATTACTTAAATTAAAAATAAATTCTCTCCATACCTGTCTCTTTCTATTGTATATGAATGAAAAGAGAAACACGACTTTATTAATTTGTTAAATTGACGTCGACTTTTATGAATAAAAGCCGTAAATATATTTAATCAATCATTTGGTAGCTTCGTAAAAGAATCTAAAACCCCATTTCGTCCTTTGGGACTCGTAAGAGGCGACTTTGGAAAAATGCGATAAAATGTAATGGCTGCCGTAAGATGGCGGTATAACCATGGTGTTTACTTTTACCTACGATTACAGCATATCCACTGCTGATATAGGCCCTCCCATAGATTGCATCATAGGGTGGATGTTTGCATTAGTTAACACTCATGGCAAGCGGAATGACTAGCGCAGTTTTTTTTTATTCAGTTGTTATCAGGAAGATGCTGCTACTCATTTCATTTTTCTACCAACTTCAAAAAAGAGACGGTACTCAATTCGACTGAATGTTTCTTTTATGTGTGTTACCTCATAACTTTTTTTTGGGTGCACTGATTTCAATGATTCTTTTTTATTTCTGGTGCTTTTCATGTGGTTCCATATAAATTTGATCAAGGTCTGACCAATAGTTTGGATAGATAGATAACACTTTATTGTACGCCAAAAAATAACATAAATATAAACAAAAAATGAGAAAGAGAAATGTGGTAAAATGGGTGGTCTTATCGCTAAGAGCGATCTCTTCCTTTGGATGGACAGGATTGCAAGAAAACAATAAAAACGTCTGTGGTTTGGCGATAAAAATAACATTATTTTTATTAAAGCCATAAAATAGAAATTCAGAATGGTATATAAGTACATAGATTAGATAAATACATACATACTTATTAATATATACATATAAATATATATATTTTAATAAATATAAGTTTATAAAATTACAAATATATACTTTAAAACATTTATGTGATATGTAATAACATATAAATGTGTCACACATATAAACAAATATTGTAACTAAATAAAGGTAGAATAATTATATACAAATGAACTTGATAGAATCAAATTTTTCGAGTTATTCTTAATAATTTATATAGAAGTCGGTTGTACAAAATGTCTTATCATTTCCCTCTGTCGTCTCTTACGACGCCCCTGGGGTAATATGGGATAGTGAATATTTTTGCACCGCAACTATACGGTTTCTTAACATAATAGCTCGTTCAAAGCTCGATATTTTTTTCCGTGGTACAGCAAAATATATTGCTGTACTCTGTTATATATAGGACATAATTATTATAGTTTTTTATTTGACTCGATCAAGGAAGAGCCATACTTTTATAGAACCAGCGTATAATAGCAGCTTAATGCTGCTGTGTTTCGTATGATGAGATGGTGAGTGCAGAGAACCGAAGACCCATTTTAAAGGAAACGAGGCTTTCTTTTGATCTTACTCCTCTTTTTGAGTTGGATGAGAGATGTACGTGAAAGTAGCTATGGCATCCGCTTTCCATGATGTGATCTGCCTGTGCGAGATTTTCGCCCTTTTAAAATATATGAGTGCTGAGGAAATCTCAAAACCGGAAATTTCCAAAAAAGGTGAAGTTAACCTTTTAGGCAATATATAATTCGTAGAATGAAAGTAATTTTAAGGACTTTATCTGCTTTCTGCTGCATCGGGAGTTAAAAGTTAAAATTAGATGCGATAAAATCCGTAAAATTGGTTTTATTCCGTGTGTAGTATTAGTGTATATATCTATATGAAATCATAATATATAATTCCCATTTAACGTCTTCATAACCTTCACTTATATTTTAAGACTAGACGTGGTAGAGCCATGCTGCAACTATATTTCTGGTATAGTTGTAACACGAATGGGTCGGCTCGACCGGGGAAGGACCACGCTCTCACAGAATACCAGCGTAAAATAGCAGCTTAATGCTGCTGTGTTTCGTATGGTGAGTGTAGAGAACCGGAGACCCTTTTTACTGGGAAACGAGGCATTCCATTTTAGTCCTCACGGGTGACAACGCATCTGCATTTTGAGTCTTTATTGAGGATAGATGTAGATGTCTATGGGTCACAGTAACCACTTACCCTCAGGTGAACTGTGTGCTCGTTTGTCACCCTTATCCTATAAAAAAAGACATAAAGAAAACATAATTTTAATAAGTGCTCTAGTTGGTAGTAACATAATAAAGAAATCGGTTAAGAACTCGCATAAAGAAATTAAAGGCGTCTTGATTTCACAGATACATAAAATAATTACGTGAAAGTTATTAATTCTGCACTCCCGAGGTAAACTACCACCTTCTTGCCCACTTCCTTTGTTAAGGAACTTGCTGCGAAACTAAGATAACTGTACATTAAAGTTACCTTACAGTTTGGTCTCGCGCAAACATAACGTGGAAGTTATGTACAATATATGCATAAAGTTATACAATAAACTTGCAGTGAAAGAAATGAAAAGATTTTATTGCCAATTTACGCACCCCACGGAAAAACAACTTTTACCAACATTTTTATTTTTTATTTATATATTTAGGAGCCGTGGTAGCTCAGATGGTTAGCGCTCGCTGTAAGCTTCACGGTACTCGAGCAACTCGGGTTCGATCCCCACCGGCACCAATGAAATTGTTAATTGCAATTTTAAGTGTTGATTTACCACGTGCTCGGCGGTGAAGGCAAACATCGTGAGGAAACCTGCATGTCTGAGAAATAAGAAAAAAAATTATTTCGAAGACATGTGAAGTTCGCCATCACGCACTGGGGCAGCGCGGCGGACATTTCCTTGCCCTAAAACCCTCTCAGAAATGAGAGGAGGCCTGTGCCCAGCAGTGGGACGTAAATAGGCTGCAACTTTAGTTTACTTTTTTTATTTATATATTTATTCGGTTTTCCAACAATGTGAACAGAAAGTCTTGTGGAGAGAGAAATATAATCAATATTACAGTGACTGGCTTATATATGATTGTCTTAGTTTGTTTTCTTAACCACTGGTACCACTGTAGGTGGTAGAGCTATACTGCAGCTATATGGGTTTCATGCTGGTTCTTCCCGGGACAGAGGGTTTGTTTTCAAACCAGTAGTTAAGTAAAAAATGATTTTCAATTACAATTACACATCACACAACAATTACACACACTCTACTCTACTCCACTCTATTCTACTCTACTCTACTCTATTCTATGATGGTTGTAGATCAAATGTGTGGGCTCGACCAAGGAATGACTTGATACCAGCGTATAGTAGCAGCGTAATTCTGTTGTGTTTCGTATGGTGAGAGTAGAGAACCGGCAACTCTTTCTACTAGATACGAGCTATTCCATTTTAGTATTCAGGGGTGACAACGCATCTGCTTTTTGTCTGATACTTATCGAGGATAAATATGGACTCTATGCTCGTTTGTCACCCTTATTCTACAAAAAAATTCTTGGGTAAAGGGCTTTAATTGGTGGATGCTGAGCAAGATTGCGGTAAAGATTACGGCAGTTTTACTTGCAGCATGTTCCTTATACCTTGGCGAATCAAAATTTTTCTTGAATTCAATTTTTTTTTCAATAAACGTGAACGTTTTTCAAAAAACCTCCGCATTGGGTTTAGCTTCTGTATCGTGTAGTGTACATACATAAATTTCACAAAATCAAACAGATCCAGATCCGGAATAATTATTTGTAGACCATACAAATACTTGTTCCGTGATGGATTCAAACCCACACGCTGCAACTCATTACTAAGCTGGTGCACCACGGATTTTGTTGAAGTAACGTTTCATACTATGATGTCGAACCCGCCTTGTCGTATCACAAAAACGTGGGTTGGCGATGATCCACGAGCTTTATCGGCGACTTGCTAACACAAAAGTATCATTACATTTTACTAAAACTCTACTGCTGAACATAGCGCTTATTTATAGAGTGCCTTGACGTTACGGTTTGGCAACCTCAATTATTTATTATTAAGTGGCGAAGCTTGCGAAGTCACTTATTGATTTCACGATGTCTGTCCGTCTGTCCCTCTGTTCGCCTGTCCGTCTGTCCGTCTGTCCGTCTGTCCGTCTGTCCCACGATTATCTCGAGAACGGTTTTGAATTTTCAAATTCTGTTTTCAGCAATCGATTACTGATCACCTAGGCATCTGAACCTCCTATTTTGAAACTGATTGGTCAACGGCAGCCGTTAGAAACCGCTACAAAGCTGATTGCTTCGCCACTTTGCTATGCTGTTAGCTTGCTAGGTTTATTTTGATCTGTTATCAAGAGAGCTTGTTTCAGTTACCCTTTGTGGCGCTTTACGACACCAATGGGACCATATGAGGCAGTATATTCTCCCTCACAGGCACTGCAGTACCTCGATCCTGGCTATAACAATATTTAAAATTAAAATATCTATCCGTATTAGATGTAACTGCTAAACTATTTTTAATGTCATTGGGATTTTTTTTATTTCTCCGATATCTAGGTTTCCTCACAATAATTTATTTTAATGTCGAGCACGTGGTAAATTACAATTACCATTACAGATTGTCCAAAGTCCACTGCAAAACATAGGCCTCCACTATAGATTGCTTCATAGGGGGGATATTTGGCTTAGTTAGTATGCTTGGCAACGGCAGTTTATAAAATTTTCTGCCGACTTCCAAAAAGAAGACAGTACTCAATTCGACTGTATGTTTTTTTTATGTGTGTTACCTCGTAACTTTTTACTAAGTGAACCGATTTCGATGATTCTTGATTGATGATTTTTATTTGAAAGCTGATACTTCTCTTGTATTCCCATATGAATTTGGTCAAGGTCAGACAAATAATTTTTGAGTTATTCTTAATAACTTATATTGAAGTCGGCTGCACAAAATTTTTTATTTTGAATTATTTATACAGATATTATCAGTAAGATACTGCTACCCACCTTCTTTATTATTTTGCTCTGTCAGCACTTACGACGGCCACGGTGTAGTGAATATTTTTACTCCGCCACTAAAGAGTTAAGGTGAGCTATTACCACTTATTAAAATTGTAATCAACAACTTCATTAGTGCCTACGGTGATCGAACCCAGTTTACTCACAGACTGTGAAATTACAGCGAGCTAAGTGCTCGCTCGGGATAACCACGGCTTTCTCTACTCGTAAAAAGTAGTTTTAATGTTTTCGTTCAAATACTTTAAATCATACACGTCGCTTATTTCAATTTATGAAATTACATTTTCTTAGTGAAAGATTTTGCAGAACCAAAGAAGTTTAGCGAAATATCGGTCCACTCCTTGGGAGAGCATTCTGAAAATGTTGCAATCTATAATTATCATGTCAAGAATCAATAATCGTTTGTTATCGTTTTATATATAGTATTGTGTTCTTGCTTTTTTTGCTTTATTTATTTAGGGATTTTTGTTTGGTAAAATGTCAATCCCATTATAACTTAATTAAAATCTGTACATTTACCATAATCTGCACATACTCATTGCAATATTCGATGTTTGCTATAAAATACTTACGCAGTTTTGTGTCGACAGATAATCTATTTTTATCTCTTCTCTACATAGTATAATACAAAATCGCTTCCTGCGGTCTGAACGCTTAGATCTTTTAAAATATGCAACAGATTTTTATGCGTTTTCCATTAATACAAACAGAGTGATTCAAGAGAAAGGTTTATTATATTTATAGTACTTGCATATTATATATTATATAAATCTTTTGTCCGTGTGTATGTCACTGAACTCCGCCTAAACAGCTGGACGGATTTTATAAGTTGAATAAGTTGTTTAGAGAATGGTGTAGATTCACAATTGGATACGGTAGGTTGCGTTGTTGTCGAGGTCCTGAAATAAAGTGTGCGAAGCCGGGGCGGATCGCTAGCGGAGAAACTTAAAAAAATAATGTTTCAAACTGTATGTGCTGGTTGTTTGCTTGAATGATGTTATCCGAAGGGCTATTGTCTCTATATACATGTAAGTGCTTATGGGGGCTGATTAATTAATAGTCCGTTTTCTCACACTTATATTTTTTATTGCGCTAGGCACACAGAAATAAAGTTCAATAACAGCACAATACAGAAGGTACAAATGAGTAGACAGGAATACAGTAATATATATGTACAAGGAAGAATTAAACTATACGAACTGCATAAGCTTGGGTATTAGGCAGACAATGGGTATGGGATACGTATAACGTGCAACGCGGAAGCGGACGAACTGGCGATCTGCTGTCCCGAAGGCGCAGGCTCAGCGACCGAACCAGTTTCACATTCCTTCGTTATGCAGATACATAAAAATGCATGGCGCGTGTCTGCTTGTACATAATTTAATTTATTAATAGGTAATATCTTACAAAATTTACGCATATTTATTAACAATTGAAAAACCTTAATAAATAATAGAACATAGATTAATAATACTTAAAATTTATTTATAAAATATTAATATTTAAAACTTTCAACAAATAAAGTGTAAAACTCGCCACATACATATTATTATTCCTTCTGTTTAAGAGTCATGTGGGATATTTAGGAGGGTTGACAGGAGACCAGTCGGTATGAGTTTAGTGTTTTTATGAGAGCATAGCTCTAATGAGATATGAGAACGATGTAATGGCTAAGTATAGGATGTCCCTCACTACATGAAATGACGACCTGGTAAGATGCAAGAAGTAGATGAACGCCGGTAGCTCAAGGCCGTGCTTTGGCGCATTCCTTGAGGGAGGCCTATGTTCAGCAGTGGATTTGGAATCGCTGTAATGATGAATGATGATGATGATAGCCCTCATCTGGGCTTCTATGTGTGTAGACGCTTTTGCGACGACTCGCCTTAGGGATAGTAAACACCTAAGGTGAGTGGTCACTTAGAGGCGGGCGCCATCAATAGCGGGTGAAATGAATATGTGGCGTAAAAATGAGTCTTTAATGTCGTTCATGAGTGGTTAAGATTATAAGGGAACAGTATCCAAAACTGGTTGTCGCTGCTGGAAATAAAAGAGCTAGATCATTACTGGACACTCCGCCTGCGTTCTTGGCACTACACTGCAAGGTGTAGTAAGATAAGGTTATGATTATTACATATCTCCAAGTTTGTCGGGTGAAATACCGAACAGTCAGACACTACAATATTATAGACATTTTTTTTTACATAGATTTCAATTTTATCATCCTTTTCTTTTTCGAATTTTGCTATCCCGCCTCTTTTATGTCAATCTCTGTTTAGACTAATTACTGGCTGGGAGAGAATGCCTCTTGGCATTGAGTCCGGCACATGTACTACTTTGTGCATCAACGTATAAATTAATAAATGAATATTAAAAATATAAAACAATTCCCTATTTTGAAAGTTCATAATCGTATCAGTTATCTTTAAATAACAGTTACTTTTTCTTTATTGTAATATAGTTTTTGTTTTTTTTACATTTGTTTAAACTTGAATTCGATCAAAGCAACAGTGCTAGTAAGTCTACAAAGCAAAGCGAAAGACGTCAAGTCAGTTTCGCATCAATTTTCTTATTTGTACAAAAGGCGTCAAAAGGGTACACCTTTGTACAAAAGGGCTGTATTTTATTCATTTACTTACAAAACGGAAAATTGTGTAAGTACCTGATAAAAGTTTTATGTTACAAATAATATTCGGTCTAAAAAGTTATAAATAAAATGTTTTTATGTCCAGCAACAAACTTTAGAGACTAAATATGTATGAAGTAAATTCAGTTAGCCAAAATTGGGTATGTTGTGTTGTAATGTTTTTTTATTATTTTATGTTATTTTATTACCAATTTTTATACAACAAAACCCAAAATGATGATATCCGCAGTTGAACCAGAGTAACCAATATAGACCAACGTATCAATAAACTGAAGTGGCAAGTGGCCGGTCTTATAGCTCAAAGCACCGGCAAACGGTAGCGAAGAAGAATAGTTGCGCTTACCACAATGAGATTTTCTAGATGGAAAACCTCGTACTTGTAAGCGCAGTGCTATGCGATTTCTCTCTGCTTGTGACCGTGCTTTGTGGCAATCTATGGGGTAGGACCATCCATTGCTCAGCTGTGGACTTATTTTCGGCTATAATCGTCGCATTTCTTTTACGTATCAAAATATACAATAAAATAGTTTTATAAGTGATAGAACGATGCTGCGGCTATATTATGGTTGTAGCGCGAATGGGTCAGCTCGACTTGGGAAGGACTACGCTCTCACAGAACATCAGCGTAAAATAACTGCTCAATGCATTTGTGTTTCATATGGTGAGTGTAAAGAGCCGGATAATTTTTTTCTGCCGACTTCCAAAAAGGAGACGGTACTCAATTCGATTGTATGTTTTTTTTATGTGTGTTACCTCATAACTTTTTACTGGGTGAACCGATTTGGATGATTCTTTTTTCTTTTGAAAACTGCTACTTCTCCTGTAGTCTCATATGAATTTGATTAAGGTCAGACCAATATTTTTTGAGTTATTCTTAATAGCTCATATTGAAGTCGGCTGTACAAAATTTATAATTTTAAATTATTACAGGAAATGAAGCATTCCATCTTAGTCTTTAGCGATTGTCATCCCTACGCATCTGCATTTTAATGCTTAATCGAGGATAGATGTGATGAGTTACAGAAGCCAATTACCATCAGTTGAACTGTAAGATCATTTATCACCCTTATTCTATAAAAAAGGAGCAACAATCCGCCGGTGATCACGTCCCCGCCGAAACCTCGTTAAAATATTTTTATTTTATAAAACCAGCTATAGAAACTTCGTAAATATGATGTCCAATTTGTAAACGTGTCCGTAGCAATAGCGTTTAATAGCAGGTAATATTTCCAGGATATTGTATTTATATTTTGAGAAAAGCAATAGTGCTAGTTCACAATATAAACTTCCTTTAGATTCTAAAGGTTTCTTGCACAAAGTTAACGCTACAAAATTTCGAGTAAAATCTCTTTCTATTCTTGCAAGATTCCAGTGCTCGATTGCATTATATCGAAAATTGTCAGACACAATTTCAAGGAGACCATAACAAGTAACGAATACAATGGGTGAACTGCTACTTACTAACTAACTGCTTATTGTTCGACGAGTCCGTTGCAGCGGTTAAGTTATTTCCTATATCGTCTGAAAATTTTAAAATATTCTTTCCAAGGAGTTTGATGTTAAAATTATTTTTATAAAATTGAAGTGAAATATGAAATGATTGCTCTATATGGTAAGTGGCTTATCAAGCCCCTGGACACCCGCTGTCAAGAACATACGAAGGCTTTGTGCACCACTGCTTCACAGCAAGCCAGGCACTGCTATTTATTAACAGAAATATTTATTAGGTGCCAGATAAACTTGAGTGCAAACACCTAGATAAATATTTTAATTTTTTTTTTTTTATATTAACTATTATTACATGGTTTGTTAAAATAGATACATTAATCCGTTGCTATATATACCCATGGCAGGATCTTAAATAATAACAAAAAAAATTGTGTGTCACACACACACAATTTTTTTTGTTATTATTTAAGATATTAGATAAGATATATTATTGAAGATGTGTGTGTGTGTGTGTGTGTGTGTGTTGTTTTTGAAGTGAATTTATGAGTCTACATTTGTGCATATTTATTTGTTACTTTATTAAAAGCAAGCTAATATACCCTATTTTACACCCTCAAGGGCAGAAATTTCAAAAATTATTTAGAAAATGCTTTCTAAGTGGGTGTTTACGCCGATAAAGGAGTATATATGCCAAATTTCTAGTCAATCGGGCGTATACTTTGGTGATCCCGTGATGAGTAAGTCAGTATTTCACTTATATATATATAAAGAAACACTAAGAATTGGAGCGGAGCCGAAGCAACTCACGGTATTACTGCTCGCCGTAAATTTCACAGTAAGCGAGCAAGCCGTGGTCAGTCCCCGCCGGCACTAATGAAATTGTTAATTACAATTCGAAGTGCTGATCTACCACCTCTTCATCGGCGGAGGAAATAATTGTGAGGAAAGCTGCATATCTATACATTACATTACAGTCTATAAAGTAACACTGCTGAATTTTCCGTAGTTGCTACACTTGGCAGACGGGTTGGCAACCGCAGTTTTTACTATTCTACATTTATCCTCCTTAAGAACAAAATGCAGATGCGTTGACACCCCTGAAGACTAAGATGGTTTTCTATAATCACGATACGAAACACAGCAGCGTCAAGCTTCTATTTTACGCTAGTATTCTGTGACAGCGTGAACCTACTCGAGGCCAAGCCGACCCATTCATGCTACAATCATAATATACCTGCAGCGTGGCTCTACCACATAAAAACCAAAATGATTAATCCCTACATATTTAACCGTATGCGGCATTTCTGTGATATAAAATATTTCCGGGACATATAAAGTCCGCAAACACGCACTGAAGCAGTCCGGAAAATTAATTGCTCCATAACACTCTCAGAAATGAGACCTGTGCCGTATATAGGATGTAATTTACCTTGATTTAAGATGTTGAGTGAAGGCTTACGCAAAGAAATCACATCACGTCCACGGCTTTATTAAGTTCATTACTGGACACAAGATTTTTCTAGAATACGCGAACATGCATCAAATATAAAAAGACTAGCCTTTGCTCACCACGCTGGTGAGATGTGTTAGTGATTGCAGAACTAATCGACGTAGTGATTAAGTGATGCGTTTTCGGCCAGCAGGTCGGCTCACAGAACAAGTGCTCGTACGGCCTTCAAATAACCTTTAGGATCTGAAGATTGGTCCTTGTGCAGTAGTGCCTTCGGCCAGGATAAGGGTCGCTTACGGAACATTTTTTTTTATAGGATCGGGTGACAAACGAGCACACAGTCCACCTGATGGTAAGTGGTTACTGTGACCCATAGACATCAACATCTATCCTCAATAAAGACTCAAGATGCAGATGCGTTGTCACCCGTGAGGACTAAGATGGAATGCCTCTTTGCCAGTAAAAAGGGTCTCCGGTTCTCTACACTCATCATACGAAACACAGCAGCGTTAAGCTGCTATTTCACGCTGGTTTTCTGTGAGAGCGTGGTCCTTCCCCGGTCGAGCCGACCCATTCATGCTACAACCATAATATAGCTGCAGCATGGTTCTACCACGTAGAAAATGTTCTCCTATGAACTTAAAATAATTATCCGGGTCTGTTCTTAGTCATTGTGCAGTTTATGCATGTAAAAACATGTATGCAGTTCACACGCGCTAGAAGTGAAACCTATAAATGAAATGAAATTTAAAACAACACTGTTCACAGCAAATAATTTATTTAGTTCAATAATTTTCAAGTCAGAATGTGTCCAAAAAGGCACGTACGGCAATTCAAAATGCTGTGTTAGTCCCTACTTTAATGTATGGTAGTGAAAGTGTGGCAGAAGAAGCACGAGAGTAGAAAAAATGTTGTAGAAATGCGGTCGTTAAGGAGTATGTTAGGGATGAATCTAAATGAGAGAGTGAGAAATTGTGTGATAAGAGAAGAGTGTGGTTTGCAAGATGATGTTGTGACCAGGATTAAGAATGGAATGCTTCGGGGGTTTAGTCGTAAATAAAGAATGAATGAGGAAAGAGTGACTAAGCAAATTTATGTTGCAAAGGTGAACGGCAGAGTCGGGAAGGACGCCCTTTATTGATCAAATTGGCGATATATCGAAAATGGGCCAAATCAAGAGTACCTTTAACCGACGAGCGTGAATGCTTTGGTATATGGATGTGGAGGAAGCGAGAGAGGTGTGTCAGGATCGTGCCAGATAGAAGCCCATAAAATTGTCTTTTTGATGAAGTAACTTTCAATCGTAAGGGTGAATATGCCATGCCTAATAACAACGCTCATAAATCACATTTTAATTTTTAATATATTTTGTCAAAAAAAAACCTTATTGTAGCTTATTTATAAGAAATAGGTCTATTCTATCACGGATTTTTTTTAGGAAACATCTATATTTTTATAGAACATAGTATTTAATTATCATTAACCATAACGCCAGCGCTCGCAGATAAACCAGTTTAGGAGCGATTTTTCTTTCGACTTGCTTAACAAAAATCAATATTTAAGGCTAGCTGAGAGGTATAGCCTCATGATAAATAGACTCTATACTATTCCTCGGGAATATGACTATCGTATATAAAAATAATTTATCAAATCAGACTGGTAATTCTAGTGATTAGTGGATTTAAAAAGAAAACAGACAAAGAACTTCATCCGCTTTATGATATTATTAATGCCATCAAAAACATAACTTGTAAAAACTTGAGGATATTGAGGGCAAATTACCCTATGATCATAAAATTGGTGCAATTAAACTCTTGGGAATCATTACTTCTTCTCGGCCTTTAGTTCGATAATTATCCGACGCATAAGTACCTATGAGAAAACTTAATTAAGATCAGGTTTAATGAATTTTATTACGCCATCTCTTTGCTCTGTAATATTTAGTTTACAAATTAGCCGAGCTGATTTATGAAACACCTACTACAAAGTATGATTTGTTATAGTACCGTGTCTAGAACAAATCAAAGAAGATTAAGCTAAGGCAAACTGTGGAAAGAACTAAGCTCAGAGTTTCTCCACGAGACGGAGTTTCTTCACGATGATATCCGCAGAACGAAAGTAACCGACAAAGCTGATCGAGTCTGTAAGATAAAGTGACAAGGGGCCGATCATTTAGCTTAAGTACCGACGTGATTACAAGAGAAGGGGTCGAAAATTTTCAAGTGGCAATCATGTGTCAAAAGTTTGGAGCATGGTAGAGCTACACTGCAGATATATTACGGTTGCAGTTTGTATGGGTCGGCTCCACCGAGGAAGGAACACGCTTTAACAGAATACCGGCGTAAATTAGCACCTTAATGCTGCTGTGTTTCGTATGGTAAGTGTAGAAAACCGAAGACCCTTTTTACTGGAAACGAGGCATTCTATCTTTGTCCTCAGGTGTGACAACAAATCTACACTTAGACGTGGTTAGATGTATATATCTATGGGCCACAGTAGCCATCATCATTTTTCATTAGGTAGACTGCGTGCATGCCTGTTACCTCATACAACACAAAAAAAAAAACAAGTCGAGTGACGATAGTGACGACTAGTAAGACATGCGGTAAGTCAATATGTGCAGGTGACTTTTAGGGCCGATAAAAAAAGATTTAAAAAATACGGATAAAACATGCTTGGCAAATAAAAACGTTTATAACTGTTATCATATAAAAACAAAAGCACTTAATACATCGTATGCCTCTTGTCCCATTCTCTAAGTCTCATGAAAATTTACGTTGAAAAATCTCCGGGTAATCCCTTGTTCACGCGAATTTAAGCGTGTACTTTAATGAAGGTTTAACAAAATTTATCCATAAGGACATATACGTAATCGTTTTGTAAACATAAAACAGAAAGGTTTAAATTTTTCCTAATTCATTAATATTAATAGCCTAGTTTGTATCCTTTTAGTGGTTGCTCTTTTTATTACGAGTATGTACAAGGTTATTTTTCAAAGAGTAGCTAAATTTTAAACTTAAGTCAAATATATAAATAATGATATACCGTTATTGCAGTTTTTTAAAATACGAGTAAATAAGGCTTCTAATTTTAATTTGAAATTATCCCAAATTGAATGTGATTTAAAGGCAATAACGTTTTTTTTTCGAACCGGTGGTAAAGTAAAAAAATATTTTAAATAAGACTTATTTGCAATCGATATTGAATAAAAGAAATATTTTATTCTATTCTATTTTGAATTTTAAAGTTAAAAAGAACAGAATGTTTGAGATTTTTTAATAATTTTTCTTGACTATTTACCTACATTATTTATTCTGAACCTTCTCTGCAAATTTGGCCGGTTATTGCAAAATAACCCTGTATATACAAGTACATTTTAAAACTTTTTTGTAGCTGCAAAAGGAAAGATTATGCGTACTTTACCGCTCCTATGATAGAGAGCGTGATGATATATATTTATTCTAACGGTTTAACCCCTACATAACAGATTGACGTAACGTTTCCAAAAAAATTGTTTTGGCACAAATTTTAAAAAGTATATTCAACTAGCTTGCCAGGCAGACATTGTTCTGCCATTTCCGACGACCCTTCCTATAAAAATCCTTAATTTCGCAATAAAAAATTTATAGGGTCATTTATCGGGATAAAAACTATCCTATCTCTCAAGTTGGACCAAAATGCACACAGTGTGCAAAATCTCATTGAAATTAGTTCACTAGTTTAGGAGTCCATCGCGGACAAACATCGTGACACGTAAATTTTATATATAAAGATATGCAAAAATCGTCGTGCTGCAGTTTTATTATAGAATAGATATATATATTTAATACTTTGAGTAAAATTTAACTCGAAGCTATAGGAAAGTGTGCTATAAATATTCGGTCTATTTAAAAGCTGTATTTTTTAATAAAGAAACTTGTCAATTATTTTTTAACATCAATTATTCTCTTGTCATCATTACAGTAGCCATTACAAATGCAATGCTGAATATGGCGTATATGCAGACTGCCACAAAGCAGGGTCATGCATCATTGACTAGGTCGTAAGACGATTCGTAGTCGTCGAGTCGTATACGGACTCCAAGGTAGAAAACCTTGGAGTCCGTCTGATACTACCCTCTTATCTATTTCTGGCGTCAAATAGCATTACGTGGACTGCTATATTGCAGTTTGAAGAACATACATATCCAGTATAATAACATAATATTATTAGACATTCCATCTTTATCTTCAGAGGTTACAACGCATCTGCAGCGTTCTTATTTGAAGCTGGTTGCAGGTCCATAAGCTGCAGTAGCCACTTATCATCAGGTGAAGGGCAATTTTGATTTTCAATTCAATTTTATATAAAAACATCTCACTACATACCTTGTCAATTAGTTACTTTGTAGGCGAGGCTATCTCTCCAGAAACTTTCTTCATATTCTGTTGTCAGTCCGTTGCAACTTTCCTTACTAATCCTTTAAATATTTCAATATTGGGTAGTGGATATTCTTATATCACCACTTAATAGTCGGGTTGGTGATAGCAATGATAGTATTAATGCGATGCAAACTGGTTCGTTTTTTAAGTGAAAACAAGTTTAGTATCTTATTACATCATATAGATAGAGCATAGATTTGGAGCTCAATGAAATGAAAAGGGGCAATAAAAAGAGACAAATATATAAAATAGTCGATAGGCCTTACGTTGCCCTATTCCGGATTTCTCTAACTTTAACTCACCATTCTCTCTTGTACCGAGGTTGGTACGTAAACCTGTAACACTTTCAAGGCACCTTATCAACACGCTCCCAATCTTTACAGCAATGTAACCGAGAGACTTATCGACACCTCCTTAGAACAGATCATCGCGCTCATGGTTGTAGAACAAGTTGCCGGATACGAGGATTTCCGTTTCCTCCCCCGTGTGCAGCCGAACCTCCACCAGAGATTCTTAGCATCCCCAGCTCCGCCGTTACCACTCTCGCCACTGTAGCCAGGAATAGCGGGGCCGCCGGAGACTGGGGGTCATCTCTTCGTAACTCTCATGGGGTATTGTCATAGTAGCCACGCTTGACGAGCGTGTTGCCACCCACAGTTTGTTTATTGTTATTTTGCTGTTATCAGAAAGATGCTGCTGCCCATCTTCTGCCTCAGTTTCCCTCTGTCGCTTCTTACGACACCCACGGAAAACCTTCTTGCCCGCCACTACACGGTAATAATAACGTTACTTTAATGATATAGACAATACTTAATTCGTGGAATAAAATAATTTTAAGAATTGTGCTGCGTCGGGACATAAAGAAATTAAAGTTAAACGTGATATAATCCGTTTAATTAATTTTATTTCAATATTACATGAAATCATAACATATAATTCGTCTTTTACGCCTTAAGACAAAAAAAGGAAACAATATTTATAAGTGCTTTTGTTGATAGTAATGTAATAAAGAAATCGGTTATGGACTCGCATTTAAAACTCGAAATTCAAGGCGTCTAAATTTCACAGATGCATAAAATAATTGCCTGAAAACTATCAATGCATTCCCAAATGAAACTACCAACCTCTTGCGCACTTCCATTGTTACGGAACTGGCTATAGGAAACTAAAATAACTGTACGTTAAAGTTACCTTACTGTTCGGTGTCGCGAAAACATTACGTGGAACTTATGTACAATATATGCATAAAGTTATAAAATAAACGTACAGTGAACGAAATGAAAATATTTTATTGCCAATTTACGCACCCCAAGGAAAAAACTTTTTCCAACATTTTTATTTAATATTTATACATTTATTTGGTTTTCCAGCAATGTGAACAAGAAGTCATGAGGAGAGAGAAAAGTAAACAATATAACAATGAATGACATACATGTGTGATTGGCTTAAGTTTTTTTATTAATCACTAATTTTATACACGGTAGAGCCATGCTGCTGTAGCATGAAGGGGCGGTTCGACTGGGGATAGACCATGTATCTTACAGTATACCAGCGTAAAATTGCAGCTTAATACTGCTGTGTTTTGTATGGCTCACCGCTACTTGGATACTATTTTTACACACAATATTAATTATACACTCATGTAAAGAACCGGAAACATTTTTTACTGGATACGAGGAATTCCACATTAGTCCTCGCGGGTAGGATAGAATAGAATAGAATAATTTTTTAGAATAGAATACGATGATTTTTTATTCAATATTGATTATAATACTTATTGAAAGCCATTTTTTATTTACCACTGGTTCGGATAATACCTCTGTCCTGGGAAGAACCTGTAAGAAACCCAACGGGCCTTTTTTTAAACATATTTCCCTTAACAATAAATAAGTCGTTTATACAATTTTTAAATAAACTTTCATAGAACCAGCATTGTGGCGATTACCTTATTCCCAGGTGTAATTTTCAATCATGTATTCCTTGATACTATAATAACCGATTTTGTACAGTTTTATTTAATAAAACTTTTCAACTTGTTTATTGATAAACTTTGAACATGTTCTGGGATTTTGTTGTAAAAGCGTACTCATTGCCCCATAAATGAATTACTGATTCTGTGGAGTCTATTAATTGGTATTACAAGCTTATGTTTGTTCCTAGTGTTTAAGGTATGAATATCCTTATTCTTGATAAAGCTATTTATGTTTTTATGTATCTACATACATGACATTTTTATAAATATACTGCGATGCCAAAGTTAATATGTTTATTACTTAAAATTTTTCTCTGAGGACTCTTTACAATCTAGGTTATAAATCGCCCGTACGGCTCTGTTTTGCAAAACAAATATAGCTTCAATATCCGTTGCATTTCCCCATAGCAAAATTCCATAAGACGTTACGATATGAAAGTAACTAAAATACACTAATCTAGCTGTCTCAAAATCTGTGAGACTTCTAATATTTCTTACAGCATAGCTGCAGAACTAATTCTACTTGCTAATTTAAATATATGGGGGCCCCATTAGAAGTTTTACGTCAATACTAATACCAAGAAAAACAGTGGTATTTACTGTTTTTCTTGGTGGCTTGGGTGACTAGGCATCTGCACTTTGATTTCCTTAATCGAGGATAAATGTAGATGTATATGGGCCACAGCATCTATTTACCATCAGGTGGACTGTGTGCTCGTTTGTCACGCTCATTTATATAAAATAATACTTAAATTCTAGTACTAAGAGCCCTGATCGACGGACAAGCGATAAGCTTGCGGTAAAGATTTTTCACAGCAGTTTCACTCAAGGCTTGTTGTTCCTTATACCTTCGCGATCCAAGCAGTTATTTTCTTGAGTTATGCATTTTATTTTATGATTAAACTGAAATTTTATTATCGACGTAGTGGAAAAATTTAGTCACGTCACGTCAAAATGTAGTAAAGTCACGTTTTCTTGTAATGTTTCAACCTTAGGGCTGCATGGGTATACTGTTATTTAACCTAGTTATGTAAAATATAAAATGAAAGAAAAATGTTATGTCGTAAATAAGTTTTACTTAGTACGCGTGTACACAATTTCACGCACATTTTTTTTTCCAAAAAGCCCTGTGTCCCCACGATGTAATTAACTTAATGCAACTTAATGTGGAATTAAGTTTTTCGGCTACATAGTGGGGAGCAGTTTACATACAAAAATTAAACAAGGAGAAACATTCAGAACCGGATTAATTATTTGCAGGCCATTCAAATACATGTTCCGTGCGGGATTCGATCCCGCGGCCCTTAGCGCTGTAACTCATTGCTAAGCAACTGCGTTTGTTGAAGCGACGTACCAGATTTAATACAATGATGGTGAGCCGCGAGCCTGCCCCGTCATCTCACGAAAACATCATTACAGTTTATTAAAACTCCATTGCTGAATAAAGTGCTCCCTGATAGATTGCCTTGGCACATCGGTAGTTTGACAACCTAAGTTATTTATTATTTGAGTGTTCTTTTTTCATGCACAAGGCAAAAGCTACAAAATTTCGAGTAAAATCTCCATCTATTCTTGCAACATTCCAGTAATCGATCGCATTATATCGAAAATTGTCAGACAAAATTTCAAGGAGACAAAACAAGTAACGAATACAATGAGTGAACTGCAACTAGCTGCTTATTGTTCGACGAGTTCGTTGCAGCGGTTGCAATAGTTGCTATATCGTCTGAAAATTGTAAAATATTATTTCCAAGGAGGTTGATTTAAATTTATTTTTATAATATTGAAGTGACAAGCGAACTTATTGCTCTATAGTGAGTGGCTTATCAATCCCGTGGATATCCGCTGCCAACATCATACGAAGAAGGCTTTGTGCACCACTGCATCACAGCAGGGCAGGCACTGCTACGATTATCTATCGACAGAAATAATAAAGGGGTAGCCGTTGTTATATATACCTGTGTCAGGATGTCCTGCTCTTAAATAATAACAAATATGCTTTGTGTGCATATTTATTTGTTACTTTAAAAAACAAACTGTAATACACCGTTTTACACCCTCAGGGACAGAATTTTCAGAAATTATTTAGAAAATGATTTCTTAGTGGGTGTTTACGGCGAGGATGGAGTATATGTGCCAAATTTCAAATCAATCGGGCGTATGGTTTTGGTGATCTCGTGATGAGTGAGTCGATTGTATTTCACTTATATATATATATATATATATATATATATATATATATATATATATATATATATATATATAGAAACACTAAGAATTGGACCGGAGCCAAAGCAGCTCACGGTATAACTGCTCGCCGTAAATTTCACAGTAAGCGAGCAAACCGTGATCAATCCCGCCAGCACTAATGAAATTGTTAATTACAATTCGAAGTGCTGATCTACCACCTCTTCCTCGGTGGAGGAAATATTGGTGAGGAAACCTGCATATCTATACATTACACTACAATCTATAAAGTTACACTGCTGAATTTGCAGTAGTTGCTACACTTGGCAGGTGGGTTGGCAACCGCAGTTTTTACTATTCTACATTTATCCTCAGTTAAGAACAAAATGCAGATGCGTTGACGCCCCTGAGGACTAAGATCGTTTCCTATACTCACTATACGAAACACAGCAGCGTCAAGCTTCTATTTTACGCTAGTATTCTGTGACAGCGTGGACCTACTCGAGGCCGAGCCGACCCATTCATGCTACAATCATAATATACCTGCAGTGTGGCTCTACCACATAAAAACCAAAATGATTAATCCCTACATATTTAACCGTATGCGGCATTTCTGTGATATAAAATATTTCCGGGACATATAAAGTCCGCAAACACGCACTGAAGCAGCCCGGAAAAGTAATTGCTCCATAACACTCTCAGAAATGACACCTGTGCCGAGTATAGGATGTAATTTACCTTGATTTAAGATGTTGAGTGAAGGCTTACGCAACGAAATCACATCATGTCCACGGCTTTATTAAGTTCATTACTGGACACGAGATTTTTGTAGAATACGCGGGCATGCATCAAATATTAAAAGACTTACCTTTGCTGACCACGCTGGCTAGATGTGTTGATGATTGCAAAACTAATCAACGTAGTGCTTAAGTGATGCGTTTTCGGCCAGCAGGTCGGCTCATAGAACAAGCGCTTGTATGAACTTCAAATATCTTTTTGGATCTGAATATGGGTCCTTGTGCAGTTTAGTATGTAAGATAAAGAACTGGTTTCCAATCAAAGCCAATCCAACAGTAAGTGGTGTAATTATACTTGTTACTTTTGCTCTTCAAACTGGAACACACCAGTGCACGAATTATTGTTTGAGGGCAGAAATATATAAGAGAAAGGCAGAAAGATAGCTTTACTACTTAGTCAATGATGCATGGCCCTCCTTTGTGGCAGTTGGCAGTCAGGCCTATATTCAGCAATGGACTTGTTGATAAGTTTTCTTTTTAAGAAAATACGTAAAATCAAATCAAAAAAATTTATTTCGGATTCTACATTCATAGGTGTTAGTAAACAATTAAAACATATCGTAGTGTTAGTAATATAAACGAAATAACTTATTTAAATTATATTATTTTAAGCTTGCGACTGACTGAGAGCTCGGCGTAAGCAGACAAAATAAATAAATGGACTAAATATTTTTAGCACTGTTTATGCCCAAATTTGGTCATTTTTGAACGCCATCTAATTGCGTTTGAGCTGACGCGTCACCCGATGGTATGTAGGTGAAATAAACACCGCCAGGTGGGGCGGCCGTGTGCGGCTGGCAGTGGCTCGACGCGTGGGCGAAGAAGCGGTTGTTCGCTGGCCGCGATGCGGTGAATCCGCGTATATCCGCGAAGTTCACGCGACCGTGTAGGGTCCAGATAGTTTTTTTTTGTGCGTGTTCTTTCGCTACGTGGATATGTGAATTTTGCAATATTTAACTTGTTCGGGTGATGCGGAATAGTGCACGCGCGCGTCGAGTAGATATACGTTTTAGGATTCGAACCGCGCATTCCTTGGTCGAGAGCGTCTACCGGTTGATTGTCTGGAAATCATTATAATTGTGCCGTCGCGTTAAGTGCCCTTTTTTGTGTGTTGGTTGGTTTGTTAGTTTACGTGTCAACGAGGCGTATTTTGATTTTTTTCGCGACGTGGTGTTTTGGTGTCTAATGAGGGAACTTAGCTGTGTTTAACCCTGAACGGTATGACTCATTAAGAGATCGCGTTAGTTCCCTATTTATAATTTTGTGATAAGTGAATCCGGGACATTGCATGTCGAATTTTGAACTACTGTTCTTACTGTGTCGGGTATCACGTGTTCGATTCTACGATGAATGTGGAATTAGGCGAGTTTAAGTTAGTTAAATGTACAATGAATCTAATAGACTGTTCCAGCGGTGGAGCCTGCTGGAGCGATGCATTGTGCAGCATTGTGGGGCAGCCTGGAACTCGGCCGCTGCTGGTCGCCTAAGCTGGTCCAGGTCTCAGACATTTACACATTACTAAACACTACTTGCCATGCACCTCACACCCACTTACGGCCTGACCGAGCCTTGGGGCGATTTAAGAGTCGGAAACAGGTAAGTACTATAGTTCCCTAGCCTTCTCCCATATAGCTTAGTATTATAGGAAATTCTTCCACCAGGCCGTTGGGCCCCTTCCCTCTGCTGCCCGTCGATGGGATTACTCATGGCCCCTAGTCCCGTCAACCTTTGTTGGGGCAGCTAGGGGCGTGTACAAGCACATTTTCCAATAGCTTGTATGTAAACGATATAATACGACGGCTCCGTGGCGCAGTGGCTTTGCAATGAGTTGCAGCGCTAATTTGTATTTTTTTTAATAGGATAGGGTGACAAACGAGCACACAGACCACCTGATGGTAAGTGGTTGCTGTGTCCCATAGACATCATTATCTATCCCCAATAAATAATCAAAATGCAGATGCGTTGCCACCCGTGATGACTAAAATGGAATGCCTCTTTTCCAGTAAACAGGGTCTCCGGTTGTCTACACTCACCATACGAAACACAGCACTGTGAAGTTGCTATTTTAAGCTGGTATTCTGTGAAAGCGTTGCAATTTTAAGCTGGTATTCTGTGAAAGCGTTGCTATTTTAAGCTGGTATTCTGTGGTCGTTCCCCGGTCGAGCGGACCCATTCGAGCTACAACTATACTACTAATATAGCTGCAGCATGGCTCTACCACGTAAAAGAAACGTATTGTATTTCCTACAAATAACTGTTCCGGGTCTAGATGTTTGTCCTTGTGAAATTTCTCTATGTAAACTGTCCTCACGATACAGGAGAAAGCCCTAGTATAGGAGTAACATTAAAAAAAAGAAACGTAAGAAACGTAAAGAACAAAATATTCAAATTTGTATTAAATATTTTTATTTACATAAAATATTTAATACAAATTATTTATTTAGAATAAATGAGGCAACCACTAAAAGGATTCAAAAAGGCTTTTAATATTAATGTATCAGGAATATTTTCAACCTTCCTGTTTTATGTTACAAAACGATTACGTATATGTCCTTAAGGATAAATTTTGTTAAACCTTCATTAAAGTACACACTTAAATGTGCGTGTACAAAGGATTACCCGGAGATTTTTCAACGTAAATTTTCCTGAGGCTTAGAAAATGGGACAAGCGGCATACGATGTTTTAAGTGCTTTTGTTTTTATATGATTACAAATATAAACGTTTTTATTTGCCAAGCATGTTTTATACGTATTTTTTTATCATTTCATAAGCCCTTAAAGTCACCTACATACATTGACTTCCCGCATGTCGTACTACATCGTCACTCTACTTGGTTATTTTATTGTATCAGGTTACAAACATGTACACAGTCTAGCTGATGATAAATGGCGGCTGTGGCCCATAGATAAATACATCTATTCTCGTCTAAGTGTAAATTCGTTGTCACCACAGAGGGCTAAGAATGCCTCGTCTCCAGTAAAAACGGTCTTCGGTTTTCTACACTTACCATATGAAACAAAGCAGCAATAAGCTGTTATTTTACGCTGGTATTCTGTTAAAGTGTGTTCTTTTCACAGTGGAGCTGACCTATTCAAACTGCAGCCTTGATATTTCTGGATTGTATCTCTACCATGCTCCAAACTTTTGAAACAAGATTGCCATTTGGGAATTTTCGATCCATCTCTTGTAATCTCGTCGGTATTTAAAGCTTCATGGCCAGCCCATTCACCGGACGGCGCATCACTTCAGCTTACTGACACGATGAGATTTGTCAGTTAATCTCGTTCTGCTGCGAATATCATCGTGAAAGAATCCGTCGCGCGGAGAAACTCCGAGCTTCGTCCTTTCCACAGTTTTCTTTGCCTTAAGCTTCTTTTAATTTGTTGTAGACACGGTACTATAACAAATTATACTTTGTAGTAGCTGTTTCATGAATCATCTCAGGTAATTTGTAAAATAAATTTTACAGCGCTAAGAGGTGGCGGAATTTAACTTGCTGAAAATTCATTAAACCTGATTTTAATTAAGTTTTCTCGTAGGTACTTATAGGTTGGATCATTATCAACCTAAAGACTGAGAAGAAGTAATGGTTCCCGAGAGTTCTACTGCGGCAATTTTATGAACAAAGGTAAATTTCCAGTCTGTAGCCTCACACGACACAAAATATTAATTTATTCATTATTATGAGGTTAATAACTTGCAATTTATTACAGTACCAATAAATTTAAATTATGGTTTTCGTTATATTATTATACATTTTTGGTAATTGATTATTTTTCTTACTTTTTATCACTTTTTTAATGCCACTTTTATAATGCTGCTGGCTTTAATGATTTTTATCAGCCAGTAACAAACCATAGTTGGACATGTTTCAAAAAATGCACCTTCGTATCGACGGGTCGACTTATGCGATATTGCGATATTACGCTCGTAGCAACACATCACGCACCTTTGTCGCTGCGCCTTGACACTCATCTAAGTAATTTACATTACTTATTAAACAAGCTATTGTTCCACGATCTATGGGCACCACGAGATTTTTTCAATCTTCATAGTGGCTTCCTTTAGGGGACACTTACGATGCGAATCTGGTAGTGGGTTTACTCGTGCACACCACATGGCAATATTCTTTTCACACTACTCAAAATCGGTCTTAGAGAATAAGTGAGAATTTACGAATTCCTTGCTCCAACAACTCCAAAGTATTTATTTCTAAAATACCTTGAACCTGAAGTTGGACTTTTGTTGACTATTTGTTCCAGGTAAATATACTCGTCAACAACTTCGAGCTTAGTGCTCACAACAACTACCGGCCTAGGTGTGACATGGACGTTATACAAGATCTTTGTTTTGTCCATGTTCATCTTAAAACTTATCCGTTGGTAGGCACTAACATAAAAAAAGGTACATTAATTTTCACGCCTGCCACCCAGAAGTGTAGGCAGAGACTACAAACTCCATTTGGCACGATTCTGACACCTCTCTCGCTTCTTTTATCTGTATATCTACGCATCCATGATCTTTGGTTAAGCATACTCTTCATTTGGTCCATTTATCTCGAAAAGTCTTTACCATAAGTTTTTTTCGCAAAAGTTAGAATGATAGGCTAGAAATATACAACGGAACACAAATCAGCCAGCACATTTTAAAGGTTTATCCAAACATACAATAACAAGAGCGCGGAAGTGTATCCTGAAAACGCTATGTATTGCTGCCGCGCACTGGCTGCTCTATGTTGAGACACACCTAATGAATTTTGTCTGTCTATTTGTCATCTAATCACGAGAAAATCACTTGACGGAGTTTTTAAGAAATTTTATAATTATGTTGGTATTGGCCCAACTCATAAACTAGTGTATGCTTTTTTATTAAATTGAAGTGACAAACGAATTTGCTGTTGATCTGATTTTGAGTGGTTACTGCAGTCCATGGACACCCGCAGCCAAATTTAAACAAACAAAGCTGCGGATGCTTTGGCATCTCTGTGGACTAAAATGGAATGCCGAACTGCTTGTATTTATACTGGTCATTAGTAGCAGTGGTAGCAGAGAGCCAGTCTTTCAGACTGGAATACAGCAGCTTGGTTACTGCTGTTTGGCGGTAGAAATAGCTATGAAATTCGTCGTGATGTTCCCAACAACTACCGGCAAAGGTGTGATAGGAGTGTTACAAATCACGACCTTCGTCTTTTCCATGTTCATCTTCTAACCTTATTGTTGAGAGACACTACTGAGGTCATTGCACATACTGCTAAGTTCCTCCAGCGATTATTCTAACTGCTAGTATTGGAGGACTATATCGTAGTTTTATAGGACAATAAAATCATCACTGGCAACAGTCCGTGTTGTAGTTTTTTTTTTGGTTATTTAAAAAACGTTACCCCCACCCTACGATTTTCTCCTGTGTCGTGGAGGCAGTTTACAAACATAAATAGCACAAGGACAAACATCCAGACCCGGAACAATTATTTGTAGGCCATACAAATACTTGTTCCGTGCGGGATTCGAACCCGCGGCCCCCAGCGCAACAACTGATTGCTAAGCCACTGCGCCACGGAGCCGTCAAAGTTTTCAAGTAATACTGAAAGAGAAGATGAGTCTCGTAAACATTATTTGAAATTAACTACACGATATTTTGGAGTTTGTTCTTTTTTTAAATGAACTAGAAAATAACTAGGTGTGATATAATGGTGACTGGCGAACACAAATTCCCCTCCACGTAGCAACCACTTAAACACGTGCGGGACGCGAATAAAGCATGACTCAGAGACTTCATATGAATGATGTTTAGTGAAGAGGATGAAATGCCTAATGGGATTAAAGTGCTACGGTTTATCTCGTTGTGGATTGTTGTGAATGTATGTTTAACGGTTCGGAAGCACACTGGTTAGGCGTTTTGGTTGGGTTCGAATCCCACACGGTAAAACTATTTGTATAAACTGCAAGAATTATATTACTTTGTCATCTTCCACTGCTGGACATGGGCCACGATCATTATAGGGAGGATTTATCTTAGTCGTTACGCATGGCTGACTGATTGACGATAGTACTCGTACTACCAGACGTCTTGTACCTTTGACGATTATACTACCATCTGTCAGAAGCCTTTACATATTTCGGAAATTTCTCAGTTGCTTCCTACAATTTCGATGGAACGAAATGAGGTGGTATATTCCCTTACACTGTTACCACATGGGTAAGCTCAGTTAAAGTATATCTTACATTAAAAATCCTATTCAGTTGGTAGCTCCTAACAGTATTCAAGAGTTTTTTATTTGGCCAAGGCTGGCATAATTATTATGACCGCTATGCTTTATTTAAAAATGTAATATTTTATGATAATTAATAGAATCAGGCGTTACTTTGCGGAAGTCCATTATATTAAATTTGGTAAAAAATTACTTCGCGTACATCCGCTCGATAATATAAAATGATGTATCTTACCTAGTTTGAAGAGCACCTCCCGCCCTCCCTCAATTGCGTGCACTATCACCGTCACCACTAATTCCAGCACCACTACTCCCAACACCGCTACACGGAGAAAGACATACCACTGATGACAATACGACACGTGTTTCGCCTCTACACGAGGCATCTTCAGGTAATCTAGACTCTGCGGTGGCTGACCGCTCATTTAGCGGTCATCCACCTAGTGTAGTGGTGTTGGGAGTAGTGGTGCTGGGATTAGTGGTGACGGTGATAATGAATGCTATTGAGGGAGGGCGGGAGGTGCTCTTCAAACTAGGTCAGACACATCATTTTATTTTATCGAGCGGATGTACGCGAAGTAATTTTTTACCACCTTTAGTAGCTTTTTATGTTAATAAGGTGAGATAAGGAAAGTAAGTCTATCTGATACCCTCAGACCAAGATAGCATGCCTCGTTTCCAGTAAAAGAGTATTCGATTCTTCACTCATCATAAATATCAAAGCAGTATTATGTTGCTATTTTACGCTCGTGTTCTGTAAGAACGTGGTCCTTTCCCGGTATAACGTCGGCATAGACATTAGAAAGAAAATAGATGAGCAGAAGCTTACAGTGGTAGTGCATGTTGATTTATGTGATTATACGCATAAACGTGTTACTCAGATCGAACTCAATATCTTCTAAATAAGTTAGAGCACCTTCTCAATAATTGCGTTAGATTCATTTTGGCCTGCGTAAGTATGATCATGTTTCGAAGTAACATTTTAAGCTTTAATGGCTTTCTAACCGACAAAGGCTTAGTTCTTTATTTAAAATTGTAATGACCCAAATTCATTTTTTTTATCATAAGGATAACTTTCAGTATTTATATTCTACTCACAATAGAGTTCGCCGTTCCTAAAATAGTCTTGAAATTCGTATTCCACCACATAAGAGTGGTTTCTTTAATTCCTCTTTCACTGTGCAGTCCATACTGCTCTGGAATGCCTTGCCTGTTGATATCATGAAAACTATTTACAAGAATCCTTTTAAAAGAGTAGTTCGAGAATACCATCATAAGAATAATACTACCTAATTTATACGACTTTTGCCGATCTCTCTCTTTCACTTTATAACTGATATATTGTAATATGTATCGTGTTATTTTAGTTTTGCATAAGATGCGGGACGTATATACCTCCCCAGCTGGCCACATGCCTCCTCACTTTTCTAAAAGTGTTTTAGAGCAAGGATATGTCCGCCGCGCTGCAACAATGTGTGTTGACAGCTGAGCTTCACATGTCTTCTAAATATTTTTTTTTTATTTCTCGGACATGCAGATTTGCTCACGATGTTTTCCTTCACCCACGAACAATTGGTAAATCAATCCGGTTTCCTCCCGGACTGTGAAATTTACAGCGAGCGCTAACACGGCTTTTTTTGCAATATATTATATTAGTTATTTAAAGATTTTGTACATAAGTATCTGCTAATATATTTATTCTTTGTTATTTACAAAAAATAAAATTTAATATAAACAATAATAAAAAAAAAACTAAAAATCCTACTCTCCGTGGTATCGTGCCAAGAACGCTAGCTGCGTTTGCTCGCTGAATGGCTATACTTAGCCTTTGAGCGAGAAAAGAACCAGCCCTCTTATCACCAGCAGCAGCAACCAGTCTTAGATGGAGTTCCTTTAGGAACTACACCGCACGTGTACCCCACAGACCGATAGTCTCTATAGCAAATGGTACAAATATGTAGTCATCTTTCAGAGACTCATATTTGACTATTGACATAGAGAGACTCTGATGCCGCCCCAGCTCTAAACGAGGTACCCCTGAGATCAGAGGCCGCTAAAGTGTCTACGGAAGTAGCATCCCACACTAGAGCTTTACCTCTGTCCCAAGGGACCAAGTCATACCCTCGAGTCTCTTGCCATCGTCTCTAAATCGGCTCTAAAACCGAGGGAACGTTTATAGAGACAAGAGCCCGTCGGATGACATCGTTCAAAGAACCGTGCCGTGAAAAACTACCAGTACTTTTTTTACATGAAAGTTCGTGGAGCCCTAACTTGTCGACGCTGCTGCTTGTGGGCACTGATGGAGTTGACAAATCGGCACTCGGGGATAAGCAAGCTTTCCCCGTCAAGTAATGTGCCGAGATTATCTGATGGTAAAGCGTGTATTCAGTGACGAGATTCTTTAGTCGAAACAGCTAGAAGACGTGCCTGATCTTGGTCACTATGGAAATTATGAAGTAAAGAGCGTGCAGAAAGCACGCTCTTTACCAACAGAATATCCCAGTGTTTTTGTTGGTTAACTTCCAGCGGAACACTCTCGCCGGGCCAGAGCGTTCGCCATGTCTGCCCTGCGTCCGTAGGAAAGCACATGTCTACTTTATTATTTAAAGTTATGTTACATAATTAAGTCACTGACACTATGCACGGAAGTAAGGAAAGCAGGCAATGCAACGCTAGAAAGATTTCTCACACCAATACCACCCAATTTTATAGTTAAAGTAGGTCCAGGCTGTTGTATTAAAAGTTAAATTTAGAATTTTTTCTATAGCTTTTTTAAGATAATTATCAATATCTTTCAAAATATCTGAACATTTCCAGACTGGACTCGAGTGAAGTAAATATGTAAATCTAGGTAGAAGGAGATAATATTTAAAAATTTATACAATTTATCAACGTAGTTTAAAAACTGATCGAATTTTGGTTTTAAAACAGGTTTAATACTGTCGAAAAACAACGGGGCACCTAGCAGGTATAGCGATTCCGTACTGACAGTTTTATTCCTGGAGAAATATGATTGAAATTTTGAATTAAAGTGTCTCTATTAAAACTAGATAAATTACTGAAATAAATATTTTACATTTATTGCTACTTGGTTCAAGACAATATTTTCAAAATTTCGAAAAATATGAAAAAGATCACTGAGGACGGCATCTGCTCTACCTCCCAGTGTAACGTCAGCTTGGATTTCAGATTTGCAATAATGAGTTGAAATCTCAAACTCAAAAGTGCTGGAACTAGAGGGTCACCCTGCTGAATACCGACAGCAGAATCGATAACATGGTTTTCGCAAAACAAGTTAGTATTTTGAGTGTAACATTGCTGAACGTAATTATAAATTTGGGGAGTATTGTTAGCCACTTCTTTCAGTAGGGTTACCCTATCGATAGAGTTAAAAGAATTCCTTAGGTCAAGCTTTACAAGAACATCTGCATCAAAGTCTGTTATTAAAATTTTGTCGTAATGTTAGAGATTATGTGCCTGCAAGCTAATTTTGAAGCGTCGAATTGTGGAACCAACTGCAATAGGACGGATACCATTATCCTCTTTTTTTAAGACAAATAATCTTGCCCGTATAAGTATGGATTGAAATTTGGTTACATAACTTTGTAATGTCATTGAGAAGTACTCCGCCGGTGTCACCGGTAGAAGCACTTACAAGATCTTTAAGATATTAAGGCGTAATTCCGTCAATGTCGCCATCTAAAGTGTATTTTTCATAAATTTGTAAAGGTTGCATAAAACTCTTGGGAGTCAGCAGTTAACTTTGAGAAATATTAACCGAAGGATATTTCTGACAAAGGCCTTCCAGAATTTTGATATTACGAGGAGCTAGGATGTCGTCTGAGAATAGAATATGATGATATGCATTTCCAAGTCGCCATCCATAACCTTCGACTCAACTACATTTTAAAATCAAATGTAGGACGAGGTTGAAATAAATGAGTATTAATTATGTAATCTAAATTTTTAAAACATGTCTCATTTAGTTGAGACGTAATTGATTTATTTATTGTTTTATCAGAATGAAAATGAAAATACGAGAAACTAAATAATTTTTGTCAACTCTTTTCACTATTAGTGAAACAATTTTGAATAGTGCATGACAATGCTTTAGCAAGCTACATCCTCGGACCTCTAGGAATGGTACATTATATTTGTTAACTCTTTTCAATATTAGTGAAACAATTTTGAATAGTGCATGACAATGCTTTAGCAAGCTATATCCTCGGACCTCTAGGAATGGTACATTATACATTTACTGTGGCATCTTTCAATATGTATATTTAATCCCCTTTTACCTTTAAACAGCCTACCGTCGGTACAATTTTAACACAGTAGGAAATCCGGCTGTAAATGTAGCGGAGTAGATATATTCATAAAAAATCTAAGCAGATCTTTACAGCACTCGATACTCTTTATATTACATAGCTTAATATTGACGTGAAATGTGCTGCACCCCGCATAGTCGTTATGTTTTGACAGCTGACAACGACGCAGCAGAAATATTCTCCTTTATAAATTAGTATTATGTCTGAAATCAAAAATAATTATTATTCCTCTCTTCTATATTTACTGATTTTTTGTTGAAATTTTGTAAGCCAGAATTGGCATCTAAATGACAAAATAAAATCTTTATATTTATAAAATGTACTAGATATTAAGTATAAATATTTTTACGAACTATATTCTATTTATTCTATTTACTTGCATGTTATTGTATCTAATACCTTTATTACTTATTTATTAAATTTAGGAAGTGATTGTTTACACCTGCCACAGTTTCTCAAATCATCCAGGGTTGACTGGTAGATAATGCCAAAAGGCGTTAAGACCAACATCTACATACCTAATTGTATATTGTGTAATAAAGGTTGAATAAATAAAATAAATAGTATAATATACTACAGCTTACGTCTTTATTTTAGGCTGTACCTGTATTTACAGAATGCGATTAATTATAAAATCTAATACAAGAGAATGAATCTATGCTTAATATTACAAATGCAAAATTTTTTTTTTTGGTTTTCCTTTTTTACGCAGCCACGGGGCAACGGATCGACGTGATTTTTTTGAAAAGAGATAAGGCTCGGAGAGTGACATATGCTGACTTTTTATCCAGGAAAAATACATATTTTCAGTGAGATAAATCTAAAATGAAATTCTTTTATTACATATTGGCTTCACCGGGCTTACATCTATTAATGTGGCCTCATTTAGGTTTATCGTCAAATATAATATGTTTTATAATTTTTACGATTTCACGAAAACTCAGTTATTTTTTAGTAAAATATAGCCTAGATCACCTCGGGTATTTCTTTTTATCTATTCATGAAGTTTCATCAGAATTGGTTGGTTCAGACATTCCGAAGATTAGCCTGGACAGACAGAACATTTTTTTATTCATGTCTTAATGTCTAACATTAAGTCAGTTATTGCAATATAACGCACAGACTCTTCAATTTTCTTTGTATGTATATTTATGTTGTCTGAAATCTTGGAATAACACAATGATTATGATTGCGAATTGACGAATGAAAAAGATTTACACCACAGAACAAAACACCGAGATTTTTGCGTAACAAGAAGGTAGCAAAACACGTTACAAACAAACACATTCGGGTGAAGTTTTGCTAAACATAAAGAAACGGAACAGGGTATTTGCGAAAACTTACGTCGATATGTTGGTAGGAAAAAATGACTCTGCAATAAAAGCATTCTGAGTTAACGACTTTTATTGGCTGGTTGAAAAGCGTTCCAAGTTCCAAGTATTGTTTGGTCAAAATAAATAGTATTTATATTGCTGTTTATGTTATTCCAAACTTGTTAAAAGATAAATTACGCAATAAAGGAGTTGGATCATCAATGTTATAAAACAAAAACAACCTCTTCAACGTTTATAATGTACAGTTCTAGATTTCTTGGAAGAGCGGGAACTTCAGGCAGAAGTATTATAATAATAATGTACTCCAGACTGTATTGGTCCCGGTGACCGGTCTCGACGGAGACTAGCCACCTGACCTGGTTAGTATTATAGTGTGTGCGTAAACACAGGTAAACATAGAGATCGGACTATGAAAGGTTCACATACTCTCATAGTCCGATGGGATAGCAGGTATGGCAATTCGACACGATCCGAGAAAGATCAGGCACAGGACCGACGGTTTTACGTGTTTTCCTAGGCACGGGTTGAAACTTGTTGGTTGGAAACAAATGTCATTGTTAAAAAAATAAACACTTTTTAATGGGTTATTATTCGTTTCAAACCACGTGTGTTTCGGAACACTGTGAAGCCAAACTGCTTTTTTGAATGGGAACTTTGGGACCACGGAGCGAATCACCTTCGATATTTTTTTTATAGAACCAAGGTGACAAATGAGCACACAGTCCACATAATGGTAAGTGGATGCTGTGACTTATAGACAATCCTTGATCAAAAATCATAAAAGTGACATGGGTCTGTCTCCGGTTCTCTATACGCACAATACTAAACATAGAAACATTCAGCTGCTGTTTTACTCTTGTATGTTGTGAGAGCGTGTTCTTTTCCCAGTCGAGCCGATCCATTTGTGCTTTCAATACGTGGTAATGATATTGCAGCTATATTAGTAGTATAGTTGTAGCACGAATAGGTCGGCTGGACCGGGGAAGGATCACGCTCTCACAGAATACCAGCGTAAAATAGTAGCTTAACGCTGCTGTGTTTCGTATGGTGAGTGTAGAGAACCGGAGACCCTTTTCACTGGAAGCGAGGCATTCCATCTTAGTCCTTACGGGTGACAACGCATCTGCATTTTGATTTGTAATATAGGATAGATGTAGATGTGTCTATGGGCCGCAGCTACCATTTACCATTAGGTGGACTGTGTTCTCGTTTGTCACCCCTATCCTATAAAAAATAAATAAAAAACATTATCATACCACTGTCAGCTATACACCGCTATCATACCATGTGTAATATTTCTATTATAATGAGGAAGAAAAAAGTACTCGGGCAATTTACCACGGTGTAAATTGTCCGAGTACTTTTTTCAGTGGGCTTGTAATGATGGGCTGTAGTGAATGAAAATGAATGAATATCCAAGTAATTGCAGGGTGGTTTTGATGATAGATTACAGGAGAAAGGATGTTGGTGCCCTTTAAAGTAGGCTATTATAATTTTATTTCCGCACGCGGATATCAGAAATTTAACTACGTTTGACAATATAGAATCGTTGATATATTTTAAACCAATATTTTCCTATATTTACGCGATTATTACACTCACACACCGTAAAATTACTATAATTCAGTCTTTGATACAATATTCAAGCAAAAAAAGCTCTCACAATATAAATATAATGTGCCGAAATAAAGATAAGTTTGAGAGACCCGAATATAGTGAGACACTTAAATGATCAGGGGTGCTCAATGCTATTCATGAAAGGGAATAATAATTGGATCCCTTCGTCGAGGAGCATACAAAGAGGAAACAGTGCTGGAGTGGGATCATTGAAACGATTTTTGTATACATTTTATTCTTTGTAGGAAATTGATTTATTTGTATTGTTTGCTTAAAAATATTTCATACATTTTTTCTGACATATTAAAAACAATAATAATAAAAATATTGTTTTTAAATTTTCCGTGAGGAGGCAGCGTAAGATCATTCATCACCACGTGGTAGAGCCATGCTGCAGCTATATTAGTAGTATAGTTGTAGCACGAATGGGTCGGCTCGACTGGGGAAGGACCACGCTTTCACAGCATACCAGCGTAAAATAGCAGCTTAACACTGTTGTGTTTCGTATGGTGAGTGTAGAGAACCGGAGACCCATTTTACTGGAAATGAGGCATTCCATCTTAGTCCTCACGTGTGACGACGCATTTGCATTTTGATTCTTTATTGAGGATAAATGTAAATGTCTATGGGTCACAGCAACCACTTACCATCATGTGGACTGTGTGCTCGTTTGTCACCCTATCCTATGAAAAAATTAAAACTTTTTGCTTTGGATAGTGTCTTGTAGTAATTGCGACTGCTTTCTAGTAGTCTAAACGCTACTGCAGATCATGAGACCGGATCGGGCAAAAAATCTGTTATTGAGTTTTTCTGGCAAGAAATTTTAAGTAGCAGCTCAGAGTCAGGAAGTTAGGAGTGTTTTACCCGCCTTGCCTACTAAGCGCTAGGCTTGCCTCTGAAACCACGTAAAGCCGTTGGTCCTGTGCACGATCTCTCCAGTTGTGTCGATTTGTCGTCTGACTATGTGAGTGAAGGAAAAGAGAGTACACCTGTGCTTGCGCATTTCTGATCTGGCAGATGGCTAGTCCCGATTGAGACCTGCCGCAGTGACCTAAATTTGGTCTGGAGGATATTAATAATGAAGTAATTCGTAAATTACCGTTACGGCATTTTAAAGTCTACTGCTGGACATAAGCCTTCCCCGTATATTGCCTCATATTTGCCATAGTTGCCACGCTTGACAAGCGGGTTGGCCAACGCATTGTTTTTATTTTTAGTCGTTATTACGAATACGCTGCAGCCCATCTCCTGATTTGTTTGCCTCAGTCATTTCTTAGGACATCCTTGAGGTGATATGGGGTAGTGCATATTTTTACACTGCGAATACTTGGTACAATTCGTAGGTATTTTACCCTAATTAGAAAAATGGTTGAGTTAATACAGCGACATAAAATTTTCATCGAAAGTCCCTTTCAACTTTAGAATACAATTAGAAATGGATAGCTGAACTTTGTTATATGTAGTAATGAGGCAAAGCTTCTTCCTCGCCACTAAGAACATCTGGTGCCTAATTTATAGCGATCTCATTCAAACTGAAGTCACTGCAGGATTTTCTTTTACTGAGTCTGCACGTTGCATTTTTTAATTTAATTATGGTCTTGTGACTGAGGAAACGTATAGACTCCTCCTTAAACGGATTCCTGTTTTGTCGTGGAGGTAGGGGGGCGTAGAGACTTAGTAACCGTAGCTAGGCCACTCATGGTGTACTAAGAGTAACCCATATTATTTATTACGTAGTAGAGCCATGCTGCAGCTATATTAGTAGTATAGTTGCAGCACGAATGGGCCGGCTCAACCGCGGAAGGACCACGCTATCACAAAATACCAGCGTAAATTAGCAGCTTAACACTGCTGTGTTTCGTATGGTGAGTGTAGAGAACCAGAGACCCATTTAACTGTAAATGATGAAGATAATAAACAGTGGTAGAGCCACGCGGCAGCTTTTGCTGTCGCACGGATGGGCCGGCTCGAACCGAGGTGGTACCACGACCTCACAGAAAACCAGCGTGAAGTAGAGATTTACCTCTGCGTTTCGCTTGGTGAGTGCAGGTGGCCGGAGGCCCTTTTTACTGGAAATGAGGCATTCCATCTTAGTCCTTACGGGTGACAACGCATCTACATTTTGATTTGTAATAGAGAATAGATGTAGATGTCTATGGGCCGCAGCAACCACTTACCATCAGGTGGACTGTGTGCTCGTTTGTCACCCTTATCCTATAAAAAAAAATGAGGCATTCCATCTTAGTCCTCACGGGTGACAACGCATCTTTCTTTCTTATTTGTAATAGAGGATAGATGTAGATGTCTATGGGCCGCAGCAACCACTTACCATCAGGTTGACTGTATGCTCGTTTGTTACCACTATCCTATAAAAAATATGACTGACCCAAGGTGAAGGCCGGTCCAAAGTGATTGCACATAGCAATATCTGCGCGATGTGTTCCGGTATGAAGGGTGAAGAGAGTTAGTATATTTACAGGTTGTGAGGCATTCCATCTTAGACCTCGGAGATGGCAACGCTTCTATGACCTTTTATGTTTAAAGCTTGCTGCAAAGACACATAAATCGATGACACCATGTACAAATCCTAGAAAGTAGCCGCTAGGAGATAGCGTTCATGAAATGAAACTCAGCTATCAAGTAGCAGTAGGAGTCAAAAGTCATCGTATATTATGTAAAGAAACCTTATGTACCTTTTGAACCAAATCTTTATAACGCGATACAAATAATACAAACTATGGACAAAGCGACATCTTGTAAAATAAAAATAAACTAAATATTGTATACAAAGTAACTGACAGATTTCATACATCCTGCCCACCATGGACAGATTGTCCATAAACTATACATAAACATTCACCTCAGTTTAAAAAAATCAGTCCTATTTCTAGGCAAGGGTTGTCACTTAGATAATAGTTGGTTTTTTAACAGGAAAGAGTCTCATTATCATCATCATTACAGCTCCTCACAAGTCCACAAGTCCGCTTTACATAGGTCTCCCCCAAGGAATGCCACAAAGCACGGTCCTGAGCCACCTGCATCCATCGACTTCCTGCATGTCTTACTATCTATTGGGGGGACGCCCTACATCTCACCCGTTGTTACGAGACTGCCACTCGAGAACCTTTTTTTCCATCGGTTGTCGATTCTTCGAGCTATATGGCCGGCCATTGACACTTTAGCTTACTAATCCGTTGAGCTATATCAGTCACTCTGGTTCTATTGCGGATATCCTCATTTCTAAGTTTGTCATGCAGAGAAAGCGCGAGAATAGTCATCTATATAGCTCGTTGAGTGACGTTGAGCTTCTTCATACGGCCAGCAGTGAAGGACCACGTCTCAGTTCCATAGGTCATCACTGGCAACACGCACTGGTTATACAGTCTCGTTTTACAAGTTGTACAAGTTTTAAGGTATACCCGACGAGAAGATGTGCCGTAATTTCTCGAACGCTGACCAGCCGAGTTGAATCCGTCGATTGACCTCTCGGTCGAAGTTGGACTTACCCAGTCGGACTATTTGTCCCAGGTAAACATGCTCGTCAACAACTTCGAGCCTCTTCGAGGAAAGAGTCTAGTGTAATCAAATTTGTCATAGTGAATTTTAAACGAAAAAAGCATTACAATAGTAAATAACATACAATACATCACAAATAGATGTAAACATCCGATTTCTAAAACATGGGGGCAATTTGATGTTTGTGTAATACCAGATTTAGTACCTACTTGCTACTATTTGGTACCTATTTATTCATTAATCCGTAAAAGTACAACTATTGAACTTCTGCCTTTCTATATATTTCTTTGTCCGCCGGTCTGAGTTAATTTTACGCTTCTATACTTCAATTTTATTTATTTGGTACTATGCTAAACAGAGATCAAAGGTAATAATTACAATATAGTTAATTCAGTTAAATAATGTACATTAGAAGGTGACAAATAGTTGTATGTTGTACGTACATAGTCGACGTGTTTACCGCATCTGGCATGCGAAAAATATTAATTAAGCAAAACAATTAATTATGTACATTATTAAAATAAATCAAATAAAATTAAATTTAAAATATTTAAATCTCATCTGATTATATTAAGCAAAACAATAAATTATGTACATAAATAAAATTAAATGAAATTAAAATAACAATCGTCAAGTCAATGATTATTAATAGATAACTAGTGGGATGCGGGAAGTTGAAGACAGTGTAAGAAACAACCTCCGAAATAGGCGGAGTTATAGCCGAAATAAGAATTTTTAATTTTTTGGTTTTAGGCCATTTTGACCCTCTAGGAGTGTAATGAAAATTTTTTGCCCCTATTCAACCATGACCCCCATGACATTCTCTACATGATAAGCTATTCAAACTGATTAGGCTTAAAGTTCGAGTGATCCCCAACTCATTTCTAGTCTTTACTTCCAATAAAAATTAAAATGTCGAAAAAATGCATATAAAATGTATACCTGGTTGTAGATTCATGTACCAGCCAAACACGTCCCTGAACCCAAGGTCGCAGCTGCTGTAGGGCAGCCAGGCTTGTGGTGCCTTGTCTATTTGGCACTGCCTAGACATCCACCTCTGATTTTTCACATAACTCATTGAAATCACACGTACTAACACATACACACTTACCTCCACTCTTACACACACACACACCCACCCACCCACACACACACACAGGCGCGCGCGCACACGCACACGCGCACACGCACACACATACACACACGCACATACACGCGCACGCACGTGCAAACATACACACACACACACACACATACACACACACACGCACACACACACACACACACACACACACACACACACACAATACATACACACATGTACCTATTAATAATGTTTATTAGTTAATTTATGATTTCTTAACTAGTTAACTAACACTTGTTATAATGTAAGATGAGCTCCACTTTAACACTAGATTATATTATGTATAATGAGACCAGCGCTGTTGGATTCATAATGATAATTACGTTTCTTTGTTTTGATATTTTATATATATTTAATTGTGAATCTGTTTGTGTTTCTTTAAATAAATGAAAAAAAAATCTAGGGAACATTAAATAAATATAAAGTCTAAAATACATTAATGTGAACTTTAGGCAACAAGATTCTATTCATTTAAAAATTGGTTGATTCATAAAGTGGTCATTGCGTTTCAAAAATGGAAGTACAAAGAAAGAAGGTACAAAGAAAGTAGTTATTTCGTATGAAAAATTAAGGCATTCAGTGTTTTATTGGCAATATTTTTCCATGCAAATATCAGAAGCAATATTTTACCATGCAAATGTATTGGAAAGATTGTTTATGGCGACATTAAAACTCGACTCGACGACTTCGACCGGTGTGTGGTTGAAGAATAATTTTCCACTATGATTTATTTAAAGTGTCCCCGTAATAGTTTTTGTATTGGAAATTAATAATTTTACATTCCGTGTTGCCGGTTAGACTTGTTTATTGATACAATGGTGACGAACGACCTGTTATTGCAACAGCATGAATGGGTTAACTCGACTGAGGTAGAACGAGTGGTGAAAGGATCACGATTGCACAAAATACCAACATGAACTACAATAATGCAGGGTTTTCTGTTATGTATTTATTTTTATTATTAATATTTATTTATTATTTAAGAATTATTAAGTACTACGTTTTGATAATTTAAATATTTTTAATAAAGTAACATTATTTTTATTTAGATGTACAATTTATAAGTAAATTATATAACCTTACAACTGTGTACTGTCAAAAGCCGCATTTGTCAGGTGTGTGTAACCGGCTCCCGGTTGCAACACAGTCAGGGCTTGTGGAGACCTTGGCATCGACCACTCTGTTTGGTATCTCAAGTGGCCTTCATATTTCTCAATGGCTTAAAAAGACTCTTTGTATTAGGGTCATACATTTTATGTTTTCAGTAATTTGATCATATCAGCTACAAATTAAAATAGCAACATAGTTCTAAGAACTTTCGTAAGAGTTACACAAATATGGTACTTAAAATGGGCACAAAATACAGTGCTCATTTAAAACTTTTTTCTTTGGTTTTAGGTACATACTATCAAAAGAATGTTATATCACATATTCATGAAATATTTTTGTCAGTCACTACGCTTATAAATGTGGAAACTGCGTAAACCTTAGAGGATAGGTAAATGGGCTTGCTTATGTATACTGTAAGACGTAAGCGTACTATATATTTTACTAAACTTTGCCTCCGTCCGAAAAAATATCTGAGTTTTAATTAAAGGCCTAAAGAAGTTTTACTTAAAAAATAATTCGAATAACTCTAAATCCAAAAAAAGATCACGCGTGACACATGAAGAGCAAATGCGCCTTGACCGGTGTGTGCTACGTGCCAAGTAGGCGAGGTCGATGTTCAGACAGATAGATTCGACTAAGGTCATAATCCGTTTCTAAGTACTAATTTTTAAAATTCAATATATATATTAAATTTTTATTGAATCTTACAGAATAGTACAGGATCAAAGGTGTAATTAATGCTAAAAGCATTCTCTGCCAGTCAAACTTAGGGCAGAGATAACTCTACAAAGGTGTGTACCGAGAATTAAATACCGATAAAATATATACATAAACACATACACACTGACATACATACGCACATGTACACATATATATTTTAAAATAAACATTTGCTGATTAAACGTAGATGGACATGAAAGAGGAAGCGAAAATCCCTTTCTCATTCATGGCTTAATTTAAAACACAACCTTCCAATTGAACCGTAGGTATTAAATGCATTCAATTACTTATTACGTCGGTCAATAAGTCCCGAGCCTAAAGTATAGATGGCGCTGTTAGGGAAAAATTATTTTTATTTTGCACACTTTTATATAATCTGTGCAAAATTTTCATAAACTCCAAATTATTTGTTTCAAAGTTACGGTGATTTTTTGGCGCCAATGGAGGAAAGATAATTTTTAGTACTAATGAAACATGGCTTTATAATGAAGAAGAATACTGTTGATGCAAAAAGTTGGCTTGACAAGTGTTATGGTGACTGCTCCATCAAAAGCAACAGTTAAACATTGGTTTGCTGGATTTAAGCGCGGATATATTATTTATAGACTATCTATAGAAGGGCGAAAGGATCAATAGCGAATATTTTATGACGTTATTAGTGTGGTTGAAGGAGGAAATCGCGAAAGAACGGCCTCAAATGCAAAAGAAAAAAAGTTATTTTTCATCAGGACAATACATCATGTCACAAGTCTGTTGTCACCATGGCGAAACTTAAAGAGTTAAAGTTTGAGTTGCTTGCTCAACCACCGTATTCGCCAGATTTAGTCCACAGCGACTAATTTGTTCGCATACCTAAAAAAATGCTATCCAGAAATAACGGTTGGACAAATCGTATTATAAAAAAGTCATAGAAATGTTAGAGCGACGCTGGAGTGAGTGACGTCGATTATATTAGAATGCAGTGATTCATGAGGATTAAATTTTCACGTTACAATATTCTATAACAATAGGGTCTGAGCTGTGGAAGTCTAAAGATTATTTGATGTCCACGAAATAGTTCAGTGCAAGTAATGGATATACCCAGTAACGGAGTCAACGCTGAGCGTTGTTGGACCCAGGGTCATAGAAACGAAAGAGAGCCCGAGGCACCTCTTTATTTCTGGCTGCTTATTCAAGTTGCATATTGTGACTTTTTGCATTCTTGGCAGCGGCAACCCTAGAACGCAAACACTGTTGTATATTTCAGTCAGGGATTTCCGTTAGAACGAACAAACAGAACTCATGTGTGATGGTGCTGAATTTGGAATTTGGAATTGAGGAAGGCAAAGGGGAGATATCCCGCCGCGCAAAGCATTCAGACAGAGCAGCGACCAACTCTCCATGTAGTACTGATCATAATATTACATATATACGGAAAAGTTCCAAAATTTTGATAGCATGATGTATAATATCTACAGTTTCAATTTCATCTGACTGAAATACTTGACGGCTATCTATTAAACGTTAGAATTCAGAAAATTATTAAAAGTGACATAATTGTCGTAATGTACAGTAAACATAATTTAATTAAGCGACAAAATCATCAGCGGTTCTGTATACATGATTCCTATCCTTAGTTTAAGAACTCTACTAATCAAAAAATATAAAAAACAAATTAAGGTTGTTATCGCGAATAAAACTATTTTTACGCATTTTATTGCGTTTAGTTTTTTGTTTTCATTTCCCGAAGTTTCGGGTGCTTCTCCGGAATTAGATAACTCCTACTTTGCTCCGTAAATGTCGTAAGAGGTGACTGAGAAAAAAGTTCTTATGACTTGCAATAGATGGCGGTATAACAATTCAATTTACGTTTTTTACGCCAGACATAAAATATTCTGACTAGCAACGGGAAACAATATTTAAGATGAGAGGCCTCTGATACTGCTGGGGCAGCGCTTTCGTCACATTGCTAAATCACACTATCGAAATTTTTGATATACTGCATAAGCTTTGGCCGCTCTTCAGGCTGTAGATTTTCTGACGGTAGATATTACCTTTTCTTTCCAAGGCTTAACTGCAATTAGTAATCCTTTTGCAAAGAAGGATTTTATGGTAAACGCTCCCTAGAACGTGCGAAGCTAATATCCAATAGTAAATTTTTACCGATGGTAAAAGCAAATATCATCCAAAAAATTTTGGTGCAAATTAAACGTTTGAATACTTCTCTGATTATTTTTATTTTCAAACGCAACATACGAGTATTCCAGCTTCTACTGAAAATATTGATAGCGGTATCCCCGTACATACTTTGGAATTGTCCATTAATCTAGAACGAGAGCGATGCGCTTGACGGTTTTCCAATACACACGTTGACCTCAATAATAATAAAACCTTTAACTTTATAGGCTTCCTATATTTTAAAGGCCTTGACTAGCCTAAACTAACATAAAAGTAGACTATAAAATATTAAGCTATTATATTTTTTTTAAATAAGGATGATGAACGAGCACATAGAGAAATGATCATTATACATCTACTTCTGTATTCGATACACCCCTAAGGACTTGTAACGTTCACCTGCTATTTCACGCTGGTATTCTTTAAGAGTATTTGTGGTGTGGTGGTATTTCCCTGGTCGAGGCGACACATTCTTACAACAACCATAATATAGTTGAAACGTGGTTGTACCGTACCGTATATTTTTTACTACTCATTTACGGTATTTAGAAAAAAATAAACAAGGTGTGGTAGTGGCGGCTTAAAAGAATCCATCACTCTATTTGACCCCATGCGTGTTGTTAGAGGAGACTATGCAAAATATGTGAAAGCGCAAATTTTAATAAGTATTACTTGTAGTCTTTTATTAAAAACAATTCGAATCTTTTATGTTATATGGGTTGGTTCTATTGAGTTTATCTGCAGGAATCCATGGATTGCAGTAGCCACTTACCATCAGGTGGTCTTTGAGTTCGTTTGTCACTTCAGTTGAAAAAAAAACAGCAAATCTGCGACAACTTTACATTTAAAAGTTAACGCAGAATAACTTAGCAACTGTTTAAATATATTTCCATATTTTTCTCTTTGAAATATATAGCAGTTGGTAGTGTCTTCAAGCTTCTTAGCATTAAGTCGTTTCAAGAATTTTCGTTTCTTTATTTTAAGTTGGAAATCATAAATTTTATTTGTGTTTGCCAATTTGACTTGCCACACCAAGTTTTGTGGTGGCGTCGTAAAAGAATGCGTCACTATTTCGTCCTGTGGTTGTCGTAAGACGGGACAATGGGAAATCCGAGAAAATATTCTTTGTTTGCAATGAGAATAAAATATAATAGAATAAAATAATTAGGCGGCAGAAATAGATTACAGGGGCGCAGCTACCCAGACGGACACCCAGTTAGAAAAATACATGACCATTAATCATTTTTAGGGTTCCGTACCTCAAACGGAAAAACCGGAACCCTTATTGGATCACTTTGTTTTCCGTCTGTCTGTCTGTCAAGACCCTTTTTCTCAGGAACGCATAGAGGTATCAAACCGCTAATTTTCGACATTCGCAAGGGAATCAAAACCTACAGAGTACTTTTCGTGAACTTAGAATCATAAAATTTAGTACGAAGCAACGTATAATAGCACAGTTAAAGGAAAAATTACGAAAAGCATAAATTTTAGTTACATCATATAATAAAAATATTTTTAATAATTTTTAACTTATATACCTACGGATTGTTCGGAACCCTCGGTGCGCGAGTCCGAATCTCACTTGGCCAGTTTTTCTTTTTCTTTTTTTTTTACAAAGTAACCAAACGTCTCACCGTAGTTACACAATCGTATTGCAGCTCAGAAGAACAAGGCAAGTAAAGAAATTCACAAATTTTTTACGCTAAGGCAGTGCAATTTACCATCTTGAGTTTCATCGCTAGTTACCAGCAGGTGAGATTGTGGTTAAGCACTGGCTTATAATAAGTTAAAAAATGGCGTGCAATCACTCTACAAAGAACAAAGTGCCGGCGAGCAATTGACCAAGGCATTCCTTTAGAAAACTCCTTATCGCAAACTTATATAGATCTATATCTTTTATGAATAAAACCGTCAATATTTTACTCAATCTCCAATAGACAACTCCTAAACTTTTGTGACACGAAAGGATCATATTATCTAAAAATGTTTCTAAAAACATTCTTAAGTATAGACACGCAATAGAGTTTATTCGTAGGATATCCAATATTCCTTAATCAAAACCCGTATTTATGATCGTATCTTCAATATACGGGCCCCCGAGACCGTTTTACTTATATTTGATGTAGGTTGGAGGAACCGAAATAGTTCTTTAAGTTTGTCTTACTTTAAACTTTGTTATTTTGGGTTAAAGTTTTATTTACTTTGCAATACATTTTTGTTTAAGTTGTTTCTTTTGTATAAAAAAATAAACATTGTATTCTTAATATGTTATGACGTGGCGGCGCTAGTGTCGCGCCACAGGTTTTTCTTCGCCTTGCGCCATTCACATTTAAGCAATGATTAGTTTTATTCTTCATACTTGAGGGGTTGATTTGCGGTCAAAGAAGTATCTCAATTGTTGATGCTATTCCTACTATTTAATGTTTTTTATAAATAATAATGACAAAAAAACTTACATGCGCCCAACATCAAACAAAAAGGCTACAGATGCGTAGTCACCTCTGAGGACTACTATGAAATGGTTCATATCTTGTAATTATACTGGCTTTCTCTGTCCTACAGATTGGAACACATCAGTGCAGGCACTGCTGTGTGGCGACCGACATATGTAAGATGGTGGTCTAAGTAGACGGAGTCCTAAGTAAAAGAGAAAGTCCTATTGTCACCAAAGTTAAAATAACCTATAGGTCGATTCTAAACACGTTAACAAACTGCGGACAATTTGTTAACGCCTTTAGGATCCCCGCCATTTTATTAGATTTTATAGATCACTAATTCTTGCAAAAGAACACCGTTTCCTACCAAGGATAATTCGCGAGCCTAAGCTAAGAATGTAACTAAGTGGAAGAAAACATCAGCTTGTGATTTATTATTAATTAAATAATAAATAATTATAATATTAATTATAATAATAACATACAAGCCTCAATAGTTATTAAAATTAAATCCCATTTAAATTAAATATACTGTACGTTTGTTCTACGTAGATTGGACTATGCACATTTTAATACTGAAAGTAATCGTCATGACTTCAAACACCTAACCTCCATGACAGTAGGAACTTCGCGGAATTAATCCAATAAATTATTTCAATGTATTCGCGTAAACATAAAAAAATCATTAGACCGGTATATTGACACTGCGACCGGTTCATTTCGCAATTTCATGAAATTGACCGGACTCAGTGTCAATATGCCAGTTTTCTTTCTCGAGACCTCATTTTCTTATATTAAAGATGAGACTAACTTTTTTTTTTATTTTCCTATTACTACTTTTATATTTTTAGCTCTACGTTTATACTAGAAAAATGTATTTCTATTTTTATATTCACACCCCGTTATATTTGCTACATAGATTGCGTTTAATAATTACCCCCTAGTACAAAAATAATGCTTTTAGTTCCTGCTTTAACCCAGTTTTAATAACGCTATAGAGCTAAAGCAGATTAGAGCGTTGATATATTTTTAATCCGCATACATTGTAAACTTTAGCGTTAACACTATAATTTTGTACGGGCAAAGCTGAACTTATACAAAACTTTTCTACAGCGTTTTTATACAATAGGGGTGACACTTGTGCACTCAGACCACAACATGATAGTAAGTGGAAGGTGTGCCTGCTGTACTGTGCTTATAGACACCTACAAATATATTTATTCTGTCTAATCTCGGTAACGGCACACGAATAAAGAAATACTGTACGGTTTCTTTACTCGTGTAGCGTCAAACGTACGTAACATTTAGTACTCGGTTCGATAAATTGCCTGTTAAGCGTAAAGATGAAGGCTATTCCTCACTATATTGGAATTGGAAAACACCCATATCCAACGCTTGACTTTTACGTGTAGATGAAAAAGATCGTTAGGTAAATCATTTTTTTTTTATAGGATAAGGGTGACAAATGAGCACACAGTCCACCTGATGGTAAGTGGTTGCTGCGGCCCATAGACATCTACATCTATCCTCTGTTACAAATCAAAATGTAGATGCGTTGTCACCCGTGAGGACTAAGATGGAATGCCTCATTTCGAGTAAAAAAGGCCTCCGTCCACCTGCACTCACCAAGCGAAACGCAGAGGTAAACCTCTACTTCACGCTGGTTTTCTGTGAGGTCGTGGTACTACCCCGGTTCGAGCCGGCCCATCCGTGCGACAGCAAAAGCTGCCGCGTGACTCTACCACTGTTAATGCACAAAACTCAATGTTTGTTTGATCTGTACCGTCGGAAATCTAAATAGTGTGATGGAAAATTTTAAAGTGACCCCCGGGAGTATATTCTCCGAAATATCATGGGCCTTTCTTAACTTTTGAATAGACGCATATTTAAATCAACGTGGCCTAAACATAACTGAATTCAATAGTTTAAAAAATGTAGTGACAAATGCACCAACAGTCCACAGAAATAATTAATTTTAAATATAGATATTATTATTTATTTATTTTATTTATCTTTACGCACAATCCCTGACGGGGTAGCCAGAGAGAACAGATCGCCAAGTGTTACGACCTTACATACCTCTTTCGCTTCTTTCAGATCATATAGAGATATATAGAGATCATATAGAGATATCAGTGAATATAGATATTAAATTTAAGTAATAAAAAAATATAGTTAATCATACACTATTTTTAATTCGTGATTTATTGCGCTTATATTTACATATTATATAGGCTAATTTAAAAAGGCACGATATTTCTATCGCTGAAATATTTAATTTACATAATATTTATTTATAGACTTGACTTGACTTGACGGCTCCGTGGTGCAGTGGCTTAGCAATGATTTGCTGCGCCAAGGGCCGCGGGTTCGAATCCCGTACGGAACAAGTATTTGTATGGCCTACAAATAATTTTTTCGGGTCTGGATTTGTCCTTGTGAAATTTATGTATGTAAACTGCCCTCACGATACAGGAGAAAATCATAGTGTGGAGGTGACGTAAAAAAAAAAGAAAAAGAAAAGACTATTTTGAATTTGTGATTTATTGCGCTGATACTTATATAGTTTTATTTATATAGACACGATATTTAAACCGCCGAAATATTTCATGTTCAAAATAGATTTTAAATTTCAATATTATTATAAAACGTAAAAGCTTGAAATGTTCTAGCAATAACGCTGACTAAAGCACTGAATTAAAATAAGAGACTAACAAAAGTGCTACAAAAGTGTCTTTGAGTCCTTCAGTAGAACCATTACTGTATTTTGAGCACCATCTCTAAACATTATAAAAGTTGCAGGCACCTAACATTTGTGGACAGTACGGTCTGTCGGTTTTATTATGCGCAGTCAAATGAAAATGAACATCCATAAATTTAACTACTTTGTTATATATTTTATTAATTTATTTCTGAATATAATAAACGCAACAATCTTAAATACTAAAGACGTTCTCTGCGTTAAGGAATGACCCATAGAGTGGCCCAAAGGGGGGATTTTGCCAAAGCACGAATGGGTCGGCTCGACCGGGGAAGGACCACGCTCTCACAGAATACCAGCGTAAAATAGTAGCTTAACATTACTGTGTTTCGTATGGTGTGTGTAGAGAACCGGCGACCCTTTTTACTGGAAAATAAACATTTCATCTTAGTCCTCACGGGTGCCAAGGCTTCTGCATTTTGGTTCTTTATTGTATAATATGTAGGTGTCTATGGGTCACAGCAACCAATTACCATCATGTGGACTGTGTGGTCGTTTATAGACATCCACATCTATCCTCAATAAAGAATCAAAATGCAGATGCGTTGTCACCCATGAGGACTAAGATGAAATGTCTCTTTTCCAGTAAAAAGGTTCTCCGGTTCTCTACACTCACCATCCGAAACAGCAGTGTTAAGTTGCTATTTTACGCTGGTATTTTGTGAGAGCGTGGTCAAAACTTATCAAGTGGTTTGGCAACCGTAGATTTTTATTATTTAAATTTTTTATCCAAATGATGCTGCAGCCCATATCTCTTATGATTCTACCTAGGAGTCCGTCAGGGTAGGCACAGCTCTCTTATCTATCTTTGCCGACAAATATTAGCGCTTTCACTGGTAACTTTCTGAAGAGAGCCAGTATAGTAACAGGCTGTAAAGAAATACATTTTATTCCTTAGAGGTGATTTAGGGAGGAGGCGACATGAGGTTCGTTTGTCACTTGTTAAAACAAGTGACAAACGAACGAGTATTTTCATAAATAAAAAAAAGCATTATTCAAACAATACAGTGCCATCATAATGTTTGGAAATGCGTCGCTCCTACAATCCTTGACCGAGCTGAAACATTTTTTCAATCAGAAATGTTTTTATTGTATGACGTAGACACTAGTATTAATGATAGGCTTAATTTATTCTTAAAAAGTTTTTTTTTTCAGTTAATATAAAAGTGGGAGTATTTATATAAAGGTTCATCTGGAGATAAAAGTATATTATTGTGGAGTTTTATAGTATTTTACAAAATTACTTTTTCAAAGGAATTAAAATAAAAGCCAATACAGCGTTAAATGCCGCTGGCTGTGTTTTGTAAGAGGATAATCATAATAACCTTTATAATAACCATTATCTACATCATCACCACCATCCTATTCATCATCATCATCTTTATAGCCCCTTACAAGTCGGTTCTTTGAACTATATGGCCGGCCCATTGTTACGTTGACGGATGCAAGTGACTGAGGACCGTGTATTGTAGCGTTCTTTAGGCCTCCCCCAAATTATGCTACTTTAGCGACTATGTTGAATAATTTCTTATATTTAAGCGAACACGACACATTGAAGAAAACTATTTTTACATTAAACGTCGGGAGTTAAAAATAAGTACAATTAATTCGATAAAATCCGTAAAAGTTATTTTATTTAATTTTTTTCTACGTGTAATTTGGGTATTCCAAATGCCTGATGTGAAAGAAAATAGTAGTGTTTATATTCGGTATTTTTAACGTTAAAAATTAATCAAAATAAAAATGGTATTTGATTTAAGCGAGTTTCGCTACCAGGGCTTAGCAAAAAGTATTCGAAATTTAAAAAATACATATAGCGGTTTTTATGAAACTACCGATGAAAACGGGCATGCGGCCAACAGCTGACACATTCCGTTCGTCTAGACGAATCTCAACCAGACAGTTATAATAATAAGCCGTTTTATTGTTAGCACATGGATAAATGAATTGCGAATGTGGTCTGAATTTAATGTTAGAAAAAATTCCATGAGCCTCCGGTTATATTTAAGCGTTGTTTTAGCTTTTGATACCAGTTTTTTATTTATAGCTTATGATAATTTATAAAGAAATTGATTTAAATTAAGTGGAAAAAACTCTTTATTTTTAACGTAAGATATTAAAATTTCCCTTGTTAAGGTTAGCATGGTTTTTTAATTTACTAATCTTTCAAAATGAGGGTTTCTTTATGGAGAAGAAATGCGATGGACGTTCTGCATATTAGATCATTTTACTAAGAAAAATTCTTGACTGGAAATTCCAATAACTGATTTCATCACTAGCCCAACGAGGCAGTAAATGTAATATAAGGGATAGACATAAAATAAAATGCTAATCGTATCAATTTTAATAACGATAGTAATGTCGCAGTCAGTCCAGATGTTTTCGTTATTGTAGAAAATATATCTTACTGAATTGCGTCAGTTTTAATAGTGTTATTAATTTAATCTTATCGCCTCTTCATTTTAAATATGAATCTAAAATAATTTATCGTTGTACCAGTAATAACAACATTTTCTTACGAAGAATTTATTTTACAGTAAAAAGACGAGTACTTGTGAAAAAACTAATTAAACCTTGTCAAAAATGTTCTATCAACGAAATGAAAGAAACATTTCGTCACATTTAACTTTTTGCGTTAATTTATTTTTTTCTTTGAAGACTCAGCTTTTATATTTTTTATCAATATCTCTAAATAGAACGATGCACTACGTTTTCAGTTTTTAATATGTTTGGTTTTCATTTTTAAAACTTCTTTCGAAATTTTTCATTATCAACATCATTTCACCTTTAAATAAAACTAGTTTTACGGATTTCATCGCGTATATTAACTTAATTTATATTTCCAACGTTTCGAGTACTTTACAGCACCCATGGTCAACGTCGACGTCCCAATGTCATAGTTAACCACGGCTACTTCCAAATTAAAAAGCATTAATTTTTAATTTTTGTTCCGATCTATGCAGTATGAACGTACAGTATCTTGAAGTCTTGCAGTTGTAAGTTTGGGTTGGGATTAAATTTTATTAATTATAAGATCCTAAGCAGATGGTAACACCCAGCCATCTTTTCTATTGAAAGAAGGATGTTTTTTGATTTCAATAGCCTCGCGTATCATCCTTTGAAGGAATCGGTGTTCTTTAGCAAGGATTTGTGGTCTATTAAAGCTAATGTAGTGTCGGGGGCGATCCTGTACTGGTTCACAGGCTGCAGACTTACCGGAGCGTCGATTCTTAACATCAGCTGTATGTGCTTTAACGCCGGGTTTTATTGATCTTTTAGTTTGTCCTATATAAGAGAGACCACATTCACAATCAAACTTGTACACTTCTGCATCTTGCAGAGCGACATTACACTTGACTGATGGTAAAAACTGACTGATCTTCTTCGGCGGCTTGAAGTACGTTTTAATGGAAGCAAGCTTCAAGTTGTAGCTAGTCTTGTCAGTGACACCTCTGACATATGGCAGTATAACAGGCACTCGCTCGACTGTGGCCGGCTTCACTCGTTCACTGTGACGTAGGCGCGGGACCCAAAGCTTATTGTCGTGCAAAACTTGCTTGTAGGTTATTCAACGGTAGATTCGGTTTGGCGCTGAACTTACTGCTGACGTAACATAGACTAAATGTCTTGACGTATCGCTTCGAAATCTTCCATTCGTATATTGTTTTTAAATGTACAGTCCTCGACGCTGCAGATAATTTCCGCGTACGGTAATTTTTTCGGTGTTATAGCAAAATTAAGGCCTTTTGATATACTCTAATTGTTGCATCGTCCAGAGTTTGTTTTGACAGATTATAGACCGCATTTAATCTATGATCCGCGTTTGTAGTCGACGGTTGCGTTTCGTTCTCACGTTGACACACAGATGTTTGACATTTCATTTGGTCGTTCATTTTTGATATTTTACTATATGTTTGTTTTTGCATTCGTTATATTTATTATTTTTTGTTTATTTAACGTTTCAATGCAAACATTATAATCAAATGTTGTTAAAACTGCCTTTTACTCATTGAATGATTTGTCTATGGATTTGTTTATGTCATGTAGATCGGAGCATTTTTGTTGGATTACCGTTCGTAGCAACTTTTTACTTGTTTGATTTAAGATCTTGGCGCTTCCTCGAATGTCCTTTTTAGTGAATATTTTGACTCACGTAGGAATTAGATTATGGTCTCGGCATCTCTTCAAGAAATTTAAGGCTGTTAGATATCTTGCGCGCTTGGTCATGAGATCCTCCAATCGGTGAATTAACAGTCCGTACTGGTTTACATAATGATTTCTTATATTTACGCGAACACTATATATTTAAATAAAACTAGTTTTATGGATTTAATCGCGTATATTAAGTTATTTTATATTCCTGACGTTTCGAGTACTTTATAGCACCCATGTTACGGGGGGACTGAGGTGTTTGATGTCCCAATAGCATATACGCGATAAAATCCTTAAAACTAGTTTTATTTAAATGTGTAATGTACGCGTTAATATAAGAAATCATCATTTCACCTTCCGAAAATCCACACCTGAATAAGGAATGTCACAAAGCACGGTCCTGAGCCACTTATAACCATCGAAATCCTGTATCTCTTAACAGATCGTCACTCCATGCAGTGGGGTGGCCGCTTGCCGGTACGAGCAATTTATTTCAAATTTTTATTTTATATAAATTGACTTAGTCGAAGTTGAATTTCTACTATTTTTCTTAGTTGATACATACAGTTGCAACCGGCAATACCAAAAAAAAATAGTTGATAATTGACAACCCAGTCACATACGGCTACAAATTTCAGAATGAGAGCCTATCGTTAATTTTGAAGGCAGTAACTGGCAGTTACGTCAAAAATATACAAGCACTGACAAATTGATTAACATTTGAAGACATTTGTAACATTATATACGTATAAGTACCTAGTTACGGCTCCGTGGCGCATTGGCTTAGCAATCAGTTGTTGCGCTGGGGGCCGGGGGTTCGAATCCCGCACGGAACAAGTATTTGTATGGCCTACAAATAATTGTTCCGGATCTGTATGTTTGTCCTTGTGCAACTTATGTTTGTAAACTGCCTTCACGACACAGGAGAAAATCCTAGAGTGGAGGTAACGTTAAAAAAAAAGTTAAATGTAAAATATTATATAAGGAAAATTTATTAAAAGGAAATTAATAAGGGAAATTGAAAGTGTATTATAATATTATGAAATGTAATCCTCCAGACCGAATTGCAGTCACGGCTGCCAGTTTACACTTACTACGTACTTTGAATTTTTATTGGATAAGGATGACAAACAGGCATACGGTCCACCCGTCGGTAAGTAGATGCCGTGGCCATAGTCACCTACACCTATTCTTGAGATAAAATGCCTTAGAAAACAAAAGTGTCTACGGTTCTCTATACTCACCATACGAAACTGGAGGATTATTCAATTTTTTTATAGAAGAAGGGTGACAATCGAGCACACAGTCCACCTTATGGTAATTGGTTGCTGTGACCTATGGGTCATCTATGTACATCTATCTTTGTTTGCGAATTAAAATGCAGATGGATTGTCAGCCGTGAGGACTAAGATAGAATGATTCTTTTCCAGTAAAATGGGTCTCTATTTAATGCTGGTGTTCTGTGAGAAGGTTCCCCGGTCGAGCTGACCCATTAAATATACAATCAATTTTAAATAATGTGTATACAAATAAAAAAAATTGAAGTGTCTGTCCGTAATATTGAATTAGTTGCCTTATATTAAGCTCAGGAGGTTATTCGTATGACATTAAGTCATAAATGACCACCACCATCATTATCATTATCACAGCCACTCACAAGACTACAGCTGAACTTAGGCCTCCCCCGAGGATTGCCACAAAGCACGGTCCTGAGCCACCTCTGCACCCATCGAATTGCAGCATGGTTTACCAGGTCGTCACTACATCTAGTGGAGGGCAGCCCTACACTTCGCCTAATGGTACCAGGCTGCCACTCGAAAATCTTTCTTCCCCATCGGTTGTCGGTTCTTCGAGCTTTATGGTCGGCCTGATGCCACTTTAGCTTACAAATCCGTTGTGCCATGTCGGTCACTCTGGTTCTACTGCGGATATTCTCATTTCTAAGTTTATCACGCAGAGAAACCCCAAGCATAGCCCTCTCTAAAATTTGCTGAATAGGAGAAAGGTCCTTCACTGCTGGCCGTATGAGAAAGTTCAAGGTCACATTTAAAAAATCTGTCTGTCTGTCTGCATGTCTGTCTTGTTCGCGCTAATCTTCAGAATGGTTGAACCAATTGTAATGAAGATTCACAGGTAGAGAGCAGGAGTGATCTAGAATAAATATTACAAACAAATGATGAAATAAATGGCTTCTGACAATTTGGATCTAAATAAGCCTATGGGTAAAATACCCAGAAGAAACCAGAGAGGGTGGCTAGTTAGAGATAAAAATAAGTATATTTTATATTGATTATGTTTCTACAAATGCTGCCCCCTGGCCCGAGTACGTTATTACTTAAAAGTTTTGGCAATGTTTAATTTTAAAAACTATATCGGCTCAGTAAAATAAAATGATGTGTCTTACCTAGTTAGACACATCATTTTATTAGTGTAGTACCTAACGAGGGAGGGCGGGAAGTGCTCTTCAAACAAGGTAAGAGACAAAAAGTAATTTTTTTCAACTTTAATAAACATTTTTCTTTTTAATTTAAATTATAACTGCTACTAGCTGTCTTCAAAAAGGTTGAAGTTTACAATTCAAATGCGTGTTAGTTTTTGTATTTTTTATACATATATTTTATGCTGTCAATTTTTTTTTATTAATTACTTTATACGTCAGGGGTTGTACTAAATAAATTGAAGAAAAATTTTGCCTCTATGGTGAAAAATTAAGCGAAGTATTTTTAACGTAATTATGTTATAATTGTATTACATCCTAGTACCTTGAGCTGTGATTTTCCTTAGTCCAGTCTATAAAAGTTAAAAAGTTGAAGTTACAGCCTATATACGTCCCACTACTGGGCACAGGCCTCCATTAATTTCTGAGAGGGTTTTAGGGCAAGGTTATGTCCGCCGCTCTGCCCCAATGCGTGTTGGCGAACTTCACATGTCTTCAAAATATTTATTTCTCTTATTTCTCAGACATGCAGGATTCCTACCGACGTTTTCCTTTACTGAACAGCAGGTGGTATATCAGCACTTAAACTGAAATTAACAATTTCATTGGCGCCGGCGGGGATTGAACCCGGGTTGCTCGCGTACTGTGAAGTTTACAGCGAGGGCTTAGCCCCTGAGTTACCACAGTTGATGTACCACGTCTCGTGGCAGTCCATTCTATAGGTTAAAAAAAATCTAATGACAATTTAATTATATAAAGGGCTTCAACTCTTTTATAAACTGTCCACTTTAGAATGTATTATGTGAAGTCAGCTTTTACTTTAAAAAAAAAAAGTAAAAAAAATGTATAAAAATCTTTTTATCATATTATTTGTATATTGCTTGGAGCTGTTGAAGACAAACAATTCTCGACATAAAATATAATGCAGTTGTTGAAGGTAAAATTACCATTTATGCTCTTTCCAAGTCAACATAATAAATGAAACGAATCCATTTTCCGGAAACACTACTGTTGTCTAAATTGCATGTGACGTGAACGATGCAGGTTGTATTATTTATTTGTTAAATTACAGATACTTTTCTTAGTCAGTATACGACTGTAAAAATTGTTCGATGAATTTTACTGTGAATTTACAACGTTGCTGATATACGCTTGAAATGTAGTAAGTTTTACGTAATATGCACATGCTAACAAATGCATGGATTACGTTTAGTTGCCAATAATTTGTAAGATATATTTAAAATTTTTATTCGAGCCATGCTGCAGTACGAGTACATAAGAGTTGTTGCACAAATGGGACGGTTCGACCAAGGAAAGACCACGCTCTCACAAAATACAAAAGTAAAATAGTAGCTAAACTGCTGTTTCGTATAGTCAGAGTAGAGAACTGGAGACCCTTTTTACTGGAAACGAAGTATTTCATCTTAGCCCTCTGAGGAGACAACGCTTCTGCATTTTACTTCTCATGAGCAGATCTAGATGACTATGTACTCGTCAAAAAAATCCATCAACCACGTTCGGTCGTTTCTTTTTTTACTTAAGTCTGTGTTTCAAGCTATAACTAAACAGTCTATATTATTAGGTAAGATTGTAGTAAAGCACTGGTATACAATGTGCAAAGAAAACAAAGGTAAGTATACTGCAAACATTGAAACTGAAATGTATAGCACAGGCTTCCTCTTGTCTAAAATCTACAACTGTATTGTCCCAATTTCTATATCTTTATTTAATTGATAGCTTCAGTTTCAATCGATATTACTAGAGAATGGTTGATAAATGAAACTTAGTCACTGACGGCGACAAATGTTGAAATAAGAACCCATCGTTAATTCTAAAGGCAGCAACGTCAGAACAATTCGAATAGGTTGAGAATTGATGACTTGATATTTAATATTATAAGTTAGGAACATAGTTAAATGTAAAATAAAACTGAAAATTAGATAACGGAGCTGAAAAGCGACCAACGGCACACGATACGGATATTTTTAATGTCTCAAACGTCCATACTGATTTTCTTGCGAGTCCCCGCCCTTCCAAGGTAACTTTAAAATTTCCCAAGCTCTACGCTCTTATTAATCCATATAATCTCATGATTGTCATGAGAGGCAACAGAAGGATATTAAAGTAATAATAATATTCAAAGAATTATAATCTTGCAAAAAACAGTGGCAATCCATATTAACAAATTATTTATTTATTTTAAACTATATACACGCGTGGTATATTGGCGGACTTAATGCCTAAGGCACTCCCTACCAGTCTAACTTGGGATAATGCAGAGAAAGAAAAAAGCAGGTGTAATAAAAAGTTAATATGCGTATCATCATCATTACAGCATTTCATAAGTCCAATGCTGAACATAGGTCTCCCCCAAGGAATGCCACAAAGCACGGTCCTGAGCCACCTGCATCCATCGAATTCCTGCATGTCTTACCAGGTCGTCACTCCATCTCGTTGGGGGTCGCCCTACACTACTATATATATACTATATATGTGAATACTGTAAAATCGTTGATTAAATTTAAAAAGCATCTGTTATTGTTTTTTTTTTCACAACCAATGTGAAAAAAAAAAACAATAAAAGAAACAATAAGAAAATATACTAGAGTTATCTACAGGAAGAAATAAAATATAATTCAAATATTTCTTTAATAAGACTGGTCACAATATTTTGCAAACCACATTTTTCTCTTATAGTGTAATGTTCTCTCACCCTGTCATTCAATCAACCAAAAAATACTTCTTGATAACCTACCACTTGCAATAATAAGGTTTCATTAACAAAATGGTTTTCATGTGTTTGCAAAGAAATATTGTATATTCTTATTGAAAAATATAAAAAAATTTAAAACACTGTAATAAACAAAAGAAAACTAAAACTAATAACTTAAATTATCATAGAGTTCTTCTCCCCGTGGTACCGCACCAAGAACGCTGGCTGCGTTTCTTCGCTGTATGGCTATATTTATCCTTTGAGCGAGAAAAAAAACCATCCCTCTTATAAGGAGGAGCAACGACCAGTCAAGGATAGAGTTCCTTTAAGAACTTCACTGCTCGTGGACCACACGGACCGAGAGTCTCTACAGCAAATGGCGCAAATATGTAGTCAAAACAACTGACATTGACAGAGAGAATCAAACCAGGATCTGAACAGTAGCGTCTTCCTCTTAACAATTAGAAAATAAAAAAAAAACTGCATTTGCAACACATATGTAAAGCGTGGAAACTATAGAATATATTTCCTTTAAGAGACAATATATGGGGAGGCCTATGTTCAGCAGTGAACTTAATATGCTATAATAAATGAATGAATGAATAAACAACTAGTTACCATTATAATAGCTATCTGGAGTTTAAATGCATACAAATACAAAATAAACCCTACAGTTTATACACACTGCTAGAGTAGTTATGTATATTGTCTGTGCCCGCGAGCTTAATGCTGAGTATTCTTTCTATTGAGGCTACAGTCGCAAGTAGTTTGAGTTGAACAAAAGTGTTCTCACACCAACAATATAAAGAATATAACGTGAAGAAAAATACTTCTTTATGATATTTGTGTGACAAATAACCTAACACACCACCAGGTGTACCAATAATATATAAAGGGATTTCAGTAAACGAATTAAATTTGTAAATGGATCCTTCTGTCAAATTAATATTATTTCATCTTTAAACTACAATACATTTAGATAGAACATTTATGAGAGAATCTCGTCTCCCAGACGAACTCTTTTGAAAAAAATCTCTAAAATCTAGCAAAAAAAAATTGTCACAAAATTGGCTATTTAAGAACTACATTTTAAAAATAAGAGTTAACAGATTTAGGCAACACTAATGTTATTTTATTTAAGCGTAAAACTAAATAAGTGATTGAACTGTACAGTGTGAAGTGTTCGGATCAATCACACGCTTCTCAGTATGACTGATCAACGGAGCCAGTTGAGTTGACTTTCTACAATCGTTATTGCTAATTAAAAAACTGTAAAAAGCGGCAATGCTATTTCTAAACGTTAAGATAAATCGACTGTCACGTGAATTAACGATGATTGTGTAATTTTTTTTAGTTTTTTTTTTATAAGAGTTGACGATTGTAAAAAATCAACTTGGCTAGTTCCACTGGAAACTTTATATTGTTACTAATTTACTATTCTTCTATATTACGTAACTAATGTTAGATCTATGAAATTTATATTGTAATTAACTTTAAGTATAGCGTATCGTTTGTTAACCATGTAGTGGCGGCGTAACAATATCCACTATCACACGTGACAGAGGGAGAATGATATAGGAGATGCACAACAGCTCTAAATAATAAAAACTGCCGCTGCCAACCTGCTTGCCACAACTATGACAAAATCCCGCCATGACGCAATCTGTGAGGAAGGCCTGTGTTCAGCAGTAGACTTTAATAGGCAGTAATGGATGATAATAGATGACAATGGATGATTAACATATCGGATTTTTGTGTTGAATTAACGGAGTCACATATACACATTGTAATTAAACTTATTCTTTAAGAACAAAAAAAGGTATAGGATAAGAAATAAATGAAACTTAATTAAACTCGATCAAATTTTGAATAGCAAGCAAATATTAAGAGTCATAACAGACAGTGGTAGGTGTTAATGTATTATTGAGATACTGGGCATTGAGCCAGGAGTCAAAGTCATGTTTTCTTAACGATAAATATAAACCAGACGCTAGAGTTGAGCGCTACGCTAATCTAGATGTGGCCCGTCTATCCATTCGATTAAAGCCCATAAAAATCCACTGTTAAACATAGGCCTACTCAAAAGAATACATCATAAGGGTGATTTATACTTTAGTTGCCACGCTTATGAGTCGGGTCGGTAGCCGCAGTTTTTATATTTTAGTTGTTATAAGAAAGATGTTGCTGCCCATCCCCTGATTTGTTCCCTCCGTCACCTCTTGTGATACCTACGGGACAATATGGGGTAATGGATATTCTTACACCGCAACAACACGGTATAGTAGTCCGCAGTACAAACCAAATTTTATATGTAATACTAGTTAAACCAATAGACGTTGTTCTTTATCGTTCGACCCTTTCTAGTTCGACGATTTTCATTCCTAAGTAACTCTGAACTTTTTACAGTGTAAATATAAAATTTATTAAATTAATAAATAAATCAAAAAACGAAATTAACACAATTTAGACCACGACAAAAACATGAACTAGGCATAAATTATACATATAATCAAACAAAATTAGATTGTGTTCAAAATGTTTCTATGCTGGGTATAAATATAGATTCGAATATTAGTTTTAAATCACATATTCAAAAAAATAAGTTAAAATTATCACAATTTATATATGCTTTAAGAGAAATAAAAAAATCTACAAATTTAAAAACGTCAGTGACAGCCTATCACGCCTACGCTCAAGCGTGGCTAAACTACGGTGTCATACTGTGGGGCAACAGTGTAGAATCACACGAACTTTTTATTTTACAAAAAAAAAATGTATACACGTACTTGCATATATAAAACAAAGAGAAAGCTGCAAACCTCACTTTCAAAGTCTCAACATTCTAACATTACCGTACCTATATATATTAGAAATATGTAAGTTTGTAAAAAGACACCCAAGTTTTTACACCAAAATCATAGACGCGCACCGACACAACATACCTCGCTATAAAAATAAAAATAACCTTTTGCAAACAAATTCTAAATTAAAATTACACAGTACAGGTCCTTACCCGATGTCAAAAAATTTATAATAAAGTGCCGGAATACATAAAAGCCGAAACACTTACTTACCTTCACGCACAATCCCTGACGGGATAGCCAGAGAGAACAGATCGCCAAGTGTCATGATCCTTACATACCTCTTTCGCTTCTTTCAGATTCATTATCTTCTTCATACATGCCACGTCTAGGTATCCGAGTACTTTTGACCCTCCCCTCTACGAGCAATTTGCCTTAATTACCTTTTAATATTTACTTTCGCGCTGTATATTTTCTTCACCATTCGGTCTTCTCTTTCGGTCTTCGCTTAATGTGCCCAAACCATAGAAGCACGCCCTTATCAATTTTTGTGATAAGGTCATCTTTCAAAACTGCCATATTGCGAATCTCTTCGTTTCGTTTTCGGTCGGCCATGGTAACGCCGCACATTTTACGAAGAGATCGCATCTCCGCTGCATTCAACTTACTTTTATGCTTCTTCTGGCGTACCCAGGTTTCGCTGCCATATAACAAAGTCGGAAGAGTGCACGCCTTGCAATACATAATCATTATGTATTGCAAGGCGTGCTCTCTTCACTACGCCTTGCCTTTTGACTAACGTAGTTAGGGCACCATCGACTTTGTTCCCGGCAGCGACACGCCTGTCCACATCTAAATCACATCTTCCATCCCGGCTGAAAGCACTTCCCAAGTGTGGAGGACAGAGTGCAGAGTTGGCAAGTGGAATAAAAGCTGAAACAAATATTAATAAATTCATAAGCTCTTTAGAAGATATACTTATTAAAAAAGTTATTATTCAATTAATGAATACATTGAAGAAAATAATTTTTAAGTATTTGCCCCTCTCCTGTTGATTGCCATGCCTTTCGAGGTGCATGTGATTATTAGAACTTACATGTTTTGTTCAGTCACTAAGTCACACGTAACGCAATTTATAAATAAATAAATAAATAAAATAATAACTCGACCACAGTGCCGCCTATAGAGTTCAGGTTTTGTGATTTTCTTTTTCATTGGCAATAAGCTAACATAATATAATTATAATGTCGTCTAAACCGAATCTAACTGCAGCCAGTCTTTACGAAGTCTAGCTATCTGTGAAGGACACGTTTATAGTACATGATTGTGTGCATAAGTACAGGTTTACACCTAATTTTCTCACTTTTACTGTCCGATGAGACTGCAAACCGATCGAGGAGAGATTAGGCGAGAGAGATGACGAACGACATTACGTGCTTTTCGAAGCGCGGAGCAGAAAAACCGAATAACTTCGAGACTTCGGGGCTGCTATTTTGTTTCATAAATATATAAATTGACTACAGCTATCGGATCCTCGAAGCTTTATACCCTCCTCTCGTCAAAGCAAATATATTATATGAATATGATATTAAACATCTTAGGCTATATCACCACTTACCATCTGGTGGGATTGTAGTTTAGCGCTGGCTTAGAATAGTTAAAAGAAATATGGCATCAATTTGTCAAGTTGTTCAAAATTTACACGATTACTAACAGACGCACCAACGACTTTAATTTAATGTATAGGTACTTGCTGCTACAGTTGTTGTGAGTTTCACTTCGAATCCACTCCAGGCCTTTTACAGTGTAAATGTCAAATTTATTAATATTTTGATTGATAACAGCGCCACCCATCGGGTCCAGATTTTGTGATTTCATTTGTAGTCAGAAATTTGTCTTGTAGGATAATCGGAAGTAGCTTTCTCCATACATTTATTCTAGATTCAGCACATTATCAGAAATTACGAAAGCGCACGCCCATATGACGGAGACGGACGTATTGGGGACTGAGACTGACGAAAGTGACCAAATTATTATAAGAATGTTATACTACATAGAAAAATGTACGTGTCTGTGGAATATTGGCGATAAATGAAATTGTCTGAACGAAATATTTAATAGTATGAGGTATGCGGGGTGTGCGGGGTGTGCGGGGTGTACGGGGTGTGGTGCAATGAACGTCCGGCGGGCGTTATAAAATTTCTGGCCGAAAACGTGTTAATGAGCAGCCCTCCTTATAAGTTATTTTTTTACTAACTACTACAATGTCGACTATATTTATTCATTCGTTCATATATTAAAACATCAACCGTCTACTGCTGAACAACATTGCCTTATAACATCGCCTCATGGGAGGTATAAATGTCAACGTTACCACGTTTGGTAGCTGAGTTTGCAACCGCAGTTTTCTTATTTTCTAGTAGTAATTTAGGAAGACGCTTCTGCCCATTTGGTCTGGTTTGTTTCTCTCTGTCGCCTCTTACGATACCCACGGGACGATATGCAGTAGTGGATATTCATACACCATTATAATTTTAGGTATATTTAGAGATAATAATAGTGAGATACAAAGGTAAAAAACTTGACATATGCAAAGTGAAAATAACAATATAAAAGGGTGGATAGTACCTACACTAAAAGTAAGAGTTTTTTAATTTCTCCATCTTATTTTTTTCTTCAAATTTAAATAAGATCACCCTTCAGGTATGAATAATTTAATAAGAAAATAATCATAAATATTCGTTCGCAACTGGCGATTTTGTTGCGTAACATCCAAAAAAAAAGGGTGGAATGTAAAAACCTTTTTTCCTTTTTTTTAAACTAGCTAAAAAGAATGATTTCTTATATTTACGCAAACACTACACATTAAATAAAACTACATTTACGGCTATTGGGACTGATCATGTGTCCCCCGTGACCACGGGTGCTGAAAAGAAGTACAATTAAACGCGACAATATCCTTAAAAGTAGTTTTATTCAACGGCTAAAAAGTAGTTTAGAATGTCTTTCATAGTTTTTTATAGACACGGTGGAGTATTTTAATGGTTGGAACCTACAGTCACGGCAATCAAGGCCAGATCAATCGCGTACTAAACCGTGTGCCGAGCGCCTAACCTACTAAGGTTGTTATTTTTAAGACCCGGATACACTAGGGGACATTTTGTCCGGCCACATGACACGGAAAAGTCAATCTACGTGACGATGCAACTTTGCACAGTAACGCGCAACGTGGGTCGCAACATTTTACGTGACGTGGGACATGTTGCTTGTTCCCGCTCCGAGAGCGAGCGCACGTGTCCCGCGTCAGTATCACGCCATTTTTGTTACCAGGTGTAGTTATGTGCGTAACGTGGCTTGCAACATGTCAATAGTGTGAAGGAATGAAACCGTGCTTTTACTTCTTGAGCTTTACCAGATTCATGTTTTGTTGTGGGATACTTGAAACCACACAATTCTGTTACTATTCTGCCGATCAGTTATTTCCACACTGTGTACAGTAAGGAAGCATAAGAATCACCAGTCGACAAGTCTGATATGAGAGCCAACAGCGTTCAGTAGTATTGTATCCTGTTTGGCTATGGATTGTCCGATCATTTGTAATATAGTTTCAAAATCAGATGTTGACATTCGAGTAAAATTCATAAAAAATCCGTCAGACATTCGGAGATCACTTAAAATATTAATTCTTCTTTCTTATCGTTGTAGTAAGAAATTCCGCATCCACCATCTTCGCTTTTGCTTACGTTTCACTTCCGAAATAAGTACTATGTACGCAGCACTAATTGCCTTTAGGCGACTTATAGAAATGGAAAAAAACTTCCTCGGGCGACATTTGTATAAGCACTAACAAGTGTGGCCTGCAAAATGTTCCGCGATATATGCCTTGGGACATTCCATTGTTGAGCGACATGTTGCGCAACATGCCACTCCTTTTGTCCGCAAGTATATCCAAGGGTTTATCTGTGAAATTATATTCGGGCGACATAAAGATTAATTACCAACAACATCGTTTGTGTGACGTCATTTCAGAATTCAATGGAGGAGAATAGATGGGTTAAGCTTGGCGTCGTGCCATTTGTACCATTAACATTATGTTGTCGCAATTGAAATGATTTTCATAGAACTATATGTTCAAAGGGAAGTTACGATTTTTTTTTTAGTTAGGTGAACATGAGTGGTTGGACATTAACGTGAGATATATGTATGTGCATCATTTGTTATGGAACCAAATCGTAAGTCCGGATCACAGACGTAAAATTACGAGACTCTTGGTATTCTATAGGGTATTCGGAGACTTAATTTCTCAAGCTTTCTTCAACATCGGATAACCAGACGCCCGGCGGGTCTTCACCCCATTATTGTCAACATTCCACGCATACCTAACGACAAACGAGTGGAATAGTTTATCGGCATCGCTCTTTCTATCTATAATAATGTGATTTTTGAAAAAATACGAGTAATTAACTATTTATAATGTTATAAAATCTTAAATTTGGTCCAAGATTAAAAGAGACAATTAAATGAGTAAAACAATATGAAAAAGTTAAGAAATCATTTTGAATTTTTTTCATTAATAATGTCCTCCAGACCGAATTCCGGTCACGGCGGCCAGCCTCAACGGACCAGCTATCGGCGCAGGACAGGATTATAGTGCCCAAGTGAACGTGCAAGCACAGGTGTACTCTCTATTCCCTCGCTCTCATAGTCCGATGGGACGGTAAACCGAAACGACAGAGATCAGGCACAGGACCAACAGCTTTACGTGCTTTACGAGGCACGAGGGGGAGAGGGGGTTACCACTACACCAACGTGGCAGTCATAAGCCTGAAGTTACTAACGAACTTTTGTCCACCTGATCGTAAGTGACTAATGCAGCCCGTGGACACTTGCAGCTAACTTCAAATAAGGAAAACGTTGACACCTCTCAGGACTAAAATACAATGCCTCACAGCCTCTAGAGAAACGGAGATATTTTTTATTGGTAAAGTGTCAGAACCATTTCATCTTTCATTTCATCACTAATTAAGGATTGATCTGGATGTCTATATGCCACAGCATTTACTTACCATCAGGGGGACTCCGTGCTCGTTTGTCACCCTCATTCTATAACGTTAAGTTTATTTATGACTTCCACTTATATTTTTATCTGAAACAATTAACATATTACAAATACAGTATTTTTAAAGATGGTCGAAGAAGTTCTATATACGACGCGTATATTAGACACTGGCAGTTAGCTAATGTTATAAGAAGTAACTTAGGCTACTTTTATTTTAGAAAAACAATTAGAGTTCCGCGCAGAAAACCTAAAAGCCATAAAATCCAATAGTAATAAATACCACGTGGGAGAAGTCGCGGGGAACAGCTGGTGTATTAAAATTTGAAGAAATCGCTCCAACCCTAAGGGTGGCAAAATAGATGATGAAGATTTTAATTTAACTACTTGAACAACATTCTTGTTGTTACCAATTATAAAATTAGAATTTTAATAAAATATATAAGCCTAAGTCATTTCTTATAACATAAGCTATTTGATAGTGAAATTTCCGTCAAAATCGGTTTAGCCATTTTGTAGATTATCCGGAACAAACAGACAGCCTGAAAGACAAACATTTTTAAAATAGTTTTTTGTCATGAATACCGTATTAACTTTCATATGCATTTAGTAAAAAGCTTTTATTTTGACAGTACAAACATACACATACATTTTATTTATTTGTATTGATTTTATTTTAATAACAATTTCCAAATAATAGCTTTTAAAACATAGTGTGTAGGAGTATTAAATCCCCGACTCCCGTAGCTAATATGCGGAAATAATTTTATTCTTTTAGTTATGTATTTGAAGTCTGCTTTTACTTTTTATTAAACGTTTAATTTTTGACCCTTTTTAGTGGACTAAGATATATGAAAATCTCAAATGTCATTTAAATATTAGTTAAATTAGCGTTAAAAATAGTTAACATGGTGGTGCATACCCAGATGTGTGTATTCATCATTATAATCATTACAGGCCTTCGTTGTCCACCCAAGTCTACTGCTGAACTCAATATCTCTTGTGAATATAGACCCCCAAAGTAATGCCACAAACGGTCCTGAGTTACCTACATCCATCAAATCTAGTAACGGAAATGGATGTCGTTATCGGCCCTTCGATCTTGGCTCACATTGCCAGCTATTTCGATTACTCTGGTTCTGGATTTGTGTCTGGACTAGGTGTGGTTACTTTGGTTCTGCGGATATCATTGTTATAGATTCTATCACGAAGAGAAACTTCATATTGTATTTTTCTTATTTAAGTAACAACATTATAAGCTCATTTTTTTTAAATTACAGGTAAAACAGTAAAGAAGCAAATTTGGCGATTATAATTAACATTATTATAAATAACATTTGACGCCAGTGAATGAGGAAAAAGAGAAAAAGTGCTGAAATTAAGGATTTAAAAAGAGTGACTTTTACTTCCATCAGATGAGCTTAGTCTATAAGACTTTGTGAAGCATTATAAGACCAAATCAGTGCGGAGTGTGTGACGGTGACCCACGTTGAAATGTGGTAGTGTTGTGAGGGTGATCTTAATGGTATTACCACCATTACGAATGCGGGCGAGCGGGCCTTCAGGCCGGCAGGTCAATGACATCGCCGGCACCATTCGTGCTTTCCCTCTTCGTCGGTAAGCATATACTTTTTTTTTTAAATTAATTGTTGATGGTCAGTCTTAAGGTCTAAAGTTATTTCCTTACTTTGTAAGGAAAATACATTAACCAATATTTGTATGCATAAGTAGTCATTGTTATTATTGCCAACTTGTAAATAGTCTGCTGCTATATTGGACAAATTTCTACGTTATGCAATCTTAGAGGTAGGTTTTTCATGTTGTAGCAATGTACTCCATCCGTGAATGTGGTAGGAGTCAATCACGGGATCACGGGAAATACCAAGGAAACATCAAGATAATTAAATGATTATAATTATCTGTTGCATATTGACAATTATGTGATTATACTTAGGTATTGCACCGTCAAAGGTACTAAAGACAGGTTCTGATTTTTTGTCAGATTTTACTTCATTAAAATTCATTTTAGACTTTTTTGGGATGACTCAGAATATAATAAGCTCAAGGTAACATCTAGATGTAGTCAAAATAATTATATAAAAAATTTCATCTTCTGTTATTCCACCATTAGAGATAGATTTTTATCTGTATATTTATTTGAAACTAACCATTAATTATATTGTGTTTAAGGAAAAAGAATAATCGAAATCAGTTTATAATTAACAAAGACATTAAAACCCACGTACAACCAACACTCTTTGTCACATACAAAAAATTACAATAGTTTCCGTTTGTTTAATTTTTAGTTTTTTTTTTTTAGTTTTCATTTGACATTCACTTTTTATTAAAAGTAAATTTTTAAACCTTTTCAGTAAACTAAGAAGTATAACAATCTCGAAAGTTGGCGCAATGTGGTAGAGCCGCGCTGCAGCTACATATATTATGGTTGCCTCACGGTATACTCATTATACGAGACCCTTTTTAATGGAAACGAGGCAGAGGCATTCTATCTAGTACTCAGAGTGACAACGCATCTACATTTTGATTCTTAAACGAGGATAAATATAGATGTCTAAAGGCCGCAGCATCCAATTGCTACAGATGGAATGTATGCTCGTTTGTTATTCGAAATAATTACATTAAATTTTTTTTCTGTATTGAACGCCCCCGGTTAAAAAAACCTAGTTAAGTGCAATTATGGATTTTTTACCGTTATATTACATGTCGTAATCTATAGGTTGGCATACACTTTGGTAATATTTTTCTCATTTTTTCTAGCTTTACTTAAGGATATATAATAAAACCTTACATAGCAAAACAAAAAGATTTTATTGTGTTGATTTGGTAAACTACTATTACCGCAGTATTAGCGTAAACAAATATTACTGTAGTGCTTATTAAATCCGATTACTATAATTGTAAAATTGGTTTTACCAATAGTTTTAGCCTATCTTTAATCATTTCACATTTTTTTATTTTATTATTTTACCTGTCTCTAATTAGATAGTAGAGATTTGATTTTTTCGACTTCAATATTATAATTTTTAATTTTATTTTTTTTTTATTAATTTTGCTGTCCGAAAGTTCGTAGGAAACAGCATTATGTTTCGTTAAGTACCGTTAGAAAATAATAGATATAGAAAAAGAAAAATCATCATCAATCGAAAATACTGTCCAGATGGTGTTCACATCTCATAAATGTATCGTTTAGAAATTGTTTTTATTATTTGGTACAACAAAATTACAAAAATTTTCCGAAAGTCACAAACGCCAATATAAAACAGTTTTTATACAAAATAACTATTCATTTCTCAAAGCTATTTTATGCAAGATAAAATCTATTTGCAAGAACATTGATCCTTATTGGTTTGAAAGGACTGGCTATACAATAAAAGCATCTTTAGAAAAAAAAACAGTTACCATTTAGAAATAAAAGAAAAGATTGGGCTGAAAAGGCAGAAATGGATACAGTCGTGTTTAGAATATGACATCATTTAATGTGCGTATCTTAGGAGAGTACCTTATACTACAAACGAAAGTATCCATACATACATACATAAACACTCACGCCTGTCACCCAGAGGGGTAGGCAGAGACTATGGACTTCCATTTGGCGCGATCCTGACACACCTCTTTCGCCTCCTTTACATCCATATACTCCTAATCTGGCCCATTTTCAATGTATCGCCGATTTGGTCGATAAATCTTCGTCTAGGGCGTCCCTTCCCGACTCTGCCGTTCACTTCTGAAACATATATTTGCTTTGTCACTCTATCCTAGTTCATTCTTTCTACATGACCAAACCACCGAAGCATTCCTTTTTTAATCCTGGTCACAACGTCATCTTGCAAACCACACTTTTCTCTTATCACATTATTTATCACACATACTCCTTAATGACCGCATTTCTACAGCATTTATTCTACTCTCATGCTTCTTCTGCCAGACCTAACTTTCACTACCATATATTAAAGTAGGGACCAACACAGCATTATGAATTGCCATACGTGCCTTCTTTGACACATTCTGAAAGTACCCAGTGTATCATTTTACTACTTTTGAGGCCCTACGAAAAATACAGCAGAAAGGGATACATAAAAGCAGAAAGAGGTATTAATGAAAACAGTGTTGCTAGTTGATATTTTTTAATCTAAAAATTAAACAAGTATTAACAAATGCTTCTATGGCCAGAAAAAAGTGAGTACTATTTTGTTTGTGTGTCTTTAGAAACCGTTGACAACCTGGAATTCCATGCTTGACTATCTAAACAAAGCTACAAAATTATTTTAAATTCACTACCGTTGAGAAATATCAATTTATTTGTGCAACCTGATGTAATTATCTGTATCGTAAAAAGTGATATGAAACGGAAGTAGAGCAGCAGAATCTTTCTAATGTTAAGTATTAGAAAGATTCAAAATAATAGAAAAAATAGCGGTGGCTAACCTTAAATAATTATTCCTATGTTTAGACTCTTGATAGGCTGTGATCAATCGTTAATGATGCAATGAAAATAATAATGAAAATGATGACATAAAGATACTACTTAAACTAAATAATTAGCGACATGATACAGATATCAACATAATTTGATGGTCTGATCTTTTGGAGGTCAATGTTTCACGTTTACAAGAAAATACACTCTTTTCAGTTGTAATTTTGAAGTTTAAAGATCTATAAGACGAGAACGACCAAAAAAGCGGTAGGAGAACGTTCCATTGCCACACGCGTACCACCAGCCCATTCGAATAAGCAAAACTTTGCATACAGTTCTTTTTCAAGCCCACGCTTTTCAAAAGGATGTTTCTTTTAAATTCCTGTTTTTGTGATAGTGAAAAAGTTTAAAACAACAAATAATAATGCAGTTGAAAATACTGCAATTTTATTACTTTAATACATTTTTAACAGTGATTCAAATCTTACCTAGTTTGAGGTTTCTTCGAACTAGGTAAGACACATCATTTTATTTTATCTAGCGGATGTACGCAAAGTAATTTTTCGGCAAAATTAATTCAAGAAAACTTTGTCAGTGGTAATTATTCTCCTTGTATTTACAGAATGCACATACACTATTTTTAATAAAACTATTTTTGAATTTTGTGTACATACATTAAATTTTCGTAAATATGTTAAGAGGCCAAAGTTAATATATTCATTTCTTTAGAGATAATAGGAATTCATTCATTCATTTATTATAGCCATTAAAAAGCTGAGCGTAGGCCTCCCCAAAGGAATGTCACAATGCACGGTCCTAAGCCACCCGCACCCATCGAATTTCTGCATGTATTATGTAATATATGAATGAAAAATAAATAGCTCTTGGAAATGAGGTTATTGCTTTTTTATATATAAGATAAGGGTGACAAATGAGCAAACAGTCTACCTGATGGTAAGTGGTCGCTGTGGCTCATAGACATCTACATCTATCTTTGATTACGAATCAAAATGCAGATGCGTTGTCACCCGTGAGTTTTCCAGTAAAAAGGATCTCCGGTTATCTACACTCACTATACGAAACACAGCACCGTTAAGCTGCTATTTTACGCTGGTATTCTATGAGAGCGTTGTCCTTCCCCGGTCGAGCCGACCCATACGTGCTACAACTATAATATAGCTGCAGCATGGCGCTACCACGTATAAAATTGCTGGTGGTAAATGAGGTTATTACTCTATGGTAGCCATTATAATTCATACACTTAAATAATTGTATCATAAAAGTAAAGTAAGGTAAAGTTATAGCCTATAAACGTCCCAAAGCTGGGTACAGGTCTCCTTTCAATTATGAATGGGCTTAGAGCAATGAAATGTCCACCGCGGTGCTCCACTGTGTGTTTGGGGGTTCTCACATGTCTTGGAATGTATTGTATCGCATTATTGCAGACATTTATGGTTGAAGAAAATAATCCCGCTGGATGTATTATTGATTTTTCTCAGGACAAAGGTATTTTCCGAACTAGTAGTGAATATAAATTAAAATCCTGTACGTTAGTCCCGCTAAAACTCGAAAATAGCTCGACTGATTTTGATGAAATTATTGTGTGTTAGTGTGTGTGTGTGTGTGTGTGTGTGTGTGTGTGTGTGTGTGTGTGTGTGTGTGTGTGTGTGTGTGTGTGTGTTTGTGTGTGTGTGTTTGTGTAATTATGTGGATAATTGTATGTTAGGGGGATGAGTCGCTCGCGTCCGTAGGCTTCGACCACCTAATCCTAGGCCCACCCTACACGTGTCCCCCGGGTGGTGCAAAACGAGTGACAAAGCCGAAACGACAGACTCGGCTCCTCGCCGTATGGTAGCGGCGTAAAATCTACCACCCCTTAGTTTGCACCATGAGCCAAAAAGAAAAAGAAATGGCCCCGAGTTCCCGGCGCCCCTTTAATGGGGCAGGGGTGCGAAGAATCTCCGGGAGAAAAACCGGCGACGAGGTTCGCCACCCGTCACGTCCTGTCTCCCGGGGGGGGGGGGGGGGCGAAAAGTGGATTGCGGAGGCCCGTCTGGCTACGCTGAATGTATGTGGAGCAATGAATGATAAGATGGATGAAGTATGCGAAATGATGAATAAAAGAGGAATAGATGTGTTATGTGTAAACGAGACGAAACGAAAGGGAAGAGATGTCACTGAACATGGCATGTATACCGCTTACTGGTCTGGAGTAGACGAGACCGAGCGGGCATGCCAGGGAGTCGGTGTCATCCTTTCAGAAAGAATGGGTCAATGTGTGAAAGAGTATGAATGTGTTAGCCCAAGACTGCTGTGGATACGAATGAAAGTGGGCTTAAAGAAGTTGTTTGTGCTAGGGGTGTACACCCCAGATATGTCTAAGCCCACTTATATCCGAGAGCAGTTTTGGGACATCGTAAGGCTGGTGTTGATGAAATGTAAGGAAAATGAAAATATTATTATATTAGGAGATTTTAATGGAAGGGTTGCGGTGAAGAGGTCTGGTTATGAAAGGATATTAGGAACGTTTGGCGATGAAAGAATAAATGAGAATGGTGAAGACCTCCTCACCGTATATGTGGAAAAGAATCTTTTTGTGGCGAACACTTTCTTTCGCCATAAGAGGATTCACATGTATACATGGGAAAGAGGGGATGATAGAAGCATGATAGATTTTATGATTGTGGATGAAAGAATGAGGAGCGCAGTGGTAGATACAAGGGTTTACCGGGGGTCCAACGTAGGGACGGATTATTACTTGGTCTTATGCGGAATTAATGGTCTATTCAGACGTTGGCGGCATCGGACATCGGTGTCTACCACTGCGTTACAGCGTATAAGAATAGAGAAGTTACAAGATGAAGGTGTGAAAGAGAAGTATAAATGCAGACTGAGGGAAAATATAAGTGGGTTGAATGAATTATGTATGAATGATTTAGAATTGAAGAATGTATGGAATAATATTAAGAAAGTTTTGGTGGATGCAGCCACCGAAGTATGCGGTGTAAGTAAGAGAACGAATGAAAGGAAAAGTAATACGTTGTGGTGGGATGATGATGTACGGATGGAAGTTGAAGCAAAGAAGAGAGCATGGCTAGATTTACTAGCAACTAAAGCTGGTAATTCTGGCGGTATGAATGATGAGATTGAAAGAAAAAAGGCAGACTTTAGACGTATAAATAAGAGAGTAAAAGAAGTTGTTGAAAGGAAAAAGCAAGAAAGGATAGATAAGAATGATAGAAGGATATCTGATAACTTCCAAGCAAATATTAAAATGTTCTGGAAGCTCGTAAGAACTGCCAGGGGAAATTCAAAACAGCCTAGAATGAATGCTATACGAGACGAGAATGGCTGCATGCTGAATGATGAAGTTTCGAATTTAAAGAGATGGAAGGAATACTTTGAAAGCGTGTTTAAGAGTGAAGAGTCGTCTGAAATAAGTGAAATAGAAATTCCGGGAGAAGTGGAGAGAGGTAGGGAGATAAGTGTAGATGAAATAATGAAAGCAATGAAAAGCATGAAAGCAGGTAAGGCAGCCGGATATGATAGAGTATCACTCGAAATGGTAAGGGCTGGTGAGGGTGTGGTTGCAGGCCTGCTGCACACCTTGTTTAATTTATGTTGGGAACTGAAACGGGTACCAGAAGACTGGTGCAAAGCCGTTATAGTCCCGTTAGGGTCGCAGCAGGACTGTAAAAACTACCGTGGTATCAGCTTGCTTAGCATTGTAGGTAAACTGTATGATAAGGTGTTAATTGAAAGAGTTATGGAAGAAACTGATGGAAAAATTTGGGATGTGCAAGCTGGATTTAGAAAGGGGTTGGGGTGTGCGGATCAAGTCTTTTCCATGCGCATGATAGCGGAGAAGTTTTTGGCTAAAAACCAGAAAGTTTTTTGTGCGTTCATGGACTTGGAAAAGGCTTATGACAGAGTGGACAGGAATGTGTTATGGCAAACACTGAACTCATTTGGGTTGAGCGCTGGCTTGATACAGGCATTAAGGTCTCTTTATAGGGACTCTAGTGCTTGTGTCAGGATCAACGGGGGCTACTCGGACTGGTTTGGCATTCATAAAGGTGTCAGACAGGGATGTGTGGCTTCCCCGTGGCTGTTTAACTTATTTATGGACAGTTGTTTGCAAACTTTGAAAGTTGAAGAATGTGGGTTGAGAATGGGTGAGTCAACCGTCAAATGCCTTTTGTACGCCGATGATCAAGTCATATTTGCATCGTCGGCGGCCGAGTTGCAAATGATGGTTACTTTAATGAATTGGTCATTGAAAGAAAGGGGTATGAAAGTGAACGCAAGTAAGACGAAAGTGATGGTTTTTGAAAGAGAAGAAAGTAAAACTTTATGTGAAATAAGAATAGAAGGGGAGTTGATTGAGGAAATGGATGAGTTTGTATATTTGGGATGTTTATTTAGCAGGGATGGTAGATATGATAAGGAAATAGAACGACGAGTAAACGCAGGAAATAGAGTGAATGGGGCTCTACACGCTATTATGAGGAATCAGAATGTGTCAACTAAGGCACGTATGGCAATTCATAATGCTGTGTTAGTCCCTACAATGTATGGTAGTAAAAGTTGGGTCTGGCAGAAAAAGCATGAGAGTAGAATAAATGCTGTAGAAATGCGTTCCTTAAGGAGTATGCTAGGGCTGAATCTGAATGACAGGGTGAGAAATAGTGTGATAAGAGAAAAGTGTGGTTTGCAAGATGACGTTGCGACAAGGATTAAGAAAGGAATTCGGTGGTTTGGTCATGTAGAGAGAATGAACGAGGAAAGAGTGATAAAGCAAATTTATATTGCAGAAGTGAACGGCATGGTCGGGAAGGGACGCCCTAGACGAAGGTTTATCGACCAAATCGGCGATACATTAAAAATGGGCCAGATTAGGAGTACCCTTAACCGACGAGCGTGTATGCGTAGATATATGGATGTAAAAGAGGCGAGAGAGGTGTGTCAGGATCGCGCCAAATGGAAGTCCGTAGTCTCTACCTACCCCTCTGGGTGACAGGCGTGAGTGTTTATGATATGATTGTATGTTAATGGGTAATTTAAATGTACAAATGGACCCGATAGGTGACAATATTCTTGAGATCCAGAAATCACCCGTGCGAAGCCGGGCGGATCGCTACTATAAAATAAAAATTTATTTTCTATATTTGGGGCACAATTCCATTTTAATAATTTCCGAACTAATTATCTAATTTGAAAGTCTTAAACCCAATTAATTTTTAATATATCATTATTTTACCTTGGTAAAGAACTCACCTTTAGTGTTATCGAATTAAAAGTTTTCCTTTTAATCTTTAACGAAAACAACGAAACTTTTAATTAATTTTCTTTTTAAAATAATAACCTCTTCCTTCAAATTGAAATCTAAATATTTTAGAGTGGATGTAAGAAATCAACTAAATTATAATAAGCTTGATATTAAGATGCTTCAATTTTACATATTGAATCCTACTGTTACAACTACTATAACAATTATTTGCATGTCATGCCCCTAATGTTTTTGAATTCGAGTAACAAACAAATTAACAGTAATAACAATAATAAAAGTAATATTTAAACTTTTCTCGTTTAAACGAGGATTTTCCATAATAGCCACTATGGGAAATTCTCCGTAACTAAACGTGAATAGTTCATGTTCGTCAAGTGAACTATCACTGATTAGATCAGTTTAAACAGATGATGCTGATGCTTGTAACCGAATCAAATTTAAGCTATGAAATTCTAATTTCCTTTAGACACATTTGGCTCGGAATATTCCCGATACAACGAGATCTATGTAATTTCCGGCTTAGAATGAAGACATTACTTAACTTTTAGAGAAAATTAAGCCTATTATTCTGTAAATATTAGATAATTTTATTGTTTCTGAGTTGCAAGGATTCTTTGTAGACGTATGTATAGGTTTGATAACTTTTAGAATCAGAAGTTTCTAGAAATTCATTAAAATGTAGACGAGAAATAAATTAATTAAGTAAAACGAGTAAAAATAGTAATTGATTACTGAGTTTACCATTACCATTAAAGGCTATTAAAGTCTACAGGTGAACATAGGCCTCGCCCATAGATATTTGCAAAAGTTTTCACGCTTGGTACGCGGGTTGGCAAACGCAGTTTTTTTTTATTTACAGTTGTACTTAATAACGCGCTGCTGCACAGCTCCTGGTTAGTTTCTCTCTGTCATCTCTTACAAAACTCACCGAACTTTATGGGGTAGTGGATATTCTTACGCTGCCATCACATGGTACTTGGTTTGAGTAAAATTTAATCCAACATCATGGCACTAAAACCGTTCATTCGCCTTTAAATCATGATGATGAAAACGCCATACAATAGGAGAGGTCCATGCTCAGACGTGGACTTTTGCATGATGACAGTGAAGAAGAATATAGAATTTGTGTTTAAAAATTGATGCGTTTAGAATAACTTAAAATATTTATAAACAAATTACCTAATTAAAGAGATTGGCTACAAAAACTTATAGTGCGTAAACAGAAACAGAAACGGACACAGAAGTCGTCAGAGATGATGTAACGTTTGGCTAGAAAAAACACAACTAAAAGAGATACAGCCGACAGTTAAAAGGAAATCTTTTAAAATTTGCATTTTGTTTACGTCGTACCGGTTTAAGGGTAAACTGTATTGATATTGAACAGGTGTCGCTTGTGGAGGCTAGTTTGCTCGGGCCTACAATACATTTATGTATGAGTTTTGTTTCGGTTGAATTTTTATTACAAACTTTGATTTTTTCTTTGGGAAACCTTTTCAGCTTTTGCGTTTTTATTATTTATTGTTTTTATTATTGGTTATGTATCTTCTTGACCTATTTTAGACCACACTGACCGCTGTCAAATTGTTCGACAACAAATTGGAAATAATCGACAGTGGATATAGAAGTATAAAATGTCAGACTGCTCCCTACTAGATCAAAAATATGAAGCGAGTCGATGAGTTAAGGTTCAGGACCAAGTTTTGTCGCAATCTACGGGGAAGGCCTATGTTCTGTAGTAGACATGCGAAGGTCTATAATGCTGAAGTTTTTGTTTTTTTGATTACGAAGATGATGTTACAATAGAAAGTACACATACATCCAGTGCTTCCCGCTAATTAGCAAACGTATGAACGATATATGATGAGTAATAAAATAATATTCATCATCATCATCATTACAGCCTTTCACAAGTCCACTGCTGAACACAGGCCTCCCCCAAGGAATGCTACATAGCACGGCCCTGAGCCACCTGCACCGATTTACTTCCTGCATGTTTTACCAGGTCGTCGCTCCATCTAGTGGGGGTCGCCCTACACTTCGCCTACTGGTAAGAGGCTGCCACTCGAGAAACTTTCTTCCCCATCGGTTGACGGTTCCTTAAGCTGTGTGGCCGGCCCACTGCCACTTTAGCTTACTAATCCGTTGGGATATGTCGGTCACATGTGGTATTTAGTATTTATGCAGTAGCACAACGATGGTAGCCGTTGGAGTACAGAACCAGAGTAAGAAACCTATCCAACTGCAGAGAGGTGTAAGACAGGGTGACGCTATATCCCCGAAACTCTGGACTGGAAAGGATACGGTATTGAAATCAATGGCGAGTACATCACTTACCTTCGCTTTGCCAACGATATAGTCCTTATGGCAGAATCGCTGGAGGACCTAAGCACTATGCTCAACGACGTCAATAGTGTCTCGCAACGGACAGGTCTTAAGATGAACATGGACAAAATAAAGATTATGTATAACGTCCATGTCATACCTATGCCGTTAGTAGTTGTTGGGAGCACTAAGCTCGAAGTTGTAGATGAGTATGTTTACCTGGGACAAATAGTTGCACTAGGTAACGGTGGTAAAGCCACGCAGCAGTTTTTGCTGGTGCATGTATGGGCCGGCTCGAGCCGGGTTGGTACCACGACCTCACAGAATACCGGCGTGAAGTAGAAGCTTTGCTTCTGCATTTCGTCTGGTGAGTGCAGGTGGCCGGAGGCCCAATTCCCCCCCCCCCCCCATCAACATGGTAGCGGAATTACACAAAGAACTACCCCAGGAGGGTACCAGCACCCCTGGAGAATCCCTCGCTGAGCATCCACGACCATGTTATTCCGATCCTGAGCGTGGGTGCTCAGGCTGCCCCGCGTATTCTGGGGGGGGGGGGCAAAATTCCGCTCAAAAGCATTACTGCTAGGGGCAAACTGAGCAAGAACACCAAGGCGACCCCTGCCACGCTATCCGTGAATTTCTGCAACATCAGGGGACTTCACTCTAACCTAAACGCCGTCCACTACCATCTCGAGACGGCAAAGCCGGCCTTGCTCTTTCTGACCGAGACGCAGGTTTCCTCTCCGGCTGATATTTCGTATCTCTCCTACCCGGGGTACAAATTGGAGCATTCCTTTGTGCCTCGGGCTGGAGTTTGCGTGTATGTCAGAGAGGACATCTGTTCTCGACGCCTCGGCAGTCTTGAAGGTTCGGACCTGACCTGATTCTTTGGCTACGCGTAGACAGCGACGACCATCCGCGCGTCTACGGGTGCCTCTATAGGTCCCATAGCGGTAATGCCGAAACAGACCGACTCATCGACCACGTCCAAATGGCTACAGATTTCTTGCTACAACAGGTCCCATCCGCAGAGATCGTGATCCTTGGCGATTTTAACGCCCACCATGCCGAATGGCTCGGTTCACGTCTAACCGATCATGCGGGGAGATCTGTTTATGACTTTGCCTTGGCATATGGTCTGACACAACTGGTTACTTCGCCTACGCGGATTCCAGATGTGGAGGATCATACACCTTCCCTGTTGGACCTTCTGCTGACCTCTCATCCGGACGGATATCAGGTTTCCGTCGATGCCCCTCTCGGCTCTTCGGACCATTGTCTGATCCGGAGTGTGGTGCCACTCACGCTCCCTTCGCGGTTGCGTTCTGCAGGTTGCCGCCGTGTTTGGCATTACAGGTCGGCGGATTAGGACGAAATGCGGTCCTTCTTTGCATCCTACCCATGGGGGCGGGTTTGCTTCTCGCCGCATGATCCCAGCGTTGTTGCTGACTCTGTCACTGATGTGGTGCAACAGGGAATGGAACTATTTATTCCATCATCTGTGGTACCCATCGGAGGCAGATCTCAGCCTTGGTTTGGTCGCTCCTGTAAGACTGCATAACGCAGTAAGCAGGAGTGTTATCAAGCCTGGGCTGCGGCTTCGGCGACTCGGGATGTAAATACCAGCACACTTAAAAAGAAGTATAACTTCGCCTCCAGGTCCTTCAAAAGAGTTATTGCCAAGGCAAAGTCAGAGCACATAGGCAGAATTGGCGAGAAACTAGTTCGCCTTCCTTCGGGAACCCGTGCATTCTGGTCTCTCGCCAAGGCTGTCCAAGGGAATTTCTGTAAGCCATCACTACCATCTCTGCACAGGGAGGATGACTCACTGGCCCATGACGCAAAAGACAAAGCCGACCTTTTAGGCTCCCTTTTTGCGTCCAACTCGACTCTTGATGACGGGGGGAACACACCGCCGACCATCCCGCGGTGTGAGTGCTCCATGCCGGATGTGCGGTTCTCACAGCGCTCGGTTCGCAGAGCACTCCTCTCCCTTGACATCCACAAGTCGAGTGGCCCTGACGGAATCCCCCCAATTGTGCTCAGGACGTGAGCTCCGGAGTTGGCACCGGTCCTAACGCGTCTTTTCCGGTACTCCAACTCCCAAGGCGTAGTCCCGAATTCATGGAAGACAGCTTTTGTCCACCCGATCCCTAAAAAAGGCGACCGCTCAGACCCATCCAACTATAGGCCTATCGCGATCACCTCCTTGTTCTCCAAAATAATGGAATCCATTATTAACTGCCAGCTCATCCGGTACCTTGAGGATCACCAGCTGATTAGTGACCGCCAATACGGTTTTCGTCGGGGTCGATCAGCTGGTGATCTTCTGGTCTACCTGACCCATAGATGGGCGGAGGCAGTAGAGTCCAAGGGGGAGGCGATGGCCGTTAGTCTGGACATTGCGAAGGCCTTCGATCGGGTTTGGCACAAAGCGCTTCTTTCGAAGCTCCCTTCCTATGGGCTTCCCGAGAAATTGTGCAATTGGATCACCAGCTTCCTTGCAGATCGGAGCATCAAGGTCGTTGTAGACGGTGCATGCTCTGACTACAAGCCTATTAACGCTGGTGTTCCACAAGGCTGTGTGCTATCACCAACGCTGTTTCTTCTGCATATCAATGATATGTTGCTAACTGGTAACATTCATTGCTATGCGGATGACAGCACTGGTGATGCTCTATACACCGGCCGTGCCAATATTTCTCGGGAAAACGTCGCTGAGTACCGGAACAAACTTGTGTCTGAAGTCGAGTCTTTGCTGAACAAAGTCTCGGATTGGGGGCGACTAAATCTAGTCCAATTTAATCCTCAGAAGACCCAAGTTTGCGCGTTTACCGCTAAAAAGAACCCCTTTGTCGTATCTCCTCAGTTTCAGGCACTCCCCTTCTTGCCTCCGCCAGTATCGGTATCCTCGGAGTCGACATATCGAGTGACGTGCAGTTTCGTGGTCACTTGGAAGGGAAGGCCAAATTGGCCTCTAAAAAGCTTGGCGTGCTCAGCAGAGCGGGACAGTATTTCATGCCGGCACACCGCCTGCTACTTTACAAGGCGCAAGTTCGGCCTCACATGGAATACTGTTCCCATCTCTGGGCAGGGGCTCCCCAGTGCCAGCTCCTTCCACTTGACCGCATCCAACGCAGAGCGGCTCGAATTGTCGACGACCGAGCCCTTTCCGATCGGCTCGATTCATTGGCACTGCGAAGAGTTGTTGCATCCCTTTGCATTTTCTTTCGTATCTACCATGGGGAGTGCTCCTCAGAGGCCAGATTCCTCAGAATTGTTCGGATTAATCCCAGCCGCCAAATTTCATGAACGCACATCGCGGCAGAACTCCCGATACCATCCACACCATCTGGATGATTGGCGGTCCACCACTGTGCGATTTAGAAGATGTTTTCTTCCTCGCACGACCTCCTTGTGGAATCGATTACCATCAACGATTTTTCTGGACCGATACGACTTAGTGACCTTCAAGAAAAGAGCGTACTCCTTTTTAAAAGGCCGGCAACGCATCTGCGATTCCCCTGGTGTTGCGGTTGTTCATGGGCGGCGGTAGTCACTTACCATCAGGTGAGCCGCATGCTCGTTTGCCCCCTCTCCTATAAAAAAAAAAAAGTTAAGTTCAACTTCCACCGAGAGTTCAATTGACGGATTCAACTCGGCTGGGCAGCGTTCGGGAAGTTACGGCACATCTTCTCGTCATGTATACCTCAAAACTTGAAAACGAGTTTGTAAAACCAGCGCATGATGCCAGTGATTACTTATGGATCTGAAACGTGGTCATTCAGAGCTGACTGTATAAGGACGCTCAAGGTCGCTCTGCGAGCTGTGTAGAGGTCTATGCTCGGGGTTTCCCTGCGTGGTAAACTTAGAAATGAGGATATCTGCAGTAGAACCAGAGTGACCGACATAGCCCAACGGATTAGTAAGCTTAAGTGGCAATGGGCCGGCCATATAGCTTGATGAACCGACAGCGGATTAAAAAAACGGTTCTCGAGTAGCAGCCTCGTACCGGTAGGCGACGCCCCCACTAAATGGAGTGACGACCTGGTAAGCCATGCAGGAAGTCGATGGATTCAAATAGCTCAGGACCGTGCTTTGTGGCATTCCTTGAGGCAGTCTTATGTTCAGCAGTGGACTTGTGAAGAGCTGCAATGATGAATGATGATGATGATGTCGGTCACTCTGGTTCTACTGCCGATATCCTCATTTCTTAGTTTATCACGCAGAGAAACTCCGAGTATAGCCCTCTCTATAGCATGCTGAGTGACCTTGAGCTTCCTCATACGATCTGCAGTGTAGGACCACGTTTCAAATCCATAAGGTATCACTGGTAACACACACTACTGGTGGTACAATCTCGTTTACAAGTTTTGAGGTATACCTGACGAGAATATGTGTCATAACTTTCCTAATGCTGTCCAGCCTAATTGAATCCGACGATTGACCTCTCGGTCGATGTTTGACTTACCTTGTCGGACTATTTGTCCCAGGTAAACATACTCGTCAACATACTCGATATTAGTGCTCCCAATAACAACTTGCATACGAGAGACATTCCTAATATCATTAGTAAAATATTACCTTAAATCATCAAAAAAAATTGAAGAGGCGCTAATGCCGAGCGATAAGACCGAACTAGTTTGATACTCCCGTCACCCGCACATTGGGCCGCTTGCTGACTAGGCGCGTAGTGGGGCCATGATGCGCGGATAGGAACGTTTGAAAACTACGCGCACTATCTCGCTCATGTCCATCGCGCTAGGCGCCCGCCTTAGTCACCACACTATGGACGCAATGGCGGTTTTATGTATTTGATACTTCGCGCCCGTCATCGCAACCGCGCTAGGCTAGCATTGTGGACCAGGGCATGGACGTACATATTATGATCTTTGATTTTTCCACATTCATCTTAAGACCTATCCGTTGGGAAGCACTATTGAGGTCATTGAGTTTGTTCTTCGAAATAATTACATTAAACTTTTTTCTATATCGACACCCCCGAAAAAAATCTGATAACGTGCTATTATGGAGTTATAACTGTTATGTCAGATGTTGTATAGGTTGAAATACACTTTAGTAATATTTTCAGCATTTTTATAGTTATATTTAAGAAGATATAATAAGTAACAGTTTTATTGTATGAAAATTCACTTGCTTGATAATGACAATATTATATCACAAACAATAGTAAACCATTTTTTGTGAAATTTAAGTTTTAAAATTACTGATTTTTTTCTCGGGGGCGTCGATATTTTTCCAGTTTTTTGAGTGGATTTTTTGCACTTTTTCTCTTCTTCTCTCTAATTTATTTAGGATAATCTACTTAATTAAAAATTATCATTAAAATAGATTCTCAATTTATGAAGATATCGCGTAACGTACGTACAAAAAAGGGAAAAGGACATAAGAGTCGAATTAAGGAATCGCCGCCTTTTTTTTGCTGTCGCCTAAAATTTTTGCTTCATAAATATGTTTAATGTGACTGTCGAAATAAATGTTAGGCACAAGCTTGATACTACCCTACTGTATTATACCGCTAAAGAATAAATGCGTAGGCTCGCATTCTAATTGTAAGAAGCAAGAAAGAAAAATGCCACTTTCACATAGAATACCAGTGTGAAAAATAAACAATATGCTGTTTTGTCAACGGTTTTTAAAGAAAATATTAAGGCCTTACTATTTACTGTAATATACTATCCGAAATTAAAGTAGTTAAACTTTTTTATGCTTACTCGTATTAACGTATATTAATTTTTCAAACTATTATATATATATGATATTTTAAATGTCTCTATATTGAATTTAACTATTATTTATTAATAATAATAATAATGAGCCGTCATAATTACAACCTATAAAAGTCCACTGAACTGAACATAGGTCTTCCCCATTAATTAACAAATAGGCTCGATTTTTACTATAGTTAGCTATAGTTAGCCACGCTTAGCAGGCGGGTTGGCAACCACAGCCTTTATTATTTTCAACTGTTGTCAGGAAGATGATGTTGCCCATCTCCTGTTTGTTTTCCTCTATCACCTCTTAGGACACAAACGGAACGAATGAGGTGGCGGATTCTCTTTCCGCGGAGAGAATCCGCCACGGTTTCTCTTTCGCTGCCATAACATGGCGAACATTTGTCTGCTTTAGATCATGAGTGTACGTGGGTAGAACCACGTTCACTGCGAATAGAATTTCATTTGCAATAAAAGTTATCTTAAGGATTTTATCGAGTTTTATATTAATTTCTCCCCCAAGGAAAGCCACAAAGCACGGTCCCGAGCCACCTGTATCCATTGACTTCCTGCATGTTTTACCAGGTCGTCACTCCATCAAGTGGGGTAAGCCCTACACTTCGCCTGCGGTTACGAGGCTGCCAATTGAGAACCTTTCTTTCCCATCGGTTGTCGGTCCTTCGAGCTATATGGCTGACCCATTGCCATTTCATCATACTTTCATTCATTGGGCTTTGTCGGTTACTCTGGTTCTACTGCGTATATCCTCGTTTTTAAGTCTATCACGAAGAGAAAAGTTGAGCATAGCCCTCTTCATAGTACGCTGAGCGACTTTGAGCATCCTCACACGGCCAGCAGTGAAGTGAATGGTAGTTGTCAGTGCTGGTAATTACCATTAAAATAGGCAAATTATAAACACTGCTACTGTTTTAGAATGATATGTTCTCTTATAATTGCTAATACATAGCAATTTGTAGATGTAAGGTTTTACATGGTGCTAGAATTATCTTAACAGTGGTAGAGCCAAGTGGCAGCTTTTGATGTCGCACGGATGGGCCGGCTCGAACCGGGGTGGTACCACGACCTCACAGAAAACCAGCGTGAAGTAGAGGTTTACCTCTGCGTTTCGCTTGGTGAGTGCAGTTGGCCGGAGGCCCTCTTTACTGGAAATGAGGCATTCCATCTTAGTCCTCACGGGTGACAACGCATCTACATATTGATTTGTAATAGAGGATAGATGTAGATGTCTATGGGCCACAGCAACCACTTACCATCAGGTTGACTGTGTGCTCGTTTGTCACCTTTATCCTATAAAAAAAGTATTATTGTAATCCACATTGAATAAAAGTAATTATATTCTATTCTATTTTAATCATAGGCATTGCATCAATCATTGTTCTTTGCTAGCCCATTGGTGATCGCCACTATAGGTATTTCGGGCGTAAGCGAGATGGTAACTGCCACTTGTCTCAAGCTAATGACTCGAAGTTTATTATCTTTATTAATTCTTCTGTCCGTGTGACTGAACTCTTCCTTAACGGCTGGACCGACTTAGATGAACTTTTGTGTGTGTGTGATTAAGTTGATTCGAGAATGTTTTACTGTTGGAGATCCATATAAATAAATGAATGAATAAATGAATGTAAAGAGTAAATAATAATAGTAAATATTTATTCCAAGACAATTTATATTTCTTATAGATTCATCAAAAGATACGTCCAATATAAAAAATGTAGATATTTGTAGACATATGATATTAATGCGATTCTGAAAAACTTATTTATTCACGTGTTTCTGTAGCATATTATATATACATCCCAATTTCCCCATCATCAATCATCTAGGTCCAATAGTCTTTGGGAATTCAAAAAAATTCTTCGACAAACTGACATAGCGATATAGACACCGAAGTGGTTAAAAGTGATCGAATTTTGATAAATTTGGCACGGAAAAGCATTTAATGATGTTTCTTAATTGAATACTACGCGAGCGAAGCCACGGGTAAAAAGCTAGTATTGAGTAAAAATATTATATTCTGTTCTATATATAAGGCACTTTATTAGGTAATTCCATTTTAATTAATTCCGAACTAATGATCTAATCGAAAAGTCTAAAAATATATTAATTTTTAATATTATTATTTTATCTTAGTAAAGAACTCACCTTTAGTGTAATCGAATACAAAGTTTTTCTTTTAAATCTTTATTAAAAACAACGAAATTTTTTAATGAATTTTCTTGTTAAAATTCTCTACCTTAGAATTAATTTTTTTTATTTTAAATACTGGATGTAAGATATATAATAAGCTTGATAAGATGTTTCAATTTTACAAATATATTATTGAATCCTACTACTATAATAATTGATGGCATGCCATGGCTTTTCGAAGATTCTCCACTAAGGTCTTTCTTATAAAACTAACAGTCCGCCCGATGTGAAATGGCTACTTCAGCCCATGCACACCTACAATCCGATTTTGCAATTCCCCTGGTGTTGCAGTTGTTCATGGGTGGCAGTAGTCACTTACCATCAGGTGAGCCACGTGCTCGTTTGCCCCTTTCCTATAAAAAAAGAAGAAAAAAATATATTTCAATATGTATATGTAAGAGAAGGGGTTGGTCATGCTGAATAAGAAGTCAGGATTACAACATAATATTTATTTAATTTTATTTATTATAAATCGCACCATGGCACTTTACAATTACTTAGGGGCCACCGAACATCGTTATGTTTTAAATAATTTGAGGTGCGTCAACTTTTAAGTATAACTTTTCGATACGATCTATGCAGAACGAGCTTACAGTATTTTGAAGTATTGCAGTAGTATAGCTTGGGTTCGGTTTGGATCTAACTGTAAAGAAGGTTGCGCCCAGCCATCATCTTTACTGAAATACTTATCTTATCTGAAAACACTCTTTCTTCTCTTTTCACATTTTCTTTTTTCTACTCGAAGTCGAGTACCTCGTCCATCAAATAGTCTTAATGTCAGTATTTCCCAGCATAGTACTGGTTTGTTCCAGTGATCCTTTACCCTTAAGACTAAAACTTCTCTTGTATGCTCTCTCAGAACATATTAAAAATGCTCTGAATAAGCAATGTTTTAAATTATTCGCAATAAGTTTACATATTATTTTTTTAAGTATTTATGTATGGACGTAACTATGTATGTATTTATATGTGGATATGTTTATATGTATATGTTATGTATACCTATTTATTAATTTTGTCTTTAGTCTTCGTTAAAATGTGCAGACTTACTGACTACGCACACATTTCTTATTGTTCCATGGTTGTATGTAAGATCCAAGGTGATCACAATAAATAATAAATAAATAACTTAATCTCTTAGCTTCTCATAGATAACGCTATAAACGGCCTCCGTTTATGCCATACGTAAAATTTCCAAACTGGTTATCGGAAACAGCGTCAAAGTTGAGACTTTTCTGTTACTGCAATAGTTAACACGTCTTTTTTTTTACGTGGGGAAATACCTATGCATACCTGCTTCGCGGGTACAAGGACGGGTTATGTTGGACTGGCACCGACTTAAACCCCATGGTGTTCCACCTTCACCGCATAATGTCAAGGCCACGGGAACGTTTTCGCACACATCCGTGACCCCACCAGCACTGGTCGCTCTATGGCAGCCCCTTCTTGGCGGAGCGATTCTCCCGATTCTTCTTCTCAGGCAAGGCGCCTCAGGAACACAAGACACGCCTTCCTCCACAGCCTCCTACTCCAACTGCGTAACAAAGTCCGATACGCGGAGGCCATGGGGCCAGGAAAATCGAGAGCTCAATACCGACATTCTTCTCCCCACGCGGCCCCACCACCAACACATTAACGGTGCTGCCCCATCAGAGTCGCGGAGGATAGGGCGAGTGGCGCATCGCCATACCAACACTTCTCTTCCCCCCCGCCACCATCTCGGCTGCAGCGGTTTGGGAAGGGGGCGATAACACGTCTGTCAAGCATGGCAATTATGGGAAATCTTTCAAAGTGAAAAGTACATGTTCATCAACTCAACCATTACTGAATGGATCGGTTTGACCCGATTAGAAAACCATCATTCTTGTAACCGAATCATATTTAAGCTATTAAATTCCAATTTCCTCTAGTCACATTTGGCTCGGAATTTTCCCGATACAACAAAATCTATGTAATTTCCGGCTTAGAAGGAGGAAATTTCTTAAATTTTATTTTGGTTTTATATGTTTTTTTTTGTTTCTAAGTTACAAGATTTCTTAGTAGATTTATGACAACTGGCGTTTATGACAATTACGTATACGCTTGACAACTCTTAGAATCAAGCGTTTATAAAAATTCATTAAAATGTAGACGAGAAATTAATTAGTTAAGTTAAATGTGTAAAATCGAAATGGTAATGACTTTACCGTTAACTTTACAGACTATCAAAGTCCATAGCTAACTATAGATATAACCAAATATTTATTTATAAGAGGGATACTGTCCTTGTTGCCACACTTGGCAGGTAGTTTTGTTATATTTAATTTAAAATTGGATAGACGCTGCTGCTCATCTGGTTTCTATCCCTCTGTCGCCTCCTACAACATCCACGGGAAGGCACGGGGTACTGAATATTCTTGGTTTGAGGAGCACTTAATCAATACCATGGCACTACGACCAATAATTCATTTTTCAAGCATAACGATAAAGGCAAGTCGGCCATACAATGGGAGAAGTACATGTTCAACTGTAGACTTTTGTATTCTGTTGAAGAAAAAAAAGAAAAAACAATTTGTGTTTAAAAGTGATGCGTTTGAAATTGCCTAAAAATATTTAAAAACAAATTACCTAAAAAGGATTGTTTACAAAAAGTAACAGTGTGGAAATTGATATTATACCCTCGTCAGAGGTGGTGTAACGTTTACCGGAAAAAAAAAAACACAAGTTAATGAGATATAGCTGACAGTTAAAAAGAAATCTTTTAAAATTTGCATTGTGTTTACGTCGTACCGTTTTTAAGGTAAACTGTGTCGATATTGAACAGGTGTCGCTTGTGGAGGCTAGTTTGCTCGGGCCTACAATACATTTATGTATGAATTTATTTTTTGGATTAATTTTTATTACAAAATTTGAATTTTCTTTGGAATCCTTTTTAGCTTTTGCGTTTTTATTATTGTGTGTCTTATAGAGCTATTTTAGACCACACTGTCTTCTGTCAAATTGTTTAACTAATAACTGGAATTATTTTACATCATATACTACATTAGTAAGCTGTAGGGGCAATAAGCCGGCCATATAGCTCGAAGACCGTGAGTAATAAAGGTTCTCGAGTAACAGCCTCGTACCAGTAGGCGAAGTGTAGGGCGGTCCCCCACTAGATGGAGTAAAGACCTGGTAAGACATGCAGGAAGTCGATGGTTGCAGGTGGCTCAGGACCGTGCTTTTTGACATTCCTTGGAGGAGGCCTATGTTCAGCAGTGGACTTGTAAAGATCTGTAATGGTGATTATGTATTTTGTACAAAGTGTGGGGCTGCCCCCCACTAGGTGAAGTGAGGACCTGATGAAACATGCAGAGAGTCTCAATCCAATGAAGATAATGTTACATTAAAAAGTACACCCGCATCCGGTCCTTCTGCTAATTAACAAAGAAGTATCTGGCCATTGATAACTTGTGGTATATTTATTGAAAAATGGGTAACATAATTCAGACTGGTAATAGGGCACCAATACGATGGTTATCTAATATCTACCACTACACGGAATTATTGTTATTTACACATTAGAGCCACAATTCATCCTTAATATTACGGCTCAGCGTGAATGCGTCGGCTCATCCGAGGAACGACCACGTTTGCACAGAATATAAGCGAGAAATATCAGCAAAACTATTTACGTGGCAGAGTCATGTTGAAACTATATTAATAGTAGGTATAGTTGTAGCATGAATGGCTCGTACAGTTGTAGCACCAATGGGTCAGCTTGACCGGGGAAGGACCACGCTCTCACAGAACACCAAAGTAAAAATCAGCTTAACTCTGCTGTGTTTCGTATGGTGAGTGTAGAGAACTGGAAACCCTTTATACTGGAATGGAAGCATTACATCTTAGTCCTCACGGGTGACAACCCATCTGCATTTTGATTCGTAATTGAGATTATAATATGTAGATGTCTATGGGCCACTGCAACCACTTACCATCAGGTGGACTGTGTGCTCGTTTGTCACCCTTATCCTATAAAAAATGTATTAAAAAAAAGATATATTTAAAAACTATGTCGTCGTTTGTCACACTTACTAACTAAAATGTTTTTTATAACTGCGTTAAGTGAAACTAGTTTTACAGATTTTATCAATTTATTTTATATTCCCGACATTTCGACAATTTTACAGCACCCAAAAATTAATATTATTATTTTTTATATTATTATTATTATTAAGAAAACAAAAGGGAGACAGAATCTGAAAATTTATCAATAACTTGAATTATTGGTTTATTACTAGAATATACTTCTTAGATATTCCATAAGATTGCGTGTTTAAGCTTGCATGAGATTTTAAGCGTAAGTAAATAATTCTTGATGATTTATTTCAATTTATTTATTCCTCTCTCACCTTTCAAAGTTTCCATCTTAACACTCGACGGGTCTCCACCCTATTGTTATCGTCAATCTAAGCGTTTGAACTAAACCGTTTGCCTCGTCTATCGTACAGCAATGGATTTTAATAATTTGTCAGCGTCTGTTTTTCCGTCCGCTTAAAATGTGATGGGCCAAGGCCGAAATAATGAATAGGCTTTTATTACGCTAAGAAAGTGTGATTTACCTACAAATGCTTCTACACCAATCTACCAGGTAGAATTGTAATCCAGCACTGGCTCACAATAATTAAAAAAATGATCAGATGTATTTTTAGTAAAGAAAACATTACTTAGTTCATTTTTTAAACATGCATAATTAATTGTACATAGAATAGATAATGCAATTGGATGGAATAAGTACATTGCGGGCCCTGAAACTTGAATAGTGGAATTTAGCAGGGCGACCAGCTGCTCAATTTAAAATTAAAATTAAAAAGATTTTAGGGACAGACAGGAGGCACTTGAAATGGATCGCTTCGTTGCTGATCATTCCAACATTTTTTCTTCTAGTTAGCTAGTTTGATGGGTGGCGATAATAAGACCATCGTGAAGGCATGAAATCTAATGTATTATCTTCTAAAATGGTAAAGATTATATGGAAAATTCTAAATGTATCACTATCGAAACATTTTATATAACGAGAATCTATTAACCACAAGATCTTTTTTTAAGTTGATTACTTAGCAACTCTTCGATACACTAAGGCCGATCGATATTCACAGGCTAAACACAAATTTCACAGTGGCAAATTTGTGTTATAAGATTGTCTGGATTTATATTTTTATTGTGGAGTTTGAGATTGTCTTTTCATACCGGCCTAACTCTTAACCCCAGCTCTTAAATTTGTTAATAACTTTATTTATTTTTTAGAATTTTGACGTTGATCTTTCTGTTTTATAAAAAAAATTAATTCTATTCTATTTTGTTTTATTTGGACAAAAAAAATATAAATTTATTTAACACAAGACAATTAATTTATACTAGGAGTACTTAACGTGTAAATCACACAAATGTCCACAAAATAGTCGTAAAGTTATATGCGCAATATTTTTTTGTGAAAGTGTAGGACATTATGCTAATTACGATATTGACTATATTTTAATTATTATATTTACATACCAAATTCTTAATGAATGCCATCTTTTTTTTATAGGATAGGGTGACAAACTAGCACACAGTCCACCTGATGGTAAGTGGTTACTGTGACCCATAGACATCTACATCTATCCTCAATAAAGACAGATGCAGATGCGTTGTCACCCGTGAGGACTAAGATGGAATGCCTCTTTGCCAGTAAAAAGGGTCTCCGGTTCTCTACATTCACCATACGAAACACAGCAGCATTAAGCTGCTACTTAGCGCTGGTATTCTGTGAGAGCGTGGTCCTTCCCCGGTCGAGCCGACCCATTCGCGCTACAACTATACTACTAATATAGCTGCAGCATGGCTCTACCACGTAAAATATTCGGTGTAACATTGATTGAACTGAGCTGATCTTAAGTTACGTTATATCTTACCGAAAAATCTAAAACGGCCTGACTGTTTGTTATCAGTTAAATCTGTACGGATCCCAGTTAAATACAGACGTGGGCAGAAAAGGCAGTTTTTTTTAAAATTTATACAATAAATAAGACGGCTGCTTTCCTTGGCATACAGCCAAGTGTCACTGGAACGCTATTTTATTAAAATTAGGTTGCCGAGTTTATTTTACGAGACCTTCCATTAGATCCGAGTTAATTTAGGTTAAGAGAAGTGCGTTTATAAAAAAAAAGAAATTCCATGTTTATATTTTTAAGATGAAATATTTATCACAAAATCTCACTTTATATGAAACAAATTCTAAAAACACGACAAAATTTATTTAATTTATTCAGTTTTTTGATAAATAGATTTATAAAACAAACTTTTGATAGGATTCCCCCAAAAAGTGCCTTTTAAAGCCAAAATAGTGATAGGGTGCCAATTATGATGAGGATAAATGTGATAAGTGTCTAGAATATCAAACGAAGTGCTCGTTTGTAGCCGTTTCTTCCATTAAAAAAAGATCACACTTAATTACAACTTGTATTATTTTATCAATCAAGAAAATTTTTTGCCGTGTAGTGGCGTTGTATGAGATTAAACTACTCCATATGTGCCAGATATATATGGGGTGGTGGATATTTCTATAGATAACAACTGAAAATAATAAATTGTGGTTAATAAACTGCCTTTACCGTGTAGTGGCGGTGTAAGAATATCCACTACCCCATATCATCCCGTGGGTGTCGTAAGAGGCAACAGAAGAAAACCAATCAGGAATGGGCAGCAGCGTCTTTCTAATAACGACTAACAATAAAAATACTGCGATTACCAACCCGCTTGCCAAGAGTGGTATTTTTATGGCAAATCTCATAGAGGGGATCTCTATGAGTATTATACGTGGTAGAGCCATGCTGCAGCTATGTTAGTAGTATAGTTGTAGCACGAATGGGTCCGCTCGACCGGGGAAAGACCACGCTCTCACAGAATACCAGCGTCAAATAGCAGCTTAACAATGCTCGGTTTCGTATGGTGAGTGTAGAGAACCGGAGACCCTTTTTACTGGAAACGAGGCATTCCATCTTAGTCCTCACGGGTGACAACGCATCTGCATTTTGATCCGCAAACGAGGATAAATGTAGATGTCTATGGGCCACAGCAACCACTTACCATCAGGAGGACTGTGTGCTCGTTTGTCACCCTATACTATATAAAAAATGAGGTGTTCTATAGGGGAAGCCTAAGTTTAGCTGTCGCCTTTAGTAGGCTGTAACGATTAGCGGATAAGTTGCCGGCCAAACGTGGCAACTATAAAAAACATATCCTAAGAGTATTTGAAGACGATGACAAAAGTTAGAAGTTTTTTGAAGTTCGTTGATTGCGTCGTGTTCACATCACGTCGGAGTCACCTGTTTGGCCGTGGAATGAAAACTGAAGATCTCCGGATTCCGAATTCTATTATATGGCGTTAACTTCAAAACTTTGATAGCGCGGTTTGGGCTTCGGTGCGTTTTGCTTACGGCACCATGAAAGCGCCGCCACACCCTTGAGGATATTTATAAGGATTCCTTTATTCAGTTGTGGGCTTTGATATCTTTGTTTTTTGTTTGTATGAGCTGTATTTAGTGAATGATGAATTTTTGGAAATCCAATTTATTTAAAAACCTGTGGATAATAATGATAAAATAAAGTAATTAATGTGCTTTGTGACATGGCTTGAGGAGATGTAATGATGATGATGTGGTAAAACATCGAACATCGTAATTTTTATTTTGATCAAAATCCATTTCGTCAATTTCCTTTAAAAAATCTGTAACTGTAATATAAGAATGCGTTTACTCTTGTATTTTATTCTACCTTATCTCAATACGCTACTCTGTATAGGACGAACTTTTATTTCTTTTGAAACGGTTCTTTTTACTTGTATATGTTGGCAGTCACGCATCAAAAATATTTCTTTTTAAAACCAAATCTAAGCATTCTCCGCCTTACCGATGTCGCTTTTCATGCAGTGAAACGGAAGACTAGGGATAGGAGGAGCTACAAATGATGTTTTCTTTCAAAAAATTCTGGGTTTACATTTGAAAATGGGAATTTATTTCATTCCAATTTTCCTATCTTGATATTACGCCATTTATTTGGGTAACATTCAGTCAATAATCCCATTTAAATATTATTTGCGTAGAAATGGATAAGTTCAACTGCAGCCTGGCAAAGTTCAAAGAAGCGGCGCAAAGGATTTGTGAGAAAATTTTGTATTAAAAAACTATAATTATAACTTTTATTTTATATGTAAATAATAGTAGCCATCAGTTTTTTTTGTATAGCATTGTCTTGGTCTTGAATTGCTATGCACCATAGCATGTAATTCTTTTTGTAATAAATAAATAATGACTCAAAAATATGAAGGAAAAGTATACGCAATAAATTAATCAACAGAAACGTTTTCAAGTTATTAATTCACATATTTTTCTTCTCCAAGCTCACTGCTGGAAATATTATGCCTTTCTATAAAATACGCCAATTATTCATAGAGAAAGTACATTTTTATTTGATTAAGTATCAAAATGCAGGTTCTTTGTCACCACTGAAGATAAAAATGGAATATCTCGTTACCAGTAAAATGTGTTTCCAGTTCTTGACTCTCACAAAACGAAGGCTGGCAACGCACCTGCAATTTCCTTGGTGTTGTAGTTGTTCATGGGTGAGCCGCATGCTCGTGTGCCCAATCTTCTATAAAAACAATACTAGATGTAGAAGTCCTTAGTAAATGTGCTGGTTATATCGCCATCTTTCAATAGCTATATGCTGTTCTGGTATTTATTATTGAACTCTCTCAAGATACTCACGGGAAAAAATTGGGTGATGGTCGCCTCATATTTACAAGGACATTTTTAGATACTTTGCGGCACCTTTGACCTTGGAATCAATAAACCGCCCAAAGTGGAGTTTCCAAGATGTTGCAACCCCCAACAACTTTAGGTCATTATATTTTCATAACTTAGCAACTAACGTACCTATACAGAATCTACTACCTCATCCCTTGGAAAACTTTCTTGTTTCGGCGTGGGAAGTTTTGTTTGAGTATGCCACATTTCCTTCCGGGTTTGCACAAACATGTTTATGTTCATTACGCACTTTGGGAACGTGTATTACCTGAATACAAGCAGCAGGTATACAAAAGTCACGTAATTTAAAATATAAAGCCTTTTTCCATATAAGAACGAGCAAAAGGATATTATATTTTGTACTCCAGGAAACTTTAAATTAAATTATTCAATTAATGCCTAAATCTTGTTGAATTTAATTTTTGGCGATCTTTACATATTAGATTCCGGTGTGTGTGTTTGTAATTCTTCTCCTAAACGGCTTGACCGATTTTAATGAAATTTGGTCATCTGAATGGTTTTTTTTACAGTTTTGCCCGGTAGATGGCACTATTGTCAAGTTCCAGAAATCACCAGTGCGAACGGTCGATTTGCTAATGTTCTTATATTTTTGATCCTTCAAAAGAAGAGGAGATTTTCAACTCGACTAAATTTTTTTGCATGTTTGCATATGTTACGCGATAAAGTGATTTTGATGATTCCTTTTTCAATAAATAGTGTATACAGATATACCTCAGGTATGGTTCAGCGTAGAAAGAAATCAACCCGCTGGAAAAGTAGGGAACGAAATTTCTAATGTAACTATTTTGTGATATTTCTTGGTTCGCTCAAAAATGTCAAAAAGTTAATCTTTTGATATGAAGTAAAAGCTGACTACAAAGAACCAAAAATAATAAAAAAATTGCACATCAAGTAGCTCGAAGTTGGGGATTTCAATTCGTCTGAACACTCCACTTTAATATGTCTTACCAATGACTTCATGGATATTGTTGGAAATTATTTTATTATTTTTATATCTTCCAAGTCGGCAACTTTACAAGGCGCAGGTTCGGTCTCACATGGAATACTGTTCCCATCTCTGGGCTGGGCCTCCCCAGTGCCAGCTCCTTCCACTTGACCGCATCCGTCACACACATAGTCACACGCGCGCATGCGCAGCGCAGAGCGGCTCGAATCGTCGACGACCAAGTCCTTTCCGATAGGCTCAATTCAGTGGCGCTGCGAAGAGATGTTGCATCTCTTTACGTATTTTATCGCATCTACCACGTGGAGTGCTCTGAGGAATCGTTCAGATTAATTCAAGACGCTCAATCTCACCATCCCACATCGTGACAAAACTCGCGATACCATCCATACTATCTGGATGATTGACGGTCCACTACTGTGCGATTTAGAAAATGTTTTCTTTATCGCACAACTTCCTTGTGGAATCGATTACCACCAGCAATTTTTCCGGACCGATACGACTTAGGGACCTTCAATAAAAGAGCCTACTTCTTTTTAAAAGGCTGGCAACGCATCTCATCAGGTGATCCGCATGCTTGTATTCTTATATTCCTCTTCTATAAAAAAGTCGGCTCCTATATTTTGATAAAAGTTTTTTTTTGTTTTAGAAAAGCATCATTCCATAAACACAACTGTTCTAAGTTTAATTATACTCAACTGATTATTAGCAATTAAAATTATATTAGTTATCGACTCCACCTTCTAAAGTGAGAGGTAGAAATGGGATAAAATCTTACACCTTGGTATCTCTTGTTTATCCTTTTAAAAAACAACTAACATAACTAACAACACAACAACAACACACACGCGCACACACGCACACGCACACGCATACACGCATACGCACATGCACACGCACTTGCAGACCCACTCGCATACGCAAACGCACATACACACGCACACGCACATGCACACGCACACGCACACTCACACGCACATTCACACGCAAACGCACACGTATACGCACACGCACACGCAAACGCACACACACTCATACACTCACGCTATCTCTCTCTCTCTCTCACACACACACACACAAACAGACACGCGCGAGCATGCACGCACGCACGCATATACACACAACACTACAAAACAACACATTACGTTAAATAGCAGTAACCATCACCACTATTAATTAAGAAATAATGAATAATTTTATGTACTTACCGAATATAGACCTAGAACTAAGATCAAGGGAAGGCACTGTTTTTTCAAGATACAGGTGATTGATAACCTAGTTCAGGAGGCAGAGCTCCTTTGCATTAAGACAGATTTGGTTGTTGTTAAACGTTATTTTATTTATTTATATTTTAATTTAGTAGTTCTATTTACGAACCTTTTTTATTTAATTTTATATTTCATTTGAAGTCTAGTGTACCTAGTTAAGTATCAGGATCGGTGGAGAAGGTTTTTAAAAACAACAAATATGTCTCGACTTTTATTAACTATTTCATTTCTAATATATAGTGAATGCAAACTAAAAAATTTAAACGAATATATACAAGTAATCTTATATCAAAAGCTTAGTCAGGACAACTTGTCATTAACATGTTGTTATGATATTACGGTTACTTACAGACTGCATAACTACCTTATTATAACATAATGTCAGATGCAGACACGCACTTTCATGTGTACTTAATTTTAATAGTACTTCTTTGTTTTCAGTTTGCTCCATCTTTGGATTGACATCAGAACGAGTAACTGGTCATGACGACAATTTAAAAATACAAGATAAAAGCGTTTTTGATTTAAGCCAGTCACTCAATAACGAAGCAATTGACAAACCAAATTTAACAATGGAAACTATAAGGACCAAATTAAATAATCATAGTGTAGTATATAGAAATTACATAAGCTACGATGAAACTGCTACAGAACTGAAAAATAATTTTACAAATAATGTTAATAGATATGATGAAATTTACACTGCCGATGAAGACCTTTTACAAAGTAATTTTCATATACGTAAATCATTACAAAGTATATTAGATAATTCAAAAAGAATTTCCCAAAGAGATGAACGTCTGAGCATTTTTCGTGAAATTCTGAGACCAAGAAGAAGATTCAAAAGAGAAGAGGATTCAGAACGATGTGAAACTTTCTATTATCATAAGGGAAAAACTCAAATTAGTCACCCGTACTCTAAAAACGACACAAACAAATTGTACTATGGTGATATAGACTGCACTACAATTATTGAAGGTTAGTAAAACGTTGTAAGCTTTTGTTTTGATTTCAATAGCACACTATTTAATATTATGTCCTTATTTTGAAAGTTTTATTAAATTGTTTATTAATACATATCTATAATATAATAATCGAACACCATATTCTTATGATAAGAAGACTGGTTATTTTCTCGCTCAAATGCTACTTAAAACTATTTAGTATGGAAACGGAGCAAGCGTTCTTGGCACTATACCACGGGACGTACGATAATTAAAGTTATTAGTTTTTTTTTACTTATTATTTTAAAAATATACAATATTTTAATGTTATGAAAATATTTAAAAAAAATACATATTCATTTCCTATTTTGAGCGTAAATTTTTTTTATATTTTTTTTAAGTCTCATACTGATGATAATAATAAGTTAGAAATATATATTTAAAAATCTGATAACACAAAATTCAACAATTATTTTATTTACAGGTCCAGAAGGAAGTATAATCAAACTAACATTTGTTGACATTTTTCATATAGAGGATCATCCTGAGTGTATTTATGACTTTTTAGAGGCATGTTCTTTCTTATTATTTTATTAAACAAATATTTTGTTATATTATTAATAAATTTTGCTTCAATTTAATAACCGTGCTTCATTTATGCTTTGTACACTTATAGATACGCGACGGTGAAAAGGGATATGCAAATAAATTGGGAAAGTTTTGCGGGCAAAATTTTCCTCCTCAAATTACTACGACAGGGCCATTTGCATGGCTAAAGTTTCATTCTGATGCAACAATAGAATACGAAGGATTTCACATCAATGTGGATATTATACAGTCTCCTAGTAACAGCCGTAAGTTGTACATATAAAATCTTCCTATTTCTCTGAGTATTTAGTTGTGGGGAGATTCATAGCACCCCAAGTAGATAGTAGCACCCCGCCATCTCCTATATTAAAATTATGATGTTTTTCAATTTAAATATTAATATTCTTCGGAAGGATTCGACGTACCATGTAGTGGCGGTGGAAAAATATCCACTACCCCATATCATCCCACGGGTGTCGTAAGAGGTAGCGGAGGGAATCAATTCATGAGTATTAAATAAAACTAGTTTTTACAGATTCTATCGCGTATATTAATTTTTATTTTATATTCCCGACGTTTCAAGCACTTTACAGCACCCAAAGTCACGGTTAGACTGAGGTGTTTGACGTTCCAAAGTCATATTTAACCCGTGCTACCTCCAGATTAAAATTATGATTATCTACGCTATCTTATATTATCTTGAAGTCTTGCAGTTGCATGCTTGGGTTGGGATTTCATTTTATTAACAATAGGATTCCATGCAGATGTACGTATATGTATGCACAGTAGCACCTAGCCATTATCTTTATTGAAATTAGGATGTTTTTTTTTGGAATAGCCTCGCGTATAATTCTTGGATGGAATCAGTGTTCTAAAGCGAGGATTTGCGGTCTATCAATTCTGATGTAGTGAAGAAGGCGATCCTGCACGTGTTCATAGATTGCACACTTCCCGGAGCGTCTATTGTTGACATCAGCTATGTGTTCTTTAACGCGGGTTTTTATAGGTATTTTAGTTTGTCATGTGTAAAAGAGACCACATTCACAATCTAGCATATACACACCTGCATCTTGCAGAAGGACATTATTACACTTGATGGTAAAGACTGACTAGTCTTCTTCGGCGGCTTGAAGTATCTTTTATCGGACTAGCTTAATATGTTGAAACTCGGCAGCGAGCGTTTACTGTCACAGACCCTTTCCCTCGTGCAATATGAAGCAAAGATTTTCCACGGTTGCTAACTGTGAAGGATGGTGGTGACAATCACCGTTTAAATATCTATTTGTATGGGTCTTTTATCTATGTATAGTGTGGCTCAAGGTTTTATCGGAATTCCGAATTACTAACACATCTAGAGAAGCTAAAGAACTGTTTGGCTCTAACTCTATTGTGAACTGAATTTTAGAATTTATGGAGTTAAGATTGTCTAAAAATGCAGTTACTATAATTTAAAATTAAAAATTTTGTACAGCCGACTTCAATATAAGTTATTTAAGAATAACTTAAAAACTATTGGTCTGACCTTGATCAAATTCATATGGGACCACACGAGAAGTACCAGCTTTCAAATAAAAAAAGAATAATCGAAATCGGTTCACCCAGAAAAAAGTTCTGAAGTAACACACATAAAAAAAGAAAAAAAAACTTTTTTCTTTTTTTATGTGTGTTGAGTACCGGCTCCTTTTTGGAAGTCGGCAGAAAAGTAGAATTGTGAAAGTGTCATCTACGTATCGCTTGTAGGATGTTGGCTTTATTTCATAGAATAAGGTTGACAAACGAGCACACAAAACACCTTATGGTAAGTAGGTGTAGTGGCCTATTGACTTCTACGCCTATCCTCGATTAAGGATCAAGATGCATATGCGTTGTCACCCTTGAAAACTAAGATGAAATACCTCGTTTCCAGTAAAAAGGGTCTCTGTTTCTCTCCGGGTCACTCTCCATACGATAAATAACAGCATTCATTAACAGTGAGAGCGTGATCCTGCCCCGGTCAAATCGACCCATTCATGCTTCAACCATAATGTAGCTGCAGCATGACTCAATCACGTATTAATGAAAATTTTGTTTTCCAGACAAAATACCAGCTAGTTGCTATATAAAACTAAGCGGTATTCAAGGTATAATCGATTCCAAAGAAATTAACGATGATTGTAAAAGAGGAAGCGAGGGCCATACCCTAGATGTTTTATGGAGGATAGAAACCGCTGCAAACACGATGGTATTTTAATTCTATTGATATTGTTGTGATTAACGTATTTATAAGATGTAAAGTTTATAGGCTAAGATATGCGTATAATACTCGTATTTTGTAAACGCATAGGGTTATACGTTTATCTTTGCTAATATTATTTTACATATTTAATGTAATGGATTTTCGCTAAGTAACGACTTATTTTATTAGTTGCTATCGACCCGCCACGGCTTTGACTGAATAGGATTACTATTTATGTGAAGTTATTTAGATTTAAAATAATCACATACCATTAATTTTGTCATGGTTTCGTTTGTAAAAAAACAATTCTTCAAGTGTTTCGCATTAAATGTAGCCTATATCCTGTCTTACATGACTCTTTATCTGCACGTAAAATGTCATCACATTTGGAAATGAGTAAACGGCTATTTTAAAAACTTTCTGACATATCCCATCGTTACCTCTTACGATACCTACGGGACAAAATGGTGTGATGGATTTTCTTCATCACCACTTCTGCAGGGTTTACATATTTAAAGACGCTTTGTTTTCATTTACGAGCCGTTCAGCAGTAAAGGGAGTGCATGAAAACTTCCTTTTTTAAACATAATACCAGTCCAACTATGTACGAAACTTTAAGAGTTTTTTGCTTCAAGTCATCCTAAGTTTTTGAATGAATAGTTTGTAATATTAACTGTTTTTACACTTACTTCGTTTGTAATAAAACGGATCGTTACGGAGATCAAATCTTTTCTCGAATATAGGAAGGAATGCTATTTAATCTCTGGAGTTTCTCATTTATTTTTAGATCTATCTCAACTTTACACATTATGTTCTTCAAAAACCAAATGAATGTGAACATAATTCAGTTCAGGTGTTTGGACTCAAGACGGAGGAGAAAAACAGGTAAGGTGAAATAGCAGCAGAATGCTGCTGTGTTTTGTATGTTGACTGTAAAGAATTGAAAACTCCTTTTACTGGTATCAAGACATTCCAGTTTAGTCCTCGGGGTGACAAGAGATCTGCATTTTGATTATTAATCAAGGATTTAGATTGAAGTGTTTCCCTTACTTGTATCATCTTTACAATGTCCATTGCTGATTACGGGATTCCCCGAAGACTACCACATAAAGGGGATATTTGCCATAAATTATAATAGGTTTGGCGGCGGGTTGTTAACTGCAGTTTAATTTGGAGTTGTTACCAGGAAGATCCTGCTGTTCATCTACTGTTTCGTTCCCTTAGTCGCTTCTACGTCACACGCGGGGTGTTTATGGGGTAATACTATATTTTTTGATTCTTTTACGCCGCCGCTACATGTAACATACGACACACAAGGGACGTACAACACGTACGGCACTCACGGCAGACACGGCACAGTAAAACATAATTAGTATGATAATTACAAATTGCTTTTATCAGGCTTCGCGGTTTGGCAATTATATGCAACGCTCACTTATCAATAATGTAATATTGGTTCAGTACACTGTTCGGCGCGCGATAATAATATTTGCGTTGCGTGCTTTTATCCGCCATACGTATTTGATGATTTTTAAATTATATATTTTTAAGTGATACAACCGTGCTATAGCTATATTATGGTTGTAGTACGAATGAGTCGATTCGACCATGAAAGGACCACGCTCTCACAGAATACCAGCGGAAAATAGCATTTTAATGCTGCTGTGCTTCGTATGGTGAGTGTAGAGAACCGAAGATCCTTTTAATCATTATAAAAGCAATTATATAAATATTATAAAGGATAATGATGAACATGGTGGGTTTTAGGCATGTCCTTAATGGATTTTGACCAAAAAGGGCACTGCGTCGCTTACCCAGCGCAGCTAATACTTAATATCGAGTTAAAGATTCAAAATAAGAGGGGTATAAACTATTTTTAAAATTACTGTGGTGTGCATTGTAAGAATATCCACTGCCCCAAGTCCTGCCGTGGGTATCGTAAGAGGCGACAGAAGGAAACTGATACACAAAATCTGTAGCATAATCATAATAACAAGTGAAAATAATAAGAAACTGCAAATTCCAACCCGCCTGCTAATCTAAGCGAGCTAGCTATAACGAAATCTCCCCTATGAGCTAATATATGAGGGAGGATTAGGTTGCTGAACTTATAGACTGAATAGACTTTTGATAAGCTATAATGAAAGAATAAATGAATGAAAACTAACTTTTAGTACTTAATAAAATAAATAATAAAAAAATCAAATCTCGACTGGAAAAAAGACTGGAAAGACAGAAACAAGATTGAGAATAGAAAAAAAAATTATAAACAAAGTAAACTCTACTTCGGTTTAACAGACTATATTTTGAGCTGAAAGGCAAAATTAAATACCCTAAGTTATATATTAAGTTTAGTAGTAGACGGGACACATTAATTTTCTTTCGGTTTATAATTTGCAATAAACTATAAACAAAGAAGAGTTCACTTTATTTATAGTTCATTTTTATTTTGTTTTCTATCTTCAGTCTTGTTTCGGTCTTTTTAGTGCATTAATTTTCAATTGTCTTTTTTGCAGTCGGGTTTTGATTTTTTTAATTACTTACTTTATTTAAGACTTTTTAGTGTCCCAGCACACTCTTATGAACAAAAACTGTGTTACTTATATAGGTCGGACCAAATTTAGAGATGATTGATGGCATGCCAAACAAAACAAACAAATGAAAATTGCAATTCACGTAAGCGGTTTAATTCTTCAAGAGAATTTTGATCGTGTGGTTGATGTAGTAATCTGAGAGTGATCTTACTCGACTCAAAGCGACGTAAGCCTGAACTTTAGCGAAAAGATTACTGCTTAAATCAACAACAGACTGGTCTAAAGTTGTTCCCTGTAATTTATGTACTGTCACTGCCCAGTTCAAAATTAGTGGAAGCATACGTCGTTCGATCTTTCCTTTACCACGTAAATCATCAAACTCAGTAGTACAATGCTCAATGCGGACAATTTTTTTTTTTGGGATCGACTGATATATATTCTTTTTTTGGAATTTTGCCGTATGTTTCAGGGTCCAGTGAGATAACTACTACATTTATCTTAAAAATTTTAAAGCGTTTTGCTAGGATAGTTATGATGGAGTTATAATTATCCACAAGCTTAATTGTAGGAAAAATTCTAACAGCATCCCCGTCACCGAATGCTCCTGGCAATGGTACTTTTCGGATATCTATTATGGACAACTGCAGCATTGTCTATTTTCCAACCCGAAGACTATTCAATACATCTACAAAAGTGGTATCTCCAGCTTGCCTCATATTTTGAGGTAATTCGCAGAAACTGAATAAGTGCGAGAAGGTAATTTTGGCGGACAATATCCGTGGCTGACGACAGCAATAAGATCCTCCAGCAACTTTCGATACCGGGGTTAATTGCATCAGATCTCCAAAAAGAAGTACATTGAGTGCACCGAAAACAGCGTTATTTTCTTTATTTTGTTGTAACCGCAAGTGAAAATTACGGAGAGTTAAATATGGCACCATCGATATCTCATCAGTAATCACCCAATTTATGTGATGCCACTTTTGACGTTCTCTTTGAAGTCTCTCTCTAGCCATCAGTCGCAACTTTTCCGTTCTACCCTTTTCAATCGGTAATACAATAGTCGCGTGTAAACACGTGTCGCAGTGACAATTACACTATTTCTGTAATTGTCGTGCGCTAATCGACATATTTGTTCGACAAGTAACTTTAATACGAAGAATTTACCACTTCCGGCACCACCTGTTATGAATATATGCAAAGGCTCAACTGTATCATCGTGAAGCAATTTATGCGCAACTTTAGTAAAATGTTATTGCTGTTGCATGTTTAATGATGTTATAGCGGCATGAAATTGCTGATCTGGCATTACAACGTCATAAGGCGCCTCTTCGAAATCAACGATGTGCTCGTCTTCACCAAATACACGTGCTATGGAATCGATCGTTAAGTTTTGGTCATAAATCTGGTTAATGGATGTTGCAGCTAGATTTCATGTTCTACTAGACTTATTGCCTGTTGAATTTCAGTCTCCCAAGAAACAAATGTTTCCAAATCAGTCCCTTCTTGTAGAGGTCGTAATTGACTTCGTTTTGCATTAAAAGCATATTTCGATTCGGCTACTATTAGCCGTATATTAATTAATTTTCAGCTTTTAATGGAGCGTGAGCTACCAAAAGCAAATAGTAATAATCTGTCGGGTTTGATGCTAGCCTAAAAGTGCGCAAAATGGCTGGATGTTTTCGTTTTTTCATTCGGCCTGCATTATCCAGTAATGTGATGTCCTGTTGTCGATTATCTGTATTGACTTGTTCTATTGCATATGCATGCATATCTTGTTCATCACTGTCAATGTCATTCCACTGCGAAATAACCACATCATACAAAATGGCAAACTCTCCTAAACTAAGGTGTTCTAGATGGCGAGGCCTACAAACATATCTATCAAAAATATTTTTATACAGTTCCGAAGCATCACTGTCAGTCCTGAGCATTACATATCTCTCTATTGGGAAACAGAAATTGACAAAAACATATTTTCTTGAGCTGTCCCTTAATTTAAGATGGCATGAAGGGAAGGCACATTCACATTCCAAAACTTCTCGATGTGTTAAAATGGCATTTTGTATTGCAAATTTCTGCTTTCCAATATCGCCACCTTCCTCTCGTATACGTCGAATGGCTTCTCTTATTGATCTTGAGATTTCTACGGGCTACAACTTCGATATATATTTAGATATATAATGCAATTCCGAGTGTTGACCCGCATGGTTGGATATCTAATATTAGCACATCAAATTTTCAATATTTCTGGATTGTAATCATGGTCTCAGAATCTTTTCTTTTTAAAATATAAAACTTTCATCTATTTTCAGCGGTTTGTTCGTCATCTAAAATTCTTGTTTCACTAGAAACTAGTCTCGGAAAAGCAAACTTACATATTGTACCCCTTTTGTAGCATATGTGGGTGCGTCTGTGGGTTTGCACTTTTGTGACTAAATCATGCGTTTCTTTATCGTGCTCTGGGTTTGGTACTGCGCAGGAGACTACTTGGTCTAGTAGTTCTATGCCTTGTGGACTGAAAAGTTTAGGCATATGCTCCCACCACATGACCATATATGAATAAAAGTGAGAGTTACCGCGGAGTTGGAATTCCACTCGCCACCAAAAGTCTGCAACACACAACGTTTATGCGTATCATAAACTGCCTCGACAAAATGATTGGGTATTGTTCAACCAAACAAAATTTCTCTGAAAATGAAAGCTCATCTACAGAAGCTTTAGGTTGACTATCTAGAAAACGAAACTAAAAGAACTTTTAAGACATCGGGCAAATTCAAGTCGTTATACGAGAATCTTCAATACCAGTGTGGAGGTCCCAAGTTTTTGACCAGTGTTAGAAGGTCTGTATAAGCTTTGTGCCAATATGACGAAGTACCATGAATATTTCGCATCATTTAATGACCGTTTTGTACGACATCGACATACCATTTACACGTGGTAGAGCCTTTTTACTGGAAAAGAGGCATTCCATCTTAGTTCTCACGGGTTGTCACCCATCTACATTTTGATTCTTTATTGAGGATAGATGTAGATGTCTATGGGTCACAGCAACCACTTACCATCAGGTGGACTGTGTGCTCTTGTGTCACCCTATCCTATAAAAAAAAACATCGGTTGGCTTTGCACTGTTCTATAGCAGGCTTGCACAAACACACATATAGCTGAGTTTTATAAAGCTCTACAACTGAAAGCACATAAAATAGGTATTCGTTATTCTGAAAACCTTTTTTGTTGCACATTATTCCCGTTTGCTACTAATCGAGAGACATGATAGAAACCAGTCTGTTTTCTTTAAGGCCGTTCTTTCCTTTTGGGAATAATTTCACCCAAGCAAGTTCTTCAGCCTTTTGTTTTCTAAAAATGCTGACAGGCTACGCAGTCTTTTTTTTCTTCAAATTATAAATAGATACAGTTTCCATAATGATTTCTTATATTTACGCGAACACTACACATTAAATGAAACTATTTTCACGGATTCTATCGCATTTAATTAACAAATTTTTTATTAACTCCCGACGTTTCGGGTACTATACAGTAATTATGGTCACGGAGGACTGAGGTGATTGACGTTCCCTTATCAGAATTAACCCGGAGTACCTTCAGCTTTTTTAATTATTAATTTTGGTCTTGAAATCTTGCAGTGGTATGGGCTTGGGCTTAGTTTTAATTTTATTAATTACAGGATCCCAGTAAAAGTAGTTTTAGTCAATATATACAGTTTCATTATCTATGCCTTCATTACATAACACTATCCTCAAAGCTGGTACTGCTGAGTTAATTGGTATGAGGGATGCAGTAACTACTTGACCTTCATGAATATTCCCGTCGAAATCAATTTCTGAAACATTAGTATTGGATACAATACTGAGTAGCTTAATAGACTCTATTTTCGCCGTAATTGTGTATTTGTGTGTCTGTCTGTGTCGTTGTAGCGCCCAAACTTATGAACCTATTTTGAATTAGTTATTTTTGCTTGGAAGGTGTTTTAATCGGAACTGTTCTTAGCTATTTGTTCAAGAAAATCTGTTCAGCCATTTGAAGATCATCGGCTCTTCGGGAGTTTTTAAATTTTTAAATTTAAATGCTGTCTTAAACATTTCATCATCATCATCTTTACAGCCCTTCACAAGTCCACTGCTAAACGTAGGTGTCCCCCAAGGCTCAGGACAATGCCACCAAGCATTGTCCTGAGCCACCTGCACCCATCGACTTCCAGCACGTTTTACCAGGTCATCACTCTATCTAGAGGGGGGACGCCCTACACTTCGTCCGCCGGTACGAGACCGCCACTCGAGAACCTTCTTTCCCCATCGGTTGTCGGTTCTTCGAGCTATATGGCCGGCCCATTGCCACTTCAGCTTAAACATTTAACAAAATAAAATGAGTATTATGTATAGATGGGCGTATTATTGCGGTTCAATAGCCAACCCCGTCAATGCGAAGGACTTTGAAGGGAAAGTAAAAAATGACAAGGGAAATATAATGCACGTTCGTCTGTATGCTACAAGCTTAGGAAAGGAATCTGAGTTCAGTGCAAGATTCACTGCGTTTAGAAACTTGGACCCTAATAAGGACGGTACGTAACCATTGAATTCTACCTTCTTCTTTTTTTTCTTATTTATTACTGTCCATTTATAGTTCATAAAAGAGAGGGCAAATAATCATGCTCCTCACCTGATAGTAATTGTATACTGCCGTCAATAAGCAACTGCAATACACACAATAGTGGAATTTCAGGTGCATTGCCGGCCTTCTAAAAAGGAGTAATCTCGTTTGTTGAAGTTCCCAAAGTCGTATTGCCCTAGAAAAATCCCCGATGGCAAATAATTTTGCAAAAATATCGTGGGAGGAACAAAATTCCTACTAAAATGCACAGTGATCCACGGCCAATCATCCAGATGGTGTGGATGGTACGTCAGATTTCTTGCGAGATTTGTGCATGTGACAATTGATAGCTAAAATTATTCCGAAAAATTGCTCAAAGCCTTCCCCATGGTTGCTTCGTATATTATGTGCCAAAGTGTATGTTTTGCGGGCAGGTTTGTAATCGCATTTTGTTTACTCCTGCTGTTTTTTAATTTTCCTCTGTTGCCTCTTACAACATCCACGAAACATCATGCGATTTTCTTATCTTGCCACCACAAGACACCAAAGGCTTCGTTCTTATTAATATTTACCAGGTGTAATGGGGATAGGCAGCATTTTTTACGATCATTGCACTTGGATGGTAGGTTTGTAACAAATGTCGCATATCTTTGAACCTGCTTCCACATCTGATCTTGGTTTTAGATATGGGCGAGAACAAGATGGTTATACCGTCATCTCATCAGTCATAACATATTTCCAGCATTTCTTATAGTATCTCTTATGACACCCACAAAACGAGATGGGGGTATGAATTCTTCACCGCCGGTAAAAGAAAAACGAAACGAAAATCCATAATCCGTGAAAGTCACGGCTTGGTATAGCAGTGATTATTTGCTATTTGACTACTTACCAAACTTCACGTGCCCTTGATTATTCTTTAATTTGTGGAGATTTACGTTTCTTCACGATGTATTCTTCCATCATCGAATTCATGGTAAAATAATTCCTTAAATGGCAATTAACAATTTTAGTGGTAGCGATGGGGTTCGGTTTAAACAAATTATTAAATTAGATCTTAAAATAACTTTTTTCTTAAATAAATTATAACTTCACATATACACAAACTTCCAAGCCCTCTCCCATAATAATATTATTTAAGATTATATATTTCAGTAATGTAACTATTTATTTATTTAATCTTTTTTGTAAACGCTTTATGAAATAGAGTAACAAACGGCAGACTTAATGTCTACTGGCATTCTCAGTCAGTCACCCCGTAGAGTGATGAGATTTTGAATTATCTCAGTCATGTAATTTTTTTATTATAGAAAAATGCAGCCAATCAGAATTCAACTGTGGGGACAATACATGCATAAGTGGAAAACTGGTGTGTGATGATTATGCACACTGCAGATTAAAAGCTGACGAAGAAAATTGCGAGGTAAGGAAAATATTTTTTCAAAGAATACTAGTAACTTAAATGCTCGTGTTAGGAGTGGTTCACCACAGTTGTCGAATGGCGAATTCGAACCCACGATTTTCGGAGTCCGCATTCTACCATTAGGCTACTGTCGCCTTTAAGATCTAAACAAATACTACTTACCGTTACGTAACATAGGCATCCCCCATTGATTACCTCATAGACATTGATATTTCCGTGGTTGCCATGCTTGGCAAGCGAGTCAGCAACCAAAGTTTTATCCTGATTTGTTTCGCTCTGTTACCTCTTACGACACCCACGGGACGATGTGGGGTAGTGGATATACTTACACCGTCACTACGCGGTTTAGATAAAATAAATTAAGGCAAAGGTTAGAATTTCAACTTCGTACCGGTAATCCGAGTAAAGAATGGAAAGCCATTTGATAGAGTGACAACCTGATAATGCAGTAAGTAGATGAAATAGGTGGCATAAGACTGAGTTTTTTTGGAGGCCTTTGTTCCACAGTGGATTTGCATAAGCCTGCAATGATGATGATAATGATAAAGGCATTTCTACTTGGCAATTGAATGAGAGGCTCAATTTCCCAGTGTTTTAAAGATTAGTGTATGCATTTGTATTCCAAAATGCCTGTAAAATAATAGGTTGTTATGCATTATGTTTCAGTTCTCAAAATTAGTAACTACGAATCTAAAGTCCTCTTTGTTTCAAGTTGAATAAAGTGTCCATAGGCTACAGTAGACTCTAACCATAAGGTAGACTCTATGTTCATTTGTTATATATAAAAATAACTTTCCATTGACTTGGTTTGTGTGCTCGTTTGTCGCCTATTCTAATATGAAAATGGATCTATTGGATTGGATCTTTGAGAAGAATGTGGTCGGTTAATCAAGTTCCTCTAGACCTTCAATACATAGCAGTAATCAATTATTAACCATTTTTTTTCTATTTTATAGGACACAGCTGAATCAGTTGTCGGTAAATTGCACATTATTGTAATCTTAGTGATATTTTCTTTAATACTCTCTGGCATGAGCTTCGTGTTTATTTTCAAGTGCGTAAGAAAACTTTATCAGGACCACAAGATCATAAAGGTATATAGCATTTTATTAAGTGATATATTAGGCACTATTTTTGCTCGATAACACAGTGTAGTGTTTTGTTATAGGAGCATATCCGACAGTCTTGCGAAGACCGCTTGGACGATCTTGTAAGTAGCCGGCTGACACTCGACGCTAAAATGCTTCAAAGAGATAGTGAACCTCGCGCCAGTCTAGAAAGAGAAAATCACACAAATGAAATGTACAAAAAACAGCGGAAGTACTCCCAACGCAAAGTAAGTGTCACTCGTATGATATGTTTTTTTCTATTTACAAAAACTATCATACAATCTATCACACCATTTCCTTTCATGACACATGAGAAAACCTAAGTATGAAAGTAGTGTAAGAAAATCAATTTAAAAATGATTTCACAGCACAAGACTTTTTTAAATAAAATATTAGAAAAAAAATTTGTGTTTGCGAAATTAGATTTAATAATATTGTTTTTAAATTAGTTTTAAAAATTGGTTTCGGAGATTCTTTGTACTAGTAACGAGACATTCTATCTTAGCCCTCAGGCATGACAACGCTAGATTCTTACTTGAAGATAGGTGTAGGCATCTATTAAACAGTGTTTCTTGATCGGCAGATGTCGAGATAATGAAAATTTAAATGAAAACATTGTCATCATAATCATATAAACACATCGACAGAATCTAGGGATATTTATATTTCATCAAATATCTAAAAATCTATTAAGAATTTTGCTGATATAGTAAATAAAAGAATGATAGGTTTTTTAAGGTCTTTAATAAAAAAGAAAAAACATTTCGTTACTTGTTTGTTTCAAGTAATAATTTTAATTTTTTTTTAATTTTTCAAATGGTCAAAAAACTTCATTTTGTCTTATAATATTATATATAAAACTATTAATTTTAATTAAAATTGAAAAAAAATTTTATAATATCTAATTATTAATAATCAGTGTTACCACCTATTACATTAATTAAACATCGACATCATACTTAAAATTAAGCTATCAATGTCTTGCTGCGGTATGAGGTCCCATGTTCTTTGCAAGTCTTCGTAAAGTTGCTGTTTCGTCGTCAAATTTGGCGGGAAATCTCTCAAAGCTTTTCGTTGTAACATATCCCAGGCATGCTCGATAGGATTTAAGTCAGGCGACTGTCCAGGCCAATTCAAAACTTGAAAATCATGGTCTCGGATAGCTATCGACACCAGCCGCGCCGCACTGGAAGGAGCATTATCGTGCATGAGTAGACATTTCTGGCCCATTTTGATTCTGTGTGGGACAATAATAGGCTGTACTACCTCCTCGTGATATTTTTGTGCAGTCATGTTGCATTGAATCCAAACGAGTTGGGTTCGTCCGCCACGACGAAAGTGGACCTCCTGAAGGTGCCGTAGACGGCTAAGAGTTTTCCAAACGCGTGTTCTCGTAAATCTGGATAGTCCTGGCGGTCATTTGGGGAAATTGATTCTGTCTCTGCATAGTAACACGATATCTCCCGTGTGCCGCCACGTGTTCAGCCACATCCCCAATACTGCGATAACGTGACCACAACCTTGATATCACGTTTTGACTTTTGTGTAGGGCCTGATTTGTAAGTTTTAACATGACTGTTAAAACTCACACGGCACGTATATTAAAAAAGAAAATATTTTTTACCCTTTTCATTAATTTATATCAGTAGAACAATTTTAATTTTTCTTGACGTAACGAATTACTTAAAATTTTGCAGCCGTATTTTGTTTTCTCTTTTGTTTTTTTTTTATGTATTTACATTTTCAAATTTTGAAAATAGGATAAAAGAGGTTTCAACTGCTATATAAAATTTTTGTGGAAACTAAAAAGATTTAAAACTATAAAGTCGTAAATAATTTAGGATTAAGGTATCCCTAGAATATGTTTATGTGTGTATAATTTCAGTTGCATTCGATAGATAAAGTATTTAAAAAAATATATATTTTTTATAGCAAAGTAGCATTGATTCTGATTTTATACAAGAAACTCATCTCGATTTGGACGATGAAACGTGGCGCAAAGATAGCGTGCCAGCCAAAACCGAGGAAGTCCGTATTGAGCGCAACGGAAAATCAAGAAGAAGTGATATAAGTAAAAAAGAAGAATCTATTAAAAGTAAGAAAAAGGAAAGTGAAGAAAGAAAAGAAATCAGAGACGTGTCAGTAGGAGCACCTGATACAAAAGAGTCTGGATGTCAAACGAGAGAGAGCTTATTCCAGGAAGCTCCACCTAGTACAGATGGTAAGTATAAATTATGAATTAAATTACTTTTGAATGTCCTAAATGCTAAATGACCCTTATTTTCCTTAAAATTTTCTTAATATTTTAAAAGTATACTTATAATGATATTCTGCATCACTTACATACACTTACATCATCTCAGTGTTTGAAATGGTAATCACATGAGAGATATGAGTTTGCCATTGCTTTAAGTTTCGCAATCCATACCCAAAGATTTTAAGTTTCTTACCAAGGTTAATATGGGTTTAGAAAAACTTTGGTGTATGTATTGACAGTTCTTAAGGAGCGGTATTTAAGGATTTTCCCTTTTCTTTTCTAATGATGCCAATAAAAATCAAAAATATATGCTATTTATTAAATACTTTTGATTAAAATATAACAAACATTTTTGCATTGAAATTTTAATTAATATTTTGATAAAAGGTTTGTTTTTAAATAATTTACAAAAACTACGCAATACTTTTAGCACATTATACTAAAACACAATTTCATATTTTTAAGATACTATGAATATAGGTGCTTTGGGGAAAGGAGATCGAGATCCTTATTCGATTAAATAAAAATATTTTATGTGTCTTTTAGCTGGACGCCTTTCTATCAGTAGATATAAGTTATTAAAAGCTGATTTCTTTTTTGATAGGTTCTGGTACAACAAATAGTAGAGGTTTCTCAACCTTCGGTTACTCCGGTGCAACGATAGTGCGACCGTCTTCACCTCCTCCGCAAACCAAAACATCTGAAATTACAATAGAATTATTAAAAGAAATGCCTCCAAAGCAAGACTCTAAGACACGTGAGTTATTGTATTTTTTATAGCAAGTGAAAAAAATAATTGCGTTTAAAATTGGCATGAAAACTTGTTCAGTAGACTGCTAAGCCCTCATGCATTCAGGTGAGATTGGTATTAAAAAAAATAATCCTCACACCCCTTAGTCACAAGTCCGTTGCTGAATATAGCCTCTTCCTCGTAAAATACCATAAGCACGGCCCTAAGGCACCTGCAACGATTGACTTCCTTAATCTTTTGCCAGATCATGACTCGGTCTAATATAACTATAAATAGCAGAATTTTTCTCTCTCCTTTCTTCCATCGAACAACCAGGGGGTTGGCGGGTACCCACCTTTTCTTGTCGATATCCATATATTTGAAGGAAACGGTTTGCTTCTTTTTGTAATGCATACAGCAAAGGAGTGGAATTATCTGTCGGTCTCTGTTTTTCCGTAATTTTAATCTGGGCGTCTTCATAGAAAAAGAAATAGGCTTTTCTCATGCTAAGACAGTGCAATTACCATGTAAGGCTTATTACGCAATTTTCCACCAGGTGGAGTTGTAGTCAAACACTGGCCCATAAAAAGCCTAAATCGCGCTATCAAAGTTCCGAAATACTGCGGTAAATATATATAAAATAGCTTTGTACAACCACACGAAGCATTAGCCGCTCCCCGCGCTTTGCCCATTGGGAGATCTCTTCTTTTTCTTCGACTTACAAAACATAAACTTCTAAAAGTAAAAATTTCGGAATGAAACTTATCACGCCACCTACCTGAATGGAAGTAAAACGTCTGCCGAGCCAGCTAATATACCTTTTATCGTCGGTGCCTCTGTAAGTGATCGTGTAATATCTGAGCAACTTGACCGATTGAGGTTATATTCTTGTATATTTTATTAAATACTATATTGAATAGTAGATTTAGTCATCATCATCATTCATCATTACAGCCTTTCATAAGTCCACTGCTGAACATAGGCCTCCCGCAAGGAATGCCACAAAGCACGGTCATGAGCCACCTGCATCCATCGACTTCCTGCATGTCTTACCAGGTCGTCACTCCGTCTCGTGGGGGGGGAGGGGGCGCCCTAGATTTAGTTGGTCAAAAAAATTAACAAATTAAATTTATTTGGCTAAGACGAAGAAATAAAGATATTACGATTATAATTTATTTAGATAACGTTCAAATTTTTTTAATGTATCCGCATGAGCATTTGAGGTTTTAGTTAGCAATTTCCATAATATCGAAACTGGAAACTGGAATGGTGCACTAAGCCTGTCTTGGTGTTTCTCACTATATTCGTATACTGACTATATATGGATTGAGTGATATTTTATTCGACAAATGGGAGGTCATAGGTGTTCCTCAAGGCTGAGTGCTATCACCAACGCTGTTTCTTCTGCATATCAATGATATGTTGCAAGCCGGTGGCATTCATTGCTATGCGGATGACAGCACTGGTGATGCTCTATACACCGGCCGTGCCAATATTTCTCGGGAAAACGTCACCGAGTACCGGGACAAACTTGTGTCTGAAGTCGAGTCTTTGCTGGACAAAGTCTCGGATTGGGGGCGACTAAATCTAGTCCAGTTTAAACCACAGAAGACACAAGTTTGCGCGTTTACCGCTAAAAACAACCCCTTTGTCGTATCTCCTCAGTTTCAAGGTACTCCCCTTCTTGCCTCAGCCAGTATCGGTATCCTCGGCGTCGACATATAGAGTGACGTGCAGTTTCGTGGTCACTTGGAAGAGAAGGCCAAATTGGCCTCTAAAAAGCTTGGCGTCCTCAGCAGGGCGGGACAGTATTTCATGCCAGCTCAACGCCTGCAACTTTACAAGGCGCAGGTTCGGCCTCACATGGAATAATGTTCCGATCTCTGGGCTGGGGCTCCCCAGTGCCAGCTCCTTCCACTTGACTGCATCCAGCGCAGAGCGGCTCGAATCGTCGACGACCGAGTCCTTTCCGATCGGCTCGACTCATTGGCACTGCGAAGTGATGTTGCATCTCTTTGCATTTTCTTTCGCATTTACCATGGGGAGTGCTCTGAGGAATTGTTCGGATTAATCCCAGCCGCCAAATTTCACGAACGCACATCGCGGCAGAACTCCCGATACCATCCACACCATCTGGATGATTGGCGGTCTACCACTGTGCGATTTAGAAGATGTTTTCTTCCTTGCACAACTTCCTTGTGGAATAGTTTACCTCCAGCGATTTTTCCGGACCGATACGACTTAGGGACCTTCAATAAAAGAGCCTACTCCTTTTTAAAGGCCGGCAACGCATCTACAATTCCCCTGGTGTTGCGGTTGTTCATGGGCGGCGGTAGTCACTTACCATCAGGTGAGCTACATGCTCGTTTGCCCCCTCTCCTATAAAATAAAACCAACAAAAAGATATAGGGGTTGATTTAGCTAATTTTGCTGGTTATAACTTTTTCCATTAGCCCTTAAAAGTCCTAAACCTTAGCTTCTCCCGTTGTATCTCTGGATTTGTCTTCATCATCACGCTCGACAGGCACAGACAGAATGGTCATGTACCATTGAAATTGTTGCCCTTAGGTTGTCTGTGTATATATCTGGTGTAAAAGGCGTACTTATTTAGCTACTGATATTTAGAACATACTTGGTAAAAGGGCGACAGAAAACATTTTTTTTAATTTTATAATCGTTTGCAGTGAAGAAAATATCCGACCGACGTCCGCTTAGTGCTGAAACTACACGATCAGCGCCAGACGTAATAATTGTTTCTAAGCCGATTCGCTGAGGATGACATTTGGGGCCCCCACCGTGGGCCCCAACACCACCTGCTTCTTGGACCTTTGACACACCAAACGAGCCAAGGACCTGCCCAGAAGGTTCTTACCAACTACACACGTGTCATTGGGACAACTACTACAAAAGTGTTCCTTTTGAAGACTACGATGGATATTACAGTAAACATTTTGATGAAGGACCAAAGTTCATATACGATTATTGCCTAAAAAGTGATTTTAAGTGCAGTAAATCAAAAACGTTACCAAGGAATTTGGGTTCATCTGTCGAGTCAAAGACAAAAGTGTATCCGCATAGAAGTGTTTATTTCTACGGCATAGATGAAGAGTCTCCGTGTAAAAGATCAACAAAAACAATTATAGTTAAGGCAGATATCGAGCCACCTAGATAACGAATACACATTTCGCCCTAAATGATATCTAGACATGTGATAAGATAGATAATAAATTTGATTTTTGTAATTGTTAAAAGTAAATTGTTTAAGAATGTATTATTTATTAACAAATCGAAAATAGTTGATTTGTTTATTTTTAATGGATAATTAAAAAAATACTTCAAATAAATGGATGCATTAGAAATTTGTTAATTATCATGTTAATAATATATGTGCAACTTTTTTAATTTCTATATATTTAAGCATGCTTTTAAAGATTTCTCTATACACGCCTTGCTGCTGCGTTCCTAAAACTATATTTATTTTTTTATTATATCATACTTGTTCAACTTCACGATTGCTGAAGCATAGTGTATTTCTAATTAATAATATTAATTTCGATAATTATTTAATATATACATGAATTAATAAAATCGTTCAATCATACCAGCCTATCAAAACTCCTCTAATTTTTTTTTCTATATATCAATGTTTTTCAGGCGAATAGGCCGCAGTTTTTTAAGATTTTAGGACTATATTAGGATTTTTATTACATTATACTTATTTTAGGGATTTTAAATTTTAAAATGTCATAATTTTGAATACTTTATATTACCCGGAAGACAGAGGTGTTTAACGTGTCTTGTCATAGTTCACTCTAATTTCAGCTATTTAATTATGATTTTTAAGTCGTAATTTAAAGTCGATGTCAAATGGAAACTAAAATAGCTGAAATTAATAAAAAAACCCACCTGCCAAACGTGAAAACTATGGCAAAATATCCCCTAAAGGGAAGAGCTACTTCCAGCAGTGGTTTTTTTAATGTGCTGTAAATATTACATTAATGAATACAAAAAATATCACCGAGCTAGTTAACTGATTTTGCTGCCTTTATAATAATATTTTCGCAGTGGTCAAACGTTTCAAACGGATATTGAATCTGTGTTAACGAATTAGGCTTAAATTTCATCATCATCGTCGTCGTAGCAGCCCATCACAAGTTCATTACTGAACTTCAGCCTCCCTCATGGAATACCTTAAAGCCACCTGCATCCATCGACTTCCTGCATCTTTTACCAGATCGTCACTGCATCTAGTGGGGAGCAACTACACTTTATTTATCGGTAAGATGCTGCCACTCAAGATTCTTTCTTCCGATCTGTTTTCTGTTCTTCGAGGTATACGACCGACTGATTGCTACTTCAGTTTACTAATCCGTTTGGTTTTGTCGGTTACTCGAGTTCTACGGTGGCTTTTACAGGGTAATTTTTCAAAGAGAATCCAAATTTTAAACTTACGTTCAAATAAATAAATAATGACATACCCTTGTTGCAGTTTTTGAAAATACGAATAAATAAGGCTTTTACTTTTATTTGAAATTATGCCAAATTGAACGTGATTTATGGGCAACAACGTTTTTGCCTACGAATCGACCCTTACCAATGGGTGCGTGCGTAGTAAAAGCAGCTAAAATAATGCAATACCACGTTTTTGGAATTAAAAAGATAAAAAGACGATAATGATTGAGATTTTTTTAGTAAATTTTTCTTCACCATTTGCCCTATATTACATATTCCGAACCTTCTCTGCAAATTTGGGCGGTTATTGCAAAATAGCCCTGTATATTGATTAATGGGACGCAGAAATTTGTGTAAGTAATTTTTTTTAAATATTACAATAAATTACTACATAAATATTATCGTTTTATGTGTCACTTGAATTTTTTTGAATTATCAAATTTGGTCTTTATCAAATGAAGTTTATACATATATTAGTAGTAAATCATTTGATCACATATCACTGTCAAATCATTTGCTTTTTCTTCTGAATCTTTAAAAAGAAATATCAGTTTTATTGATAGCAAAGCTTTTCTGTCATAGGTAATAATTATGTAAAAATTATTATATATTGATTAAAACTTCGTAATTTTTATAATATTTTAAAATGTTAATACCTAACTTGGGAACTAATTTTGTGTGTTTTCATAACTAAAAAAGGTGCAGTGGAGAATTATTGAACATTTGGAATGTTTTCGTTATCAAATTGAAGATAGGACAATAAATAAATGTATCAAATTTTTAAAATGAGGACTTATGAAGTTGAAATCATAAAGTTGATTGGAATTATATACATAATTGTATTTATTGAGTAATAGCGCTAATGAAGATGTATGTATATAAATTTTGTTTTTCTTAAGAACTTTAATAAAATTGTAATAATGTACTCATAAATTTTATTCAAGTTATTGCAAAAATCATCATTATTTAACAAGTCTATGTTGGTTAATTCTTTATGAGTTTCGACCAATCTTATTAATTAAAGATAATGTTTAAATCATACAAATATTTACTTTTAAATGTTTGGACATTTCGATTTTGGTTTTCTTTTGCATCATTTGATGAATTAAAAACTGGACTGCCATTAAAATAGCAAGGGTATTATATTTTCAATTGTTCCAAAGGCTACTGACAAAAAAGAAGTAATTTTTATATATTTTATATTTATGTAACATTTTGTTCCATCTTATTCTGCAAATGCGGGAGAAACGCGATGTTTTCGTTGGTTGGTTTATTTTTTGATTTTGGTCTTTATCATCAAGATTATCATTGGTATGAAAATCAGTACAACTTTCTACTGTTTGGAAAATCCCAATGTCAAAAACAATGCTATATATGTATATTATATTACGACGAAACCTTTGGTTACGTGTTTTTTCTCAAGTGAGGCGAAACGAGATACTTAGTTTATCATTAGTATTTGTTGGTTTTGGTACAACATTTTATAAAAACTGCGAAATGAAATGGTGTGCATATTTAGATTACTCATATTACAAAACGTTTTATAAACCGTTTCGCCTCAAAGTGAGCCAACTTTATAATAGTTACTTTGGCAAGAAACAAGGGGCCCTAGTACTTGTACTATAAAATAAACGTTAGGATTTCTTACATTAAGAAATGTAAATCCTAGTTTCATGTAGATTTTTCAATTTATAGCATTTTGGACAAAGGTAGAAATAATTTTTAAGAATTGGTGCTTATATTTTAATATAGTGTATTGCAATAAAATTAGAAACAATGCATTTAGATTTTGTAGTTTTGTTTACTTACAAAAGTCCATTATATTTCTGTTTATTTCCAATAAATATTCTGTAGGTGTTGTTTATTTAATATATAAGTATTTATCAATTTGCACATTCTTATCAATTAATTCAACAATCAAACTATGCTATTATTATAACGACATTTATATATATTATTTCATCGTGTTTGTTTTTTAAAGGTAATAAATATTATATTGTTATTTTATTTCAATCTGGCTTCACAAGTCTTGAAAGAAGTAAAAATTATATATTGAAAATGTCTTTTTTTGTGTAAATAGAACTAAAATAGTAATAGTAATAATTCTAATGTATTGTTACATTTGTAATTAATAAAAGAGGTAATTTTTTTACAAGTCATTTTAATTATCCTTTGAACTTAAGATATTGTGCTGGTGGCGTTTACTATATAGGATAGAATATAATAATTTTTACGACATATAACTAACAGCTCTGTGACCTCACTTGAGAGTAATTGTGTTCTGTGCTTGTCATCATTCATCATCATTACAGCCTTTCATAAGCCCACTGCTGAACATAGGCCTCCCCCAAAGAATGCCACAAAGCACGGTCCTGAGCCACCTGCATCCATCGACGTCTTGCATGTCTTATCATTGGGGGGTATTTGCCATAGTTGCCACGCTTGGCGAGCGGGTTGGCAACCGCAGTTTTTTTATTGTAATTTTGCTGTTATCAGAAAGATGCTGCTGCCCATTTCCTGCCTGTTTCCCTTTGTCGCCTTTTACGACACCCACGGGAAGATATGGGGTAGTGGATATACTTAACCCCCATTACACGGCACAATGTGCTTGTGCACATTTCAAATTATTATTGAAAAATTTTACGATTTAAATGTTGGTAACTCAATTAATGACGTAGCAACAGGATGTGTCATTAAATGAATTACCAACATCCAACATTTAAAAAAGTTATATCGAAATAACTGTGATTCCAAAAAGAGTTACACAACTTGTTTGCCAAATATTTTAAGATGTCACTGTAACACAAGTTCGTTTGTTTGCTCATAAAACCTTGGCCCGATGCACGCGCTTCATTCAGTTTCTACACAAATGGTAAGGTTTGTAGGCAAAAAGACTTCTTTTCTGCCTAGAAATTCGTCAGGGTAAGTAACCACTTATCTCTTACCTTTTTTTTTACGGGGGGAAATCCTCATGGACTACCTCCGCCTGGGGAAAGGTGGAGAGACGTGCCGGACTCTTACCGGCTAAAACCACCCCGGTGTCTCCTCACACGTGCGCGTGGGACCGCGGGAATCCAAATTCTTCCGCAGCTCCACACTAGTGCTGGCCCGGTCTGTCCAGGCCTCGTCTCCTGCACGGGGTAGTGAGGTGTTCAACTACCCCGTGTATCGCCTCAGGTGCGCGCGCCTCCGCCTCGGGTCCATCGAGTAGGGGTGGCGGGGGCTTCCCCAAGTCCCTCGCGTCGGAAAAGGGCGTTGTCCGCCCTTCTCCTGCGCCTGGTGCGCCTTCTGCGGCCAGGGAAGGGAGTCGAGATCTCCCTTTCCCGTTCCGCAGTTTCTGCTTCTGCTTCTGCGACATCACGTCCTCGCAGAAGGATACCACCGCATCCCACGACTCTGCGCTACCAACCATCTTCCGCACTAAGGCCGGCAGCGACAGATCGCCTCCTACTTTATTTGTGAGGACACGGCGCTGCTCCTCCCAAGCTACACATTTGGCGAGCGTGTGTTGCGCCGTGTCCTCCCCGCAATGAACGCAGTGGTGGCACCGAGCGTCCGGCTCCCTGTCTATGTGGCGCAGGTACTTGCCTAAGCAGCCATACCCCGACAGCACTTGCGTCACCCTAAACGACAGGGAGCCGTGCCTTCTCCCGAGCCAGTCGTCGAGTACTGGCCGGATCGCCTCGACCGTAGCGAGGACGGCGGTAGGGCACAGAAGCCTTTCCCGCCATTCCGCTACCAAGACCTGACGGAGCTCCTCTCGGCGCAGCGCGATCTGCCACTGCACCGGCCTCGAGCCCCGTGCCCGCTCTTCATCGCGCCATCGATATAATGATGCGAGTACTTTCGCCTCTAGGTCCCAGGGCGGGGATCCGGCCAGGACGCAAGCCGCCTCGTAGGAAATCGTGCGATACCCGCGGACGACTCCGATAGCCGTTGCCCTCTGCGGTTTACGCAGAATGGCGAGAGTGCTGGCCGTCATGTCCATCGCCTACACAGGGGCCCCATACAGGGCCATGGACCGCACGATTCCCACGTACAACCGCCTACAGGCGGCGCTCGGGCCCCCCAAGTTGGGAAGCAACGTTGATAGCGCGCCCGCTGCATCCATCAGCTTGGGCGCCAGCCGCCGGAAGTGGGGTCTGAATTCCCATCGGCTGTCAAGCACCAATCCCAGATAACATGGTGGACTCGACAGCTATCCGGGCCCTGCTGACCACGATGTGTGAACCCGGCGGCGGCGCGCGTCGAGGGCCAAGGAACACCATGGCCTCCGACTTATTTAGGGCCACCTCCAGGCCTAGGCGCCGGATGCGGTTCACCACTTGTGACACCGCAGCCGTGGCAACCAACGCTGCTTCCCTGTGCGAATTCCTCCGGGCAGTGATGAGCGTGTCGTCCGCATAACACGTCAAGTCGGCGCCCGACAGGAGTTCACCTCTCAGCACCCAGTCGTAGTCGATGTTCCACAGGAGCGGTCCCAAGACCGATCCCTGCGGAACACCGCACGACATGACGCGCCGACCAGCGCCGTCACGTCCCCAATAGGTAACGCATCTCTCCTCAAGGTAAGCCCCTATTGTACGGCGGAGGTAGGGAGGCACGCGATGGTAATGCAGCGCCTCCCGAATACAACTCCAGGGTAGGGTGTTGAAGGCGTTGGAGATGTCTAAGAACACCGCCAGCACCACCCCACCCCGGGATACTGTCTCCTCCGCCAGAGCCCTCACGCGTGTAATACCGTCTATGGTGGAGCGCCCGCGACTAAAACCAAACTGGTTGTCATCTAGGTCCGGCCCCTCTCTGCACAAGTGGCTGACGAGGCGATCTGCGATGATACGCTCAAAAAGTTTGCCCGCCTCGTCGAGCAGTACTATAGGCCGGTACGCGGACGGTGAGTCCGCGGGGCGCCCCTCCTTCCTGAGCAGGACCAGTCTCCCCTCCTTCCACACACTGGGAAACTGACCCTGCTCGAGACATGCCGTGAAGAGCCTCCTCGGCTGGGGCTCTAGCTCCTTCAGAGCCAGGACGAGAGCTCGACCAGGAACTCCGTCGGGTCCGAGCGCTGTGTTCTTAGCCCGGAGTCGTGACACGGCCACTCTCGTCTCTGCTTGCGTCACCTCGGGGACATCGGTGCTCTCCTCTTCTGGAGAGTCTGTGGCTGAGGGCGAAGCCATCGCCGGGGGAACGTGTCCCACTCGCTCAGGGAAGAGAGTCGATAACACCGCCTCTAGCAACTGGGGTTGCATCCTTTGTGTTAGTGGAGGCGCCCAGGGACGCAACTTGCCCCGTATCCAACGGTAGGGGCGCCCGCACGGATCCCGATCTAGGGACCCCAGCAGCTCCTCCCTGGCACGCGACTTTAAGTCGCCGATGGCCAGCCACAGAGTCTCCTTAGACGCGCGGTACAACTCATACAGCGCATCCTCCTCGGCGGAATCCCGTCGACGCCGCCTTCGGTATCGGGTGTACCGGCGACGAGCCGCAACGCACGCTATGCGCAATTGCGCGATCTCGGCGGTTCACCAGTACACCTGGCGCTTTGCGGACCGTTGGCGGACACGGGTCATGGACGCGTCGCAGATCTGCGTCATCGCCCCGCGAAACCATAGTGCCACCGCTTCGACGTCGACGGGGCCGTCCGTCGTCGACTCCCAGATTCAGGACTGAACTAGGGCAGCTTCCTCGAGTAGTTCCCTGTCGATGCGCTTAAGCGCCCAACGCGGGCCGTCGTTAATCGGGGTTGTTGGATGGCGGCCGCTTGCAGTCCGACAGCGTCTCCACCTCTGCGGCGACACGCCAGTCGCGGACTCGGCTGGCGACAGAGGGGCTAGCAAACGAGACCTATTACCTATTCCAGCTACATAGCATTTTATAAAAAACCAAATTTAATAATGAAAGAAAGAAAAAATACACTTTCTTTTTTTTTTCTTTATTTTCTTATTTATTTATGTAATCTTTATCAAACCTTACAATACAGTAAAGGCTTAAAAGGTGTACTTATTACTAAAAAGCATTTTCTGCTAGTCAACCTTAGGGCAGTGATAACACTAAGAAGGTGGTTACAGAGAATATAAAAAGTATTATAAAAAAATAACCGTATACACACATACATATAAACACACACACAAACACACACACAGGGTATATATATATATATATATATATATATATATATATATATATATATATATATACAGGGTAATTTTGGAACGCTCCCGAAAACTAAGACAGACGACAGTATCAACTATACCTTTGATTATGGGTGGAATATAAAATCGATCCTGATGAAAGAAAAATTATTTTTTCACAATGTTTTATTAGCTTTATTCATTTTCTATTATGTTAGTACAGCTAAACGAAACGATAATTTCATAAAAAAATCAAGAACATACTGAAACATAAAACCAGTAGTCGAATTACTGAATTGATATCAGCTGGCTAGAGGTCAATATACGCGCGAACGCGAATTCGCGCGGCCCGCAACTAGTGGGCCATACCACAATACCTAATAATTTACAACATTTGTCAAAATACCTAACTTATCTACTTAACCTACTATTTTGCCACTGTGCTTGTCTCCATGTAGCCACTTTAATCCGAATTAACAGGTTAAATAACCCAAATAACTGGTTCGATTCCCCGCTAATGAAAAAATACTTAAATGAAATGTAACCAAGGTTAGAGTCACGCGTTAATCGTGTGTAGGTATGTTTATTATTCTCATGTATTCAGTTATGCACTGTAGGGCGAATGTTAGGAGAGGAGTTAAACAAACGAATGATGATACAAAAATCTCTTTATTGTATTAATAAATTTGATTATATAGGATTATTATTACACTTGTGTGTGTACTTTTATATACCCTTACTACTACTACTACACCTTCCATCCAAAAGAAAAAAAAATGTGTCAATACAAGGATACATTTTTTTTTTTGATACATTAAAAGATTTTATTTTCGTAAATATTAGGAACAGTTGCATTATAAAATAATATATAAGGTATTTATTTTAAGAACATTTTTTTTATATGATTATTTAATTTAGAATATTTATAATTACGTAATATTAAGTAATCTACAGACAGAAATAATAATAATAACAATAAATGTACTTAGATTCAGCATATAAAATATGTTTTATTTATTATTGGATATACAATTTCGTGCGGTTTTTATGTACTAATTCATTTTTACCATTTTTAATTATTTCTACGTTTGGTGTTACATCTTTAACAACTTTATAAGGACCAGAGTATAGATCACTTAGTTTATTACCTGACTCAATTTTAAGAGTACTAAATCATTTACATTGTATTTTATAGGCTTGGTATATTTATCAAATATAATTTTTCTCTTTTCTTTAGACTTTATCAAATTATTTCTTGCCTCTCTTTGTGACAATTGTAACCTGTATTTGAGCTCACATGGATAATGATCGTAGTTATAAAGTGGCTCTAAATCTACTGTCAAATTACTAGGAAGTGAACATTTTTTACCAAAGACAAGTTCATAAGGACTGAATTTCGTCTCTGAATGAACTGTCGTATTATAGGCAAACGACCAAAATGGTAACCAGTCGCTCCATGTTTCTGGGTGATTATCAATTTGAATGCGAACAAAAGCATTTAAATTTTTATGTGACACTTCCAACGCACCTAGTGATTGGTGGTGGTAAGCAGTCGAATTTAATTGTTTTATTTGAAGCAATTTACATACCTCTTTGAATAATGATGCGGTGAACTCTTTCCCTCTGTCCGTAGTTATTACTTTCGGTACTCCATACCTAAGAATAAAGTTAGTGACCAAACTCTTTGCTACTTCGTTGGTTTTTTTAGAAATTAAGGGATATGCTTCGACATACTTAGTGAGTTCGCATTGTAGCGTTAAAGCATAAGAGTAATTATTATTATTAACTTCAAATGGACCTACTAAGTCTAAATATATCTTTTCAAACGCTGTATTAGCTGTCGTTGTTATTTCTAGTGGCTCTCTTACGGGTAACGAAAATTTCTGACGCTGACATTTGTCACAACGCCTAACAAAATTCTTTACATCCTTATCTAACCCAGGCCAATAATAATACTTTTTTATATTGTTGACCATCCTTCTCATAACTGCATGGCCACTGCTAGGTAGGAGATGGAAGTCATTTAATATCACCTTTCTGTCATCCTTATTATATATCGTTTTTACATTATTTATTATATGTACACGTGGACCGGTCCTATCATTCATAGATTTGATTTCTTCAACTAGTTTTTTAATAAATTCCTTATTACCATCCTTCTTTATTATATATACTTCATTAACATTTATTAACTTACAAAAATCATCTAATTCCCTCACAAACTCGCGTCGCGTCATTCGTGAGTCGGAACTTAGATATTTAATATAAATTATCTTTTCCTTTTCAACATAACAAAATGTATTATTTTCTTTACTAATAACTCTTAATTTTCTCAATGTTTTCAAATCATCTTTATTAACCACACGCAACTCCACTGATTCTGCTGGTTTGACATGATTACTTACGACTTTCGCTTGATCAGGCTTCAAGTCTGTGGGTATTATGTCCAACGAGGAGGATTCTGGTTTATTTATTTTTCGACATTTTGCTCGCGTCATGACACTAACGATGTTCTCATTTAATTCTTTTAAATCTTTGGAACTCAAACAGATTCTAGATAACGCATCTGCAGCTGCATTATCTGAACCCTTTACATACTCTACGTCAAAATTATATTCCTCTAATACCAACCGAAACTTCATAAGCCTGCTCGATGGATCTCTCATGCCAAATAGGTATACTAGAGGTTTATGGTCAGTCCTGATTTTAAAATATTGCCCATACAGGTACGGTCTGAAATGTTTCACGGCCCATACTATCGCTAACAACTCTTTTTCTATAACTGGATAGTTTAATTCAGCCTTATTTAGAGATCTGCTAGTAAAAGCTATAGGTCTTCCATTTTTATTCGACAGAACTGCTCCAATTGCTTTATTAGATGCATCGGTTTGTAAAATGAAATAATTTTCTTTTGAAAAATCAGCGTAATCTAAGACTGGGGGGGACATATTACGTTTTTTGAGTGTTTCAAAAGACTTTTGACATTTTTCAGTCCAAACAAAATTAGTATTTTTCCTACAAAGTTGGTTTAATGGTTGCGCAATTTCAGCAAACTTGGGTATAAACTTTCTATAATAATTTGTGAACGCCACAAATCTTTTAACTTCGTCGGCATTCTGCAGACAAGGATAGTTTTTTACTGTATTTATTTTTTCAGGATCAGGTAAAATCCCTTCGTTAGATATACAATGTCCCAAATATAAAATCTGTTTTTTAAGAAATGTACATTTTGAAGGGTTCAATTTTAAGTTTACTGAACGAAGTCTTTCGAAAACATTCTGTAAGTTTTTATTATAGTGGTCTAGTTGTCTACCAAAAACAATGACGTCATCTAAATAAATTAAGCATTTTTCATTATTTAGTCCTGACATTGCTAAATTCATCATTCGCGAGAAAGAACTGGGACTTGTTTTTAATCCCATGGGCATTCTCGTCATCTGGTATTGACCAGAATTGAAAGCAGTAAATTTTCGACAACTTTTATCTAAATTAACATTGTAATACCCTTGATATAAATCTAAATGTGTAAAATAGACACTTCCAGACAAAGATTCTAAAATTTCTGTAATATCAGGGAGGGGGTACTTATCGTCCTCTATACAGTTATTTAATTTACGGTAATCCACTACCAATCGCCATTTTTTATTACCCGATTCATCTATTTTTTTAGGCACCAATAATATTGGGCTAGACCAGTTGCTTTTACTAGGTTCTATAATCCCGTCTTTAAGCATGTTGCTAATTTGACGATTAATTTCCTTTTTCTGACTAATTGGTAACCTATAGGGTTTCGAAAACACTGGACTAACGTTTGATTTCAAAAAAATATTGTGAGTGTAAATATCTGTTGTTGTCAATTTATCGCCCTCTAAATAAAAAAACATCTGCATATTTTGCACAAATATTTTGAATACTTTGACTTTCTAAGTCATTTAAATCATTTAATTTTAATGAGGAAAATAATCGTTTTACTCGGTCTGAATTATTCTCATTTTTCTCAAAACTACAAATATTATAATCGTTAAGATCATGAATTGCAGGATTTATTCCTGAAAATGTTACTGATTTTTCGGTAACATTTAATATTTTTATTGGTATTTTTCCCCTAATTGGTGTCGCTATCGAGCTAGCCAAATAAACGCCATCTTGTAATTCTTGTGAACAAATAATGCAATCGGTTTGAAAATCAGTTTGAATATAATGTATGGATTCACTTCTTGGGGGAATTTCCAATACGTTAATATTATAATTATTAGTGAAAGGCAAGAAACAAGTGTGGCCTGGCTCTAACTTCAAAGATAAAATATTTTTCTCGAAATCTAAACATGCTCCAAATCTATTCAAAAAGTCTCTACCTAGAATTCCATGCGACGAAATTGGTAACGAATTAAAAACAAAGAACTTGTGATTAATAACAGATCCATGAATCATTAATGGAACATAAACATATCCGATTGTTTGCACCTCGCCACCTAGACCGTTTATAATTACATTCTCTTTATGTAATGAAACACTTAATTCGATAGCATGTTTATATGTTACGGCGGATAAAGATGCGCCCGTGTCGACTAAGAAAGAATAAGTTTTATTGCATGATGAAACTGGTAAATGAATAAAACAATTGCTATTACTACTAGCCAAAATTAAATGATTTTGTTTATTCTCGAAAAAACTTATCTAGTTGGGGTTCATCTGAAGTTGATTTTTGGTTTTCATTAATTATATTGACTATATTTCTTTTTATCCCTTGATTTCTGCGATAATTACGAAACGTACCTCGATTATATCGTCCTCGCTGTCCTTGGCCACGTGAGTTCGAGTGGTTCCATGAACTCGATCGCTGCGAGTTTCCGTGGTAGTGTCCTCGCTGTGAAAATGTTTGCCGATTACGCCCGTTGCCGCGTGGGTACCTAGAGTTATAATGAAAATTCCTAGAATAATAAAATTTCTTACTGAACATACCCATCACCTCTCCTGCGGCCGATGATGATGAAGTCTCTTCATCTTGAGCTGCTTGAATGGCATCCTTCAGGGAGCTGTAATTTCTAGCAGATATTATTGTGCTGATTCGACGATTTCGTAAGCCATCGGAAAATTGCTTGATCGCTTGTTTTTCATTAACAGTTTTCAAAATATTGTAATATTCGGTATTACCGTTGGCTTGCGATATCGTAAGGTCCACAAATAACTCTGTTATTTGTTTTCCGTAATCAGCAATTGGCATATCATTTTGGCGTAATTTTTGCAATTTACTTTGAATTGCTGCTGCGCTTTTTCTTGGCAACAACTCTTTCTGCATGTCACTAACCAAGTCTTCAACATTAGAGTAATCGTCTTGAAGACGTAATTTAGCAGATTGAGATAATCTACTTTTTAATATGAATTTAATTAAATTATTTTTGCATTCCTGTTTTGTTAACAAAGAATTATAATACTGAATATTGTCTACTAATTGTTTTACACTTGTCTCGTCATCTGACATAACAGGTAATAAAGTCAGAGCCGTTTTCAAATCGAAAGTATCCATATTGCTCGGATTTTCAGATTGTACACACTGGGGCTTACACAATTTTATAATATCCTGATATAATGATTCAAAATTCTTACAATAAGTTTGATAAGATGGAATATCAGTAGATTTAATCTTACCTTCCTTTACTTTACTATTAAAATGTATTAACAACTTAGAATAGTCACTAAATATTTCATTGGCCTCTTTAAGTTTAGTATTTAAAACTTTTCCTTCACGTCTACTCGGTCCAATTTTAATTAAATATGTTCTCACTTCTTTTAATTTCTCATATAATTGTTCTAAAGAAATATTCATAACTTACCACCAATACGTAGAATAGAGTATACTATACATAATTTTACGAAATATTTAATGTAATAATAATACGGTTAAATGACGATTAAAGACAGTACAACGAATACATGATTTAATTTAAAATATAAAGTTCAGTAATATAGACTAGAGTCCCAGATTTATGTAGTTGATTTATAAACACATTACCCTTTTTTTTTTCACTATTAATAGACACGCACTTTTTTACTCATTTTATATACACGTAAACTCCACTTTTAAACACTGATCAGCGCCGGTCATACTTTATAATACGCCCTTTTTTTTTTTGTTGACTTGCCTCTTCCACATTTGTGGAGGGTTGTGGTTGCCGAAAAATAGACCTTCTCAGGGTATTTCTGTTTATCTCTGTGTTAATCCACTTTATATGACATCGCCTATATGTTCGATAGAAGCAATACAGGGACCCCAGTAGAAGTACTAGCACAATGATAGACAGCAAAATATTACTCGTAGTCAGGTGAAATTGCAATTGTTCAACTCCTGCCTTATTGCTTCCCACTGCGTTTTGCACAATTACGGTATCTTCTTTAGTCTGTTTACCGCCCATCTTGGATGTTATTTTTCGTTAACTTTTTGTTAAACACGTGTACACAGTCGCGCAGCTCAAGATAGAACGCCATAGCTTGATTTAGTTCATCAGTTGCACATAGAAAAAATGTTCCACTCCAAATACGGCGAAGGGTGTCATATTCGCGTCGCGAATTACTTCGGCAGGGTCGCCATGTAGGGCGAATGTTAGGAGAGGAGTTAAACAAACGAATGATGATACAAGACTCTCTTTATTGTATTAATAAATTTGATTATATAGGATTATTATTACACTTGTGTGTGTACTTTTATATACCCTTACTACTACTACTACAGCACCTATTCAGATTAGTTCAGTACTAAGTTATTTAAAAAAATAATTATGAAACAGCTTACCGCTCTAAATCCTAAATCCTAAATGTCGACTCGTCCGTCCAGATGACGTGCTCAATGAAACCAGGCACACGTTGTTGTTGGTCTAATAACCAACGGCAGAAAACTCGCCGGCGGTCGTGATCGACCGGTAACTAACGCTTGCACTTTGTACACTTTGTATGGGCGCATTCGGTTACGCTTTAACACTTTGTGTACTGTACAGTATGACACACTTGTTCCATCCCGACGCCTTAACAATTTAGCGATACTTCGTGTACCTAGGTTCGGATTGCGGCGAACGACATCTAAAATGCGCTACTCTGAGTGAACAGCCACTTGACTTCCACCTCCTGCCGCTACCAGAGCAATGGGCCGATTTTCCAACACTTGCTGAAATGCTGCTGTTATCAGAAGAGAGTCAGCTGGATGTCGAGTGGTCGGGAATTTTTTTTTTATAGGAGAGGGGGCAAACGAGCATGCGGCTCACCTGATGGTAAGTGACTACCGCCGCCCATGAACAACCGCAACACCAGGGGAATTGCAGATGCGTTGCCGGCCTTTTAAAAAGGAGTAGGCTCTTTTTTGAAGGTCCCTAAGTCGTATCGGTCCGGAAAAATCGCTGGTGGTAAACTATTCCACAAGAAAGTTGTGCGAGGAAGAAAACATCTTCTAAATCGCACAGTGGTTGACCGCCAATCATCCAGATGGTGTGGATGGTATCGGGAGTTCCGGCGCAATGTGCGTTCGTGAAATTTGGCGGCTATGATTAATCCGAACAATTCCACAGAGCACTCCGCGTGGTAAATGCGAAAGAAAATGCAAAGAGATGCAACATCTCTTCGCAGCGCCAATGATTCGAGCCGATCGGATAGGACTCGGTCGTCGACGATTCAAGCCGCTCTGTGCTGGATGCGGTCAACTGGAAGGAGCTGGCACTGGGGAGCCCCAGCCCAGAGATGGGAATAGTATTCCATGTGAGGCCAAACCTGCGCCTTATAAAGTTGCAGGCGTTGTGCCGGCATGAAATAATGTCCCGCTCTGCTGAGCACGATAAGCTTTTTAGAGGCCAATTTACCTTCTCTTCCAAGTGGCCACGAAACTGCACGTCACTCGATATGTCGACGCCGAGGATTCCGATACTGGTTGAGGCAACAAGGGGAGTATATTGAAACTGAGTAGATACGACAAAGTGATTGTTGGTTGGCCCCAAGCGGTAAACGCGCAAACTTGTGTCTTTTGAGGATTAAACTGGACTAGATTTAGTCGCCCCCAATCCGAGACTTTGTCCAACAAAGACTCGACTTCAGACACAAGTTTGTTACGGTACTCGGCGACGTTTTTCCGAGAAATAATGGCACGGCCTGTGTATAGAGCATCACCAGTGCTGTCATCCGCATAGCAATGAATGCTACCGGTTTGCAACATATCATTGATGCAGAAAAAACAGCGTTGGTGATAGCACGTAGCCTTGTGGAACATCAGCGTTAATAGGCTTGTAGTCGGAGCATGCACCATGTACTACGACCTTGATGCTCCAATCTGCAAGAAAGCTGGTGATCCAATTGCACAATTTCTCGTGAAGCCTATAGGAAGGGAGCTTCGAAAGAAGCGCTTTGTGCCAAACCCGATCGAAGGCCTTCGCAATGTCCAAACTAACGGTCAATGCCTCCCCCTTGGACTCTACTGCCTCCGCCCATCTATGAGTCAAGTAGACCAGAAGATCACCAGCTGATCGACCCCGACGAAAACCGTATTGGTGGTTACTGATCAGCTGGTGATCCTCAAGGTACCGCATGAGGTGGCAGTTTATAACGGATTCCATTATTTTGGAGAACAAGGGGGTGATGGCGATAGGCCTGTAGTTGGACGGGTCTGAGCGGTCACCTTTTTTAGGGATCGGGTGGACAAAAGCTGTCATCCATGATTTCGGGACTGCTCCTAGGGAGTAGGAGTACAGGAAAAGACGTGTTAAAACCGGTGCCAACTCCGGAGCACACGTCCTCAGCACAATTGGGGGGATTCCTTCAGGCCCAATCGACTTGTTGATATCTAGGGAGAGGAGTACTCTTCGAACCGAGCGCTGTGAGAACCGCACATCCGGCATGGAGCACTCACACCGCGGGAAGGTCGGCGGTGTATTCCCCCCGTCAACAAGAGTCGATTTGGACGCAAAATGGAGCCTAAAAGGTCGGCTTTCCCTTTTGCGGCGTAGGCCAGTGAGTCGTCATCCCTGTGCAGAGATGGTAGTGATGGCTTACAGATATTCCCTTGGACAGCCTTGGCGAGAGACCAGAATGCACGGGTTCCCGAAGGAAGGCGAACTAGTTTCTCGCCAATTCTGCCTATGTGCTCTGACTTTGCCTTGGCAATAACTCTTTTGAAGGACCTGGAGGCGAAGTTATACTTTTTTTAAGTGTGCTGGTGTTTATATCCCGAGTCGCCGAAGCCGCAGCCCAGGCTTGATAACACTCCTGCTTACTGCGTAATGCAGTCTTACAGGAGCGGCCAAACCAAGGCTAAGATCTGCCTCCGATGGGTACCACACATGATGGAATAAATAGTTCCATTACATGTAGCACCACATCAGTGACTTTGAGATTTTCTCTATAATATCATTTATTATTATAACATCTCGGGTTACTGATGGCTCGCATGCCTGACTGGTTAAGGTACCGATAGATGGCTGTATATCCATCTCGTTCACGTCAGGTTTGAAATACCCAGATTGGCGACGGGGAACAGTGTCAAAAGTGCGGGATGTCTGGAACTACGATCATCTGCTGCAGTGGAACATTTAATAGATAATAAATCGTAACACTTTTATATGTCATTGATACGCAGATTATAGGAAAGTAACAAATTATGCACATACGCTTTAAATAATTGATTGAGTTCGTGGCGTCGGGAGATGCGGCAGATGACACATTGCATATTACTGACACGTCTTCTCGATAGAAAATACGTTACAATCAAAATATTGTACTAACAGAACTTTATAATGATGATAGTAGAAATGAGATGGCTTTTTTTTTATAGAATACTAGGAAAAATCGTTTTTAATTTGGAAGAGTTATATTGATTAATTAGGCATGATAATGATTTTTATATGTAACTTTCAAATAAATATGTTATTACGATACGCGTGCCACGTACTGTAAATTAATTGTACTATGACTATAACCTTAGTGCAAGTGCAAGCAATAAGTTGACAATGTTTTGCCCAGGTTGCGGCAACGGTATGACAGCGCATAAAATACGAACAAACAAACATTAATATTATTTATTAGATGTATGACAGACGAGGACAAGTTTACCTGATGATAAAGGATGTGGTGGCCCATAGGCATCTACATATTATATCCTTAATCAAGAATCAAAATGCGATGAACTAAGAAGCGATGCCTCGTTTCCAATAAAAAGGTCTCCGGTTCTCTACACTCACCATACCAAACAGATTACTTACACACATTGCTTTGATATTTTACGGTATTCTGTGAGTGCATGATATTTCCTCAGTTGAGCCGATTTATTCGTGCGAGAACCATAATATAACTGCAGCGTGTCTTCATCACCTAAAATATATATTTTTGTTATCTTCACAATATAAAATTCATGACAAGTAACTTTTTATTGAGGTAAAAATACAATGTAAACTCTAAGATATTATACTCCATTTTGAAGAGGATAAGATAGTCGTGAAAGCCGCCAACTGTTGTTGTATATGAAATTTTCCCTCTTATAAATGAATTTCCTTGTCACATTTTTATCTCGCTATATTCGTAAGTTAAGAGGGCCCGTGTGATGTTAAAATATGACTAAAATAAATACTTTTTTGTATAAAAAAATCAGAAAGGAGGAATAACGAAGCCCTAGTGAATATGGGTGTGGCAAACCGTCAATAATTTTGAAACATTACAATTAAACGCGATAAAAATATCAGTTATAGTTTTATTCGATGTATGGTATTCCTGTAGTATTTTTATTTGAATGCCTCCTTGATCTAATGGTCGTACCGCGATTGCTAATCGTGTGGTACCGGGTTTAAATCTGGGATTTTAAAAGTTGGGTCAAAATCAGTTACTGTATTTTTCTCTCGAGAAATTCTCAGTAGCCCGAAGTTGGGAAGTTGGTGGTGTTACACCCACGTGCCTCGGAAAGCACGTAAAATTGTTGGTCTTTCGCTTGATTGCTTTCCGGTCATGTCGAATAGCTATCCCATCGCATGATATGTGAACGGGGGAAAAGAGAGTGCACCAGAGCTTATGCACCAAATTCTACACTGTAATCCCGCTCTAATCAGAAGGTCATGTGTAAGAGCAATATTCGTTTTTATTGTTCTTTGTTGCTTGTGACTGGCAGATAATGTTTAAAAGAATCAGAATCAGAATAGTTTCTTTGTCAAACATAGATAGGTTACATTTAAAATCTAAAGCAATAAGTCTGTCTTTTAATCCCATATTACATGTAGTAGAGGTGTGTAAATATCAATTAAGTAGAAATAACCGAAAATGTATAGAGTTATTTAGGGCAAGAAAGTGTCTGTCACGTTGGCCCCAAGCGTGTTGGCGGATGTCTTCAATTCTTTTTTTTTTTATTAATAGACGGATCTATAAAACGTTGCTTGATGTTATATACATATAGTTATATATGTAGGTATAGTGATGGCTGCGTCCATCTTATAATAATAGTTGCATTCGAATAAAAGTGCGTATTCAGCTATACATCGTTTCACTTGTCCCTGTTCACATATTTAACAGTGGCGACGATCTAAGCGCGTGTTAAGGAAAAAATAAAAGTTGCCTAAAGATGACTCTTTTTGAGTTATTAACTAACCATTCCATTGACCATAATTCACAGACCTGGCAAGTGTATAAAGGTCGGCTAATGCAATGGTTTATAGCGAACGATATCAGCGAGACTACAGATTGCCCTGGTGTTAAGCGAATCTTGTTGAGTGCACTCAGCGAGGCTACTTATAAGCTAGCAACAGATTTAGCATTACCAAAAGACCTCCAGTCATAACCATTCAAAGATATACTGAAGCTTTTGGACAATCACTTTACGCACAAAATATATAGATTCGGCGAGAGGTACAAGTTTTATTTTGCAGCGCAAGAAGTGGGCGAGAGCTACACACAATGAGTCACGCGTCTCTGCACCCTCTCCGTTGTGGAGTGCGCGCGCTGGACCAGCGGGTTTTCGGGGGTATTGCTGGCACAGCTGCCGGGGCCATTCCGAACCGAGCAGCTATTCAAGATTAACTCCAAAAACGGTGCTAGTGATAAAGTGTTGTGTACTGTCCGTGGCTTCAAAAATCATACAGCAGCATACTGTTGCTCTGTTACGTTACGTTGCACTTTTTGCATTTAAAGTAAATGCAAAAACGTTGCACTTTTTGCATTTAAAGTAAGTTTTTTTTTTATAGGAGAGGGGGCACACGAGCATGCGGCTCACCTGATGGTAAGTGACTACCGCCGCCCATGAACAACTGCAACACCAGGGGAATCGCAGATGCGTTGCCGGCCTTTTAAAAAGGAGTACGCTCTTTTCTTGAAGGTCCCTAAGTCGTATCGGTCCGGAAAAATCGCTGATGGTAATCGATTCCACAAGGAGGTCGTGCGAGGAAGAAAACATCTTCTAAATCGCACAGTGGTGGACCGCCAATCATCCAGATGGTGTGGATGGTATCGGGAGTTCTGCCGCGATGTGCGTTCGTGAAATTTGGCGGCTGGGATTAATCCGAACAATTCCTCAGAGCACTCCCCATGGTAGATGCGAAAGAAAATGCAAAGGGATGCAACATCTCTTCGCAGTGCCAATGAATCGAGCCGATCGGAAAGGGCTCGGTCGTCGACAATTCGAGCCGCTCTGCGTTGGATGCGGTCAAGTGGAAGGAGCTGGCACTGGGGAGCCCCTGCCCAGAGATGGGAACAGTATTCCATGTGAGGCTGAACTTGCGCCTTGTAAAGTAGCAGGCGGTGTGCCGGCATGAAATACTGTCCCGCTCTGCTGAGCACGCCAAGCTTTTTAGAGGCCAATTTGGCCTTCCCTTCCAAGTGACCACGAAACTGCACGTCACTCGATATGTCGACTCCGAGGATACCGACACTGGCTGAGGCAAGAAGGGGAGTGCCTTGAAACTGAGGAGATACGACAAAGGGGTTCCTTTTAGCGGTAAACGCGCAAACTTGTGTCTTCTGAGGATTAAATTGGACTAGATTTAGTCGCCCCCAATCCGAGACTTTGTTCAGCAATGACTCGACTTCAGACACAAGTTTGTTCCGGTACTCAGCGACGTTTTCCCGAGAAATATTGGCACGGCCGGTGTATAGAGCATCACCAGTGCTGTCATCCGCATAGCAATGAATGTTACCAGTTAGCAACATATCATTGATATGCAGAAGAAACAGCGTTGGTGATAGCTCACAGCCTTGTGGAACACCAGCGTTAATAGGCTTGTAGTCAGAGCATGCACCGTCTACAACGACCTTGATGCTCCGATCTGCAAGGAAGCTGGTGATCCAATTGCACAATTTCTCGGGAAGCCCATAGGAAGGGAGCTTCGAAAGAAGCGCTTTGAGCCAAACCCGATCGAAGGCCTCCGCAATGTCCAGACTAACGGCCAACGCCTCCCCCTTGGACTCTACTGCCTCCGCCCATCTATGGGTCAGGTAGACCAGAAGATCACCAGCTGATCGACCCCGACGAAAACCGTATTGGCGGTCACTAATCAGCTGGTGATCCTCAAGGTACCGGATGAGCTGGCAGTTAATAATGGATTCCATTATTTTGGAGAACAAGGAGGTGATCGCGATAGGCCTATAGTTGGATGGGTCTGAGCGGTCGCCTTTTTTAGGGATCGGGTGGACAAAAGCTGTCTTCCATGAATTCGGGACTACGCCTTGGGAGTAGGTGTATCAGTAAGTGCAAAAAGTGCAACGTAACGTAAAAAAATAAATTTCATAAACGGCGAGCGTGTCGATGATAACGGCGAGGACGGTGAGTTGTATAACATTTGCACATTTAAAGAAGAGCCAATGATTAAGATTTTTTTTTAAAGATTGTGTTAGAGAAATACTCATGAAATTCAAAATTGCTGGCGGGTCGGCTGTCACTGCGATTTCTGAACAAACGCATTTAAAGTACTTTAAGGATGTGCCATTAAAACAAGCCAATAAGCGACTACTAACGTATACTGGCAATAATATCCACTGTATAGGTATAGCCCGACTACCATTTACATAATATACAGATATAACTTATATTTTAAATGTATATATTATTTGCGACGGCGGCCTACCTCTTTTAGGCAGAATTTTTTTATTTTTATATAAATTAGAATTGTTCCCCGTAAACTTCTCCAAAAATCAGTTAAACTTGATTAAAAGTTGTAAGCCCTAATATACCCTAGTGTTTTTCGGACGAGTTTGGAACATTTAATAATTATAAGATAAAATTTATTTCCCCGTGTAGCGGGTAAGAATACTCACTAACCCATATCTTCCCGTGGGTGTCGTGAAGGCGACATAGGGAAACTGAAGCAGAAGAAATATAAATATAATAAAATCTCAGATGAGCAGCAGCATCTTTCTGATAACAGCAAAAACCAATAAAAACTGCGGTTGCCAACCCGCCCGCCAAGCGTGGCAACTATGGCAATATGATGACATTAATATACGGCCCCCAGTCCCTGGCGGCCCCGCTATTCCTGGCTACGTTGGCAATAATGGTAACGGCGGGTAGGGGGTACTAAGAATCTCCGGTGGAGGTTTAGTTGTCACCTACGATGACTCGACCTAGCAACTTATAATGCACGCAACCTGAGGATTGACGAGAAGATCGTGGAGCTGGAAGAAGAGATAGACAAGTTGCGCTGGAATATCATAGGATTATCCGAGGTCCGACGAGAGGAGAAGGACACGGTAATACTCGAATCCAGCAACTTGTTCTATCACCGGGAGGGCGACCATCTGTCCCAAGGAGGTGTCGTATTTATCGTCCAGAAGTCTCTCGTTAACAACGTTGTAAAGAATAGGAGTGTATCGACGAGGATTGCGTACCTTATACTCATAATCACCAAACGGTATTCGCTAAAGGTCATACAGGTTTACGCACCAACTTCGGCACACCCCGATGAGGAGGTGAAGGAAATGTATGAGGATATCTCTAGAGCCATGCATTCCTCCAAAACCCAATATACGGTGTTAATGGGAGACTTCAATGCAAAACTAGGCACAAGAGAGAACGGTTAGCTGAAAGTAGGGAAATTTGGAATAGGGCAACGGAACCCAAGGGGCTAGCAGCTGACCTGGTGTGGACCTGGTCGAGCCCCGACGGTTCGACAAAAAATGAGATTGACTTCTTTATGACGACCAGACGACAACTGTTCAGTGATGTCTCCGTGATCGCTAATGCGTGAAAACTGATAGCGATCACCGAATGGTTAGAGGCACACTGAACCTAAAAGTTAAGTTGGAGAGGTCTCGTCTGATGAAGTCAACGCTCCGTCCACCTCGTGCTCTATTTCAAAGTCCCGAAACCTTTCAGCTCGAGTTACAAAATCGATTTCAGTGCCTAGAAGACTGCAATGAAGCGGACGATATGAATGACAAGCTCGTGAAAACTATCCATGCGGTTGGAGCTAATATCTGCAAGACCCGCCGCAGGAGAATACAAAAACTCTCCGATCACACTCTTAATCTCATGGCTGTTAGACGGGAGATGAAGCTACATTCTTTAACAAATTTAACAGCATACAGGCAACTGAACAAAAATATCTCCAAATGCATGGAGCGGGACTTACGCAACTTCAAAACAGCTTGTATTGAAGAAGCGATCGAGCGAAACCAAGTTTCCAAAGTCTTTGCACGAGATCTGTCTGCCAGAAAGAGCCAACTGTCGAAGCTGAAGACCGAATGTGACAGTATCGTTTCCGGGATACCTGAGATTTTGAGTAAGATTGAGAGGTTCTATGGGGAGCTGTACACGTCATCGTTGGAGACACACGCAAGTATGAGTAACAATCCAAGAGCGAGTCTTATCCTACACTATTCCGAAGATATCCCGGACGTCAGTCTGAGCGAGATGAGAATGGCTCTCCAGCACCTTAAAAACAGAAAGTACCCGGGCGAGGATGGAATTACAGCGGAGCTTTTGAAAGCGGGTGAAAAACCGGTATTTGAAGTCCTTTAGAAGCTCTCTCATTCCGTCCTCTATGGTGGCACTACTCCAGAGACGAGGAGCAGAAGTGCGGTGGTCTTGTTCTTCAAGAAAGGTGACAACGCTCTTTTGAAGAACTACAGACCGATTTCCCTTCTGAGCCGCGTCTACGTGCTGTTTTCGAGAGTCATTACGAATCGTCTCGCACGCAGACTTGACGACTTCCAGCCTCCTGAACAATCAGGTTTTCGAAAAGGCTTTAGTGCTATAGGCCACATATATACCCTTCGGCAAATTATACAGAAGACAGAGTAGTATAACCTGCCACTTTGCCTTGCGTATGTGGACTATGGAAAAGCCTTTGATTCCGTCGAAATTTTGGCGGTGCTGCAGTCCCTTCAGCGGTGCCAAGTTGACTGTCGGTATATCGAAGTGCTGAAGTGTTTGTACAGTAGAGCTACGAGGCTATCCGAGTACAGAATCAGAGTACGAAACCTATCCAACTGCAGAGAGGTGTAAGACAGGATGACGTTATATCCCCGAAACTCATCACCGCTGCATTGGAAGACATTTTAAAGCTGCGGGACTAGAAACGATGCTGTATCAACATCAATGGCGAGTACATCACTCACCTTCGATTTGACAACGATATAGTCCTTATAGCAGAATCGCTGGAGGACCTAAACACTATGCTTAATGACCTTAATAGTGTCTCCTAACGGATAGGTCTAAGATGAACATGGAAAAAACAAAAATCATGTTTAACGTCCATATCACACCTATGCCGGTAGTTGTTGGGAACACTAAGCTCGAAGTTGTTGACGAGTATGTTTACCTGGGACAAATAGTCTGACTAGGTAAATCCAACTTCGACCGAGAGGTCAATCGACGGATTCTACTCGGCTGGGCAGCGTTCGGGAAACTACGACACATCTTCTCGTTACACATACCTCAAAACCTTAAAACGAAATTGTACAAACATTACGTGCTGCCAGTGATGACTTACGGATCTGAGACGTGATCCTTCACTGCTGGGCATATGAGGAAGCTCAAAGTCGCTCAGCGAGCTATGGAGAGTGCTATGCTAGGGGTTTCTCTGCGTGATAATCATAGAAATGAGGATATCCGCAGTAGAACCAGAGTAACCGACATATCCCAACGAATTAGTAAGCTAAAGTGGCAGTGGGCCGGCCATATAGCTCGAAGAACTGAGAACCGATGGGAAAGAAAGTTTCTTGAGTGGCAGCCTCGTACCAGTAGGCGAAGTGTAGGACGACCCCCCACGAGGTGGAGTGAGGACCTGGTAAGACATGCAGGAAGTCGATGGATGCAGGTGGCTCAGGACCGTGCTTTGTGGCATTCCTTGGGAGAGGCCTATGTTTAGCAGTGGACTTGTGAAAGGCTGTCATGATGATGATGATAATGATGGGCAGCATTCGGGAAATTACGGCACATCTTCTCGTCAGGTATATCTCAAAACTTGAAAACGAGTCTGTACAACCAGTGCGTGTTGCCAGTGATGACCTATGGAACTGAGACGTGGTCCTTCACTGCTGGCCAGACGAGGAAACTTAAGGTCACTCAGCAAGCTATGGAGAGGGCTATGCTCGGAGTTTCTTTGCGTGATAAACTTAGAAATGAGTATATCCGCAGTAGAACCAGAGTCACCGACATAGCCCAACGGATTAGTAAGCTGAAGTGGCAATGGGCCGGCCATATTGCTCGAAGAACCGACAACCGATGGGGAAAAAGTTTCTCGAGTGGCAGCCTCGTACCGGCAGCTGAAGTGTAGGGCGTCCCTCCACTAGATGGAGTGACGACCTGGTAAGATATGCAGGAGGTCGATGGATGCAGGTGGCTCAGCACCGTGCTTTGTGGCATTCCTTGGGGGAGTCCTATGTTCAGCAGTGGACTTGTGAAGGGCTGTAATAATGATGAATGATGATGAAAATTTAATATAAAAAAACGTGAAAAATATATTTTTCAAGCCGCTCCCTGTAGCTTTTGCATTAAGAGATAAGATAGGTAAGGAGTTAGAAAGATTAGTGCGTGTGGGCATCTTGAAACCGGTCGAGTATTCCGATTAAGCTCGGTAACTATAAATAAGCAATTATTAGTTGATCAATATCCACTGCCTACAGCTCAGGAGTTGTTTAAATAATTACACCGGGGTACAGCAGTTTAGTAAGCTAGATCTTTCTTAAGCATATGCTCAGTGTGTTTTAGTTTAACACTCATAAAGGATTATTTAGATATACTCGATTAGTTTTCGGTTTAGCTCCAGCCCCTGCTATTTTTCAGCGCGTAAAGAAATGTGTACCTTCGAGGTTGGAAGAAGTGTTGTGCTTGCTAGACGATGTTTTGGTAACAGGATGTACTAGATCAGAACATTTAAATAGATTACATATTGTTCTCCAACGGCTGCAAAATGCAAGGTTAACTCTCCAAAAAACGAAATGTGACTTTTTTAAATATGAGGTAGAATATTCAGGTTACGTGATTTAAAAAAAAAACGGGTTAAGAAAATCGCCTCGGAAATTCATCTTAAATGCACAGGTCATAAAGGATATTAAAGAATTTCAATCATTTTTTGGTTTTCTTAATTATTACAGGAATTATGTCCCCGATGCATCTTCAATTCTTTGTCCTTTATATAATTTATTACGAAAAAATTGTAAGTGGCAGTGAAACGCTGAACACGGCAATGCATTTAATGCGATTAAAAATATTCTCGTTTCCGATCAAGTTCTAGCTCATTTTATCACTAATGCAAAAATTATTTTAACGGTTGACACTTCACCGAGTGGAATATTGTCTCAAGTCGGTAACGATGGAGTGGAGCGTTCTGTATTGTTCGCGTCGCGCACGTTAAATACAGCCGACAGGAGATATTCGCACATACAAAGGGAAGCAACAGCAATTATATTTGGGGTACGTTTTAAAAAAACACAAATTATGGACAATTTAAGGCCCAATAAGAAAGAGGGAGAGGTGTCAGAGGTGCTTACCAGAGACACCAAAGAACAAAAGGGAATCGTCACTAAACCGACGGTTCCACGGACAGTACCGTCCAGCGTAGGTGCCCCCACCAAAGGGATAACCTCGCTGAACGTTTCCAAAACCAGTTCCAAGGAGCTGGAAGTGATAAAACTGCGGAGCCACTACGGACTGACGACCTTTTCTCTGCTGCCTGGCAAGTGGTGAGCCGTAAGGGGAAAGGCAAGGCACCCAAAAAGGTGACTTGCCGACCTGACGGACCATCAGGAGGGTCTATCCCTGCAGGCAGTAGTGGAAAGGCCAAAAAGAAGAACAAGAAGCAGCGGGAAAAAGGCCGTAGAGAACGAGCCGCATTGGCTGCTTCAGATACCAAAACCAAGGAGGCTGGGCAAGCTACTGCGACTGAGGTGCTTGGCGCTGGAACCAGTCGCCGCGCTGAAGCTGGGAAGGATAAAAATCCAGCCCAAGTGGAAGTCGCGGACGCGGGAACCAGCTCTAGGATATCCGCCAGGAAGCAGCGAGCGGCCAAGCGTCCTGGGAAGAAGGAAAGAGCAGCCAAAAGGATACTGGAAGAGTCCACCTCGCCTAGAGGTGAACACAAAAAAGTGCGACTCGAACAGCAACCAAAGACTGCAAGAACGAGCTACGCTTCCGCTGCTAAAGCAGATTTGGGTGTGGCCTTAACGTGTGCGCGTTCAGGTTACATTACGAAGGAAGTAGCAGACGACATCCTCGTAGCAATACAGAGGAAGATGATCAGCGAGGCCTGGAGTAGCCAGGACCCTGATGCGTCGGGCCCAGTTTTTAGGGGCAAACCCGTTTATACGGAAGGTGTCCTGAAACTGTGGTGCGACGATCAGAAGGCTCTGGACTGGTTGAAGGGGAACATTGCTACCCTCGACCTTAAATCCAGCACCTTGCTGACAATAAAGAAACAGTCAGAGATACCACAAAGAGTCAAATTGGTATCCTTATCCCTGATGCCCAGGGGGCCTGGAATGACTCACGCGACATTGGTCGTGTGTTGGCGTACCAGAACCGCTGGGTTAACATCAGGGACTGGCTGTTACTCAAGGCAGATAAGCAGACGGACGGGTGGTTCCTCGTTGTTTCGGTGCCGGAGGATCATATCCCGACCCTGATGAAGGCCGGACGCCGTCTCGCATGTGTATGCGGGGCGGTATACGTAAAATTCCAGGGTCGTGGAGGCAAATTCTTTTATACTCCACCGAGCAAAGAGGTAGAAAACAACCCGGAAGTTATGGATACCGGAGCCATAGTTACCGGTACAGCGGAATCACTGGAGGCCAAGTCCAGTGAAGAAACGGCCTGCACAATTGAGCCGAAGCCCCCAGTGGAGATTGGGCTCAGCGGCAGCTCACTGAGTGACGAGGAGGACTGCATTTTGCCGACCACCTCCGACTCGGTGGCTGACGATGAAACCCGAGATCTTCTGGCAGGCCTATTTTTGGGCGGGGACGGGGAGGACGCGATCAATGATGGCGTGCCCTTCGTCCAAAACTAGCCTAGTGCAGGCCAACCTCCACCACAGCGAAACTGCGTCGGCTCAATTACGCAAGTGGTTGGAGGTTCAAAGGACTGCCATAGCCTTAATCCAGGAGCCATGGGTTGGGGCTGGTAAAATTAAAGGCCTAAACAACCTAAAAGGTAAGTTATTCTACAGCTCTGAACACGACAAGCCTAGAGCGTGTATTTACACTACTAAAGATATCTGTGCACAACCTTTAACAGATTTCTGTTCTAGAGACATGTATGCCGTAGCAATACAGTACACACAGGAGAGTAGATTAGTCGTCGCCTCGGTCTACATGCCGGAGGAAGACACTCCTCCCCCTCATGACCTCAGCAGGCTGGTGAACTTCTGCGAGAGGACCGGACTAGAGGTTGTGATCGGGACGGACTCCAACGCACATCATCCCCTTTGGGGAATGGAAAAACCAAATGAACGAGGTAAAGTTTTAGTTGAATATTTATTTAGTACTAACCTAACCATTTTAAACATAGGTTCTGAACCTACTTTCATAAACAAACGCTGTCGCACTATAATCGACCTCACACTTGCAACAGAAGGAGCAGCCAAACTAATTACGGGATGGCATGTGTCGAGAGAGGCCTCATGCTCAGACCATAGATGGATCTGCTTCGCACTACAGGTCGATATCCCCTCTACACCACCATGGAGAAATCCCCGCAAGACAGATAAAACTAAATACCTAAATAGGCTGACGTCTTTGCTAGCGGATTTTGAGGGGATAAATACTATAGCAGATCAGTCGCTCCTAGAAGAACAGGTAGCAGCTGTTACTAAGGCCATGATAGACAGCTACCATGAATCATGTCCAGAAATCACTCCACCAAGACATGCCGAGGTAAAACAACCGTGGTGGGGTAAAGAACTCGATAGAAAACGTTAGAAGGTAAGAAAAGCTCTAAATAGGGCCATGAATACCTCAATGGATGAAGACTGGCTATTATATAAGAAAGCTAAGTCTGAATACAAAAAATGTATCAGGTATCGACGCTCGGTTGGGTGGCGTAAATTCTGTGGCAACATAGAAACCTGCAAACAAGCAAATAGGATTAGGAATATTCTAGCTAAACAGAACACGTCGGGATCCATGTCTCTAAAGAAACCCGACGGTAGCTACTCAACATCGCCGGATGAAGCCCAACGCATCCTAATTGAAACGCACTTCCCAGGTTGCTGCGTAACCCAGGAGGCAAACCGGCATGACGACATACTGACATCAACAGCAGAAGACTGGAATTTAGCACAGAGAGTGGTAACGATGGACAAAATCCATTGGGCCATTCACAGTTTCCTCCCCTATAAGGCGGCAGGACCCGACGGCATATTCCCGGCACTCCTACAGTGGGGGGGTAAAGCCCTAATAGTCAGACTTGCTGCCATAATGCGAGCCTGTCTTGCTCTTAAATATGTTCCTAGGGGATGGAGGGAAGTGAAAGTTACATTCATACCCAAACCAGGTAAGAGCGACTACACTGACCCTAAATCCTACAGGCCCATTAGCCTCACATCCTTTCTCCTAAAGACGATGGAGAGGATGTGTGAAAGGGAATTAAGGGGGTCGGCGCTAATGAACTTACCACTACACGACAAGCAACACGCCTACAGTCTAGGCAAATCAACAGAATCGGCCCTTCATAAGGTAATTACAAAGATTGAAGAGGCCATCCAAAACAAAGAAATATGTCTAGGTTCCTTCATAGATATAGAAGGTGCTTTTGACCGAACGAACTTCTCCAGCATAAAAGGTGCACTCGGTAGACACAAAGTTGAACCGGCACTGATCGACTGGATAGTTTACATGCTCAGTACACGAATAATAAAGATTGCTGGTGAATCTCAACCAATCCAAATTAAGAAAGGCTGCCCGCAGGGTGGGGTTCTCTCACCTCTCCTGTGGAATATGGTCATTAATGAACTCATCAGCAAATTAAATGACAATCACTTCTATACAGTAGGTTATGCTGATGACCTGACAATACTGGTCTCTGGAAAGACAGCAAGCATAGTGTGCGACCTGACCCAAGCGGCTCTCCGTATAGTGGAGAGATGGTGCAGGGAACACGACTTAACCGTCAATCCAAATAAAACGGTTTTAGTTATGTTCACACAAAAACGAAAGCTGAATAACTATCATCCTCCAAGTCTTTTTAGCACAAAACTCCAGCTATCCTCTGAGGTAAAATATTTAGGTCTTACCTTGGACAGCAAACTTAACTGGAATAAACACATAGAAAACAAAATCAACAAAGCTAGTATAACTTTCTGGCAATGCAGAAACATGATTGGCAAAAGATGGGGATTGACGCCAAAAATCATACTGTGGCTTTACAAAACTGTAATTCGGCCCATGATCACATACGGCGCTCTGGTATGGTGGACCAAGACAAATGAAGCCACCATAATTAAAAAGCTTCAGCGCTACCAGAGACTGGCATGTATGGCTGCTACAGGCTGCATGAGAACTACGCCAACAGCAGCCTTAGAAGCGATGCTGGAGCTAACTCCGCTTCATCTACATATACAACAAGAAGCGACTTTAGCTGCCATCAGACTCAAGACCCTAAATCTTTGGAGTAAGAATAGTGTCCCTCATACAGGCATAATTGATAGAATTCACTCAAAAATTCCTATCCTACAAGCCAAATACGATAGGATTCCTAAACAATTTGTTTTCGATAAGAAATACAAGATACAGTTAAATGAAAACAGCCAGCCGGAAGGATTAAGCCCAAAAGAGCTTAGAATTTTCACCGATGGTTCTAAAACAAATGAAGGTGTAGGTTGTGGAGCTTTCTCTGAAGACCTCAATATTCACATATGCACACCGCTGGGTACCTATAACACGGTCTTTCAGGCGGAATGTATGGGTATCATTCAAGCAGCCATAGCAATAGATGCTAGGAAGGTTAATGACTTCCCCATCAGAATACTGACCGACAGTAGGGCGGTACTCCAAGCCCTGAGATGCAATGTGGTGAACTCGGGACTAATATATGAATGCCATCAACGATTAAATGAGGTATGTAAAAACAACAATGTGACCCTGCAATGGATAAAGGGACACAGTGGATCCAGAGGCAATGATGCAGCAGACGAACTGGCCAGAAGAGGATCGGCTTTGGCCACTATAGGGCCGGAACCAATCATACCAATCCCCTTTGGTAACGTTTGTTCACTGGTACGTAGACACTTCACTAATCAACACGCTCAGCTTTGGAAAAATCTAGTAGACTGTAGACAAGCTAGGGATGCCCTGCCTGAAATTAACAGTCGCTTAACAAAAGTTTTAATGAGACTGAACAAGCCGCAGATTAGGATAGTAACAAGTGCTATCACAGGACACGGCACCTTTAACAAACATTTATTTACTATAGGTGTTACAGATAGTCCCCTGTGCAGGGCATGTATGGGGGAGGAAGAAACGGCGGCCCACGTGCTACTGAAATGTCCGGAGGTCGCTACATACAGGGCTAAACATCTCGGCACGCCGGGATCACTCCCCGAAGTTGCATGCAACATCAAGGGCCTGTTGAGCTTCTTCGGAGAGATCTCATGGCTCGAATAATCACATTATTCCTGCCCACACGCAAAATACGCGCATAGACGTGGAGTTGCGGAAAACAGCCCGTCGTAAACTAAACTAAACTAAACTAAACTTGGGGTACGTCGTTTTCACCAATACCTTTACGGAAGATCCGTCCCGTTTATACTTCTGACAGAATGTAACGAACCCCCCCCCCCTCTCATTTTTTCTTTTTTTTCTATATATTCACTTATACTTGTATTTCTTTAGAATCTATATCTGTAAGATATATAAATATATCTAATTTATGTGACCAGTATATCTTTCTAAAGGTTTAAATATAGGCCGTTTAATAAATGTATGGCGTGATCGTCTTAGTTAGTACCCTTTTTTACGTTGTGTTTGTATAGTAACTTAGTTTTTTTAGGTGTGTCTTAGAAGAATGAATATTCACGAGAGCAATCGAAAGCTGTTGGTAGTCTTATGAGCTAAAGAACCCCGTTCACGAAGACAGAGCTCAAAAAGGTTAAGAACAATAAATTGTCCCTATTCCACTTGTATCTGGTTCACAACAGTCAATTCCTTATTAATTAATCCCTTTCCGCTTGGAAAAGGCTCACAATATTTATATCAAATACCAGGTACAAGGGCTTCGCTCTCCCACATTTAAAAAAAATGTGGAGGAGGTACACGGCTCCGCACACGCCGCGCACGGTGGGCGCCAACCATTTTAATGCTCTCCCCCAAAGGGTACGCTAAGTTGGGAACTGGATCGTAGTCCACAGCAAAATAACTGGCGAACCAGTAAAACAGGATTTGGCCCCTTAATAGTGCGTAAGCACAAACATCGACCGAAGTCGCACATGTCAATGCGAGTAAACGCCATACAGAATACGATAAAATCCAGTCACAGTGAATGTACGTCACACGGGTTAGGCAACAATAGGCACACTGGCCATAAAAAGCCTTCCATGAGCGCCACCACCTGCCAGACTGCCGTTCCTGCAGACGTGATGTAAGTGTAAGGCATCACCACCAATTGCAAGGTCAGCACGGCCAATTGGCCGCAGAGCGTGTCATGAGCCTACCGCTCACCTCAAGGGAATGGGGTCCCACGTTGCGCGGCTTTCGGCCGCAGCCTTGAAAGCCTCCTCAGATTCTCCCTCCAGCTACCACCCGCATGAGGTCGACACATATGCTCCATCAACCAATACGATGGCAGATATAGCCAATATGCAGTTATAAGATAATAGTAATAATTCGCCATCAGAAAGGGTTTGTGTCACTGACGTTGAGTATATGCATTTTTCGATCATGTTTGTCTCACCCACCAACAAGTTGCCTTCAATCTTTCAAAGGTGGGAACTTTATAGAGATATATTATTAAGTTGTTATATAAAACATCATGGAGGGTAGACAGTCTGCAGCCCCGCAATGAAGGGACCCGACTTGGGCAAAGCTACTTAGGTTGTGAGTCAAACCAAGACGCAGGGAGCGCCATTGAGAATAGCGACCCGCCAAACAACCATCGTACAGACGCAATTCTGCAGAATGCAGCAAGCATCAATACGACTATCGTCGGGCTTACACCATCCCAAGGTCCCCCATACAGTCCCAGCAGACATCACCACCCGCATACCTCCATCGACCAGAACCACAAGATGCATCGAATCAGGTGCAGCAAACCCACAGATCCATCACAAGACACAATACTGCAAGTAGCAGTAAGCATCAATGCAACTATCATACGGATGGCGCCCCCCCCATAACACACCCACATGATCCCTATCGACTTTGGTAACAAAATTGATAATGTTGTTAACTAAAACTACCACCAACGTATCATAGTAGCACGGTACTAAGACGTCAGTAGCCAAAACACCACGTATCATAGCGCTATTGCACTATGACATGAAGTTGAGTATGCTTGCTGCGCTTAAAAATACTACCAAACACACTCACCCTAATCCGAAAGATAGCCGACGTATCATAACGCTATGCGCTAAGACGTCGCCCACAAACGGTAGGGATGTGCGATGTCCACGGGCAAGTCGTATTGCTACAACAAACCCGCTTACCACCGGCACTAAGATGATATGTCTAGGACACATCGGTTAGTGAGTCCAAGTTTACCTCGATCTCAGAGGCTGCGAAGCAACCTACACGCCACTTTAATAATCCTTTTCAAGTCCCATTTCTTTCAATATAATGCTTTTACATATTTGAGACCTTCCACATATTTGCTTTATTTCATAGACCATACTACTGTATGTCTTATTCATATGGGACTTCAAGTCATAACTCTGCTATCATAATGCTTATGCATCATAGAGACCTTCTATATTAATGCTTTGGTTCGTTAGACCTTACTGTGATAAGTCCCTAATATAGGACTAGTCATTGTGCATCCTTAGTACTAGCAGTCGGTCAGTCGACCACCCCATATATATGTACAACCTTGGATATGTGTCTCCGGCAACGCCCCAATATAAGGGAACATTACAAGAACACGTTCATCAACTTAGAAATTTTCCAATTATTACAAGAACACCTTCATCAACTTTGAAAATTTTAATCCATTTTTTCTATTATATTACAAATGTTATTTATCTTTGTTATTGCAATATAATCGACTTGTATTTATATGATTTGATACATTTTGAACATTTTAAGCAGGTGTTTAATAAATTTAAAGATTTTTGGAGACATTTTATGCGTTTACTAATATTATAATCACATGTTAAAATAGCACGTTGTGTTTACCTGTAACTGATTGTGCATTTAGCTCATAATAGTTTATTACAATGTAACTACTTTAAGTTTCTGTAATGTAACAGTCGTTGGTAGACCAAATAAATAAATAAATAAATAATATTCAATATTCCAAATGAATATTTTTTGAACTTTATGCTTATTATTTACATTTAATTGTTTGAAATATAATTTCTATGACATTTTTAAATGTCTGTATAGTGATTTTAATTATATAATAACGATAATAAATATATCGGGTCTTATCGAGGTATACCGGAGGTATAAGCTAACAGGTTGCAGCGTTGTGCAATGTTTTGTGCGCATATAATTTTAAAATTGAGTACGTTCGCAGAGTCGATAACTGCGCCGATTATCTGTCCCGCGCGAGCGTAAGTAGCGTTGAATTACGATCCGTGGAGGGCCATGAAATAGGCAAGGCGTCGGACTTTTTTGAGGATAGGGCCTCATATGTTAATTTCGTGATAGTCTCGAGTTTACATGTAACGATATAAAATTTACGCAAGGAAACATAAAAGATTTAGAGTTAAATAGGGTAGCTCAATACATTATAGAGGGTTGGCCAAAAAAGTAGCAGATGAAAAAATACGCCCTTACTTTTTGTGTAAAACTCAACATTCTTACGAAAACATACGGTATAGTCATGCGTGGCCGTAAAGTGTTGATGTGTGGTATGTACACAACGCCGACTATCACCGGTACGGACACCGCTGGCTGTGTGGCCACACCCATCTCAACCGTTCTATAGAATACACATTGATTTTCTTGGTCCCATTTATAACCAAGTATACTTAGTAATCGTTGATGCGTATTCGAAATGGGTCGAAGCATACAAAATGAATAGTACGTCCTCATCTGCCGTGAAAGCTAAGTTATACGAATTTATGAATAGATAGCTGTTCCCCGCGACTTCGCCCGCGTGTAATTTAAGGTTTTAATTACGTTGCGCAAAACCCTAATTATTTTTCTAAATAGAATAGAATAGAATATTTTTTATTCAATATACATTACATGTGTAATTCTTATTGAAAGTCATTTTTTACTTTACCACTGGTTCGAAAAAAACCCTCTGTCCTGGGAAGAACCAGCAAGAAACCCAGCGGGACTTTTTTTTAATAAATTTTACAATATAAACGATTACGAACTATTTACAAAATTTATTTTAGAAACTGCTTGGAAGCGATCACCTCATTCCCAGGGGTTATTATCAGCCATGTATTCATTTATACTATAATAACCTTTTTATACAGTTTCAGCTTAATAAAACATTTAAACTTGGTAATAGAGAGAACCTGTACACTTTCCGGGACCTTGTCGTAATAGCGTATACATTGCCCCAAGAATGAATTACTGACTCTGTGGAGTCGAGAAACTGGTACCGCTAGCTTGTGTTTGTTCCTAGTGTTTACAGAATGTATATCACTTCTTTTACTAAAACTATCTTTGTTTTTGTGAACATACATTAAATTTTCGTAAATATACTGAGAGGCCAAAGTTAATATATTAATTTCTTTAAATTTATCTCTAAGAGACTCTCTCGGTTTTAGATTGTAAATAGCTCTAATGGCCCTTTCTGTAAAACAAAAATAGTTTCCTAATCAGCCGCATTTCCCCATAGCAAAATCCCATAAGACATTAAGCTATGAAAATAACTAAAATAAACTAGCTGTCTTGACACTAGTGAGACCTCTAATCTTTTTTACAGCATAGGCTGCAGAACTTAGTCTGCTTGCTAATTTGGATATATGGGGGCCCCACTGGAGCTTTGCGTCAAGAGTGATGCCAAGAAATACAGTGGATACAACAGGGCTCAATTCCTCCCCATTTAAAAACACATTGGTATTCAGATTTTTAACATTCGTTGTTGTAAATTTAACACAATTAGTTTTAATTCCGTTCAAATGCAGATTATTAACGTTAAACCAATGCACTAATTTTGATATAGCATTATTCACTTCGTCACATTTAAATGATTGACGTTTAAGTTTAAAAATCAAGGAAGTATCATCAGCAAATAATACTATATCATGACTATCCCCTACAAGGTGAGGTAAGTCATTAAAATACACCAGAAACAGGAATGGGCCGAGTATCGAGCCCTGAGGAACACCCATTAGTACAGGTGACCCGGAAGAACTTTTACCATTGATAATAACCTTCTGTTTTCTATTACTTGAATATGAAATAATAAGTTTAAGCGCTATTTTTTTGACACCATAGTACTGTAGCTTCCTGATTAATGTCTCATGGTGAACACAGTCGAAGGCCTTGGAAAGGTCACAAAATATACCCAAAGCATCCTCTGAATTCTCCCATGCACAAAAAATATGTTTAATAAGCTCAACTCCAGCGTCAGTTGTTGAGCGACCCCTTGTAAAACCGAATTGATTTTTATGTAGCAATTTATTAATATTGAAGAAACTTAACATCTGATCTAAAATAATTTTTTCAAAAATTTTACTTAAGGTTGGTAGTACAGAAGTTGGTCTAAAATTGGCGAGGTCTAATGTACTACCAGATTTAAATATAGGTATGACTTTACTATGTTTCATTAAATCAGGAAACACACCAGATTCGACGCTTATATTAAATATAGTGGCTAGATAAGGTGCTAATGTATCTATTATAGATAAAATAACTTTAACGGAAATCCCCCATAAGTCTGCCGTGTTCTTAACATCAATAGTTTTAAAATATTTAACGATATCTTTTGGCAGTACCCTATGGAATTTAAAAGTATTTGAACAAGCCTTTACATTTTGTTTGAGCAACGATTCGGCGACAGTAGGAGAAGAATTTAATGACTTTGTTGTCAAAAAAGGACCATCAGTAAAATGTTTCTCAAAAGCCATAGCAACTTCTTGATCAGATCGCGTTAAATTAATGTTAATATTTAATTGAAAATCAGAGTTGAGCGCTTTGACCTTGCCCGTTTCACTATTTATTATTCTCCAGGTCATTTTAATTTAGTCGGATGCAGTTTTAATTTTGTTGCTTAAATGTAAACCCTTAGCAGAGGAGCACACTTTTTTAAATATTTTAGAATATGTTTTCACATAATCTCTAAATATAACACTACTATTATATGATCTTTCATCATAAAGCTCGTATAACCTTCGCCTACTTTTATAAATTCCTACTGTTGCCCATTCATTAAATGATTTGCGACTGTTAAAAGAGAAAGTTTTAGAAGTAAATATTTTACTAAATTCACAGCGTATAATTTCAAATAATGTAACATACAAATAATTGGCACTATTTTTAAACGAAAGTGATGGAAGTCGTTTTATTATATTACTTCTAAACCTCTCCAAGCGATGTTCATTTATTGGAACAAACACAACTTTCTTATTTTTCTGTTTTTTGTGTATGTAAGGTAGTGATACTAACTGTCCACAGTGATCTGAAATTAAATTTTGAATAATTGATTTATGCAAGGGCTTAACAGCTGTAAAAATGTTATCTTTACAGGTCGCACTAGGCCCACCAATACGTGTTGGTTCTAAGAATAAATTTACAAGATTATACGATTTAAACAATGAGTGAAACTTAATACTCATGGAAGAAGTTTCAAGGAGATTGATATTAAAGTCTCCACACATTACAACAGACTTGTTCTGTTTACTAAGTTTGAGTAAAACTTGTTCCACAATCCTTTCAAAATGGTCATAAGTAGCACAGGTGCTCGAGCTCGACACAAGCCATTTCTACAGTTCGTTCAACAGAGAGGCTCACAATATCCTTACGTTCTTTATATAATAATGATTTATCTGCTAATATTAAGGAGCCACCACGTAAACTTTTTTCTCTATTGAAGGAACTGACCACCTGGTGTTTTCTGAAATTAAACATGAAATTATAATCTTTTAGCCAATGTTCAGTAATACAAAGGATGTATATATTGTTATTATTTAAAAACAATTCAACTTTCAATTCTTTGCCCAACATGCCTTGTTTATTTTGATGCACCAGGTGTAAACAATTTTTATTACTTATTTGTGGGCTGTATTCAAAATTAATTAAACTTTTATTATTGCTAAAGATTGCCTCTATTGTCACATTCACTAATTTAAATTAGTTGGAACTGATTCCAAATTAAATGTCAAATGATTATGCTCAATAAAAGCAGTCTTGGTAGCCAAAAACTTGGCTGAGTTAAAAAGTAAATAACAAGATAGCACACTTGCTATCAGTCTTAAATTATATTGGGATAGGTAATACCTATCTTTTGTCCAAAACTTTTTTATTAAATTATTTATGTCAATTACATGAAATTTATAATTATTATCATTAGAATTATATGTCAAATTTAAATTATTATAACATATTAAATTATGCATTTGTATATTTAAATTATGTCTCAAATTATTTTCTTGTGGCAATCCCTGTATATAAGGCAGTGTGAACAAGACAATTTTGTGTACATTTAAGTTATTAAGTTGTTCAATATATTATCTTAATAACTGTTTGTTGTTGACACTGCCTCTTCTACCAACAAAAATTATTATTGTACTATTTGGGCAAAATTTAGTAACAATAATTTTATTTAGGATGTCACTAAAAGATGCTCCAGGCATGCAGCAATTTGTAACTTTTTGTCCCTTTAAAGAGTTATTTAAAGTTATGCCTAGATTTTTTCCCATGTCATCGCTATAAACAATTATATTATTTTTAGTAATATTTGAGTTATTTATTATTTTAATATCCTCTGCTATGGCACTGTCATAGAGTTTTGGTGGTGGTATAATATTATCAGCACACACTGACTTTGAAGAATCTGGCATTGCGGCTTGACACTCACATTGATATTTAACTAAGGAGTCAAACCGCTCCTCATTATATTTACAAGTCTTTACCAGATTATCCATAACCAATATGTGTTCTTTTATTTCATTTTGGGCTGATTTATATTTATTGGACACAGTTTGAAGGGAGTTCATAAGTGATAATATTTCTGATTTAAGGCACTCTACTTCAGTCTCATAACATTTTTTTATGTTATCCACCTCAATTGAATACAACTTAAGTTCATATAACAATGCTTGCTTTTCTTTACATACATTAACATAATTTTTGGTATTAATCTTATTTCTTATTAATTTTTGTACTTTCCTTATGTATTTTTTAACTTTCATATACTTCTTCAATTTGGTTTTACTGCAATTAATCCTTACTGTGTTACCTGAAGGGGAAGAGTCGTCACCAGTCAAGTCTATTGTTGCAGGTTGCTGTAACATTCTTGAAGTATCACATTGCACAAGCTCAGAGAACAGGCTTTGAGTCTGGGAGGCTTTAAGGTTATCTATATATGTTTTAAATTGTGTTATTTGCTTATTAGCCATATTCAACTGTAACTTCAATGCAGCAATTAACCTGAGAGGTTCCTCATATTCCTTGCTGCATTGGTCAAACTCATTAACCGTTCCCTGTAGCTGATCTCTTTCTTTTATAACACTTGTGTATTCTGTATGTAACTTAACCATATCACATTTCAATTGTGTATTTTTGGCAATTATGCTAACTATTTCCCTTTCATTATCATCCCTTTCCTTAAGCAACAGTTCACACTGCTCCCTGGACGCCTTAAGTTCCTGGAGCGCAAGCTGGAGTTGGTTCTCCATCTGGCGCGTCTTGGCGTTGCGAGTATTCATTTTACTATTTATTATAAATAATAAAAGAAAACAAAGATCGAAAACAGAAGGAGCAGAGTAAGCTAATGTAAAGTTGTTGTTGTTTTTTTTTTCTATTTATAAGTCTCAAATCAAATTATCGTTAAAACAATTCGAAAAGAAACCCGCAAAGAATGTAATAACCCGAGTAATAGAATAAATTTTAAATTTATAAAAGGAATGATATGAAATAAGGATTACAATAATTTTTAAAACAATGTTCGTTACCTGTCACTTTTTGTTCCAACACTAAATTGTTGTTATAATATTTATGTACCAACTTTCTTAAATATTAAATACAAAGCGGCAGTAATTATTAGCTATAACATAAAATTGAGGTGGATATGGTGAATTTACAATATTTAAATTATTAAAATTTATCGGGACCAATTACTTTTACAACTTATAACCAGGGTTGCCACAGCAAAAAAAAGCCACAGTAAAATATAAGTAGCCTAATTTACTCCTTATAACATCAGCTATCTACCAGTGAAAGTCCCGTCGAAATCGGTCTAGCCGTTTCGGAGATTAGCCGGAACAAACAGACAGACAGACGGAAAGACAGACAAAAACTTTAAAAATTGTGTTGTTGTTATAAGTAACGTATATACTTACACATGCATTTAGTAAAAAGCTGGTATTTTGACATTACAAACAGATACTTCAATTTTATTTTATATGTATAGATGTATAGATTCGGGCTCTTTCATGCGCTGGTTAGTGACAATGCTACATGCTTCTTATCAGAAGAATTTTCGCAGTTTTGTGCGTCAAACGGAATATCACATGTGATATCGCCAGCATATCATCCGGGTAGTAAAGGACAGACAGAAAACTATGTTAAGGTTATAAGGAAGGGTATTAAATCTTGTTTATTAGATAACAACAATTTTAAAAAAGACCCTTGTTTGTTAAAATATCTTTTCTACTATAGAAACTCGGTGCACATTACAACAGGACTTTCACCGGCGGAGTTGGTTTTTGGTCGGAAACTTCAGTCGCGCCTGGAGTTAATTAATCCTATAACACCACCGTCCTCATCTGATACTCTCGCTGAAGTGGTCAAACGCAATCAGTCTTTGCAGATTAAAGCGTATAGAGGAACAAATAAAAAGTATTTTAAAGAAGCGGACAATGTCTTTTATAAAAAAATAATGTTAATAAACGGTTCGAATGGTAAAGAGGCACAGTAATAAAAAAAAATTAGGTAAAACAATTTATTTAATCACCCGCTGACGACGAAGGCGTCCAGGAGACCCAAAATATGGAAGGGGAAAGGGAATGTCATCAGTTTCTATCATCCACTTAATCACAATCAATCACAATCAACGGGAAGTGTGTTACTGTCGGAGCTATCAGAGGGTGAAGAATACTCAGAGGCCAGCGCAGATAAAAAGATAGTGTAAAGATCAGGGCCCCGGAACAACCACGTTCTTATTTCGACGTCATTTCATTCATCGGGAAGAGTATTGCGTCCAATAACTAAAGTTAATTATAAACCTTTTTTCTCTATAGGTGTATGATTACAATTTATGGGAGGATTGTTATATATAGCTATATATGTGGGCGTTCACCTTATAATAATAGTTGCATTCGAATAAAAGGGCAGTGCGTATTCAGCTATACATCGTTTCACTTGTCCCTGTTCACATATTTAACACTTACCAAAAATAAAACTGATATGAAAATCTACTCTGTGGGAGGTCTGTAAACATGTGCAGGGCATCGCTTCATTAAATCAGATATGATAGACTACAAATCCTTGCCAAAGAAGTATCTACAACCGAGGATATAGCCGGATGGAATTTTGTAATTAAGTTCTTTCATTAAATCTTCTAATTAAAATTTAATCTTAACCTAATTATACCACTGCAAGGCTTAAAGTAGTATTAAGTTATTTTTGCGTAGATCGGCCGAAAACTGATCACATTTAAACTGAAGGTAGTTGCTTTTAACAATAACATAGACAAGTTAAACTTCTCAGTCACTCTGTGATAATGGGTACTGCAAAGTTCTAAAAACATAGGGATATATAAATTAGAATAATAATAATATATGAATATAATAATAAATTTTTAAAGTGGTAAAGTCACGCTGCAGCTATAATCATCACAACATCATACGTGGTAGACCATGCTGCTGTTATATTAGTAGTATAGTTGTAGCACGAATGGGTCAGCTCGGCCGGGGAAGAACCACGCTCTCACAGCATACTAGCATGAAATAGAAGCTTAACACTGCTGTGTTTCGTATGGTGAGTATGGACTATGTGCTCGTTTTTCATCCTTATTCTATATAAATGCTACATTATGGCTCTAACACGAAAGAGTCGGCTCGAACGGGGTCAGACCACGCTCTGACAGAATACTAGCGTGAAACAGCAGAATAATACTCTTGTATTTCTTAAGGTGAGTGTAGAGAACCGCAGTTCATTCTTACTGATAATGAGTCAGTTCATCACACTACGCGATGACAACGCGGTTGCATTTTATATTTTAATCGAAAATTTTTAAGTATTTAGAACTAACCTTAGATACCAAAATGTAACTTAAATTTTTGTATATTTGTAATCCAAGTCGCATTCCAAATATTCAAAAATTTAAGTTTAGCAAAACTAACATCCCTCACTGGTGTATTTGCTGCCACTTCAATTACATCATATTATCTATAATGCACTGATAAAACTGTTTATAAATTACTTAGTAGAAATGTGGGACACTGCTTGTAAAACAAACAAAAGTTTATTGCAAAACGCACAAAAATATATACGTGTAGTAGAAATCGATGGCCCACAAGTGGACTGTTTGTTCGCTTTTCACCCATATTTCATGAAAAAAAGTTAAAACAAATTGACTTAATGTGACTTAGTCCGTAAAAACTGGTTTCATTCAGTTAATATTAGCGTTAAGAAAATCTGCCTCACGAAACGTATTCGCTACTTGTAGGTACAAAACGGTACACGATCGCTGTTAATGGATATATAAAAGAGTGTATTTATGAGGCGTTTCGGATTTACTGCCAGTATATTATGTGAATGGGGACCAAAGTCATTTATCTTATTTCACTAAGGGCAAAAGTCATTCTATAATTTCTCATTCTCTCACAAAAGATTCATCTAAAAAAACTGTACTTGTTTAGTGTTGTATGTATCATTTATTATTTTATTCTTTATTTAAACACCTTAAAAATAAGGTAAAAATGGGCGGACTTAATGCCTATCGGCATTATCTTCCAGTCAACCCGTAGCGTAGTGAGCTATTATTTAAGGTATGAACTTAATTAATAGAATCAGGCGTTACTTTGCGGAAGTCAATTATATTAAATTTGCCAAAAAAATACTTTGCTACATCCGCTAGATAAAATAAAATGATGTGTCTTACCTTGTTTGAAGAGCAACTCCCGCCCTCCCTCAAATGCTCTTTATAACGTGTTTCGAAGTTGCGATCAGTCTGACCCACGTAAACTGCGTGGCATTCGTCACAAACAAGTTTGTAAACACCTGACTTTTGACGAGTATCCAACTTATCTTTATTATTACAGATATTTCTAAGATAATTGTTTGTTTTGAACGCCTAATAATTGCCGTTTTGTCGAAGAATCTTAGCTACTTTTTCAGATATGGGGCCTAAGTAGGTCAAACTGCTCACATATCGATGAACACTTTGAGTTTTGAGGTCGTATTGTCGTCAGTGGTGTCTTACCTAGTGTAGTTGAGTTGTGAGTAGTGGTGCTGGGATTAGAGGTGACGGGGATAGTGCACGCAATTGAGGGAGGGTGGGAGGTGCTCTTCAAACTAGATGAGGCACATCATTTTATTTTATCTAGCGGATGTACGCAAAGTAATTTTATGGCAAATTTAATATAATGGACTTCCGCAAAGTAACGCCTGATTCTACTAATTATCTTAAAAAGGCTAACATGGACGACCAGGCAAGACTCTATGTCAAACTAACAAAACTCCATCGTATTGCTGCCCAAAATGTTTGGTTCAATCAGCAGTGCAAACAACTTCATGTTATTCCCAATTATATTCAAATATTTTTCGGCACAAATAGTCGAGCGGCCAGTATTACTATTTCTAAAGCTCAGAATATTTAGCTTAATAAGGAGTGTCGTCGTTGGTTTTCCAATAGAGATAATTTAAAAATCTACCTTAACGTATTATAATCTGAACTTTCACACAAATTACATAATATTGAATATGATAGTTTGGATGAAAAAGCCAGAGAGCTTGCTTCAATGGCTGTTTATGAGAAATATCAAATTCAGTCCCGTAAATTACAACGACTTGTATCCTCTTCATCCCGTTATCGTAATAACGACATACATACAGAATATCACCCATTTTATCCCCGTGTTAAAAATCTTTCCGATGTCCAGTTTCTAACAGATGAGTTGTCCCTTTTACATAAAGGCCTAAAGTATAATTTAACACCTTCGGTCTCCCAAAAATCGTTGGAGACTATAGCTGTTGACGCGGAGATGGCTGTTGTGATCAGGAAGAAAGATAACATCGTTAAAAGTTTGGTAGCTAATGAAATTCGGGCTGTGCCCGCCTCTTGCCATTTCAATCCTGAGTTGCTTTTTTTAAGTCGGCTTTAGTAAAAATAAGGAAAAATTCCTTATTGTTCTAAAGCCGATAAAGGCAATACTGTTGTTATTATGGAGAGTAGTGGGTACAGCCAGAAAGTTAACGATGTTATCCAAGGTGATAACTTTGAGCTATTGGAGTCTGACCCAACCAAAAAGTTTACTTCGGATCGGAAGTTATGTATACGACAGTCATCATATGTTTTTCCCGATCACAACTTGTCTCGGAGCACTCTTGTTCCCATGAATCCTCAAGCACCCATTTTATATGGGTTACCAAAAATACATAAAGAACATGTTCCTATTCGTCCAGTTGTCTCATATATAGGTGCACCAGCTTATTTACTTGCTAAAAAATTTAACTTCCTCCTACGAGAGAAATCTGGATTCAACCCCACTTACAGCCTAAAAAATGGCTTAGATCTCATTTCCAAAATTAAAGATATTCGTATTCCTCCTAAATCCATATTGTTATCTTTAGACGTTGATAGTCTTTTCACAAATGTCCCATCCCCTGACTGTTTGCGTATACTCGCAGATCTCTTTGATAAACGTCGTCTACATCCCGGGAAAACAAAGATCTTCTTAACTTAGCCTCTCTCTGTATGAAACAAAACTATTTCCGGTTTAATAACCGTTTCAATCTACAAAAAGAAGGGTTAGCTATGGGGTCCCCCCTAAGTTCCCTTATGGCGGACATTTTCATGGATAATTTCGAAAAAAAAAACATATAGTTGTCAATCAAAATATCTTATATTACTATCGATATGTAGACGACATAATTATTTGCTGGACTGGCACAAGGAGACAACTAGATGTTTTCCTCAATAAAATAAATAGAGTCCACGACAAAATTAAATTTAAACTTGAATTGGAACAAGATTGTTCCCTTAATTTTCTCGACTTAACAATAACAAGAAAAGAATCGTCACTTGTTTTCCAAATTTATCGAAAGCCAACTCATACCGACACGGTCATTCCCGTGGCATCGTGTCATTCGTGGCAACATAAAGTAGCCGCTTTTTATTGTTACATTAAGCGTTTGTTCACTGTCCAATTAAGTAAAGAAAATTATTTAAAATACTTAATATAATTTATCAAATAGCGGTCTCTAACGGTTTTTCAAAAAATCTCATTAACAATTTAATAAAAAAGAAACAAAAGCATGTTGTTCGCAACTCTCTGTACGCGGTTCAACCTTAAAGTGTTCATCGATATGTGAGCAGTTTGACGTACTTAGGCCCCTTATCTGAAAAATTAGCTAAGATTCTTCGACAAAACGGCATTTATGTGGAGTTCAAAACAAACAATTCTCTTAGAAATATCTGTAATAATAAAGATAAGTTGGATATTCGTCAAAAGTCAGGTGTTTACAAACTTGTTTGTGACGAATGCCACGCCATTTACGTGGGTCAGACTGGTCGCAACTTCGAAACACGTTATAAAGAGCATTTAGCCGCATAAATCCCATTTTGCTAAACATCTAAAAGAAGCGAAAGAGGTATGTAAGGATCGTGACACTTGGCAATCTGTTCTCTTTGGCTACCCCGTCAGGGATTGTGTGTGAAGATAAGTAAGTAAGTAATCTTTTGGACACTGGACACAACCTAGCCAACGACCACTCCTTTAAAGTCTTACATACGTGTAATAAAGGGCTGCGACTGTGTGTGCTGGAACAGTTAGAGATATTAAAAAGTAATAACAATAACGTTGTACTGCTGAATGAACAAACAAATGTTTCTAACTCACCTCTCCTAAATATTTTTAAGAAGAGCAGACAGCAATCTCGCAATATGATCGTTTGTCGGGTGATCGGCGATTGGTTGCGTGGTTGGAGGGTATGCGGGCGTTGCGCGGCGGTTTCTATTTAATTTTACAAATGGCTGCGTAATTCCGGCGGTGATTGGTCGCATGTTTTATCGCATAACGCAGTCGCTCGCTCCTTAAGCAGGGAGCGGTTGCGTCAGCGGTCTGCATAAAAGGCAGTTGCTTTGCCGTTGTTTTCACTTAGCGGTTAGCCACCGTAGAGTTTATATCACCTGAGGATGCCTCGTGTAGCGGCGAAACACGTGTCTTATTGTCGTCAGTAGTGTGTCTTACCTAGTGTAGTGGTGTTGGGAGTAGTGGTGCTGGGATTAGTGGTGACGGGGATAGTGCACGCAATTGATGGAAGGCGGTAGGTGCTCTTCAAACTAGGTAAGACATATGCTGGTAACAATAGAAAAGGTCCTCTTTGTGACACAATACGCGGAGAGAACTTTAGCAGTGGACTTTTACCGTAATGATGAATAAATGGTAGAACCACGTTCTAGCATGATATTATGGCTGCAGCAAGAATAGGTTATCTCTTGCCTCCACCGGTAAAGGACCACTCTGTGACTTGCATCTTTCGTTACCATGTAGTGGTTACGAAAGAGAAACCACTACCCTATATCGTTTTTTTTTTTTATTTAAATGTTAGGTTATACTGCTATATATCGGAAGCCACTAGATCTTCTGAAGCAGCAGTAGCCTTAAGGGCGACTTCAAACATGGAAAGAACATCGAATCTGACATTAAACTACTGTCGTGAACCACTTCTAACACAAGCAATCAAAGTTAACGTGAATATTACTAGCGATCCTAGTATTCCTTAAAAAATAAGGATATTAAAAAACGTAAAATAATCGGAGGCTCGGGAAATATTTCTCAAATTTTAGACTTATTGAATTAGACTCTCTAATATCATGTCTTAACGTATAAATCTATAAAAAAAAACAAGGTTTGTTTCTCTCAAGATAGCGGAAGTCTGTCTAATGCGGGCCAATATTTGTAAGAAACCTTTCTTTTCTTAGTCCTTTTAAAAATGCTCATATAATCGGCCGTTGTATAATTTATACGAGAGTTATGACAAAGAAAATATATCATCATCATTATTACAGTCCTTCTCAAATCCTCAGCTAAACATAGGCCTCCCCCCAAGGACTGTCTGTCCTGAGCCATCTGCACCCAAAAGTTTAGGGGAAATGTATTATTCATAGAATAGAACAATTTTTATTAAATCTAGATTGAAAGAATACTTATTGAAAGTCGTTTAGGCTTTACTGCTGGTTCGAAAAAGACATAAGTCCTGAAAAGAACCAATAAGAAACCTAGCGGGACATTGTTAAGCATTAATATACAATATTATTTATTATCATTCAGTGTGATAACATATTTCAAGGTTGTTATTCACAATAGGTGGAAAATTGGTATTAATGATGCTGATGGGAAAGGTGAAATTCCTTTTATATTTGAATAATTCAATTTGGAAGCAAAAATAAATATAATAAAGTAAATATCTGAGGCTTTTAACCGTTACAAATTGTGTTATTATTTCGCTTGAAGCAAAATCCATGACTGGGAAAAATGCTCGTTTGTATTTATTATTTAAAGTTTACCTTGACAGTAGGTAATGATATTATTTGCAAAGCGGCTCCTAAATACCATACAGAGAACGTTTTTAAATTGCCACCTCACGGTTATAACATCTTTATTTATTATGTAATATATCATCATATGATGCACGCATGAAGCTGTCACAAAATACGACATGCACCCTTCCGCGCTTCGCCATTTTTAAAAACCAACCGACATTGAAACTGCTTTCATTGCATAATGAATAATATTTTCTCTATAAACTCAAACTCCATAAACTATACGCCACTCGAGCAGCGCAAAGGACCATTTCTTGCGCCAAAAACTCACACCTTATGTAGAGGAGGCCTATCCCAGCAGTAGAATTAATACGGGTTCTTTGATTTTCTAACTTTTTACAATTATTATTAAGTAGTAGTGGTAGTAGGTAGGGGGAACTTAGATATACTTACAGTATGTTTTTCTTAATCAAATCCTAATTACCGTCTCTTTTTGTATGGGCGGGGATGAGCCCGGTTAGTTTGCATCCTGTTAAATTTAAGCCGAGCATGGTTACAAAGGTTCTCGATTGGCAGTCTTATACCGACAAGCGGCTTCCCACTAAATGGAGAGACAACCTAGTAAGAGATAAAGGAAGTAAATATTTCTTGGGGCCGGCCGTGTTGAACAGTGGATTTGTGACGGGCTGTAATGCAGATGATAATGGTTTATTACCCGCTTCAATTGTATCGCCAAATCCACCATACTTCTCATATAAGTGATATATTCAAAATGTCACCTGATTATTACTTAAAATTAACCTTAAATGAAATTTTCCTTTAAAGTATTATAATACAAAGAAATAGTCAACATCCTAATTGCAAAATGAATATTTAAGACGAAGCTTTGTAGCAAGGACAAGTGAAGGGGACTATCCCCATCACTTGTCTTGTATTGTCCATTCTGAGATAGAAACCGACTTATTAGCTCATTTTAGTCTGTCACAAGAATAACAGGGTAAATACTTGACACCCTATAAATATAATAATTTATTATTAATGTGTATTCGTGAGCGACATATTTTTTTATAGTTGAGAGGGCAAACGGGAGTGTGGCTGACGTGGCGGTAAATCTCGACCGCTGCCATTGAACAACTGGAACATCAGATCTATGGAAGGCCTATATTCAACAATATACTTTGATATGCCGTAATAGATTAAAACACCAATAATTCTAAGGACAATAAATAACGAGACTTGCAGGACTTTTGTCACGTTATCTTATCACCCAAAAATGTCAAAAGAATTATCTGTTTTTCTTCTTATTTATCACCTTTTTTAAACGTTACCCCCACACTAGGATTTTCTCCTGTGTTGTGGAGGCAGTTTACGAACATAAATTGGACGAGGACAAACATCTAGACCCGGAACAACTATTTGTAGGCCATACAAATACTTGTTCTGTGCGAGATTCGAACCCGCGGTCCCCAGCGCAACAAATTATTGTTAGCGCCACGGAGCCGTCGTACTGTGAGTCTACAAAAGTCTACTGCAAGAATTATTATGGTTAGTAGGCAGATTGATGATTTCTATAAAGACTTCTCGTACGTTTGACGTTGCTGCCCGTGACCAGTCTGGGTATTTTATGTCTGCTCTGACGTATTGCCTTATTGTCCTTAAATCACTAAACCGCCTGGCAAGCGTGACAATTAACGCAAATCATTCCTATAACCGATGAGATTCTTGACTACTAGAGGATTTTAGGCTGAGAAAGAACGAAACTAAAAAACTGTTTGTTTACGGGAAAACGCGTCAAAGGTAAGAGGTCTACTGCGAGTGCAAATCCACCTACCAAGCGTAGTGTTTGTTTCGCAAATCCTTTTTTTTTACTTATTAAAAGACTTCTTTACCACAATCCCACCTGGTATTGTGATGTAGCCCTAGGTAATAAATCGCACTGTCTTAGCGTAACAAAAGCCTATTTACTCTTGCCTTGAAAAATATACGCCGGCAAATTATTCCACTCCTTTGCTGTACGCATTACAAAAGACGAAGCAAACAGACATTGTGTTACGAAGAAAAATCGTTTCCTGTTCTCTTTTATTGGTGGATGCTGAAAAACATGATAGAAGGAATTAAACCAGGAGATGGACATCAGCGTCTTTCTTATAACAACTAAAAACAAAAAACTGCGGTTGTCAACCCCCCTATGAGGCAATATGTGTGGGAGACCTATGTTCTGCAGTGGACTTTTGATAGGCTACAAATGTAATGATAACCTGGTGGTGAATAGCCGTGTTGTATTGCCATAAATATCAGATAAAAATTAGGCAGGCCTATGGTGGGCAGCAGTTTGTAAGGTGCGAGTTGTCAGATACTACAAAGGCGATTATTGCGAATCCTTCCTGGTAGGCCTGGTAAGGTAAGTAAGTGACTGGCGTGATGGTATCCACTGCAATACAAAATCTATTTGTAGAGTTAAAAAGTACAGCCACATGGAATACAAATATTCCTACTTTTATCATGGAATACAACGATCAGTTGCAATACTTTCTTGGAATATTCTTTGGCCGTTAAATAAAACTGCATCTAGTGGATGTTACCAAAAAAAATCTATTGATTTTGATTGAATGACACCAGATAATTTCATACACATTTGACATACGAGTAATATACATATAATTACCTTCCTCCTTGAATCCTTCAACCCATAGATTTTAATTCACTGTTAACATACACCAAAACTTCTTTTGTTTGTATTTCATGTAATTTTATTATATTTATTATTAATTTTATATCCAGATTTTACTGATAACGATGCTGATAATATGAATGATTGCAAATCAAGATGAACAAAGAGGAGCTCACTCTTTAGACTGCCTGTCTATTATACGAGTGTATTTCATCTTCTTATGGCCCGTCTGAATGAGCCTGTTGAAGCTACTAAGAGCCAGAAGACTTGAGACTTTCTACTACTTGAAGTTGGTAGGTATTATATAATAATGTTAAAGAATTAAAAAAGTGCATCTGTACTGAATATGAAAAACCCGGACACTGAAATTGAAACAGCGTTCCATGTTTTAATTTCGTTAACTGTTGAATATAAATTGCAATAAAAATTGCAACAAAGCACATGTGGGTTGAATTTTGGTTCATTAAAGTACTTTGTTATGTTTTACGCAAACAGGATTTAAGTAAAAAAAATGTTTTCGTATTTTAGTTTACTCTTTAGGTTTAAAGTCATATAAACATGTTTTGAGTGTCCTTAAACTGTAACTTTTAAGACTGGACAAAAGTGTAACAAAAGACTGGAGATATCCCCCCGGCTACATGTGGTACGTAGTACGTAGCTGTTCTATAAATATATAGTAATATATATAAAATGGCGGCATTCTCTACCGGTCAACCTTTGCAAAGAAAATAATAAAATATGTATTTACCCCCAAAATATTAGGTAGTATTATTTTATATTTGCTTATTATAGGTGATCCCATTAAAGAAGTTGGAAGATGCTCTCGCAGACTTATTTGCTATGTCAGACGGCGAAAACTCTGGAGACGGCAATGAGAGTGATGAGCACGAAAATGAAGTAGTTTTCTCATCAATTACCAGTGCAAAGTTCGAGGACAATTTAGGTGGATCTAGTCTAAATGAATCACAGTCAACAACGTCAACAGTTTCAAATCTTACGTCATCTAATGATATGCGTATAGCTGGCACATACGGTAGTATTGCAGATAGCATTCAACCTACTCCCTCTGTTTCAAGATTATCTTCAATCACAAAACCAATGTAAAATGATAAGAAGTATGCCTTTATGTTAGAGAATAAACCAATTGATAAAGAAAATACGTGAAAAAGTATTAGCTTTCAAGCTAACTAAATTGTGCGAACATTTGACTATGTATCGTAACAAATTTAAAAAGTATGTGTTTCGGTCTGACAGGTGTAGAGAGTCAGCAATACGAGTAATTATAGGTTGCGAGGCAATCCATCTTAGTCCTCAGAAGTGATAACGCATATGTAGCCAAACGAGGCTACAACTACTAGGTTTGAAGTTGCCTGCAGATCAGGTGGTGTATAAGTCCGTTTATCATTACAATTTATAAAAAAGTGCTCGTTATGAAATTAAAGCGTAGAATGAAAAAAAAATCGTAAGATTATCCGTGTTTTACACACAAAGTGAAACAAAAGTTACCCAGTCTAAACGTAATATAATTCAGACTCGAGCTGGCCTGTTCAATTATTCATCGTATCACTGGAAGTGAATTTACAATCTCCTCATCCGACTTACAATAACGTCATAAATCTTGGAAGAATGGCGGAGATATAGAATTCCTTAGTGTTATCAAGTTGTGTAAAGGCCGGTGCAACGTTTTTCATATGGTTTCATTTGTTACAAATATTGCCCTAATGTATATGTTACGCGGACGTGGTGCACGTACTCGGTCGTTACCAGCTTTTGTCTATATTCTTATTTCACAGCCTGAATATTATGTTGAATGTTTTATTACTACACAATAATCTGTTCTAGGACTATTTTCTTTAATTTAAAACTGTACTGGTACTCGTAAAGTGTAATAATAATAAACTTTATCACCATTTACCCCGTATATGGGCTAATGCTGCGTAATGCCACCTAGCGGATTTGGACACAATGGAAAGGCTCGCTAAGAGACTTATTTGTGACACCACTATGGTTTCAACCAATCTTAAAAGTTTCGAGTACAGGCGCATTACTTTCGATGTTTTCCAAGATACATTTCGAAAACTGTGCATAGGAATTGCATGACTTAATTCCTTCCTTTCCGTTTCATCTTTGGACCACCTTACCCTCAGCTGGTCTCCACCTCTTTGTTTTCGTCATACCAAGCATTGAAACAAAATGGTTTGCTTCATCGTTCATATTGCTTACAGCAAAGGAGTAGAATAATTTGTTAGCATCTCTCTTTCCATCTGATTACAATATTTTCAAGATAAAATGAAATAGTCTGTTGTTAAGCGAAGTTCGTGTCTTTAAACACCTTGGGATCAAAAAAAAAATACTTTCTGCCGGGTCGTTTATAACACTTACTTAACCCCTGATATAATATGAAAGATATACAACAGCTTTTAAGCAAAAATAAACCTTATTATGTTAAAATTGTCACTGTTAGAGCCTGAATTATCAGTTTATTTTCTATCGTTAGAATTATTTTAACTACAGCGTTTCTTTTAAAAATATTTTATACTGTCACAGAAAGCAGTGTGGAACGTTTTACGAGCATTTTGATCGCAGTTAGGTGCCTTCAAAAAGATGGACTTGGGGTTGTTATAAATTAATTTGCTTAATTCCTGGAGACTGGCCGCTAAGATAACTTATACTTACATTAGCGGCCAACCTCCGCACAGTCTACTTCATCTGAGGATGCCTCGTGTAGAGGCGAAACACGTGTCGTATTTTCGAGAGTGGTGTGTCGTGCCTTATATGGTGGTGCTGGGGGTGGTAGTGTTGGGATTCACGGCGATGGGTATAGTGCGCGCGATTGAGAGAGGGTGGGAGGTCCCCTTAAAACTGGGCAGGACACATCATTTTCCTTCTTTACGCGTAATTAAGCAAATTAGTTTCTAACAATCCCATTATAATGGATTTCCGCAAAGTAACGCCTGATTCTATTAATTAAGAAGGACTTGCTCAAATTGTTGACTGTAGTTTTAGTTCCTGCGAATTTTTGGTACCTGCTGATATATTCTAGCACGTGAACTCCGCCGGTGTCTAGATTTCATTGTTTAAATGAATAATAAATTTTAGGAAAATGTGCTGCGGATTTGCTCTGTCTTCTTTTATAACACTAGAGTAGCAAACAAGTTTACGATCCACTAAATGGTAAGTGGCTATTGTTGCCCTTCGAAATCAGTCAACAATTTAACAAAAGTCTTGGTCTCTGAAAACTTAGATGCGTTGTCTGAGGTAAGGACTAAGACAATTTTTTTACAGAATGAAATAATAATTATTATTATTTAAAATTGAAGTAACAACGAATAACCAGACCACGTGATTAGGTGGTCAGGTGGACTGTGGACCAAATTAATTCAGTTGGGTTTTTTGCTAATTGTTGCATAATAAATATATTTTATTCCGTTCATTCTTTTAATCACAACCTATATCAAAGTCCACTCAAAAACGGGATAATTGCCACAATATCGGGGTATAAGAATATCGTTTCCAAATACATTAAAGCGTTTCAATTATCTCTGAGCCTCACGTGGGTTGTTTAATTAAAAAAAAAAAAAACAATTCGAACTGTATACGTTTGTTCATGCCCTGTTTCGAAGCTGAAAGTTTTATTACCATTCGACTTCGAGCATTAATATGCAGAAAAGTTTTTTATCGAGTTAAGTTTATTTGTTTTTATAAATTTATTTTAATTTATTTATATATAATTTTAATATATAATTTTCAGTTTTTTTTATTTATAGAATAAGAATGACAAGCGAGCACGTGACAAGCGAGCACACAGTTTATCTAATGAAAAGTGAATGCTGTGGCCCTTAGTCATCTTTATCTATCCTCGATTAAGCATCACAATTTTGACTGCTCCGTGGCGCAGTGGCTTAGCAATGAGTTGCAGCGTTGAGGGCCGCGCCCTTAAGGAACAAGGATTTATATGGCCTACAAATAATTGTTCCATGTCTGGAAGTTTGTCCATGTTATGTTATGTATCTAAAATGCCTCCAAGGTACAGGAGAAAATCCTTGTATGGGACGTTATACTACATTTTCAAAACAAGTTTAAAATGTGTTCAAATCCGGAATTTTTTTTTTTAATTTATCTTATTCGAGTGACTACGAGTACAAGGTATTATGAAGGCAACTTCGCTGCGTGTGAAATCAAAACAGATAATTCTACAGAAAGTTGAGATGAGATGCCGCTAAAGTATTTATGCATGTAGCGCCCCACACAACTACTTTATTTTTTTCCCAAGATACCAAATTTTTACTGCCGGGTTATAACACCATATTTTCAACGTTGAACGAGGCTGACTCTTACTTTTACGCTACGTTTACTCTTTTTTCAAAAGTTGAACAAGGCTGAAAACCTACGTCATTTTGAGCTCGGTGACGGGAATAACAACTGCCTTGCCAAACTGAAACCGAGCACTTTTTATATGAAAGCCCAAGAAGAGCAGACTAGTTGATGCCACTTCCGCGAAAACACCGTTACGGTTGGCAGATTACCACTACTAGTCGCAAACTTATACCGCCAAGTAATATGCCGAGATTATTTTTGGTAGGCGTGCAACCAGTGACTTGATTATTTAGCTGCAACTGTTAATTCATTTATATCACAACACACGCTTCCACAACAGAGGCTCATAAATATAGAAGGTTCGTCTATCTATCCAACTTAAATTTTTCAATCAAACAAAGACTGCTTAAAATTATATTGTAATCTTAATGAAAACATTATGTCATTCATTCTGTACAGCTTATCAAAATTCCGTCGTTTAAAGAGAGCCTCCCTCACAGATATCCTTAGATCATAGGCAAGTATGAATTAAATCTTTCAGTACTATGGAATTTGGTAGCTTTCAGGGTACATTTGGATTTAATTTTAGCGGAGATAAAACTTTTGCCATTTCTGACTCGACTTCGAGGCGAAGAAAAGGTTTTGTTATTTAATTATTTTAGCCTGTATTAGCTTATAAATAGGTGTCAGCATCGAATACAAAATAAACTCTTGATAATTTAAATTATAATTTATTGCGTTAATAACAATTTATGATTTCATTCACAATTGTGATGATGATTATTTTGTTTAAAATTAAAGTTATTAATGATTACTTTGGAACTCGATGTTTTAAAGTAATTATTCCGAATGTGATCGTGTTTCTGTAACTCGTATGCCACAAAAAAAAGTCGTAGGAGGCTCTTAGTGCTGCAATTAAATTACTCAAAACACCAGGCGCTCAATATGTTTAAACTACTAGGAAGTGGGATTTTTGTTTTCTGGCTAGTTTATCTGGGTGTGTAAAAATTTTATACACATTTCTGACATCTAGTAGCACTGCGATCACTTCCAGTCTGAAGCGTATAGAAAGCCAATATATTTGCAGGCTATGAGGCCTGTCATTCGACCCGAGTTCCCCGATTTGGAGGTCTATGTTCAGCAGTGGACTTGTAAAGGGCTGTAATGATGATGATGATAATGAGGCCCCCAATATGACAACGCATATTAAGCCTTCTTTTTAATACTTTTCTTTTTAAATTATTTTAAGATGATAAAAATAATTAAGGTAATATCCCCCTACAAAATAATAATGATAATATGTCCATCAATTACGTAGATTACTTAACTACCAACACCACAACTCTTAGCACCAAGGAAATACACAGTTGATAAAACGACACGCTATTTAGCATTTAAGTAACTGCAGTATTATAAAAAAGTATGATACGTAACATTTTTTTATATTATTTCATTACAACACATTACTTAGCAGTGTGTAGGTATGCAAATCGTGAAAGAGTTACAACCCTTAAACGAGGTCGAGTCAGTGAGGCGAGCGCGACAAAAAGAGATAAGTAAATTTAAGCCGTGGAAACTGCAATTTAAGCAGCTTATTAAGTTTAATTGTGCCCACATTATTAGCTAAACGTTACAGATATATATCTTATGTATTTTTGGAAGGATTTCTTCAAGCTAACTGATAAATAACCTGCTTTTTAGAAGAAATTTACATAAAATAAATATTAGTTATTGGTACCCTATTGCTTTGCTTATATTGGGCGCCAAAGATGCAGGGTTTTGTTTTCATAGAATAGCCAAATTTTAGACGTAAGTTGAATAGTCATATACCATTATTGCAGTTTTTGAAAATAGGAGTAAATAAGGCTTCTAATTTTATTTGAATCTATCCCAAATGTATAGTGATTTATGGACAACAACTACACCTACTACGGGCGCTCCTTTATGTACTATAAAATTCACAAAATTTTTGCCTACTGTTTACGTTCTTAGTGATACACTCGCTATGAATCCTTAAGTTAATAACTACATGATGCGAAATATGATTCTAATGTTCCCTTCACATTTTTAAGGGGCTTAGGATCGTCATCATCATTAGAGCCCTCCATAAGTCCACTGCTGAACATATGCCTCCCACAAGGAATGCCAAAAAGCATAGTCCTGAGCCATCTGCATCCATCGATTTTCTGCATATTTTACCAGGTCGTCACTCCATCTAGTGAGAGGGTAGTTGTACAATCTCATTTTCAAGTTTTGAGATATATTGATGAGAAGATGTATCGTAATTTCCCGGACGCTGCGCTACCCAGCAGAGTTGAATCCGTCGATTAATCTCTGGTCGAATTTGGACTTACCTAATCAGACTATTTGTCCCAAGTAAACATATTCGTTCGAAAACCGGTACTTGAAGTCCTTCAGAAGCTCTTTAATTCCGTCCTCCATGGTGGCATTACACCGGAGGCGTGGAGCAGAAGTGCGATGGTCTTGTTCTTCAAGAAAGGCGACAACGCTCTCTTGAAGAACTACAGACCGATTTCCCTTCTGAGCCGCGTCTACGTGCTGTTTTCGAGAGTCATTACGAATCGTCTCGCGCGCAGACTTGACTACTTCCAGCCTCCCGAACAAGCCGGTTTCCGAAAAGGCTTTAGCACCATAGACCACATACATACCCTTCGGCAAATTGTACAGAAGTCCGAGGAGTACAATTTGCCACTATGTCTGACGTATGTGGACTATGAGAAAGCCTTTGATTCCGTCGAAATTTGGGCGGTGCTGCAGTCCCTTCAGCGATGCCAAGTTGACTGTCGGTATATCGAAGTGTTGATGTGCTTGTACAGTAGGGCTACGATGGCTATCCGAGTACAGAACCAGAGTACGAAACCTATCCAATTGCAGAGAGGTGTAAGACAGGGTGACGTCATATCCCCGAAACTCTTTACCGCTGCATTGGAAGATGTTTTCAAGCTTCTGGACTGGAAAGGATACGGTATCAACATCAATGGCGAGTACATCACTCACCTTCGATTTGCCGACGATATAGTCCTTATGGCAGAATCGCTGGAGGACCTAAGCACTATGCTCAATGACCTCAATAGTGTTTCCCAACGGATAGGTCTTAAGATGAACATGGACAAAACAAAGATCATGTTTAATGTCCATGTCACACCTATGCCGGTAGTTGTTGGGAACACTAAGCTCGAAGTTGTTGACGAGTATGTTTACCTGGGACAAATAGTCCGACTAGGTAAGTCCAACTTCGACCGAGAGGTCAATCGACGGATTCAACTCGGTTGGGCAGCGTTCGGGAAATTACGGCACATCTTCTCCTCAGGTATACCTCAAAACTTGAAAACGAGACTGTACACCCAGTGCGTGTTGCCAGTGATGACATACGGAACTGAGACGTGGTCCTTCACTGCTAGCCGGATGAGGAAGCTCAAGGTCGCTCAGCGAGCTATGGAGAGGGCTATGCTCGGAGTTTCTCTGCGTGATAAACTCAGAAATGAGGATATCCGCAGTAGAACTAGAGTGACCGACATAGCCCAACGGATTAGTAAGCTGAAGTGGCAATGGGCCGGCCATATAGCTCGAAGAACCGACAACCGATGGGGAAGAAAGGTTCTCGAGTGGCAGCCTCGTACCGGCAGGCGAAGTGTAGGGCGTCCCCCCACTAAATGGAGTGACGACCTGGTAAGATATGCAGGAAGTCGATGGATGCAGGTGGCTCAGGACCGTGCTTTGTGGCATTCTTTGGGGGAGGCCTATGTTCAGCAGTGGACTTGTGAAGGGCTGTAATGATGATGATGATGAAACATATTCGTCATCAATTTCGAGCTTAGTGCTCCAAACAACTACATTATACGTGATAACGTTACACATGATCTTTTTTATTTTGTCCATATTCATCTTAATACATATCCGTTAGGAGACACTATTGATGTGATTGAGCATAGTGCTTAGGTTCTCCAGCGATTCTGTCATAAGAACTATATCGTGGGCAAATCGAAGATGAGTGATGTACTCGCCATTGATGTTAGTACCGTATCCTTTCCAGTCCATTAGCTTGAAAACATCTTCTAATGCAGCGGTGAAGACCTTCGGGGATGTAACGTCACCCTGCCTTACACCTTTCTACAATTGGATGGATTTCGTACTCTGGTTCTGTACTTGTATAAAAACATCAGTACTTCGATATAACGACGACGACGTCGAGTCTGCGTGCAAGACGATTCGTAATATTCATAATAACTTTCGAAAACAGCACGTAGACACCGCACAGAAGGACAATCGGTCTGTAGTTTTTCAAGACAGCCTTGTCGCCTTTATTGAAGGACAAGTCCTCCACTTCTGCTCTACGCCTCCGGAGTAGTCTCACCATACAGGACGGAAAGAGATTCTGAACGTCCTCTAGTACCGGTTTTCCACCCGCTTTCAGAAGCTCCGCTGTAATTCCATCCTAGGGCTTTACCGTTTTTAAGGTGCTGGAGGGTCATTATAATCTCGCTCAGACTGACGTCCGGGATATTATCGGAATAGTGTCGAATAAGACTTGCTCTTGGATCGTTACTCACATTTACACGTGGCTCCAATGATGACGTCTACAGATGCCCATAGAACCTTTAAATGTCACTATAAATCTCAGGTGTCCCAGGAAAGATGCTACCACACTCGGCATTCAGCTTATGATCGTCATAGCAAATAAAATAAAATATAATATTTGCTTGTCAACGCCGTAATCGATGACTGTCTATAATATTTACAAATAATTACGCAAGTAGTCCCAATAACTAATATTGGTACCTCAAAATGGAATCCGTTCCGCAAGGACCGGCATCGTTTCTGGGACACCTGAGATTTTAAGTGAGATTGAAAGGTTCTATGGGCATCTGTACACGTCATCATTGGAACCAAATGCAAATGTGAGTAAAGATCCAAGAGCAAGTCTTATCCAAAACTATTCCGATGATATCCCGGACGTCAGTCTGAGCGAGATTACAATGGCCCTTCAGTACCTTAAAAAGCAGGTGGAAAGATAAATTTTCAGTTACCAACTAGTATTCTCGACCAACTAAAGGTTACTACCAGACTATTCACTATATGCTACCAACGAGTCCTAAGATATTTTGGTCATATTGCCTGGAGACAACCATACAATCTGGATAAATTGGTTGTAGTAGGGAAGATCGAAGGAAAAAGATCACGTGGGCGATTACCTACCCGCTGGTCCGACCAGATTCAAAATATAACGGGACTTAATATTCCGAATGCCCTGAGACAAGCCGAGGACAGAGTGGTAAGGAGGAAGCTAGTCGACACATCGGTGAAAGCATTTCAGGACAAGCACGACCTTCAGTAATGAAGCACACGAATAAGAAGATAAGAAAATCTGCTTCACGAAACGTATTCGCTATTTGTAGTTGCAAATCGGTACAAGATCTTTGTTAATGGATATACAAAAGAGTATATTTATGAGGCGTTTCGGATTTACTGACCGTATATTATGTGAATGGGGACTAAAGTAATTTATCTTATTTCACTTAGGGCGATAGTCATTCTATAACTTCTCATTCCCTCACAAAAGATTCCTCAAAAAAAGAAATCGGTTCCTGTACTTGTTTCGTATTGTATGTATAATTTATTATTTTATTCTTTATTGACACACCTTACAAATAAGGTAAAAAGGGGCGGACTTAATGCCTAATGGACAGTACCACTCTGTAACTTATTCCCTTCTTTTCCATGTAGTGGTGATATAAGAGAAACCACTTCCCTATATCATTCTTTGTTTAAATGTTAGGTTATACCGCCATCTATCGAAAGCCACTAGATCTTCTGAAGCAACAGTAGCCTTAAGGCGTTTCCCTGACGAAATAACCTTGAGCATGCAGTGCACTGCCGCCCACACTCTGCGTACGCCCATTTATCATAGAATTCACACAATTTTTGGAATTAACTTCAATTAAAAAAGAAAAGCGAACTTTAAAAATTAAATAAAACGTGAATAATATAGATTTTTAAATTATCTATCCATTAGTGTAATCCTCAAATGATTAGAGCGTCGCCTTTAGCAACAAATGCATGTAATCAATAATTTTAGTCATTTTTTAAAAGTAGATTTTAAATGTATTTATAACACATAAAAATAAATTAGGACGTGTATGTGATGATAGGATATTGAACATTAATAATGTGCTTTTAGATGTAGTTTATTTCACACAACTCATGAGATAATAATCTCTGAATAACGGAGAAAAACGCACTATCGCAAGGTTTTAGTCAGGTTATCGCCTTAAGGGCTACTACAAACATGCAAAGAACTTCGCATCCGCCATTAGACTATTGTCGTAAACCACTCCTAACACAAGCAATGAAAGTTGATGCGAATATTACTAGCAACACTAGTATTCCTTAAAACAATAAGGATATTAAAAAAAAATAAGTAAAATAATCGGAGGCTCAGAGAATATTTCTCTAATATTATACTTATTTCATTAGACTCCCTAAAATTAAGTCTTAACGTGTAAATGTAAAAAAAACCAAGGTTTGTTTTCTCTCAAGTTATTGGAAGTCTGTGTACTTCGGGCCAATATTTGTAAGAAACGTTACTTTGCTTAGTCCTTTTAAAGATGCTCATATAATCGGTCGCTGTATAATTTGTACGAGAGTTAAGACAAAGAAAATATATCATCATTATTATTACAGTCCCTCACAAGTCCCCAGCTAAACATAGGCCTCCCTCCAAGGACTGTCTGTCCTGAGCCATCTGCATCCAAAAGTTTATGGAAAACGTATTTATTATTCATAGAATAGAACAATTTTTATTCAATCTATATTGAAAGAATACTTATTGATAGTCGTTTAGGCTTTACTGCTAGTTCGAAAATAACATTTATCCTGAAAATAACCAGCAAGAAACCTAGCGGGACATTCTTAAGCATTAATATACAATATTATTTATTATCATTCAGTGTTATAACATATTTCAATGTTATTATTCACAATAGGTGGAAAATTGGTATTAATGTTGTTGATGGGAGAGCTGAAATTCCTTTAATGTTTGAATAATTTAATTTGGAAGCAAAAATAAATATGATAAATTAAATAGCTGCTGCTTTTAACCTTTACAAATTGGGTTATTATTTCGCTTGAAGTAAAATCCATCACTGGGGAAAATGCTCGTTTGTATATATTATTAAAGTTTACCTTGACAGTAGGTAATAATATTATTTTGAAAGCGGCTCCTAAATACCATACAGAGGACGTTTATTAAATTGCCACCTCACGGTTATAACATCTTTATTTATTATGTAATATATCATCATATAATGCACGCACGAAGCTGTCACAAAATACGACATGCACCCTTCCGCGCTTCGCCATTTTTAAAAACCAACCGACATTGAAGCTGTTTTTATTGCATAATGAATAATATTTTCTCTATAAACTCAAACTCCATATACTCTACGCCACTCGAGCAGCGCAAAGGACCGTTTCATGCGCCAAAAACTCGCACCTTATGTAGAGGAGGCCTATCCCAGCAGTAGAATTAATACGGTTTCTTTGCTACTCTAACTTTTTACAATTATTATTAAGTAGTAGTGGTAGTAGGTAGGGGGAACTTATATATACTTACAGTATGTTTTTCTTAATCAAATCCTAATTACCGTCTCCTGAGTTAGTTTACATCCTGTTAAATTTAAGCCGAGCATGGTCACAAAGGTTCTCGATTGGCAGTCTTATACCGACAAGCGGCTTCCCACTAAATGGAGGGACAACCTAGTAAGAGATAAAGGAAGTAAATATTTCTTGAGGCCGGCCGTGTTGAACAGTGGACTTGTGACGGGCTGTAATGCAGATGATAATGGTTTATTCCCCGTTTCATTTATATCTCCAAATCTACCGTACTTTTCAAGTAAGTGATATATTCAAAATGGCACCTGATTATTACTTAAAATTAACATAAAATGAAATCTTCCGCATAAAGTACATACAAAGAAATAGTCAGTCTCCTAATTGCAGCATGAATATTTAAGACGAAGCTTTGTAGCAAGGACAAGTGATGGCCATTGTCTTATATTGTCCATTCTGAGATAGAAACCGACTTATTAGCTCATTTTAGTCTGTCACAAGAATAACGGGGTAAATACTTGACACCCTATAAATATAATAATTTATTATTAATGTGTATTCGTGAGCGACATATTTTTTTATAGTTGAGAGTGCAAACGGGCGTGTGGCTGACGTGACGGTAAATCACGACCGCTGCCATTGAACAACTGGAACATCAGATCTATGGAAGGACTATATTCAAAAATATACTTTAATATGCTGTAATAGATTGAAACACCAATAATTTTAAGGACAATATATAACGAGACTTGCAGGACTTTCGTCCCGTTATCATGTCACCCAAAAAAGTCAAAAGAATTATCTGTTTTTCTTCTTATTTATCACCTTTTTTAAACGTTAACCCACACAAGGATTTTCTCCTGTGTTGTGTAGGCAGTGTACGAACATAAATTGGACGAGGACAAACATCTAGACCCGGAACAACTATTTGTAGGCCATACAAATACTTGTTCCATGCGTGATTGGAACCCGCGGTCCCCAGCGCAACAAATCATTGTTAGCGCCACGGAGCCATCGAAATGTGAGCCTACAAAAGTCTACTGCAAGAATTATTATGGTTAGCAGGCCGATTGGTGATTTCTATAAAGATATCTCGTACGTTTGACGTTGCTGCACGTGACCAGTCTGGGTTTTTTATGTCTGCTCTGACGTATTGCCTTATAGTTCTTAAATCACTAAACCGCCTGGCAAGCGTGACAATTAACGCAAATCATTCCTATAACCGATGAGGTTCTTGACTACTAGTGGAATTTTAGGCTGAGAAAGAACAAAACGAAAAAACTGATCGTTTACGGGAAAATGCGTCAAAGGTAAGAGGTCTACTGCGAGTGCAAATTTACAATCTCCTCATCCGACTTACAATAACGTCATAAATCTTGGAAGAATGGCGGAGAAATATAGTATTCCTTAGTATTATCAAGTTGTGTAAAGGCCGGTGCGACGTCTTTTATATGGTTTCATTTGTTACAAATATTGCCCTAATGTATATGTTACGCGGACGTGGTGCACGTACTCGGTCGTTACCAGCTTTTGTCTATATTCTTATTTCACAGCCTAAATATTATGTTGAATGTTTTATTACTATACAATAATCGCTTGCTTGGGGGGATGAGTCGCTCGCGTCCGTAGGCTTCGACCAACTAATCCTAGGCCCACCCTACACGTGTCCCCCGGGTGGTGCTAAACAAGCGACAAAGCCGAAACGACAGCCTCGGCTCCTCGCCGTATGGTAGCGGCATAAAATCTACCACCCCTTAGTTCGCACCATGAGCCAAGAAGGAAAAGAAATGGCCCCGAGTTCCCGGCGCCCCTTTAATGGGGCAGGGGTGCGAAGAATCTCCGGGAGAAAAACCGGCGACGAGGTTCGCCACCCGTCACGTCCTGTCTCCCGGGGGGGCGAAAAGTGGATTGCGGAGGCCCGTCTGGCCACGCTGAATGTATGTGGAGCAATGAATGATAAGATGGATGAAGTAAGCGAAATGATGAATGATAGAGGAATAGATGTGTTATGTGTAAACGAGACGAAACGAAAGGGAAGAGATGTCACTGCACATGGCATGTATACCGCTTACTGGTCTGGAGTAGACGAGACCGAGCGGGCATGCCAAGGAGTCGGTGTCATCCTTTTAGAAAGAATGGGTCAATGCGTGAAAGAGTATGAATGTGTTAGCCCAAGGCTGCTGTGGATGCGAATGAAAGTGGGCTTAAAGAAGTTGTTTGTGCTAGGGGTGTACGCCCCAGATATGTCTAAGCCCACTTATATCCGAGAGCAGTTTTGGGACATGGTAAGGCTGGTGTTGATGAAATGTAAGAAAAATGAAAATATTATTATGTTAGGAGATTTTAATGGAAGGGTTGGGGTGAAGAGGTCTGGTTATGAAAGGATATTAGGAACGTTTGGCGATGAAAGAATAAATGAGAATGGTGAAGACCTCCTCACCGTATGTGTGGTAAAGAATATTTTTGTGGCGAACACTTTCTTTCGCCATAAGAGGATTCACATGTATACATGGGAAAGAGGGGATGATAGAAGCATGATAGATTTTATAATTGTGGATGAAAGAATGAGGAGCGCAGTGGTAGATACAAGTGTTTACCGGGGGTCCAGCGTAGGGACGGATCATTACTTGGTCTTATGCCGAATCAATGGTCTATTCAGACGTTGGCGGCATCGGATATCGGTGTCTACCACTGCGTTACAGCGTATAGGAATAGAGAGGTTACAAGATGAAGGTGTGAAAGAGAAGTATAAATGCAGATTGAGGGAAAATATAAGTGGGTTGAATGAATTATGTATGAATGATTTAGAATTGAAGAATATATGGAATAATATTAAAAAAGTTTTGGTGGATGCAGCCACCGAAGTATGCGGTGTAAGTAAGAGAACGAATGAAAGGAAAAGTAATACGTTGTGGTGGGATGATGAGATACGGATGGAAGTTGAAGCAAAGAAGAGAGCATGGCTAGATTTACTAGCAACTAAAGCTGGTAATTCTGGCGGTTAGAATGATGAGATTGAAAGAAAAAAGGCAGACTTTAGACGTATAAATAAGAGAGTAAAAGAAGTTGTTGAAAGGAAAAAGCAAGAAAGGATAGATAAGAATGATAGAAGGATATCTGATAACTTCCAGGCAAATATTAAAATGTTCTGGAAGCTCGTAAGAACTGCCAGGGGAAATTAAAAACAGCCTAGAATAAATGCTATACGAGACGAGAATGGCTGCATGCTGAATGATGAAGTTTCGAATTTAAAGAGATGGAAGGAATACTTTGAAAGCGTGTTTAAGAGTGAAGAGTCGTCTGGAATAAGTGAAATAGAAATTCCGGAAGAAGTGGAGAGAGGTAAGGAGATAAGTGTAGATGAAATAATGAAAGCAATGAAAAGCATGAAAGCAGGTAAGGCAGCCGGATATGATAGAGTATCACTCGAAATGCTAAGGGCTGGTGAGGGTGTGGTTACAGGCCTGCAGCACACCTTGTTTAATTTATGTTGGGAACTGAAACGGGTACCGGAAGACTGGTGCAAAGCCGTTATAGTCCCAATATATAAGGAAAAGGGGTCGCAGCAGGACTGTAAAAACTACCGTGGTATCAGCTTGCTTAGCATTGTGGGTAAACTGTATGCTAAGGTGTTAATTGAAAGAGTTATGGAAGAAACTGATGGAAAAATTTGGGATGTGCAAGCTGGATTTAGAAAGGGGATGGGGTGTACGGATCAAGTCTTTTCCATGCGCATGATAGCGGAGAAGTTTTTGGCTAAAAACCAGAAAGTTTTTTGTGCGTTCATGGACTTGGAAAAGGCTTATGACAGAGTGGACAGGAATATGTTATGGCAAACACTGAACTCATTTGGGTTGATCGCTGGCTTGATACAGGCATTAAGATCTCTTTATAGGGACTCTAGTGCTTGTGTCAGGATCAAAGGGGTCTACTCGGACTGGTTTGGCATTTATAAAGGTGTCAGACAGGGATGTGTGGCTTCCCCGTGGCTGTTTAACTTATTTATGGACAGTTGTTTGCAAACTTTGAAAGTTGAAGAATGTGGGTTGAGAATGGCTGAGTCAACCGTCAAATGCCTTTTGTACGCCGATGATCAAGTCATATTTGCATCGTCGGCGGCCGAGTTGCAAATGATGGTTACTTTAATGAATTGGTCATTGAAAGAAAGGGGTATGAAAGTGAACGGAAGTAAGACGAAAGTGATGGTTTTTGAAAGAGAAGAAAGTAAAACTTTATGTGAAATAAGAATAGAAGGGGAGTTGATTGAGCAAGTGGATGAGTTTGTATATTTGGGATGTTTATTTAGCAGGGATGGTAGATATGATAAGGATATAGAACGACGAGTGAACGCAGGAAATAGAGTGAATGGGGCTCTACACGCTATTATGAGGAGTCAGAATGTGTCAACTAAGGCACGTATGGCAATTCATAATGCTGTGTTAGTCCCTACTTTAATGTATGGTAGTGAAAGTTGGGTCTGGCAGAAGAAGCATGAGAGTAGAATAAATGCTGTAGAAATGCGTTCCTTAAGGAGTATGCTAGGGCTGAATCTGAATGACAGGGTGAGAAATAGCGTGATAAGAGAAAAGTGTGGTTTGCAAGATGACGTTGTGACAAGGATTAAGAAAGGAATGCTTCGGTGGTTTGGTCATGTAGAAAGAATGAACGAGGAAAGAGTGACAAAGCAAATTTATGTTGCGGAAGTGAACGGCAGGGTCGGGAAGGGACGCCCTAGACGAAGGTTTATCGACCAAATCGACGATACATTAAAAATGGGCCAGATTAGGAGTACCCATAACCGACGAGCGTGTATGCGTAGATATATGGATGTAAAAGAGGCGAGAGAGGTGTGTCAGGATCGCGCCAAATGGAAGTCCGTAGTCTCTGCCTACCCCTCTGGGTGACAGGCGTGAGTGTTTATGTATATATGTATTATGTATGTAATAATCTATTTTAGGACTATTTTCTTTAATTCAAAACTTTACTGGTACTCGTAAAGTGTAATAATAATAAACTTTATCATCATTTACTCTGTATATGGGCTAATGCTGCGTAATGCCACATAGCGGATTTGGACACAATGGAAATGCTCGCTAAGAGACTTATTGGTGACACCACTATGGGTTGAACCAATCTTAAAAGTTTCGCGTACAGGTGCATAACTTTCGGTGTTTTCCAAGATACATTTCGAAAACTGTGCACAGGAATTGCATGACTTAATTCCTTCCTTTCCGTTTCATCTTTGGACCACCTTACCCTCAGCTGGTCTCCAACTCTTTGTTTTCATCATACGATGAAGCAAACCATTTCAGAAATGGTTTGCTTCATCGTTCATAATGCTTACAGCAAAGGAGTAGAATAATTCGTTAGCATCTCTCTGTCCATCTGATTACAATATTTTCAAGATAAAATGAATTAGTATTTTGTTAAGCAAAGTTCGTGTCTTTAAACACCTTGGGATGCTTTTTCTCTTAAAAATTCTGGAGTATATTCGGACTAAAACCCATTGCGCCACCTACAGGAAAACAAAAAAAAACTGTCAGCCGGGTTATTTATAATACTTAACCCCTGATATAATATGTAATGTATACCACAGCTTTTAAGCAAAATAAATATTATTAGGTTAAAATTGTCACTGTTAGAGCCTGAATTATCAGTTTATTTTATATCGTTAGAATTATTTTAACTACAGTGTTTCTTTTAAAAATATTTTATACTGTCACAGAAAGCAGTGTGGAACGTTTTACGAGCATTTTGATCGCAGTGAGGTGCCTTCAAAAAGAAGGACTTGGGTTTGTTATAAATTAATTTGCTTAATTCCTGGAGACTGGCCGCTAAGATTACTTATACATACACTTAGCGGCCAACCTCCGCAGAGTCTACTTCACCTGAGTATGCCTCGTGTAGAGGCGAAACACGTGTCGTATTTTCGAGAGTGGTGTGTCGTGCCTTATATAGTGGTGCTGGGGGTGGTAGTGTTGGGATTCACGGCGACGGGTATAGTGCGCGCGATTGAGGAAGGGTGGGAGGTCCCCTTAAAACTGGGCAGGACACATCATTTTCCTTTTTTACGCGGAATTAAGCAAATTAGTTTATAACAACCCCATTATAATGAATTTCCGCAAAGTAACGCCTGATTCTATTAATTAACAAGGACTTGTTCAAATTGTTGACTGTAGTTTTAGTTCGTGCGAATTTTTCGGACCTGCTGATATATTCTAGCACGTGAACTCCGCCGGTGTCTAGATTTCATTGTTTAAATGAATAATAAATTTTAGGGAAAATGTGCTGCTGATTTGCTCTGTCTTCTTTTATAACATTAGAGTAGCAAACAAGTTTACGATCCACTGAATGGTAAGTGGCTACTGCTGCCCTTCGAAATCAGTCAACAATTTCAACAAAAGTCTTGGTCTCTGAAAACTTAGATGCGTTGTCTGAGGTAAGCACTAAGACAGTTTTTTACAGACTGAAATTATTATTATTATTATTTAAAATTGAAGTAACAACGAATGACCAGAATCAGGTGGATTGTGGACCAAATTAATTCAGTTGGGTTTTTTGCTAATTGTTGTATAATAAATATATTTTATTCCGTTCATTCTTTTAATCACAACCTATATCAAAATCCACTCAAAAACAGGATAATTGCCACAATATCGGGGTGTAAGGATATCGTTTCCAAATACATTAAAACGTTTCAATTATCTCTGAGCCTCACGTGGGTTTTTAATTTAAAAAAAAAACCAATTCGAACTGTATACGTTTGTTCATGCCCTGTTTCGAAGGTTTATTACCATTCGACTTCGAGCTTTAATATGCAGAAATTTTTTTTATCGAGTTATATTTGTTTTTATAAATTTATTTAAATTTATTTATATATAATTTTAATATATAATTTTCAGTTTTTTTTTTATAGAATAAGAGTGAAAAGCGAGCACGTGACAAGCGAGCACGCAGTTTATCTAATGAAAAGTGAATGCTGTCATCCCTTTCTGTCGTTGTCCTTTTTGATCGTCATCATCATTAGAGCCCTCCATAAGTCCACTGCTGAACATATGCCTCCCACAAGGAATGCCAAAAAGCATAGTCCTGAGCCATCTGCATCCATCGATTTTCTGCATATTTTACCAGGTCGTCACTCCATCTAGTGAGAGGGTAGTTGTACAATCTCATTTTCAAGTTTTGAGATATATCGGATGAGAAGATGTTACGTAATTTCCGGGCCGCTGCGCTGACCAGCCGAATTGAATCCGTCGATTAATCTCTGGTCGAATTTGGACTTAACTAGTCAGACTATTTGTCCCAAGTAAACATATTCGTCATCAATTTCGAGCTTAGTGCTCCAAACAACTACATTATACATGATAACGTTACACATGATCTTTTTTGTTTTGTCCATATTCATCTTAATACATATCCGTTAGAAGACACTAGTGATGTGATTGAGCGTAGTGCTTAGGTTCTCCAGCAATTCTGTCATAAGAACTATATCGTGGGCAAATCGAAGATGAGTGATATACTCGCCATTGATGTTAGTACCGTATCCTTTCCAGTCCATTAGCTTGAAAACATCTTCTAATGCAACGGTGAAGATTTTCGTGGATATAACTTCACCCTGCCTTACACCTTTCTGCAGTTGGGTGGATTTCGTACTCTGGTTCTGTACTTGTATAAAAACTTCAGTACTTCGATATAACGACGACGACGTCGAGTCTGCGTACAAGACGATTCGTAAAAACTTTCGAAGACAGCACGTAGACACTGCACAGAAGGACAATCGGTCTGTAGTTTTTCAAGACAGCATTGTCACCCTTATTGAATGACAAGTCCTCCACTTCTGCTCCACGCCTCCGGAGTAGAACCACCATAGAGTACGGAATTAAAGAGCTTCTGAACGTTCTCAAGTACCGGTTTTCCATCCGCTTTCAGAAGCTCCGCTAAAATTCCATCCTCGCCTGGGGCTTTACCGTTTTTAAGGTGCTGGATAATCTCGCTCAGACTGAGGTCCGGTATATCATCGGAATAGTGTCGGATAAGACTTGCTCTTGGATCGTTACTCACATTTGCACGTGGCTCCAATGATGACGTGTACAGATGCCCATAGAACCTTTCAATGTCACTAAAAATCTCAGATGTCCCAGAAACGATGCTACCACACTCGGCATTCAGCTTAGGATCGTCATAGTAAATAAAATAAAATAAAGTATTTGCTTGTCAACGCCGTAATCGATGACTGTCTATTATATTTACAAATGATTACGCAAGTAGTCCCAATAACTAATATTGGTACCTCAAAATGGAATCCGTTCCGCAAGGACCGGTTTCTGAGACACTTGAGATTTTAAGTGAGATTGAAAGGTTCTATGGGTACACGTCATCATTGGAACCAAATGCAAATGTGAGTAACGATCCAAGAGCAAGTCTTATCCGACACTATTCCGATGATATCCCGGACGTCAGTCTGAGCGCGATTACAATGGCCCTCCAGTACCATAAAAAGCAGGTGGCAAGATAAACTTTTAGTTACCCTTTGATCATGGGTGCTGCCAATTTCTAAAAAAGTAGGGAATATAAAAAAGAATAATAATAATATTAGAACATAATAATAATTTTTAAAATAGTAGAGTCACGCTGCAGCTATATAAGTAGTATAGTTGTAACATGAATGAGTCGGCTCGACAGGGAAGAACCACGCTCTGACAGAATACCAGCGTAAAATAGAAGCTTAACACTGCTGTGTTTCGTATGTTGAGAACCGAATCAAACCGAACCGTTGTGTAGAGGACCGGGGACTCTTTTTATTGCTAAAGTAGCATTCGATCTTAGTCCTCAATGGTGACAGCGCGTCTGCATTTTGATTCACACAAACTAACATCACTCACTGGAGCATTTACAGCTTACCACTTCAATTACGTTATGTTATTTATAATGCATTACTTACTAGAAGTGTGGGACACGGCTTGTAAAACAAACATAAGTTTATTGCAAAATGCACATAAATATATAAGTGTAGTAGAATTCGATGGCCCACAAGTGGACTGCGTGCTCGCTTGTTACCCTTATTCTATAAAAAGAAGTTAAAACAAATTGACTACTTTTGACTTAATCCGTAAAAACTGGTTTCATTCAATTAATAGTAGCCTTAAGAAAATCTGTAAGAGTAAAGTGAAAAGTATCGAATACCACCAATACCAGACTCGTACGAGCTTTGGTATTTTCAATATTTCTGTACGGTGCTAAATCATGGTCAATCCGAGCAGCTGACCGAAAGAAGATCGAGACTTTCGAAATGTGGTGTTATAGAAGAATGTTGCGTATACCTTGGACAGCAAAAAGAACCAACAAATCTATTCTCGACCAACTAAAGATTACTACCAGACTATCCACTATATGCTACCAACGAGTCCTAAGTTATTTTGGTCATATTGCCTAGAGACCACCATACAATCTGGATAAATTGGTAGTACTAGGGAAGATCGAAGGAAAAAGATCACGTGGTCGATAACCTACCCGCTGGTCCGACCAATGTCAAAACGGGACTTAATATTCCGAATGCCCTGAGACAAGCCGAGAACAGAGTGGTAAGGAGGAAGCTAGTCGACACATCGGTGAAAGCATTTCAGGACAAGCACGACCTTCAGTAATGAAGCAAACGAATAAGAAGATAAGAAAATCTGCTTCAAAAAACGTATTCGCTATTTGTAGTTGCAAAACGGTACAAGATCTCTGTTAATGGATATATAAAAAAGTATATTTATGAGGCGTTTCGGATTTACTGACCGTATATTATGTGAATGGGGACTAAAGTCATTTATCTTATTTCACTTAGGGCGATAGTCATTCTATAACTTCTCATTCTCTCACAAAAGATTCCTAAAAAAAGAAATCGGTTCCTGTACTTGTTTCGTATTGTATGTATAATTTATTATTTTATTCTTTATTAACACACCTTACAATAAGGTAAAAGGGGCGGACTTAATGCCTATCGGCATTATCTGCCAATCAACCTGTAGCGTAGTGAGCTATTATGTCAGGTGTGAACTTGCAGTATCATCTCATATATATATATACACATTATTTTTAACGTCATAGAATAATGCAGTTGCCACCCCGCCTGCCAAGTGTGGTTACGGCAAATGAGCTAGTAGCACAATATGTGGAGAGACCATTAACAGTGGACTACTACCGTAATGATGAATGAATGGTAGAACTACGCTGTAGCATGATATTATGGCTGCAGCACGAATGAGTCGTACTCGCCTTCACCGGGAAAGGACCACTCTGTAACTTATTCCCTTCTTTACCGTGTTGTGGTGACATAAGAGAAACCACTTCCCTATATCATTCTTTGTTTAAATGTTAGGTTACACCGCCATCTATCGAAAAACACTAGATCTTCTGAAGCAACAGTAGCCTTAAGGCGTTTTCCTGACGAAATAACCTTGAGCATGTATTGCACTGCAGCCCACACTCTGCGTACGCCCATTTATCATAGAATTCACACAATTTTTGGAATTAACTTTAATTAAAAAAGGAAAGCGAACTTTAAAAATTAAATAAAACGTGAATAATATAGATTTTTAAATTGTCTATCCATTAGTGTAATCCTCAAATGATAAGAACGTCGCTTTTAGCAACAAATGCATGTAATCAATAATTTTAGTCATTTTTTAAAGTAGATTTTAAATGTATTTATAACACATAAAAATAAATTAGGACGTGGATGTGATGATAGTATATTGAACATTGATAATGTGCTTTTAGATGTAGTTTATTTCACACATCTGATGAGATAATAATCTCTGAATAACGGAGAAAAACGCACTATCGCAAGGTTTTGGTCAGGGTGTCGCCTTAAGGGCTACTACAAACATGGAAAGAACTTCGAATCCGCCATTATACTATTGTCGTGAACCACTCCTAACACAAGCAATGAAAGTTAATGCGAATATTACTAGCATCACTAGTATTCCTTAAAACAATAAGGATATTAAAAAAAATAAGTAAAATAATCGGAGGCTTGGAGAATATTTCTCTAATATTAGACTTATTTCATTAGACTCCCTAAAATCAAGTATTAACGTGTAAATGTAAAAAAAAAACCAAGGTTTGTTTTCTCTCAAGTTATTGGAAGTCTGTGTACTTCGGGCCAATATTTGTAAGAAACGTTACTTTGCTTAGTACTTTTAAAGATGCTCATATAATCGGCCGCTGTGTAATTTGTACGAGAGTTAGGACAAAGAAAATATATTATCATCATTATTACAGTCCCTCACAAATCCCCAGCTAACATAGGCCTCCCTCCAAGGACTGTCTGTCCTGAGCCATCGTATTATTCATAGAATAGAAGAATTTTTATACAATCTAGATTGAAAGAATACTTATTGAAAGTCGTTTAGGCTTTACTGCTGGTTCGAAAAAGACATAAGTCCTGAATAGAACCAATAAGAAACCTAGCGGGACATTGTTAGGCATTTATATACAATATTATTTATTATCATTCAAAGTGATAACATATTTCAAGGTTATTATTCACAATAGGTGGAAAATTGGTATAAATGATGTTGATGGGAGAGCTTAAATTCCTTTTATATTTGAATAATTTAATTTGGAAGCAAAAATAAATATGATAAAGTAAATAGCTGAGGCTTTTAACCTTTACAAATTGAGTTATTATTTCGCTTGAAGCAAAATCCATCACTAGGGAAAATGCTCGTTTGTATATATTATTAAAGTTTACCTTGACAGTAGGTAATGATATTATTTTAAAAGCGGCTCCTAAATACCATACAGAGGACATTCTTAAATTGCCGTTTTACAGTTATTACATCTTTATTCATTATACAATATATCGTCATATGATATCGTGATGAATCATTGCATTTATTTGTAATTTTGGCTAAAAGCACGAAGATGTCACAAAATTCGACATGCACCCTTTTGCGCTTCGCAATTTATAAAAACAAACCGGCATTGAAGTAGCTTTCATTGCATAATGAATAATATTTTCTCTATAAACTCAAACTCCATAAACTCTACCCAACTCTACGGTTCCAAAAATTCGCACATTATGTAGAGGAGACCTATCCCAGCAGTAGAATTAATGCAGGTTCTTTGATTTTCTAACTTTTTACAATTATTATTAAGTAGTAGTGGTAGGTAGGGGGAATTTAGATATACATACAGTATGTTTCCCTTAATCAAATCCTAATTAAAGTCTCTTCTTTGTATAGGCGGGGATGAGCCCTGTTAGTTTGCGTCCTGTTAAATTTAAGCCGAGCATGTATTCCCCACAAAGGTTTTCGATTGGCGGTTTCATACCGGCAAGCGGCTTCCCACTAGATGGAGGGACAACCTAGTAAGAGATAAAGGAAATCAATATTTCTTGGGGCTGGCCGTGTTGAGCAGTGGACTTGTGACGGGCTGTAATGCAGATGATAATGATTTATTCCCCGTTTCATTTATATCTCCAAATCTACCGTACTTCTCAAGTAAGTGATATCTACAAAATATCACCTGATTATTACTTAAAATTAACATAAAATTAAATCTTCCGTACAAAGTACATACAAAGAAATAGTCAGCCTCCTAATTGCAGCATGAATATTTGAGACGAAGCTTTGTAGCATGGACAAGTGAAAGGGATTGTCTTGTATTGTCCATTCTGAAATATAAACCGACTTATTAGCTCATTTTAGTCTGTCACAAGAATAACGGGGTAAGTACTCGACAGCCATGCACCTGCACAAGGAATAATTATATCGTAATCAATACAAATATAATAATTTATTATTGATGTCCCTTTGAACGCTAATAAAACTAAGGTTCTGGTATTTGAAAGGGACGAAGAGAGAACGAAGTGTGAAATATGGGTAAATCAGGAATGTCTAGAACAAGTAAATGAAATTGTATACTTGGGGAGTGCTTTTAGCCGGGATGGAAGATGTGATTTAGATGTGGACAGGCGTGTCGCTGCCGGGAACAAAGTCAATGGTGCTCTGACTGCGTTAATCAAAAGGCAAGGCGTAGTGAAGAGTGCACGCCTTGCAATACATAACGCAGTGTTGGTACCGACTTTGTTATATGGCAGCGAAACCTGGGTATGCCAGAAGAAGCATAAAAGCAAGTTGAATGCAGTGGAGATGCGATCTCTTCGTAAAATGTGCGGCGTTACCATGGCCGACCGAAAGCGAAACGAAGAGATTCGCAATATGGCAGGTTTGAAAGATGACCTTATCACAAAAATTGATAAGGGCGTGCTTCGGTGGTTTGGGCACGTTGAGCGAATGAGTGAAGACCGAATGGTGAAGAAAATATATAGCGCGAAAGTTAATATTAAAAGGTGTCGAGGTAGACCGACACTAACTTTCGAAGACCATGTGAGCAAATTGCTCGAAGAGGGTAGGGTCAAGAGTACTCGGATACCTAGACGTGCATGTATGAAGAAGATAATGAATCTGAAAGAAGCGAAAGAGGTATGTAAGGATTGTGACACTTGGCGATCTGTTCTCTCTGGCTACCCCGTCAGGGATTGTGCGTGAAAATAAGTAAGTAAGTAATGTGCGTGCGTATTCGTGTGGAATATATTTTTTTATAGTTGAGCTAACGTGACGGTAAATATCGACCGCTGCCATTGATCAATTAGAACAAAAGATGAATTGCAGGTGCGTTACCGGCCTTTCAAAAAGGAGTTTATTGAATGGTCCCTTAAGTAATCTATGGAAGGCCTATATTCAACAATATACTTTGATAGACTTTCATATATTGAAACACCAATAATTTTAAGGGAAACAAATAACGAGACTTGCGGGACTTTTGTCACGTTATCTTATCACCCAAAAATGTCAAAAGAATTATCTGTTTTTCTTCTTATTTATCACGTATTTTTAAACGTTACCCCCACACAAGGATTTTCTCCTGTATTGTGGAGGCAGTTTACGAACATAAATTGGATGAGGACAAACATCCAGACCCGGAGAAATTATATGTAGGCCATACAAATACTTTTTCCGTGCGGGATTTGAACCCGCGGTCTCCAGCGCAACAAATCATTGCTAAGCCACAGCGCCACGGAGCCGTGGAACTGTGAGCCTGTAAAAGTTTACTGCAAGACATGGGCCTCTCTCAATGAAACTGTAATTTCCTATAATTGTTACGGTAAGTGGGCAGATTGATGATTGCAATACAAAGTTTCTTGCACGTTTGACGTTGCTGCCCGTGACCAGTCTGGATATTTTATGTCTGCTCTGACGTATTGCCTTATTGTCCTTCGATCACCAAACCGCCTGTCATGTGTGACAATTAACGCAAATCATGTCTATAACCGATGAGGTCCTTCACTACCGGTGGTCGTTTAGGCTGATAAAGAACAAGAAGAAAAAACTGTTCGTTTACGGGAAAATGCGTCAAAGGTAAGAGAGGTCTACTGCGAGTGCAAACCCACCAACCAAGCGTAGTGTTTGTTTGGCAAATTCTTTTTTTTACTTATTAAAAGACCACAATCCCACCTGGTGTCGTGATGTAGCCCTAGGTGAAAAATCGAACAACAAAAGCCTATTCAAACTTGCCTTGAAGACGTCCAGATTGTATTTGGACGAAAAGATATCGGAAAATTGTTTCACTCGTTTGATGTACGAATCACAAAAGACGAAGCAAACAAACATTATGTTACCAAAAAAAAAGCCTTTCTGGTTCTTTATTATTCGTGTATACTGAAAAACATGATAGAGAGAATTAAACCAGGAGATGGACATCAGAATCTTTCTTATAACAACTAAAAATAAAAAAAAACTGCAGTTATTAATCCCCCTATGAGACAATATGTGGGGGAGACCTATATTCAGCAGTGGATGTTTCATAGGCTGCAAATGTAACGATAACGCGGTGGTGAACAGCCGTATTGTATTGGCATAAATATCAGGTCAAAATTAAGTAGCCCTACGGTGCGCAGGGGCATGTAAGTTTCGAGGTGTCTAATAAACAAAGGCAATTATTGCGAATCCTTCCTGGTAGGCCTATTCTGGACAGTGGATTATGTACAGTCTGGTAAGGTAAGTAAGTCACTGGTGTGATAGTATCCACTGCAATATATTGTATTTTTTGTAGAGTTAATGAATGGGAATGAGGTTAACTCTGACATCGGGACGTCAATTACCTCAGTCTCCAGTGACCATGGGTGCTGTAAAGCACCCGAAACGTCGGTAATTAATAAAAATAATTAAAATTAATTAATTTAAAGCGAAATAATCCGTAGAGGTAGTTTGTTTGGCACTTAATAAATACTGTAGCAAGTGGGTGTAATTGAAAAAAATCGATTGATTTTCGATTGACTGACACCAGATAATTACATACACATAACATTTGACATAAGAGTAATATACATATAATTACCTTCCTCCTTAAACCCTCGACCACTGACCTCTACATATACAGTGCCCTCGACCCATAGATTTTAATTCACTTTTAACATACACCAAGACTTCTTTTGTGTATATTTCATGTGATTTTATACTATCTATTATTTATTTTATATGCAGATTTTACCGATAAGGATGATGATATGAATGATTGCGACTTAAGGCGATCTAAGAAGAACTCACTCTTTAGAATACCTGTCTATTATAGGAGTATATTTCATCTTCTTGTGGCCCGTCAGAATGAGCTTGTTGAAGCCACTAAGAGCCAGAAGGCTTGAGACTTTCTACTACTTGAAGTTGGTAGGTATAATATAATAATGTTAAAGAATTAAAAAGTGCATTTCTACTGAATACGAAAAACCCGGACGCTGAAATTGAAACAGCATTTCATGTTTTAATTTCGTTAACTGTTAAATATAAATTGGAAGAAAAATTGCAACAAAGGAAGTGAGGGCTGAATTTCTGTTTATTATAGTACTTTTTTTATGTTTAACGCAAACAGGATTTAAATAAAAAAATGTTTTCGTATTGTAGGTTACACTTTAGGTTTTAAGTCATATAAACTGGGCCATGTTTTGAATGTCCTAAAATTATGACTTTTGGCTATGGAAGGACAAAGAAAGATATCCTGCCGGCTACATGTGGTTGTACATAGCAGTTCTATAACTTTATAGTAATATATAAAATGAAGGCATTCTCTACTAGTCAATCTTTGGAAAGAAAAATATAAAATATGTATCTACCCACAAAATATTAAGTAGTGTTATTTCATATTTGCTTATTATAGGTGATCCCATTAAAGAAGTTGGAAGATGCTCTCGCAGACTTATTTGCTATGTCAGACGGCGAAAACTCTGGAGACGGCAATGAGAGTGATGAGAAGGAAAATGAAGCAGTTATCTCATCAATTACCAGTGCAAAGTTCGAGGACAATTTAGGTGGATCTAGTCTAAATGAATCACAGTCAACAACGTCAAGAGTTTCAAATCTTACGTCATTTAATGGTATGGGTATAGCTGGCACATATGGTAGTATTGCAGGTAGTATTCAACCTATTCCCTCTGTTTCTAGATTATCTTCAATCACAAGACTAATGTAAAATAATAAGAAGTATGCCTTTATGTTAGAGAATAAACCAATTGGTAAAGAAAATACGTGAAAAAGTATTAGCTTTCAAGCTAACTAAACTGTGCGATCATTTGACTATGTATCGTAACAAATTTAAAAAGTATGTGTTTCGGTCTGAAAGGTGTAGAGAGTCAGCAATACGAGTAATTGCAGGCTGTGAGGCAATCCATCTTAGTCCTCAGAAGTCACAACGCATATGTAGCCAAACTAGGCTACAACTACTAGGTTTGAAGTTGCCTGCAGATCAGTTGGTGTATAAGTCCATTTGTCATTACAATTTAAAAAAAGTGCTCGTTATGAAATTAAAGCGTAAAATGAAAATTTTTAAATAAAACTAATTTTACGGATTTTATCGCGTATATTAACTTATTTTTATATATTCCCGACGTTTCGGGTGCTTTCCAGCACCCGTGGTCACGGGGGACTGAGTTGTTTGACGTCCTGCTGTCATAGTTAGCCCGGCTACCTTCAGTTTTTTAATATTAATTTTTGGTTCGATTTACGCAGAATGAGCTTACAGTATCTTGAAGTCTAGCAGTGGTATACTTGGGTTTGGATTTGATTTTATTAATTATGGGATCCCAAGCAGATGGCAGCACCCATCCATCTTCTCTATTGAAATTAGATGTTTTTTAATTTCAATAGCCTCGCGAATCATCCTTGGGAGGAATCGGTGTTCTTTTGCGAGGATTTGTGGTCTATCAAATCTAATGTAATGGCGGGGACGATCTTGAACATGTTCACAAACTGCAGACTTCCCGATACGTCGGTGCTTCACGTCAGCTATATGTTCTTTAACGCGGGTTTTAATAGATCTTTTTGTTTGTCCTATGTACGAGAGACCACATTCACAATCCAGCTTGTACACTCCTGCATCTTGTAGAGGGATTTGACACTTGACGGATGGTAAAAATTGACTAATCTTCTTCAGCGGCTTGAAGTATACTTGAAGTATACTATCTTCTTCAGCGGCTTGAAGTATACTTGAAGTATACTTCAAACAGCAGTGAGTTGTTTGACAGCAGGACGTCAAACAACTCAGTCCCCCGTGACCACGGGTGCTGGAAAGCACCCGAAACGTCGGGAATATATAAAAATAAGTTAATATACGCGATAAAATCCGTAAAATTAGTTTTATTTAAAAATGTGTAGTGTTCGCGTAAATATAAGAAATCATTATGTAAAATGAAAAATTATTCGTAAGATTATCCGTGTTTTACACACAAAGTAAAACTAAAGTTCCCCAGTCTAAACGTAATATAATTCAGACTCGAGCTGGCCTGTTCAATTATTCATCGTATCACTGGAAGTGAATTTACAATCTCCACATCCGACTTACTTATCTTATTCGAGTGACTACGAGTACAAGGTATTATGAAGGCAACTTAGCTGCGTGTGAAATCAAAACAGATAATTCTACAGAAAATTGAGATGAGATGCCGCTAAAGTATTTATGCAAGTAGCGCCCCACACAACTACTATATTTTTTTCCCAAGAGACCAAATTTTTACTGCCGGGTTATAACACCATATTTTCAACGTTGAACGAGGATGACTCTTACTTTTACGCTACGCTTACTCTTTTTTCAAAAGTTGAACAAGGCTGAAAACCTACGTCATTTTGAGCTCGGTGACGGGAATAACAACTGCCTTGCCAAACTGAAACCGAGCACTTTTTATATGAAAGCCCAAGAAGAGCAGACTAGTTGATGTCACTTCCGCGAAAACACCGTTACGGTTGGCAGATTACCACTACTAGTCGCAAACTTATACCGCCAAGTAATATGCCGAGATTATTTTTGGTAGGCGTGCAACCAGTGACTTGATTATTTAGCTGCAACTGCTAATTCATTTATATCACAACACACGCTTCCACAACAGAGGCTCATAAATATAGAAGGTTCGTCTATCTCCAACTTTAATTTTTCAATCAAACAAAGACTGTTTAAAATGTTATTGTAATCTTAATGAAAACATTATGTCATTCATTCTGTACAGCCTATCAAAATTCCGTGGTTGAAAGTGGGCCTCCCTCACAGATATCCCTATATCATAAGCAAGTATGAATTAAATCTTTCAGTACTACGGAATTTGGTAGCTTTCAGGGTACATTTGGATTTAATTTTAGCGGAGATAAAACTTTTGCCATTTCTGACTCGACTCCGAGGCGAAGGAAAGGTCTACAGCTTTTGTTATTTAATTATTTTAGCCTGTATTAGCTTATAAATAGGTGTGTCAGCATCGAATACAAAATAAATTCTTAATAATGTAAATTATAATTTATTGCGTTAATAAAAATTTATGATTTCATTCACGATTGTGATGATGATTATTTTGTTTAAAATTAAAGTTAATAATTATTACTTTGGAACTCGATGTTTTAAAGTAATTATTCCGAATGTGATCGTGTTTCTGTAACTCGTATGCCACATAAAAAAGTCGTGGGAGGCTCTTAGTGCTGCAATTAATTTACTCAAAACACCAGGCGTTCAAAATGTTTAAACTACTAGGAAGTGGGATTTTTGTTTTCTGGCTAGTTTATCTGGGTTTGTAAAATTTATATACATATTTCTGCCATCTAGTAGTAGTGCGATCACTTCCAGTCTGAAGCGTATAGAAAGCCAATATATTTGCAGGCTATGAGGCCTATCATTCGACCCGAGTTCCCCGATACATTTAGGATCATGCTTTGTGGTATTTCGTTGGAGGTCTATGTTCAGCAGTGGACTTGTAAAGGGCTGTAATGATAATGATGATAATGAGGCCCCCAATATGACAACGCATATTTAGCCTTCTTTTTAATTCTTTTCTTTTTAATTTATTTTGAGATGAAAAAAATAATTAAGGTAATATCCGCCTACAAAATAATAATGATAATATGTCCATCAATTACGTAGATTACTTAACTACCAACACCACAACTCTTAGCACCAAGGAAAGACACACCACAGTTGATAAAACGACACGCTATTTAGCATTTAAGTAACTGCAGTATTATAAAAAAGTATGATACGTAATATTTTTTTATATTATTTCATTAAAAAACATTACTTAAGCAGTGTGTAGGTATGCAAATTGTGAAAGAGTTGCAACACTTAAACGAGGTCGAGTCAGTGAGGCGAGAGCGACAAAATGAGATAAGTAAATTTAAGCCGTGGAAACTGCAATTTAAGCAGCTTATTAAGTTTAATTGTGCCCACATTATTTGCTAAACGTTACAGATATATATCTCATGTATTTTTTGGAAGGATTTCTTCAAGCTAACTGGTAAATAACCTGCTTTTTAGAATAAATTGACGTAAAATAAATATTAGTTACTGGTACCCTATTGCTTTGCTTATATTGGGCGCCAAAGATGCAGGGTTTTGTTTTCATAGAATAGCCAAATTTTAGACGTAAGTTGAATAATCATATACCATTATTGCAGTTTTTGAAAATAGGGGTAAATAAGGCTTCTACTTTTATTTGAATCTATCCCAAATTTATAGTGATTTATGGACAACAACTACACGTACTAAGGGCGCTACTTTATGTGCTATTCAATTCACAAAATTTTTGCCTAGTGTTTACTTTCTTAGTGATTCACTCGCTATGAATCCTTAAGTTAATAACTACATGATGCGAATTATGATTCTTATGTTTCCTTCACATTTTTAAGGGGCTTAGGAACGTTATCATCATTAGAGCCCTCCATAAGTCCACTGCTGAACATATGCCTCCCTCAAGGAATGCCAAAAAGCATAGTCCTGAGCCATCTGCATCCATCGATTTTCTGCATATTTTACCAGGTCGTCACTCCATCTAGTGAGAGGGTAGTTGTACAATCTCATTTTCATGTTTTGAGATATATCTGATAAGAAGATGTCTCGTAATTTCCCGGACGCTGCGCTGCCCAGCCGAGTTGAATCCGTCGATTAATCTCTGGTCGAATTTGGACTTACCTAGTCAGACTATTTATCCCAAGTAAACATATTCGTCATCAATTTCGAGTTTAGTGCTCCAAACAACTACATTATACATGATAACGTTACACATGATCTTTATTGTTTTGTCCATATTCATCATAGTACATATCCGTTGGGCAACACTATTGAGGTGATTGAGCATAGTGCTTAGGTTCTCCAGCGATTCTGTCATAAGAACTATATCGTGGGCAAATCGAAGATGAGTGATGTACTCGCCATTGATGTTAGTACCGTATCCTTTCCAGTCCATTAGCTTGAAAACATCTTCTAACGCAGCGGTGAAGACTTTCGGGGATATAACTTCACCCTGCCTTACACCTTTCTGCAGTTGGGTGGATTTCGTACTCTGGTTCTGTACTTGTATATAAACTTCAGAACTTCGATATAACGACGACGAATTCGAGTCTGCGTGCAAGACGATTCGTAATAACTTTCGAAAACAGCTCGTAGACACTGCACAGAAGGACAATCGGTCTGTAGTTTTTCAAGACAGCATTGTCGCCTTTATTGAAGGACAAGTCCTCCACTTCTGCTCCACGCCTCCGGAGTAGACCCACCATAGAGTACGGAATTAAAGAGCTTCTGAACGTCCTCAAGTACCGGTTTTCCACCCGCTTTCAGAAGCTCCGCTGTAATTCCATCCTCACCTGGGGCTTTACCGTTTTTAAGGTGCTGGAGGGTCATTATTATCTCGCTCAGACTGACGTCCGGGAACCATCGGAATAGTGTCGTATAAGACTTGCTCTTGGATCGTTACTCACATTTGCACGTGGCTCCAATGATGACGTGTACAGATGCCCATAGAACCTTTCAATGTCACTAAAAATCTCAGGTGTACCAGAAACGATGGCAAGATAAACTTTCAGTTACCCTTTGATCATGGGTGCTGACAATTTCTAAAAACGCAGGGAATATAAAAAAATAATAATAATATCAGAACATAATAATAATAATTTTTAAAGTGGTAGAGTCACGCTGCAGCTATATAAGTAGTATAGTTGTAGCACGAATGGGTAGGTTCGGCCGGGAAAGAACCACGCTCTTACAGAATAATAGCGTAAAATAGAAGCTTAACACTGCTGTGTTTCGTATGTTGAGAACCGAATCGAACCGAACCGTTGTGTAGCTGACCGAAGACCCTTTTTATTTCTAAAGTGGCATTCGATCTTAGTCCTCAATGGTGACAGCGCGTCTGCATTTTGATTCACACAAACTAACATCACTCACTGGAGCATTTGCAGCTTACCACTTCAATTACGTTATGTTATTTATAATGCATTACTTAGTAGAAGTGTGGGACACTGCTTGTAAAACAAACATAAGTTTATTGCAAAACGCACATAAATATATACGTGTAGTAGAAATCGATGGCCCACAAGTGGACTGCGTGCTCGCTTGTTACCCTTATTCTATAAAAAGAAGTTAAAACAAATTGACTACATTTGACTTAATCCGTAAAAACTGGTTTCATTCAATTAATAGTAGCCTGAAGAAAATCTGTGAGAGTAAAGTGAAAAGTATTGAATACCACCAAGACCAGACTCGTACGAGCTTTGGTATTCTCAATATTTCTGTACGGTGCCGAATCACGGTCAATCCGAGCAGCTGACCGAAAGAAGATCGAGACTTTCGAAATGTGGTGTTATAGAAGAATGTTGCGTATACCTTGGACAGCAAAAAGAACCAACAAGTCTATTCTCGACCAACTAGAGATTACTACCAGACTATCCACTATATGCTACCAACGAGCCCTAAGTTATTTTGTTCATATTGCCTGGAGACAACCATACAATCTGGATAAATTGATTGTAGTAGGGAAGGTCGAAGGAAAAAGATCACGTGGGCGATTACCTACCCGCTGGTCCGACCAGATTCAAAATATAACGGGACTTAATATTCCGAATGCCCTGAGACAAACCGAGTACAGAGTGGTAAGGAGGAAGCTAGTCGACACATTGGTGAAAGCATTTCAGGACAAGCACGACCTTCAGTAATGAAGCACACGAATAAGAAGGTAAGAAAAGCTGCTTCACGAAACGTATTCGCTATTTGTAGTTGCAAAACGGTACAAGATCTTTGTTAATGGATATATAAAAGAGTATATTTATGAGGCGTTTCGGATTTATTGACCGTATATTACGTGAATGGGGACTAAAGTCATTTATTTTATTTCACTTAGGGCCATAGTCATTCTATAACTTCTCAATCTCTCACAAAAGATTCCTCATAAAAAGAAATCGGTTCCTGTACTTGTTTCGTATTGTATGTATAATTTATTATTTTATTCTTTATTGACACACTTACAAATAAGGTAAAAAGGGGCTGACTTAATTGCCCATCGGCATTATCTGCCAATCAACCCGTAGCGTAGTGAGCTCTTATGTCAGGTGTGAACTTGCAGTATCATCTCATATATATATAATATATACATTATTTTTAACGTCATAAAATAATGCAGTTGCCCCCCGCCTGCCAAGTGTGGTTACGGCAAATGTGCTATTAGCACAATATGTGGAGAGACCATTAGCAGTGGACTATTACCGTAATAATGAATGAATGGTAGAACTACGCTGTAGCATGATATTATGGCTGCAACACGAATGGGTCATACTCGCCTTCACCGGGAAAGGATCGCACTGTATCTTATTGCCTTCTTTAGCGCGTAGTGGTGACATAAGAGAAACCACTTCCCTATATCATTCTTTGTTTAAATGTTAGGTTACACCGCCATCTATCGAAAGCTACTAGATCTTCTGAAGCAACAGTAGTCTTAAGGCGTTTTCCTGACGAATAACTCAGCATGCAGTGCACTGCAACCCACACTCTGCGTACGCCCATTTATCATAGAATTCACACAATTTTTGGAATTAACTTCAATTAAAAAAGAAAAGCGAACTTAAAAAATTAAATAAAACGTGAATAATATAGATTTTTAAATTATGTATCCATTAGTGTAATCCTCAAATGATTAGAGCGTCGCCTTTAGCAACAAATGCATGTAATCAATAATTTTAGTCATTTTTAAAAGTAGATTTTAAATGTATTTATAACATATAAAAATAAATTAGGACATGGAATGTGATGATAGGATATTGAACATTAATAATGTGCTTTTAGATGTAGTTTATTTCACACAACTCATGAGATAATAATCTCTGAATAACGGAGAAAAACGCACTATCGCAAGGTTTTGGTCAGGGTATCGCCTTAAGGGTTACTACAAACATGGAAAGAACTTCGAATCCGGCATTAGACTATTGTCATGAACCACTCCCAACACAAGCAATGAAAGGTAATGCGAATATTACTAGCAACACTAGTATTCCTTAAAACAATAAGGATATTAAAAAAAATAAGTAAAATAATCGGAGGCTCGGGAAATATTTTTCAAATTTTAGACTTATTTCATTAGACTCCCTAAAATCAAGTCTTAACATATAAATGTATAAAAAAACCAAGGTTTGTTTTCTCTCAAGTTATTGGAAGTCTGTCTAATGCGGGCCAATATTTGTAAGAAACGTTTCTTTGCTTAGTCCTTTTAAAGATGCTCATATAATCGGCCGCTGTATAATTTGTACGAGAGTTAGGACAAAGAAAATATATCATCATTATTATTACAGTCCCTCACAAGTCCCCAGCTAAACATAGGCCTCCCTCCAAGGACTGTCTGTCCTGAGCCATCTGCATCCAAAAATTTATGGAAAACGTATTATTGATAGAATAGAACAATTTTTATTCAATCTAGATTAAAAGAATACTTATTGAAAGTCTTTTATGCTTTACTGCTGGTTCGAAAAAGACATAAGTCCTGAAAAGAACCAATAAAAAACCCAGTGGGACATTGTTAAGCATTAATATACAATATTATTTATTATCATTCAGTGTGATAACATATTTATTTCAAGGTTATATTAACAATAGGTGGAAAATTGGTATTAATGATGTTGATGGGAGAGCTGAAATTCCTTTTATATTTAAATAATTTAATTTGGAAGCAAAAATAAATATGATAAAGTAAATAGCTGAGGCTTTTAACCTTCACAAATTGGGTTATTATTTCGCTTGAAGCAAAATCCATCACTGGGGAAAATGTTCGTTTGTATATATTATTAAAGTTTACCTTGACAGTAGGTAATGATATTATTTTGAAAGCGGCTCCTAAATACCATACAGAGGACGTTTTTAAATTGCCACCTCACGGTTATAACATCTTTATTTATTATGTAATATATCATCATATGATGCAAGCACGAAGCTGTCACAAAATACGACATGCACCCTTCCGCGCTTCGCCATTTTTAAAAACCAACCGACATTGAAGCTGCTTTCATTGCATAATGAATAAATTTTTCTCTATAAACTCAAACTCCATAAACTCTACGCCACTCGAGCAGCGAAAAGGACCGTTTCATTCGACAAAAACTCGCACCTTATGTAGAGGAGGCCTATCCCAGCAGTAGAATTAATACGGGTTCTTTGATTTTCTAACTTTTTACAATTATTATTAAGTAGTAGTGGTAGTAGGTAGGAGGAACTTAGATATACTTACAGTATGTTTTTCTTAATCAAATCCTAATTACCGTCTCTTCTTTGTATGGACGGGGATGAGCCCGGTTAATTTGCATCCTGTTAAATTTAAGCCGAGCATGGTCACAACGGTTCTCGATTGGCAGTCTTATACCGACAAGCGGCTTCCCAGTAAATGGAGGGACAGTGTAGTAAGAGATAAAGGAAGTTAATATTTCTTGGGGCCGCCCGTGTTGAACAGTGGACTTGTGACGGGCTGTAATGCAGATGATATACCCGCTTTAATTGTATCGCCAAATCCACCATACTTCTCAAATAAGTGTAATATTTAAAATGGCACCTGATTATTACTTAAAATTAACATAAAATGAAATCTTCCGTACAAAGTACATACAAAGAAATAGTCAATCTCCTAATTGCAGCATGAATATTTAAGACGAGGCTTTGTAGCAAGGACAAGTGATGGCGATTGTCTTGATTGTCCATTCTGAAATAGAAACCGACGTATTAGCTCATTTTAGTCTGTCACAAGAATAACGGGGTAAATACTTGACACCCTATAAATATAATAATTTATTATTAATGTGTATGTGTATTCGTGAGCGACATATTTTTTTATAGTTGAGAGGGCAAACGGGCGTGTGGCTGACGTGACGGTAAATCTCGACCGCTGCCATTGAACAACTGGAACATCAGATCTATGGAAGGCCTATATTCAACAATATACTTTGATATGCTGTAATAGATTGAAACACCAATAATTTTAAAGGACAATAAATAACGAGACTTGCAGGACTTTTGTCACGTTATCTTATCACCCAAAAATGTCAAAAGAATTATCTGTTTTTCTTTTTATTTATCACCTTTTTTAAACGTTACCCCCACACAAGGATTTTCTCCTGTTTCGTGGAGGCAGTTTACGAACATAAATTGGACGAGGACAAACATCAAGACCCGAAACAACTATTTGCAGGCCATACAAATACTTGTTCCGTGCGAGATTCGAACCCGCGGTCCCCAGCGCAACAAATCATTGTTAGCGCCACGGAGCCGTCGAACTGTGAGCCTACAGAAGTCTACTGCAAGAATTATTATGGTTATCAGGCAGATTGATGATTTCTATAAAGACTTCTCGTAAGTTTGACGTTGATGCACGTGACCAGTCTGGCTATTTTAAGTCTGCTCTGACGTATTGCCTTATTGTCCTTAAATCACTAAACCGCCTGGCAAGCGTGACAATTAACGCAAATCATTCCTATAACCGATGAGGTCCTTCACTACCAGTAGTCGTTTAGGCTGATAAAGAACAAGAAGAAAAAACTGTTCGTTTACGGGAAAATGCGTCAAAGGTAAGAGGTCTACTGCGAGTGCAAATCCACCTACCAAGCGTAGTGTTTGTTTCGCAAATCCTATTTTTTTACTTATTAAAAGACTTCTATACCACAATCCCACCTGGTATTGTGATGTTGCCCTAGGTAATAAATTGCACTGTCTTATCGTAACAAAAGACTATTCACTCTTGCCTTGAAGACGCCCAGATTGTATTCGGACAGAAAGATAGACGCCGGCAAATTATTCCATTCATTTGCTGTACGAATCACAAAAGACGAAGCAAACTAACATTATGTTACCAAAAAAAAAGCGTTTCTGGTTCTTTATTATTTGTGTATGCTGAAAAACATGATAGAGGGAATTAAACTAGGAGATGGACATCAGCGTCTTTCTTATAACAACTAAAAATATAAAACTGCGGTTGTCAATCCCCCTATGAGGCAATATGTGTGGGATACCTATGTTCTGCAGTGGACTTTTGATAGGCTACAAATGTAATGATAACCTGGTAGTGAGCAGCCGTGTTGTATCAGCATACATATCACATCAAAATTAGGCAGGCCTATGGTGGGCAGCAGTTTGTAAGGTGCGAGGTGTCAGATACTACAAAGGCGATTATTGCGAATCCTTCCTGGTAGGACTGGTAAGGTAAGTAAATGACTGGCGTGATGGTGTCCACTGCAATACGAAATCTATTTGTAGAGTTAAAAAGTACAGCCACATGGAATACAAATATTCCTACTTTTATCATGGAATACAACGATCAGTTGCAATACTTTCTTGGAATTTTCTTTGGCTGTTAATTAAAACTGCATCTAGTGGATGTAACCAAAAAAAATCAATTGATTTTGATTGAATGACACCAGATAATTTGATACACATTTGATATACGAGTAATATACATATAATTACCTTCCTCCTTGAATCCTTCGACCCATAGATTTTAATTCACTGTCAACATACACCAAAACTTCTTTTGTGTATATTTCATGTGATTTTATTATATTTATTATTAATTTTATAGTCAGATTTTACTGATAACGATGATGATAATATGAATGATTGCAAGTCAAGATGAACAAAGAGAGCTCACACTTTAGACTGCCTGTCTATTATACGAGTGTATTTCATCTTCTTGTGGCCCATCTGAATGAGCCTGTTGAAGCCACTAAGAGCCACAAAGTTTGAGACTTTCGATTGCTTTGCTTGAAGTTGGAAGGTATATTATAATAATGTTAAAAAAATAAAAAATGCATTTGTATTAAATATGAAAAACCCGGACACTGAAATTGAAACAACATTCCATGTTTTAATTTCGTTAACTGTTGAATATAAATTGGAAGAAAAATTGCAACAAAGCACATGTGGGTTGAATTTCGGTTCATTATAGTACTTTGTTATGTTTTACGGAAACAGGGTTTAAGTAAAAAAAAAAAGTTTTCGTATTTTAGTTTACTATTAAGGTTTAAAGTCATATAAACATGTTTTGAGTGTCCTTAAACTATAACTTTTCATAAGACAAATATAAATTTAAAATTATTATTAATTTTATTTAAAATATAAAATAATTAATTAAAATATAAAATTTCATATAAGGACAAAGTCCTTCCATAGCCAAAAAAGACTGGAGATATCCCCCCGGCTACATGTGGTACGTAGTACGTAGCAGTTCTATAAATATATAGTAATATATATAAAATGGCGGCATTCTCTACCGGTCAACCTTTAGAAAGAAAATAATAAAATATGTATTTACCCACAATATATTAGGTATTATTATTTTATATTTGCTTATTATAGGTGATCCCAATAAAGAAGTTGGAAGATATTTTCGCAGACTTATTTGCTATTTCAGACGGCGAAAACTCTGGAGACGGCAAGAGAGTAATGAGAACGAAATTGAAGCAGTTTTCTCATCAACTACTAGTGCAAAGTTCGAGGACAATTTAGGTGGATCTAGTCTAAATGAATCACAGTCAACAACGTCAACATTTTCAAATCTTACGTCATCTAATGGTATGGGTATAGCTGGCACATATGGTAGTATTGCAGGTAGTATTCAACCTTCTCCCTCTGTTTCTAGATTACCTTCAATCACAAGACTAATGTAAAATAATAAGAAGTATGCCTTTATGTTAGAGAATAAACCAATTGGTAAAGAAAATACGTGAAAAAGTATTAGCTTTCAAGCTAACTAAATTGTGCAAACATTTGACTATGTATCGTAACAAATTTAAAAAGTATGTGTTTCGGTCTGAAAGGTGTAGAGAGTCAGCAATACGAGTAATTATAGGTTGCGAGGCAATCCATCTTAGTCCTCAGAAGTTATAACGCATATGTAGCCAAACTAGGCTACAACTACTAGGTTTGAAGTTGCCTGCAGATCAGGTGGTGTATAAGTCCGTTTATCATTACAATTTATAAAAAAGTGCTCGTTATGAAATTAAAGCGTAGAATGAAAAAAAATCGTAAGATTATCCGTGTTTTACACACAAAGTGAAACAAAAGTTACCCAGTCTAAACGTAATATAATTCAGACTCGAGCTGGCCTGTTCAATTATTCATCGTATCACTGGAAGTGAATTTACAATCTCCTCATCCGACTTACAATAACGTCATAAATCTTGGAAGAATGGCGGAGATATAGAATTCCTTAGTGTTATCAAGTTGTGTAAAGGCCGGTGCAACGTTTTTCATATGGTTTCATTTGTTACAAATATTGCCCTAATGTATATGTTACGCGGACGTGGTGCACGTACTCGGTCGTTACCAGCTTTTGTCTATATTCTTATTTCACAGCCTGAATATTATGTTGAATGTTTTATTACTATACAATAATCTGTTTTAGGACTATTTTCTTTAATTTAAAACTGTACTGGTACTCGTAAAGTGTAATAATAATAAACTTTATCACCATTTACCCCGTATATGGGCTAATGCTGCGAAATGCCACCTAGCGGATTTGGACACAATGGAAAGGCTCGCTAAGAGACTTATTGGTGACACCACTATAATTTGAACCAATCTTAAAAATTTCGAGTACAGGCGCATTACTTACGGTGTTTTCCAAGATACATTTTGAAAACTGTGCACAGGAATTGCATGACTTAATTCCTTCTTTTCCGTTTCACCTTTGGACCACTTTACCCTCAGCTGGTCTCCACCTCTTTGTTTTTTTTTATAGTATAAGGGTGACAAACGAGCACACAGTCCACCTGATGGTAAGTGGTTGCTGCGGCCCATAGACATCTACATCTATCCTCTGTTACAAATCAAAATGTAGATGCGTTGTCACCCGTGAGGACTAAGATGGAATGCCTCATTTCCAGTAAAAAGGGCCTCCGGCCACCAGCACTCACCAAGCGAAACGCAGAGGTAAACCTCTACTTCACGCTGGTTTTCTGTGAGGTCGTGGTACTACCCCGGTTCGAGCCGGCCCATCCGTGCGACAGCAAAATCTGCCGCGTGGCTCTACCACTGTTTTCGTTATACCAAGCATTGAAACGAAATGGTTTGCTTCATCGTTCATAATGCTTACAGCAAAGGAGTGGAATAATTTGTTAGCATCTCTCTTTCCATCTGTTTACAATATTTTCAAGATAAAATGAAATAGTCTTTTGTTAAGCGAAGTTCATGTCTTTAAACACCTTGGGATGCTTTTTCTCTTAAAAATTCTGGAGTATATTCGGACTAAAACCCATTGCGCCACCTACAGGAAAACAAAAAAAAATACTTTCTGCCGGGTCATTTATAATACTTAACCCCTGATATAATATGTAAGATATACAACAGCTTTTAAGCAAAAATAAATCTTATTAGGTTAAAATTGTCACTGTTAGAGCCTGAATTATCAGTTTATTTTATATCGTTAGAATTATTTTAACTACAGCGTTTCTTTTAAAAATATTTTATAATGTCACAGAAAGCAGTGTGGAACGTTTCACGGGCATTTTGATCGCAGTTAGGTGCCTTCAAAAAGAAGGACTTGGGGTTGTTATAAATTAATTTGCTTAATTCCTGGAGACTGGCTACTAAGATTACTTATACTTACACTTAGCAGCCAACCTCCGCACAGTCTACTTCACCTGAGGATGCCTCGTGTAGAGGCGAAACACGTGTCCTATTTTCTAGAGTGGTGTGTCGTGCCTTATATGGTGGTGCTGGGGGTGTTAGTGTTGGGAATCACGGCGACGGGTATAGTGCGCGCGATTGAGGGAGGGTGGGAGGTCCCCTCTGGGCAGGACACATCATCTTCCTTCTTTACGCGGAATTATGCAAATTAGCTTATAACAACCCCATTATAATGGATTTCCGCAAATTAACGCCTGATTCTATTAATTAAGAAGGACTTGCTCAAATTGTTGACTGTAGTTTTAGTTCATGCGGATTTTTGGTACCTGCTGATATATTCTAGCACGTGAACTCCGCCGGAGTCTAGATTTCTTTGTTTAAATGAATAATAAATTTTAGGGAAAAACATTAGAGTAGCAAACAAGTTTACGATCCGCTAAATGGTAAATGGCTACTGCTGCCCTTCGAAATCAGTCAACAATTTCAACAAAAGTCTTGGTCTCTGAAAACTTAGATGCGTTGTCTGAGCTAAGGACTAAGACAATTTTTTACAAACTGAAATTATTATTATTATTATTTAAAATTGAAGTAACAACGAATAACCAGAATCAGGTGGACTGTGGACCAAATTAATTCAGTTGGGTTTTTTACTAATTGTTGCATAATAAATATATTTTATTCCGTTCATTCTTTTAATCACAACCTATATCAAAGTCCACTCAAAAACGGGATAATTGCCACAATATCGGGGTATAAGGATATCGTTTCCAAATACATTATTACAACGTTTCAATTATCTCTGAGCCTCTCGTGGGTTGTTTAATTAAAAAAAAAAATTCGAACTGTATACGTTTTTTCATGCCCTGTTTCGAAGCTGAAAGGTTTATTACCATTCGACTTCGAGATTTAACATGCAGAAAAGTTTTTATCGAGTTATATTTGTTTTTATAAATTTATTTATATATAATTTTAAATTATATTTTGTTATTTTGACACAGTTTTTTTTATAGAATAAGAGTGACAAGCGAGCACGTGACAAGCGAGCACGCTGTTTATCTAATGAAAAGTGAATGCTGCGGCCTTATCTTTATCTGTCCTCGATTAAGCATCACAATTTTGACGGCTCCGTGGCGCAGTGGCTTAGCAATGAGTTGCAGCGTTGAGGGCCGCGCCCTTAAGGAACAAGGATTTATATGGCCAACAAATAATTGTTCCATGTCTGGAATCTGGAAGTTTGTCCATGTTATGTTATGTGTGTAAAATGCCTCCAAGGTACAGGCGAAAAATCCTTGTATGGGACGTTATACCACATTTTCCAAACAAGTTTAAAATGTATTCAAAATCCGGAAAATTGTTTTTTCTTTTATTTATCTTATTCGAGTGACTACGAGTACAAGGTATTATGAAGGCAACTTCGCTGCGTGTGAAATCAAAACAGATAATTCTACAGAAAATTTAGATGTGATGCCGCTTAAGTATTTATGCACGTAGCTCCCCACACAACTAATTTATTTTTTTCCCAAGAGACCAAATTTTTACTGCCGGGTTATAACACCATATTTTCAACGTTGAACGAGGCTGACTCTTACTTTTACGCTACGTTTACTCTTTTTTCAAAAGTTGAACAAGGCTGAAAACCTACGTCATTTTGAGCTCGGTGACGGGAATAACAACTGCCTTGCCAAACTGCAACCGAGCAGTTTTTATATGAAAGCCCAAGAAGAGCAGACTAGTTGATGCCACTTCCGCGAAAACACTGTTACGGTTGGCAGATTACCGTTACTAGTCGCAAATTTATACCGCCAAGTAATATGCCCAGATTAATTTTGGTAGGCGTGCAACCAGTGACTTGATTATTTTTCATTTATGTCACAACACACGCTTCCAGAACAGAGGCTCATAAATATAGAAGGCTCGTCTATCTCCAGCTTTATTTTTCAATCAAACAAAGACTGTTTAAAATGTTATTGTAATCTTAATGAAAACATTATGTCATTCATTCTGTACAGCCTATCAAAATTCCGTGGTTTAAAGAGAGCCTCCCTCACAGATATACTTAGATCATAGGCAAGTATGAATTAAATCTTTCAGTACTACGGAATTTGGTAGCTTTCAGGGTACATTTGGATTTAATTTTAGCGGAGATAAAACTTTTGCCATTTCTGACTCGACTTCGAGGCGAAGGAAAGGTTTTGTTATTTATTTATTTTAGCCTGTATTAGCTTATAAATAGGTGTCAGCATCGAATACAAAATAAACTCTTAATAATTTAAATTATAATTTATTGCGTTATTAACAATTTATGATTTCATTCACAATTGTGATGATGATTATTTTGTTTAAAATTAATGTTATTAATTATTACTTTGGAAATCGATGTTTTAAAGTAATTATTCCGAATGTGATCGTGTTTCTGTAACTCGTATGCCACAAAAAAAGTCGTGGGAGGCTCTTAGTGCTGCAATTAATTTACTCAAAACACCAGGCGTTCAAAATGTTTAAACTACTAGGAAGTGGGATTTTTGTTTTCTGGCTAGTTTATCTGAGTTTGTAAAATTTTTATACACATATCTGCCATCTAGTAGCAGTGCGATCACTTCCAGTCTGAAGCGTATAGAAAGCCAATATATTTGCAGGCTATGAGGCCTGTCATTCGACCCGAGTTCCCCGATACTTTTAGGACCGTGCTTTGTGGGATTTCTTTGGAGGTCTATGTTCAGCAGTGGACCTGTAAAGGGCTGTAATGATGATGATGATAATGAGGCCCCCAATATGACAACACATATTTAGCCTTATTTTTAATTATTTTCTTTTTAATTTATTTTAAGATGATAACAATAATTAAGGTAATATTCGCCTACAAAATAATAATGATAATAGGTCCATCAATTACGTAGATTACTTTACAACTAACACCACAACTCTTAGCACCAAGTAAAGACACACCACAGTTGATAAAACGACACGCTATTTAGCATTTAAGTAACTACAGCATTATAAAAAAGTATGATACGTAAAATTTTTTTATATTATTTCATTAAAACACATTACTTAAGCAGTGTGTAGGTATGCAAATCGTGAAAGAGGTACAACACTTAAACGAGGTCGAGTCAGTGAGGCGAGCGCGACAAAATGAGATAAGTAAATTTAAGCCGTGGAAACTGCAATTTCAGCAGCTTATTAAGTTTAATTGTGCCCACATTATTTGCTAAATGTTACAGATATATATCTTATGTATTTTTTGGAAGGATTTCTTCAAGCTAACTGGTAAATAATCTGCTTTTTAGATGAAATTGACGTAAAATAAATATTAGTTATTGGTACCCTATTGCTTTGCTTATATTGGGCGCCAAAGAAAACAAAACCCTGCATGGGTTTTGTTTTCATAGAATAGCCAAATTTTAGACGTAAATTGAATAATCATATACCATTATTGCAATTTTTGAAAAGAGAAGTAAATAAGGCTTCTACCGTGCCGTGTAGTGGCGGTCAAGAATATCCACTACCACATATCCTCCCGTGGGTGTCGTAAAAGGCGACAAAGGGAAACAGGCAGGAGATGGGCGGCAGCATCTTCCTGATAATAGCCAAATTTACAATAAAAAAACTGCGGTTGCCAACCCGCTCGCCAAGCGTGGCAACTATGGCAAATACCCCCTATGAATGTAACAAAGAGACGGCCCCCAGTCCCCGGCGGCTCCGCTATTCCTGGCTTCGGTGGCGACCATGGTAACGGCGGGGCAGGGGGTGCTAAGAATCTCCGGTGGAGGTTCGGTTGCCACCTTAGACGACTCGACCTGGCAACGTACAACGCACGCACCCTGAGGACTGACGAGAAGATCGTGGAGCTGGAAGAAGAGATAGACAAGTTGCGCTGGCATATTATAGGATTATCCGAAGTCCGAAGAGAGGGGGAGGACACGGTAATCCTCGAATCCGGCAACTTGCTCTATTACCGGGAGGGCGACCATCTGTCCCAAGGAGGTGTCGGATTTATCGTCCACAAGTCTCTCGTTAACAACGTTGTAAAGATTGAGAGTGTGTCGACGAGGGTTGCGTACCTTATACTCAGAATCACCGAACGGTATTCGCTGAAGGTCATACAGGTTTACGCACCAACCTCGGCACACCCCGATGAGGAGGTGGAGGAAATGTATGAGGATATCTCTAGAGCCATGCATTTCTCCAAAACCCAATATACGGTGTTAATGTGAGACTTCAATGCAAAACTAGGCTCAAGAGAGAACGGTGAGCTGAAAGTAGGAAAATTTGGAATAGGGCAACGGAACTCAAGGGGCCAGCAGCTGGCCGAATTCATGGAGAAAGAGGGACTCTTTATGATGAACTCTTTCTTCCAGAAGCGGCCCCACAGAAAGTGGACCTGGTCGAGCCCCGAAGGTTCGACAAAAATGAGAATGACTTCATTATGATGACCAGACGACAACAGTTCAGTGATGTCTCCGTGATCGCGAGGGTGAAAACTGGTAGCGATCACCGAATGGTTAGAGGCACACTGAACCTAATCGTTAAGTTGGAGAGGTCTCGTCTAATGAAGTCAACGCTCCGTCCCCCTCGTGCTCTGTTCCAAAGTCCCGAAACCTTTCAGCTCGAGTTACAAAACCGTTTTCAGTGCCTAGAAGAATGCAATGAAGTGGACGATATGAATGACAAGCTCGTGGAAACTGTCCATGCGGTCGGAGCTAAGTTCTGCAAGACCCGCCGCAGAAGAACACAAAAACTCTCCGATCACACTCTTAATCTCATGGCTGTTAGACGGGAGATGAAGCTACATTCTTTAACAGACTTGACAGCATACAGGCATCTGAACAGACAGATCTCCAAATGCATGCGGCGGGACTTACGCAACTTCAATACAACTCGTATTGAAGAAGCGATCGAGCGGAACCAAGGCTCCAAAGTCTTTGCCAGAGATCTGTCTGCCAGAAAGAGCCACCTGTCAAAGCTGAAGACAGAGTGTGGCAGCATCGTTTCCGGGACACCTGAGATTTTGAGTGAGATTGAGAGGTTCTATGGGCAGCTGTACACGTCATCGTTGGAGCCACACGCAAGTGTGAGTAACGATCCAAGAGCGAGTCTCATCCGACACTATTCCGAAGATATCCCGGACGTCAATCTGAGCGAGATTAGAATGGCTCTCCGGCACCTTAAAAACGGTAAGGCCCCAGGCGAGGATGGAATTACAGCGGAGCTTCTGAAAGCGAGTGGAAGACCGGTACTTGAAGTCCTTCAGAAGCTCTTTAATTCCGTCCTCCATGGTGGCATTACACCGGAGGCGTGGAGCAGAAGTGCGGTGGTCTTGTTCTTCAAGAAAGGTGACAACGCTCTCTTGAAGAACTACAGACCGATTTCCCTTCTGAGCCGCGTCTACGTGCTGTTTTCGAGAGTCATTACGAATCGTCTCGCGCGCAGACTTGACGACTTCCAGCCTCCCGAACAAGCCGGTTTCCGAAAGGGCTTTAGCACCATAGACCACATACATACCCTTCGGCAAATTGTACAGAAGTCCGAAGAGTACAATTTGCCACTATATCTGGCGTATGTGGACTATGAGAAAGCCTTTGATTCCGTCGAAATTTGGGCGGTGCTGCAGTCCCTTCAGCGGTGCCAAGTTGACTGTCGGTATATCGAAGTGTTGAAGTGCTTGTACAGTAGGGCTACGATGGCTATCCGAGTACAGAACCAGAGTACGAAACCTATCCAATTGCAGAGAGGTGTAAGACAGGGTGACGTCATATCCCCGAAACTCTTCACCGCTGCATTGGAAGACGTTTTCAAGCTTCTGGACTGGAAAGGATACGGTATCAACATCAATGGCGAGTACATCACTCACCTTCGATTTGCCGACGATATAGTCCTTATGGCAGAATCGCTGGAGGACCTAAGCACTATGCTCAATGACCTCAATAGTGTTTCCCAACGGATAGGTCTTAAGATCATCATCATCATTACAGCCCTTCACAAGTCCACTGCTGAACATAGGCCTCCCCCAAAGAATGCCACAAAGCACGGTCCTGAGCCACCTGCATCCATCGACTTCCTGCATGTCTTACCAGGTCGTCACTCCATCTCGTGGGGGGACGCCCTACACTTCGCCTACCGGTACGAGGCTGCCACTCGAGAACCTTTCTTCCCCATGGGTTGTCGGTTCTTCGAGCTATATGGCCGGCCCACTGCCACTTCAGCTTACTAATCCGTTGGGCTATGTCGGTCACTCTGGTTCTACTGCGGATATCCTCATTCCTAAGTTTATCACGCAGAGAAACTCCGAGCATAGCCCTCTCCATAGCTCGCTGAGCGACCTTGAGCTTCCTCATACGGCCAGCAGTGAAGGACCACGTCTCAGTTTCGTAAGTCATCACTGGCAACACGCACTGGTTGTACAGTCTCGTTTTCAAGGTTTGAGGTATACCTGACGAAAAGATGTGCCGTAATTTCCCGAACGCTGCCCAGCCGAGTTGAATCCGTCGATTGACCTCTCGGTCGAAGTTGGACTTACCTAGTCGGACTATTTGTCCCAGGTAAACATACTCGTCAACAACTTCGAGCTGAGTGCTCCCAACAACTACCGGCATAGGTGTGACATGGACATTAAACATGATCTTTGTTTTGTCCATGTTCATCTTAAGACCTGACTGAGGACTGACGAGAAGATCGTGGAGCTGGAAGAAGAGATAGACAAGTTGCGCTGGCATATTATAGGATTATCCGAAGTCCGAAGAGAGGGGGAGGACACGGTAATCCTCGAATCCGGCAACTTGCTCTATCACCGGGAGGGCGACCATCTGTCCCAAGGAGGTGTTGGATTTATCGTCCACAAGTCTCTCGTTAACAACGTTATAAAGATCGGGAGTGTGATCGGGAGATGACGATCCTAAGCCCCTTAAAAATTTTCCCTTCACATTTTTAAGGGGCTTAGGATCGTCATCATCATTAGAGCCCTCCATAAGTCCATTGCTGAATATATGCCTCCCAGAAGGAAGCATAGTCCTGAGCCATCTGCATCCATCGATTTTCTGCATATTTTACCAGGTCGTCACTCCATCTAGTGAGAGGGTAGTTGTACAATCTCATTTTCAAGTTTTGAGATATATTGATGAGAAGATGTATCGTAATTTCCCGGACGCTGCGCTGCCCAGCAGAGTTGAATCCGTCGATTAATCTCTGGTCGACTTTGGACTTACCTAGTCAGACTATTTGTCCCAAGTAAATATATTCGTCATCAATTTCGAGCTTAGTGCTCCAAGCAACTACATTATACGTGATAACGTTACACATGATTTTTTTGTTTTGTCCATATTCATCTTAATACATATCCGTTAGGAGACACTATTGATGTGATTGAGCATAGTGCTTAGGTTCTTCAGCGATTCTGTCATAAGAACTATATCGTGGGCAAATCGAAGATGAGTGATGTACTCGCCATTGATGTTAGTACCGTATCCTTTCCAGTCCATTAGCTTGAAAACATCTTCTAACGCAGCGGTGAAGACTTTCGGGGATATAACTACACTTAAACCTTTCTGCAGTTAGGTGGATTTCGTACTCTGGTTCTGTACTTTTGTAAAAACATCAGTCCTTCGATATAACGACGACGACGTCAAGTCTGCGTGCAAGACAATTCGTAATAAATTTCGAAAACAGCACGTAGACACTGCACAGAAGGACAATCGGTCTTTAGTTTTTCAAGACAGCATTGTCACCTTTATTGAAGGACAACTCCTCCACTTCTGCTCCACGCTTCCGGAGTAGTCCCACCATAGAGTACGGAAATAAAGAGCTTCTGAACGTCCTCAAGTACCGTTTTTCCACCCGCTTTCAGAAGCTCCACTGTAATTCCATCCTCGACTGGGGCTTTACCGTTTTTATGGTGCTGGAGGGTCATTATAATCTCGCTCAGACTGACGTCCTGAATATCATCGGAATAGTGTCGGATAAGACTTGCTCTTGGATCGTTACTCACATTTGCACGTGGCTCCAATGATGACGTGTACAGATGCCCATAGAACCTTTCAATGTCACTAAAATCTCAGGTGTCCCAGAAGATAAGAAAATCTGTTTCACGACACGTATTCGCTACTTGTAGTTGCAAAACGGTACAAGATCACTGTTAATGGATATATATAAGAGTTTATTTATGAGGCGTTTCGGATTTACTGACCGTATATTATGTGAATGGGGACTAAAGTCATCTTATTTCACTTGGCGATAGTTATTTTATAACTTCTCATTCTCTCACAAAATATTTCTCAAAAAAAGAAATCGGTTCCTGTACTTGTAGCGTATTGTATGTATAATTTATTATTTTATTCTTTATTGACACACCTTACAAATAAATTAAAAAGGGGCAGACTTAATGCCTATGGGCATTATCTGCCAATCAACCCGTAGCGTAGTGAGCTATTATGTCAGGTGTGAACTTGCAGTATCATCTCATATATATATATATATACACATTATTTTTAACGTCATAGAATAATGCAGTTGCCACCCCCCCCCCCCCCCTGCCAAGTTTGGTTACGGCAAATGTGCTAGTGGCACAATATGTGGAGAGACCATTAGCAGTGGACTATTACCGTAATGATGAATGAATGGTAGAACTACGCTGTAGCATGATATTATGGCTGCAGCACGAATGGGTCATACTCGCCTTCACCGGGAAAGGACCACACTGTATCTTATTCCCTTCTTTAGCGTGTAGTGGTGACATAAGAGAAACCACTTCCCTATATCATTCTTTGTTTAAATGTTAGATTACACCGCCATCTATGGAAAGCCACTAGATCTTCTGAAGCAACAGTAGCCTTAAGGCGTTTCCCTGAAAAAATAACCTTGAGCATGCAGTGCACTGCAGCCCACACTCTGCGTACGCCCATTTATCATAGAATTCACACAATTTTTGGAATTAACTTCAAAGAAAAAAGAAAAGCGAACTTTAAAAATTAAATAAAACGTGAATAATATAGATTTTTAAATTATCTATCCATTAGTGTAATCCTCAAATGATTAGAGCGTCGCCTTTAGCAACAAATGCATGTTATCAATAATTTTAGTCATTTTTTAAAAGTAGACTTTATTGTATTTATAACACATAAAAATAAATTAGGACGTGGAATGTGATGATAGGATATTGAACATTAATAATAAGCTTTTAGATGTAGTTTATTTCACACAACTCATGAGATAATAATCTCTGAATAACGGAGAAAAACGCACTATCGCAAGGTTTTGGTCAGGGTATCGCCTTAAGAGATACTACAAACATGGAAACAACTTCGAATCCGCCATTAGACTATTGTCGTGAACCACTCCTAACACAGCAATGAAAGTTAATGCGAATATTACTAGCAACACTAGTATTCCTTAAAACAATAAGGATATTAAAAAAAATAAGTAAAATAATCAGAGGCTCGGAGAATATTTCTCTAATTTTAGACTTATTTCATTCGACTCCCTAAAATCAAGTCTTAACGTATAAATGGATAAAAAAACCAAGTTTTTTTTTCTCTCAAGTTAGCGGAAGTCTGTCTAATGCGGGCCAATATTTGTAAGAAACGATACTTTGCTTGGTCCTTTTAAAGATGCTCATATAATCGGTTGCTGTATAATTTGTACGAGAGTTAGGACAAAGAAAATATATCTTCATCATTATTACAGTCCCTCACAAATCCCCAGCTAAACATAGGCCTCCCTCCAAGGACTTTCTGTCCTGAGCCATCCAAAAGTTTATGGGAAACGTATTATTCATAGAATATAACAATTTTTATTCAATCCAGATTGAAAGAATACTTATTGAAAGTCGTTTAGGCTTTACTGCTGGTTCGAAAAAGACATAAATCCTGAAAAGAACCAATAAGAAACCTAGCGGGACATTGTTAAGCATTAATATACAATATTATTTAATATCATTCAGTGTGATAACATATTTCAAGGTTATTATTCACAATAGGTGGAAAATTGGTATTAATGATGTTGATGGGAGAGCTGAAATTCGTTTTATATTTGAATAATTTAATTTGGAAGCAAAAATAAATATGATAAAGTAAATCGCTGAGGCTTTTAACCTTTACAAATTGGGTTATTATTTCGCTTGAAGCAAAATCCATCACTGGGAAAATGCTCGTTTGTATATATTATTAAAGTTTACCTTGACAGTAGGTAATGATATTATTTTAAAAGCGGCTCCTAAATACCATACAGAGGACATTCTTAAATTGCCGCTTCACGGTTATTACATCTTTATTCATTATACAATATATCGTCATATGATATCGTGATGAATCATTGCATTTATTTGTAATTTTGGCTAAAAGCACGAAAATGTCACAAAATACGACATGCACCCGTTTGCGCTTCGCAATTTATAAAAACCAACCGGCATTGTAGTAGTTTTCATTGCATAATGAATAATATTTTCTCTATAAACTCAAACTCATAAACTCTAAGCAACTCGAGTAGCGCAACGGACTGTTTCGTGTTCCAAAAACTCGCACATTATGTAGAGGAGGCCTATCCCAGCAGTAGAATTAATACAGGTTCTTTGATTTTCTAACTTTTTACAATTATTATTAAGTAGTAGTGGTAGGTAGGGGGAACTTAGATATACATACAGTATGTTTTTCTTAATCAAATCCTAAGTAAAGTCTCTTCTTTGTATAGGCGGGGATGAGCCCTGTTAGTTTGCGTCCTGTTAAATTTAAGCCAAGCATGTATTCCCCACAAAGGTTTTCGATTGGCGGTCTCATACCGGCAAGCGGCTTCCCACTAGATGGAGGGACAACCTAGTACGAGATAAAGAAAATCAACATTTCTTGGGGCTGGCCGTGTTGAGCAGTGGACTTGTGACGGGCTGTAATGCAGATGATAATGATTTATTTCCCGTTTCATTTATATGTCCAAATCTACCGTAATTCTCAAGTAAGTGATATCTACAAAATATCACCTGATTATTACTTAAAATTAACATTAAATGAAATCTTCGTCTAAATTATTATAATACAAAAAAATAGTTAACATTCTAATTGCAAAATGAATATTTATGACGCAGCTTTGTAGCATGGACAAGTGAAGGGGATTGTCTTGTTCTGTCCATTCTGAAATATAAACCGACTTATTAGCTCATTTTAGTCTGTCACAAGAATAACGGGGTAAGTACTCGACAGCCATGCACCTGCACAAGGAATAATTATATCGTAATCAATACAAATATAATAATTTACTATTAATGTGCGTGCGTATTCGTGTGGTATATATTTTTTTATAGTTGAGAGGGCAAAAGGGCGTGTGGCTAACGTGACGGTAAATATCGACCGCTGCCATTGAGCAATTAGAACATAAGATGAATTGCAGGTGCGTTACCGGCTTTTCAAAAAGGAGTTTATTAAATGATCCCTTAAGTAATCTATGGAAGGCCTATATTCAACAATATACTTTCATAGATTGAAACACCAATAATTTTTAAGGGCAATAAATAACGAGACTTGCGGGACTTTTGTCACGTTATCTTATCATCCATAAATGTCAAAAGAATTATCTGTTTTTCTTCTTATTTATCACCTATTTTTAAACATTACCTCCACACAAGGATTTTCTCCTGTGTCGTGGAGGCAGTTTACGAACATACATTGTATGAGGACAAACATCCAGACCCGGAGCAATTATTTGTAGGCCATACAAATACTTTTTCCGTGCGGGATTTGAACCCGCGGTCTCCAGCGCAACAAATCATTGCTAAGCCACAGTGCCACGGAGCCGTGGAACTGAGAGCCTGTAAAAGTCTACTGCAAGACATGGGTCTCTCTCAATAGAATAGAATAGAATGATTTTTATTCAATATGGATTGTTACATAATACTTATTGAAAGTCATTATCTTTTTTACCACTGGTTCGGAAAATACCTATGACCTGGGAAGAACCAGCAAGAAACCCAGCGGGACTTTTTTTTAAACATAATTTCACTTAACAATAATTTTGTTTATACAATTATAAAAGAATTTTCATAGAACCAGCATGGTGACGATCACCTTATTCCCAGGGGTTATTTTTATTCATGTATTCCTTGATATTATAATAACCCTTTTTGTACAGTTTTTCTTTAATAAAACTTTTAAACTTGTTTATTGACAAACTTTGAACATGTTCTGGGATTTTATTGTAAAAGCGTATACATTGCCCCATAAAGGAATTACTAATTCTGTGGAGTCTAGTAAGTGGCATTACAAGCTTATGTTTGTTCCTAGTGTTTAAGGTATGAACATCCTTATTCTTATTAAAGCTATTTATGTTTTTATGTACATACATTACATTTTCATAAATATATTGCGATGCCAAAGTTAATATGTTTGTTTCTTTAAATTTTTCTCTGAGGGACTCTTTACAATTTAGATTATAAATCGCCCGTACGGCTCTCTTTTGCAAAACAAATATAGCTTCAATATCAGTCGCATTACCCCATAGCAAAATTCCATAAGACATTACGCTATGAAAGTAACTAAAATACACTAACCTAGCTGTCTCAACATCTGTAAGACTTCTAATCTTTCTTACAGCATATGCTGCAGAACTAAGTCTGCTTGCTAATTTAGATATATGGGGGCCCCATTGAAGTTTTGCGTCAATAGTAATACCGAGGAAAACAGTGGTATCCACAAGACTCAACTCCTCCCCATTTAAGAGCACATTGGTTTTCGAATGTTTTACATAAGTTATTGTAAATTTAATACATTTTGTCTTATTTCCGTTTAAGAGCAAATTGTTGGCGTTAAACCAATGTACTAGTTTCGATAGAGCATTATTTACATCGTCATATTTAATTGACTGCCGTTTCAATTTGAAAATTAAAGATGTATCGTCAGCAAATAACACTAAATCGTGATTGTCCCCTACAATACAATTAAACTATAATTTCCTATAATTGTTACGGTTAGTGGGCAGATTGATGATTGCAATACAAAGCTTCTTGCACGTTTGACGTTGCTGCCCATAACCAGTCTGGATATTTTATGTCTGCTCTGACGTATTGCCTTATTGTCCTTCGATCACCAAACCGCCTGTCAAGTGTGACAATTAACGCAAATCATGTCTATAACCGATGAGGTCCTTCACTACCAGTGGTCGTTTAGGTTGATAAAGAACGAGAAGAAAAAACTGTTCGTTTACGGGAAAATGCGTCAAAGGTAAGGTAAGTAAGTGACTGGCGTGATGGTATCCACTGCATTATAATGTATTTTTTGTAGAGTTAATGAATGAGAATGAAGTTAACTCTGACATCAGGACGTCAATCACCTCAGTCTCCATTGACCATGGGTGCTGTAAAGCACCCGAAACGTCGGTAATTAATAAAAATAAATTAATTAAAAGCGAAAAAATCCGTAGAGGTAGTTTGTTTGGCACTTAATAAATACTGTATCAAGTGGGTGTAATTGAAAAAAATCGATTGATTTCTGATTGACTGACACCAGATAATTACATACACATAACATTTGACATAAGTGTAATATACATATAATTACCTTCCTCCTTAAACCCTCGACCACTGATCTCTATATATACAGTGCCCTCGACCCATAGATTTTAATTCACATTTAACATACACCAAGACTTCTTTTGTGTAAGTTTTAGTAAGAAGAACTCACACTCTAGACTACCTGTATATTATACAAGTATATTTCATATTCATGTGGCCCGTCAGAATAAGCCTGTTGAAGCCACTAAGAGCCAGAAGGCTTGAAACTTTCTACTACTTGAATTTGGTAGGTAAAATATAATAATGTTAAAGAATTAAAAAAGTGCATTTGTACTGAATATGAAAAACCCGGACACTGAAATTGAAATAGCATTTCATGTTTTAATTTCGTTAACTGTTAAATATAAATTGGAAGCTAAATTGCAACATAGGAAGTGTGGGCTGAATTTCTGTTCATAATAGTACTTTTTATGTTTAACGCAAACAGGATTTAAATAAAAAAAATGTTTTCGTATTGTAGGTTACACTTGAGGTTTTAAGTCATATAAACTGGGCCATGTTTTGAATGTCCTAAAATTATGACTTTTGGCTATGGAAGGACAAAGAGAGATATCCCGCCGGCTACATGTGGTTGTACATTACAGTTCTATAACTATATAGTAATATATAAAATGAAGGCATTTTCTACTAGTCACCTTTGGAAAGAAAAATATAAAATATGTATCTACCCACAAAATATTAAGTAGTGTTATTTCATATTTGCTTATTAAAGGTGATCCCATTAGAGAAGTTGGAAGATGCCCTCGCAGACTTATTTGCTATGTTAGACGTCAAAACTCTGAAGACGGCAATAAGAGTGATGAGGACTAATATGAAGCAGTTATCTCATCAATTACCAGTGTAGAGTTCGAGGATATTTTAGGTGGATCTGTTCTAAATGAATCACAGTTAACAACGTCAACAGTTTCAAATCTTACATCATCTTCTGGTATATAGTATTGTAGGTAGTACTCAAACTACTCCCTCTGATTCTAGAATATCTTCAATCACAAGACTAATATAAAATAATAAGAATTATGCCTTTATGTTCGAGAATAAACCAAATGATAAAGAAAACACGTCAAAAAGTATTAGCTTTCAAGCTAACTAAATTATGCGAATATTTGACTATGTGTCGTAACAAATTTAAAAAGTCCGTATTTCGATCTGAAAGGTGTAGAGAGTCAGCAATACGAGTAATTACAGGTTGCGAGGCAATCCATCTCAGTCCTCGGAAGTGATAACGCATATGTAGCCAAACTAGGCTACAACTACTAGGTTTGAAGTTGCCTGCAGATCAGGTAGTCTATAAGTCCGTTTGTCATTACAATTTAAGAAAGTGCTCGTTATGAAATTAAAGCGTAGAGTGAGAAAAAATCGTAAGATTATCCGTGATTTACACACCAATTGAAACAAAAGCTCCCCAGTCTAAACGTAATATAATTCTCGAGCTGGCCTGTTCAATTATTCATTATATCACTGGAAGTCAATTCACAATCTCCTCTTCCGACTTACAATAACGTCATAAATCTTGGAAGAATGGCGGAGAAATATAGTATTCCTTAGTATTATCAAGTTGTGTCAAGGCCGATGCGACGTCTTTCATATGGTTTCATTTATTACAAATATTGCTCTAATGTATTTGTTACGCGGACGTGGTACTCGTAGTCGGTCATCAACAGCCTTTTGCCAATATTCTTATTTTTCACAGTTGAATATTATGTCGAATATTTTATTATTATATATTAAGCTGTTTCAGGACTATTTCCTATAATAAAAAACTGTACTGGTACTCGTAAAGTGTAATAATAATAAACTATATCACCACTTACCCCGTATATGGGCTAATGCTGCGTAATGCCACCTAGCGGTTTTGGACGAAATGAAAAGGCTTGCTAAGAGACTTATTGGTGACACTACTATGGTTTAAACAAATCTTATAAGTTTCAAGTACAGGCGCATAACAACCAGCCTTTCGATGTTTTCCAAGATACATTTCGAAAACTGTGCGCAGGAATTGTATGACTTACTTCCTTCATGGCCGTTCTATCTTTGGACCACCGTACGCTCAGCTGGTCTCCACCTCTTTGTTTTCGACGTACAAAGCATTGAAACGAAATGATTTGCTTCCTCGTTCATTATGAGTACAGTAAAGGAGTGGTATAATTTGCTAGCATCTCTCTTTCTATCTGATCACAATGTTTTCAAGATAAAATTAAAAAAAAAATGGTAAATCCAATTGGGCATGCCTTAAGCGCATTAAAAAAATACGTATAAGATGATTATACGGAATAATTAAAAGTAGTTTAAATAGATTTCTACAGCACTATCTGCTTCAACACCCTCGAAAACCATGAAAATGACACCAATGATGAAATAATTGGTACCTACTTCAACCACCATCTTGGATTTACATTTCGACAGCACTATCGGCTTCAACACCCTCGAAACCCTTGAAAATGATATCCATGATGAAAAAATTAATACCTATTGCAGCCTCCAGCTTGGATTTACATTTCGACAGCACTATCGGTTTTAACACCCGCGAAATCCATGAGAATGACACCCATGTTAAAAAAATTGATATCTATTGCACCCACCATCTTGGATTTACATTTCGACAGCAATATCGGCTTCAACACCCTCGAAAACCATGAAAATGACACCTATGATGAAAAAATTGATACCTACTCGTATTGCAGCCGCCACCTTGGATTTACATTTCGACAGCACTATCGGCTTCAACACCCGCAAACACCATGAGAATGATACCCATGATGACAAAATTTATACTTATTGCAGCCGCCATCTTGTATTTACATTTCGACAGAACTATCGGCTTCAACACCCTCAAAAACAATGAAAATGACACCCATGATGAAAAAATTGGTACCTAGTTTAGCCGCCATCCTGGATTTATATTTCGACAGCACTATCGGCTTCAACACCCTCGAAAACCATAAAAATGACACCCATGATAAAAAAATTGATACTTATTGCAGCCGCCACCTTGGATTTACATTTCGACAGCACTATCAGCTTCAGCACCCTCGAAAACCATGAAAATGATACCCATAATGAAAAAATTGATATCTATTGCAGCCGCCATCTTGGATTTACATTTCAACAGCACTATCGACTTCAACACCCTAGAAAACCATGAAAATGACACCCATGATGAAAAAATTGGTACCCAGCTTAGCCGCCATCCTGGATTTATATTTCGACAGCACTATCGGCTTCAACACCCTTGAAAACCATGAAAATGACACCCATGATAAAAAAATTGATACTTATTGCAGCCGCCACCTTGGATTTACATTTCGACAGCACTATCAGCTTCAGCACCCTCGAAAACCATGAAAATGATACCCATAATGAAAAAATTGATATCTATTGCAGCCGCCATCTTGGATTTACATTTCAACAGCACTATCGACTTCAACACACTAGAAAACCATGAGAATGACACCCATGATGAAAAAATTGATACCTATTGCAGCCGCCATCTTGGATTTACATTTCGATAGCACTATCGGCTTCAACACCCTCGAAAATCATGAAAATGACATCCATGATGAAAAAATTTATATCTATTGTAGCCGCCATCTTGGATTTACATTTCGACAACCTTATCGACTTCAACTCTATCGAAAACCATGAAAATGACACCTATGATGAAAAAATTTATACCTATTGCAGCCGCAATCTTGTATTTACATTTCGACAGCACTATCGGCTTCAACACCCTCGAAAACCATGAAAATGACACCCATGATGAAAAAATTGGTACCTAATTCAGCCGCCATTCTGAATTTACATTTCGACAGCACTATCGGCTTCAACTCTCTCGAAAACCATGAAAATGATACCTATGATGAAAAAATTGATACGTATTGCAGTCGCCATCTTGGATTTACATTTCGACAGCACTATCGGCTTCAAAACCCTCGAAAACCATAAAAATGACACCCATGATAAAAAAATTGATACTTATTGCAGCCGCCACCTTGGATTTACATTTCGACAGCACTATCAGCTTCAGCACCCTCGAAAACCATGAAAATGATACCCATAATGAAAAAATTGATATCTATTGCAGCCGCCATCTTGGATTTACCTTTCAACAGCACTATCGACTTCAACACCCTAGAAAATCATGAAAATGACATCCATGATGAAAAAATTTATATCTATTGTAGCCGCCATCTTGGATTTACATTTCGACAACCTTATCGACTTCAACTCTCTCAAAAACCATGAAAATGACACCTATGATGAAAAAATTTATACCTATTGCAGCCGCAATCTTGTATTTACATTTCGACAGCACTATCGGCTTCAACACCCTCGAAAACCATGAAAATGACACCCATGATGAAAAAATTGGTACCTAATTCAGCCGCCATTCTGGATTTACATTTCGACAGCACTATCGGCTTCAACTCTCTCGAAAACCATGAAAATGACACCTATGATGAAAAAATTGATACGTATTGCAGCCGCCATCTTGGATTTACATTTCGACAGCACTATCAGCTTCAGCACCCTCGAAAACCATGAAAATGACATCCATGATGAAAAAATTTATATCTATTGTAGCCGCCATCTTGGATTTACATTTCGACAACCTTATCGACTTCAACTCTCTCGAAAACCATGAAAATGACACCTATGATGAAAAAATTTATACCTATTGCAGCCGCAATCTTGTATTTACATTTCGACAGCACTATCGGCTTCAACACCCTCGAAAACCATGAAAATGACACCCATGATGAAAAAATTGGTACCTAATTCAGTCGCCATTCTGGATTTACATTTCGACAGCACTATCGGCTTCAACTCTCTCGAAAACCATGAAAATGACACCTATGATGAAAAAATTGATACGTATTGCAGCCGCCATCTTGGATTTACATTTCGACAGCACTATCGGCTTCAAAACCCTCGAAAACTATGAAAATGACACCCAAGATGAAAAAAATTATATCTACTGCAGCCGCCATCTTGGATTTACATTTCGACAGCACTATCGGCTTCAACAAAATAGAATAGAATAGAATAGAATGATTTTTATTCAATATGGATTATTACATAATACTTATGGAAAGTCATTAAGTTTATTTAATACTGGTTCGGAAAATACCTCTGTCCTGGAAAGAACCAGCAAGAAACCCAGCGGATTCCTTGATATTATGATAACCCTTTTTAATACAGTTTTTCTTTAATAAAACTTTTAAACTTGTTTATTGACAAACTTTGAACAAGTTCTGGGATTTTGTTGTAAAAGCGTATACATTGCCCCATAAATGAATTACTAATTCTGTGGAGTCTAGTAAGTGGCATTACAAGCTTATGTTTGTTCCTAGCGTTTAAGGTATGAACATCCTTATTCTTATTAAAGCTATTTATGTTTTTATGTACATACATTACATTTTCATAAATATATTGCGATGCCAAAGTTAATATGTTTTTTTATTTAAATTTTTCTCTGAGGGACTCTTTATAATTTAGACTATAAATCGCCCGTACGGCTCTCTTTTGTACAACACCCTTGAAAACCTTGTAAATAACACCCATGATGAAAAAATTGGTACCTAATTCAGCCGCCATCCTGGATTTACATTTCGACAGCACTATCGGCTTCAACTCTTTAGAAAACCATGAAAATGACAACCATGATAAAAAAATTTATACATATTGAAGCCGCCATCTTGGATTTACATTTCGACAGCACTATCGGCTTCAATACCCTCGAAAACCATGAAAATGACACCCATGATGAAAAAATTTATACCTATTGCGGCCGCCATCTTGGATTTACATTTCGTCAACCCTATCGGTTTCAACACCCTCGAAAACCATGAAAATGTCACCCATGACAAAAATATTGATACTACTTACTTTTAGTACGTACTACTATTATTTATTCTGTGCTTTTAAAATATTGTAATAAAAAAATCTCTTATTATTATTATAATCAAGTATTTAAGAAATTTGGTTTTTTGAATATTGTGTATTTATACAGTGATCTTTTTGAGCCGCTGCAAACAACCGAAACACCGAACTCAGTGTGACAGTGTGAGTAAACTACTATGTGGTTGTAACTCCCCATTTACAGAAATAATTTACATACAAGGCCACCAAATCAACGAAAATTTCGCCATTTTGGAGCCGAAAAAAATTAATTATAGCCAAACAAAACAAAATAACACTGCCATTTACATTCAGTGGCTTCCCACATGATAAATGAAGAGAATAAAAAATAGATTGAGTTAAACAATTAATGTTTTCAAAAGTTATCGTGTTTACAAGCCTTGGGGACATGATAAATCCTCACCATAAGCCACTAAAACCCTTTTTTATTTAAAAATAGCAATTAAACGATTTAAAAAAAATATTAATAAGTTCACCAATCATTTATCTTTCTAACAATGTGCTTTTTATATCATTTATATGTATAATATGTTTGTTAGATACGATTTTATTCGATAAAACTTTGGAATCTTAATTTTTAGGCGATAGTAGAACATACCTTGCGCTTTCGCTTAAGGCATGCAATAGTCTTTTGTCAAGCAAATTTAGTGTCTTTAAACATCTTGTCTTTGGCCTTTGATTCCTTAGAAATTTGGGCGGTGCTGCAGTCCCTTCAGCGCCGCCAAGTTGACTGTCGGTATATCGAAGTGCTGAAGTGTTTGTACAACAGAGCTACGATGTCTATCCGAGAACAGAATCAGAGTACGAAACCTATCCAACTGCAGAGAGGTGTAAGACAGGCTGACATTATATCCCCGATACTCTTTACCGCTGCATTGGAAGACGTTTTCAAGCTGCTGGACTGGAAAGGATGCGGTATTAACATCAATGGCGAGTACATCACTCACCTTCGATTTGCCGACGATATAGTCCTCATGGCAGAATGGCTTGAGGACCTAAGCACTATGCTCAATGACCTCAATAGTGTCTTCCAACGGATAGGTCTTAAGATGAACATGGACAAAACAAAAATCATGTTTAACGTCCATGTCACACCTATGCCGGTAGTTGTTGGGAACACTAAGCTCGAAGTTGTTGACGAGTATGTTAACCTGGGACATATATTCGGACTAGGTAAGTCCAACTTCGAACGAGAGGTCTATCGCAAGGATTAAATTCGGCTGGGCAGCGTTCGGGAAACTTTTTTTTTTAAATTTATTTAAGGCAACAAACAGTCATGTATAAAGATACTAACATGGATAAATATTAATATAACTAAAGACCTATAATGCCTTTAACTAAACTTTTACAATATTTAAACTTATTGAGCCACTTTTAGGACTAAAGGACAAAATAAATTAATTTATTTATTAATACACTAAGTTCTTAAGAACTACGTCACATCTTCTCGTTAGACATACCTCAAAATCTTAAAACGATTGCACAACCGGTTCGTGTTGCCAGTGATGACTTACGGATCTGAGACGTGGTCCTTCACTGCTGGCCGTATGAGGAAGCTTAAGGTCGCTCAACATGTTATGGAGCGGGCTATGGTCGGGGTTTCTCTACGTGATAAGCTTAGACATGAGGATATCCGCAGTAGAACCGTGTAACCGACATAGCCCAACGGATTAGTAAACTGAAGTAGCAGTGGGCCGACCATATAGCTCGAAGAACCTACAACCGATAGGGAAGAAAGGTTCTCGAGTAGCAGCCTCGTATCGGTAGGTGAAGTGTAGGGCGACCCCCCACGAGATGCAGTGACGACCTGGTAAGACATGCAGGAAGTCGGTGGATGCGGGTGACTCAGGACCATGTTTTGTGGCATTCCTTCGGGGATTTCTTCAGCAGTATACTTATGAAAGGCTGTAATTATAATGATGAAACGCCTTGGGCTGATTTGTCTCTTAAAAATTCCAGAGTAAATTCGGAGTATAACCCATCGCGCCTCCTAAAGAAAAGCAGAAAAAACTTTCTGCCAGATCATTATACTCTATTCTAATTACGAAGTCCCATTTGACAGATGTCAATAATCAAGTACTAGTAAAATACCGCTATAGTCGATACTTGACGATATTGATCTTCGATTATTATAACGAACAAATTAAAATCGTATTGACAGAAAAAGGATTAGCATGAAATTAAAATTTATAAAACTGTTTTTTTAATTTTAATTAGATAATATTACATGATATTTATATCAAGATGGAACATATTCATCATCACTAGCCGAAATCAATATTTCATGGTCGGCATCGTCGTCATCACCCTCATCATCGTCTGTAGAATCCCTTGTATTTATTATAATTTGGTTATCTATGACGACCTCGATATGTATGTCTCTGTCCCAATCAGCGAAAATCAAATTTTTTGTTCGTAAAACCACACTTTCCCAATTCGCGGCAGTAACACTATCACAAGCTTCTTGCAACAATGACAGCATTTTGTTCTCAGTAAACGGTGGGCTGGTATTTTTATGAGCCGCATAACCTAAAATAAAGGTTTGCGTGTTAATATAGCAACGGATAAAATGTTAAAATAGGTAAAAATAAATTATAAAAAAGATGTGTTTAAATTCTTGCCTTTAATTTGCGCCCAAATCAATTCTATGGCATTGTATTGACAATGGTAGGATGGAAGGCGCATTACATTGTGTCCGGCTTCCTTAGCCATTTCGTCCAATACGTATTTTGGTCTAGCTGGCTTATTTATAGCAACCAAATGCAGCAGCTCAACTTTTGACATGGACATGTCAGCAACAATATTATTGTCATTCAGCCATTTCACAATATCGGCTTTTTTGCTGCTAGAAGTTGGAGGCTTACTTATTTGTACTGAATGATACGGTGCATTATCCATAATGATCGTAGATGGCTCATTCAAGTTGGTCAATAAGGTACAAAACCATTCCTTAAATTTAACAAAATTCATCTCTTCGTGGTATTCCACAGTTTTCTTAGATTTAAACACCAAGAGGCAGTTTGAAACAAATCCCTTCATGGAACCCGCATGACAAATAATTAAGCGTTCGCCTTTGCCACTAGGTACTTTTGTGGAGGAGTGAGGAGTGTCGTCTGTCCATATCTTGCGAACTGTACGATTAGCGTTTAGCCACGTCTCATCTAGAAATATAACATTATTCCAAACGGCAATGGACTTTGCTGATCTTAGTAAATTAAATCTGGCTAAAGCTATATCTCTACGTTCCATCAAATTCCGCCTTTTATCATATTTTTTATAAGAAAAGCCAACATTTTTTTAAAACCCTCCAGAAAGAAGTTCTACTGCCGTGAAACAGTCCAGGTTCTCGTAAAGTATTTGACAATTTATCGAGAGTCGGCAATTCGTTCCTACTATAGTAGCCATAGATATGGTTTCTAATGGCGTCGTTATCAAAATTGTCGATATGTGTAACTATCGATCTAACTTTTTTCTTAAGTGGCGATTTTAATTTTTTATCTTCCATTAAATATTTTCCATGTTTTTCCTTACTTATTCGGGAAACAGTTTTTCGACTAATACCAAGAGCTGCACTTACTCGGTTAGTCAATTGTGAAAGTGGCTACAATAGACCACCATTCTGATACTCTCTTTCAAAGTAATCTTATAAAGTAAACTACAAACTCTCGCGCTTGACTGCGAATCACTGTTCTTTGAGTGGTCTCAGTTTCGGCCATAGTGTTTATAAATACAAAAAAAAAACAAATCAAATAACAGTCAAAACTTAATAACAACGAAAGAATAATCAAACAGTTATAACTGCAATAACAAGATTGAAATAAAAAAAACAACACAAAATCAACTAAACTGAACACGCGTATCGTATACAAGGCTTCTGCACTCGTACTGAAGAGACAAACAAAATGGCGGTCGTGATCACGACGCAGGTGGACGCAGTGTTGACAGATTTTCACTCGCGAAAAGAATCTGTCTATAATCGATTTTATACGATTCTTTTAGTCACGTCACTATGTAAAAAAGTAAAATAAAACTATAGAACGTAAACGCAAAACGGCAGTAAAATATTATTATCTTTTAAAGTTTTAATTATTTTGAGCACGATGTCTAAAAACAATATGTTCATTGTGCGTGTGAATTAATTGTATAATGATTTAGATTGATTGTGTATTTTAAATGATGATTTACGACCATGAACAAAAATGATTATTATTTCAAATTATGCGAAACGTGAAGAGTTACGTTCTAAGAAGTGTCAAAAGGGACTTCGTAAATGGAATGGAGTATAATAATATTTTTATCTCCTGTTATAACATACAATAGGATATAGCTTTGAAGCAAAAACAAATCTAATTAGGTTAAAATTGTCGCTATAAGAGCCTGAATTATCAGTTTATTTTATATCATTTGAAATATTTTAACGACAGCGTTTCTTTTAAAAATATTTTAAACTGTCGCAGAAAGCAGTGTGCAACGTTGGAAAAAATTTTGCTCGCAGTTAGGTCCCTTATAAAAGAAGGACTTGCTCAAAATTGTTGACTGTTGTTTTAGGTTGTGTAAATTTTTGGAACCTGCTGATATATTCTAGCACGTGAACTTAGGTGGTGTCTAGATTTTATTGTTTAAATAACTAATACATTTTAGGGAAAATTTGCTTGTGTAGTATCCTTTAACTTTACAGAAGCGTTGTCGTCGCTGAGTTCTAAAATGAAAGGTTTTTGTACCAATTAAAAAAAGTATCCGGTTCTAGACGTTTACCATAATATAAGAAATATGAATACGGTTTTGTTCTAACTTCTTTTTTAACATTAGCGTAGCAAACGAGCTTACGATACACTAAACGGTAAAGTCAGCCTTCGAAATCAGTCAACAATATCGAACAAAAGTCTTGGTCCTTATCTCCCAAAACTTAGATCCCTTGTCAGAGGTAAGGACCAAGACAAAATTTTTACAGACGAATCGTTCCACCTGACCACCTACCAAAATACTCGTAATTCCGCAGCGTTTCTAGCTACTTGTTGAATAATAAAATATTTTATTCCGTTCATTCTTTTAATCACAACAACCTCAAATCAAAACCCATTCCAAAACGGGATAATTGCCACACAATCAGGGTATAAGAATATCGTCTATACAAATAAATAAAATTGAAGTGTCTGTTTGTAATGTCAAAATTACAGCTTTTTACTAAATGCATATGAAAGTATATACGGTACTAATAACAAATATAAAAATTTTAAAGTTTTTGTCTGTCTGTCTGTCTGTCCGCCTGTCTGTCTGTCTGTTTGTTCCGGCTAATCTCCGAAACGGCTGGACTGACGGGACTTTCACTGTCTGATAGCTGATGTCACAAGGAGTAACTTAGGCTACTTTTATTTTAGAAAAAGAATTGGAGTTCCGCGCAAAAAAATTAAAACCGCAAGTAACACGCGGGCGAAGTCGCGGCGAACAGCTAGTTTCCAAATAAATTACAACGTTTCAATTATTTCTGAGCCTCTCGTGGGTTGTTTAATTTAAAAAAATATTCGATCTGTACTCATTTGTTCATTTCCTGTTTCGTGGCTGAAAGGTTTATTATTCTTCGACATCGAAATTTGATTTTCAGAAAAATTTTTTACCGAGTTATATTTGTTTTTGTAAATATATTGAATAAATTATATTTTGTTATTTTTCACACAGTTTTTTTTATAGAATAAAAGTGACAAGCGAGCACACAGTTCATCTAAAGGAAAGGGAATGCTGTGGCCCATAGTAATCTTCATCTATCCTCGATTAAGCATCAAAATTTTGACGCCTCCGTGGCGCAGTGGCTTAGCATTGAGTTGCAGTGCTGAGGGCCGTGTTTTCGATTCCCTCAAGGAACCAATATTTGTATGGCCTACAAATAATTGTTCCGTGTCTGGAAGTTCGTCCTTATGTTTTGTATGTAAAATGCCTCCAAGGTACAAGAGAAAATCCTTGTGTGGGAAGTTATATTACATTTTCAAAAAAACACACACACACACACACACACAAACACTCACGCCTGTCACCCAGAGGGGTAGGCAGAGACTACGGACTTTCATTTGGCGCATTCCTGACACACCTCTCTCGCCTCCTTTACATCCATATATCTACGCATACACGCTCGTCGGTTAAGGGTACTCCTCCTACTACTGGCCCATTTTCAATGTATCGCCGATTTGGTCGATAAATCTTCGTCTAAGACACCCTAGAGGAGGTTTTAAAACATAAATTTGTTTTGTCACTCTTCCCTCGTTCATTCTCCTCTTCATTTCTACATGACAAACCACCGAAGCATCCCTTTTTTAATCCTGGTCACAACGTCATCTTGCAAACCACACTTTTCTCTTATCACACTATTTCTCACCCTGTGCCTACGACTTTTGTTATTTAATTATTTTAGCCTGTATGAGCTTATAAATAGATGTGTCAGCATCGAATACAAAATAAACTCTTAATAATGTAAATTATAATTTATTGCGTTAATAACAATTTATGATTTCGTTCACATTTGTGATCACGATTATTTTGTTTAAAATTAAAATTATTAATTTTTACTTTGAAACTCGATATTTTAAAGTAATTATTGCGAATGTGATCGTATTTCTGTAACTTGTATGCCACAAAAAAGTCGTGGGAGGCTTTGAGTGCTGCAATTAAATTACTCAAAACACCAGGCGCTCAATATGTTTAAACTATGTTTGTAAACTATGTAACGCCTGGTGCGTTCAAAATGGTTAAACTACTAGGAATTGGGACTTTTCTTTTCTGGCTAGTTTATCTGGGTGTGTAAAATTTTTATACACATTCCTGCCATCTAATAGCTGTTCGATCACTTCCAGTCTGAAGGATTTAAAAAGACAATATATCTGCAGGCTATGAGGCATGTTATTAGACCCGAGTTCCCTGACAATTTAAGGACCGTGCTTTGTCGCATTTCTTGGGGAGGCCTATGTCCAGCAGTGAACTTGTGAAGGGCTGTAATGATGATGACGATAATTAGTTTCCAAATATGACAGCGCATCTTTAGCCTTCTATTTAACTATTTTCTTTTTAATTGATTTAAAGATGTTAAAAATAAGTAAGGTAATATATGCCTACCAAATAATAATGATAATATGTCTTACGTAGTTTAAAGTGCACCTCCTGCCCTCCATCAATTACGTACACTATTAACACCAGTACTAATCCCAAGATCACAACTCTTAGCACCAATGAAAGACATACCGCCGTTGATAAAACGACACGCTATTTAGCAATAAAGTAACTGCAGTATTATAAAAAAGTATGATACATAGAAAAAATTATATTATTTCAATAAAGCATTTAATTAAATTGTATTTTGTACGGCATTTATACGCGGTAGAACCACGCTGCTGTGTTTATTATGGTGAGTGTAGAGAAACAGAGACCCTTTTTTTCTGGAGATAGGAAGATTCATGAAGAAGCATCTGCATTTTGATTCTTATTCAATTACATATGTAGATGTCTATTGGATATTATTCACTTACCATTAGATGGTGGTGACGTATTCTATAAAAAATAAATAGAAATAATTTAGTATAATAATTCTAAATCAACACATTATTTAAACAACTAGTAGGTATGCAAATCGTGTAAGAGTTACAACACTTAAACCAGGATGAGTCAGTGAGGCGAGTGCGACAAAAAGAGATAAGTAAAATTAAGCCGTGGAAACTGCAATTTAATCAGCTTATTAAGTTTAATAATGCCCACATTAGTCGCTAAACGTTACAGAAATATATCTTAAGTATTTTTGAAAGATTTGTTTAAGCTAACTGGCAAATAAACTGCTTTTTTGAAGAAATAAACGTAAAGTAAATATTAGTTATTAGTACCCTATTGGTTTGCTTATATTGGGTGCCGAACATACAGGGTTTTTTCTTCATAGAATAGCCAAATTTTATACGTAATTTGAATAATTAATATTTGTAATGTAATTTAAAATTTGTAATTAATATTTGTATACACGCACCTAGTTGCCCAGATTAAGGTCGACTATACAGGGGCCCATACAGCTGTAGATTCGACGGACAACTGTGGGGCTCAAATGCCTATTGATATTTAAGTGGTAAATGCGAAAAAAAAAATGCAAAGAGATGCAACATCTCTTCGCAACGCAAGAGCCGATCGGAAAGGACTCGGTCGTCGACGATTCGAGCCGCTCTGCGCTGGATGCGGTCAAGTGGAAGGTGCTGGCACTGGGGAGTCCCTGCCCAGAGATGGGAACAGTATTCCATGTGAGACTGAAACTGCGCCTTGTAAAGTTGCAGGCGTTGTGCCGACATGAAATACTGTCCCGCTCTGCTGAGCACGCCAAGCTTTTTAGAGGCCAATTTGGCCTTCTCTTCCAAGTGACCACGAAACTGCACGTCACTCGATATGTTGATGCCGAGGATTTCGATACTATCTGAGGCAAAAAGGGGAGTACAGTGAAACTGAAGAGATACGACAAAGGGGTTCTTTTAAGCGGTAAACGCGCAAACTTGTGTCTTCTGAGGATTAAACTGGACTAGATTTAGTCGCTCCCAATCCGAGACTTTGTCCAGCAAAGACTCGACAAAGGGGTTCTCTTAAAGCTCTGCTTCCGCGTTTCGTCTGGTGAGTGCAGGTGACCGGAGGCCCAATTCCCCCCCCCCCCCCCCCCATCAACATTGTAGCGGAATTACATGATAGACTACCCCAAGAGGGTACCAGCACTCATGGAGAATCCCTCGTTGAGCATCCACGACCATGCTATTCCATTCCTGAGCGTGGGTGCTCAGGCTGCTCCGTGTTATCTTGGGGGGGGGGGGGGGGGGGGGGGCAAAATTCCGCTCAACACAATAACTGCTCGGGGCAAACAGAGCAACATGACCAAGGCGACCCCTGCCACGCTATCCGTGAATTTCTGCAACATCAGGGGACTTCACTCGAACCTAAACGCCGTCCACTACCATCTCGAGATGGCGAAGACCGCCTTGCTCTTTTTGACCGAGACGCATGCGTCCTCTCCGGCTAAAACTTCGTATCTCTCCTTCCCGGGGTACAAATTCGAGCACTCCTTTGTGCCTCGGGCTGGAGTTTGCGTATACGTCAAAGAAGACATCTGTTCTCGACGCCTCGGCAGTCTTGAAGGTTACGCGTAGACAGCGACGACCATCCGCGCGTCTACGGGTGCCTCTATAGGTCCCATAGCGGTAATGCCGAAACAGACAGACTCATCGACCACGTCCAAATGGCTACAGATTCCTTGCTACAACAGGTCTGTTCATGACTTTGCCTTGGCATATAGTCTAACACAACTGGTTACATTGCCTACGCGGATTCCAGATGTTGAGGATCATACACCTTCCCTGTTGGACCTTCTGCTGACCTCTCATCCGGACGGATATCAGGTTTCCGTCGATGCCCCTCTCGGCTCTTCGGACCATTGTTTGATCCGGAGTGTGGTGTCACTCACGCTCCCCTCGCGGTTGCGTTCTGCAGGTTGCCGCCGTGTTTGGCATTACAGGTCTACGGATTGGGACGGAATGTGGTCTTTCTTTGCTTCCTACCCATAGCGGCGGGTTTGCTTCTCGCCGGATGATCCCAGCGCTGTTGCTGACTCTGTCACTGATGTGGTGCTACAGGGAATGGAATTATTTATTCCATCATCTGTGGTACCCATCGGAGGCAGATCTCAGCCTTGGTTTGGTGGCTCCTGTAAGACTGCATTACGCAGTAAGCAGGAGTGTTATCCAGCCTGAGCTGCGGCTTCGGCGACTCGGGATGTATACACCAGCATACTTAAAAAGAAGTATAACTTCGCCTCCAGGTCCTTCAAAAGAGTTATTGCCAAGGCAAAGTCAGAGTACATATGCCTAATTCTGCCGGATTGGCGAGAAATTAGTTCGCCTTCCTTCGGGAACCCATGCATTCTGGTCTCTCGCCAAGGCTGTCCAAGGGAATTTCTGTAAGCCGTCACTACCATCTCTGCACAGGGAGTACGACTCACTAGCCCACGCCTCAAAAGAGAATGCCGACCTTTTATGCTCCCTTTTTGCGTCCAACTCGACTGTTGATGACGGGGGAACACACCGCCAATCATCCCGCGGTGTGAGTGCTCCATGCCGGATGTGCGGTTCTCACAGCGCTCGGTTCGCAGAGCACTCTCTCCCTGGACATCCACAAGTCGATTGGGCCTGACGGAATCCCCCCAATTGTGCTGAGGACGTGTGCTCCGGAGTTGGCACCGGTTCTAACGCGTCTTTTCCGGTAGTTAGGCGTAGTCCCGAAATCATGGAAGACAGCTTTTATCCACCCGATCCCTAAAAAAGGCGACCGCTCAGACCCGTCCAACTACAGGCCTATCGCCATCACCCCCTTGTTCTCCAAAATAATGAAATCCGTGCCAGTGCCAGCTCATGCGGTACCTTGAGGATCACCAGCTGATTAGTGACCGCCAATACGGTTTTCGTCGGGGTCGATCAGCTGCTGATCTTCTGGTCTACTTAACTCATAGATGGGCGAAGGCAGTAGAGTCCAAGGGGGAGGCATTGGCCGTTAGTTTGGACATTGCGAAGGCCTTCGATCGGGTTTGGCACAAAGCGCTTCTTTCGAAGCTATGGGCTTCCCGAGAAATTACGCAATTGGATCACTAGCTTTCTTGCAGATCGGAGCATCAAGGTCGTTGTAGACGGTGCATGCTCCGACTACAAGCCTATTAAAGCTGGTGTTCCACAAGGCTGCGTGCTATCACCAACGCTTTTGCATATCAATGATATGTTGCTAACCGGTAGCATTAATTGCTATGCGGAAGACAGCTCTATACACCGGCCGTGCCAATATTTCTCGTGAAAACGTCACCGAGTACCAGAACAAACTTGTGTCTGAAGTCGAGTCTTTGCTGGACATAGTCTCGGATTGGGAGCAACTAAATCTAGTCCAGTTTAATCCTCAGAAGACACATGTTTGCGCGTTTACCGCTAAAAAGAACCCCTTTGTCGTATCTCTTCAGTTTCATGGTACTCCCCTTTTTGCCTCAGATAGTATCGGAATCCTCGGCATCAACATATCGAGTGACGTGCAGTTTCGTGGTCACTTGGAAGAGAAGGCCAAATTGACCTCTAAAAAGCTTGGCGTGCTCAGCAGAGCGGGACAGTATTTCATGCCGGCACAACGCCTGCAACTTTACAAGGCGCAGTTTCAGTCTCACATGGAATACTGTTCCCATCTCTGGGCAGGGACTCCCCAGTGTCCTTCCACTTGACCGCATCCAGCGCAGAGCGGCTCGAATCGTCGACGACCGAGTCCTTTCCGATCGGCTCTTGCGTTGCGAAGAGATGTTGCATCTCTTTGCATTTTTTTTCGCATTTACCACGGGAAGTGCTCTGAGGAATTGTTCGGATTAATCCCAGCCGCCAAATTTCACGAACGCACATCGCGGCAGAAATCCCGTTACCATCCACACCATCTGGATGATTGGCGGTCCACCACTGTGCGATTTAGAAGATGTTTTCTTCCTCGCACAACTTCCTTGTGGAAAAGTTTACCACCAGCGATTTTTCGATACGACTTAGGGACCTTCAAGAAAAGAGCCTACTCCTTTTTAAAAGGCCGGCAACGCATCTGCAATTTCCCTGGTGTTGCGGTTGTTCATGGGCGGCGGTAGTCACTTACCATCAGGTGAGCCGCATGCTAGTTTGCCCCCTCTCCTATAAAATAAAAATAAAAATATACTTTATTGTACAACACAAAAAACAATAAAAAAGAACAAATTACAAAAAGTAAAACTTAAGAGGTAGGTACAATAAGGCAGTCTTATCGCTAAAAAGCGATCTCTTCCAGACAACCTTAAGATTAGAAGAAAGTTGTTCTATTGGACAGTGGGAGCTGGTGTATATTATAGTAATCTTAGTACCTCTTAAGACTAAGATGGAATGCTTAACAGCCTGTAATTCTGAATACTTCACACCAGTATTCTGTGAGGTCGTGGTACTAACCCGGCTCGTGCCGGCCTATACGTGCAACAGCAAAAGCTGCTGCGTGGCTCTACCACCGTTAAAATTATATTAAATATATTAAATAAAGTATAAATAATAATAATAATAATAACGCTTCTGTGGCCTTCTTTGTTTGACGTTGGCTGCAGGTGTCCATGGAATAATAATAATATAATAATAATAATAATAAGTGCCGTGTAGTGGCGGTTAAGAATGTCCACTACCCCATATCTTCCCGTGGGTGTCGTAAAAGGCGACAAAGGGAAACAGGCAGGAGATGGGCAGCAGCATCTTCCTGATAATAGCCAAAATAACAATAAAAAAAACTGCGGTTGCCAACCCGCTCGCCAAGCGTGTCAACTATGGCAATATACCCCCCATTAGCAATGACGATAATAAACGGCCCCCAGTCCCCGGCGGCCCCGCTATTCCTGGCTACGGTGGCGACCATGGTAACGGCGGGGCAGGGGGTGCTAAGAATCTCCGGTGGAGGTTCGGTTGCCACCTACGACGACTCGACCTGGCAACGTACAACGCACGCACCCTGAGGACTGACGAGAAGATTGTGGAGCTGGAAGAAGAGATAGACAAGTTACGCTGGCATATTATAGGATTATCCGAAGTCCGAAGAGAGGGGGATGACACGGTAATCCTCGAATCCGGCAACTTGCTCTATTACCGGGAGGGCGACCATCTGTCCCAAGGAGGTGTCGGATTTATCGTCCACAAGTCTCTCGTTAACAACGTTGTAAAGATTGAGAGTGTGTCGACGAGGGTTGCGTACCTTATACTCAGAATAACCAAACGGTATTCGCTGAAGGTCATACAGGTTTACGCACCAACCTCGGCACACCCCGATCAGGATGTGGAGGAAATGTATGAGGATATCTCTAGAGCCATGCATTCCTCCAAAACCCTATATACGGTGTTAATGGGAGACTTCAATGCAAAACTAGGCACAAGAGAGAACGGTGAGCTGAAAGTAGGGAAATTTGGAATAGGGCAACGGAACTCAAGGGGCCAGCAGCTGGCCGACTTCATGGAGAAAGAGGGACTCTTTATGATGAACTCTTTCTTCCAGAAGCGGCCCCACAGGAAGTGGACCTGGTCGAGCCCCGACGGTTCGACAAAAAATGAGATTGACTTCATTATGACGACCAGACGACAACTGTTCAGTGATGTCTCAGTGATCGCGAGGGTGAAAACCGGCAGCGATCACCGAATGGTTAGAGGCACACTGAACCTAAACGTTAAGTTGGAGAGGTCTCGTCTAATGAAGTCAACGCTCCGTCCCCCTCGTGCTCTAATCCAAAGTCCCGAAACCTTTCAGCTCGAGTTACAAAACCGTTTTCAGTGCCTAGAAGACTGCAATGAAGTGGACGATTTGAATGACAAGCTCGTGGAAACTTTCCATGCGGTCGGAGCTAAGTTCTGCAAGACCCGCCGCAGAAGAACACAAAAACTCTCCGATCACACTCTTAATCTCATGGCTGTTAGACGGGAGATGAAGCTACATTCTTCAACAGATTTAACAGCATACAGGCAACGGAACAGACAGATCTCCAAATGCATGCGGCGGGACTTACGCAAATTCAATACAGCTCGTATTGAAGAAGCGATCGAGCGGAACCGAGGCTCCAAAGTCTTTGCCAGAGATCTGTCTGCCAGAAAGCGCCAACTGTCAAAGCTGAAGACAGAATGTGGCAGCATCGTTTCCGGGGCACCTGAGATTTTGAGTGAGATTGAGAGGTTATATGGGCAGCTGTACACGTCATCGTTGGAGCCGCACGCAAGTGTGAGTAACGATCCAAGAGCGAGTCTTATCCGACATTATTCCGATGATATCCCAGACGTCAGTCTGAGCGAGATTAGAATGGCTCTCCAGCACCTTAAAAACGGCAAGGCCCCAGGCGAGGATGGAATTACAGCGGAGCTTCTGAAAGCGGGTGGAAAACCGGTACTTGAAGTCCTTCAGAAGCTCTTTAATTCCGTCCTCCATGGTGGCATTACACCGGAGGCGTGGAGCAGAAGTGCGGTGGTCTTGTTCTTCAAGAAAGGCGACAACGCTCTCTTGAAGAACTACAGACCGATTTCCCTTCTGAGCCGCGTCTACGTGCTGTTTTCGAGAGTCATTACGAATCGTCTCGCGCGCAGACTTGACGACTTCCAGCCTCCCGAACAAGCCGGTTTCCTAAAAGGCTTTAGCACCATAGACCACATACATACCCTTCGGCAAATTGTACAGAAGTCCGAGGAGTACAATTTGCCACTATATCTGGCGTATGTGGACTATGAGAAAGCCTTTGATTCCGTCGAAATTTGGGCGGTGCTGCAGTCCCTTCAGCGATGCCAAGTTGACTGTCGGTATATCGAAGTGTTGAAGTGCTTGTACAGTAGGGCTACGATCGCTATCCGAGTACAGAACCAGAGTACGAAACCTATCCAAATGCAGAGAGGTGTAAGACAGGGTGACGTCATATCCCCGAAACTCTTTACCGCTGCATTGGAAGATGTTTTCAAGCTTCTGGACTGGAAAGGATACGGTATCAACATCAATGGCGAGTACATCACTCACCTTCGATTTGCCGACGATATAGTCCTTATGGCAGAATCGCTGGAGGACCTAAGCACTATGCTCAATGACCTCAATAGTGTTTTCCAACGGATAGGTCTTAAGATGAACATGGACAAAACAAAGATCATGTTTAATGTCCATGTCACACCTATGCCGGTAGTTGTTGGGAACACTAAGCTCGAAGTTGTTGACGAGTATGTTTACCTGGGACAAATAGTCCGACTAGCCGCCGGGGACTGGGGGCTTATTATCGTCATTGCTAATGGGGGGTATATTGCCATAGTTGCCACGCTTGGCGAGCGGGTTGGCAACCGCAGTTGTTTATTTTTAGTCATATTTTGGAAGACGCTAGATGGGTCTATAGGCGTGTGGTGTATAGGCATGAAATACTGCTCCACTCAATCAAATATGGGATTTATTTCAAACTATCACGCTATATAAAGCAATTCTGGTGTAAATATTTATGTACTACTTTTTGCCCGGGGCTTCAAATGCATGGAGTTTGGAAGACGACAAAATTTTGCAAATTATGAGCCCATGTTCACCCTTATAATAACCATATATCACTATTGTAGAATATTTTTTTCTTTTTAAAAAGTTATTTCAGGATATTGGAAATCACAACTGTAACAAATTTTAGAGTAAACATCATGTGAAGTAAAAAGTAAAAATAAGTTTCCGGGATAAAAATTATCAATAATTCAAAGATCTAAGACACTTGCTTAAGAAACTAAGTGCTCTTGGTATTCGTGTTTTGGTTTAAACTGGTTTTCCAGCTATTTGTCGGATAGAAAGCAATGTGTGCGAATAGGCGATCAAGCAAGCGATCTTAGATCTGTAGATTTTGGCGTTCCTCAGGGTAGCATTTTGGGGCCGACATTTTTTATTTCATACATTAATGACATTATGTCAATTAAACTCGAAAATAGTGAAGTTGTATGTTATGCTGACGATACAGCCATAATATTTTATGGTAAGTCTTGGCACGACGCCTACCTTTCGGCTGTCTTCGGGTTGCATAAATTACAAAAATGGTTAAATTACAACATCTTAACATTGAACACCTCAAAACGCAGTTAATTATTTTTCATAAAACTGCAGCGTCTGAACCGCCGCCGTCACTTTTCAATAGCCTTAAAGTACATAATAACAACTGTAGTTTTGGCTCCGTGAGCTCTCCTAATTGTAACTGTGACCAGATAAATAGGGTCGGCTCCCTTAAATATTTGGGCATCATAATAGATGAGAACCTCAACTTCAAAAGTCATATATCAGTGACATCAGCAAGGATCCGTAAGCTGATACACACAATGAGACTATTGAGAGATTCTACTGATGGCAGCATTTTAAAGTCAGTCTACCTTGCACTATGTCAGTCCGTACTTAGCTATTGCATACTGGCGTGGGGTGGCATAGCCTCCTCTACGTTGCTAGTGCTGGAAAGGGCCCAGAGGGCAGTTTTGAAGATAGCTATGGGTAAACCAAGGCGTTATCATACGTCAGATCTCTTATGAGAAGCCCAAGTTTTAAGTGTCCGTAGATTGTATCTTCTGAGGGTGTTTACATTTATGCACAGGGAAGCTTCGAAACTGCCGACATTTGATACTTTAATAAATAAAAGAGTATTTAAGATCCCCACAACCTTGGTTAAAACATCTTTCGCTTATTATTTCAGACTGTTCCTATTCCCACGCATCTATAACAAATTAGTCAATTTATACGGCTTAAAGCGATCCCAACATTACGAGGCTAAAACAAAAATGATGAACTATTTATTGACTTGGGACTGTGAGGAAACAGAAGAAATATTGGTGACTCTTAAATAGGTGTTAAAACGGTAGTGGACAGCTATGACGCCAGCCCTGCCATCTGATCCCAATATCCACACACACACACACACACACACACACACACACACACACACACACACACACACACACACACACACACACACACACACACACACACACACACACACACACACACACACACACTCATACACACACTCACACTCATACACACACTCACACTCATACACACTCACCCTCAATTACACGCGCGCTCCTTTAAATTAGAATATGCTTGTTATGTCTTTAATTTTTCATAATTTTAAGTCGTATTTTTTTTTATTGCTACGCATAATTGTTTTACGTAATTTCGACAAATAGCCACTTTGTTCTATTGTAAAATCTTTTGTTTGACCCCCACGAGACAGGCCATGCCTAGTGTGGGAGTCACAGAACTTTTTTGTATTTTGGCTAAGTGTTTCTGGTAAATAAATAAATTTATTATTATTATTATTACTTTATTTAATCAAAATCCGTTCAGAACTCTGTTCTTAATCTATGGCCACAGCAACCGTGCAATTTTTGGGGCAAAAATACTAGACTACTTTTCCCCAAAAATAGCACTCTCCGGCCTTTAAACTAACTATATGTAAAAAATCATTTCCATCTCTTTATTCATTGCAACTACAAAGAAGGACAAAACCAACAAACACACTTACACATTTAAAATAGTACTATAGAGTTACCGCTGCTTTTTATATGATAGGTGAAGTGAGAGACCCTTTTTCTGGTAGAGAGGCATTCTATCAGTTTCAAAGATGACAACGCATCTTAATTTTGATTCATAATCCAGGGTAGACATATATCTATGGGCATTACGAGATTACGACATCCATTTGTGATCTGCGTTTTTGTCACCCTTATTGTATATAAAATATAATTAGTTTCTCGGGAGCGGTTCTAACTACTTGGGTAGAGTTTTGTTATTAGATAATGATTTACTTTCCAAGTTTATATAGATAGTTGTCACCTCTGAAAAGTAGTTTTTCTTACACCGAGTAAAACTTAGTCACCCAGCTTCTCGTTAGCCTTGTGCAGTAAACATTTATATTTGTTGTACGAATCTCTTTATCTGTTATGTTTCGTAACTTATCGGATTCGTTTAAAGTGATCATTAAAATTGCGACGTTAACGATCAAACTTTTTTAAATATTTTCTAAGATTCCAGACAGTGAATTCCAAGGATTAATTACGGTTGTTAAGCTTTAAGCAATGTTTTGACATCAATTTTTATACGGGTACTTGCAAAAATGCTTAAGACTGAAGTTGTTGAAAGTTGAAATGCTAAATGCTGAAGTTGAAGAGAACTCATTAAAGAATGTTGATCGTTTCGTCAAAACAAAAAAAGTTGAGTAAAAAGAGTAAAAGGAAATTGATGACTATGATAATTGTAATACATCTAACTGATTAATGAAGAGCGATGATTACTACATGCGTCATACTTGTAAACAGGTGCTGCTTGTTGGAGATGACCCGCTTGGGTTTGCTACACACAGATATTTGTTACACAAGATGAAATGGAGGTAAGTACCAGGAGGAAGATGTTGCTTGTCCATGGAATGCCAGAAGCCCGAGATGAGAACCCAGTGAATTGCTCGAGTAAGGTATACTTGGAGCAGTTGAACATTCCTGAAATAATTGTGGGCTCTATCACCATATGCCATCACTTAGGGCGCCTCCTTGGTGACAAGCCTCGTGCGCTGCTTGTGAAATTTCGAGATTAGGATCTCCGTGACAAAGTTTGGTTCTCCAAAACCAAGCTAAAGAGTAGCGGAGTTACTCTATCTGAGTTCATGACTAAGGGTCATCATGAAGCATTCGTTGCTGCTCGGAAGTGATTTGGTCTATCCCAGTGTTGGTCAAGAAATGGATATGTTGTGGTGCTTGCATCTGATGGCATAAAGCACCGGGTGTACACAGTGGCTGAGGTGATCGCCATTCCTGATGCAGCGGTTGGTTATCCCTACTACCTCATCCTTGACTGCGGCGACAGCTGCGGCGGTATCTTCGGCTCCTAAGCCCTGTGTTACTACTGCTAGGGCTAGGAAGACTACTAAAACTTGATGGTAGTGGCGTGTTTTTCTTGTGGTTTTGGCCTTTATTCATTTTCTCCAACAGCTCAATTCATATATTTTTGTACTTTTGATCAGGTATTAAATTACAATTATTTTCCATTCATTTCTATAACTTAAATTTCATAATAGATTTGTACTGGTTTGGTGACAGTTACATAAATTATTTTAGTTATTGCACATTACAGGTAGATTAATTGATTACTCGTAACAACAGAAGCATGCTTAGATTTCTTTATTTTATATTATTCGTTTGGCAAAGGCATGTTAACACATATTGCCTAGTCTGACGAACTATAAAAGTTTCAAATTTTTCTGACAATTTATTGGCGTCAGACTGTAATTTTTCGGGAATTTTAATATTGAACTGATTGTTTTATTTCATTATCAGTGATTGAGAGACCACCATGCATTGACGATAAAGTGGTACTTTTCTCTTCCCTACTTAATCACCTTTATGATGTTCACGCGCCAATTTATTACGTGAGATTCAAACACTTGCATGCCTCATGGCTCTCTGATGATCTAAAAGGCTAATTTCCAAGAAGAATGCGACATTGTTAAAGCTTAAGAGGAACAAAACAGAGGAAAACCTAAAGAAATACGCCTCAGTCAGGAATCACTGCAACACATTATATAAAATTGCACAACGATGCCATATTCATACATCAGTCGAGAACGGCGAGTCATCTAGGGTGTGAAAGTTTCTTAAACCAGTCAGAGTTGGTAGAACATCCCTAAATGCTTAACCTCTTAGTGTTGATATTGAACTATTAAATAAACATTTTTCTAATCTTTCTCACTCTTTTGATAGTTAACATGAACTGCAAAAACTTCGTTCCCTTTCTGTAACTCCGACTCTTAACTATCATCCGTTCATTTTTATTCAGTTTACCGAATGTGATGTTAAAAAGATAAACATTAGCTGTAATATGATTGTTCCTCTCCTTGATTTTATCACTCTCATCATCACTTATTTACTTAATGCATATGTCTCTTCCTCTAAATTCCCTCAAGCCTGGAAGAGTGCTTATGTTATAGACCTTCCGAAGAGATCTAATCCCATCAACCTCTCTGATTTCCATCCCATCTCGATCTCACCTTTCCGTTCTAAAGTTCTTGAAAACTTATTTGCCAACAGCTGATCCTTTTTCTTAATAAGCACAATTTATTCAATTCTTTACAATCCGGTTTCTGTCCTGGTCATAGTTAGCCTACTGCCTTAATCAAAGTTACTATATATGCGGTGGGGTTTGGATAATAAACAACTCACATTCACGACCTTGCTGCATTTCAGTAATGCGTTCAATACACTTCGATATACTGTTGAGTATGTTCCCTTAACATATCTCCATCAGTAATTAACTGGTCTCAAAGTTATCTCTGTGACCGTCAGCAGTATATTCTGTAGGCGTACCGCAGGGCGGTGTGTTGTCACCTTTACTTTTTTCCATTTTCATTAATTCAATCACTCATAAAATATCTTCTCTCTACCACATGTATGCGGATGATGTCCAGATTTACACCCAGTTAACTCTTGAAAATTTGCTGAATGCAATCGATACATTGAATAATGATCTGAATGTTATTCATGAGTGGAGTCAATCATATGGCCTAAATATCAATCCTAAAAAGTTTCAGGCTATCGTTATTGGTAGCGAGAGCGTTATCTTAAGAATTGACTGGTTCTCCATACCACCTATCGTGTTCGATGGAGTTGTAATCCCTTACTTTGACAATGTCAAAAACTTGGCATTTATATTGACAATTCCTTAAATTGGATACGCCTAATGAATGAGGTAAGTAAGAAAACTTTTGTCGCTCTTTGTTCACTGTGTCGCCTTCGATAATTTCTTACCGAAAATATGCTTGCACAGTCTCCTCTCCTTCCGATTCTCGACTATGCTGACACAAGCTATGTACACATAACTGAGGACTAGCTAAATAAGCTTGAGATACTTCAAAATACTAGTATTCGGTTCATACGATTTTTTTTTTTTATAAAATAAGGGTGACAAACGAGCACACAGTCCACCTGATGGTAAGTGGTTGCTGCGGCCCATAGACATCTACATCTATCCTCAATAAAGACTCAAGATGCAGATGCGTTGTCACCCATGAGTACTAAGATGGACTGCCTCTCCTCCAGTAAAATGGGTCTCCGATTCTCTACACTCACCATACGAAACACAGCAGCATTAAGCTGCTATTTTACGCTGGTATTCTGTGAGAGCGTGGTCCTTCCCCGGTCGAGCCGACCCATTCGTGCTACAACTATAATATTAATATAGCTGCAGCATGGCTCTACCACGATATTTGGATAGCGCAAATTTGACCATATTTCCTAATTTCTCTTAGGTCTCAAGTGGTTCCGAATTAGGCGGAACATGCATATTCTTTATATTCTGTACTGTGTATTATTTCACCCTTCTTCTGATCCGTAACATAAAGAGAAGTTTAAATTTGTAAGACTTTCGGGGGAACCTGTTCGCTCGTCAAGAAAATTTTCATTTTATAGTTACCAACTCACAATACATCATTTATTAATAAATATTTTACTGTCCAGTGTATCAAGCTCTGGAATGCACTACGTTTGCATTTTTGTGAAGCACAAACTATTGTAATCTTCAAGCGACTACTTAAAGTGCATTACTTGTCTCAATCGTTCGGACACCATTAGGATAAATTATGTGATTATGTATTTATTGTATCTATCAGCTTTATATTAATATTTGAGGAATTTTTTAATTAATATATATATATTTTTAAGTTAGGTTTGTTGATATACTTATATATATGTATATTCATGTATATAATATATGTTTTAATTTATCTTTTATTATGTATTAGTAATTTGTATTATTTCAATTATTAGTTATTTATATGTTATTTTATTGCATTTATTGTCTATATATCCCATGTATTGATATTATATTTTGTAAATTTTATTTTAATCGAAACCACTACCCCATATAGTACAGTGGGTGTTATGTGACACTACACACGATTGACAATCAGCGGCTAGGCGTGGTAAACTAATGTAAGTCGCAATCTATGGAGATGGCCTATGTTACACAGAATACACACTTTAGATTTTTTATAGGATAGGGTGACAAACGAGCACACAGTCCACCTGATGACATAGACATCTACATCTATCCTCAATAAAGACTCAAGATGCAGATGCGTTGTCGCTCCGTGAGGACTAAGATGGAATGCCTCTTTGCCAGTAAAAAGGGTCTCCGGTACTCTACACTCACCATACGAAAGACAGCAGCGTTAAACTGCTATTTCACGCTGGTTTTCTGTGAGAGCATGGTCCTTCCCCGGTCAAGCAGACCCATTCGTGCCAGAACTATACTACTAATATAGCTGCAGCATAGCTCTACCACGTAAAAATATAGGATATAATTAATGGATGATGACATAAAGATATATATGTAAATATGTATGTATACAAATCCGTAGAATAGAGGTTAGCACGGTGACTGAGAGTGTAAATTTTCTCGAATACATTTCAAGGGAATATTTTCATTTCCCTCTTGTTAAAGCTGGCAAAAATCATGCAGAATCTTAACAATTCGCTCCTTTTGTACCTGCTTGGTGAAGATCCTCTACATACGATATATAAGAAAGAAATGCGTTTATTTGCTGTCAGTGCGCTTCGCAAATTTAAATTTATAACTTTGTACAAATGTATTTTTGTGCCGTAATTTATAAACCAATTCATAAATACAACAACAGTGACCATTACGTGCGTATACGTTTGGGAATATATAGTGCATAAAACACCAAAATTAGTATACAGAAATAACCAAACTCATATAGTGTTTGTAAATACACCGTCAAGTTCTTTAATATTCAGTGTTTGACCCCTACGCGTAAGCGACGAGTGTTCCACGGCGCTTAATACCTTTTAGCTAGTGGAGTTACAGAACCTCTGCTAGGGTGGTTTGCGTTATATCTGACTGACAGAGAGATGAAAGTTGTATTGAACGGTATTTGCTCAAGTCCTTATGCTGCATCGTCTGGAATCCCACAAGGATCCCATTTGGTGCCCTATCTCTTCACATTATTTATGAATGATATTGATCAGTGTTTCAAAACTCTGAAGTACACTTATTTGCTGATGACCTTAAAGCTATTAAAATTATAAGGAATCAGGGGGACATCTTGCTGTTTCAAAGTGATCTAGATAGGCTTGCAGATTGGTGTGACCGAAACAAAATGTCTTTAAATAAAAAAATGCAAGCATATCAGATTCACCAGAAACAGAGGAATCGTCAATTCAAGATATAGTAAATGTAATGAATTGCTTGAAAAAGTTCATGTAATTAAAGACATTGCGATATAAAGACCTAGGCATTCAGCTGGATCCAAAACTTCAATTTGATTTACATATAAATGAATGTGTACTAAAAGCATCAAAGATGCTTATGTTTGTGCTAAGGGAGAGTGGGAATTTCAAAAAACGAGACACAAAAATAATATTGTACAACTCATTAGTAAGGAGTCACCTGGAGTATTGCAGTGTAGTTCACCCAGTTACAGAATACATATAGACCGCATTGAAAAAGTACAAAAAAGGTTTCTGTGGCACTTGACTCGTAGCTGTAATATGATCAGGACGCTCAAGTCATATGAGGAAAGACTGTCACATTTTAAGATCCCATCATTGGAAACGAGAAGGAAAATTATTGATTTATTGTTTTTAAAGAAATTAGTGACTGGATTTTTGGACTGTCCCGATCATCTTAGTAAGATAAATTTCAATGTACCGCATCGGTTGCCTAGATCCTGTAATAGCAAATTATTTGTTGCACCTCAAGGTCGAACTAATTTAAGATCACATTGTTCCTTAACAAGAATGTTTGCATTATATAAATAATACCAAAGGAGAATAGATCTATTCTCAACCTCGATGGCTGGCATCAAAAAAGTAGTTATCGGCGATTAAGGCTATGTTCTAATGGAAGTTTTTTCATGATTAATTAAAATTAAAATTTTATTACAGTTAAATTGTACTGTTGTAAAATCAAAGTAAAGTCTCTTTTTTATGCATGTGGTGCCCTCCTGTAAGTAATGGGACATTTAGATATAATAATTGTGATGTCATTCCATATGTATGTAACAGTTTACTCATTGTTGTGAGAGCCTAATAAAATTAATAAATAAAAATAAATAAACAAAATAAGTACCTAATCAACTAGTATAATGGCAGCGTGGCTCAGTAATTATAATATCTACTACTATCGGAGCTACATGTACTAATCTCAACTAGCGCTTTTATAAAATAAAACTCGCAGCTTATAAAAAAAAATAAAAATAAGTGATGGCAATGGCAAAATGGCACATAAAAAACAATAAACTTTCATAAAAAATCTTTCATAAGAGGTTGTTACTTCATTTATTTTGAGGCCGCATTAGATTCCGCTATCTATTACACAAATATACGATAAGCATAGATATCTTCATAGCTTGCTGAACGACGTTAAGCTTCTACTTAAGGTGTGATATTTTCAGATGTAGAAGTTTATTCTGATATCTATTTGATAAACAATACATTGTAGTAGGCGTAGGACCCCTTTAATCCCGTGTGTCATATTTTCCATTTTCCGATAAATGGCGGTATAATCGTGAAATACCAATCCCTACTTTTTGATTTAATACAACGCGAAAAAAGTTTCTATGACTGATATTTTTCTAGCGACGAATAGGTAATATATTTCAAGCTGAGTTGTGACGTCTACCCTATTTCTTAGAGATAATGAAGTAGAATTAATCGTCTGCAAAGTCCAGACGAGAGTTATGACGTATGTGTGATCGTGACAAATGTTTCATCTGCGTAGTGTGGAATTTGCTAAAATGATATCCGTGTCTTAAATTAGGAATTTCAGCTTACTAGGACTCCATATCTACCTAGGAGTCAAAATAGGTATCAACTTCTTACCTACACGTATTTCCGCCAAATAGCAGCGCTTGCACTGCTGTTTTTCCGTCTGAAGGGTAAAGAGGGCTAGTATAAATACAGCCTGGCATTTCATTCTCAGTGCTCATTGGTGACAACGCATGAGTAGCTTTCTTTTTTTGAAATTTGCTTCAGCTCTCCATGGGCTGCCATAGCCATAGGTTAGGCATTGAATTAAATAAGTCTTTAGAGAGATGTAGGTACGATATTGGCTACAACATACACTTATCAACAGGTACACTGTGCGTTTGTTTGTTATATACAAAAAATTAAATATTTATATTTATATTCTATGCACACTTAATATTCCATGCCAAAATTTAATAGTGTACGTTATATACATAGAGACATCGAGGTGAGATTCCAGATGGCGACGTCAGAGGATTCATCAACGGAGATTATCGTAAGAGGCCAATATTAGAAATGAGAGAAAACGCTTACATTTAACTATAGATGGCGGTGTAACCATCTCGTTTACACCTAACGTAAAACATAAATCAGTAACGAGCCGCAGCTTCAATTATGCGAGACATCTGATACTGCAATTCTCAATTCGTATTCCAATGGTGACGTTTTAGGCAAATACTCCCTGCAATGGAAGAGGACTATCCCGTGGGGTATATCTTTACCGGCTGATGACGAAGAAGTTAAAAAAATAAAGATCAAACCTCAATCGCTTTACGAAATGTTTTACTGTCGTTTACAGAAACACGTTACTGAAATCGCGGCTTTGTATTGAAGTGCATATTGCATTATTCATACTAAAACCGTTCGTGTATTACAAATAACTAGATATCTTTTAATTATGTAAACACATTCTATTAATCTTAATCTCCCTTTATAAGAAGCTTTCTCAAATATTGTCGTTGGTGACTTTTTATTTTATGGATTCTCTTTTTTAATACTTGGAACCATGGTAGCTCAAATGCTAAGCGCCAAAAGTATCACAGTACCTTAGCAACCTGGGTTTGATCCCCATCGGCGTCAATTGCAATACTAAATCCTAATTTAACTCGTTCTCGGCGAAGGAAAAGATCGTGAGGAAAACTGCATAACTAAGAGATGAAAATATTTACAAATTTCGTACAAAAATAACTGAAAATATAATTTGTATTTAAGTGTAAATGAACTCTTATGGAGTGAATTTTTAAACTGGTGATTAAATTGTATTCATTAGACTAATGGTCACTTCATCATTTTACACGGTTAAGGATTTCTTCATAATAAATGTATTAACTGTCTGTTGTTTACACTGTCTCATCTACCAACAAAAATTATTACTGTACTATTTGGGCAAAATTTAGTAAGTATTATTTTATTTAGGGTTTCACTTAAATATGCTTCAGGTATCCAACAATTTTTAATTTTTTGTTCCTTGAAATGTCATCACTATACACAATTATATTTTTTTTGTTAATATTTGAGTTATTTTTTATTTTAATCTCCTCTGCTATAGCACTAACATGGAGTTTTGTTGGTAGTGTAATATTATCAGCACACACCGACTCTGAAGAAGCTAGTATTGAACGCTGACACTCACATTGATGTTTAACTAAGGAGTCATATAGCTTTTCATTGCGTTTATATGTCTTTACCAGATTATCCATAGCCCATAGGTGTTATTTTATTTCATTTTGGGCTGATTTATATTTATTGGACACAATTTGAAGTCAGTTAGTTAGTGATAAAATTTCTGACTTTAGGCACTCTACGTCATTTTTTATGTTATTCTTCACATCAATTGAATACAACTTAAGTTCATATATAATTGCTTGCTTTTCTTTGCATATGTTAACATAATTTTTAGTATTAATCTTACTTTTTATTAATTTTTGTACTAATGTATTAATGTTTAATTAACTTTTATATACTTCTTCAATTTGGTTTTACTGCAATTAATCCTTACTGTGTTTTCTGAAGATTCCTGTACAATTCTTGAAATATTACATTTCACAAGCTTGAGTCTGGGATGCGTTAAGGTTATCTATATATGTTTTAAATTGTGTTATTTGCTCATTAGCCTCATTCAACTGTTACTTCAATGCAGTAATAAACCTGAGAGCTTCTTCATATTCTTTACTGTAATGGTCAAACACATTAACCGTTTCCTGTAGCTGGTCTCTTTCTTTTATAACAATTGTGTACTCTGTATGTAACTTAACCATATCACATTTCAATTGTGTATTTTTGGCAATTGTGCTAACTATTTCTTTTTCATTATCATCCCTTTCCTTAAGTAAGAGTTCACACTGATCCTTGGACGCCTTAAGTTTTTGGCGCGCAAGCTGGAGTTGGTTCTCCATCTGGCGCATCTTGGCGTTGCGTGTATTCATTTCACTCTTTATTATAAACAATAAAAGAAAACAAAGATCGAAAGCAGAAGTAGCAGAGAAAGCTAAAATTGAGTTGTTGTTTTTTTTACTATTTACAAATCTCAAATTAAATTATTGTTAACATAATTCTAAAAGAAACCCGCAAAGAATGTAATAATCCGAGTATGTAATATAATAGATTTTAAATTTATAAAAGGAATGATATGAAATAAATATTACAATGGTTTTAAACAATTTTCGTTAGCTTTCACTTTTTGTTCCAACACCATAACGTTGTAATAATATTTATATAGTGATTTTCTTAAATATTAATTACAAAGCGGCAGTAATTATTAACTATAACATAAAATTTAGTTGGATATTATGACTATACAATATTTAAGTATTCAAATTTATCAGGATCAATTACTTTTACAACTTATCACTAGGGTTGCCACAAAAAAAACAGTTTGATAACATTCCATGTATTTTTAATATCCCCTCTGTTTTTCCTAATTTTTCTTTTATAAATTCTCTTAAGTTTCTTCAATATATTATTGCAATTATTACGTTACCTAGAATATAAGCAATCAATCAATAGTTCTTCCTTTAATTCTTTTAAGCCTAGATTTCTAATCTGTACCTAGTAAAGCCACGTAATTCATTCAAAGCAGTATAGCTGCAATGAAAATGAGTCGGCTCGACCGGGGAAGGACCACACTCAAATAATAACAGCGTATAATAACAGTGCATCTCTGATGTGTTTCGTATGATAAGTGTAAAAAATCAGACCCTTTTTACTGGTAACGAGCCATTCGATCAAAGTCCTCACTGCTGACAATGCTTAAAACTACTGTCGTTGACCACTCCGAACATAAGAATTTTAAGTTTACCTGGATTAGTTAATAGGAATATTAGTAATGTTAATAGTATAGCCAGTAGTTTCGTATTAAAATATATTATTTAATAAATAATAGCGTTAAAACCATTAACTGATTTTTTATTGATAGACAAGTAGTTTAGTTAAACTGCTTGTACTTTTTGAGGCTCAAGATATTTCGAAACCTTGTATCTATTGTAAATAGTAATGAACCAAAACACATTACTATTACAATTAAATGTCATCGTTAACAAAAACCCTCTGCTTTTGCATTAAAAATTACATTTTTTTAAAACAAAATTTGTCTATGTGACTTAAATATTAAATCTATTTCACTAAATCGATTATTAAAGGTACGAACTAATCTAGTAAGATTACCGTTTGACCGTAATTAGGATAATGGTGAGGTACACTGAATAGACGTATGCCTTGTATGAAGAACAGGGACTGAAAATCTAATTTCTGCAACTATTACCTGAAAGCCGTATCGATTACGAATTATATCGAACAAGAGGATTATGTCGCTTATATTCTGTATTCATCTAAGTTTTAATGTACGGCAGAAGTCAATATAGGATTTTTCGTCATTCCTTAATATTATATTTTCAAAACTCTATAGAAGAATATATAAAATTTTAAAAACTTTTTAAAATTCTGTGTTTATGAATGACCTAAAAGGGAGCCCACTTCATTCTTGGAGATCTTATAATAATTCATGAAATATCCAAATAAAATATTAAGACCAGCATTTTAAAAATAATAAGTTATCCCACACTAGAAATTTTTAAGACGTTTTACATTTATAAATTACACACATACACAAATAATCATACTGGACCAGTATGATTGTTTTTGTATGTATAATTTATGAATGTTAAACGTCTTCACAATAAAAGAAGAATTTCTAGTGTAGGATACCCGTGCACGAAGACAGGGCTCAAAAAAAGGTTAAGAACATTAAATCGTCCCTATTCTACTTGTTTATGCCCAAATTTGGTTATGTTAGGACGTTACCCAATCACTTATACAATAATTTATGATAAGTGAATCCGTGACATTCAATGTCGAATTTTGTTCTACTGTCCTTGCCGTGTCGGATATCACGTGTTCGATTCTGAGATGAGTGTGGAATTAGGCGAATTGAAGTTAGTTAAATGTACAATGAAGCTAAGAGACTGAATCAGTGACAGTGGAGAAAGAAGTGGTCCGGCGCTGAAGCAGTCTGAAGCGATGCAGCAATTTGGAGCAGCCTGGAACTTGGCCGCTGCTGGTCGCCTATGCTTGCCAAGGCCCCACACATTCACACCTCACTGTACACTACTCGCCATCCACTATTACACACATTCACGGCCTGCCCAAGCCTTGGTGCGAAGTTAGCTTCGGATAATGGTAAGTACTATGTGTTTCTAGCTTTCTCCCATATAGTTTATTGTGATAGGAAATTCCACGCGGCCATATTGCGGCCCGACCTACGTCTGTTCGTTGAAACTCCGCTGATGGGCCCCGGAGGATTGAATCTTTGTGGGAGCAGCCGCAGGCCTAACACCACTTGTATCAGGCTCACATTCCTTACCAATTAATCCCTTACCGCTTGGAAAATGCTCCTAATATTTAAATCAAACAAGGTAAGTCCAACTTCCCCTCCAAACGGGTTCCCGCCTTGTCGTGGCGGGGGGGATTAGTAGCCGTGGCTTGGTCACCCACGGTGAATAAAGAGGAACCCCTTGGCCAGTCCGTGGTGTAGAGCCGGTCCGAGATGGCCACTCCGAGTGGGCTTGGCGACCCCACTTTGGATGTGTGTCGGTGGGCTGCGGTGAGTGGGGTGTCCTCTCCCCCTACCGCTGCAGCCGAAGTGGAGTCGCGGAGGAAGAGGAGTGTTGGTATGGCGATGTGCCACTCGCACTATCCTCCGCGACTCTGACGGGGCCACACCGTTGATGCGGTGGTGGTGGGGCCGCGGGGGGAGAGGAGTGTCGGTATTGCGAGGCGCCGCTCTCCCTACTCTCCACGGCCGAAACGTGGTTGGCGACGGAGCCAGAGAGTAGATCCGCCGCTAGGGTCGGGAAAGCAGGTGCTACTAAGCACTCGATTTTCCTGGCCCCATGGCCTCCACGTATGGGCCGTGGAGGGGGCGTGCCTTGTGTTCCTGGTGTGCCTTGTCTGAGAAAAAGAATGTGGAGGAGAGGTCCTCCCCCGAGAAGGAGCTGCCATGAGGCGACCGGCGAAGATGTGGCCGCGGATGTGTGCGAAAGCGTTCCCGTGACCCTGCCAAAGTGTAACTGTGAAAGTGGAACACCATGGGTTTTTTATCGGTGCGAGTCTGACATAATCCGTCCTCGAGATCCCGGCGAGTATGCGTAGGCATTTCCTCATGTAAAAAAAAAAGAAAAAAAAAGGTAAGTCCAAGTTCGACCGAGAGGTCAATCGACGGATTCAAATCGGCTGGGCAGCGTTCGGGAAATCACGACACATCTTATCCATAAAGTACTGTCAAAAGATATCGTTAAATATTTTAAAACTATTGATGTTAGGAAACGGCAGATTTATGGGGGATTACCTTTAAAGTTATTTTATCTATAATAGATATAATAGCACCTTATCTAGCCACTATATTTAATATAAGCGTCGAATCTGGTATGTTTCCTGATTTAATGAAACATAGTAAAGTCATACCTTTATTTAAATCTGGTAGTACATTAGACACCGCCAATTTTCGACCAATTTCTGTACTACCAACATTTATTAAAATTTTTGAAAAAATAATTTTAGATCAGATGTTAACTTTCTTTAATATTAATAAATTACTACATAGAAATCAAATCGGTTTTACAAGGGTTCGCTCGACAACTGACGCTGGAGTTGAGCTTATTAAACATATTTTTGTGCATAGGAGAATTCAGAGGATGCTTTGGGTATATTTTGTGACCTTTCCAAGGCCTTCGACTGCGTTAACCATGAGACATTAATCAGGAAGCTACAGTACTATGGTGTCAAGAACACAGCGCTTAAACTTATTATTTCATATTTAAGTAATAGAAAGCAGAAGGTTATTATCAATGGTAAAAGTTCTTCCGAGTCACCTGTACTAATGGGTGTCCCTCAGGGCTCGATTCTCGGCCCATTCTAGTGTATATTAATGATTTACCTTCTCTTGTTGAGGATAATCATGATATAATATTATTGGCTGATGATACTTCCTTGATTTTTAAACTTAAACGTCAATCATTTAAATGTGACGAAGTGAATAATGCTATATCAAAATTAGTGCATTGGTTTAACGTTAATAATCTACATTTAAACGGAAATAAAACTAAATGTATTAAATTTATAACAACGAATGTTAAAAATCTGAGTACCAATGTGTTTTTAAATGGGGAAGAACTGAACCCTGTTGAATCCACTGTTTTTCTTGGCATCACTCTCGACGCAAAGCTTCAGTGGGGCCCCCATATATCCAAACTAGCAAGCAGACTAAGTTCTGCAGCCTATGCTGTAAAAAAGATAAGAGGTCTCACTAGTGTCGAGACAGCTAGATTAGCTTATTTCAGTTATTTCCATAGCATAATATCTTATGGGATTTTGCAATGGGGAAATGCGGCTGATTCAGAAAATATTTTTGTTTTACACAAGAGGGCCATTAAAGCTATTTACCACCTAAAACCGAGAGACTCTCTTGGAGATAAATTTAAAGAAATAAATATATTAACTTTGGCCTCTCTATATATTTACGAATATTTTATGTATGTTCACAAAAACAAATGTAGTTTTAGTAAAAAAGTGATGTGCATTCTGTAAACACTAGGAACAAACACAAGCTAGAGATGTCAGTTTCTCGACTCCACATAGTCAGTAATTCATTCTTGGGGCAATGTATACGCTATTACAACAAGGTCCCGGAAAGTGAACAGGCTCTCTCTATTAGCAAGTTTAAGGCGAGGTGTATAGATGACTTTTATGAATTTGAAGGGGTGAAGCAGATGAAGTAACGAACGATTAGTCCCGCCCACTGCACCACGTGAATCTCGCCGACGCTCGACTTAAAATGTACAATTGGTACATCGCGCCGCCGTCCGCTTTCGCACCGCGTGTCCGCGATTTCAGGTGGTTCGAATTCCATCAGAAATATATTTTGAATTCGTATTTTTAAAATGTTTCTACGTTTATTCGTATTCGTATCTAAAATATGTACATTGTAGTGTTATACTACTTACGTATCATTTTACATTATTTTAAATTCATTTTTCCATTCTGTTTCGATTTTCTGCATTCACCTCAAAACTGGATATTTTACATCACCTTTATTTCCATAGGATCCTGTAACGATTTTAAACCATAAGAACACAATAACAAATCATTTCTACTTCGTATTTTCACATTATCAGCACTTTTAAATTGGTGTCAATGGAGTCCACCTTTTTTCGATCTTTTAGCTAGTTTTCCGTAATTCTACAATCTCGGGCTTTGTGTGGACAGCTGCGCTACCTTTTTCCCTATATCAATAATATCTCATTTTCCACTTAAATCTTACCGTTTTCTTGTTATAAACCAAAAACAAAAATTTGACATATTTTGTCTTTCTTATTTATATCGTTTCTATGGTAATAATATTCAAATTTGCTACCGATCTGTTATTCCTATTTCGATAATTCCACATAAATCCTCTTTTCTCTTGACCATTTACAAAAAATTTGCGTATAATTTAAATAATTTTTCCGTTCTCTCTAGAAAGGTATAAAAGCCGAACAATCGGTGAAGAAAGGCAGTCTCGCTTCAGTTCGCGAATTGGAAGTATCTCCTAAAGGCCTTATCCCGGGGCCGCACTGCCCCGGGATCCTGCAAGCCTCCATTTACACGTGAAGTCTTCGGCGAAGCCTTCTTCAAACTCGGGTCGCGCCACTCCGGAATCCTACAAGCCTCCATCTACCTCGGAAGTCGCTTCGAGTCTACTACAAGCGCGGGGGCCACACTACTCCGGGCACTACTACTACTTACTCCAGGCGCCGAGTGCACCTACCGCCGGCGCTACCTTTGGGCGCTGCAACTGCTGGCTCTAAGCGTTGCGCGCCCCTTCTCCAGGCGCTACGTGCGCCGGCTCCGGACGCTGCGTGTACTGGCGCCAGGCGCTGCGCGCCGTCGCTGCTAAGAAACCTACTTCTACAAGCGCAAACGGCGTGTGCTGGCTTCAGGCGCTGCGTGCCGTCGCTGCTAAGAAACCTACTTCTACAAACGCAACGTGTGTCGCTTCGACTTTTAGGCCCTACTTCAACGCTATATTCCCCTATTCTCTCACCTTTATTTTTTTATAATCTAATTGTACTCTCACTTCATTCATCATCATCCTCATTTTATTTTTTTTATAAAATTGTAAATACCTTTTAAAAATTTAAATATATTGTTTTCTGGCTCTACTTTTGTTGTTTTGTTGTACTTAGGTTAGGTTCTATTTATTTTTTTTAATTGTCGCTTCACGACAACATATTTTTGTTTAGTTATTCTAAAAATATTATGTACCTAGTCAAGATTCGAAATTGACTCAGGACGTTTTTAAAAAGACTTTATTTTAAACTTATTACTATTAATGTGCGATACATTACTTATATACTACTTAATTAATCCGCGATGGATTCTAACTTAAAACTACATGTCCGATACGTGTGAAAGCCTAGCTATGACTATGCTAGTTCTTATTCTAGATCTTTAAGCTAAATAGTAGTTATCAGTATTCACACGAAAGACCACCCGTCTTCCAGACGCAATTCAGCAATCTACGCCCACGCTTACGCTTGAATTTTGATGGTCTCCGGTGCAGTTCTGGGAATACCAGGATGCATAACTACCTACATATTTTCGTGTTGTTATATTTAAAATATGTACATATTCTATTTTCTTAATTTTAAAATAATCAATAATTGTTATTTTCTAGAAAACGTTATCGAGAACTTTTGTAACAGATTCATTAAATGAATAATACGAGTAAATTAATGCTTAAATAAAATGACTTTGGACCAAAATATTCAATCATAGAAAAGGCCTATTCTCGAAACGGCAAATTGTCAAAATTGTGAATTTATAAAATAATAATTTTATTCCTATAGACATTTTTCTACAGTATTAAGAGTAAAGTAAACTATTATGAACAAATTTTACTATAGCGCCAGCCCTAAAATCGAAAAAAAAAACAGCCGTTTCATAATTTTTTTTCTAGGTGAATAAATTTTTTGCATAAAACAGCAGTTTTTTTTGGATTTGTGGGTTCTTTGAAGAATACATAAAAATTTATTTTATTTTATTATTTTGTATTTACGCATACGGAGGGAAATCTAATTATATAAATTGTGGAAAGAAAAATAATTCAGTCAGCATTTTTCTGTGCACCAAGACATATTTTGTGTCTTTGTTTACAGCTCTCAACTTATTGCAAATATTGCGCAAGACATGGTTTCGGCATTAAACTTTTTGAACGGTATGATTCAATGACTATGCGTAATAATTATTTCTATTGGATCGCGATGACCAACAGCCGTCAGCATTCATGTCTTTTAGAGGTATGCTATCTTTGCTCAATGTTACTTTAGCTATCGCTGTATCACGCTTACACGTAGCTGCTGCCGCCGTCACCGAAGTACACCTTCAGGTCTCTGCATCAAATTCGGAGGTAAGGTCTTATCATAACTAACAAAACGAGCCCAAGCTCGGTACACTTAGTTTTACTCGTCCAGGAGTTCCAGTAGCAATCACTGAAGTACACCATCTGGTCTCTCGATCATGTCCGGAGGTAAAGTCTCCTCATGACTAACAAAACGAGCCTAAGCTCAGCACACCTTCGGCCAGGAGTTCCAGTAGTAGTCACCGAAGTACACCTTCAGGACACTCTATCAAGTCCGGAGGTAAGGTCTCATCATAATTAAAAAAACGAGCACAAACTCGGCACACTTAGTTCTATTCGTCCAGGAGTCCCAGTAGCAGTCACTAAAGTACACCATCTGGTTTCTCCATCAAGCCCGGAGGTAAGGTCTCATCATAACTAGCAAATCGAGCCCAAACCCGGCACATTTAGTTCTACTCTTCGAGGAGTTACAGAGTAGCAGTCACTGAAGTACACTATCAGGTCTCTCTAGCAAGTCCGGAGGTAAGGTCTCATCATAACTAACAAATCGAGACCAAGCTCGGCACACCTAGTTCTACTGGTCAAGGAGTTCCAGTAGCAAGTCACTGAAGTACACCATCAGGTCTCTCCATCAATCCCGGATGTAACGTCTTATCATAACTACCAAATCGAGCCCAAACTCGGCACATCTAGTTCTACTCGTCGAGGAGTTCCAATAGCAGTCACCGGTGTACACCTTCAGGATACTTCATCAAGTCCGGAGGTAAGGTCTCATCATAACTAACAAAACGAGCCTAAACTCGGCACACCTTATTCTACTCGTCCAGGAGTTTCAGCAGCAGTCACCGAAGTACGCTTTCAGGTCACACAGGTAGATATTCGAATTTCGTATCTAAATGTATTTTTGTAGTTATAAGAAAAGAGAATCAATCTTTCAAAGTATCAAAATGTTTTACTTGATTACGATTCCCGCAGCTAATCGTGCGTACACTTGTGTGTGTGACCCGTGTCAATGTAATAGTTCGATTCTGTACCTATCACCTATCAAGTAGTTTGCAAACGCGTCCTTAAGAACAAACAGATACGTAAATGATTTTGAACGGCGAGCGAAACAAATAGGTACAGGTCCGTCTAGCAGCGTGCCTCAACGATCACTGTCGCTCCGCGTAGAAATGAGAAGCAAAAAGACGCCACGATGGCGCGATGCGATGAAAAATAACTCGAACTAATCATCGTTCCAGTTATTTTTCATTAAATATATTAATACTTACAAATATTTTATTTCAATCGATAAATAAAAACAACAGTTCCCCTTATTATTATGTATTACATCACTGTTATTCATTTTATTAAGATTTGCTTATAAATAATACAGTTACAATTGCTAGAAATTAAATTCCAATGTCTATTTTATGATTTTTTTCTATCAAGAAAATTTACCAAAACGTGTTTTGAAAACAATGTTCCATCCATAAATGTGATCAAGATTAACATTTTTTTTGTAGCTCTAAAATTATATATTTTGATAAAAAAAACTGTTTTGTGAAGCCTAGTTTGACTATGTACAGCGCCTTAAATGTTTTGTTAAGTTGAAACTGTATAAAAAGGGTTATTATAGTATAAATGAATACATGATTGATAATAACCCCTGGGAATGAGGTGATCGCTTCCAAGCTGTTTCTAAAATAAATTTTGTACTTGTAGAAAGGGTAACTGAGTATAGTACGGAGACTGATTTTGTAGTTAGGAATAATAATTAATTCGTTTACACGAATTATTTATCCAACGAGTCGTGGATAAAGTAGTAACGGAATACGACAAGCGCACCGTTCCACGTCAGAGCCAAGACTGTCTTAACGGCGGCCGCTCAGTCCGTTTTATACAAGCAGGACGGACGGCAACGCAGATGCGATGCCGCAGGTGTGCAGTACACGTGTAGTTTTCAAGAATTCTGTCTAGCTAGACCGACGCCACCGCATCTACAACGGTGCAGGTGCCGTCACGGCCATACTGACATGCGTACGTCCTCGCACGCGCTCTATCACAATTTTAGTTATCTGTAACAACTGTAATCTGTAAAACATCGTTCGATTATCCTGACAAAACAGCGTCTGGTCCGGTCTATACTGACCCTTCAGACTCTGGTGATAATCAGTTTTGTTCCGGCACTAAGCCCTACAAAACTTTCATCAACTTTATGCTAGATCGGAATGATTAGTCTGTAGCTTTTTCTATTTTCTCTTTTTTTTTTTCAAGTACTGTTTTCGCTAGTCCGGAATAACTATTCCCTATAGCCATATCATTGGACCGGCACAAAGCCCTGCAATGATAGTAAGAACCATTTTTTTTTCTTACGCTTTCTTTTTTATCACTTATCACCACCTGCTAATAGATATTAACTCTTGTTAAATATTACAACGGTCGACCATCCCTGATTTCTTATAAATCATGAACGCGCCGATATGGCTACCTCCAGGCAAACGCACTCCAGCTTTAAGTTCTGCTGCGTCCGTGCCACATTCGCGCCAGCGAGCCATCGCGCCGTACTAGCGCTAGCGAATCGACGTACTGCTTTGCAAAATTAAAAGATTGAGATAAATGTATTGCGAACCATGGAATTCCGAGCTTCCAAAATTCATCACAAATTCTCTTAAGAAACGGCAACTGTATGGACATTTGAAAACATTGCAATAAACGGAAACTATGTGTAGAGACGGATACCATCACATATTTCAAAGGGAAGGAGGCAACTGCGCATAATCTACGAAAGCCGACCAAGCCTCAGACGTTCATTTACAGCACCAAAGGACCATGTGTTCGGCGGTCGCTTGAATTGCCTTGCCATGAGGTGATCGCTTCCAAGCTGTTTCTAAAATAAATTTTGTACTTGTAGAAAGGGTAACTGAGTATAGTACAGAGACTGATTTTGTAGTTAGGAATAATAATTAATTCGTTTACACGAATTATTTATCCAACGGATCGTGGATAAACTAGTAACGGAATACGACAACCGCACCGTTCCACCTCAGAGCTAAGACTGTCTTAACGGCGGCCGCTCAGTCCGTTTTATACAAGCAGGACGGGCGGCAACGCAGGTGCGATGCCGCAGGTGTGCGGTACACGTGTAGTTTACAAGAATTCTGTCTAGCTAGACCGACGCCACCGCATCTACAACGGTGCAGGTGCCGTCATACTTATATAGTTTGTACAACGATTATTGTAAACTTTGCTTTTAAAAAAAAAGTCCCGCTGGGCGTCTTGCTGGTTCTTCACAGGACAGAGGTTTTTTTTCGAACCAGTGGTAAAGTAAAAATGACTTTCAATAAGAATTACACATATGATATATATTGAATAAAAAATTATTCTATTCTATTCTATTCTATTCTACTCCTATTCTATTCTATACCATTCCATTCCGTTCCCTTCCGTTCCATTCCGTTCCATTCCATTCCATTCCGTTCCATTCCGTTCCATTCCGTTCCATTCCATTCCATTCCGTTTCATTCCGTTCCATTCCGTTCCATTCCGTTTCATTCCGTTCCATTCCGTTCTATTCCGTTCTATTCAGTTCTATTCCGTTCTATTCCGTTCTATTCAGTTCTATTCCATTCTATTTCGTTCTATTCTGTTCTATTCAGTTCTATTCAGTTCTATTCTATTCTATTCTATTCTATTCTATTCTATTCTATTCTATTCTATTCTATTCTATTCTATTCTATTCTATTCTATTCTATTCTATTCTATTCTATTCTATTCTATTCTATTCTATTCTATTCTATTCTATTCTATTCTATTCTATTCTATTCTATTCTATTCTATTCTATTCTATTCTATTCTATTCTATTCTATTCTATTCTATTCTATTCTATTCTATTCTATTCTATTCTATTCTATTCTATTCTATTCTATTCTATTCTATTCTATTCTATTCTATTCTTTTCTATTCTATTCTATTCTATTCTATTCTATTCTATTCTATTCTATTCTATTCTATTCTATTCTATTCTATTCTATTCTATTCTATTCTATTCTATTCTATTCTATTCTATTCTATTCTATTCTATTCTATTCTATTCTATTCTATTCTATTCTGTTCTATTCCATTCTATTCCATTCTATTCCATTCCATTCTATTCCATTCCATTCCATCCCATTCTAATCCATTCCATTCCATTCCATTCCAATCCATTCCGTTCCATTCTATTCTATTCTATTCTATTCTATTCTATTCTTCTGGTCAGGTATATCTCCAAACCTGAAAATCAAATTGTACAACCAGCTCTTTGTTGCCAGTGATGACTTATGTATCTGAGACGTGGTCCTTCACTGCTGGCCGTAAAAGGACGCCAAGGTCGCTCAGCGACCTATGAAGAGGGCTATGCTTGGGGTTTCTTTGTGTGATAAACTTAAGAATGAGGATATCTGCAGTAGAACCAGAGTGACCGACATATTTCAACGGATTAGTAAGCTGAAGTGACAATGGGCCGGCCATATAGCTCGAAGAACCGAAAACCGATGGGGAAAAATGGTTCTCGAGTGGCAGCCTCATACCGGTAGGCGAAATGTAGGGCGACCCTCTAATGATGGAATGATGACCTGATAAGATGTGCAGGCAGTCGATGGATATAGCTGGCTCAAAACCGCGCTTTGTGGCATAACTTGGGGGAGACCTATGTTCAGCAGTGGACTTGTGAAAAGCTGTAATGATGAAGATGATGCTGATCTTTTATCTACTTTTGAATCTAAATATGTTGATGGCATCCTTGTTTCTGAAACTTTTCTAAAGCCTGCACTTCCGTCAGTACAGTATTTTCTCCCTGGCTTCCAACTAATACGTACAGGGTTGGCAAAGGTTATGGTGGAATGGCAACCTATTTGAGAGCTGAGGTTTCTTATAAAATAGTTGATCATTCACCCAATATATACACAAATTTTGCTGAACATTTATTTATTGAAACTACTATTAATCATTCTAGGACTTTGCTTAGGGTATGTTAACAGTTAGGCAAAATTGTTGGGTCTTCTTGTTAACCCTGCTAAATCCCAAGTAATTATTATTGGCAGCTCATGTATGCTTATCTTAATAGACCGTTCGAAGATCCTTGCAGTAACGTACGATAATACTCAAATTCCATATACAGAGACTGCTTATAACTTAAGTGTTATCTTTGATAATAATTTTTATTTGGTTGCTCACACTAATATGATCAGCAGAAAAGTGAACCACTCCTTTCACTCTCCAGCGCTTCCAGATGTTTTTACCGTTAAAAACTAAAATAACCTTAGCTCAAGCATTCCTTCCTCTCATTGACTACGCTGATGTCAGTTTTTTGGATGCTTCAGAGAAGCTGTTGAACAAACTGCAACGTCTTCAAAACTTGTTATACACATACGTTTTATTTTCGATCTTCGTAAGTTTGATCATGTTTCAGAGTACAGTGTTCAATTAAAATGGCTTCCATAGACGTCGAGACTTACTTGTGTTATTATTTCTCTAATTTCTACTCTTTAATCCTCTTGGACCTCCATATATCCGCGGGCGTTTTGAATATCTTGTACCTCGCGAAACTCGGTGCCGGACCACTAAACAGCTACTTCTCAAAACTCCTTCTCATTTCACAAGTCCATGTGGTGGATTCTTAACTGCGGGGCGGTCAAGCTATGGAATTCACTCCCACATGACATACGTTCTAGCTCTTTTCTTAATATATTTCTGAATAGAGTAAAGATATATTATCTATCAACTTAGAGCTATAAATATTCATATATTTATATATTAGTATAATATTTAAATTATTAATCAGTATTGTTATTTACGAAATAGCTACTATTCACAGCCTACCAATAGTTATAATTAATATTTAGTGGCGAAGCCCTTATTTTCAATAACAGCACTGCAACAACGTGGCATTGATTCAATCAATTTCATACATTTTTCTGGGGGGATTGAATTCCATGCTTCAACAAATGCTTCATATAGTTCGTTTTGACTGGTGTTATGTTTGTTTGAGGCTTTCTTTTTAACAATATACTAGAGATTTTCTATCGGGTTTAAATCCGGACTATTTGTTGGCTAGTCTAAAACTGATATACGCTTTTCGCTAAGGAAACATTTGACGCTATTGGCTGTGTATTTAGGGTCATTGTCATGCTGAAAGATCCAGATTACAGGCAAATGAACGTCCGAGTAGGGAATCATTGCATGCTCTAAGATATTTTTTATTGCTATTGATTCATTGTACCTTCAATCTTCCGAACGTGTTAAACTCCACATCCGGAAAAATACCCCCAAACTTTAATGATAACGCCACCGTGCTTGACTATACTCCTTGTGTAGTAATAATTAAAATCATCGTTTACAGAACGTCTGACATAGCGCTTTCCATCGGAATTTACCAAATTTATTTTTGTTTCATCTGAAAATAACACTTTTTTTCCATTCTCGGACTGTCCAATTAACATATTTTTTAGCGAATAAGAATCGCTTCTCTCGATGTTGATTGGTATCTTCGGTGTATTAGCCTTGACGAGACGTTTCTCGGGTCATCAGGCAAAAAAACTTCATTTTTAATCTAGTTGGAGCCTTTACTTCAGCCTTTTTTAGCAACACGAACGATTATGGTTTCTCCTCTGGGAGAGGTTTTTCATAGCCGAGCCTTTCTAAGAACATTTTCAACAGTTCCATGTGTTTTATAATGATCAATTGCATTAAAATTCTTCTGTATGCCCACTTATGATATGATATGATGTTGTAAATTAACAATTATTGGCCTAGTTGACGCGTCACACCTTTTATTTTTGCCCATTTTAAACAAAATAAAATTCAGATTAAATTTTGAATTGCCGCCAAAATAATAGAAAAAGCTAAGGAAGAAATGTTATTCTGCAATTTCAAAAAAAGAACGAGCTATGGATGCTTTTTTTAAATGTTTCTAATTAGGCGCCCAAGCGGCCAGTAACAGAAAATAAACTCCTACACGTGTAAGACTCATTTTGTAATTAAAAGTAATGTCCGCGCCAAACGCTGATTTCAAGGGTCGACGCCAGGGGGCGCGCGGAGCGGTGATTTCCTACCGTTTGACGTTCGCGCGAAATCGGATTGGTTGCTTGTGGGGCGGGCCGAAAGTGATTGAATGCAGTGCAGTCACTAGCACGGCGTTTTCTCCCCCGGTATAACCTCTATATCGTGTCGGGTTTTGCTAGCAAGTTTTTATGCACCGACGAGGATTTTGTTGAGTTTAGAAAAATAGATTGACGGTGAGGATCAGTTAATTTTTTAGGAAGTTAACATTGATTGCGATCAACGTCTGAATTTGTGTGTTGTGCGCGCCTAATTTACTATTGAATATTTGGTTTTCATGTAGACCGCCGCGAATTTGGTTATTCTAATTTGATTGCGTATATAAGTGCATTTGAAAATATAAATTTGCTCGTGTGACATTTGATATAGTTCGGAGATATTTTCCGTTGTCGGTTAAACGCTGAACTTTGTGACTCTTGAGAAGGTCGTGTTCGGTTCTAGAAATAATTTGTTGCTGAGTGAAAACAGAAGTGAACTTTGTTCAACCGTACCATTGGTCGAGCCGCGTGTTATTTTTTTTTGATTACGGGATTTAGTAAAGTTTGAAGTTAATTAAATGTACAATAAAGTTGATGGATTAAAATAGTGTACAATAAAGTTGATAAACTGAAATAGTGAAATGAAAACAGAAGTTGTTAATTGGTGTTTTTTTTTTGAGAGATCTCACCTTTGGAGTAGAGGCAGCGCCGGTAGATCTGCGGTCAGACCTCAACGGTCCAGTCAAGTCAAACTTTATACACACCACTAAACACCACTTTACATGCACCTACACCTACCTACGGTCTGACTTTTATTTGAGTAGCTATATTATTGCATGATTATTAATTATTGAGTGTGTATATTTTTACGAACATTTTTACGTTGAAGTTATACTATCTTTATTCATAAGAAGTGTTTCTAAATATATGACCACCACTATACATATAAATATCTAATTTCTTTGAAGTAGTGTTATGAAAATTATTAAGGACGCACGCTGCTACCTACTTGCTTTACACATAACTATTTCTCTCTCGCAAAAGGTTTGCTGAAAGAGAACTTTTATTAGGGTTAAGCTAGCCTTTGTACAACTTATTTGAATATTTAATAACTATTATCGACTTACAGTGTGTACAATACTCGTAAAGTATAAATAAAAAAATTAAAATTACCAAATCGGTCTCAGTTAGTCGTCAAATCAGTCAGTCAACATTATTTATATCTTTCATAAGCAAAAAGAAATTGTCTTAATAAATTTCACGAATGGTATTGCGTTTTCAAATCACATTTTACGTGAATGCGTTTTCGACGTGCTTTCAATAAAATAAATGAGGTCATATTTTACATCTGGGATATAGGGACATTACAGTAAAAGAACAATATTTTGCACACTATTTTTATATCGATTATTTCAATTTTTTAGGCATGTACCCCATATCATCGCATACATGGTTCGAAGAACCAACAACTGATTGGGAAGAATAGTTCTCGTGTGGCAGCCTCGTACTGATAAGCGAAGTATAGGGCGGCTCCCTGCTGGATGTAGTAAAGTCCTGGTAAGATAAGAAGGAAGTCGATGGATCCAGGTAGCTCAATACCGTGCTTTGTGGCATTCCTTGGGTGAGCCCTAGGTTCAGCAGTGAAATTGTGAAGGGCTATAATGATTTTATTATTTTTATTTTTACGATATCATCATCACGTGGGTATAGAATAATAAAAGTCAAACTTATATAAAAACTGCGGTTGCTAGCTTCTTTTTATGGAGCAATGCATGGGAATGAGTTATGTTCAGCAATAGACTATTGATAGGCTGTATAAATTAATGAAATATTTAATATTGCTAAATAGTAAATTTTTCTATTTACCAGCTTATAAATGTCTCTTGGATATAAGCCTTTCCAACTGGAGAAAAGAGTTACTGTAACTGCCAAGACTGGCATGTTGATTGGCAATTTCAGAAACAGAATCAGAAACTTTTTCATTCAATATAGATTATAAATAATACTTATTGAAAGTCACTCCTTTGTTTATTTACCACTGGTTCGAAAAAAAACTCTGTATTGGGAAGAACCAGCAAGAAACCCAGCGAGACTTTTTTTTAAATAACAGCTTACAATCAATCGTGACGAACCCAATTATCAGCACTTTAACAATTATTTTAACTTCAATTCAAAATATTTCATTGAATACAAAGCTATAAACCTTATTGTTGTATTAATAAGATATTAAATATAATAATAAACGTTGTTGAAAAGAGACTTTCATATTAATTATAGCCATTCGGCTATAAAATTATACATTTTGAAAAATGAACCTACTCCCATTTATGAGCACTATCATCACCAATTAGTGACACTTACCAGCCCAATTATCAGCATTAATTATAAAAGCGATTGAAAATAAAAGATTCTGTAAGAAAGAGATTTAACTATTTTTATTATTAGGTGTTTTACATATCGTAATAATTTTAAGATGTTTGTAAACATTGTCGTTGTAGCATCTACTTAATATCTCTTTGGCACTCGGGCATTTAGGTACTTAAATTAAAAAAATAAAGATTAACTTAATGAATACAGAGATCAATATTGCGAGTCTTTTTAGAAACTTAAAATGTAGTTGATGGCGAATCAATATGAACTTCAATTATCTATTTATATCCTTATCAAGGTACTTAAGCTTAGTATTTAATTACAAATAAAGACATTATAAAATGCACCCTCAATTATCCATTGTAATTTTGGTCTTTATTCAATATGTCTTCCAGTTCCTTGGTTGTTTCAACTTTTTTTTTGTATTTTTAGTGTTTGTCAAATACTTCATCGTCTTTATTATTATTTTTTGTGTCATTTTAGCAGAATTTGTTTTTTGAAAATTGACTTTAATGCATGAAAGAACTTTGATTCTCTTTTCTTCTGGTATTGTAGATTTATTTTTAATTTTCCTTTTCTTTGATTGAATTTGTAATTCTTCTTTTTTAGTACTTGTCTTTTTATACATGCTCACTTTGGTTTCTTCTACTGAGAATCTCTCGTTATTACTTTAAGTCGGAGTTTTCTCATAATGCGATTTGTTTTCATTATTTTCAGACATGCGTGTTGTAACTAGTTCGTTATGAAATTCAACTAGGTGGGACATTATATAAGCAGGTTCTTGGACTTTAGAATCATGTCGACAGGATCGATGCAAAGTGGAATACTAATTTCGTCATTTGTTTGTACCGATGTCATGTTTTTATTTTTTAAAGTCACTGCCTTTGAATTAATTTTGCTTTTCCGTTTGTTACTAATGTTTTCATTATTTACTTTTGATATATATATTTTTTGTTCTTTTTTCTGCAGTCTTACTTTTTTACATGTATCTATTTGTTCTTGTCTTGTAGTCGTGATGTTTCGCTTGTTCCTTTTTCCGCCATTCGTCTGAGATTAGTACAAAAGAAACTCTTTCGACTGTTTGCACGCCTTTTTTTGAGGGGTTTCCTGTTTTACCCAAAATAATTGTGTACTGCTCATTTGGATATTTTTACTCCCCTCTTGATAATGTTTTGTTTCTGGTTTAATACAAAACATATTATAATCTATAGAGTTTTGGACTTAATTTTCAGGATTATCAAAAGTCGTTGAATTCATCATCGTTTGGTGTTTAATCATCCAGGAATAATATTGGTAAGCTGTTCGGTGAAACCGAACACCTTTGTCAGCAATTGGCGCCATGCCGCCAATTTGTTTAGTGCAATTTCGTTACGTAACAGTGGCGGGTGCATTCATAACAATTTATTAACATTTTTGTAACTGTTTTAAATAAAGTGATTTTTTACTATTTCGAACGTTATCAATTCAACATTCTTAACAAACAACCAGACACACCCCCGACATCTGGTCCTTCGAGCGGTGGTTTTAGTGAGTTTCAAGTGTAAGCAATCGGTCCTCTGGCCTCCCACAAGCGGGTCTCACCAGCGGATTGAGAAGGTGCGTTATTCACATGAGGGCTTACTAAAAATCTAACGAAACATTAACAGGGGTATAGTGTCTGCGTAACATAAACAATAACATTACGAACAACAACAATAAACAATGGAAGATCTTCTACGAAAACAGTCAGAATTAACAGCAGACATCCAGAAGGAGTTGGATAGCTTCAAGAAAGATAACACTGAACGGAGGTATGCCACAGCGAAAAGAAGACTGGAGCGCCTAAACGTATTCATTGAAGATTTTCAAGCTAACCACGAAATCTTGGTCCAGTGCGAAGATCAAACCAGTGATTACTTTCTCAACAAACATTACGAATCGGTAAGAAAACTGTATTCTAGTGCTGTAACAACAATTGAGAAGTATGTGCAGAAAGAATATTTTGAGCAAGAAGTATTTCATGATATGCCTAAAACGCCCAGCAAACAAAAACCAACCGTAAGTACGGTACCACTAACATCTGTATCTGTATGCAATAACATGGAGGAAAAACTAAGAAGACAAGGAGCTAATTACAAAGCATTGCAAAGAACTATAGATACTATAAACATCGAAACAATAACAGAGAAGTGGGAGTTGGAGGATACTCTTAGAACATTAGAAGCGCGTTGGTTGAAAGTGGATTCCCTCCATTGGGAGATTGAGAGCGAACTTAACGGTTTAGAAGATAGGGAACTGGAAGACCTATTCAACAAACATGAAGGGGAATATAACAAACTAAAAAAGGCCATTAACTCGAAAATTTGGTCGGAGATGCACCGGGAGAAAACAACCCCTAAAATAGAAATACCCACCTTCCACGGAAATTACAACCAGTGGGTGCCGTTCAAGGATCTCTTTACAGAAACTGTGCATAATAACACGGCGCTCTCAAAGGCACAAAAAATGCAGTTCCTCAAAAGTAAAATCCGTGGGGAAGCTGAACGCCTAATTCAACATCTGCATATCAGCTCAGATAACTATAGCGTTTGTTGGGATATTCTCAATCAGCGTTATAACAATAAGAAGTTAATATTTTCCTCTCACATTAATAATCTGTTGGACTTGCCTAATATGAAAACACAATCATTTGTCTGTATAAAACGCATGCATGACGTCACGCTAGAAAGTCTGAACTCTATTAAAAATTTAGGCGTGGATATCAGCACATGGGATCCGCTCATCGTGCATATTCTGGATCTGAAACTCGATTCTCACAGTCACTCTGAATATATTGACTCACTAAGGGACCGCAGAGAACTTCCTACATTGAAGGATTTTCTTAATTTTTTGGAGGGAAAATTCACAGCTATGGAGTCATCCCGGAGGAACATACATCAGAAAACTAACTCAAACAATCAAAATTCTCAACAAATGCAGCCATCAACTTCTTACGGAAGATTTTATAAATCAAACAATTACAGTAACATGACAAAGGAGGTCAAGCAAATTGCAAGGTCAGCATTCAACGTGACTGCAATAAAATGCCCGCTTTGTCACAATGAACACGGTTTATACAATTGTAAACGTTTTCTGGAATTAACAAATGACCAAAAACTGAAAACCGTGAAAGAGCTGAAAGTATGCATTAATTGTCTATTTAACCACAATGGCAACGAATGCATATCCACAAAAACATGCCGAAAATGTACGAAAAAACACAACACTATAATGCACGATGCTTGTGCCAAGCGAGTTACATCCGCGGCCAGTGTCACAGCAGCCCAACCAAACAATGACGACAGCAACACGTCGCTACACTCGCACGTGTCTCAAAACATAGAACAAAATAAGTCATCTGAAGTCCTGTTAGCTACAGCTATAGTGAATGTCACGGCCGCCGACGGCACCTCGATGAAAATGAGAGCACTGGTAGACCAAGGGTCTCAGATATCCCTTATCACCGAAAGTGCAGCTCAACGACTGAAAATCAAGAGAAACAATTGCAAGGGGTCTATTTTTGGAGTTGGCGAAAGAGAAAGTAACGGAAAGGGCATGATAAACATAAAATGTCAGTCGATTTATAATGATTTTAACTTTCAAACTGACGTCATTATTATGAAGAATTTAGTCGGAAAACTACCTAACAAAACATTTATGAAACCTAACTGGACATGCATCGAGAATATATCACTGGCAGACCCTGAGTTTTATATAAGTCGCCCAATAGATATATTGTTTGGCGCTGATATTTATTCAACCATTTTACTTAACGGAATGATTAAGGGGGAGAACTCAACACAGCCTATCGTGCAGCAAACTCACTTAGGCTGGCTCTTATGTGGAAGTGTGAACACATATAAATGCAACGTTTTGCTACATAACTTAGATGAGATTAAGAGGTTTTGGGAAGTCGAAGAAATAAGTGGACCATCTAATTTATCCCTTGAAGATCAAAGCTGCGTCGATTTCTACAATTCAACAACAAACAGGAAAGAAGATGGCCGTTATGAAGTTAGACTACCGCTAAAAGAAGACATTGAAAATAAACTGGGATCATCAAAATTATCAGCCTTGGCTCAATTTAGAAATTTGGAGAAGAAATTTCATAAGGATGCAAAATTAGCAAACGATTATCGAGCGTTCATGAGTGAGTACTTGGCCTTAAAACATATGAAGCCGGCGAACAGTAATGAGACACCGGAATACTATTTACCGCACCACGGTGTAGAAAAGGCCGATTCATTAACAACCCAATATAGGGTTGTCTATAACGCCTCACACAAAACATCATCGGGGTACAGTCTAAATGACTTGATGCATACTGGCCCGAATTTACAAGTTGACCTTCAGATGCTTCTTCTTAAATGGAGGCAATATCAATACGTTTTTACAGCCGATATTGAAAAAATGTTTAGGATGATTTTAATAAATGAGGATGACCAGAAATATCAGAAAATTTTTTGGAGACAAAGACCTGAAGAGCCTATACAAACATTTTTCTTAACAACAGTCACTTACGGGACACGAGCGGCACCTTTTCTAGCCATGATGACCTTGAGAAGGCTAGCAGCTGACGAACGAGCAAGTTTTCCAGAAGCGGCAAAAATTGTCGAATCAGCATTTTTTATGGACGATCTTTTATATGGAACATCGTTCATAGAAGAAGGAATGAAACTTATATCTGATTTAAAATTACTGATGAAGTCAGGAGGTTTCAATTTGCGAAAATGGTCGTCAAACGAACCACAGCTTTTAGAAAACATAAAACAACCAGGAACCATAACAGAGACAGAACAGAGAGAGGTGTATAATTTTAAAACCGAAAACATTTCAAAACCATTAGGATTATGCTGGGATTCGAAGGACGATACATTTTTATTTCAACATAAAATACCAAAGGAAACATTACCCTTAACAAAAAGAAGATTGCTGTCTGAAGTTTCGAGACTCTTTGACCCTCTAGGATTTTTGGCGCCACTTTCGACAAAACTGAAACTGCTTTTTCAAAAACTGTGGCAAGAAGATTTGAAATGGGACGATAAGGTTTCACCTGAAATAGAGAAGGAATGGGCTATGATAAAGACAGAAATCAAGATCATTAATCAATACAAGATCCCAAGGTGGATCCTGTGTCACAAAGATGACGTCATACAGTTGCATGGCTTCTGTGACGCCTCACTGGAAGCGTATGCTTGCGTCATTTATGCGAGGATTGAGGGGAAGCAGGCGACGCTAGTAGCTGCAAAAACCAAATTAGCTCCATTGAAAAAACCGATAACAGTTCCTAGACTAGAACTTTGTGGGGCTAATTTACTATCAAAACTAATGAAAAAAGTAACAGAAGCTTTTAGTCAACATGAACTGGATATTTATGACTGGACGGACTCGACGGCGGTGCTCGGCTGGCTGCAAGGTGATCCGACCCGATGGAAACCCTTTGTTGCAAACAGGGTGCAAAAAACAACTGACGTCATGCCAAGCGCGTGTTGGCGTTATGTAAAATCAAACGAAAACCCCGCAGACGCGGCGAGCAGAGGGTTATATGCATTACAACTTAAGGAACATAAACTGTGGTGGCAGGGGCCATCCTGGCTCTCAACATTCAACAAAGAACAGTTACAAACAGAAACATATACAACAAATCATGATTTAAGATCAAAACACGTACATGTCACCCAGAATCAAGAAGATCATACGATTAATAATTTGTTACAAAACTATAGTTCATTCAACAAAATAATACGAATTGTCGCTTGGTTATTGAGGACACTTGCACCGAAGCCGCGCGTGCAAAGGCCGAGCTATATCACGTTACATGAACTTGCTGCCGCAAAAATGCTGATCGTGAAGTATGTGCAACACAATGAATTTAAAACGGATATTGAACATTTACGTAAATCGGGCACAGTAACAACAAAAAGTAAATTATTAAATTTGAATCCATTTATTGACGAAGCCGGATTGTTGAGAGTTGGTGGTCGCTTAAAAAGATTGCAATTAAATATGGAAACAAAACATCCCAAAATCATTCCTCGAAACAGTCGCCTAGCAGAGCTGCTAATCCATGAAGCCCATAAACTTACCTTTCATGGAGGTCCCAAATTGGTGTCTGCTAATCTCAGACAACAATACTGGATCGTTGGAGGACTAAGCGCAGTGAAAAAACAGTTGAGAAACTGTGTGATGTGTCGCAAGAACAAGCCAGAACTATCCCATCAATTGATGGGTGATTTGCCACCTGCACGAACGGAGCTTGCGCCCCCATTCTTCCATACGGGGGTAGATTACACCGGTTTCGTAGAAGTTAAGGCCAACAAAACAAGAAGTGCAAGATCATCGAAGGGCTACATAGCAGTTTTCATCTGTATGGTGACAAAGGCGGTGCACTTGGAGTTAGTATCCGACCTGTCCAGCACCGTTTTCCTTGCTGCCCTGCGAAGAATGTCAGCACGTCGCGGAGCTCCGTGTCACCTATATAGTGACTGTGGAACGAACTTTGTCGGTGCCAACCGCGTTATACAGGAGGAGTACGAACAGCTACGACAGACATTTGATGACAATTTCTTGAGTGTGCTGGCTAATATGAACATTGAGTGGCATTTTAATGCCCCTTCATGGCCGAGCGCTGGGGGGCTCTGGGAAAGAGCTGTTCAGAGCCTCAAATTCCACCTAAGGCGAGTCGTGGGCGAACAGCGGCTTACGTTTGAAGAATACTCTACCATCCTAGCACAGCTGGAGGCGTGCTTAAACTCCCGGCCCCTGTGCGCACTCACGGAGAATATTGAAGACTTAGAATATTTATCGCCGGCGCACTTCCTTACTGGACGAGCAGGATTAACGATCATCCAAACTACCGAAGACGCTAGAACCAGATGGCATTTAACAACTGAAATATTCCAACAAATATGGAAGAAGTGGAGGTCAGAGTACTTATTAGAATTAACTGTAAGAACCAAATGGTTTCGACCACAACGGAACATAGGAATTGGGGATCTGGTGACAATCCATGATGACAACCTGCCTGCTGGGAAGTGGCCTATGGCAAGAGTGGTCGAGTTACATCCCGGCAGCGACGGCCACGTTCGAGTTGTAACTCTTAAAACAGAAAAGGGGTATTTAAAACGGCCTATTGTAAAACTAAGCATTTTACCAATTCAAAAAGCAAGCAGTGACAGCGATAGCAGCGAACAGTTGCAAGAAAATAAAACAACAAACAAGAGGTCAATAGGTCATTCGAGTTTACACTCCATCGTTATGACTTTACTATTCTTTACAACATTGGTATCTACGGTGAATGGAACAAGCAATATAACTCATCTGAATGAAAAACAAACATTGTACTTTAACCCGTTGGCAAAACTACAGCTTCTGAGAGATCAATGGACCCTAGTAACCTACTATGAGATGAAACCCTTTTGGGATGGGACAGAAGCATTCAAGAAATTATTAGACTACCTAGAAAAATCATGCATAATTATGGATACAAACAACAAATGTAACCTGATTGTTCCACAGCTACGTCACGAGTATACGGAGTTACAATACTATAATCAGCTGTTGCTGACCCAACATTTTACCGAGCGCTCCAGACGGCGACGACGCGGCCTTATCAATGGGGTCGGTTACCTGGCTAATACATTGTTCGGAGTATTGGATGAGCGATTCGCCGAACAATATACACGTGACATTAACTTTATCAAACAAGACCAAGCCCATCTTAAAAGGTTGTGGATCAATCAGACATCTGTGGTAGAATCCGAATACAACTATCTGAAACGGTTGGAGGGAATTATGGATAAACAACACAAAGCTATAAATAGACAACTAAACAATCTTGGTGAGGCTATAAAGACACTACAACGAGAAGTAATCGAAGTCGATAAGGAAGAAGATTTCACTATGTCGGCAATTATGGCTACCAATATGATCCATAAATTGAAAGAAATCCAGGCAATGATGGTTGAAACGATTACAAATATTTACCAAGGCCAATTCAATTTACATTTGTTAACGCCACAACAATTACAAGAACAACTAAATATTATTGCCGGATTATTAACCAAAGACTTAACACTGCCAGTTGAAAATATACATACAGATTATCACAAGTTATATAGACTCATGAAGATCAGAGCCAGGATAACAAAGGATTATTTTATATTTGAAATTAAGATTCCGTTAATAAGCCGTGAATCATTTAATCTGTATAATGTGATCTCCATCCCGAAGAAAATCGGCAACTACGTCTTAAAAATATCACCAGTAGCTGAGATCATCGCAATCAATCTCCAAAAGGATAGCTACTTACCTATAACTCAAGAGAACTTGAAGGAATGTGTCTCATGGGATGCCAAAACATTTATGTGCAAACTACAAACTCCAGTATTTAAGATGAAATCTGATAAAGATTTGTGCATCTTAGACAGTACTAATAATGAATGTAAAACAAGCAAAACCGCGTGTGAGAACAAGTGGACTGGATTAACTACAATGAACACTTACCTTTATTTTTGTTGCGAACAATGTCAGCTGAGAATAATATGCGGAGATCGTGTTTCCGCACACCACCTGATCGGTAGCAACGTCATATATCAAGACGACGAGTGCGTCATCAAAACAAACGACTTTACGATTTATGGACATAGAAATTTTGGAAGCAAAATGAACCTTAATTACGACATACAAATGCCAAATATAGCACCGATGAATCATATAATAAATATATCGTTAGACCACTATTTAGATGACAATGATACTGTAGCCGAACTCACATTATTTAAGAAGGACATAGAAGATAAAATTAAATCATTAAAACAAAGTAATGTGAATGAGGGACAAAGTGTATCATTTCATGATATACACCACTACGCTTTAATTTACTGCATCGTCGGTGTTATACTTCTGGTGGGAGTGATAGCAGCATGGCGTAAGGTGCGACGGAGTTGGAACAACCCTAATGTAGACCCGAAAACGGAAGAGCAGCGCTGCTCTCGCCCGTATCCTGCGCCGCGAACCAGCATCTCCACATCACAACAGGATATTCAGATGGTGGACATGAACATTTCAGGAAAACAAGATGTGAAATCGCGCGTTGCGTTCCCTAAATTAGTGCTCACTGATGAATCTTTATAATATGTGTTTCTTAATTTTTAATTTTACTGTTTATGTTATCTTCATACCCCGGGAATATGTTCGGTGAAACCGAACACCTTTGTCAGCAATTGGCGCCATGCCGCCAATTTGTTTAGTGCAATTTCGTTACGCAACAGTGGCGGGTGCATTCATAACAATTTATTAACATTTTTGTAACTGTTTTAAATAAAGTGATTTTTTACTATTTCGAACGTTATCAATTCAACATTCTTAACAAACAACCAGACACACCCCCGACATAAGCTATTGATGTTAACATACTCAGATGGAATATTGTCTTTTAAAGCCTATCGAACTGTTGAAATCTCATTTTCATTCAGGTTATATTTGAAAAAGTTGCAGATTTGTTTTCAGATTTTGTCACTATCTGAAAGACTGTTTAGGGACATATTTTATAATGTTATTATTTTTTGTTCTGCTATCAATTCATGTTATCAATAATTCCCCGTGTAGTGGCGGGTAAGAATACTCACTACCCCATATCTTCCCGTGGGTATCGTAAAACGCGACAGAGGGAAACTGAGGCAGAGAATGGGTAGCAGCATCTTTCTGATAACAGCAAAACAACAATAAAAAAACTGCAATTGCCAACCCGCTCGCCAAGCGTGGCAACTATGGTAATATGCCCCCAATGAAAGTAACGAAGAGACGGCCCGCAGTTCCCGGCGGCCCAGCTATACCTGGATACGGTGGCGACCATGGTAACGGCGGGGCAAGGGTTGCTAAGAATCTCCGGTGGAGTTTCGGTTGCCACCTACGACGACTCGACCTGGCAACTTATAACGCACGCACCCTGAGGACTGACGAGAAGATCCTGGAGCTGGAGGAAGAGATAGACAAGTTGCGCTGGAATGTCATAGGATTATCCGAAGTCCGAAAAGAGGGGGAGGACACGGTAATCGTCGAATCCGGCAATTTGTTCTATCACCGGGAGGGCGACCATCTGTCCCAAGGAGGTGTCGCATTTATCGTCCACAAGTCTCTCGTTAACAACGTTGTAAAGATTAGGAGTGTGTCGACGAGGGTTGCGTACCTCTATTATACTCAGAATCACCAAACGGTATTCGCTGAAGGTCATACAGGTTTACGCACCAACCTCGGCACACCCCGATGAGGAGTTGGAGGAAATGTATAAGGATATCTCTAGAACCATGCATTCCTCCAAAATCCACTATACGGTGTTAATGGGAGACTTCAACGCAAAAAAAGGCACAAGAGAGAACGGTGAGCTGAAAGTAGGGAATTTCGGAATGGGGCAACGGAATCCAAGGGGACAGCAGCTGGATGACTTCATGGAGAAAGAGGGTCTCTTTATGATGAACTCTTTCTTCCAGAAGCAGCCCCACAGGAAGTGGACCTGGTCGAGCCCCGACGGTTCCACGAAAAATGAGATTGACGTTATTATGACGACCAGACGACAACTGTTCAGTAATATCTCAGTGATCGCGAGGGTGAAAACCGGCAGCGATCACCGAATGGTGAGAAGCACACTGAACCTAAACGTTAAGTTGGAGAGGTCACAACTAATGAAGTCAACGCTTCGTGCTCTAATCCAAAGTCCCGAAACCTTTCAGCTCGAGCTACAAAACCGTTTTCAGTGCCTAGAAGATTGAAATGCAGTGAACGATTCATATCGTTCACTGCATTTCAAACTGGATAAAGAAAAACGAGAACAACTAAAATATATTGGCGACCTCGAAAATAAGATATAATCCATGGCAAGAACTCAAAAATGTTCCACTATAGAAATTCGGAATATACCAAAACTTCAAAAGACGGAAACAGCGGACGATTTAATTAACATTTAACAACATTATTCATATAACAAGCTCGTGGAGACTGTCCATGCGGTCGGAGCTAAGTTTTGCAAGACCCGCAGCAGAAGAACACAAAAACTCCCCGATCACACTCTTAATCTCATGGCTGTTAGAAATGAAGCTGCAGTCTTCAGTAGATTTGACAGCGTACAGGCAATTGAACAGACAGATCTCCAAATGCATGCAGCGGGACTTACACAACTTTAATACTGCTCGTATTGAAGAAGCGATCGAGCGGAATCAGGGCTCCAAAGTCTTTGCTAGAGTTCTGTTTGCCAGAAAGAGCCAACTGTCGAAGCTGAAGACTGAGTGTGGCAGCGTCGTTTCCGGGACACCTGAGATTTTGAGTGAGATTGAGAGGTTCTATGGGCAGCTGTACACATCATCGTTGGAGCCACAAGTAAGTGTGAGTAACAATCCAAGAGCGAGTCTTATTCGACACTATTCCGATGATATTCCGGACGTCAGTCTGAGCGAGATTAGAATGGCTCTCCAGCACCTTAAAAACGGCAAGGTCCCAGGCGAGTATGGAATTACAGCGGAGCTTCTGAAAGTGGGTGGAAAACCGGTACTTAAAGTACTACAGGAGCGCTTTAATTCCGTACTCCATGGTGGCACTACACCGGAGGCGTGGAGCAGAAGTGCGGTAGTCTTATTCTTCAAGAAAGGTGACAACGCTCTCTTGAAGTACTACAGACCGATTTCCCTTGTGATCCGCATCTACGTTCTGTTTTCGAGGTCATTACGAATCGTCTCGCGCTGAGACTTGACGACTTCCGGCCTCCCGAACAAGCCGGTTTCCGAAAAGGCTTCAGCATCATAGACCACATAGATACCCTTCGGCAAATTGTACAGAAGTCCGAGGAGTACAATTTTCCACTATGTCTGGCGTATGTGGACTATGAGAAAGCCTTTGATTTCGTCGAAATTTGGACGGTGCTGCAGTCCCTTCAGCGGTGCCAAGTTGACTGTCGGTATATCGAAGTGCTGAAGTGCTTGTACAGTAGGGCTACGATGGCTATCTGAGCACAGAACCAGAGTACAAAACCTATCCAATTGCAGAGTGGTGTAAGACAGGGTGACGTCATATCCCCGATACTCTTCACCGCTGCATTAGAAGATGTTTTAAAGCTTCTGGACTGGAAAGGATACGGTATTAACATCAATGGAGAGTCCATCACTCACCTTCGATTTGCCGACGATATAGTCCTTATGACAGAATCTCTGGAGGACCTAAGCACTATACTCAATAACCTCAATAGTGTTTCCCCACGGATAGGTCTTAAGATGAACATGGACAAAACAAAGATCATGTTTAATGTCCATGTCACACCTATGCCGGTAGCTGTTGGGAGCACTAAGCTCGAAGTTGTTGACAAGTATGTTTACTTGGGACTAATAGTCCGACTAGGTAAGTCCGACTTCGACCGAGAGGTCAATCGACGGATTCAACTCGGCTGGGCAGCGTTCGGGAAACTACGACACATCTTCTCGTCAGACATACCTCAAAACCTTAAAACGAAATTGTACAACCAGTGCGTGTTGCCAGTGATGACTTACGGAACTGAGACGTGGTCCTTCACTGCTGCCCGTATGATGAAGCTCAAGGTCGCTCAGCGAGCTATGGAGAGGGCTATGCTTGGAGTTTCTCTGCGTGATAAACTTAGAAATGAGGATATCCGCTGTAAAACCAGAGTGACCGACATAGCCCGACGGATAAGTAAGATGAAGTGGCAATTTGCCGGCTATATAGCTCGAAGAACCGACAAACGTTGGGGAAAAAAGGTTCTCGAGTGACGGCCTCGTACCGACGGACGAAGTGTAGGGCGTCCCCCCACTAGATGGAGTGACGACCTGGTAAGATATGCAGGAAGTCGGTGGATGCAAGTGGCTCAGGACCGTGGTTTGTGGCATTCCTTGGGGTATGCCTATGTTCAGCAGTGGACTTGTGAAGGGCTGTAATGATGAATGATGATGATGAATCAATTCATGGAAAATATTTTAGTCATGACATTCCCAGAGTCATTTAATTGTGAATGCGACGCTATATTTGTGTTTATTTTATCTTGTAAACCTTTTCCCAAGCATTTTTTATAATTGACAGCATCAGCATTCCAAGGACATACCCTGTTGTTCTAAAGCTGTTTATTACAGTAGATGGCTTTATTCTATTTTCTAATGCGTTTTTTAGTACCGGCACAAAATTGTTTTTTGTAAGTGTCTCTAACTGGTAATCTCTTCTCCATTGCAACACACTAGCTTTCCATGCCACCTTCAGGGGTCTAAAAGCTGCGACATCTGCTGGTTGCAACAATCTTGTGGCATTTGAGTACAGCGCTATAAGCACTATACTGAGACTTTTGCATAGCTCACTAATGTCTAGTCTAAGATGAGTTTTGTGTCCACAAACAAAATAACAGGGAATTTTCTTCGTTTTTGCAGAAGATAAGAATGGAAAACATTTTTTATGTAGTCATGAAAAAGTTCAGATTTCATCCAACCTGAAACGCTTAAACCTATACCCCATTCACGAGGAACTGTCAATGTTATGTCTTTTGGAAGTCTCTTGTTTTGAAAGATCACGAGAGGAGGTGTGATGTCTCCATTAGCTCCAAAGGTAAATAAAACTGTCAAAGCTGATTTTGTAGCCGCATGATACACTTCATAGACGTCATTTTCGCACCTTAAAGCAACTTTGCCACTTTTTGGCCATAGCTGGAAATTTGATTCATCACCGTTGAAAACTCGACTTGTTAAACCGTTTTCGTTTAAGTATCTTTCTATTCTTGAAAACCAGCCTTTGATATCTTGTTTTGAAATAGGGGCACTAGCAGATCTTACGGTTTCAGGTGTTTTTTCACTCAGTTTTAGATGTAGACGCATAAATAGCTCATACCACTTTTTACCTTGTATGCCATTTTGAAAGGGATTTTTACGACCCGACGTTTTTATGAAATTTGCTACGCTTAGTTGTAAGTCTATCGTCCTTTTTGGGAAGCCTTTTCGGCTGCATTCTTCTATCCACTTTACTAGGGCGTCTTCTTTATCTTGAGATAATACAGGATTGGGACCTGGAAGGTCTTTGCAAGTTCCCTTTCGAAGCCGAGATTGTATGGTTCCCCACGGTACGTTGAATGTTCTAGAAGCTTGTTTTTTGGACATTCCCGTAGTAACTGCTTCCAAAGCATTTTTTTTAAATTTTCTGAGCTATATTGCTTTCTTTATTCTTTTAGAGGTTTCTTATTTTTTCTATCAGTACTGATATTCTTCGGTTTCATATTGAGGCCTAAAAATAAAGGAAAATAACTTAGCAAAACCAATTATCGGCATACCTTTGAACCAATCATCAACACCATGCTGATAAATGGTAAATGCATTTTCAGCACTGGGCTGAGATTTGGAAAATGATGTTTTAGTCACTATTCACACTGAAATCAGCCTTTATTTATTAATATACATAAAGTATAATCAAGAAAAACATTTATTAAGATTACAGTAATTTTAACCTATTATCAGCACTAGTGATGATAATATGGAAATCTAAAATTTCAGTACCCAGTTTTTGGCACCCTGCATAAATATAAAATATTTGATAACCTCAAAATGAATATTGAATTGTAATACAAAAAAGTCTATATAAATCCAATGAAAATTATTTATTTTTCAGTATGCTTATAAGACATTTAAAATGCACTAACAAATTGAACCACAAACTTACCGTCGAATTGTCAAAATGGCCAATAACACTCAATACTGCAGGACGCTTGTTTTCACTCAAGAATGTAAAGCCATTTTGAAATGTTAGCATTGCGTAGTGTTGCTAGTATTAAAATGTAAGAACAGCTTAAAATGATTTTGCACTTGTTATATGCACGTAGGCACTTAGGCATGCACGTAGCTATGCACGAGTCAATTCTAGCCGGCACCAATGAAATTGTTGTTTGCAATTTTAATAGGTGATCTACCACGTGGTTGCTGTAAAAGAAAATATCGTGATGATCCCTGCATGTCTGAGCACGTCTCTTAACACGAATCAGGGCAGCGCAGCGGATACATCTTTGCTTTTAATTTACTCTCAGATATAACATAAGTAACAGTGGGACTTATATAGGCTAAAACTAGGTCCAACGCCGTTCGCTACGTATAGATATACAACCTTACAGAGAGTAATTTAGCAATATTAAAAAAAAAGAGAAAAATATAAATAGAAGCTACATCTACATGCCTTAATATCGACGCTAATTACATTGCTTCGGTAGTTTTATGGTTTCAACAAAATAGTATGTCAATGTGTTGGACAAGCTGTTGTAAGTGGTGCTGCAACCATATTAGAGCTTACAGAGTGGCTCTTTCACGTTAAATGGTAGTTATGGTTACACTAGTACCACCCATAATACAGATAATGCGTCCATCAGCATAAATACATAAACGCTGAGTTTGTAGTAATTTAAGTAGACTGCAAGTATAGGATTAAGGATTGTAAAAGACAATGGACAAAATAAATTCACATTTCTCTCTGTGAACACGTAGTTTGTATTTAGTTTTAAGTCGTAGTTTGTATTTAATTTTAAAAAAGCTTTCGGCAGCTCCCGCAACTTGACTGGCGCAGCCGGTAGGATCACCGGAAAAGCTGTGCCCCCGTTCGTGAATATCGCGTATACAATTTTACTCATTTTCACGCATCGGCGGACGGTCCATACAGCGTGGTAATCCAGCGAACCAAAACAAATTCGTCGAGAATAAGGAGCCGTGATGCTGATGATGGGCACTGCGGGCTGGTGAGTACTACTCTTTACCTCCTTCATATCCCTTAGTAAACTTGGAATTAGACATTATAATTTTGACAGTTATTTGGGTTTCAAATACAAATCTTACTTAAATTTTATTAAGTATTAAGTGCAATAAATAACTATTACTTAAATAAAAATTAAAATAATATTAATTTAATTGTAATACGTACCTAATATTAAGTCCCATATTACTCAATAAAGTTATAGAGTATATTATATAAAGTATTATACATTATATTAAGTTCTCATCAGTCTTCATGTGTTTGTTAATTTAAAAATTACTTGACACGTTAATACATAATAGATTAGTACTTATACTCGAATTTTCCTTACAATATTTGTGGAACTGGTAGAGTTATAATAAATATATTTTATTTTTTATTTTTTGTGTCGAACCAGTGAATAAATTATTATAAATGTCGGAAATTAAACTTATCCCTAAAACACCATTTATATTTTTTTTTGCTTAAATGTGAGTATATAATAAGTAACTTTAAATCATCCGATGTGCAAAATGAATATATAATGCAAATCATTACTTGTCGTCTTACGGGCGAGGCCACGTCGCTTATCAGTGAACGGGAAGATATAGAGACGTGGGCCGAATTCAAGGAATTGTTTTACCTCACTTCGGCGACCCACGTAGTGAGGAATGTTTAGCCATAGAATTAGAAACTTTAAAGAAACACCAAAATGAAAATTATACAGATTTTTGTGGTCGTATACAATCCGTTAAATCAGTGCTATTATCGAAGGTTAATCAAATTGGTGATAAAAACATAAAAAAAGGTAAAATTATTATTTATAATAACACCGCTGTGCAGGTTTTCTTATATAATTTATCCGAAAATATGGTGCGGATTGTTAGGTTGAAAACACACAGTACACTAAAAGAAGCACTAAGTATAGTTCTAGAAGAAATAAATTTCTATGACCGATATCAGATGCGTAGTAAAATGTTACAGTCTAGCCATACGTCTAAGCCACAGTCTAGTAGTACACTAGTACAACAACCATCGTTTAAGTTCGCAATGCCAACACAGCCTTTACCTTACCACAAAATAAGCTTATTAATCCATTAGGTTCTGTTATCAAAGCGGTTACAGGAAACTTAGACCACAATAATGCAGTAAAATACGACAATCACATATCTCAATGAAAGACCTATCAAACGCACACTAATAAGGAAATAAAAATAATCTTGGAGATGCTTGACTCTCTTATAAACAGTACTGGATCTCTACAGGAAAATACGGAAATTGTAAATGAACGAATGAAACGTACAGAAAGAATTGTAAAATATATAATTACTTAAGACGATAACAGCATATACTCCTCATGTGTTTTAAGTATGTTTAACATGTTTGTCAATAATTTTAGAACAGTATACTTAATTTTAAGCGAAATAGAAACGGCATTAGCATTTACTAAACTTCACGTTCTACATTAAGCCATTGTTAACTCCACTGAATTATTAGTAATATTAGAATCTATATCTCATACAAATAGTTTATTGTATCCTATTACTGAAAACAATTTAGTTAATTTAGAAAGATCTTTGACGGCTCCGTGGCGCAGTGGGTTAGCAATGAGTTGCTGCGCTGGGGGCCGCTGGTTTGAATCCCGCACGGAACTAGTATTTGAATGATCTAAAAATAATTGTTCCGGGTCTGGATGTTTGTCCTTGTGCAATTTATGTTTGTAAACCGCCTCCACGACACAGGAGAAAATCCTTGTGTGGGTGTAACGTTTTATATTAAAAAATAAATAAAAATATGTCTGTTAAGGCCTATGTAAAAGAAAACCAAATAACGTTCATTATGGAAATCTGTAATTGAATCTGCACTTAGCTTAAATCTTATATGATAGTTTAAGAATTTAATTTTTTTTTGGTGTAAAATTTGTTGGCTGTCCTTAATAAATAAATAAATAAATAAAAGTTATTTTCTTTCCCTTTTGTGTGGATTAAAGAATATCACAATCATTCTCTTAGAGGTGGAATATTTTTCTCCGAATTTTACATGCGTTTTACAAACTACACATAGACAAACATTCGACTCCGGAATATAATAGATATTTATGACCTACAAAAACGAAATGGCTAGCGCGGAACCCCCGGTCGCTGCGACCACTGATCGAATGATGTATCAGTCTCGTAAACTATGTACGTAGCGCGATCTGAGATTTGAAACAAGAATTTGTAACTTTTGCAAGCAAGCTACGGGGTACTGTTAGCTTTTAACTTTATTCTTCGTTAGATGTTTTAATTGCAGCTTATAGAAATATCTGCAGAATAATACAAAACCTTTTCATTTAATCTCATTGTTTTTAAAATCTATTTTCCTCCCGTTTGGAGATGCCATTGCGATCTTTGCGTACTAATGAGACAGCACTAACTTATTTGCTATGTTTTCTCCTGTTTTGGTACCAACTCAACAAATAAAATTAATTAAATAAAAGATATTCAGGTTCACAAAATCAGTTTAAAAATATAATAAATATTATGATAAACTCTAAGCAATCATTACCAAGCAAAACTTCATCATCACCATTATCATAGCAGCTCATCACAAGTCCACTGCTGAACACAGGCCTCTTAAGTAATGCCACATAACACAGCCTTGAACAACCTACATTCATTAACATTTCACATTTCGTAACTTCACCTAGACATGCGAACACACAATCCACCTTATGGAAAGTGGATCCTGTACCTCATATGTAGATCAAGAATTAAAATTCCGATGCATTGTCAAACATGAGGACGTTTTTTGGAACGAAGTTTGTTATCGGACGGTACGAATTTGGCGTATGGGGGCTAGGCGAGAAAAAATACACGATTTTTAGTTACGACTCCTTCTGACGTAGTGTAAATAGCCTTGGCGGCAATAAGGGATATAAGATAGACAGAATAATATCTATCTACCTCGCACTTTTTCTTATCTTGTTATGAAAGAAATATTATTTTATTTTAATTGATGCTTCATTTTAATAGATGCTAGTAATTCATTTATTTGTTAATCAATAATATAATACGTTTATCAATAATAATATACTACAAAAGTAACTTCGTTCCACTGAGTGTTCCATATCACTCACGCATGTTTTGTTATAGAATAAGTGTGACAAACGAGCATACAATCCACTTGATGGTAACGGGACGCTATGTGCTATAGACATCTACATTTATCCTTGATTAAGAATCAAAACCATTACGTTTCGTTCCAAGCAAACTTAATAATAAAAATGTATACACAATTCCAACTTTTGTTCGATAAAATTAAATTAGAAATGCAACATCAATCCACGAAACTTAAAGAATCTATTACAAATAACATAATGACTAGAATGGATGAAAAATTAATCTCGATTATAGAGGAAAATAAAAGTTTAAAATTAAAAGTAGAAAATCAGGAAAAAGAGATAGAATATTTAAAAAGAGAAAAAAGAAATAACAATATAATTATATTTGGCGTGGATGAAATAGAAAAATCAACATTGGAACTAATAAATAATATAAAGAAAACATTTAAAAGCGACATAAACATTGATATAGAAGAAAATGGAATAAACAATATATACCGAATAGGAAATAAAGATAGAGAAGGTAATAAACCGAGGCCAATCCTCTGTTCTTTCGTGAACGGATGGAAAAAGAGAGAGATAATCAGAAACAAGAAGGATCTTAAGAAGATATATGTCACGGAAGACTATCCAAGGGAAGTTCTAGCTAAAAGGAAAGCTTTACAGGCGGAGCTGGTAGAAGAAAGGAATAAGGGAAAAATAGCATTTTTGAAATATGACAAGCTTGTAGTGAAGGGAAATAAAACAAAACGAAAACCGGAAACATCTTCTTCACCGCATTCTTCGGACATGCAACCTAAAAAACAGCAAACCTCCATAGCCTTTAAGGCTAATAGAACTAACGCGTTCGATGTGATGAGAAACAGATCCAACTCTCTTACTAATGTCCCTACAAACAAACAACAATAGCAACAGACTCTCGGCAAACGGAACATACAACAGCACAAAGAAACAAAAATATCTACAACAATAAAGCAACACCCTCCCCCAAGCCGACTGGTCATCGTGGGGGATAATGACCAACACCCTCTAAGGTTTGATAAACAAAAAAGGAGAAATAATTGTGACATACACATAGCGTCGCTTAACACACGATCATTAAGAACCCCAGAGAAACTAATTGAATTAGAAACAGCAATCAACGAAATTAAATGGGATATTATTGGAATAAGCGAAATGAGAAGATTAGGAGAAGGAATAGAAGACAACGGAAAGTATATACTATATTACAAAGGAGAAACACCAGGGCAATATGGTGTCGGTTTTTTGATAAAACGGAGCTATACTGACCGAATAGAAGAATTAAAGGAATATCTGAAAGAATAGCAATTCTCAACATTAAACTTCCCATACAAAATAGAAAAGATGAATATTGGTCAATTATTCAGGCATTCTCACCAACTGAAGCAGATAAAAAAGAAGATGTAGATAAAATAGAAGACTTTTACCAAAAATTACAAAAAACTGTTGATACTTCTCACAAAAACATAATATTAATGGGTGATTTTAACGGGCAAATTGGTGTATGCCACAGAGGCGAGGAGCATACTATAGGAAGACACGGTTATGGCAACAGAAGTAAAAATGGAGAAAAATTGGTGAATTTCTGTTTAGAAAACAAACTAAGCATCTTGAACAGTTTCTACAAAAAGAAAAAGAATAAGAAATGGACGTGGACTTCCCCAAATGGACTGCATAGAAATGAAATCGATTATATTATGACCAATAAACCAAAAGTTTTTAAAGACATGTCAATTATACACAATTTAAATTTTAACTCTGACCATAAAATGATTCGTGCGACGCTACGAGGGACTCATGTAAAGAAAAATCGAAGGTTGCAAGCTAAATCGGTACCCTATGTGAATATTGAAAATAACGCGGAGCTAATGAACAACTTAAAAGAAATTCTAGAAAGAAAAGAAGAAGAAAAATGCAACAAATCAATCCAGGAGAAATATTGCGACTTTGTAAATACCCTCAAAACTGAGGTCAGGAAAGTCTATACAAATAATAAAGTAATACTATCCACCAAAACGACTCAATTACTTAAGGAAAGAAAATTGCTTCTACAAGACACGAAAAATAAAGAGACACGTAAAGAAATTGCAGAAATAAGTAAAAAGATCAAAGAACAAATAAGAAAAGACAGAAAGCAAAGAAGGACAAGCACTCTTCAATATCATATTAAGAAAACGGGCGGAATAAAGAAAGCGTTTAAAGAGTTAGAATTAAAGAAACATTGGACACTAAATATGGAGGATAAACAGGCAAAATGTTCTAGCAAAAGAGTTGAAATTTTCAATATTGCTACGGAATATTATAAGGACCTTTATAAGAGCAAAAATGGAAAACTCACTACGACTACGATGGACGACACGCAAGATTCTGAACCTTTACCACCTGTTCTAAAAGAAGAAACAGAAAGAGCTATTATTACGCAGAAGTTAGGAAAAGCACCCGGGCCTGATCAAATTACTAATGAACTTCTTAAAATATCAATGCCAGTGATTGTCCCCAAACTAACCAATTTATTCAACGAAATAATAAAAACAGAAAATATTCCAGAAGATTGGACGAAATCAGTAATAGTTTTGTTACATAAAAAAGGAGACAAAATAGACATTGGCTATTATAGGCCGATAAGCTTAATGTCTAACATATATAAGATCTTTTCAAAAATTATATTATTTAGACTAACTAACACCCTCGATGAAAATCAGCCAAAGGAGCAAGCTGGATTTAGGAGCCACTTCTCGACTATAGACCATATTCACGTCCTGCGACAGATACTTCAGAAATACAGAGAATACAACAAAATATACTAAGTGGGTTTCGTAGACTTCAACAAAGCTTTTGATTCTTTGGAACATCACTATATATGGGAATCATTAGAGAGACAAGGCGTCCATAGAAAGTACGTACGAATACTACAGAACATTTATGGGAAAAGTACAGCACAAATAAAATTGGAAATAACAGGCGACGAGTTCCCAATTGGAAGAGGCGTCCGTCAAGGTGACCCTATTTCGCCAAAGATATTTTCAGCTGTGCTGGAGATGATTTTTATGAGACTAGGTTGGGATCATTTCGGACTTAACGTGAACGGAGAGAAACTGAGTCATTTGAGATTCGCTGACGATTTAATACTCTTCTCCGAATGCCCGAATACATTGAAAGTAATGTTACAACAATTATCAGACGAAAGTGCAAATGCAGGTCTTACAATAAATTTAACAAAAACGAAAATAATGACTAAGTCTCCACAAAAAGATATTATCAGAATTAATAATCAGCAATTAGAATACGTAAATGAGTATATTTATTTAGGACAATTAATATCACCGACAGAGAACATGCAGAAAGAAATTGAAAGAAGAATAGCTAACACTTGGAAAAAATTCTGGTCGTTAAGTGAAATAATGAAGAATAAAGAGATGCCAATGTCGGAAAAAAGAAAAGTTTTCAATTCTTGTATCCTGCCATGTCTGACATACGCATGCCAAACTTGGGCCTTAACTGAACAACAACAAAATAAAATCAACATATGTCAGAACGGAATAGAGAGAAGCGTATTGGGAGTACGGAGAAAAGATAAAATAAAGTTAAAACGGATGAAAGAAAAGACAAAATTCGGAAAAGTCCAATCAGTATGCAGAAAATTTAAATGGCGCTGGACGGGACACATGTTGAGAGAAAAGAAAGAGAAATGGACCAGAATAATAACTGAATGGTACCCTAGAGAAAACAGAAGAAGTAGAGGAAGACAGCCAAAGCGATGGGAAGACGATTTTAAGAAAGTAGCAGGACCAGAATGGTTACGTACAGCAAGGGACAGAAATAAGTGGAAAGCCTTAGAGGAGGCCTTTGTCGAAAGACAAGCTGTTAATAGGGGAGACCAACCGAATGCCGAGAATATGATTTAGTTAGTTAAGTTAATTTGTTTCCTTACCTTTCAACTTTTAAATATTTTTTGTCAATGAGTTTAAACCAACAGCAATAAAGGCTTATTTTATTTTATTTTTTTATTAAGAATCAAAATGCAGATGCGTTGTCACCCGTGAGGACTAAAATGGAATGCCTCGTTTCCAGTAAAAAGGGTCTCCGGTTCTCTACACTTACCATATAAAACACAGCAGCATTGAGCTGCTATTTTACGCTGGTATTCTGTGAGAGCGTGGTCCTACCCCGGTCGAGCCGACCCATTCGCGCTACAACTACCCCGTCGAGCTGACCTATAAGCGGCAGGATGGCTCTACCACGTAAAAATGGAATACCTCGTTACCTGTAAAAAGGGTCTCGAGTTTTGTTTACTAACCATACGAAAAAGTACCACTAAGCTGCTGTTACAGGAGCCAACACATCATGTTGCAACACTAACATAGCTGCAGTTTGACTCTACCACGTAAATGTCCTTGTCGATAGCGGTACGAGGATGTCACTTCTTCCACAGAATATTTCTTCCCCATTAGTTGTTAGTTTTGCGACTTTAAGTCATTAATGATGAATATGTTTCAAGATCTGAAGAATACAATGAACGAGATAAAAGATCAAAACAATGAGCTTAAGGAATCAGTTAAATTCACAGCCGCAAAATATGAAGAGGTATTGGAAAAGTTGCAAAAAATTGAAGAAGATAGGGCCGAAGATCGGAAATACATACGTCAAGTAGAAGAAAAAATAGACCAACAAGAGAGGCAAGCTCGTGCTACCAGCTTAGAGATAAGAAATATACCAAAAATTAGTGACGAAAGTAAGCAGGGACTCTCTAAGATAGTCGTTGAAATAGGTCAAATTATTAACGTGCCGATACACGATGCCAATGTGAAGGATATATTCCGCATGAACGCTAAAAAAAGCTAAACCTCTAATAATTGAGCTTAATAATGTCATGATGAAGGAAAGGATACTGCATGCTGTGAAAAAATTTAATAAGTATAGTAAAGAAAATAAATTGAACACTAAACATTTAATGATGGATATGCCTTATGTCCCGATTTTTATATCTGAGAATCTTAACACAAAAAGTAAACGACTGTTCTTCTTAGTGAGAGAATATTGATCCCAAAACAACTTTAAATATTCTTGGACGTCCTATGGAAAGGTGTTCCTCAGAAAAAAAAGATGGTGCACCACTTATTCGGATTGAGTCAGAAATCGACATAAGTAAATTAAGAAATAAATTGTGACTAGTCTTATCAAGCTCATATTTAAGTATTTGCTGTGCTATTAAATTTATTCATTCCGCTAATTTATCTAAAAAAAAATATTTTTCTACTTAAATTATTTTTTTTTTAAATATTTTTATTTTACTTTCGTAATATCGAATAACGTTTCGCTGCGAATGCTTTATACACAAACACATTACATGAACGCCACAGAAATTCTTTTCATATATACTATCACACCGCGCCAAGCTCTCACACAAATACTGACACAAACTTTTATCCATAAACAATTAAAAATAACTCATTATACAATACAATTCATTGGTTTATATAACCGCCTGATACTCACAAATATTTTTTACGATTGTTGTATACGAGTTCTGCAGTCCTTTAATTATATTTATTCAAATTCAATAGTTTAAATTTAGATATAATTAGAGAAATTGACATCGCCGGTGACATAAATTGTACAATCGTAAATATTATAACAGTTAACATTCGTAGTATTCAACGTAACCTAGAAACATTCTTAATATTCTTAGCTCAACTTGAAATTCCAATAGATATAATAGTACTTACGGAGTGTTGGATTAACGAAAACACAATTATCCCTGTAATTAATAATTATAATTCATTTAGTACTAAAATAAACCATAATCAGAATGACGATGTTGTCCTATACGTAAAAGAAAATATTTCAAATGTACAAATATATGAAAAATTTCTTTATTCGCTACTTATAGATCACCAAGTTTTAGAAACCCCACGGCGTACCTCGACTCTATAGAAAAATTACTAAGTGAAACTCACTCAGAACATATTATTTTTACAGGAGATATTAATCTTGATATCCTCCCGCAGAATATCACAGGATACTCATAAGACTATTTAAATCTTATGGCAGCGTACGGCCTTCAACAAGGAATTGACAAATCAACAAGGAAAGATAGTTGTTTAGATCATTTTATGGTCAAAAGTAGTAGTTCAGTACAACAAACATTTGTATTTGAACCTTTTACTGATCATTGCCCAATACTAATACATCTTGGAAATTCTAATCTGAAGAGAACTAATTACCAGTATGACAAAATTATTATAGACTTTGCAAAATTAGGCGTGGCACTAAGATCTCTTCCGTGGGTAGAATACTATAATTTAAGAACCGCTGATGAAATGGCAAGCTTTCTGATCTCCAAACTGCAAGAATGTATTGTAGACAACAGTACAGTGATAACAATTGCAAGCAGACATAAACCCTTAAAGCCTTGGCTAACTCCAAATGTAATCAAATGTATACGCAATAGAAACAAATTATATAAAATCCTAAAGAAGTCGGGAGATGATGACTATCTAAAAAATAAATACTTAAGTTATAGAAACATCTGTAATTCTACGTTAAAAAAATCTAAAACGTAACTACTACCAATTATAGTTGTATAATCCACCGGTAACGCAAAAAGAACATGGTAAATAATAAAATAAATTAGTAATTTAAAAGTAAATAAATCAGTATCTACAGAATTATTGAACAAAGAAAATAATCCATACTCGTCCCTAAACAAAGTAAATGAGTACTTTACCTCCATTGGTGGTGAATTAGCTCATAGTATTCTGAACAAAAAAAATGAAAATGAATCATTCTTAGCTTGTAAAGCCAATAAATTAGACAAGGCCCCACTTCAATTGATGTCACTTAGTTCAGTGGACGCAGGCGAAGTTAGAAGTATTATTAGTAGCCTTAATAATAGCAGTGCTTCAGGATGTGAGATTTTGAGTGAGATTGAGAGGTTCTATGGACAGCTGTACACGTCATCGTTGGAGCCACATGCAAGTGTGAGTAACGATCCAAGAGCGAGTCTTATCCGACACTATTCCGAAGATATCCCAGACGTCAGTCTGAGCGAGATTAGAATGGCTTTCTAGCACCTTAAAAACGGCAAGGCCCCAGGCGAGGATGGAATTACAGCGGAGCTTCTGAAAGCGGGTGGAAAACCGGTACTTGAAGTCCTTCAGAAGCTCTTTAATTCCGTCCTCCATAGTGGCATTACACCGGAGGCGTGGAGCAGAAGTGCGGTGGTCTTGTTCTTCAAAGTGACAACGCGCTCTTGAAGGACTACAGACCGATTTCCCTTCTGAGCCGCGTCTACGTGCCGTTTTCGAAAGTCATTACGAACCGTCTCTCGCGCAGACTTGACGACTTCCAGCCTCCCGAACAAGCCGGTTTCCAAAAGGACTTTACCATAGACCACATACATACCCTTCGGCAAATTATACAGAAGTCCGAGGAGTACTATTTGCCACTATGTCTGGCGTATGTGGACTATGAGAAAGCCTTTGATTCCGTTCCGAAATTTGGGCGGTGCTGCAGTTCCTTCAGCGGTGCCAAGTTGACTGTCGGTATATCGAAGTGGAATACTTACTAATGTACTAAAATATTTTCAAGAAATCGTAGCAGAACCTATTTCATATCTTTGCAACACTAGTTTTACTACGAATATTTTTCCAACTACGCTCAAAAAGTCTATAGTTATCCCAATTCACAAATCAGGTGACAAATCTTTAACATCTAATTATAGACCCATTTCGCTGTTATGTGTTTTATCCAAAGTAATCGAAAAATTAGTAAATAAAAGATTAACAAACTACTTAGAGTCAAATAATCAAGAGTTCAAAAAATCAGTTCGGATTCAGGCCTAACAAATCCACCGAATATTCTCTTCTTAAGCTTACAAAATACATTATTCAACATGTAGATGAAGGTGATAAATGTATGGGTGTATTTATTGACTTGCAGAAAGCTTTCGATACCGTCTTAATACCAATTTTGTTGACTCGATTACAAAATGTGGGTGTCCGAGGTGTAGTTCTGTCATGGTTTGGAAATTACTTAACTGGGAGGACTCAGTCTGTCAGAGTTGATAAATATGTCAGTCAGGATCTTTCTTGCTCATATGGTGTCCCACAAGGCAGCACACTTGGGCCAACCCTTTTCTTAATATATATAAATCAGTTAGCCGAACTAGATCTTGAACGAGCAGACATAACCATGTATGCGGATGACACAGTGATTCTATTCCATGATAGTACATGCGAAAAAACCAAACACTTGGCTGAAAAGGGGTTACGTGAAGTGGCAAATTGGCCCGAAGATAGTCTTTTTTCACTTAACGCTTCTAAAATCACATACATCTGTTTTAATAAAACTAGTGTCTCAAGTCCTTTTAGCGATCCTGTATTACAACTGCACTCAAGTAAATGCAATAGACAACCACATACCCCTTGCGATTGCCCAAAACTTAACAGGTCCAAAACTGTGAAATATTTAGGAATCACTGTCGATGAAAATTTGCATTGGGCTTCACATGTCAAAATCATATCAAACAGAATAAGGAAATTAATATATGTTTTTATGTCACTGCGTCAGGTGGCAAATTCTAAATTACTGATACAAACTTTCAATGCGCTTTGTCAATCAGTCATTACCTATGGGATCTGTTCATGGGGTGGGGCAGACAAAACGTACCTAGTAGATGTTGAAAGAGCACACCGTATTGTGCTCAAAGTGTTACTTTTTCTTCCGTATAGGCATCCCACAACACTGGTGTATGAAAAAGCACAGGTACTTAGTGTAAGAAAATTATTTATATACCAATGTATCAGACGTTCCATAGCTACTCTGCACCCAATAAACTTGACATTAAAAACTATAATAGAAGAAATAAAGTAGATAAATATTTAGTCCCTAGAATACATAGCGCTTTTGCCAAACGACAATTTTATTACCTTGCACCATTACTATACAATAAATTTAATAAAATTTGCGTTAGTAAGAGCTACAACAACCATCAAATCAAAAGTAAAATAATTAATTGGCTGAAAACTTGTGACTATGAAGCTACTGAATGTCTATTAACCTCTAATTTGTAAATGTAATTGTAATCATAATTAATTCAGGCAATCATAACAATCATACAAATTTAAAAAATTAAAATCATGTACGCAAACACACTCACTCTCTCTGTCTGCACACACTGACACACACACACACACACACACACACACACACACACACACAGAGGGCGCGCGCGCGCACGCACGTAGATTTAGAAACTCGTGTCTATATGTTTTTTTTTGTGTTTTTATTCAACAAAAGTTTGCTAAATATAGGAAGGAACTATCTCTTGTTACTCAGGTTAACCTTTTACAGGAGAAGGACCACATTGATATGTATAAATTGTTTTTTGTTGTAATAAAATTTTTTCAATTCAATTTTCAGTTCTCCGAGATGTATAGCAGGCCCATTGTCACTTAAGCTTACAAAATTTGTATTATTTTATGAAAAATAAAATTAATATTAGTTTATTTGAAATATTATATAGAAACCTTTTTAAAATGATGGTGAATTGCCAAAATTGTTAGGCGATATGATAGTAAAAGTAAATCACAATAACTGTTCATTTAATCCATAACGAAAAAATACAGGGTAACAGAGGAGTTTTTCAGCTATCATGGTGATATATCGTCACTTACTAGCAGGTAGGATAATGGTCAAGCACGGCAATAGTTAAAAAAAAAAACTAATTCATCTTATGGAACCTTTAATATCTTTATAAAAAAATCTTAAAGACTTAAATCGTTGTGATTATACATACTTCGATCTGGATTGTAACATAAGGAAGAATATATATGGATATTTCCCGAAATTCCAAGCTCACTTACACGCAGTGCCCCCTGCTGACTCAGGACGAGGCTCTGGAGATAGGATGATGACTACTTACTACTTAAGTCTCACAAACTGGTATAATAACATCGTCCCTTGGTAACTAAAACGGGAGAAACGCAGCAGCATTTTCCTAGTAACAACTCAAAATTATAAAAAACTGCTGTTAAAAAATACCATGTATGAGTGAATTTACGGGAGAGGTATAGACCTCTCATAGGTTCAACAGCGGACTTTTAAAGTCTGATGTATGGATGGATCTACCACCACCGTACAGCAAATTGTTGGCTAAAGGCACTCTAATATAACAAAAAAAAAAAGATAAAATCTAAAACAGATATTATTCAACAAACGGAATTGTTGCGAGTGAGTTAATCTCCTCCCTTAAGAATAATCTAGTCTTTATCGCGTCTTAAGTTATCCACTCAGCGGTACTGACAGGCACAATGTGAAGATAAGCTTCCACTCCGTAAGAATCGACCTCCAACTTATCTTTGTTAAAGTATATTATTTTCATTTATATAAGAAATTGAAGAAGTAAGTCAAGGGTTTTGTAACATAATCAAGGATATTTATTTACATATTACCAGTTAATCTAGTATAAGATAAATTTTGGCGTACTGTTGTCGAACCTTTACCCTATCTTATTCCGTGAGCGTTGAGAGGCAAATATAACTGGTTACTTTAGTAAAAAAACGTTTCAGATACGAGTTATTTTGTAGTGCAGAAAGTACGAAAAGATAATATAAAACAAGTTATAAACGCCTTTAGATTTGTTTCATTTTAGTCGTCTTGAATTACTAGACGCACAAGTTTTTTACAACTTTTACATGCATCATAATACGATATAATAAAATGGATCAGAATAAAGAATTAAACTTTCTTGAATATATAAATCGGTCATATCCTTAAGATTTTGCACCCACAGGCTTTTGACCTAGTAGTGGTAGAGATATAGAGGTAGAGAAATAGTTGTCTAGTATATCCGAGACACATACATAAATAAGTGACGCGATACTGCACCAACACGACTGGTCTGTTACTGCAATTGCCACCCACTAAACGTGAATATTGGGCAAATAAAAACAATAAACATAATCATATTTAACTATATATCGATAAACAAATTATTTTATTTTATAGGAACTAAGAATAGGGAAGGAAAACTAGCCCCTAAAATACAGGTATAATATCCTAGTTTAGGGGCTGTTGACCATTGTAAATATTTGTGATTGTAATATGTTTATCAATAAAGATATTATTATTATTATTATTAATACTTTCGACAATCCAAGAAGTTTTAAAGTGGTAGAGCCACGCTGCAGCTATTTTTTGAATGTAACAGGAATGGGTCAGCTCGACCGAGGAAGGACCATGCTTTTGCAGAGTACCAGCTACTGTGTTTTGGTTAGTATAGAGAACTGGAAATTCATTTTAATTGGAAACGAGGCATTCCATTTTAGTCGTCAGGGGTTACAGCGCGGGGTGCGAAGTCAGAAGTCCTCCACGTGTGCCTGGTAGTTGCGGGTCCCTCTCGATACGTCTGGAGGGAAGAGCAGCTACTGGGCCGGTGCACCCTGGGCGCGGCAGTAATCTTCCTCGAGAAATGAGAAGAAATTCTTACTCCTTGGGGAAGGTTACTGCCGCGGCTAATTATTCTGACATGGGTGGGGTCCGTCCCGGACCAACGGCGCGTTCCACTGCGTGACCCTCTGATCAGCAGAGGGCATAGCAGAGGAGTGAGGGCGGGCTCGGTGTGCACTTACCCTGCCTCCGGGCAGACAGTGAAGGATTCATCCTTTGCTGTCACCGCCGGTCTCGTAATCCCAGTATCGAAGTGTCGTGGATCATGTCTCGCGGCTTTGATTGGGACCGAGGGTCTTGGCTTAACCGCCCGGACCGCGAGGGAGAAAACCTCTATAAAAAGTTACCCCGAATCTCAAGCGGCGACGCACCGCGAGGGGATGGATGGCTGACGGGGTTCTATGAACAAATCAGTCGATAGTGCGCTCCTCGCCAGGGTACCTGCAGACCCCCTGGCGAGTAATAAATCCTCTAAATCTGCTTACCTTGGTAAGGGGTCACTGCCAAGGTGGACATTTAATTACTCCCATACTCGTGGGTACAAATATGGAAAATAAACAACAAAAAACCAAAACCGCCGGCAACGGCAACGTAGAGGAGAGGAGGAACGATGCGGGGACAGAGTCCGACGCCGCATCGAGCAGCGTGGGAGGCTCAGAGAGCTCCCGACGCGTGGAGCCTGGGACCGCGGAGACCAGTAAGTTCTTCCGCAAGCGGTCCAGGCGGGATGGCGACCAGGGGTCGTCAGCCGGAGAAGAGGAGACTTCGGCCCGGAAAATCCCCACCAACAGGCGGGGCGGGCTGAGAGGCAAGGGGAGGGGGCCCTCTGACAATCAGAGGGCCGAACAAGCGGCAAAGCATGCCGAGGAGGGGCGCCACCCGGGCGATACGGCTCGGGTATCAGGCAAAGAGACGGATGCGACTGGCGGCTCCGAGGTGGAGCGTAAGGCCAGATTCGTAAAGGAGGTGGAGGCCGCGATCAAGGTCGTGGCCCACAAGCAAAAGGCCTCCTCAAAGTTAAAGGCCATTCCCGCGGCCTCCGCCTCCATCATGGCGGCTGCGGAGGCCAACTTTGTTGGGGCCGAGCTTAATGTAAACGAGGTAGCGGAGCTGCGGGCGGAAGTGGCCCGCCTGACGTCCGCCATGGAGACTCTCCAGAAGGAGAACGAGGAGCTCCGCGCAGACCTGGCCAGTCTACGTGAGCCTGCCTCTCGCGCGGCGCCCCAGACGCAGCGCCTAAGCCAGCCCGTGCCGGTGGAGAACCAGGTTCTGAACCTGGTCCGGCAGGAGCTGGCTGCCTTCCAGCACCGGTTCTCCGTGCTGGAGGGCATCGTCCTGCGCCCCCCCCTAGGGGCAAACAAGACGGCGGCGAGGCCGGCAACGGTCTCGTACGCGGCGGCCACAGCTGCCGCATCCAGGCCGGGGCCGTCCAGCCAGCCTTCGGGCGGGGCTGCAGTTGCCCCTCCTCCCCCTGAAAAGCCGGCTCCGGCAAAACCGGTACCGGCTGAACCGGCTCCGGCTAAGCCGGCAACGGGAAAGAGAGGCAAGGCGAAGACAAAAAAGGGCAAAGCGGCAGCACAGGTGGTGGCTGCGCCAGCCCCAGTGCCTGCGGCGAATGTGCCAGCGCCAGCGGCAAGCCAGCTGCCGCCGCCGCCACCGCCCCCTCAGCTCCCTACACCTCCCACGGCTGAAGCCGGTTGGCAGGTGGTCGGGGACAAAAATAAGGGGAAGAAGGCAGCCAAAAAGGCCAAAGAGCAGGAGCGGCAGCGCCAGTTCAGGGCGCGCAAGATGGCGGCTAGGCTCCGCGCCCCGAAGACCGCAGCTGTAGTGATTACACTACAGCCGGACGCGGAAAAGAAGGGCGTTACCTACCGCGATCTGCTCGCGAAGGCGAAAGAGGCGGTGGATCTCGGGGAGCTCGGGATCACCGGGGGCCTCCGGCTCAAAGTCACCCAGACGGGGGCCCGTATGCTGGAGATCCCCGGGGAATCCAGTGGCGCGACCGCGGACGCTCTGGCTGCGAAGCTCAGAGCGTCCCTGGACGCGGACGAGGCCCGAGTGTCCAGGCCCGTCAGATGCGCAGACCTGCGCATCATGGGTCTGGACGACTCGGTATCGGAGAAGGAGTTAGTGGCCGCCGTCGCCAGGTCCGGGGGGTGCACTACTGACCAGGTCAGGTCAGGCGCCATACGCCCGGACCAACAGGGTATGCATGCCGCCACGGTGTGCTGCCCTGTTACGGCGGCCAAAACCATAGTGGAGGGCCGAAGGCTTCTGGTGGGCTGGGTCTCAGCGCAGGTTAAGCTGCTGGAGCCCAGACCTCTGAGGTGCTACCGCTGTCTCGTGGGGCACCACGTATCTGTGAAATGCGCCTCGGAGGTTGACCGCAGTGGCCTTTGCTTCCGCTGCTGTCAGCCCGGACACATATCGGCGACCTGCTGCGCCACGCCGCACTGTGATGCATGTGCGGCGACCGGCAAGCCAGCCGATCACCGGGCCGGAAGCAAGGCCTGCGTGCCACCCGCCAAGGCCAAGGCCGCGCGTAGGGGAGGGCCCTCCGCCGCCACCGCCTCTGTGGCCACCGCCGCAGTCGCGACTGCCGCCGCCGCCGCCGCCGCTGTCACTGTCACTGCCGCCGCCGCCGCGACACCGACGCCCGCAGAGAGGCGCCCCGTGGAGGAAGCTGAAATGGAATGCCTATAACGGCCCCATTAAGCTTCCTCCAGGCGAATATCAACCACTGCGCCTGCGCTCAGGATCTGTTGCTCCAGAGCATGGCGCAGTGGTCGATCAACATCGCTGTGGTCGCTGAGCCGTATTTTGTCTGGCCTAGGGAGGACTGGGTGGCGGACCTTAACGGCTCAGTGGCCATCATTTCTTCAGCCGCCGCCGGTACCCCGACCCTTGAAGGTGTCAGGAGGGGTCAGGGGTGCGTAGCAGCACGGTTCGGGGAGTTCGTCGTTGTGGGGGTGTACTTCTCCCCGAACCGATCTCTCGCCGAGTTTCACAACTCTCTTGCAGAGCTGAGAGCAGTCGTCGTCGGAAGTAATCCCCTCCCCGTACTTGTCCTCGGGGACTTCAATGCCAAGAACTTGGCTTGGGGTTCTCGTCGTACAGATGTGCGGGGTAGGATGGTGGAAGACTGGGCTCTGGAGACAGACCTGGTCGTCCTAAATCGGGGTTCTGTCCCCACGTGTGTGCGGATGCGGGGCGAGTCGGTGGTGGACATTTCGTTCGCTAGCCCCGCTCTGTCGCCGCGTGCCATTGACTGGCGTGTCATGGAGGGGGTGGAGACCTACTCCGACCACCGGTACATCCGGTTTGACGTCTCCACCCAGCCCTCGAGCGCGCCAGTCCAACAGGCCCCGAGTGGTCCGCGTTGGGCGCTGAAGCAGCTGGACCGGGAGCTCCTCCTGGAAGCCTCGATCGTGCAGGCCTGGGTGTCATCACCGGACAGGCCTGCCGACGTCAATGATGAGGCAGGGTGGTTCCAGGAGGCCATGTCCGAGATATGTGACGTGGCAATGCCCCGCGTCCGGCCAGGAAGCGCCCGGCGTCAGGTGTATTGGTGGTCGCGTGAGCTGACGTCTCTGCGCGAGGCGTGTGTCGCCGCGCGGCACCTGTACGCCAGGCATCGCAGGCTCCGCATTCGTCCACCGAATGCGGCAGCCATTGAGGCGGAGCTGTACGAGGGATACAGAGCGGCAAAGACCGCCCTCCGGGAGGCTGTCCTGCGGGCCCGGGATCGGGCCCGTGAGGAGATGCTGGAGACTCTCGATAGAGATCCGTGGGGGCGCCCTTACAAGATCGTGCGGGATAAACTCCGCACCTGGGCCCCCCCGCTGACGCAGAGTCTCCGGCCTCAGCTCGTGGAGGATGTGGTGAGCGCTCTGTTCCCTGCGCGCGGGGAACATCCGCCCCCGCCTATGGCTCCGCCACCTGCGGTGCCGGAAGCGGACCACCAGGACGACGACGACGACATCCCGGAAGGGACCGGGGTAGACCTGAGAGTGGCGGTACGTAGGCTCAAGGCCAGGAATACCGCCCCAGGACCCGATGGCTTGCCTGGCAAAGCCTGGGTCCTGGCCTCGGAGGCTCTCGGACCCCGACTGGAGGGGCTCCTAAGCGCATGCTTGGAGAGAGGCCAATTCCCGCTTCGTTGGAAGACGGGGAAGCTGGTCCTCATTCGGAAGCCGGGGCGCCCTGCGGACTCTCCGTCCGCATACCGGCCCGTGGTGCTGCTCGACGAGGTGGGCAAGCTCTTTGAAAGAGTAATTGCAAACCGCCTCGCCGAGCACCTTGCGGGGACGGGGCCGGATCTTGCGGAACACCAGTTTGGTTTCCGCAAGAGGCGCTCTACGGTGGACGCCATCATGCGCGTGAGAGCCCTCACGACGGGGGATGCAGTGGCCAGGGGGGGGTTGTTTTGGCGGTGTCACTCGACATCACCAACGCCTTCAACTACATGCCTAGGAGCTGTATTAGGGAGGCACTCCGGTATCACCGGGTGCCGACCTATCTCCGTCGTATAGTCGGGGACTATCTGACGGATAGGGCCGTCATCTACCCCGGTCGCAACGGTGAGTGGAACCGGCGAGAGATGTCGTGCGGTGTCCCACAGGGTTCGGTTCTGGGGCCGCCCCTGTGGAACATCGGTTACGACTGGGTGCTGCGCGCCGACCTCCCTACCGGCGTCAGCGTAGTTTGCTACGCTGACGACACGCTGGTACTGGCACAAGGGGGGTCGTACGAGGCGGCGGCGGAAACTATGACACGCGGGGTTGCGATAGTCGTTGAGAGGATCCGGCAACTGGGTCTCGAGGTGGCTCTGCACAAGTCCGAGGCCATGCACTTCCATGGTCCTCGGAACAGGCCACCACCGGGATCCTCAGTGATGGTAGGAGGGGTATCCATCGGCGTCGAGTCGACGTTGAAGTACCTAGGACTCGTCCTCGACGGCCGATGGAACTTCGTTGAGCACTTCCGACGTTTGGCTCCCAAACTGGAACGGACCGGGGCTGCCTTCAGGCGGCTCCTGCCGAACCTGGGGGGGCCAAACGCCTCCTGCCGGAGGCTCTACGCGGGGATCGTGAGGTCCATGGCCCTTTACGGGGCCCCGGTGTGGGCGCGTGGTTTGGCGCGGCTTGCCGTCCACCACCTAAACGCGCCCCAAAGGGTGGTTGCCGTAAAGATGGTTCGCGGCTACCGCACGATCTCCCGCGAGGCGGCGAGCCTCCTTGCCGGATTGCCGCCATGGGATCTGGAGGCGATAGTCCTCGCGCGCCTGCACGAATGGCGCGCGGCAGCACTATGCCGGGGGGAAACCCCGCTGCCGCGGCAAGTTGTCGCGCAGCGGACAGACTTCCGGCGTGATCTCATGGCGACATGGAGAGAGCGACTGTCGCAACCCCGTGCTGGGCACGCCACTATAGCGGCGATAAGACCCCTCTTTGAGGAGTGGCTTGAGAGACGCCACGGCGTCCTCACCTTCCGCCTGACGCAGGTCCTCACCGGACACGGTGTGTTCGGGAGGTTCCTGCACCGAATCGGGCGGGAGGAAACGCCCGGGTGCTCCCACTGCGAGGATCGACCGGAGGACACGGTGGAGCACACCGTGGAGGTATGCTCTGCTTGGGCGGAGCACCGCCGTGTCCTCGTAGCGGCGATAGGCGGCGGCGACCTCTCGCGTCCGGCTCTGGTCGAAGCCATGGTCCGGAGCGAGACGGAATGGGATGCCGTCACCACCTTCTGCGAAGCAGTGATGCTAGCGAAGGAGGTGGCGGAGCGGGAGAAGGAAAGAGCAACAGCTTTCCTTCCCGGCCGCCGCGGGAGACGCCCCGGGCGTCGGGGGCTACGTCGTGGCCCCCGACCACCGTAGGCGCGGGCCTGTGGACGGCGAGCAATGGGTAGCTCGCCGTCCGTCCGTCTAACGACGACAGGCCGTGTCGACGGCGCGTTTTGTTCCACGCGCGCCTCAAAGAGCTGTCAGCAGCGTGAAGGGGCCCGCAAGGGCCGACGCCTGCCGGGGCTGCGGGCTGTTCGAAAGAGATACCGCGGCTCCGGAACGTAAGGGCACTGAAGGAACACGGATGGTTTTTAGTCAGTAAAAGTCTGACACTCCCTTCCGCTCCACCCACAGCGAAAGGCGTCATTAGATGATTTTCCATCCGCAAAAAAAAAAAAAAAAAAGGGGTTACAGCGCATCTGCATTTTGATTCTTAATTGAGGATAGATGTTGGTGTCTTCTAGCTCGTTTGTCACCCCTATTCTTAATTATATAAAAATAATTTAAAAAATCAAAAACCGACTACAAAAAAGACAATTTAAAAGGTAACTCTAAAAATAAAAAAGGTACTCTAAAAAAAGACCGAAACAAGATTAAGAATAGAAAACACAATTAAAATATACTTTATTATTTAGAAGTAGAGTTTATTTTGTTCATACAAAGTAAACTCTACTTCAGTTTAACAGCTTATATTATGAGCTGAAAGCTGAGTAAAATAGCTGTATTAAGTTTTACTTAACTTAATACTGTTATTTAATCTAAGTTAAATAGTAGGCGGGACCCAATTGCAAATTATTACCTCAAAGAAAATAATGGGTTCTGCTTGCTGCTTATTTAAATTGTGTTTTCTATTCTCAATCTTGTTTCGGTCTTTTTTTTTTACTTATTATAAGTCAGTGGTTGACCACGACAAGTTGGTCATGCTCAATGGTGAGGCTCAATGAACCGCCCATAGTTGAGGTTGGGAGAAAATTCAACCCCTAACAACTGTAGGCGGTCAGTGTATTCCCAGGATAAATTCCGGAATGTAGGAGCCAAGTTGAGCGGGTTCTTTTTAGCGGTGAAAAGACTAGCTTGTGTTTTGGAGGCATTAAATCTCATGAGATTGGCATTGCCCCATTCGGAGACTGCCTGTATCGTGAGATTCATATTCTCTACCATAGTTATATATAACTATAATATATATTATGTATAACTGTACTTGATCCCGACTGGCCCGGGCACTTGCTTGGTATCTCTCCACAACTGTGCTGTCTTCTACATACCCATAGATACCGGGAATGTGCAGATCATTTATATGCAACAGGAAGATAGTTGCGGAGAGAATGGACCGCTGAGGAACACCGGTGTTAGTCGCCACAGTATCGGATGTTCAGCCATCGACGACGATCCGGAGAGACCATTCATTTAGAAAGTCTTTCACCCAGGCAATAAGCCGTACGCAGAAAGCTCGCCCAATAGACTAGGTTTTCGTTTTTATTAGCTTTTTAGTGCATTACTTTTAAATTGTCTTTTTTGCATTCGGGTTTTTGATTTTTTTTAATTATTTATTTTATTTTAGACTTTTTAGTGTCTCGACACACTCTTGTGAACTAAATTTCATATCATAGCACATAGCATGAGGTACGATACTAACATGGCCCATTTATACGCTATCAAAAAATTTTAACCCAAATTATTATTCTTAATTAAATTTAAACATATAATTTATATATATTTTTTGTATATGGTATAATTTATGTATATGGTTTGGTCAATTTTTTTATTAACGTATTTCTATTACTATTTTGCACCAAAAATCCGTCATTTTGTTGATTTTTTTTCCAAATAGCTATGTAGGAACACTTGGGTTTTTAAAACTAATATAAAGATACCATAATGTTCTTTATCCGTTCAGCCGTTTGGAAGATACGAGGTAATAAAGAAATTTACAAACAAACATACATACATGCATTCAAGAAATGCGAGAAAGTCATAACCCTTCCTTGGCAGTCAGATAAAAAAAAAACATGTGCTGCTTATAATGGTTTTGGGTTTAGTGCTGGTAGTGTTGGTAATGCTAGCAATTTTTGTTGATCAGCGTTAAACCTTACGTGCGGTTAGGCGGTGATCTTCAAAATAGGTAATACGCACATTTTTTGTCAAATTTATTTACACATCTGAACACACAAGGAAAGGAAGCAGCAATGCCCTCAATTGTGTCATTTCATCTTGGTGCTCAATCGTGACAACGCCTCTGTGGCCTTCTTTGTTTGTTGAAGGTACCTTAACGACAATAGACATGCACTAGGTGGTGGTAACATTTTTCTGTCTGTGAGTTCGTCTGAAATTTACCGTCTTCTTACCCTGTCTGATACTAAGAAAAAGTGCTAGCACTACTATGTTCCGGTCTCAAGGGTAACAATAGAGAGCTATTATGATAACAGGCTGTAAGGCATTCAGTCTTCCTTAGTGGTGACAACGTATCTGTAGTCTTCTTCTTTCTGTCCATGGACAACTGCAAACAACTTCATACGAAGACACTTTATAGATTTTTTATAGAATTGACGTGACAAAGGTGAACACAGTCCACCTGATGGTAAGTGGATTCTGCGGCCCATAGACATCCACATCTATCCTCAATTGAGAATCAAAATGCAGAGGTGTTATCACCACTGGGAACTAGGATGCAATGCCTCGTTTCCAGTAAAAAGGGTCTCCGGTTCTCTACACTTACCATACAAAACACATCAGTATTGTGTTGCTATTTCATTTACCACCAAGTGGACTGTAAGTTTTAGTGTTATTTCATTAAAATAAATTGGTCTATGGCTGCCATCATGTACACGTTACTACAATTGTCAGCCTGATATTATATAGAAATAAACAAAAAAATTACGATTTATACGTAGCAACATTTGAGAAAAACATTCACGAAATATGTTCTACTTGGCGTTTAATAATGAAATTCTTTCGCGAGCAACGATGCAGGAAAACACGTGCCAGTGTTAAATGAGTCAAGATATGTATGTTCGCTACCACAAGGATACAAATTAGGTAACAGCTGATGGTAAATATATTTCACAACCCGGGTGGCTCAACAAATTATGGGAAGATATGAGGTTTACAATATTAGTTAAAGTACTTGTAGCGCTTGTGAACTTTTTGAACACTACGTAATCTATTTGTTTTGTTACACAACGTGGTTTATTGATAGTCTCAGATGTTTAAGAAGATCCTTTATAGAAAGAATTTCTTTCAACGCAGCGCCACCATCATAGCAAAATTTGACATTTTTTATAGAAAATGTGGCAAACGTGCTTGCGGTGTGGCGCACCTGATGAAGTCAGCTATAATTACAGTACACTACTACAACATTCTTTGTATCAATTTGGATGCTAGAATGGTAGACTGAAAGCTCGTTTGTTACTTGTATTTTATAAAAAAGAGGAATCATGCCTTGGCCGCTGCTAATGTTTTGCACATATTTCTTTCAGTATACTAGCCATTAATTTTTATTTTATTTCTTCTTTCTACTTCTTTAACTTGCTAACTTTTTCCAAGCTCACTGTTTATGTTTTTATATCCAAAGCGTTTTAATTACAGAAACAAAACTCTAAAGTTAGGAAGACGTTGAAGTTAACAAAACAGGCCCATCTTGCCAGACTACTACTGAAGTGGGAAAGCCGGCGGATAGTTTTCAATAAACTTTTAAAAGGTTCGAGTCACACTGCAGCTGAACAGTCCCATATAATATAATGACGTAAATATAATTGCTATTAAACTATAATGTTCGTATTAATTTTAATACATTCATTCTGCTAGAACAGACAGTTTCGGCATTACTAATCTAAATTTTAAATAGTTTTTAAATTTGTAAATGTCCGTGTGCATCCTTTTTAAGTTTAACTTTAATTAATATTTTCGATTCTTATTTATTGCTTTACCACGTGCACCGCACACCTGCGCGTTGCACCTACATATACAGTGGCGACAGTGTGGCTAGCTATTGGTTTTGCTTGTATAAATCGAACGGAGCGGCTGCCTTACGGGGGTCTTGGCTCTGGCTTGGCACGGTGCTCTTGTCGTATACCGCTACTAAGCTAGTAGCGGTATCCTTGACACATTGGATAATTAATTCGTGCAAATGAATTAATTATTATTCTCAACTATAAAGTTAGTCTCCGTATAATTTAATGTTCATTAGCTCTGTTCTTATCAATTTGATCTGTGTATTTCATTATTGTATTACTATCGTACATTAATCTTATTTAAAAGAAAGGTGCCGCTGAGTTTCTCGCTGGTTTTTCCCAGGACAGGGGTTTTATTCCAACCAGTGGTAGCTATATTGAATAAAAGTGATTTTATTCTATTCTAAAGTCTTTTCCTTTTATCTCTATACATTCTAATAACATTCTACAGTTGAAGTGGGATTAAAGCTTTCCATTTAATTTCTACATTTTAATACCTTTCTACATAATATGTATGTATATATTATATGCCTAAATCTAACAATAAAATCATTCAACAAACTCATTTCGAAGATACATATAACCTGCACATAATATTATAGTAACCAAGCATATCATTTTACTACACATCAACCCAGCTTATTACTCAACATGTTCTTATACCACTTTACCGTACTCTTATCTTGGATAGCTTGTATTGAATGCTTCTTTATTTTCCACAGGAGCGACACATAAACAAAGAGATTACGCCGCAAAGCGAACTCAACGTTAGTACAAAAGAATGGAACAAGTTGTAAATCCAACGTACAACGGTGACTGTTTGAATTATGCTTTTTATAAATAGCTAAAATGTACAATGACCGTATGATCAAAAATACTTACCAAATTAGTTTTTACTAAACGGATTTAAAAATTTTGATGTGTATTGAATATCTACTTATTAAATTTATCAACAGAACAGAAGCACTCTTGTGTTCTATTCTGAAGAGTATAGAGTCGGTATAATTTTAAGGGCTATGAGGCATTTCATCTTAGTTCTCAGAGTTGACAATGCAACATCAATAGTAGCCTTCTACAGAAGTTGACTCTAAGTGTCTATGTACTGCAATAACCAATAATCATTAGATAGGTACTAATTTAATTTGTCACTTTAGTTTTATAAAGAAATATGGACGGAAAGCTCTATCGCAACTTAATCTAGTCAAACATTCATCATACGAATCCACAGAAATGATGTTTCTTACAAACATACGTTTCGTCTAATATTATCTTTAATTTAAATTCTGTTCTGTTGAGTCCTAAGGCGACAATTCATCTCCGAGTTGTAAGCGCTCGTGGTTTTCCCATGGGGCAATGATAATTATTAAATTCGTCACGATCTCATTTTAAATTTAGCGAATATTTTTTATAACAACGATTTCATTTGATAATTTGGGTTACGTTTTCATTTGTTTCTAATTTATTATAACGTAGCATATCGTAATATTATATATGTGGGCGACCAAGTTTTCCTTGGCATTAGAAAACAATTCTCAGTGATTACACCTATTTAAAAAACTTGTGAAGTGAAACATAATGTATGAACAAAATTTCCTACATTGAAATCATTATACCTGTTTACGAAAAATCAGTTAGATAAAACATGTGTGCAGTTCACGCGCGGAATAAGTGAAACGTTCAGGAAATTGCGAGTAAAATTGCTTTTGTAATAGCGCCATCTACTTTATTCAATAGGTAAAGTCATTTTATCAAACAAAAATTTATTGACTCTTAAGTTCGTAAAATAGATGATTGTAGGACTAATTAAACATGACAACTTTAATATAAATCGGTAAGCTATGAAATTGTGGATTGTTATGAATTATATAGAATTTATTAAAAAAAATATTAATTTATTAACTGCTTAATTTAACAGTTAAAAGTCATATTAATAATGTAAAAAGCACAGCATAAAGAGAAGACTAAGATAACCGGAAACTATTATTGTATACTATCTAATTTTTTCGCAGGCTAAATCCAATAGATATATATGTTTGTCTCTTTTAATGTCGCTTTTTCGTATCATCGACCTTAAAATCATAATTATTCTAAAGAAATTTTCACTTCAAAATTACGCCTTTTATATTAAATAATATTTTTTAATTTTTTATATAAATTGTTTAAAAAATAGTAATATATAGGTTAGATTGTGTATTCATGAACATTGAATTTCTGGAAGAATACTGTAATCAAACTTTTTTGATCACAGCTTGTAGTACGCATAACGCCATAAAGTATGCATAATATCGCAAACAAAATATTTTATTACTTTTTTTTTATTTATTTTTGCCCGGCTATGGAGCAGTGTGGGCTAGAATATCTAGAAACAAAAAATAAAAATAAAAATTCTTCACACTGCTTTTTACTCGAACTTGAATTCAAGCAGAAACCAAACTCGCGCACTCCATTATGGTAGTCCTACGTCATTAGGCTATTGCAAAGATCATCACTTGTTGCTTTGTGAACACACTTTGTCTTGAAAACACAGAGAAAACAAATTTATTCGATCGATCGATTATTTCTGTGATATCTCACATTCTAAACTTCAGCTAAATCTTTAGATTACAAAGAGACACGAATAGATAAAAGATAAAGGAAGTCGATAGATGCAAGTGGCTCAAAACATACTACATTCTTCAAGTTACACTCCCTCTTAGAGACACGGTGCATAGATTGAACCCTTTTAAATCCCGACTAACATATTTAGCGGCAACAATTTACTACGTGTAGTTGTGTTTCCGAAACTTACAGCCCAGATGAATAACTTTTATCTAATATTTGAAAAATTCCGTGTAGTGGCGGTTAAGAATATCCACTACCCCATATCTTCCCGTGGGTGTCGTAAGAGGCAACAGCGAGAAACAGACAAAAATTGTGACAACCATACTACAATAAAAACTTCGGTTGCCAACCCGCTTGCCAAGCGTGGCAACTATGACAAACACCATGACGAAAGTTATGAAGAGGCGGCCCCCAGTCCCCGGCAGCCCCGCTACTCCTGGCTACGGTTGTGACCATGGTCACAACGGGGCAGGGGGTGCTATGAATCTCCGGTGGAGGTTCAGTTGCCACCTGAAACAACTCGACCTGGCAATATACAACGCACGCACCGTGAGGACTGATGAGAAGATCCTGGAGCTGAAAGAAAAGATAGACAAATTGCGCTGGGATATTATAGGAATATCTGAGGTCCAAAGAGAGGGGGAGGACACGGTAATCTTCGAATCCGGCAAAATTTTCTACCACCGGGAGGACGACCATCTGTCCCAAGAAGGTGTCGGATTAAGACAAGGATTTATCGTCCACAAGTTTCTCGTTAACAACGTTGTGAGTGTGTCGAAGAGGGTTGCGTACCTTATACTCAGAATCACCAAACGGTATTCGTTGAAGGTCATACAGGATTATGCACCAACCTTAGCACATCCCGTAGAGAAGTTGGAGGAAAAATATGAGGATATCTCTAAAGCCATGCATTTTCCAGAACCTAATATAAGGTGTTAATGGGATACTTCAACACATAAATAAGCATAAAAGAGAACGGTGATCTGAAGGTAGGGAAATTCGGAATAGGGCAAAGGAACCCACGGCGCCAGCAGCTGGCCGGCTTCATGGAGAAAAAGGGACTCTTTATGATTAACTCTTTCTTCTAGGAACGGCCCCACAGGAAGTAGATCTGATAGAGCCCCGACAGTTCGAAATAAAATGACATTGACTTCATTATAACGACAAGACGCCAACTGTTCACCGAAGTCTCAGTGAACGCGAGGAATTAAACTAGTAGCGATCGTCGAATGATTAGAGGGATACTGAACCTAAACGTTAGGTTGGAGAGGTCACGTCTAATAAAGTCAATGCTTTGTGCCCCTCGAGCTTTAATCCAAAGTCCCGAAACCTTTCAGCTCGAGTTACAAAACCGTGTTCAGTACCTAGAAGATTGCAATGCAGTGGACGATATGAATGACAAGCTCGTGGAAGCTATTCATGCCATCGGAGCTAAGTTCTGCAAAATTCGCCGCAGAAGAACACAAAAACTCTCCTGAGCACACTCTTAATCTCATGGCTGTTAGACGGGAATTGAAGCTGCAGTCTTCAACAGATTTGACAGCATACAGGCAACTGAGCAGACAGTTTTCTAAATGCTTGCGGCGGGACTTACATAACTTCAATACAGCTCGTATTGAAGAAGCAATAGAACAGAACCAGGGCTCCAAAGTCTTTGCCAAAGATTTGTCTGCCAGAAAGTGCAAACTGTCGAAACTGAAGACCGAATGTGGCAGCATCGTTTCCGAGACACCTGAGACTTTGGGTGAGATTGAGAGATTCTATGGGCAGCTGTACACGTCATCGTTGGAGCCACACGCAAGTGTAAGTAACGATCCAAGAAGGAGTGTTATCCAACACTATTCTGATGATATCCCGGAGAGTAGTCTGAGTGAGATTAGAATGGCTCTCCAGCACCTTAAAAACCGCAAGGCCCCAGGTGAGGATAGAATTACAGCAGATCATCTGGAAGCGGGTGGAAGACCGGTACTTGAAGTACTTCAGAAGCTCTTTAATTCTGTCCTCCATTGTGGTACTACTCCGGAGGCATGAACCAGAGGTGTGATGGTCTTATTCCTCAAGAAAGGCAACAAAACTCACTTGAAGTACTACAGACTGATTTCCCTTCAGAGCCGCGACTGAGCGCTATTTTCGAGAGTCATTACAAATCTTTTCGTTTGCAGAATCGACGACTTCTGACCTCCCAAACAAGCCAGTTTCCGAAAAGTATTTGGTACCATAGACCACATACACACCCTTCGGCATATTTTATAGAAAACAGAAGAGTACAATCTATCACTTTGCACAGCGTATTTAGACTATGAGAAAGCTTTTGATTCCGTCAAAATTTAGGCGGTGCGGTCAAAATTAAGTGTTGACGTGTTCGAAAAGTAGAGCTACGATGGCTATCCGAATACAGAACCAGAGTACGAAGCCTATCTAACTGCAGAAAGGTGTAAAAGAGGGTGAATTTATATCCTCAAAACTCTTCACCGCCGCATTGGGAGACGTTTTCAAGGTACTGGACTGGAAAGGATAGGGTATTAACATTAATGGCGAGTACATCACTCACCTTCGAATTGCCGGTGATATAGTCCTTATGGCAGAATTGCTGGAGGGTCTAATCACTATGCTCAATGACCTCAATAGTGTCTCCCAACGGATAGGGCTTAAGATGAACATAGACAAAACAAAGATCATGTTTAATGTCCATGTCACACCTATGCCGGTAGTTGTTGATAGCACTAAGGTCGAAGTTGTTGAAGAGTATGTTTATGTGGGACAAATAGTCCAACTAGGTAAGTTCAACTTCTATTGAGAGGTCAATCGACGGATTCAACTCGGCTGGGCAGCGTTCGGGAAATTGCGGCATATCTTGTCGTCAAGTATACCTCAAAACCTGAAAATCTAATTGTACAACCAGCGCTTGTTGCCAGAGATGACTTATAGATCTGAGACGTGTTTCTTCACTGCCTAGCCGTATGAGGAAGCTCAAGGTCGCTCAGCGGGCTATGGAGAGGGCTATGCTCGGGGTTTCTCTGCGTGATAAACTAAGGAATGAGGATATTCGCAGTAAAACTAGAGTTACCGTCATAGCCCAACGGATTAGTTAGCTGAAGTAGCAATGGCCTAGCCATATAGCTCGATGAACAGACAGCCGATGGGGAAAGATGGTTCTCGAGTGGCAGCCTCGTACCGGTAGGCGAAGTTTAGGGCGACCCCCACTAGATGGAGTGACGACCTGGTAAGACATACAGGCGGTCGATGGAAGCAGGTGTCTCAGAACCGAGTTTTGTAGCTTAACTTGGGGGAGGCCTATGTTCAACAGTGGTCTTGTGAAAGACTGTAATGATGATAATGATGATTAAAAATTGTTACATAAATGTACACATAAATAAAAATTCTTTATGTGACGTCACTTATTAAAATACAATAATTTGAGAGTGACTTGCAGTAAGCATAATGGTTTTTAATGGAGCAGTAATGAATCCGCAACGCCATGAAAATAACGGTTATTAGACAATTTCTTATTATTTTATCCTGGAAGTTGTTACAATATCTGTTTAAACGTAGGACATTACTAATTACTTATAAGTGACTACTGAACAATTTGCATACCTGAAAACGTTACAGCCTAAACATAATGTTCCTACCTCTGGGCACAGGCTTCTTCTTATTTTTGAAAGGGTATCACCCTTTCAACAATCCATTAGATGTGTCTTGGCGGACTTTAAATGTATTCGAAATATTTTAATCCTTAGACATGCAGGTTCTTACGATGTATCTCTTCACTAAGGACATTAACGCAATCTCTAGAGTAACAAGGAATAAGAGTACAAACATCCAACTCTCAATGAACGCAGCGTTCATTCACAGTTGGAATATTGTTGGTTTTTTACGTGGTAGAGCCACGCTACAGCTGTATTACTGGTATAGTTGTAGCACGAATGTGTCAGCTCGATCGTGGAAGGACCACGTTTGCACAGAATACCAGCGTAAAATAGCAGCTTAACGCTGCTGTGTTTCATATGAGTGTAGAGAACCGGTGATCCTTTTTACTGGACATGAGGCATTCCATCTTAGCCCTTACGAGATCTGCATTTTGATTCGTATTCGAGGATAGATGTAGATGTCTATGTGCCACATCAGGTAGACTGAGTGGTTTTGGCTCGGTTTTTGAGTAAATCGAAATATAGTATTTCTCTGGTTTTTGGTCTGAGATAGCAAATTATCATTTAAAATTGTAACTAAAACTTAATTGTTGCCTGCGGGAGTCGAATCCGGGTTCCCTACGAGTATGTTCAGCAGTGGACTTATGAAAAGTTATAATAATAATAAATAAAATTGTTTACAAATTTTGATTTGTCTGGTATTTATGGTTATGCTGAAATAAAAAAATAATTTAATTGCAACTCAAAATTTTCCTCTTTCATTCATTCACTATAGCCTGTCAAAGTCAACTAGGCATTCCCATATATTGGTTCATGAGGGGCGGGGTTAGTAGACTGAATTCAAAATATTCAAAATATTTATTCAAATATATGGGAGACGGGGAATGATTTCTGCTAAAAATGAATGATATTTAGGCTTAGATTATTGCTTTATGATTTGAATTAGTAAAAAAAATGAATGTTGAATGTATTATTTATACTTTTATCTCAAGATTTAATCAAAAATAATTTCAAAAATAACAACGAAGTAGTCTAGATATTTAAAATAAAAGAGGCCGTTTTAAGTGTTTTTACCATTATTGACGATTTTTTTTCTTGAAATTCGAGATTTTTTTTATAAATATCACGCGGTGAAAGTGAAGACTCATCTGTTAACTAATTGAGATTTTTTATGGTGTCTTTCAATGAACCAAAACCATGCTCCATGTATTCAACACTCTAATCACGTACACATGTACATCTTAAATAATTTGCAATAAATATGGTTTTAGTAGCATACATGTGCATCTAGCAATGAACATTTACATGCAGATGACAAAGAAAAAAGAGAGATGTATCAAGGAGTTGAGCATGGTTTCGGCATCACTTACCGTACGCAGCGCGCCGTTTATCGAATCATACCAATAACCATGTTTTATTTTTTAAATTTATTTGTCTTAAAAATGTAATGATAGTGTTAGTCTTTAGTATTCATTCTCTATGATGTTAGTCAAAAAAGAATAAACTGGTTAACAATGTTCAGACGATAACGTCGTTTATACAAGACATTGAGTACAAAAATCCACAATATTTAGGTTGGTTGGTGGGCCACCGGCTGCAAAGTCTCTCACAATAGCAAGACTTCTTAAATATTTAGTTTGGGTCACAATATTAATAAACCAGGTCTGCTGGTCAGCCAGCAGCTGACTTTATTCATATAATGTGAAGTGGTACAGTATAGGTTATATGTGTTTGTTACAATAAATGAACATCTCTTGGAGAGGTTTAGAAGTAATATTGTCACGGCCCGTAGCTGCCCATGCAAAGATTCAATATCCGGGGCCCATTAGCGGAAGGTTCAACGGACAGGCTCGTGGTCGAGCCAGAATGGCTATACGGAAATGTCCTATCATAATAAACTATATGGTAGAATGCTAGAAACACATAGTACGTACCAGTATCAGAAGCTAACTTCGCACCAAGGCTCAGTTAGGCCGTGAGTGGGTGTAAGGTGAATGGCAAGTAGTGTTCAGTGATGTGTAAGTGTCTGAGACCTTGACCAACTTAGGCGACTAGCAGCGGCCGAGTTTCAGGCTGCCCCACAATGCTGCATCGCTCCAGCAGGCTCCACCACTGGACCATTTCTTTCTTCATTGTCACTATTTCCGTCTATTAGCTTCATTGTACATTCAACTAACTTAAACTCGCCTAATTCCACTTTCATCGCAGAATCGAACACGTGATACCCGTGATGTCCCGACACAGTAAGGACAGTAGTTCGAAATTCGACATTCAATATCCCGGATTCACTTATCACAAAATTATAAATAGGGAACTAAAGCGATCTCTTAATGAGTTATACGGTTCAGCGTTAAACACAATTAAGTTCCTTCATTCGACACCAAAACACCACTTCGCGGAAAGAATTCAAAATACGCCTCGTTGACACGTAAACTAACGAACCAACCAACACACAAAAAGGGGCACTTAATGCGACGGCACAATTATAATGATTTTCTTACAATCAACCGGGAGACGCTCTCGACCGCATTCCTTGCGCGGTTTGAATCCTAGACCGTATATCTACTCGACGCGCGCGTGCACTATTCCGCATCACCCGAACAAGTTAAATATTGCAAAATTCACATATCCACGTAGCGAAGTACACGCCTAAATCTAACTATCTGGACCCTACACGGTGGCGTGCCTTCGGCCGCGATGACCTAGATACGCGGCTTCACCGCCTCGCGGCCAGCGAACAACTCTCACCTCTTCGCCCACGCGTCGAGCCACTGCAAGCCGCACACGGCCGCCCCACCTCGGCGTTTACTTCACCTACATACCATCGGGTGAGGCGCCAGCTCGAACGCAATTGGATGGCGCTCAAAAATGACCAAATTTGGGCATAAGCAAATATAATATAAATACTTCCATCACTTTCATTTAAAAATAAAAGTGAAAGTATTAGAGAAGTTTTGAGAGAAAAGAAAAATGCCTTTAAAGAATGGCAGAGCGTAGAAGACCAGAATGAATCCATAAAAGAAAGTAAGAGAGGGGCGTATAAAGAATGTAAGAAGAGAGCGAAGAAGGAAGTTGCTATTTGTAGGGCAGAGGCGCACGATAAATTGTATCGGTCCCTTGAAAGCCCCGAAGGTCAAAAACGACTTTTTCAAATTGCAAGAGCGAGAGAAAGGAATGGAAGAGATGTTTCACATGTAAAATGTATAAAAGATGATTCTGGAAGGATTTTGACTGACGATGAAAGTATAAAGAAGCGATGGAAGGAGTATTTTGAGAAATTGATGAATGAGGAGAATGAATGGAATGGTATGCTTGAAAACCCACCAGTGAATATGGGCTTAGTGAGAGAAATTAGTGTGGAAGAAGTAAAAATGGCTGTTAGGAATATGAAGAATGGGAAGGCGGTCGGCCCAGATGGAATACCAGTAGAAGTGTGGAAGTTGCTGAGGGCGGATGGATGGAAGTGGTTGAGTTTATTTTTCGGTAAATTGTTGCAGGAAGAACAAATACCTGAGGAATGGTGCAGTAGTATACTGGTTCCCATTTTTAAAAACAAAGGAGACGTTCAAAACTGCAGCAGTTACCGGGGAATAAAGCTCATGTCACATACGATGAAAGTCTGGGAAAGAATAATAGAGAGAAGAATGAGAGAAGAGTGTGAGATAACACAAAACCAGTTCGGATTCATGCCCGGTCGAGGTACGACAGATGCCATTTTCGCATTACGCCAATTGTGCGAAAAGTACAAGCGCGTGCATGAAGATCTGCACATGGTTTTTGTCGACCTTGAAAAGGCGTACGATCGGGTTCCCCGTGAGGTCTTGTGGTGGGCGTTGAAGATGAAAGGTATGCCTGGGAAGTATGTGAGGTTGGTCCGTGCTATGTACAGAGCATCCCGTACATGTGTACGATCTGCCGCGGGAACTACGGGCAGTATCGATGTGGCGGTAGGGCTGCACCAAGGGTCGGCACTGAGCCCTTACCTCTTCCTACTGATTATGGACGCTTTGACGTCGGACCTGCAGGATGAGGCACCCTGGTGCATGCTCTTTGCCGATGACATCGTGCTTGTCGGGGAAGAAGGCATCGAGGTACAGAGCAGACTGACGGGGTGGCAACGGAGGCTGGAAAGTGTTGGCTTGAAGATCAGCAGATCCAAAACCGAATAGCTGTGCTGTGATTTCGGCGGTCTTTCCAGTCCTGTACCCATGTCGTTGGATGGCGCTATACTGCCTATCTGCTCAGATGTCAAGTACCTCGGTTCCCTCATTCAAGGCGACGGCGGAATAGATAGAGCTGTGCAGCATAGGATTAACGCAGGGTGGATGAAATGGCGACAGGTCACAGCCACAACGTGCGATCCCCGAATGCCAATAAGGCTGAAGGGGAAAATTTACAAATCGATCATCCGACCTGTCGTCATGTATGGAAGTGAATGCTGGGCCGTCAAGAAGAAGGATGAAAATAGACTGCATGCGAATGAAATGAGAATGTTACGATGGATGTGTGGTGTGACAAGGATGGATAAGATAAGGAATGAGTATATAAGAGGAAGCCTGAAAGTAGCGCCAGTGGTAGAAAAGGTGAGAGGAAGCAGATTGGCATGGTTTGGGCATGTGATGAGGAGGAATGAAAGTCATGTCACAAAACGAGTGTTGAATATGAATGTGGAGGGACACACGGGCAGAGGAAGGCCGAATAAAAGATGGATCGATTGTGTGAAGAGTGATATGAGAATGAAAGGAGTAAGTATGGAAATGACGGCTGATAGAGAGGAATGGAACAAAAAGATTTACTGCGACGACCCCAGATAATGGGAAATGGTTTAGAGAATGATGACTTTCATTTAAAATTAGTGCTGATTATTTGGATGGTACGTTATTTAAAATTATAAGTTATGAAGTTAGTAGAATTCACTTCTAAACCTTTCTCTTTTAACAACTGTTACTGTTAACTGCCCATTCATTAAATGATTTGTAACTTCAAATCATTTAATGAATGGGCGACAGTAGGAATTTATAAAAGTAGGCGAAGGTTATACAAGCTTTATAATGAAATATCATATAATAGTATGATATTTCATTATAAAGCATTTATAATGAAATATCATACTATAATCACACACATCATTTAGAGATTATGTAAAAATATATTCTAATATATTTAAAATAGTGTGCTCCACAGCTAAAGCTTTACATTTAAGTAACAAACATAAAACTGCATCCAACAAAATAAACATTTGAGAAACATTTTACTGATATTTATTATGACAACAACTTCATTAAACCTTCTCCTACTGTCGCCGAATCATCATACACTTAAACAAACTGTAAAGGCTTGTTGAAATACTTTTAAATTCCATATAGTATTGCCAAATGATATCGGTAAATATTTTAAAACTATTGGAACATCCTTTGGACAGATGGTCGCCATCCTGATGATAAAACAAGTTGTCGGATTACCGTCTCCTCTCCCTCTCTTCAGACCTCGGATAATCCTCTAATATTCCAGCGCAACTTGTCAATCTCTTTTTCCAGCTCCAGGATCTTCTCGTCAATTCTCAAGGTGCGTGCGTTATATGTTGCCAGGTTGAGTCATCTAAGGTAGCAACCGAATCTCCAACGGAGATTTTAGCACCCCCTGCCACGCCGTTACAATGGTCACCACCGTAGACAGGAATAGCGAGGCCGCCGGGGACAGGGGGCCGTCCCTTCGGAACTTTATTAATTCATGAGGGGTATATATCTATAAAAGAAACAATAGCAACTTATCTAGCCACTATATTGAATACAAGCGTCGATTCTGGCGTGTTTCCTGATTTAATGAAAAATAGTAAAGTCGTATCTTTATTAAAATCTGGTAGTACATAAGACTCCGTCAATTTTAGACCTATTCCTGTACAACTAACATTTAGTAAAATTTTTGAAATAATAATTTTAGATCAGATGTTAAGTTACTTGAATATTAATAAATTGCTACATAAACATCAATTCGGTTTTACAAGGGGTCGCTCGACAACTGACGCTGGAGCTGAGCTTATTAGACATATTTTTTGTACATGGAAGAATTCAGAGGATGCCTTTTGTAACCTTTCCAAGGCCTTAGACTGTGTTCACCATGAGACATTAATCAGGAAGCTACAATACTATGGTGTCAAGAACACAGTGCATAAAGTAATTATTTCATATTTAAGTAATAGAACGTGTAATATATTGAGATGTAATATATTGAGAACGTGTAATATATATAGAACAATCGAGAGTGTTTTATTTGACAGAATGCATAAAGATATTATCATTGGCAAAAGTTCTAAAATAATATTCTATTCTATTCTACTATGTTCTATTCTATTCTACACTATTCTATTCTGTTCTATTCTCTTCTACTCTATCCTATTCTACATGTCATATATTTTTTTTTTAAAAAAAAACGATACCCACACACTAGGATTTTCTCCTGTGTCGTAGAGGCAGTTTACAAACAGATTGCACGAGAACAAACATCCAGACCCGGAACAATTATTTCTAGGCCATACAAACACTTCTTCCGTGCGGGATTCGAACCCGCGGCCTCCAGCGCAACGACTCATTGGTAAGCCACTGCACCACGGAGCCGTCATTTCGTTTTTGTTATATTATTTTCTATGCATACAATAAAGCTGTAAGAAGGTTTTGTGCTCATAAGTCATGTACAAACTACTAGACGCATTTTTATGTGTGTATGTAGGGAGTAATTGACCCTGAGAAAAAAGGAGTGTTAAGTTTTTCCTATTTTTACTAGTTAATTTTAGCTGTTAATTGTTCCCTAAGTCATAAGAAGGATAACTCAGATTTAAAAAAAATATAGGTCAAAAATGTGGATTTTACAATTTCTGGCTGGTTCACTACGCTGTGCGTTTTTATAATAGCACCATCCACGAGTATGATAAAAAACAAAACATGACATATTTTTTTACATACTAATATATTAAATATTTCATATTAAAGTTAAAGTTACAGCTTATATACGTCCCTTTGCTGGGCATAGGCCTCCCTCAATTCTGAGAGGGTTTTAGTTCAAGGAAATGTCCGCCGCGCTGCCCCAATGCGTGTTGGCGAACTTTTACGTCTTAGAAATTGTTTTCTTATTTCTCAGACATGCAGCTTTCTCCACTATGTTTCCCTTCACTTATATATTAGAGTATTCTTTTCGTACTTATATATCGTGTATCCAATTCCGTTTGCGTTTTTCTTTCACCATAATCCTAATTATAGCAGAAGTTTCAATCACTGTCCAGCAATGGCATAAAGATGATTGATCTGAAAATGTATAAAACAAACAAACCGTGTCCTCTTTACATATTACACCGGCCGCTCTTCCGCCGCAGGCTTCGAGCAATATGAAGTACCGCTTTTCCCCGCTATATTGGTTCAGTGTCGCATGAGATTTAAGGTTGTGTTGGATTTTCTCTTCAGAAATAATTTTCCAAATTAATTGAAATAACCTTGGTGTGCACTGCTTTCACTATGATTGATAGAACTATAGACTCGATAACTCGCAATTTAAATGCATTACACAATAGGCCACAACTTTATTAGAAGAAGCCAAGGGAGAGACTATGCTGATATCACGCATTCCTATTATACCAAACAACCTATCCTTTAATTGTAAATGATTACGATTAAAGTAGCATTTTCAATGACGATAAATCCCAGGCTCAAACCTTGAAAGTAGCGGAATAACATAAAAAATCTCAGCGAATTCAAAATTTGCATGCTGAGTGAAATCATTTAAAAAGTAAATTGTATAACGTAGTCTAAAGAAATGCATTGCATATATAGGGCTTAAAATTAATAGAATTTTTAATTTCAGTAATGAAATGTTTTCGGCTTTTAAATAAAAGGGAGCGGAACCGCGTGTAAAAGTAAGTAATATAATGACCTCCAGGCCGTATTCCGAACAGGCGTTCAGTCTGATTTATAAAAAAAAAATTCGATTTGAAGCAAATCAGCATACGACGAGCAAGCATCACCCGCTGTTCAGTAGTATCCCGGTCACCCATGAACATTTTAAACATCATAGCGTATCCTATAATTTATAAATAATTTAATTAGTTAAGCAATAAAAATGTAATAACCGTCTTGAAAAAAAAAATAATTTCCTTAAATAAATCCTTTTTTATAGGCCACGGAATGCCACAAAAATAAGGTCCTGAGCTATCTGCACCCTGAACTCCCTGTATGACTTACCAGGTCGTCAATCCGTCTAATAAGGGGCGCCCTATACTTCACTTGCGAGGCTGCTACTCGAGAAACTTTCTTCGCAGTTGCTTTAAAAAAAGAAGAAACACTTAACTAATATTAAAATTTTACGATGATTTACCTAATGTTGTATATCTGAATTAAATATTGCAGCGTTTAAGCACAAAGTAGTTAGTTCTAATCTAAAATGTACAGATAAATTCCATTTAAAGTTGATTCAAACTGTAAAGTTCATTAAAGTGGACAAAGCGAGTACTATCAGAATACAAATAACGCTGACCTGCATTCTTTAAGTTTGTTTCCTTATGCTGGATTTTTTATTTTAGTGCGTTTTTTTTTTAATTACTTATCTTTGTACCTTTGGAATTTCTGAGCAAAATCTTATATAACGTCAGATTTTAACTTAAATCGGTAAAGATTCCTCTTATTTTGTGCAACTTTGAAAAAGACTGTAATATGTATCATCTTTGTTTTTAATATAAAATATGAAAATGAGCTTCGTTGAAAACACTTCATCCATGGTAAGTAGCTACACAAGTCCATGGACACTTACAACCAACTTCAAACAAAAATGGACACAAAATGCGTTGTCTCTCGTGATGAATAAGGTGAAATATGCGAAGCCGTAATTTTGATGTTTTACATTTTAATGAGAAACAGAGCGAATATTCTATTAAACATATTACGCCGCGAGCGTCTTGCAGTTAACATCTGTGACAGTTTGCTCCGCATATAAATAAGTGCATTGTAGCTAAAAAGTAAATTACTAGTATCTATTTGGCAATTTTCTTAAAGTATTTGAACTGGGCTATCCAGTAGTGAACTCTGTTTTTAATTTCGCGTTGTAACATTCAAGTTATAAACAAATACATTTCAAAAAATTGTATTCGGCCGTTACGTACTGACCGACGACAACCCGCAGCGCTTTTGTTGCTGTGAGTCACCGTCATTTGTGGCTGGCCGGCCGCCGCGCTGTCGAGTGCATCAAGCTGTGTAGTGGACGAGATGACGTCACGCCAAGTAAATTGCGCGGGATGCCGTGGTGTTATAATGGAAGACAGCGCATTCATGAGGTGCACCAAATGTAAACAATACTACGATATTCTGTGTGCCAATTTTAAGGTAGAAGTATTTGCAACAATGTCATCAGAATTTAAAAATATGTGGATATGTTTCGAATGCCGTAGCAAAATACCTAAGCTTGATAATTCACATACGCCAGTGCGCCAGCAGTTGAGCCACGACACGACTGCCGTTGGGGATTGCTTGGATGTATCGATGCATACCCCGGATAATGTCACATTCCGAAACGGAAAGCGTCCTGCGCAATTAGTGGTAAAGAGCAACCCGTGCCCCCAAAATACGGTTCCTTTAGTACATGAAATAAAACAAATGCATGACGACTTCGAATCGCGCCTTACCATGAAAATATGCGCACTACTCAACGAGCAATTTAATGTATTCAAGGCCTCGGTATTTGAAAAAATTAGCAATTTAACCTGTAAGATTGACAAATTAGAAGAAACAATCCTAACAATGGACAAAAATAATAGTGTATCAACGCAGTGCTATGCAGCGGCGGTACAGCACCCTTCAAACGTTGATAGTGGGAAGACTAAGCCGAATGTAAAATCTGGCCCTCAGCAGAAAAATAAGGGAGCTTCGGGCAAACGTAATCCACCTGCAAAAGTAAACGCATCTATCTCTTCTTTAGCGCCAGTTTCAACTTTAGTCTCTGATTCCGTAACTTCAGTTTTGAGTGTGAGCCATGAGGCAATTCTTGCACCCCGGGATGGCGCGGAGCAAAAAGACCCGGAAGAGTGGATACAGGTGAGACGTAAATCTGGACGCGCATCATTGCCCGGCGTTCTTCGCGGCACGGCAGCGCCGGGAGTGACGAAACTGCGTGCATCTGAGAGGTGGAGGTACTTGCATCTCTATTATGTCCAAGAGGGTACCACAGTAGAGGAAGTGCGTGCTCATCTCCACTCTATTAGTGGAAACAATGATTGCTCAGTGGAAGAACTGAAACCTAGGGGGCGTTACTCATCGTTCAAGCTGGGAGTCCCGTCCAGAATTGCCGACAGTGTTATGTCACCAAGCAACTGGGCTGAAGACATCTGTATAAAACCGTGGCGTCAGAACTTTCGTGCCAAGGATAAAAGTGCGTAACCTATATTTTTGTTATCAAAACGTTAGAGGTCTACGTACAAAATCGAATACTTTTAGGAATAATGTAACTCAATGTATTTTGATATTATAGCCTTGACTGAAACCTTTTTGAACAGTTCCGTATCTGACGGCGAATTATTTACTTCGGAGTATTTAGTAGTGCGTAAAGACCGCGCAGGCGACGTCGGGTGGGGAGGAGTGCTCCTTGCTGTACGAAACGGTTATACAGTGCAACAAGTAACTAATATAGATACTTATACGCCTGATATGGAACTGCTTTTCGCCATTATTGGTGGAAAAAGTGTTGAAAAGTTTTTATGTTGCGTTGTTTATTTGCCTCCTAAATGTTGTGATAATCTATATCTCAACGTCTTGACGTGTATTGAAAATGCTATTATTTCATATTCCTCTCTGAATGTCTTAATAATTGGAGATTTCAATTTGAACTCTTGTAGCGTTAATGTTAAGACCAATTTTAATTCTTTTTGTGACTATAGTGGGCTTCAGCAACATAATATTGTGTATAACAAATGTGATGGCATGTTGGATCTCGTCTTGAGCAATTTAAACTCGGAGCAGATCTTAGTGTCTGAGGGTTCAGAACCCTTAGTACCAATTGATAAGTACCACCCCCCGCTGGAGGTGACGCTCAGGTTTCAGTGCGACGCGCTGACCCAGTCGCCGTCCTCTCCACCACCGGCTCAGCGCCCGGGAGCTGCTCCAAACTGGAATTGGCGTAAAGCAGACTTTCTGGGCCTATACACGGCATTAATAAGTATAGATTGGTCGGACATTTTTGTAATTGCAGACGTTGACGACGCAGTTGCGTTATTCTATCACCGTCTTTATAATTGTATCAGTCAATATGTTCCTACTAAATCCCGTTATATGTCGAATTATAAGTACGTATATCCAAAATGGTTTAATGCTGATATTAAAAATAATATACGTAAAAAATATTATCATTTGAAACGGTATAAGGCTGAAGGTAAAGAGTTTAACAAGGAATTATTCAAATACTATAGGTGGCATGTTAAAAACTTGATTGACAATGCATATAAGCAGCACTTACATCTGACAGAACAAAATATAATTAACGATCCAGCCAAATTCTGGGAGTACGTTAAGGATAGGAAGAATCACAGACAGCGTACGAACGTTTATTCGTCCGGTGGTGTTGAAGTTGTTGGGCAATCCGCAGCCGACGCTTTTGCAAACTATTTTAGTTCGGTGTATCAGGACGAGGTACCTGTACTGAACCATGTTGATGCGGTACGTGCCGCAGATAGTCAATGTGATTCCACTGCTATCACCATAAATATTGTTGACACTACCAAGCTGAAAGAAGCAGTAAGTCGCCTAAAACCGAGATCGTCGGGTGGCCCTGACGGTATCCCTGTTTTTTTAGCAAAGGACTGCATATCCGCTTTTGAGAGTCCGCTCCTGTACCTTTTTAACTTATCACTGACTCACTCTAAGTATCCAAACATTTGGAAAGTTTCTAGGGCCACTCCGGTTCCAAAAACTGCTGGTGAAAACGACGTTTCGACTTTTAGACCGATTGCAGTCTTATCAGTCTTTGCAAAATTATTTGAGATTGTCTTATGCCAGCAAATTAATAAACAAACTCAGAATTTATTGCATCATAGTCAACACGGTTTTCGAACAGCCCGTTCTACCACTTCTAATCTTGTGGCTCATCTTGACTATATATATGCTGAGTTGGATGCTGGTAGGCAGGTAGATACTGCGTACTTCGACTTTAAAAAAGCATTTGACCTGGTCGATAATGATATCTTGTTACGTAAATTGGCGGTGATAGGCTTTGCCCCAAAACTTGTCGAATTTTTTTCAAATTACCTACGTGATCGGCGTCAGTTTGTTAGAGTGGGTGCATTTGAGTCTAGTGACTATTATACAAGATCTGGGGTAAGTCAGGGAAGTACGTTGGGGCCATTGCTTTTTCTTATTTTCATTAATGACTTACCGAATAACGTGGTTTCCTCAAAATGTCTGTTGTTCGCGGATGATCTCAAATTAAGCCTAGGTGTAGATGGCCCGTCTGACTGCGAGGCATTGCAAAGAGACATCAGTGCGGTTTTGGATTGGAGCGTATTAAATCGTCTACCCTTTAATGATAATAAATGTAAAATAATAACATTCACGCGTAAACGCTGTCCACTAAATGAAGACTATAATTTATCTGACACGCCCTTAGAAAGGGTAAGCGAAATACGTGACTTAGGATTATTATTAGATGCTAAACTTGACTTTCATAACCATGTGATTTCTGTATGTAAAAAGGCCAGTAAAATGCTTGGCTTCATTATTCGCACTTCTTCACAGTTCGACGGAATAGGGGTCGCTTTGGTACTTTACAATGCATATGTTCGTAGTAAGCTTGAATACGGTGCCATTGTATGGAATCCCTATGAGGAGAAATATATTTTGATGATAGAGAGAATACAGCGCAAATTTGCACGATGGCTATATAAGCAGAATTACGGTTATTACCCCTATCTATATCCGTCCTTATTTGTTACTGGTATGGTGGGTTTGGACACTCTCAAACTTAGGCGGGCTATGCAATTGATAACATTCTACCTAGCAATCATCCATAATAAAATAGATAGCCCGACGATATTAAGCAGAGTGGGGTTATTGGCTCCGAAGCGGCTGGGCTATGATGGTGAGGGGACGGTGGCACCGCGGCGGCGGCCGCGTCTTCTGTGGCGGCCGCCGGCGCGGACCAGGTGCGGCGCTCACGCGCCCACTACTCGTGCTATACGGCTTATTGGAGATATGCTCGCACATGATTACGAGACTGACTTATTTGCTGATAGCTTTAAGCAACTATGTAATAAGGCCCTTCTATTTTTGACATTCAATTTTGACATATTGTAATATATTAATTTAATCTTAGCTTAGTTAATTTGAAAATGATATTTTTAGTTTACTCTATTTGACATAGTATAATCTTCTATTTGGCATCTATTTTTTATCTATTTGACATCTATTTTTTATTTTTTATTTTTTTTATTTGGACATGTATCTTAATCAATTACTTATTATTTAAAAGTGTAATTTGTAAATTAGCATGCTGACGTTTTGGGCATACTGTAAGCCAGCATGTACACTGTTTTAAAATAAATAAATAAATAAATAAATAAATAAATTATTGGACTCACAGATTATTATAAAGTAAATTAACTTAGTAACGACGCATAAAAAATGGCCAACTAAAAAGTACATAGTAAGCAAAGAAAAAAGCCATATCGATATTTGGGGAGTATTTCACGTATGCTTATCACGTACACTGTCCCTGGTCGATAAACTGGTTTTAAAACATATTGAAAGTTCACAATTTATTGGCTTTTTTTTTCTAATTAATTATAAATATAATAGTCACGTAAAAAATGATTGTTATGATAATGATTGTATGTGATTATTAAATTTGAGTTATTTTAGTATCAACGTAGAAAAAACATTAATAGAATGACAATTTTACCCTATTTTTATAGAAGTAGGTGCAAACCAGCATGCGGCTCACCTGATGGTAAGTGTCGACCGCCGTCCATGAACAACTGCAGCACCAAAGGAATTGCAGCTGCGTTGCCAGCCTTTTAAAAAAAATGAGTTAGTTTTTTGAAGATTACTATCGTCTGTATCGGTCCGGCAAAATCGACGATGGTAAATGATTCCACAAACTAGTCGTGGCAGTAAGAATACTTCTAGAGAATCGCATAGTAATGGACCGCCAAGCATCTAAATAATATGGATGGTAACGTAAGTTTTGTCGCTGAATAATACGATATATTTTATCAGAGCACTTTCCGTGGTAAATGCAATAGAAAATGCAAAGGGATGCAACATATTTTCGCAGCGCCAGTGAATCGAGTTGATCGGAGAGATCTCGGCCATCGAAGATTTGAGCCACCCTGCGTAGGAAGTGGTCAAGTGGAATGAACTGGCAGTGGGGAGCCCCGGAACAGTATTCTATGTTCCGCTTCACATCACATCACACCTTTGCCTTATAAAGATGCAAGCGGTATGCCGGCCTGAAAACTGTCTTGCTATGATGAACACGCCAAGCTTTTTAGGGGATAATTTGGCCTTCTATTCCAAGTGTCCACAAACAAATAATTTATTATGTAGATGCCGAGGGTTTTGATACTGGTTGAGGCAGCAAGTTGAGTGCCCTGAAACTGAAGAGATATGACAAAAAGGTTATTTTTTAGCTGTAAACGTCTAAACTTGTCTTTTCTGGGGATTGAAGTGGACTAGTTTTAGTCGCCTCTAATCCGAGACTTTGTTCAACAAAGACTCGACTTCAGACACAAGTTTGTTAAAAATTGAGGCCGCCAGTGTATAAAGCATTACCAGTGTTCTCGACTGCATAGCAATGAATGTTACCGATTTGCAACATATCATTGATATGCAGAAGAAAGAGCGTTGGTTATGCACGCAGCCTTTTGACATCATCTTTAATAGGGTTCTAATCGGAGCATGCATCGTTTACCACTACCTTCATGCTCCAATCCGCATGAAAGCTGGTGATCCAATTGCTCAATTTCTTGGGAAGCACAAAGAGAGGGAACTTTTAAAGCTGCGTTTTGTACCAAACTCGATCGAAGGCCTTCGCAATGTCAAAACTAGCGGCCAGGACCTCCCCTTGGACTCTACTGCCTACGCTCATTAGAGTCATGAGTTAGGTATACCAAAAGATCACCAGCTCGGTGACCTCGACTTAAACCGTATTGGCAGTTACTTATCAGCTGGTGATTCTCAAAGTACCGTTAAATATAATGTTTTAACATTTACAATATTTTCCTTCATGTCTGAGTAGTAATATCACGTAATAGTGTGTTCTGTGATTAAAGAAAAAAACAGAATATGTCTTCAAGAAACTTCGATTTACAGACAGTTCATTTACATGACAAATACTATTGCCCCCTCGCCAGCCATCCTCACACAGTATATATTAATTATTAATGAAGTGCCTTTTCAGAACTAAAACGCAATGCCCAAAATAAAATAAATGCTACTTTGAAAATTCAGAATAACTTAAAAATTTTAATCAATATTAAGTTTCTATGCAAACTTTATTGAATTTATTCTATATTTAAATATCTAGGTAGGGTCTGAAGAGTATAAAAAGTCAAATATGTAGGTAAATCTTTGTTTCAGAGAGCACGAGGGATCTGTGACAGTAAACACCTGGCCGCCAAGCTCCAACACGTCAAGGAAGTTTTGCACGACAATAAGCTTCGGGTCCCGCGCCTACGTCAAAGTGAACGAGTGAAGCCGGCCACAGTCGAGCAAGTGTTTGCTGTACTGCCAATTGTCAGAGGTGTCACTAACAAGATTGGCTACATCTTGAAGCGTGTTTCCATTAAAACATTCTTCTAGCCTCCGGAAAAGATTAGTCAGTTTTTACCATCAAGTCAAGTGTTATGTCCCTCTGCAAGATGCAGGAACGTACAAGCTTGATTGTGAATGTGCTCTCGCTTATATAGGACAAACTGAAAGATCCATAAAAACTCGCGTTAAATAACACATAGCTGATGTGAATAATCGACGCTCCGGGTAGTCTGCAGTCTGTGAACATGTAGCGCATCGCCCCCGTCATTACATTAGATTTGATAGACCACCAATCCTCGCTAAAGAACACCGATTCCTTCCAAGGATGATTCGCGAGGCTATTAAAATCATAAAACATCCTAATTTCAATAGAGATCCCATAATTAATATAATTAAATCCCAACTCAAGCATACAACTGTAAGACTTCAGGATACTGTAAATTCATTCTGCGTAGATCTGAACAGTGAGTATTCTTACCCCCCGTGTATTGGCGGGTAAGAATACTCACTACCCCATATCTTCCCGTGGGTGTCGTAAGAGGCGACAGAGGGAAAATGAGGCAGAGGACGGTCAGCAGCATCTTTCTGATCTTGCACAGCAAAACAACAATAAAAAAACTGCGAATGACAACCCGCTCGCTAAGCGTGGCAACTATGGCAAAATACCCCCCATGATAAAATTTACAAAAAGACGGCCTCCAGTCCTCGGCGGCCCCGCTATTCTTGGCTACGGTGGCGAACATGGTAACGGCGGGGCAGGGGGTGCTAAGAATCTCCGGTAGAGGTTCGGTCCACCTACGACGAATCGATCTGGCAACTTATAACGCACGCACCCTGAGGACTGATGAGAAGATCCTGGAGCTGGAAGAAGAGATAGACAAGTTGCGCTGGAATATGATAGGATTATCCGAGGTCCGAAGAGAGGGGGAGGACACGGTAATCCTCGAATCCGGAAACTTGTTCTATCACCGGGAGGGGACCATCTGTCCCAAGGAGGTGTCGGATTTATCGTCCACAAGTCTCTCGTTAACAAAGTTGTAAAGATTGGGAGTGTGTCGACGAGGGTCGTATACTTTATACTCAGAATCACCAAACGGTATTCGCTGAAGGTCATACATGTTTACGCACCAACCTCGGCACGCCCCGATGAGGAGGTGGAGGGAATTTATGAGGATAACCCTAGAGCCATGCATTCCTTCAAAACCCACTATACGGTGTTAATGGGAGACTTCAACGCAAAACTAGGCACAAGAGAGAACGGTGATCTGAAAGTGGGGAAATTCGGAATAGGGCAAGGAAACCCAAGAGGCCAGCAGCTGGTCGTCTTCATGGAGAAAGAGGGACTTTTTATGATGAACTCTTTCTTCCAGAAGCGGCCCCACAGGACGTAGACCTAGTTGAGCCTTGAATGTTCGACAAAAAATGAGATTGAATTCATTATGACGACCAGACGACAACTGTTCTGTGATATCTCAGTGATCGCGGGGGTGAAAACCGGCAGCGATCACCGAATAGTGAGAGGCACACTGAACCTAAACGTTAAGTTGGACAGGTCACGTCTAATGATATCAACGCTCCGTCCCCCTCGTGCTCTAATCCAAAGTCCCGAAATCTTTCAGCTCGAGATACAAAACCGTTTTCAGTGCCTAGAAAATTGCAATGCAGTGAACGATATGAATGACAAGCTCGTGGAAACTGTCCATGCGGTTAGAGCTAAGTTTTGCAAGACCTGCCGCAGAAGAATACAAAAACTCTCCGATCACACTCTTAATCTCATGGCTGTTAGACGGGATATGAAGCTACATTCTTCAACAGACTTGACAGCATACAGGCATCTGAACAGACAGATCTCCAAATGCATGCGGCGGGACTTACGCAACATTAATATTGCTCGTATTGAAGAAGCGGTAGAACGGCCAGAAAGAGCCAACTGTCGAAGCTAAAGACAGAGTGTAGCAGCGTTGTTTCCAGAACACCTGAAATTTTGAGTGAGATTGAGAGGTTCTATGGGCACACATCATCGTTAGAGCCACACGTAAGTGTGAGTAACGATCCAAGGGCAAGTCTTATCCGACACTATTCCCGGACTTATATATCCCGGACGTCAGTCTGAGCGAGATTAGAATGGTTTTCCAGCACCTTAAAACCGGCAAGGCCCCAGGCGAGGATGGAATTACAGCGGAGCTTCTGAAAGTGGGTGAAAAACCGGTACTTGAAGTCCTTCAGAAGCTCCTTAATTCCGTCTTCAAGGGAGGCATTACACCGGAGGCGTGGAGCAGAAGTGCGGTTGCCTTGTTCATCAAGAAAGTTGACAACGCTCTCTTGAAGAACTACAGACCGATTTCCCTTTTGAGCTGCGCCTACGTGCTGTTTTCGAGAGTCATTACGAATCGTCTCGCGCGCAGAATTGACGACTTCCAGCCTCCCGAACAAGCCGGTTTCCGAAAAGGCTTTAGCACTATAGACCACATACATACACTTCAGAAAATTGTACAGTAGTCTGAAGAGTACAATTTGCCACTATGTCTGGCGTATGTGGACTATGAAAAAGCCTTTGATTCCGTCGAAATTTGGGCAGTACTGCAGTCCTGTCGCAATATCAAAGTGCTTAAGTGCTTGTACAGTAGGGCTACGATGGCTATGCGAGTACAGAACCAGAGTACGAAACCTATCCAATTGCAGAGAGGTGTAAGACAGGAAGACGTTATATACCCGAAACTCTTTACCGCTGCATTGGAAGAAGTTTTCAAGCTTCTGGACTGGAAAGGATACGATATTAACATCAATAGCGAGTACATCACTCGCCTTCGATTTGCCGACGATATAATACTTATGGCAGAATCGCTGGAGGACCTAAGCACTATGTTCAATAACCTCAATAGTGTTTCCCAACGGATAGGTCTTAAGGTGAACATGGACAAAACAAAGATCATGTTTAATGTCCATGTCACACCTATGCCGGTAGTTGCTGGAAGCGCTAAGCTCGAAGTTGTTGACGAGTATGTTTACCTGGGACAAATAGTCCGACTAGGTAAGTCCAACTTCGACCGAGAGGTCAATCGACGGATTCAACTCGGTTGGGCAGCGATCGGGAAATTATAGCACATCTTCTCGTCAGGTATACCTCAAAACTCAAAAACAAGAACCAGAAAGAAAGAAAGAAACCAGTGCGTGTTGCCAGTGATGACCTATGGAACTGAATGGAATAGAATAGAACAGAATCGAATAGAATAGAATAGAATAGAAGAGAATAGAATATAATAAAATAATTTTTTATTCAATATAGATCACATGGGTAATTCTTATTGAAAGTCATTTTTTACTTTACCACTGGTTCGAAAAAAACCTCTGTCCTGGGATGAACCAGCAAGAAACCCAGCGGGACTTTTTTTAAAGCAAATTTTACAATAATGGTTGTACAAACTATATAAGTACAAAATTTATTTTAGAAACAGCTTAGAAGCGATCACCTCATTCCCCAGGGTTATTATCAACCATGTATTCATTTATACTATAATAACCCTTTTTATACAGTTTCAACTTAAAAAAAAAACATTTAAACTTGCTAATAGAGAGAGCCTATACACTTTCCAAGACCTTGTTGTAATAGCGTATATATAGCCCCAAGGATGAATTACTGACTCTGTGGAGTCGAGAAACTGGTATCACTAGCTTGTGTTTGTTCCTAGTGGTTACAGAATGCACATCACTTTTCTTACTAAAACTATCTTTGTTTTTCTGAACATTTAATGTAAATTTTCGTAAATATAAGGAGAGGTCAAAGTTAATATATTTATTTGTTTAAATATATCTCTAAGTGACTCTCTGTTTTAGGTTGTAAGTAGCTCTAATGGCACTCTTCTGTAAAACAAAAATAGTTTCTGAATCAGCCGCATTTCTCCATAGCAAAATCCCATAAGATATTATGCTATGGAAATAACTGAAATAAACTAATCTAGCTGTCTCGACACTAGTGAGACCTCTAATCTTTTTTACAGCATAGGCTGCAGAACTTAGTTTGCTTGCTAGTTTGGATATATGGGGGCTCCACTGAAGCTTTGCGTCGAGAGTGATGCCAAGAAAAACAGTGGATTCAACAGGGCTCAGTTCTTCCCCATTTAAAAACACATTGGTACTCAGATTTTTAACATTAGTTGTTGTAAATTTAATACATTCAGTTTTATTTCCGTTTAAATATAGATTATTAACGTTAAACCAATGTACTAATTTTTATATAGCATTATTCACTTATTCACATTTAAATGATTGACGTTTAAGTTTAAAAATCAAGGAAGTATCATCAGCAAATAATACTATATCATGATTATCCTCTACAAGAGAAGGTAAGTAATTAATATACACTAGAAATAGGAATGGGCCGAGAATCGAGCCCTGAGGGAAACCCATTAGTACAGCTGAGCCGAAAGAACTTTTACCATTGATAATAACTTTCTGCATTTTATTACTTAAATATGAAATAATAAGTTTAAGCGCTGTGTTCTTGACACCATAGTACTGTTGCTTCCTGATTAATGTCTCATGTTGAACGCAGTCGAAGGCCTTGGAAAGGTCAATAAATATACTCAAAGTATCCTTTGAATTCCCCCATGCACAAAAATATGTTTAATAAGCTCAACTCCAGCGTCAGTTGTCGAGCGACCCCTTATAAAACCTAATTGATTTTTATGTAGCAATTTATTAATATTAAAGAAACTTAACATCTGATCTAAAATTATTTTTTCAAAAATTTTACTAAATGTTGGTTGTACAAAAATTGGTCTAAAATTGGTGGGGTCTAATGTACTACCAGATTTAAATAAAGGTATGACTTTACTATGTTTCATTAAATCAGGAAACACACCAGATTTGACGCTTGTATTAAATATAGTGGCTAGATAAGGTGCTATTATATCTATTATAGATAAAATAACTTTAACGGAAATTCCTCATAAATCTGCCGTTTTCTTTACATCAATAGTTTTAAAATCTTTAACGATATCCATTGGCAGTACTCTATGGAAATTAAAAGTATTTGACCAAGCCTTTACATTTTGTTTGAGCAATGATTCGGCGACAGTAGGAGAAGAGTTTAATGCTTTAGTTGTCAAAAAAGGAACATCAGTAAAATGTTTCTCAAATGCCATAGCAACTTCTTGGTCAGATCGGGTTAAATTATTGTTAAAATTCAATTGAAAATCCGAGTTGCGCGGTTTGACCTTGCCCGTTTCACTATTTATTATTCTCCAGGTCGTTTTAATTTTGTTAGATGCAGTTTTAATTTTGTTACTTAAATGTAAAGTCTTAGCTGTGGCGCACACTTTTTTAAATATTCTAGAATATGTTCTCTAAATATTACACTACTATTATATGATCTAACTTTCGCCTACTTTTATAAATTCCTACTGTCGCCCATTCATTAAATGTTTTGCGACTGTTAAAAGAGGCAGTTAGGAAGTAAATATCCTACTAAATTCAAAAGAAGTTATAATTTTAAATAACGTACCATACAAATAGTTGGCACTGTTTTTAAATGAAAGTGATGGAAGTCTTTTTATTATATTACTTCTAAACCTCTTCAAGCGATGTTCATTTATTGAAACAAACACAACTTTCTTATTTTTCTGTTTTTGTGTATGTAAGGCAATGATACCAACTGTCCACAGTGATCTGAACTTCTTCGCTCAACAGAGAGGCTCACTATATCCTTACGTTCTTTATATAATAATGATTTATCTGCTAGTATTAAGGAGCCACCACGTCATCATTTTCTCTATTGAAGGAACTGAACACCTGGTGATTTCTGAAATTAAACATGAAATTATAATCTTTTAGCCAATTTTCAGTAATACAAAGGATATGTATGTTGTTACTATTAAAAAACAATTCAACTTCTAATTCTTTGCCCATCATGCCTTGTATATTTTAATGCACCAGGTGTTAACAATTTTTATTAGTTATTTGTGGGCAGCATTGAAAGTTAATTAAACTCTTATTATTGCTAGAGATTGCCTCTATTGTCGCATTAACTAATTTAAATTAGTTGCAACTGATTCCAAATTAATTGTCAAATAATTATCCTGCCCATTAAAAGCAGTCTCGGTAGCCAAAAACTTGGCTGAGTTAAAATGTAAATAATAAGATAGCACATTTGCTATCAGTCTTAAATTATATTTGGATAAGTAATACCTATCTTTTGTCCAAAACTTTTTTATTAAATTATTTATATCAACTAAATTAAATTTATCATTATTATAATTACAATTATATGTCAAGTTTAAATTATTGTTACATATTAAATTATTCATTTGTATATTAAAGTTATGTCTTAGATTATTTTCCTGTGGCAATCCCTGTATGTAAAGCAGTGTGAATAAGACAATTTTGTGTACATTTAAGTTATTAAGTTGCTCAATATATCTTAATAACTGTTTGTTGTTTACACTGTCTCTTCTACCAACAAAAATTATTACCGTACTATTTGGGCAAAATTTAGTAACTATGATTTTATTTAGGATGTCACTAAAAGATGCTCCAGGCATGCAGCAATTTGTAACTTTTTGTCCTTTTAAAGAGTAATTTAAAAGAGTCATCGCTATACACAATTATATAATTTTTGTTAATATTTTAGTTATTTTTTATTTTAAGCTCCTCTGCTATGGCACTGTCATAGAGTTTTGGTGGTGGTATAATATTATCAGCACACACCGACTCCGAATATGCTGGTATTGAATGCTGACACTCACATTGATGTTTAACTAAGGAGTCAAAACGCTCCTCATTGTATTTACATGTCTTTACCAGATTATCCATAGCCAGTATGTGTTCTTTTTTTTATATAGGAGAGGGGGCAAACGAGCATGCGGCTCACCTGATGGTAAGTGACTACCGCCGCCCATGAACAACCGCAACACCAGGGGAATCGCAGATGCGTTGCCGGCCTTTTAAAAAGGAGTACGCTCTTTTCTTGAAGGTCCCTAAGTCGTATCGGTCCGGAAAAATCGCTGATGGTAATCGATTCCAAAAGGAAGTCGTGCGAGGAAGAAAACATCTTCTAAATCGCACAGTGGTGGACCGCCAATCATCCAGATGGTGTGGATGGTATCGGGAGTTCTGCCGCGATGTGCGTTCGTGAAATTTGGCGGCTGGGATTAATCCGAACAGTTCCTCAGAGCACTCCCCATGGTAGATGCGAAAGAAAATGCAAAGGGATGCAACATCTCTTCGCAGTGCCAATGAATCGAGCCGATCGGAAAGGGCTCGGTCGTCGACGATTCGCGCAGCTCTGCGTTGGATGCGGTCAAGTGGAAGGAGCTGGCACTGGGGAGCCCCTGCCCAGAGATGGGAACAGTATTCCATGTGAGGCCGAATCTGCGCCTTGTAAAGTTGCAGGCGGTGTGCCGGCATGAAATACTGTCCCGCTCTGCTGAGCACGCCAAGCTTTTTAGAGGCTAATTTGGCCTTCCCTTCCAAGTGACCACGAAACTGCACGTCACTTGATATGTCGACTCCGAGGATACCGATACTGGCTGAGGCAAGAAGGGGAGTGCCTTCAAACTGAGTAGATACGACAAAGGGGTTCTTTTTAGCGGTAAACGCGGAAACTTGTGTCTTCTGAGGATTAAACTGGACTAGATTTAGTCGCCCCCAATCCGAGACTTTGCTCAGCAAAGACTCGACTTCAGACACAAGTTTGTTCCGGTACTCAGCGACGTTTTCCCGAGAAATATTGGCACGGCCGGTGTATAGAGCATCACCAGTGCTGTCATCCGCATAGCAATGACTGTTACCAGTTAGCAACATATTATTGATATGCAGAAGAAACAGCGTTGGTGATAGCACACAGCCTTGTGGAACACCAGCGTTAATAGGCTTGTAGTCCGAGCATGCACTGTCTACAAAGACCTTGATGCTCCGATCTGCAAGAAAGCTGGTGATCCAATTGCACAATTACTCGGGAAGCCCATAGGAAGGGAGCTTCGAAAGAAGCGCTTTGTGCCAAACCCGATCGAAGGCCTTCGCAATGTCTAGACTAACGGCCAACGCCTCCCCCTTGGACTCTACTGCCTCCGCCCATCTATGGGTCAGGTAGACCAGAAGATCACCAGCTGATCGACCCCGACGAAAACCGTATTGGCGGTCACTAATCAGCTGGTGATCCTCAAGGTACCGGATGAGCTGGCAGTTAATAATGGATTCCATTATTTTGGAGTACAAGGAGGTGATCGCGATAGGCCTATAGTTGGATGGGTCTGAGCGGTCGCCTTTTTTAGGGATCGGGTGGACAAAAGCTGTCTTCCATGAATTCGGGACTACGCCTTGGGAGTAGGAGTACTGGAAAAGACGCGTTAGGACCGGTGCCAACTGCGGAGCACACGTCCTCAGCACAATTGGGGGGATTCCGTCAGGCCCACTCGACTTCTGGATGTCCAGGGAGAGCAGTGCTTTGCGAACCGAGCGCTGTGAGAACAGCACATCCGGCATGGAGCACTCACACCGCGGAATGGTCGGCGGTGTTTTCCCCCCGTCATCAAGAGTCGAGTTGGACGCAAAAAGGGAGCCTAAAAGGTCGGCTTTGTCTTTTGCGTCATGGGCCAGTGAGTCATCCTCACTGTGCAGAGATGGTAGTGATGGCTTACAGAAATTCCCTTGGACAGCCTTGGCGAGAGACCAGAATGCACGGGTTCCCGAAGGAAGGCGAACTAGTTTCTCGCCAATTCTGCCTATGTGCTCTGACTTTGCCTTGGCAATAACTCTTTTGAAGGACCTGGAGGCGAAGTTATACTTCTTTTTAAGTTTTTACATCCCGAGTCGCCGAAGCCGCAGCCCAGGCTTGATAACACTCCTGCTTACTGCGTAATGCAGTCTTACAGGAGCGACCAAACCAAGGCTCAGATCTGCCTCCGATGGGTACCACAGATGATGGAATAAATAGTTCCATTCCCTGTAGCACCACATCAGTGACAGAGTCAGCAACAGCGCTGGGATCGTCCGGCGAGAAGCAAACCCGCCCCCATGGGTAGGATGCAAAGAAAGACCGCATTCCGTCCCAATCCGCCGACCTGTAATGCCAAACACGGCGGCAACCTGCAGAACGCAACCGCGAAGGGAGCGTGAGTGGCACCACACTCCGGATCAGACAATGGTCCGAAGAGCCGAGAGGGGCATCGACGGAAACCTGATATCCGTCCGGATGAGAGGTCAGCAGAAGGTCCAACAGGGAAGGTGTATGATCCTCCACATCTGGAATCCGCGTAGGCGAAGTAACCAGTTGTGTCAGACCATATGCCAAGGCAAAGTCATAAACAGATCTCCCCGCATGATCGGTTAGACGTGAACCGAGCCATTCGGCATGGTGGGCGTTAAAATCACCAAGGATCACGATCTCTGCGGATGGGACCTGTTGTAGCAAGGAATCTGTAGCCATTTGGACGTGGTCGATGAGTCGGTCTGTTTCGGCATTACCGCTATGGGACCTATAGAGGCACCCGTAGACGCGCGGATGGTCGTCGCTGTCTACGCGTAGCCAAAGAATGGACAGGTCCGAACCTTCAAGACTGCCGAGGCGTCGAGAACAGATGTCCTCTCTGACATACACGCAAACTCCAGCCCGAGGCACAAAGGAATGCTCCAATTTGTACCCCGGGTAGGAGAGATACGAAATATCAGCCGGAGAGGAAACTTGCTTCTCGGTCAGAAAGAGCAAGGCCGGCTTTGCCGTCTCGAGATGGTAGTGGACGGCGTTTAGGTTAGAGTGAAGTCCCCTGATGTTGCAAAAATTCACGGATAGCGTGGCAGTAGTTGCCTTGGTGTTCTTGCTCAGTTTCTTTTATTTCGTTTTGGGCTGATTTATATTTATTGGATACAGTTTGAAGAGAATTTGTAAGAGATAATATTTCTGATTTAAGGCACACTACGTCAGTCTCATAACATTTTCTTATGTTATCCACCTCAATTGAATACAGCTTAAGTTCATATATCAATGCTTGCTTTTGTTTACATAAATTAACATAATTTTTGGTATTAATCTTATTTTTTATTAATTTTTGTACTTTCCTTATGTATTTATTAACTTTTATATACTTCTTCAATTTGGTTTTACAGCAATTAATCCTCACTGAGTTTCCTGAAGTGGAAGAGTCATCACCAGTCAAATCTATTGTTGCAGATTGCTGTAAGATTCTTGAAGTATTACATTGCACAAGCTCAGAGAACAGGCTTTGAGTCTGGCAGGCGTTAAGATTATCTATATATGTTTTAAATTGTAGATATTATTTGCTTATTAGCCTCATTCAACTGTAACTTCAATGCAGCAATGTATCTGAGAGCTTCCTCATATTCCTTGCTGCATCGGTCAAACTCATTAACCATATCCTGTAGCTGATCTCTTTCTTTTATAACACTTGTGTATTCTGTATCTAACTTAACCATATCACATTTCAATTGTGTTTTTGGCAATTATGCTAACTATTTCTTTTTCATTATCATCATCACAGACGTGAACTGTTGCTTAAGGAAAGGGATGATAATGAAAAAGAGAGACGTGAGAGACTGAGACGTAGTCCTTCACTGCAGGCCGTATGAGGAAACTCAAGGTCGCTCAGGGAGCTATGGAGAGGGCTATGCTCGGGGTTTCTCTGCGTGATAAACTTAGAAATGAGGATATCCGCAGTAGAACCAGAGTGACCGACATAACCCAACGGATTTGTAAGCTGAAGTGGCATATAGCTCGAAGAACCGACAACCGATGGGGAAAAATGTTCTCGAGTGGCGGCCTCGTACTGGCGGACGAAATGTAGCGCGTCCCTGTACTAGATGGAGTGGCGACCTGGTAAGATATGCAGGAAGTCGATGGATGAAGGTGGCTCAGGACCGTGCTTTGTGGCATTCCTTGGGGGAGGCCTATGTTCAACAGTGGGCTTGTGAAGGGCTGTAATGAAGATGATGATGATGAAATCGGAACAAAGATTTATAATTTTTTAACTAGAGGTAGCCGTGGTTAACTATGACATTGGGACGTCATACACCTCAGTCCTTCCCGTGACCATGGGTGTTGGAAAGTGCTCGAAACGTTCGGAATATAAAATGAGTTAATATACGCGACAAAATCCGTAAAATTAGTTTTATTTTAATGCGTAGTGTTCGCGTAAATACAAGAAATCATTAAGTAAAAAGTAAATTAACAGCCTAAATAAAGTATGCGCAAAGGCTTTCTCTTATTTCTACAAGGATCATGAAACAGTCAATGTACCATACTGGTCCAGTTCGCGTTGGTGGAATTCATGTCGTCGAACTTTTTGTTTTTGTTCAGACATTGGTTTCTTTGTCTATGATGTTTTGATTTAGCACTGAGTATTCTAGGCTAGCAAATCAGCCTTTTTTCAGTAGCGATTACAAATTTAGTGGAGTAACTAAGTTTACTTGCATATTGTGAAATTCACGATGAGCGCGTAGCAATTGAAGTACCAAAACAGTAATTATTACATTAAAATATAATTTTTTACAAGTTGGGTATAAGCACATTGATTATATTAGTTAAATGAAAATTATAATAATTTAAGCAATATATATATATATATATATATATATATATATATATATATATATATATATATATATGTATATATGACGGCACCTGCACCGTTGTAGGTGCGGTGGCGTCGGTCTAGCTAGACAGAATTCTTGTAAACGACACGTGTACCGCACACCTGCGGCATCGCACCTGCGTTACCGCCCGTCCTGCTTGTATAAAACGGACTGAGCGGCCGCCGTTAAGACAGTCTTGGCTCTGACGTGGAACGGTACACTTGTCGTATTCCGTTACTAGTTTATCCTCGACTCATTGGATAATTAATTCGTGTAAACGAATTAATTATTATTCCTAACTACAAAATTAGTCTCTGTACTATACCCACTATACTTCCGACATCAGAAGTGGGATAAAGTCCCCATTTTTGCCCACATACAATCTTTGAATAGTATGAGAATTATTACATTTGTAAAGGCTATAATGCATTTCACATTGATGGATCTCTTTTTATGTTAAATACCGTAATAAAATTTGCTGTCCTACTTACGATATTATCGTATCATTAAAGTGTAGAGAAAAGATAAAGTGAAATTATTTAAGCCAAAAGATAAATCCTTTTGTTCGATTTGTATTAAAAGTACCCTCAAGTATTTTCATTATTTATGATGTACCTAAATATGTTAACAAATGAAAGAAATGTTGGAGATATTCTGAATGAGTTATAGTTTGCATTCAGTGGAAGTTTAACTTGCTCAAGTAATGTTATAATTTGATACACGAGGTGTGATTTACATGGCCTAGTTTTAAAGTTCAAAATGTTTATACGATGTACCGAAAAAAAGAACATGATTACTTTAACGTGCTATGACTTAAACACTAAGTAGTATTTTTGTGATCTAATGTGATGATAAGTGTTACAGTTTACTCCGAGCATTACGTAGTCGACAAACTTGGAATGGTTTAGTGGAAAGCGTGGAGCTGTAGCGCTCGCTTTTGAGTATGCTGTCGGCTTATGACGCCGCGGACTTATTATTTGTCGCTGCTACTGATCACCATTAGATACACGAGGAAAGTAAATTTATCCTAAACATTGGCTCAGAAACTATTTTGTAAGAATGAGTGTTTACATTTTTAATTGGTTGCGAAAAATGCCGGAAAACCGAAGTATAACTGATGAAAGTGAAGTAGAGTCAATTGGTTCTGACATTGAAGAGAGTATTTAAGTTTACATGAGGATCGGACCATACCAGAGGTTGTCGTGTAGCCGCAGCTCAGTATTTAGTGCCCTAGAAAGGCGAATGGTGTACCAAGAGTAGTGCTGCATTTCTTGAAATCAAGTTCCGACTGAGTATTATTAATGTTTTCTTTTATGTGTTACAGTAGCACGTGTGATGTGATTACAAGTGCGTGAGTGTGTGCCTTGCTGGTCGTAACGGACTGCCAGGTCCAGCTGTAACATGGTCTGGTTTCAGCAGATGCGTATGCGCGTATACGCAGGCGCCATCCCGGAGCACGCGTATGCTGTACATGGCGATGCCTCGGAAGTCGTGTACTCTGTATGCGTGGGAGTCACACTGTGTGCGCGGAAGTCGTATGCTGTGTGCACGGTAATGTTTTCTGAACATGTATTAGGCTCTGTCCTGGCAGGCGCTGTCCTGGTTCACGTTTTTAATGTGGTTCATGTAGTTAACGTGGGATCTCGCAAGTTCAAGTAAGAGTATGTGTCAGCTACTTCGTATGAAGACCTATGTTTACTTGTGAAAGCGAAGTGCTTTATTATAGTCCAAGGTATGAGAACGAATTTCTGTTTTAGGGCCTCGTATGTGTGATAGATGAGAGAACAGGCAACTGTGTATGTTGTCCTTATAGTTAACAATTTGTTTTTCACGCAGATCATGATGACCACAACCCCGACGATGCTTGTAAACCCTCAGGTGCTCCTGCTGCTCTCGTTTTGTTGTAATTTGATAGTTCACGCGAAACATAAGTGACATTTTTGTGTTCTAATGTGTTGATCAGTGTTGCAGTTTGCTCCGAATACTGTATGGTCGACAAGATTGGGGTTTGATGTCGAGAGATTCGTAGAAGTCTCTACAACAATGATCAATGAGGAAGATGTTGTGACGGCTAATCGAACATGGTCAGGTACGGCCGAGCGCTAGTAAGATTGAGCCTACACCGCTACAGTCTGTAACTTATCGGCAGATCTTACGGCAAGACAATTCAAGCGGCCGCCGAACACATGGTCCTTTGGTGCTGTAAATGAACGTCTGAGGCTTGGTCGGCATTCATAGATTATGCGCAGTTGCCTCCTTCCCTTTGAAATATGTGATGGTATTTGTCTCTACACATAGTTTCCCTTTTTTGCAATGTTTTCAAATGGCATACAGTTGCCGTTTCTTAAGAGAATCTTGGAATTCCATGGTTCGCAATACATTTATCTCCATTTCTCTTAATTTTTAATTTTGCAAAGCAGTGCGACGATTCGCTAGCGCCATTACGGCGCGACGGCTCGCTAGCGCGAATGTGGCACGAACGCAGCAGAACGGAAAGTTGGAGTGCGTTTGCCTGGAGGTGGCCATATCGGCGCGTCCATGACTTAAATGAAGTCTGGGATGGTCGACCGTTGTAATATTTAACAAGAGTTAATATCTGTTAGCAGGTGGTGATACCTGATAGACCGTTATGCTGTTCACTGTCAACCGCACGAGGACGTGCGACAGTCAGAGGCAGCCGTGTCTGTGCATCTAGAAAATACTAGAGACGTTGCAACACTCTAGCGAAGTAATTATTCTAGTGCAGGAAAGGAACATGAAGTTGCAGGGAGGCTGGTCTGTGCTGCACTAAGATATGTGTCGTGTTGCTATTGGTTTACATACTTGGGTGTTATCGTGTCACTACGTCCCTCACGATACACTTTTGTGCAATTGTGAAGGGGACATGTTTGCGGTATGATTGGTCTGTAACTGTTCTATACTGAATTGAAAAAAAAAGAGAGTAAGAAAAAAAAATGTGGTTCTTACTATCATTGCAGGGCGTTTGCCGGTCCAATGATAAAGCTACAGGGAATAGTGATTCCGGACTAGCATAAAAAGTACTGAAAAAAAAAGAGATTAAGAAAAAAGAATAGTTCTTACAATCATTGCAGGGCTTTGTGCCGGTCCAGTGATATAGCTATAGGGAATAGTGATTCCGGACTAGCGAAAACAGTACTAGAAAAAAAAAAAAGAGAAAATAGAAAAAGCTACAGACTAATCATTCCGATCTAACATAAAGATGATTAAAGTTTTGTAGGGCGTACTGCCGGAACAAAACTAACTGTCACCCGAGTCTGAAGGGTCAATATAGACCGGACCAGACGCTGTTATGTCAGGATAGTCGAACGATGTTTTTTTGTCTACAGATAACTAAAATTGTGATGGAGCGCGTGCGAGGACGCACGCATGTCAGTATGGCCGTGACGGCACCTGCACCGTTGTAGGTGCGGTGGCGTCGGTCTAGCTAGACAGAATTCTTGTAAACGACACGTGTACCGCACACCTGCGGCATCGCACCTGCGTTACCGCCCGTCCTGCTTGTATAAAACGGACTGAGCGGCCGCCGTTAAGACAGTCTTGGCTCTGACGTGGAACGGTACACTTGTCGTATTCCGTTACTAGTTTATCCTCGACTCATTGGATAATTAATTCGTGTAAACGAATTAATTATTATTCCTAACTACAAAATTAGTCTCTGTACTATACCCACTATACTTCCGACATATATATATATATACATGTATATATATTGCTTAAATATATATACATAACAAAATAGAGTATAATCGTTTTTATTAAATATAGATTACAATACATAATACTTAGCGAAAGTCACTTTTTAGTTTTTCCACATGTTCGCAAAATAAACCTCTGTCCTGGGAAGAAACATCAAGAAACCCAGTGGGACCTCTTTTAAAAAGCACTATTTACAATATAAAATTTTATACAATTGCTATGAAAAACTTTCTTTAGTAGTATTATAACCCTTACTAGACAATTTTTGCTTAATAAATAATTTATAAACCTTTTGATAGAAAAGGTTGGCACATTTTCTAGGACTTTGTCGTAAAAGCGTATACATTGTGACTTTTTGGAGTCGAGGAACTGATATAACTTACTTGTGCTTGTTCTTAACATTTACAGAATGTATATCACTATTTAAAAAAAAAAAACAAGTTTTGTTTTAGTGTACATACATTCAATTCTCGTAAATATATTGAGAGGCCAAAGTTAATATATTTATTTCTTTAAATTTTTATCTAAGGGATTCCTCCGGACCTAGGTTATAAATTGATCGTATGGCTCTCTTTTGCAAAACAAATATAGATTCAATGTCCGTCGCATTACCCCATAGCAAGATTCCATATGACATTATGCTATAGAAATAACTAAAATAGACTAATGTAGCTGTTTCAAAACATGTGAGGCATCTAATCTTTTTTATAGCATATGCTACAGAACTAAGTTTGCTAGCTAGTTTAGATATATAAAAGCCCATTGAAGCTTCGAGTTAACTATTATTCCGAGAAAAACTGTGGATTCAAAAAGGTTTAGCTCCTTCCCATTTAAAAGCACGTAATAATATCATCAGCAAAAAATGCTACATCATGGTTATTCCCTACCAAGTAAGGTAAATCATTAATATAAACTAAGAAAAAAAGGGACCAAGAACTGAGCCCTGAGGAACACCCATAGATACTACCGATCCGGAAGAACTGCATCCTTCAATAACAACTGTTTGCGTTCTTTTATTTAGATATCACATAATAAGTTTAAACGCTACGTTTTTAATACCATAATGATTTAGCTTTCCGATTATTTTAACAGTGGTAGAGCCACGCGGCAGCTTTTGCTGTCGCATGGATGGGCAGGCTCGAACTGGGGTGGTACCACAACCTCACAAAAAACCAGCGTGAAGTAGAGGTTTACCTCTGCGTTTCGCTTGGTGAGTGCAGGTGGCCGGAGGCCCATTTTACTGGAAATGAGGCATTCCATCTTAGTCCTCACGGGTGACAACGCATCTACATTTTGATTTGTAATAGAGGATAGATGTAGATGTCTATGGGCCGCAGCAACCACTTACCATCAGGTGGACTGTGTGCTCGTTTGTCACCCTTATCCTATAAAAAAAATTAAGGTCTCACGCTGAACACAGTCGAAAGCCTTAAAAAAATCACAAAATATACCCAAAGCATCTTCTGAATTTTCCCATGCACAGAAAATATATTTGATTAGCTCAACACCAGCATCAGTTGTCCAGCGACCCCTTGTAAATCCAAACTGATTGTTATGGAGTAGTTTAGTTACATAAAAAAACAACATTTTATCTAGAATAATTTTTTCAAAAATTTAACTGAGCGCTGACAGTACAGAAATAGGTCTAAAATGAGTGGGGTCCAATGTACTATGAAATGTGTGGAAACGAAGTTAAGCGAAATTTAAGCACTGGAAGGGAAGATGCGAGTTTTACTTACAGTGGGAGTTCGGTAAAAGACGCTTTCATAAATTTACTAGCGTGTAGTTGCATATTTAACTTCAAGCTCCCTGCTGATCTCAGGTTACGCTAATGGGAATAATGAAGAAACTCAACGCGATTTTTGAGGTAAAAAGGGTAAGAGGGATTAAAGAGAACACTATAGAGAAGATAAAGTATTAACTACTCAATCGATGAATATTTAAGTGACGCATCATTAGGCATATTATAATGACATTGCATAAAATATAATCAAATAAAATTTTAATTTTTCACATTCGATTAGACTTTATGTTATCATATATATCCCATTGTTATTAATTATTACATATTTGTCGAATATTCTTATATAATTTAAATGTGGAAATGTAATAGATATCATTGTAGCTTTAATATTTATATACCTTAAGGTTGAATGCAGCGAACATCACTTTTTTAAATATCTATTCTGTCTCTGTATTCACAAATCAATAAAATTTGAATTTGAATTTGAAAGTATGTACTCGTAAGCATTCTGTAAAAGTCTGCGACGAAAGAAGCTATGTATATGGTTAAAGAGATTGTTAATGGACATTAATGAATTTAATCAGAACTCTATCTGTTTAAACATTGATAATCAAAGAGCAATTTGCTTAATTAAAAATGTAGACTACCACAAAAGATGTAAATATATGGATATGAGAATAACTTTATAAAAGAAAAGTATTTAGAAAAGCAAATAGATCTTTATATTGTGAGCACTAAAGAGCAACCTTTATCAAAAGATAAATTTCAATATCTTAGAAGTAAAATTGGTGTAAAGCAATTGTAATTGTTATTTTTTTATTTATTTCAGGCAGATCCCATATGATAAACACTCACGCCTGTCACCCAGAGGGGTAGGCAAAGACTATGGACTTCCATTTGGCACGATCCTGACACACCTCTTTCGCTTCCTCCACATCCATATATCTACCAGATACCAGATACCATATGAGTTTTTAACAAATTAAAATTATTATTGTTATTAAAAATACATATCTATAAAAATAACAGAAAAATTAAAACAGTTGTAAGATAGTTTCACACAAAAATATATACACTATTATGCTGCTGTCTGGACCCACACACACGCTTGTAGAAGTGACAAGTCCCACCGATCAACGAATACTCCAAGGATACTGTTGGTGCTGTTCCGCAAACAGATCAACGCGGAGGCACACTGTCTCCTAACTATCACTGCGAAGCCGTCAATACGGCTCTCAGCAAACATACCTGAGGTGCTGCATCGCCATGGCGGCCCCAACAGTACCCTCAAAGCATTGTTGTATTGAACACGTAGATTGCTGCCTTCTCGCTGTGTATAACTCACCCACGGGCTGCAACAGTAGAACGATTGATAGAAAGCTTTAAAAAGCCTTACTTTAACCTGCCTACTATAACGCGCAAACCTGCGAGCCAGCATATTACAACGAACCGCCAACGATCTACGCTCCATCTCCATGTCCATATCGTCTTTCAAATCAATTGTAATCCAGTGGCCCAGGTATTTAAAACTCGCAACTGGCGTCAAACCTTTCGCACACAATGTAATTTCCGGAAGTACAGTGTAGTTAATTGAAGCCTATTTAAACAGAATCCACTCACATTTACTTGTATTGTACTTAAGTCCGTGAGCCGCTGCGTAGCTCTCAAAAATAGTTGGACTCAACAGCACCATATCATCAGCGTAACTGATATTATTCACACAAACACCATAAACGTAACAGCCAACGTTGGCACTATTGAGTCGACCCATCAGCTGATTTACGTAAAGGTTGAACAGTCTTGGAGAGCTTAATCCACCTTGTGTCATGCTACATTGTAACCCATATACTTCGAAATAAGAGCTATCATTTTACAAATTTTTTTTGGTTCCCGTACCAGTATTGGAATAACGATATGATCTCCCTGGGTACACTAGTGTCATTATATAGCTTCTGCCACAATTTACTATAATTTACAAGGTCTAAAGCCCTAGTTAAATCCAAAAAACATACGAATACAGGCGTTTTTCTGGCAGTGTAGGACAGCCTGTTTAAGGGACAAAATAGCGTGTTCGGTCGACAAACCAGGTATTACGGCTTGCGGCTGCTCCCTTAAAGGTCAAATCCTCAGGGGCCCATTCAGCTGAGTTTCGACGAGCAGACGTAGGTCGGGCCTCCTAAGGCCAAAGTGGAAAAGCTATAGTTACACTAAACAATAAGGGGGAGCGTTCTGTGGTCCAGCCTTTCAACAGGGAGAATATTAGACGGAGCTTACTTACCTATATCCAAGGCGACTGGTCCCTCCGGAGTCGGTCAGGTCGCATGTGGTTGTGTAGTGCAAGGGAATTAAGGTGCTTTGATGTTTATCTGGGTGTGACTGATGGTGATTGACCTTAGTAGACCTTGGCCGTCGGCAGCAGCCCGGGCGTCGACACCGCTCCAAAATGAGGTAATCTGCCGCGGCGTTGTCCACAGTCACTTTCCTCGTTCGTCACGATGACAGTCCATTAACTCTATCGTACGCTTAACTAACTTACAGAAGCCACTAACTCTTGTTTGTTATAAAGTTAACGCACAAAACGAACACGGAGTGTCCGGATCAAAGGTCACTACCGTTTCGCGTAGCAACAGTTATTTCTAGAATATCCAAGGCCGCACTAGCTAATATTGTCGAATGCACTTATACAGATTCTGAGGCGGACCCAATAAGCCCCGGAGAAGTTCTACAGCAAGGAATACGCATCACAAATCCGAGACAGTACATTTACTAGCCGCGCCTAATTATTCCGAGTCCCCGACAAAAAATGACAGCGTGCTGTCCCAAGCACAGCTGGCAGACGACTCTTTCGCCTTTACGCGTTCTCAACCCACTGCTCGGCCGACGTCAAAACCGGTATGGCACCGAGCCGCGCGCCCTCTGACGTCGATTCCGACAACAGCATTTGGCGCGAACACCAAGCCTACATCCAAATTGGTTATCATTTAGTTGTACATATTCCGCTAATATCTTATCAAGGAGACTGTCCAGTACTTTCGACATAATAGTAGCCAAGGATATTGGATTTGTAATATCAGAGTCATCCCCCGTCTTATTTTTAATAATAGGCACTACTACGGTTTTATTAAGTCCAGCCGGTAAGTAACTATGACTTACACATAAACTATAGAGCATAGCAAGTACTCGAGATAAGTGAACACCAGCATATTTCAAGTGTTCAATGCTCAGACTCAGATTTACCTCTAACATTTCGTTGAATAGTGTCTCTAATGACCTAAGCCAAGAGTACAATCTAGGAACCACCCAGATAGGTGGCCCGAGCATTGCACATCTGCTCAATACTAACTACTGGAGGCCAACCATAAAATGCTTACGAAATGCATTAGCGATTTCAGACTGGCCGCACACCCCTGCCACGCTCACAGGGAAGCTCGTCTTATGATTTAAATTTTTAGTATATTTCCAGAAATTACTGAACCCGAATAACACTGATCAATTTTGTCCATTCTTATTTGTAGTTGACTGTCCTGTAAGGATTTTTTTTGTTTTGGGTGAGAGTTTTCAGCTCACTCCTTTTTGTTTAATATTAAGATGTAATCTTCAAATTTGGTTCAAATTCAAATCGTTGAAATAATAAATTTATACTTCACTCATTACAGAGACATAACAATTTTTCTTTCTCTGTGGTAGTACTGCATAGAAATTACTTATCTGTGATTTGTACTCTGTTGTATCACTTATTAAAACTACGTTTTTATTAAAACTTCTTTTTATTCTTTTAATAAAAAAAATACAAAATCAAAATATCCGAGAGGGGATCGAAAAGTAAAAACTGACCGTGGTCATCAAAATTGATTTTTCTAACGCGTTTAATTCTGTTGATCATGATATCTTGTTAGCTCTTCTTTCTCATTTCAATATCTTGTTTTCAGCTTAGTAATGATTCTCATCATATCTTCGAGGGTGCCAACAGGCACTGCGTACTGAACATATACTATCTGACTGGTGTGATGTGTCTATTGGCGTCCCCCAAGGCGGTATAGTCTCTCTTCTTCTGTTTTCAATTTTCATCAATCTCATCAAATTAAATCTCAAGTGTTCTTGCCATCTGTATGCCGATGATCTGCAATTATATGTGTAAGTGGAACCTTCAAATATCTCTAATGCTGTTTTATTATTAAATAATGACTTGAAATACATCTCTAAATGGTTCACTGTGTATGGCATAAACGTGAATTCATCAAAATCCATACGATAATCTTAGGTAGACCAAGATTATTATCTAAACTAGATATTCAAACCGTGCCATCAATTATGTTTAAAAATAATGTCATACCATTCTCGCCCCATTTAAAGAACATTGGTCTGTATGTTGATGGTTGCTTAACATGGAACAAACATATACAAAAAATGAGTCGCAAAACTACTGGAACCAACCTTAATCTTTAATTATTTTTAGTAGAATAATTAATCTTAATATTAAGATTATTGATTATGTCGATGTGTGTTGTTCAGACCGGTCTCAACATCATCTTAATACATTGGATCGTCTGCTTAACAACTGCAACATATACATTTATGGCCTTCGTAAATAAGACCATGTATCTTTTTTTGTACTCAACTAAATTGGCTGCCTATTCATCAGTGCAGATATGCTATAATATTCTGCAACCTTACCACAATTATGAATGATCCATGTGCTCCCGAGTATCTGCTATCAAAATTTCAATACCTGGAAGATTCTCGTAATTCTCATGTTCTCTCCATGCTTTGGCAAATCTTTAGTTGCTCACTCCTTTACATCGTAATGGTTACTTATTTTACTCTTTCGTCCTCTCGGGTATTACACTCTGAAACGACATCACTCTTAACATTAAAAAAAGCTTCCAACAAGTTTGTTTTTAAAATCAAGTCTGTAAGCATGTGAAAAAATCGTTGCTAGTTTCAATTAACAAAGCTCTTATTTTCATATAAATATGTATATTGAGATTTGATTCAGATAGATAATATTTATATGTATTATATATATATATATATATATATATATATATATATATATATAATTTTATTTGCCCTTTCTATTTTGATCACTGCTGCACCGCGTCTTGTTTGTCTGTTTATCCTAAGGATTGACTGGTACAGAACGCCTCATGGTATTATGTCCATCATATGTACAATTTTGTTGTTAAATAAATAAATAAAGAAAATGCACAATTTTGGAAAAGCCACTACACAAAAACACCATTTAAAAACTATTATAATAACTATATGTATACCTATGGTAATACATTTTGGAATATGAAAGTTGTCAGTTTATTCATTCATATTAATACAGCTTTTGGCTAAAATCCTTGTAGTCGATGCGACATTAACTTATAGAGAAAAGAAAAGAAAAAGAGACCGATGATTAAGAATAAGAAGCTGCCGTGTTCGAAACACGGAAAGGAGTTTTGGCGGGAACTTGACCGGCGGCGGTTTGCTGCTCCTGTATTATAGTTTAAATACTATAATACAGGTAAGATTGTTTATCACTTCAGTTTTATAAAGAAATCGCATGAGAGACTTGCCACCCGATATTAACATGATAGTGTGGTATCATATAGGTGCCCTACATCTGTAATTGATTGTGAATAAAAGTGTAAGCCCATGGTCAATAGGTATCTATACCTGTCATCAATATAAAAATCAATTCAAATGCGGTGTCACTGCTGAGGACTAAAATGGAATGTGGGGCATCTCATAAATATCCAGTAAAAAAGCTTTTAACGTTTCTTAAAAAAGTACATTACCGATATTGGATCTCCGAGGAGCAGGTATAATTTGTAAACGGATATTCATTTTAGAGTAAAACACTTTTCTTTATACGTAAAAATGTTATGAGAATAAAAATGTATTCATAAAAGGCCTAATAGCGCTTTAAAGTTAACATTTGTAATACGGTTATTGTATCTTATCACTCAGGTAAAATACTCACAACAAAGGAGCTATGAATGTTGCCCCGTTAAATAATGATTTTCTTTTTATAAAAGCTAGATTTTTTTTCTAGATATTTTTATTGTATTACTGATTTTTTTGTTTTATTACGATAATTCCACAATTTATACAAAAATTATCTTATAAATATATTCAGTCATCATAATCATCATTATCATTACTACAGCTCCTCACAAGTACAATGGGCATAGGTCTTCTTCATTTTTTCGTCCTATATTTCATACTAGGTCGTTACATTTTACCCTCCCTTAGTTTGTATGTTTAGTCCACTTAAAAACATCAAAAGTTATCTTTAGTTAAAAAGTAAAAAATAGACAGATCTGACAGAAGTCCCTACGTAAAAATTATTATATTCTTGGTAGTTGATTGTAGGGGCATTGTACTTTATATTAAAAGTACCTATAATTAAAAAAATACATGGAAACATTACTCATGGTTTCCTTATGAACGAAGAATATATAAATAGGATCAGTTCAATTTGTAGTTTACGAAAACCCTTAATTTGAGGAAGAACTATCATGAAACTTTATCGCAAAAATTTTATTCTATTATTTTAAGGGTAAAAAAAATCAATGTTATTAAGACTGGACACAGGCCTACTTTTGTTTTGGATCTTGTATGGTGTATTTTTTTGTACAATAGGGGTAACGAATGAAAACAGCCTATCAGACACTAAGTGGATCTATATCAATACTTCAGAATCAAACTGCAGAGGCATTGTAACCCCTGAGGACTATGATGGAATACCTCGTTTCTAATAAAACGGATTTCCAGGTTTCTACTTTTACCATACAAAACACAGCAGCATTGAGTTTATATTTCACGCTGGTATTGTGTGAGAGTGAAGTCGTTACCCGGTCGAGTCAACACATTCGTGCTACAACCATAATATAGCTAAGGCGTTGTTCTAATGCGGACAAATGGTGTAATTAGCCCGCTGCGCTGCTCCAGTGCTTGTTTAAAGACACGCATTCCATCTTAGGCTAATTCAATTATTAGATGTTTTATTATTGTAAATAAAAAAATAACTATAAAGCAAACTATTCTTGGTACAGATTGTATTCCAAAAAATCCCCAAGTAATCATTACGCTGTAATTATGATTTATTTCTGAACGTGCTTATGAAATGAAACATTGAACGGAAGGGGGACTGGAAATATATACTGAAGTGTATAAATATGAGAGGTGGATAAGAGGTGACATAGTGATCACCTCAGAGCTCTTAATCTGCAAGTCAGAGCTATTTAACATAAATGAAGTAGAATAAAACTAATTTTATAGATTTTTTCGCGTCTTATTAACTTATTATTACTAATTCCCTTACTTAACGACTTACTTAACGAGCACTCCTTTAAAGTCTTACATACGTGTAATAAAGGGCTGCGGCTGTGTGTGTGATGGAATAGTTAGAGATATTAAAAAGTAATAATATCATTACTTTTCTCAACTTTGATTCTTCAATATTTGTTTATATGTATGGCACTTTTATGTTATATGTAATAGTTTTAAAGTATATATTTGTACTTTTATATATTTATATTTATAAAAATATATATTTATTTGTATATTTATACATATATATTAATAAAAATATATGTATTTATCTTATCTATGTAGTTACTTATATACCATTATATATTTTTATTTTATGGCTTTAATAAAAATAATGTAATTTTGTCAGCAAACCACACACGTTTTTATTGCTTTTCTTGCAATGCTGTCTATCCAAAGGTTGTCTGGAAGAGATCGCTCTTAGCGATAAAACCGCCCTTTGTACCACATTTCTTTTTCTCATTTTTTGTTAATATTTTTGTTATTTTTTGGCGTACAATAAAGTGTTATCTATCTATCTATCTATCTATCTATAATAGTACCGTTGCACTGCTGAATGAACAAACAAATGTAACTAACTCACCTCTCTTAAATATCTTTAAGCATGCTCTCTAATAATAGAGAGCCTCGTAATATGGTCGTTTGTCACCCTCACGGTGATCGGCGATTGATTGCGTGGTTGGAGGGTAGGCGGGCGTTGCGTTTGTTTTTAATTTTACAAACGGCTGCGTAAGTCCGGCGGTGATTGGTCTCATGTTTTATCGCATGACGCAGTTGCTCGCTCCTTAAGTAGAGAGCGGTTGCGTCATCGGTCTGTATAAAAGGCAGTTGCTTTGGCTGGCCGGTCACTTAGCAGTTAGCCACCGTAAAGTCTATATCACCTGAGGATGCCTCGTGTAGAGGCGAATCACGTGTCTTATTGTCGTCAGTGATGTGTCTTGCCTAGTGTAGTGGTGTTGGGAGTAGCGGTGCTGGGATTAGTGGTGACGGTGATAGTACACGCAATTCAGGGAGGGTAGGAGGTTCTCTTCGTACTAGGTAAGACACATCATTTGCGAAGTAAATTTTTCTAAAAGCTTTTATTTTTCTAAAAATGCAATTATTTGTCTGATGGTAAAATGGTGAAAGTATCGTCAACGTACCGCTTGTAGAACCTTGGAATTACAGGTGCAGTATGCCGGGCTTTCTCCTCAAATTCCTCGATGAAAATATCAGCGACAATGGGAGATACCGGTGGGCCCATCACGATACCATCTGCTTGCTTGTAAAATTCTTCCTTCCACAATAGACAGCCAGATTTAAGGCAAAGTCAAATGTCAAAAACATTGATTCCTACCAAGGATGATACGTGAGGCTATTGTAATTAAAAAACATCCTAATTTCAATTGAGAGCGAGGCTGGGTACTACCATCTGCTTGGGATCCTGTTATTCATAAAATTAAAACTAAACCCAAGCATACCACTGCAAGACTTCAAGACACAGTAAGTTCATTCTGCGTAGATCGGACCAAAATTAATAATAAAAAAGCTGAAGTTACTCTGGGTTGACTCTGACATCGGGACATCAATCACCTCAGTCCCCCCGTGACCATGGGTGTTGTAAATCACCAGAAACGTGGAGAATAATAAAAATTAGTTAATTAAATGCGATAGAAGCCGTAAAAGTAGTTTTTTTCAATGTGTAGCGTTAATATAAGAAATCATTATAAATGTATTCATTATAATTTTAAAATTAGTTTATTTATCAAGCACTGTCCCGCAATTTTTCTAATCTTTAAAAATCGACTTTATAATCGTCGTAAACGTGGGGGAGTTCAGTAGTAAATTTTGGGCTATTAAGGAGGTGGAAAGCTTTATAAATTACTTACAAAAACTGGTACCCACTGCTGAGCCAGCGTAACATGTCAGTATAACAATCTCGCTTACACCAGATGTTAAATTTCCAAACCGACGATGAAGAGCAGAATCAAAGGTGCAAGATGTCTGGTACTGAGATTCTAAATCTACCTGCTAACTGTGACGGCCGTAGCAAAACCACTACAATGAGAAAGGTCTTTATCAATCATCATATCGATCTTAGTAAACTAGATAAACAAACCGTACAAGTATTCGAACAACTATTTTCTAAAAGTAAATGCCTGCATTTGAAATGTTTACCTCCTTTATAAAAGATCAAAGGAAGGTATTATCCCGTTCACAATTACAGCTAAATTAGCAACCCGTTAAACGTGACGTCATCGGTAGTAACCTCAAAAAATACACGCAACCCGCTTATACACCCAAAACATTTCATTCATTTGTTATAGATAAATATAATCCTTCGTGAGTTGTCTGCCATAACGAAAAACACGCTTTATATTTATTCGTATGTCCAAAATTTCACGAGTTAACGCCCGAGAGCAGATATCAAATTGTACACATATGTATTTCAGATTCTCATTTTGAGTTTTGCCGAATTCTTCAAAATAATGTCATCATGTCTGCACGACAGTTTGCAAAATCCTTTCTATAATCAATTTCAACAATGCGTTCCTTCCGTTTCTCAGGCGTACGTTAGAATGTAAATCCTTGTCACCGTTGGTGGGTAAATTAGGCACTGACCCGCTGGCAATTCCACCCCTGCTTATCAACATATCAGTAGGCGGCATTTTCTGTAGATTCACTGCGTTGATTGCAAAGTCTTCGTACGTGTTCGAATGTGATGAAAAATGGCAGCTGCTTTCGTTACTCTAGGTAGTGCGCGGGGCTGCGCACGTGCAACTGTGTAATTTTGCATCAAAACAAAATACACAACACTTTAAAACTGTGCAATGGAAAATCACTTTTTATTGTCAAGCTTATATTAAGATTGCAATATTATGTGCTGATTTATAAACATGTTTGCTTGCTTTCAATGAGGACTAGACGCGGAAAAATATTACATGTTGAAAACAATCACAGTACATTGCGAGACATACGTGATTGCGAAACAAAGATTCAAGAACCTCTCTTTTGAACTGTCCGGGGCTAAGACCAAATATGTCAAAAATTTATATAATAGAAATTGTGTAACCGCGTGTGAAAGTTACTTTGTGCAATATCGAGTACTCGTGCAAGGAAAACGACGAATCCATGGTAGAGGTTCTTAGTGTTGGGTAAGGATAGTTGTATAATTATGAAAAACAAAAAGAAAACCGTATCCAATGTTAAAATTCGCAGTCCTTTGTTTAATCCATTAGCCTACTTTCTCTTCAAACTGTAGCGCATAAAATTTTTGTCGATATTTTCCTGAAGTGGATAGATATTGCTAGAGTTTGATTGACTTCTAAGGGAATCCCCTTAGGACAGATTCCGATAAAGTTTTATGATACTGATTAAAATTGAACGTGAAAAGTCTTATATCAAATTTGTTTTTTTTTTTTTATAAATGAAACTAACATGACGAACGAGCTTACAGCCCACAATCTTATAGAGAGCCAGAATAACTACAGGCTGTGAGGCATTCCATCTTACAGCTCAGGAGAGATAACGCATCTATAGCCTGCTCTCTATGAAGTTAGCTGCAGTTGTCCATGGATAGCAGTAGCTATTTACCATCAGGTAGACTATAAGTTGGCTTATCACGTCAGTATTATAAAGAAAATAAAGCAGTCGTAAAATAAAAACACGCTCCGGAAATTTTGCAGTCTGTGTTCACATCATCATCGTCATCATTACAGCCTTTCATAAGTCCACTGCTGAACATAGGCCTCCCTCAAGGAATGCCACAAAGCACGGTCCTGAGCCACCTGCATCCATCGACTTCCTGCATGTCTTACCAGGTCGTCACTCCATCTCGTGGGGGGTCACCCTACACTTCGCCTACCGGTACGAGGCTGCCACTCGAGAACTTTTCTTCCCTATCAATTGTCGGTTCTTCGAGCTATATGGCCGGCCCACTGCCACTTCAGCTTACTAATCCGTTGGGCTATGTCGGTTACTCTGGTTCTACTGTGGATATACTCATTTCTAAGCTTATCACGCAGAGAAACTCCGAGCATAGCCCTCTCCATAACTCGCTGAGCGACCTTGACCTTCCTCATACGGCCAGCAGTGAAGGACCACGTCTCAGATCCGTAAGTCATCACTGGCAACACGCACTGGTTGTACAATTTCGTTTTAAGATTTTGAGCTATGTCTGACGAGAAGATGTGTCGTAGTTTCCCAAATTACAAAGCCTCAAAAATAACTTCGATCTATAGAAAGGATGATTCGTGAGGATATTGAAAAAAATATATTGTAAATTCAATAGGTAAGGCTGGGTACTAAAACCTGTTTGGGATCTAGTAACTAATAAAATAAAATCCAAACTCAAGTATACTACTGAAATACTTCAAGATAAATTCTGCTTAGATCGAAATAAAATTAATAATTAAAGGATGAAGGTACTCCGGGTTAACACTTAAATTGGAACGTCAAACACCTCAGTCCCCCCGGTAACCATGAATGCTGCAAAATGATAAATTCATAATTTCGTCGAATAATTGTTATAAAAAAACGAGGCAACGACGTTAGAATCGTATGTTATTACTCTAAGTTAGAAATTATTCAATTATGTGAAAAATGTTTTCACATTTTTCTAAATGAATGTACTCGTATAACGAAATTAAGCTCCTCTAAGGTTAAAAATTGTAAAAGACCGACACTTATCTTGAATGAAAGCCAAATTAATTAGGAATACAACAATTAATTCGGCACCCCAGATGGCAATAGTCAATAGTGAACTGATTTCCTGTTCAACCGCAACGTATTTAAGCTTTAAGGGCGTTTCATAAAGTTGTATGCGGGATTCAGGTGCCCAGATGGTACTAACTTGTAGATAACTAACTAACTAGATAATAGAATAGGCGTTACATTGCGGGTATACATTTTAATAATATACATATATTATATATATAAGATACATATATTATAATATCATATATGTATATTATTAAAATGGATATCCGCAAAGTAACGGCAATTCTAGAGGCTGTCCGTGCAAAAGCGGCTTAAACCTCAATTTTTCATTAACTGACTTATCTGCTACAAATTATTTAAAGCGTGCCAAAATTTAATGCAAAACCGGCCTAACTCTTATTTCACCAATCATCAAAAGATTGCATTGTAAAAGTTATTTTTGCATTTATTTATTTTTTTTCTGCTAATAATGCTAAAGTGGCCTAAACCACTTAGGACATTTTTGCATACTGGTAAAATACATTTTTGGCGGGATAGGCTGACAACTGCTATCAGTGCAACGTCGTATAATTTTGTTGACAAGTTTCTACAAACTTATTCTTTATTGTTTATTGTTCATTTTCGCGGATTTAACTATTGAAAACTATTCATACTGGCAGATGTAGAAGTCGTAGAAGACAACATGCGATGCAAGTACAGAAAATAAAGAATTATAGTGTTTATTTTAGTGTTAAAAGTTTTTCTTAACATAATGCTATGTATCGGCGGATTTTGGTTTTAGTGGGTGGCAGATTACGAAGATTCAGGGTCTGAATATTGTCCGTCAGAACAGTATTCTTCATCAAATTGGAAGATGAAATCAATTTAATTAGCATTGAAAACCTAAATATTTTATATCCTGAGGGCCATGTTACCAGTGATAAGAAAAAGAAAGATTTACTTTGTTAAATTTTATACCATCACAATTTAGGCAAGGAGTTAAAAACTTCAGCAGCAGAAAATGATATGATTTTCATTGATGACGTAATTGATGACTAGATTAAGTTCTAGTTACTTTGTTAAAATAATAATTTTCAATTTTCTGTAGTTTCGAATAAAATAGTTAATTTTCAGTAATTATTTGTTTTGTTAATAGCCTAACCCTACCTATAGTAGTATAAATAATATAGTATTTTAAATGTTAAAGTGGCTTAAGTCACACAAATAATTTTATTTATTGGAAAAGGCTGACAAGCAAGCACACAGTTCACACGATGGTAAGTGGTCGCTGTGGCCCGTAGACATCTACATTTATCCTATTTTTCAAATAAAAATGCAGATGCGTTGTCAACCTTTAGGACTAAGATGGAATGCCTTTTTTCCAGTAAAAACGGTCTCCGGTTCTCTACACTCAACATACGAAACACGGCACAGCATTAGGCTGTTCTTTTACGCTGGTATTCTATGAGAGCGTGGTTCTTCTCCGCTAGCTGACGCATTCGTGCTACAACTATACTATTAATATAGCTGGACCATGCTTCTTTAAAATATTCCTTCTTTTGTCATAATGCCATGATTATTATTATTATATATTCACATTGCCTAATCAATTAAATTAACATTGTTAACATGTTATTCATTAAGCATTTTGAGTCACACAATACTTTTCCAAATTACATCAGTAAAGTTTATATCGGCAGTCAGCCACGTCTCACCGTTTTGTGAACTAAAGGCACATTTCGTTTATCGTAAAACTGCGGTAAAGTTAGCTTCAGAGTAATTCAATAATGCGTCACGTACTGATTTCAATGAACGAGACGTGGTGACGTGACCTTAATAGATAGATATTTATATATAAAGTATGTCACGTGATGGACTGTACATACAAAGAGTTAATGAAAATATCGATAAGCTACAGTACTGCGACTTATGAGACAAAATAACAACGTATGATACCATCGAAAGCCGCGCAACGGAATTTTTAAATAAGCCTGATAAATACTATAATCATCATCATCTTAATTACATCCTATCAAAATGCACAGCTGAACTGTGATAATCAAAATTACCTATTTTTACCCTTACGCTGTCCCATGCAGTACATACATTGCTACTGTGTTACTGTTGTGTCTGAAACTCGGACAGTGAAAGTGTTAAACAGTGTGTTAACGCACAATAATGATATAAAATTTTTCTAACATCTACTCCTAATTGTAATGAAGGCAAATTACGAATGGAAGAGTATTGCACCATTCTAATTAAGCATTTTGAGTCACACAATATATTCTATGCACGGATCAAATGTTTTCTCTCCGCATGATCACGGAAAAGCTTCTGGCTGCTAACCAGAAGATTTTCTGTGCTTTTGTGGATCTTGAGAAAGCATTTGATAAGGTTGTAAGGAAGAAAATGTGGGAACTGTTGCCGGGGTATGGTGTGGATAGTCGATTGCTAAGGGATGTGCAGTCACTTTACTGTGACTGTAAAGCCTGTGTGCGGGTAGGGCATGACCTGTCACCCATGTTTGGCGTCCAAACAGGCGCAAAACAGGGTTGTGTCATGTCTTCCTGTGTTACGGCCTACGGCTGCTCCCTTAAAGGATCCAATCTTCAGGGGCCCATGAGCTGAAGACCTCCCGAACAGACGTAGGTCGGGCCTCCTAAGGCCACGTGGAATCTCTCTAATTACACTAAAATATATGGCGGAGCGTTATACTACGGCCAGTCGACCGGAAGGAATATGGATGAAGCTTACTTACCTATCCAAGGCGACTGGTCCCTCCGGAGTCGGTCAGGTCGCATGTGGTTGTGTAGTGCAAGGGAAAGAATGGTGATGTGGTGTGTAGCTGGGTGTGACTGATGAATATTGAACCTAGACCTTGGCCGTCGGCAGCAGCCCGAGCGTCGACACCGCTCCAACTTGAAGGCGCCTTTCGAGGTTGTCCACAGTCACTTTCTTCTTTCGCCACGATGAGTACGATTTACTAACTTACAGAAGCCACTAACTATCGCTGGGTATAATGGTTACCGCACAAACGCACACGGAGTTTAAAGGGCCAAAGGTCACTACCGTTTCGCGAAGCAATAGTTAATTCTAGAATATCAGAGGCCGCACTATCTAATATTGCCGAATGCACTTATGCAGGTTTTGAGTCAGACACAATAAGTCCCGGGAAGCTCTCCAGTAGGAATGCGCGTCACAATGATAGACCGTATATTTACTGGCCGCGCCTAATTATTCCGAGTTCCCTAACAGAATGGACCGCGTGCTCACGTCAGCACCGATTAAAGACGACTAAATGACAGAGTGCCAATCGTGAGCACTGTCTAAGGACGACTGACTTTTCTCTCGCGACTCGCGCGCTCGTGCCACGCCTAGCCGAACTTCAAACCGGAATCGCGCCGAGCCGAGTGACGTCTGGTGTCGACTCCGACAACAGTGTTTTGCGCGAACAAACCCCCGTCCCGGACATAAGGATTTAGGTCCGCGAGCAAACCGGGCAGCGAGACAAGGTCGCGACGGCAAGTTGCAAGACCGAATCTACAACCAAACTAGGCCACCTTAGGCAACCCATCAGATCTTGCAACCCTAATCAACGCCTCAAAAGATAGCCCTAAGGTGGCAAGCCGGAGGGTCAGCCTCCATTGGATGCCCCTCCTGGGCATTGCAGCACTTTAATAAGTCCTGTACTGGACAGAAGTCCGACGACCTCTTTCAAACACCTATCTGTGCCCCTATGATTAGTTCCGCAATCCGACCGGATTAGCTCTGCAAACAGCGACGCTACACGAAGCTGCCCAGACAAATTTTGTGCCAGCAGTTGCTTCAGTGCAGAGCGCACCCACAAATTCCACATGAACGTCGTCTGTGGAGAGCCCAACGAAACGCACAGATAGTCCCTAGTATGAATTTTCAACAAGTAGGCCTAGCCAGGCCACCCACCATATTATCATTTACTAAATAGCGCGGCAGCTGATTTCAATCAGATAATCTCCAAAACTAGCTAGCCTGTTAGGCAAGTAGTCCTATGCTCATATTTCAACTAATTTTTCAAAAGCATCAATGTTCAGCTACAGAATTAATTCAACCAAATTAATCACCGATGCGCATAGGTCAACTTGCAAATTAAACAAAACAATAACGTAAGGGACAGCCCTACTCCTTCGCAAAGCAAAATGATTAAACACTATCATAAACATATAGATAATTTTTCAAATAGTGCGCCATTCAATTTCAGATGAATTCAAATTTTCTTTTCAGCAAACAGACGCAACAATCAAATACAGTGATTAAATATATGTACAAAACACATGCAGTAGCATTTAAAGGAGTAGATTAAATTCAATTCTTTTAATTTAAACCGCTACAAATAGGAAAATTACGCGGAAAGCCCAAAGCAATTTTTAATTTTAATTCAAGTATTTTTTGACTAAGTGCTCGACCAACCCAAATCTAATACCCCTTGACAACGTGATTCAACGCTCCAGGGGGGCCCTAATCTTCCCACCACCAAGGGGAGGCCACATGGCGTGAACCCGAGATAAATAGAGCACAACCTTTAACAGTTGCCACTCGGGTTGTACGCCTTCACTGAGGCCGTCGGCAACAGAACATTTTGACAAGTGGACTGTTGACGGCTTAAGGCTCAGTGGAGGCGGCCGTGGTGGGAACTAAGGCAGCAGCTAGACAGGGCCGCCTCCATCAAATGGGGAACAGTGGTACACCAGTCGCGGCCACTCAGCTAACGGAAGTGAGAAGGGTCCAGCGGACCGATGAGTGGCCGTGAAGTTCCTCTCCACACGCTGAGGGGGGGTGATGACACCCCCGCCCCTGGGGGAATTACCCCCCGAATGGTCGGGGGAGGGACTCCTTTCAAACTTAGGGGCCTGGTGGCTGGCCGGCGGGCGCCGAGAGTCACCCTGCAGAGGGCGTGGCTGAGCGCCCCCGCCCGTGGGGGTCGAGGGCCTGGCAGAGCCCCGAGAGGAGATGCCGTTCGCACCCAGGCACAAAACGGCATGGTGATTGCCCTGGCAATGCAGACAGGGCCGTCGATGCGGACAGTCTCGCTGGAGGTGCCCTCCCAGACATGACCAGCACCAGCGGCGCTCCTTGGCGATAGTTCGCCTCGCTGGAACCGGCTTACCTAATAATTTCGAGCACGACGTTACCCGATGATCAGATGCTCGACAATAGGAGCAGGGGGGGGTTGACGACGACTTGCCTGGCGGGTTCAGCCTCTCACTGGGCACGTCTCGTAAGTCGTCAACGGTGCCCGCCGCGTTCTCGATCTGCCGGCACTGCTCCTCCAAAAACCGCAGCAGGTCATAGAAGGGCGGAATATAGGAGGCCTCGTCCCCGCCGTACCTCTCCTCAAAATGGATTCGCAGGTCGAGAGGTAGACGGGACAGCACGATGCGGAGCAACAAAAAAGCCCATTCGCCCACTGGTAAACCCAGCCGCCTCAATGTATTACAGGCCACCAAGACTGGATCCAACAGGTCCGGACGCAGTCTGGCCCGGTCACTAAGCAGCGGGAGGCTTAGAAGCTGCTTAACATGCTCGTCTGCAATTCGCCGGACGTTGGCGTATCTTCTGGCTAGGAGGTCCCGAGCAGTCTGGTAGGCGTCGTCCGACAATCTCAAGTGGCCGACGACGCCCAGGGCCTCCCCCTCCAGTGAGGCCAGGAGGTACGCCATCTTTTGGCTCGGGGTCAGGTCACTCCGGGCGTCCACTAGGCTGTCGAAAAGACCAACGAAGGTCAGCCATTCGGAATGGACCCCGGAGAACTTTGGCAGGTCCAGAGTTGGGAGTCGTCCCAACAGCTCCGGCTGAAGCTGCTTCAGAGAGGACTCGGATAGGTTACTCATCCGAGCTTCACGCGCCTCCTCGGCATACCTGCCTTCAGCCTCGATCAACTCGTCCGTGAGCCACAAGAACTGCTCATAGTCCGCAAAGCAAGAGTCCAGAACTCCCTTCTCCACATCCGAATCCTCGAGCTCAGCGTAAGCCTCCTCCACTGCGGCCCTTCGAGCATCCACCTGCTCGAACCGCTTCATCAAGTTATGGACCCTATCCGGTCGACCTATCAAAGCATGAGCGCTTGTGGCCCAGCGCAACTCAGTCCGCAGACAACGGATCAGTAGCTTAGGCGATGTCATCACTATTAAATACAAATTATGACGCGGCTTGAGCACAGATTACAAAGATAACAAACAAAAAATACAACAAAAATTAACAGTTAATAAATGCAGTTCCTATCAAATCGCGTTGAATAGAAATTACACAAATACGAATTACTACGTATCAACCAAATACAAGTTAGCTCAAAAGAAAAGACACAATCAAATTAACAAATAACAAATACTAGTGCGATGAAATCAAGTTAAATTCAAAGTACGCAAATACAATTACTACTCTTTAGTTCAAATACAAATTACAGTATAAACGAAGATACACATCACGGTCGATCAACAAAAATGCCTAGCTCGGAAATCGAACCTTCGATAAGTAATCCACTACAACTATCCGACAACGATAATTAACCGATTACGTAAAAATAACCATCTACCTACATGACGTATATCTCTAGAAAAACTCCCGCTTGCACAACCTAGGGCGCGGCTTTTCAAATTACCCTCTAACCAAAAAAAAGGCAAGCAACAAAGCAACAAAGGAAAATAATTCTATTATTACGTACAAAAAGAATATTTTTACGTATTACGGACGGGCGTGATTGTAGATACAAATTAAACCAATCACACCAACGCTCCCTGCCACCAAAATTGTTTAATGTTTATCTAGCACTATGGTCGGGATCGACCGGGGAATCGAACCCGGAACCGCGCTCTGCTGCCAAATTGTTACGGCCTACGGCTGCTCCCTTAAAGGATCCAATCTTCAGGGGCCCATGAGCTGAAGACCTCCCGAACAGACGTAGGTCGGGCCTCCTAAGGCCACGTGGAATCTCTCTAATTACACTAAAATATATGGCGGAGCGTTATACTACGGCCAGTCGACCGGAAGGAATATGGATGAAGCTTACTTACCTATCCAAGGCGACTGGTCCCTCCGGAGTCGGTCAGGTCGCATGTGGTTGTGTAGTGCAAGGGAAAGAATGGTGATGTGGTGTGTAGCTGGGTGTGACTGATGAATATTGAACCTAGACCTTGGCCGTCGGCAGCAGCCCGAGCGTCGACACCGCTCCAACTTGAAGGCGCCTTTCGAGGTTGTCCACAGTCACTTTCTTCTTTCGCCACGATGAGTACGATTTACTAACTTACAGAAGCCACTAACTATCGCTGGGTATAATGGTTACCGCACAAACGCACACGGAGTTTAAAGGGCCAAAGGTCACTACCGTTTCGCGAAGCAATAGTTAATTCTAGAATATCAGAGGCCGCACTATCTAATATTGCCGAATGCACTTATGCAGGTTTTGAGTCAGACACAATAAGTCCCGGGAAGCTCTCCAGTAGGAATGCGCGTCACAATGATAGACCGTATATTTACTGGCCGCGCCTAATTATTCCGAGTTCCCTAACAGAATGGACCGCGTGCTCACGTCAGCACCGATTAAAGACGACTAAATGACAGAGTGCCAATCGTGAGCACTGTCTAAGGACGACTGACTTTTCTCTCGCGACTCGCGCGCTCGTGCCACGCCTAGCCGAACTTCAAACCGGAATCGCGCCGAGCCGAGTGACGTCTGGTGTCGACTCCGACAACAGTGTTTTGCGCGAACAAACCCCCGTCCCGGACATAAGGATTTAGGTCCGCGAGCAAACCGGGCAGCGAGACAAGGTCGCGACGGCAAGTTGCAAGACCGAATCTACAACCAAACTAGGCCACCTTAGGCAACCCATCAGGTCTTGCAACCCTAATCAACGCCTCAAAAGATAGCCCTAAGGTGGCAAGCCGGAGGGTCAGCCTCCATTGGATGCCCCTCCTGGGCATTGCAGCACTTTAATAAGTCCTGTACTGGACAGAAGTCCGACGACCTCTTTCAAACACCTATCTGTGCCCCTATGATTAGTTCCGCAATCCGACCGGATCAGCTCTGCAAACAGCGACGCTACACGAAGCTGCCCAGACAAATTTTGTGCCAGCAGTTGCTTCAGTGCAGAGCGCACCCACAAATTCCACATGAACGTCGTCTGTGGAGAGCCCAACGAAACGCACAGATAGTCCCTAGTATGAATTTTCAACAAGTAGGCCTAGCCAGGCCACCCACCATATTATCATTTACTAAATAGCGCGGCAGCTGATTTCAATCAGATAATCTCCAAAACTAGCTAGCCTGTTAGGCAAGTAGTCCTATGCTCATATTTCAACTAATTTTTCAAAAGCATCAATGTTCAGCTACAGAATTAATTCAACCAAATTAATCACCGATGCGCATAGGTCAACTTGCAAATTAAACAAAACAATAACGTAAGGGACAGCCCTACTCCTTCGCAAAGCAAAATGATTAAACACTATCATAAACATACTGGCGAACATCCTGGCTGTTCATACTGTATCTCGACAGCTGTTTACAGAAGCTGAAAGATGGCTGTTTGGGTGTGAAATTGGGTGACATTAAAGTAAACTGTCTGCAGTATGCTGATGATGCAGTGCTTATTGCACCATCAGAGGCAGAACTGCAGGCATTAGTCACGTGTATGAAAGAGGAATTTGAAATTAAAGGTCTCCGTTTGAATGCTAATAAAACAAAGGTTCTGGTATTTGAAAGGGACGAAGAGAGAACGAAGTGTGAAATATGGGTAAATCAGGAATGTCTATAACAGGTAAATGAAATTGAATACTTGGGGAGTGCTTTTAGCCGGAATGGAAGATGTGATTTAGATGTGGACAGGCGTGTGGCTGCCGGGAACAAAGTCAATGGTGTCCTGACTACGTTAGTCAAAAGGCAAGGCATAGTGAAGAGTGCACGCCTTGCAATACATAACGCAGTGTTGGTACCGACTTCGTTATATGGCAGCGAAACCTGAGTATGCCAGAAGAAGCATTAAAGCAAGTTGAATACAGTGGAGATGCGATCTCTTCGTAAAATATGTGGCGTTTTCATGGCCGACCGAAAGGGAAACGAAGAGATTCGCAATATAGCAGGTTTGAAAGATGACCTCATCACAAAAATTGATAAGGGCGTGCTGCGGTGGTTTGGGCACGTTGAGCGAATGAGTGAAGACCGAATGGTGAAGAAAATATATAGCGCGAAAGTTAATATTAAAAGGTGTCGAGGTCTCGGTCTAAGAGACTAACTTTCTAAGACCATGTGAGCAAATTGCTCGAAGAGGGGAGGGTCAAGAGTACTCGGATACCTAGACGTGCATGTATGAAGAAGATAATGAATCTGAAAGAAGCGAAAGAGGATCGTGACACTTGGCGATCTGTTCTCTCTGGCTACCCCGTCAGGGATTGTGCGTGAAGATAAGTAAGTACAATATATTCTAAATTACATCAGTAAAGTTTATAGTGGCATTTCAGACATTTCGGTTTTGTGAACTAAAGGCAGATATCATTTATATAAAACTGCGGTAAAGTTAGCTTATATGTAATTCAATAATGCGTCACGTACTGATTTCAGTGAAATCGACGTGGAGACGTGGCCTTTATATAAAAATCATATCACTTGGTTGACTGTACATACAAAGAGTTTATGAAAATATCGATAAGCTACGGTTCTGTGACTACCTACCATCAAAACACGCAAAATGGAATTTTTAAATAAGCCTGATAAATACTATCATCATCATCATCATCATCATCATAACTACATCCTATCAGAATCCACAGCTGAACTTATTCAATCAAAATTACCTATTTTTACCCTATTGATACAACAGTATATTGTCTTACTTTTGTGCCTGAAACTCGGACAGTGAAAGTGTTAAACCGTGTGTTTAACTCGCAACAATGATATAAAATTTTTCTAACAAATACTCCTAATTGTAATTAAGGCAAATTACGAATAAAAGAGTTTTATCATGAGAGAATTTATCATAATAAATGCATAGATCAGTCTTTGATTGCTCAGTTGCCAGTTCCTTTAGAATCTTACATAATTAGATATTCCATAGTCTACTTGCCAGTTTGAGCCCATAAATTAATTTAAGCAGATGAAAAACTTGTTTTCAAACATAAATTTCTGGTTGTAGCATACTCGTATACATCTTGGCATCTATATTTCCCTTGAAAAAGCTTGTAACAACGTCCATTTGATCAATTTGTAGATTGCATTGTGCTGCAACAGCAAACAAAAAACGAATAGAATTGTATCTTACCACCGGAGAGTAAGATGTTTTATAATCTATGCCCCTCTTTTGTTCACAACCTTTGATGACAAGTCTCGCTTTGTATCGTGTAATATTTACTTGCTGGTTGGTGTTCGTCTTAAATATCCATTTGTTTGGTAATGCCTTTTTTCCAACCGGTTAGTCATCAAGCTGCCACGTTTCAGTTTCTATCAAAGAATTATATATTACTCATCCATTGGTATGTGGGGATGATAAAACTTCCTATATGTTCCGTGTGTCTGTAAAATTATAATAAAAACAGAATAATCCCTTTTATCCTTATGAGTTTTGTCACGGAGCCTTAGAGTCATGTTGCTATTCTGTTGATCTTGCTGTATTAAGTGTCTCGTAATCTGATAAGAGTCACCCAAATCAACTGTATCAGTTTCATACTCGCTTGAATTTCACATGATTCTTGAGACGCATCCAATTGACGAGTAATGATTGACTCCCTCGGTTGTTGTGTGATACTGTGACTATACAAATTGGACATTCAATAAACTCATTGACACTTTCAAAGAAAATGACATCTCTGTTTATTGTAACCTCAAAGAGTTACCGTATCATGGGATTCATGATACGGTAACCCTTTGTGTCCTCGCAATAACCACCTAAGATCAGTTCTTTTGACTTCTTGTCCCATTTTGTTCGTTTGTAATGTAACATTACCTTTGAAGCAAACATTCTTATATGACTCAATTTTTGTTCCTTTCGTGTCCACGTTTTGTGTCGTGTTCAGTGTTGCCTAGAACTCTAATTGGTGATTTATTGACTAAATATACAGCCGTGGCAACATCTTTTGCCCATTTAAGCTAATCTAACTTTGCATAGAAAATCATGCACCTTGCTTGTTCTACTGGTGTTAATATTCCTTCTCTCAGCTAGTCCATTTTGCTGAAGACTGTGCGTAACCGAGGTCGGATATGTATTTCCACAGTTTGTCAAATACTTCTCAAAATTCAAGTTACAATACTCCTTACCGTTAGCCGTTCTTATGACTTTAATTTTATGATTAAGTTGAATCTCTACTTTGTTCTTAAAGTCCTTGAGAACATCCAGTACATTGTGTTTACCCTTCATTAAATAATGAAAGATAAACAAAATAAACTGGACTACTCCTTGAGTAGTCACCAATGAATTAAACAAAATATCTCATACCTTAATAAGATAGGTTTAACATTGGCCCGCACAAGTCAGAATGTATAACCTCCAAAGCCTTTGTAGCTTGCTTGTGCTAGCGTGTATTAGGCAGACACCTTCAGCACAGTCTAGCTATTTCTTGAGAGCTGAAACATTTAGATGACCCATCCGAAGATGCCATAATGTTTATGTCCAAATTTGGTTATGTTAGGACGTTACCCAATCACGTTCCACTTTGCCAATCGCCCGATCGTACCAGGTGTCACGCGTGTGTCGGAGAGGGGGCAGCAGAAGGGAGCTTCCCAGCGTCTTGGCGGTCGGGCGAGACAGTAGGTGACGAGTAGTAGCTTAGGAGCAGCGATCCGATAAGGCCGAGTGTTTCGGCTACCGCTGCGGAAGTTGCGCGAGACCGGTTTCGAGTGATTAGGGTCTAATATTTGGGTTTGGGCGCGGCTTCGCTACGTAATTGGGTTTCGGGAAATCTGCCTCAGATTTGGTGGTCTAGGATTTAGGTTCCCGTAGCAGAGGCCTTTATGGGGTTTTACTGTTTAAGTAAATTCTTTGAAAGTAATTGTGCATCTTAGTTAGATTAATTTGCGTGTGAACGAGGCGTATTTTGACTCTGGCGCGACGTGTTATTCTGGTGCCGAATTCATAATTTGTGATAAGTGAATCCGGGACACAATCTAGTAGCAGAGCGTAGTTCCGGGTTCGATTCCCCGGTCGATCCCGACCATAGTGTTTGATAAAAATTAAATAATTTTGGTGGCAGGGAGCGTTTGTTTGATTGGTTTAATTTTTGTCTACAATCACGCCCGGCCGTAATACGTAAAATTAAAATTCTTTTCTTTTGTTGCTTTGTTGCCTTTTTTTGTTGTTAGTGGGTAGTTGCGATTGCCACGCCCTAGGTTGCGCAAGCGGAAGTTTTCTAAAGGTATACGTCATGTAGGTAGATGGTTGTTATCACGTAATCGGTTAATTATCGTTGTCGAATAGTTGTAGTGGATTACTTATCGAAGGGTCGATTTCCGAGCTAGGCATTTTTTGTTGATCGACCGTGAGGTGTATCTTCGTTTGTATTGTAATTTGTATTTGAACTAAAGAGTAGTAATTTGTATTTGCGCAATTTGAATTTAACTTGATTTGATCGCACTAGTATTTGTTATTTGTTAATTTGATTTGTGTCTTTTCTTTTGTGCTAACTTGTATTTGGTTTGATTAGTAGTAATTCGTATTTGTGTAATTTCTATTCAACTCGATTTGATAGGAACTGCATTTGTTAACTGTTAATTTTTTGTTGTATTTGTTATTTTTTATCTTTGTAATTTGTGCTCGAGCCGCGTCATAATTTGTATTTAGTAGTGATGTCATCGCCCAAGCTACTAATCCGTTGCCTGCGGACTGAGTTACGCTGGGCCACAAGCGTCCATGCTTTGATAGGTCGACCGTATAGGGTCCTTAACTTGATGAAGCGGTTCGAGCAGGTCGATGCTCGAAGGGCCGCAGTGGAGGAGGCTTACGCTGAGCTCGAGGATTCGAATGTGGAAAAGGGAGTCCTGGACTCCTGCTTCGCGGACTATGAGCAGTTCTCTTCGCTCACGAACGAGTTGATCGAGGCTGAAGGCAGGTATGCCGAGGAGGCGCGTGAAGCTCGGATGAGTGGCCTGCCCGAGTCCTCTCGCAAGCAGCTTCAGCCGGAGCTGTTGGGACGACTCCCAACTCTGGACCTGCCAAGGTTCTCCGGGGTCCTTTCCGAATGGCTGACCTTCGTTAGTCTTTTCGACAGCCTAGTGAACGCCCGGAGTGACTTGACCTCGAGCCAAAAGATGGAGTACCTCCTGGCCTCAATGGAGGGAGAGGCCCTGGGCGTCGTCGGTCACTTGAGATTTTCGGACGACGTCTACCAGACTGCTCGGGACCTCCTAGCCAGAAGATACGCCATCATCATCATCATCATCATTACAGCCTTTCATAAGTCCACTGCTGAACATAGGCCACAAAGCACGGTCCTAAGCCACCTGCATCCATCGACTTCCTGCATGCCTTACCAGGTCGTCACTCCATCTCGTGCGGGGTCGCCCTACACTTCGCCTACCGGTACGAGGCTGCCACTCAAGAACCTTTTTTCCCATCGGTTGTCGGTTCTTCGAGCTATATGGCCGGCCCACTGCCACTTCAGCTTACTAATCCGTTGGGCTATGTCGGTTACTCTAGTTCTACTGCGGATATCCTCATTTCTTAGTTTATCACGCAGAGAAACTCCGAGCATAGGCCTGTCCATAGCTCACTGAGTGACCTTGAGCTTCCTCATACGGCCAGCTGTGAAGGACCACGTCTCAGTTCCGTAAGTCATCACTGGCAACACGCACTGGTTGTACAATTTCGTTTTAAGGTTTTGAGGTATACCTGATGAGAAGATGTGCCGTAGCTTCCCGAACGCTGCCCAGCCGAGTTGAATCCGTCGATTGACCTCTCGGTCGAAGTTGGACTTACCTAGTTGGACTATTTGTCCCAGGTAAACATACTCGTCAACAACTTCGAGCTTAGTGTTCCCAACAACTACCGGCATAGGTGTGACATGGACATTAAACATGATCTTTGTTTTGTCCATGTTCATCTTAAGACCTATCCGTTGGGAAACTCTATTGAGGTCATTAAGCATAGTGCTTAGGTCCTCCAGCGATTCTGCCATAAGGACTATATCGTCGGCAAATCGAAGGTGAGTGATGTACTCGCCATTGATATTGATACCGTATCCTTTCCAGTTCAGAAGCTTGAAAACGTCTTCCAATGCAGCGGTGAAGAGTTTCGGGGATATGACGTCACCCTGTCTTACACCTCTCTGCAATTGGATAGGTTTCGTACTCTGGTTCTGTACTCGGATAGCCATCGTAGCCCTACTGTACAAGCACTTCAATACTTCGATATACCGACAGTCAACTTGGCATCGCTGAACGGACTGCAGCATCGCCCAAATTTCGACGGAATCAAAGGCTTTCTCATAGTCCACATACGCCAGACATAGTGGCAAATTGTACTCCTCGGACTTCTGTACAATTTGCCGAAGGGTATGTATGTGGTCTATGGTGCTAAAGCCCTTTCGGAAACCGGCTTGTTCGGGAGGCTGGAAGTCGTCAAGTCTGCGCGCGAGACAATTCGTAATGACTCTCGAAAACAGCACGTAGACGCGGCTCAGAAGGGAAATCGGTCTGTAGTTCTTCAAGAGAGCGTTGTCATCTTTCTTGAAGAACAAGACCACCGCACTTCTGCTCCACGCCTCCGGTGTAATGCCACCATGGAGGACGGAATTAAAAAGCTTCTGAAGGACTTCAAGTACCGGTCTTCCACCCGCTTTCAGAAGCTCTGCTGTAATTCCATCCTCGCCTGGGGCCTTACCGTTTTTAAGGTGCTGGAGAGCCATTCTAATCTCGCTCAGACTGACGTCCGGGATGTCTTCGGAATAGTGTCGGATGAGACTCGCTCTTGGATCGTTACTCACACTTGCGTGTGGCTCCAACGATGACGTGTACAGCTGCCCATAGAACCTCTCAATCTCACACAAAATCTCAGGTGTCCTGGAAACGATGCTGCCACATTCTGTCTTCAGCTTTGACAGTTGGCTCTTTCTGGCAGACAGATCTCTAGCAAAGAGCTGTATTGAAGTTGCTTAAGTCCCGCCGCATGCATTTGGAGATCTGTCTGTTCAGATGCCTGTATGCTGTCAAGTCTGTTGAAGAATGTAGCCTCATCTCTCGTCTAACAGCCATGAGATTAAGAGTGTGATCGGAGAGTTTTTGTGTTCTTCTGCGGCGGGAAGATACGCCAACGTCCGGCGAATTGCGGACGAACATGTTAAGCAGCTTCTAAGCCTCCCGCTGCTAAGTGACCGGGCCGGACTGCGTCCGGACCTGTTGGATCCAGTCTTGGTGGCCTGTAATACGTTGAGGCGGCTGGATTTACCAGTGGGCGAATGAGCTTTTTTGTTGCTCCGCATCGTGCTGTCCCGTATACTGCTCAACCTTCGAATCCATTTTGAGGAGAGGTACGGCGGGACAAGGCCTCCTATATTCCGCCCTTCTATGACCTGCTGCGGTTTTTGGAGGAGCAGTGCTGGCAGATCGAGAACGCGGTGGGCACCGTTGACGACTTACGAGCCGTGCCCAGTGAGAGGCTGAATCCGCCAGGCAAGTCGCCGTCAACAGTCCCTGCTCCTATAGTCGAGCATCTGATCACCGGGTAACGTCGTGCCCGAAATTATTAGGTAAGCCGGTTCCGGCGAGGCGAACTATCGCTAAGGGGCGCCGCTGGTGCTGCTCATGTTTGGAAGGGCACCTCCAGCGAGACTGTCCGCATCGGCGGCCCTGTCTGCATTGCTAGGGCAATCACCATGCAGTTTTGTGCCTGGGTGCGAACGGCGTCTCTTCTCGGGGCCCTGCCAGGCCCACGACCCCCACGGGCGGGGGCGTTTAGCCACGTCCTCTGACGGGCGACTCTCGGCGCCCGCCGACTTGTCACCAGGACCCTAGGTTTGAAAAGGTTCAAAGTCAACCAGCTCAACGTTCATCGAAATTAAAACAAGTGACACACGACACAAGTAACAAACCGTCGTTCAAAGTTCAATATTCAATGTTTCGGATTCACGTAACACAAATTTGAAAACACGGGAACGAACGCGGCCTCTTCTCGAGTCTCAAAGTTCAGCATTCCACACGACATGCTAAAATTCTTTCGTACGATATTAAAATACCACGCCCGCAATCGGAACTCAAAATTAGCTTTGCTGACACGTAAAACGATCGAAAATAGTCAACACACAAAAAAGGTACTTAACGCGACGTCACAATTCAACAGTAACTTCCAAAAACAATTAACCGGGCCACGCCCTCGAAATGGAATGTAAGCATCAAATTCCAGGCCGTCTGTACTCGGCGTGCGCCGACGGTTCCGCGTCACACAAGCAAATTAAATATTACAAAATGCACTTCAACATGCAATCACGCGCATTTGGCATATGCCCCCCCCCCCCCCCCCCCGGCGGCATTTACCTCACCTCAAACCATCGGGTGACGCGACGCGCACGCATTCCATCTGCCAGACCGCCGTTCCTGCAGACGTGATGTAAGTGTAAGGCATAACCACCAATTGCATGATCAGCACGGCCAAGTGGCCGCATAGCGTGTCATGACTCTACCGCTCATCTCAAGGGAATGGGGTCCCACGTTGCGCGGCTTTTGGCCGCAACCTTGAGAGCCTCCTCAGATTCTCGCATAAGATCGACACATATGCTCCACCAACCAATACAATGACAGATATAGCCAATAGGCAGTTATAAGATAATAGTAATAATTCGCCATCAGAAAGGTTTTGTGTCACTGACGTTGAGTATATGCATTTTTCGATCATGTTTGTCTCACCCAATAACAAGTTGCCTTCAATCTTTCAAAGGTGGGACCTTTATAGAGATATATAATTATGTTGTTAAATAAAACATCATGGAGGTCAGAGGGTCTGCAGCCCTGCAATGAAGGGACCCGACTTGGGCAAAGCTATTCAGGTTGTGAGTCAAACCAAGACGCAGGGAGCGCCATTGAGAATAGCGACCAGCCAAACAACCATCGCAGAGACGCAGTGCTGCTGAACGCATCAAGCATCAATACGATTATCGTCGGGCTTACACCATCCCAAGGTCCTCCATACAGTCCCAGTAGACATAATCACCCGCATACCTCCATTGACCAGAACCACAAGATGCGTCGATTCAGGTGCAGCACACCCGCAGTTCCATCACAAGACGCAATACTGCAAGTAGCAGTAAGCATCAATGCAACTATCATACGGATGATGACCCCTTACAACACACCCACATGATCCCTATCGACTTTGGTAACAAAATTGATAATGTTGTTAAATAAAAATACCACCAACGTATCATAGTAGCACGGTACTAAGACGTCAGTAGCCAAAACTCCACTTATCAAAGCGCTATTGTATACGGTAATTAACTTTAAAATATTCCTTCTTTTGTCATAATGCCATGATTATTATTATTATATATTCACATTGCCTAATCAATTAAATTAATATAAATATGTTATTCATTAAGCATTTTGAGTCACACAATACTTTTCAAAATTACATCAGTAAAGTTTATATCGGCAGTCTGCCACATTTCACCGTTTTGTGAACTAAAGGCAATTTTCGTTTATCTTAAAACTGCGGTAAAGTTAGCTTCAGAGTAATTCAATAATGCGTCACGTACAGATTTCAACGAACGAGACGTGGTGACGTGACCTTAATAGATAGATATTTATATAAAAATTATGTCACGTGGTTGACTGTACATACAAAGAGTTAATGAAAATATCGATAAGCTGCAGTACTGCGACTTATAATACAAAATAACAACGTATGATACCATCGAAAGCCGCATAATTGAATTTTTAAATAAGCCTAATAAATACTATGATCATCATCATAATCTTAATTACATCCTATCAAAATGCACAGCTGAACTGTGATAATCAAAATTACCTATTTTTACCCTTACGCTGTCCCATGCAGTACATACATTGCTATTGTGTTACTGTTGTCTGAAACTCGGACATTGAAAGTGATAAACAGTGTGTTTAACTCACAATAATGACATAAAATTTTTCTAACATCTATTCCTAATTGTAATGAAGGCAAATTACGAATGAAAGTGTATTGCACCATTGTAAGATTTTTTATAGGATATGGGTGACAAACGAACACACAGTCCACATAATGGTAAGTGGTTGCTGTAGCCCATAGACATCTACATTTATCCTCGATTACAAATCAAAATGCAGATGCGTTGTCACCCGTGAGGACTAAGATGGAATGCCTCATTTCCAGTAAAAATGGTCTCCGGTTCTCTACACTCACCATACGAAACGCAGCAGCATTAAGCTGCATTTTACGCTGCTATTTTGTGAGAGCGTGGTCCTTCCCCGGTCGAACCGACCCGATCGTGCTACAACACAATTAATATAGCTGCAGCATACCTACCACGTTTTATAAAAATCTTCCTTCTTTTGTCATAATGCCGTGATTATTATTATGATATATTCACATTGCTTAATCAATTAAATTAATATGAATATGTTATTCATTAAGCATTTTGAGTCACGCAATACTTTTCAAAATTACATCAGTAAAGTTTATAACGGCATTCTGCCACATTTCACCGTTTTGTGAACTAAAGGCAGATTTTTTTTATCGTAAAACTGCGGTAAAGTTAGCTTCAGAGTAATTCAATAATGCGTCACGTACTGATTTCAGTGAACGAGAGGGGGTGACGTGGCCTTTATATAAAAATCATGTCACTTGGTGGACTGTACATACAAATAGTTTGTGGAAATATCGATAAGCTACGGTTCTGCGACTTATAAGACAAAATAACAACATATGCTACCATCATAACACGCAAAATGGAATTTTTAAATAAGCCTGATACGTAGTATCATCATCATCATCATCATAATTACATCCTATCAAAATCCACAGCTGAACTTATTTAATCAAAATTACCTATTTTTACCCTATTGACACAACAGTATATTGTCTTACTTTTGTGCCTGAAACTCGGACAGTGAAAGTGTTAAACCGTGAGTTTAACTCGCAACAATGATATAAAATTTTTCTAGCAACTACTCCTAATTGTAGTTAAGGCAATTTACGAATAGAAGAGTATTGCACCATTGTAAGATGATTTATGTTTGTATTATTATCATAATAAATGCATACATCAGTCTTTGATTGCTGATTGCCTGAACGGAAGCAAAGTCGTTTATTCACTACCTTTCCAATATTTTTCACAGAGTATTAAGAAGTGAAATTGGTCTATACTTAGAAGGGAGTTGCTTGTCAACAGATTTGTATATAGGATAAAGCGAAGCTTAGCAAGCTTAACTAGAGTAAGGTGTTTATCGTGCTATTTTTAAAGAAAAATAGACCGAAAAACTCCTTGCTCTAAACTTAAATTGCAGATATACGCTATTGGCTCACAAACGAGATTTATATACTTCTTTAGGAAATTTGAAGAAACAGAGTGAAATCCAGGAGCGCTATTTGTTTTTAGGCCTATTATAATGCGTTTAATTTCTTCGATATCTGAGGGCTCGAGGGACATAGATATAAGAGGTGCATTTGGGATTCTAGTCTTTACTGCCAATTAATTTTCCCTCGTGTTTAGTTTTTGAAGTGTCATGTTGGCTAGGTCACGCCCAACTGATGTAAAATACGAATTGACTTTGTCAAGAGATTTAGTGGGGGAAATATCAACATCAAGTAATTCCTTAAGAGATTCCTTTTTCGCATGTTAACACACGTATTTTATCATTTTACATGTTTCTTTATTATTTTTAGCATTAATATGTTGTTTTTCTTCGTTATACTGCCTTTTAGAAAATTTAAATAATTTACTACACATATTACGATATTTTATATAGTTTGCGAGAAGTTCTACATTATTAGGATGTAATTTAACTTTTAGGTGCATCTTGTTCCTTTTACGTATAGAAATAATGATGCCATGTGTAATCCATGGTTTTAGTGGTCTAAATTTTTTGTAACTCTTTGATGGCCGTGTTATTTTTAACTACAATATGCAACTTTGCTAAAAACTCTTCTGCAGCAATATTTGTATCAGTTATATTAAATAGGTTTGGCCACATTTCTCCTGACAGGTTATTATTAATAGTATCATAGTCGGTATATTTTAATTTTAAACGACTATTATATCGAATAATTTTCTTAGATTTTATAAATAGAAAAATTGGGGCATGGTCTGTTAACGGATCAAACACAAAAGTACGCCTAGTATTAACACTTTTAATCATAAAGTGATCGATACAAGTGTTTCGTCTAGTCGGAATATTAATGCTCTTCTTGAGACCATACATTGCAATTAGGTTAAGGTAATTTTGCACGTGCGTAGAACTATTCAATAGTATATTTAAATTAATGTCACTTGTCAGAATAATGTGAGGAGTATTATTTATTCTTAAAAATGTTTTCTAAAGAATGTAGATTACAATTTGAATTACTAAAACTAGGTGGTCTATAAGAACAGATGATTGAATATTCCGAATTTTTATTTATAATCAAGCAATTTCCTTCTTGAAAGAGGGGTTCAGTTACAGTTACTGATGAATTTAAAGAAGTATGAATGTAAACCACAACGCCATCATTTTTATTTAAATAATTAACGGTTTGATACCTCTTATAATCGGTAACTTGAGGTGGTGTGAAATTATTATTGGTCCAACATTCGGTTAAATCTAAGACATCAATATGAATACCAAGACATGCCGCAAACGTTAGAAATAAATCAAAATTTTGATTTATACTGTGAATGTTGATGGACAGTACCATCAACAGTCCATCTGCACCACCAAGTAATTCTGAACACTTTGTTGGATCATTTAAATATGTGCAATTAATATTGTGATACTCATCTATATCCGTTGTTATAATATTGTTAATTTTATCTTTATTAAGATTAATATTTGTAAAACTAGTGCATTTTCATAACTCAGTCTATTAAGCTTAATTATATTTTTGATAGCAACGAGTTTTATTAACCACTTGTTGTAGTATATATAAAAATGAAGGATCATACACCTTCCCTGTTGGACCTTCTGCTGACCTCTCATCCGGACGGATATCAGGTTTCCGTCGATGCCCCTCTCGGCTCTTCGGACCATTGTCTGATCCAGAGTGTGGTGCCACTCACGCTCCCTTCGCGGTTGCGTTCTGCAGGTTGCCGCCGTGTTTGGCATTACAGGTCGGCGGATTGGGACGGAATGCGGTCTTTCTTTGCATCCTACCCATGGGGACGGGTTTGCTTCTCGCCGGACGATCCCAGCGCTGTTGCTGACTCTGTCACTGATGTGGTGCTACAGGGAATGGAACTATTTATTCCATCATCTGTGGTACCCATCGGAGGCAGATCTCAGCCTTGGTTTGGTCGCTCCTGTAAGACTGCTTTACGCAGTAAGCAGGAGTGTTATCAAGCCTGGGCTGCGGCTTCGGCGACTCGGGATGTAAACACCAGCACACTTAAAAAGAAGTATAACTTGCCTCCAGGTCCTTCAAAAGAGTTATTGCCAGGGCAAAGTCAGAGCACATAGGCAGAATTGGCGAGAAACTAGTTCGCCTTCCTTCGGTAACCCGTGCATTCTGGTCTCTCGCCAAGGCTGTCCAAGGGAATTTCTGTAAGCCATCATTACCATCTCTGCACAGGGAGGATGACTCACTGGCCCATGACGCAAAAGACAAAGCCGACCTTTTAGGCTCCCCTTTTGCGTCCAACTCGACTCTTGATGACGGGGGGAAAACACCGCCGCCCATCCCGCGGTGTGAGTGCTCCATGCCGGATGTGCTGTTCTTACAGCGCTCGGTTCGCATAGCACTGCTCTCCCTGGACATCCAGAAGTCGAGTGGGCCTGACGGAATCCCCCCAATTGTGCTGAGGACGTGTGCTTCGGAGTTGGCACCGGTCCTAACGCGTCTTTTCCCGTACTCCGACTCCCAAGGCGTAGTCCCGAATTCATGGAAGACAGCTTTTGTCCACCCGATCCCTAAAAAAGGCGACCGCTCAGACCCATCCAACTATAGGCCTATCGCGATCACCTCCTTGTTCTCCAAAATAATGGAATCCATTATTAACTGCCAGCTCATCCGGTACCTTGAGGATCACCAGCTGATTAGTGACCGCCAATACGGTTTTCGTCGGAGTCGATCAGCTGGTGATCTTCTGGTCTACCTGACCCATAGATGGGCGGAGGCAGTAGAGTCCAAGGGGGAGGCGTTGGCCGTTAGTCTGGACATTGCGAAGGCCTTCAATCGGGTTTGGCACAAAGCGCTTCTTTCGAAGCTCCCTTCCTATGGGCTTCCCGAGAAATTGTGCAATTGGATCACCAGCTTCCTTGCAGATCGTAGCATCAAGTTCGTTGTAGACGGTGCATGCTCTAACTACAAGCCTATTAACGCTGGTGTTCCACAAGGCTGTGTGCTATCACCAACGCTGTTTCTTCTGCATATCAATGATATGTTGCTAACTGGTAACATTCATTGCTATGCGGATGACAGCACTGGTGATGCTCTATACACCGGCCGTGCCAATATTTCTCAGGAAAACGTCGCTGAGTACCGGAACAAACTTGTGTCTGAAGTCGAGTCTTTGCTGAGCAAAGTCTCGGATTGGGGGCGACTAAATCTAGTCCAGTTTAATCCTCAGAAGACACAAGTTTGCCCGTTTACCGCTAAAAAGAACCCCTTTGTCGTATCTCTTCAGTTTCAAGGCACTCCCCTTCTTGCCTCAGCCAGTATCGGTATCCTCGGAGTCGACATATCGAGTGACGTGCAGTTTCGTGGTCACTTGGAAGGGAAGGCCAAATTGGCCTTTAAAAAGTTTGGCGTGCTCAGCAGGGCGGGACAGTATTTCATGCCGGCACACCGCCTGCAACTTTACGAGGCGCAAGATCGGCCTCACATGGAATACTGTTCCCATCTCTGGGCAGGGGCTCCCCAGTGCCAGCTCCTTCCACTTGACCGCATCCAACGCAGAGCTGCTCGAATCGTCGACGACCGAGCCTTTTCCGATCGGCTCGATTCATTGGTACTGCGAAGAGATGTTGCATCCCTTTGCATTTTCTTTCGCATCTACCATGGGGAGTGCTCTGAGGAATTGTTCGGATTAATCCCAGCCGCCAAATTTCACGAACGCACATCGCGGTAGAACTCCCGATACCATCCACACCATCTGGATGATTGGCGGTCCACCACTGTGCGATTTAGAAGATGTTTTCTTCCTCGCACGACCTCCTTGTGGAATCGATTACCATCAGCGATTTTACCGGACCGATACGACTTAGGGACCTTCAAGAAAAGAGCGTACTCCTTTTTAAAAGGCCGGCAACGCATCTGCGATTCCCCTGGTGTTGCAGTTGTTCATAGGCGACGGTAGTCACTTACCATCAGGTGAGCCGCATGCTCGATTGCCCCCTCTTCAATAAAAAAAAAATGATAAATTTGTGAATTGTGGATTTCGTGAAATTGTTATAACATACTGTTAATAATGTGTTTAATACGTATGTTTTTTGAACATATAATATTATGTGAATTCATTTGTTGGGGAAGTATGTAAGAGTATAACAAAAATATGTGTTTCGTGTTTTGTAGTATGTATTTGTTTATATAACTAAGTGCGCAACATTTAAATGTGAATATTGTTAGAGAAAGCTTAATAATTTCATGAAAAACTAAAGATATAAGGATAGGGAATAAAATTAACAAAGATATGAAAGCTTTCACAATGAAATATGTTAAGTGAAATACTAGTCATTTTCCCTTATTTTTTTCCAAATTAGCTTCACTTTCGATGCGAATTAAGGATGCTCCTTCTTTTTTTCGGAAGTAAACTTTGCCATGTGAAGTCCAACAAAATACATAATTGTTTACTTTTGCGAATTTTCTTGAAATAAAAAAAAGTTTCTCGTTTTGCTTGCGAGAGACTCTGATATATAAATTAGATTGGCCGGGCCGTCAATTTGTATGTTTTTAGTGTTAAATTTCTCATTTTTATGGCTGTTGTTATATTTCTTAAAAGAATGAATAAAATGGTCGCGTGTTAGTACACTAATGAAACCTACTATTATCGGTTTATTCGCCGTTTTCGTGTCAATGCGATACACGTCATTGATATCAGATTGGTTAATAACTAGTTTAAGCTATTGGCCTGATTTAATTACTATATTAGAGAGGTTTCCCTTTGTTTTATACGATTTTTAAAGAACATTCCTTATTTCTAAACAAGTAGAACAGTGGTTCTCCTCCAGTTTTTTTTAATTTTTTTTCAAGTAATTGAATATATTGCATAATTAGCCTTTTCCTCCGCACACTTATCTTCACGCACAATCCCTGACGGGGTAGCCAGAGAGAACAGATCGCCAAGTGTCACGATCCTTACATATCTCTTTCGCTTCTTTCAGATTCATTATCTTCTTCATACATGCACGTCTAGGTATCCGAGTACTCTTGACCCTACCCTCTTCGAGCAATTTGCTCACATGGTCTTCGAAAGTTAGTCTCGGTCTACCTCGACACCTTTTAATATTAACTTTCGCGCTATATATTTTCTTCACCATTCGGTCTTCACTCATTCGCTCAACGTGCCCAAACCACCGAAGCACGCCCTTATCAATTTTTGTGATAAGGTCATCTTTCAAACCTGCCATATTGCGAATCTCTTCGTTTCGCTTTCGGTCGGCCATAGTAACGCCGCACATTTTACGAAGAGATCGCATCTCCACTGCATTCAACTTACTTTTATGCTTCTTCTGGCATACCCAGGTTTCGCTGCCATATAACAAAGTCGGTACCAACACTGCGCTATGTATTGCAAGGCGTGCACTCTTCGCTACGCCTTGCCTTTTGACTAACGCAGTCAGGGCACCATTGACTTTGTTCCCGGCAGCGACACGCCTGTCCACATCTAAATCACATCTTCCATCCCGGCTAAAAGCACTCCCCTAGTATACAATTTCATTTACCTGTTCTAGACATTCCTGATTTACCCATATTTCACACTTCGTTCTCTCTTCGTCCCTTTCAAATACCAGAACCTTAGTTTTATTAGCATTCAAACGGAGACCTTTAATTTCACATTCCTCTTTCATACACGTGACTAATGCCTGCAGTTCTGCCTCTGATGGTGCAATAAGCACTGCATCATCAGCATACAGCAGACAATTTACTTTTATGTCACCCAATTTCACACCCAAACAGCTATCTTTCAGCTTTTGTAAACAGCTGTCGAGATACAGTATGAACAGCCAGGAAGACATGACACAACCCTGTTTTACGCCCGTTTGGACGCTAAACATGGGTGACAGGTCATGCCCTACCCGCACACAGGCTTTACAGTCACAGTAAAGAGACTGCACAGCCCTTAGCAATCGGCCATCCACACCATACCCCGGCAACAGTTCCCACATTTTCTTCCTTACAACCTTATCAAATGCTTTCTCAAGATCCACAAAAGCACAGAAAATCTTCTGGTTAACAGCCAGAAGCTTTTCCGTGATCATACGGAGAGAAAACATTTGATCCGTGCATCCTCTTCCAGGTCTAAATCCGCATTGTGCCTCCCATAGAAATCTTTCCGAATTCTCTTGCATCCTACGTGTCAAAACCTTCGAGTAAACTTTACTTGCTAAACTGGTCAAGCTGATCGCCCGATAGCACCCGCAGTCAAAATGTGAACCTTTACCTTTATATAAAGGCACAATGACTGCGGATCGCCAATCATCCGGGACATCCCCCGTCCGCCAGCACAAATTGCACAGCAGATGAAAGCTGTCCCAGACGCGAGGCCCACCATACTTGACCATTTCAGCAGTAACTCTGTCTAGTCCCGCAGCCTTACCACATTTCAAACTTCGAATCGCACGTTCAATCTCTTTCATACTGATGACCTCAGTGTCATCGAGGTCCGGGTCTGGCGTACCAGTCACGGCGTCATCCCCGGATCCCTCACTAAGATCATCACACGCATACATTTCTCTATAAAATTCGCTCCATCGCTGCATGACGTCCGATTTTTCTGATAGGACGTCATTAGTTCTCGAAAGCACTTTGTTCATTCTTAAGGCCGTCGCACCACTTCGGGCCCTTCCAACCTCTTTCCAGAAGAGTTTGGAGTTCTCCTTAAAGTTGTGCGACAACCTTTCATCCGCTTCCATTCTACACCTTTCACGCACTTCCTCAATCAATGCTTTCGTGTGAACTTTCTGCAGCCTATATCTTTCTTTCATCTTCTCTCTCATATCCTTATCATTACTAGAGGCCAAGTAGTCTAACCATGCTTTCTTCTTCTTCTTTACAGCTTCTTTCACTTCATCATTCCACCATGCATCTCTTCTTTTACTACTGCCTCTTTTTATTGTTCCACACACTTCTTCCGCTGCACTTATCATTCCATCCCTAAGGTTCTGCCATGTTCTTTCTACACATTCGTTTCTGCCATCGATGGTGTCAAGCTTTTCGGCTACCCTCGCATGATATTTGTCCCTAGTATCCGCTTCCTGAAGCTTCCAGCTTCGGATGCGACAGACCGACTGTGGTTCTGTCACTGTCGTCCGGTAACGCCAACCCGCGAACAGACCCCTAAATCTAGTGATCACTAGATAGTGATCCGTTCCCAGGTCAGCACCCCTGAGCACTCGCGTATCCATAACCTGTTTTCGCAGTCGGTCATCCACCAGGAACAAATCGATCATACTTCTCTCATTCTTTCTTTCTCTAGTATACATATGGATTTTCTTGTGATTAAACATAGTGTTTGTCACAAGAAGACCCTTTTCCTTGCATACCGCCAGTATAAGCTTGCCAGCATCATTAACCCTTTTATCGCCAAACTTTCCAAGTACCGACTCGTACCCTGGTCGAGCGGTACCAACCCATCCATTCAAATCACCACATACAACAATCCTTTCGTTTCCCCTAGCCAAATCTAGAACTTCTCTTACATTCTCCCAAAACTCCTCCAGCTCAGCCCTGGACGACGAAGCCACCGGCGCATAAACAGCCAAAAGGAATAACTTCGTCAGTCCCAATTTAAAGCGAACCCAGAGAAGTCTTGAGTTCACAAACTTATATTCAGTCATAACATCGACCAACCGAGAAGACAGCAGCACCCCCACTCCCTGGCAGGCGTTCTCGCTCTCCGGGACTCCGGACCATAGAGCTAACGCCCCGCCAGGGAGCTCTTCAGTACCACTGCCCTTCCGTTTGGTCTCCGACATACACACGACATCTAATTCTCTTTCTTTCATTATTTCGATCAACTCATTCGTCTTATCTCTCATGCCTCCTCTAACATTCCACGTGCCAACTCTGCACTCTGTCCTCCACCTTCCGCCGTGTCGGGCTGTGCGTGACGGGTGGCGGTCCCCATCGCCGCTTTGCGCGCTGCATTCCACACCAACGGGGACGAGCTGGTGTGCGTCGCCTTGGGGGGACGCCCTAACCCTCGTTGACATGGGTGCGCAGCTGAGTAGAATTGCAGCCCTGAAAAGGGCTGGCAGGGGTCGCGACGAGCACGCTTCTACAATGACCCCCTTCCTCCGCTCCCAATTAATCAAGTTTTTAATCAAATCATCGTATTTTTCTGATAAGATATTTTCCAAATCTATTGTGTTTTGCACTGCAGAGTTTGTATGTTGTTTTATAACATTAAAAATTGTAGTAATTTTATCTTCTTGAACTTTTTGGAAACTCGTAAGAATACCCTAAAGTTCTTTTTGAATAAATTTAATTCATCTGTGTAATTGTTACATCGCTTTCTTTCACTACGCACCGATACAGTTGATGACGAATCGGAGTCTTCTGTAATAGTAAAATATGGCCTAGAATCATTTTCGTCTTTTTTACGAGCACCCGACGGTCGCTGTGGCGGTGAGCTTTGCATATTTAAAATTTAAAATAATTAATATAATCAGTCGTTACTTTGCAAAAATCCATTATAATGGGGTTGTTATAAACTAATTTGCATTAGGCTTAAGCATGATTAAGAGGGGCGACTTGGAAACATCTGTTTGATTATTCAGCAGTGCAACGTTACCGCTATTATTTTTTAATATCTCTAACTGTTCCAGCACACACAGTCGTAGCCCTTTATTACAAGTATGTAAGACTTTAAAGGAGTGGTAATTGGCTAGGCTGTGTCCAGTTTCCAAGAGATATTTAGCAAAATGTGATTTATCGGGATTACAATTCCTGTTCGTGACTAAATGCTCTTTATAACGTGTTTCGAAACTGCGACCAGTCTGACCCACGTAAGCGGCTTGGCATTCGTCACAAACAAGTTAATAAACACCAGACTTTAGACAAATATCTAACTTCTCTTTATTATCACAGATATTCCTAAGTGAATTGTTTGTTTTAAACGCCACGTAAACGCCACTCTGTCAGATATGGAACCTAAGTAGGTGAAACTGCCAACATATAGACGATCACTTTGAGGTTCAACCGCGTATGGAGAATTGCGTACGACAAGCTTTTGTTTCCCTAATTACAGTACTAGATAATATTATGTAAGTGATGTGATTAATTACATTTCTTGTTCAATAATGTGCACCACGACCAGAACAAATCGGTGCACGATGAAAATAAGAAGAATATTTTTGATTTTTTCTATCGAGTAGATTTTATTCTATTATGTTTTTAACTGATAACGTCCCTCGGAATAACGATTTCGTATCCATTATAATATTTTTGTTACTTTGTACTTGATTTAGCTATGTAAAAATCCGATCTACGATTGGCAATATGTGTTTGTGCGCGTTCTTAATATTAATGTCTACTAATACTAATATTGGATGTAGTTATTGATTCTGTTTATTGTTACTTTGTAAAGTTTTGTTGTATTTTTATTTGCAGCTGAAGCTTTTTCTGGCTGGTATTTTCTTAAAGCGTAATAGCTACTTCCCCATTAAAGCTGACCAGTGAGCGTGGCTCCACCACGTAGAAAATAATTATTAGTTTGACTATAAGTTTATTCGTCACTTCAATCTTATAAATAAATCATTTAATACGATCGTTTGACAGCCTTTACCGTCACAAATACGATCTTGTTAGTCGTTGTAAAAAGAATTAATTATTGAAGCCACGACCTAAAAGGAAATTACTTTAATCGAAACGAGACTATTAATTTTACAGCATTCATTTTTATTCAGTACGTTCGCTCAGTGTAAATAAGCATGTTTCAACTGACGACGAGAAATCCACTTAACTGCAAACCATATATATATTTATATTCAGAGACTGCCGATACACATACACAGTACCCTTAGATACAAAGCTTCATTTAGTACCTTTAATGTAGACACTGTTGCTGGATAATAGAATTTGACGGTGGTAGAGCCCTGCAGCAGTTTTTTGCTGTTGCACGTATGGGCCGGCTCGAGCCGGGTTGGTACCACGACCTCACAGAATACCGGCGTGAAGTAGAGGCTCTGCTTCTGCGTTTCGTCTGGTGAGTGCAGGTGGCCGGAGGCCCAATTCCCCCCCCCCCCCCCCCCCATCAACATGGTAGCGGAATTAGACAATAGACTACCCCAGGAGGGTACCAGTACCCCTGGAGAATCCCTCACTGAGCATCCACGACCATGTTATTCCAATCCTGAGCGTGGGTGCTCAGGCTGCCCCGCGTATTCTGGGGGGGGCAAAATTCCGCTCAAAAACAAAACTGCTCGGGGCAAGCTGAGCAACAATACCAAGGCGACCCCTGCCACGCTATCCGTGAATTTCTGCAACATCAGGGGACTTCACTCTAACCTAAACGCCGTCCACTACCATCTCGAGACGGCGAAGCCGGCCTTGCTCTTTTTGACCGAGACGCAGGTTTCCTCTCCGACTGATATTTCGTATCTCTCCTACCCGGGGTACAAATTGGAGCACTCCTTTGTGCCTCGGGCTGGAGTTTGCGTGTATGTTAGAGAGGACATCTGTTCTCGACGCCTCGGCAGTCTTGAAGGTTCGGACCTGTCCATCCTTTGGCTACGCGTAGACAGCGACGACCATCCGCGCGTCTACGGGTGCCTCTATAGGTCCCATAGCGGTAATGCCGAAACAGACCGACTCATCGACCACGTCCAAATGGCTACAGATTCCTTGCTACAACAGGTCCCATCCGCAGAGATCGTGATCTTTGGCGATTTTAACGCCCACCATGCCGAATGGCTCGGTTCACGTTTAACCGATCATGCGGGGAGATCTGTTTATGACTTTGCCTTGGCATATGGTCTGACACAACTGGTTACTTCGCCTACGCGGATTCCAGATGTGGAGGATCATACACCTTCCCTGTTGGACCTTCTGCTGACCTCTCATCCGGACGGATATCAGGTTTCCGTCGATGCCCCTCTCGGCTCTTCGGACCATTGTCTGATCCGGAGTATGGTGCCACTCACGCTCCCTTCGCGGTTGCGTTCTGCAGGTTGCCGCCGTGTTTGGCATTACAGGTCGGCGGATTGGGACGGAATGCGGTCTTTCTTTGCATCCTACCCATGGGGGCGGGTTTGCTTCTCGCCGGATGATCCCAGTGCTGTTGCTGACTCTGTCACTGATGTGGTGCTACAGGGAATGGAACTATTTATTCCATCATCTGTGGTACCCATCGGAGGCAGATCTCAGCCTTGGTTTGGTCGCTCCTGTAAGACTGCATTGCGCAGTAAGCAGGAGTGTTATCAAGCCTGGGCTGCGGCTTCGGTGACTCGGGATGTAAACACCAGCACACTTAAAAAGAAGTATAACTTCGCCTCCAGGTCCTTCAAAAGAGTTATTGCCAAGGCAAAGTCAGAGCACATAGGCAGAATTGGCGAGAAACTAGTTCGCCTTCCTTCGGGAACCCGTGCATTCTGGTCTCTCGCCAAGGCTGTCCAAGGGAATTTCTGTAAGCCATCACTACCATCTCTGCACAGGGAGGACGACTCACTGGCCCAAGACGCAAAAGACAAAGCCGACCTTTTAGGCTCCCTTTTTGCGTCCAACTCGACTCTTGATGACGGGGGGAAAATACCGCCGACCATCCCGCGGTGTGAGTGCTCCATGCCGGATGTGCTACTCTCACAGCGCTCAGTTCGCAAAGCACTTCTCTCCCTGGACATCCAGAAGTCGAGTGGGCCTGACGGAATCCCCCCAATTGTGCTGAGGACGTGTGCTCCGGAGTTGGCACCGGTCCTAACGCGTCTTTTCCGGTACTCCTACTCCCAAGGCGTAGTCCCGAATTCATGGAAGACAGCTTTTGTCCACCCGATCCCTAAAAAAGGCGACCGCTCAGACCCGTCCTACTATAGGCCTATCGCGATCACCTCCTTGTTCTCCAAAATAATGGAATCCATTATTAACTGCCAGCTCATCCGGTACCTTGAGGATCACCAGCTGATTAGTGACCGCCAATACGGTTTTCGTCGGGGTCGATCAGCTGGTGATCTTCTGGTCTACCTGACCCATAGATGGGTGAAGGCAGTAGAGTCCAAGGGGGAGGCGTTGGCCGTTAGTCTGGACATTGCGAAGGCCTTTGATCGGGTTTGGCACAAAGCGCTTCTTTCGAAGCTGCCTTCCTATGGGCTTCCCGAGAAATTGTGCAATTGGATCACCAGCTTTCTTGCAGATCGGAGCATCAAGATCGTTGTAGACGGTGCATGTTCTGACTACAAGCCTATTAACGCTGGTGTTCCACAAGGCTGTGTGCTATCACCAACGCTGTTTCTTCTGCATATCAATGATATGTTGCTAACTGGTAACATTCATTGCTATGCGGATGACAGCACTGGTGATGCTCTATACACCGGCCGGGCCAATATTTCTCGGGAAAACGTCGCCGAGTACCGGAACAAACTTGTGTCTGAAGTCGAGTCTTTGCTGGACAAAGTCTCGGATTGGGGGCGACTAAATCTAGTCCAGTTTAATCCTCAGAAGACACAAGTTTGCGCGTTTACCGCTAAAAAGAACCCCTTTGTCGTATCTCCTCAGTTTCAAGGCACTCCCCTTCTTGCCTCAGCCAGTATCGGTATCCTCGGAGTCGACATATCGAGTGACGTGCAGTTTCGTGGTCACTTGGAAGAGAAGGCCAAATTGGCCTCTAAAAAGCTTGGCGTGCTCAGCAGAGCGGGACAGTATTTCATGCCGGCACACCGCCTGCAACTTTACAAGGCGCAGGTTCGGCCTCACATGGAATACTGTTCCCATCTCTGGGCAGGGGCTCCCCAGTGCCAGCTCCTTCCACTTGACCGCATCCAGCGCAGAGCGGCTCGAATCGTCGACGACCGAGCCCTTTCCAATCGGCTCGATTCATTGGCACTGCGAAGAGATGTTGCATCTCTTTGCATTTTCTTTCGCATCTACCATGGGGAGTGCTCTGAGGAATTGTTCGGATTAATCCCAGCCGCCAAATTTCACGAACGCACATCGCGGCAGAACTCCCGATACCATCCACACCATCTGGATGATTGGCGGTCCACCACTGTGCGATTTAGAAGATGTTTTCTTCCTCGCACAACTTCCTTGTGGAATAGTTTACCACCAGGGATTTTTCCGGACCGATACGACTTAGGGACCTTCAAGAAAAGAGCCTACTCCTTTTTAAAAGGCCGGCAACGCATCTGCAATTCCCCTGGTGTTGCGGTTGTTCATGGGCGGCGGTAGTCACTTACCATCAGGTGAGCCGCATGCTCGTTTGCCCCCTCTCCTATAAAAAAAAAAAAATGTAAGAGTCGTACAAATCTCGAAAATATCATATAAGGCAAAATCGTTCGAGAATGGAGTAGGGCCACGCTTTCGCAGAATACGGGTGTAGAGTAGCAGCATTATACTACTATTTCATATGGTGTATGTTCCCTACACACCGGTGATCCATTTTATTGGTAACATATAAAATATGAGATAATAATTGGAGAACATTCCATCGAAGTTCTCACAGGTGACAACTCATCTGCATTTTAATGGTTAATCGAGGATAGAATGTCTACTTATGACAACTCATCTGCATTTTAATAACTAATCGATGATGGAATGTCCACTTATGACAACTCATCTGCATTTTAATGATTTATCAAAGATAGAATATCCACTTATGACAACTCATCTGCATTTTAATGATTAATCGTGGATAAAATGTCCACTTAAGACAACTCATCTGCATTTTAATAAATAATTGTGGATAGAATGTCCACTTATGACGACTCATCTGCATTTAAAAAACGTGGTGATAAAATAATATTATAAGACAGTGTTTCACTACTCCACCAGATGGTAAGTGGTAATTCAGCCGAAGATGGTAAAGAGCACTTAATTATGATTTTAACAGATGGTTCCGGTGTGAAAATATCCACTACTTCATATCATCCTGTGGTGTCTTAAAAGTTGACTGTGCAAAAAAACACAAAAATAGGCAACAAGGTCTTTCTAATAACGACTAGACAAAAAAAAACTGCGGTTGATAAACCGCCTGCCAAGTGTGACAACTATGGCAATTATCTCTCTTATGAGGCAATCTATGAGCAGGCCTATGTTTAGCAGTGGACTAACTAATAATAATAACTAACAGTGAATATGTGAATTTAATTTTATATATACTCATTTTGACTATTCATTTTTTTAATAAATTTCTTTTAAAATCTTGTATCCACAACGTTTGTAACTAACTTGGTAATTCTGCACTATGAAACATTTAAATATAATATTCGATGACAAATTGTGTACACCGCTCACAAAAATTGCGTGAATCGTTTAGTTCGATAATGGAAATAAAATAAAGAATTGAAACAAATTAATTGATAATAATAAAATAAATTGGATGTTTTCTGGTTTCAAAGCGGTGAGCCAATTACCATCACTGTTTGCAGATGAGTAAAAAATGTTAATTACGTCTGTATTAATTAATTGATTGAAATAAACATTTTACTCTTTCGTCTAAAAGATGTATTTATCTTCCATATAATATAGTTTCATTTAGTAAATGGAATTTTGTTACATCCTTTGCATATTCTATTGCATCTACCACGGCCAGTGCTCAGAGAAATTGTTTCGAGTAATTCCAGGCAGCAAATTTTACCATCACACTTTAAAATTTTATAATCATTTGTGTTTAAATAAAAATAATATGAACGTGGAAGTTTTTCCACTTGGCTTGCAAATTTTCAGCTGTGATATTATATTTTAAGTGTTACAAAACTTCAACTCTTCAGCTGCCATCACTTTATATTACGAGTTATGAGAAGGGTATTCACGTAATTTTATGTTAATTTTATTCAAAGAGTAAAGCGATTCCCATAATATATTTTGTTTTAATTTACAAATTTTAAATTAATTTACCTCAAATTATAATTTAGTGTAGTTACATTAAAGATAAAAATTAATACCTATAATTATAAATGCTCTCTTTGCCAATAGTTCTTGTATGTGTACCTAATCCGTGTACTGCCATAATACATACCAGATTGGCTACACCATGCACAATACGAATAGCGCTGAACAATTGTGAGCTCCGGAGATTTAGTATGTACATACGCAAGTTTTCAGTTTTAATTTAGACACTTAATACTATAATATATGACAGTCCCATCATACCTTACATAGTAATATAGAACATTATATACACCCCTTAATTACTGGCTGGGTGCAGGACCTCTTTTCACTTCTGGGTGGGATTCTCATTTCTGAGAGGCAGCTATTATTGTACTCAAATTAATTGGTGCAAAGGCTAACTTAGTGCCTAAATAGCATTCTTTGCCAGCTAACCTCTGCTAGTGTCGTAAGTTGTTGGTATAGCCGTATAAAATCAACATCATGTTTTCGAAATATATATAATTTTTTTTTCAATTTATCAGAGAACGTTGCAAGCCAGCACTTAAAGTTATTGCAATTTCATTATTTTTTTAACGAATAATTTATATTAGTGTTTAATTTAATTTTCACCGCAATATGAAATACTTAATTCTCATTGGTAATTTCGGGATGATTGTAGCGGGGAAACCTCAGTGGGGTTTTTGGGAATAAGAAGAGTTTATTTTAGGTACAATAAATCAGTGATTAATTGAATACTTCAAATCACTAAATAAATAATAATGAAAATCAAAGTCGTGCACATGTTACAAAAAGATAAGTAATAAAATAATAACGAGTTAAAAAAAGGACCAAAAATGAAGTAGATAATTAATTAAAAATGTTATTAATAGCTCTTTTAGAATTCGGTTTACTATGTTCAAAGATATGAAGAAAAATATGCTGAGGAAACCAAACATTTTAAAAATTTAGGTAAATAAAAAAATGCGTCTGTCAACTACCAGCGCTAAAAAAAAAATCCCTGCGCAAAAAAATGTACCAGCGATATGAAGATGCTTTACACTATTTTTTTAATTAAAGTAAAATATCTCACTTTTTGCACTTTTTAGAGGTAGGTGCTATTTAAACATAGTGCAACTTAAATCTTCGACGCGCATCCTGGTTCTACGAGTACATTACAAAGTTTTAACGGTCAATATACTTACGTAAAGAAAAGTAAAGTTTACATTGGTAGGTATTTGAGTTATTTCGCTTATGAGTATTGTAATTATAAATGGCAATTATAAAGACACATTTAAAGATGAAGGTAGAATTATTCAACTAAACTATTACTTAAATAACATTGCGTTGATTGCTCAATCCTACCTACTATCCGCATTCAATAGTAGATTCGTCGCGTCATTATAATATGTAGGTATTTATTCTAATGATTCGACCTCTATATAATACTACAGTGATGTGATGTGTTATACAGAGACAGGAATAGACTAGAAAAGTTTTCGTATCCGTATATATAGTATAGTATACTTTAACTAAAATAAAAGAAATTACAAAAATTGTCATCTTATGCCTATTTTCCAAGGTATCTTTACCGACGGTCAATGTATTCACTATCGCTATTTGCTATTGCTAGCTTGTGATAGTTTCAAGAAAAATTCCGTTCAAGCAGGCCTTTCTCTAAGCACGAAAATATACCTCGCTGCGTGGCCCCCTATAAGAAGAAGCTAGTTCAATGAGGTTGACAAGCGCGCGCTCGAGTTGACGCGTGTTACGTTACCAAAAAATCATTTTTCTCTTATAAGTATTTAGGGACTTCTGATATTTATTTTTGAGTTTTTATTCAAGTATATATATTGGCGATCCGACCACAGCATCTCATTTATCGATTATTTCACGTATGTCGAAGTCCTTAAAAAATCCTCAATGATATCCTACTAATGCAAGATCAGTATGTACTGGATTTAGAACAATAGATATTAATACATATAAAATAGAAGCACTTTTCAATAAACCTGTTGCGTGTCGCATGTTTGTAAATAGCAAAAAATATGAAACAGAAAGTGGTGATTAGCTAAATTATCTGAGTTTCAAAGACGTTCACGTTGTTATAATCTTAATTTTTCACGATCATCCTTGCTCACATTGAACAAAAACAAGCACATTTTTAGACAGATCATTTACAAAACAAGCTGTCCGATTATGGAATGACTTGCCGTTATCAGCAAGACACGCTCAGTCTCTACCGGTTTTTAGAAACATGTATATAATTACTATTTTCATCTTTAATTCTATCAAATACATTTGTATATTATAATTATTCTACCTTCATTTACTCACATTATTTTTTTATATGTACTGCGTACATATAAAAAATACATATAACATTGATGTTGTGTGTAATAGTTTTGAAATATATATTAGAGAGACAGAGTATTTCGCTGAGGTGATGCGGGTCGCAGGTTTAAATCCCGCAGGAATCAACTATTTAATATGTATGTAAAATGTATCCAAGATATGGAGGAGAGTTCTGGTGTGGTTAATAAAAAATAATCACCGTGCTACAACCATATTATAGCTGCGGCGTGACTATACTACGTTTCTGTCCTGTTTTATCAAAAATCTGTAATGTAACGAGAACAATATGTAGTTCAGATTGTAAATATCCTTTTCATTTATCGTTCATGAAAATAAACTATGTGGAATATTCGGTAACGTCGAGTTCGACGTTGAAATAATGTAATAACATTATAATAACAAAAGAAATCTTATTGCTGTTACGTCCCACATTCAAGAAAAATGTTTTGTAAAAACGTCAGATCCATTCTATATTAAAGAATGAAATGTTATTTGAACGTGTTCTGTGGGATAAAGATTTAGATACAACTTAACGTACGATAAACAAGCATTTATGTTTTCTTCTTTTTTAACTCTATACTAAAATTTCTTGCGAAATCATACAAATTTACAGTTAGTAAATAAAATCTAAGACATTTTCTTATGACATAAATGGCCCATATCCAGTAGAGAAATGTCTTAAAAAACACACTTTTAACATTTAAATATATAGATAATGTAAAATTTAAAATATATACCATGAATTGTGTGAATTCAGAATCTTATTCAACTTATTTTTCATTAGTATATCTATATCATCAATACAATCTATTGCCGGTCATTTCTTGGGAGCGGCTTATGTTCAGCTGTGGACATATGATGGGCTGCAGATGATGATTCCTCTTCGGGATTTTCATTTAATTTAAAATCTGAATCTACCATACTCCTAAGGTAACTATTATCTACAAAATTACATCAAATTTCTTAAAACTTGCTTTGTTGCATTACTTCAAAGAGCCTTTACATGTGGACTTGTGAATGGAGGTAGTGATGATGAAATATGAAATGATATCGCACATCTATAGAGACCATGATGTCATTGTCAGGTATCTCACAGTCATCTTTTGCGACACACCATGAAAAATATGAGTTATATATTCTCTAATGTGCCCACCGTTTCTCTAAAAAACGTCAAAATTATCGTCATAAAAAATACTTATGCACCGAAAGGAGACAGTCGTTTTTGGGCCCATTAAAAATTTTAAAGACCCTCAAAAGCTTCACAAAAGTCAGTCTTTTGTAAAATAAATTGGTAACACGAATACATTCTTAAATATATAGATTAAGCCAATGTAAATTTTTAAAAAGAAATCTACACTGTAAAAGACTTCTTTTTTCCTGCGTCTTTAACTATAATTTTTTTTCTATTACGTATTAAGAATTAACTATAATTCAGACTCCTAATATAGTAGGATACAATATCATTTAGGAAGACTGTCAACTATTAAATTTCACGACGAGCATATAGGGTCATTTTAATTTACTAAAGACCTTTTGGGAATATATTGGTAACATCATTACAAACAATTTTAGCGAGAACACTCTTCACAGAATATAATACATTTACGAAAAAACTACTTTTAAGGTTTTGTTGTCATGTCTGACTCCTTTTAAGGCTGTATTTTGTAGTACCTAAACAATGTCAAAATAAATCGTCAAAGAAAATTCCTTATTTATTTTACACTTGATATCAGTATCAAACATTGTGTTGAAATCATTAAACATAATTAAATGAGCAAATGACATTCAAAAAAAAATCACAAATATTAAAATTTATATTATGTATGACCGCCGGGCCGGTCGACGCCCGCGCTCAGCTGATTGGGTTGCGTGTGCCTACTAAGCCATTCATCACTGTGCCTATTGGACCAGGGCGCCACTTTAAATGACTACATTAACTTTTCATATAGGTACTTCTTTATTTTGCATAAAACCATTTGATGAACTATTTGATTCTTTTATTAATTTCTTTAAGAATTAATAGACATTGTTTAATAGACATTTAGGTAGTTTTTTTTACGAATACTGTTTGCTGGTAGCAGCGCCTCAACGTCGCACATGCGGCGGCCCAAGGCCAAGCCAAAGGTATATTATGACGTCGACACAGGTGTCATCGTCATCAAAGGTGCCGCCTGCCCTTTTCGGTTTGCAGCCATCGATTTGGTGATCGATGTTTGTAGCACGTGCAAATTAAATGAGTATTATTAACTATTTTTTTATTTAATGTAAGTTGTATTTAAAAAATGGATGCGGGTTAAAATAATTACAATAAAATATTTATAATGATTAAATACAAATTAACAGTAATTGAATAAAGATATTAAGGTATAATGGTTCAATAAAAATATTAAAATACAAATTTAAAAATTAGACTTACCTAGGTACTTGTCCGCGGATGGCGGTGAGTATCGCGCACATAGCGTTCAAAATAATCACCTCAACATTCTATGCATAGGTGACACCTAAAACTTAACTGTTCACTGACACGAGATAATACTTGATGATTCATTTTGATTTGATCGAATGCCCAAATTATTTTTTCTTTCAACATGTGGCGGTACAAAATGTAACTCGCGCTGGTTTGTCAGCTTCGCTGAGTTCATGAACACGATGCAAGTGGAAAGGGTACTTCCCTTCATTGTGTATGACACTCCATGCGTAGTACTGAGACACATTGAACTGTCGGGCTGACTCATAAGTGCTCGCTGCTGGATTTTGTTCAAAAAACTGCAGTATATCTTCCTCCTCACGTACTGTGCGCCGCAGTGGACGACCACAATCGATTGATACAGGCTGGAATTGCCCGTAATCTCGCAATCGCTGTGTAGTACCTAGCATCGTAACGTAGCTCGGTGCACGTGAGTTGGGAAATCGCCTTGAATATTCACGACAGGCTTCACTAACGTTATCATTGAAAATTGCTAAAATTCGCATCATTTCGGTATACTCAACGTTTGAGTATCGGTAAGCCATCGTAACCACGGAAAGTCCGCGATATTAATCTCACAACGGAAGGAGAAACGTCGCGGGCGCACCAAAAGCGACTGACGACACAGGTAATTAGGTCAAGTTCAAATGAGCAAGCACCGCCTCCTACACCCCTCCACGCTACCCCGCCACGCGCTTTATTTTGCTATTTAAGACTATTGCCGTTTAGAAGGTCCAATTAAAATATTTTATATTTGTATGAAAATAAAAATTTAAGAAATATATTTTTTTTCTTACAGATGTTGTTGTTATGATGTAAATAATATATTTCCAAAAGGTCTTCAGTAAATTAAAAATTACCCTGTATATGTGTAGACATAATATTATGGAAGTGAAAGAAGCGAGACAGGTGTGTTAGTATCTGCCAAATGAGAGTACCTAGTCTCTGCCTACCCCTCTAAGTGACAGGTGTGAGAGTTCATATTATATGCTACGACAAGCTCTATTTTTTTTTTAATAATTGTAAGTCGTGGTACATATCAATACGCGCACGAAGTTTTTCTTTGCAATGTACTTTGTAATTAGTATATATGCAGTAGAATCTGAGTAACATTTATTTATAAAGTGGCAATGGCTGGCCAGTTCGAAAAATCGACAATCGATAATGAAGAAAGTATCTCGAGTGGCAGCCTCGTACCAGAAAGCGCAGTATAGGTGGCACATTACTAGATGGAGTGAAGACCTAGTAAGACATGCAGGAAGTCGCTAGACGAAGGTGGCTCCGAACTTTGCTTTGTAGCTTTCGTTAGGGGAGGACTATGTTCAGCAGTTGACTTGTAAAGGCCTGCACTGATGATGATGATGACGATCTTATTTTTTATAGAATAAGAATGACAAATTAGTACTCAATCCACCTGATGGTAAGTGGGTAATCAAATCAAAGTATAGATGTATTGCCACCCGCGAGGACTAAGATGGAATGCATAGTCAACAGTACTCTCAAAAGAGGCACCTATAATTGTTGTGTGTACACATTCACCTATTACTTTTGGATAGTACCGTAATTGTCATCAGGGACGACAGAAGCAAAAAAAGTAGCAGTAACTTTCCAGTAGAAAAAGAAAAAGATACATAAAATATTTATTATCTGAGGCAACGTTATTGTACAAAATATGAAATTTATTTTAGCTAAAAACGAATATATACAAAATTAAACCTCGGTTTTCGCGAGAATCAGTCACGTGAGATGACTTAGATGGTATTTACTTCTAATAATCACGACTCCGTAAACGGAAACACGAAATACGAATAAATGAGGCTTCTACTTTTATTTGAAATTATCCGAAATCACAGAATAAATAATAGTGCCGAAATCGAATGTGATTTATGAGCAACAACTACGCGTATGCGTAGGCGTAGTAGTTTTTTCCTACTGTTTAATTTTTTAATGACGCCCTTAAGATAATAAATACATGACGCAAATTATGATTCCAATTTTCCTTTTACACTTTTAACGGGCTTAGGATGGTCATAGTAATTCAATTTAAAAAAAATATTTTTACTTATCAATGACGTTACCGACAACTGTCTGGTGTATTTAAGAAAAATGAAAATCCGTTTCTCTTGTGGGGCTGTGAATAACTTAAAGAGCAATGGCAGAAAAATAGTTGACAAAAATTATAGCGTCTAGAAATAAGTTATATATAAAATGAGTTTTATTATTTTTCTACGATTTTTCAAATAAAAATGTATTTTAATTAAAGCCACAGAAAAAAACAAACATTTTTGGAATATCAAATGACTTAAATCATTTTTCTCTATTCAAATGTTGCCATTTAGTATATTTATACTATTTTCGTATACACTTTGTAAGACTACCAACACAACACAAAAAATATTTTTATATTAAGTTATTTTTAGTAATAACTGTACTATCAGTAATAATAAAAATAAAAGTGATATGGCTGAGAATAAGTCTCTTACAAAGAATTTCATACAATAATACATTATCTCAATCATAGTACTATGTAACAATTCCATTTAATGTTATGCCAACACTAGCTAAAATAAAATGTCACTGTTTTTTTTACTGGCTTTACGGCTCTGGGTTCTAGCCCTTCTGAGAATGTCACTATGATACAAAAGACCTGGAGCCATGCCAGAAATGTACATTTATAGTATGGAAATATATAATAGAGATACAATAATCTAAAAACTCTCAATTATGTATTATGTATTAAGCTAACATCAAACAACCACAGGAAGCATGACTTTTTCCAAGTGACATAGGACATAACCTAAAAAGTTCAAATGTAAATATCTTTTTTTTGACGCCTTCTCAGTACAAAATTCTTTGACAGAGTTATTAAGGGACTGAGGCTTAACATTTTAAGATATTTTTGGTATATAGACGCTACCATTTCTTCTCAACTAATTTTATGTATGAAAGTCTGCCATTGTTCTTTAAACAATCAGATCGGAGCGCGAATGAGCGGCCTAACGCCGTTGGGTGACCGGATCGACAGGCGAGGCGAGAAAAAACAAAAAAGTTTATCTCGCTAGCACCGATTAATTTTAATTTGCAATTTTAAGTGCTGGCGTGACATAACGTGCTTGGCAGTGAAGAATAACATCGCGAAGAAACCTGCATGTCTCAAAAATAAAAATAAAATATTTTCGTTACATGTGCAATAAAATCCTCCAATAACACATTTATAATAATAAATATGATAAGCATTTTTTTATAAAATTGAAATGACTAACAAACATACAGTCCAGCTAATCATAATTGGCTATTACAACCCATCGATACCTGCAACAAACTTCAAACAAAGAAGGCTTTTTTTTATTTAATTAGATTACCAACGATTGTTACATTACTCAAAGTACTAGTACATAATGCACAATCACTTATAGGTAATCATCGCTTACACAATAAAACATTAAATAATAAACCTAGCAAGCTAACAGCATAGCAAAGTGGCGAAGCAATCAGCTTTGTAGCGGTTTCTAACGGTTGCCGTTGAGCAATCAGTTTCAAAATAAGAGGTTCAGATGCCTGGGTGATCAGTAATCGATTGCTGAAAACAGAATTTGAAAATTCGAAACCGTTCTTGAGATAATCGTGGGACAGACGGACAGACGGACAGACGGACAGACATCGTGAAATCAATAAGTGACTTCGCAAGCTTCGCCACTTAATAAGGTAAAAGGCTAAAAGCTACATCTCTAAAATGGTTTTTTTTTTAAATTTAGTGGTTGTCATACAATGTACGTCAAGGATTTGGTGATGGTCACAATATTTGTTATAAATATGGCTCATTCTAGAGATCGGGGGATTCGATCCTAGTAGCGTCCTACGGAATGGGCATACTAGAGGCTTAATAGGAGCACGAGGTATTCTCCGCGGCACTCTAAAGCAAAATTTTGAATGGAGTTCTGGAGAGCATATGTAGTTTCTAATAACTTTATAGAAGAACATTAGGTCAGTTATTATATATTTAGCCCCCTCACCCCTCAGGATTAAGATGTTATAAAAATAAATAAAACTAATTCGACATGAGACATCTATGTCAATGCCATGTCTCTGGTCTACTAAGACACCAAGGTACTTCGTAGAAGTTAGTCTAGTTATAGTGGGGTAGTTGCAATTTGCGCTAACTAGCGGATGACAACAAAAAAGCTTAATATCGCTGGGAAATTCAGGCAGATTGTTTTTATGGAAAACAAAATATAATTCGTTTTGTTGGTATTTAATGTTAGTAAGTTCAGACATGGCCATTGCAATATCACAGCCAAACCATGCTCTGTGCTCGTATTAATCTTTAATTTTTTTCTTATAGGAGAGGGGGCAAAGGAGCATTCGTCTCACCTGATGGTAAGTGACTACTGCCGCCCATGTACAACTGCAACACCAGGGGAATCGTAGATGCGTTGCCGTTTTTAACATTTGAGTCCTATCAGTCATGTAACTTTTAAGCAAGTCAAAGGGCACACCTCTAATCCCACATTTTTCTAACTTCTGCAACAGAATGGGAGTAGATGCGGTGTCAAATGCCTTTTTAAGATCAAGGCAATTTGCCTTTTTATCGAGATTATCAACAACTACAGAAGTTAGGACTTCTATAGCGTTTTCAGTCAATTTCCCTGATTCAAATCTAAATTGTGAACAAGATAAAATGTGAAACTTATTGAGGAAACTTATAAGCCTCTTCTTGATAAGTTTTTCTATAACTTTTGATTGCCGGCAATACCGAAATTGGTCTGTAGTTGTTGATATCCTTCTCACCTCCACTCTTATGCACGGGACTCCTTGAGCAAAGACGGAAATATACCTTTGCGAAAACAAAGATTGACTAAATGACAATGAACTGGCACAACTTCTGCTCTTGCAAGATTAGGAAAGTAACTGGAACGTTATCCCAGCCTGGTGCACTGTTAGATTTTATGGCCATCAGAATAGAGTGTACTTCTTCCATATCTGTATCGTAAAGAGCAAAAAGTGATGTCTGAGAATTTGTATAAAAATTGTCCCCTGTTTGGCTAGACAATCGCATAGGCTAAGTTTTTGCCCACACAACTAAAGTAGTTATTTGCTTGATCAATGGAATCACCAGCGGAAGGACCAATTTGCAGTAACTTTGTATTATTCTTTTAAGAGTGCTTCCTATACGTTACTTTAGCAACAACTTTCCAGAGATTCCTAGAATCACCCACTGAAAGCTCCAGAAGCTTCTGTTCATACTTACGTTTCAAATTTCTAACCTGATTTTTGCAGTAATTTCGGTATCTTCGGTAGGAAATTCTAAGAATCATCGTTGGAATTTTGACGGCGCTTTCGCTGTTAGTTATTCCAACGCCTGAAACAACGTAGCACACCTGAAGTCATCCTAGGCTTAATTATAAGTTCATATTTAGGAACATTGACAAGTCTTATATTTTCTTTTAAAAATTGCAATAGTTTTTCTAACAATAATTCGGTTAATACATTCGGATAATTACATAAAAGCAGTTCATGTATGTTTTTATTTTTAAAATCGATTATAACTTTTTCAAAATTCACAACAGATTTTGTTTCATTATACACTAATTGAGGTTAGACATTAGTTATGTGAAATAATACCATAGCTTGATCAGTTATTGTCGTGTTCAAAACTGCAGCCTTGGCCACTTTATCATGTGTAAGCTTGAGCATTATATGATCCAAAGAACTATCTTCCCTAGTAGGAAAACAATGTTCCATCATTATACTATGAGTACACCTAACCATATGTGGATATTTTAATAGATTATTCCGTTCTAAACTTTGTTCAGAGTCTCTGGAGATAATATTATTAATATTTATATCACCTGATAATATGATATTATTACATATACTTAGAGATTCTAAATTATCATTTACTGGATTTAAAAATATATCTGCATTTATATTAGGTGATCTATAAATAGCCAAAGTTATAGCTGTTTCTATTTCTATTTGAAGACCCGAGGCAATTTGAAATAAAATTTCCTTTACATTAACCGCCATATCAATCTTAAGGTAAGGCACTCCCCTATCGCTTTTATTAAAGCATCAAGTAGTATAGTATGATACATTTTCTTATAGGATAAGGGTGACAAAGGACCACACAGTCCACCTGATAGTAAGTGGTTGCTGTGGCCCATAGACATCTGTATAAATGCAGATGCGTTGTCACCCGTGAGGATTAAGATGAAATGCCTCGTTTCCAGTAAAAAAGGTCTCCGGTTCTCTACACTCACCATACGAAACACAGCAGCATTAAGCTGCTATTTTACGCTGGTATTCTGTGAAAGCGTGGTCCTTCCTCGATCGAGGCGACCCATTCGTGTTACAACTATACCAGAAATGTAGCTGCAGCATGGCTCTACCACGTGCAGTGTATGCCAAGACATGCTGCAGCTATAGTATGATACATAATTTGTGATAGCTGGTATTGATTTGTGTTCTGATAGCCAACATTCGGTCAAAATAATGATTGGTGAACAAAATTTAAAACTACTTAGTGTAACAAGCAGGTCATCAAAATTGCAATAGATACTACGAAGGGTCTGAGTTATCATCTTAAAACCCTCATAACTTATATTTAATAACTTTTCAACATCTTCAACATTACATTTTATTGATCATGCAATATCTAAAGCGTTTATTACATTATTCAATTTTTGGAAAACCTAATTAGGAACCTAAGTTCCATCTCTATTCTCTCCGTCTTGCCGAAGGTCCTCGAAAAATTAGTTCACAACCAAATTTACCCGATTCTACATAAGGCTATTATTGAAGAACAACATGGTTTCGTTAAACATAGATCTACTACTAGTAATCTACTAACCTTTACGAATAATTTATTTGAAAGAATTGATGACGGCTTTCAAGTAGATGCTGTATATACAGATTTTAAGAAAGCTTTCGACAAGGTGGATCATGAGATTCTTCTTAACAAAATTGCATTCAACGGTATTCGTGGTAATTTGCTGCGTTGGTTTACATCCTATATTCAAAACCGTACCCAAAAAATTGTAGTAAATAGATATCAGTCAAGAGACGTTTTGGTTACATCTGGCGTTCCTCAAGGATCCATTCTTGGACCTTTGTTATTTATTATTTTTATTAATGATATAGACAAATGTTTCCTTAACTCCAATTTTCTATTATATGCCGATGACCTTAAAGCATACAAAACTATTAAAGACATAGATGACTGTATATTTTTCCAAAGCGACCTTGACAGATTGACAACATATTGCAACATTAATAAATTACAATTGAGCATTCCTTTACAAAAAAGAAAAAAATTGTCCATTTTAATTATATCCTCTTTAAAAAGTCCTTGACCAGAGTGACAGACTTAAGGGATTTGGGGATTCAGTTAGACTTGACGTAGCTAAGCGATGAAGTAGGATTTGGTGTTTTGTCGCTTGAAAGTATAGACGTAAATATCTCGAAGCCATAATATTGTATAAAATAGTCAACAACAAATTTAGCAGTACTGAGTTAGTTTCCTATTTATATTTCGCAGTTCCTAGAAGTGCTCATATACGAGCTGTGCGCACTCGCAACTTGTTCGCCGTCAGTACATGTCGTACAAATACCGGCTTGCGCGCGCCAGTTCGCCGTATGATGCATTCCTTTAACAAGTTTTTCAATGATGGTAATATAGACTTGTTTACACCTAATGTTCTTGCTTTTAAAAGATCTATATTTGAAAAACTAAACATCTAAAAATAATATTATTTTAGCTCCTTGTTTTTTAGTTTTTAGTTATTAAGTTTTTATTCAGCGTGTGCGACAATTTCATTTGACATTGTAAGTAATATGTGGATAGCGTTGTGTACTACATTATTGTGAATACATCATGTTATTGTATTTTAGATATTACTGTATTATGTAGCTGTTTGCTGTTCCTTAGTAAATAAAATAAAAAATAAAAATAAAAGTTGGAAGCTAGTGATCACATTACACTTAATTGAATTCTAAATAGTGACGAAGCACATTCGTAAAATAAGTATCGACGGGGTTGCACGTTTGATAGATGGCGCCGTATTTATCAAAACAGCAGAAAATAGGACTTGACTTAGCCGTGGTGGGAACAATGGATATTAAAAAAAGAAAAAAGAGAAAATGCTGGGTTAAAGAACACTTGTCATTGTATATGTAAATATTTAACAACACCTTGAAACCCTCTTCACGCATTGCTTTGTTTAAATAGTTTTGATCATTTTTATTATACAAATAGGGCATTTCCCTATACAGGTCTGTAATTTGTAATAACACCTCTTTTTCTGTGGACATGCTGCCACACGAACCACTGCTCAATTATGTCGCTTCACTTGCCATCGCAAACAAATATCGCACGCGCAGTCAAGACACCTCTTAGATCAAAGCGCGGGCGCTGACTGTTCGTTCTAAATCGTAACGTTGCGATTACACTACTAAAAGTAGTGCGGTCAGGACCTCCAACATTTATTAAATAGGATCCTATCTGTTCTAACACCGATTACATTTTCCAACTACCTAATTAGATTTTCTAAAAATTGAATAATGTAATAAACGCTTAAGTCGTCAATGTGCCTCTAGCTAGTAAATATACTGACACTCTGTATCAATGAGATCGGAACATAGTATAGCAGGCACTACTGTTTGGCGATAGAAATAAGTAGGAGGATGATACCTACCCAAATAAACTTCTTGGCAGAAAAGGAGTCCTAATTCCTATTAAGATTGACACAATACGATTTAAACTATTGTAAAAAGAAATTTGTTTTAATATCGAATAAATTTAGTATAGTATAAAAGGAAAAAGAACATTTACTTATTGCGAACCAACATTGTACGCTTCTGTGAAATTTGTTTAGACAAGATGAACAAGGAGATGAAGCGGAGAGTCTGTATTTAAATTCAATAAAGCGGCCTCTGACATCGACGACAATAACAAACCCCTCAGTTTCAGATATTGTAAAGCATTATTTAGAATAGAATATCATTTATTTCTTAGTATATGGTAATTACAGATGTTGAAATTATAAAGTGTTTAATTTTTATTTTAAAAGTTTTTAATTGTTTTGTGTTGAGAAAATTCGTAAAACAAAATTATGATAATTATGAATAATACATATTTTAAAACTAAACAAAAAATGTCCCCTATTTCAGCCTTAAATAGTAGAAATTTTTTAAACAAAACCGTAAAGTTAGTTATTTATCATAGTATATGGGTTAGTATTATCGATATTCGCAACTAGATGGCTATTTGAACTAGATTAGTAGTGAATAAAAGAAGCTTTTGTTACGAGCATAAGTTATATTAAAAGGTTTTAAATATTTTTTTACGTGGTAGAGCCATGCTGCAGCTATATTAGTAGTATAGTTGTAGCACGAATGGGTCGGCTCGACCAGGGAAGGACCACGCTCTCACAGAAAACCAGTGTAAAATAGTAGCGTTAAGCTGCTGTGTTTCGTATGGTAGAGAACCGGAGACCCTTTTTAGTGGCAAAGAGGCTTTCCATCTTAGTCCTCACGGGTGACAACGCATTTGCATCTTGAGTTTTTATTGATGATAGATGTAGATGTCTATGGGTCACAGTAACTACTTACCATCAGGTGGACTGTGTGCTCGTTTGTCACCCTATCCTATAAAAAAAATATAATTTTCCTACAATTTTAAATATGTTAGACATATTTTTATTTTAAGTTGTTAAAATTAAGAAAAATTTTAAAATATTTCAGTAGTTAGGAGTTAAGTGCTTAGAGGGCTGGATACCAATATTTTTTTTTAATTTCCTTACCTACTCTTTCTCACTTACTTACACTTACACTTACTCTCTTTCTCATCAATAATGTCCTTTAGGCAGAATTGCGGTCATGGCAACCTGTCTCAAAGGAGACTAGCCATTTATGCAGGACATTGAGACATTATGTACGAACCTTTCGGTAAAGAGTAATAATGTACTCTAATACGTACCTAAGTACCAAGAGAGTACCATAATATCACCTTCCTTTAATCACGCTGTACAGGATTATAGATCACGAGTGCGTGCGCAAGCACAGGTGCACTTTCTATTGTTTTAGAGGATCGAAAGCAGTTGCTGCAGAGTGGTACACTAACAATTGTTTGCCTCTTGTTTTGGAAAAAGTCCGGGAGAAACGACCTCGCAGTAGGATCTCCTTCACTACAACAACGCCTCGTCGCACACTGCCAAGCAAACAATCGACTACTTGGCGACGTCAGACGTGGAATTACTGCGTCACCTGCCCTGTAGCCCCGACCACGCACCTTGCAATTATTATTTATTTACTAAAAGAAAAGCATAACTTCGAGGAAAACGTTTTATGGATGCCGAGGAAGCAATGGCTGTGTTTGAAAATGCCGTCGAAGAGACCCCCTAAGCACGAGTGGGCAAAGTGCTTTTCTCGGTGGTTCCATCAGATGCAGCGATGTATTGATGTAAATGGACACTATTTTATAATTAATAGAATCAGGCGATACTTTGCGGAAATCCATTTTTTTTTTTATAGAAGAGGGGGCAAACGAGCATGTGGCTCACCTTATGGTAAGTGACTACCGCCACCCATGAACAACTGCAACACCAGGGGAATTGCAGATGCGTTGCCGGCCTTTTTTAGAAAGGTGTAAGCTCTTTTCTTGAAGGTTCCTAAGTCGTATCGGTCCGGAAAATTCGCTGGTGGTAATTGATTCCACAAAGAAGTTGTGCGAGGGAGAAAACTTCTTCTAAATAGCACAGTGGTGGACCGCCAATCATCCAGATGGTATGGATGGTAACGTGAGTTTTGTCGCGATGTGCGATGGTGAAATTGAGCGGCTGGAATTAGTCCGAACAATTCCTCAGAGCACTCCCCGTGATAGATGCGATAAAATATGCAAAGAGATGCAACATCTCTACGCAGTGCCAGTGTATCGAGCCGATCAGAAAGAACTCGGTCGTCGACGATTCGAACCGCTCTGCGCTGGATGCGGTCAAGTGAAAGGAGCTGGCACTGGGGTTCCCCGGCCCAGAGAAGAGAACAGTATTCCATGTGGGGCTGAACTTGCGCTTTGTATAGTTGCAAGCGATGTGCCGGCATGAAATACTTATTCTCGCTCTGCTGAGCACGCCAAGCTTTTTAGAGGTCAATTTGGCCTTCCCTTCCAAGTGACCACAAAACTGCACACTATTCGATATGTTGACGCCAAGGATTCCGATACTAGCTGAGGCAGCAAGGGGAGTGCCTTGAAACTGAGGAGATACGACAAAGTGGTTCTTTTTAGCGGTAAACGCGCAAACTTGTGTCTTCTGGGGATTGAACTGGACTAGATTTAGTCGGCCCCAATCCGAGACTTTGTTAAGCAAAGACTCGACTTCAGACACAAGTTGGTCCCGCTACTCGGCGACGTTTTCCCGTGAAGTATTGGCACGGCCGGTATATAAGGCATCACCAGTGCTGTCGTCTGCATAGAAATGAATGCTACTAGTTAGCAACATATCATTGATATCCAGGAGAAACAGCGTTGGTGATAGCACGCAGCCTTGTGGAACACCAGCGTTGATAGGCTTGAAATCAGAGCATGCACCGTCTACTACGAACTTGATGCTCCGATCAGCAAGGAAACTGGTGATCCATTTGCACAATTTCTCTGGAAGCGCATAGGAAGGAAGCTTCGAAAGAAGCGCTTTGTGCTAGACCCGATCGAAGGCCTTTGCTATGTCCAAACTAACGGCCAATGCCTCTCCCTTGGACTCTACTGCCTCCGTCCATCTATGAGTCAGATAGACTAGAAGATCACCAGCTGAACGACCTCGACGAAAACCGTATTGGCGGTCATTAATCAGCTGGTGATCCTCAAGTTACCTCATGAGCTGGCAGATTCTAATGGATTCCATTATTTAGGAGAACAAGGAGGTGATGGCAATAGGCCTGTAGTTTGACGGGTCTGAGCGGTCGCCTTTTTTAGGGATCGGGTGGACCAAAGCTGTCTGCCATGAATTCGGGACTACGCCTTGGGAGTAGGAGTATCGGAAAAGACGCGTTAAAACCGGTGCCAACTCCGGATCACACGTCTTCAGCACAATGGGAGGGACTCCATCGGCCCCACTCGACTTGCTGACGTCCAGGGAGAAGAGAGAGTTGCGAACCGAGCGCTGTGTAAACCGAACATCCAGCATGGAGCACTCACATCGCGGGATGGTCGGCGGTGTGTTCCCCCCGTCATCTAGAGTCGAGTTGGACGCAAAAAGAGAGCTCAACAGATCGGCTTTCTCCTTTGCGGCATGGGTCAGTGAGTCGTCCTCCCTGTGCAGAGATGGAAGAGATGGCTGACAGAAGTTCCCTTGGACAGCCTTGGCCAGTGACCAGAATGTACGGGTTCCCGAAGGAAGGCGAACTAGCTGCTCGCCAATTCTGCCGATGTGCTCAGACCTTGCCTTTGCAATGACGCTTTTGAAGGACCTGGAGGCGGAATTATACTTATTTTTAAGTGCGCTGGTGTTTACATCCCGAGACGTTGATGCGTCAGCCCAGGCCCGGTAGCACTCCTGCTTATAGCGTGATGCTATTTTACAGGAGCGACCAAACCATGGCTGGGATCTGCCTCCGATGGGCACCACAGAGGATGGAATAAAAAGTTCCATACCCTGAAGCACCACATCAGCAACAGAATCGGCAACAACGCTGGGATCTTCCGGCGAGAAGCAAACCCGCCCCCAAGGGTACGATGCAAAGAAAGACCGCATCCCGTCCCAATCAGCTGACCTATAGTGCCAAACACGGCGGCAAGCTGCAGATCGTAACTGCGATTGGGGCGTGAGTGGCACCGTACTCCGGATCAGACAATGGTTCGAAGAGCCCAGAGGGGCATCGACGGAGACCTGATATCCGTCCGAATGAGAGGTCAGCAGAAGGTCCAACAGGGAAGGTTAAAAAGAGCAAGGCCGGCTTCGCCGTCTCTAGATGGTAATGGACAGCGTTAAGGTTGGAATGAAGTCCCCTGATGTTGCAAAAATTCACGGATAGCGTGACAGGGGTCGCCTTGGTTGTATTGCTCCGGTTGCCCCGAGCAGCATTAGTCGCGAGCGGAATTTTGCCCCCCCCCCCCCCCCCAGAATACGCGGGGCAGCCAGAGCAACCACGCTCAGGAGTGAAGTAGTTTGGTCGTGGATGCTCAGCGAGGGATTCTCCAGGGGTGCTGGTACCCTCCTGGGGTAGTCTTTTATTTAATTCCACTACCATGTTGATGGGGGGGGGGGGATTGGGCCTCCGGCCACCTGCACTCACCAAGCGCAACGAAGAGGTAAACCTCTACTTCACGCTGGTATTCTGTGAGGTCGTGGTACCACCCCGGTTCGAGCTGGCCCATCCGTGCGACAGCAAAAGCTACCGCTTAGCTTTACCACTGTTCAAAAAAATTACGAGGATAGTGCACGCAATTGAGGGAGGCCGGGAGGTGCTCTTTATACTAGGTAAGACACATCATTTTATTTTATAACGCGGATATTTGCGAAGTAAATTTTTCTAAAAGCTTTTAGACACTATTTTGAAAAGACTTAATAAAACTAATAACTTGTTAGTTTGTTCAGTTTTTGCTTTTCTAAGAACTTTCAGTGTCACCCTCGTAATATAGATACCTAAATTAATTCCTTTTGTTATTGTAATACTTAGTTTTAGGTGGGCATGGGATTATAGTTTACATTTTAAATATTAATGGCGATATGGTGACACATAACGACAATACCAATAATTGATAATGTAGATTGCATATTTAGGGCAGTATTTTTTCATTTGTATAAAAACCAAGTGTTGTCTTTAGAAATTAAGGAGCAAATTGTGGATTACCTTATTGTGGTATTTACAATATGAAACACAAGCGTATAGTTTGCCTAATTATTTTATTGGTTCATTTGTGAGTCCGTCCATTAGTTCGTTTGTGGACCCGTCTGTTTGTTCTTTCGTTAGTTTTTCTGATTAACTGACTAAATTAATGTTTTGATCAAGAGTGGTGTCTTTATAAATATTGGCACCATTAAAACGTACAAATAAATCATGATCAATATCATAACAAAAGTATTAATTTCAGACAGATATTTAGACAGTAACTTAGAATGCATTTAAAAGTGTAAAATAAATAGCTATATTAAAATTTTTGAAAACAAAACCCACAACGGATATAAAGGTTGTAATCCAAAAAGGGTTAAATAAAATTTTCGAAAATTCCTCGACTAAAAGAAAGTGACTCACAAAAGATAAAAATAAAATGGGTTTCAAAATGGGTTGTGAGGTCTGTCATAATAAACAATTAGTTATGACTTTCCTTAATCCTTCCTACCTTGTGCAGCCCCGACGGGTTTTCTTGGGTAAATATATCAGCTAATAGGTAGGTAAATATGTGCAATACCTATATTTGATATTATTGCTTTCTTTTATTCGAGGGTTTCTCAAAAACTTTATTTAATCCGTTTTCGATTACAACTTTAATATACGTAATGGGATTTTCAAATTTTTAATTTTGCTTTTTATCACAGTGGAATAGATTCGTGATAGCACTCGCTGTAAATTTCACAAACCGCTACCGATTCGATTCCCGCCGACACCAACGAAATTGTTAATTGAAATTATAAATGCTGATTTATCACGTGCTCGGTGGTGAAGAAAAAATCGTGAGGAAATCTATATTTCGAACATAATATGTGAAGTCCGCCACCCGCAGCGCGGCGGACACCTCCTTGCCCTAAAGCCCTCTTAGTAATATAAGGAGACAGTGGGATGTCTATAGGTTGTAACTTTTATGTCAGTCGAAAATAAGCATGGATATAACACATTCATATATCGTTAAGGACTGTCTTGGATGTGTGATTCCACTAACATATTAAAACAGTGAGAAAAAATTAAACAAGTCCAATTAGATATTTATAAACTGGACTATACATTATTATTTACAGAAAGTGGGTACATTGAATTGTATATTATACGATAGGAAGTATCATGCAAGGTTGAGTAACTGCTATTTGCACTTTCACCGCCGCTACAATAGGCTTTAACTTATTTGCAAAATTATTTTCTAGATCGAAGTTCTAATTTTTAATTCTGCCTGGAAGTCCTTCTGGATAGGTACTACCCTATTATCTATATCTACCCTCAAATTGCAGTAATGCACTGCTGTTTTCCGGTCTTAAGGGTATAGAGAGTCATATAGATATATCTGTGAGGCTTTCCATCTTATTTCTTGGGTGATGACAACGCATCTCTAGCCTTCTTTGCTTAAGTTACATTGGAAGGTGCAGTAGCCACTTTCCTTCAGGTGAGCTGTGTGCATTTTTTGACCTTATTACATAAAAAAATCATTTTTTTTATAGGAGAGGGGGCAAACGAGCATGCGGCTCACCTGATGTTAAGTGACTAACGCCGCCCATGAACAACCGCAACATCAGGGGAATTGCAGAAGCGTTGCCGGCCTTTTAAAAAGGAGTAGGCGTTTTTCTTGAAGGTCCCTAAGTCGTATCGGTCCGGAAAAATCGGTGGTGGTAAACTATTCCACAAGGAAGTTGTGTGAGGAAGAAAACATCTTCTAAATCGCACAGTGGTGGACCGCCAATCATCCAAATGGTGGGACGGTATCGGGAGTTCTGCCGCGATGTGCGTTCGTGAAATTTGGTAGGTGGGATTAATCCGAACAATTCCTCAGAGCACTCCCCGTGGTAAATGCGAAAGAAAATGCAAAGAGATGCAACATCTCTTCGCAGCGCCAATGAGTCGAGCCGATCGGAAAGGACTCGGTCGTCGACGACTCTGAGCGCTGGATGCGGTCAAGTGGAAGGAGCTGGCACTGGGGAGCCCCAGCCAAGAGATCGGAACAGTATTCCATGTGAGGCCGAACCTGCGCCTTGTAAAGTTGCAGGCGTTGAGCCGGCATGAAATACTGTCCCGCTCTGCTGAGCACGCCAAGCTTTTTAGAGGTCAATTTGGCCTTCTCTTCCAAGTGACCACGAAACTGCACACTATTCGATATGTCGACGCCAAGGATTCCGATACTGGCTGAGGCAGCAAGGGGAGTTCCTTGAAACTGAGGAGAAACGACAAAGGGGTTCTTTTTAACGGTAAACGCGCAAACTTGTGTTTTCTGAGGATTAAACTGGACTAGATTTAGTCGCCCCCAATCCGAGACTTTGTGCAGCAAAGACTCGACTGCAGACACAAGTTTGTTCCGGTACTCGGTGACGTTTATATGTATGTTATACTTGACATCATCATCATCATCATTACAGCCCTTCACAAGTCCACTGCTGAACATAGGCCTCCCCCTAGGAATGCCACAAAGCACGGTCCTGAGCCACCTGCATCCATCGACTTCCTGCACGTCTTACCAGGTCGTCACTCCATCTAGTGGGGGGATGCCCTATACCTTCGCCTACCGGTACGAGGCTGTCACTCAAGAACCTTTCTTCTCCATCGGTTGTCGATTCTTCGAGCTATATGGCCGTCCCATTGCGACTTCAGCATTTTAATTCTTTGGGCTATGTCGTTTACTCTGGTTCTACTACGGATATCCTCGTTTTTAAGTCTATCACGCGGAGAAACGCCGAGCAATGCCCTTTCCATAGCTCGCTGAGCGACTTTGAGCTTCCTCATACGGCCAGCAGTGCAGGATCACATCTCAGATCCATTGGTCATCACTGGCAACACGCACTGGTTGTACAGGTTGTACAGAACCAGTGCGGTTGAACAATCTAGTTGTGATGTTCTGAGGTATGTCTAACGAGAAGATATGTAGTAATCTCCCGAACGCTGCCCAGCCGAGTTGAATCTGTCGATTGACGTCTCGTTCGAAGTTGGACTTACCTAGTTGGACTATTTGTCCCAGGTAAAGATAATCGTCAACAACTTCGAGCTTAGTGCTCCCAACAACTACCGGCATAGGTGTGACATCGACGTTATACATTATCTTTGTTTTGTCCATGTTCATCTTAAGATCTATCCGTTGGAAGGCACTATTGAGGTCATTGAGCATAGTGCTTAGATCCTCCAGGGATTCTGCCATAAGGACTATATCGTTGGCAAATCGAAGATGAGTGATGTACTTGCCATTGACGTTGATATCGTATCCTTTCCAGTCCAGTAGCTTGATAACGTCATCCAATGCAGCAGTGACCAGTTTCGGGGATATAACGTCACCCTGTCTTACACTTCTCTGCAGTTGGATAGATTTCGGACTTTAGTTCTGTACTTGGATAGCTATCGTAACCCTACTGTACAAACACTTCACCTCTTCGAATTACCGATAGTCCACTTGGCACCGCTGGAAAGACTACAGCATCGCCCACATTTCGACGGAATCAGAGGCTTTCTCATACCACAAAGCAATTTTAAAATTCCGCTATAAACATGATTTTCTATTAGAACTCTAATTTAAAAATAGTTCTCCTCTTACACATAAATTATATACAAATTTAACTCGAAAGAAAATGTGACTGCCACACAAGTAATCCTTCACAGAACTTTGTTTACGAAAAATTAATTATTGCCGCTATGGTTTGGACGTTTTTCATTGGTAAAGAATAAAATTATTGTTTCTTAAAATTGAACGTTGAATATTTTGTGATTTAATTACATTTTTATTAATTGAGATGTAACTTTGCTACAAATATTGCAAATAATTATTTTGGATAAGGATGACAAACAAGCAGACAGATCATTTAAGAATCAATATGCAAATGCGTTGCATGAGGAATACGGCGGAATGGCACGTTTTCGTATCCGGCTGTTCACACACAGAATTATGCTGCTATTTAACTCTTGTGATCTGTGAAAGCGTAGTTCTGCCCTGGTCGAGCCGACCTATTCGCGCTGCACCCATAATAGAGCTGCAGCGGGTTTATGCCATGGAAAATTATAATAAGCAATTCCATTTTTACGGTGCGGCTGTGACGAAACCGTGCTCAGGTCTCCATTAATCACGCATGGGTTATACAAATCCACAACCAAACAAACATTACCTAACAACAGTGCCATGTGACACCTGCGTGCACACTCGGTGAGTGTGATGAGAACAATACACCATTGTTAGGACACCTTGGGAGGTGAAGTTTCATTCAAAAAGAGGGAAAAAGAAAGAATATTATATATCCTTTTTAATTTAACTGGTTATAAAACAAAGTTTTGTATTGGAAAAAATTTAAGATGTTGTCACTTTTTAAAAACGACTTCGTTAGTGGAAGTTAATGTTTTAAAAAGTTATCCTTACTATAGGAATTTCTCCTAACTCATGGAGGCGTTTTCATAGTTAACGTACGGCACGTATGGCAACATACAATGCTGTGTCAGTACCTACCCAAATGAATTGTAGTGAAATTTGGGTATGGTAGTAGAAGCATGAGTGTGAAATTAATGATGAAGAAATGCGTCCATTAAGAAAAATCTAAGAGGTGATTCTGAGTGATAAAGTGATAATTATATAAAAGAAATTATGTATAAAATTATTTAAATGTTACTGGCCATTTTCGATACACGCAGTACAGAACGTTATTGATTAAAATATTAACAGTCCACTTTAAGGCTTAAATTTAATTGCTTCATGTTTGGGAATGATAAAGTTAATCTTAATCATGAATTCGTTGAATTATTTTATTCAGAGGAAATTCGGTAATCAGTTACAGTTCTTTTTATCCTTGTTTTACGTTGTTGATATTAACCACCATGTATTTATTATTTATTAAATATATTTAAGTATTATTTATATTATTAAAATCAGTACTATTATACAAACGAGCCTAAAGTCCTTCTTATTCATCAGCCTGTAAAATTCCACTGCTAAACATGCGCCTCTGACCTTATAAGTAGAATTTGCTTGTAAAGTCATACTTGGCAAGTAGATTGACGATCACAGTTCTAGAATACCCGTTGCCTCTCGGGGTATTTTACGCCTGAAGTAAACGAGCCACAAGATCTTTCTGGCATATCTCTAAGTTGGCTTTTACGATACCTACGAAATAAAATGGGGTGATTGATTCTCCACACGGTGAGCCGCCACGACACGGCAATCCGTTACCAGACGGCACATAGTCCACAGCCTAGAACCCACCTCATACAGGTAATTGTGTGGTCCTAAAACATCTTAAAAAAAGAAAAGTTATGCTTGTCCACAACAAAATACTGCACAGTACATTCAGAAGAAAAGAAAAAATATGAATATTTGGCTGCAGCAAAAAAACGGCCACCAACTTAGCACAAGCTTACAGTAAAAATGTTACAACACCGTTATTCCACCGGAAAAAAATCACGGGCAGTTAAGGCATGCATACATGTAGTTTGGACAATGCCATAAAATAAAAACTGGCTTATCAAACAGAAAAAAAGTAATTTTTATTCGATTAAATAAACGGATCTATAATAGGTACACAGTAGATTTTGCTACAATATTTTTATAAAAATTAAACTAATTTTTTATTTTTAGTAAAATTTATTTAAAGCTTACAAAAAAAAAGAATAACAACTTATAGCAATGGCCTATGGTACCTGCCTTTCTTTCTACGTGCCTAAACAAAGAAAGTTTACTCTAATGTTAGTTATGTTATAGTAAACTACGGCCCTATATTTGTCTATGTCATATTGTTGCTTGTGAGTTGTGAGTACCACACCATAAACACTCTCTTGTATGACAAACATTAATTGCCATATCAAATCTTACCATCACCTCTGGCCATTTCTACTATATTTAACTAAGAATCAAAAACTGATGCATTTTTACTCTTGAAAGCTGAGATTAGATGGTAAACTGTCTCCGGTTTTCGTCACTCACTATAAGAAACACAGCGTCAGTATGCTGTTATTTACCGTCGATATTATATTCGTCGTACAGTAGGTATGTGGTAGAGCCACGCTGCAACTATAATTATGGTTGTAGCACGAATGGGTCAGCTCAACCGCGGTAGGATCACCAGAATACCTGCATAAAATGGCATATCGTACGGTGAGTGTAGAGAGGCATTTTGCTTCTTAATCTATAATATAAAAATGAATCGCTGAATGTGTTGCTAAGCGCAAATCTCGAGTGCAGCTGAACCGATTTCGCTAATTCTTTTTTTTATAATATTCCTTAAGGTACGAAGATGGTTCTTATGGAAAGGAAAATTTAAAAAATTGCCTGAAAAAGTATATACAAAACACTTTTCTATATTCCCATACAAAAGATTCGTAACAATACTTAATAGTCAATTTGAACTTTAATACCATACAATAAAGTTTAATTGTTAGTGGAGGGGTTCCGGGAAGGCAAAACAATTATAATTTTTATTTTTTGACATAACGTAATTGTTGACTTATCAGTTTTCTTTTTTATTTTTTTGTCTTACTAGCTAACCCGGTGTCCCGGATAGCAGAATAAGTATTTAAAAAAAATATAGAATTGACTGTCAGGCGGTACGAAGTTCGCCGGGTCAGCTAGTTGAGAATAAATGTGTATGAGTCACAGCATCCACTTACCATCAGGTGAAATGTGTGCTTGTGCTTTCTTAACCTTATTCTATAAAAACATCATAAAATCTCGTAGGTGCCGTAAGAGGTGACAGAGGGAATCTGAAACAGTAGTTGGGCAGCGCCTGCCGAGCGTTGCAACTGTGGCTAAATTCCCCTATGAGGCAATCTATAGGAGGGCCCGATGTTCACCAGTGGACTATTCCTGGTCAAACTGAATCAATTGTGTATAAAATATGGCAGAATTTGTGATGAAATTATGGCTTATATTAATCCACAAATTTTTTGTCATGCTTAATGTTTTAGTTAAAATCATGAATTTATTAAAAATTACAAACTATTCATTAAACGTGCAGTTTGAAATAAAAGTTAACGAATGCTTAATTAAATATTTTTAACATCATGGCAATTTATGCAGGAGCAACGTGCTTTAAAATTTTAAATAATTAAAAATCAGTCATTTTAAATGATATAAAATCGAAATTCGAAGAATAAACTTTAGAATAGAATAGAATAAATTAATTAATTCAATATAGATTACAATAATACTTATTAAAAGTCAGTTTGTTACTTTTACCTCTGATTCGAAAAAAACCTCTGTCCTGGGAAGAACCATATAGAAACCCAGCGGTAGTACTTTGCTTTAAACTTAATCATCTTATAATATATTAATACAATTGGTATGAAGAAATTGTAAAAACATTGCCCCATGAAGGAATTACTGACTCTTTAGAATCGAGTAACTGGTATAAAATTGCCGTGTAGTGGCGGTCAAGAATATCCACCCCATATCTTCCCGTGGGTGTCGTAAAAGGCAACAAAGGGAAACAGGCAGAAGATGGGCAGGAGCGTCTTCCTGATAATAGCCAAAATTACAATAAAAAACTGCGGTTGCCAACCCGCTCGCCAAGCGTGGCAATTATGGCAAATACCCCTCAATGATTAGAGCAACAAACAAACGGTCCCCAGTCCCCGGCGGCCCCGCTATTCCTGGCTACGGTGGCGACCATGGTAACGGCGGGGCAGGGGGTGCTAAGAATCTCCGGTGGAGCTTCGGTTGCCATCTTAGACGACTCGACCTGGGAACGTAAAACGCACGCACCCTGAGGACTGACGAGAAGATCCTTGAGGTGGAAGAAGAGATAGACAAGTTACGCTGGCATATTATACGATTATCCGAAGTCCGAAGAGAGGGGAGGACACGGTAATCCTCGAATCCGGCAACTTGCTCTATCACCGGGAGGGTGACCATCTGTCCCAAGGAGGTGTCGGATTTATCGTCCACAAGTTTCTCGTTAACAACGTTGTAAAGATCGGGAGTGTGTCGACGAGGGTTGCATACCTTATGCTCAGAATCACCAAACGTTATTCGCTGAAGGTCATACAAGTTTACGCACCAACCTCGGCACACCCCAATGAGAAGGTGGAGGAAATGTATGAGGATATCTCTAGAGCCATACATTCCTCCAAAACCCAATATACGGTGTTAATGGGAGACTTCAATGCAAAACTAGACACAAGAGAGAACGGTGAGCTGAAAGTAGGGAAATTTGGAATAGGGCAACGGAACCCAAGGGGCCAGCAGCTGGCCGACTTCATGGAGAAAGAGGGACTCTTTATGATGAACTCTTTCTTCCAGAAGCGGCCCCACAGGAAGTGGACCTGGTCGAGCCCCGACTTTTCGACAAAAAATGAAATTGACTTCATTATGACGACCAGACAACAACTGTTCAGTGATGTCTCCGTGATCGCGAGGGTGAAAACTGGTAGCGATCACCGAATGGTTAGAGGCACACTGAACCTAAACGTAAAGTTGGAGAGGTCTCGTCTAATGAAGTCAACGCTCCGTCCCCCTCGTGCTCTGATCCAAAGTCCTGAAACCTTTCAGCTCGAGTTACAAAACCGATTTCAGTGCCTAGAAGACTGCAATGAAGTGGACGATATGATTGACAAGCTCGTGGAAACTTTCCATGCGGTCGGAGCTAAGTTCTGCAAGACCCGCCGCAGAGGAACACAAAAACTCTCCGATCATATTCTTAATCTCATGGCTGTTAGACGGGAGATGAAGCTACATTCTTCAACAGATTTAACAGCATACAGGCAACTGAACAGACTGATCTCCAAATCCATGCGGCGGGACTTACGCAACATCAATACAGTTTGTTTTGAAGAAGCGATCGAGCGGAACCAAGGCTCCAAAGTCTTTGCCAGAGATCTGTCTGCCAGAAAGAGCCAATTGTCAAAGCTGAAGACCGGTTGTGGCAGCATCGTTACCGGGGCACCTGAGATTTTGAGTGAGAATGAGAGGTTCTATGGACAGCTGTACACGTCATCGTTGGAGCCACACGCAAGTGTGAGTAACGATCTAAGAGCGAGTCTTATCTGACACTATTCCGGAGATATCCCGGTCGTCAGTCTGAGCGAGATTAGAATGGCTTTCCAGCATCTTTAAAACGGCAAGGCCTCAGGCGAGGATGGAATTACAGCGGAGCTTCTGAAAGCGGGTGGAAGACCGGTACTTGAAGTCCTTCATAGGTATAACACCGGAGGCGTGGAGAAAAAGTGCGGTGGTCTTCTTCTTCACGAAAGGTGACAACGCTCTCTTGTGAAGGGCTGTAATGTTTTAAAAATAATGGAGAAAAAGTTAAAGAAATATTTATTTCTTTAACTTTTTCTCCTAGGGGATTTAACATCTGATTATTTATCTCAGGGTATAATGTTTGTATGTCATTCTAAAATTGGATATTTTATCTAAATTCACAGCAGTTAAAAATATCACACAAATATATTTTGTTTTCAGTGGCGCGTAATTAATAACCCTTTAGCGACGTTTTATACTAATGTTTTGTTGTCATACTTAATGAGGGTATGTTTTGCTTTTGAAAGGGATTAAAACTTTGTTTAATGTGTGGTGAAACAAGTTGAGTTTTTCTTTAATATTAAAATTGTAAATATATATAATATCCGTATTAAAAATGAAATAGCGTGAATTACTTGTATAGCGTGAGTTTTGGTAAATGCACTGGCAGAACGTGGTAGAGCCATGCTGCATCTATATTACTGGTATAGTTGTAGCACGAATAGGTTGACTCGACCGGGGAACGACCACATTCTCACAGAATACCAGCATAAAATAGCAGCTTAACGCTGCTGTGTTTCGTATAGTGAGTGTAGCGAACCGGAGAGCCATTTTACTGGAAACGAGGCATTCCATCTCAGTCCTCACGGGTGACAACGCATCTGCATTTTGATTCGTCATCGAGGATGGATGTAGATGTTCCGCAGCAATCACTTGCCATCGAGTGGACTGTGTGCTCGTGTTTCACACTTAGCCTATAAAAAATAATAATTTTTATATAAAACTAATATAAAAAATGAACTGATAGTCCACCTGATGTTAAGTAGCTACGCAGTTAATGGACATCTGCAGCCAACTTCAAGCAAGGAAATCTTTACATGTTCAGTTCTATAAAAATACTAAGAAATCTAAGCATTGGCTACACTCTTTATCATCTATTTGGCTCAGCACATTACTTGAAGGTAAAAGCGTACGCACATATTTGTAACAGCACTGGCATGTGTGCGTCATGTATATTAATTTTTTTAATCGATGTTGTTTAAAGAACTAAAAAATAAAAAATAAACTATTGACTGAACTATTTACTTTGTCACACCGACGAGTCTTCTCGATGATATTATATCCTTGGTCCCTTAGGAACGTGATAAAAACTTCGTGCGATACGCTTCGCGTGTATATACCTAAAATTGAAGGCAGGTATTAATTATCGTATATAAATTTGCCGATTTGCATAGCACATATAAGTATACATTTTGGTCTCTTCTTTAAGTTGTTTCACGTCAATGCCAAAATTAGGTTAAAATACTGTGTTTTTTAAAAGTAGGCTGTAGCAGAATACCAGCAGTGACCTCAAATCACCACATAGCTGAGTTTCATTGTGTTTATGTTACCTAAGTATGTTTCTAGATAAGTTTGTGATAATCTTTTTGTACACTTATAACTACCATTGAGACAAATAAAAATCTTTATTATTATTATACTTTAGCGGCTTTTTATCTTATGGATATCTCGTTTTTGGTTGGAATAGCATCCAAAGATTGCTGAAGATGTTAAATAACATAAATGTGAATATCTGAAGAAAAAAAACACATATATAATTTGTGCTATTTGCTGTAGGGATTATCGGTATATGTGATTTTCATGTGTGGTAGAGTTTCTTTGGAATAGTATTCATAATAGGCTACCACACCATATTCCCTAGTTTGACTCAGAACGTTAGTCTTGAAAGTTTTCGGTTGTAATGAATTGATGAATAAACATCATTTACCACAATCAGGCAGGGATATATTGTAATTAAACGATGTTGCCAGTATCAATTTCCACTTTTAAAAATTGGTTTTGCTTTCTAATTTAACTATTATCGTAAGTTATAATGAACGATAAAATATATCTTAATATATGAGTACAAAGGAATAATTACAAGCTTCTAACAAATTTAATTCAATAAAACTTCAAAGCTGAAGTTTAAAATGTATGTAAGCGAGTTGATTTAAAAGTTACGTATTACTTTATAGTCATTATTACGGAACAAACGAAACGTTAACTCCTTTGGTTTTGTTCGATCTCAAAGATATTACGAGTATATTTAACTAGCTGTGCCCGCGACTTCGTTCACTTGGAATTAGTACTTGTGTTATGATAATAGTTAATGATTTACTTGTACTTTTAACTATAGCGATGATCTAGAAATACACTCATCTGACTTAAAACATTCAGTTAATGAATTAATCAGACAAACTAAAAAACGAAGAAATAGACTGGCCCAGATTCGTACTAATGGACGGACCCACAAACGAACTGACTGAATTGGGAAAACTATACGCTTGTGCTTCATACTGTAAATAAACAACAAAATAACCGTCACAACGTAATCCACAATTTGCAACACTTGGTTCCCATACAATTTATAAAAGACTGCCCTTAATAAGCAAGCTGCAACACTGATTATATTTGCAAAGAAGTTATTATAATATCAAGGAATAGATGAATGAAAAAACCCCTGGGAATAAGATGATCGCCCCCATGCTGTTTCTATGAAAATCCATTTAAAAATTGTATAAATGAAGTTATTTTTAAGTGAAATCCGTTTAAATAAAATCCCGCTGTTTCTTCTTTGCTTCTTTGTTTCTTGCCGGTTCTTTCCAGGACAGAGGTATTTTCCGAACCAGTGGTAAATACAAAATTACTTTCAATAATTTTTAATGTATGTTATATTTCATTCTGCAAGCGAATGAAAAGAAAACTAAACTCAACCGAGGAAAGTCTTTTGACCTTTAAGTAATAGGTGTGATAGGGTTCAAAATCAGTTGGGTTTTCTATCAAGAAAGTCTCAGTAGCAGCCCGGAGTAATGATTTTAACGGTGTTTCATTTGCGTGCATCAGAAAGCACGTATAACCGTTGGTTCGTACATAATATATCTATGTCTTGCATAAACTACCTACTAGTTTCCTTTAAGACTTACCGCCATGACCGAAATTCTACCTAAAGGACATTATTGATGGGTGTGTTAGAAATAGTAGGGAAATAAAAAAGGGTATTTAGCTCCCATATCACTTAACACTTAAATACTTAAATATTGAAATATTAAAAATATATAAATATAACGCATTCCAAAATTCTTGGCAAATTATATTTAAAACCTTTTAATTTAGCGCTAACGCCATCTAGTTGCAAACTGCAATAATACCAATCTCATGAACGTAACCAACCTATACACAACGATATATAGATAATTTTACTGTTTTGTATATAAATTCTCCATTCTAAGGGGTAATAGGGGCAGACTTTTGTTAATTTCTAAAATAAATAGTATTCTTAACTTCGTTTTACGAATTTCCCCACCACCATTCAATTAAAATGCATTTTTCATGCAAACTTGTGCTCTCGTCTTAACAACTGTTGTTAAAATAAAAACAAAACTTATTTCATTATTTCAGGGCGTAGGCGTACTAATTTTCAAGTATAATAATAATTTAATACCTCCATAATTTACGTAATAAAAGGAATTTTATTATTTTAAAACATAATTTTTCGCAAGTGGCAAGTAAGTGACTGCCTCCTTTGTCTAGAGATCATAACACGATTGCTGATTATTAGGTCCCGGGTTCAAATCCCGGGTTAGGCCACAAATAAGTTTTGGGTTTTCCTGTCAAGCAATTTTGCTGTTGTTGGTGTCATCTCCGTGCATCGGAAAGCACGTAGTGTCGTTGGTCCTGCATCTGATATCTCTCCGGTCGCGTCGAATTACCATCCCATCGCTTCCCACATTTCACGGAAACTGTAACAAGCATTCTCACCCTCTTATTAGGGACACCTTTATGGGTAGAATTTTCCTAAAGAGAGTCGCTCCGACAAAAATTTAAGGAAATTAATTTATTAACTTGAGCCTCTCAATACATTTATGTAAATGAAAATATATGTACGGACACAACAATGAAGGTAGTTAAACAAAAATGAGTGATATTCATTCTGTAAATACTAGGAACAGACACAATCTAGTACCAGTTACTCGACTCCATCGAGTCAGTAATTCGTTATTGGGGCGACGTGTATGCTTTTACAACAAAATCCCACAAAATATACAAAATTTAACCTGTTCAAAGTTCAAAAACTTTATTGAACAAAGTTTGTATAAAATGTGTTGTTATAATATTAAGGAATTTATGGATGATAATACCCCTGGGAATGAGGTGATCGCTACCAAGCTATTTCTAATTTCTTTTGTGTGGTTAATTGTCATCACATGATTGTAATCTGTTATTTAAAAAAAGAAGTCCCGCTGGGTTTCTTGCTGGCTCTTTCCAGGACAGAGGTTATTTTTCGAATTAGTGGTAATTTAACAAAGGAGTGATTTTCAGTAAGTATTATTTATAATCTATATTAAATAAAATAGTTTCTGTTTATGTTAAACCCTTCCTTAGTGCATGTGTTTATCTATGTCCAAATTCCAGATTTCTACGACAAGCGATTTGGGCTGTGCCTTATAGATGAGTCAGTAACTCAGGCCATTTTTTGAATACCAAAGATCTATTTATAATAATATAGATACAGAGTGAACTGTGTAGTAACACAGATGTAGATAAAAAGTGTACAGTGTCACCAAATCTACGGCTAATTAATTCTATTCTATATTCCATACAAGTATGTCCCTTAACAATGAAATTCCATAAACGTTACGTAAATATACTATCTTGAAGTCCTGTAGTATGTTATATTGCAGTATGCATGGGTTTGGATTTAATTTTATTAATTATGGGATTCCAAGCAGATGGTAGCACCCAGCCATCTTTTCTATTGAAATTAGGACGTTTTATTTTATTTTAATAGCCTCGTGAACCATCCTTGGTAGGAATCCGTGTTCTTTGGCTAGACCCGACGCTTTTTGTCTTGCTATACTTGCTTGACGTACTGAATCTCGGCGTCCAGATGTTTTCTGGCACAGATTACTTGTGCTCTCTGAAACAAAGATTTTCCCACGATACCTAACTGTGATGGATGGTGGTGAGTGACGTTTAAATATCGATTGGCATGGGTCTTTTTCCCATACACAGTATGACCAATAGTGTTATCAGGATTTCGGATGACTAGAACATCTCGAAAAACTAAACAATTAATTGCCTCTAACTCCTTAATATACCTTTTGGCATTACGAAACAAAAATTTTAACATATTTTTTTTATTTTATTTAGTTATACCAGCCTCCTTTTGACTCTGAATATAGAGTGTAATTGTTAGAAAAATTACTGCAATCGTCCGTTTTATATGCTTAATGATAATGCGTGGTGAATATTGCAATTGAAGTTTGTATAACTTGAAATATTTTCCGATATTCACAATGCTGATAGTTGGCTTATCCTTTGAAATACCTATACAGAGAAGGCAAAACAGTGGATTATCTATATAAATTTGATGTAAAATAATGATTTTGCATTCATCACCGTAGAATTTAAATATTAACTGACTGATTTTTGAGTTTCACGGTACATAATGCTAGTGTCGATACAATTGAAAATAAAATAAGAACAGTTCAACAAGTTGTAACAATAAAAATCTCTTTTATGCGTCCGACGGAATTGAAATGAATACATCAACTACAAAAATACAAAGAAAATTATGATTTTTACCCAGGCAGATCACCGCTAACACCGTAGCCCTAAAAATAAAAGAGCTTAACCGGAAAATTTATACTTTAGGGGCCGGTAACAAATAGGAATCAATTTACATGAGCGTGTACTCAACAGACAATTTTTGGGAATATCCGTATTCATAACCTAAGTGACTTACTTTGTCTTTTTCTTAGCTTTATTCCCAGCAGTGAAATACATTTTATTTTAGAAGGGCTGCACGCTCCGTACATTAATTTCAAACTATTAGGAAATTTGGTTTAATATATATATATCGCACAGACAGAAGTCGAAATTTAAAGTTTAAAATATTGATTACTAGCTTTTTCCTGTGACTTCGTCCGTGGAGGTTGGCTAACGACATAATTTCGAAAAATCACAGCCCATTCTCACTTCAGACATCGTTCGCGTAGAGTAGGAAATAATATTATTTTTCTACAACCCAATACTGAATATCAGCATTTAAAGAAGTTTCTGTCTACATTTTCTTTCAAATGGAGTCCAAATTTCTTTTACAAACATACTTTTTAATGGGGTTGTTATAAATTAATTTGCTTAATTCCGCGTAAAGAAAGAAAGAAAATGTGTCCAGTCCAGTTTCAAGGGGACTTCCCACCCTCCCTCAATCGCGCGCACTATACCCGGCGCCGTCAATCTCAGCACTACCATCCCCAGCACCACCACACGAGGCCAGACACACCACTCTCGAAAATACGACACGTGTTTCGCCTCTACACGAGGCATCCTCAGGTGAAGTAGACTCACCGGAGGCTGGCCGCTAAGTTAGCGGCGAGCCGAAACTACTGCTATTTATACTTTTTGCTGACGCAACCGCGCTCTAATTACGTAGCGAGCGATTACGTCATGCTATCAATCACCACCTGACGTACGCAGATATTTACTGTGAAATTAAGAACATACTACTGCCTAAGGTCCGTCTACCCTCTAACCACGCAACCAATCGCTGGCCACTGCACCGTGAGGGTGACAAACGACCATGTTGCGAGGCTGTATATCATCAAGGAACAGGCTTAAACTTGTTTAAGAGAGGCGAGTTGGAAACATTTGTTTGTTCGTTCAGCAGTGCAACGTAACCGCTATTATTTTTTAATATCTTGAACTGTTCCAGCACACACAGTCGTAGCCCTTTACTACAAGTATGTAAGACTTTAAAAGAGCGGTCATTGGCTAGGCTATGTCCAGTGTCCAAGAGATATTTGGCAAAATGTGATTTATCGGGATTACAATTCCTGTACGCGGCTAAATGCTCTTTATAACGTCTTTCGAAGTTGTGACCAAACAAGTTAATAAACAACAGACTTTAGACGATTATCTAACTTATCTTTATAATTACAGATATTTCTAAGTGAATTGTTTGTTTTGAACGCCACGTAAACGCCACTCAGTCAAAGAGTATTTTCTATTTTTTCAGATATGGAACCTAAGTAGGTCAAACTGCCCACATACTCACTTAGGTTCACAAGTCCACTGCTGAACATAGGCCTCCTCCAAGGAATGCAACAAAGCACGGTACCAAGCCACCTGTGACGGCAGTTCTTTCTTAATTGAAAATATTTTTTTTAATATTTTTTATGATCTCTAGCGTAAACCACTTGGGATAGATATACTGGTGTAGTCGGTGGAAGGAAAAGGGGAGATCTCGCACCGGGCAAGGTGTTCTGCCCGGGGAGCGGCCAACTCCAATTGGTAGTTCGGAGCTATTCTATATATGCTGATTCAACTTCGGAACTTTGTTAGTGCTATTTAGGCTTCGATGTGTTTCGCTTGTGGCGCGACGACAGCGCCGCCACACTGGCGATGATTTGGAAAAACTTCTTATTTGGTACACATAAATTAATAATTTCTTTCAATTTGTTTTAACAAAATTTTACGGCCGAATTTACTTTTGTAAAAATCATTAACTTGGACCGATCTGAATCAGCTAACGCAGCATATAGACCTTGATAGTTTGCCTTACGCCAATTTCATTACGCCATTTCGGGGATCGCATCCAAACTCTCATCAGGCGAAGACCGCAGCCTAGATAAGAACGTCCCGTATGAAAGATTGATTTTGACGTCTAAAGAAGGGTGATACGAGTACTCAACTATTGGCACGAGTGAATCCAATCCAGGCAACACCTCCTGTTGGTTACGATCGTAGTTACTCAACACGAGATCTAGCAAGCCACCGCGAGTATTAAATACATTATTATATTCCTGTAGATCAATATACAGAAGTCACAAAAAATCTTAAATTAAGTTTTAACATTAGTGATTAAGATTAAAATCACCTAATACGAATATATTCAAATTTGAATAAGTACACAAAACATTTTCCATGCAGGTCAGAACATCAATATACTGATCGTCGCAATAATTTGGTGGTAGGTACACCATACAACATAAAAACTTTACATTTTTGCAGCTCACAAGTGCGAATATTAATCCTTTATCAGGTTACATACCATCAATACCTGAAATTACACGAACCTCGCAGCTATCACGCACAGCCAACATTACTCCTCCCCAACCAACGTCACTTAATCTATCTTTACGATCCACAACATAGCTTGAGGGAAAAGTTCACCATCGGAGACAGAGCTAGTCAAAAACGTCTCTGTCCAGGCGATAATGTCAACATTACCTTAAGTCATATTATTATAAAAAAACGTTTTATTTGAGCGCAAACCACGAACATTTTGATAATACAGAATTATTTTCATAAACCCTTGACGCCTATTGCTGCGTATTATTTTCTTTGGTACGAAAGTCCTGGCGCCAAGGTTTAACAGAAATATGTTCTGCCCAATGCGCCAGTGACATGATACTTTCAGCTTGCTCCAATTGATTTCAACGCTTCCACAGTGCAAACGTTATTTCCACATATAAGATGTATGGTGTATGTATTTAAGATGAGCATGCACCTATTCGATGGTTGTACCATCCTGTGCATAATGCAAGTGCAAGTACCTCCACCTCTCTGCAGTGCGCAAAGATATAGCACTTGGCACCGCAGTACCTCGAAGCACTCCAGGGAACGAAGCTCTCGATCTTTTAGTCCCTTTCACTTCCACGCATTTCCCTGCTTGATCCACATTCAAGGCAATGTTATTCACGGAAGCATTGGTTCATCGATCGACCGCCGAGCTCTGTGGAGTGATAACTGACCCATTGGAGGTTTTAAAATCTTGCTTGGCATTATTACACTTCTTTTTATTTTGTTGGTCTTTTGGGGTATTGGTGGGAACTAATGGAGAGACTGTAAGTAATGATGCAGTAGTACTAGTCTCCTCACCGCTGTTTTTAGATTGAGACGATTTAATCATCATTTGATTTGATTTTTATTTCCTCATTCAATAATTTTACCTGTTAACCCCGTCATCATATCAAATTGTTCAGTTTTAAATGTGAGAAATTTTTCAGTAATCAAATGACTAATTTTATACTCAATTTTTTTTAAAACTCTCCTGCGTTTCTTTTAATTCATTCACAATAGAAACCCAGATTTCCTCCAACAAACTACTGAAGTACTCGTTTTGTCTGGAAGTTTGTGGTGGAATGCGAGCTCCGAGTTACATTGTCCGGGCTATTAATAGATATATCGGGGCATTCACTAGTAATAGCGATAATTGTTGACGAATTGGTGTTTTTTTTTTTTATAGAAAAGGGAGGCAAACGAGCACACAGTCCACCTGATAGTAAGTAGTTGCTGTGACCCATAGACATCTACATCTATCCTTAATAAAGAATCAAAATGCAGATGCGTTATCACCCGTGAGGACTAAGATGGAATGCCTCTTTTCCAGTAAAAAGGGTCTCCGGTTCTCTACACTCACCATACGAAACACAGCAGTGTTAAGCTGCTATTTTACGCTGGTATTCTGTGAGAGCTACTTTGTGGTGTGTGTGAGTTATCACCTTTAGGTACTTTATAACGGCATTCATCGCAAATCCAAAAGGTTTTAAAATCAGAAGAGAGCGTAGCGTACATCTGAGCAGTTAAATTTGCTCATAACAATTCAAAATACTGTTTAAATTTGACGCATCTCATAAACGGGTTACCTTCGATAATTACGTCGCGACATCCCGCGCAATTAACCCTTTTAGGTAATATTGACAGTCACTCGCATACATTACTGTATATATATACTAGAGGTCACTCGCTACATACACACCGGTCGTAGGCACGTTGACTCACTCCAGCAGGGGGGTCAAGCTCGTCGTAGGAACACAACAGTTATTTAAATTTTTTGAAGTATTTTCGAAACTCGATGGCTATTCGAGTACAGAACCAGAGTACGAAACCTATGTATATATAGATATGTATGAATTGTATAACTAGAGATGTAAAAAAGGGTGACGTTATTTCCCCGAAACTCTTCACCGCTGCATCGGAAGACGTTTACAAGCTACTGGACTGGAAAGGATACGGTATTAACGTCAATAGCGAGTACATGTGACGTCATGGTGAGTGCATCGATTTGCTGACGATATAGTCCTAATGGCAGAATCGCCGGAGGACCTAGCTGAAGCACTATGCTCAATGACATCAATATTGTCTCCTAATGGATAGGTCTTAAGATGAACATGGACAAAACAAAAGTCATGTGTAACGTCCATGTTAAACCTATGCCGGTAGTTGTTGGGGACACTAAGCTCGAAGTTGTTGACGAGTATGTTTACCTGTCCCAGGTATATATAGTCCAACTAGATAAGTCCACCTTTGACCGAGAGGTTAATCGACGGATTCAACTTGGCTGGGCAATGTTCGGGAAATTACGGCATATCTTCTCGTCAGGTATACCCCAAAGATTAAAAACTAGACTGTCCAACCAGTGCGTGTTGCCAGTGGTGACCTATGGTACCATATGAGGAAGCTCAAGGTCGCTCAGCGAGCTATGGAGAAGGCGCGGGGTTTCTCTGTGTGATAAACGCAGGATTAGTAAGTTGAAGTGGCAATCGGCCACTATATAGCTCGAAGAATCGACAACCGATGGGGAAACAAGGTTCTCGAGTGGCAGCCTCGTATCGGTGGACCAAGTGTAGGGCGTCCCCCCACTAGATGGAGTGACGACCTGGTAAGAGATGCAGGAAGTCGAGGGATGCAGGTGGCTCAGGACCGTGCTTTGTGGCATTCTTTAGGGAAAGCCTATGTTCAGCAGTGGACTTGTGAAGGGCTGTAAAGATGAAGATGATGATGAAGTATTTTTACTTATAACTTGAGAACTATTTTACAGATTTTGATTCTGAATTTACCACTAGTGAGCTTGTTTTACAAGCTTAAGGGGAATATCATATTAAGACCAAACTTCTACTTTAAACGCCTAATTAAGATCGATTATTACGGAGCAGAATAAAACAGATGTTAACCGTCAATGAGGTCAGGCGCGACTTTATGAAACTTTTATGGCCTACGCAAAAAAATGTGTTGGACTCTGTGTATGGGGACTCTGCACCATCATTTACCACAGTGAGATTTTGGGTAACTGAACTTAAACGGGGCCGTGAGAGCTTTGGAGACGATGAACGTTCGATACGTCCAAAAACTGCAACTACTGACGATAACATCGCTAAAGTTCACCAAATCGTGCTAGACGACCTCAGAATTAAAGTGAGAGAGATACCGAAGGCTATGAACATGTCCAAAGAACGTGTTTGTTATATATTAAATCAAGATTTAGGCATGAGATAGGTGTCAGCGCATTTGATGCCGCGTCTGCTCACGTTACACTAAAAACGTGTTCTAATGAACATTTCCAACGCCTATGGGCGCAGTTTAGATGCAATAAATCCGAGTTTCAGCACCGATTAATTACTCCACATGAAATTTGGATACACTATTATACGCTCGAAACAAAAATACAGTCAAGTTTCGGATGGGAAACTGATGGCACATGTTTTTTGGGATAGTCATGGAGTTTTCTTAATCGATTATCTTTATAAAGGAACAACCATTACAAGAGCATACAACGCATCATTTATTGACAAACTAAAGGCAGATATTGCGAAAACACGGCCACAATTCCAGATAAATAAAATCCTGTTTCAACATGACATCGCGTCGTCTCACACTTCAACGGTTGCCATGGCGGGAATCCACGAATTACGGTTTGAAATAATTGACCATCCGCCTTTCTCACCAGATCTAGCGCTAAGCTACTTCTTTTTGTTCCCTTATCTAAAAGCTGTGCTCGGATGACAGATGTTTTCGTCAAATGAAGACGCAATCACCTTCGTGAACAATTATTTTGCAGGAAAAAACGCCGAGTATTATTTGGACGGGTTAGAGAGATGGGAGCATCGCTAAAAGTATGTAGAGTAACAAGGAAACTATGTAGAAGAAAAAATTTTAAAACAAATGTTTTGGATCTTTTTTAGGTCGGAATCTTTTCATTCTATCCACGTATGCGCGATATCTTCGCCAATTATGAACCGGTTTTGATGATTAATTATTTTGAAGTCGCAAAACAATTTTCCGTTATATTTTATATTGGAGGCTTACGGCAATTAATAAATAAAAGAGCGTTAGTTATTCTCATATGTGGTCACCATGAGGAAGTAAAATTTATTTTGTATGTTCTATCTAAGCTTAAATAAGTAAATAACTGCAACGATGCGATGCCTCGGGTTGAATCCCGTTTGGTTCAAATAAAGTCTACAAATAACTCTTCCGGGTTGAAACGTGTGTTGGAAGAGATAATAAAAAAAAGCCTAGTGTAAATAAAACGTAGCCCGTTTTTCCGGAAATAAAATCAATATCAATACCAAACAAGAGAAATTCACTGTATATTAAATCATATACACTACAAGCCCGACTTGTTCTGTTTAATTATTCACAGTATGATCGCTCATTTGACTCACAAAAAAGTCATAAATCTGGTGAAAGAATGGGAAATAATATTTGTATACGAGATAGGTCTTAGTAGGGGAAATGCCAGAAAGATCTGATCTTTATGAAGTCTTTTTCATTATTATGCCAAGTGTATTGGCTTTCTTCTTGCCATTCCCAGGGTAGAACTGGTTTGCATGAGTGGTCGTTGCCGCTGGTGGGAAGAAGGTTGTTTTTTTCTTACTCAAAACCCTGTGTAGTCTAAAGGTTGCATATATCCATTCAGCAAGTAAACTCTACCAACGTCCTTTATTTAGTAATGGGATTGCAATGTGGTAATTTAAGTCATTGTAATAATGTCTATGTCTGCTCCCAAGAAGCAGTACGTTCACTGTGTTCCAGCCTAAAGGGTGCAGGAATTCCATCTTAGTCTTCAAAGGTAACAACGCAGCTGTAGCCTTCTTTGTTTAAAGTTGGTTGCAATTCTTCATGGGCAACTGAAGCTTGCCACTTTCCATCACGTGGACTTACATTCTGTTCGTTTAGTCAGTTCAATTTTATAAAATAAAAAACCGTTAGTGAAAGTACTTGAAAGGTGGCAAAACTCTTTTGATAAAGCAGGTAACAGTTTCTGGCATTTATTTCTTATGTACTTTTCACGGAAAACACTTCAGTTATGATATCACAATAAATGTTTCACTTTTAGATAACACTTTTGTCTATTTATTGTAAACAGTTCTTCACATAACTCAACACACTACCAAATAACAACAAGTTGAATCATTTCTAATGTTAAAAAACAACAGAGTTTGATTTTACTCATGGTACCGCCATTGTGACACTCTGATGAGAATGAGGTGATCGATTCTCCACTCAAAATAATGCATATTTAGAAAAAAAAATTGTTTTGCTTTAGTTAGTATAATTGGAGACTGTTACGCGAGATAAAAGACATCAAAATAATATCAACTTCGTTTATTTTGATCCAGTGACCTCCAGTTTAAGAATCCGATTTATGGTCATTACTATGAATTTTTATTGCACATAAAATTGCTACAATATACTACAGACAATTATTTCTTGATCTGGTATTTACTGTTTTCTCTGTGTTCATTAAGTAAGAGTAATACCTATTTATTTTAATGTCTTATTTATAAATTCAGCCATTTTGGATTTTATGGTTTTTGCAAATTTAGTTTATTTGAATTGAATAAGCCTTCTTCAGTGCCTAGAAGATTGCATTATAGTGGATATGAATGACAAGCTCACAAGCCCATGTGGGCGGAACAGAACTTAGTAAGACCCGTCGGAGAAGAACATAATAACTCTCCGGTCACAGTCTAAATCTCATGGCTGTTAGACGGTAAATGAAACTGCTGTCTTCAGCAGATTTGACAGCATACTTTATATACGGCTCTGCAAATGCATGCGGCGGAACTTACGCAACATCAATACGGCTTGTATTGAAGAAGCCATCGAGCGGAACCAGAGATCTAAAGTCTTTGCCAGAGATCTGTCTGCCAGAAAGAGCCAACTGTGGAAGCTGAAGACCGAGTGTGGCAGCATCTTTTCCTGGATACCTGAGATTTTGAGTGAAATTGAGAGGTTCTATGGGCAGCTGTACAGGTCATCGTTGGAGTTACATGCAAGTGTGAGTAACGATCGACACAGACGACCGGACGATAGTATGAGCGAGATTATAATGGTTCTCATTCACCTTAAAAAAGATGATTCAATTACAGCGGAGCTTGAAGTTCTTTAGAAGCTCTTTAATTCCATCCACCATGGTGGGACTACTCTAGAGGCGTGAAGCAGAAGTGCGGTAGTCTTGTGCTTTAAGAAAGGCGACAACGCTCACTTGAAAAACTACAAACCGAACTAGACGACTTCCAGTCTCCTTAACAAGCCGATTTCCGAAAAGGCTTTAGTACCTTAGATCACATACATACCTTCGGCAAATTGTACAGAAGATCACCAAAGAATGTGAAAACAGCCGCATAATGCTGCAATGTTTCGTATTGTGAGCGTAGAGAAACGAAGACACATTTTTCTCTAATTGCTTTTTGATTCTTAATTTATGATATATTATATAGTTCTCTGTCTTTATTCTATAAAAATATTAGAAATATTTTCAATAACTGAATATTTCTGCAGAAATATTCAAAGTGTGAAATTCGTCTCGTTGCTCGTGCGGGATTACTCGTACGTGAAACCATAAGTGAAACGATTTATGTTATGTGAGCGTAATAATAGACGAGGTTTCTACGCTGAACGCGGTGACAATAGCTAAAAGGATGAATTTCTGATATTTATTTCTACCTTGAGCGCAATGAAAAATATTTTGTTTTAAAGTAATAAACGAGTACACACCTGATGATAAGTGAATGCTGTGACTCATAAATCTCTCTCCTCTATCCTCGTTTAAGGATCAAAATTACATGCGTTGTAAGACTCGAAGATATGAAATGCCACGTTTCTAGTAAAAAGTGTATCTGATTCGCCACACTCACCATACAATACACAGCAGCATTATGCGGTTATTATATGCTGCTATTCGTTGGGAGCGTGGTTTTTCCCTGATCGAGCCGAATGATTTTGTTCTGCAGCCATGACAAAGCTGCAATGTGATTGGTTTCACCACATAAAAATGCTTTATTAGGCTAAACGTTTAAATTTCCTACCATTTTATTTTACACTAGCTGTGCCCCACGGTTTCACCCGCGTCATCACGTGTCTGAGGTGCGCAACATGACCTTTTTTTTTTTTTTTTTTTAACGGGGGGAAATCCTCATGGACTACCTCCGCCTGGGGAAAGGCGGAGGGGCGTGCCGGACTCTTACCGGCTAAAACCACCCCGGTGTCTCCTCACACGTGCGCGTGGGGCCGCGGGAATCCAAATTCTTCCGCAGCCCCACACTAGTGCTGGCCCGGTCCGTCCAGGCCTCGTCTCCTGCACGGGGTAGTAAGGTGTTAAACTACCCCGTGTATCGCCTCAGGGGCGCGCACCGACACCCGCGCGCGCCTCCGCCTCGGGTCCATCGAGTAGGGGTGGCGGGGGCTTCCCCAAGTCCCTCGCCCCTGGACCCATTTATGGGGGCCGGAAAAGGGCGTTGTCCGCCCTTCTCCTGCGCCCGGTGCGCCTTCTGCGGCCAGGGAAGGGAGTCGAGATCTCCCTTTCCCGTTCCGCAGTTTCCTTCTGCGACATCACGTCCTCGCAGAAGGACACCACTGCATCTCACGACTCTGCGCTACCGACCATCTTCTGCACTAAGGCCGGCAGCGACAGATCGCCTCCTACTTTATTTGTGAGGACACGGCGCTGCTCCTCCCAAGCTACACACTCGGCGAGCGTGTGTTGCGCCGTGTCCTCCCCGCAATGGACGCAGTGGTGGCACCGAGCGTCCGGCTCCCTGTCTATGCGGCGCAGATACTTGCCGAAGCAGCCATGCCCCGACAGCACCTGCGTCACCCTAAACGACAGGGAGCCGTGCCTTCTCCCGAGCCAGTCGTCGAGTACTGGCCGGATCGCCTCGACGGTAGCGAGGCCGGCGGTAGGGCGCAGAAGCCTTTGCCGCCATTCCGCCACCAAGACCTGACGGAGCTCCTCTCGGCGCAGCGCGATCTGCCGCTGCACCGGCCTCGAGCCCCGTGCCCGCTCTTCCTCGCGCCATCGATATAATGACGCGAGTACTTTCGCCTCTAGGTCCCAGGGCGGGGATCCGGCCAGGACGCAAGCCGCCTCGTAGGAAATCGTGCGATACCCGCGGGCGACTCTGACGGCCATCGCCCTCTGCGGTTTACGCAGAATGGCGAGAGTGCTGGCCGTCATGTCCATCGCCCACACAGGGGCCCCATACAGGGCCATGGACCGCACGATTCCCACGTACAATCGCCTACAGGCGGCACTCGGGCCCCCCAAGTTGGGAAGCAACGTTGATAGCGCGCCCGCTGCACCCATCAGCTTGGGCGCCAGCCGCCGGAAGTGGGGTCCGAATTCCCATCGGCTGTCGAGCACCAATCCCAGATACTTCATGGTGGACTCGACAGCTATCCGGGCCCCGCTGACCACGATGTGTGAACCCGGCGGCGGCGCGCGTCGAGGGCCATGGAACACCATGGCCTCCGACTTATTTAGGGCCACCTCCAGGCCCAGGCGCCGGATGCGGTTCACCACTTGTGACACCGCAGCCGTGGCAACCAACGCTGCTTCCCTGTGTGAACTCCCCCGGGCAGTGACGAGCGTGTCGTCCGCATAACACGTCAAGTCGGCGCCCGACGGGAGTTCACCTCTCAGCACCCAGTCGTAGCCGATGTTCCACAGGAGCGGTCCCAAGACCGATCCCTGCGGAGCACCGCACGACATGACGCGCCGACCAGCGCCGTCACGTCCCCAATAGGTAACGCATCTCTCCTCAAGGTAAGCCCCTATTGTGCGGCGGAGGTAGGGAGGCACGCGGTGGTAATTCAGCGCCTCCCGAATGCAGCTCCAGGGTAGGGTGTTGAAAGCGTTGGAGATGTCTAAGGACACCGCCAGCACCACCCCACCCCGGGATACTGTCTCCTCCGCCAGGGCCCTCACGCGCGTAATAGCGTCTATGGTGGAGCGCCCGCGACGAAAACCAAACTGGTTGTCATCCAGTTCCGGCCCCTCTCTGTACAAGTGGCTGACGAGGCGATCTGCGATGATACGCTCAAAAAGTTTGCCCGCCTCGTCGAGCAGCACTATGGGTCGGTACGCGGACGGTGAGTCCGCGGGGCGCCCCTCCTTCCTGAGCAGGACCAGCTTCCCCTCCTTCCACACACTGGGAAACTGACCCTGCTCGAGACATGCCGTGAAGAGCCCTCTCAGCTGGGGCTCTAGCTCCTTCAGAGCCAGGACGAGAGCTCGACCAGGAACTCCGTCGGGTCTGGGCGCTGTGTTCTTAGCTCGGAGTCGCGACACGGCCACTCTCGTCTCTGCTTGCGTCACCTCGGGGACATCGGTGCTCTCCTCTTCTGGAGAGTCTGTGGCTGAGGGCGAAGCCATCGCCGGGGGAACGTGTCCCACTCGCTCAGGGAAGAGAGTCGATAACACCGACTCTAGCAACTGGGGTTGCATCCTTTGTGTTAGTGGAGGCGTCCAGGGACGCAACTTGCCCCGAATCCAACGGTAGGGGTGCCCCCACGGATCCCGATCTAGGGACCCCAGCAGCTCCTCCCTAGCACGCAACTTTGAGTCGCCGATGGCCAGCCACAGAGTCTCCTTAGACGCGCGGTACACCTCATACAGCGCGTCCTCCTCGGCGGAATCCCGTCGACGCCGCCTCCGGTATCGGGTGTACCGGCGACAGCCGCAACGCACGCTATGCGCAATTGCGCGATCTCGGCGGTCCACCAGTACACCTGGCGCTTTGCAGACCGTTGGCGGACACGGGGCATTGACGCGTCGCAGATCTGCGTCATCGCCCCGCGAAACCATAGCGCCACCGCTTCGACGTCGATGGGGCCGTCAGTCGTCGACTCCCAGATCCAGGACTGAACTAGGGCTGAACAGGACTGAACTAGCTTCCTCAAGTAGTTCCCTGTCGATGCGCTTAAGCGCCCAACGCGGGCCGTCGTTAATCGGGGTTGTTGGATGGCGGCCGCTCGCAGTCTGGGCAGAGACGTCGAACCGGATATATCGATGGTCCGACAGCGTCTCCACCTCTGCGGCGACACGCCAGTCGCGGACTCGGCTGGCGACAGAGGGGCTAGCAAACGAGACGTCCACTATCGACCCACCCCGCTGCCGCACGCACGTGTATTCCGAACCCCGATTCAGGACGACCAGACCAGTCGTCATCGTCCACTCTTCTAGCACCTCGCCCCGAGGGTCAGTGACCGGAGATCCCCACGCCGATGACTTGGCGTTGAGATCCCCGAGCACCAGAACGGGACGAGGGTGATAACGGCCTACGACGGCGCCCAACTCGACAAGGAAACCCTCAAAGTCGGCGAGACTCTTGTTGGGGGAGAAATACGCCCCTACAATAACGATGCCGCCCGAGACCGCAGCAACCCAGCCGCGGCCCCGAGACGGGTCGATCAGAGTCTCGCCAATAATGGTCACCAAACCGTCAGCGCATCCCAACCAGTTGTCACGGGCGGGAATGAAGTACGGTTCGGCGACCACAGCCACGTGAATCGACCACTCTGTCATGCTCTGGAGTAGGAGATCCTGAGCTCTGGCACAGTGGTTGATGTTGCCCTGGAGAAAATGGAGAGAATGGAATTGTGCCATTATTGACATTCCATCCCCTCGGCAACGGTCCTGGGCCGGGAGTCGGCCGCGGAGCTGCTAGCCTGCGGGGGCAGCGAGGTTAACCCGGCAGGCTTAGTGCTCCTCTTCTTTTCCTTTTTCTTTTTGGCCTTGCTGGCAGGCGCCCCACAGGCCCCTCCGCCTACTCTGTGCTCTGCAGGCCTTCCCGCAGCAGAACAAAGGCTGCAGTTGAACGCCGCGGTGCACTGGGCAGCCTTGTGGCCAGGCTGGCCGCAGCGAAAACAGAGGTCACTACGGTCAACCTCGGCGGTGCACTTCGCCCGGACGTGCCCTTTTTCCAGGCACCGAAAGCACTGCAAAGTCCGGGGCTGTAAGAGCTTGGTCCTTGCCGCCACCCAGCCTACCAGCAATCTGCCGCTATCGGCGATCTTCTTTGCCGACGCTACAGGGCACCGAACCCAGACCGCGCCGAGTCCGGCGGCGTCGGTGCGTATATCGCCAGCCCGCACCTTGTCCGGCGGACACTCTCCGCTTCTGGCAACGGCCGCCACCACCTCCTCTGAGGTCACGGAGTCGTCCAGGCCAGCAATCCGCACCTCTGCGGTTTTCATTGGCCTGGAGACCCGGACGTCCTCTGGGTTGAGGACCTCCCTCATCTTGGCGGCCAGTGCGTCCGCCTTTTCGGCACTGCCGCTCACAGTGCCAGCCACCTCGAATAATCGTGCACCCGTGGCAGCCTGCCTGAGGGTGACGGACTGAAGGCCAAGATCAGATAATTTGATCTTGGCCTTGGCCTCGGCGATGACCGACTGGTACGTCACGCCACGCTCCACAGCTCCAGGCTGCAACGTTATTGTCACAGCGTTGGACCGCGGAACATGTACAGCCGGTCTCTTGCGACCGCCTTTGGCAGTCCACTGTGCAGGTTTAGGAGCCGTCTTTGCGGTTCCACCTGGGGCACATGCGGCTGCTGCGGCCTTCTTGGCGGCTTTGCGGGCCTTCTTGCGGCCCACGACTTTCGCCCAGGTCTCACCCATAGACCCGGCAGTCGTGGGCTGGTTGCTCGGAGGAGCTCCCTCCGCGGGCTTTTTGTTACCCTCCGCGGGCTTCCCCTTTTGATGCGCAAGTGTCGGCGGCTCCTCAGTCCTCCGCGTGTCAGCCGCTAAAGGCGGACGAAGGATTTCAACCGGGAGACGCCGAGAAATTGCCTCCAGCCGAGCGTTAACCATGCTCCCGCACTGGAGCATGCAGAGCCGGACAATGCGCTCGACCTCTTCGTCGGTACGAGGGCTTGCCGATCGCGGTGCGGGAGTCGGGTCCACTACAGGTGCGGCATCGCTGGACGTGCGTTGCTGCTGCTGCTCGCTTAGCGCAGCAACTTGCCGCCGGAGGTCCTCCAAGTCATTTCAGAGGCGGCTGTTTTCCTCCTGTAACTTTGCGACCTCGTCAGAGGCCGTCCTGTTGAGTAGGATGCCAACCGCCTCCCTGATATCCGCGGCAGCCTCCTTTAAGCCACGGGTGAACGTGCCCTTCAGGCTGCCGGACTTGGTGGCAACCTTCAGGACTAAGTCCACCCCATCCAGAGCCAGCTGGCTTAAGGCCACCGCAGATGGCTCTCCCCCTTCCGCCGCAAGAGCAGCTCGTCGCTCGCGAGCACGTCGGGCCATTTCCGACACTTCGTCGGCCGCGACGGCTTTGCGCTGCTCCCTCTTGGCGGCATTGAGCTCCGCCTTTGAGCTCCCCAGCGAGGCACAGCTTTCACCGCCATCGCCAGGGTCCTCCGTAGTGAACCCCATGTCACTATCTGCTTCGCTAGCCGCCGAGGTATTGGAGCACACGAACCGTCCGTGCTTATCCCTCCGCGGCTGCGAAGTACTCGCCCCTCTCGATGCCTGCCGACCCCTCCCCGAAGTCGGCAACTTGGGGGCCGGCAGGCTTTCCTCCTCTGCTTCTGCGTTTCGTCTGGTGAGTGCAGGTGGCCGGAGGCCCAATTCCCCCCCCCCCCATCAAAATGGTAGCGGAATTAGACAATAGACTACCCCAGGAGGGTACCAGTACGCCTGGAGAATCCCTCGCTGAGCATCCACGACCATGTTATTCCAATCCTGAGCGTGGGTGCTCAGGCTGCCCCGCGTATTCTGGGGGGGGGGCAAAATTCCGCTCAAAAACAAAACTGCTCGGGGCAAGCTGAGCAACAATACCAAGGCGACCCCTGCCACGCTATCCGTGAATTTCTGCAACATCAGGGGACTTCACTGTAACCTAAACGCCGTCCACTACCATCTCGAGACGGCGAAGCCGGCCTTGCTCTTTTTGACCGAGACGCAGGTTTCCTCTCCGACTGATATTTCGTATCTCTCCTACCCGGGGTACAAATTGGAGCACTCCTTTGTGCCTCGGGCTGGAGTTTGCGTGTATGTTAGAGAGGACATCTGTTCTCGACGCCTCGGCAGTCTTGAAGGTTCGGACCTGTCCATCCTTTGGCTACGCGTAGACAGCGACGACCATCCGCGCGTCTACGGGTGCCTCTATAGGTCCCATAGCGGTAATGCCGAAACAGACCGACTCATCGACCACGTCCAAATGGCTACAGATTCCTTGCTACAACAGGTCCCATCCGCAGAGATCGTGATCCTTGGCGATTTTAACGCCCACCATGCCGAATGGCTTGGTTCACGTCTAACCGATCATGCGGGGAGATCTGTTTATGACTTTGCCTTGGCATATGGTCTGACACAACTGGTTACTTCGCCTACGCGGATTCCAGATGTGGAGGATCATACACCTTCCCTGTTGGACCTTCTGCTGACCTCTCATCCGGACGGATATCAGGTTTCCGTCGATGCCCCTCTCGGCTCTTCGGACCATTGTCTGATCCGGAGTATGGTGCCACTCACGCTCCCTTCGCGGTTGCGTTCTGCAGGTTGCCGCCGTGTTTGGCATTACAGGTCGGCGGATTGGGACGGAATGCGGTCTTTCTTTGCATCCTACCCATGGGGGCGGGTTTGCTTCTCGCCGGATGATCCCAGTGCTGTTGCTGACTCTGTCACTGATGTGGTGCTACAGGGAATGGAACTATTTATTCCATCATCTGTGGTACCCATCGGAGGCAGATCTCAGCCTTGGTTTGGTCGCTCCTGTAAGACTGCATTGCGCAGTAAGCAGGAGTGTTATCAAGCCTGGGCTGCAGCTTCGGTGACTCGGGATGTAAACACCAGCACACTTAAAAAGAAGTATAACTTCGCCTCCAGGTCCTTCAAAAATGTTATTGCTAAGGCAAAGTCAGAGCACATAGGCAGAATTGGCGAGAAACTAGTTCGCCTTCCTTCGGGAACCCGTGCATTCTGGTCTCTCGCCAAGGCTGTCCAAGGGAATTTCTGTAAGCCATCACTACCATCTCTGCACAGGGAGGACGACTCGCTGGCCCAAGACGCAAAAGACAAAGCCGACCTTTTAGGCTCCCTTTTTGCGTCCAACTCGACTCTTGATGACGGGGGGAAAATACCGCCGACCATCCCGCGGTGTGAGTGCTCCATGCCGGATGTGCTATTCTCACAGCGCTCAGTTCGCAAAGCACTTCTCTCCCTGGACATCCAGAAGTCGAGTGGGCCTGACGGAATCCCCCCAATTGTGCTGAGGACGTGTGCTCCGGAGTTGGCACCGGTCCTAACGCGTCTTTTCCGGTACTCCTACTCCCAAGGCGTAGTCCCGAATTCATGGAAGACAGCTTTTGTCCACCCGATCCCTAAAAAAGGCGACCGCTCAGACCCGTCCAACTATAGGCCTATCGCGATCACCTCCTTGTTCTCCAAAATAATGGAATCCATTATTAACTGCCAGCTCATCCGGTACCTTGAGGATCACCAGCTGATTAGTGACCGCCAATACGGTTTTCGTCGGTGTCGATCAGCTGGTGATCTTCTGGTCTACCTGACCCATAGATGGGCGGAGGCAGTAGAGTCCAAGGGGGAGGCGTTGGCCGTTAGTCTGGACATTGCGAAGGCCTTTGATCGGGTTTGGCACAAAGCGCTTCTTTCAAAGCTGCCTTCCTATGGGCTTCCCGAGAAATTGTGCAATTGGATCACCAGCTTTCTTGCAGATCGGAGCATCAAGGTCGTTGTAGACGGTGCATGTTCTGACTACAAGCCTATTAACGCTGGTGTTCCACAAGGCTGTGTGCTATCACCAACGCTGTTTCTTCTGCATATCAATGATATGTTGCTAACTGGTAACATTCATTGCTATGCGGATGACAGCACTGGTGATGCTCTATACACCGGCCGGGCCAATATTTCTCGGGAAAACGTCGCCGAGTACCGGAACAAACTTGTGTCTGAAGTCGAGTCTTTGCTGGACAAAGTCTCGGATTGGGGGCGACTAAATCTAGTCCAGTTTAATCCTCAGAAGACACAAGTTTGCGCGTTTACCGCTAAAAAGAACCCCTTTGTCGTATCTCCTCAGTTTCAAGGCACTCCCCTTCTTGCCTCAGCCAGTATCGGTATCCTCGGAGTCGACATATCGAGTGACGTGCAGTTTCGTGGTCACTTGGAAGAGAAGGCCAAATTGGCCTCTAAAAAGCTTGGCGTGCTCAGCACAGCGGGACAGTATTTCATGCCGGCACACCGCCTGCAACTTTACAAGGCGCAGGTTCGGCCTCACATGGAATAATGTTCCCATCTCTGGGCAGGGGCTCCCCAGTGCCAGCTCCTTCCACTTGACCGCATCCAGCGCAGAGCGGCTCGAATCGTCGACGACCGAGCCCTTTCCGATCGGCTCGATTCATTGGCACTGCGAAGAGATGTTGCATCTCTTTGCATTTTCTTTCGCATCTACCATGGGGAGTGCTCTGAGGAATTGTTAAGATTAATCCCAGCCGCCAAATTTCACGAACGCACATCGCGGCAGAACTCCCGATACCATCCACACCATCTGGATGATTGGCGGTCCACCACTGTGCGATTTAGAAGATGTTTTCTTCCTCGCACAACTTCCTTGTGGAATAGTTTACCACCAGGGATTTTTCCGGACCGATACGACTTAGGGACCTTCAAGAAAAGAGCCTACTCCTTTTTAAAAGGCCGGCAACGCATCTGCAATTCCCCTGGTGTTGCGGTTGTTCATGGGCGGCGGTAGTCACTTACCATCAGGTGAGCCGCATGCTCGTTTGCCCCCTCTCCTATAAAAAAAAAAAAAAAAAAAAAAAAAACGATCGGCACACTGGACGTTTCCTAGCGGAAGACGTCCCACGCGATCGATTTCCGCCGCTACCAGTATCTGATCCTGCCTTTTCTACCTCTACTGTTTTTTTTAAATATTTTTCCTTGTCCATTTTTTATCCCACGAGTGTGGAGGAAATAACAGTCCATCCGAGCAGATAAGCCTATGCGTAACCCGTCAAGGGTGTCGGCCGGTACCCCGACGGGGGCAACGCTAACGACTGAACATTTACCCATCAGCCATGCAGCTCCTCACGGCGTGCCACGCTTGAGCTTCGGGTGATTTTCTAAAGAGGTTATCATCCTCGCGACTCCAGGCGGTTAAGCCAAGAGCCCTCGGCCCCTTAGGCGCCGCGAGACGTGATCCACGACACGCCATAGGGATTCCGAGGTTCGAATGGTGGCAGAGTCGATACGGGTTCTTCCCATGCCTGCCCAGAGACCGGGTTAGGGAACACTGAGCCCATTCAGTTTCCTTTTTTACAGGGTGTGGTCCCTGAAAACCCCGCGATTACGGGTTGCCCGGCGTCGGCAAAAGCCGAGTGCACCTGGCACCTCACCGCGCATGTCACATTCTCTGTTCCTCTCAAGGTAGAGGATACAGGAAGCAACTAATAGGCCCTCCGCTATGCAAAAAAGCCCTCACCCAGCCAGTTTTGGTCCGCGACGGTTTCCCGCTACCACCCATATCTGAGTGGCGTTCCCCTATCCGCCACCTGGGGACGCGCCCGATGGGAGCTCTGGCAACTCCACACGGGGCGCAACATGACCTAGTTCAAGCATTTTATAACGGTTAGAGCTTAAGCGTCGTTCGCGCGCCTAGCCAAGTATTGAATTATTTTAATTTTACATTATCTCTTAAACTATGCGTCCAAATAACATGGTATAAGGAACAAAGTTTATCTTCATAAAATTATCTTAATAATAAAGTAACTTTTGTTCGTGAGGATAAATAGACCATGCCTAATAATAACGCTCATAAATCACTTTTAAATTTTCAATATTTTTTGTCACAAAATACAAAATTATGGCTTATGTAAAAAAAATAGACATATGGTATCGCGGACTTCTTTTAGACGGAGTAAAGGTCTATATTTTTCTAGAGCATTGTATTTAAGTATCCCTAACGATAACACTAGCGTACGCGGATAAATCATTTCGGTAGTGCTTTTTCTTCTGACTTGCTTAACAAATATCCATATTTAAGGCTAGCTGAGTAATATAGCTTAATGTTAGATAGCTTATACTATTCCACATTAATCTGGCTATAATATACAAAAAGAATTTTTCAAAACGGACTGGTAGTTCCAGAGATTAGCGCGTTTAAACAAACAAAAAAACAAAAACACTTCCGCTTTATTATATTAATAACTATAGATAATCACATTATGTGTATATTAATCACCAGCGTTTCGCAAGTCTATCACTGACCGCAGGACTAATGAAGGCTACAAATTAATTTCGTATATAGGATAACTTTTACATGAGAAAAATTTCAACACCCGTAAGGCTATGTGGAATGAACTTTAGGTTTTAATCGATTCGCGTTCCCAAGATTTCTATAGCAGAGGCATCAATAAACCCCAACTGAAATGGCAAGAGTACATCTAATTAAGGTCAATAAATAGGACTGGGATTTCCCTTAATTTAATATAATTTTATAAATTTTGAATTACATAAATGAAATGTTTTATATCATAACAGAATTAACTAAGCCATCACAGATGTTAAATAAGATCAAACAGAACTTTTAATAGATATTCATGTACTAAATTAGGCCTTCAAAGTTAAAACATCAGGTCTAATTAAAGGAAAAGAAGACGTCTCCATACATTCTTGGGCACAAGTGTTAACAAAATGAAAGTAGGACCATTTGAAAGCGTATATATAAACAATTCATAGCTGAAAATCTGGCAAGATTTGTCAATCTAGAAGCTGAGCAATTGTAGAATAATTAAAAGTGAGATTATCTATTACCAACACTGTAACAGGCTATTTTTCGCTATAATTACTTAAAGATATAAAAGCAGGATCAGTATAAAATCACAAAAAAAGCTGAGGTTAATAATGAAACGAAATGGTGAAACGATTAACGAAAGTTAAAACAACAACAACTAGTGAAGTGAATATTAGGGATATCGATCTGAGATCGATTACTTGAATTGTTGTTGTAACTATTACTTGTTGGAAGTTTGATATTTTGTATTTTTTATTATTATTTTGTAGATATGTACGCAATTTTTTTTATCTCCCTAGTAAACAAAGAAAAATAATCGAAATTGGATATTATAATGCTCAATTTAATCGATAATCGATTATATTGCGCTCTTTCAAATCGAATCGAAAATCTGTCTTTCTTTTTAAGTAAATAATTTTAAGTTTGAACTGTCAAGTGAAGTTTCAAAATGAGAAGTCCTCTGTTGGAAGATAACTTTCATAAAAGAGAATTTCACTTGTGTATTCTTTATGGTAATCGATTTATTGCCGTAAATAATATACTACAATCGATTTTATAACTTATTTCTTATTTTATTGTTTTTCGAAATCTAGATTGTAAAAAGAACTACTTTTTAGTATTTTACTTAAGAAAAATATGGACAAATTTTTAAAGTATAAACCAATTAGTTAACTTCAGGCCCAAAAATCCCATTCTCCTTTAGTCAATGATCGTTTTCAGCAATGGCATAGTGAGATTTCCATAGCAGGAGTTCCATTCTTTCTCCAAAATTTATTGTTTCGCAATCAGCGTAAATTTGAGCTTAGTAATTGACTTAAATCTTTTTAATGAACATTGCCAAGACTAATTGACCTAAACCTTAAATTTAACTTTTTTGAACTTTTTTAATTTCTGAATTTAGTCCATAACTGGAAAGTTATGATTTAAATTCAAAAATAAAGTACCTTAAAACCTTTCCAATCTTCTAAATCAACAATTGGTTAGGAAATATGTTTTATATACTAATAGAACCCGTGTGGAGGATGCGTCAGTCGTTGAACATTATAAAACTAATATAAAATTTAACATTAACTTGAATTTGAAGCTCTCAAAACTTTATCGGTGTCTATCCGAAAGAGTTTCATTTCGATTAAAGTTTTTCAAGCAGTATCTGTCCATTTCCGACCGATAGCTATTTGAAAAGTTTTTCTAAGCCTTGTACAATTTTTGTTCGCTTTTTTTACAAATGTAATATTGTGACAAAATTTCCATACTCGTATATATTTTCTATATGCCTTTTCTATATATATTTATATTATATTTTTATGTACTTAAGTATGTTTTAAATGTGTATATTATTTACTGTTTAATTATAATTCATATTTATTTCTTTGCATAAAATATAGGTAGATATTACAAAAGTATTATTAAAACATAAAAATACGATATATTATGCCTTATCATGGCGTGCAAATTTTGACAAAATATTTATATAACATATTTTTTACAATTATTGATGAATCGAAATCCATTTTTCGTTTGCAGAACTTAATTTTAATATTTTTTTCGGTAACTCATGATACGCCACCGAATTAGTGTTTCGAAGGGATAATGTTTAGGCCTAATCTTAAACATTTGAAACTTGCATTCAAGATGCGCACTCGGCGCGTTCATTCGATGGTACCAATCACTGCCTTGCACCCTTCCCCGCGCGCGTCTCTCCGCTGACGCCTCGTCGCCCGACGTCTGGAAGTTACTATTAGATTCAATTGTTTTTGCGACCGCTGTGTCGGTTAGACGGTCTAAAATTTACGCTCGGAACAGCCTCTGATAGCGTTGTCTAATCTCGTGCGTTTTACGTGACAACGAGGCTCGTCCTATTATAATTCTTGTTGTAATAGTTTTGAGTAATTAACTTAATTTCGATTACTATTAATTTGCATCGACGAGTTGCTTTTGTGGCATTTTAATATCGTACGAAGGAATTTTTGCTTTGTTGGGTGGAACGCTAAAACTTTGTGACTCGAGAGGAGATTGCGTTTGTGCTCGATGATAATTTGGTGATAAGTGAACATGGGACATTGAACTTTGACCGGCCGTTCTTAAGTTGTCCAGCGCGTCACTTGTTTTAATTTCGATTAACGTTGATTTAGTTAAATTTGAAGTTAATTAAATGTACAATAAAGTTGATAAACTATTATAGTGAAATAAAAGCAATTGGTGAACGCCCACTGGAGAGATCGCACATTTTGGAGAAAAGCAGCGCCTGTGGATCTGCTGTCCGATTACGTCGGTGACATCAGGTTACATTTATACACACTTTCGCACACTACTTACATACACCTTGCTTACCACCTGACTGATACCCTGTGGTCAACCTTACCTCCGGAACTCGGTAAGTTTGTGTTGCTTATCAGCCATTAGTTAATATCAACCCATAGGCCATTTGGGCCCGAACCCTCTGTTTCTCGTCGAGTGTGCTACTATGGGCCCTAGCCCAGTCGACCTATGTTGGGGCAACGGAGGGCCGTAACAGATAATATAATTAGATTACTATCATGCGTGCGTACTATTTAACAGGTATAGTGTAAACGAGGTTATTTCTAGTAATATATGCTTATCAATGTATTTATATGTTTTTATTTGTGTATTTTTATATTTCACCATCATTATCATCACAGCCATTGACAGACCCGTCATTGTTTGTTATAAGTCTTCCAGCATAGTTTTCTGACTGTTACCTCTACCACTACTACTCTTAGGTAGGTATCACCATCATACCTATTTCTGCCACCAAATAGCAGTGTTTATATTGCTGTGAAAAGTATAGAACGCCAGTATAATTACAGACGAGAGTCTGTAATAATATCTCAATTATTCAAAATTTCTTGAAAGCGATATAAAATATAAATATTACAGGTCTTATTTCTTACGCGCTACTTTCTTAGATGATTGTGCTTAATATTACGTGGATATTACAATAGTAGTAATATTACTACTTAAGCAAAAATACATAAATTGCAGTAATACTAATGTAATTATTATGCAAACGCAAACCAAAAACTTTAATTTTGATTGGGATTGATTGAAATGAAATAGATTAAAAATAATTGTTTTTCTCGTAACATAATACTGGATGGTATACAGTTTCAGTGGACAGTCCATGTCTAAATCCAAACTGTTCCTCATGTACATGCATATGTTTACTTAGTTCATGATCAAGTAAAGCATATAATACTTTCGCTATCACAGTCACTAACGAGATCGGTCTATAATTGGTCTTATCGGCAGAATCCCCGGTCTTATTCTTGTACAACTATGGTCTTTATAATTTCCTAATATATATTATAGTATTCATGCCCTATACACATATTAAAGATCATAGTCAATAACCTGGAAATGTGCACTCCCGCATATTGCAGGTTCTCAATACTGAGGTCATCATATTCAGGTGACTTACTACGTGTCATATTCTATATGACATTTCCGACTTCTTTCGCAGTAAATCTGGCAAGTTCACTGCATGATTTCTCCCCAATTACGAGCATCCCCTGCACAGGTCCCAACGGAGATTCCACTTTGAAGTGTTCCCTAAAACGTTCTGCGAATTGATAAGTCTGTGAGCCTTACCATCCACACAACAGGTAAGCATATGCAGTTTCCGGTTTCTTAGTATGTGTCCATAAACCTCTAAAAATCTTTCTCTTTGTGCTGAGTAGTCAAGATATCTATTTTATTTGGTTCGTATTGTTTTGGCACCACTTAAGCTTTGACTCGAAACGCTTCCTAGCTTCTCGAATTCTGTCATACACATATCCTGCACTTGGATTAACATACAACAACCACATATGGAAACTGCATCGTGCCTCCTGATGAACCTCCCTTACGTGTGCCTATTCCACCAAACAACTAGTATGTGTTTTGCTACACTTTCTTATGTAATAGCTAGTTTCTGCCACTTTTCTTAAGATATAAACCATACAACCTATCAGTTACAACCTATGATAGCCTATAACATACAACCTATCAGTTACTATTTTATGATCTACATTTTTACATACTTTATCAGCGCAACACCTAAATTCTACTGAAAAGTCAATATTCCTCGAATTTCTACGACATATTTTACAATATATATACTAATCTGATCGCCGCCCCTTTCACCTAGCTCCTACTTGTTACAACATTTTTCTTTATATTGCGTTTTAAATGGCATCTATCTTAAAATCTACTTACAGTGGTAAATGATCTTACCAATACCCATCGTAGCACACCTTATAATTCACAATACCTAAAAATTCGAAACCCTATAATACACATTGTCAAGCTGCTTCTGTCACTGTCAGTGATCATTGTCTAAATCAAGCCATCTTCTGCAGTCCTTTTTAATGTTAATGTATGTGTCAGAAGTCATTTTAAAATGAACCACGCTACACAGAGACAGCTCCGCTCGTCACAGAAATTGGATGATTCATTAAAAAATAATTCTCCTGGATGCACATTAAAATCACCAAGAATAATTGCAGATTTAATTTCGCAACTTCTAATTACAGCATTTATTTCAATTAAAACCTCTGTAAACTCAATTAAATTATCCTGAGGTGTATATCTGTAGACATATACACCGAAAAAAAGTAATAAAAACCGGTCATTCATACAAACTTTAATAGCTGTCAGCCTAACACTGTTACACGGAACGAATTTATATCTTCGGCTACACCACCACTTACCAGCAAGTGGAATATTAGCCAGGCACTGGTTAGGAATGGTTACAAAGTCTAATTAATATTAAGAAACCATTGAGATCTTCATACAAAATACAAACGTCATATTTTAATAAATAGTCTGGAGTAAAACGTACGTGATTACTCTTTGGTCTGGAGTACAACATAAGTAGGAACATATAAATATATTTCCCGAAGTGCCAAACTCACCTACATGTAATGCTTCGTGCTGATACTCTAGACATAGACTGATGATGGAAATCGATTCAAAAATAACAAACTTAAATCTCACAAACTGGAAATAGGAAGCAACGCTACTAGTACGAAGGTAATGCCTCTGCACTCCAAACCACCTACAAGCCTGGTGAGTATGGTCCAATTTTTAAGTAGTGCATACTAGTTTTAGCGAATTAACGGAAAATTTAATGTTTTCAAGGCAAGAGTGAATAGGCTTTTGTTAAGCTAATTCAATGCTGTTTTCATCTTCAGCGACATCACCACTTATCATCGGGTGAAATAGTAGTCAAGGATTAGTTTAAAATATTGAAAAAGAAGCTTTTTTGCGTAGATCGATCCTCTTGGATACGAAACAGGCGACGATGGTCTCCTACAACGTAAAAGACGTTACGGGTAGGAGAGTCACGGTAATGTTACGACTTTTCAAGATCAAGGTGAAACTTTGTCCTTCGCAACAGTAATGTTACGACTTTTCAAGATGAAACTTCGTCCATCGCGAAGCCACTTTTTGCCCTGTTTATGGTAGAAGATCATAAGAATATAAAGTGCGTAACAAGGCACGCCAGCACCTCGTTTCCGATCGTCTATCAAGTCGTGGATTTCAGACGGAAGTCGATGTTAATTAAAACATAATCCATTTGATAGATCTATTAAAAATCGTTACCAGTCCAAAGAGTCTCTGCCATTATACCAATATATCATATCAATGATAATTTAAAATAAGTGTAACTCGGAATCAAATAAGTAATTAATTAAGGCGTCAGTCTTACAGTCCAAGAAATTCCGCATAATTTATCTATTTTCTTCCGCTTCAGTAAACCTTGAGTGCAGATTATATTATCCGAAATCAAAGGGACCTTAATTAATTAAAGCTACTTAAGCTTGGATCATCCAATTTTTAATGGTCTCTAAAGAATAATAAAGTTTTTAGAATTTCTTTCTTCAAAAATTTTTTCAGCCTGTAGACTCATTAGGGCAAATTTAAAAAAAAATCGTGATTTTGTTTTTTACTTAGCATTTTGCCTGGCTAGATACTACCGTCCGTAATATAAGCCTGGTAAAAGTACATATGTGCCGTGTAGGGACGGTATAAGTATATCCACTACCCCATATCATCTAGCGTGTGTGTTTTTTATAAGATAAGGGTAACAAACGAGCACACTGTCCACGCGGTGGTAAGTAGTTGATGAGGCCCTTAGACATCTACATCTATCATCAACTACCAATCTAAATGCAGATGCGTTGTCACCCGTGAGCACTGAGATGGATTGTCTTATTTCCAGCAAAAGGGGTGTCCGGTTCTCTACACCCACCATACGAAGCACAGCAGCGTTAAGCTGCTATTTTGCGCTGGTATTCTGTGAGAACGTGGTCCTTCCCCGGTCGAGCCGACCCATTCGTACCACAACTATACTACTAATATAGCTGTGGCATAGCTTTAATACTACTAACGTGTAAGAGGCGACGAAGGCAAACAAATTAGGAGATGGGCAGCAGCGTTTTCCTAATAACGGGTAATAAATAAAGACTGCAGTTGCCGACCCACTAACCAAGCGTGGATACTATGGCAAATATTCCCCTAATGAGGCAATCTATAGGATAAGTCTATGTTCAACAGTGGAGTTCAGTAAGCTGTAAAGGTAACGGAAAGGTTTTTAGCAGAAGGTTATATACTATACACACGAAGTAAGTTGTTTACCACCATCTATTGGAAGATAGATGAATTTCCTATTAACGTTTTCTATAGTTATCTTTTACGACAACTAAATGTCGAAATGTATTGTATGTATTTCTTTTATAGCTCTGTTAAATAAAGGCACTCTAGTATGACAAAAACAGATGAAATCCAAAGCCGATATCAGTCAACAAACGATGTTGTTTCAAGATAGTTAATGCCATTCCATAAAACTAATCTAGTCTTTATCGGGTCTTAAGTTTTCCACTTGGTGGTGCTAATAGGCACAATATGAAGATAAGCTTTCACTCCGTATGAATCGTCCACCAAGTTATCTTTGTTAAAGTATATTTTTCTTTATATGAGAGATTGAAGAAGTAAGTTAAGGTTTATTTAACAATTTTAAGCATATATTTCTATAAAAAAAAACGGTTACTTTAGTAATTTTACATACCCTGCCGGACTTAGAGAAATGAACAATAGATCTTGTAGCTTTGTAGATGATAAGTGTGACGAACGAGTACACAATCCAAATGATGGCATATGAAAAAGATACAATTCCTATAAATTACTTGCATTATTAGCTGATGCTTTGTACACTTTAAATACAAATATTAGTTTTTATCGTAAGTATTTAGTCCTTAAGTGTTTTATTTTAGGTTATAAATCTCATATGGGCATTTATGTTACATCTCAATTTATGTTCATACGCTTTCAATACTTTCACAGGTAATAACACACTTAGTGAAATAGATAATATATCTGTATCTGAATCAATGTCTTGTAAAGTTGAGGATTGTAAGAGTTTATTATATCAGCCTTCACACTATATGACTGTACTTACTCAAAATATCCGTAGTATTTCAAGGAATTATGATAGTTTATTGGTAACTCTAAAAAGACCTGATTTTTCTTGTGACATTATTATACTCACAGAATGTTGGTTATCCTGTAATCCGGTAATACCATACTTGGACTGTTATAACCATTTTGTGAGAAAAAACTATACAAACAAAATGATGGAATAGTAATTTATAGTAAATATAATCACCAAATCACTATTGAAGAACCACAATGTCAAGATTGCAACTGTCTTATTATAAAGTTAGGAAAAGATTTTGCATTTCTAGCCATTTGCTTCATCTGTCAGAAACATTGAGGTTTTCCTCCATTCATTTGATAGGATCCTTGAAAATTTATTTACTTTTAAAACCGTCTCTATAATCGGTGACTTAAATATTAATATCTCTCCTGAAACTATTGACTCCAAATCTTTAGAATATTTAAATTTATGCTCCTATTATGGCTTATTACTTGCACATAATATCCCAAATAGACAGAATAGCTGCTTAGATCACGTTAATTTGAATACAAAATTACAATCCCTAACTTTAGTTTTACAGTCTTCAGTTACGGATTACCAGGCCGTACTATTATGCCTAAAAGTGAAACAACAAAATCATTCGGTCCTTGTGACTTTAAAAAAAATAAATAGTGAGACTCTGGAATCTGAATTAAAGCAGATTCATTGGAATACCGTATACGCTTCATGTGATCCAAATAAGTCCATGGAAGTTTTTATAACATCAATTCAAAGGGCTATAGAGTCAAATACTTTAACAACTAAATGTTCAAAACGAAACAGAATCATTAAATCCTGGATAACTCCAGGACTTATTCGTTGTATGAGACATAGAGATAGTTTGCATAAAAAATCAAGACAGTCACCAAACAATAAAATAATTAAGCTAAGCTACACGAGATATAGAAATTACTGCAATAATTTATAAAAAAAGTAAAGAGGGCTTACGAAAAAAATGTATTAATAAATGCTAAAAAAAAACAACAAAGAGCTATGGGATGCAATAAAAACAATAACATGTACATTAAAACCTAAAAATAAAGCAACTGAATTGATAGATCCTACATACGAGCAAAGATCCGTCGATAATATTAACGAGTTTTTTGTAACAATCGGGAAAGCTTTAGCAGAGAAAACACTTAAGTATAAAAACCTCTCACACAGTGAGTATAACAAAAGATATTAAATTAAAGATACTACAAATTCCATAAAATCCTTAGTATTGTTAAGTACTAATGCAGTTGAGGTAGAGTAACTCATTATAGCGTTAAAAGATCTTAGTTCTGTGGGCTGGGACTGTGTACCGAATAAGGTCCTTAAAGACTTCAAACACATCCTCGTCCCTCCTATGACACATTTATTTAATAACTGTTTATCCAAAGTATACTTCCTGCATTTCTAAAAAAAATCTATGGTATATCCAATTTACAAAGCAGGTAAACGAGAATGTGTTAAAAACTACAGGCCCATATCGATACTTCCATCGATCTCTAAGCTTTTGGAACGCATAATCAATAAAAGACTAGTGAAATACATAGAAGGAAATAACTTTATTTCTAAAAGTCACTTCGGTTTTAGACCAGACAAATCAAATAGTGATGCAGTCTATGAGGTTACTGACTATATTGTAAGTAATCTGGACAAAGACAAGAAAACTATAGGTATATTTTTTGGATCTTGCAAAGGCTTTTGACACTGTGTCCATTCCTTTATTATTACATAAACTTGAATCTTTTGGAATACGTGGTGTTCAATTAAATTTATTCGAAGAATATCTTTCTAATAGATATCAATGTGTTAAAATTAACGATCATGTTAGTGGAGATCTACCCATTACACATGGTGTGCATCAAGGCAGTATATTAGGCCCAAGCCTGTTTATTATCTATATAAATGACCTCTGTCAGCTTAACATCCCAAATTGTAAAATAATTTGCTATGCAGATGACACTATCTTACTATTCTCTGACATATACTTATACATATACTTATGGTTTGTGCAAAACTAAGAACACTTAGCTTTGTTTTCAAAAATCTTAGACATGTGGCGGACCCCAAATTGCTGAAACAAGTATACTTAGCTCTTGCTCAATCAATTCTGAATTATTGTATTACTGTATGGGGAGGTACATCCAAATCGATTTTAAAGCCCCTTAAAATAGCACAAAGAGCAATTCTTAAAGTATGCACATTTAAACCTTTACTTTCACCTACATTTTAGTTATATCAATCTTTTGGTGTACTCACTGTTCGTCAGCTATTTATTCTGAATACAGTATTGAAACAATATTCGTGGTTATCTTATGATAAAGACTTCTTGTTATCTAAACGAAGAAAAGATAAAGTTTGCAAAAATAGAACTATTTCAAGTCATTCTTTTGTTAATAAATATTTTTATCACCTTGGACCATTTCTTTATAACAAAATCAATAAAAAATACTGAATTATACTATTTAAATAAAAATAAATGCAAAATTAAATTATTTGAATTTCTTCATCAGTTAAACTATGAAGAAACTGAAGCATTACTTACTACAAGTTAATATTACTTACACACCCTCTTACACACACACTTAAATTCAACATATTATGCACAAAGAGATACATTTTAATACACACTTTAACATTTTTCTTTTTATTAAAAATACATTTTGTTAAGAATAATTTTCACATTTAATTTTTTGTATACCATCTATTTAAATTATACTAATGACAGTTTGTTAATATGTAATAAGGAAGAGTACTGTGATCTGTAATACAGATATATATTTATCTAGTTCAGACACAGATGTTCCATCATTCTTTGTAAACTAAGTATAGACCATAGAATAGTTATTTATAAATGTGATAGTTATCTAAGAGGTGAAAATAAACTATTATTATTATTATCTATAAACCAAGTAAAGTGATTCACCTAATGTGGGTAAGAGTTTCCCATTTTGCGGTAAATCTACACTGTAGCAACCAGTATCATCTCTTGAAACAGAATCAATAAAAATATGCTTATATACACAATTTTACTGTGAAGTATGTCTATAGGCACTTTTGGAAATTGCAGTAATTTTACAATGACATCGTGCAGTTACGACAAATGAAATGAAGAGTAGAAACATTGACAGAGTAGTCTTAACAAAACACAAATTCAACATTAATAGCTGCTGAGTACGTGGTAAATCAGTATTTAAAACTGCAAATTAACGTTAGCCGGTGGGGTCGAACCCTGGTTGCTCGCGTTCTGTGAAATTTACATGAGCGGCAAGCACTGTTGTGCAACAGCGACTATAATGTACAAATCTAACCTTAAAGTTAAATTTTTTAATGAATTCGTAAGAGACATCCCAGACCACTCCAAAAGTACACACAACATGCACATATTTCAACGTGACCCAGCATAAGATTTTACTTTACACAAATCCCGCTTTCTATTCAACAGGTTTTCATACCATTTTAGCGTGTTCGTGTCTTGGAAAGCATGTATTGAATGCTTCCTTATTTCCCACAGGAGCGACACATAAAGAAAGAGATTACGCCGCAAACCGGACTGAACGTTAGTATAAAAGAACGAGAGAAGTTGTAAATCCAACAAAAAGGCAACTGTTTGAACTATGATTTAAAAAAAAAACCAAAAAGTGCAATGACCTTAAATGAATAGAATTACTTACAAAATAAATTTCTTACTAAAACGGTTCTTAAAATTTTGATTTATATCGAATAAAAAAAGTTGAATTAAAGCCTAAACGAAATTTGAAAATATTGATATAGTTACAGGGCTATTTTGCAGTAACCGGCCAAATTTAATAATAGATAAATACAAATAAAAGTAGAAGCCTTATTTACTCGTATTTTCAAAAACTGTTATAACGGTATATTTTTACGAGCTTGCGGGTTCGAGACAATTAAAACTGCCGATTGAATGACCAAAATTGACACTTTAATTACACAACATTTATTACAATCTAAAACCACACAATTATAAAACACAATTGTCACTTTGGTTCGCAATTGATTCCCTTCGAAGATTCTCTTGTATCGCCAATTCAATAATGCCTCGGTCGTGGTCTATACCGGCCTTATATAGGGCCTCAGACAGTTTCCAGAACCTTCTACTGTAGCGACATCTAGAATGTTCGAGTACCTATCGGTCCCGAAATTTCTGGAAGGATCTTGACTCTCCTAGTTCTGCTACTCGACACTAGAGGGCGTTAGTGTAACTAGTGTTGCCATGTACAAGACATTAATAGTGGCGCGCAACACTGCCCCCTCCTAAGATATGCTCGTCCCGAGCATTGTTGGCCCCATAATAACGCGCCAGTCTATCCACATGGACAATCTTAGGAGTACCTCTTCTAAAATCAGTCAGCACCCGCCAGTTTCCCTGCTGCTACTGGGCGATGCTGTTAGCCACATTACCCCCTTGAGATCGATCACCTTTTTCTACAGTTCTTTTAGGGCAGCTGGATCAAAGATGGCCCCTTTTCCCACAGCCGTAGCAGCTAGGGCTGTATCCTTTATTGCGGTCGTGAACTGTAGCTGCTGAAACCTTCCTGACGCGATGGGAACGATGATCCTGCCGCACGGCTTCCACCTCCAGTGCATGGGCCAACGCGTCCTTAAGCGTCTCGTGGCGCCCGAGCCTCACAGCAGCTCTGACTTCAAGTTCGCGGATGCCGTCGATGAATGTCTGCACCAGGTTTCCTACAATGAGCGCAGGTACAGACTGGTATGCTTTCCGAGCCAGCTTCTCCACCTCAAGAGGGGCGAATCTCTAGTGTATTATAAAAATACAATACCATATTCAAAATATTGTAGGTATTGGTGATTTAAATTAATTGAAGAGCTAATGAAGAAATAAAGAAAGAATATTTAATATAAAGAAAATTTAGTAACACAATATAGCAATTTCCTTACAATTATAACATATTATAAATTTGGTAAATGGTTACTAAAAAGGTATTAAAGATAAAGCTCCTACGTGGTACATCCACGATGCAGCACGAATAGATCAGCTTGATAAGGAAAGTACACGTTCGTTCTTACAGAATACCAGTGTAAATTAGGTAATATAACAATGCCGCAGTGTTTCGTGCTGTGGCAATTGAAGACGCTTTAGAGCTGACAAGATATCTGGATTTTGATCTTAATCTATATGTCGGAGCGTCTATAAAATACCCGGTTGGATCGAGGTAGAATGGAGGGTATATCGAGAAACCCCCCTCTTGTGTCTCTAGTATAAAGTTCACTGTAGGTGCCGTGCGCGGGAGAGTCCGCTTCATTCATTCAACGAGTGTGGTCATTCCACTTAGTGCTAAGATAGTGTTGTGATTCTGTTCGTTGTTGTAATTCTTCTAGTGCAGGCAAGGAGGATTGGTGTTGCTGAGAGGCTGCCCTGTGTTACATTGAGATAAGTAGTGTTGCTGTTGCTGTACATATTTTGGTGTTATCATGTAATTACGTACCTCACGTTACACTGGTGTGTGATTGTGGCTGAGACGTATTACGGTGTTGTCGAACTGTAATTTCACTATGCTGAATGTATAGTGCGTTACGTTGTCTTATTACTGATAATGATTAAATTGCGTAAGCAAGAGAGCAAGTTGAACATCCGCTCTCACACTTTTATTATTTTTAACAATTAACGCTATCCTGATGTATTTCAGAGATCAAAATTGGGATCTCCTGTTGAATTATCCGACATCAGAAGTGGGATCTCCTGTTGTCATTTCCGATATATATATACAAATAAATAAAATTGAAGTGTCTGTTTGTAATGTTAAAATTACAGCTTTTTACTAAACGCATATGAAAGTATATACGATACTAATAACAAAAATACAATTTTTAAAGTTTTTGTCTGTCTGTCTGTCTGTGTTTCCATCTGTCTGTCTCTTTGTTCCGACTATTCTCCGAGACGGCTGGACTGATTTTTACGGGATTTTCACTGGCAGATAGCAGATGTCACAAGGAGTAACTTAGGCTAATTTTATTCTAGAAAAAAAATTAGGGTAGCGCGTAAAAAAATTAAAACCCCAAATAACACGCGGGCGAAGTCGCAGAGAACAGCTAGTCGAGAATAAGTGAGTATACGCTACAGTGTACAGTCAGGACACCTCGTACGCACCATTTCATTTTTCGTAATTTCACGATATATGTTTCTTTTTCACTCTTACTTGTTTGTGATTACTAGGTGTTAGGGTTTTTTAACACACTATTATTAGCTGGGTATGTATTTATGTATCTATGTAACGGATTTTTTTTTTGCTTAAGATTCCGTCTGATTACTTAAGATTCGTCTTTGAACTCCCGTGTACCGCTCTAAAGGTTATTGAGAGTTAGTATAATTATTACAGGCTGGGTGACACTGTTACTGCAGTAGCCTTTTTTATTTTAATGTTTTATTTATTTTATAGAATATGAGTGACAAACGAGCATACAGTTCACGTGATGGTATGTGTATCTATATCTATCCTCGATAATTAATCAAAACGCAGATGCGTTGACACCCCTAAGGACTAAGACGGAATGCCTCGTTTCCCGAAAGAAGAGGTCTCCGGTTCTCTGCACTCACCATACGAAATATAGCAGCATTCTTTATTCTTTATATAATATAAACGTTACCCCCACACTAGGATTTTCTCCTGTATCGTAGAGGCAGTTTACAAACACAAATTGCACAAGGACAAACATCCAGACCCGGAACAATTATTTGTAGGCCATACAAATACTTGTTCCTTGCGGGATTCGAACCCGCGCCCCCCAGCGCAGCAACTCATTGCTAAGCTACTGCGCTACGGAGCCGTCTAGCATTAATCTGCTATATTATGCTGGTATTCTGTGAGAGCGTGGCACTTTCCCGGTCGAACAGCACCATTCGTGCTACAACTATAACTATGCTTGCAGCATGGCTCTACTACGTATAAAACGTTGTCCATGGACTGTAGTATACAATAACGATAAGTTGTAAGTTCATTTGTCACTTCAGTTTTATAAAAAAAAAGTGCAAACAAAAACACTCCTAATATCGCTCCTAACTCTTAACAAACAAACTAACAAAAATGTAGTTTGTTACAAACATACATTTTGTCAAATATTATCTTTAATTTAAATTCTGTTGTGTTGAGTCCTAAAGCGACTATTCATCTCCGTGTTTTCAGTGCTTAATGTTTTCCCATGGGATGATGATAATTAAACTCGTCACCATCTCATTTTAAATTGAGCGAATAATTTATTATACGTAGTAGGCATGAACGACATTTCCATTTGGTATTTTGGTTTATGTTTTGGCCTGATCTTAATTTATTATAAACCAAATAAATTGAAACGGTCCAAATCACTATTACGAGTATTATTGCTTCTGGAAGAGTCTCACATACGACCTAATTAAACGGCCAAAACGGTTACGTAGACCCGATGGCTTCATTCGGTAAATTAACTTTCATTCTTTTGTTAAGCTGAGCGAATTGTTATTATATTACAGTATTTTTTCATAATTTTTAGCTTTAACTAACAATTTAATTATTTAAGCTTACAAACAATTCATTCGGTAGCTATGCATTATTACGAGTTCATAAATATGAACCTATGCTGTACCGTTTTTTGAGACTTCATTTATGCGAATGCGCAAATAGATATGCAATTTCGGGAGTTATTAAGAAATCAAATAACGTTGTTAAATCAAACGCAACGACCGAAAATCGTTGACTTTTGCTTGAAATATACGTTTGCTATATTGCCACGTTTGTTACGTATATTCTGAAATTAAACATTCCACCAACACATAAATATGAAAAAAGGACAAGTTCAGTACAAATGATGACCTGCTGCATGCTCGTTTGAAAAACGGCCTCTACGACCTGGATCAACTGATGGTAAGTCTACCACCACCCAAGACCAACTGCCTTGCCAGAGGAATTTTAGGTGAGTTGCCAGCCTTTTAAAAAAGAGTTCTTTCCTTGAAGGCCCGTTATTATTATTGGTCCGTTAAAATCACTGGTGGTCGCCAAACCAACCAAAAAGTCCTGCAGGAAGAAAACTTTTGGTAAATCCCATAGTGGCGGTATGGGTGGTATCGCGAGTTTTGTTGAGTTGAGTTTTGGTTTTGAGCTGGCGTCAACTGCCAAGCTCATTTGCAGTATCTTGAATCGGCTTTGAAATCATTTAAATAACATGATGAATTCCTTTAACAATTTGTATATGTAATAATCAATTACAAAATTAAAAACGAGGATATCTGCAGTAGAACCAGAGTGACCGACATAGCCCAACGGATTAGTAAGCTAAAGTGGCAATGGCCCGGCCATGTAGCTCGAAGAACCGACAACCAATGAGGAATAAAGGTTCTCGAGTGGCAGCCTCGTACCGGCAGACGAAGTGTAAGGCATCCTCCCACTAGATGGAGGGACGACCTGGTAAGAAATGCAGGAAGTCGATGGATGCAGGTGGCTCAGGGCCGTGCTTTGTGGCATTCCTTGGGGGAGGTCTACGTTCAGCAGTGGACTTGTGAAGGGCTGTAATGATGAATGATGATGATGAAAGATATTTAATAAAAGTTGATTTAAAATTGATCGTATCTTTCACTACCTAAATACATAAGTTTACATTATATAACATATAAATACTATGTATCTTCTTTGGCACAAGTCTATAATATTCCATTTCGGTTCGTTATCAACCCTAGCGTACCGTCCGGCTCAATGTCATCGGCACTTGAACTCTCACGTACAGAGAGTGTCACCTCTGTGGCCGTACGGAGTTCTTTTTTTTAATAATATGTGCAAGAAATAGAATGGAAAAATTAAATTCTATACATTATTCACGAATAATTTGAAGTTTTCAAATTGTAATTTTAGTTTATTGTCAAGATTGATTGAGTAGTGGAGATGTAAGAATATCCACTACCTCATATCGTCCCATGTGTGTCGTAAGAGGCGACAGAGAGAAACAAACCAGGAGATGGGCAGCAGTGTTTTTATTAAAACATTAAGAAATCAAAAATGGCGGTTCCCAACCCGCCAGTCAAGCATGGCAACTATGGAAAATATCCCCATTATGAAGGTAGTCAATGGGGAGGTCTTTATTCATCAGTGGACTTTGAAAGGCTATAATGAATGAATGAAGGAGGAATATTTTGAGATGCAATTTTAATTTATCGTTATCATAGTAGGCGTTATCATAGATAGTCGAAAAACCAAAATTTAAAAACAATGAAACCTTTAAATTATTATTAAAGAAGTATAAAAAATTGCATTAGTTTTAATAAAATATTTTAATAACGGACTTTATGCCAGAAATAGAAAACTTATAACTGACATATTCTTTGTTTGAAATTGGCTGCAGGTGTCCATTACTTTAGGGGCCACTTACCATCAGATGAACTATGAATTTGTTTGCCAATTCATTTTAATTAAAATGATCTATTCAAAAATCTGGGGGCACGGTAGTGCCTCGCCAAGACAAGCAAAAAAGCGGCACGGCCGTACCATCCTTTTCTCGAAGCAGTTCAGGCCATATTTGAAACCATATAACTACGTTGCGGATAAAACTAGAAGCCTGATTTTCAGTAACCAAGTAGGCATTGTATAAACTCGGTATATTTCAAATTTCATTAAATTTGAACCAGTAGTTTAAGAATTATACCTACTCAAAGTTTCTTAATTTTGTCACTCACTGACTGACTGATCATCAAAACTCTAAGGCACTTCTAGCAGACATAAAAGCTTCAAATTGGAATAGTATTATTGTTTAGTATATAAATCAAGGAAAAACTAAAATATTTTCCAATTTAGGTCCAGTGTTCGAGATACACTAACTGCATAAGTAACTTTGTAATCCCATATAAATATATAGGATTATAAAGTAACATTTGCAATGAATGAATCAGTGTACCTATATATGAATAATATCATGGAATAATAGGTGTACGTAGATACCTAGATGTAACTATCTACAAAAAGAAATGAAATGCCATCAAAAACATCATCATCATCATCATCATTACAGCCCTTCACAAGTCCACTGCTGAACATAGGCTTCCCCCAAAGAATGCCACAAAGCACGGTCCTGAGCCACCTGCATCCATCGACTTCCTGCATGTCTTACCAGGTCGTCACTCCATCTCGTGGGGGGACGCCATACACTTCGCCTACCGGTACGAGGCTGCCACTCGACAACCTTTCTTCCCCATCGGTTGTCGGTTCTTCGAGCTATATGGCCGGCCCACTGCCACTTCAGATAACTAATCCGTTGGGCTATGTCGATAACTCTGGTTCTACTGCGGATATCCTCATTCCTAAGTTTATGACGCAGAGAAACTCCGAGCATAGCCCTCTCCATAGCTCGCTGAGCGACCTTGAGCTTCCTCATACGGCCAGCAGTGAAGGACCACGTCTCAGTTCCGTAAGTCATCACTGGCAACACGCACTGGTTGTACAATTTCGTTTTCAGATATTGAGGTATGTCTGACGAGAAGATGTGTCGTAGCTTCCCGAACGCTGCCCAGCCGAGTTGAATCCGTCGATTGACCTCTCGGTCGAAGTTGGACTTACCTAGTCGGACTATTTGTCCCAGGTAAACATACTCGTCAACAACTTCGAGCTTAGTGCTCCCAACAACTACCGGCATGGGTGTGACATGGACATTGAACATGATCTTTGTTTTGTCCATGTTCATTTTAAGACCTATCCGTTGGGAAACACTATCGAGGTCATTGAGCATAGTGCTTAGGTCCTCCAGCGATTCTGCCATAAGGACTATATCGTCGGCAAATCGAAGGTGAGTGATGTACTCGCCATTGATGTTGATACCGTATCCTTTCCAGTCCAGAAGCTTGAAAACGTCTTCCAATGCAGCGGTGAAGAGTTTCGGGGATATGACGTCACCCTGTCTTACACCTCTCTGCAATTGGATAGGTTTCGTACTCTGCTTCTGTACTCGGATAGCCATCGTAGCCCTACTGTACAAGCACTTCAACACTTCGATATACCGACAGTCAACTTGGCACCGCTGAAGGGACTACAGCACTGCCCAAATTTCGACGGAATCAAAGGCTTTCTCATAGTCCACATACGCCAGACAGTGACAAATTGTGCTCTTCGGACTTCTGTACAATTTGCCGAAGGGTATTTATGTGGTCTATTGTGCTAAAGCCCTTTCGGAAACCGGCTTGTTCGGGAGGCTGGAAGTCGTCAAGTCTGCGCGTAAGACGATTCGTAATGACTCTCGAAAACAGCACGTAGACGCGGCTCAGAAGGGAAATCGGTCTGTAGTTCTTCAAGAGAGCGTTGTCACCTTTCTTGAAGAACAAGACCACCGCACTTCTGCTCCAAGCCTCCGGTGTAATGCCACCATGGAGGACGGAATTAAAGAGCTTCTGAAGGACATCAAGTACCGGTCTTCCACCCGCTTTCCGAAGCTCCGCTGTAATTCCATCCTCGCCTGGGGCCTTACCGTTTTGAAGGTGCTGGAGAGCCATTCTAATCTCGCTCAGACTGACGTCCGGGATATCTTCGGAATAGTGTCGGATGAGACTCGCTCTTGGATCGTTACTCACACTTGCGTGTGGCTCCAACGATGACGTGTACAGCTGCCCATAGAACCTCTCAATCTCACCCAAAATCTCAGGTGTCCCGGAAACGATGCTGCCACATTCTGTCTTCAGCTTTGACAGTTGGCTCTTTCTGGCAGACAGATCTCTGGCAAAGACTTTGGAGCCTTGGTTCCGCTCGATCGCTTCTTCAATACGAGCTGTATTGAAATTGCGTTAGTCCCGCCGCATGCATTTGGAGATCTGTCTGTTCAGATGCCTGTATGCTGTCAAGTCTGTTGAAGAATGTAGCTTCATCTCCCGTCTAACAGCCATGAGATTAAGAGTGTGATGGGAGAGTTTTTATGTTCTTCTGCGGCGGGTCTTGCAGAACTTAGCTCCGACCGCATGGACAGTTTCCACGAGCTTGTCATTCATATCGTCCACTTCATTGCAGTCTTCTGGACATTAAAAACGGTTTTGTAACTCGAGCTGAAATGTTTCGGGACTTTGGAACAGAGCACGAGGGGACGGAGCGTTGACTTCATTAGACGAGACCTCTCCAACTTAACGTTTAGATTCAGTGTGCCTTAACCATTCGGTGATCGCTACCAGTTTTCACCCTCGCGATCACGGAGACATCACTGAACAGTTGTCGTCTGGTCGTCATAATGAAGTCAATCTCATTTTTTGTCGAACCGTCGGGGCTCGACCAGGTCCACTTCCTGTGGGACCGCTTCTGGAAGAAAGAGTTCATCATAAAGAGTCCCTCTTTCTCCATGAAGTCGGCCAGCTGCTGGCCCCTTGGGTTCCGTTGCCCTATTCCAAATTTCCCTACTTTCAGCTCACCGTTCTCTCTTGTGCCTAGTTTTGCATTGAAGTCTCCCATTAACACCGTATATTGGGTTTTGGAGGAATGCATGTCTCTAGAGATATCCTCATACATTTCCTCCACCTCCTCATTGGGGTGTGCCGAGGTTGGTGCGTAAACCTGTATGACCTTCAGCGAATACCGTTTGGTGATTCTGAGTATAAGGTACGCAACCCTCGTCGACACACTCCCGATCTTTACAACGTTGTTAACGAGAGACTTGTGGACGATAAATCCGACACCTCCTTGGGACAGATGGTCGCCCTCCCGGTGATAGAGCAAGTTGCCGGATTCGAGGATTACCGTGTCCTCCCCCTCTCTTCGGACTTCAGATAATCCTATAATATGCCAGCGCAACTTGTCTATCTCTTCTTCCAGCTCCACGATCTTCTCGTCAGTTCTCAGGGTGCGTGCGTTGTACGTTGCCAGGTCGAGTCGTCTAAGGTGGCAACCGAACCTCCACCGGAGATTCTTAGCACCCCCTGCCCCGCCGTTACCATGGTCGCCACCGTAGCCAGGAATAGCGGGGCCGCCGGGGACTGGGGGCCATCTTTTTGTTACATTCATAGGGGGGTATTTGCCATAGTTGCCACGCTTGGCGAGCGGGTTGGCAACCGCAGTTTTTTTATTGTAATTTTGGCTATTATCAGGAAGATGCTGCTGCCCATCTCCTGCCTGTTTCCCTTTGTCGCCTCTTACGACACCCACGGGAGGATATGGGGTAGTGGATATTCTTGACCGCCACTACACGGCAAAAATATAGCTGGTAAAAAAACCCAAGTCTCGCAACTTAGTTCTTTTACCGTAAAAAGTTGTGAAATCCATGTTATACCAAGTCGGATAATTTATTCAGTACCTACTGTCTTAATTTATTACGTATCATTCATCATCATCATTACAGCCCTTCACAAGTCCACTGCTGAACATAGGCCTCCCCCAAAGAATGCCACAAAGCACGGTCCTGAGCCACCTGCATCCATCGACTTCCTGCATGTCTTACCAGGTCGTCACTCCATCTCGTGGGGGGACGCCCTACACTTCGCCTACCGGTACGAGGCTGCCACTGGAGAACCTTTCTTCCCCATCGGTTGTCGGTTCTTCGAGCTATATGGCCGGCCCACTGCCACTTCAGCTTACTAATTCGTTGGGCTATGTCGGTTATTCTGGTTCTACTGCGGATATCCTCATTCCTAAGTTTATCACGCAGAGAAACTCCGAGCATAGCCCTCTCCATAGCTCGCTGAGCGACCTTGAGCTTCCTCATACGGCCAGCAGTGAAGGACCACGTCTCAGTTCCGTAAGTCATCACTGGCAACACGCACTGGTTGTACAATTTCGTTTTAAGGTTTTGAGGTATGTCTGACGAGAATATGTGTCGTAGCTTCCCGAACGCTGCCCAGCCGAGTTGAATCCGTCGATTGACCTCTCGGTCGAAGTTGGACTTACCTAGTCGGACTATTTGTCCCAGGTAAACATACTCGTCAACAACTTCGAGCTTAGTGCTCCCAACAACTACCGGCATAGGTGTGACATGGACATTAAACATGATCTTTGTTTTGTCCATGTTCATCTTAAGACCTATCCGTTGGGAAACACTATTGAGGTCATTGAGCATAGTGCTTAGGCCCTCCAGCGATTCTGCCATAAGGACTATATCGTCGGCAAATCGAAGGTGAGTGATGTACTCGCCATTGATGTTGATACCGTATCCTTTCCAGTCCAGAAGCTTGAAAACGTCTTCCAATGCAGCGGTGAAGAGTTTCGGGGATATGACGTCACCCTGTCTTTCACCTCTCTGCAATTGGATAGGTTTCGTACTCTGCTTCTGTACTCGGATAGCCATCGTAGCCCTACTGTACAAGCACTTCAACACTTCGATATACCGACAGTCAACTTGGCACCGCTGAAGGGACTGCAGCACCGCCCAAATTTCGACGGAATCAAAGGCTTTCTCATAGTCCACATACGCCAGACATAGTGGCAAATTGTACTCTTCGGACTTCTGTACAACTTGCCGAAGTGTATGTATGTGGTCTATGGTGCTAAAGCCCTTTCGGAAACCGGCTTGTTCGGGAGGTTGGAAGTCGTCAAGTCTGCGCGCGAGACGATTCGTAATGACTCTCGAAAACAGCACGTAGACGCGGCTCAGAAGGGAAATCGGTCTGTAGTTCTTCAAGAGAGCGTTGTCACCTTTCTTGAAGAACAAGACCACCGCGCTTCTGCTCCACGCCTCCGGTGTAATGCCACCATGGAGGACGGAATTAAGCAGCCTCTGAAGGACTTCAAGTACCGGTCTTCCACCCGCTTTCAGAAGCTACGCTGTAATTCCATCCTCGCCTGGGGCCTTACCGTTTTTAAGGTGCTGGAGAGCCATTCTAATCTCGCTCAGACTGACGTCCGGGATATCTTCGGAATAGTGTCGGATGAGACTCGCTCTTGGATCGTTACTCACACTTGCGTGTGGCTCCAACGATGACGTGTACAGCTGCCCATAGAACCTCTCAATCTCACTCAAAATCTCAGGTGTCCCGGAAACGATGCTGCCACATTCGGTCTTCAGCTTTGATAGTTGGCTCTTTCTGGCAGACAGATCTCTGGGAAAGACTTTGGAGCCTTGGTTCCGCTCTATCGCTTCTTCAATACGAGCTGTATTGAAGTTGCGTAAGTCCCGCCGCATGCATTTGGAGATCTGTCTGTTCAGATGCCTGTATGCTGTCAAGTCTGTTGAAGAATGTAGCTTCATCTCCCGTCTAAAAGCCATGAGATTAAGAGTGTGATCGGAGAGTTTTTGTGTTCTTCTGCGGCGGGTCTTGCAGAACTTAGCTCCGAACGCATGGACAGTTTCCACGAGCTTGTCATTCAAATCGTCTACTTCATTGCAGTCTTCTAGGCACTGAAAACGGTTTTGTAACTCGAGCTGAAAGGTTTCGGGACTTTGGATTAGAGCACGAGGGGGACGGAGCGTTGACTTCATTAGACGAGACCTCTCCAACTTAACGTTTAGGTTCAGTGTACCTCTAACCATTCGGTGATCGCTACCAGTTTTCACCCTCGCGATCACGGAGACATCACTGAACAGTTGTCGTCTGGTCGTCATAATGAAGTCAATCTCATTTTTTGTCGAACCGTCGGGGCTCGACCAGGTCCACTTCCTGTGGGGCCGCTTCTGGAAGAAAAAGTTCATCATAAAGAGTCCCTCTTTCTCCATGAAGTCGGCCAGCTGCTGGCCCCTTGGGTTCCGTTGCCCTATTCCAAATTTCCCTACTTTCAGCTCACCGTTCTCTCTTGTGCCTAGTTTTGCATTGAAGTCTCCCATTAACACCGTATATTGGGTTTTGGAGGAATGCATGGCTCTAGAGATATCCTTATACATTTCCTCCACCTCCTGATCGGGGTGTGCCGAGGTTGGTGCGTAAACCTGTATGACCTTCAGCGAATACCGTTTGGTGATTCTGAGTATATATCTCGTCAGTCCTCAGGGTGCGTGCGTTGTACGTTGCCAGGTCGAGTCGTCTAAGGTGGCAACCGAACCTCCACCGGAGATTCTTAGCACCCCCTGCCCCGCCGTTACCATGGTCGCCACCGTAGCCAGGAATAGCGGGGCCGCCGGGGACTGGGGGCCGTCTGTTTGTTGCTTTAGTCATTGGGGGGTATTTGCCATAGTTGCCACGCTTGGCGAGCGGGTTGGCAACCGCAGTTTTTTTATTATAATTTTGGCTATTTACAGGGAGATGCTGCTGCCCATCTTCTGCCTGTTTCCCTTTGTCGCCTTTTACGACACCCACGGGAGGATATGGGGTAGTGGATATTCTTGACCGCCACTACACGGCAAATTTATTACGTAATTAGCTCACTTAACAACATCTTATAGTGACCATATCAATATCAAAAATCTTTTATGTTTTAAACAAATAAATTGACTCGGCAATCGCATTGAACAATCTAATTTAATATAATATGTATTACTTGAGAGATACATTGTGTTTTCATGCGATGGCCAAGTCAAGTATAATAATCAAGTCAAGTCATAATAAGCTTTTCGGGGACTTTGTATAATCTGCTTGTACGCTTTACGACAGTGCGAACTCTTCCGTGCCTTAAAAACCTCTAAAAAATCAGATGTTACTTCTGCTCTATATTTGAGATGTGAAAATGTTAATTATTTTAAATTATTTTATCCATAACTTCCTTAAATCTATACTACATTGTGTAGCCAAGTTCGGAAAAGGCGACGCATCATCATCGAGTATGTGTCAGTACATGAACCATTTTAAAACTACACTACATTTGTTATTTTGTATGTCTAATATGGTTATTATAAATCTTAATTCAATCAGTAAACCTATAATATTTATTTAGTATTTAAAGTTTTATAAGTGTTTTAGTTAATCATAGTTAAAGTAACTCATCATGTTATTTAAATGATTTCAAAGACGATTTAAGATACTGCTTGTTACTCTCAGTTGCCCCGACAGAAGTCGACTGGACCAGGGCCCATGAGTGATCCACTCGACGGGCAACCAGAGGATTCGGGCCCAAATGGCATTATGGACTGTTGACCTACACGATAGTGATAAGGCTAGGAAAATTAATACGACTTACCTGGTTCAGAGATATGCAGGAAGTCGATGGATGCAGGTGGCTCAGGACCGTGCTTTGTGGCATTATTTGGGGGAGGCCTATGTTCAGCAGTGGACAGGTGAAGGGCTGTAATGATGATGATACCTGGCTTAGAAGCGGAGGCTGGTCACAAGGCTCGGTCAGGCGGTAGGTGTAGTGCATGTAGGTGGTGTTTGTTAGGGTGTAAAAATGTGGGGCCTGACTTAGCCCTTTTAGTCGGCAGCAACCCTGACTCCGACACCGCTCCATGGTGTGATATTTTCCAGCGGCGTCACCAATGGAGAATTTCTTTCTTCAATTCACTATGTCAGTCTATCAACTTTATTTTACATTTAACTAACTTCAAAACTCAACTAAATCCCGTTAACTTCCGGCACGACTGATGAACGGTGGGTCAAAGTTCACTTCTGTTCACTCATCAACAAATTATTTCGAGAACCGAACGCGACCTTCTAAGGCAATGGTACACTTAAATATTAACTTCCAAACAATAAATCAACCCGGCGTCTTATTTCCTAGACTCCACAACTTCTCGTCGTTGCATAATTTTGCTAACAAAATCGACACAATCAGAGGTTATTATGTACGTGACCACGCAGCCTGAGTAGACTCACTGCAATACTCCGACACGGCCGCCGCTGGCGACAAAAAACTGCCCGATCTACTACGCGTCCAGCCCGTGCGGGGAGGCGCGCACGAGCCGCGTACCAGCCGGTGCTAGGTACATCGGAGGAGCGCGCCGACGCGCCCCGATATGTTGTTTTTAAATTTTGGCGTTTGGCGCAAACAAACCCTCGTCCCGGGCATAAGGACTTATGTCCGCGAATAAATTGGCAAACGGGATAGGTTCGCGACGGCACGTTGCAAGACCGAGGAGAGACCGAGGGAGCCTTTAATGGCAACCTGGCAACGTACAACGCACGCACCCTGAGGACTGACGAGAAGATCGTGGAGCTGGAAGAAGAGATAGACAAGTTGCGCTGGCATATTATCGGATTATCCGAAGTCCGAAGAGAGGGGGAGGACACGGTAATCCTCGAATCCGGCAACTTGCTCTATCACCGGGAGGGCGACCATCTGTCCCAAGGAGGTGTCGGATTTATCGTCCACAAGTCTCTCGTTAACAACGTTGTAAAGATCGGGAGTGTGTCGACGAGGGTTGCGTACCTTATACTCAGAATCACCAAACGGTATTCGCTGAAGGTCATACAGGTTTACGCACCAACCTCGGCACACCCCGATCAGGAGGTGGAGGAAATGTATAAGGATATCTCTAGAGCCATGCATTCCTCCAAAACCCAATATACGGTGTTAATGGGAGACTTCAATGCAAAACTAGGCACAAGATAGAATGGTGAGCTGAAAGTAAGGAAATTTGGAATATGGCAACGGAACCCAAAGGGCCAGCAGCTGGCCGACTTCATGGAGAAAGAGGGACTCATTATGATGAACTCTTTCTTCCAGAAGCGGCCCCACCGGAAGTGGAACAGGTCGAGCCCCGAAGGTTCGACAAAAAATGAGATTGACTTCATTATGACGACCAGACGACAACTGTTCAGTGATGTGTCAGTGATCGCGATCTCCGAATGGTTAGAGGCACACTGAACGTAAACATTAAGTTGGAGAGGTCTCGTCTAATGAAGTCAACGCTCCGTCCCCCTCATGTTCAGATCCAAAGTCCCGAAACCTTTCAGCTTGAGTTACAAAACCGTTTTTAGTACCTAGAAGACTGCAATGAAGTGGACGATTTGAATGACAAGCTCGTGGAAACTGTCCATGCGGTCGGAGCTAAGTTCTGCAAGACCCGCCGCAGAAGAATACAAAAACTCTCCGATCACACTCTTAATCTCATGGCTGTTAGACGGGAGATGAAGCTACATTCTTCAACAGATTTGACAGCATACAGGCATCTGAACAGACAGATCTCAAAATGCATGCGGCGGGACTTACGCAACTTCAATACAGCTCGTATTAAGGAAGCGATCGAGCGGAACCAAGGCTCCAAAGTTTTTGCCAGAGATCTGTCTGCCAGAAAGAGCCAACTGTCAAAGCTGAAGACCGAATGTGGCAGCATCGTTTCCGGGGCACCTGAGATTTTGAATAAGATTCAAAGGTTCTATAGACAGCTGTACACGTCATCGTTGGAGCCACACGCAAGTGTGAGTAACGATCCAAGAGCGAGTCTCATCCGACACTATTCCGAAGATATCCCGGACGTCAGTCTAAGCGAGATTAGAATGGCTCTCCAGCACCTTAAAAACGGCAAGGCCCCAGGCGAGGATGAAATTACAGCGGAGCTTCTGAAAGCGGGTGGAAAACCGGTACTTGTAGTCCTTCAGAAGTTCTTTAATTCCGTCTTTCATGGTGGCATTACACCGAAGGCGTGGAGCATAAGTGCAGTGGTCTTTTTCTTCAAGAAATGCGTCAACGGGTTCTTGAAGAACTACAGACCGAATTCTCTTCTGAGCCGCGTCTACGTGCTGTTTTCGAGAGTCATTACGAATCGTCTTGTGCGCAGACTTGACGACTTCTAGCCTCCCGAACAAGCTGCTTACCGAAAGGGCTTTAGCACCATAGACCACATACATACCCTTCGGCAAATTGTACAGAAGTCCGAGGAGTACAATTTGCCACTATGTCTGGCGTATGTGGACTATGAGAAAGCCTTTGATTCCGTCGAAATTTGGGCGGTGCTGCAGTCCCTTCAGCAATGCCAAGTTGACTGTCGGTATATCGAAGTGCTGAAGTGCTTGTACAGTAGGGCTACGATGGTTATCCGAGTACAGAGCCAGAGTACGAAACCTATCCAATTGCAGAGAGGTGTAAGACAGGGTGACGTCATATCCCTGAAACTTTTCACCATTGCATTGGAAGACGTTTTCAAGCTTCTGGACTGGAAAGGACGGTATCAATATCAATGGCGAGTACATCACTCACCTTTGATTTGCCCACGATATAGTCCTTATGGCAGAATCGCTGGAGTACCTAAGCACTATGCTCAATGACCTCAATAGTGTTTCCCAACGGATAGTTCTTAAGATGAACATGGACAAAACAAAGATCATGTTTAATGCCCATATCACACCTATGCCGGTAGTTCGGAGCACTAAACTCGAAGTTGTTGACGAGTATGTCTACCTGGGACAAAAAGTCCGACTAGGTAAGTCCAACTTTGACCGCGAGGTCAATCGACGGATTCAACTCGGTTGGGCAGCGTTCGGGAAATTACGGCACATCTTCTCGTCAGGTATACCTCAAAACTTAAAAACGCGACTGTACAACCAGTGCATGTTGCCAGTGATGACATACGGAACTGAGACGTGATCCATCACTGCTGGCCAGATGAGAAAGTTCAAGGTCGCTCAGCGAGCTATGGAGAGGGCTATGCTCGGAGTTTCTCTGCGTGATAAACTCAGAAATGAGGATATCCCCAGTAAAACCAGAGTGACCGACAAAGCCCAAGGATTAGTAACCTGAAGTGGCAAATGGCCGGCCATATAGCTCGAAAAACCAACAACCGATGGGGGAAAAATATTCTCGAGTGGCAGCCTCGTACCGGCAGGCGAAGTGTTGAGCGTCCCCTACTAGATGGAGTGACGACCTGTTAAGATATGCAGAAAGTCGATGGATGCAGGTGGCTCAGGACCTTGCTTTGTGGCATTCCTTGGAGGAGGCCTATGTTCAGCAGTGGACTTGTGAAGGGCTTTATTGATGATGAATGATGAACCACCGCCTCAAAATTACCGCCCCAGTGTGGGCAAGCCGGAGGGTCCAATTTCCACTGGATGCCCTTCTTGGACATCGCAGTACCTAAATACGTCCTGTTGTTAGACAGAAATTCGACGACCTCTTTCAAATATCTATCCGTGCCTATCCTATATCTATATCCTATATCTATAATTGGTCCCGCAATCAGACCGGATCAGATGGCCACAAAGGCTTCAGTGCTGAGGGCACTTACAAGTTCTAAGTGAACGGCCTTATTGGAGAGGCACACGAAAACGCACAGATAAGCCTTATGTGAACGCGCGTTACGAAGTTTGGAGGACTTGACGAGGAAAAGTCCAGCAAAGTCTGTTCCGACTCCAGGGAATTGTCGGATGGCCTTGATGCGGTCGGGTGGCAAGTCACCCAGCATAGGCTGCGATATGGTGGCCTTCAGTTTATAACTTCGTATGCACTTAAAGATGATGCACCGAATGGTGCGTCGGCCATCCAAAATCCAAAACTCCAGCTGCAAAATAGCCTTAAGAGCGTTACACCCCGCGTAGGCATTCTTAACATGATGGTGGGTTACCAGCAACCGGACAAAGGCGCCGTCTTTAGGGAGCAGTAACGTGTGTCGAGCCCCGTACGGCAGTTGAGAATTTTTCAAACGTCCGCCAACGCGCAGCATCCCAGCGTCGTCCAGGAAGAGGTTTAGACGGACCAGAGCGCCCTTGATCACGAAGTCCCGCTTCAAGGATTCAATCACGGGCCCAAAATGCTCCGCTTGGACCATACGGGTCCAATGCATCAAATCTTCGCGACGCTCGCAAGGGGACAAAACGGAATCAGAGATTCGGTTGGACGGTTCTCTCGAGTTGCGGACAAATCGCCGCAACCAAGCAGTCACTCCTAAAAGCTTATCGAGAGAGCTGTACCGTTCTAAAAGGGAGAGATCCCAAGTTTTGTACGTGGTAGAGCCATGCTGCAGCTATATTATGTTTGTAGCACGAATGGGTCGGCTCGACCGGGGAAGGACCACGCTCTCACAGAAAACCAGCGTAAAACAGCAGCTTAACGCTGCTGTGTTTCGTATGGTGAGTGTAGAGAACCGGAGACCCTTTTTACTGGCAAAAAGGCATTCCATCTTAGTCCTCACGGGTGACAACGCATCTGCATCTTGAATCTTTATTGAGGATAGATGTAGATGTCTATGGGTCACAGTAGCCACTTACCGTCAGGTGGACTGTGTGCTCGTTTGTCATCCGATCCTATAAAAAAAAAAGTTGGCTTATCCTTGCCCACTCCTACTCGGTAGGCCGGGCAATTCAATCTGTTCGGAGTATTTGGGGTCAGAATGACTGAGACTCAGTCAACCAACTAGGACCCCACCACAGCGTGTGGTCAACCATCGAGGGGTCTTCACAGCCGCGAGAAGCGCCGTCAGGAGGATTCAACTACTCGGGGACATGTCTCCAGTTTAGAGAAGTCCCAGAATCCTGGATTTGAGACACGCGGTTCGCCACAAAGACCTCAAGATTGTGAAGTGCAGCTCTGAGCCAACAAAGTACTATCTCACTGTCAGACCAAGCGTAGACGTCCGTAATGTCCATTACAGACGTCAAAGACGCGTGAACCTGGATGAGGAGTCGCGTGAGAAGAGCGGCTCCGGACAGTTCCAATTTAGGGATAGTTAAGCGGGACCTAATGGGAGCAACCTTGCTTTTAGCAATTACGAGATGGACGGATGTGTGGCCAGAAGAGCCCACAGTCTGAAAATATACGACAGCAGCATAGCCTTTCTCCGAGGCGTCGCAAAACCCATGTAGGGTAGCCCTGAATTTCCCTGGAGGGAGGAAGCACCTTTGCATGGAGACCCGGTTGATGTCCGGAAGGGAGGACACAATGGAGAGCCACTCTCGCAAGAGGGCATCGCTAATAGGCTCGTCTCAACCCAACCCGGATATCCAGAGCTTTTGAAGAAAGCACTTAGCCAAAAGGTATGACCGGGGTGATCCATCCATTAGGATCAAAGGTGCGGGCTACTGTAGACAGCACGGAGCTCTTTGTCCATGCTTTAGGAGGGGGATCGAGTTTGACTCGATACGTGAAAGTATCCTGAACAGGCTGATATTGAATGCCCAGCATAGTCAAAAAATTAGGATTTTCAGGGTGCTGGAATAGATGAGGGTCTTGTTGATTCTCTCCTGGGAGGTCCTTCAAAATATGAGGGGAGTTCAACCATTTGCGCAACTCATAACACCCGGCCTTCAGGATGGCAATTAATTCGTCTCGCAAAACAAGAGCTTCCTCGACGGTGGAGCCGCCCGTACAAATGTAGACCGAAGTCTCCAAGATAGAAGCCCCCCGAGCGTATTTTAGACGCTCACTCTCAGCAAGTTCAAGGAGGGTTCGCATGGCGATATACGGGCTGGACCGAAGTCCATAAGTAGTGGTGTTCAACTCAAACACCTCTATCGGATCGCTGGGCTTCTCGCGCCACAATATCAGCTGATATCGACGGTCATCACGATGGACTACTGATTCTCGAAACATCATTCGAATATCGGCTACAAAAACCACTTTGTGTCGACGGAATTGGGACAAAATGTCGGATATGTCCTTGATTAATTTAGGACCAGAGTAGAGACACTGGTTCAGGGACACACCATTTGACGTGGGAGCGGAGCCGTCAAAAACTACCCGAATCTTACTCTCAGGGGTCCTCAAGACCGCATGGTGAGGGAGGAAGTAGTGCTCCTGTGAACACCATTCGAAGTTGGACGGTGACATGTGGCCCAGCTCTTGATACTCGCGCATGAACTCGACATATTTGTCTCGAAGGGCTGGGTCGCGCCGCATGCAGCGCTCCATGGAGAGCAACCTCTTCTCGGCTAGTGCACGAGATTGACCCAAAGAAGGACGTGAGCACAGAAAGGGTAAGCGAGTTACAAAACGACCGTCGACCTGACGGCCTGTATTGTTCTGGTAGAACAACTCCCACTCACGGTCCAGAGGGTTGACTCGAGCCGCGTGTGGTGGCTCCTCAATTTCCCAGAACCGCTTGACGACGTCCGAAAGGGACACGCCCAGAACAGAGAGCGGGTCGGCCGTCTGAGGAGGTGGAGACCACAGAACCGGTCCAAAGAAACTGTGCCCAAATACAGTGGACACGGCCGACAAGCCATCGGGCTGCAGGGCTCGTATCTCGCCTAACAATATGAACCCCATCGCGTCGGCCCCCAGCAACAAATCTATAGGCCCAGGTTGGGACCATTGAGGGTCTGTCGGTCTCAAACCCGACGCACAACGAACCGCGCAGTCATTTATACGGACGTTAGGGAGAAAACCTACAATGTCATCGAGGACATTTACCTTGACAAAAATGTGAAGGTGTTCGCTGGAGGTGCTGAACACCAACTCTACTTGTCCCCTAGGAGCAGGAGGCTCGGTACCTCTGATACCTACCATCGGATGTGATTTAGAGGTCCAGGGGAGCCCCAGTCTTCCCACCAACCAAGTGGAGGCCACACTGCGTTGTAACCCGAATCCAATAGAGCGCGAACCGTTAAGCAGTCGACGCTCGGGTTGTACACCTTCACTGAGGCCGTCTGCAATAGAACAGTTTGACAGGTGGACTGTTGACGGCTCAAAGGCTCAGTGGAAGTGGCCGTGGTGGGAGCTAGGGCGGCAGCTTCCTATCTGGAGCTGCCTCTACTCTTCCTACTCGGGAATCTCACGGCCGCTCAGCGGTCCGCTAGACCCATCCCTCCCGTTAGCTGAGTAGCCGCGACTGGAACGCGGTCAAACCCCCTTTGGTCGATGCCGGTACTACCGGGTTCCTGTGACCTCGTATCTGTCCCGGGCATCAGGGCCGAGGTTCCCCGAATCTCCTCAGGTCGGACCGTTCGGTGAATTCCAACCGCGGGTCATCGAGATGCCGTCGGAATGCCGCTCTCGGGACCCCCGGTTCGGGTGCCGGTCCGATAGAGGCAGCTCCAGATAGGAAGCTGCCGCCCTAGCTCCCATCACGGCCGCTTCCACTGAGCCTTTGAGCCGTCAACAGTCCACCTGTCAAACTGTTCTATTGCAGACGGCCTCAGTGAAGGTGTACAACCCGAGCGTCGACTGCTTAACGGTTCGCGCTCTATTGGATTCGGGTTTACAACGCAGTGTGGCCTCCACTTGGTTGGTGGGAAGACTGGGGCTCCCCTGGACCTCTAAATCACATCCGATGGTAGGTATCAGAGGTGCCGAGCCTCCTGCTCCTAGGGGACAAGTAGAGTTGGTGTTCAGCACCTCCAGCGAACACCTTCACATTTTTGTCAAGGTAAATGTCCTCGATGACATTGTAGGTTTTCTCCCTAACGTCCGTATAAATGACTGCGCGGTTCGTTGTGCGTCGGGTTTGAGACCGACAGACCCTCAATGGTCCCAACCTGGGCCTATAGATTTGTTGCTGGGGGCCGACGCGATGGGGTTCATATTGTTAGGCGAGATACGAGCCCTGCAGCCCGATGGCTTGTCGGCCGTGTCCACTGTATTTGGGCACAGTTTCTTTGAACCGGTTCTGTGGTCTCCACCTCCTCAGACGGCCGACCCGCTCTCTGTTCTGGGCGTGTCCCTTTCGGACGTCGTCAAGCGGTTCTGGGAAATTGAGGAGCCACCACACGCGGCTCGAGTCAACCCTCTGGACCGTGAGTGGGAGTTGTTCTACCAGAACAATACAGGCCGTCAGGTCGACGGTCGTTTTGTAACTCGCTTACCCTTTCTGTGCTCACGTCCTTCTTTGGGTCAATCTCGTGCACTAGCCGAGAAGAGGTTGCTCTCCATGGAGCGCTGCATGCGGCGCGACCCAGCCCTTCGAGACAAATATGTCGAGTTCATGCGCGAGTATCAAGAGCTGGGCCACATGTCACCGTCCAACTTCGAATGGTGTTCACAGGAGCACTACTTCCTCCCTCACCATGCGGTCTTGAGGACCCCTGAGAGTATGATTCGGGTAGTTTTTGACGGCTCCGCTCCCACGTCAAATGGTGTGTCCCTGAACCAGTGTCTCTACTCTGGTCCTAAATTAATCAAGGACATATCCGACATTTTGTCCCAATTCCGTCGACACAAAGTGGTTTTTGTAGCCGATATTCGAATGATGTTTCGAGAATCAGTAGTCCATCGTGATGACCGTCGATATCAGCTGATATTGTGGCGCGAGAAGCCCAGCGATCCGATAGAGGTGTTTGAGTTGAACACCACTACTTATGGACTTCGGTCCAGCCCGTATATCGCCATGCGAACCCTCCTTGAACTTGCTGAGAGTGAGCGTCTAAAATACGCTCGGGGGGCTTCTATCTTGGAGACTTCGGTCTACATTTGTACGGGCGGCTCCACCGTCGAGGAGGCTCTTGTTTTGCGAGACGAATTAATTGCCATCCTGAAGGCCGGGTGTTATGAGTTGCGCAAATGGTTGAACTCCCCTCATATTTTGAAGGACCTCCCAGGAGAGAATCAACAAGACCCTCATCTATTCCAGCACCCTGAAAATCCTAATTTTTTGACTGTGCTGGGCATTCAATATCAGCCTGTTCAGGATACTTTCACGTATCGAGTCAAACTCGATCCCCCTCCTAAAGCATGGACAAAGAGCTCCGTGCTGTCTACAGTAGCCCGCACCTTTGATCCTAATGGATGGATCACCCCGGTCATACCTTTTGGCTAAGTGCTTTCTTCAAAAGCTCTGGATATCCGGGTTGGGTTGAGACGAGCCTATTAGCGATGCCCTCTTGCGAGAGTGGCTCTCCATTGTGTCCTCCCTTCCGGACATCAACCGGGTCTTCATGCAAAGGTGCTTCCTCCCTCCAGGGAAATTCAGGGCTACCTTACATGGGTTTTGCGACGCCTCGGAGAAAGGCTATGCTGCTGTCGTATATTTGCAGACTGTGGGCTCTTCTGGCCACACATCCGTCCATCTCGTAATTGCTAAAAGCAAGGTTGCTCCCATTAGGTCCCGCTTAACTATCCCTAAATTGGAACTGTCCGGAGCCGCTCTTCTCACGCGACTCCTCATCCAGGTTCACGCGTCTTTGACGTCTGTAATGGACATTACGGACGTCTACGCTTGGTCTGACAGTGAGATAGTACTTTGTTGGCTCAGAGCTGCACTTCACAATCTTGAGGTCTTTGTGGCGAACCGCGTGTCTCAAATCCAGGATTCTGGGACTTCTCTAAACTGGAGACATGTCCCCGGGGAGTTGAATCCTGCTGACGGCGCTTCTCGCGGCTGTGAAGACCCCTCGATGGTTGACTACACGCTGTGGTGGGGTCCTAGTTGGTTGACTGAGTCTCAGTCATTCTGACCCCAAATACTACGAACAGATTGAATTGCCCGGCCTACCGAGTAGGAGTGGGCAAGGATAAGCCAACTTATTTTTTTTATAGGATCGGATGACAAACGAGCACACAGTCCACCTGACGGTAAGTGGCTACTGTGACCCATAGACATCTACATCTATCCTCAATAAAGATTCAAGATGCAGATGCGTTGTCACCCGTGAGGACTAAGATGGAATGCCTTTTTGCCAGTAAAAAGGGTCTCCGGTTCTCTACACTCAACATACGAAACACAGCAGCGTTAAGCTGCTGTTTTACGCTGGTTTTCTGTGAGAGCGTGGTCCTTCCCCGGTCGAGCCGACCCATTCGTGCTACAAACATAATATAGCTGCAGCATGGCTCTACCACGTACAAAACTTGGGATCTCTCCCTTTTAGAACGGTACAGCTCTCTCGATAAGCTTTTAGGAGTGACTGCTTGGTGCTATAAGAGGGCAGGGGGCGGCGCCATCCCGCGGGAGCTCCGCTCGGCCTTAGGGAGGATGGCAACGCCTTGCTCGTCGGATTCCGCCTCTCCCTGGGCACCGCTCGGACGACAACCTGGGGGTCCTCGACGGCACCTGCTGCGTTCTCCATCTGCCTGCACTGCTTCTCCAAGAACCGCAGCAGGTCCCTGAAGTGAGGAATATAGGAGGTGCCGTCCCCGCCGTACCTTTCCTCGAAATGAAGTCGAAAATCGAGAGGCAGGCGGGACAGAACAATGTGGAGCAATAAAAATGACCATTCGTCCACCGGAAATCCAGCCGACGCAACGAGTTGCAAGCCACGACGTCTGGATTCACGATGTCCGTACGTAGTCTGGTCCGGTCCTTAAGCAGCGGGAGTTTTAGCAGCTTCCGAACGTAGTCGTGCGCAATCCGCCGGACGTAGGCATACCTTCCGGCGAGGAGGTCCCGAGCATTCTAGTAGGCGTCGTCTGACAATTTCAGGTGGCCGACGACGCCCCGGGCCTCCCCCTCCAATGAGGCTAGGAGGTACCCCATTTTCTGGCTGGGTGTCAAGTCCCTCCGGGCGACCACTAGGCTGTCAAACAGATCGACGAAAGTCAGCCATTCGGAGAGTACCCCGGAGAACCTTGGCAGGTCCAGAGTCGGGAGTCGTCCTAACAGCTCCGGCTGAGTAGGCTGCTTTCGAGGGGACTTGGGCCGGCCACGCAGCCGAGCTTCACGCGCTCCCTCCGCATACTTGGCCCCCGCCTCGATCAAGTCGTCCGTGAGCGAAAAGAACTGCTCGTAGTCCGCGAGGCCGGAGGTTAGGACTCCCTGTTCCACATCCGAGGCCTCGACCTCAGCATAAGCCTCCGCCACTACGACTCTTCGGGACGCGACCTGCTCGAACCACTCGTGTAGACTATGGACCCGATCGGGTCTCCCTATCAACGTATGTGAATTTGCGGCCCAGCGCAGCTCCACCAGCAGGCGACGAGCCGGTAGCTTATGCGATGGCATCACTACTAAATACAAATTAATACGTGGCCCAAATACAAATCAAGTTAACAAATAACAAATAAAATTACGATCAAATCAAGTTAAATACAATTACACAAATACAAATTACTATTTATTAAATTAAATACAATTTACACTACAATTAAAGGTACACACTACAGTCAATCAGCAAAATGCCTCGCTCAAACAACCGACCCTTTGACAATTAATCTACTATAATTATACGCCAACGATAATTATCCGATTACGTGATAACCTTACCTACCTAGTCAAAATACCTGACGCGTACCTAGCCCTAACCAACTCCCGCTTGCGCGGCTTAACGAGCGTGGTTCCTCGTTCTACTTGCCAACAAACAAAAAATATTTATATGTAATATTTATAACGTACTATTTTTATCTATATTACGGCCGGGCGATTGGAGAACCAATCAACCACGCTCCCTGCTACCAACAATGTTACGGTCCTCAGTTGCCCCGACAGAAGTCGACTGGACCAGGGCCCATGAGTGATCAACTCGACAAGCAACCAGAGGGTGCGGGCCCAAATGGCCTTATGGACAGTTGACCTACACGATAGTGATAAGGCTAGGAAAATTAATACGACTTACCTGGTTCAGAAGCGGAGGCTGGTCACAAGGCTCGGTCAGGCGGTAGGTGTAGTGCATGTGAGTGGTGTTTGTTAGGGTATAAAAATGTGGGGCCTGACTTAACCCTTTTAGTCGGCAGTAACCTTGACTCCGGCACCGCCCCACGGTGTGGTATTCTCCAGCGGCGTCACCAATGGACAATTTCTTTCTTCAATTCACTATGTCAGTCTATCAACTTTATGTACATTTAACTAACTTCAAAACTCAACTAAATCCCGTTAATTATAATCAAAAAACGTAACACGCGACACGACTGTTGAACGAAGGGTCAAAGTTCACTTCTGTTCACTCAGCAACAAATTATTTCGAGAACCGAACGCGACCTTCTAAGGCACTTAACGCAACGGTACAATTAAACATTAACTTCCAAACAATAAATCAACCCAGCGTCTAATTTTCTAGACTTCACAACTTCTCGTCGTTGCATAAATTTGCTAACAAAATCGACACAATCAGAGGTTATTATGTACGTGACCACGCGGCCCGAGTAGACTCACTGCAATACTACGACCCGGCCGCCGCTAGCGACATAAAACTGCCCGATCTCCTACGCGTCTGGTCCGTGCAGGGAGGTGCGCGCGAGCCGCGTACCAGCCGGTGCTATGTACATCGAAGGAGCGCGCCGATGCGCCCCGTTAGGTTGTTTTTAAATTTTAGCGTTTGGCGCAAACAATAACCCGTCCCGGGCATTAAGTACTCGGATAGCCATCGTAGCCCTACTGTACAAGCACTTCAGCACTTCGATATACCGACAGTCAACTTAGCACCGCTGAAGGGACTGTAGCACCGCCCAAATTTCGACGGAATCAAAGGCTTTCTCATAGTCCACATACGCCAGGCATAGTGGCAAATTGTACTCCTCGGACTTCTGTACAACTTGCCGAAGGGTATGTATGTGGTCTATGGTGCTAAAGCCCTTTCGGAAACCGGCTTGTTCGGGAGGCTGTAAGTCGTCAAGTCTGCGCGCGAGACGATTCGTAATGTCTCTCGAAAACAGCACGTAGACGCGGCTCGGAAGGGAAATCGGTCTGTAGTTCTTCAAGAGAGCGTTGTCACTTTTCTTGATGAACAAGACCACCGCACTTCCGCTACATGCTTCTGGTGTAATGCCACCATGGAGGACGGAATTAAAGAACTTCTGAAGGACTTCAAGTACCGGTTTTTCAGAAGTTCCGCTGTAATTCCATCCTCACCTGGGGCCGTGCCGTTTTAAAGATGCTGGAGTGCCATTCTAATCTCGCTCAGACTGAAGTCTGGGATATCTTCGGAATAGTGTCGGATAAGACTTGCACTTGGATCGTTACTCACACTTGCGTGTGGCTCCAACGATGTCGTGTACAGCTGCCAATAGAACCTCTCAATCTCACTCAAAATCTCAGGTGCCCCGGAAACGATGCTGCCACACTCGGTCCTCAGCTCTGACAGTTGGCTCTTTCTGACAGACAGATCTCTGGCAAAGACTTTGGAGCCTTGGTTCCGCTCGATCGCTTCTTCAATACGAGCTGTATTGAAGTTGCGTAAGTCCCGCCGCATGCATTTTGAGATCTGTCTGTTCAGTTGCCTGTATGCTGTCAAATATGTTGAAGAATGTAGCTTCATCTCCCGTCTAATAGCCATGAGATTAAGAGTGTGATCAGAGAGTTTTTGTGTTCTTCTGCGGCAGGTCTTGCAGAACTTAGCTCCGACTGCATGGACAGTTTCCACGAACTTGTTATTCATATTGTCCAATTCATTGCAGTTTTCTAGGCACTGAAAACGGTTTTGTAACTCGAGCTGAAAGGTTTCAGGACTTTGGAACAGAGCACGAGGGGGACGGAGCGTTGACTTCATTAGACGAGACCTCTCCAACTTAACGTTTAGGTTCAGTGTGCCTTGAACCATTCCGTGATCGCTATCAGTTTTCACCCTCGCGATCACGGAGACATCACTGAACAGTTGTCGCCTCGTCGTCATAATGAAGTCAATCTCATTTTTTGTCGAACTGTCGGGGCTCGATCAGGTCCACTTCCTGTGGGACCGCTTCTGGAAGAAAGAGTTCAGCATAAAGAGTGTCTCTTTCTCCATGAAGTCGGCCAGCTGCTGGCCCCTTGGGTTCCGTTGCCCTATTCCAAATTTCCCTCTCCCGCTTACCGTTCTCTCTTGTGCCTAGTTTTGCATTGAAGTCTCCCATTAACACCGCATATTGGGTTTTGGGGGAATGCATGGCTTAGAGATATCCTCATACATTTCCTCCACCTCCTCATCGGGGTGTGCCGAGGTTGGTGCCTAAGCCTGTATGACCTTCAGCGAATACCGTTTGGTGATTCGGTGTATAAGGTACGCAACCCTCGTCGACACACTCTTGAACTTTACAACGTTGTTAACGAGAGACTTGTGGACGATAAATCCGACACCTCCTTGGGACAGATGGTCGCCCTCCCGGTGATAGAATAGAATAGAATATTTTTTTATTCAATATAGATCACATGTGTGGTTCTTATTGAAAGTCATTTTTTACTTTACCACTGGTTCGAAAAAAAAAACCTCTGTCCTACGAAGAACCTGCAAGAAACCCAGCGGGACTTTTATTTAAAGCAAATTTTACAATAATGGTTATACAAAATATATAAGTACAAAATTTATTTTAGAAACAGCGTATACATTGCCTCAAGAATGAATTACTGATTCGGAGGGGTGGAGCTTGTGTTTGTTCCTAGTGTTTACAGAATGAATATTACTTTTTTTACTATAATTTGAAATTAAAAATTTTGTACAGCCGACTTCAATATGAGTTATTAAGAATAACTCAAAAACTATTAGCTTGACCTTGATCAAATTCATACGGGACCACAACAGAACTACCAGCTTTTAAATAAAAAAGAATTATCGAAATCGGTTCACCCAGTAAAAAGAAATGAGGTAACAGACATAAAAAAAACAAAAGAAATACAGTCTAGTTGAGTACCGTCTCCTTTTTGGAAGTCGGCAGAAAACTACCTTAGTATTTGTGAACATACATTAAATTTTCGTAAATATACTGAGAGGCCAAAGTTAATATATTTATTTCTTTAAATTTATCTCTAAGAGTTTCTCTCGGTTTTAGGTTGTAAATAGCTCTAATGGCCCTCTTCTGTAAAACAAAAATAGTTTCTGAATCAGCCGCATTTCCCCATAGCAAAATCCCATAAGACATTATGCTATGGAAATAACTGAAATAAACTAATCTAGCTGTCTCGACACTTGTGAGACCTCTTATATTTTTTACAGCATAGGCTGCAGAACTTAGTCTGCTTGCTACTTTGGATATATGGGGGCCCCACTGAAGCTTTGCGTCGAGAGTGATGCCAAGAAAAACAGTGGATTCAAACACATTGGTACTCAGATTTTTAACATTCGTTGTTGTAAATTGAATAGATTTAGTTTGATTTTCGTTTAAATGTAGATTATTAAAGTTAAACCAATGCACTAATTTTGATATAGCATTAATCACTTCGTCACATTTAAATGATTGAAGTTTAAGTTTAAAAATCAAGGAAGTATCATCAGCAAATAATAATATATATCATGATTATCATGATATAAAATACTATATCATGATTATCCTCTACAAGAGAAGGTAAGTCATTAATATACACTAGAAATAGGAATGGGCCGAGAATCGAGCCCTGAGGGACACCCATTAGTACAGGTGAGCCGGAAGAACTTTTACCATTGATAATAACTTTCTGCATTCCATTACTTAAATATGAAATAAAACGTTTAAGCGCTGTGTTCTTGACACTATAGGCCTTGGAAAAGTCACAAAATATACCTAAAGCATCCTCCGAATTCTCCCATGCACAAAAAATATGTTTAATAAGCTCAACTCCACCATCAGTTGTCGAGCGACCCCTTGTAAAACCGAATTGATTTCTGTGTAGCAATTTGTAAATATTAAAGAACCTAACATCTGATCTAAAATTATTTTTTCAAAAATTTTACTAAATGTTGGTAGTACAGAAATTGGTCTAAAATTGGCGGGGTCTAATGTACTACCAGATTTAAACAAAGGTATGACTTTAATATGCTTCATTAAATCAGGAAACACACCAGATTCGACGCTTGTATTAAATATAGTGGCTAGAGTTTAGTGCTATTTTATCTATTATAGATAAAATAAGTTTAACGGAAATACCCCATAAATCTGCCGTTTTCTTAACATAAATAGTTTTAAAATATTTAACGATATCTTTTGGCAGTACTCAATGGAATTAAAAAGTATTTGAACAAGCCTTTACATTTTGTTTGAGCAATGATTAGGCGACAGTAGGAGAAGAGTCACACATTAAACATCATTTTAAGAGTGGATCGTGAAATGTTCACAATAAAAGTCATTTCTCGAAGAAGTAACATTGATTGACCCCCTGGAAGCCCAGATTTGAGCACAGCAAATTACTTTTGTTAATCTATTTTAGGAGCAGTGTTTATGAAAATAATTCTATGATTATGGCTTAATTAAAAGAAAACTTCAGCCAGTAATTACAGCAATTCTTCAAGCAACCTGCAGGTGTGTAGTACAAAATTTTAGGGCGCGCTTATACGAATCATCCGGATAACTTTGTGTTCAAAAACTGAATATGCATACTGTTGCGGATCGCCGTAACGCCGTTTGAAAAATGAATGAAACGCGTTGGTCTTGCTTAAACTGGAGGCAAGCGGCGGTGAGGAGGAACTTTTTCTTTTCTTGATGCTGTTTTCTTTTCTGTGGCTGGAGAGCGACTGCCGACCGTTCCGGCCGGCCCGTCTTATATACTATTTGGCCGTTGCTGGCCCTTGCCTCACCCCCGCGCCTTTCTTTATTAGGTAGATTTCTTATAAACTAATTCACAGACTTAAATATATAACATTCTTACAACTACTTATTAAACTAATACTTACATAACAATTTTTCTATATACTAAAGGTTACAATGTTGTCTTTCTAGCAATTTTAAGCTGAGGACCCTGCCCCCCGCCTCAGTACTATAAATATAAAACGTCGTGGCGCGGCGCGCGTAGCCTCATTCGCTCCGCGGCCGCGTCACGGTAACATGCCCTGTTTATTATTTTTCGTGCCTAAAGGCTTAATATGTAAGAAATTAAATTGCCTTCGTTCACTTTCCTTCGCACTTCGCACACGTTCGCACACGTTCATTTCTCCTATCGTGATCGTGGAGAGCCGTCAGGGATGCTTGGTAGAGGTAGCATAGACCCACTCAAAATAAACACAAAGGAGCCCACTCGTTGCACAGGGAATTTCAGCTTCATGTGAACCGGAAAATTGGAAACGGAAAGTTTGATGCTTACGACTGCTCCTTCTTCATGGCTATATCAAAGTTGATATTTATAAAATACTGTTAAAAATTAAAAAGAGGTATTTTTAAATTTAAATAAATGGCGGAATAATATAATTGAAGCAGTATTCCAATTTTTAATTTCGTTAACTATTCGCGATTTTGCGGGATGAAATAAAAAAACGATGCGAAATTGCAGCAAAGGAAGTGTAGGCTGAATTTCAGTTCATTAATTTAGTACTTTTTTAATGTTTTACGCAAACAGGATTAAAATGAAAAATGCTTTTCGTATTTAGGTTTTAAGTACAAAAGTGGCCAAGAATAAAAGTGTTAAGTTATTTTACTTTTTGGTCGTGGAAAGAAAAGGGAGGATCTCCCGCTGGCAAGGGTGTCTACGCTCCATGCAGTTGTACAAAATCGTGCAGAGAGGCCCTTCTAGCAGCACCTGTTTACAAGTAACGCGGTAGTCATCACCCTCCTTGACCATATTATAGGGAAGCGGATGACGTTATACAACTCCACCATAAGCAGTCACATTTAAGTGAGCAGGAAATACCAGTTTTCCTATGTCGCTTCTTACGACACCCACGGGATAGTTTGTGGCATTGGATTCTCTATATCCATAAAAAGCAACAGTTTTAAAAATACCTACTGAAAATTATATTAAAAAGTTATCAAAAGGAACCAACCGCGAACGTTTACGTGTTTAACAAAAAAAAATCGTTAAATCAGTTTGAATTACTTACCACTGTCGTAGATATCGCTAAGATACCAACGTAAAAAAGGGACTGTCGACGTACAGTCGAACTGAGAACCTCCTGCTTTTTTATGTCGGCTTTAATTATCTTTTTATAGAATAGGGGTGACAAACGAGCACAGAATAAGTGAATACTGCAGCCCATAGACATCTAAATCTATTCTCGATTAAGAATCAAACTGCAGATGCGTGGTCACCCCTGAGGACTATGATGGAATGCCTCGTTTCTAGTAAAAAGGGTCTCCGTTTCTCCACACTCACCATACGAAACACAGCAACAATTAGCTGAGAGCGTGTTGCTTCCCCGGTGAAGCCGACCCATTCGAGCTACAATCATACCATAGCTGCTGCATGGCACTACCACGTCAAAAATGTTTGCTATTTATCGAGAAGTTCAACGCACTTGTGAATCGTATAAGGTAAAATTGAACAATTTTTAACAATACTTAACAAAACAACAAAACTAAGTAAAGTTTTGACATTTAAGCTGCCCTTTATTTCAACCTTTTATAATCGCCTTACGAATTTTATTTTTAACCGCATCCATGCAAAAATGGCAAGAGATCTCAAACTTGATATTGGCAGATAAAGATTCAAGCTACCAGAGTTAATGCTCGTATTGATAATCGATTTAGTGTTTTAAATAAAACATTTAGAGGTCATGATTTTAAAAAAAAATTACATTTAAATAAAAATATTTGTTATATTTTTGTTTTTACAGAATAAGAGTGACAAATTTCACTGACGAAAGGCACCTGATGGTATGCGGGCGCAGAGACCCATAGACACTTAAATCTATCTACGATTAGAAATCAAAATGTAGATTACTAATGTAGTCTTTATCTGTAAGACTATAATAGAGTAGAAAATTTAGATGTCTTTACTGAGGAATCAGAATATCCGGTTACCAGTACAAAGGCTCTGCGGTTCTCTACACTAAACGAATCATAACAGCAGTTTAACTCTAATATTATGTAAGAGCATACGTCCTTCCCCTTTCAGACCGACCCATTCGTGCTGCAGAAATAATATAGCTGCATAATTGCTCTACCACGTTAAAACATACATTTATTTATTTTATTAAATTTTTATGTAGTAGAAGTATAAAAGGTGAATCACCTCGAGCGTGGCAAGGCGGAGGAAATCGCGTTAAACGCCGTAGCAACGGAAGCGTCGAGCAAATGAAATTTCAAGACGTTCACTAACGTAGCAGCGGTGGAGTTATGGTAAGATGAAATATTATCGGAATTTTCTTTTAAGAATAATTTAACCAACGATGAAATCATCGCGGTTGCAACAACACAGTAGATAAGGGTAGCTACGGAACTGCGAAAAAATTTTATGACCTACAATTAACTGTTCCGCGTCTGACTGTTCTGTTGCAATTTATGTGTGAGGGTCAGGCACACACACACACACACACACACACACACACACACACACACACACACACACACACACACACACACACACACACACACACACACACACACACACACACACACACACACACACACACACACACACACACACACACACACACACACACACACACACACGTTTGTGGTAATTAGAAAGTTTTCTCTTCTTTGTCAATTATTATTTTTATTTTAAACTTGTTTTGTTTCCTACTTTAATAATAATACAAAAATAGTATTGTTATTTTATTACGAAATTATATGCTTATTTGTTTTGTACAACCCAAGGTGGAAGACGTTGACGGCTGTAACACACACACAGTATACTGATATGACCCTTAACGCTAACTGCTTCGAAAAGTAGTTTTGTAATTAAATATTATACTATACTAAAGTGTAATTTGTCAAATTGAGAGTCTAATAAATTATTATATTTATTTCTGGGATATTTATATATTTTTCTCATCTGGTTGGGAGGTATAAATATATAAATGAAAATGACAAATTTACATAAATATCAATAAAAAAGAATAAGTACATAAAAATACATACATAAAGAAAAACCCAACCAGATGGAAGCCCTCGACAGGGGTTGACCAAACGGCCGAGGGTTAGGGGGAAATTTAAAGAAATCGGCGGAAAATTCGGGTGGTATCGAAGAGCACCACCTTCTGCATTTGAGCCCGAAGCAGTCTGTCATGAAGTGATATCAGATGATACGAAAGGCTGACCGGGATTAGCTCGTTCGCAGAACAAACACTAGAATAATTTTGGTCGAAAAATTGGTCACCTCATGAGCCAGGTCCATATATTTTGTCTGCTTTGTTATAAGGAATGGTAATGTCGACCAAAATATCCTTGACTGTGCCTTTCCATCAGCACAATATCAGGCTTATTCGCAAGAATAGTATTGTCTGTGATGATGGCCCGGCCCCAGTAGAAACTGGCGCGGTTATTTTCGAGCACGGCTTCCGGCAAGTACTTATAATAAGGCAGTTTCCGATGCACGAGACCATAATTAAGAGAGAGCTCCTTGTGTAGAATCCGGTCTAGTAGATTATGTGTGTGAAAATACTCAGAGTAGGAAACGCCGACTTACCGGGATGGCGACAAGCTCGACACAAGTTCGATGGTGCTATTCTTTAGGACGTATCTCCGATAGTTATTGGTCTTAATAACCTGATCCTTTATCGCACCGACAAAACCCTTGGTTTCCTCACAAAAGTCACCGAAACGTAGTCAGTGGAGGGAGGCTACCGTGTCTACGAAAGGCTCATGCAAAGCCTTGCAGAGCCATGGAGCTCTTTCTCTTTTCATACGATCTCTCGGTTGGAAATGCACTGTACTACTGTAAGATGGAAATGAAACACATATCGCCATTACAAGTAATGGTCTATTTTATCTTTCGACACATTTATATAATTACAATTATCTATCTCTATATATCACTCAATTTACACTTTCCACTAATCTACAACACTATTTTATTTTTATCTTACTCTTTCACATTAAATTTACCTTCCGTTTTAACTTTCATTCTATTATCTATTATTTATTTCCTAACTCTTACGTACCTTTCCCATTTTTATGTATATCAAAATGGGTATATTCTCTCATGTACATACCTTTCCTCTCTTCTCTACCCGTTACGACTTTCCCACATAGGTACAACTGGACACAGGAGATTTTCTTAGAATGGTGGTAAAGTTTTTAATAAAAATATTATTCTCAGCAGTTGCGTTCATTGGCTACCTTTTAATTAGGATTTTTTCCTGTATCGCAAAGGCGTTTTTCACACTATATACAGACGCGGAACAATAAATAAGAGGGTATAGTAAAACTTCTTCCGTGCTTGTATACATAAATAAAGATAGCGGTAGATTAGTCGCGTTTAAGCCTAGCGTAAAATACTCAGACCAACGACGGGCAGGTAGCCACGTCAAAGATGCCAGGTGTCTGGTTCTGCAAACGTCAATCGGCCTACCAAGCTTGAATGGCAAATCTTCCGTAAAACGGGAGAGGCTCATATCCAGCAGTGAACTTTTACTGGCTGATGAATAATGGGAGAAAAAAATATATAAGTTATCTTTTTTTTTCTTTTAGAAATATTATTCCAGTAATCTTCCAGTGGAATAAGATAAATAAAATGTTTTATTATCTGGGCCAGCCATATTGTCATTTAACTATTGTTAACAAATAAGAAATATATTTCTGTTGGGGAGAAATACAAGTATTAAATCTCGGCTTCTGCGAGGATCAGTCACCTGAAATAACTACGATGATATTTATCTCTAATAATAACGATAACGAAAACGTTACAAATTGTTATTTTGATCCTATTTCTTTTGAATTTAGTTATAAAGGACTTAGTTTTTGAATTATCGTTATATTCATAAACATCTTATCAAAGTATCCTGCTGAATATAGGCTTCTCACATAATGTATGTACATAGATTACCTCATAAAGTCGATATTTGGCATAGTTTCTACGCTTGGCAAGCAAGTTTCCAACTGCAGTTTGATGTTTTTAAGTCGTTGTTAGCAAGACGCTGCTGCCCTTTCTCCTGGTTTATTTCCTTCTGTCGCCTCTTACGACACGATACCCAAACGGCGATATTAGATATTCTTACACCGCCAATACATGGCCAAAGTTTATAAAACATAAAAAAAACAAATTGTAAGAGACATTTGTAAAACGATGACAAAATTACTTTTATTTCGAAAACTCAAGCTCAGTTTTCGAATTATCGTTATATTCATAAACATATTATCAAAGTTAAGTTCGTCGCATATATTGAATCCACCGTTACAGTTGCAATGGAGGGTTCAACGACCTCTAAAATGTTAAAGTGCGCGATTTGTAATTTAGTTATAAACGAGGTTCTGGCGTTTATACAGAACAAGTGTGATGTGATGGACGAAGATTCAATGATCAGACTAAGTATTACGGCATTTAAGCCAGAAGACATTAGTGCAGCTAAAAATTTTCTGTTTACATCAGTTAAGACTACGGGAAGACAGATTAAGATTAAATGGAAGGTAAAACCCAACGAGACCTAGAGGACATAATAGCTCTGATAAAACAGAAAGACCCTGAAAAATTGCCAATTTTTGTCGCTTGCGACCTACAAAAACTACCTCCGGTCACTTTTGACCATATAGACGTGACGAGATTGCTGAAGGACATCATTATCCTCAGACATGAAGTTGAAACTATCAGGGAGACGTATACATCTATAGAACAGTTTTCAAAATTAAAAAATGAAATCATCAACCTACGACAAACACCGATAGTCAACAATCTCCAGCAGGATAACTTTTTTAATACAAAGCGAGGTATAAACTGCATACTGAATGGCTCCGAATATAACTGTGATAGTGGCCCTACAGAATTTTTACACTTTACTCAAGAGACGGTAAACAACAAAAATAACAATCCGACCGTTACTGACAAAGCGGCCGGAGGACGAACTGAGCAACACTCACTGTCCCTGTCGCATTTGATATCTGCAGGCAATTTATCTGTTGCACCGAGCCCGGCTAGCATGCGCGTGGAGGAGCCCACTGCGGTTTCGGCTGTCGAAACCGCGGTACAAATGCATGGTGCCTCAGCTACTGCTGTGACTAATACCTCTGCAGGTGTCGGTGCAGAGAACGATCAGCTGATACAATCACCGCAATTGCAAAACGCTTTGAATAGGCGGGATGAAGATTGGCAAATTGTATAGAGGAAAAAGCATCAAAACAAATTTTTAGGTAGAATAGGAATGTGCACCGTTATTGAAATTAGTTTTAAGGCTGCGAATACCAGTATTCCTATCTTCATAAATAATGTGCACCAAGAAACATGTGAAGAAGACATAGTATCCTACATAAAAAGTAAAACGAATGTGGAAGTGACCCTTCATAAGATCAAATCCAAGCAACAGAGAGAATACAACTCATATAAAATATATGTACCTAATAATAATTTAAGTTTGTTCTTGGACTGTAACCTGTGGCCCAATGGTATAACATTCCGTCTTTTTATTGAATTTAGCAAGAGACATTCAAACAGACAAGAGAATTCTGATACTGGTGCAAAAATAATTAACTTAAATGGATAGTACGACTAACAATATTAATTTAAAATTAATTAGCTTTAATTGTACGTCTTTCAAAAGATCCACTGACGCAGTAAAAGTGCTTGGTCAAAGAGCCGATATTATTGCGCTGCAAGAACCTACCTCACGAGATACCGGAACTTGGTAAAATAAGCAAAGCCTTTGGTTTTTGCGGTAAATCAGCTGTGGACATATCTAGTGGGATACTATGTGGGCGACCGTACGGTGGCGTAGCACTGTTATGGAGATACAGTAAGTTTAAATGTGTGTCTGTGAATTCATGTGAGAGTAATCGAATTAGTGCGATTAAGGCGTGTGTGTAGGAACGGCTAATACTTATTTTCACTGTTTATATGCCTCCAGACTCATCTGACAATCTCTTAGAATATGTTCAATGTTTAAGTGAAATTGCATCTATAGTTGAAAGTTGCAATATCGAAACCATATATATTTTAGGAGATTTTAACGCTCACCCCGGGGGATTGTTTGGCAATGAACTTCTAGACTTCTGTAGTGAACAAAATTGGACATGTGTGGATATTCAAATGTTAGGTATAAATTCCAATGCATACACTTTTGTTACTGAAGCTGCACTAAGCAAGGTGCTAACGGTAAAAGTACATTATGGTGTTTACTGGTCTGATCACTACCCGCTAGAAATTCAATGCAACATAAAATCCGTTTGTCAGACTATTGAGCTGCCGCGTGCTAAAGTAAATAAGGTTCTATGGGGAGAAAGAGACCTAAGCCAAATAGAAATGTTTACTAAATATTGTAATGATAAACTGCGAAAGGTTGGCTTTCCACATGAGTTCGATCAGTGTGGCGATTATTTGTGTAGTAATAGTGACGCGGCACACCTGGCCGCGATAGACTTGATTTACAGTGATATTGTAACAGCGTTACAGGAGGCTGATGTGGTCAGCTATGTTGGTCGTTTGGGAGGTGGCAAACCACATCGCGGTTGTCCTACTGTAGGTTGGAACAAGTATGTCCGTGACGCTCACAGGAACGCTAGGCAAAAGTATCTAACGTGGGTATGTAACGGTCGGCTTAGTAGTGGTACCATTTTTAATGAAATGTATGATTCGAGAAAAATTTTCAAAAGCAAATTATTGTCAGAATAATCAGGAGCAAATAAAAATGAATATTTTAGCTTCAAAACACAGGAATAAAGATTTTAGGGGATTTTGGCAATAAACAAAACAACAAAGTCCAAAGCCTAGCGTCCCTGTGAGTGTTAACAGCATCAGTGAACCACGGGATATAGCGAACATGTTCAGATGTCACTTTCAAGTGGAGTCTCCGCTAAAAAGTACGCAAGTAGTGGATGAGGAGGTCGTGGTGTCGGACGTGCCGAACCACGTCACAGCTAAGCAAGTTGCTCTAATGATAAAAGGAATGACGCGAGGGAAGTCTCCTGGACACGACGGCCTTAGCATTGAACATTTTCACAATACGGGGCCACACCTACCGAGACTCTTGGGGCTGCTATTCACGCTATGCATTAGGCATTCCTATCTGCGAAATGAGCTAATGAAGACGGTGATAGTGACTATTATTAAAAATAAAACTAGTGATACTTCCGCCAAGTGAAACTACCGTCCGATATCATTAGCTACAACCACATCTAAGGTGCTTGATGGCCTGCTTGAGAGACAACTTAGAGAGCATCTCCACCTACATGACGCTCAGTTCGGCTTCAGACCAGGACTTTCGACTGAATGCGCAATTATGTCTCTCAAACAGACTGTTAGGTACTACACGGATGAGAACACGCCTATGTATGCAGCCTTTCTTGATCTCAATAAGGCATTTGACCTGGTTAGACATGATATTCTTTGGCGTAAATTAAAAGACACAGGTATGCCGGGTGGATTGATCAATATTTTTAAATATTGGTATGAACACCAAACTAACCGGGTTAGATGGCTTGGTGAGCTTTCTGACGAGTACGGGTTGTTTTGTGGAGTGAGACAGGGAGGGCTAACTTCTCCTTCTCTCTTCAACTTGTATGTGAATAGGTTTATTGTTGAGCTGAGCGACACAAGGGTAGGCTGCTCGATTGATGGTCACTGCGTCAACAGTATCAGTTATGCAGATGACATGGTATTGCTAAGCCCATCACTCGCAGGTCTCAGAAAACTAATAGGTGTATGTGAGAGGTACGCTTTGTCACACGGACTCCTGTACAATGTTAAAAAGAGCGAGCTCTTGATCTTTCAAGCTAGGCGTCGTAAGCTGGGAGATGTGCCACGTGTGCTGCTAAATGGTGTCGCTCTAGGCAGGGTAAATGCGTATAAATATCTTGGCCATGTGGTTACCGAGGATTGAAAAAACGATGCTGACATCGAAAGGGAAAGAAGGGCGATGGCGGTACGCTGTAATATGCTGACCGGTGCCCCAGAGGGTGGCAGATACATGAATTAAACTATAGATTAATTTTATTCAAGTAATTAATATATTAAACAATCGAATTAAGTTATATTGAATTGATTTAAATTGAATAAGATTAAATTAAATTAAAAAGATTAGATTATATAATTTTTTTTATAGGATAAGAGTGACAAACGAGGACACAGTCCACCTGATGGTAAGATGGTAGCTTCGACCCATAGACATCTACATCTATCCTCTATTACAAATCAAAATGTAGATGCATTGTCACCCGTGAGGACTAAGATGGAATGCCTCATTTCTAGTAAAAAGGGCCTCCGGTCACCTGCACTCACCAAGCGAAACGGAGAGGTAAACCTCTACTTCGTGTCCTCTAGGTCGTGGTACCACCCCGGTTCGAGCCGGCCCATCCGTGCGACAGCAAAAGCTGCCGCGTAGCTCTACCACTGTTAAATTAAATTAAATCTATTATAAAGTCAATGTTACTTGTATGGACTCAGTCTGAAATAAATTGATTTTATTTTATATTTATTTTTAGTTTTAAAGTATCCTGATGAATATAGGCTTCTCACATAATGTATGTACATAGATTACCTCATAAAGTCGATATTTGGCATAGTTTCTACGCTTGGCAAGCAAGTTTTCAACTGCAGTTTTATGTTTTCAAGTTGTTGTTAGCAAGACGCTGCTGCCCGTTCTCCTTTCGCGGTTTATTTTCTTCAATCGCCTCTTACGACACGATAAACACAGGGCGATATTAGATATTCTTACACCGCCAATACATGGCCAAAGTTTATAAAACATAAAAAAAAACAAATTGTAAATTACTTTCATTTCGAAAACTCAAGTTCAGTTCGAATATAATACCCTCCTGTTCCATCCAGCAGCGGACAACCAGACGCTCGGCCAGTCTCCAGTCCTTTGTCGACGGTTTACCACGCATTCAAATGAAATGATAAATGGCGACAATCGCCCGTTTTAATTTACAATTGAGAATAGCTTTATTGAGGCTTTATTTTATAACGAAGTATATATTCGACGCGTATTTTTATGGATAAATACCTAAACAAATTTTAAGGGTTAATTGTGCTAATTGTGTACAATAAGGAACCCTAATAGTTTCGCCATGTCTATTCATCATTGTTCTTTAATAGTAAAATAAATAAATAATCTATTTCGAAACAAAAAAGTGCAATATGTTACCAACTAAACTGTGTTGCTTTCCTATTTTAAAAAGAAAGTGTTAGCAACACTAGGATTTTCTACTGTATCGTGGGGTCAGTTTACATATTTATAATTGAGAAAAAATATAAACAGTTCCGACCTGGAGGTATCAGGTCAAACCCGGAAAGTTTATTTTAATGAAAGACTTACCAAAGAAAACAAAGTGATATTTCGAGACACTAGACACAGGTCCAAAATGGACCTGTGTCTAGTGTCTCGAATGGTTGGTCACCCTATCATATGAGGAAACAGAAGAATTGTTAAAAACTGGCTTTTGCTAATTGATGGTATTTGTAAAATTATTAGATAAATTTTGTTTTTGTTTTAATTTTATATTTTTTATTTTAAATACACATAGTTAATAGTTTACAGTTTTATATAGCTTACCTTTGTTTTTATAGTTTTCTTTCTTTTTATGTTCAAATATTTAAAGCAATAAGCAATTCTGTTATTGTTGTTTTGTGTAATACAATCTGTCTTATAAGGCGTATAAAATAGCGCTTAATGAACTATGGTCTCAGGTTTCCCCGATACTGGCTTGCTTATTGAGGAAACCAGCAGATATTACCTATTGTATTATTTTTCTTACTGCTAATAAAACATTTTTCATTTATTTCATGTTTTCATATATTAATTTTACACAGATAAATATCCAGACCCGGAATAATTATTTGTAGTCCATACAAATAATTGTTCCGTACGGGATTATAACCTGCGGTCCTCAGCGGTGCAGCTCATTGTTAAGCCACTGCGTAGCAGTTTGTCGCTGGGATTTTATTACAGATAGTAGCTTCTTTTCTAGGTATATTAGGTTTATGAGGTACCTTGAGGATCACCAGCTTATTAGTGACCGCCAGTACAATTTCTTACCAGATCTTCTAGCTTACCTTAATCATAGATGGGCGGATGCAGTAGAGTCCAAGGGGAGGCGTTGGCCGTTAGCTTGGACATAGCGAAGGTTTTCAATCGGATTTGTCACAAAGCGCTTCTTTCGAAGCTTTCTTCCTATGGGCTTCCCAAGAAGTTGTACAATTGGATCACCAGTTTTATAGATCTTTATGTTTTTTTGTTAACGCGGGTATTATAGATCTTTATGTTTTTCCTATGTTTTTTTTTTTTATAGGATAAGGGTGACAAACGAGCACACAGTCCACCTGATGGCAAGCGGTTGCTGCGGCCCATAGACATCTACATCTATCCTCTGTTACAAATCAAAATGTAGATGCGTTGTCACCCGTGAGGACTAAGATGGAATGCCTCATTTCTAGTAAAAAAGGCCTATGTATAATAACCCTTATGTAAGAACCCGCATAAAAGAACATATAGTTGACGTGAGTAAAGAGGCTCCAGGAAGTCTGCAGTCTGAGAAAATGTTCAAAGTCATCCCCGCCTATATATTAGATTTGATAGACCACAAATCCTCGCAAAATAACATCGATTCCTATCAAGGTTGATTCGAGAGGCTATTGAAATTTTAAAAAAAATACCCAAATTTCTATAGAGAAGCTGGATGAGTGCCAAAATCTGCTTGGAATCATATAATTAATAAAATAAATTCCAAACTCAAGCATACCACTGTAAGACTTCAAGATACTGTAAGCTCATGTTAACTGTTACATCGAGACGTAAAACATTTCGGTCCCACGTCACTACGTATTTCTGTAAACCACCTAAATCGTCGGGAATTTAAATAAGTAAATTAAACGCGATAAAATCCGTAAAAATAGTTTAATTCAATAGTAAAGTCAAATTACAGCCTATATATGTCTCATAGGTGAGCATTCATTTCATTTCAGTTCATTCGATCTCGCGCTGCTGTGTTTGTCGGTTCTGTGTTAACATATTTTAATACGTGTGGTAACTACCCCCTAAATAAAATATTAATACGAAAACATAATGACTAAATGTGATATCTGCAACAAAGTTATAACCACCAAGATACCTGGACTGGAATGTAGATCTTGTGGTAAGGTGGTTCATGCTACTAAAGCTTGCTGTGGTCTAAACGCGAAGCAACTTTCTGCGCTTCGTAATGCGGACAGACTAGACTGGACGTGTGACGAATGCCATCAAAATACACCTAACAGAAAATCATCCTTTATTATACCGGAAGAAGATGATGAAGATGATGATGTCGTGGTCTCTGACAAAAACTCAGGCAACTGTATGATAGACACAGAGAAGTTTTTAAAGGAAATCACAGCAGAAATGAAAAAAGTTTTAAAAAAAGAACTACAACCAATCGAAACATCTGTGAGCTTCTGTTGTGCAAAAATTGACGATCTTTTCAAAACTGTGGAAGCTCAAAACCAACATATTCAGGAATTAGAAAATAAGTACAACCATCTACATAACGAAAAAACTCATCTTGAGCTTGAAATGAGTTCACTGAAACAATATCTACGTAATATTGAACAACAGCGTCTTGATAATGTGATAGAAGTGATAGGAATCCCTAAAGCTAAAGACGAAAATCTTGAAAACATATCTCTCAAGCTAGCTGAGACACTCAACATGGACAGGACGCAGGTAATGAATATTACACGTGTTGAAAGTCGAAATATTCAAGACGGAAACATCCAGTTGCAGCTCAAGCATGTAGAACACGCAAGTTTATGGGTGCGAGCCTCCAAACAGGAAGAACTAGTGGTAGAACAAATCATTCCCGAGGCTCCCGTGGAAGTTGCTAAGATGAAAGTGACCATGCGACGCGCCCTGACTAAAGCCAATAAGTCATTATTATGGCTAGCACAACAAAAATTAAGACCGGCCTACAAATATGTCTGGTTCCAAGATGGAAAGGTACTACTCCGTAAAGATGACAAAGCCAAGCCTGAAGTCGCCCGAAGCGAAGCTGACATTGAGAAGCTCTCAGCACAAACAAAAATAATCGGCCACAGTTTTAATCGGTAATAGATTTTTTAAAATTAGTCACCCAGGTTCTCTTTTCCGATCATCAAGAAATATTAGATTGTGCTGATATTAATAACTTTTGTAGGCATATACCCTCCATTTATAAAAACCATCTTAATATTGTCCATATAAACGTAAGATCGTTGATTAAAAATTTTTGCTATGTAACACAGTTAATTAACTCTTCTAAAATGATTATTGATATTTTAATCTTAAGTGAAGTAAATATAAATGATAATATAGTTTCTATGTTTAATATAAATGGCTATAGAATGCACAGTATGCTACGTAAAAATAGAAAAGGCGGTGGTATAATTCTATATGCCAGAGATGTCCACTCATTCGCGTCAGTAAGTCACTCATTAATATACTGTGAGACTATTATTGGTAAGATCACTACGCCTTACAAATACTCCGCTTACATCTGTGCTGTTTATAGACCACCAAGTCAGAGTAAGCACCTATTTGTAAAGGAAATAAGTAGCCTACTATCAAATTCTATGTTTCAACTATGTGACACTTATCTCTTGGGCGACGTTAACATAGACTTAAAAACATGCGACAACATACGAGACTACTACATTAATAGTATGTCCGAGTGCGGTCTAACAAGCGCGATATCGGATTACACAAGAATTGAAATACGCGGTAATAACACGACTCGCAGCTGCATAGATCACATTTTTACTCGTACGCGCTCGTTAGACCTTTACTCGGCTGCGCTCGGAACTGTAATGGCTGACCATCGTATGATTATACTCTCGTGCGTAGGATTCGACCAAACACAAATACAGAATGATACAAAAATAATCCAACAAATTAATAATTATAAAATTAAAAATTTACTTAATAATCTAGATTGGACCGAAGTAAAAGATATAGAGTGTCCAAGTAAAATTTACGATTGTATCAAAAATAAATTAAATGGTTGTTATAGTGATTCAAAATATATAAGAAAAATAAATAAAATTAGTAAGAGAAATAAATATCCTTGGATAAATTGTAGAATTGATATGTGTAAAAAGAAGAACAAATTATTCATCAAATGGAAAAATGATTCTACAGACAAATTAATAAAATAAGAGTATAATAAATTAAGAAATAAGACACGTAAAATAATTGAAAAAAGTAAAAATAAATATTATATAGAACAAATAAATAGTAATAAAATGAATCTTAGAAATCTATGGCAAATTTTGAATACACTATCTGGTCGAAACAAAAACTCAATTGATGAGGCAATATTAAAAGCATTTAATAAGAACAATATTGACACAAAATCAATAGCTAATAACTTTGCAACAGAATTTAGAAATTGTGTAAAAAAAATCTTACCGAAATGTAACCAAAGGCTTCTAGATGAATCAGAATATATGTTCCCCGAAAATAAATCTATGTATTTCAAAAGAGCCTCAACCAAAAGTGTGATGAAGATTGTGAAAAACCTTAAAACCAATAAAGCTCCTGGTATGGATAATATCCGATGTGTCAACATACAATCTATCTGTGATAGGATGATAGGAGTTATTGTCAAATTAATAAATAATAGTATACATCAAGCAAAGTACCCAGATGAATTAAAAATAGGTATTGTGAGACCGATTTATAAAAAAGGCAGTCACAGTGATTATGCCAATTACAGACCAATTACTATCCTACCAGTCATTGACAAGATAGTAGAAAAATACGTCTGTAATCAGATACAAGACTTTTACATTAAAAATGACATCTTATCTAACTCACAATATGGTTTCCAACCTAACAAATCTACCTCTAAGCTGCTATCAAAATTTACAAATGATGTAAACAAATTTCTAGATGACAAAAACCACGTTATCCTGCTATTCATAGATTTCAGCAAAGCGTTTGATACGCTTCGACACGATACGCTCTTGACAAAACTAGAGAATACCGGTGTACGTGGCCCGATTTTAAAGTGGTGCAAAGACTACCTCTATAATCGTAAATATAAAGTTAAAATCTGTGATGAAGTTAGTGATGCTATCGATGTTACTGAAGGAACAGCTCAAGGTTCGGTGCTTGGACCCTTGCACTATTTAGCATATGTTAACGATATGGAACATGTCGTCAACCATTGTTCAGTTTATCAATACGCGGACGACACGTGTATTTTGGCTACCAGCAAGGACCTAAAAGAAGCAGCGCAATGGCTACAACAAGATTTTACACAAATATCCAAATGGGCACATGATGCGGGACTTGTCTTGAATGCAAATAAAACCAAAATCATTCACGTTCACTCAAACTATATAAAACACAACACGGATTTTAAGGTGGTTGCTCACAGTCACAGATGTCTGCACAAATCAATTTCATCTAGGGCTTGTAAATGTGACGCAATCGAACAAGTAACGCATCACACTTACTTAGGATTAATTGTAGATAATAGATTTAGCTGGAGATTTCACATAGATTCTGTCTGTGACAAATTACGAGCTATATTGGCTAAATTCTACATTTTAAAACCTAAAGTACCATATAATATCCTACTCAATATGTATAAAGCCTTAGCTGAGTCAATTATATCATACAGAATTTCAAGTTATGGACGAACCTTTAAGTCATATACCGAAAAAATATATAAACTACAACTAAGATTACTTAAACTTATTGTACCTCAAAAAATAAAACAAAAATATAAAGATAACTTATTAGACATTTTCAAATACTGCAATATATTACCCATGCAGATGAAATTTCACATGACCCTCTTAATTGAACAATTTAATAATAAAATCATCCAAGTGCCCATATCCCATAAAGTAATTACAAGAAATATTACCAAAGAAAAATTAAATGTGCCTAGGACCTCAAATTACTATGGTAGGCGAACAATAGAATTTTTAATTCCAACTCTTTTAAATAACATCACGCAAAACATCCAAAAAGAATTAAACACAAAAAACTATAAAGAAAAACTCAAAAAATACTATTACAATAATATAAAGAACTTTGTCTTATAAAATGAATCAGAATTATAGTTATTATTTAGTTACTTATTAGTGAAACAACCTGTATATAATTAGTAGTATGCACTGTCTACTCTAGTAGAACAGGTTCCACAACAAAAGCAATGAGCGCTCAAGTCGGTGGCGCTCAATTCCGGAACGTCCCAAGTAAAAATTGCAAATGGGTGCTTACCACTTACACAAAAAGGAGGTATATTTTAATGTATATTTTTGATTACTGTTAAGATTAACTAATTATTTAATGTTAAGCAGTGCGGTAGTTGCGAATGTGAGTACCAATACAAACCATTTTTGGTTTAATGGTACAAATAAAAAAAAATATGTATGATAACTTTAATCAATAAATAAAAAAAAATTGCCATCTTCTTATTTTCTTAAGGAGGTTTAGGGCAAGGAAACTTTGATCCCGCTGGCACTAATAAAATTTTTAATTTTAAGAGACGTTATACCACGGGCTCGGTGATAAAGGAAAATATCGTGAGAGAATTCGCATGTCTGAGAAATAATAAAAAAAATTTATTGCGCACAGAAAAGAAAATGATCAGGATTATCCTTTTTATAAAATTTAAGTAGCAAACAAATTCACAATCCAGATGAATGTATGTGTCTGTTACAGCCCATGGACATTTGCACTCAACTTCAAACAAGGAGAGCTAATAGTGTGTGTTTAATACTCAACACTTATCCCAGAACCACTACTCCCAACACCACTACACTAGAAAGATACACCACTGACGACAGTACGACACGTGTTTGCCTCTACACGAGGCATCTTCAGGTGGTGTAGACTTTACATTGGCTGACAGCTAAGTGAGCGGCGAGCCAAAACAACTGCTATTAATACAGCCAGCTATTTCTTTCTCGTATCTCAAGCAATATATAGTGCTCCTAGTGTTGCACATGGTCCTTTCGATCCAGATTTAAACCGGTTTTTGATAGTTTTGGAGGAAACTTTAAACCTTCTCACACTAGTAGGGGCAGCTTTGTGTGTCCAGCAGAGATCGACGTGCTGACCGATGTTTGGCTGCTGTGACGTCACTGAAACGAGGTGAGAAGAAAGATCGACGACAGAGATGGCTGTCAGAAATGAGTCGTACAAAAGCCGAGGCGAGGTATATTCCCTCGAAACCACCGGACCACACAAAGTTAGATGGCGGAGGATGTCAACGGTGATAATAAAATTTTAGTTGTAACTGGTTTTGGGTAACTATTTGTTGCAATTTTTAATGCACTTTACACTTTTTATATAATCTCATTTTAAATATTATTATTATTATTGTTGTTAAAAGTCATGTAAGCGTTGTAATTTCTTACATAATATTATAAATCAAGATGAGTACGAAAAGGGAAAGATTAGCAGAACGTAAGGACAACTTAATATTTTGTCAGGAGGATTTAAGTTCTCACATTAAAATGGCAGACGTAAACTTTAAACAGACTCCAAAGATCGTATTACTAAGGAATATATAGAATAACGCTTAGAAATATTGGAGCAACTTTGGCATGATTTTTATTGGGACATAAGGAGTTAATGAAAATTGTAATCTCTAAGGAATTAACGAAATCGATCTATTTTAAAAATGAAATATATGATAACACAGAGGAGGTTTATTTAGATTACAAAACGATGCTTAAAAGTAATTTATCAGCATTTACAGATCATGCCTCGGGTGTTAATCAATCAAGTACCTACCAATATTAACCATAGGAATAGTGTCCAATTACTTAAGTCCAATATTCCACAATAGAAACAATCGGATACTAAAGCATGATCTATAATGACCCAACATAGAGTGATAAAAAATTTGGGTCTTATCAGTACCTATCATTTGGTCGAGGTTATACTTAAGTAATTGGATTATTTTTTAACATTAATTCGTTTGACACAGGCTATAGAATTCGGCTTTTTTTTTTTTTTTTTATATGAGAGGGGGCAAACGAGCATGCGGCTCACCTGATGGTAAGTGACTACCGCCGCCCATGAACAACCGCAACACCAGGGGAATTGCAGATGCGTTGCCGGCCTTTTAAAAAGGAGTAGGCTCTTTTCTTGAAGGTCCCTAAGTCGTATCGGTCCGGAAAAATCCCTGGTGGTAAACTATTCCACAAGGAAGTTGTGCGAGGAAGAAAACATCTTCTAAATCGCACAGTGGTGGACCGCCAATCATCCAGATGGTGTGGATGGTATCGGGAGTTCTGCCGCGATGTGCGTTCGTGAAATTTGGCGGCTGGGATTAATCCGAACAATTCCTCAGAGCACTCCCCATGGTAGATGCGAAAGAAAATGCAAAGAGATGCAACATCTCTTCGCAGTGCCAATGAATCGAGCCGATTGGAAAGGGCTCGGTCGTCGACGATTCGAGCCGCTCTGCGCTGGATGCGGTCAAGTGGAAGGAGCTGGCACTGGGGAGCCCCTGCCCAGAGATGGGAACAGTATTCCATGTGAGGCCGAACCTGCGCCTTGTAAAGTTGCAGGCGGTGTGCCGGCATGAAATACTGTCCCGCTCTGCTGAGCACGCCAAGCTTTTTAGAGGCCAATTTGGCCTTCTCTTCCAAGTGACCACGAAACTGCACGTCACTCGATATGTCGACTCCGAGGATACCGATACTGGCTGAGGCAAGAAGGGGAGTGCCTTGAAACTGAGGAGATACGACAAAGGGGTTCTTTTTAGCGGTAAACGCGCAAACTTGTGTCTTCTGAGGATTAAACTGGACTAGATTTAGTCGCCCCCAATCCGAGACTTTGTCCAGCAAAGACTCGACTTCAGACACAAGTTTGTTCCGGTACTCGGCGACGTTTTCCCGAGAAATATTGGCCCGGCCGGTGTATAGAGCATCACCAGTGCTGTCATCCGCATAGCAATGAATGTTACCAGTTAGCAACATATCATTGATATGCAGAAGAAACAGCGTTGGTGATAGCACACAGCCTTGTGGAACACCAGCGTTAATAGGCTTGTAGTCAGAACATGCACCGTCTACAGCGACCTTGATGCTCCGATCTGCAAGAAAGCTGGTGATCCAATTGCACAATTTCTCGGGAAGCCCATAGGAAGGCAGCTTTGAAAGAAGCGCTTTGTGCCAAACCCGATCAAAGGCCTTCGCAATGTCCAGACTAACGGCCAACGCCTCCCCCTTGGACTCTACTGCCTCCGCCCATCTATGGGTCAGGTAGACAAGAAGATCACCAGCTGATCGACACCGACGAAAACCGTATTGGCGGTCACTAATCAGCTGGTGATCCTCAAGGTACCGGATGAGCTGGCAGTTAATAATGGATTCCATTATTTTGGAGAACAAGGAGGTGATCGCGATAGGCCTATAGTTGGACGGGTCTGAGCGGTCGCCTTTTTTAGGGATCGGGTGGACAAAAGCTGTCTTCCATGAATTCGGGACTACGCCTTGGGAGTAGGAGTACCGGAAAAGACGCGTTAGGACCGGTGCCAACTCCGGAGCACACGTCCTCAGCACAATTGGGGGGATTCCGTCAGGCCCACTCGACTTCTGGATGTCCAGGGAGAGCAGTGCTTTGCGAACCGAGCGCTGTGAGAACAGCACATCCGGCATGGAGCACTCACACCGCGGGATGGTCGGCGGTGTTTTCCCCCCGTCATCAAGAGTCGAGTTGGACGCAAAAAGGGAGCCTAAAAGGTCGGCTTTGTTTTTTGCGTCATGGGCCAGTGAGTCATCCTCCCTGTGCAGAGATGGTAGTGATGGCTTACAGAAATTCCCTTGGACAGCCTTGGCGAGAGACCAGAATGCACGGGTTCCCGAAGGAAGGCGAACTAGTCTCTCGCCAATTCTGCCTATGTGCTCTGACTTTGCCTTGGCAATAACTCTTTTGAAGGACCTGGAGGCGAAGTTATACTTCTTTTTAAGTGTGCTGGTGTTTACATCCCGAGTCACCGAAGCTGCAGCCCAGGCTTGATAACACTCCTGCTTACTGCGCAATGCAGTCTTACAGGAGCGACCAAACCAAGGCTGAGATCTGCCTCCGATGGGTACCACAGATGATGGAATAAATAGTTCCATTCCCTGTAGCACCACATCAGTGACAGAGTCAGCAACAGCACTGGGATCATCCGGCGAGAAGCAAACCCGCCCCCATGGGTAGGATGCAAAGAAAGACCGCATTCCGTCCCAATCCGCCGACCTGTAATGCCAAACACGGCGGCAACCTGCAGAACGCAACCGCGATGGGAGCGTGAGTGGCACCATACTCCGGATCAGACAATGGTCCGAAGAGCCGAGAGGGGCATCGACGGAAACCTGATATCCGTCCGGATGAGAGGTCAGCAGAAGGTCCAACAGGGAAGGTGTATGATCCTCCACATCTGGAATCCGCGTAGGCGAAGTAACCAGTTGTGTCAGACCATATGCCAAGGCAAAGTCATAAACAGATCTCCCCGCATGATCGGTTAAACGTGAACCGAGCCATTCGGCATGGTGGGCGTTAAAATCGCCAAGGATCACGATCTCTGCGGATGGGACCTGTTGTAGCAAGGAATCTGTAGCCATTTGGACGTGGTCGATGAGTCGGTCTGTTTCGGCATTACCGCTATGGGACCTATAGAGGCACCCGTAGACGCGCGGATGGTCGTCGCTATCTACGCGTAGCCAAAGGATGGACAGGTCCGAACCTTCAAGACTGCCGAGGCGTCGAGAACAGATGTCCTCTCTAACATACACGCAAACTCCAGCCCGAGGCACAAAGGAGTGCTCCAATTTGTACCCCGGGTAGGAGAGATACGAAATATCAGTCGGAGAGGAAACCTGCGTCTCGGTCAAAAAGAGCAAGGCCGGCTTCGCCGTCTCGAGATGGTAGTGGACGGCGTTTAGGTTACAGTGAAGTCCCCTGATGTTGCAGAAATTCACGGATAGCGTGGCAGGGGTCGCCTTGGTATTGTTGCTCAGCTTGCCCCGAGCAGTTTTGTTTTTGAGCGGAATTTTGCCCCCCCCAGAATACGCGGGGCAGCCTGAGCACCCACGCTCAGGATTGGAATAACATGGTCGTGGATGCTCAGCGAGGGATTCTCCAGGGGTACTGGTACCCTCCTGGGGTAGTCTATTGTCTAATTCCGCTACCATGTTGATGGGGGGGGGGGGGGGGGAATTGGGCCTCCGGCCACCTGCACTCACCAGACGAAACGCAGAAGCAGAGCCTCTACTTCACGCCGGTATTCTGTGAGGTCGTGGTACCAACCCGGCTCGAGCCGGCCCATACGTGCAGCAGCAAAAAACTGCTGCAGGGCTCTACCACCGTAGAATCGGCTGCTGTATCTATTTGTAATTCACTTCTTAGGGATAAGATGGGATACCTGGTTATCAGTAAAAGGATATCCGGTTCTATATACTCAACATAGGAAACAGAAGCATTATGTTGCTATTTTCCGTTGGTGGTCTGTGAGAGTGTGATCCCTTCCCGGTTTTGCTGGCCAAATCGTGCTTCAGCCATACTGCAGCGTGGCACTACCTCGTTCTGTCACCTGCTAGGCTTTATATCACGTATAATAAAGGCTAGATGTGCATAACTTTTTTTCCAAACATTTACTTATTTTGAGCCTTAGTCTGTGTATTTCATTATAATAAGGCTTTGTGTTGTATATATTATCTCTTTATAATAATCATTATAGCCCATTAAGTGCACTCCTGAACATAGGCCACCCCCAAGAAATGCTACAAAGCACGTTCCTGAGCCACCTGCATCCATCGACTTCTTGCATGTCTCACCAGGTCGTCACTTCATGTAGCGGGGGGTCGCCCTACACTTTTTTTTTAATTTATTAGTATCAACAAACAGTTTACACAATATATCTTTATCTAGTATACATTTACTACAAAAATATAATATAATAGTGCAACCAACAACGTTGACCACCAATTACTATTAATAAAAGCTGAGATTGAGATTAGCGCCTTTCTCATCTGATACAATGTTTGTGTCTTCAACTAATAAAATAATAAAAAATAATTATTATTCCAATAACCAATTACACAAACTCATTCTCCTCTGAGTACTGAAAGTATGGTAATGTGGTATAACTCCTTTTTATAAATACCTACCTTATGAGCAAAAATATCAATGTTATTGAAATTATTATTATAACTATTTAACAACATATACATAGGGGATCTTTTACCTATGTTGGTTCGACATTTATTAGTAAAAAAATGTATGTTTGGTATGAACTCTGCGACACAATAGCCTATATGGTACTCTGTATTGTGTCATATTAACTAGTTCCATACTATCGTACCTGTTATGACAGATAGCATACAGTAACATAGCTTGAATCTGTTGACGTTTGAATTTTAATTTAAGTAAGTTATATTCGACCAGCAATTGATAGTAGGGTAATTTAACTCGTCTGCACTTGTAATTTACACTACGTAAAAACTTTTTTGAATGGATTCGATGTTATCTATATATTTATTATAATACGGACACCAAATAGCTACTGCATATTGGAGTTGTGATCTTATTAAAGATTTATAGAGGTGCAAATAAGTGAGAGGTTTTTTAAATTCACGGCCAATACGCATCACGAAACCATACATTTTAAGGGCCTTATTAATGACGCTTTCTACATGTGTATCAAGAATAAGTTTACTATCTAATATTATTCCTAAATCTTTAATTTTATGAACTTTTTCTAACGGGACTCCACATAAAGAATAATTAAAATTACTTGGCTGATGCTTACGGGTAAACGTTATGGTTTTACATTTATCAACACTCAAATCAAGCTTATTGCATTTACAATAAGATGAAAAATTATCTAAATCTCCTTGAAAGTTAAGATGATCATGATAATGTTGAATTTTGCGATAAATTTTAATATCATCAGCGTACGGAATAAAATTACAAAACTTGAAACAACTATTAACATCATTAATATACAGTATAAAAAGAAGAGGCCCTAAAATTAATCCTTGTGGCACACCAGAACTTATATGCAAAATATCTGACTCAAAACCTCTAACGACTACTTTTTGGGTTCGATTTATCACATACGACTTAAACCATCTCCACAAATTACCACGGATACCATTAAAGGCTAGCTTTTCTAGAAGTAGTTTATGGTCAACGCGATCGAAAGCTTTGCGGAAATCTGTGTATATGCAATCAGTCTGGATGTTACTATCCAGATTCTCAAATAGGTAGTTTGTATAAATAATTAAGTTAGAGACAGTTGAACGCTTCTTAGTAAAACCGTGCTGCTGCAGAATAATTACATTGTGAAGACTAGGATATATCGCATTATGTATTAACCTTTCAAAAGTTTTAGCGAGTGTTGATAAGATCGATACCGGTCTGTAATTCTCAACATCTTTTTTTGAGCCTGCCTTGTATATTGGAACAACTCGAGCTATTTTCCAAATAGATAGGCATATCTCTTCTTTTAAGCATTTATTAAAAAGGTAATGAATTGGTTTTGCAACAGTATGTGCTGTAGCTTTCAAAAAATAAGGAGGGATGTTGTCAATGCCCGCTCCTTTGTTCGCATCTAAATTTAAAAGGGATTTAGTTACATCTTTAAATTTAAAAGGGATTTAGTTATATCTTTTTCAAAAATAGAAATGTCAGTAACTATGAAATCAGAATTGTTATTATTTGGTATACTAATGTTGTCATATTTAAAATCTTCTGTGATTAAAGTGGATTCAAATACTGATAAGAAAAATCTGAGAATAAATTACATACTTCCTTGGTGTTACTAGCACATTTATCTTTATAAAAAATTTCTGAAGGTGTTTCTAGGCTGCTTTTGCAACTTGATACATATTTCCAGAAACTTTTGATATTTTGCTTTACACACTTTTCGACAGTATCCATATAATAAGTATAACGTAACTTAGATTCACTTTTAAACCGTTTTCTGTACAATGGAAATGTTCTATAATGTGATAAGTTTCCGTACTTTTTTCATTTAACCCAAGCATTATTTTTATTTTTGAAGATATGTATCAATGATGAATCGAACCACTTAGGGAAATTACTGTTTTTAACAGTCTTCTTTGCTATATATTTGCGTATAATACCATATATTTCGTCATAAAATAAGTTACACTTCGCCTACCGGTACGAGGCTGCCACTCGAGAACCTTTCTTCCTCATCTTTTGTCGGTTCTTCGAGCTATATGGCCGGCCCATTGCCACTTCAGCTTATTAATATGTTGGGCTACGTCGGTTACTTTGGTTCTACTGCGAATATCCTCATTTCTAAATTTATCACGCAATGAAACCCCGAGTATAGCCCTCCCCATAGCTTGCTGAGTGATCATAAACTTCTTTATATGGTCAGCAGTGAAAGATAATGTCTCAGATCCATAGGTCATAACTGGCATCACGCACTGGTTGAAAAATCTTGTTTTGAGGTTTTGAGGTATGCCTGATGAGAAGATGTGTCGTAATCACTCGAACGCTGCCCTGTTGAGTTGAATCCGTTGATTGACTTCTCGGTCGAACTTGGACTTACCTAAATTTCGCATGATCACTTCTTTATACGGCCGTTCAATCTAGTCTCGATAGTCCATTATATGATCGAATAGATAATCTTAATTGCTTAAGACTATATATATTATCTAATCACGGTATCGCGCCGTGTATTGTGTCTTAGCATCCGTGAAATGATTATGCAAATGATAGAATAAAAGCATCGATTGTAAAGATTGACAGAGTAATAGCGGAGTAAAATATCTACCCCATTTCGCCCCGTGGGTGTCGTAAGAGGCAACTCAGGGAAAGAACCCAAGAGATAGGCAGAAGCGTTTCCTTAATAAGGCATTAGCAACTGAAAAATAAAAATAAACTATGTATTGCTAACCCACCAATCATCCGTGACAAATATCCCTCTTGTGAGGCAATCCATAGAAAGTACTATGTTCAACAGTGGACGTTTAAAGGCTGTAATCAAAAGAAAAATCAAAATTAATTTATTTCGGATAACCAGGATCTCTATTATGAGCACAAAAACGTCTCATTCATTTAAAATTAAATAAAAAGGAAGAATATAATAAAAAAACGAATGAGTAATGAATAATTCTAAATTTAGGGTATAGTTTTTATATCTTAACTAGCTTTTGTCCGCGACTTCGTACGCGTAGGTATTATAATTTAAACCACAGGTGATCCTTAAATAATCGCACTTTCATAGTAAATTCCATAAACCTGTTTAGGGATGATTTCCGTGATCAAAGCTATCCTATTTCCTTTCCTGGGACCTAAACTACATCGATACCAAATTTCATTTAAATCGGTTCAGCGGTTTAAGCGTGAAGAGGTACATTTTCTCACGCGTCGACGAGCTGCGTTGCCAACTATACGGATTTTTTCGTAGATCTACGGAATTTTTTCATTGTTTACGTAACTACGGAATTGGAGTTGAAATCTAAGAAATTTGATTTCCATGTAATTTTTTTTTACACTATACATTTCTTTAAGAATAATTAGATTTTTAAAAACTTAACAAAAGGAACATTTTATATCATGAGTGTAAACTTAGCCGACAACTGACAAACAAAACGACTCCGTGGCGCAGTGGCTTAAAAATGAGTTATTGCGCTTGGGGCACCGGGTTCGAATCCCGCACGGAACAAGTATTTGTATGGCCTTCAAATAATTGTTCCGGGCCTGGATGTTTGTCCTTGTGCAATCTATGTTTGTAAACTGCCTCCACAATACAGGAGACAATCCTAGTGTGTTACGTTTTTTTCCAAATCAAAAAAAATTTAAAAAATAAAAGTATATATTTTTAACAATCAGTGTATTTTTTGTAGTATAACTTCTTGTACTATTATTTATTCTGTGGTATAACTATCAACAAATATTTAAGTGTTAGTTATATTATTTATTTTTTACTAAAATTAATTTAATTTTATGGTACTTTTTTCTTATGCAGATTGCAGAGTGCAGATTGATTCGATATTATAGTATAATTGAACTTACTATAAGAATTTTTCAAAATAATTGATCTGTTCTACGACAATACAAAAATATTCGATCCTCTTAAGAAGTCTCCAGATCTACGAATATTTTGAAATAGCATCTATGGACATGTTTATATCAATCTACGGATTTTGAAAAATTTTAGTTGGTAACTCTGGCGATGAACGATGTTTTCCTCCACCTCGCCCGCAGTACGCCAGGCCACCCTGCGTGCTACGGACCTCAAAATTTTATATCGTCCTTACTATTGATATATTTGATCAAATTACGTAGTTTAACCACTCTACCCTCCGCTCCGCGCGAGTGATTCTCGCCTAACCTGTCCGCGAATTAAATGTCACTATTTTTTTACGACCGCGCGAAACAGTCTTAACAAAAACGATTACTACTGAAAAACTACTATAGCTACATTCAAATAAAAAATATTCTCAAAAGACTCAAAGATTTTCATTTTATTTTGTTGAAAGAAAATTAGTCAAATTAAAAATAAAGCCTGAAAATAAAGCTTAAAAATGGGAATAACAAAAAATCGTATTTATTTTTTATTTCGAGTTTTACAAGAAAAGTGTAATACTTACTACAAGTGGAGACAATTATTTTATATTATATTATATATTCAATATCCATAAGTATATAATGTTTACCCAATATAAATTTGAATAAATAAGTACATAAATGAAAAAAATAGGTTTCAATAATTTCTAGACAAATCTCAACATATATTTCGTTTATAAATTACTATCAACGTGTTAATAGTGAATAATTATTTTATATTTTGCATTCATTTAACTGATCAAAAAACTGATTAGAATACATTTTAAACAACATATAATCAATAAACGATGATCGCGTATAGAGATTAAAATTTAGATCTAAATTATTATATGTAAAAGTTTTGGAGTTGTCGTAGTGATTCATATTTACTAAAGAAAATATCTTTACAATTAGTTTGATGTACAATAACATAAGAAATAACGTATAAAAACAGAAAAGTTATCACATATTTGATCGAATTTCTCACACGTTAACATTCCACAAACAAAAATGGCGAAATTTAACTTTAACTTTTTTTTTCTAAATATTTTGTTACTATTATACAGATAAAATTCACTTTCATAGAAGACAAATTTCATATAGCACCATTTATAATATTTTACTGTATTAATAACAGCTATCTTTTGCGCTGTACGCGTTTAAACAAAAGATGTCGTTTGGTGCCTAGACAGGTGAGGCAATAATAGTTTTTGGGGACTGTAGTCACCGTGGACGGTTGAGTGGTTAAAGGCAAATTGTATCTACTTTGGACATCAGGACGATTAAAGTATTTATTTCGATAAAATCCATTTGTTACTGCAAAATGGGCACTGGAAATAAAGTATTAAATTTAATTTAATTTATGGTTCACTATTTTGATAATAATGGCTTACACATAAAAGCTAGATAATACTGTCGCGGAATTTTTTGTAGAACTATGCAGAAGAAACAATTCCACCATACATTTTATTTGTGTAACTCTTATTGTTTTTGCACCGCATGCCAAAATAGTTAGCAGATGACAGATTTTTTCCGATTTACTAAACACTTATCGTTACATTTTGAACACAATATCTATTAATTATGGCCTATGTGTTATTTTAATGTAGGAGCTATATAATTCTAAAGTTTCATTAAAATATATTCAGTCGTTTTTGCGAGAAAGAATAACAAAAATCCATACATTCTAACAAACTTTCACTTTTATAATACTAGTGGGTCTAGTAGAACTAAAGGCGACCATGGTAACGTCGGGGCAGGAAGTGCTAAGAATCTCCGGTGGAGGTTCGGTTGCCACCTAAGACGGCTCGATCTGCTGCTGGAAGAAGAGATAGACAAGTTATGCTGGTAAATAATAGGATTATCTGAGGTCTGAAAAAAGAGGGAGGACATGGATATCCTCGAATCCGGCAACTTATTCTATCACCGAAAGGGCGACCATTTCTCCCAAGGAGGTGTCGGATTTATCGTCCACAGGTCTCTCGTTAACAACGTTGTACGATTGAGAGTATGTCAACGAGGGTTGCGTACCTTATACTCAAAATCACCAAACGGTATTCGCTGAAGGTCAGACAGGTAAATGCACCAACCTAGGCACATCCTGATGAGGAGGTGGCGGAAATGTATGAGATATCTAAAGCCATGCATTCCTCCAAAAGCCACTATACGGTGTCAATGGAAGACTTCAACGCAAAACAAGGCACAAGACAGAACGGTGAGCTGAAGGTAGGAAAAGTTGAAATAGGGCAACGGAACCCTAGTGGATAAGGTCGAGTCCCGACGGTTCGACAAAAAATGAGATTGACTTCATTATGAAGACCAGACGAACTATTCTTTGATGTCTCAGTGATCACGAGGTTAAAAACCGGCAGCGATCACCGAATGAGAGGCACACTGAACCTAAACGTTAAGTTAGAGAGGTCACGTATAATGACATTAACACCACCACCCCCCTTTGATTTCTAATGCAAAGTCCCGGAACCCTTCAACTCGAGCTACATATCTTCGTTGGAGCCACATGCAAGAGTGAGTAATGATCCATGAGCTAGTCTTATCCGAGACTATTCCGATAATATTCCGGACGTCAATCTGAGCGAGACTAGAATTGCTCTCCAGCACCTAAAAAAGGGCAGGGCCCCAGGCGAGGATGGAATTACAGCGGAGCTTCTGAAAGGAGGTGGAAAATCGGTACTTGAAGTCCTCCACGGTGACACTACACAGAAGGCGTGGAGCAGAAGTGATGTGGTCTTATTTTTTAAGAAAGGCGATAATGCTCTCTTGAAAAACTACAGACCGATTTCCTTTCTGAGCCACGTCTACGTGCTGTTTTTGAGAGTCATTACAGATCGTCTCGCATGCAAACTCAACGACTTTCAGCCTCCCGAACATGCCACTTTCCGAAAAGGCTTTAGCACCATAGATCACGTACGTACCCTTTGGCAAATTGTATAGACAAGTAAAATTTGCCACTATGGCTGGCGTATGTGGACTATGATAAAGCCTTTGATTCCGTCGAAATTTGGGCGGTGCTGCAGTCCCTTTAGCGGTGCTAAGTTGGCTGTTGATACGTCGATATGCTGAAGTGTTTACTTCAGCATATCGACGTATACTGTACAGTAGGGCAACGATGGATATTCGAGTACAGAATCAGAGTACGAAACCTATCCAATTGCAGGAAGTTGTAACACAGAGTGACATTATATACCCGAAACTCTTCACCGCTACATTGGAAGACGTTTTCAAACTTCTGGACTGGAAATGATACGGTTTTAAAATTGGCGGTGTTTACATCACTCACCTTCGATTTGCCGACGATATAGTTCTTATGGCAGAATCGCTGGAGGACCTAAGTACTATGCTCAATGACCTCAATAGTGCCTCTCAAGAGATAGGTCGTAAGATGAACATGCACAAAACAAAGGTCATGTATAACATCCATGTCACACCGATGCCGGTAGTTGTTAGGAGCACTAAGTTGTTGACAAGTATTGTTTATGCCTACTCTAAAACATTTAAAACTTGCATTCAATACGCGCGGCTCGGCGTGTTCATCCGATGGAATTTTAAGGTCACCGCCGGCCCCCTCTCCCGCGCGTTTCTCCGCTGACCGCGCAGTCGCTCGACGTCTGGAACAATCAGTTGGTTCGCGGCAGCTTTGTCAGTTAACTGTATGGAACAATTAATGAATTGTCCGCGACCGCTTCCGTTGCGTTGTCTTATTTCGTGCGTTTTACGTGACAACGAGGCTACCTTGAATTTTGTGTGATGAATTTAACTTCGATTGCCATTAATTTGCGTCGACGAGTTGCTTGTTTGGTATTGTAATATCGTACGAATGAATTTTTGCTTTTTCGGGTGGAACGCTAAAACTTTGTGACCTGAGAGAAGGTCGCGTTCGTATTCTATTATAATTTTGTGCAAAGTGACGTTGGACCTGAGTTCAGATAAAAGTGAACGCCCATTCGAGTGATCGATGTTGTGGAGCCGAGCAGCGCATGTGGATCTGCTGGCCGATTACATCGGTGACGTCAGGTTACACTTACACACTACTACATTTACATTTACATACCACCAACGTGCCGCTGACGGTAACTTGTGGTCCACTCTACCTCCGGAACTCGGTAAGTTCATGTTTGTTTATCCAGCCATTATAATAATTATCCATAGGCCATTCAGGCCCGAACCCTTTGTTGCCCGTCGAAGGTGTTACTCATGGGCCCTAATACAGTCGACTTCTGTCTGGGCAACTGAGGGCCGTAACATTTTCTATTACGGCCGGGCGTGATTGGAGAAACAATCAACCACGCTCTGCTACCAGAAAATGTTACGGCCATCGGTTGCCCGTCGAGTTGGGTTACTGAAGGGCCCTAGCCCAGTCGACTTTTGTCGGGGCAACTGAGGGCCGTAACAAGTATGTTTACCTGGGACAAATAATCCGACTAGGTAAGTACAACTTCGACCGAGAGGACAATCGACGGATTCAACTGGGCTGGGCAGTGTTTGGGAATTTACGGCACATCTTCTCGTTAGGTATACGTCAAAACTTGAAAACGAGACTGTACAACCAGTGCGTGTTGCCAATGAGGACCTATGGAACTGAGACTTGGTACTTCACTGCTGGCCAGATGAGGAAGCTCAAGGTCGTTCAGCGAGCTATGGAGATGGCTATGCTCGGAGTTTCTCTGCATGATAAACTTAGCAAATGAGGATATCCGCAGTTGAAGCAGAGTGACCGACATAGCTGAACGAATTAGTAAGCTAAAGTGGCAATGGGCCGGCCATATAGTTCGAAAAACCGACAACCGATGGGGAAAAAGTTTCTCTAGTGGCGGCATCGTACTGGTTGACGAAGTGCAGGGCGTCCCCCCCACTAGATTGAGTGACGACCTGGTAAGACATGCAGGAAGTCGATGGATGCAGGTGACTCATGACTGTGCTTTGTGGCATTCCTTGGGGGATTGAACATAGTCCATGTTCAACAGTGGACTTGTTAAAGGCTGTAATGATGATGACGATGAGTAGGATTATAATGTTAGTGGGATGCGCAAGTTAGAATCTACAATATAAATGATTTTATCGGCGTCGCATTACTATTTAAATACTATCGAGGAACTCGCAGTTTAAGGAGATTTTAATGTACATTGCTTGCGCTTTCTAAACATTTATATAGATAATGTCGTTTATAAATTTAACTTTTAAAATAAAGGAAGGAATAAAATAATTGCTGCCCAACAACTTCATAATAAGTATAAATAAGCGATAAGATCTTCATTTTGCGTTGGATTGGTTACGTCTGACGAAGGTTTTTGATTTTGATTAAATCAAACATTTAGTTATTAGACCCCATTAGGTCAATAAAAACAAGTGACATATGTATTTTCCGAACCAGTGGTAAATAAAAAATGACTTTCAATAAGTATTACGCAATAATCTATATTCAATAAGAATTACTCTATTCTATTCGTTGCGAAAATATTTGTGAGTCGTGTTTCTTGTACAAGAGTGAAATAAATGTAAAAAATTAGAGGACAAAGGAATAAAATGTTAATGAAAGATTTTTAAATAGCGTCGAAACATTGATTGAAATTATTCGCAGTTGCAAATTTTTTTTCGATTGTTATTTTTAACCTCAGTCGAATAGAGTCGTGGTAGAGCTGTCTGTAAAATTCACAACCTGCGACCAGCCTCGGTTCAATTCCCACCGGCACCAACAAAGTTGTTAATTGCTATTTTAAGTGCTGATTTATTAAGTGCTCGGCAAAAGGAAAACATAGACATAAATCTGCATGTCTGAGAACAAAAAATGGAAGACATGTGAAGTCCGCCAACACGCATTGTTGCACCACATCGTACACTTCCTTGCCCTTAGAAATGAAAGGAGGCAAAGGGACAACTATAGGCTGTAGCTTTTACCTCATTCATAAATAAGCCTGCATATTATAACACATTCATATCATCATCATTACAGCCCTTCACAAGTCCACTGCTGAACATATGCCTCCCCCAAGGAATGCCATAAAGCACGGTCCTGATCCACCTGCATCCATCGACTTCCTGCATGTCTTACACATTCATATACCGCCTAGTTTTGTCTTGTATGTGTGATTCTATTTATATAATTGAACAGTGAGAAAATAAATTATATAGACAAAGTAATTTATTTTTATTTAAAGAAGGTATGTAAAAACATTTAATGTATATTATATGATATGAAGTATCATGCTAGGATAAGCAGCCGCTATTTGCACATTTTTATCGCCGCAGAAAATAGGTACTATTACTAACTGATATACAAAATTATTTTCTTGTTTGAGGTTATTATTTATTAAATCTACGAAGGAGTATGCCTGGGTAGGTACCACCCTCTGACCTATTTCTACCTCCGAACTGCAGTGATGCATTGCTGTGTCTCGATCTGAAGGGTAAAGATAGTTATATAATTGCAAGCTGTGAGGCTTTCCATCTTAGTCTGCAGAAGTAATAACGCACCTCTAGCCTTATTTGTTTTAAGGTACATGGGAAGGTGCAGTAGCCACTTTCCTTCAGGTGACGTGTGCTTTTTTTGTGACCTTAAAATCATCTTTGTGTTATACTTAACATATAAACATTTATTTACTCGTAAACCAGAAGATTTTCAAGTTACGTATTATTACAAAAATCTTCATTTTGAAATATATAAAAAGGATTTTGTATTAGAACTCTAATTAAAATCGGTTGCCCTCTGACACATAATTAGATACAAGTTTAACTTGAAACGAACTTTCTTTCTTTCTTTTACAGAACTTTCTTGACGGAAAAATTAATTAATGTCGCTATGGTTTGGAAGTCTTTTATTAGCCACCTTCACACTTTACAGTGCGAGTTTTTTTTTTTTATAGGATCGGGTGACAAACGAGCACACTGTCCACCTGATGGTAAGTGGTTGCTGTGGCCCATAGACATCTACATTTATTCTTGTTTGCGAATCAAAATGCAGATGCGTTGTCACCCGTGAGGACTAAGATGGAATGCCTCTTTTCCAGTAAAAAGGGTCTCCGGTACTCTACACTCACCATACGAAACACAGCAGTGTTAAACTGCTATTTTACGTTGGTATTCTGTGAGAGCGTGGTCCTTCCCCGGTCGAGCCGACCCATTCGTGCTACAACTATACCACTAATATAGCTGCAGCATGGCTCTACCACGTATAAGATGAAATGTAAGATGAAAGTATCACTCGCATTTCGAGTATGCTAGATTGAACGCGGGAAAACTTGCACGCGCAGTCGTGAGTGATTGTTTTTATCCATTGTTGGCTCTTTCACGAGTTATTTCTTCTGTATTTTAATTCAGAGCGCCAAAGAGCATCATGTAAAGGCTAATCGCGCGTGATTCAGTACGGGAACCTTCCGCGACCTGGAGTGTATGAAAATCGCGCAGTTTTGGTAAACGCGCGTTCTGAAGACTAGTGTTCTAAAGAAATGGACTAAATGGTTAGTAGGGATATTATACAAACATTTATGTTTACTGGTCTGAGCGTATATTAGATTCTATATATATATATATATATATATATATATATATATATATATATATAAATTTTATTATTTTTAATATATTATTAAATGAAATCAAACATAACATGGCATGCATGAGACTTGTATATTGCCAATAATACTGCAATAAAGTACTTGCTCCATATTCTGATGTCCGTCATTTTACGACGACAATCATTTTCAAAAAACCGCATGTGTAAATTATCTTTAAAGTGCACATACTTGAAATCATGACCGAGGTATGAGGAGATATGCGAGCGGGCGGCGCGCGCGTGCATTTTCGTTCTCCTTTTTATATCCTTACAGGCGCGTTCGTTCCTGCGCGAAAGCCGATTCACGCCTTAAAGAACGTATATGTAAAGGCGGCTATTCTTAAAGAATAGAATTATTGTTTTTGTAAATTGAACGTTGAATACTTTGTTATTTAATAACATTTTTGTTAATTGAGATTTAACTTTGCTACAAATATTGGAAATTATTTTTTTCGATAGGGATGATAAACAAGCACACAGATCACCTGATGATAAGTCACTCACATCTATTATCATTTAAGAATCAAAATACAAATCCATTGCATGAGAAATACCGTGGAATGCCATGTTCTCGTATTCGGTTCTTTATACTCACTACATTTTGCTGCTGCTTCACGCTCGTAATCTGTGAGAATGTGGTCTTTCCTTGGTCGAACCGACCTATTCGTGCTACACCCATAATACAACTGCAGCGTGTTTATGCCATAAAAAATTATAGTAGGCAATACCAATTGCTGTGACGTCACCACGCTCAGGTCTCATGTAATCATGCATGGGTAATACAAATCCACAACCAAACAAACAGAACCTACCAACAGTGCCGTGTGGCATCTGCGGCTACACTTGGTTATTGTATAGTGAGAACAATACACCATTGTTGAGACACCTTTCGGATCATTCATTACAAAAGATTAATTCAAAAAGAGAAAAAAAAGAGTCCTTTTTAATTTAAATTAATTATAAAACAAACTTAATTTAATAACATAAATATTTTGATGTATCTTTTCGGAAATTACTAAGTTAATGTTTTAAAAAAGTTATCGGTACAATAAGAATTTCTCCTAAGTCATGTAGGCATTTTCATATTTAACGTACGCTACGTGTGATAATGCACAATGCTATGTCAGTACCTACCCTAATGAATGGTGGTGAAATTTGAGTGTGACAATAGAAGCATGGTAGCTTGAGTGTAAAATTAATGATGAAGAAATGCGCTCATTAAGTATTATCTGAGGGGTGATTCTGAGTGATAATGTGAAAAATTATGCGAGTCCCTCACAAAACCACTGTTGAACTTAACCCCCACCAGGAGTGCAAAAAAAACACGGATCTGAGGTCCCTGCATCCATCAAATTCCTGCATGTCTTACCGAGTTTATACTCCGTCTTTCCTTACTAGTACGAAAACTTTTCTCATTTTGAAAACTTTTAGAATAGTTATGGGACGGAAATTAATAAAAATACTGTTTGAGAAACATCAATTGGAACGGAAACTTTTTCAGACAAAATCCGATAAAGTTCACAGAGCCTCAAAAACAATTTAACACTAGGATTTCTGGGACGAAATTAGTTAATCGATACGCTTACACCGCCACCACACGAGCTCTATGGGTATATTAATCATATTTTGTAACAAATCGTTGAATTGGAAGCTCTCTAAGATCTTAATCATAATGTACTCAATATTAAAAACGCAAATTGTATACTACTGAATAAATTGTACTTCATTTTCGAGTTAAGTCCTACATAATATTACGAGCAATTTAAAATTTTCATTAATATTTAGATCAATTAGCAAGCTCTGAGTTTGACTGATTGAGAAACAATACATTTTGTGGAAAGTTATGATTGGCTGCTGTGGAAAACTTATTTGACATTAAAACGATAATTGACTTATTTAAATCAGATTGGACTTTAACAACTCTAAAGGTCTAGTTTAGTTCATTATATAACATAACATAGCCAAGACAAGTTATGTTTGATCCCATTTTAAAATCTGTGACAAATTACTAAATTCTATTATCAGGTAACCAGCAAGTTGCCGTATTGTAATTAATAACAAAAGAAATATCGATCGAAAATATCAAAATCGAAAGTGAGTTATGTAGTCACCATTGATGTTGATACTGTATCCTATCCAGTCCAGTAGCTTGAAAAGGTCGTCCAATGCAGCAGTGAGAGCTGAGTTTCAGGAATATAACGTCACCCTAGCTTACACTTCTCAGCAGGTTCTGTAGGTTTAAGTAGTAACTCTGGTCTAGGTATCTTTGGTTCTGTTTCAGGCTTAGGTAGTACGAGGAAGAAAACTCCTAGTAAAATATTAAACATAGTTGCCATGCTTGGCAGGCGGGTTGGCAATTATTGGCAGTCATTTCTTTCGAGTTATGATGAGGGAATTGCGGCTACCCATCTCCTTATTTGTTTCCCTCCGTCGCCTCTTATAACGACCACCGGATGATATGGGGTAGTGGATTCTTTTACGCCGCCACTGCACTGCATGAACTGCTTCGTTATCAGTAAAATGGAATCCATCTATCGAGTAACAATCACGTTTCAAGCTAAATATGCTAATTAATTCAAAATGAAGCGCTGGTGCCATTCGATGTAATTAAGATGCGTAGTACGCAGCTCAATTTGCGTAAATTTACGCTGTCGTTATCCCTTGACTCTGTCCTACACAAGCAGAGGATTTGTTTGCAAAGCTGAAGTTAGAATCAAGTTCAAATTCAATCAAATGATTTTGACAGGTCAGAAATAAAGCCCACCCTATCCGCTTTGCGCTTGCGAGACCCTACCTAGATTTACATTAATATAGTCTACACGAACACATACACGAAAAATGGAGTTGTTGCGCAAAGACTGCATTAGACAATATATCAGTTATTATCGACAATTTAAAACAATAAAGGATAAACGTTGAACCTCGTTATCAGAACTTGTTATTAACCGTCAAAATTTATGGAAACATTATGTCACCGACACGGGTGGGATAACTCAAGACTGGGACGTTCGTTATATTTGATACTATCTGTAAAGAAGAATGATATTCGAAATAAAATTATTTATTAGCATAATTTCTTATTTATTATTATATAGTAATATGTTAATGTTAATAAACTTACACCATATAGTATGTGTCAATTCTATAGAATAAGAATGACAAACATGCACTGAGTTCATACATATATCAGAATGTAGATTTTTTTTATAAAAGATGGGGCTAAGGAGCATATGGCGTCAACCACCGTCCATGCACAACTACAACATCAGGGGTATTGAAAGTGCGTTGCCGGTCTTTTAAAAATTATAAGCTCATTTCTTTAACAATAATCATTCTCATTTTACGCTATTCTTCTATGAGAACGTGTTCCTTGTCCATCGAGTCAACCTAATCGTTCTACAACCATAACATAGCTGCAGCATGGCTCTACCACGATAAAAAAATTGCAATGTGGTAGTATCATGGAAACTCACCACCCCACCTCGTTCTGCAGATATCGTAATATGGGAAGGGCCAAAAGACCTTTTCTTACATAATAATGACATTATTATTATTAAAATACATTCGCATTGCATAATAAATTAAATTAGTATGAATATGTTATTAATTCAGAATTTTGAGACACAAAAAACTTTTCTCAATTACATCAGTAAAGTTTATAGCGGCAGTCAGTCACATTTTACTGTTTTGTGAACTAAAGGCAGATGTCGTTTATCGTAAGGCTGGACACAGTGCTCGACCGACGGTCAACGCTGACCGTACGTCCTGACTGTCAGCGCTGACCGACGGTTGCGAAAATGCATTCAATGCTACACTGACGGCGAATTGCGACGCGTTTGTACAGTTAACAAGAAAAGTGAATCCTTTTGCTGTTAATACTCTAATATGTGCACGCTATTTTTTGCACAAACAACAGAATAGAAGGCGGCGAAGATATCATGTAACTGCGGAAAAGTTAGCTTCATTGTAGTTCAATAATGTAAATACTCGTATTTATTTGAAAAGGTTTAACACGTCCCGTGGTTGAATGACCGTACTAAGAGTTTCAGAATTTATGAAAGTATCGATAAGCTACGATTTGTCCGAAGTTTTAGGCTCGATACGTATGATCCTAAAAAAATTCGCGAAATAACATTTTAAAATAAATCTTATCAATACTATCATCATGAACATTACAGCATAGCAAAATCCACGGCTAAACGTAGGCCACCTCCATAAACAATCTCATGGGAGAATAGAAATAAGACTGGTCAAAACTAATTAAATGTGATAACAAAAACAATGTTATAAGAGCATACATACCAGGAAGAGGATATATTATACAGAAGGTCTAGGTTCAGCAAAGGACTTTCATATGATGTTATGATGTTGATGTTAATGATATTATTATACATTATAAACGTAATGTTACCTTCCTGTGTGATGGTAGGTTACGAGAATCCACATTTTGCCCCGAGTATTAAACATGCAAAGACATAAAATTTCAAACATTAGTTGCCAAGAGCAATGATGGCAAATTATGAAAGGAGAGAAATTATGAAGAATTAGAATTATGAAGAAAGTATGATTGATTAGAAAGATAATTAAGAGAGCAAATTATGACAGCAAATTTTAAATTTGGTACATGAAATGATACACTTTTTCTGCATTACATGTAATATTGTCTTTCTTCCTCAAATCTGCTTCAACAATTCAATAACCTACTTATATTCTACATGCACACCATTTAAGTGTTTTATTATATTATCTTTCTTTTCGTAAACACATTATTCTTATATCTTTCATCACCTTTCACGTTAACTTTCGTTACTTTTTAAGGTTCCATAGGTTTTTTATCGAATAAGGGTGACAAACGTGCACACAGTGCACCTGATGGTAAGTGGATGCTGTGGCCCATAGACATTTATATTTATTCACGATTAAGAATCAAAATGCAGATATGTTGTCATCCATGAGGACCTGAAGACAGAAATGAGATCCTACTATCAAGTAAATGTGTACGATATTTTTAAACATTATATGAAAAAGAAAGATAAGAAAGACCGTATTCACAGTCTAACTTAGCGTTATTACGACTTTACTCCCATATAAATAAATAAAGAAATGAAATTATATTTTTAATTCGTTTATTTTTTTCAAAAATCTCAAAATAAATAACAAAACCATTAGATGGCATTACTTTGAACAGCAATCATATCACAGTTGGATACGGATTTAAAATTATCATCTTATCAGACATCCTATGTATGTCACATAGTTAGACACTGTGCCCTCTTATTATTTATGAGAGAGATTTAGCACAAGATAAAATTATACTCGCTGGCAGCAACTAATTTTAATTGCAATTTAAGTGCTGGCGTGATATAAGACAGTAAGGGGAAATATCGCGTGGGAACCTGCATGTCGAATAATAAAAATAAAAAATATTTCGGTGATATGTAAAATCACCAACCGCCAGTACGTACTGGAGCAGCGGCGAAGATTTTCTTACCCTAAAACTTTTACATTTATAATAATATAATTGAAATGACTGAGGAATTTATAGTCTAGCTGATTATAAGTGGCTATTACAGCTCATGGATACCTGCAACCAGAATTAAGATGTATAATGCCATATAAATTATACTGACACTCTATAACAGTAATTACAGTAGTAGAAACTGCAGTGCTGGCACTGCTTGGCGGCAGAAATAATAATTCAAAACATTTTGAAAACGCAATTTGCTTTAACATCCAATAAATTTAGCCGCATGTTGTTAAACGATAACCAAATTAATTTCAACAGGAAAAACATATTTTAGGACGAAACAACATTGTACGCTCCGTGGAAATATATTTAGACAAGATAAATTTGTTTGGACCGGATGAAGCGGAGAGTCGGTATTTAAATTTAACAAAGCAATCTCTATCATGGCAATAATAAACCCTTGAGTTTATTATAGATATTGTAAACCATGACACAATATTACATTTATTTATTAGTTTTATAGTAATCGAGGATAGATGCAGATGTCTATGGGCCACAGCAACCACATACCATCAGGTGGACTGTGTGCTCGTTTGTCACCCTTATCCTATATAAAAAAAATAGTGGATATACTTGTCAGGTGGGTTGGCAACCATAGTTTTTTATATTATTATCACTTGTTACCAGGAAATTTTCTGCTTTTCTCTTGTTTAATTTCTCCCTATCGGCTATCACGACATCCAAAAATAAATAATTGATAAAGGGTAGTGGATATTCTTACTCCATACTTAGGCCATGTCGAGAGAATGAATGAAGAACGATTGACGAAAAAAGTGTATAAGGCGAGTGTGAATGAAAGTGTTGGAAGGGGTAGACTTAGGCGGACATTTCAAGACCAAATCAGGGACTTCTTGAAAAAAGGCCAAGTCAAGAGTATCCTAAACCGTAGAGCATGTATGAAGGGAATAATGAAAGTGGATGAAGCAAAACAAGTATGTAAGGATCGTAGCAAGTGGAAAGAAGTGGTCTCTGACTACCCCTACGGGAAAGAGGCGTGATTATATGTATATATGTATCTTACTCCGCCACCACGCAACAAATACAATAATTATGTAAAATAAATCTGGATGACGCATCTAAGACAAGATAATTCAGGGTTTTAAATTTATTTATTAAATTCCACGATAAAATTATTTCTTATATTTACGCGAACACTGTTCTCTTGATAAACTACAGACTGACTTCCCCACTGGGCCGCGTCTATGTGCTGTTTTCGAGAGTTATTACGAATCGTCTCGCACGCAGACTCGACGACTTCCAGCCTCCTAAACAAGCCGTTTTCGAAAAGGGCTTTAGCACATAAATATCCTGCGCCAAATTGTACAGAAGACCAATGAGTACAATCTGCTAATTACGATTGTGGACTATGAGAAAGCCTTTGTTTTCATCGAAATTTGGATGATACTGCAGAACTTTCTGCGGTGCCAAGTTGACTTTTGGTATATCAAAGTGCTGAAGTGTTTGTACAGTAGGGTAAGAATGGCTATCCGAGTACAGACCCAGGGTATGAAACTTATCCAACTGCAGAGAGGCGTAACACAGGGTGACATTATATCCCCGAAATTCTTCACCGCTGCATTGGTAGACGTTTTTAAGCTACTGGGGTGGAAAGTGTGCACTATAGACGTCAATGGCGAGTACATCGCTGACCATCAACTTGCCGACGTTATACTGCATATGGCAGAATTTCTGGAGGACCTAAGCACTATATTCAATGAGCCCAATAATATCTCCCAACGGATAGGTCTTAAGATGAACATGGACACAACAAAAGTCATGTGTAACGTTCATGTTACACCTACGCCGGTAGTTGTTGGAAGCACTAAGCTCGAAATTGTTGAAGAGATGTTTCATCATCATCATCATTATAATCCTTCACAAGTGCACTGCTGAATATAGGCCAAACCCAAGGAATGCCACAAAGCACGGCCCTGAGCCACCTGCATCCATCGAATTCCTGCATATCTTACCAGGTCGTCACTCCATCTAGTGAGGGGACACCCTACACTTCGTCCGGCGGTACTAGGCCGCCACTCGATAACCTTTCCCATCGGTTGTCGGCTCTTCGAGATATATGGCCGGCCCATTGCCACTTCAGCTTACTAATCCGTTGGGCTATGTCAGTCATTCTGGTTCTACTGCGGATATCCTCATTTCTAAGTTTACCACGCATAGAAACTCCGAGCATAGCCCTCTTCCAAGCTCGTTGAGCGACCTTGAGCTTCCTCATCCGGCCAGCACTGATAGACCACGTCTCAGTTCCATATGTCATCACTGGCAACACGCACTAGTTTTACAACCTCGACTCGAAGAAGATGTGCCGTAGTTTCCCGAAAGCTGCCCAACTGAGTTGAATCCGTTGATTGACCTCTCGGTCGAAGTTGGACTTACCTAGTCGGACTATTTGTCCCAGGTAAACATACTCGTCAACAACTTCGAGCTTAGTGCTCCCAACAACTACCAGCATAGGTGTGACATGGACATTAAACATGATCTTTGTTTTGTCCATGTTCATCTTAAGACTTATCCGTTGGGAAACACTATTGAGGTCATTAAGCATAGTGCTTAGGTCCTCCAGAGATTCTGCCATAAGGACTATATCGTCGGCAAATCGAAAGTGAGTGATGTACTCGCCATTGATGTTAAAACCGTACCCTTTCCAGTCCAGAAGCTTGAAAACGTCTTTCAATGCAGTGGTGAAGAGTTTCGGGGATATAATGTCACACTGTCTTACACCTCTCTGCAATTGGATAGGTTACGTACTCTGGTTCTGTACTCGGATAGCCATCGTATCCCTATTGTACAAGCACTTCAGCACTTCGATATACCGAAAGTCAACTTGGCACCGCTGATGGGACTGCAGCACCGCCCAAATTTCGACGGAATCAAAGGCTTTCTCATAGTTCACATACGCCAGATATGCAAATGTGCAAATTGTGCTCCTCGGAATTAAGCACAATTTGCCGAAGGATATGTATGTGCTCTATGGTGCTAAAGACCTTTCGGAAACCGGCTTGTTCGGGAGGTTGGAAGTCGTCAAGTCTGCGCGCGAGACGATTCGTAATAACTCTCAAAAACAGCACGTAGACGCAGCTCAGGAGGGAAATCGGTCTGTAGTTCCGCAAGAGAGCGTTGTCGCCTTTCTTGAAGAACAAGACCACCGCATTTCTGCTCCACGGCTCCAGAGTAGTTCCACCATGGAGGACGGCATTAAAGAGCTTCTGTAAGACTTCAAGTACCGGTTTTCCACCTGCGTTCAAAAGCTCCTGGGGCCTTGCCGTTTTAAGGTGCTGGAGAGCCATTTTAATCTCGTTCAGACTGACCTCCGGGATATCGTCGGAATAGTGTCGGATAAGACTCGCTCATGGGTCGTTACTTACACTTACGTGTGGCTCCGACGATGATGTGTATAGCTGCCCATAGAACCTCTCAATCTCCCTCAAACTTTGAGGTGTCCCGGAAACGACGCTATCATATTCGGTCTTCAGCTTCGACAGTTGGCTCTTTCTGGCAAACAGATCACTAGCAAAGACTTTGGAGCCCTGGTTCCGCTCAATCGCTTCTTCAATGCGAACAGTATTAAAGTTTCGTTAGTCCCGCCGCATGCATTTGGAGATCTGTCTTTTCAGTTGCCTGTATGCTGTCAAGTCTACTAAAGACTGCAGTTTCATATCCTGTCTAACAGCTATGAGATTAAGAGTGTGATCGGAGAGTTTTTGTGTTCTTCTGCGGCGGGTCTTGCTAAACTTAGCTCTGACCGCATGGACAGTTTCCACGAGCTTATCATTCATATCGTCCACTGCATTGCAATCTTCTAGGCAATGAATACGGTTTTTTAACTCGATCTGAATGGTTTTGGGGACTTTGGAACAGAGCACGAAGGGCACGGAGCGTTGACTTCATTAGACGTGACCTCTCTAATTTAACGTTTATGTCCAGTGTGCATCTCACCATTCGGTGATAGCTGCCGGTTTTCATCCTCGCGATCACTGAGTCATCACTGAATAGTTGTGGTCTGGTAGTCATAATTAAATGAATCTCATTATTTGTCGAACCATCGGGGCTCGACCAGGTCCACTTCCTGTGGGACCGCTTCTGGAAGAAAGAGTTCATCATAATGAGTCCCTCTTTCTCCATGAAGTCGGCCAGCTGCTGGCCCCTTGGATTCCGTAGTCCTATTCCGAATTTCCCTACTTTCAGCTTACCGTTCTCTCTTGCGCCTAGTTTTGCATTGAAGTCTCCCATTAACATCGTATAGTGAGTTTTGCAGGGATGCATGGCTCCAGAGATATCCTCATACATTTCCTCCACCTCCACATCGGGGTGTGCCGAGTTTGGTGCGTAAACCTGTATGAACTTCAGCGAATACCGTTTGGTGATTCTGAGTATTAGGTACGAAACCCTTGTCGACATACTCCCAATCTTTACAACGTTGTTAACGAGAGACTTTTGGATGATAAATCCGACACCTCCTTGGGACATATTGTCGCCATCCCGGTGATAGAACAAGTTGCCGGATTCGAGGATTACCGTGTCTTTCCCTGTCTTCGGACCTCGAATAGTCCTACTATATTCCAGCGCAAAAACTCTTCTTCCACCTCCAGGATCTTCTAGTCCTCAGAGTGCGTGCGTTATAAGTTGCCAGATCGAGTTGTCGTAGGTGGCAACCGAACCTCCACCGGATATTCTTAGTACCCCATGCCCCGCCGTTACCATGGTCAGCACTGTAGCCAGGAATAGCGGGGCCGCCGGGGACTGGGGGCCGTCTCATCGCTAATATCATGGACGGTATATTGTCATAGTTGCCACGCTTGGCGAGCGGGTTGGCAACCGCATTTTTTTATTGTTGTTTTGCTGTTATCAGAAAGATGCTACTGCCCATCCTCTGCCTCAGTTTCCCTCTGTCGCCTCTTACAACAACCACGGGAAGATATGGGGTAGTGAGTATTCTTATCCGCCACTACACAGGCGTTTGTTTATTTGGGACAAATAGTAGGACTAAGTGAATCTAACTTCGATCAATAGGTCAATCGACCGTTTCAACTCGGCTGGTTAGTGGTCGGGAAATTACGACAGGCATACCTCAAAACCTCAAACCAAAATTTTTCAACCAGTACGTGCTACCAGTGAGGAACTATGGATCTAAGACATGGTCCTTCACTGCTGGCCGTATAAGGAATATCAAGGTCACTCAGCGAGATATGTGGAGGGCTATGCTCGGGGTTTCTTTGCTTGATAAACTTAGAAATGAAAAGAATATTTGCAGTAGAACCAGAGTAACCGATATACCCCAACGGATTAGTGAGCTGAAGATGCATATATCTCGAAGAACCGACAACCGATCCCTATCGGATTTTCCCTAAAAGACATTCTCTGGTAGCAGCCTCGTAACGATAGGTGAAGTGTAGGGCGACCCCACAGATTACCCCCTTATAGATACCGCATCATTGAATATTTGTTCTGTTTCGAGTTCACCAAATTAGGCCCTATGCAAGGGTTGCGGGGGACGTGGCAAATGCGCTGTGATTGGATATTTAAAGGTCAAACTTAGAATTTACCAAACCATAGTGATGGAACAAGGTTGGGACGTTGATCGATAAATTTGGGATTTATTGATTATTGATAATGATAAATAAATATGTTGATCAATTTTTATTTGATGATTATTAAAAAATTAAACAATGTATACATATATTTGTACATTTAATTTATTAATATATATTTGACTGATTTTTAAAATGGATAATCTTAGTATAAAATTGTCTCACAGAATTCTTAGGATCTGTCTTCCTGGATAAGTGGAGTAATCTTACGAGTATGTCTATGTATTTTTCCATAACACTCTTAGCTAAATCAATGACATGATTACAACTTTCGTGATCGAATTGGTGATTTTTTTATTTCATGAAAAATATCCTCATTAACAAAACTGCTTAATGTTTGTGTTAAAAACCTGGGCGACCATCTACAGATCTGTACAACTTTCCTAGTGTTTTTACAGAGGGTAAAGAAGTATTAAATGTTTTGCGTACATAGTTATAAGCTTTAACTGAGTAATTTATGGTGAGCGCAATTGTGGTGAATATTTTTATCTAACAAATTTGCCTGATTTTCTAGGTTTTCATTTTTCTAAGGAACTTAATGCGTCATTGTTTTCCGCTGTTAATGTATTTTTGTTTTCTAATTCTACCAATAATGACTTCAAAGAAACTATTTGTCTTTTTAGTCTTCTGTTGGAATCACTTAACTTTTTAACTTTTTTATCTTTTTTGTTCATTACGTTGGTTAATTCGATGATTCTTCTACAAAGATGTTTTAACTGGAGTATCAAATGCAGATGGTGTATCAGGTATAGGAGAAAATTTTCTTTTTTGTTTTGTAGGCGTTTCTAAGCAATGACTGATTTTTAAGTGTTGGCGGGTTTTTCGCGTCTTTCAGCGGTGAAACAGTAATCTAAATTAGAAATACATATTTGTTTCTTTTAAAACATTACCGATATAGTATTATTATTTAAAACACCATACGGTACGTCTTCCAAATTTAGATGTACTTAGTAATTATAATAAGATATTACTGAATTTTTAAATAAAACTAATTTTACGGATATTATCGCGTATATTAACTTATTTTTATATATTCCCGACGTTTCGGGTGCTTTCCAGCACCCGTGGTCACGGGGGACTGAGTTGTTTGACGTCCTGCTGTCATAGTTAGCCCGGCTACCTTCAGTTTTTTAATATTAATTTTTGGTTCGATTTACGCAGAATGAGCTTACAGTATCTTGAAGTCTGGCAGTGGTATACTTGGGTTTGGATTTGATTTTATTAATTATGGGATCCCAAGCAGATGACAGCACCCATCCATCTTCTCTATTGAAATTAGGATGTTTTTTAATTTCAATAGCCTCGCGAATCATCCTTGGGAGGAATCTGTGTTCTTTTGCGAGGATTTGTGGTCTATCAAATCTAATGTAATGGCGGGGACGATCTTGAACATGTTCACAAACTGCAGACTTCCCGATACGTCGGTGCTTCACGTCAGCTATATGTTCTTTAACGCGGGTTTTAATAGATCTTTTTGTTTGTCCTATGTACGAGAGACCACATTCACAATCCAGCTTGTACACTCCTGCATCTTGTAGAGGGATTTGACACTTGACGGATGGTAAAAATTGACTAATCTTCTTCAGCGGCTTGAAGTACGTTTTAATGGAAGCTCGCTTCAAGATGTAGCCAACCTTGTCTGTGACTCCTCTGACATAGGGTAGTACAGCAGGCACACGCTCGACTGTGGCTGGCTTCACTCGGTCACTGTGACGTAGGCGCGGGACCCGAAGCTTGTTGTCTTGCAGTACTTGCTCGACGTGCTGAAGCTCGGCGGCCAGATGTTTTCTGTCACAGATCCCTCGTGCTCTCTGAAACAAAGATTTTCCCACGGTAGCTCACTGTGAAGGATGATGGTGAGATTCACCATTTAAATATCGGTTGGTATGGGTATTTTTTCTGTACACAGTATGACCAATAGTGTTATCAGGATTTCGGATGACTAAAACATCTAGAAAAGCTAAAGTATTGTTTGCCTCTAACTCCATTGTGAATTGTATTTCAGGGTTTATGGAATTAAGGTGGTTTAAAAATGCAGTTACTTTGTCAGATGGTAAAATTGTGAAAGTATCGTCTACGTACCGCTTGTAGAATCTTGGATTTACAGGAGCAGTAAGAAGGGCTTTCTCCTCAAAGTCCTCCATGAATATGTCAGCGACTACGGGAAATACAGGTGAGCCCATTGCCACTCCGTCTACTTGCATGTAGAACTCTTCTTTTCACAATAAATAGCCAGATGTGAGGCAGTGTTTGAGTAATACTGCATATTCTGTAGGCATGTTGTTATCTTCTAGCTTTCTAGTAACAATTGAGATGCAGTCTTCAATAGGTAGGCATGTGAATAGTGACTGAACATCAAAACTGACCATAGTTTCATTGTCAGCGAGATGTAGGTCTTTAATCTCACTAACAAAATGGTATGAATCCTTTGTGTGTGCTCTGGTATGTCCTCTTAGTGGTGACAGTATTTTTGCCAAGTGTTGAGCCAACTTATAAGTTGGTGAATCGATCTGGCTTACTATAGGACGTAGTGGAGCGTTTGGTTTGTGTATTTTCGGTAAATCATACAACCTCGGTGGTTTGGCACATGATGGTATTGTCGAATTCACGTCAAGATCTAATTTTTCGGAGTATTTCTTTATTAAATCAGTAGTTTTATTTAAAAATGTGTAGTGTTCGCGTAAATATAAGAAATCATTAGATATTACTGAATTTCATGTAACATTAAATACCAAGTCAAAACAATAATCACATTATAACTTTTACATGTTTTATGATTTATAAATCCGTTAAAAATAGCTTGATTTCGACGTGTAACATTCACCTAAATATAAGAATATCATGTTTCACTCAACCACTTAATAATATTATTGTGTAATCTACGTTAGTACTAATCTTTAAAAAAAATGCAAAAGTCCATTCTAAAACTGGCAAGATTAGAGATGGTACAGCGAAGTCCAACAGCCTTATACGGTTTTTCATAATATTATGAAGATTGTCTTCTGTGAAGAGATTTGAGCATAGTACACTATTTTTGGGGGGAAACCATTCGTCCCCTCGACAAGTTGCGTAGATCCACATCTTTTTTCCTTTCTAAGCATTTAGGAAACCGATAACATAATAGGTACCACAATGATACGTCACTATTTTTATAAAATAATATGACTTCGAAAAAAATAATTAAACGATGACCAAACAAATATCGACTTAGAAATCACACATCGAAACACGTGCTGTTGTTAGACAAAGACAACTATTTTAATTTACGTAACGAGTGAAAGGGACATTTCAAAAAGACAACAACGAGTGCGTAATTGTTATCACTTTGCACCATTATTATACCAGTATAAGTTGATCTCCGGTGCATTTGAAATAGGTTAACGTGATAAGAATAGAATTTACTTACCGATTAAATTTTATGCCATATTTTTGATAACTGGATGTCTTAGCTGACTTGTCACACCATTTTACTGCACAGGAAGCCATTTGTAATGTATTTTGGATACAAAACTATTTTTAAATTGTCAAGAACTCGGACGTGCCTACGGATCACAAACTTGGTCGATACTGTCGTCGTGATTCTTAGCGTCACTTCGTATGCTAGCTACAGCAAGTATGTGTTGCGCGCGTTTGTGGCCCTGTATGCGGAATCTATTAGGGGGTAATCTATGGGCGACCCCTTACTATATGGAGTGACGACCTAGTAAGACATGCAGGAAGTCAATGGATGCAAATGGCTCAGTATCGTACTTTCTGGGATTTCCTAAGGGAGGCCCGTGTTCAGCAGTGGACGTGTGATGGGCTGTAATGATGATGATGATGACGCGTATACATTAAATAAAATTTTGTTTATGAATTTTATCGCGTTTAATTTACCTGTTTTAATTCCCGTCGTTTTGGGTGCTTTACAGCAACTCATCTTCACGGGGGGATCAAGGTGTTTGATGTCCCTATGTCATAGTCCGGCTACCTTAAGTTTTTGAATATTAAGTTTTGGTTCGATCTGCGCAGAATGAGCTTAAAGTATCTAGAAGTTTTGCTTGGTTTTGGATTTAATTTTGTTAATTATAGGATCCCAAGAAATTAATAGATATTTTGTTTGTACTATGTACGTTCTAACTAATTGGCAATCTAGCTTATAAACTCCTGTATCTTGTAGAGGGTATTACATTTGACGGATGGTAACATTTGACTAACTTCATGTACTAATGACTACTTGAAGTATGTTTTAATGGAAGCTCACTTCAAGATGTAGCCAACCTTGTCTGTGACTTCTCTGACATAGCACAGTAAAGCAGGCACATGCTAGACCGTGGCCGGCTTCACTCCTTCACTGAAATATACTCGCTCGACGTGCTTAAGCTCGACAGCCAGATTTGTTCTGTCACAGATCCCTCGTGCTCTCTGAAACAAATATTTTCCCACAGTAGCTAACTGTGATAGATGATAGTGAGATTCACCATTTAAATATCGGTTGGTATGGGTCTTTTTCCTATACATAGTGTGACCAATAATGTTATCATGATTTTGGATGACTAAAACATCTAAACAAGCTTAAAAATTGTTTGCCTCTAACTCCATTGTGAATTGTATTTTAGAGTTTATGGAATTAAGGTAGTCCAAAAATGCAGTTACTTTGATAGATGGTAAAAATGTGAAAGCGACGTCTACGTCCCGCTTTTAGAATCTTGGATTTCCAGGAGCAGTGAGAAAAAGAAAAGCAGTAAGAGCAGTTTCTTCTCAAATTCCATCATGGATATGTCGGCGACTATGGAATATACACATGAGCTTATCGAAACATCGTCTACATGCTTGTAGAACTAATCCTTCTTTAATAGATAGCCAAATGTGAGGCAACGATTGAGTGATATTGCATATTCTGCATGCATGTTGTTTTCCTCTAGCTTCGTCGTTACAATTGAGATGCAGTCTTTAATAAGAAAACATCTAAATAGTGACTGAATAACAAAACATAATTTCATGAATATTGTGAAACGTTGTACTAGTATGTGATATTCTTTTGGTCTTGAACCTATGATCCTTGCTGATCGGAGCATCAAGGTCGTAGTGGACGGTGCATGCTCTGATTTCAAGCCTATCAACGCTGGTGTTCCACAAGGCTGCGTGCTATCACCAACGCTGTTTCTCCTGCATATCAATGATATGTTGCTACTTGGTAGCATTCATTGCTATGCAGACGACAGCACTGGGGATGCCTTATATACCGGCCGTGCCAATATTTCTCGGGAAAACGTCTCCGAGTACCGGGACAAACTTGTGTCTGAAATCGAGTCTTTGCTTAACAAAGTCTCGGATTGGGGCCGACTAAATCTAGTCCAGTTCAATCACCAGAAGACACAAGTTTGCGCGTTTACCGCTAAAAAGAACCCCTTTGTCGTATCTCCTCAGTTTCAAGACACTCCCCTTGCTGCCTCAGCCAGTATCGGAATCCTTGGCGTCGACATATCGAATAGCATGCAGTTTCGTGGTCACTTGGAAGGGAAGGCCAAATTGGCCAAAAAACCTTGGCGTACTCAGCAGAGCGAGACAGTATTTCATGCCGGCACATCGCTTGCAACTTTACAAAGCGCAAGTTCGGCCCTACATGGAATACTGTTCTCATCTCTGGGCCGGGGCACCCCAGGGCCAGCTCCTTCCACTTGACCGCATCCAGCGCAGAGCGATTCGAATCGTCGACGACCGAGTTCTTTCCAATCAGCTCGATACACTGGCACTGCGTAGAGATGTTGCATCTCTTTGCGTATTTTATCGCATCTATCACGGAGAGTGCTCTGAGGAATTGTTCGGACTAATTCCAGCCGCTCAATTTCACTATCGTACATCGCGACAAAACCCGCGTTACCATCCATACCATCTGGATGATTGGCGGTCCACCACTGTGCGATTTAGAAGAAGTTTTCTCCCTCGCACAACTTCTTTGTGGAATCAATTACCACCAGCGAATTTTCCGAACTGATACGACTTAGGAACCTTCAAGAAAAGAGCTTACACCTTTCTAAAAGGCCATCACCGCATCTGCAATTCCCCTGGTGTTGCGGTTGTTCATGAGCGGCGGTAGTCACTTACCATCAGGTGAGCCGCATGCTCGTTTGCCCCCTATTCTATAAAAAAAAATGACGTGAACCTATATTGATCGCGTAAGGCCGTTAAACAGCATAAGATAGTGAAATTTATTTCATAAACGTGTAACATGATATCTGGTCTTATATATTTCATTTTACTACATAAAACCTGCTCATATATAGTAGTAGTCACGGTGTGATTAAGAGAATGCAGTCGAATGCCCTCGTATTTCCCACAGGAGCTATATGTTAACAAGGAATACGACGCAACGCAAAAGAGTGAGCTTTAGTTGGTAAGAACGACAATAAGTGGTATAATTCAGATTTACTAACTAGCAACTCCATTTTTTTAAAGAAAATGAAGGCAACCGAGCGTGCAGTACTTCTAATGGTAAGTCAGCAACAGTGCTGACTTACCATTAGAAGTTCTGCAAGCTCGGTTAAGCAATATCTGCAGCTTGTCATCTACATAGATGAACAACACAAACCACGTAATGGCGGCCTTCAAGAAATAGTAAACTCTTTCCTTGATTTACAAATAATTAGCCTGGAGAACATGTTGGCAACACTCATAATAAAAATTCAAATTCATTTATTTCGGATAACCAGGACTCTTTATTGTGAACACAAAAACGTCTCATTCACTTAAAATAAAAATAAATACAGTATATAATAATAAAGTATTGAATGAGTTATGAATAAGTCAACCTTTAGAGAATGGTATTTATACCTTAATGCGCACGTTGGAATCGACACCTACTCGTATATGCTTTTATCGACATCGTCTCACCATTTAAATACTATCGAGGTACTAGTAGTTTAATGAAATTTTAGTGTATATTGCTTGCATTTTCTAAACACTAATAAAAGAAAACTAAAAATAATTAAATCATTTCTGCCCAACAGCTTCAGAATAATTATAAAGAAGCCATAAGATCCTCATTTTGTGGTGAATTTACGTCAGAAAAAGGTTTTTGGATTAGATCAAACATTCGTTGCGAAAATATTTTAGGGTCGTAACCTATTGTGCAAGAGTGAAATAAATGTACAAAGTGAGATAACTGAGGAATAAAATGTTGTTGAAAGATTTTGAAATAGCGATGAAGCATTGATTGACATTATTAGCAGTTGTAAATTTGTTCTTTTGTTTCGTTTATTATCATTTATCTCAGTCTAATAGAGTCTAAGTAGAGCTCACTGTAAATTTCACCTGTGAGAAGCCGCGGTTACATCCTCGCCGCCACCATCGATGTTGTTAATGGCTATTTTAAGTGCTGATTTATTACATGAAGGAAACATCATGAAACACTGCATGTCTAGAAATAAAATATGAAAGACATGTGAAGTCCGCTAACACATATTGCTCTCTTAGAAATAAAAGGCGGCAAAGGGAAGTGTATAGGCTGTATCTTTTTTTTAAGTTGGAAATAAGCCTGGATATAACACATTCATACACCACAAAGGTTTGTCTTGGGTGAGTGATTCTATTTATATATTACAACAATGAGAAATAAAATAAACAAAAAAGTAGATATTTACGAACTGAACTAAATATATACTGAACTAATATATATATATATATATATATATATATATATATATATATATATATATATATATATATATATAATATATTTTATTCACAGAAGTTATGTACATTTTATTGTATACTAGCGATCCGAACCAGATTTATGAATTGTGACAACAACGCCAACTACCGGGTCCATTTGTTAAACGTTTAAATCATCCAGGGACTCAACTGCACAAAAAAAAATTCATCAATGTTGGTCCAGCTATTTTTGTGCTTTAGCGAGACTAACGGAGAGCAATTAACTTTTATATATAGAGATATTGAGAATATATGATATGATGTATCATGCAAGTTTGAGCACAGCTATTTGCACACTTTAAGCGCCGCAGAAATTAGATTTTTAACTAATGTACAAAATTACTTTCTTGTTTGAAGTTCTAATTTAGTAGTTCTGCATACAAGTCCATCTGCTTAGGAACTATCCTCTTACCTATTTCTACCTTCAAATAGCTGTGATTGCTTTGCTGTATTCCGGTCTGAGTGTGATGTGGCAGTAGAGTTTGTGACATGAGAGTAAAACTAATGCTGTAGAAATTCGGCCATTAAAAAGTATATTATTTGATTCATAACTCAGAGTAGAAAAATGGATTTGAAAGATGCAAAAGTGATGTGTCAGATTCGTGCCAAATGAAAGTCGATAGTTACAACATATAAGATAGAAGTAGATAGTGACAACATTTACTCCGGAGAGTTACGCCCGTCCGGCACACAGAGTTAATGCTCGTATTGATAATCGATTTAGTGTTTTAAATAAAACATTTAGAGGTCATGATTTTAAACAAATAAATATACATTTAAATAAATATATTTGTTATATTTTTGTTTTTACAGAATAAGAGTGACAAATTTCACTGACGAAAGGCACCTGATGGTATGCGGGCGCAGATACCCATAGACACTTAGATCTATCTACCATTAGAAATCAAAATGTAGATTACTAATGTAGTTCTTATCTGTAATAATATAATAGAGTAGAAAATGTAGATGTCTTTAATGAGGAATCAGAATATCCGGTTACCAGTACAAAAGAATGCGGTTCTCTACACTAACCATACGAATCACAACAGCAGTTTAATTCTAATATTATGTAAGAGCATACGTCCTTCCCCTTTCAGACCGACCATTCGTGCTGCAGAAATAATATATAATTGCTCTACCACGTTAAAACATACATTTATTTATTTTATTAAATTTTTATGTAGTAGAAGTATAAAAGGTAAATCACTTCGAGCGTAGCAAGGCGGAGGAAATCGCGTTAAACGCCGTAGCAACGGAAGCGTCGAGCAAATGAAATTTCAAGACGTTCACTAACGTAGCAGCGGTGGAGTTATGGTAAGATGAAATATTATCGGAATTTTCTTTTAAGAATAATTTAACCAACGATGAAATCATCGCGGTGGCAACAACACAATAGATCAGGGAAAAAAATTTATGACCTACAATTAACTGTTCCGCGTCTGACTGTTCTGTTGCAATTTATGTGTGATGGGCACACACACACACTCACACACACACACACACACACACACACACACACACTCACACACACACACACACACACACACAGGCACGCGCGCTCGCACGCACACGCACACGCACACATACACACACGTTTGTGGCAATTAGAAAGTTTTCTCTTCTTTGTCAATTTTTATTTTCATTTTAAACTTGGTTTGTTTTCTACTTCAATAATAATAAAAAAATAGTATTATAATTTTATTACGAAATTATATGCTTATTTGTTTTGTACAACCCAGGGTGGAAGTCGTTGACGGCTGTAACACAGTTTATACTGATATGACCCTTAACGCTAACTGATTCGAAGAGTAGTTTTGTAATTAAATATTATACTATACTAAAGTGTAATTTGTCAAATTGAGAGTCTAATAAATTATTATAATTATTTCTGGGATATTTATATATTTTTCTCATCTGGTTGGGATGTATAAATTTATAAATGAAAATGATAAATATACATAAATATCAATAAAAAAGAATAAATACATAAAAATACATACATAAAGAAAAACCCAACCAGATGGAAGCCCTCGGCAGGGGTTGACCAAACGGCCGAGGGTTAGGGGGAAATAGAAAGAAATCGGCGGAAAATACGGGTGGGATCGAGGAGCACCACCTTCTGCATTTGAGCCCGAAGCAGTCTGTCATGAAGTGGTCTCAGATGATACGAAAGGCTGACCGGGATTAGCTCGTTCGCAGAAACAACCACTAGAATAATTTTGGTAGGAAAATTGGTCACCTCATAAGCCAGGTCCAGATATTTTGTCTGCTTTGTTATAAGGAATGGTAATGTCGACCAAAACATCCTCGACTGTGCCTTTCCATCAGCACAATATCAGGCTTATTCGCAAGAATAGTCCTGTATGTGATGATGGCCCGGCCCCAGTAGAGTCTAGCGCGGTTTTGAGCACGGCTTCCGGCAAGTACTTATAATAAGGTAGTTTTCGATGCATGAGACCATAATTAAGAGAGAGCTCCTTGTGTAGAATCCGGGCTAGTAGATTATGTGTGTGAAAATACTCAGAGTTAGAAAGCGCCGAACAATCGGAGATGACATGCCTAAGTGACTTACCGGGATGGCGACAAGCTCAACACAAGTTCGATGGTACCATTCTTTAGGACGTATCTCCGATAGTTTTTGGTCTTATAACCTGATCCTTTATCGCACAGGCAAAACCCTTGGTTTCCTCACAAAGGTCACCGAAACGTAGTAGAGGGAGGCTACCGTGTCTACGAAAGGCTCATGCAGAGCCTTGCAGAGCCATGGAGCTCTTTCTCTTTTCATACGATCTCTCGGTTGGAAATGCACTGTACTGCTGTAAGATGGAAATGAAATTCATATCGCCATTACAAGTAATGGTCTATTTTATCTTTCGACACACTTATATAATTACAATTATCTATCTCTATATATCATACAATTTACATTATTTTATTTTTATCTTACTCTTTCACATTAAATTTACGTTCCGTTTTAACTTTTATTCTATTATCTATTATTTATTTCCTAACTCTTCTGTACCTTTCCCAATTTTATGTATATCAAAATGGGTATATTCTCTCATATACATACCTTCCCTCTCTTCTCTACCCGTTACGACTTTCCCACATAGGTACATATTTACAACTGGACACAGGAGACGTTCTTGGATTGATGGTAAAGATTTTAATAAAAATATTATTCTCAGCAGTTGCGTTCATTGGCTACCTTTTAATTAGGATTTTTTCCTGTATCGCAAAGGCGTTTTTCACACTATATACAGACGCGTAACAATAAATAAGAGGCCATACTAACACTTGTTCCGTGCTTGTATACATAAATAAAGATAACGGTAGAGTAGTCGCGTTTACGCCTAACGTAAAATACTCAGACCAACGACGGGCAGGTAGCCACGTCAACGATGCCAGGTGTCTGGTTCTGCAAACGTCAATTGGCCTGCCAAACTTGAATGGCAAATCCTCCGTAAAACGGGAGAGGCTCATATCCAGCAGTGGACTTTTACTGGCTGATGAATAATGGGAGAAAAAAAATATAAGTTATCTTTTTTTTTCTTTTAGAAATATTATTCCAGTAAGCTTCCAGTGGAATAAGATAAATAAAATGTTTTATTATCTGGGCCAGCCATATTGTCATTTAACTATTGTTAACAAATAAGAAATATATTTCTGTTGAGGAGAAATACACAGTATTAAATCTCGGCTTCTGCGAGGATCAGTCACCTGAACTGACTTAGATGATATTTATCTCTAATAATAACGATAAGGAAAACGTTACAAATTGTTATTTTGATCCTATTTCTTTTGAATTTAGTCATAAAGGACTTAGTTTTCGAATTATCGTTGTATTCATAAACATCTTATCAAAGTTAAGTTCGTCGCATATATTGAATCCACCGTTACAGTTGCAATGGAGGGTTCAACGACCTCTAAAATGTTAAAGTGCGCGAATTGTAATTTAGTTATAAACGAGGTTCTGGCGTTTATACAGAACAAGTGTGATGTGATGGACGAAGATTCAATGATCAGACTAAGTATTACGGCATTTAAGCCAGAAGACATTAGTGCAGATAAAAATCTTCTGTTTACATTAGTTAAGACTTCGGGAAGACAGATTAAGCGCAAAAGGGAAGGTAAAACCCAACGAGACCTAGAGGACATAATAGCTCTGATAAAACAGAAAGACCCTGAAGAATTGCCAATTTTTGTCGCTCGCGACCTACAAATACTACCTCCGGTCACTTTTGACCATATAGACGTGACAAGATTGCTGAAGGACATTATTATCCTCAGATATGAAGTTGAAACTATCAGGGAGACGTATACATCTATAGACCAGTTTTCAAAATTAAAAAATGAAATCATCAACCTACAACAAACACCGATAGTCAAAAATCTCCAGCAGGATAACTTTTTTAATACAAAGCGAGGTACAAACTGCATACTGAATGGCTCCGAATATAACTGTGATAGTGGCCCTACAGAATTTTTACACTTTACTCAAGAGACGGTAAACAACAAAAATAACAATCCGACCGTTACTGACAAAGCGGCAGGAGGACGAACTGAGCAACACTTACTATCCCTGTCGCATTTGATATCTGCAGGCAATTTATCTGTTGCACCGAGCCCGGCTAGCATGCGCGTGGAGGAGCCCACTGCGGTTTCGGCTGTCGAAACCGCGGTACAAATGCATGGTGCCTCAGCTACTGCTGTGACTAATACCTCTGCAGGTGTCGGTGCAGAGAACGATCAGCTGATACAATCACCGCAATTGCAAAGCGCTTTGAATAGGCGGGATGAAGATTGGCAAATTGTATAGAAGAGAAAGCATCAAAACAAATTTTTAGGTAGAAAAGGAACGTGCACCGTTATTGAAAGTAGTTTTAAGGCTGCGAATACCAGTATTCCTATCTTCATAAATAATGTGCACCAAGAAACATGTGAAGAAGACATAGTATCCTACATAAAAAGTAAAACGAATGTGGAAGTGACCCTTCATAAGATCAAATCCAAGCAACAGAGAGAATAAAACTCATATAAAATATCTACCTAATAATAATTTAAGTTTGTTCTTGGACTGTAACCTGTGGCCCAATGGTATAACATTCCGTCGTTTTATTGAATTTAGCAAGAGACATTCAAACAGACAAGAGAATTCTGATACTGGCGCAAAAATAATTAACTTAAATGGATAGTACGACTAACAATATTAATTTAAAATTAATTAGCTTTAATTGTAAGTCTTTCAAAAAATCCACTGACGCAGTAAAAGTACTTGGTTAAAGTGCCAATATTATTGCGCTGCAAGAAACTTGGCTCCTACCTCACGAGATACCGGAACTTGGTAAAATAAGCAAAGACTTTGGTTTTTGCGGTAAATCAGCTGTAGAAATATCTAGTGGGATACTGTGTGGGCGACCGTACGGTGGCGTAGCACTGTTATGGAGAAACAGTAAGTTTAAGTGTGTGACTGTGATTCCATGTGAGAGTAATCGAATTAGTGCGATTAATGCGTGTGTGTTGAAACGGCTAATACTTATTTTCACTGTTTATATACCTACAGACTCATCTGACAATCTCTTAGAATATGTTCAATGTTTAAGTGAAATTGCATCTGTAGTTGAAAGTTGCAATATCGAAACCGTATATATTTTAGGAGATTTTAACGCTCACCCCGGGGGATTGTTTGGCAATGAACTTCTAGACTTCTGTAGTGAACAAAATTGGATATTCAAATGTTAGGTATAAATTCCAATGCATACACTTTTGTAAGTGAAGTGCAGGGAAGCCATAGATAGCTTGATCACTGTGTTGTTACTGAAGCTGCACTAAGCAAGGTGCTACCGGTAAAAGTACATTATGGTGTTTACTGGTCTGATCACTACCCGCTAGAAATTCAATGCAACATAAAATCCGTTTGTCAGACTATTGAGCTGCCGCGTGCTAAAGTAAATAAGGTTCTATGGGGAGAAAGAGACCTAAGCCAAATAGAAATGTTTACTAAATATTGTAATGATAAACTGCGAAAGGAAAGAAAACATGAGTTCGATCAGTTTGGCGATTGTTTGTGTAGTAATAGTGACGCGGCACACCTGGCCGCGATAGACTCGCTTTACAGTGATATTGTAACAGCGTTACAGGAGGCTGCTGTGGTCAGCTATGTTGGTCGTTTGGGAGGTGGCAAACCACATCGCAGTCGTCCTATTGTAGGTTGGAACAAGTATGTCCGTGACGCTCACAGGAACGCTAGGCAAAAGTATCTAACCTGGATATGTAATGGTCGGCCTAGTAGTGGTACCATTTTTAATGAAATGTATGATTCGAGAAAAATTTTCAAAAGCAAATTAAAGTATTGTCAGAATAATGAGGAGCAAATAAAAATGAATATTTTAGCTTCAAAACACAGGATTAAAGATTTTAGGGGATTTTGGCAACAAACAAAACAACAAAGTCCAAAGCCTAGCGTCCCTGTGAGTGTTAACAGCATCAGTGAACCACGGGATATAGCGAACATGTTCAGATGTCACTTTCAAGTGGAGTCTCCGCTAAAAAGTACGCAGGTAGTGGATAAGGAGGTCGTGGTATCGGAGGTGCCGGACCGCGTCACAGCTAAGCAAGTTGCTCTAATGATAAAAGGAATGACGCGAGGGAAGTCTCCTGGACACGACGGCCTTAGCATTGAACATTTTCACAATACGGGGCCACACCTACCGAAACTCTTGGGGCTGCTATTTACGCTATGCATTAGGCATTCCTATCTGCCAAATGAGCTAATGAAGACGGTGATAGTGCCTATTATTAAAAATAAAACTAGTGATACTTCCGACATGTGCAACTACCGTCCGATATCATTAGCTACAACCACATCTAAGGTGCTTGATGGCCTGCTTGAGAGACAACTTAAAGAGCATCTCCACCTACATGACGCTCAGTTCGGCTTCAGACCAGGACTCTCAACTGAATGCGCAATTATGTCTCTCAAACAGACTGTTAGATACTACACAGATAGGAACACGCCGGTGTATGCAGCCTTTCTTGATCTCACTAAGGCATTTGACCTGGTTAGATATGATATTCTTTGGCGTAAATTAAAAGACACAGGTATGCCGGGTGGGTTGATCAATATTTTTAAATATTGGTATGAACACCAAACTAACCGGGTTAGATGGCTTGGTGAGCTTTCTGACGAGTACGGGTTGGAGTGTGGAGTGAGACAGGGAGGGCTAACTTCTACTTCTCTCTTCAACTTGTATCTGAATAGGTTGATTGTTGAGCTGAGCGACACAAGGGTAGGCTGCTTGATTGATGGTCACTGCATCAACAGTATCAGTTATGCAGATGACATGGTATTGCTAAGCCCATCAATCGCAGGTCTCAGAAAACTAATAGGTGTATGTGAGAGGTACGCTTTGTCACACGGACTCCTGTACAATGTTGAAAAGAGCGAGCTCTTGATCTTTCAAGCTAGGCGTCGTAAGCTGGGAGATGTGCCACGTGTGCTGCTAAATGGCGTCGCTCTAGGCAGGGTAAATGCGTTTAAATATCTTGGCCATGTGGTTACCGAGGATTTAAAAGACGATGCTGACATCGAAAGGGAAAGAAGCGGGCGATGGCGGTCCGCTGTAATATGCTGGCACGCAGATTCGCGCGGTGTAGCTTTGGAGTAAAGATAACTCTCTTTAAAGCCTTTTGCCAAACTTTATACACTTGCAATCTGTGGGTCAACTACACGCAGCGGGTCATCAACGCTCTCCGAGTACAATATAATAACGCATTCAGGGTGCTGGTGGCGCTCCCGCGCTGCTGTAGTGCGTCTGCGATGTTTGCGCACGCGCACACGGACGGCTTCCATGCCGTGCTGCGACGCCGCATCGCCTCACTGATGCTCCGTACGCGGGGGAGCGCCAACACCATCCTGAACGTGCTCAGCGATAAGCTTGACAGCCCCCTTCTGTGGCACTGGTTACAAATGCATGTGCCCGGTGCCCCAGAGGGTGGCAGATACATGAATTAAACTATAGATTTATTTTATTCAAGTAATTAATATATTAAACAATCGAATTAAGTTATATTGAATTGATTTAAATTGAATAAGATTAAATTAAATTAAAAAGATTAGACTATATAATTTTTTTTATAGGATAAGGGTGACAAACGAGCACACAGTCCACCTGATGGTAAGTGGTTGCTGCGGCCCATAGACATCTACATCTATCCTCTATTACAAATCAAAATGTAGATGCATTGTCACCCGTGAGGACTAAGATGGAATGCCTCATTTCTAGTAAAAAGGGCCTCCGGTCACCTGCACTCACCAAGCGAAACGGAGAGGTAAACCTCTACTTCACGCTGGTTTTTTGTGAGGTCGTGGTACCACCCCGGTTCGAGCCGGCCCATCCGTGCGACAGCAAAAGCTGCCGCGTAGCTCTACCACTATTAAATTAAATTAAATCTGTTATAATGTCAATGTTACTTGTATGGACTCAGTCTGAAATAAATTGATTTTATTTTATTTTTATTTTTATTTTTAAAGTATCCTGCTGAATATAAGCTTCTCACATAATGTATGTACATAGATTACCTCATAAAGTCGATATTTGGCATAGTTTCTACGCTTGGCAAGCAAGTTTTCAACTGCAGTTTTATGTTTTCAAGTTGTTGTTAGCAAGACGCTGCTGCCCGTTCTCCTGGTTTATTTTCTTCTATCGCCTCTTACGACACGATAACCACAGGGCGATATTAGATATTCTTACACAGCCAATACATGGCCAAAGTTTATAAAACATAAAAAAAACAAATTGTAAGAGACATTTGTATAACGATGACAAAATTACTTTCATTTCGAAAACTCAAGTTCAGTTCGAATATAATACCCTCCTGTTCCATCCAGCAGCGGACGCTCGGCCAGTCTCCAGTCCTTTGTCGACGGTTTACCACGCATTCAAATGAAATGAAAAATGGCGACAATCGCCCGTTTTAATTTACAATTGAGAATAGCTTTATTTAGGCGTTATTTTATAACGGAGTATATATTCAACGCGTATTTTTATGGCTAAATACCTAAACAAATGTTAATGGTTAATTGTAGTAATTGTGTACAATAAGGAACCCTAATAGTTTCGCCATGTCTATCCATCATTGTTCTATAATAGTAAAATAAATAAATAATCTATTTCGAAACAAAAAAAGTGCAATATGTTTAAACCAACTAAACTGTGTTGCTTTCCTATTTTAAAAAGAAAGTGTTAGCTCAACACTAGGATTTTCTACTGTATCGTGGGGTCAGTTTACATATTTATAATTAAGAAGAAACATAAACAGTTCCGACCTGGAGGTATCAGGTCAAACCCGGAAAGTTTATTTTAATGAAAGACTTATCAAAGAAAACAGTGTTATTTCGAGACACTAGACACAGGTCCAAGCAACATGGATACACATTCTGCTAGCGTAATCAAGGCTTTATTTATGTCAGGCAACGTGAAGGTAAATCTGCTCAGCTTATACAATCGCACAAGGACCTTGATCGTCTGCTTCCACCATCTTATACAGCCTAGGATACATAATAATGTACATAATTATGAAAGTAAAAGTAAATAAGTAACTTATTGATAAAGTTTACTTAATGCAAGCTACCTTACATGACTTTACTGATGCTAAAGACGTATGTATGTATAACTGTAAGCCGTTTTGTTATTTTGAAACCATTTTAAATTTCACTTTTTGCCAGTCCAGTTTGTTCCCCAAAGTAAAGAAACGTGGTTCATTCCGTCCAAAAATGTCTTGTCTCAAATTAACATACTCATTCTGGTTACCGGATAAAATTCGACTACTAAAATGATTGTGACTGAAAATTTAGGCCTGGAATTAGACTTAATGCAGGTTAAGTGTGAAACTGTAAAAGATATATGTGATTGTAAACATATGGTTACTCCGGAATTTACATTTGAGCTATTTTGTCTTAATATTAGAAGCATAAGAAAAAACTTTGACTCTTTAATAGTAGCCCTCCAACGTTTGGAAATATTCGTGGAAGTTATAATTTTGATCGAATGTTGGCTCTTTGATAGTATAATTATACCGCAAATACCTGGATATAATGCTTTTAAAACACATATGCACTTAAAACAGCGGAGTTGTCGTATACATGAGACATATATATGAAATACCACGGTTTCAGAAATACATCTCGATGAAGCCGATTGCCTATTTGTTCAATTACCTGAAAAATTACATATTTATGGAATATATCGTTCACCATCTTTTAAAAATCTGGAAAAATTTCTAGCATCTCTTAAAATACACATTAATAAAATAGATGGTCTCCCTTACATTCTTGTCGTCGACATAAACATAAATATAATGGAAACTATTAGTACTCCATAAAGCTGAGAGTACCAGTGCTTTATGGCCGAACATGGATTTATTCCAGCTATAGTACACCCAACTAGGGAGTCCCACTGCAGCCGAGGTGGAGTCGCGGAAGAAGAGGAGTGTTTGTATGGCGATGCGCCACTCGCCCTATCCTCCGCGACTCAGATGGGGCCGCACCGTCGATTGATGCTGTGGTGGTGGGGCTGCGGTGGGAGAGGAGTGTCGGTATTGCGAGGCGTCGCTCTCCCTACCCTCCGCAGCCGAATCTTGGTGGGCGGCGGAGCCATAGACCAGATCCGCCGCTGGGGTCAGGAAGACTGGTACTTCTGAGTGCTGGTTTTTCCTGGCCCCATGGCCTTCGCGCATCGGACACGGGGGCGTCCGTTGTGCATGAAAAACTGGAGGCCGAGGAGGAGGGCGCGCCATGTGTTCTGGTGAGCCTTACCTGAGAAGGAGATGGGGGAGGATTCATAAAATTAAAACTAAACCCAAGCATACCACTGCAAGACTTCAAGACACAGTTAGTTCATTCTGCGTAGATCGGACCAAAATTAATAATTAAAAAGCTGAAGGTACTCCGGGTTAACTTTGACATCGGGACGTCAATCACCTCAGTCCTCCGTGACCACGGTTGCTGGAAACCAACCGAAACGTCGGGAATATAAAATAACTTAATTAAACGCGATAAAATCCGTAAAAGTAGTTTTATTCAATGTGTAGTGTTCGCGTAAATATAAGAAATCATTATTTTCTACAGCTGGTAAAAAGCTGGCAGAAAATATTCTCTCTAGTATTAAGCAAAATGAGGCTGATTTGGCGAGGTCCGTTCAAATTCCAAATCCACCAATGAATTCGTTTTTCATGTATCCCACAGATCATGTAGAAATTGAAAAACTTATATCAGAGTTGCAAGACAATAAGGCACCGGGAATAAACGGAGTTAGTAACGCGCTTGTAAAATTTATTAAACACGAAATTATGACTCCAATTGCGTATATTTTTAACCTCAGTCTCTCATGCGGTATTTTCCCAGATAGTTGGAATACCGCTTCGATTTGTCCGCTTTATAACAAGGGACCTAAAAATTTTGTCAACAATTATAGACCCATCTCGTTTTTAGTTGTATTTTCAAAATTACTTGAGAAACTAGTAAATTAACGCCTTGTTGATTATCAAGAGAAACTCAGCTATATCTCCCCAAAACAATTTGGTTTTCGTAAGGATAAAAACACGGAACACGCTGTAAACCTACTAACGACCACTCTATCTGCACATCTTGATAGCAAAAAATCCTGTGTTGAGATATTTTTGGATCTATCCAAGGCGTTCGATACTGTATTCGTTTCTATTCTCTTGAAAAAACTAGAAAAGATATGGTATTCGAGGGGTGGCCTTGGATTGGTTTAAAATGTATTTAACAGATCGAGAACAGTGCGTAAAAATTAGTCAATTTATTAGTAGATTACAACATGTTGGTTTTGGAGTCCCACAGGGTATCATCTTGGCACCAACATTATTCATCTTATATATAAATAATATATACGATATAATTCTTGAAAATGTCGATATTTTATGCTACGCCGATGACACCGTGGTCATTTTCCGCGGGTCTTCATGGAAATCTGTTAGTTCTATTGCTGAGCGAGGTATGTTGAAAATTTCCCAGTGGTTACGAAATAATCTACTAACATTGAACTCAAAAAAGACAATGTACGTATGCTTTCATAAAACAAAAGCCTCTTGCCCGAAATTTGATTTGAACATAAAAATTCATGAAGAGTCGTGCGACATGAATCCGCGCTGTTCATGTGAGTCACTTATGTAGGTTAAGGTTCTAAAATATCTCGGTGTGCTTGTTGATGAAAATCTGGGATTTAAATCGCACATCGAAGTTCTTTCAAACCGAATCAGAAGGATTATCTATCTTTCCTTAGCAATACATAAAGGTGTATTATCTTCCCATGATCACAAACTACTGACTAATCACAGGGTATACAAACTATCCATACCATCTGATATACTAAATTTGCACAATGTTTTGGCGACTTTATCAAAAGACAAATTTATAATAAGGTCGTAAAACATTGTAATATTAGTAATAAAAACTACATATCTGCGAAATTAATTTTATTGAAATGGTTGGTCACCCTATCATATGAGGAAACAGAAGAATTGTTAAAAACTGGCTTTTGCTAATTGATGGTATTTGGTATTTGTAAAATTATTAGATAAATTTTGTTATTGTTTTAATTTTTTATTTTCTTTTTTTTAAATGCACATAGTTAATACATTTCAGTTTTATATAGCTGACCTTTGTTTTTATAGTTTTCTTTCTTTTTATGTTCAAATATTTAAAGCAATAAGCAATTCTGCTATTGTTGTTTTGTGCAATATCATCTGTCTGACAAGGTGTATAAAATAGCGCTTAATGAACTATGGTCTCAGGTTTCCTCAATACAGGCTTGCTTAGTGAGGAAACCAACAGATATTACCTATTGTATTATTTTTCTTAATGCTAATAAAACATTTTTCATTTATTTCATGTTTTCATATATTAATTTTACACAGATAAATATCCAGACCCGGAATAATCATTTGTAGTCCATACAAATAATTGTTCCGTTCGGGATTGTAACCTGCGGTCCTCAGCGGTGCAACTCATTGTTAAGCCTCTGCGTAGCAGTTTGTCGCTGGGATTTTATTACAGATAGTATCTTCTTTTCTAGGTATATGAGGTTTATGAGGTACCTTGAGGATCACCAGCTTATTAGTGACCGCCAGTACAATTTCTTACCAGATCTTCTAGCTTACCTTAATTATAGATGGGCGGATGCAGTAGAGTCCAAGGGGAGGCGTTGGCCGTTAGTAAGGACATAGCGAAGCTTTTCAATCGGATTTGTCACAAAGCGCTTCTTTCGAAGCTTTCTTCCTATGGGCTTCCCACGAAGTTGTACAATTGGATCACCAGTTTTATAGATCTTTATGTTTTTTTGTTAACGCGGGTATTATAGATCTTTATGTTTTTCCTATGTTATAACCCTTATGTAAGAACCCGCATAAAAGAACATATAGCTGACGTGAGTAAAGAGGCTCCAGGAAGTCTGCAGTCTGAGAAAATGTTCATAGTCATCCCCGCCTATATATTAGATTTGATAGACCACAAATCCTCGCAAAATAACATCGATTCCTATGAAGGTTGATTCGAGAGGCTATTGAAATTTAAAAAAAAATACCCAAATTTCTATAGAGAAGCTGGATGAGTGCCAAAATCTGCTTGGAATCATATAATTAATAAAATAAATTCCAAACTCAAGCATACCACTGTAAGACTTCAAGATACTGTAAGCTCACGTTAACTGTTACATCGAGACGTAAAACATTTCAGTCCCACGTCACCACGTATTTCTGTAAACCACCTAAAACGTCGGGAATTTAAATAAGTAAATTAAACGCGATAAAATCCGTAAAAATAGTTTAATTCAATAGTAAAGTCAAATTACAGCCTATATATGTCTCATAGGTGAGCATTGCCATCTTCTTATTTTCTTAAGGAGGTTTAGGACAAGGAAACTTTGATCCCGCTGGCACTAATAAAATTTTAAATGTTAAGAGACGTTATACCACGGGCTCGGTGATAAAGGAAAATATTGTGAGAAAATTCGCATGTCTGAGAAATAATAAAAAAAATCTATTGCGCACAGAAAAGAAAATGATCAGGATTATCCTTTTTATAAAATTTAAGTAGCAAACAAATTCACAGTCTAGATGAATGTATATGTCTGTTACAGCCCATGGACATTTGCACTCAACTTCAAACAAGGAGAGCTAATAGTGTGTGTTTAATACTCAACACTTATCCCAGAACCACTACTCCCAACACCACTACACTAGAAAGATACACCACTGACGACAATACGACACGTGTTTTGCCTCCACACGAGGCATCTTCAGGTGGTGTAGACTTTACATTGGCTGACAGCTAAGTGAGCGACGAGCCAAAACAACTGCTATTAATACAGCCAGCTATTTCTTTCTCGTATTTCAAATTTGAGTTGAAATCTTCGAAATTTTATTTCCATGTAATTTTTTTTATACTTTACATGCCTTTAAGAATAATTGGATTTTTAAAAACTTCACAAAAGGAACATTTTATATCATGAGTGTAAACTTAGCCGACAACTGACAAACAAAACGACTCCGTGGTGCAGTGGCTTAGGAATGAGTTGTTGCGCTTGGGGCCGCGGGTTCGAATAAGTATTTGTATGGCCTACAAATAATTATTCCGGACCTGATTGTTTGTCCTCGTGCAATCTATGTTTGTAAACTCCCTCCACGATACAGGAGAAAATCCTAGTGTGGGGGTAACGTTTTTTTTTTAAATCTAAAAACAAATTTGAAAAAATTAAAATATATTTTTTTAACAATCGGTGTATTTTTTAGTATAACTTCGTGTACTATTATTTATTCTGTGGTATAACTATCATCAAATATTTAAGTGTTAGTTATATTATTTATTTTTTACTAAAATTAATTTAATTAATAGGAAACAATAAAATCGTAATCAATTTTAATAGTACTTTTTTCTTATATGTACTCGTATGTGCAGATTGATTCGATGTTATACTATAATTGAACTTACCATAAGAATTTTTCAAAAGAATTGATGTTTTCCTCCACCTTGCCCGCAGTACGCCGGGCCACCCTGCGTGTCCCGGACCTCAAAATTTTATATCGTCCTTACTATTGATATATTTGATCAAATTACGTAGTTTAACCACTCTACCGTCCGCTCCGCGCGAGTGATTCTCGCCTGACCTGTCCGCGAATTAAATGTCACTATTTTTTACGACCGCGCGAAACAGTCTTAACAAAAACGATTACTACTGAAAAACTACAATAACTACATTCAAATAAAAAATATTCTCAAAAGACTCAAAGATTTTCATTTTATTTTGTTGAAAGAAAATTAGTAAAATTAAAAATAAAGCCTGAAAATAAAGCTTAAAAATGCGAATATCAAAAAAATCGTATTTATTTTTTATTTCGAGTTTTACAAGAAAAGTGTAATACTTACTGGAGACAATAATTTTATATTTTATAATGTTTACCCAATATAAATTTGAATAAATAAATACATAAATGAAAAAAATAGGTATTAATAATTTCTAGACATATATTTCGTTTATAAATTGCTATCAACGTGTTAATAGTGAATCAATATTTTATATTTTGCATTCATTTAACACAAAAAACTGATTAGAATACATTTTAAACAACATATAATCAATAAACGATGATCGCGTATAGAGATTAAAATTTAGATCTAAATTATTATATGTAAAAGTTTTGGAGTTGTCGTACTAAAGAAAATATCTTCACAATTAGTTTGATGTACAATAACATTAGAAATAACTTATAAAAACAGAAAAATTATTACATTTTTGATCGAATTTCTCACACGTTAACATTCCATAAACAAAAATGGCGAAATTTAATTTACACTTTTTTTTCTAAATATTTTGTTACTATTATACAGATAAAATTCACTTTCACAGAAGACAAATTTCATATAGCACCATCTATAATATTTTACTGTATAACAGCTATCTTTTGCGCTGTACGCGTTTAAACAAAAGATGTCGTTTGGTGCCTAGACAGGTGAGGCAATAATGGTTTTTAGGGACTGTAGTCACCGTGGACGGTTGAGTGGTTAAAGGCAAATTGTATCTACTTTGGACATCAGGAGCGATTAAAGTATTTATTTCGATAAAATCTATTTGTTACTGCAAAATGGGCACTGGATATAAAGTATCAAATTTAATTTAATTTATGGTTCACTATTTTGATTATAATGGCTTACACATAAAAGCTAGATAATACTGTCGCAGAATTTTTTGTAGAACTATGCAGAAGAAACAATTCCACCATACATTTTATTTGTGTAACTCTTACAATTTTTGCACCGCACGCCAAAATAGCTAGCAGATGACAATTTTTTTCCGATTTACTAAACACTTATCGTTACATTTTGAACACAATATCTATTAATTATGGCCTATGTGTTATTCTAATGTAGGAGCTATATAATTCTAAAGTTTCATTAAAATATATTCAGTCGTTTTTGCGAGAAAGAATAACAAACATCCATACATCCTAACAAACTTTCACGTTTATAATACTAGTGGGTCTAGTAGAACTATAGGCGACCATGGTAACGTCGGGGCAGGGAGTGCTAAGAATCTCCGGTGGAGGTTCGGTTGCCACCTAAGACGGCTCGACCTGCTGCTGAAAGAAGAGATAGACAAGTTATGCTGGTAAATAATAGGATTATCTGAGGTCCGAAGAAAGAGGGAGGACATGGTAATCTTCGAATCCGGCAACTTATTCTATCACCGAAAGGGCGACCACTTCTCCCAAGAAGGTGTCTGATTTATCGTCCACAGGTCTCTTGTTAACAATGTTGTACGATTGAGAGTATGTCAATGAGGGTTGCGTACCTTATACTCAAAATCCCAAGCCAAACGGTATTCGCTGAAGGTCAGACAGGTTAATGCACCAACCTAGGCATATCCTGATGAGGAGGTGGCGGAAATGTATGAGGATATATCTAAAGCCATACATTCCTCCAAAAGCCAATATACAGTGTCAATGGAAGACTTCAACGCAAAACTAGGCACAAGACAGAACGGTGAGCTGAAGGTAGGAAAAGTTTAAATAGGGCAACGGAACCCAAGGGGCAAGCAGCTGGCCAACTTTATGGAGAAAGAGCGGCTCTTCATGATGAACTATTTCGTCCAGATGGGGCCCCACAGGAAGTGGATAAGGTCGAGTCCCGACGGTTCGACAAAAATGAGATTGACTTCATTATGACGACCAGACGACAACTATTCTGTGATATCTCAGTGATCTCGAGGTTAAAAACCGGCAGCGATCACCGAATGAGAGGCACACTGAACCTAAATGTTAAGTTAGAGAGGTCACGTATAATGAAATTAACGCCTCCACCCCCCTCGTATTCTAATCCAAAGTCCCGATAACTTTCAGCTCGAGCTACATATCTTCGTTGGAGCCACATGCAAGTGTGAGTAATGATCCATGACCTAGTCTTATCCGACACTATTCCGATAATATTCCGGACGTCAAGCTGAGCGAGACTAGAATTGCTCTCCAGCACCTAAAAAACGACAAGGCCCCAAGCGAGAATGGAATTACAGCGGAGCTTCTGAAAGCAGGTGGAAAACCGGTACTGGAAGTCCTCCATGATAACACTATACAGAAGGCGTGGAGCAGAAGTGAGGTGGCCTTATTTTTTAAGAACGGCGATAATGCTCTCTTAAAAACTACAGACCGATTTCATTTCTGAGCCAAGTCTACGTGCTGTTTTTGAGAGTCATTACAGATCATCTCGCATGCAAATTCAACGACTTCCAGCCTCCCGAACATGCCACTTTTCGAAAAGGCTTTAGCACCATAGACCACGTACGTACCCTTTGGCAAATTGTACAGAAGTCCGAGGAGTACAATTTGCCACTATGGCTGGCGTATGTAGACTATGATAAAGCCTTTGATTCCGTCGAAATTTGGGTGGTGCTACAGTCCCTTTAGCGATGCTAAGTTGACTGTTGATACGTCGAAATGCTGAAGTGTTTGTACAGTAGGACAACGATGGATATCCGAGTACAGAACCAGAGTACGAAACCTATCCAATTGCAGAAATTTGTAACACAGAGTGACATTATATATCGGAAACTCTTCACCGCTACATTGGAAGACGTTTTCAAACTTCTGGTCTGGAAATGATATTGCCGCTGGTTACATCACTCACCTTCGATTTGCCGACGATATAGTTCTTATAGCAGAATCGCTGGAGGACCTAAGTACTATGCTCAATGACCTCAATAGTGCCTCCCAAGAGATAGGTCGTAAGATGAACATGCACAAAACAAAGATCATGTATAACGTCCATGTCACACCTATGCCGGTAGTTGTTAGGAGCACTAAGTTGTTGACAAGTATTGTTTAGGCCTAATCTAAAACATTTAAAACTTGCATTCAATACACGCGGCTCGGCTTGTTCATCCGATGGAATTTTAAGGTCACCGCCGGCCCCCTCTCCCGCGCGCGTCTTTCCGCTGACCGCTCGGTCGCTCGACGTCTGGAACAATCATTTGGTTCGCGGCAGCTTTGTCGGTTAACTGTATGGAACAATTAATGAATTGTCCGCGACCGCCTCCGTTGCGTTGTCTTATTTCATGCGTTTTACGTGACAACGAGGCTACCTTGAATTTTGTGTGATTAATTTAACTTCGATTGCCATTAATTTGCGTCGAGTTGCTTGTGTGGTATTGTAATATCGTACGACGGAATTTTTGCTTTGTCGGGTGGAACGCTAAAACTATGTGACTCGAGAGAAGGTCGCGTTCGTATTCTATTATAATTTTGTGCTATGTGACGTTAGACCTGAGTTCAGATAAAAGTGAACGCCCATTGGAGTGAACGAAGTTGTGGAGCTGAGCAGCGCATGTGGATCTGCTGGCCGATTGCATCGGTGACGTCAGGTTACACTTACACACTACTACAATTGCACTTACATACCAACCACTTGCCCCTGATGGTGCCTTGTGGTCGACCTCCAGAACTCGGTAAGTTCATATTTGTTTATCCAGCCATTATAATAATTATCCATAGGCCATTCGAGCCCGAACCCTCTGTTGCCCGTCGAATGTGTTACTCATGGGCCCTAATACAGTCGACTTCTGTCTGGGCAACTGAGGGCCGTAACATTTTCTGTTACGGCCGGGCGTGATTGGAGAAACAATCAACCACGCTCTGCTACCAGAAAATATAACGGCCCTCGTTTGCCCGTCGAGTTGGGTTACTGAAGGGCCCTAGCCCAGTCGACTTCTGTCGGGGCAACTGAGGGCCGTAACAAGTATGTTTACCTGGGACAAATAATCCGACTAGGTAAGTACAACTTTGACCGAGAGGACAATCGACGGATTAAAGTCGGCTGGGCAGTGTTCGGGAAATTACGCCACATCTTCTCGTCAGGTATACGTTAAAACTTGAAAACGAGACTGTACAACCAGTGCGTGTTGCCAATGAGGACCTATGGAACTGAGACTTGGTACTTCACTGCTGGCCAGATGAGGAAGATCAAGGTCGTTCAGCGAGCTATGGAGATGGCTATGCTCGGAATTTCTCTGCATGATAAACTTAGAAATGAGGATATCCGCAGTAGAAGCAGAGTGACTGACATGGCTGAACAGATTAGTAAGCTAAAGTGGCAATGGGCCGGCCATATAGTTCGAATAACCGACAACCGATGGGGAAAAAAGTTTCTCGAGTGGCGACATCGTACTGGTGGACGAAGTGCAGTGCGTCCCCCCACTAGATTGAGTGACGACCTAGTAAGACATGCAGGAAGTCGATGGATGTAGGTGACTCATGACTGTGCTTTGTGGCATTCCTTGGGGGAGGCCTATGTTCAGCAGTGGACTTGTTAAAGGCTGTAATGATGATGACGATGAGTAAGATTATAATGTTAGTGGGATGCGCAAGTTGGAATCTACAATATAAATGATTTTATCGGCGTCGCCTTACTATTTAAATACTATCGAGGAACTCGCAGTTTAATGAGATTTTAATGTACATTGCTTGCGCTTTCTAAACATTTATATGGATAATGTCGTTTATAAATTTAACTTTTAAAATAAAAGGAGGAATAAAATCATTTCTGTCCAACAACTTCATAATAAGTATAAATAAGCGATAAAATCTTCATTTTGCGGTGGATTTACGTCTGAAGGTTTTCAATTTTGGTTAAATCGAACATTTAATTATTAGACGCCATTAGGTCAATAAAAACAAGTGACAGATGTATTTTCCGAACCAGTGGTAAATAAAAAATGACTTTCAATAAGTATTACGCAATAATCTATATTCAATAAGAATTACTCTATTCTATTCGTTGCGAAAATATTTGTGAGTTGTGCTTCTTGTACAAGAGTGAAATAAATGTAAAAAATTAGAGGACAAAGGAATAAAATGTTAATAAAAGATTTTTAAATAGCTTTGAAACATTGATTGAAATTATTCAACCTGCGACCAGCTTTGGTTCAATCCCCACCGGCACCAACAAAGTTGATAATTGCTATTTTAAGTGCTGATTTATTACGTGCTCGGCAAAAGGAAAACAGAGATAAATCTGCATGTCTGAGAACAAAAAATGGAAGACATGTGAAGTCCGCCAACACGCATTGTTGCACCGCATCGTACACTTCCTTGCCCTTAGAAATGAAAGGAGGCAAAGGGACGACTATAGGCTGTAGCTTTTACCTCATTCATAATTAAGCTTGCATATTATAACACATTCATATCATCATCATTACAGCCCTTCACAAGTCCACTGCTGAACATATGCCTCCTCCAAGGAATGCCATAAAGCACGGTCCTGATCCACCTGCATCCATCGACTTCCTGCATGTCTTACACATTCATATACTGGCTAGTTTTGTCTTGTATGTGTGTTTCTATTTATATAATTGAACAGTGAGAAAAAAAATTATATAGACAAAGTCATTTATTTTTATTTAAAGAAGGTATGTACAAACATTTATTGTATATTATATGATATGAAGTATCATGCAAGGATAAGCCGCCGCTATTTGCACATTTTTACCGCCGCAGAAAATAGGTACTACTAATAACTAATATACAAAATTATTTTCTTATTTGAAGTTATTATTTATTAAATCTACGAAGGAGTATGCCTGGGTAGGAACCACCCTCAGACCTATTTCTAACTCCGAATTGCAGTGATGCATTGCTGTGTCTCGATCTGAAGGGTAAAGATAGTTATATAATTGCAAGCTGTGAGGCCATCCATTTCCATCTTAGTCTGCAGAGGTAATAACGCACCTCTAGCCTTATTTGTTTTAAGGCACATGGGAAGGTGCAGTAGCCACTTTCCTTCAGGTGACGTGTGCTTTTTTTGTGACCTTAAAATCATCTTTGTGTTATACTTAACATATAAATATTAATTTACTCGTAAACCAGAAGATTTTCAAGTTACGTATTATTACAAAAATCTACATTTTGAAATATATAAACAGGTATTTTGTATTAGAACTCTAATTAAAATCGGTTGCCCTCTGACACAAAATTAGATACAAGTTTAACCTGAAACGAAATGAGTCTTTCATTAGCCACCTTCACACTTCACATACTTTCACTCGCATTTCGAGTATGCTAGATTGAACGCGGGAAAACTTGCACGCGCAGTCGTGAGTGATTGTTTTTATCCATTGTTGGCTCTCTCACGAGTTATTTCTTCTGTATTTTAATTCAGAGCGCCAAAGAGCATCATGTAAAGGCTAATCGCGCGTGATTCAGTACGGGAAACTTCCGCGACCTAGAGTGTATGAAAATCGCGCAGTTTTGGTAAACGCGCGTTCTGAAGACTAGTGTTCTAAAGAAATGGACTAAAGGGCTAGTAGGGATATTATACAAACATTTATGTTTACTGGTCTGAGTGTATATATATATATTATTAAATGAAATCAAACATAACATGGCATGCATGAGACTTGTATATTGCCAATAATACTGCAATAAAGTACTTGTTCCATATTCTAATGTCCGTCATTTTACGACGAGAATCATTTTCAAAAAACCGTGTGTGTAAATTATGTTTAAAGTGCACAGACTTGAAAGCATGACCGAGGTATGAGGAGATATGCGAGCGGGCGGCGCGCGCGTGCATTTTCGTTCTCCTTTTTTATATCCTTACAGGCGCGTTCGTTCCTGCGCGAAAGCTGATTCACGCCTTAAAGAACGTATATGTAAAGGCGGCTATTCTTAAAGAATAGAATTATTGTTTTTGTAAATTGAACGTTGAATACCTTGTTATTTAATAACATTTTTGTTAATTGAGATTTAACTTTGCTACAAATATTGGAAATTATTTTTTTCGATAGGGATGATAAACAAGCACACAGATCACCTGATGATAAGTCACTCACATATATTATCATTTAAGAGTCAAAATACAAATCCATTGCAAGGGAAATACCGTGGAATGTCATGTTCTCGTATTCGGTTCTTTACACTCACAACAATTTGCTGCTGCTTCACGCTCGTAATCTATGAGAATGTGGTCTTTCCTTGGTCGAACCGACCTATTCGTGCTACACCCATAATACAACTGCAGCGTGTTTATGCCATAAAAAATTATAGTAGGCAATACCAATTGCTGTGACGTCACCACGCTCAGGTCTCATGTAATCATACATGGGTAATACAAATCCACAACCAAACAAACAGAACCTACCAACAGTGCCGTGTGGCATCTGCGGCTACACTTGGTTATTGTATAGTGAGAACAATACACCATTGTTGAGACACCTTTCGGATCATTCATTACAAAAGATTAATTCAAAAAGAGAAAAAAAGAATCCTTTTTAATTTAAATTAATTATAAAACAAATTTAATTTAATAAAATATAAAATATTATTATCACTTTAACAAAAAATTATTGTATTGGAAAAAATTTTGATGTAACTTTTCTGAAATTACTAAGTTAATGTTTTAAAAAGTTATCGGCACAATAAGAATTTCTCCTAAGTCATGGAGGCATATTCATATTTAACGTACGCTACGTGTGACAATGCACAATGCTGTGTCAGTACCTACCCTAATGAATGGTAGTGAAATTTGGGTGTGACAATCGAAGCGTGGTAGCAAAAAAAAGCATGTAAAATTAATGATGAAGAAATGCGCTCATTAAGTATATTCTGAGTTTTAACGTGAAAAATTGTGAGTCCCTCACAAGATCACTGTTGAACTTAACTTAACACCAGGAGTGCAAAAAAACACGAATCTGAGGTCCCTGCATCCATCAAACGCCTGCATGTATTACCAAGTTTATACTCCGTCTTTCCTTACTAGTACGAAAACTTTTCTCATTTTAAAAACTTTTAGAATAGTTATGGGACGGAAATTAATAAATACTGTTTGAGAAACATCAATTGAAACGGAAACTTTGTTAGACAAAATCCGATAAAGTTCACAGAGCTTCAAAAACAATTTTACACTAGGATTTCTGGTACGAAATTACTTAATGGATACGCTTACACCGCCACCACACGAGTTCTATGGGTATATTAATCATACTCATTTTGTAACAAATCGTTGAATTGGAAGCTCTCTAAGGTCTTAATCATAATGTACATAATATTCCAAATGCAAATTGTATACTACTGAATAAATGTACTTCATTTTCGAGTTAAGTCCTACATAATATTCCAAGCAATTTAAAATTTTCATTAATATTTAGATCAATTAGCAAGCTCTGAGTTTGACTGATTGAGAAACAATACATTTTGTGGAATGTTTTGATTGCCTGCTGTGGAAAACTTGTTTGACATTATTTAAATCGATAATTGACTTATTTAAATCAGATAAGCCTTTAACAAAGAGATTTAAATATATAAACTACTACTTAAATGTCTTTGGCCTTTAACAACTCTGAAGGCCTAGTTTAATGCATTATATAACATAACATAGCTAAGACAAGTTATGTTTGATCCCATTTTAAAATCTGTGACTAAATTCTATTATCAGGTAATCAGCAAGTTGCCATATTGTAATTAATAACAAAAGAAATATCGATCGAAAATATCAAAATAAAAAGTGAGTTATGTAGTTGCCATTGATGTTGACACCGTATCCTATCCAGTCCAGTAGCTTGAAAAGGTCGTTCAATGCAGCAATGAGAGCTGAGTTTCCGAGATATAACAACACCGTAGCTTACACTTCTCAGCAGGTTCTGTAGGTTTAAGTAGTAACTCTGGTCTAGGTATCTTTGGTTCTGTTTCAGGCTTAGGTAGTACGAGGAAGAAAACTCGTAGTAAAAAATTAAACATAGTTGCCATGCTTGGCAGGCGGGTCGGCAATTGTTGGCAGTCATCTATTTCGAGTTGTGATGAGGGAATTGCGGCTACCCATCTCCTTATTTATTTCTCTCCGTCGCCTCTTACAACGACCACCGGATGATATGGGGTAGTGGATTCTTTTACGCCGCCACTGCACTGCATGGACTGCTTCGTTATCAGTAAAATGGAATCCATCTATCGAGTAACAATCACGTTTCAAGCTAAATATGCTAATTAATTCAAAATGATGCGCTAGTGTCATTCGATGTAATTAAGATGCGTAGTACGCAACTCAATTTGCGTAAATTTACGCTGTCGTTATCCCTTGACTCTGTCCTACACAAGCAGAGGATTCGTTTGCAAAGCTGAAGTCAGAATCAAGTTCAAATTCAATCAAATGTTTTTGACAGGTCAACAATAAAGCCCAACCTATCCGCTTTGCGCTTGCGAGACCCTACCTAGATTTACATTAAGCAATCATTAATAAAGTCTACACGAACACATACACGAAAAATGGAGTTGTTGCGCAAAGACTGCATTAAACAATATATGAGTTATAATCGACAATTTAAAACAATAAAGGATAAACGTTGAACCTCGTTATCAGAACTTGTTATCAACCGTCAAAATTTATGGAAACATTATGTCACCGACACGGGTGGGATAACTCAAGACTGGGACGTTCGTTATATTTGATACTATCTGTAAAGAAGAATGATATTCGAAATAAAATTATTTATTAGCATAATTTCTTATTTATTATTATATAGTAATATGTTAATGTTAATAAACTTACACCATATAGTATGTGTCAATTCTATAGAATAAGAATGACAAACATGCACTGAGTTCATACATATATCAGAATGTAGATTTTTTTTTATAAAAGAGGGGGCTAAGGAGCCTATGGCGTCAACCACCGTCCATGAACAACTACAACATCAGGGGTATTGAAAGTGCGTTGCCGGTCTTTTAAAAATTATAAGCTCATTTCTTTAACAATAATCATTCTCATTTTACGCTATTCTTCTATGAGAACGTGGTCCTTGTCCATCGAGTCAACCTAATCGTTCTACAACCATAACATAGCTGCAGCATGGCTCTACCACGATAAAAAAATTGCAATGTGGTGGTATCATGGAAACTCACCACCCCACCTCGTTCTGCAGATATTGTAATATGGGAAGGGCCAAAAGACCTTTTCTTTCATAATAATGACATCATCATTATTAAAATACATTCGCATTGCATAATCAATTAAATTAGTATGAATATGTTATTAATTCAGAATTTTGAGACACAAAAAACTTTTCTCAATTACATCAGTAAAGTTTATAGCGGCAGTCAGTCACATTTTACTGTTTTTTTGAACTAAAGGCAGATGTCGTTTATCGTAAGGCTGGACACAGTGCTCGACCGACGGTCAGCGCTGACCGTACGTCCTGACTGTCAGCGCTGACCTTCGGTTGCGAAAATGCATTCAGTGCTACACTGACGGCGAATTGCGACGCCTTTGTACAGTTAACAAGAAAAGTGAATCCTTTTGCTGTTAATGCTCTAATATGTGCACGCTATTTTTTGCGCAAACAACAGAATAAAAGGCGACGAAGATATCATGTAACTGCGGAAAAGTTAGCTTCATTTTAGTTCAATAATGTAAATACTCGTATATATTTAAAAAGGTTTAACACGTCAAGTGGTTGAATGACCGTACTAAGAGTTTCAGAATTTATGAAAGTATCGATAAGCTACGATTTGTCCGAAGATTTAGGCTCGATACGTATGATACTACAAAAATTCGCGATATAACATTCTAAAATATATCTTATCAATACTATCATCATGAACATTACAGCATAGCAAAGTCCACGGCTAAACGACGGCTACCTCCATAAACAATCTCATGGGAGAATAGAAATAAGACTGGTCAAAACTAATTAAATGTGACAACAAAAACAATGTTATAAGAGCATACATACCAGGAAGAGGATATATTATACAGAAGGTCTAGGTTCAGCAAAGGACTTTCATATGATGTTATGATATTGATGTTAATGATATTATTATATATTATAAACGTAATGTTACCTTCCTGTGTGATGGTAGGGTACAAGAATCCACATTTTGCCCCGAGTATTAAACACGCAAAGTCATAAAATTTCAAACATCAGTTGCCAAAAATAATGATGGCAATTTATGAAAAGAGAGAAATTATGAAGAATTAGAATTATGAAGAAATTATGATTGATTAAAAAAATAATTAAGAGAGCAAATTATGACAGCAAATTTTAAATTTGGTACATGAAATGATACACTTTTTCTGCATTACATGTAATATTGTCTTTCTTCCTTAAATCTGCTTCAACAATTCAATAACCTGCTTATATTATACATGCACACTATTTAAGTGTTTTATTATATTATCTTTCTTTTCGTAAACACATTATTCTTATATCCTATATCTTTCATCACCTATCACGTTAACTTTCGTTACTTTTTAAGGTTCCGTAGGTTTTTTATCGAATAAGGGTGACAAACGTGCACACAGTGCACCTGATGGAAAGTGGATGCTGTGGCCCATAGACATTTATATTTATTCACGATTAAGAATCAAAATGCAGATGCACGAGGAACTGAAGGCAGAAATGAGATCCTACTATCAAGTAAATGAGTACGATATTTTTAAACATTATATGAAAAAGAAAGATAAGAAAGAGTCTTTCTTATCTTACACTCTTGGTAATGTTTTCTCTCTTAAATGTAGTAGGCAAAGTTAGTACGGCCAATAAAAAGAAAAATAAAAAGTCCGCGTAAAGAAATATAATTTACTAACGGTTACGCTCCTTTTCTTATGAATGAATTAAGTGACGTTCTATATTAACATGAGTAATTTTTGTTAAAATTACCGATGGCTTATGAGTCTTTTGTGAATAACCACCTTAAAATATTTAAACTTATGTTACCGATATTACGACTTTACTCCCATATAAATAAATAAAGAAATTAAATTATTATTTTAATTCGTTTATTTTTTTTTAAAAATCTCAAAATAAATAACAAAACCATTAAATGGCATCACTTTGAACAGCAATCATATCACAGTTAGATACGGATTTAAAATTATCATCTTATCAGACATCCTATATATGTCACACAGTTAGACACTGTGCCCTTCTATTATTTATGAGAGAGATTTAGCACAAGATAAAATTATACTCGCTGGCAGCAACTAATTTTTAATTGCAATTTTAAGTGCTGGCGTGATATAAGACAGTAAGGGGAAATATCGTGTGGGAACCTGCATGTCAAATAATAAAAATAAAAAATATTTCGGTGATATGTAAAATCACCAACCGCCAGTACGTACTGGAGCAGCGGCGAAGATTTTCTTACCCTAAAACTTTTACATTTATAATAATATAATTGAAATGACTGAGGAAATTATAGTCCAGCTGATTATAAGGGGCTATTACAGCTCATGGATACCTGCAACCAGAATTAAGATTTATAATGCCATATAAATTATACTGACACTCTATCACAGTAATTACAGTAGTAGAAACAGCAGTGCTGGCACTGCTTGGCGGTAGAAATAAGTGAGGGTATCCTGCCAACGATTTACGTTATTACACTATACGATTCAAAACATTTTGAAAACGCAATTTGCTTTAACATCCAATAAATTTAGCCGCATATTGTTAAACGATAACCAAATTAATTTTAACAGAAAAAACATATTTTAGGACGAAACAACATTGTACGCTCCGTGGAAATATATTTAGACAAGATAAATTTGTTTGGACCGGATGAAGCGGAGAGTCAGTATTTAAATTTAACAAAGCAATCTCTATCATGGCAATAATAAACCCTTGAGTTTATACGGATTAGTAAGCTGAAGTGGCAGTGGGCCGGCCATATAGCTCGAAGAACCGACAACCGATGGGGAAGAAAGGTTCTCGAGTGGCAGCCTCGTACCGGTAGGCGAAGTGTAGGGCGTCCCCCCACGAGATGGAGTGACGACCTGGTAAGGCATGCAGGAAGTCGATGGATGCAGGTGGCTCAGGACCGTGCTTTGTGGCATTCTTTGGGGGAGGCCTATGTTCAGCAGTGGACTTGTGAAGGGCTGTAATGATGATGATGATGATGAGTTTATTTTAGATATTGTAAACCATGACACAGTATTACATTCATTTATTATTTAATTACAGTCTATCAAAAGACCTCTTCCAAACGTAGGAATCACATATAGATTTTTTAAAAGGGTCGATGTTGAAAATAGTTTTTGACGTGGTAGAGCCATGCTGCAGCTATATTACTGGTATATTTGTAGCACGAATGGGTCGGCTCGACTGGGGAAGGACCACGCTCTCACAGAATACCAACGTAAAATAGTAGCTTAATGCTGCTGTGTTTCGTATGGTGAGTGTAGATAACCGGATACCCTTTTTACTGGAAAAGAGGCATTCCATCTTAGTCCTCACGGGTGACAACGCATCTGCATTTTGATCCGTCATCGAGGATAGATGCAGATGTCTATGGGCCACAGCAAACACTTACCATCAGGTGGACTGTGTGCTCGTTTGTCACCCTTATCCTATATAAAAAAATAGTGGATATAGTTGTCAGGTTGGCAACCATAGTTTTTTATATTATTTTCACTTGTTACCAGGAAATTTTCTGCTTTTCTCTTGTTTAATTTCTCTCAATCGCCTATCACGACACCCAAAAATAAATAATTGATAAAGGGTAGTGGATATTCTTACTCCATACTTAGGCCATGTCGAGAGAATGAATGAAGAACGATTGACGAAAAAAGTGTATAAGGCGAGTGTGAATGAAAGTGTTGGAAGGGGTAGACCTAGGCGGACATTTCAAGACCAAATCAGGGACTTCTTGAAAAAAGGCCAGGTCAAGAGTACCCTAAACCGTAGAGCATGTATGAAGGGAATAATGAAAGTGGATGAAGCGAAACAAGTATGTAAGGATCGTAGCAAGTGGAAAGAAGTGGTCTCTGCCTAACCCTACGGGAAAGAGGCGTGATTATATGTATGTATGTATCTTACTCCGCCACCACACAACAAATTATTTAAAATAAATCTGGATGACGCATCTAAGACAAGATAATTTAGGGTTTTAAATATATTTATTAAATTCCACGATAAAATGATTTCTTATATTTACGCGAACACTGTTCTCTTGAAAAACTACAGACCAACTTCCCCACTGAGCCGCGTCTACGTGCTGTTTTCGAGAGTTATTACGAATCGTCTCACACGCAGACTCGATGACTTCCAGCCTCCTAAACAAGCCGTTTTCGAAAGGGCTTTAGCACATAAATATCCGGCGGCAACTTGTATAGAAGACCAAAGAGTACAATCTGCTACTTACGATTGTGGACTATGAGAAAGCCTTTGATTCCATCGAAATTTGGATGATACTGCAGAACTTTCTGCGGTGCCAAGTTAACTGTCGGTATATCAATGTGCTGAAGTGTTTGTACAGTAGGGTTACGATGGCTACCCGAGTACAGACCCAGGGTACGAAACTTATCCAACTGCAGAGAGGCGTAATACAGGGTGACATTATATCCCCGAAATTCTTCATCGCTGCATTGGAAGACGTTTTTAAGCTAATGGGGTGGAAAGTGTGTACTATAGACGTCAATGGCGAGTACATCGCTGACCATCAATTTGCCGACGTTATAGTGCATATGGCGGAATTGCTGGAGGATCTAAGCACTATCTTTATTCAGTGAGCTCAATAGTATCTCCCAACGGATAGGTCTTAAGAAGAACATGGATACAAAAAAGTCATATGTAACGTTCATGTTACACCTACGCCGGTAGTTGTTGGAAGCACTAAACTCGAAGTTGTTGAAGAGTTCATCTTAAGACCCATCCGTTGGGAAACACAAGAACAAGAAAGAAGAAAAGAACAAGACCACCGCAATTCTGCTCCACGGCTCCGGAGTAGTTCCACCATAGAGAACGGCATTAAAGAGATTCTGTAGGACTTCAAGTACCGGTTTTTCACCTACTTTCAGAAGCTCTGCTGTAATTCCATCCTCGCCTGGGGCCTTACCGTTTTGAGGTGCCGGAGAGCCATTCTAATCTCGTTCAGACTGACCTCTGGGATATCGTCGGAATAGTGTCGAATAAGACTCGCTCATGGGTCGTTACTCACACTTACGTGTGGCTCCGACGATGATGTGTATAGCCCATAGAACCTCTCAATCTCACTCAAAATCTGAGGTGTTCCGGAAACGACGCTATCACATTCGGTCTTCAGCTTCGACAGTTGGCACTTTCTGGCAAACAGATCACTAGCAAAGACTTTGGAGCCCTGGTTCCGCCCGATCGCTTCATCAATGCGAACAGTATTAAAGATACGTTAGTCCCGCCGCATGCATGCATCTGTCTGTTCAGTTGCCTGTATACTGTCATGAGATTAAGAATGTGATCGGAGAGTTTTTATGTTCTTCTGCGGCGGGTCTTGCTAAACATAGCTCCGACCGCATGAACAGTTTCCACGAGCTTATCATTCATATCGTTCACTGCAATGCAATCTTCAAGGCACTGAATATGATTTTTTAACTCGAGCTGAAAGGTTTCGGGACTTTGAAACAGAGCACAAGGGCACGGAGCGTTGACTTCATTAGACGTGACCTCTCTAATTTAACGTTTAGGTCCAGTGTGCCTCTCACCATTCGGTGACAGCTGCCGGTTTTCATCCTCGCGATCACGGAGTCATCACTGAATAGTTGTCGTCTGGTCGTCATAATGAAATGAATCTCATTATTTGTCGAACCATCGGGGCTCGACAAGGTCCACTTCCTGTGGGGCCGCTTCTGGAAGAAAGAGTTCATCATAAAGAGTCCCTCTTTCTCCATGAAGTCGGCTAGCTGCTGGCCCCTTGGATTCCGTTGCCCTATTCCGAATTTCCCTACTTTCAGCTTACCGTTTTCTCTTGCGCCTAGTTTTGCATTGAAGTCTCCCATTAACACCGTATAGTGAGTTTTGCAGGGATGCATGGCTCTAGAGATATCCTCATACATTTCCTCCACCTCCTCATCGGGGTGTGCCGAGGTTGCCTCAGTTTCCCTCTGTCGCCTCTTACGACAACTACGGGAAGATATGGGGTAGTGAGTTTTTTTATCCGCCACTACACAGGCGTATGTTTATTTGGGACAAATAGTAGGACTAGGTGAATCTAACTTCGATCAATAGGTCAATCGACGGATTCAACTCGGCTAGGTAATGTTCGGGAAATTTCGGCAGGCATACCTTAAAATTCAAACCAAAATTTTTCAACCAGTGCGTGCTACCAGTGAGGAACTATGAATCTAAGACATGGTCCTTCACTGCTGGCCGTATTAGGAATATCAAGGTCACTCAGCGAGATATGTGGAGGGCTATGCTCGGGGTTTCTTTGCTTGATAAACTTAGAAATGAAAAGAAAATTGATTACGAATTTTATCTAATAAAATTTTTTTTACGAATTTTATCGCGTTTAATTTACCTGTTTTAATTCCCGTCGTTTCGGCTTTACAGCAACTCATCTTCACGGGGGGGACCAAGGTGTTTGATGTCCCTATGTCATAGTTAGTCCGGCTACCTTAAGTTTTTGAATATTAAGTTTTGGTTCGATCTGCACAAAATGAGCTTAAAGTATCTAGAAGTTTTGCAGTGGTATGCTTGGGTTTGGATTTAATTTTGTTAATTATAGGATCCCAAGAAATTAATAGATATTTTGTTTGTACTATGTACGTTCAAAATAATTGGCAATCTAGTTTATAAACTCCTGTATCTTGTACAGGGATATTACATTTGACGGATGGTAAAATTTGACTAACTTCATGTACTAATGACTACTTGAAGTATGTTTTAATGGAAGCTCACTTCAAGATGTAGCAAACCTTGTCTGTGACTTCTCTGACATAGCATAGTAAAGCAGGCACATGCTAGACCGTGGCCAGCTTCACTCCTTCACTGAAACGTAGGCGCAAAACCCGAAGCTTGTTATCTTGCAATACTCGCTCGACGTGCTTAAGCTCGACGGCCAGATTTGTTCTGTCACAGATCTCTCGTGCTCTCTGAAACAAATATTTTCCCACAGTAGCTAACTGTGATAGATGATAGTGAGATTCACCATTTAAATATATACGAGGGGTGATCCAAAAGTAATGATAATCGGTTACTTCAGGTCCGCATAAAAATCAAAAAAAAATATTTTTTGCTTGTTTATATACTCACTACGTCAGCCTAAAAAAATCATATAAATAGATCACGATTTCCGGGAGATACATTCATTTGAATACGAACTGTCAAAGAGATTTTTTTTATATTTTTTTTATAGGAAATGGTGACAAACGAGCACACAGTCCACCTGATGGTAAGTGGTTACTGTGACCTATAGACATCTACATCTATCCTCAAAAAAAACTCAAGATGCAGATGCGTTGTCACTCGTGAGGACTAAGATGGAATGCCTCTTTGCCAGTAAAAAGGGTCTCCGGTTCTCTACACTCACCATACGAAACACAGCAGCGTTAAGCTGCTATTTTACGCTGGTTTTCTGTGAGAGCGTGGTCTTTCCCCGGTCGAGCCGACCCATTCGTGCTACAACCATAATATAGCTGCAACATGGCTCTACCACGTTTGAGATAACATCAACATGGAGAAAAACGAAATTAGAGCTGTCATCTAGTACCTCTGTTTGAAAAAAATGTCTTCAAAAGACATACACAGTGACTTAGTAGAAACATTGGGGGACTTTGCTCCTCCTCCTCCTGTTGCACGCTGGGCCAAGAAGTTTAAACTGGGCAGAACATCCACTGAAGATGAACATCGCTAAGGACGCCCATCCACGTCCCGCTCTGAAGACAACGTGAAAAAAGTCGAAGATTTTGTGTAGGCAGATCAAAGAGTGACCATCAGGCATGTAGCTGAGGTCACAGGGATCTCATATGACAGCGTTCAAAGAATCCTTGCGAACGAGTTGCATATGAAAAAGGTCTCTGCGCGTTGGGTACCCAGAATGTTAACCGACGAGCAAAAGAAAAATCGAGTTGACATTTCGAGGGTCAATCTCGAAAAGTTCCAAGATCAAGAAAATTTTTTGTTTCGTTTTGTGACTATGGACGAGACCTGGATCCACCGTTTTGATCCTGAAACGAAACAACAATCGATGACTTGGAAGCGAGCCTCCTCACCGACGTCAAAGAAATTCAAAGTTTCAAGTTCCGCGGGAAAGGTTGTGGCATCTGTTTTTTGAGACGCTTAAGGCATAGTTATGGTGGAATATTTGGAAAAGGGAGCCACTATTACGGGCTCTTACTACGCAGACCAAATAAGAAGATTACGGGAGGCCATTAAGGAAAAAAGACGCGGCAAACTGCGAGCTGGATTGCTGTTTCACCAAGATAACGCACCGGCTCACAAAGCCGCAATTGCGATGGCTGCCATTCAAGAAACGGGATTCGAACTACTCGAACACCCTCCTTGTTCACCAGATCTAGCTCCTAGTGATTTCTACCTCTTTCCTCGGCTCAAGGAACGCCTCCGAGGCAAGAAATTCGAAGACGATAGCCAAGTAATGGCCGCTGTTGAAGCGTTTTGGGAGGGTCAAGACAAAGAATTTTTTTTAAAGGAAATCCTGGGTTTAGAAAAAAGATGGACTAAATGTATTGATTTGTTAGGAGACTATGTAGAAAATAAATTATTATTTTAACTTTAATTACCGTGTTTTATTTTCATTATCATTAGTTTTGGATTAGTGTGACCAATAGTGTTATCATGATTTTGGATGACTAAAACATCCAAAAAAGCTTAAAAATTGTTTGCCTCTAACTCAATTATGAATTGTATTTTAGAGTTTATGGAATTATCGTAGCCTAAAAATGCACTTACTTTGACAGATGGTAAAAATGTGAAAGCGACGTCTACGTCCCGCTTTTAGAATCTTGGATTTCCAGGAGCAGTGAGAAAAAGAAAAGCAGTAAGAGCAGTTTCTTCTCAAATTCCACCATGGATATGTCGGCGACTATGGAATATACACATGAGCTTATCGAAACACCGTCTACATGCTTGTAGAACTAATCCTTCCTTAATAGATTGCCAAATATGAGGTAACGTTTGAGTAGTATTGCATATTCTGCATGCATGTTGTTTTCTTCTAGCTTCGTGGTTACAATTCAGATACAGTCTTTAATAGGAAATTATATAAATAGTGACTGAATATCAAAACATAATTTCATGAATATTGTGAAACGTTGTACTAGTATGTGATATTCTTTTTGTCTTGAACCTATGTCTTGAACCTATATTGATCGCGTAAGGCCATTAAACAGCATTAGATAGTGAAATTTATTTCATAAACGTGTAACATGATATCTGGTCTTTTATATTTCATTTTACTACATAAAACCTGCTCAGATATAGTAGTAGTCACGTTGTGATTAAGAGAATGCAGTCGAATGCCCTCGTATTTCTCACAGGAGCTATATGTTAACAAGGAATACGACGCAACGCAAAACAGTGAGCTTTAGTTGGTAAAAACGACAAAAAGTGATATAATTCAGATTTACTAACTAGCAAGTCCGTTTTTTTAAAGAAAATGAAGGCAACCGAGCGTGCAGTACTTCTGATGGTAAGTCAGCAACAATGCTGACTTACCATCGGAAGTTCTACAACCTCGGTTAAGCAATATCTGCAGCTTGTGTTGTTCATCTACATAGATAAACAACACAAACCACGTAACGGCGGCCTTCTAGAAATAGTAAATTCTTTCCTTGATTTACAAATAATTAGCCTGGAGAACATGTTGGAAACACCCAAAATAAAAATTCAAATTCATTTATTTCGGATAATCAGGATTTTTTATTGTGAACACAAAAACGTCCCATTCACTTAAAATAAAAATAAATACAGTATATAATAATAAAGTATTGAATGAGTTATGAATAAGTCAACCTTTAGAGAATGGTCTTTATACCTTAATGCGCACGTTGGAATCGACACCTACTCGTATATGCTTTTATCGACATCGTCTCACCATTTGAATACTATCGAGATACTAGTAGTTTAATGAAATTTTAGTGTATATTGCTTGCATTTTCTAAACACTAATAAAAGAAAACTAAAAATAATTAAATCATTTCTGCCCAACAGCTTCAGAATAATTATAAAGAAGCCATAAGATCCTCATTTAAGGTGAATTTATGTCAGAAAAAGGTTTTTGGATTAGATCAAACATTCGTTGCGAAAATATTTTAGAGTCGCAACCTATTGTGCAAGAGTGAAATAAATGTACAAAGTGAGATAACTGAGGAATAAAATGTTGATGAAAGATTTTGAAATAGCGATGAAGCATTGATTGAAATTATTCGTAGTTGCAAATGTGTTCTTTTGTTTCGTTTGTTATCATTTATCTCGGTCGGTTTGATCCTCGCTGCCACCAACGATGTTATTAATGGCTATTTTAAGTGCTGATTTATTACGTGAAGGAAACATAGTGAGAAAACTGCATGTCTAAAAATAAAACATGAAGGACTTGTGAAGTCAGCTAACACGCTTTGGGCTAAAGTCCTCTTAGAAATAAAAGGAGGCAAAGGGAAGGCTGTCTATACGCTGTATCTTTTTTCTCAGTTGAAAATAAGCCTGGATATAATTCATTCATATACCACAAAAGTTTCTCTTGGATGTGTGATTCAATTTATATTTTGATGAAATGAGCTGTAGAGCTAGCAAGGGTAGCAATAGACGGAAGTTTATCGAAATCAAGATCACTTGTAGCTAACGAGCAAGTATATGTAGAAAAATGGATTTGAAAGAAGCGAAAGTGATGTATCAGAATCGTGCCAAATGAAAGTCGATAGTCTCTGCCTACTGCCTCTGGATGATGGAAAAGTTATATATTTTACGTGAGTGTATAGGAAAAAATCCAGACAAGAAATAATTGGTATGCCACAGGTTCTTCCGAGGACAGAGGTTTTTATTCAAACCAGTAATAAAAGTAAAAAATGATTTACAATGAAAAAAATATGACATCTACATATATTAAATAAAAAAAATGATCTATCTATTCTATTTTATTCTATTTATACGACTACTTATTTTGTGTGATTTTCGTACCCTTAGCCCGAACCGCCGTAGCCAAACGATTCTGTACCCAACAGTTTTTAGAAAAAATAAGAAATATGGGGGACATTCTAAATCGTCGTTTATGATCTCGAAAGTATAAATCCTCATAAAAAATATTTTTTTTTTATAGGAGAGGGGGCAAACGAGCATGCGGCTCACCTGATGGTAAGTGACTACCGCCGCCCATGAACAACTGCAACACCAGGGGAATCGCAGATGCGTTGCCGGCCTTTTAAAAAGGAGTACGCTCTTTTCTTGAAGGTCCCTAAGTCGTATCGGTCCGGAAAAATCGCTGATTTACATTTATTTATAAGAGTGACTAATATTTTAAGCATTTATTTATATTGTTTCGTAAGTTATTATTTTTTTCGATCTGCATCATCTTCATCAGCCCATATCAACCAGCTGTTGGACATGGATCTCTTTCATCGAAGGGAGGATTTGCTGCAATCGCATAGCCACCCATTACTGAGTTAAGAGCCATCGTTGCTTATTGTGGTATTATTTAAAATTATTCTGAGTAGGAGTGACAAGAACGCGTACAGTCCACCTGATAGTATGTGAATGCGGTGTCCTTTGGACATTTACATCTATCTTTGAATAAAAATTAAAATGCAGATTCATTGTCACCCTTGAGGACTAAGATGAAATGGCTGGATAAGAGTAAAAGAGTGTCCGATTCTCTACTCACGATACGAAACTCAGCAGTATTAAGCTGTTATTTTACGCTACTATTCTGTAAAACTGTGGTCCTACCCCGGCCGAGCTACAAGGAGTCGAACCCGTCACGGAAGGCAATATTACAATTTTTTTTACTATTTCGGATGATCACGGGTAGTATATGTAATAGTAAATTATTATCATACAGTCTTTATCTTCCAAGTAGTCATCGCTTTTATACGTGGTAGATCCATGCTGCAGCTATAGTTGTAGCACAAATGGGTCGGCTCGACCGGGGAAGGACCACGCTCTCACAGAATAACAGCGTAAAATGGCAGCTTGATACTGCTGTGTTTCGTATGGTGAGTCTCGAGAACCGGAGACCCATTTTACAGGATAAGAGGCGTTCTATCTTAGTCCTCACGGGTGACGACGCATCTGTATTTTGATTCTTTATTTAGGATAAATGTAGATGTCTATGAGTCACAGCAACCACTTACCATCAGGTGGACTGTGTGGTTGTTTGTCACCTTACCCTATAAAAAAATTGAAGATTTTTTAATTACTATGTTGTTAGTCCACGTATCATAAGTTCGGAAGAAATAGTCCGAAGTATGTTCTATATCTCATTAGTGATCGCGTTGGCGTGATCCACTTATGTTTTTTTTCGACTTTAGTTTACGAGTCTGAACGTGAGAGGCCGCAACTCGCGACATAAGCGTAATGTGAAGAGGTCATTAATTGAGATTTAATTTTTTTTATCAAAATTTGTCATATATTTCAGTGCTGATTATACCACGTGCTCGATGATAAAGAGAAACATTGTGAGGAAACTTGAACCACTGAGAAATTATAAAAATATATTTCGTAAACATGTGAACTCCGCAAACACGCATTAGAAGAGCGCTGCGGACATTTCCTTGCTCCGAAATCATTTCAGAAACTTGCAGTCTATAAAGTTTAATTTTGGGGTTCCGTAGGTACACAAGGGTAAGGGTTCCTTATAGTTTCGCCATGTCCATCCGTCCGTACGTCCATCCGCGGTTTTTGCTAATTTCTGTAATTTGGCTTAATCATAGATATTAATCGAGCCTAGAAAACTGTGAAGTAAAATCTCAAACATTTTTATTTTGGGTACTTCCCATACAAGTAAATTGAGGATGATTCTTTTACCTATTTGTTCTATCATGGGTATATATTGCTGGATAGTTCTTTGTCAATATTGTGAGTGTGGAACAAGATCTTTTTGGTTCGGGGTCCATTTGCGAAATATTTAGCTTTAATGTGGTATTTTTCATTAGAGTCATGTGCCCTCCCCCCTCTACCAACTAAACCGCTGTTTTTGGAAATGTGAAAAATTATACAATAGTAGTATATAACTTTTTCACATTATAATGATGATAAAAGGAAAACTATCACAGTTAAGTAGAATTAAGAATAAAACTAATTTTACGGATTTTATCGCGTATATTAACTTATTTTAAACTCCCGACGTTTTGAGCACTTTACAGCACAAATGGTCACGGGGGGGGACTGAGGTGTATAACATCCCAATGTCATAGTTAACCACGGCTACCTCCAGATTAACAATTATTAATTTTTGTTCCGATCTACGCAGTATGAACTTACAGTATCTTAGTCTTGAAGTCTTGCAGTTGTATGCTTGGGTTGCGATTTCATTTTATTAATTATGGGATCCAAAGCAGATGGTAGCACCCAGCCATCTTCTCTATTGAAATTAGGATGTTTTTGATTTCAATAGCCTCACAAATCATCCTTGGAAGGAATTGGTGTTCTTTAGCGAGGATTTGTTGTCTATCAAAGCTAATGTTGTGACGGCGGCGATCCTGTACGTGTTTACAGACTGCATATTTCCCTCAGCATCGATTCTTTACATCAGCTATGTATTTTTTAACGCATGTTTTATGGATCTTTTAGTTTGTCCTATATAAGAGAGACCACATTCACAATCAAGCTTGTACACTCCTACATCTTGCAGAGGGACATTACACTTGACTGATGGTAAAAACTTGCTTATCTTCTTCGGCGGCTTGAAGTATGTTTTAATGGAAGCACACTTCAAGATGTAGCCAATCTTGTCAGTGACACCTCTTACACATGGCAATACAGTAGGCAAAACGAGTTGAGCAAAGCTTTCTTAACGTGTTGGAGCTCGCCGGCCAGGTGTTTACTGTCACAACCGATCCCTCGTGCTCTCTGAAACAAAGGTTTACCCACGATAGCTAACTGTGAAGGATGGTGATGCAAATCACCGTTTAAATATCTATCTGTATGGGTCTTTTTTTATACACAGTGTGGCTCAAGGTTACATCTAGAAAAGCTAAAGAATTGTTTGCCTTTAACTCCATTGTGAACTGAATTTTATAATTTAAGGAGTTAAGATGGTCTAAAAATGCAGTTACTTTATCTAAAGGTAGAATTGTGAAATTGTCGTCTACGTACCGCTTGTAGAATCTTGAGTTTACGGGAGAAGTAAGCAGGGATTTCTTCTCAATGGCTTTCATGAATATATCGGCGACAATGAAAAAGGTGAGAAACAGGTGAGCCCATAGCCACGCCATCTACTTGCTTGTAGAACTCTTACTTCTACAATAGGTAGCCAGATGTAAGGCTGTGTCTGAGTAATACTGCATATTCTACGGGCATCTTGTTTTCCTTCAGCCTTCTAGTAACAATCGAGATGCAATCTTCAACAGGTAAGCATGTAAACGCAGACTGCACATCAAAACTGACCATAGTTTAATTGTCTGCCAGATGAAGGTTTTTAATCTCGCTTACAAAATGATAGGAATCCTTTGTGTGTGCTTTTGTATGTCCCTTGAGCGATGAGAGTATTTTCGCTAAGTGTTGAGCCAGTCTGTTAGTTGGTGAATCGATTTGGCGCACAATGGGACGTAGTGGAGTTAATATACGCGAATATAAAATCCGTAAAATTAGTTTTATTTAAATGTGTAGTGTTCGCGTAGATATAAGAAATCATTATAGAATTAAGAAGTTAACGAGTAATGGTCAATTAAATTATAAAATGCACTTGGATTAGTTTAAAAAAATCTTTATAACTCCATAGAAAATGACCTAAAACTAGCTGTATCCAATGTATGTATTATTAAATATTATGGTATGATTTGTTTTGTAATGTATGGTATTATTATCAAAATTGAAAAGTTTTTTTATGTTTTTTGTATTACACTACCTATAAGTTTGATATGAAAATAAGTCCTTCAGTTAAGATTTGGGCCCATTTATTCGTTATAGTGGTCAAACCGCGAACTCACTTATAATGCTCATTATCAAGGAAGTCCTCGTATTGTGACGGGCAACTACGGAACCCTATATCTACATTGTGCGTGGCCCGACACGCACTTATCCAGTTTCATTTAATAATGTGTTTCGTTATGACCTTGTTACTCTCAAATTACTTTATATTTTATGGCAAGTACGTATGGCGTATATTTAAATATTAATTAATTATTAAATACACTATTTAATTCATTACAAACTTTTAAAAGACCACAACCGAACGTAAGTCTCCTCCATAGATTGGCTCAATATTTATCATAGTTGCACGCTTAGCAGTTGTTTCAGGAAGCTGCGTTGCCCATCTTCTGTTTCATTTCACTTTGTTGTCACTTTCGACAGCTTCAGGAAGATATCGGGTAGTGGGTTTTTTACGCCGATTTTTTCTAGAAACATAATTAAATAATACATTTTTAATCATGATTTACTTTAATTATTTTATTAAATTTGTTTAAGTACAATATGAATATAGTTATAACATTTTTATTTTATATCTTTTTATTTAATATTTATGGTGACCGAAATATGTTCCACAACTGCTTAATAATATGAAGTACTGAGAGAATAACAGCCATGTGACCGTGGCAATACTGCTGTAACATCGTGCTGAGTCGGATGCCTTTTCAATGCTACAATCCATTTTATATTTGTGTATATTGTAATATTTCTTTTGTTTGCTTTGTAGTTTTAATTTCCATCTATTATACGTTGTGTTGCATATGATGAATATATAAATCATTTATTCATTCATTCATTGATAAATAGCCCTAAGCCCTATCTAAAATTTTAGGGTAGTACAGATAAAGTATTACTACTTAAATTTTTTTTTATAGGAGAGGGGGCAAACGAGCATGCGGCTCACCTGATGGTAAGTGACTACCGCCGCCCATGAACAACTGCAACACCAGGGAGGGAATTGCAGATGCGTTGCCGGCCTTTTAAAAAGGAGTACGCTCTTTTCTTGAAGGTCCCTAAGTCGTATCGGTCCGGAAAAATCGCTGATGGTAATCGATTCCACAAGGAAGTCGTGCGAGGAAGAAAACATCTTTTAAATCGCACAGTGGTGGACCGCCAATCATCCAGATGGTGTGGATGGTATCGGGAGTTCTGCCGCGATGTGCGTTCGTGAAATTTGGTGGCTGGGATTAATCCGAACAATTCCTCAGAGCACTCCCCATGGTAGATGCGAAAGAAAATGCAAAGGGATGCGACATCTCTTCGCAGTGCCAATGAATCGAGCCGATCGGAAAGGGCTCGGTCGTCAACGATTCGAGCCGCTCTGCGCTGGATGCGGTCAAGTGGAAGGAGCTGGCACTGGGGAGACCCTGCCCAGAGATGGGAACAGTATTCCATGTGAGGCCGAACCTGCGCCTTGTAAGGTTGCAGGCGGTGTGCCGGCATGAAATACTGTCCCGCTCTGCTGAGCACGCCAAGCTTTTTAGAGGCCAATTTGGCCTTGTCTTCCAAGTGACCACGAAACTGCACGTCACTCGATATGTCGACTCCGAGGATACCGATACTGGCTGAGGCAAGAAGGGGAGTGCCTTGAAACTGAGGAGATACGACAAAGGGGTTCTTTTTAGCGGTAAACGCGCAAACTTGTGTCTTCTGAGGATTAAACTGGACTAGATTTAGTCGCCCCCAATCCAAGACTTTGTTCAGCAAAGACTCGACTTCAGACACAAGTTTGTTCCGGTACTCGGCGACGTTTTCCCGAGAAATATTGGCACGGCCGGTGTATAGAGCATCACCAGTGCTGTCATCCGCATAGCAATGAATGTTACCAGTTAGCAACATATCATTGATATGCAGAAGAAACAGCGTTGGTGATAGCACACAGCCTTGTGGAACACCAGCGTTAATAGGCTTTTAGTCAGAACATGCACCGTCTACAACGACCTTGATGCTCCGATCTACAAGGAAGCTGGTGATCCAATTGCATAATTTCTCGGGAAGCCCATAGGAAGGGAGCTTCGAAAGAAGCGTTTTGTGCCAAACCCGATCGAAGGCCTTCGCAATGTCCAGACTAACGGCCAACGCCTCCCCCTTGGACTCTACTGCCTCCGCCCATCTATGGGTCAGGTAGACCAGAAGATCACCAGCTGATCAACCCCGACGAAATCCGTATTGGCGGTCACTAATCAGCTGGTGATCCTCAAGGTACCGGATGAGCTGGCAGTTAATAATGGATTCCATTATTTTGGAGAACAAGGAGGTGATCGCGATAGGCCTATAGTTGGACGGGTCTGAGCGGTCGCCTTTTTTAGGGATCGGGTGGACAAAAGCTGTCTTCCATGAATTCGGTACTACGCCTTGGGAGTAGGAGTACCGGAAAAGACGCGTTAGGACCGGTGCCAACTCCGGAGCACACGTCCTCAGCACAATTGGGGGGATTCCGTCAGGCCCACTCGACTTCTGGGTGTCCAGGGAGAGAAGTGCTTTGCGAACCAAGCGCTGTGAGAACAGCACATCCGGCATGGAGCACTCACACCGCGGGATGGTCGGCGGTGTTTTCCCCCCGTCATCAAGAGTCGAGTTGGACGCAAAACGGGAGCCTAAAAGGTCAGCTTTGTCTTTTGCGTCTTGGGCCAGTGAGTCGTCCTCCCTGTGCAGAGATGGTAGTGATGGCTTACAGAAATTCCCTTGGACAGCCTTGGCGAGAGACCAGAATGCACGGGTTCCCGAAGGAAGGCGGACTAGTTTCTCGCCAATTCTGCCTATGTGCTCTGACTTTGCCTTGGCAATAACTCTTTTGAAGGACCTGGAGGCGAAGTTATACTTCTTTTTAAGTGTGCTGGTTTGTACATCCCGAGTCGCCGAAGCCGCAGTCCAGGCTTGATAACACTCCTGCTTACTGCGTAATGCAGTCTTACAGGAGCGACCAAACCAAGGCTGAGATCTGCCTCCGATTGGTACCACAGATGATGGAATAAATAGTTCCATTCCCTGTAGCACCACATCAGTGACAGAGTCAGCAACAGCGCTGGGATCATCCGGCGAGTAGCAAACCCGCCCCCATGGGTAGGATGCAAAGAAAGACCGCATTCCATCCTAATCCGCCGACCTGTAATGCCAAACACGGCGGCAACCTGCAGAACGCAACCGCGGAGGGAGCGTGAGTGGCACCACACTCCGGATCAGACAATGGTCCGAAGAGCCGAGAGGGGCATCGACGAAAATCTGATATCCGTCCGGATGAGAGGTCAGCAGAAGGTCCAACAGGGAAGGTGTATGATCCTCCACATCTGGAATCCGCGTAGGCGAAGTAACCAGTTGTGTCAGACCATATGCCAAGGCAAAGTCATAAACAGATCTTCCCGCATGATCGGTTAAACGTGAACCGAGCTATTCGGCATGGTGGGCGTTAAAATCGCCAAGGATCACGATCTCTGCGGATGGGACCTGTTGTAGCAAGGAATCTGTAGCCATTTGGACGTGGTCGATGAGTCGGACTGTTTCGGCATTACCGCTGTGGGACCTATAGAGGCACCCGTAGACGCGCGGATGGTCGTCGCTGTCTACGCGTAGCCAAAGGATGGACAGGTCCGAACCTTCAAGACTACCGAGGCGTCGAGAACAGATGTCCTCTCTGACATACACGCAAACTCCAGCCCGAGGCACAAAGGAATGCTCCAGTTTGTACCCCGGGTAGGAGAGATACGAAATATCAGCCGGAGAGGAAACCTGCGTCTCGGTCAGAAAGAGCAAGGCCGCCTTCGCCGTCTCGAGATGGTAGTGGACGGCGTTTAGGTTAGAGTGAAGTCCCCTGATGTTGCAGAAATTCACGGATAGCGTGGCAGGGGTCGCCTTGGTATTGTTGCTCAGTTTGCCCCGAGCAGTTATGTTTTTGAGCGGAATTTTGCCCCCCCCCCCCCCCCCCCCCCCAGAATACGCGGGGCAGCCTGAGCACCCACGCTCAGGATTGGAATAACATGGAACATAACACAAATAACGTGGATGCTCAGCGAGGGATTCTCCAGGGGTGCTGGTACCCTCCTGGGGTAGTCTTGCGTGTAATTCCGCTACCATGTTGAAGGGGGGGGGGGGGGGGGGGGGGGGGAATTGGGCCTCCGGCCACCTGCACTCACCAGACGAAACGCAGAAGCAGAGCCTCTACTTCACGCCGGCATTCTGTGAGGTCCTGGTACCAAGCCGGCTCGAGCCGGCCCATACGTGCAACAGCATAAACTGCTGCGTGGCTCTACCACCGTAATATAAAATAACATTTTCATCATTCTTGAAATGCTGTAATGGATTTTATGATCGTTAATATCCTAAATGCTAAAAGGTTCAGCTTACCCCTTTTCATGAAAGGAAAATTAATTGTAAAAATAAATACCTCCATTTGAGAATGATGCGCGTAAAACATAATTAAGAAGCAAGCGGTAAAAGTCTCATAATTGCGCATAAAATTATAGACGGCTATTACGGTTCTTAGCATTAAATATAAAATCCCTTATTCACTGTTCATTATATAAAACATAAAACACATACACTATAAATCAATAAACACTATTTAAAACTGTTATTCGTTATAAACGGTTTCTTCGTTATTCATTATTTTGAGAAGCTTCTTTCTTATCGTTGTTGAACTTTGATTAAGCTTTAGCTTAAGCTTTTAAGGTGCAGCAACAAGGCATGATATCAAGAAAATATATAACATTTGTGGATAGCAATCTGTGTCTAGCAATCTATGGGAGAAGTTTTTGTGTTGGACTTTAGACAGGTTTTAATTTTAATAATGAATTAATTACAATTTGACTTCCATAATACATCCATCTACTACAGCCTATAAAGTCCACCGCTGACCTCATAGATTGCGTTGTGGTAGAATTCGCGATAGTTGCCATGCTTTGTAGTTATCAAGAAGATGCTGCTGATCATCTCCTGTTTCAGTTTTCCTCTATCACTTCTTACGAAACCCACGGGAAAATATGGTGTAGCGGATATTCTTACAACGCCGCTTCTTGTTCATTTGGTAATATGAAATTTACTGACATGGTATATTAAATTATTAAAAAAAAATTACAGCCTATATAATTATGTCCCTATGCCGAACACAGGCCTCATATCTATTCTGCGATTAATTAAAAGCAAAAAGGTATCCGCCGTACCCTAATGAGTTGACGGACTTCACCTGTCTTCGAATTTTTTATCATTTTTATTATGTTTTCCTTTACCTCCGAGCACGTGATAAATCAGCACTTAAAATTGTAATTAATAACTTTTTTGGTATTGGAATTGCTTTCGTTTTACGACTAGTGCTTAGCCCCTGAGCCACCACAGCTCATTGATGGCTCGAAGTTGAACGAATAATCAAAAAAATAATAATTATTATTATTTAAGACCTGTAGAGATCTTCTCGTAAACTATAGCCTGATACAACAAATTAATAAATAAACTAAGGAGCACTGTCTGTAATTGTACCCGCTCTCTTGTCAAATAAAACTGGAGTGCAACAAAAAGTGCTGTATTCATCGTCGGTAGAATTATATTAGAGGGTAGGAATCAATCCAGATAAACTCCCGGGTAGAAAAGTAAACCTATGTAGTACACAGATAGGTAAAAGTATAACTATATTAAAAATAAAATATATTAGGCGAGAGGAACCAACCCAAATAAACTCCTAGGCAGAAAAGTAATCCTACCTAGTAAACAAATAGGTTAACATATAACTATATTAAAAATAAAATATATTACATTATAGGCGGGAGGAACCAATCCAGATAAACTTCCAGGCTGATAAAAAATCATTCTTAGTATACAAATAGTTTAAATTAAATCAAATCAAATCAAATCATTTATTTGCAATCCAAGTGTACATAATTGGTCTTAAATTAAAGATGTGCTTACAACTTAGACGCCCTTTTCAGGCACTGCAAATTTGACAAGGGCACTGCTTAAATACTATTAACATACATAAAATATTATTAAAAGCTATAAAAAAATATAAAATTATATAATAATGTTATTTTATATCTAAATACTCTTCTACTGAGTAGAAGGGGTTTTGTTTTAAATATTTACCGAGTCTTGATTTAAATTTCGTAATTTCGTTAATTAATTATTAATTATAAATATATTAAAAATAAGATATATGAAGCGGGAGGAACCAATCCAGATAAACTCCTAGGCATAAAAGTAATTCTACCTTGTATACAAACACGTAAAAATACAATTATATTAAAAATAAGATATATTATTACGTGGGAGGAACCAAGCCAGATAAACTCCTAGGCAGAAAAGTGACATTACCTAGTATACAAATAAGTAAAAGTGTCCTCAATTTGACTACCTACATTGTACAAAACATTCAGCCTTGTATTTATATTCCCTTTTCGCGCCTTTTCCCTGAGCAAGCAATGACTTATTGTAACGTTATTTGATTCTTTCCATTTTGCATAAATATTTTTCCGTGGTAAATAATCTTTCATGTTATATTTTATACAATGTTTTTTTTTAATGTACAAAACATTTTTTTTGCATTACTGTATTCCATTAGGATAAAAAGGTGCTTTTTGGTGACCCAAACATAATTAAAGTTGTCAATCTCAAGCATAGCCGCAAAATAGTCTTTCGGTATTCTATAGGATATATTCCAGAGTATGTCAGCAAGAATAGCATCGTTTAATCCTCTCTTTGTTGTCGACATACCACGAATTCGAATTAAACGGTTTGCTTCGTCGTTGGAAATACAGCAATGGATTAGAATAATTTTCCAGCATCTGTCTTTTTATAATGTGGATGTCTCCGAGGCAAGAGTGAATAGGCTTTTTAAACTTTGTCAGACGTGAGGACTAAAATGGAATGCCTCAGTGCACTTACCTATTTTCGGCTCTATTACCACTTGCTATCAGCTCTAGGTGATTGATTTTTGTTCTTGTCCAGCACTGACTTATATGGCATGATTCAACATTGTCAAAGCTACTCACATGTCCACTGTTGTACATAGACTTCCACTAAGGAATGCCACAAAACAGTCCTGAGCAACATGCTTCCATCGAATTGCTGATTGTCCCTCCAAGTTGTCACTTCATTTAGAGGGAGACCGCTTCGCTGTTCGCTTCGCGGACACTTCGCTTACATGTACGAGACTGCCACTCGAAAAACTTACAAGTTGGTTGTCAGTTCGTCGAGCTATATGGAGGATCATTGCCACTTAAGCTCACTGATCAGTTGGACTATGTCGGTTTCGCTAGTTTTAATGCAAATACCTTATTTACGAATGATAATAAGTAAATACATAAATTAAGTTGTTTTATTATATGATTTTCTACAGCTTCTATTATACAGTTATAGTAAAAGTTATTTGTCTATACATAGTCAGCAATTCACCTTAAAAAAAGTTACAACATAAAGATTGTATAACAAGAGTTATTTTAATATTAAAGCATGTCTAGATGAGCATTAAGCCGCGTACAGGAATTACAATCCCGATTAATCCCATTTTGCTAAACATCTTTTGGAAACTCGACACCTAGCCAACGAACACTCTTTAAAGTCTTACATACGTGTAATAAAAGGCTGCGACTGCGTGTGCCGGAACAGTTAGAGATATTAAAAAGTAATAATAGTAGCGTTGCACTGCTGAACGATCAAACAAATGTTTTAAATTAACCTCTCTTGAATATCTTTAAGCCTGCTCTCTAATAACAGACTGCCTATCAATATGGTCGTTTGTCACCCTCACGGTGGTCGGCGATTGGTTGCGTGGTTGGAGGGTAAGCGGACGTTGCGCGGTGGTTTGTTTTTAATTTTACAAAAGGCTGCGTAAGTCCGGCGGTGATTGGTCGCATGTTTTATCGCATGACGCGATGAAACTTACTAACTACTCCTTAAGTAGGAAGCGGTTGCGTCTGTATAAATAGCAGTTGTTTTGGATCGCCGCTCACTTAGCAGTCAGCCACCGCAGAGTCTAGATCATTTGAAGATGCCTCGTGTAGAGGTGAAACACGTGTCGTATTGTTGTCAGTGGTGTGTCTTTCCCAAGGTAGTGGTGTTGGGAGTAGTGGTGCTGGGATTGGTGGTGACGGTGATAGTGCACGCAATTGAGGTAGGGCGGGAGGTGGTCGTCAAACTAGTTAAGACACATCATTTTATTTTATCGAGCGGATGTACGCGAAGTAATTTTTCACCAACTTTAAAAACATGTCATTTATTTCAATGATATGACTTTGTGTTAAAAATTTCCTTACACATGATGGCTTCCGCCATTATTCTGCCAATATCTTGCTCACCAGGTAGTTATCACCGCTGCAAAATGAGGTTGTAATTGTAGAAAAAGACTTACAAGAACAAGATTACAAAGCACAGAGTTCCAATGTTAAATAGCAGCATTATGCTGCTGTGTTTAGTGACAACTAGAGAATATTTAATTGGATTGAAGCATTCCATATTCGTCCCTAGATATGATGGCCCATTTTCATTTTGATTCTCTTCGAAATAAGAGCTAGGTGTCTATAAGCCACAGCATCCACTTAACATCAGATAGATTGTGTGCTCGTCTGTTACCGTTACTTCTAAAAAACTTATTATTTATTAAACTAAATAGCAATAGAATAAAGCTATGATTACTATCATTGCTATTCGGAAAACCATTTTCTGATATATCGAAACCTAATTTCGTTTCTTTGAAATAAGTCCTATATAAACGTAGTAGTAAATAACTTAATAACTACTAATTTTCGTGTCTTTGAAAGTAGTCCTTTATATAAATTGATTGTAACTCAATAAGTTTTAAAAGACATCATCATACTTTTGTGATATTGTAAATAAGGCTTGACCTAAATATATTCGCTTATTTATTTCTAGGATACATGAGAATATATGTGTAAGAATGTAAACAAGTCTTATAAATTATTGCCATGTATTTATATGCTTATTGTACACGACATTGAGTGTTGCTTGAGCGCATGCAGATGTGTGTGTGTGTGTGTGTTTGTATTTGTGTGTGTGTGTGTGTGTGTGTGTGTGTGTGTGTGTGTGTGTGTGTGTGTGTGTGTGTGTTTGTGTGCGTGTGCGTATGTGTGTGTGCGTGTGTGTGTTTATGTGTGTGTTTGTGTGCGTGTGCGTGTGCGTGTGCGTGTGCGTGTGCGTGTGCGTGTGCGTGTGCGTTTGCGTTTGCTCGCGCTGACGATAATTGAGTTCGTGGGGCACCCATTTGTCAAGCTTTTTTACCATGCCAATTTGATGAAAATAGAACAATATTGTTTTGATGCTAACGTCCGAAGATGCTGCTAATTCAGTCGTAGATTGAGTAGGTATCGTGAGCTTACTCAATCGCCTTTAATTCGTCATTGACGATGAAAGTTTTCGGACGACCACGGGATTAATTTTTAGGTTTAAATTTCCAGAATGAAAGGGGGCCAACCAAATACAGGTGGTGCGGTGGTTTGTAGCGTAAACGTTGATGTTGCGTGTCGGTACTCATATTCTATAATTACTCGAATTGTTAACGTATCCATGATGAAAAAAAAATATTCAAATGCAGTGCGAGGGATTTTGAAGTCCTAATGTTTAGGAGGGTGATGTCAACTATTAGGCACTATCTTTCTGTAATTCACGACAAGTTGGATTGCCAGTCGGTTATGAAGAGAATCGGTTTGTTGGTGCCCAGGTACCTGCAGAGAGGTAATGGAGGGACGGTGGCTCCGCGCCGTAGGGCGCGTCTTCTAGATAGACCAGTTACGCGTACCAAACGTGCTGCTTTCGCACCAACAAATCGTGCATTAATACTTACAGGGGACATACTCACTCAGCATGATGAAATTGACCTATTTGCAGACAGTATAACACGTCTGCTGACTCTTTTTTTTAAAATTATTGATGATATGACAATTAATAATTCGACAATTTAATTTCGCCGACTATGTACTATTTATACTTTATATTTTAGATGTAATTTTAATTATGGGCATATTAAGATTGTTATTAGTTTTTATTGACATTGCATTATAAATTGATATGACAAAATATTACATTGTATAATTATTAATACTTTATTGTTTTAATTGGCTTTATTACCATTTTAATTTCTGACACGGGCTGCCAAAAGCTTCTGGAATTTATATTACTATCATTTTATAATTAATTAATTTATGATTATTAATTTTTGCTGTTATGGATGGATACTATTTCTGAAAAATTTTTTGCATGTAAAATTTAACCTTGTGCGCGTGTTGGATTTTCTGTAAGCCACCAGTTTATGAATTAAATAAATAAATAAATAAACTAAAATAAACTAATCTAGCTGTCTCGACACTATTAAGACCTCTAATCTTTTTTACAACATAGGCTGCAGAACTTAGTCTCCTTGCTAATTTGGATATATGAGAACCCCAATGAAGCTTTGTGTCGCGCGTGATACCAATAAAAACACTGGACTCAATATGGCTCAGTTCTTCTCCATTTAAAAAAAATTGGTATTCAGATTTTAACTGTAAATTTAATAGATTTAGTTTTGTTTCCTCGTTATTATTAAAATGAATGATATATGAGTTTTATATAAATTTGTCGAGGAAACGTGCGCCGCCTACTGTTAGTTATTTGGACTATGAGTTCGCGCAAGTACAAGCAATAAGTTGACAAAAATATAATGCAATCTGATAAACGGTATGGCAGCGCATAAAATACAAACAAACAAATATTATTTTTATATATTAGATTAAAAAGAAAGTGTATTGTTACTTCACAAAGTAAATTACTACACGTTTAGGGATATTGCCAAAAAAAAAAAGAACTTATTTTGTGTAATAATGTACACATTTCAAAGTAAATTGCCAGAACTTTAGATAAATTTATATTTCAAACACACATTTAAACCGTTAAATTTAATTAAAGGGGCACTCCACTTTGTAATTATGGAGCCGTAATGTTTCTTGGTCTTGCACCGATGGCAATGTTATATGCTCTGAACATGCACAATATCTTTCAGGTGGTTCCAATGTGGCAGCTGCTAGCAGCTAACAGTAATATTAAGCATATTCTTCTTCCTCTGCAATTGTAAGAATATTAAAACTCATAAATTTCCATTTCCATCTTTGAATATTGGCCTCTTCCTGTGTAGGGAGGATTTGCCTTAATCCTCACTCAGGCTTATTGACGATTGCAGAACCAGACGTCTCGCACAACTGACGATACTCTCTGTGGCAGGTGTAAGAAAAAGGGGGAGATCCCGGGCAAGGTGTTCTGCCGGGGGAGCGGCCAACGCTCCTAGTGGTAGTTCGGAGCTATTCTATATATATATTGCTTTAGTTTCGGAACTTTGTTAGTGCGATTTAGGCTTCGATGTGTTTCGTTTGTGCCGCAACGACAGCGCCGACACATCACCCACCTGCTCAGACCGGAGGTCGATAGTGCAGTCCGATTGCCGGTGCGTCGTTAATGCGGGTGGGGAATGCATGCCGTACTACGCACTTGCAAGCGATGCCGGTGAGAACAATGAGCCGGAGCAAGGATTGCCAGGGATTGCCTTGTAGTCCGCGATGAGTCGAGAAGAATGCAAGTAATCTGCGAGAGTGCCGTGAAGCAGAGGCGAGCAGTAAATCTCAGAGCCGTGCTGAACACTGTAGCGCAGAGAGTACCTTGAAGGAACAGGAAGCATTATTATTCCAGTGCTGCGATGAACCATTGTAAAGCTAGGAAGTCGATGGATACAGTTGACTTAGGACATAGTTCTGTGGAATTCTTGGAGAAGGTCTGTGTTCAGCATTGGACTTGTGATGAAATTCACTGCTAATAATGATGATAAAGCTATCATTTGTAATTAAATATTACCGTGTCGTGACGATGTAAGAATATCTAATACCTCATAGAATAGCCGTGGGTGTCGTAAGAGGCGACAGAGGGAAACTGGATAATGAGCAGCAGCATCTTCCTGATAACAACTCAAAATAAAAAACTACGGTTGCAAACTTGCCTGCCTAGCGTGGCAACTATGGGAAAATTCCCCGTATCTATAGAGGAGGCCTATGTTTAACAGTGGACTTTTACAGTCTGTAATGGTTATGGAATCTTCACTACCAAATATACAATACATAATTAATTGTTTGTATATAATAAACGATTAATTAGTTAACGCCAAAACGTAACAGAACATTATATTTTATAGTAAAATTATTCAGCGAAGAAACTAATACATTAACCGAAAGCGTGCGTCCCTTTGATCACCCGTGAACTGGACGGCACCTTTCTCTCAAGCTACCACATACAGCTTTAAACTGCTATGTCCCTACGGCCAACCACTCGCGTCTGGCCCGGACGATACTGTTATTTGTACTCTGTTCAACCGACCTAAGTGGACTGGATGGGTGCGTACCTTCAACCAGTTTAACTCCACCTGAGATGAGAGGATGCCAAAGTGTCTACGCAAGTAGCAACCCACTCTAAGACTTTACCTCTCATTATCAAATGTACCAAATTTAACAAACTCTGCATAAATCATACTCATCATACAATATAATGATTTAATGTAATGGTTAACACTAACCCAACCAATTAATTAGATTTGTAATTAAAAGGAAAAATGTACCTTGTATGTAGAATACGCCCGAAAGTATTTTTTATTAGAAAAATACAATAATTTTCTATAATGTGGAAAAATTTTTGTAAGTTTATTTGTACTGTTAGATATTATTAAATAACTATACTTTGTATGTAATAAATAAATAAATAATATTTATTACTGGTAACATAGTAACATTTAATATATTACCAGCCAGCCAGCCAAGTCTTTCAGCATTGGAGAGGGATGTAATGATGATGATGATAATGACGGTGATGTCGAAGTGCTAGTACGTGGTGATAAAAGAAAAAATACATTACTTCATTCTTAGACATTGTTAGACATTGTATTATTAGCATCGATATTAATAGAATAGAAATAATTAATTAAGCCATTTATATAGAGACTTATCGAAGGAAAAACAAATTAAGGAGTTTTATCACTTCATGAACATTTTTTAAATTGGTATATTGCCACTAACTATTCATATTCATAGATATAATTTTCACAAAGATTCGCCTTAATAATTGCAATAATAGTAAATCCTTCGGAACTTTTAATTTAATGACAATGTGAGAAATTTAGCTAATGTTCACGAAGACCATATCGAACGGAAGATTGACTGTAACTTTACACTAACCAAAGCTATAAATCAGTTACTCCGTAAATGACGAGATGCAAATTTACGTTGTAGATGACCTACGTAACTACTATTGATAGGTGCAGAAAACCAATAATTATAATCAACATTGACATGACTGACATGACATAATGAACAATGACATATTTTTATGACAACCGTACAGCCTTTTCGATATTATGACATATTTTGGTTTTTGGTTGAACGCGTGACTGCCGACACGTGTTCCCGGGTTTGAACCCGGGTCAAGCCATCATCGAATTTTCAATAGCCGCCTGGTGTCAGGAAGAAGGATGGTGTATCACCCCCATGCTTCGAAAATCACGTAAAGCCGCGCTGGTCCCGTGCCTGATCTCCCTCCGGTCGTGTCTGATAACCATCCCATCGAACTATGAGGTTAGGTAATAGAAAGTGCACTTGTGCTGACCTTTGATAGGATTTAATGATCATGACGATGATGAAGTCATGATACCAGGAAAAAGCTTAAAAGATACCAGGGAAAAGTTTTAAATAACGTACGTACGAGAGCAATATTGTGAACCAAGGAACCAATTTTAAGGGAGATGTTTTTAGATATCATTTTCTTTGTATAGATTTTTTTACATTAATGGTGGTATAAAGCATATAGATTAAAATATTAGCCATGTGGTGGTGTACTAAATGAATCCCTCACCTCGTTACGTTCCTTGAGTGGAAAAAGCTGAAAACACTTTTTGTAAAGAGTACTAGTATTGCTGTTAATGCTGTTACTTGAAATCCTCTTAATTATTTCACAGACTGAAGGGTTCCTCATGAAGTTTTCCTTCACCGCCAAGCATCACTTAGGCTGAGATCTATAGCTAACTGTAACATCTATAGTACTTTGACTTTGCTCAGACTTTTCTTACGAAAAACTTAGCTGAATATATGCTTAGTATAATCTTTGATTTTGAATTTATAGTTGTATTGGGCTAAGATTATGCTAAGCTTATGCTAGGGCTCAGATAGTCAAAAAATTAATGGATGCTCCCATATGTTCTTGATTATCCTGTATGAAATTTAAAAAAATATCTGAAAATCGAAAACAGTCGGTAAGTTATTAATAGATACAATAGAAAACGGGCGAATGAGAACGGAATGGTGCAAAATCAGAAAAAAAGAAATTAAGAAATTCGAAATAAATTTGAAATTACGTTAATAGAAAGTGAATTAGTGCAGTTTGAAACCAGAAGACGGCTTAAAACTAACCTTTTAACCAAAATTTCAAATTAATAAGGTGGTTTTGGATAATATCCTGAGTTTTATACATAAGTCGTCGATTTCGTTGAATTAGGCTTTACTAAGCGCGCACTAAGCACAATTAATAACATCTAAATTTTCTATTCTCTGTTAGTTTGTGTCTATGGGCCACCGCATCTTATTACCATCAGGTGCTCATTTTTAACAACTATGAATTTATGTAAAAAAACCTTGTGTTATAAAATTTAAATAAATAAATTCAACAGATGAATTTAATCCCATAGACTGCCTTTTTAAATTATTTTGTTGTTAATAAAACTAATATGTTAATGGATTAGTAAGCTGAAGTGGCAATGGTCCGGCCCTATAACTTGAAGAACTGACAACCGATTGGAAAGAAAGGTTCTCCAGTGGCAGCCTCGTACCGGTAGACGAAATGTAGTGCGTTCTCCCACTAGTTGAAGTGACGACCTGGTAAGATGTAAGAATTCGGTAGATGCAGCTGGCTCAGGAACGTGCTTTGTGCCTTCAGCACTGGACTTGTGAAGGGCTATAATAATAATGATTATGATGATGAAAGACGAATAAGACCGTTGTATGACAGATGTTTGAAAATGTTATGTTTTACGGTGTTTTCTCGTTTTAAGGTTTACGATGATTGGTAAAAATTATAAATCTTCTTCAAAAGATAATTCATAAATTATTGAACGAATCAGCAACAAGATCGGGTGTATTTGGTGGGTATGGTTTGGACGACCGTGTGAATCTGTCTGCAACTGCGTTATGTCCTTTCATTATATTAGCATTTTGAAACCCTACATATGATAGAAATTTGTCATATTTTTATTAAACATCGGTTTATAATCGCTGCTAATATATTTACGTAGTTTAATTTTTATTACAAATTAAATTCGACGATTAATAACTTCAAATAACTAAAAATTTCAAAATAATATCCCAAAAACGACCTCAGATTTCGGTGTGCGGTGTTAATGCTAAGACATTGTGAAGAATATAAAAGTATAGAAAAAATAAAGCTTCGATTTCAGAAGGTATTACGTGAAAGTTATTTTATTCCTTTTAGTTCTTTGAAGTCAGTTTTAACTTATTATTTAAAGTTAAATTTTTGACACTTTTAAGTGGACAAAGGAATATCACAATCTCATCGCCAGAATGTCGTCTAAAAGTTACAAAATAAATTTCATCGCCCTTTGTGCCACCCTTGAAACATTTTCTTAAAATTTAAATGAGGCTATTCCTAAATAGTTACCATTTGTTTTTACAAATATACAAGTATTAAAATCGGTTCACATTTGACGAAGATATCACCTAACATACATAAGTACAAAAAAAAGAAAATATATTCGATATGAGAACTTCTCCTTTTTTTTTAGTCTGCTAAAACCGAAGCCGAAACGATTCCAATCAGAATTACTTCCAGTCCAGTTTCTAATTACAGTGAGAACAGTATCTTTTTATGTGAAATTGTAATTTATTTCATTAGAACCCGGGTTGTTCGTGTTCTGTGAAAAAATGACGAGCGCTTAGCCATTGAGCAATCTCGTACTCGGAAGGGAAGGAAAAGAAAGTCCGCTACAATGCACTGGAGCAATGCGATGGATTATTGCTCCAAAGCCGTCTAAGGAATGTGAGGAGTCCTGCGCTCTGCAGTTAGACAGTTTTTTTTTATTAAAACAGCTTTGTAGCTGAATTAATTCAATCACAATTGATTCCGGGCGGAAACGAACCAGGAATGTTCATGCATTGTGAACTTTACAGCGAGCGTTTAGTCCCTGAGCTACCACGGCTCGAAAAGTTAACAAAGGTCTAATTTAATACCATTGGCATTCTTTACAAGTTAACCTATGGTGTGATGAAAATAATGTGACGGGTATCGTAATTGTATCGTTATAAGTAATAGAAATACCGTAAAGAAATAGTGGAACACTGAAAACCCCTTTAACTGGTAGCGAAGCATTACATCTTAAACATCAGGAGTGACAATGCATCTGCATTTTGATCCTCAATCGAGGATTGATTTAGATACAATGATATTTGCACGTCCCCCGGGGGTCATAGGTTCAGCAAAGTCCTTTAACTTTTATTTAAAAAGATTAATTAAATGCGATACATTCCGTAATAAACTAGTTTCATTCAATTAAATGTAACATACAGAATATCTGTGTTCAAAAAAATATTCGCTATTTGTAGTTGCAAAACGTTACACGATCTCTGTTAATGGTTAAATAAAAGATTTTTTGTGTGAGGTGTCTCGGATTTACGGCCAGTACGTTATGTGAATGGGGACCGAAGTCATTTATCTTATTTCACTAAGGGCAAAAGCCGTCGTATCGTGTTACAAAATATTTCTCAAAAAAAATCTTTGTACTTATTTCGTATTGTATATATATTTTTTGGCATTTTAAATTATTATAAACTAGCTGAACCTCGCTACTTCGTCCGCGTGTTATGTGAAAATGTTTACAGTTTGTTCCTACATAGCTGATTAAATTATATAATATAATACAGTCCACTAAAGATATGTAACATTAGCTATTTATAGTTGCGAACAAATTGTTATAAAAGTGGTTACATAGGAATTTTAAATTAAGTTCATTATTTCATGTGTACCTATTATCTAGTTAGTAATTCACGTAAGTAAGCTGCTTATGTTTTGTTTCTTCCTATGTATACTATTATGAATTGTAAATAAACACATTTATGTTTTTTTCTTAGATGCTTGAATACATGTTGTTATGTTTTGCATGTTATTTTCATATTTATGAACTAAGACGGTTATGATTATGTATACATAATGTATTTAAAAACAGTTGTTTTTGGCGGCCGGTATGTCAAGGGCGCAAGGTGACACTAACTGCATTGTATGCATTTTAGTCTCAAGTCAATAGTCATAACATAAACACGTAGTTTCTTTTCCGAGTCACATGCTATACGAATATAGACCCTACCGCTCTAAACAGGGGTTTTAATTTTTTTGCGTGGAACCCTAATTCTTTTTCTAAAAAATGTAGCCCATGTTACTTTTTGTGATATCAGCTATCTGCCAATGAAAATCCCGTTAAAATCGGTCCAGCCGTTTCGGAGATTAGCCAGTCCAGATTAGTCAGTCTCAGATCAGAATGAAGAATGCTTGACGATAAAAGTGTATAAGGCGAGTGTGAATGCAAGTAATGGAAGGAGTAGACCCAGGCGGACGTTTCTAGACTAAATCAGTGACGTCTTCAAAAAAGGCCAGGTTAAGAGTCCCCTAAATCGAAGAGCATGTATGAAGGGAATAATGAAAGTGGAGGAAGCGAAACAAGTATGTAAGGATCGTAGCAAGTGGAAAGAAGTGGTCTCTGCCTACCCCTACGGGAAAAAGGCGTGATTATATATATTTATTTGTATGTAATTATAGGATCCCAAGCTGATAGCTCCACACATCCATCTTCTCTATTGAAACAAGGAAGTTTTTTTTTTAATTTCAAAGAAGTTATTTAATTTTAAAAAAAAGCCAGTTGTGAGGTAGTGTTTGAGTAACACTGCATATTCTGCAGGCATCTTGTTTTTTTCTAGCTTTGTGGTTACAATTTAGATGCAGTCTTCAATAGGGAAGCATCTAAATAGTGACTGAATATCGAAATAAAATTTCATGAATATTGTGACACGTTGTACTTGTATGTGCTTTGCTTTTTGTCCTGAACCCGGCTGTTTAATTGCCTAAAGCGATCACTAAATAGCAGATGATAGTGAAATTTATTTCATAAATCTGTAACATGATATCTAGTCTCATATATTTCATTTACTACATAAAACCTACTCAGATATAGTAGCCACGATGTGATTAACAGAATGCAGTAGAATGCCCTCGTATTTCCCACATGAGCTATATGTTAACAAGGACTACGACGCAACGTAAAAGAGTGAGCTTTAGTTGTTAAGAACAAAAAAAGTGTTATCATTCAGATTTACTAACTAGAAATTTCATTTTTTAAAGAAAAAGAAGGCAACCGAGCTTGCAGCACTTCTGATGATAAGTCAGCACAGTAGATGAACAACACAAGCCACAGGTATTGCTTTAGTAATGGCGGCCTTTTATAAATAGAAGGGTCTTTGTTTGATTTACATATAATAAGCCTGGAAAACCTGTTGGCGTCAATCAGAATAAAAATTCAAATTCATTTATTTCGGATAACCAGGATCTCTATTATGAGCACAAAAACGTCTCATTCACTAAAATTTTATGAGATTTTAGTGTATATTGCTTGCATTTTCTAAGCATTAATTAAAGAAAACTAAAAATAATTAAATCATATCTGCCTTACAGCTTCAGAATAATCTATACTAATATAATAAATCGGAAGAGTTTTTTTGTTTCACGTTTTACAACGAATACACCAGATATGGACCAGAGGGAAAAATATTTACCTTTAGATGATTTGCAACTTTTAGGTACTTGTACTAATATTCTGCAGATTACTGTATTATTATATGAAATTATGCTTACTTAAATAATATAAAACACGTGACAAAATACAGTTATTTTATTTTATCAAGTCCAAAACACTTTCAAGATATTATTAGTGCAGCCTGCGAATGTTTTGGTTTTGGCGCAATAAAGTTTGACAGTTATTTTTGTTTAATTCGTTCAGAAACACATTTGCCGCCTTGGAAATACGTTTTATTTTGACATTCAGTAAAAAAATATCGATTCAATAATAATTGAACAATCGATAACGATTTTTGTAGAAGGAAAAAATATTTCCCATGAGCGTGAAAGGGTTAAGGATTAAATAATGCGTTGTCACCCCTGAGGATTAAGATATAATGCTTCCTTACCAGTTAAAAGGGTTTTTAGTATTCTTTTTTTATAGGACAGGGTTGACAAACGTGCACACAGTCCACCTGATGGTAAGTGGTTGCTGTGGCCCGTAGACATCTACATCTATTCTCGATTACGAATCAAAATGCAAATGCGTTGTCACACGCGAGGACTAAGATGGAATGCCTCCTTTCCCGTAAAAAGGGTCTCCGATTCTCTACACTCACCAAATGAAACACAGCAGCGTTAAGCTGCTATTTTACGGTGGTATTCAGTGAGAGCATGGTCCTTCCCCGGTCGAGCTATTTGTGCTACAACTATACTACTAATATACATTTAGCATGGCTTTACCACTATTAAAATACTATTTCTTTACGGTATTTTTATTGCTTATTTACGATACCCGTCACATTATTTTCACCACACCATAGGTTAACTTGTTTAGAATGCCACAAGTATTAAATTCGATCTTTGTTAACTTTTCGAGCCATGGTGGCTGTAAATTTCACAATGTATGAACATTCCTGGTTCGTTCCCTGCCGGAATCAATTGCATTTGAATCAATTCAGCTTCAAAGATGTTTTAATATAAAAAACAGTCTAACTACAGCGCGCAGAACTCCTCACATTCCTTAGAAGGCTTTGGAGCAGTAATCTGGACTTCTTCTTTTCCTTCACTCCCGAGTACGTGGTAACTCAAGGGCTAAACGCTCGCCGTTTTTTCACAGAACGCGAGCAACTCGGTTTCTAATGAAATAAATTACGATTTCACAAAAAAGAGGCTGTTCTCACTGTAATCAGAGACTGGACTGGAAGTAATTCTGATTGGAATCGGTTCGGCTTCGGTTTTAGAAGATTTAAAAAAAAAGGAAGTTCTCAAATCGAATGTATGTTCTTTTTTGTACTAATGTATGTTAGGTGATATCTTCGTCAAATTTTTACCGATTTTAATACTTATTTTTTATCACACAGGGTAACTATTAAGGAATAGCCCCATTTAATTTTTAAGAAAATGTTTCAAGGGTGGCAAAATGGTTGGTTCCGTAAATATATTAGTAGCGATTATAAACAGACATTTTTATATTAACATTATTTAAGTTTCCAAAATGGTAATATAATGAAAGAACATAACGCGGTTGCAGACAGATTCAGACGGTCGTCCAAACGATACCCACCAGAGTTATTCAATCGAATTGTTGAACCGTTCAATAATTTATGAGGTGCCGCTGGAAGAGGATTTATAATTTTCACCAATCATCGTAAAGATTCAAATGACAAAACACCGTAAATTATAAAATTTTCAAACATTTGTATGACAAAAATAATTTTAAAAATAAGACCGTTGTATAACGGTCTTATTTTTCTTGCATTATCATCATCATCATCAGCATTACAGCCCTTCACAAGTCCGCTGCTGAAAGCACAAAGTACGGTCCTGAGCCAGCTGCATCTATCGACTTCCTGTCTGTCGTCACTTCAACTAGTGGCGCAACGCACTACACTTCGTCTACCGGTACGAGGCTGCCACTGAAGAACCTTTCTTCCCAGTCGGTTGTCGCTTCTTCAAGTTATAGGGCCGGACCGTTGCTACTTCAGTTTACTAATTCATTAACATTTTAGTTTTATTAACAACAATATAATTTAAAAAGGCAGCCTATGAGGGCGGGGGAATTAAATTCATGTGTTCACTTTATTTATATTAATTTTATAACACAACGTTTTTTAATTAAATACATTGCTACCCTGGACTCTGAATTAATTTACCTGATGTAGGTCAGTAAAATTTTTGAAAAAGTTATTCTAGATCAAATGTTAAGTTTTTTTTTTTATTGTAAATAAATTACTACATAACAATTAGTTTGGATTTTCAGGGGGCCGCTCGACAACTGATGCCGGTGTTGAGCTAATCAGACACATTTTCTGTGTATGGGAAAATTCATAAGATGCTTTGTGTATAATTTGTGATATTTCCAAGGTTTTTGACTGTATTCACCATGAGAAATTAATCAGAAAGCTACATCATTTTAGTGGAAAAAACATAGCGCTTACATATATTATGTCAAATCTAAATAATAGAACGCAAACATTTGTTATTTATGAATGCAGTTCTTCCGGATCGGTAGTATCTATGGGTGTTCCTCAAGGGTCAGTTCTTGGTCCCTTTCTGTTCTTAGTTTATATCAACTTACCTTACTTGAATAACCATGATATGGTACTATTTGCTGATGATACTTCGTTGATTTTCGAACTAAAAAGACAATAAATGAAATATGACGAAGTGAATAATGCTATATCAAAAGTATAACTGCTGTAAAACGAAATGTATTAAATTCACTAGACCTAATACTAAAAAGGAATACCAGTGTGTTTTTAAATGCGGAGGAGCTGGGTCTTGTTGAATCCACTGTTTTTCTCGGTATTACAGTTGACGTGAAGCTTCAATGGGGCCCTTGAACATATATCTAAACAAACTAGCAAACTTAGTTCTGCAGCATATGCTGTAAATAAGACTAAATGCCTTACATGTGTTGAAACAACTAAATTAATTTATGTTAGTTGTTTCCATAATGCGACTGACACTGAAACTATCTTTGTTTTGCAAAAGAGAGCCATAGTAGCAATTTATAACCTAGGTCCGAAGGAATCCCTTAGAGAAAAATTTAAAGAAATAAATATATTAACTTTGGCCTCTCAATATATTTACGCGAACTTATTGTATGTAGACAAAAACAACAATAGTTTTTTTTTTATTAAAAAAAAGTGATGTATATTCTGTAAATAATAGGAACAAGCACAAATTAGTCATACCAGTTACTCGACTCCTAAAGGTCGGTAATTCCTTCTTGGGGCAACGCTTTTACAACAAATTCCCAGAAAATATGCAGACCATTTCTATGAAAAGGTTTAAGCAAAAATTGTCTAGTAAGGGTTATTATACTATTAAAGAGTACATGACTGATAATAACCCCTGGGAATGAGGTAATCACTTCCATGCTGTTTCTAAATGTTTTCATAACAATTGTTAAAATATTATATTGTAAATTGTGCTTTTTAAAAAAAAGTCCTGCTGGGTTTCTTGTTGGTTCTTTCTAGGACAGAGGTTTTTTTTCTTGAACCAGTGGTAAAAGTAAAAAATTACTTTCAATAAGTATTATGTACTATAATCTATATTGAATAAAAATTATTCTATTCTATTCTATAACTATGTTTCAGGAAATAGTTCCTCCCTTTAAAGTAAGCCTAGTCATAAGGTCGATTTCTAAAGATCATATAAAATCAAGCCGTGGGCATTTAGGGAATGAATGCTCGCCTTAAAGTTGTATAGTACGCTGGTATGATTACGTTGTTTAAATAAATACATATTTAAATAAATATTTATTTAATTTTTATTTTATAGATTAAGAGTGAAAAATGAGCACCCGATGGTAAGAAGACGCGGTAGCCCATAGATACGTACATATTTATATCTTCGATTAAAATACAAAATGAGAGATGTTTTGATGTGTTAAGCCTTATATATCTAAACTAGTTATATTAGTTATATATTATGTTAAAACAAATATTTTGTTTAACATTTTCTATATTTATGTTGTAGAAAATTGTGGTAAAGTAGGTAAGGTGAATCACCTCGAGCGCGGCAAGGCGAAGGAAATCGCGTTAAACGCCGTAGCAACGGAAGCGTTTAGCAAATGAAATTTCAAGACGTTCGCAAACGTAGCAGCGGTGAATTTATGGTGAGGTGAAATATTAGCGAAATTTTAATTTTAGACTAATTTAACCAACGGATTATTCAATCATCGCGGTAATGACTTGGCAACAGAAGGGCTAAGGGTTTAGTTACGGCACTGCGAACAAATTATTTGGTCTAAAATTAACTGTTCACTGCCCGTTTGTTTAGGTGCAATTATTTAAGAGATGCACGAAATGAAAATTGAAATATTTACATTTATAGATACACTACCCCATATCATACCACGTAATTAGAGGGGGCAGGGAATTTTGTACTAATAAAAAACTGTAACAACTATCGCAAATATCATATGTACTCGTATGAGGCAATCCATGGAGAAGGCCTATGTTTAGCAATGGACTTTAGATAATAAATAAATAAAATAAAATAAAATCAGTAAATTTCGGGGTGCGCGGGGTTTCTCTGCGTGAAAAACTTAGAAATGAGGATATAGGCCCATTAAAACCAGAGTAACCTACATAGCCCAACAGATTCGTAAACTGAAGTAGCAATAGGCTGGCCATATAGTTCGAAGAATCGACAACGGATGGAGAAGAAAAGTTTTCTAGTGGCAGCCTCATACCGGTAAGTGAAGAGAGGTGCGCCACCCCACCACATAGATTGACGACCTGGTAAGACTTGCAGGAAGTCAATGGATTCAGGTAGCCATTCCTTAGACGAGATCTATAGTTAGCAGTAGACTTGTGAAGGGCTTGTGTTGATGAAGATGATGATTTCATAACTCAGATCAAAAAAGTACGATAGCCGGAGTGTGTACGTGAGTGCATCTTCTGATAATAACATAAGCATGGTTTTGGCTTGGATTGGGCGTCACTTAAAAAATACGCAGTTCTGCGTGTTTCATACTTTGTTGTACTGAGGTTAATACAAATTTAAAAATAAAAAAATATTTCTTGCTTCACATGCACAATACACCCTACGTCTTGTTCCTAAATGCCTATGACTGTCGGTTGTCACCCCTCCCTACTATTCCCTCGTACACACATCTTCCCTCTCTTCCCTACCCCTTAAGACTTTCCCACATATTTATTAACAACTGGACACAGGAGACGTTCTTAGAACGGAAGTAAAATTTTCAATTAAATTTTTGTTTTTGATGGCGTTGTGGCGTTAAAAGAGAAAACAGCTGAATTAAGGTATTTATGTAAGAGACTAAACCAAGTGACAAATAAAACACGCGATAAAATGATTCGATTTCAAGCTAAGTAAATTATGAAAACATACGACTGTGTATCGTAAATTTAAAAAGTTTGTGTTTCTGTCTGAAGGTCATAGAGAGCTAATATACGAGTTATAACAGACTGTGAGGCATTCCATCTCAATCCACAGAAGTCATAATGCATGTCTAGCCTACTTCGTTTAAAGATGGCTGCAGTTGTCCATGAAACTGCAGTGGATACTTACTATCAGGCGGTATTTAAGCTCGTTTGTCATTTCAATTAACTCAAAAAATGTGTAAGATTATCCATGTTTTAAACACAAAGCGAAACAAAATCCCCCCACTCTAACGTAATACAATTCAGACTTGAGCTGGCCTGTTCAATTATTCATCGTATCACTTGAAATGAATTCACAATCTCCTCGTTTGATTTACAATAAAGTCATAAATCTTGCAGGAATATCAGAGAAATATAGAATTCCTTATCATTCGCAAGCTGCGTTAAGGCTGGAGTACAATGAACGTGCTGCACACGAGACGTGCATGTAGCGTGTCAAGTATGCGTAGCATCAGTGATATATATGAAACTTTAAATAAGAATTGCGTTAGCTCAGTTATAAAGCGCTCGTTATAAATTTCACAGTATGCAAGCAATACGGGTTCAGTCTCTGCTGACACCAATGAAATTGTTTATTGCAATTTTAAGTTTAGACTTACTACATTCTCAGCGATAAAGAAAAACATCGTGAGAAATTAAAAAGATATTTCGAAGACAGGTGAAGTCCGAAACGCATTTCGACAACGCAGTGGAGGAGGCCTTTGCCCTGACTTGGGACGTATATAGGCTATAATTTGAGAAAAGACGTCACAACGTCTGACGTCTTCACACGCGCTGCAGGTAACACAGGCAAGTGATGTCTTTCATACGGTTTTATTTATTACATGTAACAACTATTATGGGTAAAACCGACTGATTCCATGTATGCAACGTATGCGCTGCAACGCTCCCACGTTGGTGTACACACTTGACCTACGTATGTAACGTAGGTTTGGCGTCAGACACTCTTGTCACTTCTTAGCGGACGCACGACTACAAACTTATAGCATGTTTTCTGATGCTGAAAGTATGTTTGAGAATAATTTAATAAGTCTGATGTTCATAAACAAAGATATCTAAGCCATAAAGAAAAAAAAGAAAGTTAAGAAGCTAAGATATTGGGTACATGAAATAAATAAACAAGGAGAGGTGTTTTCAGAATACCATACATTACTTAAGGAACTAGAAATTGATGATGAACGATTTTTTTCTGTACTTTCGTATGATAAAAGTGCAATTTGAGGAGATTCATAAACGTACCACATATAAGATAGTTTACGTGGTAGAGCCATGTATTGTATTATATTATAACATTGTATTGTGAATGGGTCGGTTCGACCAGAATACCAGCGTAAAATAGCAGCTTCAAGTCCCTGTGTTTCATGTGGTGAGTGTAGAGAGCCGGATACCCTTTTTCTTTGAAAAGAGGCATTCCATCTTAATCCCCACGGGTGACAACGCATCTGCATTTTCATCTGCAAACGGGGATAGATGTAGATGTCTATAGACCACGGCAGCCATTTACCATCATGTATACTGTGTGCTCGCTTATCACCCTTATCCTATAAAAAATGAAAGTGATATAAAAAAAGAAAATATACATTTACGGAGCTCTATTGTTACCAGACAGAGACTCACAGTGTGTAAAATTAAAAACTATCTTCCAATAACATTTAAAGATATACAGTTTTTAACGTTTCCTGAAAAATGTGTAAGCAATGACTTCCCTTTCTTAAATATATATGTATACTTTAATGGCGCAGAACAAGTTTATGGTTCACGAATGTGTGCGCACATGTACACTTTTTATTCCCTCACTCTCATAGTCCGATAGGACGGTAAACCGACTCGAATATAGGGAGATCACACTCAGAACCAACGACTTTGTACGTTCTTTTTGAAGCACAGGGGTAAAATACTCCGCGTAACTACTGAGAAAACCCATCTGATTTTGGGCATGATCACATCTATTATGACAAGGTTTAAGAACTGTGCTTGTTGGAGTGTAGTTTTATTTTTTATTTGTTTGCAGGTAGAGGCATAATATATAGATACTCACGTAATATTCTTCATTTAGTTGAAATTGAGTAGCCAATTTTAGGAGGGCATTGGATTATAATTTCCATTTAAAATATTTTTTAAATATTAAAGGCAATAAGGTGCCTCATTGTTGTACCAATAATTGGTGATTGAGCCTACTTATTTAGGGCAATCTCTTATCCGTTGTATGAAAACCAATTGTTAACTTGATAAATTCGGAAGCAAATTTGCTTTAAATTACGTTATTCCGGCCATTTTCTTGTTTTTTACAATATCAAATACAAGTGTATAGTTTACCCAATAATAAGTGCATTTGTATTGCCTTACTAAATCGATGAGCTGTTAATTTTCCATTTTGGCAACTAAACCCGTACACGGTGCAAGGGTATATTTGCTTATGACGTGCTATGTATAAGTCTTAGGAACACACTAGCCGTACGTGTGGGATTACGTACGAATATCCTCTCCACCTTCCCACGTCGTTCTAGACATCGCAGATCGACGTTGCGTCGGACGCTGTGCTTAAAAATGTTAACCCGCGGCTTTGGACTCAATATTAAGGCGTACTAAGAAAGAAAGACCAGTATGTCTAGAATCAATCTTACCAGTTTCGAGCACGGGCGCAAAATAGCCAGCCTTTCAGTGTTTACCAATAAACATTTCGGAAAGTAAAGGAGTTGCATAACTTAATTCGTTTCCTTCCATAAACAGAGAAGAATTGAATAAGACTTAATTCAATTCCTGTCTCTCCATTTCATCATCGGATTACCAGACGCTCGACTGGTTGCCATCCCTTTGTTGTCCACATAACACATAAAATATGTGCTATTTTGTTATAAATGCGGACAGCAAAGGAGTGAAAAATTTGCCTCAATTTGTCTTTCCATCGGATTAAAATGTCTCCAAGATAAAAGTGAATAAGCTTTTTTAAGCAACGTTAGTGTGCTTAACCACCTTGGACTGCTTTATCACCTAAAAATTCTGGAGTGAATTCAGAGTAAAACCCATCGCGCTACCTACAGGTTATACAACATTAAACCCCTGTTATATAACATTATAGTCTGTTTATATAACAGTCAAACAGTCAAGAATAAACAAATCTTATTATGTTAAAATTGTCACTGTTTGAGTCTGAATTATCAGCTAATTTTATATTGTTAGAAATATTTTAACGAGGGCAAATACACTCATGCACTGTAATAGTTACTCGTTAAATGTAGTCGTTAACATTGTCTACTATGAAATCTTTTTAAAATAATTTTAAGTTGTCGCAGAAAGCGAAATGCAACGTTTTACAAGCACTTTTGCTGGAAAAACAGTTAGGTGTCTTCAAAAAGAAGGACTAGCTTATAACTGTTGACTGTTGTTTATGGTCGATTTAATTTTTGCAACCTGCTGTGAAATTCTAGCACATTAACCCGGCCGGTGTCTAAATTTTTACAAGCATTTTTGCACGTAGTTAGGTGCCTTAAAAAAGAAGGAACTTGCTTATAACTGTTGACTGTTATTTTTGGTCAGTTTAATTTTTGCAACCTGCTGTGAAATTCTAGCACATCAACCCGGCCGGTGTCTAGATTTAAATGTTTCAAAGACTAAAAAAATTTAGAGGAATACGCTTGCACTGTATCCTTTACTTTTATTTTCCAGAAGAATTAGAAAAAAGAAATATTATTACGCTTTTTCCTTTGTATTTTTTTTTCTGTTGGTAAGTGAATGCTGCAGGTTATAATGTTAATCTCAGAGTACTAAAGTGTAAGGCCTCTGTACCAGTGAAAGATGTCTCCGGGTCCGGTCATACCGATCAATTTCTGCAGCAGCCATAATTAACTGCGGCTTAGGTTTTATGATGTGGACTAGATAGTATTGACTTTACTTTTTAAAGACTATTTATTTTATTTTTTAGAAATATGAATGCGATTTAATTCTGTGTTTGACAACATTATAGTGGCAAAACATCTTGCAATACACTAAATGGTAAGTGGCTAATGCTGAACATCGAATCCTGCCAACAACTTCGAACAAACATTACCTTAGGTGCATTGTCAGAGGCGAGGACTGCTGAATAATGCCTGAAACAAAATTTTAGTCTCAAATTATTATTATTGTTTTTTTTTTTAATTTAAAATTGAAATGACTAATGAATAAACCTTCTTATTTGATGTATATTAAATAAAATATTTTTATATCAATTTTTATTCATTACAGTATATGAAAGGCTACTGCCATTGTTGCCACGCTATCAGGGAATAAGAATATAATTTCCAAATACATTATAACGTTTCAATTATCCCTGAGCCTGTCGTGGGTTGTTTAATTAAAAAAACAATTTGAACTGGACATGTTTGTTCATTCCCTGTTTCGAAACTGACAGGTTCGGTTACATTACCATTCAACTTCGTAATTTTATTTGCAGAAAAGTTTTTTATCGAGTAATATTTGGTTTTTGTATTTTGAATAAATTATATTTTCTACATCTATCCTCGATTAAGCATCAAAATTTTCAAGGTTACGTGGCGCAGTGGTTTAGCAACGAGTTGCAATGCTAAGGAACGCGGGTTCCAATACCTCACGGAAAATAAAATTGTATGACCTACAAATAATTGTTCCGTATCTTTATGTGTGTCTTGGCCTTCTCCATAGATATTCTCACAGCCATATTGCCATAGTTGTTACGGTTGGTAGTGGGGTTGGCAACCGTATGTGCATATTTTTGTAAATAATTGACCAACTTATTTACTGTAAATTATTTCAATGGATTTATTGTTGATTCTACCCAGGACTGGTTGCTTCTACTGAACTAGTGATAGAAGTATAATAGTGACTTTCAACAATTATTATGTAAATTTTGAATAAAAATTATTCTATTCTATTGTTGAAAGCGAGCAAGATCTCGGCTATTATGTATTAAATCTTTCTTTACATTACGTAAAACGGAATGGGGAGCTTTTAGGGAACATTTTGTTTTAATTTTCGCTGAGACAGAAATTTTACCAGTCCTGAGTCGACTTTATGGCGTGGAACATGCACACAGGTTTTGTTATTTAATTATTTTAGTTCGTTTTATGGTACGAATAGGTCAGTATCAAATACAAAATATTTAAAATTTATATTTTAATTAATTGCATAAATGGTGGTCCTCCACTGCTGGCCGTATGAGGAAGCTTAAGGTCACTCAGCGAGCTATGGAGAGAGTTATGATCGTAGTTTCTTTGCGTGATAAACTAAAAAATGAGGATATCCGCAGTACAACCAAGTAACTGACATAGCCCAAACGGATTAGTAAGTGAAATGGCAATGAGGCCGGCCATATAACCTGGTAAGACATACAGGAAGTTGATGGACGCAGGTGACTCAAGACCGTGATTCGTTGCATTATTTGGCCTATATTCAGCAGTAGACTTGCGAATGGCTGTAATGATGGTGATGATGATGAATAATAATAAAAAATAGTGATAGATGTAAATATCTATGGGCCACATCATCTATTTACCATCAAGTGGACTGTGTGGTCGTTTTCCACTCTTTTCTATATGTATAGAAAATTGAGGTCTTTATATAATAATTTTTAGTAAACATATTATTTAAAAAGCCTATAAGTATGCAAATTGTGTAAGAGTTACAACACTTGAACGAGTTGAGTCAGTGAGGCGAGTGCGGCTTAAAGAGATAAGTAAATTCAAACCGTGGAAACTGCAGTTCAAGCAGCTTATTAAGTTGAATTATGCTCACATTATTCGCTAAATTTAACAAAAATATTTCTGAAGTGTTCTTGAAGTATTTATTTAAACTAATTGGTAACTATCTTGGTTGATAGCAGAAATTTACGTAACATAAGTGTACGGTGCAACCGCACATATCGTCCGATCAGAATTTTTGCCTCATACACTTATTTTATTGGACATCAAGTGAGTACACAGCGCTTTTGTGTACTCATTATCAGCCATTAGCAGTGCTTAAGTATATTTATTATTTTTACACTGGTATTCTGTGACATCGTACTCCGGTCTCACCACAAGAAAAACAGCAGCATTAAGCTGCTATTTTAGCCGACCCATTCATGCTACAATGATAATATACGTGCAGCGTGGCTCCAACGCGTAGAAAATCGTTACAATTACAGACTGTGAAGCGTTCTACATCTTTTGATCTTAGAAGGTAACTTAGCCGTAACATTCGTTTTTGTAATTGATTTATTTATTGTTTTATCAAAATGAAAATGGGAATACGCGAAAGTAAATAAGGGTTGCCAACTCTTTTTACGATTAGTGAAACAATTTTTAATAGTGCATGACAATGCTTTAGCAAGCTGCATCCTCGCACCTCTAGGAATTCTTTTAACCACTCGTACATTACCATGATAATTGTAAATTTGCCCCGAAAAAAGAGAAAATTTGTGCCATTGTCATTAAAGGAGTTATTCCTCTAGTGACAAAATAATTATTATTAATAAAGGTTGTAAAGCTGAAATACTTTTACTATGGCATCGTTTAATGTGTATATTTAATGCCCTTTAACTTTATACATCCTACCGTCGGTACAATTTTGGCACTTTAGGAAATCCGGCTGTGAATGTAGCGGAGCAGAGATATTCATTAAAAAAATCTTAACAGATGTCTACAGTACTCAAAAGTCTTTATATTACATAGCTTCATATTGACTTGAAAGGTGTTGTATCCCGCATCTTTCCCTGACAGAAAATCATTTACGGCCTATATAAAAGCATTTTGTTCTTTAAATGAAATATAATCACATTACTTCCCTGGATATTGATAAAAAATCAATGCAGCCTTTATGCTTTGACAGCTGACAACGAGTATTGCTATTACGATTAGCCGCCATGCTGTTCAACTCCTGACATCACTGCCCATGAATTTTGCCGATATTGCAAAGGAATAAGATACTTTTAGGTGTTGGTAATGAGTTATCATCTATGTCATAATTGTGTAGTAACTGATGTTACAGATTCAAGTGCAAACTGATTTAATTAAGAGAAATACTTGGTTAAAACTAGTGAAAAGAGATCCGAAGACATTGTCTACAAAATCTAAACTACACTTCGTGAAGATCACTGTGATGTAAGTATGACTTATATTTAATTATCGTTTATACGAAACAAAATATCATGATAGGTACCTATTGCAAGTGAAATTTTGTAATAGATTAGTTTAATCACTCGTCTGTCGTCTTTGTTGGCCATTTTGACAAACATTGCAAGTGCAGTGCAGTGTTTTACTTAATTCGTGTTTTCTTCTATTATATAGGAATAATGACATGGTTTGTACAAAATATATAACAAAAAGTGTTTTCATCTAAGCTTCTATTATAATATCTATAACATTTGTGCTAAATTCGAAGTAATACAATCGCTGTGATTTCAAATATCATAAAGATTATTGCATGTTTTAACTGGAAAATGACATGGAAAATTACACACAATATAAGATTATGGGATCTATTAAACAACTTTGAATGCAACCGAACTGCACACCATGCAGATTTGAATGCCAGGTAGATAGAAAACGCATGTTTACTCCGAAAAAACCTCAGAATGCCTATATTAAACGGCAAAGAATGTCTAAAATTAAGGAGATTGAAGAAACCATGAAAATGAGAATTAATATGTTAAATCATTACCATCGTGTAGTCAAGGTAATTTTATTTCCTTGAGTTTGTTTCTAATTTATGCCGATATCAATAAATTATCAACGTTATCGCCAGAATTAATATTAAATTTGTCTTAACTCAATATTATTTCCAGATTTTCCGATGCTACAAAATAAGTGTGATAAAGAAGTCCAACTAGTACCAGTCCAGCAACATAAATCCATTCAAATCCATTGGATGATACACTACCGAAGTAAATATGTATAAGAAATAAAGATAGCATGACATCACCTTTCAAGGCAATTGTACCTAAATGTACTGCAACGTCACCCTTTAAAATGTTCATGAAAATTACAATTAAGCTGTCATCCGTAAAACGGAAACTGAATTTTGTTTAAAATAAATACGAGATTGATGAGTCATACACTCCATCAATATTAGGTTCAACAATTGATTACGAGTTCTATCCATTCAAAATACATAGTCAATCGAATACTACTTCAGATTGATCCCAATATGATACTAAAAAATAGAAAAAAATTTGCTAAGCACTATATTTATTTTACTCGATTATGCATTGGACTACCGAAGGAACTGTATTTCCTATTAGATTTAATTGACAACAACACCAATCTTTCTGAACAAAATATTTTATTATGTTTAATGAGAATAAAATTGAAAAGAACATTTTTACAAATGGCTGATGATTTTGATTTATCAATAAGTCAAGCATGCATTATATATATCTCAATAAGATAACGAAAATTGTGTACTTTACCCCTTTATTAAACAGTTTTCAACTGAATTTTCTTTAAGGCATAAATGTAATAAAGTCATATATATTATAGACTGCTAAGAAATTGAAATCCAAAAACAATAAAAAACCAATGCACCAAGCATTGACCTGGTCAGAATACAAAAAAACTAACACCATAAAATATTTTCTGGCATATACACCTGACGCTCAAACTCAGTTTTGTATCTGCTGGATATGCAGGAAGGATAAGTGATGTAAACTTAGTTGAACATAGCAAGTTTTTAGATAATTTATCACACAATGCTTACATTTTAGCTGACAGAGGGTTTAAGCATCTTGGAAAATTTTTATCTCAATAAGGATTTATTTTGCTGTGACCTTCAAGTATTTCTACTGGTTCTAAACTATCAAAAGAATAAGTGCAGCAGACTAAACAAAAAGCGAGTCTTCGAATTCATGTAGAAAAGGTAATTCGAAGAATTAGAGGGTTTGTAATGTTAAAGATGCATTCAGTGATAAATATTAATTAAATTGGAATGTTAGATATGAGCATTGTGTGTGCAAGTGCTTTAATTAATTTACAAGATGCACTTATCAAATGAATGGAGAGGCTACCCTGAACTTGTTGAAGTAGCTATTGTCACATTTAATGTGTATCGTTTAATCTTGATCTAATGACATATATAAATATAAGAAATTAATGATGAAAACTTAAAAAAAATTCAAATTCACAAGAAATACTCTATTAAAAAATGTACTTTTCATTTATTAGTTTATTTTGTCTGTAGTAGTCTCATATGCAAGCTAATTCTAACGATCAAAAAAATTAAATAAAAATATTTTCATAGTTTGCAGTTTTGTACATAGTTATGTTTCGGGGACGGTTCTGAAGCTTCCTAAAAACAACTAAATATGTCACAATGACATTTAATAACTCTTTCGTTATAATAATGAACTAAAACTAATTCAGTACAATACTGACTTTCTTAAGTAGGTTATTTCTTCTACATTACTACGACGAAGGCTATAATGAATATAATTCTATATGCAAGGGCTTTTATAGGATGGTCGAAACAAGTCTGTTGACTGAAAGTATGACCTTGGTTTGACCAACAATAGCAGCATAGAATCAGCATCTATTGTAACGTTGTATTTGATAATATATTTTGTATTCTAATATCAAAAGATTAGTAAGAAAAACTTAGAATCAATAAGTTGTTATACGTATAAGTGAAAGATACTGGAAACAGTCTTTTAAATAATGGTGAGTGGAAGAATTAAACAGCACACCATACAATGCGGAAAGAATGTGAGTATTTCTGCGAAGGCGGATCGGGAGTCATTTGAGCTGTTTGCAAAATTCAGAAATGTGATCATATTTGCGAAGCCCAAATATTATTCTAATACATTAATTTTGAATGCGCTTAAGCTTATTAAGCTGCTCCTCGGTAATGTCAATATAGCAAATATCAGCATAGTCAAGAATAGGCAGAAGTAGAGACTGGGCGAGCGTAACCTTAGTTTCTGTGGAAAGAAAATAACATAATCTACGTAAAGAGCTTAACGCAGTAAACATTTTTTCATTTAACCCTTTTTAATTAAATTACGAAAAATCTTTACAACATAAAGGAACATCTTTTTTTCAACATAAAGGAATCTCTTTTTTTACTAAACGGCGCTTAAACTAATTGGACGAATGCTACTAAGGCATGGGTTCTCCAATTTGTAGCGGTTTTAAAAGGATTATTTAATTAAACCGGGTTTGCGCTTTTTCATTTGAAATTGTTTATATTCAACTCGTAGATAAAATAAAAATGACTATCATATATAAGTTCGTTTTAAATAATTGTTTTACCCTGATATCTTAAAAGCCATTGCATATTAAACTTATATTAAAAAAAAACATGTATCATTTTTAAACTGCCCAATTCCTTTTAAAGTAAGATAAAAATTATATAAATATGTGAAGAGAAAACTTTGTACCTCTTCTAAAGCATATTTCCCTCCTTCAGGAGCGTAAGATTTGACATAGTTATAATTTATATTATAAGGACTGCAGAAAGCTAAAATTGATATATTATATTCTGCTTGTGTTAAAATAACATTAAATAAAATAAAACATTTATTGTTAGCATTCATAATACCAATGACAAACACAAAAAAAAAACAAAAAAACTTTATGATTATAATAAACCCTTTGGCTGCCAAAGAATTTAAAATTTTGCCAGCAAATAACTTCAGACAGATGGAGTAAGTAGTAAGCAGCTATATTAGTAGTATATTTGTAGCACGAATGGGTCGGCTCGACCGAGGTAGGACCACGCTCTCACAGAATACCAACGTAAAATAGCAGCTTATCACTGCTGTGTTTCGTATGGTGAGTGTAGAGAACCGGAGACCCTTTTGATTGGAGGATAGATGTAGATGTCTATGGGCCACAGCAACCACTTACCATCAGGTGGACTGTGTGCTCATTTGTAATCCTATCTTATAAAAAAAAATATTTATTTTGTGTGCTGGGGTGATTTCAAATGTTTCTTATTTAATAGTCTTTGAAGTATATATCAAGGCAAAGAAAAACGTTTATATTACGGGTTTTTTCATATTAGACTGGCGATACGCGATTGACAACAGCACCACCTACCGGGTCCAATCTTGAATTTTAAGCCAGCCAGGGCCCACTCAAATACAAACAAAAATTTCATCACAATCGGTCCAGCCGCTTTAGAGTTTTAGCGAGAGACTAGCAGACAGCAATTAATTTTATATATTATAGAGATACATATATGTATTTTATATTGCGTGTGTATATATATATATATATATATATATATATATATATATAGCAGAGCAGAAGGTTGTATATACCTTAGGCGAACAGCAGCGGCCGAGTTCCAGGCTGCCCCACAAAGATGCATCGCTCCAGCAGGCTCCACCTCTGGACCATTTCTTTCTTCATTGTCACTATTTCAGTCTATTAGCTTCATTGTACATTTAACTAACTTAAACTCGCCTAATTCCACACTCATCGCAGAATCGAACACGTGATACCCGACCCAGTAGGACAGTAGTTCCAATTCGACACTCAATGTCCCGGATTCACTTATCACAAAATTATAAATAGGGAATTAAAGCGATCTCTTAATGAGTCATACTACTCAGCGTTATACACAACTAAGTTCCTTCATTCGACACCAAAACACCACGTCGCGAAAAGATTCAAAATATGCCTCGTTGACACGTAAACTAACAAGCCAACACACACAAAAAGGGCACTTAACGCGACGGCACAATTATAATGATTTATTGACGATCAACCGGGAGAAGCTCTCGAACAAGAAATGTGCGGTTCGAATCCTAGTTAAATATTGCAAAATTCACATATCCACGTATATATATATATATATATATATATATATATAATATTAAAATCTTTTTGAAAGAAAATCGGGTAAATTTTACATTAATAAAGTCGTTTAAGGTACCAATTTATTTGTCTTAGAAACCCCATGTGTTCTCAGGTAGCTGTTTGAAGAGTATGAAAAAAAATAACCAAACCTATCGAGTAGGGTACCAAAATAAAGGAAATTAAAAGGGAATAAAAAATTAAAAGGGAATAAGTATATATGTATTTATAATATTTATAATTATATTTGTACCTCTAGAACAAACATGTCATAAGTAACAAAATCATATACTAGTGTAATATTCAATGCAAATTTCACGAACGCACATCGCGGCAGAACTTCCGATACCATCCACACCATCTGGATGATTGGCGGTCCACCACTGTGCGATTTAGAAGATGTTTTCTTCCTCGCACGACTTCCTTGTGGAATCGATTACCATCAGCGATTTTTCCGGAACGATACGAGTTAGAGACCTTCAAAAAAAGAGCGTACTCCTTTTTTAAAGGGGTACCAAAATAAAGGAAATTAAAAGGGAAAAAAGTTAAAAGGGAATAAGTATATATTTATTTATAATATTTATAATTATATTTGTACCTATAGAAAAAACATGTCATAAGTAACAAAATCATCTACTAGTTTGGTGGACTAGAAACACAGCCCTTACTATGAAATTCCCTATCCTAGAAGCAAACTAGGTTTTTCAAATAAGGTCATGGTGATAACGCGATAACCAGATGTAAGTCAGTCACTCGAAAATGCTATCGGCGCTAAATGATTTGCTTAACTTCTGCAGTGCAAAAATTATATTTTAAGTCAAAAAATAACAAGTAATTATTTTTTATAATACTAAAACCAAAATCTTAATATTTTAAATAAAGAACGGCTTTTGCTAACGCATTTAGTTGTATAATTTTAAAGCTCCTCTGCATTTGGTCGGATTACATAATCCGTCGATAAGTATTATATTTCATGTTGTTGTCCTCGATGATGATAGATTCACAAAGGTTCTTGTCCCATTGCACTAGAAGGCGTCATATAAGTTTAAAATTTGTTATAAAAAAGAATACACTGATTTCCTAACGCTCCTGACGCCGGCCAGTTTTTAATATAACCCGTCATCGTTAATTTCGAAAGGCTAAAAACTCGTTTTAAATAATGAATGAATATGTCCGTTTTCAGTTCTTAATGATTCTTCCTCACCCCTTTATCTAAAAGAAAGATTTCAAGTCCGTAGTGACACTCATTCTCTCAATCTCCGTTCTTCACACAGTTTATTCCTGTCTATTCCCCTCCACCATTCTGGGTTTATGTCAAATTCCGTCATAGTTACTTCCATGTCCACCTGGAACAAATTGCCTGTTGACCTGCGAAAAATACCTGTCAAAAAAGAAAATTATACGAGCATATCGTAGCCTATAAAATTGTGTCTACTTACTTATTTTATATGTTTATAGTTATTTATATATTATACACTTATTGAGATCTATATGTATAATGAGATATATGTGTGTATTAATTTATATATGTGTATCTATTATGTATATATCTTATTTAAATGTGTATATTTTATGTATGTTTTGCATGTATATATTTGAATTGAATTTGATCATAACAAGTTAATTGCCCAAACTCTGTTATACCCAAGATTAGGTGGTAGAGAATGCCATATAGCATTAAACTCGCCTTTTGTACAAATATTTGGTGCAATAAAAAATAAAATAAATAAATGTATCTGCATAGTAACTGAAAGCATCGAGAATGCAAATAGAATTTTGACAATTAAACATTGAGCAAGTTGTTGTTGTGATATTTAAGCCCAATAAAAAAAATTACAAATCAGAAAACAAAATCAGAAGCGAAGTATAAAGTTGGTTACATGAAATGTGGAAGCAATCGATGTTATGCTTTTTATATTAAAACAAAGTAAGGAAAAACTAAATTTTAGGTATATTAATTAACAAAAAATTTTTTAAAAGTAAGCTATACTTCTTAGATAGATATATATAGATACTGTAAGTTCATACTGCGTAGATCTGAACAAAAAATAATAATTTTTAATCTGGAGGTAGCCGTGGATAACTATGACATTGGGACGTCACACACCTTAGTCCCCCCCCCCCCCCGTGCTGGAAAGTGCTCGAAACGTCGGGAATATAAAATAAGTTAATATACGCGATAAAATCCGTAAAATTAGTTTTATTTAAATGTTTTATATAAATTTATTACTAGTTCTTACCTTGCTGTTCCTTAATCCACACAAAAGAGGTAAAAAAAGTAACATTTAATGAATACTAAAAACTGACTTCAAAGAGCAAAAAAAAAATTTTTTTTATCTCCTATTTAATTTTTAGTAAAAGTTCTAATGCTAAATTTTAAGTTTGTGAAATATTGAAAACGTTCCCAAACCATTTTCTCAAAGTTGTGAGGATCAAAAATCTAACCTTATAATAATTATTGGAAAGATCCAAAAATCACTGGACAGTTTACGGCTCTCGGTAGAGAGGAATAATGTTCTTTGGTTAAGGCCAACAACTGAACATGTCGTCAACGAACGTCGTTTTGCACACAGAGTTCATTTACATGTCAAATACGATTGCCCTCTCGCCAGCTATCGTCACAGAGTACATATTCATTCTTAATGAAGTGCCTTTACAACATTAAAATACATTGACTAAAATGGAATAAATGCTGCTTTTTAAATTAAGAACAAGATAAATTTTAAATCATTACAAGGTTTTCAGCCATCTTCAACGAATTTAATATTTAATAATCGAAAAATAAAAGAAGAGAAGAAAGATATTTTAAAATTGCAAGATCTGGTTTTTGGGTGTTTTTATTCTGTCTAGGATTTGGTTTCAGTTGGTACCGCCGTACCTATTTCTGCCGCCAAATAGTAGTGCATGTACTGCTATTTTCCGGTCTTAAGGGTAAAGAAACCCTACTAATTATAGGCTGTAAGGCATTCCATTTTAGTCCTCAGAGGAGACAACGCATCTGTAGGCTTCTTTGTTTGAATAGCTTTCTTTGTTTGAATTTAAATTATATGCATGAACTGCAATACTTAGCCACTTACCATCAAGTGGAATGTAAGTTGTTTTATCACTTCAGTTTTATAAAAAAGGCTGCTACTGAGAATTTATTGGCAAAAAATACCTAATAACTAAGATTGAACCTTTCCATTTAGGTACGGAAGACAACATCATTCAAATGAGTGTCACGGTTACCCTCACAAATGTCCATTCTATCAGTCCAATTTTTCAATACATTTTAGATTGTTTGGGTCTCTATTCTGTCAATGGTACCTTCGATTTCATGTTTCAAAACGTCAATTGTATCAGAATCGTTAGCGTAACACTTGCCCTTAATTTTATTTACTACAGATTTAATCTCGAACATTCACCGATTCAGCCAAATAGTCACGTAAAGATTATTTTATAGGTAGAATATAAATAGTGTGATTTATAATTATTTCTAACGTAAGTAACATTATGTTATAAATCAAATGGAAAAAATAAACAAATTAAGTCTTTCCTCAAATTAGAAAGTAGTAATCATTTTAATTTTAAGAACAGGCAGGCTATGAATTATCTTATTTATTATTTTATGTATTATTTTGTTTCTTTAAAGTAACGAATTATTAATAATGTATATAAGATTTTCGAGTAGTAGTCATGTACCCGAAGGGAAGTGTAGAGTGGCTTCCCATAGGCGAAGGACGACTTGGTAAGTAAGATATACTAGAAGTCGATGGTTGCAGATGCCTCTGGACCGTGTGGAATTTCTTGGGGTAAGGGCCATGTATAACATTTATATTATTTTAAGAGCCTTTAGTAGAGAATTTACTATAGTCACCTGAAACAACACTAAAAAAACGTTGCCATCACGTAACAACTTATTCTTATTAGTGCTTCATTTGTATTTTTCATAATTTATTTAAAATAGCTGTGAAAAATTAAGAAGTTAAAGCTTTTAAGTCAATGAAAAGTTTCAACCGAATTTGTTAACAAACATTGTTGGAAAACTAATTCGAAATAATGACAAATTTACTGAACAATTACGAAAATAAACAATACATACCACTTAAATAATAATGTATTTTTATTTGAATTTTGATGTTGTAGTAGCGGTGTACAATTACTCACTACCCCTTTATCATCCCGTAGGTGTCGTAAGACGCAACAGATAGAAATAAAACTCAGAAATAGGCTTTCTAGTAACAACTAGAAAATAAAAAACTGCGGTTGCCAACCCGTGTGGCATTTATGATGAACTAGATGATACTGGCTCGCTTCGCTGGGCGCACGATAATATTTTATTGTGGAACCCATTAATTTTTTTTGATGGGACTATCGTAAAATCCGTTCTTAGTTAGCGTCTACTGAGTAACTATACTATACTATTATAGTATAGTATATTATAGTATAGTATAGTATAGTTACTCAGTAGACGCGCAGCAACAATAGTTCTTCGAATTACAAGGATTTATCATTAATTACTCGCACGAGCCGAATAGTACATAACTCTTTAAAAACGTCTATACCCTGTCCGTGAAATAATCGAGGCTTTTTGAAAACTTGTCATCTTTTCTTTAGAAGATGGGAGATAAAATTGGAACGTCAGCTGTGCTGACGTGAAATAAACGGAAAAGTCCCTGAAACAGTGGTAGAGCCACGCGGCAGCTTTTGCTGTTGCACAGATGGGCCGGCTCGAACCGAATGAATGAATCAATTTCTTTATTTTGCAAATATGGGTGATACAGAATGTGGTGACAAATATATAGTTAGTATAGATTCCACCATATTTTACCAGAAGGCATGCATAAATATTTTTTTATCAATTTACGAAGATATGTCATTCACAACACAATATAACATTAGATTAACAAAATTAAAAAAGTCTTCAAATTATATGTAAGTCTAGTCAATCTGTACATTATTATCACTATTATTTAATTATTCATTCCATCGTCAAATTAATTACATTAATAATAATACAATTTATTAATAAATATTCACGTACACATATTAACACAACATTTTGTCCATTAAAAATTCATTGATATTATAGTACACCTTGTCTGCTAAAAAGTTTCGTAGCCTTGTCTTAAATAATGAAGTGTTGAGATCCCTCCAACACTTGGGTAATTTGTTGTAAACCGCCGGCCCCATACAGCATACACTGTTGCGTATTAGTGCTGTTTTTCCCTAAGGAATATAAACTCTACTATTGTCGCGTCTGTTTCTTGGTGCAATGTCTGCCAGGCACTTAAAACGGTTATATATATACAAGTTAGAGTTAATATTTTATATTTTCTAAAATATGGCTTACAGCTATCGGTACTCTTCAGCTTAAACATGGAGCGTATACACCTTTTTTGGGCCGTAAATACCTTTCCTTTTTCACAAGAGTTACCCCAAAATATTACACCGTATCGTAGATATGTTTCTACCGTACCATAATACGCAGTAAGGAGTCCATCCGTACAAATTATAGAAGACAATATGCCTAGAGCATAAGCAGATTTACTTATATTTTTGCAAAGAGTCCTAATGTGCGATTTCCAATTCAATTTTTCATCAATTTCCAGCCCCCAAAAATTTCGTGCTTTCGACTTCGGCAATGTTGTAGTTATTATATTGTATTATGAGTTTACTATTATTGTGTTTGCGTTGACTGAAATGTACAACCTTTGTTTTGCTTAAATTTATTATTAAATTATTGTGATCTAGCCATTTTATAATTGTTTTTAGGGAATTGTTTATGTCATATTCGTATGTATTTATATTTTTACAAGGTACTGTTATGGTGCAGTCATCTGCAAAAAGCGTCAAATTTTGTTTTGCGTATTTAGGTAGATCATTAATATACAATATAAATAGTAACGGTCCCAGGACACTCCCTTGCGGAACTCCAAAACTGACTTTACGTTCCGATGATCGAAATGTCTCTTCGTATTTATTAACTTTATTAAAATTCTTAATTTTAATAAAGTTAATAAAAAATAAAACATAATCAAACGCCTGGGTCATATCACAAAATATGGCACAAACTGGTGTTCTTGTGTCCATATTATTAAGAATATTGTGTACAAAGTCGTATATTGCCATATTTATTGTTTTACGCTGCCTAAATCCTTTCTGTTCCTCACACAATATGTTATGTTTTACTACATATTTATATAATTTATTGTAAATGTACTTTTCAATTATTTTTGAAATTATGGGAATGAGTGAAATTGGTCTATAGTTTTCAATTAACTCTCTATTTTTTTTCTTAAATAATGGTTTTATTATAGAGATTTTTAAGGCATCTGGATATATGCCAGCACAAATGCAAAGATTAATTATATAAGTCAGGTGATCACATATCTCATTAGCAACATATTTAATTACCTTTGTACAAATGTCATCATAACCTACACTGCATGTGTTTTTCAAAGACATTATTATTTCCTTTACTTCATATGCTGTACTAGGCTCTAAAAACATAGAGTTAGGTATAGTGTTTATATTAATTGCTTTTGGTTTACTTTCGGCATGAAGTTTTGGCTGAATTTTATCGACAAAGTAGTTATTAAATACTTCACAAATTTTCGCTGGGTTCGATATAACTTGGCTATTTACCTCAATTTTATTTATATAATGTTTTGGAGTATTGGTTTTGTTTTGATTAATTATCTGCCAAGTCGTTTTTGACCTATTTTTGCAAGTTTTTATTTTATAGGTATTTTGTGCCTTTTAAGTTAGGTTTATAATTTTTTTGAATATAATAGAATAATTTTTAAAGTTTGTTTTATTGATATTGTTAGGTTGTAATCTCGACAGCCACAAAAGTTTTCGTTTCTTTCTACTACATAATTTAACACCTCGAGATATCCACCTTGTTTTTTTTTAAACATTGACTTTGTGTACGATAACCGGAAAACATAGATCATAAAATAGTTTAAAAGTATCGATAAAATTATTGTATGCTACATTAGGATCATCTGTGCAGTAAATTTCTGAAAAAGAAAGGTTTTTTAGACAATCTTTAAACTTTAACATGTTTTCGTAATTATAATCCCTTCTAGTATTGTACCAGTAGTTAGTAACATAACATTTTTGAACTGGGTATTGTAAAATCTGTGCTGTATGATCTGATAATGCTAACTCTATCACATTAGACTTACACTGCTTATCAAAGCTGTACGCAAAGTTGGTAAAGAGGTCGTGGTACCACCTCGGTACCACGACCTCACAGAAAACCAGCGTGAAGTAGAGGTTTACCTCTGCGTTTCGCTTGGTGAGTGCAGGTGGCCGGAGGCCCTTTTTACTGGAAATGAGGCATTCCATCTTAGTCCTCACGGGTGACAACGCATCTACATTTTGATTTGTAATAGAGGATAGATGTAGATGTCTATGGGCCGCAGCAACCACTTACCATCAGGTGGACTATGTGCTCGTTTGTCATCCTTATCCTATAAAAAAAAATCCTGATTGGTTATGTCACTTAGGGTTTTAGTAGACATCACCTATCATTTGAATGTCTACTAAAGATGATTTATAAATATAATTTATTATAGGTAGTATAAGATATTATAGGTTTATTATATATAAATATAAAATAAACTTATGTGGAAGCCTATGTCCCTCAGTGAACATTCCTTTGATAGGCTGTAATGAATGAATGAATTTGAATTTAGTATTTTAACAGTATGCTCATTTTAGCTCTTTTTTTATACAGTCGATAAAAGTCACTTGATCTGTTAGTTGTAGGTTTCAGAGATTTTACATTTTGTAACTAATAAAATATTATTACAGCCTTCCAAGACAAAGGCTCACAAAATTGTTAATATCATGAATATTTAAATAAATTTTTATTAAAAATCATAAGTCCACAACGCTGGTAATAAACTTGAAAACTCTGTCCAATAAATTGTTTAAATTTAATTTTTAATTATGAGAAATTATGTGTTAACCACTCACCACAATTTCGTGCATCATTTAAATTCGATAATGAAATCAAAATAAATAATTGAAACAATTTAATTGCACCATACAATAAAATAAATTGCATGTTTTCTGCTTTCGAAGCTGTAACCTAATTACGATCATTATTTTCAGTTGAGTATACAATATTAATGACGTTTGTATTAATTATTTGTACAAATAATAAAAAGTTACTGCTTATAATATATTTTTTGACAGTTAATCCCTTTAAAATCGGTAAAGCCATTTTGGAGATTAGCCGGAAGAAATACACAGACAGACAAAAAATTTTAAAATTGTGTTTTTATTATAAATACCGTATAAACTTTCATATGCATGTAGTAAACAGCTGTTATTTTGACATTACAAACAGATACTTCATTTTTATTTATTTGTCTAGAAAATTAACACTGAGTGTTAATGGAGCACATAGTCGCACCCAATGGTAAGTATAATCTTTGGTCCATAGACATTTTCAGCTATCCCCGATTAAGAATAAAAATGCAGACTCGTAGCCAACCCTGAGAACCAAGACAGAGAGCCTTGCTTTCAGTAAAAAGGATCTGGAGTTCTCTACACTCACCATATGAAACACAGCAGTATTAGACTGCAAGAGCGTGGTCCTTTCTCGGTCAAGTTGACCTATTCTTGCTACAAATATAGCTGAAGCATGACTCTACCACTTTTAAAAAATAAAAAAGGAATAACAAAAATAATGAAAATCGCACGCATTTTCCTACAACAAGAAAGGCCCATGTTGGGCAGAGGAATTTTATAGACGGAGTACATATTAAAAAAAAATTAAATATTTATAGCAAAATATATACTCTGAATAAATACACAGTTGTGTAAATTCATAATCAATACTTAATCGTTGTATTTTAAATTTTATATAGTTCATGATGAAGTTTTAACAACTTATTTTAACACACTTTTATTAGCTTTGTATCTACTATCTATATAATGGATTTTTTTATTCTAATTTTCAACAATTTGTAGACGGATGATTGATTTCAAACTCATATCAAGGACCGATGACAATACATTAATTTAATAATTTTATTCTAGTATCCTGATCAGGAGCACTTGGATAAAATAAAATATTTATCAGAATGATCACTCACACTTTTTTAAGTTGTATAAGTATTTTTTAATCTCTTATAGTATTAGCAAATAAATAATAACACAATTTTATTCCAAATAGTGGTAAAAGCATAACTGACTTTAAATGGTCATGTAATCTATATTGAATAAATACTATTAAACTTTACTAAATAATTCCGAAATCCTTTTCTATTAAAATCTAAAACCCACAATGTAATAAAATTGAAAAAAGTAAAATCTGATTCCTAAGCATTAAACAAAATTTCATGTAAACTGTAAGCTTTTGGATGTTTCCAACAGATAACAGAAAAAAAATGCTACGCTTTGATTTGGCGTGGTTTGTATATTGTAGACGACCATTGACGACGAAAATTTCAATTGAAAAGTGTCTTATTTTACTTATTATAAGCCAATCGCAAATAAATATCGCAGCCATCTGCGATCCCACCAGGTGGTAAGCGGTGATGAAGCCTCAGATCCGTACTGACTAAATGAAGGGAGATAATACCTAGTCAGGTCATAAATTCTGTCACATGTTTAATATAAAATAATTGAAACAAGTTTATTCATTATGTAACTATTTATATATGAAAATGAACTTAACAAAACATAGATTCTTATGACACTAAAGTTTATTCAAAATGACCTCCTTGATTTTGAATACAGGCCTTCAATCTGCGCGGCCCGTCGTCTATCACACCACGAACGAGGTCCATGTCAATATAGGCGGCTGCCTTAATCAAGGATGTCTTGAGTGACGCCAAATTGGGATGAGGCTTTGAGCAAGTCTTTTCCTCCAAGCGTTGCCATATCTTGTAATCTAACGGATTCAAATCTGGACTGGAGGAGGGCCAGTCTTCGTGCCGGATGAAGTCGATTTCACGCGCCGCCAGCCAGTCTTGTGTGCTCTTCGCTCTATGAGCTGGCGCCGAATCTTGTTGGAATACCCAGTGCCTGTTATTGAACATGGTATGAGAAACAGGTTCCACAAGGTTCATCAGGACTGTATTTTGATACACAACTGTATTCGTTTTTACACCTTTCTCACAAAAAATGTACCTCTGTTAAGCCCCAATAAGAAACTCCCAACCATACCATGAGCGAGGATGGAAAATGACCTCGTTGGACACGCGGAATACGGTTGCTTGCTTCTGCACTACTGTGTGCGTACACCTTATTATTTTGTTTGTTGTAGCTCTCTTCTACGGTAAAAATTTTTTCATCCGAAAAAAGAATTTCCCGATATTTTTCCCGCGTACCGCTTCAACAAAGCGCGGCATCTCTTCAGTCTCAGGTCCATTAGACGAACATTCAAACGATGTCCTGTTTTTCTTCGATATGCCCGAAGCCTTAAGTCTTTATTTAACACACTTTTCACCGTAGTTCTGCTTAACCCCATCTGAAGGGGCAACAGTTTCTGCTTACGTTTGGGATTTCTTTGAATTCGCGCCTTCACAGCTTTTATCACTGCTGGAGTCCTAACAGACCGAGGGCGACCACTTCTTGACCTGTCATCTACACTAGAGTCTTCATTGTATCGTTTGATAGTACGATAAACGAATCTTTTGGTTATATTCAAATTTTTCAGTATGTCAAAAATTTGAATTGGCGCGTAACCGCAACGATGCAACGCAATAACTGCAACACGGTCTTCTTTAAGCGTCCACTCCATATTTAAAAATTAGTAAAAATCTAAAAAGTATACAGTTTTATTTTCATGAACAATTCGAAATTCGAATTCAATAAACTTTTTTGTGGCCAGCATTCTAAAAGAAAAGTTTTTACTGTGTGACAATACTTATGACCTGACTAGGTAATGATCAATAAGTTCGTAAGGGAGATATTTGCCATAATTGCCACGCTTGGCAGCTCGTTTGCAACCACAGATTTTTTTCCCAGTTTTTTTTTTTTTTATAGGAGAGGGGGCAAACGAGCATGCGGCTCACCTGATGGTAAGTGACTACCGCCGCCCATGAACAACTGCAACACCAGGGGAATCGCAGATGCGTTGCCGGCCTTTTAAAAAGGAGTACGCTCTTTTCTTGAAGGTCCCTAAGTCGTATCGGTCCGGAAAAATCGCTGATGGTAATCGATTCCACAAGGAAGTCGTGCGAGGAAGAAAACATCTTCTAAATCGCACAGTGGTGGACCGCCAATCATCCAAATGGTGTGGATGATATCGGGAGTTGAGCCGCGATGTGCGTTCGTGAAATTTGGCGGCTGGGATTAATCCGAACAATTCCTCAGAGCACTCCCTATGGTAGATGCGAAAGAAAATGCAAAGGGATGCAACATCTCTTCGCAGTGCCAATGAATCGAGGCGATCGGAAAGGGCTCGGTCGTCGACAATTCGAGCCGCTCTGCGTTGGATGCGGTCAAGTGGAAGGAGCTGGCACTGGGGAGCCCCTGCCCAGAGATGGGAACAGTATTCCATGTGAGGCCGAACTTGCGCCTTGTAAAGTTGCAGGCGGTGGGCCGGCATGAAATACTGTCCCGCTCTGCTGAGCACGCCAAGCTTTTTAGAGGCCAATTTGGCCTTCCCTTCCAAGTGACCACGAAACTGCACGTCACTCGATATGTCGACTCCGAGGATACCGATACTGGCTGAGGCAAGAAGGGGAGTGCCTTGAAACTGAGGAGATACGCCAAAGGGGTTCTTTTTAGCGGTAAACGCGCAAACTTGTGTCTTCTGAGGATTAAACTGGACTAGATTTAGTCGCCCCCAATCCGAGACTTTGTTCAGCAAAGACTCGACTTCAGACACAAGTTTGTTCCGGTACTCAGCGACGTTTTCCCGAGAAATATTGGCACGGCCGGTGTATAGAGCATCACCAGTGCTGTCATCAGCATAGCAATGAATGTTACCAGTTAGCAACATATCATTGATATGCAGAAGAAACAGCGTTGGTGATAGCACACAGCCTTGTGGAACACCAGCGTTAATTGGCTTGTAGTCAGAGCATGCACCGTCTACAACGACCTTGATGCTCCGATCTGCAAGGAAGCTGGTGATCCAATTGCACAATTTCTCGGGAAGCCCATAGGAAGGGAGCTTCGAAAGAAGCGCTTTGTACCAAACCCGATCGAAGGCCTTCGCAATGTCCAGACTAACGGCCAACGCCTCCCCCTTGGACTCTACTGCCTCCGCCCATCTATGGGTCAGGTAGACCAGAAGATCACCAGCTGATCGACCCCGACGAAAACCGTATTGGCGGTCACTAATCAGCTGGTGATCCTCAAGGTACCGGATGAGCTGGCAGTTAATAATGGATTCCATTATTTTGGAGAACAAGGAGGTGATCGCGATAGGCCTATAGTTGGATGGGTCTGAGCGGTCGCCTTTTTTTTGGGGTCGGGTGGACAAAAGCTGTCTTCCATGAATTCGGGACTACGCCTTGGGAGTAGGAGTACCGGAAAAGACGCGTTAGGACCGGTGCCAACTCCGGACCACACGTCCTCAGCACAATTGGGGGGATTCCGTCAGGCCCACTCGACTTCTGGATGTTCAGGGAGAGCAGTGCTTTGCGAACCGAGCGCTGTGAGAACAGCACATCCGGCATGGAGCACTCACAACGCGGGATGGTTGGCGGCGTTTTCCCCCCGTCATCAAGAGTCGAGTTGGACGCAAAAAGGAGCCTAAAAGGTCGGCTTTGTCTTTTGCGTCATGGGCCAGTGAGTCATCTTCCCTGTGCAGAGATGGTAGTGATGGCTTACAGAAATTCTTTCTTGGCGAGAGACCAGAATGCACGGGTTCCCGAAGGAAGGCGAACTAGTTTCTCGCCAATTCTGCCTATGTGCTCTGACTTTGCCTTGGCAATAACTCTTTTGAAGGACCTGGAGGCGAAGTTATACTTCTTTTTAAGTGTGCTGGTATTTAAATCCCGAGTCGCCGAAGCCGCACCCCAGGCTTGATAACACTCCTGCTTACTGCGTAATGCAGTCTTACAGGAGCGACCAAACCAAGGCTGAGATCTGCCTCCGATGGGTACCACAGATGATGGAATAAATAGTTCCATTCCCTGTAGCACCACATCAGTGACAGAGTCAGCAACAGCGCTGGGATCATCCGGCGAGAAGCAAACCCGCCCCCATGGGTAGGATGCAAAGAAGGACCGCATTCCGTCCCAATCCGCCGACCTGTAATGCCAAACACGGCGGCAACCTGCAAAACGCAACCGCGAAGGGAGCGTGAGTGGCACCACACTCCGGATCAGACAATGGTCCGAAGAGCCGAGAGGGGCATCGACGGAAACCTGATATCCGTCCGGATGAAAGGTCAGCAGAAGGTCCAACAGGGAAGGTGTATGATCCTCCACATCTGGAATCCGCGTAGGCGAAGTAACCAGTTGTGTCAGACCATATGCCAAGGCAAAGTCATAAACAGATCTCCCCGCATGATCGGTTAGACGTGAACCGAGCCATTCGGCATGGTGGGCGTTAAAATCGCCAAGGATCACGATCTCTGCGGATGGGATCTGTTGTAGCAAGGAATCTGTAGCCATTTGGACGTGGTCGATGAGTCGGTTTGTTTCGACATTACCGCTATGGGACCTATAGAGGCATCCGTAGACGCGCGGATGGTCGTCGCTGTCTACGCGTAGCCAAAGGATGGACAGGTCCGAACCTTCAAGACTGCCGAGGCGTCGAGAACAGATGTCCTTTCTGACATAAACGCAAACTCCAGCCCGAGGCACAAAGGAATGCTCCAATTTGTACCCCTGGTAGGAGAGATACGAAATATCAGCCGGAGAGGAAACCTGCGTCTCGGTCAGAAAGAGCAAGGCCGGCTTCGCCGTCTCGAGATGGTAGTGGACGGCGTTTAGGTTAGAGTGAAGTCCCCTGATGTTGCAGAAATTCACGGATAGCGTGGCAGGGGTCGCCTTGGTGTTCTTGCTCAGTTTGCCCCTAGCAGTTATGCTTTTGAGCGGAATTTTGCCCCCCCCCAGAATACGCGGGGCAGCCTGAGCACCCACGCTCAGGATCGGAAAAACATGGTCGTGGATGCTCAGCGAGGGATTCTCCAGGGGTACTAGTACACTCTTGGGGTAGTCTAACGGGTAATTCCGCTACCATGTTGTTGGGGGGGGGGGGGGTGAATTGGGCCTCCGGCCACCTGCACTCACCAGACGAAACGCAGAAGCAGAGCTTCTACTTCACGCCGGTATTCTGTGAGGTCGTGGTACCAACCCGGCTCGAGCCGGCCCATACATGCAACAGTAAATACTGCTGCGTGGCTCTACCACAGTTGTTGTCAGAAAGATGCTGCTGCCAATCTCTTGTTACAGTTTTCCTCTGTCGCCTATCTATAGGACCGTTATCTATAGGACGATATAGAGTAGTAGATTCTACTACACGGATGAAAAACGTTGTTGACTTTATTTTATCTTTCGCAGCGACGAGTATTCGCCCGGACGTAATTAAAACTTGAGCTTCATTAAAATCAGTATTTTGCAAAGTAAATTGATGGCACCAGTCTTTTTCTAATATACAAGTTTTGCTATTGAAGATTTTTAAACGAAGTCCTCACTCTTCATTGTTAAAATCTTTAAATTTTTCAAGTCTTTTATTATCCTCATACATTTAATTCTTCTGTACTTGTGTATCTGACTGAACTCCTTCTAAACGGCTAGACAGATTTTGATGACTTTTTTCGTGTGTTGATTAAGTTGATTCAAGAATGGTTTTGATTCACATTTGTACCCGGTAGGTGGCACTGTTGCCGCCATCCAGACACCACCTGCGCGTAGTCGTGGCAGATCGTTAGTGTATTATAAATTAATAACTCAGACTCATAATGACAGCTCCGTGGCGCAGTGGCTTAGCTATTGAGTTGCAGCTCTAAGGGCCGCGGGTTCGAATCCCGCACGGAACAAGTATTTGTATAGCCTACAAATAATTGTTCCGGGTCTGGATGTTTGTCCTTGTGCAATTTATGTTTGTAAACTGCCCCCACGATACAGGAGAAAATCCTAGTTTGGAGGTTACGTTTTTTAAAAAATAAAATAATAGTAATAATAATATAGTAAGACACGATATTATAATATAGTAATTTTGGCAAGAGTAGATGTAAGTTATTTCATCAAAATTATCGGTAGAGACCACGCATTTTTACATATAGCTTATTAACAAAATTTGCGTTATATTGAAGATTTATTGTAAAACTAGCCGTTCGCCCGCGTTTTATTTAGATTTTTAATTTTTTTAACTATTTTTAACACTAACCAACTATTTATAACCATATAACTACCTAACTATTTTTCCAAAATAAAGTAGCCTAAGTTATTCCTTATGACATCAGCTATCTGCCAGTGAAATTCCCGTCAAAATCGGTCAAGCCGTTTCGGAGATTATCCGGAACAAACAGACAGACAAAAATTAAAAAAAAATAGTTTTTTTTTTATAAATACCGTATATATTTTCATATGCATTTAGTAAAAAGCTGTAATTTTGACATTACAAACAGACACTTCAATTTATGTATATAGTATAGACACTTTATATGTATAGAGTATAGATATTATGTATGTTATTGTCTACTCATACTGGGCATTATTCATAATGCCCTGGCAATATGAATAATGCCCAGTATGAGTAGACAATACGACAAAAACTATTGAAATAATTAAATTGACCGAGCTTTATGAATAAAGTCTGTTAATTATTGGGCAAATTAATAAAAAGATAGGTTAGGTTAGTTTAGTTTATTGTTTGATGTCACATATTTAAAGACATTGGGAATAAAGTTTTTCATCAAAGGTATTTTTTCTTTGTAAAGCGGAGTAAGGAATACCCCATTGCTGCTATTTGATACCACAAAGTGTTTTTTTTTCTTTCAAAACGTGGTAGAGCCAAGCTGCAACTATATTTATAGTATAGTTGTAGCACGAATGGGTCAGTATATAGTATACAGACAATAAAATAGCAGCTTAATGCCGCTGTGTTTCGTATGGTGACTGAATAGAACCGGAGACTCTTTTTACTGGAAAAAAGGCATTCCATCTTAGTCTTCAAGTCTGACAACGCATCTGCATTTTGATGCGCAAACGAGGATAGATGTAGATGTATACTGGGCCTCAGCAACCACTTACCATCAGGTGGACTGTATGCTCTATTTCTATTTAAAAAAATTACATTTTTACTCTTGTTCATTTCAGATTTGACACATTATTAAGTAATTGTGTTAAAAGTGATTAGCATGATTAAATTGTTAGGTTTAATTAGGTTTTCCCCCGAACAGGTTACCGCCTTGTCGTGGCGGGGGGCTTAGTAGCCATTGCTTGGTCACTGGCTGAGAACAAAGAGAATGCCTCTTTGTTAACGGCGGCTGATCCGAGGTCAAGGGCCGGCCCAAGATGGCCACTCTGAGTAGGCTTAGCGAGCCTCGTTTTTTTTTCCTGGCCATCCTGCCATCGGACTCGAGGTGGTCTGCTACGCAGGTGAAGTTAGAGGCCGAGGAGGAAGGTGCGCCTTGTATTTCTGGTGCAGCTTACCTGAAAAATAAATGAGGGAGGAGATTAGTCCTCCCCGAGAAGGAGGTCAGCACTGGTTGGGTTTTCGTCAGTGCAGTCTAACATATCCGATCCTTGTCCCCGCGTACTAAATACGCGCGTATTTATATGTGCAGGCTGTTTAAGGAAGCTCGTCGTCGTGGTGTGAGATTTGGAGAGAGCTATACATGGAGTTTCTTTGGGATGTCTGCAGTAGAACTTGAGTAACTGTCGGTAACTAGCGCAACAGATCAGTAAAACGTGGCAATGGCTAGCCATAAAGCTCGAATAATTGACAATCGATAATAAAGAAAATTTCTCGAGTGACAGACTCGTAACAAACAGCTAAGTGTAAGCCGTCTGTAGATTGAGTGACGACCTGTAAAAGATTCAGGAATCTATGAATGCAAACATTTATTAAGAGAGACGTAAAATGTGTTACGTTTATTTCTGTTGTATTTTGGTAACGTCGGTGGAGTTCAAACGGGAAAAAGTTCGATAAAAGCGTTGCAATGAAATACAACTGTGAACTTTGTTTCACGATATTTGCTATTTTTGTGCTGATAGTGCAGCTTTTTGAGCTCTTGTTGATTTTATTTTTTGATGAATGCGTGGTTTTGCAGCCACAGATGAAAAAGTAAAATAAATACATTATAAGTTTTTTTTTTAAATAATACTGGCGATACGATAGGAAATTGTTATTTTTTTATATCAGTGTTGAAATAATATGCTTAGGTTGGCAACAGAGAATAGTGTCATATGTGTGAAGTGCCTGGGATGATTGAACCGCCTTAAAATTAGTATAATTTTTTTTTGATGTTATGGTGTTAAACGAGCACATAGTTCACCAGATAGTAAGTGGATACTAGTGGATACTGATGGATCGCCAGATACCTACATCTACTAACAAAGAACATGCAGATACGTTGTCATCCGTGAGGAATGCAATGCCTTATTATCCAATAAACGCTATCTCCGATTTTTTATACTCGTCTCTCTATTTTTCCTCTCGGTCGAGCCGAACCATTCATGGTGCAACCTGCGCAGTGGCTTAACCAAACACTTTTCTCTGAACTCTTCTCTGAAAACCGATCTGGTTGCACGCGGCAGGTTACTACCAAAAAAAATGCCCTGTTTATCGAAATAGCGAGCTATCCATTCAAATATTTAGTAATCAAATCTTAGATATTGGAAATAGGACTAGGAGTCCGTCGGCATATGTAGCGTGCTTTGTTTAATGTCGACTGTTGGCGTGTGGGATTATGAGGACTATAGTTACGTTTGTATTTTCTTTTAGGATATATAATTGATGCGCTTACCTGTTGATCTTACCGCCAAGAAGAAATAAATGCCCTGCTATGTTCCGGTTTGAATAATCACTGTCAATAAAATCGGCGGAATTAGATAGATATATTATAATCAAAGCTGATGGCGCTTCTGAGTTTTCTTTGTTGGAAATTGCTTGTAGGTGTTCTGGGACATTGGCTGCAGTTGTTAAAACTAAACAGAGTGTTTGCATGTTTGTAATAATATTAATAAAACATTAAACTTATTATAAAAGTTAAGAGCAGATGTTACGGCCTACGGCTGCTCACCTAAAGTTCAAATCCTCCGGGGCCCATCAGCGGAGTTTCAACGAACAGACGTAGGTCGGGCCTCAATATGGCCGCGTGGAATTTCCTAATTACAATAAACAATATGGGGGGAAGCTAGAAACACATAGTACTTACCATTATCCGAAGCTAACGTCGCACCAAGGCTTGGCCAGGCCGCGAGTGTGTATAATAGTGGATGGCGAGTATTGTACAGTGAGGTGTGAATGTGTGGGGCCTTGTCAAGCATAGGCGACCAGCAGCGGCCGAGTTCCAGGCTGCTCCAAAATGCTGCACCGCTTCAGACTGCTTCGGCGCCAGACCACTTCTTCGTTCGTCACTATGACAGTCCATTACCTCTATCGTAAGATTAATTAACTTACAGAAGCCACTAACTCTCGTTTGTTATAAGGTTAACGCACAAAACTAACACGGAGTGTCCGGATCAAAGGTCACTACCGTTTCGCGTAGCAACAGTTATTTCTAGAATATCAAAGGCCGCACTAGCTAATATTGTCGAATGCACTTATACAGATTCTGAGTCGGACCCAATAAGTCCCGGGAAAGGCTATCCAACAAGGAATTCGCGTTATAAATCCTAGACAGGATGTTTACTAGACGTCTAAACTATTCCGCGGTTCCCGAACAAAATTGACAGTGTGCTGACGTTAGCACCGCTGACAGACGACTCTTTCGCCTTTACGCGTTCTCAACCCACCGCTCGGCCGACGTCAAAACCGGTATGGCACAGAGGTGCGCGCCCCCTAGACGTCGATTCCGACAACAGCGTTTGGCGCGAACAGCAGACTTTAATGAACCAAAATAAATAAAATAATTCCACATGATAGCTTCTGCAGCTGGTGCATAGTGTAAAGAAATATTAAACCTCAATATCAGAAGAAAGTGTTTATATTATTTTAATATTGTGAGTTTTTGAAGTTGGTTTATACGAGTATTATATTTTACCCTTTAGAGTGGACTAAGTAATATCACAAGCTCATCGTAATGTAATGTCGTATAAATAGTTACCTTAAAAATTCACCCGTATAATGCACCCTTAGGGATAAAATATTTTCACAAATTTAAATAAAACTACCCCTGAAGTATATATACTCCCCCATATAACTCATTTAATAAAGAACCAATCACATAATCATTAAAGTCGGTTCACATATGACGAAAACATTTTGAAGTTTGCTAAAAACTTGCTGCCCGAGCAGACGTTGTTCTGCCTTTTCCAGTATGCGAGGTGATAAGTTTCACTCCAAAATCACTTGTCATCATTAACATCATTAAAATCATTACAGCTCCATACCCCCTGACTCCACTTTTTTTATAGGAGAGGGGGCAAACGAGCATACGGCTCACCTGATGGTAAGTGATTACCGCCGCCCATGAACAACCACAACACCAGGGGAATTGCAGATGCGTTGCCGGACTTTTAAAAAGGAGTAGGCTCTTTTCTTGAAGGTCCCTAAGTCGTCCGGAAAAATCGCTGATGGTAATCGATTCCACAAGGAAGTCGTGAGAGGAAGAAAACATCTTCTAAATTAAAATAATAATTAATAATTAAAAACTAATAAAATAATTAATTCTTCCACTGCTGAGCATAGGCCTTTATGTAGCGTAAATATACAATTTGTTAATAACTCGACCACGGTGCTACATATCGGTTTCTTTTTTTCACTAAGTCAGCCTAATATGTTACTAGTCATTTTGGTCTATTAAAATATAGAATTTAATAACTCGACTGCGGCGTCACCTTTCAGATCCTAACTGCAGCTACAAGTGAACGGCATGACAAGAATATATTTTGTAGATACGATTTTAATCGGCCTAGTTGTTACACGATCACTAACATGACTTGAGACTAGATTTTTCTCACGGCTATGTTTACGTGGACTTTCTCTTTGTTCGGTGTTCAATGCTAAAGTTGCAATGAATTAATGAGATGATTTCTACGTGAATACGTACATCTATGTCAGTTCTTGTCGAACAGTGGAATTTTAAGGGTTGATGCAGAAGAAGAGAATAATAGATATAAATTATCTAGATTAATTATAAAGATGTATCGATTTTATTCTTAATAAATTTTAATGCAAAAAGTTTTCAAATGAAATAAGATACATAAAATATTTATTATCTGAGCTAGCTATATTATCATTAAAATATTACAGAATAAGAAACATAATTTTATCTCAATCGAATGTATAAAATCTCGGCTTTCGTAAGGATTAGTCTGAGATGACTTAGATGATATTTATCTCTAATACGAGTAATCACTAGTCCGTAAACGAAAATTTTGCAAATTGTAATTTTTATTTCATTTCTTTTGGATTAAATTATATAAAATTATTACGAAGAAAATGTAAGCTTTTAAATATATTTTCGAGTTTCAAATTATTATTTTAACCAGCTTTTGTTTAACTTGCATTCTTTATATATCTCTCTAATTCTACTAATCCTACTCGTACTAATATTATAAAAGTGAGAGTTTGTGATGGTGTATGGATGTTTGTTACTCTTCGTCTCAAAAACTACCAAATGTATTTTAATGAAACTTTACAATAATATTCCTCATACATTTGTACAAAGAACAAAGCATAGGCTATAAATAATAAAGATATTATGTAAATTGGTCAAAATATAACGATAAGTGTCAAATAAGTCGAAAAAAATCTGTCATCTGCGAGCTATTTTGCCGTGTGGTGCAAAAACTGTAAGAGTTACGCAAATATAATGTATGGTGGAATTGTTTCTTCTAGATAGCTCTACACAAAAATCTGCAACAGTATATACCTGTCTTTTATGTGTAAGCCATTATTACCAAATTAGTGAACCATAAATTAAATTAAATTTGATATTTTATTTCATTTTGCAGTAACAAATGGATTTTATGGAAATAAATACTTTATTCGTTTCTGATGTTCAAAATAGATAACCTTTGTTGTTCGCGCCAAACGCTAATTTCAAAAATTGACGCCAGAAGGCGCTCGGCGCGGTGGATTCGTACCGGTTTGACGTTCGCGCGAGGGGAGATAGTTCCTACCGGCGGTGGGGTCGGTTCGAACAGAGTTGCTAGAACGGTGCTATCTAGAGCACGTCCTAAAGCCGCCAGGGAAACCTCCATTTTTGGGGTCGGTTTTGTTAGTAGATATTGCCACGACGAAGGTTTCTTTGTTAAGTAATTTGTCAGCCCGGCGTCGAATTCTAGATTCGACGCCGGGCTGACAAATTGTAAGGAGGTTAACATTGACAGCGATCAACGTCTGAATTTTGTGTTATGCGTGCCTAATTTACCACGAATTCGGTTATTCTAATTTGATAGCGTATATAAGTGATTTGACAATATTAATTGCTCGTGCGGCTTTTGATATAGTTCGGATACGTTTCGGTATTAGAGGTGTGTTACGCTTTAGTTTAGTGTTAGTGGCGTCTGGAAGTATAGTAAAGAGACTGTCATAGGGAAGAAGGAAGAAAGTGACGGTGGGTGACGCCGCGGGAGATTACCACATTTTGGGGCAGCCTGGAACTCGGCTGCTGCTGGTCGCCTAAGCTTGCTCAGGTCGCAGACATTTACACCTCACTGTACACTACTCGCCATCCACTATTATACACACTCACGGCCTGCCCAAGCCTTGGTGCGAAGTTAGCTTCGGATAATGGTAAGTACTATGTGTTTCTAGCTTTCTTCCATATAGGTTATTGTGATAGAACAAATTCCACGCGGCCATATTGAGGTCTGACCTACGTCTGTTCGTTGAAACTCCACTGATAGGCCCCGGAGGATTGAACCCTTGCTGGAGCAGCCGTAGGCCGTAACATTTGTCTTTTAAACTACGTAATTTGGTCAAATATTTTAAAAGTTACGACGATATAAAAAGGTGCGGTCCAGCGCGCGCAGGGTGGTTGGGCGCTTATCGCCGCGTGAGCAAATGTACCTCTTCATGTTTAAACTGCTGAACCGGTTTAGATGAAATTTGGTATCGAGATAGATTAAGTCCCAGGAAAGCAAATAGGATAGCTTTGATCATGGAAATCATCCTTAAAGAGGGTGATAGAATTTACTATGAAAGTGCGATTATTGATGGATCACCTATGGTTTAAAGTTTAATATCTACGCGGTCGAAGTTGTGGTCAAAAGCTAGTTTGAAATAAAATTTTGATGCACTTTCTGTCATCTGAATGAGCTAAAATATCGATATGTAACTTCAATAATAATTGTATATTTATGGTATCAAAAAGCTGATCCCACGTTGGATCCTGATGCTGGTCCAAGCAACGACTCTTAAAGCTTGTTTTGAAATAGATTTTATTAGATTATGACGTCTGGTTTTACAATTGCAATAACGTAATAAAGTACGACGTGCATGAAGAACATCTCTCGTATTACAATGACTTGAGTGGCAGCCACTCAAGTTGTTTACTGCAGACTCTCAACATTTAAAGGAAGAATCCGACAGTTATTCCAATTTTAAAAATTAATTTTAAGTTTATACAAGTGCACACATTTATTCACATTCATTGAAGGATAAAAAATAGAAAATATCAAAATGAATATCAGCGCTCACTGCCAGGTTCTTTAGGGACAGTGTGTGTTAATAATATGACAAGCAGTAATACTTCATTTTCTTTACCTACACTCTATGATAGTACCATAACAAAGCAGATAAATTTAAAAAGTAATTCATATAATGAAAAAAATAATATAATTGTGTATAGTGATGACATAGGCAAAAACTTGGGTATATCATTGAATAACTGTTTAAAAAGGCAACAGATAAGTAATTACTGCATGCCTGGAGCATCATTCAGTGATATTATGAATAAAATTTTAACTAGTAAATTTAACCCTAATAGTACATTAATAATTTTTGTTGGAAGAAGAGGCAATATGAACAAAAATCAATTATTAAAATATATTGAATATCTCAATAACATAAATGTGGTTAAAGTTATCTTGTTTACATTGCCTTATATAGAGGGGTGGCCACAAGAAAATAAACTAAGACATAATTTAAATTTAATGATGCATAACTTGACATGTAACAATAACTTAAATTTGACATTTAATTGTAAGAATAATAATGATAAATTTCATTTAATTGATATTAATAATTTAACTAAGAAGTTTTTGACAAGAGATAGGTATTACCTATCAAAGTATAGTTTAAGACTGGTAGCAGATACGCTATCTTATTATTTATATTTTAACTCAGCCAATGATTTGGCTACCTTGACACCTGCTTCTTTTGAGCAACAAAATAATTTTACATTTGATTTGGAACCAGTTCCAAGAAATTTAAATTAGATAATAAGACAATAGAGGTAATCTCTAGCAAAGATAATTTAAATAGCTTAGAATGCAACTTACCAATACATAATTATGCAATTTTACAAAATAACAATAATAAAAACTGTATCAACCTGGTGCATCAAAATATACAAGGTATGTTAGGCAAAGAATTAGAAATTGAATTATTTTTAAATAGTAACAGTATAAATATTTTATGTATTACAGAACATTGGTTGAAAGAATACAACCCCATATTTAATTTCAGTAATCACCAGGTGGTCAGTTCATTCAATAGAGATACTAAATTACGTGGTGGCTCCTTAATATTAGCTAATAAGTCCTTATCATGTAAAGAACGTAAAGACATTGTGAGCCTCTCTGTTGAACGTTCTGTAGAAATGGCATGTGTTGAGCTTGAGCACCTTATTGTTGTCAGTGTTTAAAGACCCCCATGTTCAAGTTATGATACTTTTGAAAAAATTATGGAAGAAGTTTTAGTTAAGCTTAATAAACAGAATAAATCTATTGTAGTGTGTGGAGACTTTAATATCAATCTCCTGGAAACTTCTTCCATGAGTATTAAATTCTGTTCTTTGTTCAAATCCTATAATCTTAATAATTTATTCTTTGAAGCTACACGTATTGCAGGGTGTAGTGCAACTTGTATTGATAATATTTTTACAGGTGTTGTACCAATCAACAAATCAATAATTCAAAAACTTAGTTCAGATCACTGTGGGCAACTGGTTTCGTTACCTTATATGCACAAAAAACAGGTAAATGAGAAAATTGTGTTTGTTCCTATTAATGCAAAACGCCTGGAGAGATTTAGAAGTAATATGTTAAAAATCCTTCCATCCCTTTCTTATAAGAACAATGCAGACTATTTATATAGAGAATTATTTACCTTTATAAACAATGAATTTAATAAAACATTCACTTCTAAAACATTCTCCAGAAACAGTCGCAAGGCATTTAATGAGTGGGCGACAGTAGGAATTCATAAAAGCAGACGAAGGTTATATGACCTTTACCATGAAAGATCGTATAATCTTTCCGATGCTTTTAAAGAATATATAAAAAATTATTCTAAAATGTTTAAAAGAGTTTGCTCCACAGCCAAATCATTACATATTAGTGACAAAATTAAGACAGCTAAGAATAAAATTAAAATGACGTGGAGTATAATTAACAGCGAAACCGGTAAAGAGAAACCTCGTAATACAAACTATCAATTAAAAATTAATAATGAATTGACTAAATCAAATCAAGAAGTTACAGCGGTGTTCGAGAAATATTTCACTGATGTTCCTATCTTGACAACAGAGTCATTGAATGCTTCTTCAACTGTCGCCGAATCATTACTTAAACAGAATGTTAATACCTGTTTAAAAGAATTTAGATTTGAAAAAGTATTACCGCATAATATTGTAAAATACTTCAAAACCATTGATGTAAAGAAAACCGCAGATTTGTGGGGGATTTCCGTTACAGTGATTGCGTCCATAATAGATTTAATTGCACCTCATCTTGCTATTATTTTTAATACTTGTATCGATTCTGGTGTGCTTCCTGATTTAATGAAGTATAGTAAAGTAATACCTTTATTTAAATCTGGTAGTACATTGGACCCCGCTAATTATAGACCTATTTCTGTACTACCAACTCTCAGTAAAATTTTTGAAAAAATAATTTTGGATCAATTGTTAATTTTTTTTAATACAAATAAATTAGTTCATAAAAATCAATTTGGTTTTACAAGGGGTCACTCGACGTCTGACGCCGGTGTTGAGCTTATGAAATATATTTTAATGCCTGGGAGAATTCACAAGATGCCTTAGGTATTTTCTGTGACCTTTCCAATGCTTTCGATTGTGTTCATCATGATACATTAATCAGGAAACTACAACATTACGGTGTAAAAAATTTGGCGCTTAAACTTATTACTTCATATTTAAGTAACAGAACTCAAAAAGTCGTCATTAATGGTAAATGTTCCTCCGGATCGGTAGTATCAATGGGCGTTCCTCAGGGCTCGATTCTTGGCTCATTCCTGTTCTTAATCTATATTAATGACTTACCTTATCTTGTAGGGTACGATATAGTATTATTTGCTGACGATACCTCTTTAATTTTCAAACTGAAACGGCAGTCAATTAAATATGACGATGTAAATAATGCTCTATCGAAACTAGTACATTGGTTTAACGCCAACAATTTGCTCTTAAACGGCAATAAGACAAAATGTATTAAATTTACAATACCTAATGTAAAACATTCGAAAACCAATGTGCTCTTAAATGGGGAGGAGTTGAGTCTTGTGGATACCACTGTTTTTCTCGGTATTACTATTGACGCGAAACTTCAATGGGACCCCCATATATCTAAATTAGCAAGCAGACTTAGTTCTGCAGCATATGCTGTAAGAAAGATTAGAAGTCTCACAGATGTTGAGACAGCTAGGTTAGTGTATTTTAGTTACTTTCATAGCGTAATGTCTTATGGAATTTTGCTATGGGGTAATGCGACTGATATTGAAGCTATATTTGTTTTGCAAAAGAGAGCCGTACGGGCGATTTATAATCTAAATTGTAAAGAGTCCCTTAGAGAAAAATTTAAAGAAATAAACATATTAACTTTGGCATCGCAATATATTTATGAAAATGTAATGTATGTACATAAAAACATAAATAGCTTTAATAAGAATAAGGATGTTCATACCTTAAACACTAGGAACAAACATAAGCTTGTAATGCCACTTACAAGACTCCACAGAATTAGTAATTCATTTATGGGGCAATATATACGCTTTTACAACAGAATCCCAGAACATGTTCAAAGTTTGTCAATAAACAAGTTTAAAAGTTTTATTAAAGAAAAACTGTACAAAAAGGGTTATTATAATATCAAGGAATACATGAATGAAAATAACCCCTGGGAATAAGGTGATCGCCACCATGCTGGTTATATGAAAATTCATTTAAAATTGTATAATCAAAATTATTGTTAAGTGAAATTATGTTTAAAAAAAAATCCCGCTGGGTTTCTTGCTGGTTCTTCCCAGGACAGAGGTATTTTCCGAACCAGTGGTAAATAAAATAATGACTTTCAATAAGTATTATGTAATAATCCATATTGAATAAAAATCATTCTATTCTATTCTATATCAACAGTACACTACTAAACATATTATACTCCTGTATATACTCTCAAAGGGGTAATATTTACTACAGTTGCCAACCCGTCTCCCAAGCGTTTGTCTCAAAATATAGCAAACCAGAGTTTGATATATTTTGAGTTTTCATCAGGACGAAGCTTTTGCCTATCACCTGTGTTATTTCTCCCGTCAACTTCTATAACGAGCATTGTAGGTACGATATGAATTCTATTACGCAGTCACTACACGGCGCACATAGTTTTTACAGTTTTTGTTATGAAACACACTTTTTTTATATTCTTTAGCCCTTGCTGACAGAATATCTACTTTCTGTATAAAATTAAAATTGTAAACGAACGTACAGATAACCTGATGGTAAGCAGCCCATTGTCACCTACCACCAATTTAAAATAAAGAAGGCTACAGGGGAGTGGCGCCATATGCTGAAATACAGGTTTTGGCCTAGTTCGGCAATGGATGCTATTTTTCATGTTATAAGATGAAATATTCCTATGTAGTTTATAAATAGACATATTGTTAACTGATATATATATGTATATATATATATATATATATATATATATATGGAAAATAAAAGATTAAAAATAAAAGATTAAATATAGATATTAGATACACGAAGAAATATTATGATGAGATGCGCTGGGTTCGATCCCCGACTGCAATACATACTCGGCGACGTACATAGTTTCCCAGATGAGTGCTACGTTGGGGTATTAAGCGTCCGCAATTAGTCAGCATGTGTAAAAGCGTTTCCTCCTCTAGGGACTAAAGCCGGCACAGTCTTGAGTTCCTTAGTCCCAGGCTGGATATTTGCTTTTTAAGACATCAGTATCAAGTTAGGAGTCTTACCAGAATGCGCAATTTATTTTTACCTAATCCTAGGGCTCCCAAAGCAAATTTACAATCAAAAGCCCAGATTAAGGTTTTAGAATGTTTTAACCCTGGTGTGTCAAACCAGATCTTAAGCGATTAATTGAGGTAAATTGAGTTAATTGAGGTCCAGGGCTTTTTGGGATTCCACAAAATGGCTCGGGTCCAAATTGTGTACCCTTTGAGCACTCCCTTGAGAGTTTTCTAGCAATTTCATTACTTTAAATACTCGCGTAACCCAGAATTCATCTTAAAACGACCTGAGGTTAACTCCCAGGGCGTTTAGACAGTTCATGCAGTCTCCAACTCCCTTCGAGTTCACCAAGTTTGATCTCAGCGATAGCAGTGCCGCTTGATTATCAGAACGAATATAGATTATATGGTCAACGTAGTGTTTTGCAAATTAACCGCACACTGAATTATGGCAAAATTATTTCTGTCTGCAAGATATAGGTGAATCTACCCAAATTCATACTAAGTTTGAATTTAGGGCGCTCCCCATAATTTCCATAGCCCACATCGAGGCCCATTTTTGACCCATCGGTATACGACATAAGGCTTAGAACCTCACTGATGACCTGTCCATTCAGCCAGTCTTCTCTGGAGGGTAGTTCCACTGTAAACTTTATGTTAAAAGTATATAGTGGACGCATGATATCTGAGATTATACATAAGACCGGTGTTTTACTTTAATTGAGTCGAACATGGATCTCAATCTATACGAAAGCAAGCTCAAACCGCCCTGAGCGTTAATCCCATACAAACTACCCCTCGCCTCATTGTCTAAGTAAAGATCAAGGGGCGTTAGGCCTAGATGTGCATTAAGAGCTGCTCCAGGCGATGATCGCGTCGCTCCAGTTGCCATTAAGCAGTCAGTACTTTGTAGACTATTTAGTCTGTCCGCAGGCTTCTCTTGGTTGGCTTTATTACACCAGACAGAAAATAGTGAAACGTTACTCCACACTAGAATTTTCTCCTGTGTCGCGGGAACAGTTTATATACATAGATTTCACAAGGACACACATCCAGACCCAGAAAAATTATTTATAGGCCATACAAATACTTGTTCTGTGCAGATTTGAACCCGCGTCCCTTAGCGCTGCAACTCATTGCTACGCCACTGCGCCACGGACCTGTCAAGTTCAAGCTCCAGTGCATTATTATATAGATATTTTCCTTCGCCAACCAAACGCGCGGCAGCAATTTTGTTTGCTATCACCGAGGATCGAACCTGGAAAATCTCGGTGAGTTCTTCAATCCTGAGCTACTATGACTTCTGTTTAATTTTCATCGGATAGTGCAAAGTAAGTTGAACATACACTATATCCTATAAAAGTTATCTGCTGAACACGGACCTCCCTGGGATTGTTTTTATAGAACTGAAGTGACAAACGTACATACAGTTCAGTTAATTATAAGTGGCTATTACAGCGCATGGATAGCTGCAACCAACTTCAAACAAAGAAGTCTTTAGGTATGTGTTATCTCTTAACATTAATATGTAATGCCTATAGCCAGTAACTATATTGGTATTCTATACCCTTTAGATCGAAACACAATAGTACAGTCAATAGTTTTTGGCGGCAGAATTAATTATCCTCTTACTTACCTACCAGGTACCTACCCAAACAGAGTCCTTGGCAGAAAAGGCGTTCTACCACTAATTAAAATATTTTATCACCCTATACTATTTACAAGTGAACGGCAGGGTCGGGAAGGGACGCCCTAGATGAAGGTTTATCGACCAAATCAGCAATACATTAAAAATGGGCCAGATTAGGAGTACCCTTAACCGACGAGCGTGTATGCGTAGATATATGGATGTAAAAGAGGCGAGAGAGGTGTGTCAGGATCGCGCCAAATGGAACTCCGTAGTCTCTGCCTACCCCTCTGGGTGACAGGCGTGAGTGTTTATGTATGTATATGTACTATTTAAAACATTTTTTAAACGCAATTTGCTTAAACATTCAATAAATTTAGTCGCCTGTTATTAAGCGATAACAAAATTATTTATAACAAGAAATAACTCTAATTTTAAACAACATTGTAGGCTCCTGGAAAATGTATGTAGACAAGATGAACAAGAGGTGAAGCGAAGACTAAAATTTAATAAAACAGTCTCTGGTATTGGCGACAGTAATAAACCACTCAGTTCATTTCAGATATTGTAAAGATTTACAATGTACTTCACTCATTAATTCATTCATTACCGTCTATCAAAGGACTACTGCTGAACGCAGGTCTTACCCAAATATTGTCTCACAGTGCAGATTTTGTTATACTTGGAAAATGGGTTAGCAACCACAGTTTTCTATTATTTACTCTTGTCATCAGTAGCATTTTTGTTGTTCTGTGTTGTTTTACGACAACCACGGAATGATATAGAGTAGTAGTTATTACGCAATCAAGACTAAAATAGAAGAATATAATATTTATTTTATATTTTAACGCTGCATTCCGGTCATTTAATATTTGTGATTCAAATCAAATAGATTTATATACGTGAGAAATTCTATCTCCCATTCATCCCGCGTGTGTTGAAAGAAAGAGTTTTTGGCTTCTAAGAGATGGTAGTAGTGTTACAGTTTATAATACATATATTCGTAAATAGGTGGTAGGACTATTTTTTGGCTAGGAGTCCATCTGGAGATGTGGAACACTTTTACATATTTCTGCCGCCAAATAGGAGTGATTGCACTTATGTGCTGCGGTCTGAACAGTACAAAAATTAAAAGCTGTGAGACTTCTCAGTCGTTATTCCATTTTCCATCTTAGCCTTTTTGTTTGATGTTTGTTATAGTTTTCCATGAGTGGCAGTAGCTTTTTCTATAGAAGAGAGAGAAAACGAGCATGCGGCTCACCTGATAGTAAGTGACTACCGCCACCCATGAACAACAGCAACACCAGCGGAACTGCAGGTGCGTTGCTGGCCTTTAAGAAAGGTGTAAGCTCTTTTCTTGAAGGTCCCTAAGTCGTATCGGTCCGGAAAAATCGCCGGTGGTAAAAAGTTCCACAGAGAAGTTGTACGAGGAAGAAAACTCTTAGTAAAACGCACAGTGATGGACCGTCAAGCATCCAGATGGTGAGGATGGTATCGTGACTATTGACGCGATATGCGTTCGTGAAATTAAGCGGCTGGAATTAATCCGAACAATTCCTCAGAGCACTCCCAGTGGTAGATTCGATAGAAAATGCAAAGGGATTAAACATCCCTATGCAGCGCCTGTGATTCCAGACAAACAAAAAGAACTCGGTCGTCGACGTTTCGAACCGCTCTGCGCTGGATGCGGCCAAGTGAAAGAGCTGGCACTGTGGTGCCCCGGCCCAGGGAAGAGAATAGTGTTCCATGTTAGGTCAAACTTACGCTTTGTGAAGTTGCAAGCGATGTGCCGGCATTAAATTTTGTCTCGCTCTGCTGAGCACGCCAAGTTTTTTAGATGCCAATTTGGCTTTTCCTTCCAAGTGACCACGAAACTGCACACTATTCGATATGTCGTCGACGAGGATTCCGATACTAGCTGAGGCAGCAGGAGGAGTGCCTTGAAACTGAGGACATGCGACAAAGGAGTTCTTTTTAGCGGTAAATACGCAAACTTGTGTCTTCTGGGGATCGGACTGGACTAGATTTTGTCGGCCCCAATCCGAGACTATGTTCAACGAAGTCTGAACTTCAGACACAAGTTTGTCCCGGTATAAGGCATCACCAGTGTTGTCGTCTGCATACCATTGAATGTTCTACAAAGATCAACAGCTGGTCGACCCCGACAAAATTGTATTGGCGGTCACTGGTGATCCTCAAGGTACCTTATGAACTGGCAGTTTATAATGGACTCCATTATTTTGGAGAACAAGAAGGTGATGGCGAAATACCTGTTGATGGAGGGGTCTGAGCGGTCGCCTTTTTAAGGATAGGGTGGAGCAAAGCTATCGTCCATGAATTCGGGACAACGCCTCGAAAGTTTGAGTACCGGCAAAGATGCGTTAAAATCGGTGCCAATTTTTGAGCACACGTCTTCAGCACAATGAGAAAGAATAATGAGAATGAAAAATATAAGAAATCACAATGAGAAAGACTCCATTAGGCCACTCGATTTGCTTGAGGGAGAAGAGTGCTTTGTGAACCGAGCGCTGTGTAAACCGCACATCCAACATAGAATACCCACACCGCGGGATGGTCGGCGGTGTGTTCCCCCTTCATCGAGAGACGAGTAGTTGGACGAAAAGAGATAGCCTAACAGATCGGCTTTCTTCTTTGCAGCAAGGGCAAGTGAGTCGTCCTCTCTGTGCAGAGATGGAAGAGACGGCTGACAGAAGTTCCCTTAGTAAGCTTTGGAGAGAGACCAGTACGCACAGGTTCACGAAGGAAGGGAAACTAGCTTCTCGTCGATTCCGCCGATATGCTCAGACTTTGCCTTGGCAATGACTCTTTTGAAGGACCTAATGGCGGAATTATACTTCTTTTAAGAGCATTGGTATTTATATCCCGAGACATTAACGCGTCAGCCTGCGTAGTATTCCAGGTTATAGCGTGATGCTATTTTACAGGAGCGATCAAACCATGGCTGGGATCTGCCTCTGATGGACACCACAGAGGATGGAATAAAAATTCCATACCCTGAAGTACCACATCAGAAACAGAATCAGCATCAACGCTGGAATCTTCCGGCGAGAAGCAAACCCCAAGGGTAGGATGCAAAAAAATATCGCCTCCTTTACCAATCGGCTGACCTCCCAAGCAGCACACAAGCGTTATGTACATAAATATACCAGCCCACATAGAACTTATAATTCTTATAAATGCCTATAAGAGTGTTGAAAAGAGGTTACATCCTTACAAGAGTGGTTTATAAGTTATTACACAGCTCAAGCTGTAGAAAGTCTGTATTATGAGATCTAAATAAGCTGACGGTTCTTAATCAGAATATGAAATCTCCAGTATACAACTTTAAATAATTTGTAAAACTTCAATCTGATTTTATCATTAAAGCTGTATAGAAGCTGGTTTTTGGCATGCTGTCTCTTGCTTATACAACTCTAAGTGTTATTATAGTATTACTATAATCTTATTTCTAGACAATGGTATATGCAAACTCTCTTCTAAAACTTATTCTTATGGTGTCATTGTACACTTTTGTAAATACAGTAGTTTTATCACTTCTATCTATGAGAGTGATATGAAACTACAAAAATAAATAACAGTCAATAGCACAACTTAAATCTGTATAAGTGACAGAATTGTTTAGCAAATTGTCGCCATTTGAGGACCCATAAAAACAAAATTAAAAATATAAATTTGGGAATATTCGACATTACTCTTAGCTTATACCATTATTTCAGTTTAACTAATGACCACTGTGCCCCAATGAGCCACCATATCCATTAATTATTTTTTTTAATTCTAACCTATACAACCGATGTTTAGTGACCGTATTTAGTCTTTTGTCCTTATATTATTTTATTATTTTGCTGGCGCAGCATTTTTTCGTTAGAAAACGTATACAAGTTTATGGTAAATCTAATTTGGCACGCTCAATTCACCAATTATCATAGTCAAACTCAACTCAAATTCGAATATAAGTTTGTCTTTATAAGTTACTTATAAGAAAATATCTGTAGTGTAAAAGTTTCCTTGCACAGCAAATAACAGCTGTAATACAGCAGTTATACAGCCTCTTTTATGCTTGTACAGCTACTGTACAGAGCTACTAACGCATAACACTGTATAATTTGTGCTAATTTTTTACTTATAAGAAATATATAAGCGCTTAAACAGCTTTTATACAGCCAGAAAATACAGCTTCTGGTATAAAAACGAACTCCAATACAGCTCGGGCGGCACTGAAAATTTCGGGAATCAAGGAAGTGACACAACATTAATATTTAAAAATATATTTATTGCTTTTCGAAGTATTCTCCGCGAAATTTGACACATTTTTCCATACGATGGAACCAATCACTGAAGCAACCATTCCATTCGGAAGTTGGGGTCTCCAAAATGGCCGTTTTGTAGGCGTCCACAGCTTCTTCAGGTGATGAAAATCTCTGTCCACGCAATTTATTCTTTATTTTAGGGAAAGTATAGAAATCACTAGGACTTACGTCGGGGCTGAACGGCGTATGGTCTAATTATTCTATGTTTTCTTGCTCTAAAAACTCTTTTGTTCTGTGTGCGGTGTGAGAACTCGCATTGTCGTGATGGAGGATAATGCGGCGGTTCCAGTTCTCTTTACGGAGTTCAGAAACAACCTGTGGCAAACTAATGCTAGCATACCATTCTGCATTAACCATTCTTTGTCCCTCAAAAGGAATAGTCGTAACATGGCCGGTTTTGGAGACAAACGTGGCCACCATTTTTTTTTGCAACACTCCGTGAACGAACAATTTTTGTTGGCTTTAACTCATTTTCGAATACCAAAACTCGTGACTGGTTTTTTGTTTCGAGTTCGTACGCATATATCCAGGATTCGTCACCTGATACAATATTGTATACAGCATTTGAGGATCCTGCATAGAATCTTTTGAGAGGTCTGACGCACCAAGTAACGCGAGCCGCTTTTTGCTGTTCACAGAGCGAATGCGGTATCCATCAGGAAAACAACTTTTTTACACCTAATTGTTCATGCAAGATTATTTGTATTTTACTCATGCCAATGTCTAAAGTTGCTTGAATTTCGTGGTATGTCACACGTCGATCTTCCTCAATCAGCTTACGCACAGCATCAACGTTTTCTTGGGTGACTGCAGTTTTTGGACGACCTTGACGGGGATCATCACTGAGCTTGACACGTCCACGTTAAAATTCTGCAAACCAGCGATAAATTGTGGTTTTGGATGGGGCTTCATCACCGAATGCAGAAATCATCCGGTCAACACACTGTTTTTGTGTTAAACCACTTCGAATGTTATAATAAATCATCGCTCTTGAATTTTCTCGAGTCAATTCCATTTTCTCAACGACTAAACAAGTTTGACAAAACCTTGTAACAAGACCGAGAATCTTTTTTTAAATAAATATTGGTATACAATTTAAAAAAACCAAGGACTTTATAATTAAAAAGATTTTAATATGACAGGAACAGTGGAAATATTCCATTCCCGATACATTTAGTGCAGCCTATGTACAGCTTGCATGCTGCTTGGGCTATAGTGTCAAACACTGCGGCAGCCTGCAGAATTCAACCGCGACGTTAGTGTGAGTGGCACCACACTCCGGACAAGACGATGGTCCAACGAGCCTAAAGGAGCGTCAACGGAAACTTGATATCCGTCCGGATGAGAGGTCAGCAGAAGTTTCAACAGGGAAGGTGCATGATCCTCCACATCTGGAATCCGCGTATGCAAAGTAGCCAGTTGTGTAAGACCATATGCCAAGGAAAAGTTATAAACAGATCTCCCCTCCGCATGATCAGTTGAACGTTATCCGAGCCATTTGGCGTGGTGGGCGTTAAAATAGCCAAGGATCACGATCTATGCGGATGGGATCTGCTGTAGCGAGGACTCTGTTGCCATTTGGACGTCGGTCTGTTTCGGCATTACCGCTATGGTACCTTTAAAAGAGCAAGGCCGGCTTCGCCTTCTCGAGATGGTAGTGGACGGCGTTTAGGTTCGATTGGAGTCCCCTGATGTTGCAGAAATTTACGTATAGCGTGGCAGGGGTCACTTAGTCTTGTTGTCCAGCTTGCCCCGAGCAGTTATTGTCTTGAGCGGAGTTTTGCGCCCCCCCCCTCCCCAGAATAAGAGAGGCCGCCTAAGCAACTGTGCTCAGGAGTGGAGTAGCTTGGTCGTGGATGCTCATCGAGGTATTCGCTAGGGGTGCTGGTACCCTCCTGGGGTAGTCTTCGATTTAATTTAGTGGAACCCTCAAATATCTCTAGTGCTATCTTATTATTAAATGATGACTTGAAATACATCTCCGAATGGTCCACTATGTATGGCACGTGAACCCATCTAAGTGCCAAACAATAAGGTAGCACAGGATTGTTATCGAAACTAGATATTCCCACCCTACCATCAATTATGTTTAAAAATAATTTCATACCATTCTCTCCTCATGTAAAGAACCTTGGTCTGTACGTTGATGGTTACTTAACATGGAACAAACACATACAAGAGGTGAGTCGCAAAACTACTGGAACTTTGCGAACTCTATATCGATTAAAAAACTTTCTTCCCACCAATACTAAGATTTTACTTGTCCAGTCACTTATCCTACTGATTATTGATAATGTCGATGTGTGTTACTCAGACCTGTCTCAACATCATCTTAATACATTAAATCGTCTACTTAACAATTGTATCAGCTATATTTATGGTCTCCGTAAATACGACCATGTATCTTCTTTTCGTGCTCAGCTAATTTGGCTGCCTACCCGTCAGCGCAAATATGTTAGAATACTCTGCACCCTTTTCACAATTCTGAACGATCCATGTGCTCCCGAGTATCTGAAATCCAAATTTTAATACCTGGGAGATTCTCATAATCGTTCTCTCTGTTCTTCGATTTATCTCAACTTGCTAACTCCTTTACACCGTACTGGTTATTTATCTCACTATTTCGCCCTCACGGCCATAAGACTCTGGAACAACATCCCTCTTGATATTAAAAAAGCTTCCAACAAGTTTGTTATTAAAAACCAAGTCCGTAAGCATGTGAAAAAATCGTTGCAAGTTTGAACTAACACAGCTCTTATTTTCATACACATATGTGTAGTTCATATTTCTTCTGACATAGATAATATTTATATATTGTGTATATATGTAGTGTATGCATGTATATGTATATGTATGTGTGTGTATATAATTATTTATATGTATGTATGTATATTTAATATATTTTAGCCCTTTATATTTTGATTACTGCTGCACCGCCTCTTGTTTGTATATCTCTGTTTAGCCTAATGGTTGACTGAGAGAGAATGCCCTATTGCATTAAGCCCGCCATATGTACAACTTTGTGCATGAAACATTAAATAAACCAAGCGAAACGCAGAGGTAAACCTCTACCTCACGCTGGTATTCTGTGCGGGTCGTTGTTCCACCCTGGTTCGAGCACGCCCATCTGTGCAACAGCAAAAGCTGCCGCGTGGCTCTACCACTGTTAAACTGCTAGCTACTTACCATTACGTGGACTGTAAGTTCGTTTACCACTTCAGTTTAAAAAAGCGTACATTTTGTGAGGTGGTATAACATCATATAAATTTACGGTTGAGGAGTCCATCTGTAGCAACCACCCTCTAAACTATTTCAGTCAAATAAAACCCAAAATTTAGAGCTGTTAAATTTCAACTCTGAACCTTCTGTATTTGTAAATTAAGTTAATAATTTTTTGCTAATGTTGGCAAAACCTTAACTGATACTATTAATAGAGTGCTACCTGGCAAGCGTTTTCTATTATCGGTAGACAAACAACTTCTCAACCTACATTATTTCTATTATTAGAAACGAACTCTCAGGAAGTATACAGTATATTAATCCAGCTCAAATCTAGTTGTGCTCCCGGATGGGATAAGTTATCGAGTGAAATCCTTAAGATGGCACATGAGTTAGTTATTCCAGTGATCTCTCACTTGGCTAATCTGTGCTTTACTTAATAGGGGAATCTTTCCAGATGCCCTTAAAAAAGCAGTAATAATTCCCATGTACAAGGATGGCGACAGGGATAATGTAGGTAGTTATCAACCCATTTTTGTTTTACCTGCCATCTCCAAGATTCTCGAAAAGTTAATAAATATAAGGTTTATCTCCACAAATATAATATTTTATTTAACTTTCAATAAGGATTCAGACAAGGACTTTCTACAAAAGATGCAGCCTTGGAATTAACTTCTTTTGTTTTAAATAAAGTAGGCAATAGAAAAAACTGCTAAATCGTATTTTTAGATCTTAATAAAGCATTGGATATCGTTTCTGTTCCCATCCTTGTACACAGGCTTGAGAGTACTCCCTTAGATTTATTTAAAGACTATCTTAAGGATCGCAAGTAGAAAGTAAATATAGGTGAATACTTAAGCGAGGTATCTGGACTAAATGGGCACAACCTACATGTCTCAAAACCATTTCATAACATTTATTTTGATTCAGTAAAAGTGTTGTCAAATACACTTTTGAACGTCTGATAGCATTTTCTATAGGGGGAAACAGTCATTGCTTTCACCATCTACTCTAAAGGATAGTGATGCACGACTTCGTTTAGGCATGATCCACCTCATAGACGTTTTATTCTCCCTCCATAAAACGGTTTGATGTAGAGTTTTTTTTTTCAAAAACCCCACATCATTGACATTTTTTATGACATCAAAAATTGTGTCAGGAACAGGTCAGCTTTTCAACTTTTTAGTGTTTTTGACTTTACTTATTTAGCGGTAACTGTAAATTCGTACATGAAATGTCAAATGTTTGTGTGGCAGTTATTTTTCCATACCATTTGCATAGCTTCCAAAGCACCCGCTCTTAACTATCCGTATTCTTTATCATTCTAAAATATGAAAAAGGTAGTAGACTCCTGGTGTTGCAGTTGTCACTTACCATCAGGTGAGCCGCATGCTCGTTTGCCCCCTCTCCTAAAAAAAACATGCAACCTTACTCAAAATCGCCGTCAATTTAAGGAAATTAAAGTTGATCTCTCTTTTTAGTTTATGACAATACAAAGACACATGCATAAATATTATTTGTACTTTATTAAAGTAATCGATAATTAACGGTGTTAAGTATTTCAAAAATGTCCATTGTGTTTCAAAAATGAACAACAATGTAAGTGTCCAATTTTTTTATTAGTATACTACTTAAATAAGTCCCGAGACTAATATTGACGAATTTGTAGATTCCGTTACAGCCTATCAAACTTCCTCCCTCATAGATTGATTTATATTTGCACATAGTTTCCAAGCCTGTGCAGTCGGGTTGGCAACCGCATTTTTAATTTTTTTAGTTGTTGTTAGGAAGAAACTACTGCCTATTGTCTGGTTTATGCTTCTTTCATCTTGCACGACACCCACGGGATGATATAGAAGTGGATATTCTTGCACCACTACTATACGGCATCCAGAAGCGGCATGCAGGTCACTACGCGATAAATTCCTCCAACGTCATGTACGTGTTCTAATTTAGTTACGATAATAAAACTCATTGTTGTAATAAAACAATAAGATCCTCATTTTACGGTGGATTTAGGTCTACATGAGGGTTATTCGGATTGGATCTTACCTTAGAGTCGTAAACTCTTGTGTAAGAGTGAAATAAATATATAAATTTAGAGGGTGAAATGTTAATGAAAGATTTTGAAGTAGCGTTGAAGCATTGAAATTATTAGCACGAACAATTTTTTTTTCATTGCTATCATTTATCATAGCCGAGTAGTCTTGGTAGCATTGAAATTATTAGCACGAACAATTTTTTTTTCATTGCTATCATTTATCATAGCCGAGTAGTCTTGGTAGCGCTCGATGGAAATTTCACATCCCGCAACCAACCGCGAATGGGTCAGCTCGACCGGGGAAGGACAACGCTCTCATAGAATACCAGCGTTAAATAGCAGTATAACGCTGCTGTGTTTCCATGTGGTGAGTGTATTGTGAGGGCATTCCATCTTAGTCCACACTGGTGACAACGCATCTGCATTTTGATTAATCGAGGATAGATGTAGATGTCTATGGGCCACAGCAACTACTTACCATCAGGTGGACTGTGTACTCATTTGTCACCCTTATTATATAAAAAAACATGTCTTCAAACATTTTCTTTATTTCTCAGACATTCAAGTTTTCCCACGATGTTTTCCTTCACTAGCATAATTGGTTCTGTCGGGGATCGAACCCGGGTTGCTCACGTTTTATGGCAAGCGCTTAACTTCTGCGCTTCTGAAGCTCAGTGATGGCTCGAAGTCGTATGAATAATGAAATAAATGAATGATAATAATTATGTAAAAAATGTTGAGGTATAAACTATAGCCCGTGGACACCTTTACAAACAACTTCAAAGAAGGGTGCAATTTTTAAATTCAAACTGGCACGTTATAATAGGCATACTTCAAATCGACGGCAGAAATATATAAGAGGGATGAAGACTAATAGACATTCAAGGAACCTAACCCAGTTGTAACCAAATTATTGTAACGTTGTTTGATTCTTCCATTTGGCGTCAATATTTTTCCTCGGTAAATAGACTTTCATGCTTAATTTTTACACAATGATTTATTTGTAATGTACAAAATATATTTTTGATATTACTGTATTCCATTCGGAAATAAAAGGTGTGATAAGAGGTTCTTTGTGACCCAAATCGAGTTAAAGCCAACCTTGGCATTTTCGAGCACCGTCACAGAATAGCCTTTCGAACATCGATTTTCTTAGTTGTTTGAAATTGGTACATCAATGAAGTCGAATAATTTACAAGCATCTGTCTTTACTTACGAATAAAATGTGGGTGTCTTCAAGTTAAGAGTGAATAGGCTGTTGTTAAACTGACATTCATTTTACCATCTTTGGCTTCAGTACCATTTACCATCAGGTGGGATTTATGTACTAACTTGTAATAGTTGAAAAAAGAAAATTAAAGTAAATTAATGTTCTGTTATTATATATTGGTATTACTGTTTTTTTAATATAAGGAAATATTATGTTTTCCTTAGGTAAAACTTAAGCCGCCTTATTCCAAAACATGGACTAAATATAGTAATAGAGTTAGTAATAGATTTAAACCATAAACTAAGAAAAACGTTATTATAAAACGAAGATTATCTCTGGTTCAAGGATTATCTATTGTATTAAAGTTAAACTTCCAAGACCCCTAGTTTAGCTATGGTACTAACCTTTCTAGTTTCTATATAGTTTGTGGTACTATACTAATTAACAAGGGATCTTGTTTGATTTTTGTCTTAGTTCGTATTTTTTTAGAATTAAGAATGACAAACGAGCACACAGTCAGATAGCAGAAAAAATATAGTTCGATGTAGATATAGGCTGTAGCACGATTGGGTCGGCTCCACCGGAGTAGGAAAGGAAGGTGAAAAACATTTTCATTTTGATTCTTTTGATAGATCGATGATGGATGTCTATGACTATGGGCCACAACATCCGCTTATCATCATATGGACTATTTGTCTTCTTGTCACCCTTATTCTATAACAAAACAATCCACTTGATAATAAGCGTTGCATTGACCATAGGGACCTACAGCTGAACTTGATTAAGAAACAAAATGATGCGTTGTTGTCCGTAAGGACAATGACGGAAAGCCTCGTTAACTAAAACATCTCCTCCTGACGTATATTTACGTTTTTAAGTAAATTTCTGCACGTTTAGGGTATATTGCCAAAAACAAGTACTTATATTGCGTAATAATAAACACAGTTATAATTAAATTGCCAGGATTTTAGCTAAATTTATATCTCAAACACTCATTTAAGCAGTTAAATTAAACTAAATGGGTACTTCAAGCTGCAATTATAAAAGCGTAATGTTCCTTGGTCTTTCGCCAATAGCAATGTAATATGCTTTGCACATGTATAACATCTTCCAGATGGTTTCAATATGGCAACTATTATCTCTCTCTGTTACAGCATATTCATCATCATCATCATCATTACAGCCTTTCACAAGTCCACTGCTGAACATAGGCCTCCCCCAAGGAATGCCACAAAGCACGGTCCTGAGCCACCTGCATCCATCGACTTCCTGCATGTCTTACCAGGTCGTCATTCCATCTCGTGGGGGGTCGCCCTGCTCTTCGCCTACTGGCACGAGGCTGTCACTCAAGCACCTTTTTTCCCCATCGGTTGTCCGTTCTTCGATCTATATGGCCGGCCCACAGCCACTTAAGCTTACTAATCCATTATACAGCATATTACGTATATTTAAACTCATAATCCATAGTATCATCCTTGAGTATAGACCGCTCCCTTTGTATGGAGGATTTGTCTTATTCATCAAGAATAGCAGGCGGATTGGCGATCGCAAAACCAGACGTCTCGTAGCCTTGAGGTTGCTCCTCGTCACCAATTTGGGTATTTACGCCTTGCGTAAACGAGATGGTTACTCTACCATCTATCGGAAGCCTGTTACTCTGGTGTAGAATCAACGGATATCCTGATTACGAAATCTATTACGCGCAGAAACTCCCCGAGTAACCAACATAACCCAAAGGTTTAGTAAGCTGAATTGGCAATGGATCGGCAATATAAACAACTTTTCGTAACCCGCGATATCATAAAAATTATACACATAACTCATGTATGTACCGTTCCACTAACGTTTACAATAAAAAATTCACAGATATTGATTTATTTAACACATTAGTGTCAAAGATTAATCCCGCTCTCATTCAATGTTTAGCTTGTGAATAATCTAGTTACCCATCACTGAAAATGATGCAGCACTCAATTCGCTAATTGAATCTGTCAGTCTTATAACAATCAGATCTTTAACATAGATTTTTCTTCTCTCTTTTCCTTAATTGGACATCAAATGTTAACTAGTTACCTCATCTTAGAACTTAGTGTATTAATAAATAAACAAATTTATAACGTCCTGTAGTTCTAAAAATGGCTCAATAAGTTTAAAATATTGTAAAAGTTTTTAGTCTTTAGTTATATAAATATTTATCCATGTTACTATCTTTATACATGACTGTTTGTTGCCTTAAATAAAAAAAAAATAACTTGAATAGCCGACAACTGATAGTGGATAAAGGTTTTCTCAGTGGCAGCTTCGGTAAGCGAAGTGTAAGGTGGTTCTCCACAAGATAGTGATGAGTGATGACTTAGTAAGAAATGCAGAAAGTCGATGGATACAGGTGGCTCGATACTGGGGTTTGTAACATTTTTAGGAGGAGGATTACTATGTCTAGCAGTGGAATGGTGACGATATTTTATCGTATTAAATGAATTGCTATAAATATATTAACTACCAAATATACAAATATATATATTTATTTAAATATATATATTTAATTGGTTAACGTCAACACGTAACAGGCCATTACTATTTTAGTGTAAAATTATTCAGCGAAGAAACCAATTTCAACGACTTCCCATAACGTTTTCCGGAAACTAATAACTCAATGTGCTTTGATATGTGCTCAGATTCATACAGCTAAAATAGTTTTATTATTATTTTGAAGAGCATAGTGCATAATGGTTTCTTATATTTACGCGAACACTACACATTAAATAAAACTAATTTTTTTACGGATTTTATCGTCGGGAATTAAAATAGTAAATTAAACGCGAAAAAATCCGTAAAAAAATAGTTTTATTCAATACATAGTGCAATTTTAGATAAGTATGTTTCCTTTATATTTTCAATAATAGAATATTGCTTTTTCTTTGAGGTAGTGGGACCATAAAAGAAACCGCGGATCACATAAAACTTCATTATATAAATATCTTAGAAATTTATTTGTTTAGATCCGCGTTATAAAATAAAATTATTTGCCTTACCTAGTCTGAAAAGCACCTCCCACCTTCCCTCAATTGCGTTTACTATTCCCGTCACTACTAATCCCAATACCACCAATTCCAACACCACCACACCATGAAAGACACACCACCGTCGATAATACGACACGTGCTTCTACACAAGCCATGCTCAGGTGAAGTAGACTCAGCGGTGGCTGACCGCTGTCTTAGCGGATGTATATTCGGAAATTAACGCCTGATTTTATTAATTATTACTTCATTTTATATTTTCTTCACTCACAGAATTTATGCTGTAGAAATACGGTCACTAAGGAGAATGTGAGAGGTGACTCTGAATGATAGGATGAGCAGTTGCTTAATAAGAGCAAGTGTGGTTTGCAATAACATATTTTCCCCTGGATCATGAAAGGAATGTTTTGGTGGTTTAGACATGTGAAATGAAATAATTAAATGTTTTTTTATAGGATAGGGTGACAAACGAGCACACAGTCCACCTGATGGTAAGTGGTTGCTGTGGCTCATATACATCTACATCTGTCCTCGTTTGCGCATCAAAATGCAGATGCGTTGTCACCCGTAAAGACTGAGAAGGAATGCCTCTTTTCCAGTAAAAAGGGCCTCCGGTTCTCTACACTCACCATAAGAAACACAGCAGTGTCAAGTTGCCATTTTTACGCTGGTATTCTGTGAGAGCGTGGTCATTCCCCGGTCGAGCCGACCCATTCGTGGTACAACTATACTACTAATATAGCTGCAGCACGGTTCTACAACGTCACTTCTTCTTCTTCTTTATCATTCCATCTTAGTCCTCACGGGTGACGACGCATCTGCATTTTGATTCTTTATTGAGTATAAATGTAGATGTCTATGGGTTACAGCAACCACTTACCATTAGGTAGACTGTGTGCTCATTTGTCATCTTACCCTGGGTCGACTCGACCGGGAAAGGACTACGCTTTCACGGAATACCACAACGTATCTGCATTTTAATTGTTATTCTACAAAAATTATATAAGAGCGTTGTGTTAATCCTAAAGTGACAGCAAGTCTAAATTAAGACTTTATATAATAAAAATAAAACATTAAAGAGAAAAAGACGCTGTTTATATGAATACAACGTACAATTCTCTACGAAGCGGTTGTATTACATTAGGTTATCGTGTTTTCATAAATGTTTTAATTAGTTTCTCATGATTCCGGAACAATCGGAAAGTTTAAATTAATTTTCTGTATTGAACAAGATGTTTGTTGTACATACATAGTACAATTTTGTTCAATCTTACATTACAATTTGGGGAACGAAAATCATATGTTGTATTTGCAGAAATTAGGTATATAATCAATATAGTTTGGAAAACACGCCTCATGACCGTTTCATTTAATTTTAATGAAAAATAAATAAATTGTACTCCTGACTTTTAAAATATTTTATTTACGTGTTTTAAATTTAGCGGTCAATTATTTTAACAGGTAGTGTCACCTACAGGGAAAAAATTTATAATGTTTGCCAAAATAATTCAATTACACAAAGTATAAAATCGATTTAGGCTGTATGGTACATTTGTCCTTTGTCTATCAAGCGCTAAAAAGATATGAAAGCGCCTTTAAATTATAAAAGTTTGAAAATAATTTTATTAACAAACTACACGTACTAGGCTATTAATACGAAATAGAAAATCAGTTGATGTAATTCTTAAGCTAATAAAAAAAAAAACAGTGTCTATACGTCATTTTTTCGGGAGATATCGTGACATACAAAATCAATATCCGGATGTCCACGTAATTCTTTTTCAAACCATTTTTTTTTCAAAATAGTAATATAAAATGTTTATTTTAGAAAATTTAATATAGATAAATGAATTAGTATAATTAACAGAATCTGGCGTTACTTAGCGGAAGTCCATTATATAAAAGCGTTTAATTTTTTTTTAATTTACTTCTCAAACATCCGCGCTATAAAATAAAATGATGTGTCTTACCTAGTATGAAGAGCACCTTTCGCCCTCCCTCAATTGCGTGCACTATCCCCGTCACCACTAACCACTGCCACTAACACCAACCAACACTGACCGTTAAGTGAGCGGTGAGCCACCACTCACACCGTACTGTCTATATCACCTGAAGATGCCTCGTGTAGAGGCGAAACACGTGTCGTATTGTCATTAGTGGTGTGTCTTGTCTAGTGTAGTGGTGTTGGAAGTAGCGGTGCTGGGATTAGTGTTGACGGGGATAGTGCACGCAATTGAGGGAGGGCGGGAGGTGCGCTTCATACTAGGTAAGACACATCATTTAATTTTATAGCGCGGATAAATAGGAGGGTATGTGATTTGAGTAGTACACATTTTTGACATCTTAGATTTAAATATATTTTAAAAATAGTTACAGTTTGAATTTCATGTTAATTATTTACATGTAATAAATAACTACCTACCAGCACTTATTTCCAAGTATTTTCTCTAACATCACTGCACTGCACAATTATTTTCACCATGGAAGCACTGAAAGGTTCACTAATTGAGATGTCAAAGTCATTCCAAAGTCAAATGGATGACTTTCAACGGGAACTGCAACAATCTAGTTCTGCTGCCTCAACTGCATCTTCCCTACCTGGTGATTTTAATGCATTTAGAAAATTCATCTTGGCTGCTTTAACATCTTTGCATAACCAAGTAGATCTTCTGGGAAGAGAGCTAGATCGTAGTGAAATGCGTCGCCGCAGGAAGATGATCCTACTCCATGAAGTTCCTGAAGAAAAATCTGAGGAAACTGCCACCGTCATAAGTATACTTATCAGCACAAAACTACAAGTGTCAGGTTTCAGTAAAACATCCATAAGCCGCTGTCATCGTTTGGGACGCCCTTCCGATAAATCTTCCAGGCCTGTGGTTGTCAAATTCAGCGATAGTGTGATGCGAGACAAGGTTTGGTTCTCGAAAACCAAACTTAAGGGCACAGGTATAACTCAGTCGGAGTTTCTTACAAGGAGACGCCACAGTGTTTTTCTTGAAGCTAGGCGTAGGTTTGGCGTAACCAAGTGTTGGACCAGGGATGGAGTTATTAATATTTTAACTCCTGATGGCACAAGGCACCAGCTTGAGACCTTGTCTGAGCTTGATACAATATGCAACGGGTCAATTTCTGCCACACCCGCTTATCCAATGGTGGTTGAGGCAAATAAAGCCCCCGAAGATAAAAGTGCACCACAGCGTTCTAAGAGGGTCGGTAAAAAATGAACTTTCTTATTTAATATTATCATTTTATTAATTTTGTAATCCTTATTGCTATAACTTTACTTGTTTTTTCTTGCTTGTTTTCTATCATCATTATTTGTCATTGTTAATTGTTAATTAGATAGTAAAATGTAATGATTAATAATATCTCTTTGGAATGTTTATAATTTTTTTTTCTGTAAGATATGTTATTATTAGTATAATGTTTCATTGGAATGTTTATTATTATAAGTTTTGCAAGGTATGTAGTTAATTGGTAAGTTAACGTACTAACGTATTGTCACTTTTTGACATTTTGACTTATCTGACATTGACACCTCTCACTTTTTGTGTCTATGGTGCGTTAACGTTCCGTTTCTTCATTTATTGTTAAGTTAATTATAGATTTCTTTCAATACTGCTGGCAGGTAGTTTACTGATGACTTATTTATTTTTGAATTTATTTATTTTATATATACATATACATATTTTATATATATATATATATATATATATATATATATACTTATATACATACATTTAGTAATCAGGTATAATTTAATATGATTTATTCAGATGATAGTGTTCGGAGTTCCAATTCCTTCGTCTTTGATTCTGCTTCTGATGGATTAAGCAGCATTGATAGCTTTGAAAGTATTGCACCCTTAAATATTATGTTAGATTCAATTTTTACTGAATGTAGCAAAAACTTTAATGCTATTCACATAAATGCTCAAAGTATTCCTGCTCATTACCCCGACATGTTGTCAAGTTTTAATAGCAAAAATATACACGCTATCCTTGTTTCGGAGTCATGGTTAAAACCATGTCTTCCATCAACATCCTACTCGCTTCCAGGTTTTCATTTGCTTCGTAACGACCGTACCGATCGGGGCGGTGGCTATTTATCTACGCTCTCATATACCGTATTCAGTAATTCAGGTTTCAACTGGTTCTCAGACTGGAGGCAAAGCTGAATTTCTCTTTATCGAAGTTCTTCTCGGTCATACTAAATTACTTCTCGGAGTCTTTTACAGCCCCTCTCTCACTGTTGACTACTTCACCACGTTAGAAAATATTCTTGAAAATCTTACACCTATCTATTGTCATAGTATAATAATGGGTGATTTTAATACTTGTCTTTTAAAAACCAACGCCAGATCAATTAAACTAAAATCTGTTATCGAAGCAGCAAATTTAAAACTTCTTCCTACTTCTGCCACACACTTTTTCCCGAACTGTGCCCCTTCTCTTCTCGACATAATGTTTGTGTCTTCACTTGACCTTGTTCATAAATTTGGGCAATATGCTGCTGATTCTTTTTCCTATCATGACCTTTTATACTTGTCTTACAAAATCCGTCCCCCTAAAGCTAAGTCAAGGATCCTACTTCAGCGTAACTTTAGTGACTTGGACTTGAAGCAGCTTTTAAATGACGCTCGAAAAATTGATTGGAGTGTAGTCGTCAATGCTTCCACTGTTGATGAACAGGTAGCTTTGTTCAACTCTTTGTTAATTCAGCTTTATGACGTTCATGCTCCTGTTCGTTCAGTGCGTGTAAAGCATCCTCCCTCTCCTTGGCTGACTGATGATATAAAAAAAATCATCCACATTAAAAATTGTGCCAAAGCGAAATACAAGTCAGTTCCTAGCGACCTGAATCGAGAGAAGTATAGATTAGTACGGAATCGTTGCCACAATCTGTGTAGAAAAGCACAACGACGCCATATCCATGAATCAGTACAAGATCCTGACCCTGCTAGGGTCTGGAATTTTCTTAAGTCTTTAGGAGTTGGGAAATTACGACAAAATTTCACTCACCTTAACTTTGATCTCAATCAACTTAATTTGCATTTCTCATCTTCGTCTTGCATTAACGATAAAGCAAAACACAATACTTTGGATTCCCTTTCAAAAGCTCCCGCTCCAGACACCTCTGCTTTTAATTTTAGTCAATTTAACAGTTGTGATGTTATGAAAGCCATAATGTCCATCCATTCAAATTCAATTGGTAGTGACTGCATTAGTCGGAAAATGGTCATCCCTCTCATTGATCTCCTTTCACCTGTAATCACTTCCATCCTGAATAATTCACTGAATTCATCTATTTTCCCTTCAGCTTGGAAAGATGCATTTGTAGTTCTTCTTCCGAAAAAGACGAATCCGTCTAGTTTTTCTGATTATAGACCTATCTCTATCTTGCCATTCCTTTCCAAAGTTCTTGAACGTCTTGTGCACAATCAATTAAGCATCTATCTTTTAAAACATAATCTTTTAAATCCTTTGCAATCCGGTTTCCGTCCTGGCCATAGTACGACTACTGCACTTTTACAAATCACTGATGATATTCGGTATGGTATGGAGAAACAAAAGCTTACCATTCTTACGTTACTTGATTTTAGTAATGCATTTAATACAGTAGATTTTGATATCTTGTTGGGCATCCTGCGCTTTCTCAACATATCTCCAGCTGTAGTTGACTGGTTTGGAAGTTACTTGTTTGGTCGCCGACAGCGCATTCAGGTGCAAGATGTTTTTTTCTACTACTACAGCGGCTGGCGTACCACAAGGTGGCGTGTTGTCTCCTCTCCTGTTTGCAATTTTCATTAACTCTATAAGTCATAATCTGTCCTCTTCCTACCACTTGTATGCTGATGATCTCCAAATATATACTCAATCTTCTCTTGAAGATTTGTCTAAATCAGTTGACACTATTAACGCTGATCTGACTTGTATTTCGAATTGGAGTAAACGTTATGGTTTAACGATTAATCCCAAGAAAACTCAGGCAATTATCATCGGTAGTTCTAGATTAATTGGAAAAATTGACTGGTCTTCCCTACCTCCTATTTTACTAGACTGCACTCAAATCCCTTACAGTAACAAGGTTAAAAACCTGGGGTTGTGTCTCGACTCTTGTATGTCTTGGACCTCACAGATTAATGAGGTTAGTAGAAAAATTTTTGCTGCTTTAAGCTCTTTACGTAGATTACGTAATTTTCTTCCCACAGTAACTAAAGTTACGCTCGCCCTGTCTCTACTTCTACCTATCCTTGACTATGCTGACATATGCTATCTTGACATTACTGAGGAGCAGCTTAATAAGCTTGAGCGCATTCAAAATTTATGTATTAGATTCATATTTTGGCTTCGCAAATATGATCACATCTCTGAATTTCGCAAACAGCTCAAATGGCTCCCGATCCGCCTTCGCAGGAATACTCACATTCTCTCCACTTTGTATAGCGTGTTGTTTAATCCTTCCACTCCTCATTATTTAAAAGACCGTTTCCAGTATCTTTCCCTTACCCATAATCGGTTCCTTCGATCCTCCGTCAATCTTTCTCTCTCTACTCTTTCGCACTCTTCCTCCTTTTTTAAGAAATCCTTTACTGTAACTGCTGTACGTTTGTGGAACTCTTTACCTCTCCACATTCGTCGTGCTCAATCTCTTCATTCTTTCAAATGTCTTGTTAAATCGTATTACTTAGAACGCTATTAGATAAATCACTTTTCCATTTTCGTACTCTTTTCATTTAATCTATTATATTATATCATACATAATCTTCACTTGCCTTTATTTGTATGTATTTTATATTTTTTATTTTTATTTTGTACGCCCCCCTCTATTTTTAACTATTGTTTACATCAGTTCTCTACACTAAGGTTGTCTGGAAGAAATCACTTTCAGAGTGATAAGACCGCCTGTTGTACATTTTCTAATTTAGATTTAATTGTATTCGTTTTTGTTTTGTTTTTGGTGTACAATAAAGAGTAAATAAATAAATAAATAAAATAAATAAGAACACAAAATTGCTTGACTTTGACGTGTCGAGAGTAAAGCACTACCTAATAACGCTTCGCGTTTTGAGTGATGTTGTGATGCTCTATACACCGGCCGTGCCAATATTTCTCGGGAAAACGTCGCCGAGTACCGGAACAAACTTGTGTCTGAAGTCGAGTCGTTGCTGAACGAAGTCTCGTATTGGGAGCGATTAAATCTAGTCCAATTTAATCCTCAGAAGACACAAGTTTGCCCGTTTACCGCTAAAAAGAACCCCTCTGTCGTATATCCTCAGTTTCAAGGCACTCCCCTTCTTGCCTCAGCCAGTATCGGTATCATCGGAGTCGACATATCGAGTTACGTGCAGTTTCGTGGTCACTTGGAAGAGAAGGCCAAATTGGTCTCTAAAAAGCTTGGCGTGCTCAGCAGAGCGGGACAGTATTTCATGCCGGCACACCGCCTGCAACTTTACAAGGCGCAGGTTCGGCCCCACATGGAATATTGTTCCCATCTCTGGGCAGGGGCCCCCAGTGCCAGCTCCTTGCACTTGACCGCATCCAGCGCAGAGCGGCTCGAATCGTCGACGACCGAGTCCTTTCCGATCGGCTCGATTCATTGGCACTGCGAAGAGATGTTGCATTCCTTTGCATTTTCTTTCGCATCTACCACGGGGAGTGCTCTGAGGAATCGTTCGGATTAATCCCAGCCGCCAAATTTCACGAACGCACATCGCGACAGAATTCCCGATACCATCCACACCATCTGGATGATTGGCGGTCCACCACTGTGCGATTTAGAAGACGTTTTCATCCTCGAACGACTTCCTTGTGGAATCGATTACCATCAGCGATTTTTCCGGACCGATACAACTTAGGGACCTTCAAGAAAAGAGCGTACTCCTTTTTAAAAGGCCGGCAACGCATCTGCGATTCCGTCCCTGGTAATACAGCTGTTCATGGGCGGCGGTAGTCATTTACCATCAGGTGAGCCGCATGCTCGTTTGCCCCCTTTTCTATAAAAAAAGTAATAAAAGCTCTCGCTCAAGCTCATCAAGGCAGTGGTGCTGAAATAATTAACTTTGTATATTTTACAATCTGACATTGCGATTTGTACGAATATTAAGAGTAAGGTCAACCGACGAGTATAGGAGAAAGAGTGACTTAATTTTGGTGAATTTTCGACATTTTTAAAATTTTAGATATTTTTATATAATATTATCATTTCGTAAATATATTTAAACATGGATAAAAATATTTGAAACACAACACGCACATTAGTGAACCGCCACGCGTATAGGTGTTGTGGATGGTATCATGAGTTTTGCCCCGATGTGAGTTGGTGAAGTTTGGCGATTGGGATAAATCCTAACAATCCCTCAGAGCACTTCCCAAGTTAAATGCAATAGAAAATCCTGGCACTTTCTATTGCATTTACACCATCTCTCGACAACATCTCTCGACTGTCTGTATGTGGGTCTGATGTGTGTGTGGGCGGTTTAACGTTATTTAAAATTTAAACATCAAAAGCCCGTTGCCGTTATTCATTCGCTGTCAGTTATTTTGAAAACAAACAGATTCGATTACAGGTTAGGCAAGCAAGATAGGCAGACAAGACTTATTTAAATTTTTTTGGAATACAAATTTAGTTTCTACAATAGTCTGAGTTGAGTGTTAATTAAATAAAATTAATCAGGATATAACCTCTAAATCTTCACTAACTTAAAATTTTCTTCACCCTGCCATATGGAAAGCGTTTCTTTCCATGTTTTTTAAACTTATCATGTCGTATATTATTAAATATTATTTATATTTAATAATATACCACATACTATTAAACTGTGTCAACCGAGCAGTTTTGATGTAAGGATTTATACTTTCCCATATAGCCTGTGGGTGTTGAGGAGGCTTAAAAGCAAAAAAAACTAGAAAATAAAGGGTGCTACCATACCTGCCAAACATGACAACAATATACCCTATGAGAAAAATCATGGGGATGGGGCCTTTGTTCAGCAATGGACTTTTGAGCTGTAAGTAATTAATGAATTAATTAATAATAATAGAGGTATTTAGGAGCCGTTTTCAAAATAATATTATTGCCTAGTGTCAAGGAAAGCTTGAATAATACATACAAACGAGTACTATACCAAGGGATAGATTTTGCTTCAAGCGAAGTAATAACTCAATTTGTAAAATTTAAAAGCCTTAGCTATTTTATATTTATTTTTGCTACCAAATTTGAATTACTCAAATATAAAACAAATTTCCTCATACGTATGAGGAAGCTCAAGGTCGCTCAGCGAGCTATGGAGAGGGCTATGCTCGGAGTTTCTCTGCGTGATAAACTTAGGAATGAGGATATCCGCAGTAGAACCAGAATAACCGGCATAGCCCAACGAATTAGTAAGCTGAAGTGGCATTGGGCCGGCCATATAGCTCGAAGAACCGACAACCGATGGGGAAGAAAGGTTCTCGAGTGGCAGCCTCGTACCGGTAGGCGAAGTGTAGGGCGTCCCCCCACGAGATGGAGTGACGACCTGGTAAGACATGCAGGAAGTCGATGGATGCAGGTGGCTCAGGACCGTGCTTTGTGGCATTCTTTGGGGGAGGCCTATGTTCAGCAGTGGACTTGTGAAGGGCTGTAATGATGATGATGATGAAAAGAAATTTCCTTTCTTATCTTATCTTATCCTTATCGTCATTTATACCAAGTTTTCCAACTATTATGAATAATCCCATCCAATATATTAACTATTATGAATATTCCTGAAAATGAGGGGATCGTTAGCATGCTGTTTCTAAAAATGTTTTCATTCTTAATTGTATAAAATATTAATGAAAATAATGCTTAAAAATCCCGCTAGGTTTCTTACTGTTTCTTTCCAGTACAAAGCTTTTTGCTGGACTTGTGTTAAAGCCTAAATGACTTTCAATATATATTTTTGTGATCTTAATTGGTTAAAAACAATTTTAATCTATTCTACGGAAAATACATCCCCAAAATTTTATGCGTGGCAGTGTCACGCTGTAGCTGTATTACTGCTGCAATACGAACGGGTTTGCTCAACGGCGAAAGGACTGCACTTATATAAATAGCATTGTATGAGTAGTAGACAACTTTCTGCTGACTTCAAAAAACGAGGAGGTCCTTAGTTTGAAATTATATGTTCTTTTTTGTCTTTAGAAATAGGGGGAGGGGAATCTGCTGCACCAGCGTTAACCGCAGGCCCCTTATCGGAATAGCGTACAGTGGCGGTGTAAGGATAATAATATCCACTATCCCATATCATCATGTGGGTGTCGTAAGCGATGATAGGGTTAACTATAGCAGGAGATGGGCAGCAGCATCTTTTTCATAACAACTTAATAATTTAAAAAACTGCCAAACGTGTGCCTAGCATGGCAACTATGGGAACCGCTCACCCTCAAAAGCAGTCTATGGGAGAGGCCTACTGTTTAGCTGTTGACTTTATGATAATGATAATATAATATCTAGCCATGGTAATCCAGGGAATAAAGATTTTATGGTAGGTTAGTAAACTTAGTTTTAATCAAATCTTAATAAATTTTAATTTAAAATAAATTAGAAAATATAAAAGCGATAACTTGAAGTGCTGATAACCACTTGCTAAGTGGTAAAGGAAAACATCGTGATGAAACCGGCACATCGGTGAAACAAAACATTTCATGGATATGTTAGTGACAATACGTATGATTATGTTATAAAAATAAATGAATATTTAAAGAGTATAAGAAAGAAATTTCTTATCTTTTTTAAGTTATAGAATAAAGTGTGGCGGCGCTGTCTTCGCGCCACAAGCGAAACACATCGAAGTCTAAATCACGCTAACAAAGTTCCGAATTAAAAGCAGTATATATAAAATAGCTCCGAACTACCACTTGGAGCGCTGGCCGCTCCCCGCGCAGAACACCTTACCCGGCGGGAGATCTCCCCTTTTCCTTCCTACGGCCACAGTGGACGTAGGAACGAAAAGGGGAAGCTTTATGGGAATGGGAAATGTTGATAATATCACTGAAGACTCAGATAGATTGGCTCTTTACCAGTAAAAGAGTCTCCGGTTATCTACACTCAACGTATGAATCACAATAGAATTTTATGCTGGCTTGCTTCCTATGAGAACGTGGTCCTTCCCTCCTAAGGTTGACCCTTTCGTGCTGCTGTCATAATATAGCTGCAGCGTTAAAATATACATTTCATTTAACATTTTCAATTTTTATTCTGTAGAAAACTGTGGCGTAGTAGGAAAGGTGAATTACTTTGAGCGCGGTAATGCGAAAAAAATCGCTTTAAGCGCCGTAGCAAAGAAAGCGTCGAGCTAATGAAATTTTAAGATGTTGGAAAACGTAGCTGTGATGGAGTTAGAGTAAGATAAAATATTGGCGAAATTTTATTTTTAGATTAATTTAACTAACGGTTTATTCAATCATCGTGGTGGTGACTCGACAACGCAATATTGAGGGTTAAGCTATGGCACTTCGGACAAATTATTTTCAAAGGCGAAAGAGGGAAATTGAAACCAATAAAAAAACTGCAGTTGCCAACCCACCTGCAAAGCGTAGCAATGAGGCAATCTAGTGTAGAGGCCTATTTTCAGCAGCAGTTAATGGATGAAAAAAAAAATCTTAACCGATTTGGACCCAATTACAAAGCAAAAGCAAAATTAAAAAAAAAAAACTTTATTGACGTAAGTATTGGAGGCTAGTTAGTGATTTTATTATAAAAAGAAAAAAAAAGAAATACTTCCTTATGAATGAAAAAACACCGTCCTTTAATGGGGCCAATGGGTTATGTGTCGTGTTTTTCAAAACTTTTTTTTTGCTGCACAATGTTTTGATTTATTTCCTACATGGCCAATATGCTTTCATATGACATTCCATGGATAGTAACTGGCTTGGCAGTTTCTGGGGGAAGTGTCTAACGCCACCAGGACTCATACAAAGTACCACTGAAGAAGGTTTACCGCACCTTTCAACGAGTGCCTACAGTTCTCCAATAGAAACAGGCAATACTTCGGCGAAACTGGAGCTGGTCTAGTTTGTCTTCAGTGGTCAGGAAATGGATAGGCTAAGCATTAGTTACAGCCAAATTGTGCAGTAGGTGAACAGAATCCACCGCCATTTCTTGCCTCTTATAGCTCTTCAGTATATTGTGATTGACTGGTCAGCTTGATCAACTCAGATTTCTTACCAGCTTTTTTGAAACAATGATAATATTGCAGTCTTCATCTAGAGACCAATACTATCTCAGTTCTCGTGGAACTGGGTGATATCCAGTCAAAAGTAGAATTCCAAAACATAATTTGAGGTCATCAACCGTTATTTGGAAGTCATGCTTGTGTTGTGGGGCATAATATAACTTTGTGTACATAACATTCATGTAAAAAAAGAAAACTCCATATCATACATAATTTTGAAAATTGTGACTAGTACTGGTACTTGAGCTCGTTTACATCATTTTCCCTTCGATTCTGAACATTATCTACCGTTGAGAGCATGTCAACATTAGAAACCATCACACTAACGCCAAAGTGATTTCGCATATCCCATTTATCGTTGTTCCTGGATTCAAACACTTCATCTCAACCTGGAATATCACGCGGAATAATTTTTGCTGCACATCTTAAACATGTTGAAGCCTGCTCCTTGATGATATACAGCCTCGCAACATGGTTGTTTGTCACCCTCACGGTACGGTGGTCAGCGATTGGTGGCATGGTTGTAGGATAGGCGGACGTTTCGCAGTAGTTTGTTGTTAATTTCACAGCAAATATCGGCTTACGTCAGGTGGTGATTGATCGCATGACGTAATCGCGCGCTACGTAATTGGAGCGCGGTTGCGTCAGCAAGTAGTATAAATAGCAGTAGTTTCGGCGCGTCGCTCACTTAGCGGCCAGCCTCCGCAGAGTCTACTTCATTTGAGGATGCCTCGTGTAGTATTTGTCGTATTTTCGAGAGTAGTGTGTCGTGCCTAGTGTGGTGGTGCTGGGCATGGTAGTGTTGAGATTCACGGCGACGGGTATAGTGCGCGCGATTGAGGGAGGGTGGGAGGTCCCCTTAAAACTGGGCAGGACACATCATTTTCTTTCTTTACGCGGAATTAAGCAAATTAGTTTATAACAACCCCAACTTACCTATGATCAAACACCTAATTTGTCAATGAAGTAAACCAAACCATTAAATTCTTCCAATTTACGCAATAAATCACAAAATTATAACTTGCATTACAAAAACACACTCTTTGGTAATATAAATTCGCCTACAAACAAAAGCTAGCTATAATAATTTACAAAATGTAGGTAGTTAAAAAAGTGGCCTAAACGGAGACAGCGGGCCTAAATGGGTTAAATTGTAAGTTAGAAAATAAAAATAATACAGTAAAAAGTATTCGTCTCCTTCCACTTCGACCCTCACTAAGCCACCGTAAACGTAAGTAGCGCAGTCAGTAGTCGATATGTTATTGCATGGACCTGTGGCAGAAATGAAAGCGGGTCCCAACCATTGGACCAGGGCTAGAGGGGCGGAGTACCGAGATGGATTTCCTTGATTTACGAAATATTCTACTGCACTTACATGAACTACCTCGTCACTTTTTTATAGTTTTATTTATTAAAACTATAATGATAACTAAACAGTCGATTGTTTGCTTTAGTTATCTCGAAAGCGAATTTTTTTGTCGCGTATTTACTTTCTCAGTTGGTTTATTCTCTTACCTAAGAGCCTTAATTCAGCTGTGGACTCTGTAAATGCCACCGCTGAGAATAATATTTTTATTAAAAACTTTAACTTCATTCTAAGAATAGCTTCTGTATTCAGTTTTACATAAATAAATGTGGAAACGTAACGTAAGAGATAGGCAAAAGAAATGGAAAATGTGAAAAGAAAGGAGTGGTAGGGAAGGATGACAGGAGACGTTACAGGGTAGACTGTTTTGTTTTTTTTTTATAGTATCGAGTGACAAACGAGCACACAGTCCACCTGATGGTAAGTGGATGCTGTGGCCCATGGACATCTACATTTATCTTCGTTTGCGAATCAAAACGCAGATGCGTTGTCACTCGTGAGCACTAAGATGGAATGCCTCTTTTCCAGTAAAAAGGGTCTTCGGTTCTCTACACTCACCATACGAAACACAGCAGTGTTAAACTGCTATTTGACGCTGGTATTCTGTGAGACTGTTCGTGTATGCAGAGAAAAAAGGTATGTATATATTTATATATATATATATATATATATATTTTAACCTTTTCTATTTTGATTATTGTTGCACCGCCTCTTATATGTCTATCTCTGTTTAGCCTAATGGTCGACGGGTAGAAAATGTCCTGTGGCATTAAGTCCGGCATATATACAACTTTGTGCATGAAAGTGTTAATATATAAATAAATAAATAAAGGTATAAAAATGTTTTATTTGTAGTAAAATAGTTTTTAAGTAAGTATACAATACATGGGCCAATGACAGAAATAAAATATATATTTATTTTACTATGTTTATTTATTTTAATTATAAAATGTTATCGGCAAAATAACATTTTATAATTAAAATAAGTTCTACAATGATTTACCTCAGTCGTATTTGAAACACCTTGGCTACAAATATTTTTGCAACTACTATACTCATACTGAAAAAGAGGCATTTTCTCTTTGTCCTCAGGGGTGATAAGACATTTGCATTTTGATTCTTATTCTTTGATACAGAACCTACTTAACATCAGGTGGACTTTCTGTTCGTTGGTTACCTTTACTGTCTTAAAATATTGTAGAATCAATAAAATAATTATAAGTAAACACATTATTTAAGAGCCTGTAGGTATGCAATCGTGGTATCAGAGTTATAACACTTCAGTAACAGTCAGTAAGGCGAACGCGAATAAAAGAGATACGTAAATAAATTTAAGCTGTGGAAACTGCAGTCCAAGCAGCTTATTAAGTTGAACTATATTCACATTGTTCGTTAAATTTTACAGAGAAAATTTATGAATTATTTTTAACGGATTTCTTTTAGGTAACTGATGAGTAACCTGGTTGATAGAAATTGGACGTAAAATAATTAATAGTCATCGGAACCCTATTGCCTATTTTGGGCGCCAAACGGCAGTGACTGTACTGTTGTGTTCCGATATAAAGGGTACAGAATGGTATTATAATTGCAGGCTGTTAGGCTTTACATCTAAGTCCTCAGGGTTGACAACGCATCTGTAGACTTCTTTGTTTGAAGATGTTTGCAGGTTCAATGAACTGCACTTACCATCAGGTGAACTGTAAATTTCTTTGTTAATTCAATTTTATAAAATAAAAACAGCTAATGAAAGTACCTAAAAGGTGGTAAAACCCTTTTTATATGGCAGATATTCACTTGTATAAAAAAATACTTTGAAATACCAATTTAGAATATTTTTAAAATATTTCGAACTCCATTTTAAAAGTCATAGAAAGTTTTAACACGTTATTTTTCTTAATGTTAAAGCAATTTGAACTCTTTTTGTAAGGAACAGGAGTTCATTTTGGATCTTCAAAAAATTTTATAAAGCCGTTAGGAAAAATGTAACCCATAAATTGGATTGCAAAGCGGATTTAAGAATTAACTCTCAAGCGCTATATAAGTGAAGGTTATTGTTACATTCTCCGATTCTTTGTAGTTTTTTGGTATCGCACTGTGTTTTATTTTTATATTTTAGGGATAACTTTACATACCATATAACATCTTATGTTCATAACACGCGGAGTTTGAGGTTTTTTGCTAACTATTCCAGAACACGTTACAACTGCTGCTATCAGAGGCAGATTTTGTTATTTGGCAAGGAAATGTTGGAGCAATCTTTCGCCACCGCGTTCGTAATGTTCGTTCTATACATATAAACTGTGAAATGTTTCTTATGGCGAGTGTTAAGAACCGGACACCCTTTTAATTGGAATCAAGGTATTTAATTATAGTCCTCACGGGTGAAAAAGTATCTGCATTTTGATTTTTAATCGAGGATTTGCATAAGGATAATATCATCAATTTGCCATCAGGTGGACTGTGTGCTCGTTTGTTAATTATATAAAAAAACATAAGAATATTTTCAATACAGAATTTCAAATTCAAAGCGTGAAATTCGCAAGCATCGTTACATGTTCGGCATTACTCGTACGTGAATCCGCGAAAGAAATGTTTTTGCTATGTAAGCGTATAATGGACGAGGACTCCTCGATGTATGCGGCGACAATAGCTATAAGGATAAATTCGGATATTCACTCAATGAAAAATATTTTGTGGATAGTTTAGCACAGTAGCTGCTATATTTTTCATAGAATAAGAGTGACAAACGAGCACACAGTCTACCTGACGGTAAGTGAACGTTGTGGCTTATAGCCGATATAATCTTGCTTAATAAGCAAATGAAGTTGCGTTGTCACCACTGAGGATATAGAATGCGTCATTACCGGTAAAAGTGGTGTCCGATTTTCTACACTTACCTTACGAAATCAGCAGTATTATGCGGCTATTTTATGCTGGTATTCTGTGAGAACGTGGCCTTTCTCGATCGAGCCGATCTATTTGTGCTGCAACCATTATATAGTTGCCGAAGGTCTGCAACGTGCACTTGCTAGTAACTAGAATATAAAGAACTGTGGAAGCCAACGCGACTACCAAATTTTGCTACAATGCCAAATATCCTCCTTATGAGGTAAACTAAGGAAAAGTCTACGTTTAGCAGAGAATTTTGTTAGGCTATATAATTAAATGGCTGTATAATATGGCTGTTTGAATGGCTCTACCACGTATTAAATGCTGAATTTCTGTTTAAGCTTCCTACTATTACATTAACCATTTCTAAACATATGCATCTTCATTGTCATCATTTCTTATAACAGCCACGTATAGTCAAGTCCACTGCTAGCAGCAGGCTACCCCAAGGCATGCTTCAAAAAATGCTTTTCACATTTTGAGGTAACTTTTACATGAGATAAATTTCTACTCCCATGAGGCTGTCAGAAATGATCTTTGAGTAATTAATCGATTATCTTTAACATGATTTCTAACGCAAAAGCAATAAACTTGTATCAAAACGGCAAGAGTTCTTGTAATTACCTCCAAAAATTAGTTTTTAGAAAATACATTTTAGGTAATAAAACCGATTTATAAATTTATTTATTGAATATTTACGTTTTATTATTCACTAAGCAGTCACCGTTGTTAATTAATGTGATCAAGCGGAACTTGTCATAGCCCTTCATAGTTATTAAAGGTCAGATTTGATTCAATATAAGTCAATTACCAATTTAATTAACAAGATTTCCATAGCAGGCGTTCCAAACTTTCCTCAAAATTTATTGTTTTGCAATTAGCCTAAATCAGAGCTCACCAATTGATTTAAATATATAATGAAGATTGACCAAATATAGGAAAATTATGAACTAAATACTAAAATCATGTACCAATCATCTTAGCGATCTTTCAATACAACGATTTGTTAGAAAATATGTCACATCTAGTTGTAATACTATGTTGGTATGTTATTTTATTATAATATTTGCATTATATTTTCGTCTGTTATTTAACAGGAATATATATATATATATATATATATATATATATATATATATATATATATATGTATATCACCGTCTTCGTCATATTGCAACCCATAGAAATGTCACAAAGCACGTTTTTAAGCCACCTGCATCCATCGACTTCCTGCATCTCTTATGATGTAGTCACTCCGTCTGCTTGGGAAACGCCCTATCCTATGTTTATTTATATGTATATATTTTCACGTTTTACCGCACCTGCTTGAGTTTTCCCGCTTAGCTGGTGTTGGGTGGTAGAGAATGCCTAAAGGATTCTTTAAAGAAAAGTAAGCGCATAAAATTTACGTTTGGTTAAACTTTATGTGCTTTAAAGATTTTAATATAAACAAAAAAAAATTAAATATTAAATTTTTATTACCTTTGATACTTAGAGAAAAAAGTTATGTACTTTATAACTTATCGTTTTTACCAACTACATAACAATTATCAATGAATTGTTACATTCTTATCAGCCTATCATTCATCATAATTGTCATAACAGCTCATCACATTCCACTGAAGAATATAGGCCTTCCCCATAAAGTGCCGCAAAGTACGGTCCTGAGCCACCGTCACCCTTTGTTCGCTGCACCTTTTCGTTTTACCTAGTGATGGGTTGACTACAACCATCATTACAAGGCTGTCAGTCGAGAACCATATCAGCCTATTTTTCATTCAACATCCAATAATTTTTTTGGCCTGAGATGGCAATTCATTATTTGAAGGCGAGCGCTTAACATATGAGCAACCATGGCTCTTCAGAAATACGTGAGAGGTTGATATTTGAACCATAGTCCATCCACGGCGGAAACAAAGCACTATCTACTTAGTAGAATTTGTTGTATTTGATTCCGACAGTGTAGCGTTGGTGTAAGTATATGCACTATTCTATCACTTGTCGCCGATAGTCTATAGAAGATAAACATAAAAGGACCAAATAAATTTAAACAGTTGTAGAGCCACGTGGCAGCTTATGCTGTCGCACGGATGGGTCGGCTCGAACCGGGGTGGTACCACGACCTTACAGAATACCAGCGTGAAGTAGAGGTTTACCTCTGCGTTTCGCTTGGTGAGTGCAGGTGGCCGGAGGCCCTTTTTACTGGAAATGAGGCATTCCATCTTAGTCCTAACGGGTGGCAACGCATCTGCATTTTGATTCGCAAACGAGGATAGATGTAGATGTCTATGGGCCGCAGCAACCACTTACCATCAGGTGGACTGTGTGCTCGTTTGTCACCCTTATCCTATAAAAAAAATATGGTAGTTGTAAGCTACTAATAATGTTGCATCTGTTGAATCAAATCTCAAATACGACCTAATTAACGGTCACGTAGAATAATGACGCACTCGGTAAATTAGCTTTTAATCTTGTGTTAAGCTGAGTTAAAGGATTTAATTTTAAGAAGTTTTCCGCGACCTCGCTCTTCATCATCATCATCATTATAGTCCATCGCTCGCATGGACTTAACTATTATAGCAAATTCCTTTTTATAATAAAACTGAAGTGACCAGCGTACTTCAACAATCCACTTGATAGTAGATAGCTACTGCAGTCCATAGACAAATTTAACCTTTGAACCCTACACTATCCGGGTACTTGTTATTCCTACACAGCGGTGCTGAGGTACCTCATACTAAAATATATATGTTATTTTTAAATAAAAATCAATTAGTGAAAATATTTCTTTATTATGAAAAAGTAGCATTTTGATATTACAAATCAATCTCAAAATCTAAATGTAATATAAATTTGAGTATTTTCGCAGACTTTCGTCCATTGCTTCATACAAATTATAATTTTATGCGTATGGTGACATTAACCATGTCGCCACTGGTAATACTACTTACTTACTATATTATTTGAGTTCGGTTCGGTGGTGCAGTGGCTAAAAGTAGCATGAATCCTAATTTTGAATGTTCTTATGTCATCAGTTTGTCCGGCAGACGATATATAAATATATACGTGCGCGCGCGTGTGTGGGTGTGCGTATGCGTATGCGTGTGAGTGTGGGTGTGAGTGTGCGTGTACGTGTGCGTGTGCGTATGGGTGTGCGTTATTTTTTTATCCTTAATTCTTAGGATAAAAGTTATAGCAAACCGTATGTATAATGTACAGGAACAAAACTTTGATTAACCATAGTTTTTCTAAGGAAAGCTATAATTTACTATTTTATATCTCTCCTCAAATTTGGTTTTTATAAGCTTAGTTCCAAATGTTACTTCATAACCTCTAAATCCATTTTTTAAAGAAATATGAGTCATACCTATTTCCGGCTACTTATTTGCTCTTGAAATGATTTCCTGTCACACTTTAAATTTGACTCCTTTAGCAATTTGAAGTATAATTGGTTTTGCACTACTCCATCTCCATGTATGTCCATTGTTCATTCCTTTCCAAAATATAACGCTTTTAATTATTATTTTCGTATAATATTTTTTACTTCATTAATTAAAAATGAAGTTATGTAACCGATTCCATCGAAATATACTAATATATTTAATAAATTGGGAAAACTGTAATACATAAGAAAATAAAAATACTTACAGTATTCCTACACTGGTACTGAGGTACCCCACGTTATTCGTTGACACCTCCATACAGCGCGACTGTTGACATAAGTCCGATTAATTAATAGTGGACGATACTATACTAAAATATATATATATAGGTATAGGTATAGCATAAGCAGAATTATTTAAGAAACAAACCTCCCTGGGGTGTCCCAGCACCCCATGTACGGTTCTAGAGTTAAGCTTATAACTAATTTATTGGTTGGCTAAAAATACCATTTGAAATAACAATTTTAAGTACATCTTAAACTGAAACAGATAGATTTTTTTTAAATTCATGATTACATGTTCATAACAATGACTATAATTTAAACTTTCATTCGTTTTAAATTTTTTGAGACTTTAGTAATCCGAATGCGCCAAAGAAAATATACACACTGCGCCCAGATATTTGCAATTTCGGAGTAATTCAAAAATCAATTAACTTTGTTAAGCATCAGCTAATGATCATTGGCGCATTCTGTTGAAAGCAGGCAATATAATTTTGATAGACTGACGCATTTTCTACGTGATTTTGTTTCAGAAATTATAAAATCCCACCTAAAACATTAATGTGAAAAAGGGGTCACGTTCAGTACAAACAACGTTCAGGATTGTAGATTTTGCCAATAAAAGATTCAGTGCACCTGATATTAAGTGTCAACCACCGCCCATTAACAACTTTCAATATCAATTGAAAGTGAGTTGCCAGCATAAAAAAACAGAGTAAGCCCTTTTCTTAAAGGTTTCCAAGTCGTATCGGACCGGAAAAATCGCTGGTGGTAGTCGATTCAAAAAATAGGTTGTGCTAGAAAAAAACTTCTGTTAAATCACACAGTGGTGGCATGGTTGGTTGATTCATCATCATCATCATTCAACATTACAGCCCTTCACAAATCCACTACTGAACATAGGCCTCCCCCAAGGAATGCCATAAATCACGGCACTGAGCCACCAACATTCTTCCGATTTCCTACATATATTGCCAGCTCATCACTCCATCTAGTGGGAAGCTGACTCATACTTCGCTTACCGGTACCAGGCTGCACTCGAGAACCTTTCTTTCTCATCGGTTGCCCGTTCTTCGAGCTATAAGGGTAGCTCTTTTTTAGTAGTTTTCCTTACATAAATGCAATACAAAAGTTTTAAATTTGTGTTATTTTAGCCCCAACGTAGTTAGTATCATGAGTATAATATACTAAGTTTAAAAGGATGCCAACTTTAATATAACTTTTTTATTAAATATCACATTACGTTTAATAGTGGCGGGAAAATCCCATTACCCTTTATCAGTGATGTTGTAAGAGGCGTCAAAGGGAAATACCTGAAATACCATTTTACTTCCGCCAGATGATTGTATAATCACCTTTCTTGCGCTAGAGGTTTTTTATAGAATAAGTGTGACAAGTGGACATACAGTCCACCTGATGGTAAATGAATTACGTGACCTTTAGACATCTATATCTGTTCTCGATTAGAAATCAAAATGTAAATGTGTTGTCACACTTGAGCACTAAGGTAGAATATTCCGCTACCAGTTTTATTAACTTTAACTAAATTAAAATTTTTAGTATTATTTTTTTTTAAATCACTGCGCAATTAATTCATATCGGTAAATAGTAACTCTGTTCTGCGGTTAAGGCCAATATGTAGAAGAAGCTGAATATGTAGTCAAGTAAAGTCGTTTTACAGACAGAGTTAATTTACATGTAAAATACGATTACCTTCTCGCCAGCCATCCTCAGAGAGACATATTCATTATTAATGAAGTGCCTTTTCAGAACTAAAGTGCAGGCATTTTTTAGCCTAGGAGTTCCCTTGGGTTGGTTCCTGAAACTACACCTTCATACTTATATTTGCCGCCAAATAATAGTGCTTACACTCCTGTGTTCCAGTCCGAAGCGTATATAAAGCCAATTAATTACAGACTGTGAGGCATTCCATCATAGTCCTCAGAGGTGAGAACAAAGCCCTCAAAGGTGACAACGCATCTGATATTTAATTTGAATAGCTTTCTTCGTTTAAATTTGACCGCAGGTTTCCATGGAATTCATTAGCCGCTTACCACCAGTTGGACTGTTAGTTCATTTGTCACTACAGTTTTATTAAAAAAGGGATCTAATTAAAATTTCTTGACACAAAAACGTAATTACTGAAGTTGCTCCATCCCGGGTTTGAGCTCCCAAACTAACGGGGCAGACTATATTTAGGTTTTTATTTGGTCAGGTTAGGTTAGCCTGGGTTACTTTAGGAGGCACTGATTTTGATACTGTAACTTTGTTTTGTGGATAGTATGTAAAATAAAACATATTAAAAATAAATAAATAAAGTATTCATTATAATTTGGTTTCGGATGTCCATGTGCACTTTTAATTTACCACCAAGTAGATTGAGAGTTCGTTTGTCACATACATTTTTAAAAATAATCTTGTAAAACCAGACGTGTGTTAATGAATTACTAAGTAGGCATGCTGAAAGCTGTGTCTGGGGATATCTCGCAGCCAGTTCTTAAAATATTGTTTAGCTTTTATTGACAGTCGTAAAAAAGATTAATTAACGGTAAAAATAACGTATGTGATCAGTGTAAGTGACTTGAAACACTTTTTACTGGAAACGAGGCATTCCATCTCATTTCTCAAGAATAAGAAGACAAGAGATAGATGTAGAGATCTATGGGCCACTGAACTAACCAAAAGGTAGACTCTATGCTCGTTAGTAAAATAATTTATTCAAGGTAACAACTAGAATGTCGTCTAAATAATTATTTTCAGAGCTTCATGATCTGTTTGTCTACCCTTAGGAGTGGTATTTTTATCTTCAAATGTATGTGGGATAACTAATAACCTCTGCCTATTTAATAAAAAAATAATCATTTAAAACTGTTCAGTCGTTTCTATGACTTCGGTGAATCTGCGATTTTGCTGGGTCGATACAGTACCTCTTGATTTTTGACATGTTAAATAAACTTATTTTATAATTCTCCTTAGTTTCATTTAGTAAGTAACAAGACCTGGCGGCACTTTTTACTTGTAACGGGTATTCCAATTTTTATTTTTAATAATTCCTTTACTATTAAGATGACTCTCTATGACTGTACAGGTCGATGATTAAGAAGATGAATGTCACTTCAGTTTTATAAAAAATATTACATTACCCTTCTTGGAACTCAACAAGAACAGGTATAATTTGTAAATGGATATTCGTTTTAGAATAAAACACTTCTTTAAATGTTCAAATGTTATAAGAATAAAAATGTCTTCACAAAAGGCCTCATAGCGCTTTAAAGTTAACATTTATAATACCCTTATTGTATAACTCAGGAATGATTTTCCCAACAAAGGATCTAAAAATGTTGCCCTGTTAGATAATAATTTTCTCTCTTTAAGAGCTTTATTTATCTTTCTTAACATGTCCTTAACAGATTACTAAATTTTTACTTTAATTTCTACAATTCAACAATTTGTACAAACAATAATATAATAAGTTTTATGTCATCATTATCGTTATCATTACTACAGCCCCTCCCAAAGTGGACATAGGCCTCTTCCAACGATACATATATTTCCTATATTTCTTACCAGATCGTCACATCTTTATTATAACGACATAGAAAATATTATAGTAGTTACTTTGAGTTTTTATTACTTAGTTCGTTCAAAAAGGACAAAATTAAACGTTAAATAAGATGAGAAAGCAAAATGCTAAGACGATTTAAAGAAGAATTAAAGCTAGGCCTTCAGAAGCTGTTATGTCGAAATCATATTATTCGTGTTAGTTCCTTGAAGCCGAATTTATTTTTAATTAAAAGATTATTTTTATTAAAAATAGTCAAACATCAAAATTTCTCACGATTTCCTTAGGAATGAAGTTATAGGCTGGAATCGAACTGTAGTTTACCAAAAGACTGTGCGGGATGTCACCTATTCCCACTTAAATACGGGTTGCATTTAAGTGGGAATAGGTGAGATAAATTTTAAAAGTTTGAGGTCATGTATCTGAATTTCTTTTGGTTTCTATAACCTTTTTTTTTAAATATGGCTACAGCTTGGACACGGGCTTCTTTTCGTTTAAAAGCCGATATGATGATATAATTTTTTTTATAAAATAAGGGTGATAAAAGAGAATATAATGCACCTGATGGGAAGTGGATCCTGTGGCCCCTTGACATCTACATCTATCATAGATGAGGAAATATAATTTAGATACATTATCACCCCCGAGTACTTAGATGACGTGAATTGAATAGCTTGTTACTAGTAAAAATGGTATCCATTTCTCTATTCACCACATGAAACACCGTGGTAACAAGGTAATTTCACGCCGTTATTCTGTGAGAGCGAGGGTCTTTCCAGGTCAAGTCAAGACCCATTCGTGTTACGACCATAATATAGCTTCAGCGTCGCTCCACTAAATACCGATGGTGTAAATTAGTCCGCAGCGCTGTTCCAGTTTCCTCACGACGTTATACTTCACCGCCGTGCACGTGGTACTCGTAAATTTGCAAAATAGCATTTTGCACTTTTTAATGGTGCCGGCAGCGATCATTCCCAACTTCTTCGCGTATTTCGCCTCTTAAGACATCCATAAAAAGAAAATTGGTAGTGAATTCTCTTACGTATCCACCACTTGGCACATTTTAAAGTTACTTAAATAAAATAATTTTGAGTGCCGTTTAATCATGTTTTTTTCTTAAGCGTGTATGTAATTATACTTATTTTGAGCCTTAGCCTGTGTATTATTAATCAGGCTTTGAGTTTTACATCTTATCTCCAAATTTCGCATGACCACATCATTATACTACCGTTCAACTTATTCTCAATAGACCCTTATACGATTTAATAGATAATGTTAATTGCTTTAGACAATATATAAACAAATTGCGGCATCGCACCGTGTGTTATGTCTATGCGTCCATGAAAATTTGCAAATATTCGGATAGAATAATAAAGTAAAGCGTCGATTATCAAAATTAACAGAGTAGAGCGGTATAAAATATCTACTTCATTTCGTCTCGTGGCTGTCGTAAGAGGCAACTGAGAGAGGGAAAGAAACCAGGAGATAGGCAGCAGTATTTCCCTAATAAGTTAATAGCAACAAGAAAATAAAATAAAACTGCGGTTACCTACCTGTCAAGCATGGCAACTATGGCAGATATCCCTCTTGCGACGAATCCATGGAATGGCGTATTTTCAACAGTGGACCTTTTAAGGCTGAAATCCAAACGAACAAAAACGTATCATTCACTTAAATTAAAATAAATACACTATATAATACTAAAAGAATGGATGAGTAATGAATAAGTTAAGATTTAGGGAAAAGTTTATAAAGCTTAATGAACAAGTTGGCATCTACAATATAAATGCTTTTATTGATATCACCTTACCATGTGAATACTATCGAGGATCTCGCAGTTTAATGAGATTCTAATGTACATTACTTGCGTTTTCTAAATATTTATATGCATCATGTCGTTTGAAAAAGAAAACTAAAAATAAATAAATCGTTAAACAGCTTCAGAATAAGTATATATAAGCAATAAGATCATTTTTCGGTGAATTTACGTCTGAAAAAGGTTTTTGGATTACATAAAATATTCGAAATATCTGAGAGTCGTAAACTCTTGTGCAAGAGTGAAATAAATATAGAAATTTAGGTTGGTTAGAGGACTACGGAATAAAAGGTTAATAAAAGATTTTGAAAAAGCGTTGAAGCGTTGATTGAAATTATTGTTACGAGCTTGGGGTTCGAGACAATTAAAAACTGTCGAGTGAATTACCAAAATTGACACTTTAATTACAGAACACTAATTCCAACTTAAAACCACGCTAATAACAAAACACAATTGAACTACTGATCACATTAGTTTGCAGTTTTACCGCTTCGAAGTATTCGCTTTTATCGCCAACTTAACACTGACTGGGTCGCTATCTATACCGGCCTTATATAGGACCTTAGATAATTTCAAAGAACATTCTACTGTAGAAACATCTAGGACTCGAGTTCATACCGCATACCGGTCTCGACTGACTAGGTGTCCACATTTCTAGAAAGTTCTTCCATGGAAATTTCTAGAAGGATCTTGACTCTCCTAATTCTGCTACTCGATACTAGAGGGCGCTAGTGGTAACTAGTGTTGCCATGTACAAGGCTCTAATGATGGCGCTCAACTTATTTTTCGTTTGTTATCATTTATTTCCGACGAATAGAGTCGTGGTAGAGATCGCTGTAAATTTCACAACCCTGATCAGCCGCGGTTCGCTCCCCACCGCCACCAACGAAATTGTTTATTGCTATTTTAAGAGGTCTTAAGATGAACATGGACAACAAATATCATGTGTATTGTCTATGTCACACCTATACCGGTAGTAGTTGGAATCACTAAACTTGAAGTTGTTGACGAGTATGTTTACCTGGGACAAATAGTCCGATTAGGTAAGTCCAACATCGACCGAGAGGTCAATCAACGGATTCAACTCGGCTGGGCAGTGTTCGGGAAATTACGACATATCTTCTCGTACCTATGTACCTCAAAACTTAAAAACAAGACTGCACAACAAGTGCGTGTTGCCAGTGATTACTTATAGAACTGAGACGTGGCCCTTTACTGCTGGCCTTATGCTTTGCAGTTTCTTGGTATCACACTGTGGTATTATTTTTTAACGGATTATTTTACATCCCTCATGTTCATAATGTGACGCCTCATAATTATTATTAATAAATAATAATTTAATTCATTATACAGATATTTAAAAATGTCATAGAAATTATATTTTAAACAATTAAATGCAAATAATAAGCATAAAGTTCAAAAATATCCATTGGGAATATTGAATATTATAATATTAGTAAACGCATAAAATGTTTCTAAAAATCTCTAAATTTATTAAAAACCTGCTTAAAATGTTCAAAATGTATAAAACCATATAAATACAAGTATACGATTATATTGCAATAACAAAGATAAAGAACATTTGTAATATAATAGAAAAAATGGATCAAAATTTTCGAAGTTGAACGTGTTCTTGTAATGTTCCCTTATATTGGGGCGTTGCCGGAGACACATACCCAAGGTTGTACATATATATGGGGAGGTCGGCTGACCGACTGCTAGTGTTAAGGTTGCAAAATGACTAGTCCTATATTAGGGATTTATCATAGTAAGGTCTAACGAACCAAAGCATTAATATAGAAGGTCGCAAGCATTAATATTAAATCGACTTACTAATTCGAGAGAAAGATGTGATTCAATATACCTAAGTCAATAATAATCATTTTAATTAATAGCATAGCAAGATTTTCATAGCAAGCATTCCAAACTTTACTCAAAATTTATTGTTTTGCAATAATCCTAAATCAGAGTTTAATAATTGAACATTTAGTTCAATTATTTTTATTAGTTTGGTGAGTGTAGAGAACCGGAGTCCCTTTTTAATGGAAACGAGGCATTAGTCCTCACGCGAATAATGCCCCAACGCATCTGCATTTTGATACGTAATTGTGGATAGACTTAAATGTCTATTGGCCACAGCAACCGCTTATCCATCCGCCATCTGGTGGACTGTTTGCCCGTTTGTCTATCTTATCATATAAAAATAAAATAAATATTAAATATAATATAATAGAAATAGTTTTCTAACTGTTACCTCTACCAATAAAAATATAAAAAGATATAGTTTTCTGACTGTTACCTCTACCACTACTACTTTTAGCTAGGTATTACCATCATAAAAAGTCCTCCTGGGTTTCTTGCTGGTTCTTCCCAGGACAGAGGTATTTTTTTTAACCAGTGGTAAAGTAAAAAACGATTTTCAATAAGAATTACACACGTGATCTATATTGAATAAAAAAATTATTCTATTCTATTCTAGTCTATACATATTTCTGCCGCCAAATAGCAGTGTTTATATTGCTGTATTCTGGGCTGATGAGTGTAGAAAGCCAGTATAATTAAGGGCTCTCAGCGCTGGAATAATGTTTCAATTATTAAAAATTTCTTGAAAGCGATGTAAAATATAAATGTCACAGGTCGTATTTCTTATGCGCTACTTTCTTAGATGCTTTATTTTATGGTGATATTACGTTAGTAGTAATATTACTACTTATGAAAAACACATAAGTTGCAGTAATATTAACGTAATTCGTATGCAAACGTATACCAGAAACTTTCTTTTTGGGATTGATTGGAATGGAATAGATTAGATCAAACGAATACTAATGTATTCTGTTTGTATCAGCAATCATAAAAGGAATACCAGAATGCATAATGACTCGGTTTCTAAAAGGTTTCAAACAGGTAAAACTTACGGATCATATCACACTTATTGTTAACATCGATTTGCTATTTATTGAAAAGTATAGTGTAAATTAATGTAGCTATTGTGGCGGCGCTGGTGACCTCAACGTGATATGAACACGCAACCAATAACCTTCGAAAAATACAACTTCAAAACCTTCGTCATCATCCTCAAGTACCCCATTCATTCGCTCCCGAGCAGATATTGTCTGCAGTATTCATATTCTGCAAGCCATCTAGCTTTATAAAGGTTCATCGCAGCACTGGAATAATAATGCTTCCTGTTCCTTCAAGCTACTCTCTGCGCTATAGTGTTCGGCACGGCTCTGAGCCTTACTGCTCGCCTCTGCTTCACGGCTCTCTCGCAGATTACTTGCCTTCTTCTCGACTCACCGCAGACTTACAAGGCAATTCCCTGGCAAATTCATCGATATCTAGGCTGCACTATCGACCTCCAGTCTGAGCAGGAGGGTGATGTGGCGGCGCTGTCGTCGCGCCACAAGCGAAACACATCGAAGCCTAAATCGCACTAACAAAGTTCCGAAGTTAAATCAGCATATATAGAATAGCTCCGAACTACCAATCGGAGCGTTGGCCGCTCCCCGGGCAGAACATCTTGCCCGGCGGGAGATCCCCCTTTTTTCTTCCACCTGCCACACTACTTAATATTATACTGTAAAGAGAAGATATCCACGTGGCCACGAACATGCACCTTGTAATCTAGAATGTGATGAATGGGCGTGAAATACAGCACCTAATCAACTTATCCATTTTTTTAATACTTTATCGCACTATATACCCAGAATTTTGTTGTATACGTATATACCCTTGTATACTTATATATGTCCCAGGTTTTGCCCGCGGCTTCGAATGCGTGAAGTTTTTCTTACGCCGAATGAATCACCCAGCTACTAATTAGCCCTATTAAGTAATAACTTATTTTTTATACCTTTTTATATCTGTTTTGTTTCGTAACTTATCGGGTTCTTTTAAAGTGACTATTAAACATTGCGACGTTAACGATAAAACCTTGTTGAATGTTTCCTCCAGGCAGTAAATTACGGTTGTTAAGCTTAAGTTTACCTTAAAATCAATTGCTAAACTTGCAGAAATACTTAATTCTTACAAGGAGTCGAAGGTAACTCCTGGTAAATTGTTAATTGTTCTAAATGTAATGTAATGTAAATGAAGGCGATGTCCGCCATATGCGTCATACTCGTGAACACGTACACTGGTCTGTTCCGGTTTTCTTTACACTGATATTTTATTTACTCTTTGAGGTGGACTGAGGAATATCACAATAGTTACATTAAAACTGCATTCCCTATTGTGCCACTCTTACGGGGATAACCTTACCCTTTTTTTAGAAATTGTAGAACAAAATATAATGTTTTTAATTCGATATACCTTACAAGAATACTTGTTTGAACTTACTTAAGTGTTAATACTTTTTTTAATGTTTTCAGTTATAAGTTAAGGCGGGGCTAACTTCTATTTCCCAATTCCGAACCTGAATATGCCTCTGCTCATAAATAATTTCACATTCTTAAATCAGAGCTTTGATTTTTCTGCATATAATGTCTAAGCACTGATTTCGGAATTAGAAATAATATTATTAATTTTTTTTAATGAAATAAGTAAGTTCTGACAATATAGATAATCTACAAAAACACGCTTGTCATACATGCCTGCTAGGCGTGGAAATTATGACAAATATCCAACTATGAGGTACCTTATGGGGAGACCGATGTTTATCAGTAGACTTTTGATATGCTGTAATTATGAATGATGATACAAAGACTATGCAAGATTATTCCTTAAATTATAATTTAAAATGTTTGCGACAATTAACGGCAGAATTTTTCGCTCAGCAGATCTCTTCCACTACGCCGCAAGGCACACAGCATGCTCCGCCAGGCACTCTTCGCTGAGGTCTTACCATTCTTGGGTTTATTTTAATACAAAAGGTTTATTTCAACGGTGGTAGAGCCTTGCAGCAGCTTTTGCTGTTGCACGTATGGGCCGGCTCGAGTCGGGTTAGTACCACGACCTCACAGAATACCGGCGTGAAGTGGAAGCTCTGCTTCCGCGTTTCGTCTGGTGAGTGCAGGTGACCGGAGGCCCAATTCCCCCCCCCCCCCCCCCCATCAACATGGTAGCGGGATTACGTCATAAACTACCCCAGGAGGGTACCAGTACCCCTGGAGAATCCCTCGCTGAGCATCCACGACCATGTTCCACTCCTGAGCGTGGGTGCTCAGGCTGCCCCGCGTATTCTGGGGGGGGGGCAAAATTCCGCTCAACACAAAAACTGCTCGGGGCAAACTGAGCAACAAGACCAAGGCGACCCCTGCCACGCTATCCGTGAATTTCTGCAACATCAGGGGACTTCACTCGAAACTTAACGCCGTCCACTACCATCTTGAGACGGCGAAGCCGGCCTTGCTCTTTCTGACCGAAACGCAGGTGTCCTCTCCGGCTGATACTTCGTATCTCTCCTGCCCGGGGTACAAATTGGAGCACTCCTTTGTGCCTCGGGCTGGAGTTTGCGTGTATGTCAGAGAGGACATCAGTGCTCGACGCCTCGGCAGTCTTGAAGTTTCGGACCTGTCCATCCTTTGGCTACGCGTGGACAGCGACGACCATCCGCGCGTCTACGCGTGCCTCTATAGGTCCCATAGCGGTAATGCCGAAACAGACCGACTCATCGACCACGTCCAAATGGCTGCAGATTCCTTGCTACAACAGGTCCCATCCGCAGAGATCGTGATCCTTGGCGATTTTAACGTCCACCACGCCGAATGGCTCGGTTCACGTTTAACCGATCATGCGGGGAGATCTGTTTATGACTTTGCCTTGGCATATGGTCTGACACAACTGGTTACATCGCCTACGCGGATTCCAGATGTTGAGGATCATACACCTTCCCTGTTGGACCTTCTGCTGACCTCTCATCCGGACGGATATCAGGTTTTCGTCGATGCCCCTCTTGGCTCTTCGGACCATTGTCTGATCCGGAGTGTGGTGCCACTCACGGTCCCCTCGCGGTTGCGTTCTGCAGGTTGCCGCCGTGTTTGGCATTACAGGTCGGCGGATTGGGACGGAATGCGGTCTTTCTTTGCTTCCTACCCATGGGGGCGGGTTTGCTTCTTGCCGGATGATCCCAGCGCTGTTGCTGACTCTGTCACTGATGTGGTGCTACAGGGAATGGAACTATTTGTTCCATCATCTGTGGTACCCATCGGAGGCAGATCTCAGCCTTGGTTTGGTCGCTCCTGTAAGACTGCATTACGCAGTAAGCAGGAGTGTTATCAAGCCTGGGCTGCGGCTTCGGTGACTCGGGATGTAAACACCAGCACACTCAAAAAGAAGTATAACTTCGCCTCCAGGTCCTTCAAAAGAGTTATTGCCAAGGCAAAGTCAGAGCACATAGGCAGAATTGGCGAGAAACTAGTTCGCCTTCCTTCGGGAACCCGTGCATTCTGGTCTCTCGCCAAGGCTGTCCAAGGGAATGTCTGTAAGCCATCACTACCATCTCTGCACAGGGAGGACGACTCACTGGCCCACGACGCAAAAGAGAAGGCCGAACTTTTAGGCTCCCTTTTTGCGTCCAACTCGACTGTTGATGACGGGGGGAACACACCGCCGACCATCCCGCGGTGTGAGTGCTCCATGCCGGATGTGCGGTTCTCACAGCGCTCGGTTCGCAGAGCACTCCTCTCCCTTGACATCCACAAGTCGAGTGGGCCTGACGGAATCCCCCCAATTGTGCTGAGGACGCGTGCTCCGGAGTTGGCACCGGTTCTAACGCGTCTTTTCCGGTACTCCTACTCCCTAGGCGTAGTCCCGAAATCATGGAAGACAGCTTTTGTCCACCCGATCCCTAAAAAAGGCGACCGCTCAGACCCGTCCAACTACAGGCCTATCGCCATCACCCCCTTGTTCTCCAAAATAATGGAATCCATTATTAACTGCCAGCTCATCCGGTACCTTGAGGATCACCAGCTGATTAGTGACCGCCAATACGGTTTTTGTCGGGGTCGATCAGCTGGTGATCTTCTGGCATACCTGACCCATAGATGGGCGGAGGCAGTAGAGTCCAAGGGGGAGGCGTTGGCCGTTAGTCTGGACATTGCGACTGGATCGGGTTTGGCACAAAGCGCTTCTTTCGAAGCTCCCTTCCTATGGGCTTCCCGAGAAATTATGCAATTGGATCACCAGCTTTCTTGCAGATCGGAGCATCAAGGTCGTTGTAGACGGTGCATGCTCCGACTACAAGCCTATTAACGCTGGTGTTCCACAAGGCTGCGTGCTATCACCAACGCTGTTTCTTCTGCATATCAATGATATGTTGCAAGCCGGTAGCATTCATTGCTATGCGGATGACAGCACTGGTGATGCTCTATACACCGGCCGTGCCAATATTTCTCGGGAAAACGTCACTGAGTACCGGAACAAACTTGTGTCTGAAGTCGAGTCTTTGCTGGACAAAGTCTCGGATTGGGGGCGACTAAATCTAGTCCAGTTTAATCCTCAGAAGACACAAGTTTGCGCGTTTACCGCTAAAAAGAACCCCTTTGTCGTATCTCCTCAGTTTCAAGGTACTCCCCTTGTTGCCTCAGCCAGTATCGGAATCCTCGGCGCCGACATATCGAGTAGCGTGCAGTTTCGTGGTCACTTGGAAGAGAAGGCCAAATTGGCCTCTAAAAAGCTTGGCGTGCTCAGTAGAGCGGGACAGTATTTCATGCCGGCTCAACGCCTGCAACTTTACAAGGCGCAGGTTCGGCCTCACATGGAATACTGTTCCCATCTCTGGGCTGGGGCTCCCCAGTGCCAGCTTCTTCCACTTGACCGCATCCAGCGCAGAGCGGCTCGAATCGTCGACGACCGAGTTCTTTCCGATCGGCTCGACTCATTGGCACTGCGAAGAGATGTTGCATCCCTTTGCATTTTCTTTCGCATCTACCATGGGGAGTGCTCTGAGGAATTGTTCGAATTAATCTCAGCCAACAAATTTCACGAACGCACATCGCGGCAGAACTCCCGATACCATCCACACCATCTGGATGATTGGCGGTCCACCACTGTGCGATTTAGAAGATGTTTTCTTCCTCGCACAACTTCCTTGTGGAATAGTTTACCACCAGCGATTTTTCCGGACTGATACGACTTAGGGACCTTCAAGAAAAGAGCCTACTCCTTTTTAAAAGGCCGGCAACGCATCTGCAATTCCCCTGGTGTTGCGGTTGTTCATGGGCGGCGGTAGTCACTTACCATCAGGTGAGCCGCATGCTCGTTTGCCCCCTCTCCTATAAAAAAAAAAAAAAAAAAAAAAAAAAAAAAAAAAAAAAAAAAAAAAAAAAAAAAAAAAAAAAAACACCTAACATGGAAAAGCCGTGTTTCAGCAACATGTTGATTGTAGCACGAATGAGTCGGCACGCTCTTACAGAACACCATCATAAAGTAACAGATTATTGGTGTTGTGTTTCGTATGGTGAGTGTAAAGAACCTTTTACTGGAAATGAGGTATGCCATCTTAATCCTCAGGGGTGACAACGCACCTGCACTTTGATTCTTAACCGAGTATAAATTTAGATGTCTATGGGCCGAAGTATATCCATTTATCATGTTCGTTTGTCACACTTATTCGATAAAAAAAAAACACAATACAATTTCGTGGACATATAGTCACTGTCGGTATACATTTTCTGAACCCTACTGTAATGTTTTTGTAAACCTCTTGTTAAAGCAAGAAGAAAATCTTGAGAATCTTAAAAAATCACTAATCGCAGTCGATTTTCTTTACACGATACATAATGAACCATGGTGGCGTGGTTTAGTCCTGCCTGCCTACTATAGGAGCTCTGATTTCGAAAATTGGAGGAAATAAGAGCATATTTGCATATTTATTCTTAATCGAGGATAGATGTGTGTGTTTGTCTATAAATATGAAGTAGATTTCATGCTGGGTAGAAAGAAAAAACGGAAGAAATATAGAATGAGAAAAGTTAAGTAATATTATAAACTTTTATTCAATGGTGTATAAATCGCTCATTAAATACAAAAAGGATACAAATTCAAAACTGCATTTTTACAGGACGACCAAAACAAAATTTAAAACTATATTTATTTGATAAAATATTATGTTAATCACAACTGGAGCAAATTCGGAGCATATTTGCATTTTGATTCTTAATCGAACATGGATGTGTGTGTGTGTCTGTCAATAAACATGAAGTATAATAGCCTACTGAATGTAAGCCTTTTTTTTCGTGACACATGCGCAACTGTAAACCTCTATCAATTTATTTTTATAGATACGTGTTACAATTACATTTAATGAAATAAAATAAAACATCCTTGATAACGTTCATACTACCAATATCAAACGCATGGCGCCTAAGAATTTTTAAAATGTTGTCAACAAATAATTACTTAAAGATTGACTGAATAAGCTGTGAATTTTGTGCGATTTTCTTGGAGTAATAACATACTTAAGTATGCTGCGAGGATTTCAAAAGTTCCGTTTTGAATAGTCCGTGAAGTCGATTACAAGGCAAAAAGCGTTTGTTTTATATTTTGTTTATTACTCACCTGTATTTTATATATTAATTTTCAGTTGAAAGTATAGATAATATACTCACAGTTGAAAGTGAAATACAGCTTATTTTATATAGAAAACCTAAAAATGTTTATAGATTACAGTCGAATTTCGACCACTAGACGACAACTAGTTATAATAAAAACTTAAGATTTTCTTGAATGAAAATTTGTTAAATGGTAAGTTGTTATGGATCCGCTTTTATACAAGTGGCTCTATTTTTTTCATCAGACCTTATTTTCTTATAAATCATAGCATATTTAATTCTACAATTTTCAATAGAACATTTTTTTTACAGAAATTTGTCAAAGGTTCAAGACGTCTGCAATTGATATCGTCCGCGAATTTAAACTATTAAAGCAATTCATCCCTACAACGAGAGAGGCCACAGGTGTTGCAAAGCACACGAAACGTCGGGAAGTAAAACAATTGAAAATTAGTTTCATAAAATTTGTAGTATTTGTGTTATGAAATGAATGTTTAAACATTTCTTGGAATTTCGTTGAATTCGTTATAATAAAGTAATTTACTTTGTAGTTAGGATTGGTAGAACTGTAGTCTGATACTGGATTCGAATCCTTGACTTTTTAAATACCCTTTAACATTTAGCTTCTGGCACTATCGTGAAGATCTTTTGATGCTATAATTTATGTCAAAGTTTAGTATCTAAATAACAGTTGAGTAATTTATTTTAATAAAAAATTGTTACAGATCTTTTATACGTATAAAATAGGGGCATTAATTATAGACCGTTTTCTTAATTTGTAATTTCTTGTGCCCTTATGTTGACCAAAATTAAGTAGTGACGTGAAAAAAAGAAAAATTATACGCACCGTATTTTAGTAGTGACGTGAATAAAAGAAAAGTTATACGCACCGTATTTTTGTTTTTTGGATTTGAATTAGAATGTACTATAAACAAAATACTTTTTCGATTATATTTCTTCATTATCTACTTATATTAAACTTTTATAATAAATTAAAACACTTATACCAGAAACTGCGTTTAGAATAAATATACGAGCGTTATCGTGTGTTGACTTCATTAAATTCCTTTCATTGGCGGAGATCCGATGTCACCCCGTGAGGAGATGGACAGCAGCATCTTTCTGTGTATCCATTATAGCCTAAAAAATTTCACCGCTAAACGTAGACCCCCCATAGATTATTCCATATTGGTTACCGCATTTTATTATAATTTTCAGTTATCATCAGAAAGATGCCGCTGATTATCTTCTGTTTCAGTATACGTTTTCATTTCTCACTTATATTCCTTAACAATTCCAAAAAAAAATCTCTGGTTACCGACCCGCAATGCCAAGATAAGCGTTCCAACTACGGTTGATATCCATATATAAGGCAATTTATTACATCATCATCAGTTTGTTATAGGACCTTTGAGAATGAACTGTAAACTCTTCGCGCAGTGGGTAAGTGCTGTGTGTTTCACTTACGGAAGGCAAGGTGACAGAGCAAAACTGAAACAGGAGATGAGAAGCAGCATCTTCCTGATAACTTAATATAAAGAACTGCGAATGAAAATCTGATTTCTATATATGTGGCAACTGTAGGAAATACTCTATGAGCATATTTGCCACAATTATTTTATACTAGCTGTTCCCCGCGATTTTGCCCGCGTGTTATTGCGGTTTTAATTTTTTTGCGTGGAACCCCAATTATTTTTTCTAAAATAAAAGTAGCTTAAGTTACTCCTTGTAACACTAGCTATCGGCTAGTGAAAATCCCGTCAAAATCGGTCCAGCCGTTTCGGAGATTAGCCGAAACAAACAGACAGACAGACGGACAGACAGACAGACAGACAAAAACTTTAAAGATTGTATTATTGTTATTAGTACCGTATATACTTTCATATGCATTTAGTAAAAAGCTGTAATTTTGAAATTACAATTAGATACTTCAATTTTATTTATTTGTATAGATATACCTCCTATGAAGCAATTTACATGGGACGACTAGGATCAGTAGTAGACTTTTGGTAAGCATAAAAGAGATTTCAACATAAATTAATATCTAAATAATGATACAATTTCAAACATTATTCCCACAACATTTTACCTTGACAAAATATTAGTTCGTAATTCAACCCCTCATCGTTTATTCTAAAAGGCTAAATATTCGTTTCAAATAATGAATAACTCTGACCTGAAGGGATTGAAGCCATCGAGAATGCAAATTGAATTTTGACAATTAAACATCGCGTGAGTGACGATTGTGATATGATAGCTCAATTTAAAAAATAATTAAAAAATAGCGATGAAACAATTAAGAAGAAAATAAATCAAATTAAAATTTGAATGGAATAGTGTATGAAAGATAAACAGAGCAACGTCCGCAGGCGTAACTTTAATGAGTATTGGCGGACATCACATATCGGAAAAATATTTTATTTCTTAGACATGCCGGTTTCCTCATGATGTTTTCCTTCACCGACGAGACATGTTTACTGTTTAGCCTGTTAAAGTTCACTGATAAATATTGGCTTCCGCCATAAATTGCCTCATAAAGGGATATTTTCCATAGTTGCCACGCTCGCCAAGCGTGTTGGCAACCGCACGTTTTAGAAAGACGCTGCTCATTGTACATCTCCTGATTTGTTGTTTCTAAAATGTAATTTAAAATTAAAAATTTTGTGAAACCGACTTTCAATATAAATTATAAAGAATAACTCAGAAACTATTGGTCAAACCTTGATCAAATTTATATGGGACCACATGAGAAGCACAAGTTTTCATATAAATAAAGGATCATTAACAAAACAATTCAGTATTTAAATTTTGGACTGGGTACGTAAAGTAATTAACGGCAATATACGAAAACATAAGACATGTGAATTATTTGTTCAGCTGTCTCCACTTTGTAACTAACACATCGCTTGAAAATAACACAAAAACATCTATCCGACTGCTATAGATGGAGTTATATTTTTAGCCCCGGCTACGTTCGTATGGTGTATTTGCACCAATATCTATTTGAGATCCGAATAGATCGAGAAGTATGATGCCATTATTTTTGCACTGAGAGCTCAATTAGTCTGATGTGCTTGCGTTTGTGTGTCGATTTTGTAGTTTATTGCTCATAAAAAAATTAAGTTTCCTACTAGTCTCCAAAAAGAAAGCGGACAATAAGGTGTGACTGAATCTTCAGACTAAGAAAACAAGTAGGACGGAGTAGCACTGAGTACATTTCAAGTTGCATCGCTTACAACAAAGCTATCCAAAACCATGATCCACGTAAGATAACATATTGTAAAAACTCATATGAGTGTTCATCTTAACTTAAATAATTTGCATTCTACAACATTTATTTGCAATACTTGGGCCGAGTGGCAGCGGCTTTAGAATCCCGCCATCTCCTCTCTTTTCATGGGTGTCATACGAGGCGACTAAGGGAGAAACATCAGGCATCCGAAAGACGGCGGCATAACCATCTTAACTCTTATGACATTCCAAAAATATCCAGATTTGTGATGAGCTGCATCGTTACAGGTGCGACGTGTCTGATACTGCGATAGCTAACCCGCTTGCCCAGCGTGGCAAAATCTCCCAATGGTAAGCACCAAAAAAAACAATGCGCCCAGTTTCCGGCCGTCTCTGTGTACCTGACCTTGGTGCAGGTCATGGCAACATTTGGATAGAATGTGCTAAGAATCCCCGAGAGAGGGCAAGATACCACTGAAAACTGGACCTGGTGACGTGCAATGTACGAACTTTGCGGGACGAGGAAAACATTGCAGAATTAGAAGTAGAGTTGAAAAATGTAAGATGGCACGTTATGTGGTTGAGTGATGTTCAAAGAAATGGAGTCCACACTAATCCTAGAATCAACCCACCTACTCTACTATCACGAGGGACATGATCTTTCCCAGGGTGGAGTGGGTTTTCTCGTCAATAGTGTCCTCCGTGACAACATTTTGGAAATCTCCAATGTGTCAACGGGGGTAGCGTACCTTGTTTTAAAACTAATTGAAAACTATACTGTAAAGGTTGTACAAGTATACACACCAACTTTGACACACACGGATGATGAAGGTGAAGCTATGTATGAAGACATAGCGAAGGCAACACGACACCACTAAAGCTCACTTTAATGTCGTCATGGGGGACTTTAACGCCAAATTTGGGCAGCACACAGGTGTAGAATCGATTATGGGAGCGCTTGAAGGAAAAACCCAATAAAGAATTTTGGCCTAATATTGGTTCGATTTTACGACCAACAGATTAACTAGGCAGGCAATATTTATGTTTGTATTTGGTTGTATTAAGTCAGCCTAACTTAGTTTACGAACCAGTGATTTTTTGTATTGATTTTTTTTGTGGATTGTATGTAAAATAAAATACAAATTAAATAGATTGAAAAATATTGTACTTTTAGTAGTAATATAGGGCTTATTTCAATTTATGTTTGTAAGTCGCGTCCCCGATACAATATTACGTTAAAAAATATTTAAAAACTTGGAAGAAAGTTTTTCCTTTTGCTGTGTGTTTTCATTGTTTTTCAATATGTGGCTCCCTCGCGTGCACAGAAATGTTATCTATCTTTTACCAAGGTTCAGTAAGATTATTACCTTGGCCTTTATAGTCTGTAATAAGTTGCAGTATAGATAACAGTGGTTCTTTACATAATTGAGCAGGCTATAAGCTGAGCATGATTGAGCAGGCCTGCAGCCCCTCCCCCCTCATCTCATCCCCCTGTGACCATAGGTATTACAAAGCAAAAGAAAAAGGGTCGGAAATTAAAATCAAGTTAGATTCTTAAAGTATCTGGTGGGGTCTCGTAGCCAGTGTGATTGTAAAAAAGAGATAATTTTTGTTCTAATATGGTCCCATATAAATTTGATAACCCTTAACCGACGAGCGTGTAGAATAGAATAGAATAGAATAGAATAATTTTTTATTCAATATACATTACATGTGTAATTACTATTGAAAATCATTTTTTACTTTACCACTGGTTCGAAAAAAAAACCCTCTGTCCTGGGAATAACCAGCAAGAAACCCAGCGGGACTTTTTTTTAAAATAAATTTTACAATATAAATGATTACGAACTATTTACAAAATTTATTTTAGAAACTGCTTGGAAGCGATCACCTCATTCCCAGGGGTTATTATCAACCATGTATTCATTTATACTATAATAACCCTTTTTATACAGTTTCAGTTTAATAAAACATTTAAACTTGGTAATTGAGAGAACCTGTATACTTTCCGGGACCTTGTTGTAATAGCGTATACATTGCCCCAAGAATGAATTACTGACTTTGTGGAGTCGAGAAACTGGCATTACTAGCTTGTGTTTGTTCCTAGTGTTTACAGAATGTATATCACTTTTTTTACTAAAACTATCTTTGTTTTTGTGAACATACATTAAATTTTCGTAAATATACTGAGAGGCCAAAGTTAATATATTTATTTCTTTAAATTTTTCTCTAAGAGACTCTCTCGGTTTTAGATTGTAAATAGCTCTAATGGCTCTATGGCTCTAATAAAAACAAAAATAGTTTCTCAATCAGCCGCATTTCCCCATAGCAAAATCCCATAAGACATTATGCTACGGAAATAACTAAAATAAACTAATCTAGCTGTCTCGACACTAGTGGGACCTCTCATCTTTTTTACAGCATAGGCTGCAGAACTTAGTCTGCTTGCTAATTTGGATATATGGGGCCCCACTGAAGCTTTGCGTTAAGAGTGATACCAAGAAAAACAGTGGATACAATAGGGCTCAGTTCCTCCCCATGCGAGGTGTGTCAAGATAGCGCCAAATGGAAGTCCGTAGTCTCTGCCTACCCCTCTGGGTGACAGGCGTGAGTGTTTGTGTTGTGTTGTAAATTGAGCTATCATATCACAATCATCAATCACGCGATGTTTAATTGTGAAAATTCAATTTGCATTCTCGATGGCTTCAATCCCTTCAAGTCAGAGCCATTCATTATTTGAAACGAATATTTAGCCTTTTAGTATGAACGATGAGGGGTTGAATTACGAAATAATATTTTGTTAAGGTAAAATGTTGTGGGAATAATGCTTGAAATAAATTTATGTTGAAATCTCTTTTATCATCATCATTAGTGCTTAACAAAAATCCACTGCTGATCCTAGTCGTCTCATGTAAATTGCCTCATAGATGCTGCTCCTCATTTCCAGTTTCAGTTCTGTCGTCTCGCCTTGCCTTCCGTAAGTGAAACACACAGCACTTACCCACTGCACGAAGAGCCGTATTTACAATTCATTCTCAAAAGTCTCAATTACAAACTGATGATGATGTAATATATTGCCTTATACATGGATATTTACCGTAGTTGTCACGCTTAGTAGCTTAGTAGTGGGTTGGTAACCAGAGTTTTTTTTGGAGTTGTTAAGGAATATAAGTAAGAGACGACAAAGGGAAACTAAACAGGAGATAGGCAGCGGCATCTTTCTGGTGACAGCTCAAAATATGTATATTATACAACCTAATGGTTATAAATGTTTGTTATGTAATTTAATTATGAACGTAATTCAGTAAATATTACAATAACCGGAAGCGGTGACTAAACGGACTGATGAGTGAAATTTAAAAGATTAGAGATTTTGGATTGAGATAAATATTATAAGAGGTGATAATATTTTGATAATTTCAATGCTCTTGGGAGTCAAAGCTATTTAAAATAAATGTAGTCATTATAATTTTTTAAATTGCTTGGTTTATCAAGCACTATCCCACGATTTTTCTATTCTCTAAAAAACGTCTCGGTAATCCTCGTAATTGTGGGAGAGTTAACAATAAAAACATATAAGGCTAATATATAGGTAGGAAGGATCATTAGTACATTATAAATACAAAGTACTAATTAAAACTAACTACTGTGTGGTATCGGCGTAACAGATGTTCCAAAGATATCAGTACTGTTACGGCCTACGGCTGCTCCCTTAAAGGGTCAAACCTTCAGGGGCCTATGAGCTGAATACTTCCCGAACAGACGTAGGTCGGGCCTCAATGTGGCCACGTGGAATTTCTCGAATTACACTAAAATATATGGGGGAGCGTTCTATACTACGGCCAGTCGACCGGCAGAGGAATTAGGCGGAGCTTACTTACCTATATCCAAGGCGACTGGTCCCTCCGGAGTCGGTCAGGTCGCATGTGGTTGTGTAGTGCAAGGAAAAGAAGGTGATGTGATGTGTAATTGGGTGTGACTGATGGTGATTGAACCTAGACCTTAGCCGTCGGCAGCAGCCCGGGCGTCGCGACACCGCTCCAACTTGAGGGGGCCCTCCGAGGCGTTGTCCACATTCACTTTCCTCGTTCTTCACGATGACAGTCAATTAACTCTATCGTACGATTTACTAACTTACAGAAGCCACTAACTATCGCTGGTTATAAGGTTAACGCACAAAACGAACACGGAGTTTACAGTTCATTAAAGGTCACTACCGTTTCGCGTCGCAACAGTTAGTTCTAGAATATCAGAGGCCGCACTAGCTAATATTGCCTAATGCACTTATGCAGATTCGGAGTCAAACACAATAAGTCCCGGGAAGCTCTCCAGCAGGAATGCGCGTCACAAAATCCTAGACCGTATATTTACGGGCCGCACCTAATTATTCCGAGTTTACTAACAGAATGACAGAGTGCCAATCGTGAGCACTGCCTAAGGACGACTGACTGCCCTTGGGCGTTTTTCGCACGACCGAAAGTCAAACCGGTATGAATGTACCAAGCCGAGCGCCCTCTCGCGTCAATCCTTGAAAGTGTTTGGCGCGAACAAGTACAATAATCAACGTTCACACTAGGCGTAAAATATCCAGAACGACCATAAAGAGCGGAATCAAAAGCGCGAGACTTCTGGTACTGCAATCCTCAATGCGACTGCTAAGTGTAATGCAGCAGTTGACTTTAAGACGAGATGAAGACAAATGAAAATTAAAACTCGAATAGTGTTAATAAAAAAAAATCATAATTGCAATTTCATTTAAATTTTCGAACTTTTTATTTAAAACACTCACTAGTATTTTCAATACTGGTACTTATCAGATACCTAAATATATTACGCTTCTAGTACGGCACAAAGTTTGAAGCGTAATTGCGACTCTGATTTATTGCTCCTGTGGTTTACCGCTTCTTAATTTCTCGCGGTAAATAATGTGTACTCTTGTATACCAAGAGCTTTATCATTCGACTGGTGATTTGTAATAGAAAAGGATAGATAATTCGAAGCTAGTTTTCTTCTTTGTAAAATTTCTTTGCGGCATCAGCTACCACCACCGATTTTTTGGAACCAATACGACTTAGGAAAGGAAGGAAGGTCTCCTTACCTTTCCAACCTAAAGACCGCTATTCTCCTGACATCAGCTCAAAATTATAAACCAAAAGTTGCCACCCTGCCTGCCATACGTAGCTACTATGGCATAATCCCTCTATTAGGTAATCTATGCGGAGGCCTAAGTTCAATTATGGACTTCTATAGACTGTAAAGAATAGATGGATAGTTGGTTAGGACATGTGTTCAAGAAAATAGTCTATTGCATTTTAAAAGGCCGCAAGCACCTTGATTCCCTTGGTGTTGCAGTTGTTCGTGAGCGATGAAAGTCTCTTACCATCAAATATGCCGCATGCCACTGTAAATAAGCGATAGAAACGGAACATTATATGGGAAACCAGTACAGTCATAGTATATCCACTTACGATCAGGTGGACTGTATGCTCATTTGTTATCGTTATTCTATTAAAAATCTGCCTGTTTTGTACTAAATTTATAAGAAATATAAAATAGAAAATATATTTATTTAACCAAAAAAATTACATAATTAAACATTACATTGGTTTCTGCACTAAGCTCTAGGCTTGTATCGCAGGAAACAAGAACATTGATTGACACCGTTATATATTGCACTCCGATAAGTTTAAAAAATCCTAATTTTTTTAATAAATTAATGTATGAAAAAGAAGACAATGTGAGTGTGTGTGTGTGTGTGTGTGTGTGTGTGTGTGTGTGTGTGTGTGTGTGTGTGTGTGCGTGCGTGCGTAGGTGCGTAAGTGCATGCGTACGTGCGTGCGTGCGTGCAAGCGTGCGAGCATGCGTGCGTGCGTTCGTGCGGTCGTGCGTGCGTGCGGTCGTGCGTGCGTGCGTGCATGCGTGCGTGTGGGCGTGCGTGCGTGCGTGCGTACGAGCGTTCGTGGGAACGTGCGTGCATGCGAAAGTTCGTGCGTGCATGCGTGCATGCGTTCGAGCGTGCGTGCGTGCATACATGCGTGCGTGCGTGCATGCATGCGTGCGAGCATGCTTGCGTGCATGCGTGTGGGCGGGCATGCGTGCGTGCGTGCGGGCGTGCGTGCGCATGTGTGGGCGATTGATAAAGCTACTATATGAATTAGGAATCGGTACTCGAAAAATCCGCCGTTGGCAAAAGCTTTGAAAATCCGAGGAATTTATTGTTAACCTGTGCTTTAAAATTACTGCTTTTAAAATGTAGATTTGGCGAAGCTGTAGCACCTTACATTCCTTGTACAGTTCGTCAGTAGGTTTTTAGAGAGCATTACTTTTAGTACTACTCATGTTGCTGCTATAAATGGTTTTTCTAACACAATCCGACAAGCTGCTTAAGTGGTTTTTAAATGATAGCTTATCATCAATGATCACTCCTAGATACATGATGTTATCTGTGTTGCTGATTATATCACAGCCGCAAGGGGGTAATTCAGACTCGCAAGTGTTAATTACTAAGTTTATCAGCGGAAATGGTTTTGATGCGTGAGTTTTGTGAAAGGCTATGGACTTAGTTTTTTTGTAGTTTAGAGCAGGTATGGGCAACCTTTGACATGTTGAAGGCCAAACTTTAGCGTGCAAATACGTTAGCGGGCCGCGTTTAAAAGTACTTAGTACATTTTAAAGTAGTGATAATATTTTTTGCAATAGATATTAGACATGAAATAATACGACAATGTTATTATAGTACAATTTATTAAAATAACAAAATAAAATTTAATAATTAAAATCAAAAAATTAAATTAAATCGTTAAATTTGCAATTGTTACAAGCTAAGAAAGCTAAATACACCGAAATCAATGAGACACTTGAGCTTGAATTTGGGAAACTAATCCATGGATATTTAGATTAATTCTACTGATAAAAAGACGTAAAAAAATTTCCAAATTATCGTCAGTCAGTCTTTTACGTTGTGTTGATTTATTAACCTTCATCAATGAAAAGAACTGTTCGCATTTGTAAGGACTGCCAAACGCACAAATCAATCTTCTTGCGAAATTTCTAAGCTGCGGAAAATTGTTTTCTTCTAGGAATTTTTTGTAGAAATTGCACAACTCTACGTCTTCAAATATGGATTTTAGGAGTGAGTTTTCTTGAATCTCGATCAACTCTATTTGTAACTGTATAAGAGCATTTTGTACATTATATTTTGTAGGGGTAGCAAATAAAATGAAACAGTCTTCCATGTTTTTGAAGTCGCTAAATCTGTTCGAAAATTGTTCCGACAGTAATTTGAGTTCTTCAGCATATTGAGCATAAGCAATATTTTCATACGCAGGGAGCGTGTTGAAATGGTAACTATTACCAGACAGCATATGTGAGTCCCACAAGCGTAGTTTGATCTGAAACGCTTTCAAATGGCTGTACAAATCATTTACTAACTGTCCTTGTTTTTGAAGTTTCAAATTTTAATAATTCAAATAGCCAGTAATATCGACCAGAAATGACAAGTCACATATCCAATTTGGGTCATTTAATTCAGATAGTGGTTTTTCTTTTATTTTCATAAAGTCTGATATCTCATTTCGAAGCTCGTAAAACCGTTTCAACATGTTTCTTTTGCTCAGCCATCTAACTTCACAATAATATGTTACGTCGTTATATTCAGCTGATATTTCATCCAAAATGCCTTGTACTGACGATGGTTAAGCCCTCAGGATCGAATAAATTCGACGGTTTTTGCTACCACATTCATAATATTCTGGAGCCGAATGGACTTAGAAAACAACCTGTATTCTGTTGTTGATGGATAATGCAATGAAGGACTATCAAATCATCTTTTTGTACATTAATTTCTGTTGCTTTTTCATTCAAAATTCCGATGAAACCTATACGTAAGCCGACCATAGAAGGTGCAACATCAGTGCATACTCCAAACCAAAACTTGTGAATACCTTGTGAACTTCAATAAAAATATCTTTTCCTGTAGTGGTTCCTTTTAGCGGCTGTAAAGCAAGCAATTCCTCGGTAACAGTGAACTTCTTATCAACACCTCAAATAAATATAGCCAGTTGAGCTGTGTCAGACAAATCGGTGCTCTCGTCTAATGTTATGGAAAATGATTCAAAACCAGCCATACGGTAAGTCAATGTTGTTTTTATATCGTTAGCCATCATTTCTATACGTCGAACAACAGTTCATCTTGACAAACTAATTTTTTCAAATTAATTTTTCTTTTCAGTACACCAAATACCGTAAACTTCTAACATACACTCTTTGATAAATTCTCCGTCGGCAAATAGTTTTAATGCCTTATCAAGTTATGTTCTTTGTTAATAAACATTTATTGCTGTTTTTCCAAATTTGCGGTAAGCTTCTGGAATTTTCTGTTCTTAATTATCCTGTCAGTGAGTGCAGCGTAGCATGCTTAGTTGAGTAATACCTCTTTATATGGAATTCTTTCATTACTGAAATGGATTCATTACAAAGCAAACAAGTAGGCTTACCATTGTGCAAGATAAAAAAGAATTCTTCAGTCAATTTCTCTTGAAACTGGTGACCCTCTGTATCTACTTTTTGTTTCGTTCCACCAGACATCATTTTTGTTTACTTTTCGTTCAATAAACTTAATAAAAAACTATAGTTAGTAACCACTCAAGATGTACACCAAGTCACAAAGCAAGTTGACGGCTCGAGCAGTTCGCTAGGATATCGCTTGTCCAAGTTATCACCTCGGTAGCTCAAATAGAACTGAACTAATGCTCGGGCCATCCACCCGCTTATATAGGCAAAATGAAGGAATAATCTGGAATAAACTAGTTTAGAATAATTGAGAAGCAATAAATCTTTTATGTGTCGTTCGTGAGGCGGCAAACCTCAAAGAATTTGATCGAGCAAGTCGAGTGGCGGTGATAATCAAAGTGCAGCACTGGCAAGCAGCAAAAATCACCGGATTTGATTTTCGCCGCCTCACTGTCACTACCGTGAGTATAAATACCTAATGTAATATTTTTGTAATTGGGATTTTTAAAAATGTCTCGCGGGCCGGATTCGGCCCGCGGGCTGGTTGTTCCCCATATATGGTTTAGAGTTTAAAGTAAGACGTATAAGCTCTTCTAATTCATTATGATTTCTTATATTTACGCGAACACTACACATTGAATAAAACTATTTTTACGGATTTTATCGCGTTTAATTTACTTATTTTATATTCCCGACGTTTCGGTTGCTTTCCAGCAACCGTGGTCACGGGGGACTGAGGTGATTGACGTCCCGATGTCAAAGTTAACCCGGAGTACCTTCAGCTTTTTAATTATTAATTTTGGTCCGATCTACGCAGAATGAACTAACTGTGTCTTGAAGTCTTACAGTGGTATGCTTGGGTTTAGTTTTAATTTTATGAATTACAGGATCCCAAGCAGGTGGTAGTACCCAGCCTCCCTCTCTATTGAAATTAGGATGTTTTTTAATTTCAATAGCCTCACGTATCATCCTTGGCAGGAATCGATGTTCCTTCGCGAGGACTTGTGGTTTATCAAATCTAATGTAATGACGGGGGCCGTCTAGGATATGATCACAAACTGCAGACTTCCCGGAACGTTGGTGCTTCACGTCAGCTATGTGTTCTTTTACGCGGGTTTTTATTGATCGTTTTGTTTGCCCTATATATGAGAGACCACACTCACAATCAAGCTTGTATACTCCTGCATCTTGTAGAGGAATATTGCACTTGACAGATGGTAAGAACTGACTAATCTTCTTCGGCGGCTTGAAGAATGTTCTAATAGAAGCTCGCTTCAAGATGTAGCCAATCTTGTCTGTGACACCTCTGACATATGGTAGTACAGCAGGCACACGCTCGACTGTGGCCGGCTTCACTCGGTCACTGTGACGTAGGCGCGGAACCCGAAGCTTGTTGTCGTGCAGAACCTGCTTGACGTGCTGAAGCTCGGCGGCCAGGTGTTTGCTGTCACAGATCCCTTGTGCTCTCTGCAACAAAGATTTGCCCACGGTAGCTAACTGTGAAGGGTGATGGTGGGATTCACCGTTTAAGTATCGGTTTGTATGGGTCTTTTTTCTATACACAGTGTGACCTACGGTGTTATTAGGATTTCGAATGACTAACACATCTAGGAAAGCTAAAGAATTATTTGCCTCTAACTCCATAGTAAATTGAATTTTAGAGTTTATGGAATTAAGATGTTCTAAAAATGCAGTTACTTTGTCTGATGGTAAAATTGTGAAAGTATCGTCTACGTACCGCTTGTAGAAACTTGGAGTTACTGGTGCAGTAAGCAGGGCTTTCTCCTCAAAGTCCTCCATGAAAATATCGGCGACAATGGGAGATACCGGTGAGCCCATCGCAACACCATCTACTTGCTTGTAAAACTGTTCCTTCCACAATAGGTAGCCAGATGTAAGGCAATGTCTGAGTAATACTGCATATTCTGCTGGCATGTTGTTTTCCTCTAGTTTCCTAGTTATAATTGAGATGCAGTCTTCAACAGGTAGGCATGTAAATAGAGACTGAACATCAAAACTGACCATAGTTTCATTGTCAGTAAGACATAGGTCTTTTATCTCACTGACAAAATGGTATGAATCCTTAGTGTGTGCTCTTGTATGTCCTCTGAGTGGTGATAGTACTTTTGCTAAGTGTTGAGCCAATCTGTAAGTTGGCGAATCGATCTGACTCACTATTGGACGTAATGGAGCGTTCGGTTTGTGTATTTTTGGTAACCCATACAACTTCGGCGGTTTGGCACACGTAGGTATTATCGAATTTACGTCTAGATTCAGTTTCTCGGAGTATTTCTTTATTAGATCGCTAGTTGTTTTAAGCGTATTAGTTGTAGGATCTGTTTTGACCTTTACGTACGTACTTTCATCCGATAAAAGTTGTTGTATTTTAAAATTGTAATCCGACGTATCCATTATAACCGTAGCATTACCTTTATCTGCGCGGAGAATCGTAAGATCTGGTCTGTTGCGTAAGTTTTTCAATGCAGTAAATTCATCTTTGGGAAGATTTAATTTTGGCGCTGAGCTTCGACGTAACAAGGACGAAATGTCTTGACGTATAGCCTCTAAATCTTCTTTACCAATATTATTTTTATACAGACAGTCCTCAACACTACAGATAATGTTTTCATACGGAATTTTTCGCGGTGTTATAGCGAAATTCATACCTTTGGCCAAAACTTTTATCGTCGCGTCGTCTAGAGATTGTTTTGACAGGTTATAGACCGCACGTTGTTTATTACTCGCGTCTGTTGTCAATGATTGCGTTCCGTTATTACGTTGACATTGGCGTTGGACATTTGATTTGGTTGTTAGTTTTTGGTATTTATCTATATGTTTATTTTTGCATTCATTGTATTTAGTTGTTTCACGTTTGTCTAAAGTTTCCATGCAATTCTTATAATCAAATGTCGATAAAACTGTCTTTAGATCACTGGACGATTTGTCTATGGTTTTATTAATGAAACATAGATCGGTACGTTTTTGCTGAATCACCGTTATTAACAATTTTTTGCTTGCCTGATTTAAGATCTTAGCGCTTCCTCGAATGTCTTTTTTAGTAGATATCTTGACACACGTAGGAATGAGATTATGGTCTCTGCATCTCTTCAAGAAGTTTAAAGCTGTTATGTATCTTGCGCGCTTGGTTTTGAGATCTTCTAGTCGGCGTATTTTATTTGCTATTTCCAGTCCGTACTGGTTTACATAATGATTTCTTATATTTACGCGAACACTACACATTGAATAAAACTATTTTTACGGATTTTATCGCGTTTAATTTACTTATTTTATATTCCCGACGTTTCGGTTGCTTTCCAGCAACCGTGGTCACGGGGGACTGAGGTGATTGACGTCCCGATGTCAAAGTTAACCCGGAGTACCTTCAGCTTTTTAATTATTAATTTTGGTCCGATCTACGCAGAATGAACTAACTGTGTCTTGAAGTCTTACAGTGGTATGCTTGGGTTTAGTTTTAATTTTATGAATTACAGGATCCCAAGCAGGTGGTAGTACCCAGCCTCCCTCTCTATTGAAATTAGGATGTTTTTTAATTTCAATAGCCTCACGTATCATCCTTGGCAGGAATCGATGTTCCTTCGCGAGGACTTGTGGTTTATCAAATCTAATGTAATGACGGGGGCCGTCTAGGATATGATCACAAACTGCAGACTTCCCGGAACGTTGGTGCTTCACGTCAGCTATGTGTTCTTTTACGCGGGTTTTTATTGATCGTTTTGTTTGCCCTATATATGAGAGACCACACTCACAATCAAGCTTGTATACTCCTGCATCTTGTAGAGGAATATTGCACTTGACAGATGGTAAGAACTGACTAATCTTCTTCGGCGGCTTGAAGAATGTTCTAATAGAAGCTCGCTTCAAGATGTAGCCAATCTTGTCTGTGACACCTCTGACATATGGTAGTACAGCAGGCACACGCTCGACTGTGGCCGGCTTCACTCGGTCACTGTGACGTAGGCGCGGAACCCGAAGCTTGTTGTCGTGCAGAACCTGCTTGACGTGCTGAAGCTCGGCGGCCAGGTGTTTGCTGTCACAGATCCCTTGTGCTCTCTGCAACAAAGATTTGCCCACGGTAGCTAACTGTGAAGGGTGATGGTGGGATTCACCGTTTAAGTATCGGTTTGTATGGGTCTTTTTTCTATACACAGTGTGACCTACGGTGTTATTAGGATTTCGAATGACTAACACATCTAGGAAAGCTAAAGAATTATTTGCCTCTAACTCCATAGTAAATTGAATTTTAGAGTTTATGGAATTAAGATGTTCTAAAAATGCAGTTACTTTGTCTGATGGTAAAATTGTGAAAGTATCGTCTACGTACCGCTTGTAGAAACTTGGAGTTACTGGTGCAGTAAGCAGGGCTTTCTCCTCAAAGTCCTCCATGAAAATATCGGCGACAATGGGAGATACCGGTGAGCCCATCGCAACACCATCTACTTGCTTGTAAAACTGTTCCTTCCACAATAGGTAGCCAGATGTAAGGCAATGTCTGAGTAATACTGCATATTCTGCTGGCATGTTGTTTTCCTCTAGTTTCCTAGTTATAATTGAGATGCAGTCTTCAACAGGTAGGCATGTAAATAGAGACTGAACATCAAAACTGACCATAGTTTCATTGTCAGTAAGACATAGGTCTTTTATCTCACTGACAAAATGGTATGAATCCTTAGTGTGTGCTCTTGTATGTCCTCTGAGTGGTGATAGTACTTTTGCTAAGTGTTGAGCCAATCTGTAAGTTGGCGAATCGATCTGACTCACTATTGGACGTAATGGAGCGTTCGGTTTGTGTATTTTTGGTAACCCATACAACTTCGGCGGTTTGGCACACGTAGGTATTATCGAATTTACGTCTAGATTCAGTTTCTCGGAGTATTTCTTTATTAGATCGCTAGTTGTTTTAAGCGTATTAGTTGTAGGATCTGTTTTGACCTTTACGTACGTACTTTCATCCGATAAAAGTTGTTGTATTTTAAAATTGTAATCCGACGTATCCATTATAACCGTAGCATTACCTTTATCTGCGCGGAGAATCGTAAGATCTGGTCTGTTGCGTAAGTTTTTCAATGCAGTAAATTCATCTTTGGGAAGATTTAATTTTGGCGCTGAGCTTCGACGTAACAAGGACGAAATGTCTTGACGTATAGCCTCTAAATCTTCTTTACCAATATTATTTTTATACAGACAGTCCTCAACACTACAGATAATGTTTTCATACGGAATTTTTCGCGGTGTTATAGCGAAATTCATACCTTTGGCCAAAACTTTTATCGTCGCGTCGTCTAGAGATTGTTTTGACAGGTTATAGACCGCACGTTGTTTATTACTCGCGTCTGTTGTCAATGATTGCGTTCCGTTATTACGTTGACATTGGCGTTGGACATTTGATTTGGTTGTTAGTTTTTGGTATTTATCTATATGTTTATTTTTGCATTCATTGTATTTAGTTGTTTCACGTTTGTCTAAAGTTTCCATGCAATTCTTATAATCAAATGTCGATAAAACTGTCTTTAGATCACTGGACGATTTGTCTATGGTTTTATTAATGAAACATAGATCGGTACGTTTTTGCTGAATCACCGTTATTAACAATTTTTTGCTTGCCTGATTTAAGATCTTAGCGCTTCCTCGAATGTCTTTTTTAGTAGATATCTTGACACACGTAGGAATGAGATTATGGTCTCTGCATCTCTTCAAGAAGTTTAAAGCTGTTATGTATCTTGCGCGCTTGGTTTTGAGATCTTCTAGTCGGCGTATTTTATTTGCTATTTCCAGTCCGTACTGGTTTACATAATGATTTCTTATATTTACGCGAACACTACACATTGAATAAAACTATTTTTACGGATTTTATCGCGTTTAATTTACTTATTTTATATTCCCGACGTTTCGGTTGCTTTCCAGCAACCGTGGTCACGGGGGACTGAGGTGATTGACGTCCCGATGTCAAAGTTAACCCGGAGTACCTTCAGCTTTTTAATTATTAATTTTGGTCCGATCTACGCAGAATGAACTAACTGTGTCTTGAAGTCTTACAGTGGTATGCTTGGGTTTAGTTTTAATTTTATGAATTACAGGATCCCAAGCAGGTGGTAGTACCCAGCCTCCCTCTCTATTGAAATTAGGATGTTTTTTAATTTCAATAGCCTCACGTATCATCCTTGGCAGGAATCGATGTTCCTTCGCGAGGACTTGTGGTTTATCAAATCTAATGTAATGACGGGGGCCGTCTAGGATATGATCACAAACTGCAGACTTCCCGGAACGTTGGTGCTTCACGTCAGCTATGTGTTCTTTTACGCGGGTTTTTATTGATCGTTTTGTTTGCCCTATATATGAGAGACCACACTCACAATCAAGCTTGTATACTCCTGCATCTTGTAGAGGAATATTGCACTTGACAGATGGTAAGAACTGACTAATCTTCTTCGGCGGCTTGAAGAATGTTCTAATAGAAGCTCGCTTCAAGATGTAGCCAATCTTGTCTGTGACACCTCTGACATATGGTAGTACAGCAGGCACACGCTCGACTGTGGCCGGCTTCACTCGGTCACTGTGACGTAGGCGCGGAACCCGAAGCTTGTTGTCGTGCAGAACCTGCTTGACGTGCTGAAGCTCGGCGGCCAGGTGTTTGCTGTCACAGATCCCTTGTGCTCTCTGCAACAAAGATTTGCCCACGGTAGCTAACTGTGAAGGGTGATGGTGGGATTCACCGTTTAAGTATCGGTTTGTATGGGTCTTTTTTCTATACACAGTGTGACCTACGGTGTTATTAGGATTTCGAATGACTAACACATCTAGGAAAGCTAAAGAATTATTTGCCTCTAACTCCATAGTAAATTGAATTTTAGAGTTTATGGAATTAAGATGTTCTAAAAATGCAGTTACTTTGTCTGATGGTAAAATTGTGAAAGTATCGTCTACGTACCGCTTGTAGAAACTTGGAGTTACTGGTGCAGTAAGCAGGGCTTTCTCCTCAAAGTCCTCCATGAAAATATCGGCGACAATGGGAGATACCGGTGAGCCCTTCGCAACACCATCTACTTGCTTGTAAAACTGTTCCTTCCACAATAGGTAGCCAGATGTAAGGCAATGTCTGAGTAATACTGCATATTCTGCTGGCATGTTGTTTTCCTCTAGTTTCCTAGTTATAATTGAGATGCAGTCTTCAACAGGTAGGCATGTAAATAGAGACTGAACATCAAAACTGACCATAGTTTCATTGTCAGTAAGACATAGGTCTTTTATCTCACTGACAAAATGGTATGAATCCTTAGTGTGTGCTCTTGTATGTCCTCTGAGTGGTGATAGTACTTTTGCTAAGTGTTGAGCCAATCTGTAAGTTGGCGAATCGATCTGACTCACTATTGGACGTAATGGAGCGTTCGGTTTGTGTATTTTTAGTAACCCATACAACTTCGGCGGTTTGGCACACGTAGGTATTATCGAATTTACGTCTAGATTCAGTTTCTCGGAGTATTTCTTTATTAGATCGCTAGTTGTTTTAAGCGTATTAGTTGTAGGATCTGTTTTGACCTTTACGTACGTACTTTCATCCGATAAAAGTTGTTGTATTTTAAAATTGTAATCCGACGTATCCATTATAACCGTAGCATTACCTTTATCTGCGCGGAGAATCGTAAGATCTGGTCTGTTGCGTAAGTTTTTCAATGCAGTAAATTCATCTTTGGGAAGATTTAATTTTGGCGCTGAGCTTCGACGTAACAAGGACGAAATGTCTTGACGTATAGCCTCTAAATCTTCTTTACCAATATTATTTTTATACAGACAGTCCTCAACACTACAGATAATGTTTTCATACGGAATTTTTCGCGGTGTTATAGCGAAATTCATACCTTTGGCCAAAACTTTTATCGTCGCGTCGTCTAGAGATTGTTTTGACAGGTTATAGACCGCACGTTGTTTATTACTCGCGTCTGTTGTCAATGATTGCGTTCCGTTATTACGTTGACATTGGCGTTGGACATTTGATTTGGTTGTTAGTTTTTGGTATTTATCTATATGTTTATTTTTGCATTCATTGTATTTAGTTGTTTCACGTTTGTCTAAAGTTTCCATGCAATTCTTATAATCAAATGTCGATAAAACTGTCTTTAGATCACTGGACGATTTGTCTATGGTTTTATTAATGAAACATAGATCGGTACGTTTTTGCTGAATCACCGTTATTAACAATTTTACCATCAGACAAAGTAACTGCATTTTTAGAACATCTTAATTCCATAAACTCTAAAATTCAATTTACTATGGAGTTAGAGGCAAATAATTCTTTAGCTTTCCTAGATGTGTTAGTCATTCGAAATCCTAATAACACCGTAGGTCACACTGTGTATAGAAAAAAGACCCATACAAACCGATACTTAAACGGTGAATCCCACCATCACCCTTCACAGTTAGCTACCGTGGGCAAATCTTTGTTGCAGAGAGCACAAGGGATCTGTGACAGCAAACACCTGGCCGCCGAGCTTCAGCACGTCAAGCAGGTTCTGCACGACAACAAGCTTCGGGTTCCGCGCCTACGTCACAGTGACCGAGTGAAGCCGGCCACAGTCGAGCGTGTGCCTGCTGTACTACCATATGTCAGAGGTGTCACAGACAAGATTGGCTACATCTTGAAGCGAGCTTCTATTAGAACATTCTTCAAGCCGCCGAAGAAGATTAGTCAGTTCTTACCATCTGTCAAGTGCAATATTCCTCTACAAGATGCAGGAGTATACAAGCTTGATTGTGAGTGTGGTCTCTCATATATAGGGCAAACAAAACGATCAATAAAAACCCGCGTAAAAGAACACATAGCTGACGTGAAGCACCAACGTTCCGGGAAGTCTGCAGTTTGTGATCATATCCTAGACGGCCCCCGTCATTACATTAGATTTGATAAACCACAAGTCCTCGCGAAGGAACATCGATTCCTGCCAAGGATGATACGTGAGGCTATTGAAATTAAAAAACATCCTAATTTCAATAGAGAGGGAGGCTGGGTACTACCACCTGCTTGGGATCCTGTAATTCATAAAATTAAAACTAAACCCAAGCATACCACTGTAAGACTTCAAGACACAGTTAGTTCATTCTGCGTAGATCGGACCAAAATTAATAATTAAAAAGCTGAAGGTACTCCGGGTTAACTTTGACATCGGGACGTCAATCACCTCAGTCCCCCGTGACCACGGTTGCTGGAAAGCAACCGAAACGTCGGGAATATAAAATAAGTAAATTAAACGCGATAAAATCCGTAAAAATAGTTTTATTCAATGTGTAGTGTTCGCGTAAATATAAGAAATCATTATGTAAACCAGTACGGACTGGAAATAGCAAATAAAATACGCCGAATAGAAGATCTCAAAACCAAGCGCGCAAGATACATAACAGCTTTAAACTTCTTGAAGAGATGCAGAGACCATAATCTCATTCCTACGTGTGTCAAGATATCTACTAAAAAAGACATTCGAGGAAGCGCTAAGATCTTAAATCAGGCAAGCAAAAAATTGTTAATAACGGTGATTCAGCAAAAACGTACCGATCTATGTTTCATTAATAAAACCATAGACAAATCGTCCAGTGATCTAAAGACAGTTTTATCGACATTTGATTATAAGAATTGCATGGAAACTTTAGACAAACGTGAAACAACTAAATACAATGAATGCAAAAATAAACATATAGATAAATACCAAAAACTAACAACCAAATCAAATGTCCAACGCCAATGTCAACGTAATAACGGAACGCAATCATTGACAACAGACGCGAGTAATAAACAACGTGCGGTCTATAACCTGTCAAAACAATCTCTAGACGACGCGACGATAAAAGTTTTGGCCAAAGGTATGAATTTCGCTATAACACCGCGAAAAATTCCGTATGAAAACATTATCTGTAGTGTTGAGGATTGTCTGTATAAAAATAATATTGGTAAAGAAGATTTAGAGGCTATACGTCAAGACATTTCGTCCTTGTTACGTCGAAGCTCAGCGCCAAAATTAAATCTTCCCAAAGATGAATTTACTGCATTGAAAAACTTACGCAACAGACCAGATCTTACGATTCTCCGCGCAGATAAAGGTAATGCTACGGTTATAATGGATACGTCGGATTACAATTTTAAAATACAACAACTTTTATCGGATGAAAGTACGTACGTAAAGGTCAAAACAGATCCTACAACTAATACGCTTAAAACAACTAGCGATCTAATAAAGAAATACTCCGAGAAACTGAATCTAGACGTAAATTCGATAATACCTACGTGTGCCAAACCGCCGAAGTTGTATGGGTTACCAAAAATACACAAACCGAACGCTCCATTACGTCCAATAGTGAGTCAGATCGATTCGCCAACTTACAGATTGGCTCAACACTTAGCAAAAGTACTATCACCACTCAGAGGACATACAAGAGCACACACTAAGGATTCATACCATTTTGTCAGTGAGATAAAAGACCTATGTCTTACTGACAATGAAACTATGGTCAGTTTTGATGTTCAGTCTCTATTTACATGCCTACCTGTTGAAGACTGCATCTCAATTATAACTAGGAAACTAGAGGAAAACAACATGCCAGCAGAATATGCAGTATTACTCAGACATTGCCTTACATCTGGCTACCTATTGTGGAAGGAACAGTTTTACAAGCAAGTAGATGGTGTTGCGATGGGCTCACCGGTATCTCCCATTGTCGCCGATATTTTCATGGAGGACTTTGAGGAGAAAGCCCTGCTTACTGCACCAGTAACTCCAAGTTTCTACAAGCGGTACGTAGACGATACTTTCACAATTTTACCATCAGACAAAGTAACTGCATTTTTAGAACATCTTAATTCCATAAACTCTAAAATTCAATTTACTATGGAGTTAGAGGCAAATAATTCTTTAGCTTTCCTAGATGTGTTAGTCATTCGAAATCCTAATAACACCGTAGGTCACACTGTGTATAGAAAAAAGACCCATACAAACCGATACTTAAACGGTGAATCCCACCATCACCCTTCACAGTTAGCTACCGTGGGCAAATCTTTGTTGCAGAGAGCACAAGGGATCTGTGACAGCAAACACCTGGCCGCCGAGCTTCAGCACGTCAAGCAGGTTCTGCACGACAACAAGCTTCGGGTTCCGCGCCTACGTCACAGTGACCGAGTGAAGCCGGCCACAGTCGAGCGTGTGCCTGCTGTACTACCATATGTCAGAGGTGTCACAGACAAGATTGGCTACATCTTGAAGCGAGCTTCTATTAGAACATTCTTCAAGCCGCCGAAGAAGATTAGTCAGTTCTTACCATCTGTCAAGTGCAATATTCCTCTACAAGATGCAGGAGTATACAAGCTTGATTGTGAGTGTGGTCTCTCATATATAGGGCAAACAAAACGATCAATAAAAACCCGCGTAAAAGAACACATAGCTGACGTGAAGCACCAACGTTCCGGGAAGTCTGCAGTTTGTGATCATATCCTAGACGGCCCCCGTCATTACATTAGATTTGATAAACCACAAGTCCTCGCGAAGGAACATCGATTCCTGCCAAGGATGATACGTGAGGCTATTGAAATTAAAAAACATCCTAATTTCAATAGAGAGGGAGGCTGGGTACTACCACCTGCTTGGGATCCTGTAATTCATAAAATTAAAACTAAACCCAAGCATACCACTGTAAGACTTCAAGACACAGTTAGTTCATTCTGCGTAGATCGGACCAAAATTAATAATTAAAAAGCTGAAGGTACTCCGGGTTAACTTTGACATCGGGACGTCAATCACCTCAGTCCCCCGTGACCACGGTTGCTGGAAAGCAACCGAAACGTCGGGAATATAAAATAAGTAAATTAAACGCGATAAAATCCGTAAAAATAGTTTTATTCAATGTGTAGTGTTCGCGTAAATATAAGAAATCATTATGTAAACCAGTACGGACTGGAAATAGCAAATAAAATACGCCGAATAGAAGATCTCAAAACCAAGCGCGCAAGATACATAACAGCTTTAAACTTCTTGAAGAGATGCAGAGTCCATAATCTCATTCCTACGTGTGTCAAGATATCTACTAAAAAAGACATTCGAGGAAGCGCTAAGATCTTAAATCAGGCAAGCAAAAAATTGTTAATAACGGTGATTCAGCAAAAACGTACCGATCTATGTTTCATTAATAAAACCATAGACAAATCGTCCAGTGATCTAAAGACAGTTTTATCGACATTTGATTATAAGAATTGCATGGAAACTTTAGACAAACGTGAAACAACTAAATACAATGAATGCAAAAATAAACATATAGATAAATACCAAAAACTAACAACCAAATCAAATGTCCAACGCCAATGTCAACGTAATAACGGAACGCAATCATTGACAACAGACGCGAGTAATAAACAACGTGCGGTCTATAACCTGTCAAAACAATCTCTAGACGACGCGACGATAAAAGTTTTGGCCAAAGGTATGAATTTCGCTATAACACCGCGAAAAATTCCGTATGAAAACATTATCTGTAGTGTTGAGGACTGTCTGTATAAAAATAATATTGGTAAAGAAGATTTAGAGGCTATACGTCAAGACATTTCGTCCTTGTTACGTCGAAGCTCAGCGCCAAAATTAAATCTTCCCAAAGATGAATTTACTGCATTGAAAAACTTACGCAACAGACCAGATCTTACGATTCTCCGCGCAGACAAAGGTAATGCTACGGTTATAATGGATACGTCGGATTACAATTTTAAAATACAACAACTTTTATCGGATGAAAGTACGTACGTAAAGGTCAAAACAGATCCTACAACTAATACGCTTAAAACAACTAGCGATCTAATAAAGAAATACTCCGAGAAACTGAATCTAGACGTAAATTCGATAATACCTACGTGTGCCAAACCGCCGAAGTTGTATGGGTTACCAAAAATACACAAACCGAACGCTCCATTACGTCCAATAGTGAGTCAGATCGATTCGCCAACTTACAGATTGGCTCAACACTTAGCAAAAGTACTATCACCACTCAGAGGACATACAAGAGCACACACTAAGGATTCATACCATTTTGTCAGTGAGATAAAAGACCTATGTCTTACTGACAATGAAACTATGGTCAGTTTTGATGTTCAGTCTCTATTTACATGCCTACCTGTTGAAGACTGCATCTCAATTATAACTAGGAAACTAGAGGAAAACAACATGCCAGCAGAATATGCAGTATTACTCAGACATTGCCTTACATCTGGCTACCTATTGTGGAAGGAACAGTTTTACAAGCAAGTAGATGGTGTTGCGATGGGCTCACCGGTATCTCCCATTGTCGCCGATATTTTCATGGAGGACTTTGAGGAGAAAGCCCTGCTTACTGCACCAGTAACTCCAAGTTTCTACAAGCGGTACGTAGACGATACTTTCACAATTTTACCATCAGACAAAGTAACTGCATTTTTAGAACATCTTAATTCCATAAACTCTAAAATTCAATTTACTATGGAGTTAGAGGCAAATAATTCTTTAGCTTTCCTAGATGTGTTAGTCATTCGAAATCCTAATAACACCGTAGGTCACACTGTGTATAGAAAAAAGACCCATACAAACCGATACTTAAACGGTGAATCCCACCATCACCCTTCACAGTTAGCTACCGTGGGCAAATCTTTGTTGCAGAGAGCACAAGGGATCTGTGACAGCAAACACCTGGCCGCCGAGCTTCAGCACGTCAAGCAGGTTCTGCACGACAACAAGCTTCGGGTTCCGCGCCTACGTCACAGTGACCGAGTGAAGCCGGCCACAGTCGAGCGTGTGCCTGCTGTACTACCATATGTCAGAGGTGTCACAGACAAGATTGGCTACATCTTGAAGCGAGCTTCTATTAGAACATTCTTCAAGCCGCCGAAGAAGATTAGTCAGTTCTTACCATCTGTCAAGTGCAATATTCCTCTACAAGATGCAGGAGTATACAAGCTTGATTGTGAGTGTGGTCTCTCATATATAGGGCAAACAAAACGATCAATAAAAACCCGCGTAAAAGAACACATAGCTGACGTGAAGCACCAACGTTCCGGGAAGTCTGCAGTTTGTGATCATATCCTAGACGGCCCCCGTCATTACATTAGATTTGATAAACCACAAGTCCTCGCGAAGGAACATCGATTCCTGCCAAGGATGATACGTGAGGCTATTGAAATTAAAAAACATCCTAATTTCAATAGAGAGGGAGGCTGGGTACTACCACCTGCTTGGGATCCTGTAATTCATAAAATTAAAACTAAACCCAAGCATACCACTGTAAGACTTCAAGACACAGTTAGTTCATTCTGCGTAGATCGGACCAAAATTAATAATTAAAAAGCTGAAGGTACTCCGGGTTAACTTTGACATCGGGACGTCAATCACCTCAGTCCCCCGTGACCACGGTTGCTGGAAAGCAACCGAAACGTCGGGAATATAAAATAAGTAAATTAAACGCGATAAAATCCGTAAAAATAGTTTTATTCAATGTGTAGTGTTCGCGTAAATATAAGAAATCATTATGTAAACCAGTACGGACTGGAAATAGCAAATAAAATACGCCGAATAGAAGATCTCAAAACCAAGCGCGCAAGATACATAACAGCTTTAAACTTCTTGAAGAGATGCAGAGACCATAATCTCATTCCTACGTGTGTCAAGATATCTACTAAAAAAGACATTCGAGGAAGCGCTAAGATCTTAAATCAGGCAAGCAAAAAATTGTTAATAACGGTGATTCAGCAAAAACGTACCGATCTATGTTTCATTAATAAAACCATAGACAAATCGTCCAGTGATCTAAAGACAGTTTTATCGACATTTGATTATAAGAATTGCATGGAAACTTTAGACAAACGTGAAACAACTAAATACAATGAATGCAAAAATAAACATATAGATAAATACCAAAAACTAACAACCAAATCAAATGTCCAACGCCAATGTCAACGTAATAACGGAACGCAATCATTGACAACAGACGCGAGTAATAAACAACGTGCGGTCTATAACCTGTCAAAACAATCTCTAGACGACGCGACGATAAAAGTTTTGGCCAAAGGTATGAATTTCGCTATAACACCGCGAAAAATTCCGTATGAAAACATTATCTGTAGTGTTGAGGACTGTCTGTATAAAAATAATATTGGTAAAGAAGATTTAGAGGCTATACGTCAAGACATTTCGTCCTTGTTACGTCGAAGCTCAGCGCCAAAATTAAATCTTCCCAAAGATGAATTTACTGCATTGAAAAACTTACGCAACAGACCAGATCTTATGATTCTCCGCGCAGATAAAGGTAATGCTACGGTTATAATGGATACGTCGGATTACAATTTTAAAATACAACAACTTTTATCGGATGAAAGTACGTACGTAAAGGTCAAAACAGATCCTACAACTAATACGCTTAAAACAACTAGCGATCTAATAAAGAAATACTCCGAGAAACTGAATCTAGACGTAAATTCGATAATACCTACGTGTGCCAAACCGCCGAAGTTGTATGGGTTACCAAAAATACACAAACCGAACGCTCCATTACGTCCAATAGTGAGTCAGATCGATTCGCCAACTTACAGATTGGCTCAACACTTAGCAAAAGTACTATCACCACTCAGAGGACATACAAGAGCACACACTAAGGATTCATACCATTTTGTCAGTGAGATAAAAGACCTATGTCTTACTGACAATGAAACTATGGTCAGTTTTGATGTTCAGTCTCTATTTACATGCCTACCTGTTGAAGACTGCATCTCAATTATAACTAGGAAACTAGAAGAAAACAACATGCCAGCAGAATATGCAGTATTACTCAGACATTGCCTTACATCTGGCTACCTATTGTGGAAGGAACAGTTTTACAAGCAAGTAGATGGTGTTGCGATGGGCTCACCGGTATCTCCCATTGTCGCCGATATTTTCATGGAGGACTTTGAGGAGAAAGCCCTGCTTACTGCACCAGTAACTCCAAGTTTCTACAAGCGGTACGTAGACGATACTTTCACAATTTTACCATCAGACAAAGTAACTGCATTTTTAGAACATCTTAATTCCATAAACTCTAAAATTCAATTTACTATGGAGTTAGAGGCAAATAATTCTTTAGCTTTCCTAGATGTGTTAGTCATTCGAAATCCTAATAACACCGTAGGTCACACTGTGTATAGAAAAAAGACCCATACAAACCGATACTTAAACGGTGAATCCCACCATCACCCTTCACAGTTAGCTACCGTGGGCAAATCTTTGTTGCAGAGAGCACAAGGGATCTGTGACAGCAAACACCTGGCCGCCGAGCTTCAGCACGTCAAGCAGGTTCTGTACGACAACAAGCTTCGGGTTCCGCGCCTACGTCACAGTGACCGAGTGAAGCCGGCCACAGTCGAGCGTGTGCCTGCTGTACTACCATATGTCAGAGGTGTCACAGACAAGATTGGCTACATCTTGAAGCGAGCTTCTATTAGAACATTCTTCAAGCCGCCGAAGAAGATTAGTCAGTTCTTACCATCTGTCAAGTGCAATATTCCTCTACAAGATGCAGGAGTATACAAGCTTGATTGTGAGTGTGGTCTCTCATATATAGGGCAAACAAAACGATCAATAAAAACCCGCGTAAAAGAACACATAGCTGACGTGAAGCACCAACGTTCCGGGAAGTCTGCAGTTTGTGATCATATCCTAGACGGCCCCCGTCATTACATTAGATTTGATAAACCACAAGTCCTCGCGAAGGAACATCGATTCCTGCCAAGGATGATACGTGAGGCTATTGAAATTAAAAAACATCCTAATTTCAATAGAGAGGGAGGCTGGGTACTACCACCTGCTTGGGATCCTGTAATTCATAAAATTAAAACTAAACCCAAGCATACCACTGTAAGACTTCAAGACACAGTTAGTTCATTCTGCGTAGATCGGACCAAAATTAATAATTAAAAAGCTGAAGGTACTCCGGGTTAACTTTGACATCGGGACGTCAATCACCTCAGTCCCCCGTGACCACGGTTGCTGGAAAGCAACCGAAACGTCGGGAATATAAAATAAGTAAATTAAACGCGATAAAATCCGTAAAAATAGTTTTATTCAATGTGTAGTGTTCGCGTAAATATAAGAAATCATTATGTAAACCAGTACGGACTGGAAATAGCAAATAAAATACGCCGACTAGAAGATCTCAAAACCAAGCGCGCAAGATACATAACAGCTTTAAACTTCTTGAAGAGATGCAGAGACCATAATCTCATTCCTACGTGTGTCAAGATATCTACTAAAAAAGACATTCGAGGAAGCGCTAAGATCTTAAATCAGGCAAGCAAAAAATTGTTAATAACGGTGATTCAGCAAAAACGTACCGATCTATGTTTCATTAATAAAACCATAGACAAATCGTCCAGTGATCTAAAGACAGTTTTATCGACATTTGATTATAAGAATTGCATGGAAACTTTAGACAAACGTGAAACAACTAAATACAATGAATGCAAAAATAAACATATAGATAAATACCAAAAACTAACAACCAAATCAAATGTCCAACGCCAATGTCAACGTAATAACGGAACGCAATCATTGACAACAGACGCGAGTAATAAACAACGTGCGGTCTATAACCTGTCAAAACAATCTCTAGACGACGCGACGATAAAAGTTTTGGCCAAAGGTATGAATTTCGCTATAACACCGCGAAAAATTCCGTATGAAAACATTATCTGTAGTGTTGAGGACTGTCTGTATAAAAATAATATTGGTAAAGAAGATTTAGAGGCTATACGTCAAGACATTTCGTCCTTGTTACGTCGAAGCTCAGCGCCAAAATTAAATCTTCCCAAAGATGAATTTACTGCATTGAAAAACTTACGCAACAGACCAGATCTTACGATTCTCCGCGCAGATAAAGGTAATGCTACGGTTATAATGGATACGTCGGATTACAATTTTAAAATACAACAACTTTTATCGGATGAAAGTACGTACGTAAAGGTCAAAACAGATCCTACAACTAATACGCTTAAAACAACTAGCGATCTAATAAAGAAATACTCCGAGAAACTGAATCTAGACGTAAATTCGATAATACCTACGTGTGCCAAACCGCCGAAGTTGTATGGGTTACCAAAAATACACAAACCGAACGCTCCATTACGTCCAATAGTGAGTCAGATCGATTCGCCAACTTACAGATTGGCTCAACACTTAGCAAAAGTACTATCACCACTCAGAGGACATACAAGAGCACACACTAAGGATTCATACCATTTTGTCAGTGAGATAAAAGACCTATGTCTTACTGACAATGAAACTATGGTCAGTTTTGATGTTCAGTCTCTATTTACATGCCTACCTGTTGAAGACTGCATCTCAATTATAACTAGGAAACTAGAGGAAAACAACATGCCAGCAGAATATGCAGTATTACTCAGACATTGCCTTACATCTGGCTACCTATTGTGGAAGGAACAGTTTTACAAGCAAGTAGATGGTGTTGCGATGGGCTCACCGGTATCTCCCATTGTCGCCGATATTTTCATGGAGGACTTTGAGGAGAAAGCCCTGCTTACTGCACCAGTAACTCCAAGTTTCTACAAGCGGTACGTAGACGATACTTTCACAATTTTACCATCAGACAAAGTAACTGCATTTTTAGAACATCTTAATTCCATAAACTCTAAAATTCAATTTACTATGGAGTTAGAGGCAAATAATTCTTTAGCTTTCCTAGATGTGTTAGTCATTCGAAATCCTAATAACACCGTAGGTCACACTGTGTATAGAAAAAAGACCCATACAAACCGATACTTAAACGGTGAATCCCACCATCACCCTTCACAGTTAGCTACCGTGGGCAAATCTTTGTTGCAGAGAGCACAAGGGATCTGTGACAGCAAACACCTGGCCGCCGAGCTTCAGCACGTCAAGCAGGTTCTGCACGACAACAAGCTTCGGGTTCCGCGCCTACGTCACAGTGACCGAGTGAAGCCGGCCACAGTCGAGCGTGTGCCTGCTGTACTACCATATGTCAGAGGTGTCACAGACAAGATTGGCTACATCTTGAAGCGAGCTTCTATTAGAACATTCTTCAAGCCGCCGAAGAAGATTAGTCAGTTCTTACCATCTGTCAAGTGCAATATTCCTCTACAAGATGCAGGAGTATACAAGCTTGATTGTGAGTGTGGTCTCTCATATATAGGGCAAACAAAACGATCAATAAAAACCCGCGTAAAAGAACACATAGCTGACGTGAAGCACCAACGTTCCGGGAAGTCTGCAGTTTGTGATCATATCCTAGACGGCCCCCGTCATTACATTAGATTTGATAAACCACAAGTCCTCGCGAAGGAACATCGATTCCTGCCAAGGATGATACGTGAGGCTATTGAAATTAAAAAACATCCTAATTTCAATAGAGAGGGAGGCTGGGTACTACCACCTGCTTGGGATCCTGTAATTCATAAAATTAAAACTAAACCCAAGCATACCACTGTAAGACTTCAAGACACAGTTAGTTCATTCTGCGTAGATCGGACCAAAATTAATAATTAAAAAGCTGAAGGTACTCCGGGTTAACTTTGACATCGGGACGTCAATCACCTCAGTCCCCCGTGACCACGGTTGCTGGAAAGCAACCGAAACGTCGGGAATATAAAATAAGTAAATTAAACGCGATAAAATCCGTAAAAATAGTTTTAAACTAATTCATTATGTTAATTTAATTGCTAAATAACCACGCACTAAAAAAAAACATTGTCTGGAGATCTGAATGAGTAAGAAAATGAAGAAAATATTTTAATGATATATGAAGTCCAACGGACTCCAACAGCCGTTCGTCTGGACTATTATAAATAAAGAATAACTCGATAGTACAGTTAAACATTCATATAAAATCTTAACAAATAAGTAAAATATTAACCAAAATTTAATTAACGTATTATCAACAACCACCATGAATAATTTAGTAACTGGAGAGTAAAATTGGAAATAACATAAAATATTAAACATCGACAATAAGCACTGTACATTGCGAGACGTCGCTTATTGCGAGACAAAGTTTCAAGAACCTGTCTTTTGAACTGTCCGGGGCTTAGAGCAAATATGTCAATATGAGAAAACTTTACATAATACAAATCGCATACACGTGTACTGGAGTTACTTTTGCAATATCTAGTACTCGTGCCAGGATAACGAAGGTTCCATTCTAGAGTGGCTTAGCATTAAATGCGGCGTTGAGGGCCGCGAGTTCGAATCCTGCACGCAACAAATATTTGTATAGCCTACATATAATATCCGTTTTATATACTACCCCTTAGACAATGCAGAAGATATTTAACCTGATATTAAGGAGGTGCTGTTGCCCATAGACATGTACATCTATCGTCGATAAAATATCATTTGCAGGTATTAGTGACTAAGTTAGAATCCCTCAATTAAAAAGGTTTTTCAGTTCGAGCCGATCCATTCGTGCTACAAACATAATAATACATAAAGAATGGCTCTACCACGTATAAAAATTATTATTTTAATAATTACGAGTACACACATTCCAAGTTAGTCCCTTGGCTTTAAATTGTATTGGATTTGGAGGTTTTCATGAGCCTAGGGCTTAATCGGAATTGTGTATTAATGGTATTTGAGTCAAATAAAGTATCCCTTTCAGAACGGACTGTACAAAGCGTGCGTTATGATAACAAAGATCTAGCGTGCGCGGAATTTCCTTTAACTGCCCCAAAACGGTCTCGATCGATTGTGCGTTAATTAAACTATACAGCGTAAAATGCATCGCAGAGCTAAGAGAGGACATGACGGTTGACTTAAGTATATTTTATTCAAGTTTAAAGTAGTGTTGTATCAATTATTTGTATTTATTTATTTATTTATTTTAGATATTTACCTACAGTAACAATTAAAGTATATTTGAAATAAAAAATATTAGACTTCGTAACAGGTGTACAATATTAGAACGTATCATCGTGCGCCGTGGTTTTCATTTGTAATCAGAAGACGTAAAATTCATATAATTAACACTTGTATTATTTTCAACAGGGTGGCTTTTAGACGACTATTTGTTGCAATATTTGATCGGAGATGGGTTGCCAAACAGATTTTGAAATATCCGAAGAGCAGGTGGAACCACCTGTTCGTGTTCCCCGACTTCTGGATAGGCATCCTGTACAAGAGACACCCAGTGAAAAAGGGAGCGACAGTGACTCAGACATAAATGTCAAATATGAGAATCAGGAAAACATATCACTTGCAAACAAAAATGCCATTGGAATCAACAACCGCTGCATATCACAGAATAAAAGGTCAAGAATTTGGAAAGCAACTACACTTCATGACGTAACCCATGAGTATCCTCTTCGGCAAGGAGGACAAGAAGTGAAGACTCGATCATAATATTTTGAGAAATATCATAAAACTTGTTTTAAAAATCTCGTAAATAAAGATTTCAGAAGGTTTTTGATGCCATCAAAAATGCTTGTAGAGTGATTGAAATTATTCAATTTCTTCGTCAAATGAGTAGGTGCCAGGAATCCTTTTAATATCTCAAGATCCGGTTACCACCCATCTCTGACCAAATCTACCACCACTATACTTAAGGTTTATATTACGTCTAAATATATCATCATCTTTACAGCCACTCAAAGTCCACTGCTGAAGAAAGACCTCTTGTATATGATATGCTAACATTTCATTAGTATTCACCAGACTTATTTTTATCCCACTTTGAGACAATTTGTGGGAGAGGCCTACGTTCAGCAGTGGATTTTCACGGGCTTGAATAAAGGTGATGATGATAGTATTCATTTGACTTCAGAATGATGTGTTGCGTGTTTTTGTAATATCACCCCTTATTATCGAGTATAAGTCGGAAAAACCATAGTATGTAGATATCTTTTTAAAATCTGAAGTTATTTGTATTTCCAAACAACCACGTGATATCTCGTAGCTTTTCTAAATAAATACGAGTAGCTATTTAGACTACGTCACCACGTCTCGCTCACTTAAATCAGTACGTGACGCATTATTGTATAACACTGAAGATCATTTTACCGCAGTTTTACGATAACCGACATCTGTCTATAGTATACGCATACGATACTTGAGCGTGACTGACTGCTGATTTTAGCTTTACTAATATAATTTAGAAAGCTTTAGTGTTAATCAAAAAGTATAAACATATTCCTATTAATTTAACTTAACATCCAACGCTGATTTATGTCATTGTTACAAAAGAGGGGTTTACTGCCATCAATTGGAGGCTATGCAGTCTTTTACGTCTTCTACACAGGTCATTGCTTAATGTAAATCGAGTGAGGGTCCCGCTAGAACGACTTCTAACTTATTTTGCACAGCTTAAGCAAAAAGCGGAGAGGTTACGATTTATTGTCGACGTGTTAAAGTCGCGTAACTCGTTCACATTAAAAAAATACATTAATATTAAGAAGAATGAATATGATTGATGTTTTTGTTTCTATAGAATAAGGGTAACATACGAGCAGTAAGCCACTGTTTTACGCTGGTATTCTGTGAGAGCGCGGTCCTCCCTCGGTCGAGCCAACCCATTCGTGTTACAACCATAATATAGCTGCAGCATGGCTCTATCACGTAAAGTACACCACGTGAATGTTGAAATAAAAATCTCGTCTGAGGTACTTTCTTTGAACGCAGTTATTTATGCCGTTTAATGTGTTTTTGTAGAGTAGCGCTGGGTTTTTATTTGGAATATTTACGCTTAAATTTAATAGAGTTCAATTTCTGCTGACTACAATGAATCAGATACTCGTAATTGCAATTTTAACTACTGGTTTATCATATGTTCAGAGATCTATGCGAATTCGCCTTCAAATCGTGGTGCCGTAAGAATCGTAGTAGTGCCCACACTCGTATACTGTAACCGTGTCCAAATGGCAAGTCGCAGTTGAGAGTGGCCGTAATGACCGAAATACGGTTTGGAAAACGTTATTATAATTTCTATAGAATATGTGTGACAAACAAACCCACCACCAGAGAGTTCACCTGATGGTAAGTGCATGCTTTGGCCCAGAGACATCTACATCCATGCCCGATTAACTATCATAATGCATATGCGTTATTACCTCTGATTCCTAAGATGAAATGCCTCGTTTCCAGTAAAAAGAGTCTTGAGTTGTTTTGTGGTGTGATTAAACAATGAAACATAAAGCTTATAAAACCCGGTTTAAAAAATTTAAACTTAAAAAAACCTGCTTTGAATAAATCAATTTATTGAGGAAAATGTGTGGTGATACTACTCTATGCAAGACCCTTGAATACAGATATAAATAGTGACAATAGCCATATGATTCAGAGTACGGATTGAGAAAAACATAAGTCGTAGGTTAGAATCCGCCATTTGACTAAAATCGTGAAACATTTTAAAGCTTATTTGGAGTAAGTAAAGGAAGTATTAGTACTGTTAAAAAAGCACTGCTAGTATTTTTGCTAAACAATATATATATATTGTTAGAACTGACATTTAAACAAAAACTTTTTTTTAAATCGTTACCCCTAGATAGTAGGATTTTCCCCTGTATCGTGGAGGCAGTTTATAAACATAGATTGCACGAGGACAAACATCCAGACCCGGAACAATTACGTGTAGGCCATACAAATACTTGTTCCGTGCGGGATTCGAACCCGTGGACCACAGCGCTACAAATCATTGCTAAGCCACTGCGCCACGGAGCCGTCATATTAAAAAGAAAAGAAACAAAAACTAATAGATATTCGAAATGATATTTATTTTAATAAACGTATAAAATATAAAATAAATTATTGCCTTTACCGTTATAGTCTATTGAAATCCACTGCTAAATCCTTTTCCTTAAATTGCCACATAGGGTGAATATTCGCCATAATTGCATTCGTAGTTGCTGCTTAAGACATCGTGTATAACAAATTAAAGCTTCTTCTGAATCTAATATACATATATTATATATATTATATTCTTAACTTTTATTAAAACTTTAATTTCTTGGCTCTTTTGAGTGTACTAAGGAATATCATAAGCTCAGGTAATTAATAGTTAAAATAAATAATCTCCTACTTGTCCATCTTGAAGGTTAAATTATTTTCTCGTTAGTTTAATAAAACTATCCCTGAAGTAAAAACTATTTAATAAAAAGAAGCATTAAATTCTGCTCGCATTTGACAAAGATATCGCGAAACATACATACAAAAATGTCAGCTAATAAATGTATATAAATGAGAATACGAGTATAGCTCATATTATTTTATACGAACGCATATTATTATCAGTTCGATTACATGACGTTACATCGTCGTCATCACATTACGTAAAGCGAGGTTGCAATATATGGTGTCTACTCATATATTGTCTAACATTTCAATATCTTGAGCTAGATTTTGAGGGATGCTAATGACACGATTTATAAGCGAAGATGTAGACACGTGCTTTGGTAACACAGGTATTTCGTTTACTACAGATGTAATTCAGAAGACACACTGACTCTGTCAAATAGTCACGTATGAGAGAAATCTGTAGGGAGAATATCAATAGTACTGAATGCTACCAATAATTTTTTTTAGGTAAGTAATATTATTTTAAAAATCAATTGGAAAGAAATGAAACTCCGTTTTATGTCAAACATAATAGTAGTAATAATTTTCATTTTAAGTACGGCCGGGTGATAAATTATCTGATTGATGTATTATTTTATATTCTTTGAAGTAACGAATTTGTAATAATGTATGTGAGTACTAAAGTAGTAGATGAAATACGACCAGGTAAGATACGCAGTAAGTCGATAGATGTAGATGGCTTGGATCCGTGTTTAATCACATTCATTTTAGAAAAGGCCATGTACATCACTTGCCAGTAGACTTGTTAAGGGCTGTATGTAATAATGATAATGAATGTAAGGAATTTTGAAACACACAAGTGTGTCTCACTTAAATAATATTAGGTCGGGGAACAGTTTCTTTGTGTTTTTTATACAAAATCAAGACATTCTTTTGAAGTTTAATTATATTTAATTATAATATGTATGTGCTGTTTTGTTCAATACCTTATTGTCATCTTGTAGGTAGGTACAAAATCCCGTTGCTGTAGAAATCTTGGGATTTTTTATCAAATAATTTAAAATTTAAATTTTTCTACAGCCGACTTCAATATAAGTTATTAAAAATAACTCAAAAACTATTGGTCTGACCTTGATCAATTTCATATGGGACCACACGAGAAGTACCAGCTTTCAAATAAAAAAGAATCATCGAAATCGGTTCACCCAGTAAAAAGTTATGAGAACGGAAAAGTTACGTCGCCTTTTTGGAAGTTCGCAGAAAAATGCCACAAATAGCTTTGACAGTCGTCTCTTGATATTAACCTAACACTATCCAAAGAATTCTGAAGAGACCGAAATAGGTGAAAATCTGAGGGTGCAGCAATGTTAGGACTAAATGGTTTATGCATTAACAGTTCCCAACCAAGCTCTCTCAATTTTTGCCGAGTGGCCATAGATGTGGTGTGACCTGGTGTTATCATGATGAAAGACCACTCCTTTTCTGTTGATCAATTCCGACCATTTTTTCTCAATTTCTTGCTTGAATATCATTAGTTGTTGGTAATTTTTTCGCAAAACTAACTTGCATTTTTCCCTTTTTCCTTTACTCCCACAGAAAAAAAATTGAAAAATTGCGGGAATATGTTTTCTACTTTTTATTTATCTTTATTTCAGTGCCCTTAAAACCAGCCAGATACAAACAGTAGAACCATAGAGATTGTTCTTGACTTTTATACAAACAAAATACGAAGAAACTTTTTCCCTGACCTATCAAAAATAATGTGATTGGGCTGCATAAATATATAAAAGTATATAATAAGTAAACATATACAATAAATATACATGTTTATGCCCAAATTTGGTCATTTTGAACGCCATCCAATTTCGTTCAAGCTGTCGCGTCACCCGATAGTATGAAGGTGAGGTAAACGCCGCCAGGTGGGGCGGCAGTGTGCGGCTTGCAGTGGCTCGACGCGTGGGCGAAGAGGGAGTAGCCCGCTGGCCGCGATGCGGGGAACCCGCGTAGCTTGTTTATCGCGGCCGAAGTTCACGCGACCGTTGTAGGGTCCAGATAGTTAGATTAAGTGCGTGTTACTTCGCTACGTGAATATGTGAATTTTGCAATATTTAACTTTTTCGGGTAATGCAGAATTGTGCACGCGTGCGCCGAGTAGATATACGGTCTAGGATTCGAACCGCGCATTCCTTGTTCGAGAGCGTCTCCCGGTTGATTGTCAGGAAATCATTATACTTGTGCCGTCGCGTTAAGTGCCCCTCTTGTGTGTTGGCGGGTTTGTTAGTTTTACGTGTCAACGAGGCATATTTTGAATTCTTTTCGTGGCGTGATGTTTTAGTGTCGAATGAAGGAACTTAGTTGTATTTAACGTTGAACCGTATGACTCATTATGAGATCGCGTTAGTTCCCTATTTGTAATTTTGTGATAAGTGAATCCGGGACATTGAATGTCGAATTTTGAACTACTGTCCGTACTGTGTCGGATATCACGTGTTCGATTCTACGATGAATGTGGAATTAGGCGAGTTTAAGTTTGTTAAATGTACAATGAAGCTAATGGACTGAAATAGTGACGATGAAGAAAGAAATGGTCCAGCGGTGGAGCCTGCTGGAGCGATGCAGCATTGTGGGGCTGCCTGGACTCGGCCGCTGCTGGTCTTCTAAGCAGGTCCAGGTCTCAGACACATACACATCACTAAACACTACTTGCCATGCACCTCACACCCACTTACGGCCTGACCGAGCCTTGGGTCGCCCCAAGGCTCGATTGCGTCTAAGAGCCGGAAAAAGGAAAGTACTATATCTTCCTAGCATTCTCCCATATAGCTTAGTATTATAGAAATTCTTCCATGTGGCCAATTGGGCCCGACCTGCGTCTGCCCGTCGAGGAAGCTGCTATGGGCCCCAGCCAAGACGACATTTGCATGGGCAGCTGCAGGCCGTAACAACACATAACATATAGTAAAATATGTAAATAAAAAGTACATTAATTTGCTCGGATCTCCGATCGCCTCAGATGACCTTAATGCCAGAATTTCGGTCGGCCGACTAACCCACATGTCGGTCACTTTGTGAGCCAGGTCCACATATTTTGTTTTCTCATCAGCTTCAGCTTTCACGAGGTTCTCGTCATACGGAATGGTAATGTCAACCAAAAATATCCTTGACTCTGCCCGGTCCATCAGGCTTATTCGCAAGAATAATCCTATCTGTGATGATTGCCCGGTCCCATTAGAGCCTGCCGCGTTCATTTTCGAGCATGGCTTCCAGCAAGTTCTTATAATATGGCAGTTTCCGATCCATGAGACCATATTTCAGAGCGAGCTCCTGATGTAAAATCCTGGCTACTATATTGTGTCTGTGCAAATACTCTGAGTAAGGTAGCAAAAGCTCAAAGGATTAGTTCAAAGAATCGACAACCGATGTGGCAGAAAGTTTCTAGATTGACAGCCTCGTACTTGTTAGTAAAGTGTATTCATTCATGGCATTCCTTAGGGGAGGCCTATGTTCAGCAGTAGACTTGTGAGGGGCTGTAAAGCTGATGATAATTAATATAAAAACAATATCAAGACGAATTTACAGCAGAAACTGTCCAATTCTCCGTTTGCATTAGCACGTGTAGGTTCACTGCTGGCCCTCCCGAACTTAGCACTTAGTAGCCGTAGCTTTAGTTACTCCAGGTGAACTACGAGTAAGAGGAATCCACATACCTGGTCCAAGGTGTAGGGCCGGCCCGAGGTGGCCACTCCAAGTGGGCTTGGCGAGCTTACTTTGGATGTGTAATAGTGGACTGCGACAAAATTGATGTCCTCTCTGTGTGATGCGCCAGTCTTTCTATCCTCCGTGATTATCGCGGGGCCGGAACGTTGATGCAGTGATGGTGGATCCTCGGGAATGCACTGCTCTCCCTATCCTCCGCGTTCGTAACTCGGTTGGCGGCGAAGCCAAAGACCAGATCTGCTGCTGGGGTCAGGAAAGTGGGTACTTCCGAGTGCTCTTTTTTCCTGGCCCCATGGCCTTCGCGTATCGAACTAGGGGATCTTTTTGCCGGTGTACCTCAATGCCACGCAAGTAGGCGCATCTTGTATTCCAGGTACGCCGTAACTAAGGAGGAAATGAAGTCCTTCATTTCCTTCTCAGTTAAGGGTGCCATGGGGCGACCGGCACTTGTTGAGCCGCGCAATTGTACGAAAGTGTGCTCGTGGTCATGCCGATATGCAACGTAAATGGAACACCATATGGTTTTAGTCGGTGCGAGTCCGATATAACCCGTCCTTGCCTCCGCAATTCGGGTACGCATAGATTATCCAATGTAAAAAAGATCACTGCTGAATTGTATGAATTATTGACGTAGGTTCCTGAAGGTCATTTTTTAAAAGATGAGTCTTTCAAGAATTTACCATAGTCACATGTTACCACATCCAAAAAACGAAGTTTTCGAGTTTAGCCTTTTGCTGCCATCACATAACAACTTATTCTTATTCTTGCTTTAAACGCATTTGCCATGAATAATTTTTTAATATCTGAAAAATTACACGAAAAAATAAGAAGTTATAATTTTTAATGACATCAAAAGTTTTAACCGATTTTGTCATACACATTATTGGAAAACAAATTCAAATAGATTTTAGAGAAGTTACTTAACTGTTTAATTGTGAAAATAAACGATAAATATCACTTTAATCACATCAATTATATAAAAAATAATAATATGTGTAGTGAATATGTAATTGAATTTACAAAACCATATTGTTCTGCGGGTGCGGTGAGAGGCGATAGAGCGAAATAAACTAGGAAATGGGTAGCAGCATCTTCCTTTTTACAACTAGAGAGTATTAAACTGCGGTTGCTAACACGCCTTCGAAGCGTGATAACTTTGACAAATATTCTTTTTTTGAGGCAATCTATGAGGAAGCGTTCTTACGCCAGACTTTTAGGCTGTATATATTAAATGCATTCAAATTTTGTTTTTCATTTGTATTTCAACTCTTTCTAATAAAATCTATCAAAAATCTTGAAACTACTGGTAACTGATTTGGTAATTATGCACAACAAAACATTTAAATTTAATGTTTGATTATGAGAAATTAAGTGTTCATTACTCACCACAATCGCGTACGACTATATTTCTAAACTGGTGTTAAAATAAATAATTGAAACAGTTTAATTGAACCACATATCTTGTGAGTTTCAACGCCTTCAAAACACAAGCGTGTCCTTCCACCGCTAAATGGAGCACGCTCATCTTGGCTCCTACTTTCCGGAATGTATCCTTGGAGTACACTGACCGTCTCCAGTTGTTAGGGGTTGACTTTTCTCCGAGCCAAAGCAGCCGCAAGGAAACTTGGTGTCCTTGCAAGGGTGCGACGGTACTTCACGCCAGGGCAGGTTCTTACCTTATATAAAGCGCAAGTCCGGTCGTCCGTGAAGTACTGCTGTCACATGTGGTAGAGCCATGCTGCAGCTATTTTAGTAGTATAGTTGTAGCATTAATGGGTCGGCTCGCCCGAGGCGAGAAAACTAGCAGTTTAACACTGCTGTGTTTCGTATGGTGAGTGTAGAGAACCTGAGACCTTTTTAACAGGAAAATAGGCATTCCATCTTATTACTCACGGGTGACAACGCATCTTCTATTGATTTGCAAACGAGGATAGATGTAGATGACTATGGGCCACAGCAACCACTTACCATCAGGTGGATTTTGTGCTTGTTTGTCACCCTATCCTATAAAAAAAACATATGGGCTGGTGCTGCAAAATACCACCTGGCAGCGTTAGACTCAGTGGAGAGACGTGCTAAGAGGCTCATTGGTGGCCTTGATTTGGTTGAAACACATCCTCAAGAACAGACGCCATTGTCTCTGTAGAACCAGATTAACCGACATTACCCAACGGATTAGTAAGCTGAAGTGGCAATGGGCCGGCCATATAGCTCGAAGAACTGAAAACCGATAGGGAAAACAGGTTCTCGAGTAGCAGCCTCACAGCGGTAGGCGAAGTGAAGGGCGACCCGCTTCTAGATGGAGTAAGAACTTGGTAAAACATGCAGGAAGTTGATGGATGCATATGGCTTAGGACAATACTCTGTGGCATTCCTTGGGGGAAGGCTATGTTCAGCAGTGGACTTGTGAAGAGCTGTAATGATGATGAGGATGATAATAGATGAGAGGCAGCCTGTTCCCTGCATTATGCCGTATATAGGTTGTTACTTTATTTTTATGCGTGTACATATTAGTTCGTAGTAGCAGTGTAACTCAGGGGCTAAGCTCCCCTAGTAAATTTTACGTAGTAAGCGTCGACCCCGACGATACCAATGTAATGGTTTATTACAAGTTTTAAAGCTTCCACGTGCATGCAGGAAAGGGGATTTTTATAGCAGAAGGAACAAACGAGGAAGCGTGTCACGTGACGGTAAGTATCCACCGCCACCAATAAACAACTGGAATACCAAAGGAATTGAAGGTGCATTGTCGGTGTTATAATAAGGGGTACGCCAGTTTAAACATAGTTTTAGCTTTGTTTATACGTTACTTGAAATGTACGCAGCGCTTCATCTATATTTCTTTATTGGTCTTAGATTATAGAAGATTTTGCCTGACTGTTGAATGTAGATAGACGGAGCGTTTGGCTGAGGTGACGCAAGTTTGAATCTCGCAGGAATCAACAATTTATCTGCCTTAAAAGTTCGTGTGGATGTTTGTCCATGTAAGTTATATGTATAAAAAATACATCCACGATATAGGGGACATGCCCGGTGTAGTTACATTTTTTATTAGCTGCACTGATACAGACGTGCTATTATAGCTGCGGCGTGTCTCTTTTACGTACGTTTCTGTCCTGTTTTCTCATAAATCTTTAATGTAGCGGGAAAATATGTAGTTAAGATTGTGAATATCCTTCTTTATCGTTCATAAAACACACACAGTGTGAAATATTCGAGTTCCAGGTTGTATTATATAATCTTTTTGTTGTTACGTCTTTTCCCACATTCAAGAAAAATCCTATTCCATAATAAAGTACCGTGAAATGTTATTTGAACATGTTTTGTGGGAATAAAAGTTTAGATACAATACGATAAACAAGCATCGACCCAGATACCGTTAAAGAGTTATATTGTGCATCATTTCTGACTGATTTGACTATCAAACACCATACCCCAAACAGAATCGTTTTTTTTTTAAATAGGACTTTAATTTTTTTAATAAAATAGGCGAGGTTTTTTTGTCTATTGTCCATTTATTTTGTAATTAGTACCCTCTAATTTTTTTAATTTTTGTGTAGCATATAAGTTGTTTTATTATTCTCAACACCAACATTGCAAGTAACTAAACAAATTTGGTCGTACTTGTAGATTGAAGCTTATAAAATGAATGAATTCCTTAAAAGTATTTTTCTTTCAGAAATATTAAATAAGTCAATGTTAGGTATGCTACAGATGTACTTATAGATATGACCGACTGCGAAAACAGGTGATGGATACACGAGTGTTCAGGGGTGCTTACCTGGGAACGGATCACTATCTAGTGATTACTAGATTTAGGGGTCTGTTCGCGGGTTGGCGCAACCGGACGGCAGTAACAGAACCACAGTTGGTCTGTTGCATCCGAAGTTGGAAGCTTCAGGAAGCGGATACTAGGGACAAATATCATGCGAGGGTGGCCTAAAAGCTTGACACCATCGATGGCAGAAAAAATGTGTAGAAAGAACATGGCAGAACCTAAGGGATGGAATGGTAAGTGCAGCGGAAGAAGTATGTGGAATGATAAAAAGAATTAGTAGTACAAGAATAGATGCATGCTGGAATGATGAAGTGAAAGAAGCTGTAAAGAAGAAGAAGAAAGCATGATTAGACTACTTGGTCTCTAGTAATGATAAGAATATGAGAGAGAAGATGAAAGAAAGATACAAGCTGCAGAAAGTTCATACGAAAACATTGATTGAGGAAGTGCGTGAAAGGTGTAGAATGGAAGCGGACGAAAGTTTGTCGCACAACTTTAAAGAGAACTTCAAACTCTTCTGGAAAGAGGTTAGGAGGACCCGGAGTACTGCGACAGCCTTAAAAATAAACAAACTGCTTTCGAGAACCAATGACGTCCTCTCAGAAAAATCGGACGTCATGAAGCGATGGAGCGAATTTTATAGAGAAATGTATGCGTGTGATGATCTTAGTGAGGGATCCGGGGGTGAAACCGTGACTGGTACGCCAGACCTGGACCTTGATGACACTGAGGTCATCAGCATGAAAGAGATTGAACGTGCGATTCGAAGTTTGAAATGTGGTAAGGCTGCGGGACTAGACAGAGTTACTTCTGAAATGGTCAACTATGGTGGGTCTCGCGTCTGGGAGAGCTTTCATCTGCTGTGCAATTTGTGCTGGCGGACGGGGGATGTCCCGGATGATTGGCGATCCGCATTCATTGTGCCGTTATATAAAGGTATATGTTCACATTTTGACTGCAAGTGCTATCGGGCGATCAGCTTGACCAGTTTAGCAAGTAAAGTTTACTCGAAGGTTTTGACACGTAGGATGCAAGAGAAATCGGAAAGATTTCTATGGGAGGCACAATGCGGATTTAGACATGGAAGAGGATGCACGGATCAAATGTTTTCTCTCCGCATGATCACGGAAAAACTTCTGGCTGCTAACCAGAAGATTTTCTGTGAAGTAGCACTATCGGCATCAGCAGCCGAGGGTGCTGATGCCGATAGTGCTATCGAAATGTAAATCCAAGGTGGCGGCTGCAATAGATATCAAGTTTTTCATCTTGGGTGTCATTTTCATGATTGTCGAGGGTGTTGAATCCGATAGTGCCGTCGAAATGTAAATCCAAGATGGCGGCTGAATTAAGTACCAATTTTTTTCATCTTGGGTGTCAATTTCATGGTTTTCGAGGGTGTTGAAGCCGATAGTGCTGTCGAAATGTATTTAAACTACTTTAAAATTCCGTATAATCATGTTATACGTACCACGACCTCACAGAATACCAGCGTGAAGTAGAGGTTTACACACAGTCCACCTGATGGTAAGTGGTTGCTATGGCCCATAGACATCTACATCTATCCTCTGTTACAAATCAAAATGCAGATGCGTTGTCACCCGTGAGGAATAAGATGGAATGCCTCATTTCCAGTAAAAAGGGCCTCCGGCCACCTGCACTCACCAAGCGAAACGCAGAGGTAAACCTGAAAATCTACTTCACGCTGGTTTTCTGTGAGGTCGTGGTACCACCCCGGTTCGAGCCGGCCCATCCGTGCGACAGCAAAAGCTGCCGCGTGGCTCTACCACTGTTCATTATTTGTTTCTCTACCCCTCTACCTTCCTCCGCTTAATTGTGGTCATTGATCTACCTGAAGAATGTTGTCTTTTAATGCACAAGTTCGTATCTTTATTTATTTTTTATTTGTTATTTTTCTATTTTAGTGCACACTTAACATTTTTCCTTTTCTTAGTTTTATTTATTTCTTCTTCTGTGTTGTCTGAAAGAGATTGCTATGTAGCAATAAGACCGCTCTTTGTATTTCCCTTAATAGTTGTTGTGTCAGCAAATATGGGCATTTGAAATTTGCATCCAATAACGTTTGACGCGGCGCGTCATCCGATGGTATTGAGGTGACGTAAACCGCCGCCGGGCGGGGGGGGGGGGGGGTGCCGCTTCCCGGCATTTGGCCGCGTGAGCTGGCAACAGGCTGTCTTGAATGCCGCGGCCTAGTCGACAAGTTGCTAGCGACCTCGGTGTCGATGATACGGTTAAAGGTCGCGTGCCTCCTATGGCGTTATCTAAATTTGTACGTTTAGTGATAACGAGGCTTGTCTTAAAGTATGAAAAGAAATTGTTGCGCGACGGTCGGTTGCGTGCCTCCTATGGCGTTATCTTAATTTGTACATTTCGTGATAACGAGGCTTGTCTTAAGGTATGAAAAATAATTGTTGCGCGACGCTCGGTCGCGTGCCTCCTATGGCGTTATCTTAATTTGTACGTTTCGTGATAACGAGGCTTGTCTTAAATGACAAGAGGCCCTTTTGAGTTTTGAAACGCTAAAAATTTGTGACTCGAGCAGAGATTGCTTCGTGTTGGATATAGATTAATTGTGCGCGTACACCGGGGTGAGTAGAAATCTAGAAGAATAAATCGTTCACGAGGCTGTAGATACTGAGGCTTATCCTTGAGTTTTGAGTTATTAATTTAACTTTGATTGCAATTAATTTGCGCCGACGAATTGTTTGTGTGGCATTAATATCGTAACAAGACATTTTTGCTTATCGGGAGAACGCTGAACTTTGTGACTCGAGAAGAGACCGCGTTCGTTCTCGTGTTTATAATTTTGTGCTAACTGAACATGGGACATTGAACCTTGCCCGACCGTTCTTAAGTTTTGCAGCGTGTCACTTGTTTTAATTTCAATGAACGTTGATTTGGTTGACTTTGAAGTTAATTAAATGTACAATAAAGTTGCAAAACTAATAAAGTGAAATAGAAACAGAAGGTTTTAATTGGTGAACGCCCACTGGAGGGATCGCACATTTGGAGAAAAGCAGCGCCTGTGAATCTGCGGTTCGACTACATCGGGGATGTCAGGTTATATCTTACACTCTACTACAAACTACTTACATACACCCCACTTACCACCTGACTGGTACCCTGTGATCAACCCTACCTCCAGAACTCGGTAAGTTATTGTTGCTTAGCAGCCATTAATAATAATCCATAGGCCATTGGGCCCGAACCCCTGCCTGCTCGTCGAGGGGGCTACTATGGGCCCTAGTCTAGTCGATTGTTGCCGGGGCAGCTGGGGGCCGGAACAGTTGTTTATTTTGGCTTTTTGATATTTTTATCTTTTCTTGGTGTACAATAAAGAGTGTTGTATTGTATTGTTAAATACATATTATTTCAATAAGTGGATCGCAAGAGGGGGACCCATACCTTGGCCAGCTAGAAGTTCAAAAAACAAACTGATTCCAATCGTATCTGTTGAAGTTTCAAGATAAAAAATAATCGATACGGCAGATGAGATGAAAAGATCTTTAACCACTGCTGTAGTAAAAATTGGACTCAAAAACAGGATAAGAGTATAAGTGCGAAACAGAGCAGGACACGGGGCACACAAGTTGTAAAAAATACTAATAAATGTAATCATGTTCCTATTTAGATTGTTCTATTTTACGCCTAGGCTAAACACCGTTATTTGTTACTACTACCTGGGAACCTACATCTAAGTTTTTTTCTATTAATTAATAACAATACCCATAAATTGGACTTAATTGGACTATAACATTTTGATCGGTTATCAATGTGTAAAATAAACATCGAGTGAACTAAATTTGCAATAGACTAATCTGTAAACATTAATTATAGTCCAAAAATCAAAGTTATAAAGTGCAGCGTAATACGAATTTACCCACATTACGTTAGTTTTTACCAAGTGCAATCATCCGATCCGAACGCGTAAGCGTGTTCTAAACACGCATCACTTAAGACCTTCTTCTCGCGAACTCAACTAAACTCGCAAAACAAAGCAGCGTTCGGGGATTTTATTGCTGTGCGAATTAAACTGTGAATACTAACTATAACTCATTCCTTGTGGCCGTTACGGGTCATTTGTTGCCGTGCACTTTTTAAGTTATATTTTTGAGCATTAAAATAAAATAAAATGACTTCGTTAAACCTGGAATGGGGGTGTTGTACTGCAGGCAATGAAGATGACAATTATGTAAAATGCTCAAAATGCAAAGCAGCTTATCACTATCTATGTCTCTCTGCGGGACAGAAAAAGCTTATGCCCACTAACGTCCCTAAGGATTGGTTGTGCCCTAAATGCAGAGAATCAACACCCAAGGGGTCCAAAAATGACAACACACCAATTCGTCAGTTGCAGAATGTCACCGTGCGCCCTTCAAAAAGGCCTGCTATGTCGTCTCCACCGTGTAAACAAGACTCCCTTGTAACGCGTGAAGGAATCCGCGAAATTATGGAAGAAGTTCTATTAAAGCATATGGAGGATTTTAAGATGCATTTTTGTTCTGAATTATCTAGAGTGAAAGAAGAAGTATCTAGCATAAATAAAGCTATGAATTATATGAGCGACCAAGTAGAGGATATTTTGTTAAAATATAATGAGAGTCATAGTCTAATCAAAACGCTGCAAAAACGCGAAGGTGAAATGCAATCGAGTATTAAAAATCTCACTGCTCGCATAAACCAGCTAGAACAAAATACTCGTAGCAAGAATATTGAAATACAATGCGTTCCGGAGAAAAAATCAGAGAACTTAATAGGCATCGTAAAGCAACTTAGCAACGTAGTGGGGCTTGACCTTCAAGACGAAAACATTATCCATGTTACAAGGACAGCCAAAGTAAATCCTGAGAGTAAACGGCCACGTTCCATAATAGTAGAACTAAGTAATACAAGGGTCCGGGACTCTTTTCTGTCTGCGGTCATAAAATTCAACAGGCTGAAGAGTAACAAGAGTGACAAGCTGAATAGTACTCACCTTGGCTATTCGGGCCCCACTTCAGCAATTTTCGTCATGGAACACTTATCCCCTGTTAACAAATCACTACATGCTGCAGCCAGACAGATTGCTAAAGAAAAGGATTATAAATACGTGTGGGTGCGAGGCGGACGTATATTCATGCGTAAAAGTGACGTTTCAAGGTACATATACATTAAAGACGATAGTGTTCTTTCTAACTTAAAATAAAGCTTCATAAGCATGTTTCAGTGGACTTAGTACGCTAAATGGATAGTTTATCTGTCTACTATCAAAATACCAGAGGTCTAAGGACCAAAACTCATATGTTTTATAGTAAATTATTATTAACAAATTATGATATCATTGTATTAAGCGAAACATGGTTGAATGAAAGTGTATTAAGCTCCGAACTATGTGATAACCGTTACGAAGTCTTTAGAAGGGATAGGCAATCATCTGGGTTCCATTTTCAAAAGGATGGAGGGGGAGTGCTTATTGCTGTTTCTAAGAAATTTTCAGCAACTCGAATGATTAATTGGGAAAGTCAATGTGAAGATCTTTGGGTATTGGTAAAGGTACCATACTTAGATTCTTCAAAACACATAGCAATTTGTGCTGTTTATCTCCCTCCTCCAGTACAACAATTTATGCTAGAACAGTACATAGAAAACTGTAACTCTATTCTTGATAAATTTGAAGGTAAAATTTGTTTGATTGGTGATTTTAATTTGGGCACTATTGATTGGAATGCAATAAACTCGGGTACAGTACATAACCAAACTTCAAAAATAAATACAACTCTAGTAGACTTTTGTTATACTTCAAATTTTATTCAATATAACTTAATACGTAACAGTAACCAAAGAATTCTCGATCTTGTATTAACTGATTTACCAGTATGTAATGTCACATTAGCTTTAAGTAATCTCTCCGTTGTTGATCCACAACATCCTCCATTAGAAATTGAAATTGTGCTTAATACGAACCACGTACTTAATAACAATATTAATAATAAGAAAAATAATTACTATAAAGCTAATTATGATGCTATAAATAACTGTCTTGCGGAAATAAACTGGGAGGAATTGTTTTCCAAATGCCTCACTATAGATGAAATTATGGATAAGTTCTACACCGTATTAAATAATATTATTAAGATTCATGTACCGTGTACTGAGTTTAAGCAGAGCAAATATCCTCCGTGGGTTAATAAATCACTCCTACGACTGCTTCGAGAAAAGAACAAATTACATCGCAGGTATAAAATATATAACAATCCTTTAGATGAGGTAGAATTTAAATTACTTAGCAAACGATGCGAAAAACTGGAACAAAACCTATATAATAATTATATTGAAATGACTGAAACTACGCTCAACAAAAATCCCAAACACTTTTGGTCATTTATAAAATCGCGAAAAGAGGGAAGTAATTCTTATCCGAATATTATGACAGATGGGGTTATTTATGAATCCGACGGAACAGCTATATGCAACTTATTTCTTGAATCATTTTCGAAATCATTCGCTATAACAGACTCAGGAACTCAGAATGTAGCCAGTCCAACTTCTACTTATCTCAACTATATAGCACAAAATAGCTTCAGCCTTGGGACTATTTCGATATCTCGGAAGTCAATACTAAAAAAACTACAATCACTCGATACAAATAAAGGCGCAGGCCCAGATGAAATCCCACCTATTTTTATCAAAAACTGTGCTATAACACTGGCTGTACCTTTAAAATACATTTTTAATTACTCCTTATTGACAGGTGCCTTTCCAAGCGTTTGGAAGATAGCCAAAGTAGTTCCAATACATAAATCTGGCGACAAGAACTTAGTATCGAATTATCGACCAATCTCAATTTTGTCGACAATGGCAAAAGTTTTTGAATCTGTTGTTTGCCCCTCAATACAAAGCCATTTTCAGCAATACGTCAGCGTACATCAGCATGGATTTTTAAAATCGAAATCCACTTGCACAAACTTAGTCACATTTGTCGAAGGAATTGCTGAAGCTCTAGATAAACAGGAGGAAGTAGACGTTGTGTACACAGACTTCAGCAAGGCCTTCGACAAAATACCCCACTTACCTCTTATAGACAAACTTGCTGCCTATGGCTTTACAGGAATTTTTTCCAACTGGATTAATTCATATCTAACGAATAGACGTTTCTTCGTTGTTGCTAAAGGCTATAAGTCTGAAGCTCACAAGATAACCTCAGGAATTCCTCAAGGATCCCATTTAGGGCCAATTCTTTTTAACGTATATATCAACGATATGCCCAATAGTTTCCTTTATTCAACGCCCTATCTATTCGCAGATGATTTGAAAATTGCCAGAACTATTAAGTCCCAAGCTGATGTTCTTATGTTACAACATGATTTAAATAGGTTATACAATTGGTGCTGTACAAATGGGATGGAATTAAATATAGATAAATGCTTTTTTATTAAATTTACACGCAAACATAGTAAAACTAAATCCAAATATTATATTGATGGTAAACCATTAAAAGAAGTTGATAGAATTAAGGACCTGGGAATAATCCTAGATAACAAATTAACTTTCGTACCACATATTGAAAGCATTGTTAGGCGCTCATCTAATATGCTGGGTTTTATTATTAGAAACAGTAAAGTGTTCAAAAACTTACAGACACGTATCATTTTGTACAAAGCACTAGTACGCAGTCTTCTTGAATACTGCCCTGTTGTATGGAGGCCACACTATGCCACGCACATATTAAGAATAGAAAGGGTCCAAAAACGCTTTTTATGGCATTTATCTCACATCTCCAAAGTTTCAAAGAAAAAGTTATCCTATCATGAAAACCTCAAACACTTTAAAATGTCCTCGTTGAATAAAAGAAGAACCCTTTTGGACCTAATATTCACTTATAAAATTCTTAATAATCAAATCGACTGCCCTCAGCTCCTAAACCTTTTTAATTTCAGGATCCCGCTCAGGGCTCCAAGGAAACCCGTTTCTCTATTTTATCCGCCATTCCGCAGGACTGTTTTAGGAAAACATTCACCAGTTCCTCGTCTGTGTAACGCATTAAATACGTGGTTTATTGATGATCCCAAGGATGTTTTCTCTCTTAAACTTAACCAGTTTCGTGTACATTTGTTAAAAAAAATCCCAGATTAATTATACCTATCTTTTATCTGTAATAACTAGTTTAAAATTAACCTTATATCAATGTAAAAGGTACTTATGTCACATGTTAAAATAGCACGCTGTGTTTACCTGTAACTGATTGTGCATTTAGCTCATAATAGTTTATTACAATGTAACTAATTTAAGTTTCTGTAATGTAACAGTCGTTGGTAGACCAAATAAATAAATAAATAAATAAATAAATAAATGTTATACGAATGTGTTACGTGACCGAGGATTTGCGTGATGAAATGAACATGGAGAGAGAGCGTAGGGCTTTAGCGACCCGGAGTAATACGAGTATGTTAACCCGTAGGTTTGCACGATGCAGTAATGCCGTAAATTTTTTTTATAGGATCGGGTGACAAACGAGCACACAGTCCACCTGATGGTAAGTGGTTACTGTGACCCATAGACATCTACATCTATCCTCAATAAAGACTCAAGATGCAGATGCGTTGTCACCCGTGAGGACTAAGATGGAATGCCTCTTTGCCAGTAAAAAGGGTCTCCGGTTCTCTACACTCACCATACGAAACACAGCAGCGTTAAGCTGCTATTTTACGCTGGTTTTCTGTGAGAGCGTGGTCCTTCCCCGGTCGAGCCGACCCATTCGCGCTACAACCATAATATAGCTGCAGCATGGCTCTACCATGTAATAACTCTTTTTCAGGTATATTGCCATACAACTTTCTATTCGTGCTCCCTTTGGGTCAACTACAGACAAAGGGCGTATAAAGCATTAAAGGTGCAATATAACAATGCATTTAGAGTTCTTTTGAGGCTGCCCGCTACTGCAGCGCTTCAGGCATGTTCTGTGAGGCCCGCACCCACCGGGTTTGACGCTATAATGAGCAAAAAAGCCGCATCGCTAGTAAGCAGAACAAGGAATAGCGCCAACAGTATCTTGGGTGTTATAGCACAAGAACATGACTGCCCTATAATAAGGCAAATTATTAAGGTCCTGCATGGCTGACTTCCTGTGTGTGTGTGTATGTATGTATGTATGGATGCGTGCGTGCGCGCGTGTGTGTGTGTGCGTTTGCGTGCGTATGTGCATGCGTGAATGCGTGCGTGCGTGAGTGTCATTTTGCTTCCTCCGTCCACCTAGCTGTATTATTATTATTATTTTGTGATTTTTCTAATATCTCTGATATGGATCTCATTTGTTATCCGAAATAAAGATTTATTATTATGATTATACTTTTTTGGATAGCTGCAAAAACGTAAATATGTATAATCACCTGTGCAGCATACCTACCATAGACTTTTATTAATATTCCTGAAAGAAAAAAGAACTTTTTACGAATTTATTCCTTTTTCCTTTTTTAATTCTACGAGTACGACCAAGTTCATTTACTTACTAGCATTGTTAGTATTAAGAATAATAAAAAAACTTATCTACTACACAAAAAATTTAAAATAAAATAAATTGGAGCCACAAAAAACTCGTCAATTTTATGAAAAAAATCTTTAGTCCTGTATTATAAAACGGTTCAGTTTGGGGTTTGGTGTTTGATACCCGGAACAATTATATGTATGACCTACAAATAATTAGTCCGGCTGTGGATGTTTGTCCTTGTGCATTTTGTGTTTGTAAACTGCCTCCACGGTACAGGAGAAAATCGTAGTGTGGGGGTAGCGTTTAAAAACGATAATCAAATCAGTCAGAAATGATGTACACTACAGCCCTATACTAAAATTTCTTCGGATATCTTATTGTTAATTAATAAAATCTAATACATTTACCTACCACTTGTCCAGCAGAGGAATATTGGTAAAAAAGACATTTGTAAAAATTGAATATATAACGTGAAATTAAAAATATATGTCATGAATAAATATATAGTTGTGTAAATTCAGAATCAATAATAAATTGTTGTATGTTAATTGATTTTTAGTTCATGAATTTATAATAACTTATTCTTGGTTTGTAGATTGTGTTGCTAAGTCATTCCTTGGGGGCGGCCTGTGTTCAGCAGTGGAATTATGACGGGCTGCAGATAATTATTTATTCCCAGGGATTTTTTCATTTAATTAGAATTCTGAAGCTGTCTTGCTCCTAAGGTAACAATTATCTACAAAATAACACATAATTAGTTAACACAAGTTTTGTTTAATTACTTGAAAGAGTCTTTAAATCAGCTGTAGACTTGTGTAGGGATGTAGTGATTTTAATATAAGAGTATGATTTAATATATTTATCATGTATCGCTCAGTCATCTTTAGCGAACACTGAAAAAATGGATTGATATGTACTCTTAGGCCTCTGCCTCGAATCTTGCGGGCAGCGGGGCGGTAGCGGCGGCGACGCGGGAGCGGCAGGATCTTATCTGTAAAATCAAATGGACTGACCCTCGAAAACAGCGGCGCGGCAGCGGCGCAGGGGCGGGCAACGAGCAGTGCAGTCCAGTCAAGCAGTGACCGCCCGCACGTCTGCATTGCAGTGTTGTGCAATTTATTTTTGTGACGTGTCGAAATGTCCTCGGACGTGCAAGAGCCAATTTATTTTAGAATACTACTTTTTAATGAGTTTGCTTCCACAAATGGAAAAATTCACGCCAGTACAAAAGATTAACGTGAGACAAAAAATTAATCAAGCTCTTCTAGACGAGTTAAGTGTAAATGAAGGCATGTAGGTACCCTTCTTATGAATCATTTATGTATGGGTATAATACTCAACACCAGGTTTATCAAATTTATAATAAAAAATACTGTCAAATAATAACAAATCAGTAATTGTAAAAATAACTAATCGTCGTACTTCTATATCGTAATTTCGATAAAACTCGCCTTTTTTCCTTGCCCTATAGAAATATTCACTTCTTCTTTTACCCACAATAAATAGAGCGTTATGAATAAATTTAAATCATAAAGATGTTGTCGCCGTTGTACAGACATAATATAATAAAAACAAATATCTCGACAACACAACCATGAACACATTACTACGCCGCTATAGTGTCGCGCGATCTGCCCGCTGGTTTCGAGAACGGGTCTGCGTTACCTGCCCCACTCCCGCGTCGCCACAGCCGCCTGCCCGCAAAATTCGAGGCAGAGGCCTAAGTGTTATACTTTTTTTAATAACTCATGAAACGTAGATATTTATAAGTACATCTGTAGCATACCTAACATTGACTTTTTAAATATTTCTGAAAGAAAAAATACTTTTAAGGAATGCATTCATTTTTATAAGCTTCTATCTACGAGTACGACCAAATTTGTTTAGTTACTTGCAATGTTGGTCTTGAGAATAATAAAACAACTTATCTACTACACAATTTTTTTTTATCTTCACGCACAATCCCTGACGGGGTAGCCAGAGAGAACAGATCGCCAAGTGTCACGATCCTTACAAACCTCTTTCGCTTCTTTCAGATTCATTATCTTCTTCATACATGCACGTCTAGGTATTCGAGTACTCTTGACCCTACCCTCTTCGAGCAATTTGCCCACATGGTCTTCGAAAGTTAGTCTCGGTCTACCTCGACACCTTTTAATATTTGCTTTCGCGCTATATATTGTCTTCACTCATTCGCTCAACGTGCCCAAACCATCGAAGCACGCCCTTGTCAATTTTTGTGATAAGGTCATCTTTCAAACCTGGCATATTGCGAATCTCTTCGTTTCGCTTTCGTTCGGCCATGGTAACGCCGCACATTTTACGAAGATATCGCATATCCACTGCATTCAACTTGCTTTTATGCTTCTTCTGGCATACCCAGGTTTCGGTGCCATATAACAAAGTCGGTACCAACACTGCGTTATGTATTGCAAGGCGTGCACTCTTCACTACGCCTTGCCTTTTGACTAACGTACTCAGGCCATCATTGACTTTGTTCCCGGCAGCGACACGCCTGTCCACATCTAAATCACATCTTCCATCCCAGCTGAAAGCACTCCCTAAGTATACAATTTCATTTACCTGTTCTTAACATTCCTGATTTACCCATATTTCATACTTCGTCCTCTCTTCGTCCCTTTCAAATACCAGAACCTTAGGTTTTTTAGCATTCAAACGGAGACCTATAATTTCACATTCCTCTTTCATACATGTTACTAATGCCTGCAGTTCTGGCTATGATGGTGCAACAAGCACTGCATCATCAGCATACAGCAGGCAGTTTACTTTTTTGTCACCCAATTTCACACCCAAACAGCTATCTTTCAGCTTCTGTAAACAGCTGTCGAGATACAGTATGAACAGACAGGAAGACACGACACAACCCTATTATACGCCCGTTTGGACCCTAAAAATGGGTGACAGGTCATGCCCTACCCTCACACAGGCTTTACAGTCACAGTAAAGTGACTGCACAGCCCTTAGCAATCGACCATCCACACCATACCCCGGCAACAATTCCTACATTTTCTTCCTTACAACCTTATCAAATGCTTTCTCAAGATCCACAAAAGTACAGAAAATCTTCTGGTTAGCAGCCAGAAGTTTTTCCGTGATCATGCGTAGAGAAAACATTTGATCCGTGCATCCTCTTCCAGGTCTAAATCCGCATTGTGCCTCCTATAGAAATCTTTCCGATTTCTCTTGCATCCTACGTGTCAAAACCATCGAGTAAACTTTACTTGCTAAAATGGTTAAGCTGATCGCCCGATAGCACCCGCAGTCAAAATGTGAACCTTTACCTTTATATAAAGGCACAATGACTGCGGATCGCCAATCATCCGGGACATCCCCCGTCCGCCAGCACAAATTGCACAGCAGATGAAAGCTGTCCCAGACGCGAGGCCCACCATACTTGACCATTTCAGCAGTAACTCTGTCTAGTCCCGCAGCCTTACCACATTTCAAACTTCGAATCGCACGTTTAATCTCTTTCATGCTGATGACCTCAGTGTTATCAAGGTCCGGGTCTGGCGTACCATTCACGGCTTCACCCCCGGATCCCTCACTAAGATCATCACACGCATACATTTCTCCGTGCCGTGTAGTGGCGGTTAAGAATATCCACTACCCCATATCTTCCCGTAGGTGTCGTAAAAAGTGACAAAGGGATACAGGCAGGAGATGGGCAGCAGCATCTTCCTGGTAACGGCAAAAATACAATAAAAAAACTGCGGTTGCCAACCCGCTCGCCAAGCGCGGCAACTATGGCAATATACCCCCCATGATGAAAGTTACGAAGAGACGGCCCCCAGTCCCAGGCGGCCCCGCTATTCCTGGCTACGGTGGCGACCATGGTAACGGAGGGCCAGGGGGTGCTAAAAATCTCCGGTGGAGGTTCGGTTGCCACCTACAACGCCTAATTAGTAATTACAAAATAAATGGAAAATAGAAAAATACATCGTCTATTTTATTAAAAAAATTAAAGTCCTATTTAAAAAAAAAAAACGATTCTGTTTGGGGTATGGTGTTTGATAGTCAAATCAGTCAAAAATGATGGAAACTACAACTCTTTAACGGATCTGGGTCGACTAAACCATGCTTGTTTATCGTATTGTATCTAAACTTTGATTCCCACAAAACATGTTCAAATAACATTTCACGGTACTTTATTATGGATTAGGACTGACCTTTACACAAATATTGTTTCTTGAATGTGGAAAAAGACGTAACATCAAAAAGATTATATAATACAACCTGGAACTCGAATATTTCACACTGTGTGTGTTTTATGAACGATAAAAAAGGATATTCACAATCTGAACTACATATTTTCCCGCTACATTAAAGATTTATGAGAAAACAGGACGGAAACGTACGTGAAAGAGACACGCCGCAGCTATAATAGCACGTCTGGATCAGTGCAGCTAATAAAAAATTTAACCACACCGGGCATGTGCCCTATATCGTGGATGTATTTTTATACATATAACTCACATGTACAAACATCCACACGAGCTTTTAACGCAGATAAATTGTTGATTCCTGCGAGATTCGAACTTGCGTCACCTTAGCCAAACGCTCCGTCTATCTACATTCAACAGTCAGGCAAAATCTTCTCTAATCTAAGACCAATAAAAAAATATTTTTTTTTATATGGGATCGGGTGACAAGCGAGCACACTGTCCACCTGATGGTAAGTGGTTACTGTGACCCATAGACATCTACATCTATCCTCAATAAAGACTCAAGATGCAGATGCGTTGTCCATCGTGAGGACTAACATGGAATGCCTCTTTGCCAGTAAAAAGGGTCTCCGGTTCTCTACAATCACCATACGAAACACAGCAGCGTTAAGCTGCTATTTTATGCTGGTTTTCTGTGAGAGCGTGGTCCTACGCCGGTCGAGCCGACCCATTCGTGCTACAACCATAATATAGCTGCAGCATGGCTCTACCACGGATAAATGAAGCGCTGCGTACATTTCAAGTTACGTATAAACAAAGCTAAAACTATGCTTAAACTGGCGTACCCCTTATTATAACACCTCACCTTAAATTCCTTTGGTATTCCAGTTGTTTATTGGTGGCGGTGGATACTTACCGTCACGTGACACGCTTCCTCGTTTGTTCCTTCTGCTATAAAAATTCCCTTTCCTGCGTGCACGTGGTAGCTTTAACACTTGTAATAAACCATTACATTGGTATCGTCGGGGTCGACGCTTACTACGTAAAATTTACTACGGGAGCTTAGCCCCTGAGTTACACTGCTACTACGAACTATTATGCACACGCATAAAAATAAAGTAACAACCTATATACGGTATAATGCAGGGAACGGGCTTCCTCTCATCTATTATCATCTTTAACATCATTACAGCTCTTCACAAGTCCACTGCAGAACATAGGCTTCCCCCAAGGAAAATGCCACAGAGTATAGTCCTAAGCCATATGCATCCATACACTTCCTGCATGTTTTACCAAGTTCTTACTCCATCTAGAAGCGGGTCGCCCTTCACTTCGCCTACCGCTGTGAGGCTGCCACTCGAGAATCTCTTTTCCCCATCGGTTTTCAGTTCTTCGAGCTATATGGCCGGCCCAATGCCCATGCATTGCATTTTCCAGTTAAAAGGGTCTCCGGTTCTCTACACTCACCATACGAAACACAGCAGTGTTAAGCTGCTATTTAAAGCTGGTATTCTGTGAGAGCGTGTTCCTTCCCCGGTCGAGCCGACCCATTAGTGCTACAACTATACTACTAATATAGCTGCAGCATGGCTCTGCCACGTAATATATATATACTCTACTCTATATACTCTACTCTATATATATCTACCACGTAATAACTGTGACAGCAGTACTTCATGGACGACCGGACTTGCGCTTTATATAAGGTAAGAAACTGCCCCGGCGTGAAGTACCGCCGCAACCTTGCAAGGACACCAAGTTTCCTTGCGGCTGCTTTGGCTCGGAGAAAAGTCAACCCCTAACAACTGGAGACGGTCAGTGTACTCCAAGGATACATTCCGGAAAGTAGGAGCCAAGGTGAGCGTGCTCCATTTAGCGGTGGAAGGACACGCTTGTGTTTTGAAGGCGTTGAAACTCACAAGATGTGTGGTTGAATTAAACTTTTTCAATTATTTATTTTAACACCAGTTCAGAAATATAGTCGTACGCGATTGTGATGGGTAATGAACACTTAATTTCTCATAATCATACATTAAATTTAAATGTTTTGTTGTGCAGAATTACCAAATCAGTTACCAGCTTCGTAGTTTCAAGATTTTTGATAGATGTTTTTAGAAAGAGTTGAAATACAAATGAAAAACAAAATTTTAATGCATTTATTATATACAGCCTAAAAGTCTGTCGTAAGTACGCTTCCTCATAGATTGCCTCAAAAGGGGAATATTTGTCAAAGTTATCACGCTTCGAAGGCGTGTTAGCAACCGCAGTTTAATACTCTCTAGTTGTAAAAAGGAAGATGCTGCTACCCATTTCCTAGTTTATTTCGCTCTATCGCCTCTCACCGCACCCGCAGAACAATATGGTTTAGTAAATGCATTTACATCGTTACTATACATATTTTTTTTTTATATAATGTTATTAAAGTGATATTTATCGTTTATTTTTACAATTAAACAATTAAGTAACTTCCCTAAAATATATTTGAATTTGTTTTCCAATAATGTGTAAAAAAAACGGTTAATACTTTTTTGATGTCATTAAAAATTATAATTTTTTATTTTTTCGTGTAATTTTTACAGATATTAAAAAATTATTCATGGCAAATGCGTTTAAAGCAAGAATAAGAATAAGTTGTAATGTGATGGCAACAAAAGGCTTAACTCGAAAACTTAGTTTTTTGGATGTGGTAACATGTGACTATGGTATATTCTTGAAAGACTCATCTTTTAAAAAATGACCTTCAGGAACCTACGGCAATAATTCATACAATTCAGCAGTAATCTTTTTTACATTGGGTAATGTCTATGCGTACCCGAATTGCGGAGGCAAGGACGGGTTATGTCGAACTCGCACGGACTAAAACCGCATGGTGTTCCATTTTCGCTGCATATCGGCATGGCCAAGAACACACTTTCGTACAATTGCGCGGCTCTATAAGTGCCGGTCGCCCCATGGCACCCTTAACTGAGAAGGAAATGAAGGACTTCCCTTCTTTCATTTTCTCCTTAGTTACGGCGCACCTGGAATACAAGTTGCGCCTACTTGCGAGGCCTTGACGTACACTGGCAAAAAGACCCCCGAGTTCGATACGCGAAGGCCATGGGGCCGGAAAAAAGAGCACTCTGAAGTACCCACTTTCCTGACACCAGCAGCAGATCAGGTCTTTGACTTCGCCGCCAACCGAGTTACGAACGCGGAGAATAGGGAAAACAGTGCATTCCCGTGGATCCACCATCACCGCATCAACGTTCCGGCCCCGCGATAATCACGGAGGATAGAAAGACTGGCACATCACCAAACTAACAAAAAAAAACCTTCAAGAAAAGAGCCTACTCCTTTTTAAAAGGCCGGCAACGCTTCTGCAATTCCCCTCATGTTGCGGTTGTTCATGGGCGGCTGTAGTCACTTACCATCAGGTGAGCCGCATGCTCCGCATGTTGAACTTAGGCCTCCCCTAAGGAATGCCATGAATGAATATACTTTACTAACTAGTACGAGGCTGTCAAACTAGAAACTTTCTGCCACATCGGTTGTCGATTCTTTGAACTAATCCTTTGAGCTTTTGCTACCTAACTCAGAGTATTTGCACAGACACAATATAGTAGCAAGGATTCTACATCTGGAGCTCGCTCTGAAATACGGTCTCGTGGATCGGAAACTGCCTTATTATAAGTACTTGCCGGAAGCCATGCTTGAAAATGAACGCGGCAGGCTCTAATGGGACCGGGAAATCATCACAGATAGGACTATTGTTGCGAATAAGCCTGATGGACCGGGCAGAGTCAAGGATATTTTTGGTTGACATTACCATTCCGTATGACGAGAACCTCGTGAAAGCTGAAGCTGATGAGAAAACAAAATATGTGGACCTGGTTCACAAAGTGACCGACATGTGGGTTAGTCGGCCGACCGAAATTCTGGCGTTAAGTTCATCTGAGGCGATCGGAGATCCGAGCAAATTAATGTACTTTTTATTTACATATTTTACTATATATTATGTATTGTTACGGCCTGCAGCTGACCATGCAAATGTCGTCTTGGCTGGGGCCCATAGCAGCTTCCTCGACGGGCAGACGCAGGTCGGGCCCAATTCGCCACATGGAAGAATTCCTATAATACTAAGCTATATGGGAGAATGCTAGGAAGATATAGTACTTACCTTTTTCCGACTCTTAGATCGCCCCAAGGCTCGGTCAGGCCGTAAGTGGGTGTGAGGTGCATAGTAAGTAGTGTTTAGTGATGTGTATGTGTCTGAGACCTGGACCTGCTTAGGAGACTAGCAGCGGCCGAGTTCCAGGCAGCCCCACAATGCTGCATCGCTCCAGCAGGCTACACCGCTGGACCATTTCTTTCTTCATCGTCACTATTTTAGTCTATTAGCTTCATTGTACATTTAACAAACTTAAACTTGCCTAATTCCACATTCATCATAGAATCGAGCACGTAATACCCGACACAGTACGGACAGTAGTTCAAAATTCGATATTCAATGTCCCGGATTCACTTATCACAAAATTACAAATAGGGAAGTAACGCGATCTCTTAATGAGTCATACGGTTCAGCGTTAAACACAACTAAGTTCCTTCATTCGACACCAAAACATCACGCCGCGAAAAGAATTCAAAATACGCCTCGTTGACACGTAAAACTAACAAACCCGCCAACACACAAAAGGGGCACTTAACGCGACGGCACAAGTATAATGATTTCCTGACAATCAACCGGGAGACGCTCTCGAACAAGGAATGCGCGATTCGAATCCTAGACCGTATATCTACTCGGCGCGCGCGTGCACAATTCCGCATCACCCGAACAAGTTAAATATTGCAAAATTCACATATCCACGTAGCGAAGTAACACGCACTTAATCTAACTATCTGGACCCTACAACGGTCGCGTGAACTTCGGCCGCGATAAACGAGCTACGCGGGTTCCCCGCATCGCGGCCAGCGGCCTACTCCCTCTTCGCCCACGCGTCGAGCCACTGCAAGCCGCACACCGCCGCCCCACCTGGCGGCGTTTACCTCACCTACATACTATCGGGTGACCCGACAGCTCGAACGCAATTGGATGGCGTTCAACATGACTAAATTTGGGGATAAACATGTATATTTATTGTATATTATGTTTTTTATTATATTCTTTTATATATTTATGCAGCCCAATCAAATTATTTTTCATTGGTCAGGGAAAAAGTTTCTTCGTATTTTGTTTGTATAAAAGTCAAGAACAATATCTATGGTTCTACTGTTTGTATCTGGCTGGTTTTAAGGGCACTGAAATAAAGATAAATAAAAAGTAGAAAACATATTCCCGCAATTTTTCAATTTTTTTTTCTGTAGGAGTAAATGAGTGATAGATTCAAAGAAATTCAATAAATTCTGAAGTTTTATTACAATAACCGGACCGGTGACTGTAAGAAGCGTCAATGGTGCAAAACGACTGGTACTACGATCGCGAATTAGTCTGCAAGGCATAACGATTAAGGAAAATCCTCCTACGATGGCAGAAGCCGAATTCCAGCTGTGGACCTTTAGTTGATGATGATAATGAATTGGAATCTAAAACGTGTTTTAACACGCTCAAAGAACGCATGAAACGGAGTGACGTTACTCTTTAGGACTCCATTGGCAATTATTTTAATATTAATAATTACATATTTGTGATAAAACTAGAAAAGTTTTACAACCGACTTCAATATAAATATAATTTAATGTTGATTGTTTTAAACCGATAAAATTTAAATAGGACCACTTGAGAAGTACATCCTTTGAAAAAAAATCCAAATCGTTTCACGCGTCTTCGAGTAATCGGTGTACATACATTTGAAAAAAGATTCCGACGAATTGTAAGCTTCTCCTTCATTTTTAAGTCGGTTGAAAAAGGAAAAAATGCGAGTCAAGTCCATAAAAAAAATTCTGACTTTATGAACCTAATACAGTGTCAGTAAGAGAAGGTGGTTCAAGCGTTTTCAGCCCGGATACTTTTGATGTTAAAGATGCAGCTCGTACTGGTCGCCATCATACGGATTAAGTCGATGCCATTTTGGAGAAAGTGGAATAAGATCGGCATATTGATAGTTTGACATAGCTGAGAAATTGAAAATTCGCAACTCATTTGAAATAGTCTAGCTATACAAAAAAGCTCGATATTTGGGTAACACACGAGCTCACTGAAAGAAACCTAATGAATCGTGTACTCATTTTCGATTCTCCATTAAAATGTAATGAAACCGAACCATTTTTGAAAGGAATGATCACTGATGAGATAGAAAGATCACAAGAACGCGTGAAAAGAATCATGGTCAAAGGGTAATAAAGCTCCACAAACTCTAGCGAAACCCGGATTAACACGCAATAAGGTAATGCTGTGTGTATGGTGGAATTGAAAGGGCACCGTTTATTATGAGCTCTTACTGCCGGACAAATCTATCGATTCGGATCTCTACTACCAACAACTAATGATAGAGAAAAGCAAGAAATTGAGAAAAAACGGTCGGAATTGATCAACAGAAAAGGAGTGGTCTTTCATCATGATAACACCAGACCACACCACATCTTTGGCCACTCGGCAAAAATTGAGAGAGCTTGGTTGGGAACTGTTAATGCATAAACCATTTAGTCCTAACATTGCTGCACCCTCAGATTTTCACCTATTTCGGCCTCTTCAGAATTCTTTGGATAGTGTTAGGTTAATATCAAGAGAGGACTGTCAAAGCTATTTGTGGCATTTTTCTGCGGACTTCCAAAAAGGAGACGTAACTTTTCCGTCCTCATAACTTTTAACTGGGTGAACCGATTTCGATGATTCTTTTTTATTTGAAAGCTGGTACTTCTTGTGTGGTCCCATATGAAATTGCTCAAGGTCAGACCAATAGTTTTTGAGTTATTCTTAATAACTTATATTGAAGTCGGCTGCAGAAAATTTTAAATTTTAAATTATTTGATAAAAAATCCCAAGATTTCTACAGCAACGGGATTTTATTGCTACCCACAAGATGACAACAAGGTATTGAACAAAACAGCACATACATATTATAATGAAATATAATTAAACTTTAAAAGTATGTCTTGAATTAATATTTACAAATTCGTTACTTCAAAGAATATAAAATAATACATCAATCAGATAATTTATGACATTATTACTACTATTAAGTTTGACATAAAACGGAGTTTCATTTCTTTCCAATTGATTTTTAAAATAATATTACTTACCTAAAAAAAAATTATTGGTAGTATTCACTACTATTGATATTCTCCCTACAAATTTATCTCATACGTGACTATTTTACAGAGTCAGTGTGTCTTCTAAAATACATCTGTAGTAAACGAAATACCTGTGTTACCAAAGCACGTCTCTACATCTTCGCTTATAAATCGTGTCATTAGCATCCCCCAAAATCTAGCTCAAGATATTGAAATGTTAGACATCATATATTGCAACCTCGCTTCACGTAATGTAATGACGACAATGTAACGTCATGTAATCGAACTGATAATAATATGCGTTCGTATAAAATAATATGAGCTATACTCGTATTATCATTTATATACATTTATTAGCTGACATTTTTGTATGTATGAGATTGAAAAGTACTCGGCATAACCAAGAAAATAAACAAATACTAAATCAGTTATATTTTTATTTTTCTACATAATCACCATCAAGTTCAATACACTTTTGCCACCTCCCCTTCCAAGCATTTAGACCGTTGAAAAAAAATTATTCTTCCTTAGAGTCAAAATATGCGTCTACAGCTGCTTTGACCTCGTCGTTTGTCGAAAATCTTTGACCTCCCAAGTGCTTTTTTAGGTTAGGGAACAGAAAGAAGTCTGATGGTGCGAGATCAGGTGAATACGGCGGATGCGGTAACAGTTCAAAGCCACAGTTCTGAATTTCAGCCATTGACTGTACTGACGTGTGAACACGGGCGTTATCTTGATGAAACAGGACTTTTCTTCTGAGCATTCCTCGACGTTTTTCTTTTATTTCCTCTCGTAAACGACGTAGTAAGGTGCAGTAGTAATCAGAGTTTATATTCTGACCCCTTTCAAGATAATCAATCATAATCACACCTTTCGAGTCCCAGAATACTGAAGCCATCACCTTATTTGCCGACAAAATCGACTTAGCCTTTTTAGGGGGTGGTGAACCAGGTCTTCTCCACTGTTTTGATTGTTGTTTTGTTTCCGGTGTACAGTAATGAACCCATGTTTCGTCCATAGTAACAAAACGATTCAAAAAATCATCTGCATCGGCTTCAAATAACTCCAAACAGTCGCGTGAAATAGTCAATTGCGTCCTTTTTTGTTCAACTGAAAGCAGTCGCGGAACCCACCTCGCAGACACCTTGTGGAAACCCAACTCGTTGACAATGATGTTTTGAGTTCGTTCATAAGAGATGCCTATAATCTCGGCTATCTCTCTAATTTTTAATCTGCGGTCTCCCATTATTAAATCAAGTACTTTTTTAATATTTTCGTCAGTAGTTGACGTCGAAGGCCTTCCAGAGCGTGGTTCATCTTTCATACTCTCTCTACCACGCTTAAATTCTGCTATCCATTTTTTGACGGATGAATATGACAGAGCACAATTGCCTAATGTACTGACCATGTCATCATGGATGGCTTTTGATGATAGCCCCTTCTTATGGAGGTACTTAATGACGGCACGCTGCTCGATTTGCTCCATTCGCGGAAATTATGTCCGATTACTTTGTTAATAAATTTATAAAATCACAACTAATTATCGCACACGTTTCGAACTTCACACAATGAACTAGTCTGAACTGAACTAAATAATGTGGGTAGATTTGATTTTTAGAATTGAATGGATCTGTGTTAGGCCGAGTACTTTTCAATCCACCCTCGTATATTTCGCGATATCTTTGTCAAATGCGAACAGAATTTAATGCTTCTTTTTATTAAATAGTTTTTATTTCAGGGATAGTTTTATTAAACTAACGAGAAAATAATTTACCCTTCAAGATGGACAAGTAGGAGATTATTTATTTTAACTATTAATTACATGAGCTTGTGATATTCCTTAGTACACTCAAAGGAGCCAAGAAATTAAAATTTTAATAAAAGTTAAGAATATTTATATTTTAGATTCAGAAGAAGCTTTAATTTGTTATAACACCATGTGTTAAGCAGCAACTACGAATGCAATTATGGTGAATATTCACCCTATGTGGCAATTTAAGGAAAAGGATTTAGCAGTGGATTTCAATAGACTATAATGGTAAAGGCAATAATTTATTTTATATTTTATACGTTTATTAAAATAAATATTATTTCGAATATCTATTAGTTTTTGTTTCTTTTTTTTTAATATGACGGCTCCGTGGCGCAGTTGCTTAGCAATGATTTGCTGCGCTGGGGGCCGCGGGTTCGAATCCCACACGGAACAAGTATTTGAATGGCCTACAAGTAATTGCTCCGGGTCTGGATGTTTGTCCTCGTGCAATCTATGTTTGTAAACTGCCTCCACGATACAGGGGAAAATCCTAGTGTAGGGGGGTAACGATTTAAAAAAAAAAGTTTTGTTTAAATATCAGTTCTAACGATATATATATATATATATATATATATATATATATATATATATATATATATATATATATATATCGTTTAGCAAAAATACTAGCAGTGCTTTTTTAACAGTACTAATCATCATGTGTTATTTTACTAGGTACTAATAATGACGTCCTTCTGGTGGGTTTTAATTGTGGCAAAAACGTAACTTAACTTACCAGTACTATTATTACTGAATTACGAAAGGGTCGTAATTCAGTAATAATAACACTGGTAAGTAATCACTCCAAATAAGCTTTAAAATGTTTGTAGTAGGAGCGGTTCACGATTGTAGTCAAATGGCGGATTCTAACATACGACTTAAGTTTTTGTCAATCTGTACTCTGACTCATATGGTTATTGTCACTATTTATATCTGTATTCAAGGGTCTTACATAGTAGTATCACCACACATTTTTCTCAATAAATTGATTAATTCAAAGCAGGTTTTTTTAAGAATTTTTTTAAACCGGGTTTTACAAACTTTATGTTTCATTGGTTAATCACTCTACAAAACAACTCAAGACTCTTTTTACTGGAAATCTCCTGAATCAGAGGTAATAACGCAAATGCATTATGATAGTTAATCGGGCATGGATGTAGATGTCTCTGGGCCAAACCGCATTTCGGTCATTACGGCCAGTCTCAACTGCGACTAGTCATTCGGACACGGTTACAGTATACGAGTGTGGGCACTACTACGATTCTTACGGCGCCATGATTTGAAGGCGAATTGGCATAGATCTCTGAGCATATGATAAACCAGTAGTTAATATTGCAATTACGAGTATCTGTTTGATTGTAGTCAGCGGAAATTGAACTCTATTAAATTTAAGCTTAAATACCCAAATAAAAACCCACCGCTACTCTACAAAAACACATTAAACGGCACCAATAACTGCGTTTAAAGAAAGTACCTCAAACGAGATTTTTATTTCAACATTCACGTGGTGTATTTTACGTGGTAGAGCCATGCTGCAGCTATATTATAGTTGTAACACGAATGGGTCGGCTCGACCGAGGGAGGACCGCGCTCTCACGGAATACCAGCGCAAACTGTAGCTTATTGCTCGTATGTTACCCTTATTCTAAAGAAAAAAAAACATCAGTCATATTCATTCTTATTAATATTAATGTATTTTTTTTCTTAATATGAACGAGTTACGCGACTTTAACACGTCGACAATAAAGCGTAACCTCTCCGCTTTTGGCTTAAACTGTGCAAAATAAATTAGAAATCGAATCGTTCTAGCGGGACCCTCACTAGATTTACATTAAGCAATGACCTGTGTAGAAGGCGTAAAAGACCACATAGCCTCCAATTGATGGCAGTAAACCCCTCTTCTGTAATAATGCCATAAATCCGCGTTGGATCCGTATTAAATTAAATTAATAGGAATATGTTTATACTTTTTGATAACAATAAACCTTTCCAAATTATATTAGTAAACCTGAAAGCAGCAGTCAGTCACGCTCGAGTGTCGTATGCGTATACGATATATAGACAGAGATTATCGTAAAACAACGGTAAAATTATCTTCAGTGTTATACAATAATGCGTCACGTACTGATTTAAGTGAGCGAGACGTGGTGGCGTAGTCTAAATAGCTACTCGTATTTATTTAAAAAAGCTACGAGATATCACGTGGTTGAATGTAAATACAAATAACTACAATTTTAAAAAATATCTATATGCTACGGTTTTTCCGACTTATACTCGATAATAAGGGGTGATACTATAAAAACACGCAAAACACCATTTTGAAATAAGTCAGATTAATACTATTATCATCACCTTTATTAAAGCCTGTTAAAATGTGGTAAGGCTGCGGGACTAGACAGAGTTACTTCTGAAATGGTCAACTATGGTGGGTCTCGCGTCTGGGAGAGCTTTCATCTGCTGTGCAATTTGTGCTGGCGGACGGGGGATGTCCCGGATGATTGGCGATCCGCATTCATTGTGCCGTTATATAAAGGTAAATGTTCACATTTTGACTGCAAGTGCTATCGGGCGATCAGCTTGACCAGTTTAGCAAGTAAAGTTTACTCGAAGGTTTTGACACGTAGGATGCAAGAGAAATCGGAAAGATTTCTATGGGAGGCACAATGCGGATTTAGACATGGAAGAGGATGCACGGATCAAATGTTTTCTCTCCGCATGATCACGGAAAAACTTCTGGCTGCTAACCAGAAGATTTTCTGTGAAGTAGCACTATCGGCATCAGCAGCCGAGGGTGCTGATGCCGATAGTGCTATCGAAATGTAAATCCAAGGTGGCGGCTGCAATAGATATCAAGTTTTTCATCTTGGGTGTCATTTTCATGATTGTCGAGGGTGTTGAATCCGATAGTGCTGTCGAAATGTAAATCCAAGATGGCGGCTGAATTAAGTACCAATTTTTTTCATCTTGGGTGTCAATTTCATGGTTTTCGAGGGTGTTGAAGCCGATAGTGCTGTCGAAATGTATTTAAACTACTTTAAAATTCCGTATAATCATGTTATACGTATTTTTTTTAATGCGCTTAAGGTATGCCCAATTGGATTTACCAATATTTTTTCATTTTCCTTACATTTCATGAACACCAGCCTTACCATGTCCCAAAACTGCTCTTGGATATAAGTGGGCTAAGACGTATCTGGGACGTACACCCCTAGCACAAACAACTTCTTTAAACCCACTTTCATTCGTATCCACAGCAGCCTTGGGCTAACACATTCATACTCTTTCACACATTGACCCATTCTTTCTGAAAGGATGACACCGACTCCCTGGCATGTCCGCTCGGTCTCGTCTATTCCAGACCAGTAAGCGGTATACATGCCATGTGCAGTGACATCTCTTCCCTTTCGTTTCGTCTCGTTTACACATAACACATCTATTCCTCCATCATTCATCATTTCGCATACTTCATCCATCTTATAATTCATTGCTCCACATACATTCAACGTAGCCAGAAGGGCCTCCGCAATCCACTTTTCGCCCCTTCGGGAGACAGAACGTGACGGGTGGCGAACCTCGTCGCCGGTTTTTTCCCCTGGAGATTCTTCGCACCCGGCCCCATTAAAGGAGCGCCGGGAACTTGGGGCCATTTCTTTTTCTTTTTGGCTCATGGTGCGAACTAAGGGGTGGTAGATTTTACGCCGCTACCATACGGCGAGGAGCCGAGTCTATCCTATCGGCTTTGTCGGCTATGTCGCTCGTTTAGCACCACCCGGGTGACATGTGTAGGGTGGGCCTAGGATTAGGTGGTCGAAGCCTACAGACGCGAGTGATTCATCCCCCCGTTTTTTTAAATATATGACTTTAAAGTTTTTTAATAAAATAAACGATGTTTTTTCTACTGTCTATTTATTTTGTAATTTTGTGCCTCTAATTTTTTTAATTCTTATGTAGTAGATAAATTGTTTTATTATTTTCAACACCAGCATTGCAAGTAACTAAACACATTTGTTCTTACTCGTAGATTGAAGCTTATAAAAGGAATAAATTCGTTAAAGGTATATTTTCTTTCAGAAATATTCAGAAAGTCAATGTTAGATATGCTACAGATGTACTTATAAATATCTACGTTTCTTGAGCTATTCAAAAAGATATAACACTTATGGCTATTATTATAATTAATAGTAAAAAAAACATAGCTAAAGGCTCCCAGGTAGTAGTAACAAATAACGATGCTTCGTTATGTTGCTTGTTGCGGCTGCCTACGGTTCGTGCGAGCGGGATATCATCATACGGTGTGAGCGAGACTAAAAATTCGACTTATTAGCCATTTTGTTTTTATGTTTTTTGGATAGTCTCAGCGTTGCAACTTTTGTGATTTTGTCAATAGGTTTAGCTAATTTTTGAAGATAGATAATGATATTCTAAAAAAAATCACCAAAAATTATTTGATGACTTTTACCAAATCTTGAAGAATTTAGAAAATAAATATTGGCTGTTCTCTTTACCTGTCGGTAAATTCGCCAGTTTATATCGAAATAGCATTATCCTTTTCTCACGTTACAAAAACGTAATTACACGTCTTTGTTTGATTATGCCTAACCTTGGAGATTTCCCGACTAATAAAAAGAACCTAACACTTATGTAAAGTTTGTTTCAGTGAGTACAGAATACTGAAAGATTGATATATGAATACTGAAAGGTAAGATGATGTAATAAAAACTTAATTGGAAAAGGGGTGAATTATGTGTTTGTCATGACTTAATAATTGCGTACGCGTACCTACTTAAATTCTAGGCAGATGTGTTTGCCACTAATTGCAATTAGCTGTTTCACATGTGTCAGAACTTTACCGCGAAATATAGAGTTTCTCATTAGAGAAAACTATAACTAGTTCTAACATTCAACCAAACGTTGTGATGAGTACAAATTAATAATATATATATGAGACAATAAATGTGGCGAAAATCCTTTAAAAATATTGCGCTTGTGTTGTAATCGTTGGCTGTCCGTTGAAGAAACTGTGACCAGTATGCTTTCTCAATTTTACATGTAATGTTTATTGTCATTATTTTCATGATTAAAATATTATTTTTGTTATCTAGCTTATAATTTCATTTCTAATAATTTGGTAAATTCCAGGGATTTTCTTAATTTCATAAATTGTGATAAATTTTTGTAAAAGGTGGCAACATTAGTCAGTCTGCTTACGCAATTCGTCTGTGGTAGGTGCGATACTCAATGCTCTTTGTTTCTAACTCGATTTGGCTTATATTTCTGGACTGTTCTTCTTTCGATTTGTGACTGTGCTTGTTAACTGGATTTCGATTTGTGCTTCTGAGTTTGAACTGTTAAAGATGGCGACCTTTACGAACGAGGAATATGCCGATATTTTGATGTGTTACGGATAATGCAATTGGTGTATACGTGGTAGAGCCATGCTGCAGCTATATTTCCGGTATAGCTGTAACACGAATGGGTCGGCTCGACCGGGAAAAGACCACGCTCTCACAGATTACCAGCGTAAAATAGCAGCTTAATGCTGCTGTGTTTCGTATGGTGAGTGTAGAGAACCGGAGACCCTTTTTACTGGAAACGAGGCATTCCATCTTAGTCCTCACGGGTGACAACGCATCTACATTTTGATTCGTAATCGAGGATAAATGTAGATGTCTATGGGCCACAGCAACCTCTTACCATCAGGTGGACTGTGTGCTCGTTTGTCACCCTTATCCTATAAAAAAAATTGTTTATCCGCACGAGCTCGTGATGAATACGTAGCACGTGATCCCAACCGCCGAGTGCCGGATGTTAGTGTGTTTGACGGAGTTTACCGACGTCTTAGAAAGACAGGTTTTGTTTCAAGGTGACGAGCCGACCTGGGTAGACGTGTCAATAATGATGACGAAGAGCTAGACAATGAAATATTTCGACGGTTTAGATTATATCCAACTAGTCCAACAAATATCGTTCCCCGAGAAGTTGGACTCTTGCAATGAAAGTTGTGGTTTGTCGTGAATACTGCCAGTCTTTACCCCTATCATTACACGCCAGTACACGTTATCGAAAAAGGAGATCCTATAAAGAGGTTGGATTTCTGCAGACTCATGCTCAGTGCAGATTAAGAAGATCTATCATTTCTAAGAAACATCTTGTAGACAGATGAGTCGATATTCGATAAAATAGGTATAACCAATTACCACATAGCTCATTATTGGGCCTCGAAAGAACATGGAAATCCCAATAAGAAGCGCACAAAGGGATTATAAAGATGATTCAATTTGAATATATAGATAGGTTTAATATCAACAGTGGTAGAGCCACGCGGCAGCTTTTGCTGTCGCACGGATGGGCCGGCTCGAACCGGGGTGGTACCACGACCTCACAGAATACCAGCGTGAAGTAGAGGTTTACACACAGTCCACCTGATGGTAAGTGGTTGCTATGGCCCATAGACATCTACATCTATCCTCTGTTACAAATCAAAATGCAGATGCGTTGTCACCCGTGAGGAATAAGATGGAATGCCTCATTTCCAGTAAAAAGGGCCTCCGGCCACCTGCACTCACCAAGCGAAACGCAGAGGTAAACCTGAAAATCTACTTCACGCTGGTTTTCTGTGAGGTCGTGGTACCACCCCGGTTCGAGCCGGCCCATCCGTGCGACAGCAAAAGCTGCCGCGTGGCTCTACCACTGTTCATTATTTGTTTCTCTACCCCTCTACCTTCCTCCGCTTAATTGTGGTCATTGATCTACCTGAAGAATGTTGTCTTTTAATGCACAAGTTCGTATCTTTATTTATTTTTTATTTGTTATTTTTCTATTTTAGTGCACACTTAACATTTTTCCTTTTCTTAGTTTTATTTATTTCTTCTTCTGTGTTGTCTGAAAGAGATTGCTATGTAGCAATAAGACCGCTCTTTGTATTTCCCTTAATAGTTGTTGTGTCAGCAAATATGGGCATTTGAAATTTGCATCCAATAACGTTTGACGCGGCGCGTCATCCGATGGTATTGAGGTGACGTAAACCGCCGCCGGGCGGGGGGGGGGGGTGCCGCTTCCCGGCATTTGGCCGCGTGAGCTGGCAACAGGCTGTCTTGAATGCCGCGGCCTAGTCGACAAGTTGCTAGCGACCTCGGTGTCGATGATACGGTTAAAGGTCGCGTGCCTCCTATGGCGTTATCTAAATTTGTACGTTTAGTGATAACGAGGCTTGTCTTAAAGTATGAAAAGAAATTGTTGCGCGACGGTCGGTTGCGTGCCTCCTATGGCGTTATCTTAATTTGTACATTTCGTGATAACGAGGCTTGTCTTAAGGTATGAAAAATAATTGTTGCGCGACGCTCGGTCGCGTGCCTCCTATGGCGTTATCTTAATTTGTACGTTTCGTGATAACGAGGCTTGTCTTAAATGACAAGAGGCCCTTTTGAGTTTTGAAACGCTAAAAATTTGTAACTCGAGCAGAGATTGCTTCGTGTTGGATATAGATTAATTGTGCGCGTACACCGGGGTGAGTAGAAATCTAGAAGAATAAATCGTTCACGAGGCTGTAGATACTGAGGCTTATCCTTGAGTTTTGAGTTATTTATTTAACTTTGATTGCAATTAATTTGCGCCGACGAATTGTTTGTGTGGCATTAATATCGTAACAAGACATTTTTGCTTATCGGGAGAACGCTGAACTTTGTGACTCGAGAAGAGACCGCGTTCGTTCTCGTGTTTATAATTTTGTGCTAACTGAACATGGGACATTGAACCTTGCCCGACCGTTCTTAAGTTTTGCAGCGTGTCACTTGTTTTAATTTCAATGAACGTTGATTTGGTTGACTTTGAAGTTAATTAAATGTACAATAAAGTTGCAAAACTAATAAAGTGAAATAGAAACAGAAGGTTTTAATTGGTGAACGCCCACTGGAGGGATCGCACATTTGGAGAAAAGCAGCGCCTGTGAATCTGCGGTTCGACTACATCGGGGATGTCAGGTTATATCTTACACTCTACTACAAACTACTTACATACACCCCACTTACCACCTGACTGGTACCCTGTGATCAACCCTACCTCCAGAACTCGGTAAGTTATTGTTGCTTAGCAGCCATTAATAATAATCCATAGGCCATTGGGCCCGAACCCCTGCCTGCTCGTCGAGGGGGCTACTATGGGCCCTAGTCTAGTCGATTGTTGCCGGGGCAGCTGGGGGCCGGAACAGTTGTTTATTTTGGCTTTTTGATATTTTTATCTTTTCTTGGTGTACAATAAAGAGTGTTGTATTGTATTGTTAAATACATATTATTTCAATAAGTGGATCGCAAGAGGTGGACCCATACCTTGGCCAGCTAGAAGTTCAAAAAACAAACTGATTCCAATCGTATCTGTTGAAGTTTCAAGATAAAAAATAATCGATACGGCAGATGAGATGAAAAGATCTTTAACCACTGCTGTAGTAAAAATTGGACTCAAAAACAGGATAAGAGTATAAGTGCGAAACAGAGCAGGACACGGGGCACACAAGTTGTAAAAAATACTAATAAATGTAATCATGTTCCTATTTAGATTGTTCTATTTTACGCCTAGGCTAAACACCGTTATTTGTTACTACTACCTGGGAACCTACATCTAAGTTTTTTTCTATTAATTAATAACAATACCCATAAATGTTATACGAATGTGTTACGTGACCGAGGATTTGCGTGATGAAATGAACATGGAGAGAGAGCGTAGGGCTTTAGCGACCCGGAGTAATACGAGTATGTTAACCCGTAGGTTTGCACGATGCAGTAATGCCGTAAATTTTTTTTATAGGATCGGGTGACAAACGAGCACACAGTCCACCTGATGGTAAGTGGTTACTGTGACCCATAGACATCTACATCTATCCTCAATAAAGACTCAAGATGCAGATGCGTTGTCACCCGTGAGGACTAAGATGGAATGCCTCTTTGCCAGTAAAAAGGGTCTCCGGTTCTCTACACTCACCATACGAAACACAGCAGCGTTAAGCTGCTATTTTACGCTGGTTTTCTGTGAGAGCGTGGTCCTTCCCCGGTCGAGCCGACCCATTCGCGCTACAACCATAATATAGCTGCAGCATGGCTCTACCATGTAATAACTCTTTTTCAGGTATATTGCCATACAACTTTCTATTCGTGCTCCCTTTGGGTCAACTACAGACAAAGGGCGTATAAAGCATTAAAGGTGCAATATAACAATGCATTTAGAGTTCTTTTGAGGCTGCCCGCTACTGCAGCGCTTCAGGCATGTTCTGTGAGGCCCGCACCCACCGGGTTTGACGCTATAATGAGCAAAAAAGCCGCATCGCTAGTAAGCAGAACAAGGAATAGCGCCAGCAGTATCTTGGGTGTTATAGCACAAGAACATGACTGCCCTATAATAAGGCAAATTATTAAGGTCCTGCATGGCTGACTTCCTGTGTGTGTGTGTATGTATGTATGTATGGATGCGTGCGTGCGCGCGTGTGTGTGTGTGCGTTTGCGTGCGTATGTGCATGCGTGAATGCGTGCGTGCGTGAGTGTCATTTTGCTTCCTCCGTCCACCTAGCTGTATTATTATTATTATTTTGTGATTTTTCTAATATCTCTGATATGGATCTCATTTGTTATCCGAAATAAAGATTTATTATTATGATTATACTTTTTTGGATAGCTGCAAAAACGTAAATATGTATAATCACCTGTGCAGCATACCTACCATAGACTTTTATTAATATTCCTGAAAGAAAAAAGAACTTTTTACGAATTTATTCCTTTTTCCTTTTTTAATTCTACGAGTACGACCAAGTTCATTTACTTACTAGCATTGTTAGTATTAAGAATAATAAAAAAACTTATCTACTACACAAAAAATTTAAAATAAAATAAATTGGAGCCACAAAAAACTCGTCAATTTTATGAAAAAAATCTTTAGTCCTGTATTATAAAACGGTTCAGTTTGGGGTTTGGTGTTTGATACCCGGAACAATTATATGTATGACCTACAAATAATTAGTCCGGCTGTGGATGTTTGTCCTTGTGCATTTTGTGTTTGTAAACTGCCTCCACGGTACAGGAGAAAATCGTAGTGTGGGGGTAGCGTTTAAAAACGATAATCAAATCAGTCAGAAATGATGTACACTACAGCCCTATACTAAAATTTCTTCGGATATCTTATTGTTAATTAATAAAATCTAATACATTTACCTACCACTTGTCCAGCAGAGGAATATTGGTAAAAAAGACATTTGTAAAAATTGAATATATAACGTGAAATTAAAAATATATGTCATGAATAAATATATAGTTGTGTAAATTCAGAATCAATAATAAATTGTTGTATGTTAATTGATTTTTAGTTCATGAATTTATAATAACTTATTCTTGGTTAGTAGATTGTGTTGCTAAGTCATTCCTTGGGGGCGGCCTGTGTTCAGCAGTGGAATTATGACGGGCTGCAGATAATTATTTATTCCCAGGGATTTTTTCATTTAATTAGAATTCTGAAGCTGTCTTGCTCCTAAGGTAACAATTATCTACAAAATAACACATAATTAGTTAACACAAGTTTTGTTTAATTACTTGAAAGAGTCTTTAAATCAGCTGTAGACTTGTGTAGGGATATAGTGATTTTAATATAAGAGTATGATTTAATATATTTATCATGTATCGCTCAGTCATCTTTAGCGAACACTGAAAAAATGGATTGATATGTACTCTTAGGCCTCTGCCTCGAATCTTGCGGGCAGCGGGGCGGTAGCGGCGGCGACGCGGGAGCGGCAGGATCTTATCTGTAAAATCAAATGGACTGACCCTCGAAAACAGCGGCGCGGCAGCGGCGCAGGGGCGGGCAACGAGCGGTGCAGTCCAGTCAAGCAGTGACCGCCCGCACGTCTGCATTGCAGTGTTGTGCAATTTATTTTTGTGACGTGTCGAAATGTCCTCGGACGTGCAAGAGCCAATTTATTTTAGAATACTACTTTTTAATGAGGTTGCTTCCACAAATGGAAAAATTCACGCCAGTACAAAAGATTAACGTGAGACAAAAAATTAATCAAGCTCTTCTAGACGAGTTAAGTGTAAATGAAGGCATGTAGGTACCCTTCTTATGAATCATTTATGTATGGGTATAATACTCAACACCAGGTTTATCAAATTTATAATAAAAAATACTGTCAAATAATAACAAATCAGTAATTGTAAAAATAACTAATCGTCGTACTTCGATATCGTAATTTCGATAAAACTCGCCTTTTTTCCTTGCCCTATAGAAATATTCACTTCTTCTTTTACCCACAATAAATAGAGCGTTATGAATAAATTTAAATCATAAAGATGTTGTCGCCGTTGTTCAGACATAATATAATAAAAACAAATATCTCGACAACACAACCATGAACACATTACTACGCCGCTATAGTGTCGCGCGATCTGCCCGCTGGTTTCGAGAACGGGTCTGCGTTACCTGCCCCACTCCCGCGTCGCCACAGCCGCCTGCCCGCAAAATTCGAGGCAGAGGCCTAAGTGTTATACTTTTTTTAATAACTCATGAAACGTAGATATTTATAAGTACATCTGTAGCATACCTAACATTGACTTTTTAAATATTTCTGAAAGAAAAAATACTTTTAAGGAATGCATTCATTTTTATAAGCTTCTATCTACGAGTACGACCAAATTTGTTTAGTTACTTGCAATGTTGGTCTTGAGAATAATAAAACAACTTATCTACTACACAATTTTTTTTTATCTTCACGCACAATCCCTGACGGGGTAGCCAGAGAGAACAGATCGCCAAGTGTCACGATCCTTACAAACCTCTTTCGCTTCTTTCAGATTCATTATCTTCTTCATACATGCACGTCTAGGTATTCGAGTACTCTTGACCCTACCCTCTTCGAGCAATTTGCCCACATGGTCTTCGAAAGTTAGTCTCGGTCTACCTCGACACCTTTTAATATTTGCTTTCGCGCTATATATTGTCTTCACTCATTCGCTCAACGTGCCCAAACCATCGAAGCACGCCCTTGTCAATTTTTGTGATAAGGTCATCTTTCAAACCTGGCATATTGCGAATCTCTTCGTTTCGCTTTCGTTCGGCCATGGTAACGCCGCACATTTTACGAAGATATCGCATATCCACTGCATTCAACTTGCTTTTATGCTTCTTCTGGCATACCCAGGTTTCGGTGCCATATAACAAAGTCGGTACCAACACTGCGTTATGTATTGCAAGGCGTGCACTCTTCACTACGCCTTGCCTTTTGACTAACGTACTCAGGCCATCATTGACTTTGTTCCCGGCAGCGACACGCCTGTCCACATCTAAATCACATCTTCCATCCCAGCTGAAAGCACTCCCTAAGTATACAATTTCATTTACCTGTTCTTAACATTCCTGATTTACCCATATTTCATACTTCGTCCTCTCTTCGTCCCTTTCAAATACCAGAACCTTAGGTTTTTTAGCATTCAAACGGAGACCTATAATTTCACATTCCTCTTTCATACATGTTACTAATGCCTGCAGTTCTGGCTATGATGGTGCAACAAGCACTGCATCATCAGCATACAGCAGGCAGTTTACTTTTTTGTCACCCAATTTCACACCCAAACAGCTATCTTTCAGCTTCTGTAAACAGCTGTCGAGATACAGTATGAACAGACAGGAAGACACGACACAACCCTATTATACGCCCGTTTGGACCCTAAAAATGGGTGACAGGTCATGCCCTACCCTCACACAGGCTTTACAGTCACAGTAAAGTGACTGCACAGCCCTTAGCAATCGACCATCCACACCATACCCCGGCAACAATTCCTACATTTTCTTCCTTACAACCTTATCAAATGCTTTCTCAAGATCCACAAAAGTACAGAAAATCTTCTGGTTAGCAGCCAGAAGTTTTTCCGTGATCATGCGTAGAGAAAACATTTGATCCGTGCATCCTCTTCCAGGTCTAAATCCGCATTGTGCCTCCTATAGAAATCTTTCCGATTTCTCTTGCATCCTACGTGTCAAAACCATCGAGTAAACTTTACTTGCTAAAATGGTTAAGCTGATCGCCCGATAGCACCCGCAGTCAAAATGTGAACCTTTACCTTTATATAAAGGCACAATGACTGCGGATCGCCAATCATCCGGGACATCCCCCGTCCGCCAGCACAAATTGCACAGCAGATGAAAGCTGTCCCAGACGCGAGGCCCACCATACTTGACCATTTCAGCAGTAACTCTGTCTAGTCCCGCAGCCTTACCACATTTCAAACTTCGAATCGCACGTTCAATCTCTTTCATGCTGATGACCTCAGTGTTATCAAGGTCCGGGTCTGGCGTACCAGTCACGGCTTCACCCCCGGATCCCTCACTAAGATCATCACACGCATACATTTCTCCGTGCCGTGTAGTGGCGGTTAAGAATATCCACTACCCCATATCTTCCCGTAGGTGTCGTAAAAAGTGACAAAGGGATACAGGCAGGAGATGGGCAGCAGCATCTTCCTGGTAACGGCAAAAATACAATAAAAAAACTGCGGTTGCCAACCCGCTCGCCAAGCGCGGCAACTATGGCAATATACCCCCCATGATGAAAGTTACGAAGAGACGGCCCCCAGTCCCAGGCGGCCCCGCTATTCCTGGCTACGGTGGCGACCATGGTAACGGAGGGCCAGGGGGTGCTAAAAATCTCCGGTGGAGGTTCGGTTGCCACCTACAACGCCTAATTAGTAATTACAAAATAAATGGAAAATAGAAAAATACATCGTCTATTTTATTAAAAAAATTAAAGTCCTATTTAAAAAAAAAAAACGATTCTGTTTGGGGTATGGTGTTTGATAGTCAAATCAGTCAAAAATGATGGAAACTACAACTCTTTAACGGATCTGGGTCGACTAAACCATGCTTGTTTATCGTATTGTATCTAAACTTTGATTCCCACAAAACATGTTCAAATAACATTTCACGGTACTTTATTATGGATTAGGACTGACCTTTACACAAATATTGTTTCTTGAATGTGGAAAAAGACGTAACATCAAAAAGATTATATAATACAACCTGGAACTCGAATATTTCACACTGTGTGTGTTTTATGAACGATAAAAAAGGATATTCACAATCTGAACTACATATTTTCCCGCTACATTAAAGATTTATGAGAAAACAGGACGGAAACGTACGTGAAAGAGACACGCCGCAGCTATAATAGCACGTCTGGATCAGTGCAGCTAATAAAAAATTTAACCACACCGGGCATGTGCCCTATATCGTGGATGTATTTTTATACATATAACTCACATGTACAAACATCCACACGAGCTTTTAACGCAGATAAATTGTTGATTCCTGCGAGATTCGAACTTGCGTCACCTTAGCCAAACGCTCCGTCTATCTACATTCAACAGTCAGGCAAAATCTTCTCTAATCTAAGACCAATAAAAAAATATTTTTTTTTTATATGGGATCGGGTGACAAGCGAGCACACTGTCCACCTGATGGTAAGTGGTTACTGTGACCCATAGACATCTACATCTATCCTCAATAAAGACTCAAGATGCAGATGCGTTGTCCATCGTGAGGACTAACATGGAATGCCTCTTTGCCAGTAAAAAGGGTCTCCGGTTCTCTACAATCACCATACGAAACACAGCAGCGTTAAGCTGCTATTTTATGCTGGTTTTCTGTGAGAGCGTGGTCCTACGCCGGTCGAGCCGACCCATTCGTGCTACAACCATAATATAGCTGCAGCATGGCTCTACCACGGATAAATGAAGCGCTGCGTACATTTCAAGTTACGTATAAACAAAGCTAAAACTATGCTTAAACTGGCGTACCCCTTATTATAACACCTCACCTTAAATTCCTTTGGTATTCCAGTTGTTTATTGGTGGCGGTGGATACTTACCGTCACGTGACACGCTTCCTCGTTTGTTCCTTCTGCTATAAAAATTCCCTTTCCTGCGTGCACGTGGTAGCTTTAACACTTGTAATAAACCATTACATTGGTATCGTCGGGGTCGACGCTTACTACGTAAAATTTACTACGGGAGCTTAGCCCCTGAGTTACACTGCTACTACGAACTATTATGCACACGCATAAAAATAAAGTAACAACCTATATACGGTATAATGCAGGGAACGGGCTTCCTCTCATCTATTATCATCTTTATCATCATTACAGCTCTTCACAAGTCCACTGCAGAACATAGGCTTCCCCCAAGGAAAATGCCACAGAGTATAGTCCTAAGCCATATGCATCCATACACTTCCTGCATGTTTTACCAAGTTCTTACTCCATCTAGAAGCGGGTCGCCCTTCACTTCGCCTACCGCTGTGAGGCTGCCACTCGAGAATCTCTTTTCCCCATCGGTTTTCAGTTCTTCGAGCTATATGGCCGGCCCAATGCCCATGCATTGCATTTTCCAGTTAAAAGGGTCTCCGGTTCTCTACACTCACCATACGAAACACAGCAGTGTTAAGCTGCTATTTAAAGCTGGTATTCTGTGAGAGCGTGTTCCTTCCCCGGTCGAGCCGACCCATTAGTGCTACAACTATACTACTAATATAGCTGCAGCATGGCTCTGCCACGTAATATATATATACTCTACTCTATATACTCTACTCTATATATATCTACCACGTAATAACTGTGACAGCAGTACTTCATGGACGACCGGACTTGCGCTTTATATAAGGTAAGAAACTGCCCCGGCGTGAAGTACCGCCGCAACCTTGCAAGGACACCAAGTTTCCTTGCGGCTGCTTTGGCTCGGAGAAAAGTCAACCCCTAACAACTGGAGACGGTCAGTGTACTCCAAGGATACATTCCGGAAAGTAGGAGCCAAGGTGAGCGTGCTCCATTTAGCGGTGGAAGGACACGCTTGTGTTTTGAAGGCGTTGAAACTCACAAGATGTGTGGTTGAATTAAACTTTTTCAATTATTTATTTTAACACCAGTTCAGAAATATAGTCGTACGCGATTGTGATGGGTAATGAACACTTAATTTCTCATAATCATACATTAAATTTAAATGTTTTGTTGTGCAGAATTACCAAATCAGTTACCAGCTTCGTAGTTTCAAGATTTTTGATAGATGTTTTTAGAAAGAGTTGAAATACAAATGAAAAACAAAATTTTAATGCATTTATTATATACAGCCTAAAAGTCTGTCGTAAGTACGCTTCCTCATAGATTGCCTCAAAAGGGGAATATTTGTCAAAGTTATCACGCTTCGAAGGCGTGTTAGCAACCGCAGTTTAATACTCTCTAGTTGTAAAAAGGAAGATGCTGCTACCCATTTCCTAGTTTATTTCGCTCTATCGCCTCTCACCGCACCCGCAGAACAATATGGTTTAGTAAATGCATTTACATCGTTACTATACATATTTTTTTTTATATAATGTTATTAAAGTGATATTTATCGTTTATTTTTACAATTAAACAATTAAGTAACTTCCCTAAAATATATTTGAATTTGTTTTCCAATAATGTGTAAAAAAAACGGTTAATACTTTTTTGATGTCATTAAAAATTATAATTTTTTATTTTTTCGTGTAATTTTTACAGATATTAAAAAATTATTCATGGCAAATGCGTTTAAAGCAAGAATAAGAATAAGTTGTAATGTGATGGCAACAAAAGGCTTAACTCGAAAACTTAGTTTTTTGGATGTGGTAACATGTGACTATGGTATATTCTTGAAAGACTCATCTTTTAAAAAATGACCTTCAGGAACCTACGGCAATAATTCATACAATTCAGCAGTAATCTTTTTTACATTGGGTAATGTCTATGCGTACCCGAATTGCGGAGGCAAGGACGGGTTATGTCGAACTCGCACGGACTAAAACCGCATGGTGTTCCATTTTCGCTGCATATCGGCATGGCCAAGAACACACTTTCGTACAATTGCGCGGCTCTATAAGTGCCGGTCGCCCCATGGCACCCTTAACTGAGAAGGAAATGAAGGACTTCCCTTCTTTCATTTTCTCCTTAGTTACGGCGCACCTGGAATACAAGTTGCGCCTACTTGCGAGGCCTTGACGTACACTGGCAAAAAGACCCCCGAGTTCGATACGCGAAGGCCATGGGGCCGGAAAAAAGAGCACTCTGAAGTACCCACTTTCCTGACACCAGCAGCAGATCAGGTCTTTGACTTCGCCGCCAACCGAGTTACGAACGCGGAGAATAGGGAAAACAGTGCATTCCCGTGGATCCACCATCACCGCATCAACGTTCCGGCCCCGCGATAATCACGGAGGATAGAAAGACTGGCACATCACCAAACTAACAAAAAAAAACCTTCAAGAAAAGAGCCTACTCCTTTTTAAAAGGCCGGCAACGCTTCTGCAATTCCCCTCATGTTGCGGTTGTTCATGGGCGGCTGTAGTCACTTACCATCAGGTGAGCCGCATGCTCCGCATGTTGAACTTAGGCCTCCCCTAAGGAATGCCATGAATGAATATACTTTACTAACTAGTACGAGGCTGTCAAACTAGAAACTTTCTGCCACATCGGTTGTCGATTCTTTGAACTAATCCTTTGAGCTTTTGCTACCTAACTCAGAGTATTTGCACAGACACAATATAGTAGCAAGGATTCTACATCTGGAGCTCGCTCTGAAATACGGTCTCGTGGATCGGAAACTGCCTTATTATAAGTACTTGCCGGAAGCCATGCTTGAAAATGAACGCGGCAGGCTCTAATGGGACCGGGAAATCATCACAGATAGGACTATTGTTGCGAATAAGCCTGATGGACCGGGCAGAGTCAAGGATATTTTTGGTTGACATTACCATTCCGTATGACGAGAACCTCGTGAAAGCTGAAGCTGATGAGAAAACAAAATATGTGGACCTGGTTCACAAAGTGACCGACATGTGGGTTAGTCGGCCGACCGAAATTCTGGCGTTAAGTTCATCTGAGGCGATCGGAGATCCGAGCAAATTAATGTACTTTTTATTTACATATTTTACTATATATTATGTATTGTTACGGCCTGCAGCTGACCATGCAAATGTCGTCTTGGCTGGGGCCCATAGCAGCTTCCTCGACGGGCAGACGCAGGTCGGGCCCAATTCGCCACATGGAAGAATTCCTATAATACTAAGCTATATGGGAGAATGCTAGGAAGATATAGTACTTACCTTTTTCCGACTCTTAGATCGCCCCAAGGCTCGGTCAGGCCGTAAGTGGGTGTGAGGTGCATAGTAAGTAGTGTTTAGTGATGTGTATGTGTCTGAGACCTGGACCTGCTTAGGAGACTAGCAGCGGCCGAGTTCCAGGCAGCCCCACAATGCTGCATCGCTCCAGCAGGCTACACCGCTGGACCATTTCTTTCTTCATCGTCACTATTTTAGTCTATTAGCTTCATTGTACATTTAACAAACTTAAACTTGCCTAATTCCACATTCATCATAGAATCGAGCACGTAATACCCGACACAGTACGGACAGTAGTTCAAAATTCGATATTCAATGTCCCGGATTCACTTATCACAAAATTACAAATAGGGAAGTAACGCGATCTCTTAATGAGTCATACGGTTCAGCGTTAAACACAACTAAGTTCCTTCATTCGACACCAAAACATCACGCCGCGAAAAGAATTCAAAATACGCCTCGTTGACACGTAAAACTAACAAACCCGCCAACACACAAAAGGGGCACTTAACGCGACGGCACAAGTATAATGATTTCCTGACAATCAACCGGGAGACGCTCTCGAACAAGGAATGCGCGATTCGAATCCTAGACCGTATATCTACTCGGCGCGCGCGTGCACAATTCCGCATCACCCGAACAAGTTAAATATTGCAAAATTCACATATCCACGTAGCGAAGTAACACGCACTTAATCTAACTATCTGGACCCTACAACGGTCGCGTGAACTTCGGCCGCGATAAACGAGCTACGCGGGTTCCCCGCATCGCGGCCAGCGGCCTACTCCCTCTTCGCCCACGCGTCGAGCCACTGCAAGCCGCACACCGCCGCCCCACCTGGCGGCGTTTACCTCACCTACATACTATCGGGTGACCCGACAGCTCGAACGCAATTGGATGGCGTTCAACATGACCAAATTTGGGGATAAACATGTATATTTATTGTATATTATGTTTTTTATTATATTCTTTTATATATTTATGCAGCCCAATCAAATTATTTTTCATTGGTCAGGGAAAAAGTTTCTTCGTATTTTGTTTGTATAAAAGTCAAGAACAATATCTATGGTTCTACTGTTTGTATCTGGCTGGTTTTAAGGGCACTGAAATAAAGATAAATAAAAAGTAGAAAACATATTCCCGCAATTTTTCAATTTTTTTTTCTGTAGGAGTAAATGAGTGATAGATTCAAAGAAATTCAATAAATTCTGAAGTTTTATTACAATAACCGGACCGGTGACTGTAAGAAGCGTCAATGGTGCAAAACGACTGGTACTACGATCGCGAATTAGTCTGCAAGGCATAACGATTAAGGAAAATCCTCCTACGATGGCAGAAGCCGAATTCCAGCTGTGGACCTTTAGTTGATGATGATAATGAATTGGAATCTAAAACGTGTTTTAACACGCTCAAAGAACGCATGAAACGGAGTGACGTTACTCTTTAGGACTCCATTGGCAATTATTTTAATATTAATAATTACATATTTGTGATAAAACTAGAAAAGTTTTACAACCGACTTCAATATAAATATAATTTAATGTTGATTGTTTTAAACCGATAAAATTTAAATAGGACCACTTGAGAAGTACATCCTTTGAAAAAAAATCCAAATCGTTTCACGCGTCTTCGAGTAATCGGTGTACATACATTTGAAAAAAGATTCCGACGAATTGTAAGCTTCTCCTTCATTTTTAAGTCGGTTGAAAAAGGAAAAAATGCGAGTCAAGTCCATAAAAAAAATTCTGACTTTATGAACCTAATACAGTGTCAGTAAGAGAAGGTGGTTCAAGCGTTTTCAGCCCGGATACTTTTGATGTTAAAGATGCAGCTCGTACTGGTCGCCATCATACGGATTAAGTCGATGCCATTTTGGAGAAAGTGGAATAAGATCGGCATATTGATAGTTTGACATAGCTGAGAAATTGAAAATTCGCAACTCATTTGAAATAGTCTAGCTATACAAAAAAGCTCGATATTTGGGTAACACACGAGCTCACTGAAAGAAACCTAATGAATCGTGTACTCATTTTCGATTCTCCATTAAAATGTAATGAAACCGAACCATTTTTGAAAGGAATGATCACTGATGAGATAGAAAGATCACAAGAACGCGTGAAAAGAATCATGGTCAAAGGGTAATAAAGCTCCACAAACTCTAGCGAAACCCGGATTAACACGCAATAAGGTAATGCTGTGTGTATGGTGGAATTGAAAGGGCACCGTTTATTATGAGCTCTTACTGCCGGACAAATCTATCGATTCGGATCTCTACTACCAACAACTAATGATAGAGAAAAGCAAGAAATTGAGAAAAAACGGTCGGAATTGATCAACAGAAAAGGAGTGGTCTTTCATCATGATAACACCAGACCACACCACATCTTTGGCCACTCGGCAAAAATTGAGAGAGCTTGGTTGGGAACTGTTAATGCATAAACCATTTAGTCCTAACATTGCTGCACCCTCAGATTTTCACCTATTTCGGCCTCTTCAGAATTCTTTGGATAGTGTTAGGTTAATATCAAGAGAGGACTGTCAAAGCTATTTGTGGCATTTTTCTGCGGACTTCCAAAAAGGAGACGTAACTTTTCCGTCCTCATAACTTTTAACTGGGTGAACCGATTTCGATGATTCTTTTTTATTTGAAAGCTGGTACTTCTTGTGTGGTCCCATATGAAATTGCTCAAGGTCAGACCAATAGTTTTTGAGTTATTCTTAATAACTTATATTGAAGTCGGCTGCAGAAAATTTTAAATTTTAAATTATTTGATAAAAAATCCCAAGATTTCTACAGCAACGGGATTTTATTGCTACCCACAAGATGACAACAAGGTATTGAACAAAACAGCACATACATATTATAATGAAATATAATTAAACTTTAAAAGTATGTCTTGAATTAATATTTACAAATTCGTTACTTCAAAGAATATAAAATAATACATCAATCAGATAATTTATGACATTATTACTACTATTAAGTTTGACATAAAACGGAGTTTCATTTCTTTCCAATTGATTTTTAAAATAATATTACTTACCTAAAAAAAAATTATTGGTAGTATTCACTACTATTGATATTCTCCCTACAAATTTATCTCATACGTGACTATTTTACAGAGTCAGTGTGTCTTCTAAAATACATCTGTAGTAAACGAAATACCTGTGTTACCAAAGCACGTCTCTACATCTTCGCTTATAAATCGTGTCATTAGCATCCCCCAAAATCTAGCTCAAGATATTGAAATGTTAGACATCATATATTGCAACCTCGCTTCACGTAATGTAATGACGACAATGTAACGTCATGTAATCGAACTGATAATAATATGCGTTCGTATAAAATAATATGAGCTATACTCGTATTATCATTTATATACATTTATTAGCTGACATTTTTGTATGTATGAGATTGAAAAGTACTCGGCATAACCAAGAAAATAAACAAATACTAAATCAGTTATATTTTTATTTTTCTACATAATCACCATCAAGTTCAATACACTTTTGCCACCTCCCCTTCCAAGCATTTAGACCGTTGAAAAAAAATTATTCTTCCTTAGAGTCAAAATATGCGTCTACAGCTGCTTTGACCTCGTCGTTTGTCGAAAATCTTTGACCTCCCAAGTGCTTTTTTAGGTTAGGGAACAGAAAGAAGTCTGATGGTGCGAGATCAGGTGAATACGGCGGATGCGGTAACAGTTCAAAGCCACAGTTCTGAATTTCAGCCATTGACTGTACTGACGTGTGAACACGGGCGTTATCTTGATGAAACAGGACTTTTCTTCTGAGCATTCCTCGACGTTTTTCTTTTATTTCCTCTCGTAAACGACGTAGTAAGGTGCAGTAGTAATCAGAGTTTATATTCTGACCCCTTTCAAGATAATCAATCATAATCACACCTTTCGAGTCCCAGAATACTGAAGCCATCACCTTATTTGCCGACAAAATCGACTTAGCCTTTTTAGGGGGTGGTGAACCAGGTCTTCTCCACTGTTTTGATTGTTGTTTTGTTTCCGGTGTATAGTAATGAACCCATGTTTCGTCCATAGTAACAAAACGATTCAAAAAATCATCTGCATCGGCTTCAAATAACTCCAAACAGTCGCGTGAAATAGTCAATTGCGTCCTTTTTTGTTCAACTGAAAGCAGTCGCGGAACCCACCTCGCAGACACCTTGTGGAAACCCAACTCGTTGACAATGATGTTTTGAGTTCGTTCATAAGAGATGCCTATAATCTCGGCTATCTCTCTAATTTTTAATCTGCGGTCTCCCATTATTAAATCAAGTACTTTTTTAATATTTTCGTCAGTAGTTGACGTCGAAGGCCTTCCAGAGCGGGGTTCATCTTTCATACTCTCTCTACCACGCTTAAATTCTGCTATCCATTTTTTGACGGATGAATATGACAGAGCACAATTGCCTAATGTACTGACCATGTCATCATGGATGGCTTTTGATGATAGCCCCTTCTTATGGAGGTACTTAATGACGGCACGCTGCTCGATTTGCTCCATTCGCGGAAATTATGTCCGATTACTTTGTTAATAAATTTATAAAATCACAACTAATTATCGCACACGTTTCGAACTTCACACAATGAACTAGTCTGAACTGAACTAAATAATGTGGGTAGATTTGATTTTTAGAATTGAATGGATCTGTGTTAGGCCGAGTACTTTTCAATCCACCCTCGTATATTTCGCGATATCTTTGTCAAATGCGAACAGAATTTAATGCTTCTTTTTATTAAATAGTTTTTATTTCAGGGATAGTTTTATTAAACTAACGAGAAAATAATTTACCCTTCAAGATGGACAAGTAGGAGATTATTTATTTTAACTATTAATTACATGAGCTTGTGATATTCCTTAGTACACTCAAAGGAGCCAAGAAATTAAAATTTTAATAAAAGTTAAGAATATTTATATTTTAGATTCAGAAGAAGCTTTAATTTGTTATAACACCATGTGTTAAGCAGCAACTACGAATGCAATTATGGTGAATATTCACCCTATGTGGCAATTTAAGGAAAAGGATTTAGCAGTGGATTTCAATAGACTATAATGGTAAAGGCAATAATTTATTTTATATTTTATACGTTTATTAAAATAAATATTATTTCGAATATCTATTAGTTTTTGTTTCTTTTTTTTTTTAATATGACGGCTCCGTGGCGCAGTTGCTTAGCAATGATTTGCTGCGCTGGGGGCCGCGGGTTCGAATCCCACACGGAACAAGTATTTGAATGGCCTACAAGTAATTGCTCCGGGTCTGGATGTTTGTCCTCGTGCAATCTATGTTTGTAAACTGCCTCCACGATACAGGGGAAAATCCTAGTGTAGGGGGGTAACGATTTAAAAAAAAAAGTTTTGTTTAAATATCAGTTCTAACGATATATATATATATATATATATATATATATATATATATATATATATATATATATATATATATATCGTTTAGCAAAAATACTAGCAGTGCTTTTTTAACAGTACTAATCATCATGTGTTATTTTACTAGGTACTAATAATGACGTCCTTCTGGTGGGTTTTAATTGTGGCAAAAACGTAACTTAACTTACCAGTACTATTATTACTGAATTACGAAAGGGTCGTAATTCAGTAATAATAACACTGGTAAGTAATCACTCCAAATAAGCTTTAAAATGTTTGTAGTAGGAGCGGTTCACGATTGTAGTCAAATGGCGGATTCTAACATACGACTTAAGTTTTTGTCAATCTGTACTCTGACTCATATGGTTATTGTCACTATTTATATCTGTATTCAAGGGTCTTACATAGTAGTATCACCACACATTTTTCTCAATAAATTGATTAATTCAAAGCAGGTTTTTTTAAGAATTTTTTTAAACCGGGTTTTACAAACTTTATGTTTCATTGGTTAATCACTCTACAAAACAACTCAAGACTCTTTTTACTGGAAATCTCCTGAATCAGAGGTAATAACGCAAATGCATTATGATAGTTAATCGGGCATGGATGTAGATGTCTCTGGGCCAAACCGCATTTCGGTCATTACGGCCAGTCTCAACTGCGACTAGTCATTCGGACACGGTTACAGTATACGAGTGTGGGCACTACTACGATTCTTACGGCGCCATGATTTGAAGGCGAATTGGCATAGATCTCTGAGCATATGATAAACCAGTAGTTAATATTGCAATTACGAGTATCTGTTTGATTGTAGTCAGCGGAAATTGAACTCTATTAAATTTAAGCTTAAATACCCAAATAAAAACCCACCGCTACTCTACAAAAACACATTAAACGGCACCAATAACTGCGTTTAAAGAAAGTACCTCAAACGAGATTTTTATTTCAACATTCACGTGGTGTATTTTACGTGGTAGAGCCATGCTGCAGCTATATTATAGTTGTAACACGAATGGGTCGGCTCGACCGAGGGAGGACCGCGCTCTCACGGAATACCAGCGCAAACTGTAGCTTATTGCTCGTATGTTACCCTTATTCTAAAGAAAAAAAAACATCAGTCATATTCATTCTTATTAATATTAATGTATTTTTTTTCTTAATATGAACGAGTTACGCGACTTTAACACGTCGACAATAAAGCGTAACCTCTCCGCTTTTGGCTTAAACTGTGCAAAATAAATTAGAAATCGAATCGTTCTAGCGGGACCCTCACTAGATTTACATTAAGCAATGACCTGTGTAGAAGGCGTAAAAGACCACATAGCCTCCAATTGATGGCAGTAAACCCCTCTTCTGTAATAATGCCATAAATCCGCGTTGGATCCGTATTAAATTAAATTAATAGGAATATGTTTATACTTTTTGATAACAATAAACCTTTCCAAATTATATTAGTAAACCTGAAAGCAGCAGTCAGTCACGCTCGAGTGTCGTATGCGTATACGATATATAGACAGAGATTATCGTAAAACAACGGTAAAATTATCTTCAGTGTTATACAATAATGCGTCACGTACTGATTTAAGTGAGCGAGACGTGGTGGCGTAGTCTAAATAGCTACTCGTATTTATTTAAAAAAGCTACGAGATATCACGTGGTTGAATGTAAATACAAATAACTACAATTTTAAAAAATATCTATATGCTACGGTTTTTCCGACTTATACTCGATAATAAGGGGTGATACTATAAAAACACGCAAAACACCATTTTGAAATAAGTCAGATTAATACTATTATCATCACCTTTATTAAAGCCTGTTAAAATGTGGTAAGGCTGCGGGACTAGACAGAGTTACTTCTGAAATGGTCAACTATGGTGGGTCTCGCGTCTGGGAGAGCTTTCATCTGCTGTGCAATTTGTGCTGGCGGACGGGGGATGTCCCGGATGATTGGCGATCCGCATTCATTGTGCCGTTATATAAAGGTAAATGTTCACATTTTGACTGCAAGTGCTATCGGGCGATCAGCTTGACCAGTTTAGCAAGTAAAGTTTACTCGAAGGTTTTGACACGTAGGATGCAAGAGAAATCGGAAAGATTTCTATGGGAGGCACAATGCGGATTTAGACATGGAAGAGGATGCACGGATCAAATGTTTTCTCTCCGCATGATCACGGAAAAACTTCTGGCTGCTAACCAGAAGATTTTCTGTGAAGTAGCACTATCGGCATCAGCAGCCGAGGGTGCTGATGCCGATAGTGCTATCGAAATGTAAATCCAAGGTGGCGGCTGCAATAGATATCAAGTTTTTCATCTTGGGTGTCATTTTCATGATTGTCGAGGGTGTTGAATCCGATAGTGCTGTCGAAATGTAAATCCAAGATGGCGGCTGAATTAAGTACCAATTTTTTTCATCTTGGGTGTCAATTTCATGGTTTTCGAGGGTGTTGAAGCCGATAGTGCTGTCGAAATGTATTTAAACTACTTTAAAATTCCGTATAATCATGTTATACGTATTTTTTTTAATGCGCTTAAGGTATGCCCAATTGGATTTACCAATATTTTTTCATTTTCCTTACATTTCATGAACACCAGCCTTACCATGTCCCAAAACTGCTCTTGGATATAAGTGGGCTAAGACGTATCTGGGACGTACACCCCTAGCACAAACAACTTCTTTAAACCCACTTTCATTCGTATCCACAGCAGCCTTGGGCTAACACATTCATACTCTTTCACACATTGACCCATTCTTTCTGAAAGGATGACACCGACTCCCTGGCATGTCCGCTCGGTCTCGTCTATTCCAGACCAGTAAGCGGTATACATGCCATGTGCAGTGACATCTCTTCCCTTTCGTTTCGTCTCGTTTACACATAACACATCTATTCCTCCATCATTCATCATTTCGCATACTTCATCCATCTTATAATTCATTGCTCCACATACATTCAACGTAGCCAGAAGGGCCTCCGCAATCCACTTTTCGCCCCTTCGGGAGACAGAACGTGACGGGTGGCGAACCTCGTCGCCGGTTTTTTCCCCTGGAGATTCTTCGCACCCGGCCCCATTAAAGGAGCGCCGGGAACTTGGGGCCATTTCTTTTTCTTTTTGGCTCATGGTGCGAACTAAGGGGTGGTAGATTTTACGCCGCTACCATACGGCGAGGAGCCGAGTCTATCCTATCGGCTTTGTCGGCTATGTCGCTCGTTTAGCACCACCCGGGTGACATGTGTAGGGTGGGCCTAGGATTAGGTGGTCGAAGCCTACAGACGCGAGTGATTCATCCCCCCGTTTTTTTTAAATATATGACTTTAAAGTTTTTTAATAAAATAAACGATGTTTTTTCTACTGTCTATTTATTTTGTAATTTTGTGCCTCTAATTTTTTTAATTCTTATGTAGTAGATAAATTGTTTTATTATTTTCAACACCAGCATTGCAAGTAACTAAACACATTTGTTCTTACTCGTAGATTGAAGCTTATAAAAGGAATAAATTCGTTAAAGGTATATTTTCTTTCAGAAATATTCAGAAAGTCAATGTTAGATATGCTACAGATGTACTTATAAATATCTACGTTTCTTGAGCTATTCAAAAAGATATAACACTTATGGCTATTATTATAATTAATAGTAAAAAAAACATAGATAAAGGCTCCCAGGTAGTAGTAACAAATAACGATGCTTCGTTATGTTGCTTGTTGCGGCTGCCTACGGTTCGTGCGAGCGGGATATCATCATACGGTGTGAGCGAGACTAAAAATTCGACTTATTAGCCATTTTGTTTTTATGTTTTTTGGATAGTCTCAGCGTTGCAACTTTTGTGATTTTGTCAATAGGTTTAGCTAATTTTTGAAGATAGATAATGATATTCTAAAAAAAATCACCAAAAATTATTTGATGACTTTTACCAAATCTTGAAGAATTTAGAAAATAAATATTGGCTGTTCTCTTTACCTGTCGGTAAATTCGCCAGTTTATATCAAAATAGCATTATCCTTTTCTCACGTTACAAAAACGTAATTACACGTCTTTGTTTGATTATGCCTAACCTTGGAGATTTCCCGACTAATAAAAAGAACCTAACACTTATGTAAAGTTTGTTTCAGTGAGTACAGAATACTGAAAGATTGATATATGAATACTGAAAGGTAAGATGATGTAATAAAAACTTAATTGGAAAAGGGGTGAATTATGTGTTTGTCATGACTTAATAATTGCGTACGCGTACCTACTTAAATTCTAGGCAGATGTGTTTGCCACTAATTGCAATTAGCTGTTTCACATGTGTCAGAACTTTACCGCGAAATATAGAGTTTCTCATTAGAGAAAACTATAACTAGTTCTAACATTCAACCAAACGTTGTGATGAGTACAAATTAATAATATATATATGAGACAATAAATGTGGCGAAAATCCTTTAAAAATATTGCGCTTGTGTTGTAATCGTTGGCTGTCCGTTGAAGAAACTGTGACCAGCTTTCTCAATTTTACATGTAATGTTTATTGTCATTATTTTCATGATTAAAATATTATTTTTGTTATCTAGCTTATAATTTCATTTCTAATAATTTGGTAAATTCCAGGGATTTTCTTAATTTCATAAATTGTGATAAATTTTTGTAAAAGGTGGCAACATTAGTCAGTCTGCTTACGCAATTCGTCTGTGGTAGGTGCGATACTCAATGCTCTTTGTTTCTAACTCGATTTGGCTTATATTTCTGGACTGTTCTTCTTTCGATTTGTGACTGTGCTTGTTAACTGGATTTCGATTTGTGCTTCTGAGTTTGAACTGTTAAAGATGGCGACCTTTACGAACGAGGAATATGCCGATATTTTGATGTGTTACGGATAATGCAATTGGTGTATACGTGGTAGAGCCATGCTGCAGCTATATTTCCGGTATAGCTGTAACACGAATGGGTCGGCTCGACCGGGAAAAGACCACGCTCTCACAGATTACCAGCGTAAAATAGCAGCTTAATGCTGCTGTGTTTCGTATGGTGAGTGTAGAGAACCGGAGACCCTTTTTACTGGAAACGAGGCATTCCATCTTAGTCCTCACGGGTGACAACGCATCTACATTTTGATTCGTAATCGAGGATAAATGTAGATGTCTATGGGCCACAGCAACCTCTTACCATCAGGTGGACTGTGTGCTCGTTTGTCACCCTTATCCTATAAAAAAAATTGTTTATCCGCACGAGCTCGTGATGAATACGTAGCACGTGATCCCAACCGCCGAGTGCCGGATGTTAGTGTGTTTGACGGAGTTTACCGACGTCTTAGAAAGACAGGTTTTGTTTCAAGGTGACGAGCCGACCTGGGTAGACGTGTCAATAATGATGACGAAGAGCTAGACAATGAAATATTTCGACGGTTTAGATTATATCCAACTAGTCCAACAAATATCGTTCCCCGAGAAGTTGGACTCTTGCAATGAAAGTTGTGGTTTGTCGTGAATACTGCCAGTCTTTACCCCTATCATTACACGCCAGTACACGTTATCGAAAAAGGAGATCCTATAAAGAGGTTGGATTTCTGCAGACTCATGCTCAGTGCAGATTAAGAAGATCTATCATTTCTAAGAAACATCTTGTAGACAGATGAGTCGATATTCGATAAAATAGGTATAACCAATTACCACATAGCTCATTATTGGGCCTCGAAAGAACATGGAAATCCCAATAAGAAGCGCACAAAGGGATTATAAAGATGATTCAATTTGAATATATAGATAGGTTTAATATCAACAGTGGTAGAGCCACGCGGCAGCTTTTGCTGTCGCACGGATGGGCCGGCTCGAACCGGGGTGGTACCACGACCTCACAGAATACCAGCGTGAAGTAGAGGTTTACACACAGTCCACCTGATGGTAAGTGGTTGCTATGGCCCATAGACATCTACATCTATCCTCTGTTACAAATCAAAATGCAGATGCGTTGTCACCCGTGAGGAATAAGATGGAATGCCTCATTTCCAGTAAAAAGGGCCTCCGGCCACCTGCACTCACCAAGCGAAACGCAGAGGTAAACCTGAAAATCTACTTCACGCTGGTTTTCTGTGAGGTCGTGGTACCACCCCGGTTCGAGCCGGCCCATCCGTGCGACAGCAAAAGCTGCCGCGTGACTCTACCACTGTTCATTATTTGTTTCTCTACCCCTCTACCTTCCTCCGCTTAATTGTGGTCATTGATCTACCTGAAGAATGTTGTCTTTTAATGCACAAGTTCGTATCTTTATTTATTTTTTATTTGTTATTTTTCTATTTTAGTGCACACTTAACATTTTTCCTTTTCTTAGTTTTATTTATTTCTTCTTCTGTGTTGTCTGAAAGAGATTGCTATGTAGCAATAAGACCGCTCTTTGTATTTCCCTTAATAGTTGTTGTGTCAGCAAATATGGGCATTTGAAATTTGCATCCAATAACGTTTGACGCGGCGCGTCATCCGATGGTATTGAGGTGACGTAAACCGCCGCCGGGCGGGGGGGGGGGGGGGTGCCGCTTCCCGGCATTTGGCCGCGTGAGCTGGCAACAGGCTGTCTTGAATGCCGCGGCCTAGTCGACAAGTTGCTAGCGACCTCGGTGTCGATGATACGGTTAAAGGTCGCGTGCCTCCTATGGCGTTATCTAAATTTGTACGTTTAGTGATAACGAGGCTTGTCTTAAAGTATGAAAAGAAATTGTTGCGCGACGGTCGGTTGCGTGCCTCCTATGGCGTTATCTTAATTTGTACATTTCGTGATAACGAGGCTTGTCTTAAGGTATGAAAAATAATTGTTGCGCGACGCTCGGTCGCGTGCCTCCTATGGCGTTATCTTAATTTGTACGTTTCGTGATAACGAGGCTTGTCTTAAATGACAAGAGGCCCTTTTGAGTTTTGAAACGCTAAAAATTTGTGACTCGAGCAGAGATTGCTTCGTGTTGGATATAGATTAATTGTGCGCGTACACCGGGGTGAGTAGAAATCTAGAAGAATAAATCGTTCACGAGGCTGTAGATACTGAGGCTTATCCTTGAGTTTTGAGTTATTAATTTAACTTTGATTGCAATTAATTTGCGCCGACGAATTGTTTGTGTGGCATTAATATCGTAACAAGACATTTTTGCTTATCGGGAGAACGCTGAACTTTGTGACTCGAGAAGAGACCGCGTTCGTTCTCGTGTTTATAATTTTGTGCTAACTGAACATGGGACATTGAACCTTGCCCGACCGTTCTTAAGTTTTGCAGCGTGTCACTTGTTTTAATTTCAATGAACGTTGATTTGGTTGACTTTGAAGTTAATTAAATGTACAATAAAGTTGCAAAACTAATAAAGTGAAATAGAAACAGAAGGTTTTAATTGGTGAACGCCCACTGGAGGGATCGCAGATTTGGAGAAAAGCAGCGCCTGTGAATCTGCGGTTCGACTACATCGGGGATGTCAGGTTATATCTTACACTCTACTACAAACTACTTACATACACCCCACTTACCACCTGACTGGTACCCTGTGATCAACCCTACCTCCAGAACTCGGTAAGTTATTGTTGCTTAGCAGCCATTAATAATAATCCATAGGCCATTGGGCCCGAACCCCTGCCTGCTCGTCGAGGGGGCTACTATGGGCCCTAGTCTAGTCGATTGTTGCCGGGGCAGCTGGGGGCCGGAACAGTTGTTTATTTTGGCTTTTTGATATTTTTATCTTTTCTTGGTGTACAATAAAGAGTGTTGTATTGTATTGTTAAATACATATTATTTCAATAAGTGGATCGCAAGAGGTGGACCCATACCTTGGCCAGCTAGAAGTTCAAAAAACAAACTGATTCCAATCGTATCTGTTGAAGTTTCAAGATAAAAAATAATCGATACGGCAGATGAGATGAAAAGATCTTTAACCACTGCTGTAGTAAAAATTGGACTCAAAAACAGGATAAGAGTATAAGTGCGAAACAGAGCAGGACACGGGGCACACAAGTTGTAAAAAATACTAATAAATGTAATCATGTTCCTATTTAGATTGTTCTATTTTACGCCTAGGCTAAACACCGTTATTTGTTACTACTACCTGGGAACCTACATCTAAGTTTTTTTCTATTAATTAATAACAATACCCATAAATGTTATACGAATGTGTTACGTGACCGAGGATTTGCGTGATGAAATGAACATGGAGAGAGAGCGTAGGGCTTTAGCGACCCGGAGTAATACGAGTATGTTAACCCGTAGGTTTGCACGATGCAGTAATGCCGTAAATTTTTTTTATAGGATCGGGTGACAAACGAGCACACAGTCCACCTGATGGTAAGTGGTTACTGTGACCCATAGACATCTACATCTATCCTCAATAAAGACTCAAGATGCAGATGCGTTGTCACCCGTGAGGACTAAGATGGAATGCCTCTTTGCCAGTAAAAAGGGTCTCCGGTTCTCTACACTCACCATACGAAACACAGCAGCGTTAAGCTGCTATTTTACGCTGGTTTTCTGTGAGAGCGTGGTCCTTCCCCGGTCGAGCCGACCCATTCGCGCTACAACCATAATATAGCTGCAGCATGGCTCTACCATGTAATAACTCTTTTTCAGGTATATTGCCATACAACTTTCTATTCGTGCTCCCTTTGGGTCAACTACAGACAAAGGGCGTATAAAGCATTAAAGGTGCAATATAACAATGCATTTAGAGTTCTTTTGAGGCTGCCCGCTACTGCAGCGCTTCAGGCATGTTCTGTGAGGCCCGCACCCACCGGGTTTGACGCTATAATGAGCAAAAAAGCCGCATCGCTAGTAAGCAGAACAAGGAATAGCGCCAGCAGTATCTTGGGTGTTATAGCACAAGAACATGACTGCCCTATAATAAGGCAAATTATTAAGGTCCTGCATGGCTGACTTCCTGTGTGTGTGTGTATGTATGTATGTATGGATGCGTGCGTGCGCGCGTGTGTGTGTGTGCGTTTGCGTGCGTATGTGCATGCGTGAATGCGTGCGTGCGTGAGTGTCATTTTGCTTCCTCCGTCCACCTAGCTGTATTATTATTATTATTTTGTGATTTTTCTAATATCTCTGATATGGATCTCATTTGTTATCCGAAATAAAGATTTATTATTATGATTATACTTTTTTGGATAGCTGCAAAAACGTAAATATGTATAATCACCTGTGCAGCATACCTACCATAGACTTTTATTAATATTCCTGAAAGAAAAAAGAACTTTTTACGAATTTATTCCTTTTTCCTTTTTTAATTCTACGAGTACGACCAAGTTCATTTACTTACTAGCATTGTTAGTATTAAGAATAATAAAAAAACTTATCTACTACACAAAAAATTTAAAATAAAATAAATTGGAGCCACAAAAAACTCGTCAATTTTATGAAAAAAATCTTTAGTCCTGTATTATAAAACGGTTCAGTTTGGGGTTTGGTGTTTGATACCCGGAACAATTATATGTATGACCTACAAATAATTAGTCCGGCTGTGGATGTTTGTCCTTGTGCATTTTGTGTTTGTAAACTGCCTCCACGGTACAGGAGAAAATCGTAGTGTGGGGGTAGCGTTTAAAAACGATAATCAAATCAGTCAGAAATGATGTACACTACAGCCCTATACTAAAATTTCTTCGGATATCTTATTGTTAATTAATAAAATCTAATACATTTACCTACCACTTGTCCAGCAGAGGAATATTGGTAAAAAAGACATTTGTAAAAATTGAATATATAACGTGAAATTAAAAATATATGTCATGAATAAATATATAGTTGTGTAAATTCAGAATCAATAATAAATTGTTGTATGTTAATTGATTTTTAGTTCATGAATTTATAATAACTTATTCTTGGTTAGTAGATTGTGTTGCTAAGTCATTCCTTGGGGGCGGCCTGTGTTCAGCAGTGGAATTATGACGGGCTGCAGATAATTATTTATTCCCAGGGATTTTTTCATTTAATTAGAATTCTGAAGCTGTCTTGCTCCTAAGGTAACAATTATCTACAAAATAACACATAATTAGTTAACACAAGTTTTGTTTAATTACTTGAAAGAGTCTTTAAATCAGCTGTAGACTTGTGTAGGGATGTAGTGATTTTAATATAAGAGTATGATTTAATATATTTATCATGTATCGCTCAGTCATCTTTAGCGAACACTGAAAAAATGGATTGATATGTACTCTTAGGCCTCTGCCTCGAATCTTGCGGGCAGCGGGGCGGTAGCGGCGGCGACGCGGGAGCGGCAGGATCTTATCTGTAAAATCAAATGGACTGACCCTCGAAAACAGCGGCGCGGCAGCGGCGCAGGGGCGGGCAACGAGCGGTGCAGTCCAGTCAAGCAGTGACCGCCCGCACGTCTGCATTGCAGTGTTGTGCAATTTATTTTTGTGACGTGTCGAAATGTCCTCGGACGTGCAAGAGCCAATTTATTTTAGAATACTACTTTTTAATGAGGTTGCTTCCACAAATGGAAAAATTCACGCCAGTACAAAAGATTAACGTGAGACAAAAAATTAATCAAGCTCTTCTAGACGAGTTAAGTGTAAATGAAGGCATGTAGGTACCCTTCTTATGAATCATTTATGTATGGGTATAATACTCAACACCAGGTTTATCAAATTTATAATAAAAAATACTGTCAAATAATAACAAATCAGTAATTGTAAAAATAACTAATCGTCGTACTTCGATATCGTAATTTCGATAAAACTCGCCTTTTTTCCTTGCCCTATAGAAATATTCACTTCTTCTTTTACCCACAATAAATAGAGCGTTATGAATAAATTTAAATCATAAAGATGTTGTCGCCGTTGTTCAGACATAATATAATAAAAACAAATATCTCGACAACACAACCATGAACACATTACTACGCCGCTATAGTGTCGCGCGATCTGCCCGCTGGTTTCGAGAACGGGTCTGCGTTACCTGCCCCACTCCCGCGTCGCCACAGCCGCCTGCCCGCAAAATTCGAGGCAGAGGCCTAAGTGTTATACTTTTTTTAATAACTCATGAAACGTAGATATTTATAAGTACATCTGTAGCATACCTAACATTGACTTTTTAAATATTTCTGAAAGAAAAAATACTTTTAAGGAATGCATTCATTTTTATAAGCTTCTATCTACGAGTACGACCAAATTTGTTTAGTTACTTGCAATGTTGGTCTTGAGAATAATAAAACAACTTATCTACTACACAATTTTTTTTTATCTTCACGCACAATCCCTGACGGGGTAGCCAGAGAGAACAGATCGCCAAGTGTCACGATCCTTACAAACCTCTTTCGCTTCTTTCAGATTCATTATCTTCTTCATACATGCACGTCTAGGTATTCGAGTACTCTTGACCCTACCCTCTTCGAGCAATTTGCCCACATGGTCTTCGAAAGTTAGTCTCGGTCTACCTCGACACCTTTTAATATTTGCTTTCGCGCTATATATTGTCTTCACTCATTCGCTCAACGTGCCCAAACCATCGAAGCACGCCCTTGTCAATTTTTGTGATAAGGTCATCTTTCAAACCTGGCATATTGCGAATCTCTTCGTTTCGCTTTCGTTCGGCCATGGTAACGCCGCACATTTTACGAAGATATCGCATATCCACTGCATTCAACTTGCTTTTATGCTTCTTCTGGCATACCCAGGTTTCGGTGCCATATAACAAAGTCGGTACCAACACTGCATTATGTATTGCAAGGCGTGCACTCTTCACTACGCCTTGCCTTTTGACTAACGTACTCAGGCCATCATTGACTTTGTTCCCGGCAGCGACACGCCTGTCCACATCTAAATCACATCTTCCATCCCAGCTGAAAGCACTCCCTAAGTATACAATTTCATTTACCTGTTCTTAACATTCCTGATTTACCCATATTTCATACTTCGTCCTCTCTTCGTCCCTTTCAAATACCAGAACCTTAGGTTTTTTAGCATTCAAACGGAGACCTATAATTTCACATTCCTCTTTCATACATGTTACTAATGCCTGCAGTTCTGGCTATGATGGTGCAACAAGCACTGCATCATCAGCATACAGCAGGCAGTTTACTTTTTTGTCACCCAATTTCACACCCAAACAGCTATCTTTCAGCTTCTGTAAACAGCTGTCGAGATACAGTATGAACAGACAGGAAGACACGACACAACCCTATTATACGCCCGTTTGGACCCTAAAAATGGGTGACAGGTCATGCCCTACCCTCACACAGGCTTTACAGTCACAGTAAAGTGACTGCACAGCCCTTAGCAATCGACCATCCACACCATACCCCGGCAACAATTCCTACATTTTCTTCCTTACAACCTTATCAAATGCTTTCTCAAGATCCACAAAAGTACAGAAAATCTTCTGGTTAGCAGCCAGAAGTTTTTCCGTGATCATGCGTAGAGAAAACATTTGATCCGTGCATCCTCTTCCAGGTCTAAATCCGCATTGTGCCTCCTATAGAAATCTTTCCGATTTCTCTTGCATCCTACGTGTCAAAACCATCGAGTAAACTTTACTTGCTAAAATGGTTAAGCTGATCGCCCGATAGCACCCGCAGTCAAAATGTGAACCTTTACCTTTATATAAAGGCACAATGACTGCGGATCGCCAATCATCCGGGACATCCCCCGTCCGCCAGCACAAATTGCACAGCAGATGAAAGCTGTCCCAGACGCGAGGCCCACCATACTTGACCATTTCAGCAGTAACTCTGTCTAGTCCCGCAGCCTTACCACATTTCAAACTTCGAATCGCACGTTCAATCTCTTTCATGCTGATGACCTCAGTGTTATCAAGGTCCGGGTCTGGCGTACCAGTCACGGCTTCACCCCCGGATCCCTCACTAAGATCATCACACGCATACATTTCTCCGTGCCGTGTAGTGGCGGTTAAGAATATCCACTACCCCATATCTTCCCGTAGGTGTCGTAAAAAGTGACAAAGGGATACAGGCAGGAGATGGGCAGCAGCATCTTCCTGGTAACGGCAAAAATACAATAAAAAAACTGCGGTTGCCAACCCGCTCGCCAAGCGCGGCAACTATGGCAATATACCCCCCATGATGAAAGTTACGAAGAGACGGCCCCCAGTCCCAGGCGGCCCCGCTATTCCTGGCTACGGTGGCGACCATGGTAACGGAGGGCCAGGGGGTGCTAAAAATCTCCGGTGGAGGTTCGGTTGCCACCTACAACGCCTAATTAGTAATTACAAAATAAATGGAAAATAGAAAAATACATCGTCTATTTTATTAAAAAAATTAAAGTCCTATTTAAAAAAAAAAAACGATTCTGTTTGGGGTATGGTGTTTGATAGTCAAATCAGTCAAAAATGATGGAAACTACAACTCTTTAACGGATCTGGGTCGACTAAACCATGCTTGTTTATCGTATTGTATCTAAACTTTGATTCCCACAAAACATGTTCAAATAACATTTCACGGTACTTTATTATGGATTAGGACTGACCTTTACACAAATATTGTTTCTTGAATGTGGAAAAAGACGTAACATCAAAAAGATTATATAATACAACCTGGAACTCGAATATTTCACACTGTGTGTGTTTTATGAACGATAAAAAAGGATATTCACAATCTGAACTACATATTTTCCCGCTACATTAAAGATTTATGAGAAAACAGGACGGAAACGTACGTGAAAGAGACACGCCGCAGCTATAATAGCACGTCTGGATCAGTGCAGCTAATAAAAAATTTAACCACACCGGGCATGTGCCCTATATCGTGGATGTATTTTTATACATATAACTCACATGTACAAACATCCACACGAGCTTTTAACGCAGATAAATTGTTGATTCCTGCGAGATTCGAACTTGCGTCACCTTAGCCAAACGCTCCGTCTATCTACATTCAACAGTCAGGCAAAATCTTCTCTAATCTAAGACCAATAAAAAAATATTTTTTTTTTATATGGGATCGGGTGACAAGCGAGCACACTGTCCACCTGATGGTAAGTGGTTACTGTGACCCATAGACATCTACATCTATCCTCAATAAAGACTCAAGATGCAGATGCGTTGTCCATCGTGAGGACTAACATGGAATGCCTCTTTGCCAGTAAAAAGGGTCTCCGGTTCTCTACAATCACCATACGAAACACAGCAGCGTTAAGCTGCTATTTTATGCTGGTTTTCTGTGAGAGCGTGGTCCTACGCCGGTCGAGCCGACCCATTCGTGCTACAACCATAATATAGCTGCAGCATGGCTCTACCACGGATAAATGAAGCGCTGCGTACATTTCAAGTTACGTATAAACAAAGCTAAAACTATGCTTAAACTGGCGTACCCCTTATTATAACACCTCACCTTAAATTCCTTTGGTATTCCAGTTGTTTATTGGTGGCGGTGGATACTTACCGTCACGTGACACGCTTCCTCGTTTGTTCCTTCTGCTATAAAAATTCCCTTTCCTGCGTGCACGTGGTAGCTTTAACACTTGTAATAAACCATTACATTGGTATCGTCGGGGTCGACGCTTACTACGTAAAATTTACTACGGGAGCTTAGCCCCTGAGTTACACTGCTACTACGAACTATTATGCACACGCATAAAAATAAAGTAACAACCTATATACGGTATAATGCAGGGAACGGGCTTCCTCTCATCTATTATCATCTTTATCATCATTACAGCTCTTCACAAGTCCACTGCAGAACATAGGCTTCCCCCAAGGAAAATGCCACAGAGTATAGTCCTAAGCCATATGCATCCATACACTTCCTGCATGTTTTACCAAGTTCTTACTCCATCTAGAAGCGGGTCGCCCTTCACTTCGCCTACCGCTGTGAGGCTGCCACTCGAGAATCTCTTTTCCCCATCGGTTTTCAGTTCTTCGAGCTATATGGCCGGCCCAATGCCCATGCATTGCATTTTCCAGTTAAAAGGGTCTCCGGTTCTCTACACTCACCATACGAAACACAGCAGTGTTAAGCTGCTATTTAAAGCTGGTATTCTGTGAGAGCGTGTTCCTTCCCCGGTCGAGCCGACCCATTAGTGCTACAACTATACTACTAATATAGCTGCAGCATGGCTCTGCCACGTAATATATATATACTCTACTCTATATACTCTACTCTATATATATCTACCACGTAATAACTGTGACAGCAGTACTTCATGGACGACCGGACTTGCGCTTTATATAAGGTAAGAAACTGCCCCGGCGTGAAGTACCGCCGCAACCTTGCAAGGACACCAAGTTTCCTTGCGGCTGCTTTGGCTCGGAGAAAAGTCAACCCCTAACAACTGGAGACGGTCAGTGTACTCCAAGGATACATTCCGGAAAGTAGGAGCCAAGGTGAGCGTGCTCCATTTAGCGGTGGAAGGACACGCTTGTGTTTTGAAGGCGTTGAAACTCACAAGATGTGTGGTTGAATTAAACTTTTTCAATTATTTATTTTAACACCAGTTCAGAAATATAGTCGTACGCGATTGTGATGGGTAATGAACACTTAATTTCTCATAATCATACATTAAATTTAAATGTTTTGTTGTGCAGAATTACCAAATCAGTTACCAGCTTCGTAGTTTCAAGATTTTTGATAGATGTTTTTAGAAAGAGTTGAAATACAAATGAAAAACAAAATTTTAATGCATTTATTATATACAGCCTAAAAGTCTGTCGTAAGTACGCTTCCTCATAGATTGCCTCAAAAGGGGAATATTTGTCAAAGTTATCACGCTTCGAAGGCGTGTTAGCAACCGCAGTTTAATACTCTCTAGTTGTAAAAAGGAAGATGCTGCTACCCATTTCCTAGTTTATTTCGCTCTATCGCCTCTCACCGCACCCGCAGAACAATATGGTTTAGTAAATGCATTTACATCGTTACTATACATATTTTTTTTTATATAATGTTATTAAAGTGATATTTATCGTTTATTTTTACAATTAAACAATTAAGTAACTTCCCTAAAATATATTTGAATTTGTTTTCCAATAATGTGTAAAAAAAACGGTTAATACTTTTTTGATGTCATTAAAAATTATAATTTTTTATTTTTTCGTGTAATTTTTACAGATATTAAAAAATTATTCATGGCAAATGCGTTTAAAGCAAGAATAAGAATAAGTTGTAATGTGATGGCAACAAAAGGCTTAACTCGAAAACTTAGTTTTTTGGATGTGGTAACATGTGACTATGGTATATTCTTGAAAGACTCATCTTTTAAAAAATGACCTTCAGGAACCTACGGCAATAATTCATACAATTCAGCAGTAATCTTTTTTACATTGGGTAATGTCTATGCGTACCCGAATTGCGGAGGCAAGGACGGGTTATGTCGAACTCGCACGGACTAAAACCGCATGGTGTTCCATTTTCGCTGCATATCGGCATGGCCAAGAACACACTTTCGTACAATTGCGCGGCTCTATAAGTGCCGGTCGCCCCATGGCACCCTTAACTGAGAAGGAAATGAAGGACTTCCCTTCTTTCATTTTCTCCTTAGTTACGGCGCACCTGGAATACAAGTTGCGCCTACTTGCGAGGCCTTGACGTACACTGGCAAAAAGACCCCCGAGTTCGATACGCGAAGGCCATGGGGCCGGAAAAAAGAGCACTCTGAAGTACCCACTTTCCTGACACCAGCAGCAGATCAGGTCTTTGACTTCGCCGCCAACCGAGTTACGAACGCGGAGAATAGGGAAAACAGTGCATTCCCGTGGATCCACCATCACCGCATCAACGTTCCGGCCCCGCGATAATCACGGAGGATAGAAAGACTAAAAAAACCTTCAAGATAGAAAGACAAAAAAAAACCTTCAAGAAAAGAGCCTACTCCTTTTTAAAAGGCCGGCAACGCTTCTGCAATTCCCCTCATGTTGCGGTTGTTCATGGGCGGCTGTAGTCACTTACCATCAGGTGAGCCGCATGCTCCGCATGTTGAACTTAGGCCTCCCCTAAGGAATGCCATGAATGAATATACTTTACTAACTAGTACGAGGCTGTCAATCTAGAAACTTTCTGCCACATCGGTTGTCGATTCTTTGAACTAATCCTTTGAGCTTTTGCTACCTAACTCAGAGTATTTGCACAGACACAATATAGTAGCAAGGATTCTACATCTGGAGCTCGCTCTGAAATACGGTCTCGTGGATCGGTAACTGCCTTATTATAAGTACTTGCCGGAAGCCATTCTTGAAAATGAACGCGGCAGGCTCTAATGGGACCGGGAAATCATCACATCATCATCATCATCATTACAGCCCTTCACAAGTCCACTGCTGAACATAGGCCTCCCCCAAAGAATGCCACAAAACACGGTCCTGAGCCACCTGCATCCATCGACTTCCTGCATGTCTTACCAGGTCGTCACTCCATCTCGTGGGGGGACGCCCTACACTTCGCCTACCGGTACGAGGCTGCCACTCGAGAACCTTTCTTCCCCATCGGTTGTCGGTTCTTCGAGCTATATGGCCGGCCCACTGCCACTTCAGCTTACTAATCCGTTGGGCTATGTCGGTCACTCTGGTTCTACTGCGGATATCCTCATTCCTAAGTTTATCACGCAGAGAAACTCCGAGCATAGCCCTCTCCATAGCTCGCTGAGCGACCTTGAGCTTCCTCATACGGCCAGCAGTGAAGGACCACGTCTCAGTTCCGTAAGTCATCACTGGCAACACGCACTGGTTGTACAATTTCGTTTTAAGGTTTTGAGGTATGTCTGACGAGAAGATGTGTCGTAGCTTCCCGAACGCTGCCCAGCCGAGTTGAATCCGTCGATTGACCTCTCGGTCGAAGTTGGACTTACCCAGTCGGACTATTTGTCCCAGGTAAACATACTCGTCAACAACTTCGAGCTTAGTGTTCCCAACAACTATCGGCATAGGTGTGACATGGACATTAAACATGATCTTAGTTTTGTCCATGTTCATCTTAAGACCTATCCGTTGGGAAACACTATTGAGGTCATTGAGCATAGTGCTTAGGTCCTCCAGCGATTCTGCCATAAGGACTATATCGTCGGCAAATCGAAGGTGAGTGATGTACTCGCCATTGATGTTGATACTGTATCCTTTCCAGTCCAGAAGCTTGAAAACGTCTTCCAATGCAGCGGTGAAGAGTTTCGGGGATATGACGTCACCCTGTCTTACACCTCTCTGCAATTGGATAGGTTTCGTACTCTGGTTCTGTACTCGGATAGCCATCGTAGCCCTACTGTACAAGCACTTCAACACTTCGATATACCGACAGTCAACTTGGCACCGCTGAAGGGACTGCAGCACCGCCCAAATTTCGACGGAATCAAAGGCTTTCTCATAGTCCACATACGCCAGACATAGTGGCAAATTGTACTCTTCGGACTTCTGTACAACTTGCCGAAGGGTATGTATGTGGTCTATGGTGCTAAAGCCTTTTCGGAAACCGGCTTGTTCGGGAGGCTGGAAGTCGTCAAGTCTGCGCGCGAGACGATTCGTAATGACTCTCGAAAACAGCACGTAGACGCGGCTCAGAAGGGAAATCGGTCTGTAGTTCTTCAAGAGAGCGTTGTCACCTTTCTTGAAGAACAAGACCACCGCACTTCTGCTCCACGCCTCCGGTGTAATGCCACCATGGAGGACGGAATTAAAGAGCTTCTGAAGGACTTCAAGTACCGGTCTTCCACCCGCTTTCAGAAGCTCCGCTGTAATTCCATCCTCGCCTGGGGCCTTACCGTTTTTAAGGTGCTGGAGAGCCATCCTAATCTCGCTCAGACTGACATCCGGGATATCTTCGGAATAGTGTCGGATGAGACTCGCTCTTGGATCGTTACTCACACTTGCGTGTGGCTCCAACGATGATGTGTACAGCTGCCCATAGAACCTCTCAATCTCACTCAAAATCTCAGGTGTCCCGAAAACGATGCTGCCACACTCTGTCTTCAGCTTTGACAGTTGGCTCTTTCTGGCAGACAGATCTCTGGCAAAGACTTTTGGGCCTTGGTTCCGCTCGATCGCTTCTTCAATACGAGCTGTATTGAAGTTGCGTAAGTCCCGCCGCATGCATTTGGAGATCTGTCTGTTCAGATGCCTGTATGCTGTCAAGTCTGTTGAAGAATGTAGCTTCATCTCCCGTCTAACAGCCATGAGATTAAGAGTGTGATCGGAGAGTTTTTGTGTTCTTCTGCGGCGGGTCTTGCAGAACTTAGCTCCAACCGCATGGACAGTTTCCACGAGCTTGTCATTCATATCGTCCACTTCATTGCAGTCTTCTAGGCACTGAAAACGGTTTTGTAACTCGAGCTGAAAGGTTTCGGGACTTTGGAACAGAGCACGAGGGGGACGGAGCGTTGACTTCATTAGACGAGACCTCTCCAACTTAACGTTTAGGTTCAGTGTGCCTCTAACCATTCGGTGATCGCTACCAGTTTTCACCCTCGCGATCACGGAGACATCACTGAACAGTTGTCGTCTGGTCGTCATAATGAAGTCAATCTCATTTTTTGTGGAACCGTCGGGGCTCGACCAGGTCCACTTCCTGTGGGGCCGCTTCTGGAAGAAAGAGTTCATCATAAAGAGTCCCTCTTTCTCCATGAAGTCGGCCAGCTGCTGGCCCCTTGGGTTCCGTTGCCCTATTCCAAATTTCCCTACTTTCAGCTCACCGTTCTCTCTTGTGCCTAGTTTTGCATTGAAGTCTCCCATTAACACCGTATATTGGGTTTTAGAGGAATGCATGGCTCTAGAGATATCCTCATACATTTCCTCCACCTCCTCATCGGGGTGTGCCGAGGTTGGTGCGTAAACCTGTATGACCTTCAGCGAATACCGTTTGGTGATTCTGAGTATAAGGTACGCAACCCTCGTCGACACACTCCCGATTTTTACAACGTTGTTAACGAGAGACTTGTGGACGATAAATCCGACACCTCCTTGGGACAGATGGTCACCCTCCCGGTGATAGAGCAAGTTGCCGGATTCGAGGATTACCGTGTCCTCCCCCTCTCTTCGGACTTCAGATAATCCTATAATATGCCAGCGCAACTTGTCTATCTCTTCTTCCAGCTCCACGATCTTCTCGTCAGTCCTCAGGGTGCGTGCGTTGTACGTTGCCAGGTCGAGTCGTCTAAGGTGGCAATCGAACCTCCACCGGAGATTCTTAGCACCCCCTCACAAATCATCACAGATAGGACTATTGTTGCGAATAAGCCTGATGGACCGGGCAGAGTCAAGGATATTTTTGGTTGACATTACCATTCCGTATGACGAGAACCTCGTGAAAGCTGAAGCTGATGAGAAAACAAAATATGTGGACCTGGTTCACAAAGTGACCGACATGTGGGTTAGTCGGCCGACCGAAATTCTGGCGTTAAGTTCATCTGAGGCGATCGGAGATCCGAGCAAATTAATGTACTTTTTATTTACATATTTTACTATATATTATGTATTGTTACGGCCTGCAGCTGACCATGCAAATGTCGTCTTGGCTGGGGCCCATAGCAGCTTCCTCGACGGGCAGACGCAGGTCGGGCCCAATTCGCCACATGGAAGAATTCCTATAATACTAAGCTATATGGGAGAATGCTAGGAAGATATAGTACTTACCTTTTTCCGACTCTTAGATCGCCCCAAGGCTCGGTCAGGCCGTAAGTGGGTGTGAGGTGCATAGTAAGTAGTGTTTAGTGATGTGTATGTGTCTGAGACCTGGACCTGCTTAGGAGACTAGCAGCGGCCGAGTTCCAGGCAGCCCCACAATGCTGCATCGCTCCAGCAGGCTACACCGCTGGACCATTTCTTTCTTCATCGTCACTATTTTAGTCTATTAGCTTCATTGTACATTTAACAAACTTAAACTTGCCTAATTCCACATTCATCATAGAATCGAGCACGTAATACCCGACACAGTACGGACAGTAGTTCAAAATTCGATATTCAATGTCCCGGATTCACTTATCACAAAATTACAAATAGGGAAGTAACGCGATCTCTTAATGAGTCATACGGTTCAGCGTTAAACACAACTAAGTTCCTTCATTCGACACCAAAACATCACGCCGCGAAAAGAATTCAAAATACGCCTCGTTGACACGTAAAACTAACAAACCCGCCAACACACAAAAGGGGCACTTAACGCGACGGCACAAGTATAATGATTTCCTGACAATCAACCGGGAGACGCTCTCGAACAAGGAATGCGCGATTCGAATCCTAGACCGTATATCTACTCGGCGCGCGCGTGCACAATTCCGCATCACCCGAACAAGTTAAATATTGCAAAATTCACATATCCACGTAGCGAAGTAACACGCACTTAATCTAACTATCTGGACCCTACAACGGTCGCGTGAACTTCGGCCGCGATAAACGAGCTACGCGGGTTCCCCGCATCGCGGCCAGCGGCCTACTCCCTCTTCGCCCACGCGTCGAGCCACTGCAAGCCGCACACCGCCGCCCCACCTGGCGGCGTTTACCTCACCTACATAGTATCGGGTGACCCGACAGCTCGAACGCAATTGGATGGCGTTCAACATGACCAAATTTGGGGATAAACATGTATATTTATTGTATATTATGTTTTTTATTATATTCTTTTATATATTTATGCAGCCCAATCAAATTATTTTTCATTGGTCAGGGAAAAAGTTTCTTCGTATTTTGTTTGTATAAAAGTCAAGAACAATATCTATGGTTCTACTGTTTGTATCTGGCTGGTTTTAAGGGCACTGAAATAAAGATAAATAAAAAGTAGAAAACATATTCCCGCAATTTTTCAATTTTTTTTTCTGTAGGAGTAAATGAGTGATAGATTCAAAGAAATTCAATAAATTCTGAAGTTTTATTACAATAACCGGACCGGTGACTGTAAGAAGCGTCAATGGTGCAAAACGACTGGTACTACGATCGCGAATTAGTCTGCAAGGCATAACGATTAAGGAAAATCCTCCTACGATGGCAGAAGCCGAATTCCAGCTGTGGACCTTTAGTTGATGATGATAATGAATTGGAATCTAAAACGTGTTTTAACACGCTCAAAGAACGCATGAAACGGAGTGACGTTACTCTTTAGGACTCCATTGGCAATTATTTTAATATTAATAATTACATATTTGTGATAAAACTAGAAAAGTTTTACAACCGACTTCAATATAAATATAATTTAATGTTGATTGTTTTAAACCGATAAAATTTAAATAGGACCACTTGAGAAGTACATCCTTTGAAAAAAAATCCAAATCGTTTCACGCGTCTTCGAGTAATCGGTGTACATACATTTGAAAAAAGATTCCGACGAATTGTAAGCTTCTCCTTCATTTTTAAGTCGGTTGAAAAAGGAAAAAATGCGAGTCAAGTCCATAAAAAAATTCTGACTTTATGAACCTAATACAGTGTCAGTAAGAGAAGGTGGTTCAAGCGTTTTCAGCCCGGATACTTTTGATGTTAAAGATGCAGCTCGTACTGGTCGCCATCATACGGATTAAGTCGATGCCATTTTGGAGAAAGTGGAATAAGATCGGCATATTGATAGTTTGACATAGCTGAGAAATTGAAAATTCGCAACTCATTTGAAATAGTCTAGCTATACAAAAAAGCTCGATATTTGGGTAACACACGAGCTCACTGAAAGAAACCTAATGAATCGTGTACTCATTTTCGATTCTCCATTAAAATGTAATGAAACCGAACCATTTTTGAAAGGAATGATCACTGATGAGATAGAAAGATCACAAGAACGCGTGAAAAGAATCATGGTCAAAGGGTAATAAAGCTCCACAAACTCTAGCGAAACCCGGATTAACACGCAATAAGGTAATGCTGTGTGTATGGTGGAATTGAAAGGGCACCGTTTATTATGAGCTCTTACTGCCGGACAAATCTATCGATTCGGATCTCTACTACCAACAACTAATGATAGAGAAAAGCAAGAAATTGAGAAAAAACGGTCGGAATTGATCAACAGAAAAGGAGTGGTCTTTCATCATGATAACACCAGACCACACCACATCTTTGGCCACTCGGCAAAAATTGAGAGAGCTTGGTTGGGAACTGTTAATGCATAAACCATTTAGTCCTAACATTGCTGCACCCTCAGATTTTCACCTATTTCGGCCTCTTCAGAATTCTTTGGATAGTGTTAGGTTAATATCAAGAGAGGACTGTCAAAGCTATTTGTGGCATTTTTCTGCGGACTTCCAAAAAGGAGACGTAACTTTTCCGTCCTCATAACTTTTAACTGGGTGAACCGATTTCGATGATTCTTTTTTATTTGAAAGCTGGTACTTCTTGTGTGGTCCCATATGAAATTGCTCAAGGTCAGACCAATAGTTTTTGAGTTATTCTTAATAACTTATATTGAAGTCGGCTGCAGAAAATTTTTAATTTTAAATTATTTGATAAAAAATCCCAAGATTTCTACAGCAACGGGATTTTATTGCTACCCACAAGATGACAACAAGGTATTGAACAAAACAGCACATACATATTATAATGAAATATAATTAAACTTTAAAAGTATGTCTTGAATTAATATTTACAAATTCGTTACTTCAAAGAATATAAAATAATACATCAATCAGATAATTTATGACATTATTACTACTATTAAGTTTGACATAAAACGGAGTTTCATTTCTTTCCAATTGATTTTTAAAATAATATTACTTACCTAAAAAAAAATTATTGGTAGTATTCACTACTATTGATATTCTCCCTACAAATTTATCTCATACGTGACTATTTTACAGAGTCAGTGTGTCTTCTAAAATACATCTGTAGTAAACGAAATACCTGTGTTACCAAAGCACGTCTCTACATCTTCGCTTATAAATCGTGTCATTAGCATCCCCCAAAATCTAGCTCAAGATATTGAAATGTTAGACATCATATATTGCAACCTCGCTTCACGTAATGTAATGACGACAATGTAACGTCATGTAATCGAACTGATAATAATATGCGTTCGTATAAAATAATATGAGCTATACTCGTATTATCATTTATATACATTTATTAGCTGACATTTTTGTATGTATGAGATTGAAAAGTACTCGGCATAACCAAGAAAATAAACAAATACTAAATCAGTTATATTTTTATTTTTCTACATAATCACCATCAAGTTCAATACACTTTTGCCACCTCCCCTTCCAAGCATTTAGACCGTTGAAAAAAAATTATTCTTCCTTAGAGTCAAAATATGCGTCTACAGCTGCTTTGACCTCGTCGTTTGTCGAAAATCTTTGACCTCCCAAGTGCTTTTTTAGGTTAGGGAACAGAAAGAAGTCTGATGGTGCGAGATCAGGTGAATACGGCGGATGCGGTAACAGTTCAAAGCCACAGTTCTGAATTTCAGCCATTGACTGTACTGACGTGTGAACACGGGCGTTATCTTGATGAAACAGGACTTTTCTTCTGAGCATTCCTCGACGTTTTTCTTTTATTTCCTCTCGTAAACGACGTAGTAAGGTGCAGTAGTAATCAGAGTTTATATTCTGACCCCTTTCAAGATAATCAATCATAATCACACCTTTCGAGTCCCAGAATACTGAAGCCATCACCTTATTTGCCGACAAAATCGACTTAGCCTTTTTAGGGGGTGGTGAACCAGGTCTTCTCCACTGTTTTGATTGTTGTTTTGTTTCCGGTGTACAGTAATGAACCCATGTTTCGTCCATAGTAACAAAACGATTCAAAAAATCATCTGCATCGGCTTCAAATAACTCCAAACAGTCGCGTGAAATAGTCAATTGCGTCCTTTTTTGTTCAACTGAAAGCAGTCGCGGAACCCACCTCGCAGACACCTTGTGGAAACCCAACTCGTTGACAATGATGTTTTGAGTTCGTTCATAAGAGATGCCTATAATCTCGGCTATCTCTCTAATTTTTAATCTGCGGTCTCCCATTATTAAATCAAGTACTTTTTTAATATTTTCGTCAGTAGTTGACGTCGAAGGCCTTCCAGAGCGGGGTTCATCTTTCATACTCTCTCTACCACGCTTAAATTCTGCTATCCATTTTTTGACGGATGAATATGACAGAGCACAATTGCCTAATGTACTGACCATGTCATCATGGATGGCTTTTGATGATAGCCCCTTCTTATGGAGGTACTTAATGACGGCACGCTGCTCGATTTGCTCCATTCGCGGAAATTATGTCCGATTACTTTGTTAATAAATTTATAAAATCACAACTAATTATCGCACACGTTTCGAACTTCACACAATGAACTAGTCTGAACTGAACTAAATAATGTGGGTAGATTTGATTTTTAGAATTGAATGGATCTGTGTTAGGCCGAGTACTTTTCAATCCACCCTCGTATATTTCGCGATATCTTTGTCAAATGCGAACAGAATTTAATGCTTCTTTTTATTAAATAGTTTTTATTTCAGGGATAGTTTTATTAAACTAACGAGAAAATAATTTACCCTTCAAGATGGACAAGTAGGAGATTATTTATTTTAACTATTAATTACATGAGCTTGTGATATTCCTTAGTACACTCAAAGGAGCCAAGAAATTAAAATTTTAATAAAAGTTAAGAATATTTATATTTTAGATTCAGAAGAAGCTTTAATTTGTTATAACACCATGTGTTAAGCAGCAACTACGAATGCAATTATGGTGAATATTCACCCTATGTGGCAATTTAAGGAAAAGGATTTAGCAGTGGATTTCAATAGACTATAATGGTAAAGGCAATAATTTATTTTATATTTTATACGTTTATTAAAATAAATATTATTTCGAATATCTATTAGTTTTTGTTTCTTTTTTTTTTTAATATGACGGCTCCGTGGCGCAGTTGCTTAGCAATGATTTGCTGCGCTGGGGGCCGCGGGTTCGAATCCCACACGGAACAAGTATTTGAATGGCCTACAAGTAATTGCTCCGGGTCTGGATGTTTGTCCTCGTGCAATCTATGTTTGTAAACTGCCTCCACGATACAGGGGAAAATCCTAGTGTAGGGGGGTAACGATTTAAAAAAAAAAGTTTTGTTTAAATATCAGTTCTAACGATATATATATATATATATATATATATATATATATATATCGTTTAGCAAAAATACTAGCAGTGCTTTTTTAACAGTACTAATCATCATGTGTTATTTTACTAGGTACTAATAATGACGTCCTTCTGGTGGGTTTTAATTGTGGCAAAAACGTAACTTAACTTACCAGTACTATTATTACTGAATTACGAAAGGGTCGTAATTCAGTAATAATAACACTGGTAAGTAATCACTCCAAATAAGCTTTAAAATGTTTGTAGTAGGAGCGGTTCACGATTGTAGTCAAATGGCGGATTCTAACATACGACTTAAGTTTTTGTCAATCTGTACTCTGACTCATATGGTTATTGTCACTATTTATATCTGTATTCAAGGGTCTTACATAGTAGTATCACCACACATTTTTCTCAATAAATTGATTAATTCAAAGCAGGTTTTTTTAAGAATTTTTTTAAACCGGGTTTTACAAACTTTATGTTTCATTGGTTAATCACTCTACAAAACAACTCAAGACTCTTTTTACTGGAAATCTCCTGAATCAGAGGTAATAACGCAAATGCATTATGATAGTTAATCGGGCATGGATGTAGATGTCTCTGGGCCAAACCGCATTTCGGTCATTACGGCCAGTCTCAACTGCGACTAGTCATTCGGACACGGTTACAGTATACGAGTGTGGGCACTACTACGATTCTTACGGCGCCATGATTTGAAGGCGAATTGGCATAGATCTCTGAGCATATGATAAACCAGTAGTTAATATTGCAATTACGAGTATCTGTTTGATTGTAGTCAGCGGAAATTGAACTCTATTAAATTTAAGCTTAAATACCCAAATAAAAACCCACCGCTACTCTACAAAAACACATTAAACGGCACCAATAACTGCGTTTAAAGAAAGTACCTCAAACGAGATTTTTATTTCAACATTCACGTGGTGTATTTTACGTGGTAGAGCCATGCTGCAGCTATATTATAGTTGTAACACGAATGGGTCGGCTCGACCGAGGGAGGACCGCGCTCTCACGGAATACCAGCGCAAACTGTAGCTTATTGCTCGTATGTTACCCTTATTCTAAAGAAAAAAAAACATCAGTCATATTCATTCTTATTAATATTAATGTATTTTTTTTCTTAATATGAACGAGTTACGCGACTTTAACACGTCGACAATAAAGCGTAACCTCTCCGCTTTTGGCTTAAACTGTGCAAAATAAATTAGAAATCGAATCGTTCTAGCGGGACCCTCACTAGATTTACATTAAGCAATGACCTGTGTAGAAGGCGTAAAAGACCACATAGCCTCCAATTGATGGCAGTAAACCCCTCTTCTGTAATAATGCCATAAATCCGCGTTGGATCCGTATTAAATTAAATTAATAGGAATATGTTTATACTTTTTGATAACAATAAACCTTTCCAAATTATATTAGTAAACCTGAAAGCAGCAGTCAGTCACGCTCGAGTGTCGTATGCGTATACGATATATAGACAGAGATTATCGTAAAACAACGGTAAAATTATCTTCAGTGTTATACAATAATGCGTCACGTACTGATTTAAGTGAGCGAGACGTGGTGGCGTAGTCTAAATAGCTACTCGTATTTATTTAAAAAAGCTACGAGATATCACGTGGTTGAATGTAAATACAAATAACTACAATTTTAAAAAATATCTATATGCTACGGTTTTTCCGACTTATACTCGATAATAAGGGGTGATACTATAAAAACACGCAAAACACCATTTTGAAATAAGTCAGATTAATACTATTATCATCACCTTTATTAAAGCCTGTTAAAATCCACTGCTGAACGTAGGCCTCCCCATGAATTGTCTCAAAATGGGATAAAAATAAGTCAGGTGAATACTAATGAAATGTGAGCATATACACAAGAGGTCTTTGTTCAGCAGTGGACTTTGATTGACTGTAATGATAATTTAGACGTAATATACACTTTAAGTATAGTGGTGGTAGATTTGGTTAGAGATGGGTGCCAACCGGATCTTGAGACATTGAAAGGATTCCTGGCACACACTCATTTGACGAACAAATTGAATAATTTCAATCACTCTAAAAGCAGTTTAATGGCATCAAAAACTTTCTATAATCATTAATTACGAGACTTTCAAAAAACTTTTTATAATAATATTTTTCAAAATATTATGATCGAGTCTTCACTTCTTGTCCTCTTAGCCAATGAGGATACTCATGGGTTATTTCATGAAGTGTACTTGATCTTTTATTCTGTGATATACGGCGGTTGTTGATTCCATATTTTTTTTATTCAATATAGGTCACATGTGTAATTCTTATTGAAAGGCATTTTTTACTTTACCACGGGTTGGAAAAAAACCTCTGTCCTGGGAAGAACCAGCAAAAAACCCAGCGGGACTTTTTTTAAAGCAAATTTTACATTAATGGTTGTACAAACTATATAAGTACAAAATTTAGTTCAGAAACAGCTTGGAAGCGACCACCTTATTCCCAGGGGTTATTATCAACCATGTATTCATTTATACTATAATTACCATTTTATACAGTTTCAACTTAACAAAACATTTAAACTTCGTAATAGAGAGAGCCTGTACACTTTCCGGGACCTTATTGTTATAGCGTATACATTACCCCAAGAATGAATTACGGACTCTGTGGAGTCGAGAAACTGGTATCACTAGCTTGTGTTTATTCCTAGTGTTTACAGAATGTATATCACTTTTTTTTACTAAAACTACCTTTGTTTTTGTGAACATAGTTACATTAACTAATAGTAACTAGTAGAACTTCCATTATTAGTTATCCTGAACATCATATTAAAACAGCATACCGAACTTCCATTTAACTTAAAATCCATAGACAGGAGAAGAATGGACTTAGTTTGTGTAAACCCTCAAACCAATCACGCATTTGTGAAGAAATTTTACATATTTTTAGGACCCTTTCTATATAAAAAGCTCAACAAGTCACTAATGGTATATAATCTAAGTTATAAGAACTGTAATATAAGTGTAAGGGAAGTTCTAAATAAATTAAATTACGAAGACACAGAGAAGTTGTTAGAAATTCTAAAATAGTTTGAATTAATTGTAGGTAACAATTAATTGTTATTTAGTTATTTTAATTATTATATAATATAGTTTAATTCTTTAAATATCTAGTGTCCTACATTAGTAAACCCATTGTGTTACGGCCCTCAGCTGCCCCGACAAAGATCGACTGGGCTAGGGCCCATAGTAGCCTACTCGACGAGCAGCCGAGGGTTCGGGCCCAATGGCCTATGGATAATTATTATAAAACGGCTGATAAGCAAGCACAAACTTACCGATTTCCGGAGGTAGGGTCGACCACAGGGCACCGTCAGGTGGTAAGTAAGTGGATGTAAAGTGGTGTATGAAAGTGTGTAAATGTAACCTGACGTCCGATGTAATCCGAGAGCAGACCCACAGGTGCTGCTTTTCTCCACAATGTGCGATCACTCCAGTGGGCGTTCACCAATTGAAACTTTTAACTTTTATTTCACTATATTAGTTTATCAATTTTATTGCACATTTAATTAACTTCAAATTTAATTAAATCAACGTTAATCGAACTTAAAACAAGTGACACACTGCAAAACTTAAGAACGGTCGGCCAAAGTTCAATGTTCCATGTTCACTTAGCACAAACTTACAATCGAGCGCGAAACGCGATCTCCTCTCGAGTCACAGTTTTAGCGTTCCGCCCGACAAAGCAAAAATTTCTTCTTACGATATTAAAACGCCACACAACTCACTCGTCGACTCAAATTAATGGCAATCGAAGTTAAGTTAATAATTCAAAACTCAAGAAGAAGCCTCGTTGTCACGTAAAAATGCTCAAAATTAAGACAACGCTATCAGAGGCAGTCTAACTACTCGAGCGGGAGTTACACACTCGTCGACAAGGCCGCGGCGGCAAGACACTGGTCCGGCCCACGCGGTTGAATGCCGGGAAGCGCCACTGGGCCGCCTCCACTCCTAGCTAATATTATAAACTTGACTTTTTTATTTTTCTTTTGTATATTCTACATTATCAAACTACACGTAGTTTTAATTTTATCATAGCATGTTACTTTTGTTAGACTTATTGTTACTTTATTTAATTGTAATCATATTTATTCCTGTATGTAAACATGTGTAATTGGAAATGAAATAAATATTTATTATAATATTATTATTATTACTATTATTAAATTTTCGTAAATATATAAGTGGTATGTTTTCCAGATCCTCATATTTGACATTTATGTCTGAGTCAATGTAGCTCCCTTTTTCACTGGGTGTCTCTTGTATATGATGCCCACCCAGAAGTCGAGGAACACGAACATGTGGTTCCACCTGCTCTTCGGATATCTCAAAATCTGATTAGCAACCCATCTCCGATCAAATATTGCAACAAATCGTCGTCTAAAAGCCACCTTGTTGAAAATAATACAAGTGTTAATTATATGAATTTTACGTCTTCAGATTACAAATGAAAACCACAGCGCATGGTGATACGTTTTAATTTTGTAGACCTGTTACGAAGTCTAATATTTTTGATTTCGAATATACTTTAATTGTTACTGTAGGTAAATATCTAAAATAAATATATAAATACAAACAATTGATACAACACAACTTTAAACTTGAATAAAATATACTTAAGTCGACCGCTGCCATCCACAGCCGTCATGTCCTCTCTTAGGCCTCTGCGGGCAGCGTGGCGGCAGCGGCGGCGGCACGGGAGTGGCAGAATCTTATCCGTAAAATCAATTGGACCGACCCTCAAAATCAGCGGCGCGGCAGCGGCGCGGGGGCGGGCAACGATCGGTGCACTCCAGTCAAGCGGTGACCGCCCGCGCGTCTGCATTGCAGTGTTGTGCAATTTATTTTTGTGACGTGTCGAGATTTCCTCGGACGTGCAAGAGCAAATTTATTTTAGAATACTACTTTTTAATGAGTTTGCTTCCACAAATGGAAACATTCACGCCATGTACAAAAGATTAGCGTGAGACAAAAAATTAATCAAGCTCTTCTAGACGAGTCAAGTGTAAATGAAGGCATGTAGGTATCCTTCTTATGAATCATATAATATGTATGGGTATAATACTCAATTGTACTACAAGTGATTGTAGAAATAACTAATCGTAGTACTTCGATATCGTAATTTCGATAAAACTCGCCTTTTTTTCCTTGCCCTATAGTAGGGATTCACTTCTTCTTTTGCCCACAATAAATAGAGCGTTATGAATAAATTTAAATCATAAAAATGTTGTCACCGTTGTTCAAGCATAATATAATAAAAACATATAGCTCGACAACACAACTATGAACACATGACTACGCCGCTATAGTGTCGCGCGATCTGCCCGCTGGTTTCGAGAACGGGTCTGCGTTGCCCGCCCCGCTCCCGCGTCGCCACCGCCGCTGCCCCGCTGCCCGCAAAATTCGAGGCAGAGGCCCTACGCCCCCAATTCTTTTCTAAAGGAAGTCAAAATTATTGTCATAAAAAGATACTTATGTAACGAAATTCAAAAGCAAAATCCATTATTCCATTACAGCCCATAAAAGTATACTGCTGAACACACACCTTTCCCATAGATTGCCTTAAAAGCGATAACAATTGCATGAGTATCGCAAAATATCATTGCTTATTTAAGTGTTATCACATAAGGAAAGTATCTTCCTGGTAACAACTCTAAATAATAAAAAACAGCGGTTACCAATACGCCTGCCAAGCGTAGCAACAATGCCAAAATCCCCTATGAAACAATAGCAAAAATCGTAAAAAAATTGTCATGTAAATACTGGTAAAACGCACAGGCTTAAAATATTAGTTATCCGACTCTTCCCCTATCTACTACCCCATATCATCACGTGGGTATCGTAAGAGGCGACAGAAGGAAACAAATCAGGAGATGGGCAGCAGCGTCTTCTTAATAAAGACTAAGACTTTAAATAAAAAACTGCAGTTTCCAAGCGTCCCAACTATGGCAAATATCCCCATCCCCCTATAAAGAAATCTATGGGGGGAAACTATGTTCAGAAATGGACTTTAATAAATTGTAATGATAACGGTGATCTATATCCCCTGTTTTTTTTTTATTCAAATATAAAATCCAGTTTAGTGGACAGTGATACAAAATGGAAAAAACACAAATCTGATTCCTATCTACAAACTTCTGCAAAGTAAAAGCATTGAACAAACATTCATGTAAACTGTAAGCTTTGGGATGGTTCTGCCAGATAACACTAAAATAATGCTACGTTTTGATTTAGGGTGTTATGTGTTTTTAGACAGAAAAATGTACTATTTTATTTATTAAAAGCTAGTACTCGACTAAAATTCCATTAGGTAGTCAGCTGTGATGATAAAACCCTAGATGGTAAATGACACTGGTTTAACGTAACAAAAAATTGTTGTAATCGGATCACTGACCTCTATATATGGACTGGCTAAAACCGTGACATAATGAAGCGATTTGAGTTTCGGCGTTTTGGCGCTGAGAGCAGAAGTGAACGTCCAAGGTACTAATAATAGAGATAAGATAGTGTGACAAAATATATCGATAAAAATTCTATACGCAGGCCTACCCGCAACGTTTATTACCTTTAGGTATCATATTAATATAATGCGATACAATAAATAAATGTATCAATTAATACCTAGGCATGAAACGCAAACTTTATATCTCATATAAAACAAATATCGACGCTGCGTTGATCTATCTACGTTTTTATTCGTAAATACAGAACGGATTTTGTTTCAGGAATGTTTGCTTATTTGCTAGGCTTAAATATTCAATGTATACTGGAAAGTATTCAACTGGAGTAACTATACAAAATAAAAATAATAACATAATTTCGCAAAAAAAAAATATTGTCTACCGTTCATTAATTTCTGTTATAGAAAACATATCAGCTGCTAAATAATCTGCTTGAAAGAAGAAATAGAAAGAACAATCGAAATAATAATCTTATACTTTTATACTTACTGATACTGGTGTGACCTGAAAATATTGTGGGTATACTGCACTTTTTCAAAGTGGTGCGTTTCTTGTTTTGTTTGCGTGTTTTGAATAAAGATATTATTTTTTCGGACGCCAATTCACAGTTTTATGCCTTTTAGACATAGTTTTAGTTTAAGGTCAGTTAGAAACCTGTTATTAATAAGCATTTGATAGTTAACACAATTGGATAGAAAAGAACATCGATAAGTATTATAGACAAGGAAAACGACAACCCTATTGAATTTTATTGTTGATCAAACCTCTGTAATATAAAGCCAAACATGGTGGTAATTACGGTATTAAGATTAGTAACAAAGTTTTAAGTACCTATATTCTCAAATAGTTTTTTTTATTAGCTGTAAATTCACTTACTTGTGGAATGTTATCCCACCTTCACATATACACACATAAACACATTCGTGAGGCTATTGAAATTAAAAAATATCCTAATTTCAATAGAGAAGATGAATAGGTGCTGCCATCTGCTTGGGATCCTATTATTAATAAAATTAAATCCAAACAGCATAACACTGCAAGTGACAAATTATCAAAATTGTATGATTTGAACAATGAGCAAAATTTAATATTGATGGAAGAAACTTCAATTCAGTCAAAAGAGAGGCTCACAATATCTGTACGTTTTTTACATGATATGGATTTATTGGCTAATATTAAGAAGCCACCACGTAATTTAGTATACCTATTAAGAGAATTGACCACCTGGTGATTATTATATTACTAAAATTAAATATTGAATTGTAATTTTTTAACAACTTTTCACTAATACATAAAAAATTATATGGTTACTATTTAAAAATAATTCAATTTTTAATTCTTTGCCTAACATACCTTGTATATTTTGATGCACCAGCTTAACAAAGTTTATATTATTATTATTTTTTATAGTTTTTATATATTTTTTTAATCACACAATTAAATATTGGAGAGTTGTATTCTAAGGTATTTAAATTATCTTTGCTATAGATTACCTCTATTGCCTTATTATCTAATTCAAACTAATTGGAACTGATTCCAAATCATTTGTAAAATTATTTTGCTGCTTAATAAAAGCAACGACCAGATTAGCATCAGCGATTTTCCCGGACCGATACGACTTAGGGACCTTCAAGAAAAGAGCCTATTCCTTTTTAAAAGGCCGGCAACGCATCTGCGATTCCCCTGGTTCTCCTGGTGTTGCAGTTGTTTGTAGGCGGCGGTAGCCACTTACCATCAGGTGAGCCGCATGCTCGTTTGCCCCATTCGATGAATTTTTCCAATAAAATCGTATCAATGAACTCAATTTCAGCTTGAATGTTTTTAAGTTGATAATAGTATGTAGATGATTAGCATATACTCGTATCTTACCTTTCAAATAACCCCACAAAAATAATAATCATCATCATCATCATTACAGCCCTTCACAAGTCCACTGCTGAACATAGGCCTCCCCCAAAGAATGCCACAAAGCACGGTCCTGAGCCACCTGCATCCATCGACTTCCTGCATGTCTTACCAGGTCGTCACTCCATCTCGTGGGGGGACGCCCTACACTTCGCCTACCGGTACGAGGCTGCCACTCGAGAACCTTTCTTCCCCATCGGTTGTCGGTTCTTCGAGCTATATGGCCGGCCCACTGCCACTTCAGCTTACTAATCCGTTGGGCTATGTCGGTTACTCTGGTTCTACTGCGGATATCCACATTCCTAAGTTTATCACGCAGAGAAACTCCGAGCATAGCCCTCTCTATAGCTCGCTGAGCGACCTTGAGCTTCCTCATCCAGCCAGCAGTGAAGGACCACGTCTCAGTTCCGTATGTCATCACTGGCAACACGCACTGGGTGTACAGTATCGTTTTCAAGGTTTGAAGTATACCTGACGAGAAGATGAGCCGTAATTTCCCGAACGCTGCCCAACCGAGTTGAATCCTTCGATTGACCTCTCGGTCGAAGTTGGACTTACCTAGTCGGACTATTTGTCCCAGGTAAACATACTCGTCAACAACTTCGAGCTTAGTGTTCCCAACAACTACCGGCATAGGTGTGACATGGACATTAAACATGATCTTAGTTTTGTCCATGTTCATCTTAAGACCTATCCGTTGGGAAACACTATTGAGGTAATTGAGTATAGTGCTTAGGTCCTCCAGCGATTCTGCCATAAGGACTATATCGTCGGAAAATCGAAGGTGAGTGATGTACTCGCCATTGATGTTGATACCGTATCCTTTCCAGTCCAGAAGCTTGAAAACGTCTTCCAATGCAGCGGTGAAGAGTCTCGGGGATATGACGTCACCCTGTCTTACACCTCTCTGTAATAGGATAGGTTTCGTACTCTGGTTCTGTATTCGGATAGTCATCGTAGCCCTACTGTACAAGCACTTCAACACTTCGATATACCGACAGTCAACTTGGCACCGCTGAAGGGACTGCAGCAGCGCCCAAATTTCGACGGAATCAAAGGCTTTCTCATAGTCCACATACGCCAGACATAGTGGCAAATTATACTCTTCTGACTTCTGTACAATTTGCCGAAGGGTATGTATGTGGTCTATGGTGCTAAAGCCCTTTCGGAAACCGGCTTGTTCGGGAGGCTGGAAGTCGTCAAGTCTGCGCGCAAGACGATTCGTAATGACTCTCGAAAACAGCACGTAGACGCGGCTCAGAAGGGAAATCGGTCTGTAGTTCTTCAAGAGAGCGTTGTCACCTTTCTTGAAGAACAAGACCACCGCACTTCTGCTCCACGCCTCCGGTGTAATGCCACCATGGAGGACGGAATTAAAGAGCCTCTGAAGGACTTCAAGTACCGGTTTTCCACCCGCTTTCAGAAGCTCCGCTGTAATTCCATCCTCGCCTGGGGCCTTACCGTTTTTAAGGTGCTGGAGAGCCATTCTAATCTCGCTCAGACTGACGTCCGGGATATCTTCGGAATAGTGTCGGATGAGACTCGCTCTTGGATCGTTACTCACACTTGCGTGTGGCTCCAACGATGACGTGTACAACTGCCCATAGAACCTCTCAATCTCACTCAAAATCTCAGGTGTCCCGGAAACGATGCTGCCACATTCTGTCTTCAGCTTTGACAGTTGGCTCTTTCTGGCAGACAGATCTCTGGCAAAGACTTTGGAGCCTTGGTTCCGCTCGATCGCTTCTTCAATACGAACTGTATTGAAGTTGCGTAAGTCCCACCGCATGCATTTGGAGATCTGTCTGTTCAGATGCCTGTATGCTGTCAAGTCTGTTGAAGAATGTAGCTTCATCTGCCGTCTAACAGCCATGAGATTTAGAGTGTGATCGGAGAGTTTTTGTCTTCTTCTGCGGCGGGTCTTGCAGAACTTAGCTCCGACCGCATGGACAGTTTCCACGAGCTTGTCATTCATATCGTCCACTTCATTGCAGTCTTCTAGGCACTGAAAACGGTTTGTAACTCGAGCTGAAAGGTTTCGGGACTTTGGATTAGAGCACGAGGGGGACGGAGCGTTGACTTCATTAGACGAGACCTCTCCAACTTAACGTTTAGGTTCAGTGTACCTCTAACCATTCGGTGATCGCTACCAGTTTTCACCCTCGCGATCACGGAGACATCACTGAAAAGTTCTCGTCTGGTCGTCATAATGAAGTCAATCTCATTTTTTGTCGAACCGTCGGGGCTCGAAAAAATAATCAAGTGGTGTTATGGACTCCTTTGTGCGATCAGTAAATTTTGTTGACAATAAATGGAATATTGCACGACTTGTGTGGCATGTCACTCTATCTTGTTGAAACCAGAGCTCGTTGACACACAATTCATTCAATTTGGGTCATAAAAAACCAGTAGACATGTTGCCTCGAAGTTCCCCATTCAATATAAGGACATTTTCCTGTTCGTTTACAAAGGAAAACGGCCCAATGATGCTACCAGCCCATAAATCACACCAAACAGTGACTTTTGGAAGATGATGTTCTATATGGAGGATGAATAGCATGAGAATTCTCCGCTCTCCAACTTCGAAAATTTTGTTTACTTACGTATACCCATTAAGATGAAAATTGAGCTTCATCGTTAAAGTTCATTTATTAATAAAAAGTCATTTCGTCGTTTCGCTTGAGCTTACAATTATCAAAACGACAACGTTTGGAATGATCTGGTGGCTTCAATTGTTGAGTTAGTTAAATTTTGTATGAAGATGATGCGTCGTAATGTGGTTCGTGAAATGTTTAATTCCTGTGAACGATGCCTGGTCAATATGCTTGGTTCATTACGAACACTTTCACTAACAGCTACCTTTGCATCAGGAGTATGAACTAGATGAATATGAAGATACGGTCTACGATCTGCCACTGAGTCAATTTTTAAAAAAATAACAATAATTTTGTCAATTGCACGCTCAGTAGGACTTTATGTCGACCAAAACTCTCACGTAATTTACAAAATGTTGTTTTTTTATAGTATAAGGGTGACAAGCGAGCACACAGTCCACCTGATGGTAAGTGGTTGCTGCAGCCCATAGACTTCTACATTTTTATCCTAACAATTAAGAATAAAAATGCAGATGCGTTGTCACCCCTGAGGACTAAGATGGAATGCTTCATTTCCAGTAAAAAGGTTCTCCGGTTCTTTACATTCAACATACGAAACACAGCAGCGTTAAGCTGCTATTTTACGCTGGTATTCTGTGAGAGCGTGGTCCTTCCCCGGGCGAGCCGACCCATTCGTGCTACAACTATACTACTAATATAGCTGCAGCATGGTTCTACCACGTATGTTCTTTTTGAACGACCAGTTTCATAATAAATTTTGACAATCAAAATGTTAATATTAGTGACTTCATGATTATGAATGGCATATTTTTTAATTTTTATTAGTCTAATAATTTTTAAAACATATAACGTGAAGTACTAAAAATCATCGATTGAAAAAAGGACCAACAGATGATACAAAATTATTTTCTTATTTGAATTTTTTATGTATTCATTCTGCCTATGAGTCCGTCTGGGTATGTACCACCTACGTTGTCGTCTGCATGTATGCTCTTAGTTCACAGCAGGTCTCGGGCCTCGGGGCATACCCCGTTGCCCGGAATCTCATTGCGGTACACAACTATGTACCGGTCGTGGAAACCGTCATGGCATTGTAAGAGTGAGCAGCGCTCGGGGGTTCGGTTCCCCGGTCGCTGCAAATTGGTGTCAATAAAAGTGTAAGTTGGTCTTATTTGCGATATTGAGGGTTGTTACTCGACTCTCTAATCTCCATATAGAGGAGTTTTCTTGCTAGAGGTCGCCCGTCCGAGGGCCGAGCATGTAGAGGTGCGACGTTGTTAAGGTGGTATGTGTGTTATGTCGAACATACCGCGCGCCAGCCAGGCCACGAATTACTTGATCTTCAAGTTGGCCGCGATAACGTCATTCCGGACGTAGCAACCTGCACCGACGATGGTCCGTAATTATAAATTCTGCTGGGCCTGCACCCTCTGCCTCTGCCATTCGCTCAAGAGTGCGTACCAGGCCGCAGCAACTTAAGTTATCTTGGGTATTATGTAGAGCTTATACATTTTGATCCTGGTTGTTATTGAGAGCTTAAATAAAGGACGGGACGGAACATCGCCGGCACACATCTGGCATTGCGGATGACGATGTCGACGTGCACAGTTATGCGCAGCATCCTGTCTATCTGGCAACCAAGGTAGGTCACGGTCTTCTCGTAAGCAGTCTCCTGGCCTCTTAGCGTCAACGGGGGCGGGAAGTTCCTATAGCGACGGGTAAGAAGAGCGGTCGTCTTCCCAACATTCACGACCATCCTACACTTATCCAACCACGGTAGCAGCAGGTCCAGCAGGCGCTGCATCTTGGCGGCAGCGCTATAGGGTCTTCTAGACCATGTAATGTATGCCCTATCGACCCCCTTACCTATTTCTACCTTCAAATAGCAGTGATTACATTGCTGTACTCCGGTCTGAGGGAAAAGATATCCATATAATTACGGGCTGTAAGACTTTCCATTTTAGTATCGGAAGTGTGACATAGCATCTCTAGATTTTCTTTGTTTCAAGTTTGCTGCAAGTGTCAATTGACTGCAATAACCAGGTGGACTGTGTGCTTTTTATGATCCTTATTATATATAACACCATCTTTATGTTACACTTAACATATAAACATTTATATGTACATGTAAAGATATTCAAGTTATGTAAGAACACTACGTGTAATCTTAGTTTTTAATTTCCGTTTTGAACAGGATTTTCTATTAGAACTGTAATTAAAACCGTTCTTCTTTTACACATAAATTAGATACAACTTTAACTTGCAACAAAATGAGATTTTCACACAAGTAATCCTTCATAGAAGTTTCTTGACTTTTTCATAATGTGAAGTGCTCCTTAATCCAGATGTAGATTTTTTATCGAAATCTGTTGTATGTTTTAGTACCGATTTTACCACGTGGTTGGTGATAATGGGCAACATTGTGAGGAAACTTGCATGTCTGTTAAATTACAAAAATATATTTCGTAGACATGTAAAGTCCGCAAACACGTATTAGAGGAGCGCTGCGGACATTTCCTTGCTCTAAATCAGTTTCAGAAATGTGCTATTCCGTTTGCAGCAGAGGCACGTATATAGGCTTGCAGTCTTTATTTAATTGTTTTTTTTTAATAATATTTTTCGTTAACGCCTTATTCTTCTCAAATTACGTTATCTTTTTTGCCTAGTACTTATGGCGTGTATTTAGAAATTAATTATTTTTAAATTAATTATTTCATTCAATACAACCTTTTAAAGGCCACAATTGAACGTAAGTCTCCCCATAGAATGCCTCAATATCCCCTATATTTACCATAGTTGCAGGATTTGCAGGCGGGTTTGCAACCACAGCTTTTATTATTAAAATTTGTTTCAGAAAGCTGCGTTTCCCATATCTTGTTTCATTTCCCTTTGTCGTCACTTACGATAGCTTTGGGAAGATATCAGGTAGTTGATTTTGTACGCCGATTTACAGAGCTCTTTTGAAAATAAATTGAACAATTCAAATTACAAAAACAAATTCAGTCATTTTCAATTCATTGATATACCCAAAGCCAAGCTTATCCAAAATTTTGGGGAATACGGACAAATTATTATTACATGAAATTATATTTAATTTTATTATAATTAATTTTAATGTCGGTAAAAATCGAAACGTTGAAAGCTTCAGATTACTCTTATCGATAAAAGGTAAATTAATTAAAAAATAATCACCTCTATTTGAGAATCATGTGCATAAAATATAAAGGTTATTAAGCGAACGGTAATGGTTTTATAATGACGCATAAAATTATAGACGGCCATTATTAAATTCCCACATTCAATGTTCATTATATCAAACATAAAACACATATACGATCAATCATGGACCGGCCATTAAAACTTATTTATTATAAACATTTATTTTAAAAAGATTAACTCTTTTGTAATGCTAATGAAATATTTAATAAGCTAACAAGGCATGTTTTCTAGAAAATATATAAAGTTTGTCGATATCAATCTATGTCTAACAATTGGGAGAGGCTGTCGTTTACTGGACATTAGATAGGCTGTAATAATGAGGATGAATTTATTACAAATTGACATCCATGCTAACATCATATGTTGAATTATGAAATAAAAATTACAGCCTTTATATGTCTCCTCTCAATTTTGTGATTAATTAAAGGCAAAAATATCTGCCGTGCCCCAATGAGTTCGCAGACTTCACATGTCTTCGAAATTTTTTATTATTTCTTAGGTACGAATTTTCTTACGATTAAAGAAAACAATTTTTTACGGATTTTATCGCGTTTAATTTACTATTTTTATTCCCGACGTTTTTGGAGCTTTACAGCAATCCATGGTCACGGCGGGGCGTGAGATATTTGACGTTCCGATGTCACAGTTAGCCCGGCTACCTTCAGTTTTTTAATATTAATTTTTGTTCCATTTACGCAGAATGAACTTACAGTATCTTGAAGTCTTGCAGTGGTATGCTTGGGTTTGGATTACATTTTGTAAATTATAGGATCCCAAGCAGATGGCAGCACCCATCCATCTTCTCTATTGAAATTCGGATGTTCTTAAATTTCAATGGCCTCGCGTATCATCCTTGGTAGGAATCGGGGTTATTTTGCGAGGATTTGTGGTCTATCAAATCTGATGTAATGGCGGGGACGATCTTGAATATGTTCACAGACTGCAGACTTCCCAGAGCGTCGGTCCTTCACTTCAGCTATATGTTCTTTCACGAAGGTTTTATTTAATCTTTTTGTTTGTCCTATGTAAGAGAGACCACATTCACAATCAAGCTTGTACACTCCTGCATCTTGTAGAGGGATATTACACTTGACGGATTGTAAAAATTGAGTAATGTTCTTTGGCGGCTTGAAGTATGTTTTAATATAAGCTCGCTTCAAAATGTAGCCAACCTTGTCTGTGACTCCTTTGACATAGGGTATTACAGCAGGCACACGCTCGACTGTGGCCGGCTTCACTCAGTCACTGTGACGTAGGCGCGGGACCCGAAACTTGTTGTCTTGCAATATTTGCTCGACGTGCTGAAGCTCGGTGGCCAGATGTTTTCTTTCACAGATCCCTCGTGCTCTCTGAAAAAAAGATTTACCCACGGTAGCTAACTGTGAAGGATGGTGGTGCGATTCACCATTTAAATATCGGTTGGTATGGGTCTCTTTCGTATTGTAACGTCGGGTATTAAAATAGTAAATTAAACGTGATAAAATCCGTAAAAAATAGTTTTATTTAATTTTTAGTGTTCGCGTAAATATAAGTAAAACTAATTTTACGGATTTTATCGCGTATATTAACTTATTTTACATTCCCGACATTTCAAGCACATTACAGCACCCACGATCACGAGGGGGACTGAGGTGTATGACGTCCCAATGTCATAGTTAACCACGGCTACCTCCAGATTAAAAATTATTTATTTTTATTCCTATCTACGCAGTATGAACTTACAGTATCATGAAGTCTTGCAGTTGTATGCTTGGGTTGGGATTTAATTTTATTAATTACTAGCTGTGCCCCGTAGTTTCACCCGCGTCATCACGTGTCCGAGATGCGCGACATGACCTAGTTCAAGCATTTTATAACGGCTAGGGTTTAAGCGTCGTTCGCGCGCCCAGTCAAGTATTGAATTATTTTAATTTTAAATTATCTCTTAAACTATGCGTCCAAATAACATGGTATAAAGAACAAAGTTTATCTTCATAAAATTATATTGATGATGAAGTAACTTTCGTTCGTAAGGATAAATAGGCCATGCCTAATAATAACGCTCATAAATCACTTTTAAATTTTCAATATTTTTTTGTCACAAAATACCAAATTATGGCTTATGTATAAGTAGTAGACATATGGTATCGCGGACTTTTTTTAGAGGGAGTAAAGTTCTATATTTTTCTAGACCATTGTATTTACGTATCCCTAACGATAACACCAGCGTACACGGATAAATCATTTCGGGAGTGCTTTTTCTTCTGACTTGCTTAACAAATATCCCAATTTAAGGCTAGCTGAGTAATATAGCTTAATGCTAGATAGCCTGTACTATTTCACATGAATCTGGCTATAATGTACAGAAATAATTTTCAAATCGGACTGGTAGTTCCAGAGATTAGCGCGTTTAAACAAACAAAAAAACTCTTCCGCTTTATTATATTAGTATAGATGGGATCCCAAGGAGATAGTAGCATCCAGCCATCTTCTCTATTGAAATTAGGATGTTTCTTGATTTGATTGAGTTAGAGTGGCGATGGGCTCGCCTGTATCTCCCATTGTTGCTGATATATTAATGGAGGACTTTGAGGAGAAAGCCCTGCTTACTTCTCCCGTAAACCAAAGATTCTACAAGCGGTACGACGATACTTTCACAATTCTACCTTTAGAAAAAGTAACTGCATTTTTAGACCATCTTAACTCCTTAAATTCTAAAATTCAGTTCACTATGGAGTTAGAGGCAAACAAGTCTTTAGCTTTTCTAGATGTGTTAGTAATTCGGAATCCTGATAACACCTTGAGCTACACTGTGTATAGAAAAAAGACCCATACAGATAGATATTTAAACGGTTATTCTCACCACCATCCTTCGCAGTTAGCTACCGTGGGTAAATCTTTGTTTCAGAGAGCACGACGGATCTGTGACAGTAAACACCTAGTCGCCGAGCTCCAACACGTCAAGCAAGTTTTGCATGACAATAAGCTTCGGGTCGCGCGCCTACATCACAGTGAACGAGTGAAGCCGGCCACAGTCGAGCGAGTGCCTGCTGTACTGCCATATGTCAGAGGTGTCACTGACAAGATTGGCTACATCTTGAAGCGTGCTTCCATTAAAACATATTTCAAGCCGCCGAAGAAGATTAGTCAGTTTTTACCTTCAGTCAAGTGTAATATTCCTCTGCAAGATGCAGGAGTGTACAAGCTTGATTGTGAATGTGGTCTCTCTTATATAGGACAAACTAAAAGATCCGTAAAAACCCGCGTTAAAGAACACATAGCTGATGTGAAGAATAGACGCTCCGGGAAGTCTGCAGTCTGTGTACACGTACAGGATCGCCCCCGTCACTAAATTAGATTTGATAGACCACAAATCCTCGCTAAAGAAAACCGATTCCTTCCAAGGATGATTCGCGAAGCTATTGAAATCAAGAAACCTCATAATTTCAATAGAGAAGATGGCTGGATGCTACCATCTGCTTGGGATCCCATAATTATTAAAATTAAATCCCAACCCAGGCATACAACTGCAAGACTTCATGATACTGTAAGTTCATACTGCGTAGATCGGAACAAAAATTAATAATTTTTAATCTGGAGGTGGCCGTGGTTTACTATGACATTGGGACGTCATACACTCAGTCCTCCCTGTGACTATGGGTGCTGTAAAGTGCTTGGAACGTCGGGAATGTAAAATAAGTTAATATACGCGATAAAATCCGTAAAATTAGTTTTATTTAAATCATTATTTTCTTACGATGTTTTCATTCACCCCCAAATTTCATTAGAACCCTGGTTGCTTGCGTTATTGCGGCGAGGGCTTAGCTATTCTGAGCTACTAAAGGTCAGTAGCGCCTTGAAATTGATTGAATAATAAAATAAATGAATAATAATTATTACTTAAAAATGTAGACATGTAAACTAAAGCCCCTAGACACCTACCACAAACATCAAAAATGGTGCAATTTTTTAGTTCTACAAGATGACTAATGTAATTTTACCGACTCTCTTGCCAAATAAAACTGACACGTAACAGTAGGAGGGAAGAACCAATTCCGATAAACTTCTAGACAGAAAAGAAGTAGGGTACTTAATAAACAAATAAGGGTGTACCTAATTCGACTACATAGATATCAACATTATACAAATATTTCAGCTTTATATATTCCCTTTCCAGGCCTTTTCCCGAGGAAACAATAAATTATTGTAACGTTGTTTGATTCTATTTCTTTTGCGTAAATACGTTTACTCGGTAAATAGAATTTCATGTTACTTTATTATACAAAGATTTATTTATAATATATAAACAGTTTTTTGGTATTAAGATATTTTATAAGGAAAAGAAAGGCGTGCTAATAGGGTTCTTGGTTATCCAAATTTAGTTAAAGCCAACCTCGTGCCAGTCTCGTGCCAGTCTCGTGCCAGTCTCGTGCACAGTTGTGAAATAGCCTCTCAGTGTTTACTACATGATAAATTCCGGAGCGTGCCGGCAAGAATTGCATGATTTAACTCCTCTTTTTGTTGATGACGTACCAGGTATTCGAACCAAACCGTTTATTTCGTCGTTCGAAATAACAAATACAGCAATGGGGTGGAATAATTTACCAGTATCTGTCTTTTCATATGAATAAAATGTGGGTATATTCAAGGCAAGCCTGAATATGCTTTTGTTAGGCTGACACAGTTTGTGTGAATTTTACCATCGTTGGCCACATTACCACTTAACATCAGGGGGGGAGTCCATCACTGGCTTTTAATAGTTGGCAAGTTGGCATCACCGCTGTTAAATAAAACATAAGAACTACTTTCAATAAGTAATATTTATTTTCTACATATATTTATTTTCTACATATTAAATTAAAAAAAAAAACATTTTGTATTTCTATTAAAATGTAAAATATGATTATTTTTAAAAAAAATCATTCTCCGCAACAAACAAATTAGAAAACCCAAGCTGTAATTAAAACCCAAAATGGGATTGGAAAAAACGTAACCCATTAAAAGGGTACATTTTGCCCAAGATATTTCTAATGGTCACTTTGATGCCTACGCTGATACCGATGGAGATAATAAAACTGATGAGCGTCCAATTACTTATAAAAAACTAGCAATGCAAAAAAGGCTAATGTCGGATAGTGAATTTGCAAATAAAAATTAAGTGAAATAAAATAAACCTATAAAGGTAAAACCCTTATAATAATTTGATTTATTTTAGACTAACAACAACGGCCTTCCTTATAAAAATCGAAGTCAATTTTAGAAATGCTTAGATTTAGTATCTCTTTGTCCAAAGATGAAAGAATAGAAATTGATAGGTATAAAGATAAAAAATACTTCATTAAAGTAAGCGATAATTATAAAATATATATAAGACCATAATAGTAACAATTACACAGTAAAGGATTTCGACATCCCAAGGCGCTGTTAAAGTGTTAACTCTATTGAATATTTAGTATTTCCTCCTACTTTATAAGACCGTAATACTCCTAGTTTGTTATCACTAAAACTGCTTATATTTAATAACAAACGATCTCATAGGTTCCCTTTTTGGATACAGACCTAATCTTATTTCTAAGAGGGTTTTATGACAGGGAAAGTTCATCAATTAATCTAAAACCTCCTATATACATCCCACAGCTAGGCACAAACCTTTCATTTATTATAACGTTAAGGAGCAATTATTCCATCTTCCTGCTTTCAGTGCGTGTTGGCGGACTAAGATCTCCTGGAAATATTTTATTCCTGAGACATGTATACTACACGTTCACTTCACCGCCAAACGTGTAATAAATCAGCTCTTAAAATTTAATTGCTGCCGGTGGGGATCATCATTGGTTGGTTCGCGTGCTGTGAAATTATATGGAAGTGGCTATCCACGTGAACAGCTCTTACACCCGTGGTACGAGTAGCTCAGGGATAAGTTTAGTGCCTCGAAAAGGGAGTAAATCTATACATATAGAATGCTTTGTCCTGAATAACTGACTGACGGATGAACGCACAGCCTAAGCCGTTAATCGTAGAAACCTGAAATTTAAAAGGTGTATTTTCTTTATGACGTAGGCGTCTGATAAGAAAGGATTTTCCTAAATTCTACCCCTAAAGGGGGTGAAAAACGGGGGCAAATTTTGTATGGGACAACGTGATTCCTTAGTCCAATCTACTTCAAATTTTGCATAAAAATTCTTTAACAAAATTGATGAATGACGTTTATCGTATTTTATTGCAAATCATCTGATAACGGGATTAAAAAGGTGTGATAGTTATTTTGGGGGTGATTTGCATCGAAGTTGATATCAATATTTCTTAGTACTTTTGATTTAATTTTAATTTTATTTTGACACATATTTGAAAACTCAAAACTCGAACTCGAACTTGAACGCACATAAAATCTTAGTGCAATGCAATACTCGTTAAAATTGGAATATCTTATATAAAAGAATATTTAAATCTAATTTCGAAATTTCAATTTTATTTATTCCTGTATTATTTGAATAAAAAACTGACCATATACCTTAATTTTCCTTCAAAAATTCCTTAGAAATCTCTTAGATTACCTACTTAGCGAATATTTGCGATTGCTGCATAATTTGTTTGGAAGTCCATTTTCAATATTACATTAGAATATTTAGAGAGTAGTTAATTTATTTTTCATTTGTTATATTATTTTTATAATTTAGTTATTATAATTAAATAAGTTTCTTTTTTTTAAATATCTATGTTTGATTTGTTGTGTATAATGATATAGTTTTCTTTTTATTTTTAATATTGATAAGTTAAAAATCATGTAAGACAAACTGCTACCAGTTTGTCTGAGATGATTTTTTTTATAAGATAAGGTTTAATTTAGTGTGTATTGTTTTTCGTAGTTTTCTCATATGTATAAATTTGTATGTGTCTATTCATAAAAATGGGAGCAGAGTTGGTTAAAATCAATGGGAAATTAATAAACCTTACTATTGTATCAATAGGGGCGGGGGGAGGGGGGGTTCATGCATTTTCCGTACGCTTTCTTATTTCTTGTACGGCACACAAGAACGCTCAATGGATATTTGTAAAGAAATTGTGCATCATGTGACAAACAATTCGAATGAATTTGCTGTTATGTCTCATGACAGCCATGGCAACAATCATAGGACCATAGAAGAGTATACATTAGATATGTTACAACACTCTACATATGGCGGTTTCTGGGAGTTCGTTCCAGCCGATCAAATATTTTTAGATTTTTATAACCTATTTGTGTTTGAAGTGTATTGAAAAGGCAACTTGTATGCCAAATTTGGTACAGAAGACCAACCCATCAATAGGTTACGTTTTTCCCAAGATCTTTCTAATGTTCACTTTAATGTCTGCGCTGATGCCGATGAAGATAATAAAAAAGTGATGAGTATGTGAAATGGCTGTATCTCGAACGTTTATTCTACCTTCACCAAATTCTAATGTTATGTAAGACTTTCATTCGCCTACTTCAGTCAGATTTAATTTATTCTTTGTCAAGAAATAATTGTATTGAGTCTCCAAAATTCACTACCCAGGAGTCAGTCCAAAATGAAATTAGTTTGACAAATAAGTCACAAAAAAATAAGGCAAAGTAACACCTTGAAGTGTACAAAGTATCAGAAACAGAAACAAAAACTTTTTTATTCAATACAGATTATAAATAATACTGAAAACTACTATTGAAAGTCACTCTTTTGTTTAACTACCACCGGTTCAAAAAAAAAACCTCTGTATTGGAAAGAACCGACAAGAAACCCAGCGGGACTTTTTTTAGATAACAGCTTGCAATCATGTAATCACAATTAACCACACACAACAAATTAGAAATAGCTTGGTAGCGATCACCTCATTTCAAGGAGGTTAATATCATCCATAAATTCCTTAATATTATACTAACCCTTTATATAAAAACTTTGTTTTTGAACTTTGAGCAGGTAAAATTTTGTATATTTTCTGAGATTTTTTAGTAAAAGCGTATACATCGCACCAAGAATGAATTACTGACTCGGTGGAGCCGAGTAGCTGGTACTACTAGCTTGTGTCTGTTCCTAGTATTTACCGAATTAATATCACTTATTTTTGTATTACTATCGTTATTTTATGTGCACGTACATTACGTTTTCATAAATGTATTGAGAGGTCAAAGTTAATATATCAATTTCCTTAAATTTTTTGTCGGAGCGACTCTTTAAGTTTTAAATCATAGATTGCTCTTATAGCCCTCTTCTGTCATCACAAAATTCATCACCGTTACGATATCAACGAAATCATGAATGACAGTGAGTTTAAATACGTCTACAACCTTGGAATTCTACAGCCTTTTCTGGATTGAGTTATGATAGTAACATAACGTATGAAAGTGATATACTGTTCTTTTGGGGCCGATGAACATCGAATGCAATTGGTGTAAAACTCTCAAGTACAAGGATGAATTTGTGGGGATATGCTGCGATTAAGAAAAGGTCCAGCTAGAACCTTTGCAAAAGCTTCCTGATCTTCTTTAGTGTTTGATAAAAAAACCCCACCACGAGCATGATCACTTCATGGTTGTTTTCAAATGACCTCAATTAGAGCTAAAAAGATCATGGTTTTATGCCTACATTCAAAGTGCAGAGCCAGGTGTATCATTTGGTTGGAAGTTTGTTTTCGCCACCACAGAATGAACCACATTTCTTACAGATATATTTTTATGGTGAGGACGATAGAGAAGTTCAATTGAAATGCAATAACTTTGTTTATGTAAAACCTGGCTTGGTAAGGCAATAACAAGAAACGCAACATACTCATAATGTATACATAAGAGTTAAAAGTAGCCCCGGACAAAGTATCTGCTATTTAAAGTTGTTATAAATGCCGAAAGAAAGCCTATAAATGGACACAGTGAACGTTATAATCAACCTACGTATTTTTTGTAGTATTAGAGTGACAAACGAGCACACAGTCCACCTGATGGTAAGTGGTTGCTGTGGCCCATAGACATCTACATCTATCTTCGATTACAAATCAAAATGCAAATGCGTTGTAACCCGTGAGGACCAAGATAGAATGCCTCGTTTCCAGTTAAAAGGGTCTCCGGTTCTCTGCACTCACCATACGAAACACAGCAGCGTTAAGCTGCTATTTTACGCTGGTATTCTGTAAGAGCGTAGTCCTTCCCCGGTCGAGCCAACCCATTCGTGCTACAACTATAATATAGCTGCAGCATGGCTTTACCACGTATAAAACGTAAAATGAAGTTGCTTTAGTTATTGTTGGACAGCAATTTTCTATGCGGGATAAAGTTATTGAGAGCCATTATAACGCATTGCATCGAATAAGTGAAATCCATCGCTTATAAGACACATTACAGTACCCACTTTTGTCTTGCTACGGCGCGGGATGGATACTCCATTTCTATAGGCCAGTGCGGTTCTAAGACCAAACAACTGCTTAAAAAATGTTATCAGCTGCAAGTTTTATTCTTAACGTATTAGGGTTAGGAAATGAGAAGATAGTCATCTGCTATATTTTCGTTCGCTGTTTTGCCATTTTTTAGTTGACATGTTTACGAAAATCGAGACGGAAACAATCAGGCTCAGCTTAGAGAGGACAGTTTTATACACTTGCAAGATGCAATAGGGAGACAGGGATGCTGATCATCTGGGTCAAAAGGTGGTGCTGTCTTCTTCTTTTACTGGGGGGCCACGCTATATGCATGAATGAACACAAGACGCCATGACGTATGTGCGACACTACGATCGTTCCGATCTCTTTATAACATTTACTTGCAATCCTCGATGGGATGAAATCACGGAGATGCTATTGCTTAGGCAAAAAAGTTGTAACAGATACGATATAACAGCCAGAATTTTCACCTCAAAGTTAAGAAAATAATGACACTTCTAACCAAAGGAAAAATATTTGAAGAAGTACGGTGTTGCATGTTCTCTACCGAATGGCAGAAATGGCCTTATATACGCATTTTATTATTTATGTCAATCAGATGATTTTGCTAAAACCCTTCTATATGCGGAAGTGCCTTCATATTTTGTATGGCAAAAAAATAAATTTGTGAGAAGGAAAAGAGGAAATCCCGTAGAAGTCCGGCCAAGAATAATGAACTAGTTGGAATGTACACGGTTGACCCGGATAACACTGAGTGTTACCATCTTCGCTTACTTCTACACGAAGTTAGGGATCCATAATCATTTAATGACTTGAAGACTGTCAACGGTGTTCTGCAACCAAGTTTTCAATTAGCTGATGAAGCTTGGCTTGCAATTTTTGAACGATCTTTGAACGACAAACATTGACATTCTGCCCTAGAGAAAACAGCCTTATGCGAGTCGCCACTTAAAATGCGTGAACTTATTCTATAATGGTCGCTTTCTGTCAGATTACAGACATACTAAGTCTTTGGGTAAAATACAGGGATAACCTATGAGAAGATTACAAACGACAAGTGGAAAGACTTTCTGGCATTATAAGTGAACAACTAGCAGATGAAATCTACAATTAATGTCTAGTCATAATATTAGAAGCTGTATTAGCATTAGGAGGAGGAAGCCTACAGCAGTATGGGTTGCCTGAGCCTCAAAGGTCTGAAAGCTTACAAAATAACCGGTACTACCTGAAGGAAACAAGTTACGATGTAAATTCCTTAGCAGAACTGGTGTGAAGTAGTGAAGGCTCTCTAACCAATGAATAAAGACATCTATTATAAAGTACTTTCCAGTATCGAAGCAGGTGTAGGTGATATATTTTTTTGGATGCTCCTGGTGGAGCAGTCAAGACTGTTCTTTTAAATTTACTATTGGCCAAAGTGAGAAGCAATCGTGATATCGCCTTAGCGGTCGCATCGTCCGCAATTGCTGCCACTTTGCTGGAAGAAGGTAAAACTGCACACTCCGCGTTTAAACTTCCTCTCGATTTGATACAAAACAAAACCCACTCTTCAATATAACAAAGTAATATGGCAGAAGTACTCCACAAAACGAAATTAATTGTTTGGGATGAGAGTACTACGGCTCATAAAGAGGGTTTCAAAGCCCTAAATAGATCTTTGCAAGATATTAGGAATCATTTGTCAAATGGGACGAGTTACTGAATTGTAAGCAGGCGATTTCTGGCAGATTTTACTAGTAGTGCCCAGAAGAACGCAAGCGGACGAAGTTAAAGCGTGCGTGACGCGGTCTTATTTGTGTCCTTCAGCGACAAAACTGAGCCTTACCAAAAATATGAGAGTCCATCTTAGGGGAGATGTTATTGCCGGACAGTTCTCAGAACTGTTGTTTAAAATAGGAAATGGTGATTTCCCGGAACTGAATAATAATATAATTCTCCCTACAGAGTTAGGTATAACTGTTTCCACTTTAGAAGAGCTATAACTAAAATTTACCCAAACATTAATAATATTCACGATAAACCTGCAGAATGGTTATGCAAGCGTACCACCCTAACACCAAAAAACGAACAAGCCTCAGTCATAAATGAAATACTTTTGAGACCATTTGAAGGAGTCGAATATAAATATAAATCCGTCAACTGAACCAATGATGCTATTCATATATGTTAGTTGTATGTGGCATGCTCCAGAGTAAACGCACAGAGTAGCATGGTGATTCTAGCACCCGAAGGAAAAACAAAAAATATCGTTTACAAAGAAATACTGCGGTAGGTTAATATAATACCACCCGTGTATAAAGATAATACCACCCGTGTCACGTACACTATAATAATAAATATAACAAAATTTTATTTTATATTCATGTTTATTTAAGCTTTAAATCTCTACACTATAATAAGGATTGTTGATTTTATAAGTATTCAAACATTTTACCATAATATGTTATATGATCAATTAAATATCAAAAGCTAGTAACAATATATAAAGAAAAAGAAAACAAAAATAATAGTTTGAACATACATTATTTCTCCGAACTCCGGAATAATAGCATGACTTTGATCCCTCGGGACATTGTGTGGGATGATTAATTTGTAGAAGTTCGGCTGCCGAAATATCTAATAAAATATCCGGAATATCCAAAATAATTAGATATTTTAGCAATATAAGCCAAAATATTTAAATATTGGAATAAAAATTCCATACCCTACTTCAGGGTATGGAATTTTTATTCACACATCAGCGACTGAATCAGCAACAACGCTGTGATCGTCCGGCGTGAAGCGTACCATCCAGTCCTAGCTGTCTTATATAACAGAGTGCTTCGGAAACTTAAATAACGTGTTTTAGGCTTCGGTCCAGCTCAAACAGGAGGTCCGATGGTGAAGTCAATTTGCTGGTGCGTCCTCAATACTTTTGGGTATTGCAAGCAATGTGCGCTACTGGGAACGATATGCTGATTTTACTCCAAATTTCGGTTCTTCTTTATTGTCGAGCTACGCACTTGTAGCATGGAGGCATAAATAAATTGCACATGGTCAAACAGTCGCCCAAGATACAACCCCTCGGCCCACAGCATCGCAGTAAAACGCTAAACCACTACGTTTTTTAGCTGCCAATTCTGCATACCTATGTTTAGTACTCTCCCATTACGCTCCTATGCAATTATGGGTTCAGCAGTTTGAATGTGTACAAGTACAATAAAGTAAAATGCAGGTTTTATATAATGGACTTACAAAACAAAATCACGGGAGATAATGAACAGCTCCATAGGCTACCTAGGGTTGATGTATCTGAAATATTACCTTAGAACTTATTAAATTATTATTAAAATAAAAATATGCCATTCAGTTCAACGATATACTACTTTACAACGATATATTACTTTGTGTTAAAAAAACTTTCTTAAACAGGATGGATTCCACCATGATTCGGCCAGTATCTTGCTCACCAGCCAGGTGAGATCAACACGACCAAATGAGGTTGGCACTTGTAGATAAAGATAGTAGATAAGCACAGAGTACCAACGTAAACAGCAACATAACGATGCCTTGTTTTGTAATGCGAGTGAAGAGAACTAGACAACCTATTGCGGGAATGAGGTATTCCATCTTAGTTCTTAAAGATGATAGCTCATCTTCATTTTGATCCTTATTCGAAGAGTTAGGTGTCTGTGAGGTGTAAGCCAGAGCATCCACTTAACATAAGATGGACTGTGGGATCGTCCGTTACCGTCACTTTAATATATTTTTTATTTTCTTTTTTCTTTAACTTAATAGCAATAAAATAAAGATATGATTACTATCATCGCAATTCGAACTGTCTTCTGATATAACGAAAACTAATTTTTGTTTCTTTGAAAGTAGTCCTTCATATAGATCGACTGTAACTCAATAAGTCTTAAAAGACCTCATTATAAGTTTTTGATACTACGAATAAGGCTAGAATAAAGGGAATATGTTTATTTATTAATTTCTAAGTTTCATTAATAGTAGTACATATGTGTAAGGATATAAAGAAGTCTTATAATAATTTATTGTAAGAAACTATCCCACTTCTGGTGTAACAAACTATTCCACTTCCTATGTTAAAAATTATCCTCAAAACTATTTAAATAATACAACACTACTCTATAACAAACCTTGCTTACTATCAGGACCCCAATTACATTATAACACCAAAGTATGCAAACCAACAGCAATACTAGTAGGCAAACTTCCTTACCTACTATTGTAGGTAGGAGGTCCCACAGTCGTTACTTACCCTAACGGGCATAGTAACGACAGTGTGACTCTTAGGATTACAGACTGATGCCTCTTAGTCACCTGTGCGATGATATATACTGCTAAAATCAGTGAGAGATTACCATTCTGCCTTCATTTGTTCGTATTTCCCTTTCTTTTTTTTACCCACGTTTCTAACAATATATATTGTCATGGTTTTATAAATTCAAAATATTTATTGTAAATTAAGTGTTACAATAAGTCGTTAAGTGTCGTAAGTGGGTAAGTTCTTGTTAGCAAATCTGCTAATATCACAAGCTAGTTACATAAGTTACTCGACTGCAAAGAGTTCATTCACGAGGCAATGCATCATCGTCAGTTACGCTGGTTCTACGGCGGATATTATTATTACAATATCTATCACGCACAGAAACTCCCAGAGTAACCGAAATAAACCAACGGGTTACTTACCCGCTGAAGCGGCAATGGTAAGCTATATAGCTCGAAGAAGCTACAAACTATAAGGAAGAAAGGTTCTTGAGTGGCAGCCTCCATAGCAGCCACGGTAAGCGAAGTGTAGGTTGACTCCCCACTTGATATTGACAAGTGACGACCTAGTAAGCGATGCAGAAAGTTGAAGGATGCAGGTGGCTCAGTATTGAGTATCGTGGCATTCTTCGGGAGAGGCTTATGTTCAGCAGTGGACTTGTAATGGAATATATTTATAATGACGAAATTATCTTTTTTAAATCAAATATAAATATCCTAAGTACCAAGTATTCATAATACAATTATTATATAATTAATTGGTTAAATCCAACACGTAACCGAACATTATCATTCGTCATCATCATTATAGCCCTTCTCAGAACATTATGATGTTTAACTGTAAAATTATTCAGCGAAGAAACCAATCTCAATGACGCTGCGATGTCGGGGGAATGATCGAGTATCTGGAATCCTGAACTTGTTTAATTACTTCCGTCCCAAACGTTTTCCGGAAACTAACAGCTCAAAGTGCTTTGATAGTTATTTAGATTCATACAGATATAGAGGTTAAATAGTATTTTTATTAGTTTGTAGATCATAGTGCAATTATGTGTTAGTATTTACCCTGTATATTTTCAACAATAGATATTGGTAGCACTAACGTCGTGGGTATGGACGGAAGGCAGGCCGTAAATATCCACAGCTAGACGTTACCCTCTCCAATTGAAGAAACGATCAAATTACCAAATGCCTTAGATGCTGCTTATTGTTGTCACCGGTCTGGATTTTTTTAATGGAATAGTTACAAAACAAGGCGTTTTACATCTATTGGAAGCCATGAGATTTTTGTGTCTTCCTGTCTTGCTATTTTCTTAATAGTCCTTTTACTCAATAAGAATAAAAAGACTTTTAAGAAAACAGTGGAGTCCATTAAATTTCATGACATATTTTCTGCGAAATGCGATTATTAAGAACAATGTTAAGGGTCAGTCTGAATGATAGGGTGAGAAATTATTTCATTAAACAAGACTGGTTTGTAAGGAGATATTGTCACCAGGATGCAAAATAACTATGTTGTGTTTCGTATAGTTAGTTTAGAGAACTGGAGACTCTTTTTAATGGAAAAGAGGCATTCCATCTTAGTCCTCACGGGTGACAACGCATCTGCATTTTGATTTGCAAACGAGGATAGATGTAGATGTCTATGGGCCACAGCAACCACTTACCATCATTGGACTGTGTGCTCGTTGGTCACCCTAGCCTATATAAAAAAAAATCAAGAAATGAAAGTTTCTGTGGTTTGGCCATGTAGAAGGAATGATGAGGAAAGAGTAATAAAGCAATTTAATATTGCAGAAGTGAGTGGCAGAGTCAGTGAAGGACGCCTCAGACGGAAGTTTATCGAACAAATATGTTTAATCCATTTGTATACATAATAAACTATATTTTGGAGATGAGCAAAATTAAGAGTACCCGTTTTTAACAGACGAGCGTATTTACGTAGATATATTATAAATGTGAGGGAGGGAAAAGAGGTGTCAGGATTATGCCAAGTGGAAATACATAGTCTACAAAGATAGGCACCATCCGGGTGACAGGCGCGACAGTCAATGTTTGAAATTATGTCACACGGCTACAACGCTCGAAAAAGTGTAATTACAAGAAAAGTATTTAGTAGAAGAATGATTTTATTACTTGGGCAAAGCTGATTATAATGGACCACAACCTACCACAACACAGTGCTGCAGTGCTGCAGCTGTGCTCGTTTGTCACTCTTATCCTATAAAAAAAAGCACCGCTCTACGCTCGAATCGTCAACGACAGATTTTTTCTGATCGGCTAGACTACCTGGCACTGCGAAGAGATGTGGCATCCCTTTGCATACCCTATTGCATTCATCATGGAGAATGCTCAAAGCAATTGTTCATACTAATCACAGCCACTAAATTTTACCGTACACGCTATCGTGTCCCGTCCATACTATTTGAATGATTGGCGGTCCACCACTGTGCGATTTACCAGAAGTTTTCTTCCTTGCACAAATTCCTTCTGAAGTCAATTACCACTTTTGATTTTTCCACACCGTTACGACATAGGAAATTTAAGAAAAGAATCTACACTTTTTATAAAGGCCGGCAACGTACCTGTAAATCCCCTGGTGTTGCAGTTATTCATGGGCCGCAGGAGTCATCATCAGATGACCCGCATGCGTGCTTGCCCCCTCATATATAAAGTGGATTCTTTTAAAGAGCAACTACACGGCAATTATCGTGGTAGAGCCATGCTGCAGCTATATTTATAGTACAGTTATAGCACGAATGGTTCGCCTCGACTGGGGAAGGACCACGCTCTCACAGAATACCAGCGTGAGATAGCAGTTTAATGCTGCTGTGTTTCGTATGGTGAGTGTAGAGAACCGGAGACCCTTTTTAATCGAAAAGAGGCATTGCATCTTAGTCCTCAAGGCTGACAACGCATCTGCATTTTGAATCGCAAACGAGGATAGATATAGATGTCTATGGGCCTCAGTAACCACCTACTATCAGTCGGTAACCATCAGGAGGTAAGTGATGATGCAGCCCTAGGGGGTAAATCTCTTCTTTCTTCTTCCTCACTGTCTTAGCGTTACAAAACCTCTTGCCTGAAATACGCCCAGATTGTAAAAGATAGATGCCGGCATATTATTCCAATCGTTTGCTGTACGCATTACAAAAGTCAAAGCAAATCGTTTTTAATGCGTGGAATATCGACAACAAAGAGGTGAAGACCTGCCGACCGCCTGGTTGTCCGATGGTGGAAAGAAGAGGGAGGAAATAAAGCGTGTAATTCCTGCGCACACTTACCGCAATGCATCATATAGAATACCGAGAGACTGACCACTTTGCACCTGTGCTCAAGGCTGACAAGATTGATTTCAACCAAACCAAGGTCACCAATGAGCCTCTTAGCACGTCTCTCCACTGAGTCCAACGCTGCCAGGTGCATTTTGCTGCACCAGCCCATATGAGACATCTGTACTCCATCCACGACCGGACTTGCACTTTATATAAGATAAGAAGCTGCCCCGGCGTGAAGTACCGTCATACCCTTGCAAGGACACCAAGTTTCCTTGCGGCTGCTTTGGCTCTGGACTCAATGAACTGTCCACAGTTGAGGCTCGAAAAAATATTAACCCCTAACAACTTAAGGCGGTCAGCCAAGGATACATTTCGGAAAGTAGGAGCCAAGGTGAGTAGGCTCTTTTTTGCGGTGAAAAGACACGCTTGTGTTTTGGAGGCGTTGAATCTCACGAGATTGACATCACCCCATTTGGAGACTGACAGTAGTATGAGATTCGCACGGACTGGATTTGGTCCCGACTTGCCCGTACTTACGCAAAATCAATAAAGAGGGCACTGTGTGTTTTCTTAATATGAAAACATTGATCCAAACTCGGAGATTTTGAGATAAAATGAGTAAATATAAAATAAGTGGCAACTATGGCAAATATGCCCCTTATGAGAAAATCTGACAATCTTGAGCTGAAATTAAGGAATAAATGACTAAATCAAAACACGTATTTAGAAGCTGCTTTTAAAATAATATTATTACCTTTTGTCAAGGTAAGCTTGAGTAATATATACAAACGAGTATTTTCCCCAGAGTTAGATTTTGCCCCAAGCGAAATAATAACCCAATTTGTAAAGGTTAAAAGCCTCAGCTATTTACTTTATCATATTTATTTTTGCTTCCAAAATTGAATTTCAAATGTAAAGGGAAATTCCTTTCTCCCGTCATCATCATTAATACCAATTTTTTCCAATTATTATGAATATCCCTAAGAAATAAGGTGACCTTTCTAAATGTTTTCATACTTAATTATATAAAATACTAGCTTTTTAGCTTTGATAAGGAGTAATAAATAATAATACATTCATCAAAAATGAATGACATATTTAACTTACTTAAAAAAAAAATCGGTTCGATACGCGTGCCACCTACTGTTAGTTTTTCTTTATTATATATCGTTATATTCTTTCATTATATTATCGTTAATTGTACTATGGGTATAACCTTCGCGCAATTTCAAGCAATAAGCTAATGCATGAATCTGATTGCCGTAAAACTTCCTCTTACCGCAATCAGATAAAAGGTATGACAGTGCATAAAATACGAACGAACAATCACACATTGTTTTTTGTAAATTCAATTATATAGTAAATTACATCCATCCATCCATTACAGCCTAAAAGAAGTCCATGCAGGACACAGGCCTCTCCATAGATTGCCTAATAAGAAGGTTTTGGCCATAGTTTCCGCGCATGGCAGGCGGGTTGGCAACCGCAGTTTCTTATTATATTAAATTGTTATCGGGAAATGATGCTGCCTATCTTCTGGTTTTGATTCCTTTTGTCGGATCTTGCGACACCCACGGGAAAGCTATGGGGTAGTGGATATTCATACACAGCCACTATATTAGTTGTGGTTTTGTTTGTTATAAATTAATGATTAAAATTAGCCCCGCTGAGTTTCTCGTTGGTTCTTCACAGGACAGATTTTTTTTTCCGAACCAGTGATAAAGCCTAAAAGGACTTTCAATAAGTGTTATTGTAATCTAGATTGTATTAAAAATCTATTTTACAAGTAATTAACGTAAATAAATCGCTTTTTGAAAAATATTTAAAAAAATAATAACAGATTTATAAACTTTAAATCACATTTTTTAATATTTTTTGAATATCGTTTTATTATTATATTTTATTATTCACACAGGGATTTCTTAGTATTTAATGAAAGAATTAAATATGCCGTCACAGTTATTAAATAATAATTTCAAGCAGAACTGAAACATTGTCCTCCAACATTGTTAAAGGTAAGATCTGATTCAAATAAGTCAGTTATCATTTTAATTAAAAGCACAGCAAGATTTCCATAGCAGGCGTTCCAAATTTTACTCAAAATTTATTGTTGTGCAATTATCCTAAATCACAGCTTACTAATTGATTTAAATATTTAATTAAAATAGACAAGATTTTGGAAAATTATAAGCTAATTGAAAATCAAATAGCTTAAGGTCTTAGCGATCTTTCATTTCAATGATTAGTTAAAAAATTATACACGCATATAACTCTTATAAAGGTTGCGTAAATGAATCCATTTCAACATCTAATCAACAAATTTCGTCCCAAGAATCCTAATGTGGTTAAACGTTATAAAATACATATAAAATTAAATTGAACTTTAAGATCTCTAAACTTTTTCGGAATCTGTCCGAAAGAGTTTTTAGTAAATTAGTTGACAAAATTTTAGCGCAGTCTGATGGACGGCACGGCAGCGCATAAAATACGAACGAGCAAAAATTAATTTATTAGATTATTTTCCTAAGTAACTAAATATTATGTATTGTTTAATTTTGCGTTAGCTATTTTACAGACACGTAGGTCACTCAATAAGTTTTGAGATGCTCGAAATTTAAAAATGGAACGCACTCGTGTTATATTAGCAAATTTATTTAAAAATAGAATTACATAAGCAAATTTCTCATTATTAAAAAAAAAACAAATTTCTATTAATTTTCCTGCAATGCTTCCCGCGCTTTTCATTTAAAACGATGGATCTTAACCGTGAACTTTAGCGCGCTATGATATATGTATTATGATATAAAATTTAGTTAACCGAACAGTTAAGTTTACAACGGTTATAATCAGCATTAAGGAACTCAGCTTCATCAGGCGCCTCAATTTTTAGGTGCTTTTCTGAATTCAAAAAGGGTAAAATTAATCTTAAAAACGACCCACGAACCGGGGCCCCGGAAACAACAGTACCGGCAGAAAATGTATGAACTACCGAAATGTTGGTGCGAGAAGCCCACATCACATATATCGAAAAGATTGTAGGCATTCGAGGATTTTTTCGGGAGATTTGTTCGGGGAGCATTCATACCATCCTACATCAACATCTTGGAGTGAGAAAGCTTTGTTATCGATGGATCCCTCGTTTGCTCTCCGAAAGCAAAAAACAGATTCGTGTGGATTGGTGCCATGAAATGCGTCTACGTTTTGAAAACGGGGCATCTAGGCGTGTTTCAGAAATCGTTACTGGTGACGAGACATGGATCTATCAATATGATCCGGAAAATAAAAGGCACTCATCGGTATGGGTCTACTCAGAAAGACAGTTACCGACAAAACTGCAAAGACCTCGCAATGTCGGCAAAAAATGGTGGCTAGTTTTTTTCGCGGAGCGAATATTTGTCGACATCAGTGCTGGAAAATTGTAGGTCAGTCAAATCTGAATGGTACACTACAGTTGCAATACCCAAAGTTTTTCAAGCTGTGCGGAAGAGAAGACTAAACATCGGGCTGCAGGGAATCATGCTGCATCACAATAACGCCTCTTCACACAACTCCCTTAGAACAAAAGCATTTATTGAGGAATCTGGTATTGAAACTCTAAGTCACCCACCCTACAGCCCTGACTTTGCTCCTTGTGATTTCTTTTTGCTCCCAAGAGTCAAAGAAAAAATAAAAGGCAAGTTTTTTTCAAGCGCCAAAGAAGCCGTGGCAGTTAGTAGGCACTAAGAAGCGATTTCCGACCTGTCAGATCAATACTGACAAAAGTGTTTTCAGAGTTAGTTATGGCTAATGGAACTTTGTATAGAGCATGATGGAGAATATTTTGAAAAGATGTAAAATAAATATTAATAGTATCTAGAATACTTTTTGTACATCTTAAAACTTATTGAGTGTCCTACGTATAATAATAATAATAATTCCTCAACGGAGACTAGGGTATCTGCGCACGACAGGATTATATTGACTATATGTATGCGCAAGCACAGCTGCATTTTCTATTCCCTCACACTCATAACCCGATTGGACGGCAATCCGGACACGACTGGAGAGTGATCCAGCGCAGTTCCTACGACTTTACTTACTTTCCAAGGCACGGGGTTGAAATGCCGACAACTTTCTGACTCCGGGCTGCTTCTGAAAAATTCTTGACAGAAAAACAATAAATAATTTTGGCCTGACTCAGGATTCGAACCCAGTACCTCATGATTAGCAACCATGTTTAGGACCACTAGACGATGGAAGCAGATTTTACAGATATAGAGAGAATAGTATATTATACTACATTAAATAAAACCTGGTTATTTGTAGTGACGTATATGTTAATAATGTGTATTTTAATATTTCACCATAATCATTATTACAAAACTTCATAAGACCACTACGAAACGTAGGCCTCTACCATCGCAAATCCATTAATCGCGGTTTTAAGCCACCTGCATCTTTCGACTTCCTGCATCTATTACCATATAGTCACTTCATCTACTAAGGTATATTGATGTATATACATATAATATATATATATATATATATATATATGACACCTGCTTAAGTGTCTTTACGTACACAAAACAGGATAATATCAAAACACGAAAAACATGAACATAATAAGTGCAAAGTTACGGTATTGATGGTATGGTAGTTGAGTAGTAGAGAATGCTTAAAGTGATTTAGTTCGCCAATTATATACTTTTTGTGCATTAAAGATTTTTAAATAAATATACAATAAATAAAATATAATTTTAATTACGTTTGATACTCTTATGTATGAACTCCCTTGGTAAAGTAAAGAACAAAACAAAAAGTTAAAAGTGTAACGGTATTTAAAAAAAAAACAATTTTACATTCTACCTTTAGACACGTGGCAAGCAAACTTTTACATTTAAAACTTTTTGCACAGCCTCCAACAATGAAACAATTCTACGATATTATGAGTTTTAAACGACTCCCGAAAAAAGATACGTGCTACTGTATTTTGATCGTAATAATTTACGTTAGCTCTTGTTGACCTATTTTATATTTCATAACTTCAAACTCGTTAAAACAGAAGCCATAATTGTGCATGTGCAGACCTGTTTTCCATTCAAAACGAACTTCTCCTATTTTCCAAATATCGAATCCATGGACAGTGAAATGTAAGCTACTAGCTTTGTGATGATGATGATGTGATATAGTTAATATGAACTAAAAAAATTCGCAATATTTTAGTTCTATACTCAGTAACAGGGATTGAATACCGGTACCAATTTCGGTTCTGGTTCTTCATTTAGGTTCTTATAAAGGTTCCTCTTTTCGGTACGGTTCCAGTTCTGGTATCGGTTCCGGTTCTGGTTCCGATGTACCGGTTCTATGTACCGGTTCCGAGAACCTATAATCAAAATTCTTCAAATTCGTAGATTGGTATAAAAAATTCTGTACAATTCCGTAGATGCTATTTCAAAATATCCGTTCCGTTGAGAATCGACAATATTTCTTTTTGAACTTAGTTGATAAATTCATTTTTTTATGGAAAATTCTTGTTGTAAGTTGAAATGTAGTATAAAATCGAATCAAGCTACACATGTAAGAAAAATAAACCATAAAAAATTGATTATAATTAAATGTTTTTTTTTTTATTAAATAATATTCAGTAAACAACAAATAAAGTAACTATACACACATTAATATTTGTGGAGAGTTATACTAAAAAAATATGTTAAAAACTTGATTATAACGACTTATTAACATGGATTTTATTTTCTGGTTTTTGTTAGTTTATTATTTGATATATTACGGTGTTTCAGACTCAGGGTGATTTATGTCACAATGAAAAACTATAGCGGTTAAGAATATCTGTGGGTGTCGTAAGAGGCGACAGTAGGATACAGTCAGGAGATGGGCAGCAGCATCATCCTGATAACAGCAATATCACAATAAAAAACTGCGGTTGCCAACCCGCTCGCCAAGCGTGGCAACTATGGCAATATATCCCCCAAAATAAATAAAGTTACTAAAAGGCGGCCCTCAGTCTCCGTCGGCCCCGCTATTCATGGCTACGGTGGCGACCATGGTAACGGCGGGGCAGGGGTGCTAAGAATATCCGGAAAAGCACACTGAGGACTGACGAGAAGATCCTGGAGCTAAAAGAAGAGATAGGCAAGTGCCGCTGGAATATTATAGGACTATCCCAGGTCCGAAGAGAGGGGAGGACACGGTAATCCTCGAATCCGGCAACTTGTTCTATCACCGGGAGGGCGACCATCTGTCCCAAGGAGGTGTCGGATTTATCGTCCACAAGTCTCTCGTTAACAACGTTGTAAAGATCGGGAGTGTGTCGACGAGGGTTGCGTACCTTATACTCAGAATCACCAAACGGTATTCGCTGAAAGTCATACAGGTTTATGCACAAACCTCGACACACCCCGATGAGGAGGTGGAGGAAATGTATGAGGATATCTCTAGAGCTATGCATTCCTCCAAAACCCACTATACGGTGTTAGTTGGAGACTTCAATGCAAAACTAGGCACAAGAGAGAACGGTGAGCTGAAAGTAGGGAAATTTGGAATAGGGCAACGGAACCAAAGGGGCCAGCAGCTGGCAGATTTCACAGAGAAAGAGTAACTCTTTATGATGAACTCTTTCTTCCAGAAGCGGCCCCACAGAAAGTGGACCTGATCGAGCCCCGACGGTTCGACAAAAAATGAGATTGACTTCAATATGACGACCAGACAACAACTGTTAAGTGATGTCTCAGTGATCGCGAGGGTGAAAACCGGCAGCAATCACCGAATGGTGACAGGCACACTGAACCTTAACGTTAAGTTGGAGAGGACACGTCTAATTAAGTCAACGCTCCGTCTCCCTCGTGCTCTACTCCAAATTCCCGGCACCTTTCAGCTCGAGCTACGAAACCGTTTTCAGTGCCTAGAAGATTACAATGCAGTGGACGATATGAATGACAAGCTCGTGAAAACTGTCCATGCGGTTGGAGCGAAGTTTAGCAAGACCCCCCGCAGAAGAACACGAAAACTCTCCGATCACACTTTTAATCTCATGGCTGTTAGATGGGATATGAAGCTACAGTCTTCAGCAGATTTAACAGCACACAGGCAACTGAACGGATAGATCTCCAAATGCATGCGGCGGGACATACTGACATACACACAACTTTAATACTGCTCTTATTGAAGAAGCGATCGATCGGAACCAGGGCTCCAAAGTCTTTGCTAGAGATCTGTCTGCCGGAAAGAGCTAACTGTCGAAGCTAAAGACCGAGTGTGGCAGCGTCGTTTCCGGGATACCTGAGATTTTGAGTGAGATTGAGAGGTTCTATGAACAGCTGTACACATCATCGTTGGAGCCACACGTGTGAGTAACGATCCAAGAGCGAGTCTTATCCGACACTATTCCGAAGATATCCCGGAAGTCAGTCTAAGCGAGATTAGGATGGCTCTCCAGCAACTTAAAATCGGAAAAGCCCCAGGCGAGGATGGAATTACAGCGGAGCTTCTGAAAGCGGGTGGAAAACCGGTACTTGAAGTCCTTCGAAGGCTCTTTAATTCTGTCCTCCATGGTGGCTTTACACCGGAGGCATGAAGCAGAAGTGCGGCGGTCTTGTTCTTCAAGAAAGTTGACAACGCTCTCTTGAAGAACTGAAGACCGATTTTCCATCTCTACGTGCTGTTTTCTAGAATCATTACGAATCGTCTCGCGCGCAGACTTGACGACTTCCAGCCTCCCGAACAAGCCGGTTTCTGAAAGTGCTTTAACACCATAGACCACATACACACCCTTCGGCGAATTGTACAGAAGTCCGAAGAGTACAATTTGCCTTTGATTCCGTCGAAATTTGGGCAGTGCTGCAGTCCCTTCAACGGTGCCAAGTTGACTGTCGGTATATCGAAGTGCTGAAGTGCTTGTACAGTATGGCGACGATGGCTATCCGAGTACAGAACCAGAGTATGAAACCTATCCAATTGCAGAGTGGTGTAAGACAGGGTGACGTTATATCCCCGAAACTCTTCACCGCTGCATTGGAAGACGTTTTCAAGCTTCTCGACTGGAAATGATACGGTATTAACATCAATGGCGAGTACATCACTCACTTTCGATTTTCCGACTATATAGTCCATATGGCAGAATTGCTGGAAGACCTTTGCACTATGCTCAATGACCACAATAGTGTCTCCCAACGGATAGGTGTTAAGATGAACATGGGCAAAACAAAGATCATGTTTGACTTCCATGTCACACCTATGCCGGTAGTTGTTGGGAGCACTAAGCTCGAAGTTGTTGACGAGTATGTTTACCTGGGACAAATAGTCCGACTAGGTAAGTCCAACTTAGACCGAGAGGTCAATCGACGGATTCAACTCGGTTGGGCAGCGTTCGGGAAATTACGGCACATTCTCTCGTCAGGTATACCTCAAAACTTAATAACGGGACTGTACAAACAGTGCATGTTGCCAGTGATTACTTATGGAACTGAGACGTGGTCCTTCACTGCTGGCCGTATGAGGAAGCTCAAGGTCGCTCAGCGAGCTATGGAGAGGGCTATGCTCGGAGTTTCTCTGCGTGATAAACTTAGAAATGAGGATATCCGCAATAAAACCAGAGTAACTGACATAGCCCAACTGATTAGTAAGCTGAGTGGCAATGGGCCGGCCATAAAGCTCGAGGAACCGACATCCGATGGGAAAAAAAGATTCTCGAGTGGTGGCCTCGTACCGGCGGACGAAGTGTGGGGCATCCCCCCATTAGATGGAGTGATGACCTGGTAAGATATGCAGGAAGTCGATGGATGCAGATGTCTCAAAACCGTGCTTTGTGGCATTCCTTGGGGGAGGCCTATGTTCAGCAGTGGACTTGTGAAGGGCTGTAATGATGATGATGATGAAAAACTATACAACTAAGAACTTTGAGAAATAAAAAAAAAAATCGAGGAAAAGCCAAGAATAATCCAGCAGAATTTTTTTAATAATTGTAAAAACAAATGGGATCGTATGGATTAGAAAAATTTGAGACATAAGTGACAATTAAATCATCTATAAAAAGTATATAAGCGATTATAACGATTAAGATGGTTTGTCACTCTTAGGTTAGGAAAGATAACGCTACCTTTGCGGTATAACGTTCTCGGTTACACCAAAGGTAAACTACCAGCAGCTGCATCAAAGGTGTGTACACCTGGTACTGCGATTATCAATCCGCCTGCAAATCGTCATGGTTGAGTCAAATCCTCCCAGCAACAGAAGAGGACCATTCCCAGCGTTGATACTTTACGGACTGATGAAGAATACTTTATTACAATGAAGACCAAACCTCGATCGCTTTATATAATGTTTTCTCTGCCGTTCCCGTTATTGAATACACGGCTTTGCATTGAAGTGCATATTGCATTACAACAGAAACAAACTTTTTTATTCAACATAGATTATCCCCTCATGTGCCCGATCGATTTATGTTTTTACGCTTCAAGTGTCAGGGTCCGTTTTGAAGATCGCGCGATACCGGTAGGCGTTAATCTAAACAATGGTATCTTTTTACTTTTGTATGCCAGCTAATGTAAAACTTATACGTATCGATTCGTTATGAATTAAGATACTAGATTCTTCTTTATAAATATTAAATTATATTTTCATAATATTATCAATTTCATTTCAAATTTGTGTGACGTAATTTTGCCGATTTCTTGTGTATAAAGTGTAAGGATTATGAAATTAAGTCATTATATAAAACGGTATTTATGTTATTTGCTTAACAATACAACATTATGTCAAAAGATATTAAAAAATCACACGCCATCAATAATTTTTTTTCACACAACCATTTTTTTAACATCCCACTCTGCTGAGCACGCCGAGCTTTTTAGAGGCCAATTTGGCCTTCTCTTCCAAGTGACCACGAAACTGCACGTCACTCGATATGTCGACAACGAGGATACCGATACTGGCTGAGGCAACAAGGGGAGTGCCTTGAAACTTGAGATACGACAAAGGGGTTCTTTTTAGCGGTAAACGCGCAAACTTGTGTCTTCTGCGGATTGAACTGGACTAGATTTAGTCGCCCCCAGTCTAAAACTTTGTTCAACAAAGTCTCGACTTCAGACACAAGTTTGTTCCGGTATTCGGCGACGTTTTCCCGAGAAATAGTGGCACAGCCGGTGTATAAACCATCACCAGTGCTTTCGTCCGTATACCAATGAATGTTACTGGTTTGCAACATATCATTGATATGCAGAAAAAACAGCGTTGGTGATAGCACGCAACCTTGTGGAACACCGTTGAATGAACTTATATTTGGAGCATGCACCGTCTACTACGACCTTAATGTTTCGATCTGCAAGAAAACTGGTGAACCATTTGCACAATTTCTCGGAAAGCCCATAGGAAGGCAGCTTCGAAAGAAGCACTTTGTACCAAACCCGATCGAAAGCTTCCGCTATGTCCAAACTAACGGCCAACGCCTCCTACTTGGACTCCACTGGCTCCGCCCATCTATGAGTTAGTTAACCTAGAAGTTCATCAGCTGAGCGACCTCGAAGGAAACCATACTGGCGGTCACTAATCAGCTGGTGATCCTCAAGGTAGTTATAGTTACACGAGTACCACCCATAATACAGATAAAGCGTCCATCAGCATAAATACATAAACGCTGAGTATGCAGTAATTTAAGTAGACTGTAAGTATAGGATTAAGGATTGTTAAAGACAATGGACAGAATAATTCACATCTCTCTCTGTGAACCCGTAGTTTGTATTTAGTTTTAAGTCGTAGTTTGTATTTAGTTTTAAAAAAGCTCTCGGCAGCTCCCACAACTTGACTAGGTACCGCATGAGCTAGCTGTTAATAATGGTTTCCATTACTTTGTAGAACAAGGAGGTGATAGCGATAGGCCTTTAGTTGGACGGATCTGAGCGGTCATCTTTTTTAGGGATCGGGTGCACCAAAGCTGTCTTCCATGAGTTCGAGACTACGCCTAGGGAGTAGGAGTACCGAAAAAGACGCGTTAAAACCGGTAAATAATATAATAGTATACTTCATTTATTAACATCGTTTGTAGGTAAAAATTAATTTAAAAAATCAAGTTTTTCCTTAAGCGGGTTCCAGCGTGATTACACGCAATTAATATAATAATTAAAGTTTCGACTTCGACTTCGAATCCTAATTTATTTTTTATTAAAAGATTCATTTTATTAAAAATAGCCAAATAGAAATTATATAATTCTTTTTAGTTCTTTGAAGTCGACGTTTACTTTTTATAAAAAGTATAATTTTATAAAAATTGTGGAACAAAGCAACATTTGTCTCGGTTTCCTTAAGCACGAATTTATAGGATAGAATCAAGATATCGTTTACGAAAAGCCGTATGGGTTGCACTTGAGTAAAAACACGTGAGATGAATATAGAAAGTTTGAGGATGTGTCTAAATAATGGAACGTTATCGTTACGCAAAGATTTTTGGTTTCTATTATGTTAAAGTAAAAAAAGTAAAGCTATACCTGTACACAGGTCTCTCTTCGTTTTAGAGCTTTATAGTGTAATTTTTTCTATAATAAGAGTGAAAACGAGCACACAGTCTACCTGGTGGTAAATGGATTCTGTAACCCATAGACATACATCTATTCTCAATTAAATAATTCAGATACGTTTTAACCCGTGAGGACTGAGATGAAATGCCTTAATACCAGTAAAAAGGATGTCCTGTTCTCTACACTCACCACACGGGACACATCAGCATTAAGCTGCTATTTTACGCTAGTTATTTTGTGAGAACGGGAGTTCTTTCTCGGTCTTGCTGGTTCATTTGAGCTACATCCATAATTTCGCTGAAGAATGACTCTACCACGTATATAATAGTACTATTTTAATAATTACACTCATTCCATGTTATTTCTCCGGCGTTAAATTGTATTGGATTTAGAGGAGTCCATGAGTTACAGAAGCCAGTTTCCATCACGTGGACTTTAAGGTCGTTTGTATAAAGTTATGAAAAACAAAAACATTCATTACTAATGTTAAAATTCGCAATCCATTCTTTAATCCATTAGCTCACTTTCTCTTCTAACTTCGTATGCATAACTTTTTTTGTTACTATTGGCCTGAAGTGGATAGATATTGCTCGAGTTTGAGTGACTTCTAATGGAATGCCCTTAGGATATATTCCAATAAAGTTTTATGAGACTGACTAGAATTGAATGTGAAAAGTCTTATATGACATGTGTATAATGATTTCTTATAAAACTACTTTTACGGACTCTATCGCGTTTAATTAACTTTTTTTATCTTATTATTTATTGATTCCCGACGTTTCGGGTACTTTACTGAGGTGATTGACGCCCCGGCTTCAGAGGTAACCCAGAGTAGCTTCAGCTTTTTTAATTATTAATTTTGGTTCGATCTACGCAGAATGAACTTACTGTGTCTTGAAGTCTTGAAGTGGTATGTTTGGGTTAAGTTTTAATTTTTTTAATTACAGAATCCCAAGCAGGGGGTAGTGCTGGTGGTGGTGTTGGTGATACCCCCCTTTCTATTGAAATTAGGATGTTTTTTAATATCAATAGCCTCACGTATCGTCCTTGGCAGGAATTGACGTTCTTTCGCGAGAATTTGTGGTTTATCAATTAATGTAACGGCGGGGCCGTTTAGGATATGATCAAAATGGAAGTCTGCTGTTTTTTAAATTATAAAACGCGATATAATACGTAAAAGGAGTTTTATTCAATGAAATGTGTATTTTAAATAAACGGACTTACACCCTACCCGATGATATGAGGCTACTGCAGTACAAGGTCACCTGCAGGCTAATACAAATAAAGAAGGCTATACTTCTTAATAACTGGCTTTACGGCTCTGGGATCTAGCCCTTCTGAACCTGAAGTTACAATATATTATAATAACTATCCTTCATAGTATACTGCTTCACAATATGTTGATGCGTCACATTGTGCAGCCCTTAGGAGATTTTGACGGCAACTTGAGCCAGCAGACAGCTGACGGTTGGCGATGGTATCTCAAGGTGCCTAAGCAGACAGACACCTTATTTTGAGAATCACATCACCATCAGAGCACTTGTTTCACAGTTTCCACTAATAGTTCACATGCGCAGATACTTAATACACAAAATCGCACCACTTTTACATATCAAAGTCCACTTCAAACCATTATTTAAACAATAATACAGGAGCAGCAAACCGCCGCAGTCAAGTTCCCGCCAAAACCTACCAAGAAGGCTATAGATTCATTATTACCTCGGAAGACTAAGTTGGAATACCTCACAGCCTGTAATCATACTGGATCTCTATTCTTTTAAGACCTGAATACAGCTTAGCAAGCACTGCTACTTTGTGGTGGATATAGGAAAGTAGTTCTAACCTACTAAGATGGACTTTCTATCAGTAAAGTGGTCCTATGATCAAGTTAATTTGTACGATATTCTTTAAACATCATATGAAAAAGAAAGGAAAAAGTAACCGTATTCACAATCAAGATTGTACACCCCTGAGGATGAAGACTATATTTACACGCAATATTAAAAAAAGCATTTGTTTTATGATCCAAATATTTTGCACAAAAGAAGAAAAGACATTTTACTTAATTCTTTTTGTGTTAAAACTGCATTTGCTAGACGTCAGTTCATTAACCTATCTATCTATCTGCATAATTCTGTCAACAAAAATCTTAATATTTACTGTAGAAATACCAAAGACTGCAACTTATTGATTATAAATTGGCCGAAAACCCTTTCTTACAAAAGAAAAACTTTTATGTTTCAACACATAAGGTGAAAAAAATATTTTCACACAAAACACACACATACACACACATACGCACACATTTATTGTTGAATAGCTTTAAACATTTTTGTAGTTTTCTTTTTTTTATATAATATATATTCTTATGTTTCTAGAAAATTTTGTATGGCTATCGAAGAGCGGGAGTCTCTGAGACAAGCGCCTTAAGGTGCTTAAAAGACGCTCCCAATCTTATGCAAACTGTGAAATGCTTAACGAAATATAATTTAAAATTAAAAATTTTGTACAGCCGACTTCAATATAAGTTATTTAAGAATAACTTAAAAACTATTGGTCTGACCTTGATCAAATTCATATGGGGCCACACGAGAAGTACCAGCTTTCAAATAAAAAAAGAATCATCGAAATCGGTTCACCCAGAAAAAAGTTCTGAGGTAACACACATAAAAAAAAAACATACAGTCGAATTGAGTACCGGCTCCTTTTTGGAAGTCGGCAGAAAAGAGAGATTTTTTTTTAAAATGAGCTACAAAATCCGCGTAAAGGAACATATTTAACAGGTGGTAGGGCTACTTATCTGCCTCGGAGTCCGACTGGGTAGGTACCACCATCTCACCCATTTTTACAAGGGTTTAGAGGGTCATTATATTTTCTTATTTGTTTAGAAAAGGTTACCCCCATACTAGGATTTTCTCCTATATTGTGGAGGAAGTTTACAAACATAGATTGGACGAGGACAAACATCCAGACCCGAAATTATTTGTAGGCCATACAAATACTTGTTCCGTGCGGGATTCGAAGCCGCGGCCCCTAGCACAACAACTCAATGCTAAGCCACTGCGCCATAGGTTGTAAGACATTCGATCTTAATCCTCAGAGGTGACAAAACATCTTTAGCGTTGTTTGTTTGAAGTTTGCTACAGGTATCAACGGACTGCAGTAGCCTCAAACTATCAGGAGAACTGTATGTTGTTTTGTCACGTCATTATTATAAAAATATATATCAGTCATTAAACACAAACGCTCCGGGAATTCTGTAGTCTATGATTACAAATTCTCGCAAAAGAACTTCAGTTAATATCAAGGATGATTCGTGAGTATATAGAAATAAAAAATGGCCTAACTTCAATGTATAAGGCGGTTGGGTGTAAAAACCTGCTCATGTTACCAAAACCCAAGCATACCATTGAAAGACTTCAAGATAAGACTGAAGGTAATCCGTAACTCTTAAATTGGGACGACAACACCTCCCCGTAACCGAGGTTGCTGCACAATGAGGAATTCTTAATTTTGTCGAATAATTATCACAAATTTTTATAGTTTTTGCAATCGGGGCTTTAATTCTTTGATACAATATGTATCTTACGGTGCGTACACATTATATAACATGTTATAAAACGTAGTTATATAACATGTTTCAGCAATGTAGAGGCTGAATGTAATAAAACGTGTTATATAACGTGACACAAATGTTATATAACTCGAACGGCAAAACGACAAACGACAATGTCATACGACAATGTCATATTACATTTTTTTTAAAAAATACTAGTAATGTTATTAAACATTACTAATATTTCCTTTAACCACTTCTGGTAAGCTTAAAATGCTTGTGTTAGAAGTGGTTCACGACAGTAGTGGAATGGCGGATTCGAACCCGCGACCTAAGTTCGCGATCTGCGCCCTGCCATTAGGCTACTAACGCTTAATAAATAAAAATCATATTACATTGTTATATTGCATTGTTATTCTAATGTGTACAGTATTGTTATATATTGCAAAGTTGAAAAACAATGTTACATAATGTGGACGTGTTATAAAACATGTTACTTGATCTGTACGCACCCTAAGCAATGACGTAAGAAGCAATTCAACAATGCGCAAAATATTTTAACATTTAAAAAAAAATTATTAAAGGTTCTAATTTAGGTTCTGGTTCCTGTTCCGGTATAGGTACCGAAACCACTTAATACCGGTTCTATACCGGTATTTTGGGACCGTTTTCAATCCCTGCTCAGTAAAAATAGAAATAAATGTTTTGCAAATAAGTTATTTTGTTGTTGTTTTGACGTACTCGTAGTATTGTCACGCTGCAGCTATATTATGGTTGCACCTCGATTGTCGGCGCGACCGGGGAAGGATCATACTGCGACTCGCTTTATTAGTAACAAGTAGTTAAAAACATCTTTGTCCTTAAGTTGATTTCTTAATCGAGGATAGAATTAAGTGCTTATATGTATTTACTTTCCACATTTTTTACGAGGTCGTATTACATAAAAATACGACAAGCATAGTCATCACCATAGCTTGCTGAGTGACGTTATGTTTCAACTTAAGGTGTGATGTTTTCAGATGTAGAAGTTCATTTTGCTATATAGATAGCAAAATGAACTTCTGTACATAGGTACATACAATCAATTTAAGATGGGTAAGATACATTTTATCCTGGAAGTGTTTTAAGATGATTATGGATAATGCTCAAATAATGTGATAATTTCCGTGATCGTTATAATCCTAAAACACCGTCCCTCGTATTTGTTTTAATACAAGCCAAAAAGCCGAAAAAGTGCCTACACTGATATTTTATAGACCTGAATAGGTTTAATATTTAAAGCTGAGTAGTCACGTCTACCTTATATTGTAGCGATAATGAAGTAGAATTAATCGTCTGGAAAGGCCGGACGAGGGTCGTGACGTATGTGGGATCATGACAAATAATGATGTTTCCTCTGCTAAGTGTACAATTTGCTAAAATGCTACCTGTGTCTTAATTTCGAAATTTCAGCTGACTAGGACTCCATTTTTGTCTAAGAGTCAGGATGGGAATCAACTTCTTACCTCTTACCTACACGTATTATTTCCGTCTGAAAGGTAAAGAGGGCTAGTATAAATACAGACTGGCATTCCATTTCATTCCTCAGTGGTGAAAACGGATCTGTAGCCTTCTTTATTAGAATTTCGCTGCATGTGTCCATGGGCGGTAGAATCCACTTACTTACCATCAGGTGGATTTTAAGATGGTTTGTCACTCTTAGGTTAGGAAAGATAACGCTACCTTTGCGGTATAACGTTCTCGGTTACACCAAAGGTAAACTACCAGCAGCTGCATCAAAGGTGTGTACACCTGGTACTGCGATTATCAATCCGCCTGCAAATCGTCATGTTTGAGTCAAATCCTCCCAGCAACAGAAGAGGACCATTCCCAGCGTTGATACTTTACGGACTGATGAAGAATACTTTATTACAATGAAGACCAAACCTCGATCGCTTTATATAATGTTTTCTCTGCCGTTCCCGTTATTGAATACACGGCTTTGCATTGAAGTGCATATTGCATTACAACAGAAACAAACTTTTTTATTCAACATAGATTATCCCCTCATGTGCCCGATCGATTTATGTTTTTACGCTTCAAGTGTCAGGGTCCGTTTTGAAGATCGCGCGATACCGGTAGGCGTTAATCTAAACAATGGTATCTTTTTACTTTTGTATGCCAGCTAATGTAAAACTTATACGTATTGATTCGTTATGAATTAAGATACTAGATTCTTCTTTATAAATATTAAATTATATTTTCATAATATTATCAATTTCATTTCAAATTTGTGTGACGTAATTTTGCCGATTTCTTGTGTATAAAGTGTAAGGATTATGAAATTAAGTCATTATATAAAACGGTATTTATGTTATTTGCTTAACAATACAACATTATGTCAAAAGATATTAAAAAATCACACGCCATCAATAATTTTTTTTCACACAACCATTTTTTTAACATCCCACTCTGCTGAGCACGCCGAGCTTTTTAGAGGCCAATTTGGCCTTCTCTTCCAAGTGACCACGAAACTGCACGTCACTCGATATGTCGACAACGAGGATACCGATACTGGCTGAGGCAACAAGGGGAGTGCCTTGAAACTTGAGATACGACAAAGGGGTTCTTTTTAGCGGTAAACGCGCAAACTTGTGTCTTCTGCGGATTGAACTGGACTAGATTTAGTCGCCCCCAGTCTAAAACTTTGTTCAACAAAGTCTCGACTTCAGACACAAGTTTGTTCCGGTATTCGGCGACGTTTTCCCGAGAAATAGTGGCACAGCCGGTGTATAAACCATCACCAGTGCTTTCGTCCGTATACCAATGAATGTTACTGGTTTGCAACATATCATTGATATGCAGAAAAAACAGCGTTGGTGATAGCACGCAACCTTGTGGAACACCGCGTGAATGAACTTATATTTGGAGCATGCACCGTCTACTACGACCTTAATGTTTCGATCTGCAAGAAAACTGGTGAACCATTTGCACAATTTCTCGGAAAGCCCATAGGAAGGCAGCTTCGAAAGAAGCACTTTGTACCAAACCCGATCGAAAGCTTCCGCTATGTCCAAACTAACGGCCAACGCCTCCTACTTGGACTCCACTGGCTCCGCCCATCTATGAGTTAGTTAACCTAGAAGTTCATCAGCTGAGCGACCTCGAAGGAAACCATACTGGCGGTCACTAATCAGCTGGTGATCCTCAAGGTAGTTATAGTTACACGAGTACCACCCATAATACAGATAAAGCGTCCATCAGCATAAATACATAAACGCTGAGTATGCAGTAATTTAAGTAGACTGTAAGTATAGGATTAAGGATTGTTAAAGACAATGGACAGAATAATTCACATCTCTCTCTGTGAACCCGTAGTTTGTATTTAGTTTTAAGTCGTAGTTTGTATTTAGTTTTAAAAAAGCTCTCGGCAGCTCCCACAACTTGACTAGGTACCGCATGAGCTAGCTGTTAATAATGGTTTCCATTACTTTGTAGAACAAGGAGGTGATAGCGATAGGCCTTTAGTTGGACGGATCTGAGCGGTCATCTTTTTTAGGGATCGGGTGCACCAAAGCTGTCTTCCATGAGTTCGAGACTACGCCTAGGGAGTAGGAGTACCGAAAAAGACGCGTTAAAACCGGTAAATAATATAATAGTATACTTCATTTATTAACATCGTTTGTAGGTAAAAATTAATTTAAAAAATCAAGTTTTTCCTTAAGCGGGTTCCAGCGTGATTACACGCAATTAATATAATAATTAAAGTTTCGACTTCGACTTCGAATCCTAATTTATTTTTTATTAAAAGATTCATTTTATTAAAAATAGCCAAATAGAAATTATATAATTCTTTTTAGTTCTTTGAAGTCGACGTTTACTTTTTATAAAAAGTATAATTTTATAAAAATTGTGGAACAAAGCAACATTTGTCTCGGTTTCCTTAAGCACGAATTTATAGGATAGAATCAAGATATCGTTTACGAAAAGCCGTATGGGTTGCACTTGAGTAAAAACACGTGAGATGAATATAGAAAGTTTGAGGATGTGTCTAAATAATGGAACGTTATCGTTACGCAAAGATTTTTGGTTTCTATTATGTTAAAGTAAAAAAAGTAAAGCTATACCTGTACACAGGTCTCTCTTCGTTTTAGAGCTTTATAGTGTAATTTTTTCTATAATAAGAGTGAAAACGAGCACACAGTCTACCTGGTGGTAAATGGATTCTGTAACCCATAGACATACATCTATTCTCAATTAAATAATTCAGATACGTTTTAACCCGTGAGGACTGAGATGAAATGCCTTAATACCAGTAAAAAGGATGTCCTGTTCTCTACACTCACCACACGGGACACATCAGCATTAAGCTGCTATTTTACGCTAGTTATTTTGTGAGAACGGGAGTTCTTTCTCGGTCTTGCTGGTTCATTTGAGCTACATCCATAATTTCGCTGAAGAATGACTCTACCACGTATATAATAGTACTATTTTAATAATTACACTCATTCCATGTTATTTCTCCGGCGTTAAATTGTATTGGATTTAGAGGAGTCCATGAGTTACAGAAGCCAGTTTCCATCACGTGGACTTTAAGGTCGTTTGTATAAAGTTATGAAAAACAAAAACATTCATTACTAATGTTAAAATTCGCAATCCATTCTTTAATCCATTAGCTCACTTTCTCTTCTAACTTCGTATGCATAACTTTTTTTGTTACTATTGGCCTGAAGTGGATAGATATTGCTCGAGTTTGAGTGACTTCTAATGGAATGCCCTTAGGACATATTCCAATAAAGTTTTATGAGACTGACTAGAATTGAATGTGAAAAGTCTTATATGACATGTGTATAATGATTTCTTATAAAACTACTTTTACGGACTCTATCGCGTTTAATTAACTTTTTTTATCTTATTATTTATTGATTCCCGACGTTTCGGGTACTTTACTGAGGTGATTGACGCCCCGGCTTCAGAGGTAACCCAGAGTAGCTTCAGCTTTTTTAATTATTAATTTTGGTTCGATCTACGCAGAATGAACTTACTGTGTCTTGAAGTCTTGAAGTGGTATGTTTGGGTTAAGTTTTAATTTTTTTAATTACAGAATCCCAAGCAGGGGGTAGTGCTGGTGGTGGTGTTGGTGATACCCCCCTTTCTATTGAAATTAGGATGTTTTTTAATATCAATAGCCTCACGTATCGTCCTTGGCAGGAATTGACGTTCTTTCGCGAGAATTTGTGGTTTATCAATTAATGTAACGGCGGGGCCGTTTAGGATATGATCAAAATGGAAGTCTGCTGTTTTTTAAATTATAAAACGCGATATAATACGTAAAAGGAGTTTTATTCAATGAAATGTGTATTTTAAATAAACGGACTTACACCCTACCCGATGATATGAGGCTACTGCAGTCCAAGGTCACCTGCAGGCTAATACAAATAAAGAAGGCTATACTTCTTAATAACTGGCTTTACGGCTCTGGGATCTAGCCCTTCTGAACCTGAAGTTACAATATATTATAATAACTATCCTTCATAGTATACTGCTTCACAATATGTTGATGCGTCACATTGTGCAGCCCTTAGGAGATTTTGACGGCAACTTGAGCCAGCAGACAGCTGACGGTTGGCGATGGTATCTCAAGGTGCCTAAGCAGACAGACACCTTATTTTGAGAATCACATCACCATCAGAGCACTTGTTTCACAGTTTCCACTAATAGTTCACATGCGCAGATACTTAATACACAAAATCGCACCACTTTTACATATCAAAGTCCACTTCAAACCATTATTTAAACAATAATACAGGAGCAGCAAACCGCCGCAGTCAAGTTCCCGCCAAAACCTACCAAGAAGGCTATAGATTCATTATTACCTCGGAAGACTAAGTTGGAATACCTCACAGCCTGTAATCATACTGGATCTCTATTCTTTTAAGACCTGAATACAGCTTAGCAAGCACTGCTACTTTGTGGTGGATATAGGAAAGTAGTTCTAACCTACTAAGATGGACTTTCTATCAGTAAAGTGGTCCTATGATCAAGTTAATTTGTACGATATTCTTTAAACATCATATGAAAAAGAAAGGAAAAAGTAACCGTATTCACAATCAAGATTGTACACCCCTGAGGATGAAGACTATATTTACACGCAATATTAAAAAAAGCATTTGTTTTATGATCCAAATATTTTGCACAAAAGAAGAAAAGACATTTTACTTAATTCTTTTTGTGTTAAAACTGCATTTGCTAGACGTCAGTTCATTAACCTATCTATCTATCTGCATAATTCTGTCAACAAAAATCTTAATATTTACTGTAGAAATACCAAAGACTGCAACTTATTGATTATAAATTGGCCGAAAACCCTTTCTTACAAAAGAAAAACTTTTATGTTTCAACACATAAGGTGAAAAAAATATTTTCACACAAAACACACACATACATACACATACGCACACATTTATTGTTGAATAGCTTTAAACATTTTTGTAGTTTTCTTTTTTTTATATAATATATATTCTTATGTTTCTAGAAAATTTTGTATGGCTATCGAAGAGCGGGAGTCTCTGAGACAAGCGCCTTAAGGTGCTTAAAAGACGCTCCCAATCTTATGCAAACTGTGAAATGCTTAACGAAATATAATTTAAAATTAAAAATTTTGTACAGCCGACTTCAATATAAGTTATTTAAGAATAACTTAAAAACTATTGGTCTGACCTTGATCAAATTCATATGGGGCCACACGAGAAGTACCAGCTTTCAAATAAAAAAAGAATCATCGAAATCGGTTCACCCAGAAAAAAGTTCTGAGGTAACACACATAAAAAAAAAACATACAGTCGAATTGAGTACCGGCTCCTTTTTGGAAGTCGGCAGAAAAGAGAGATTTTTTTTTAAAATGAGCTACAAAATCCGCGTAAAGGAACATATTTAACAGGTGGTAGGGCTACTTATCTGCCTCGGAGTCCGACTGGGTAGGTACCACCATCTCACCCATTTTTACAAGGGTTTAGAGGGTCATTATATTTTCTTATTTGTTTAGAAAAGGTTACCCCCATACTAGGATTTTCTCCTATATTGTGGAGGAAGTTTACAAACATAGATTGGACGAGGACAAACATCCAGACCCGAAATTATTTGTAGGCCATACAAATACTTGTTCCGTGCGGGATTCGAAGCCGCGGCCCCTAGCACAACAACTCAATGCTAAGCCACTGCGCCATAGGTTGTAAGACATTCGATCTTAATCCTCAGAGGTGACAAAACATCTTTAGCGTTGTTTGTTTGAAGTTTGCTACAGGTATCAACGGACTGCAGTAGCCTCAAACTATCAGGAGAACTGTATGTTGTTTTGTCACGTCATTATTATAAAAATATATATCAGTCATTAAACACAAACGCTCCGGGAATTCTGTAGTCTATGATTACAAATTCTCGCAAAAGAACTTCAGTTAATATCAAGGATGATTCGTGAGTATATAGAAATAAAAAATGGCCTAACTTCAATGTATAAGGCGGTTGGGTGTAAAAACCTGCTCATGTTACCAAAACCCAAGCATACCATTGAAAGACTTCAAGATAAGACTGAAGGTAATCCGTAACTCTTAAATTGGGACGACAACACCTCCCCGTAACCGAGGTTGCTGCACAATGAGGAATTCTTAATTTTGTCGAATAATTATCACAAATTTTTATAGTTTTTGCAATCGGGGCTTTAATTCTTTGATACAATATGTATCTTACGGTGCGTACACATTATATAACATGTTATAAAACGTAGTTATATAACATGTTTCAGCAATGTAGAGGCTGAATATAATAAAACGTGTTATATAACGTGACACAAATGTTATATAACTCGAACGGCAAAACGACAAACGACAATGTCATACGACAATGTCATATTACATTTTTTTTAAAAAATACTAGTAATGTTATTAAACATTACTAATATTTCCTTTAACCACTTCTGGTAAGCTTAAAATGCTTGTGTTAGAAGTGGTTCACGACAGTAGTGGAATGGCGGATTCGAACCCGCGACCTAAGTTCGCGATCTGCGCCCTGCCATTAGGCTACTAACGCTTAATAAATAAAAATCATATTACATTGTTATATTGCATTGTTATTCTAATGTGTACAGTATTGTTATATATTGCAAACTTGAAAAACAATGTTACATAATGTGGACGTGTTATAAAACATGTTACTTGATCTGTACGCACCCTAAGCAATGACGTAAGAAGCAATTCAACAATGCGCAAAATATTTTAACATTTAAAAAAAAATGTATAACGAAATTAAGTTCTACTTTTATTAAAAATTTTCAAAAACCGACATTTATCTTAAATCATAGCCAATTTAATTAGATATACAACAATAATTCGACACCACAGAGGGTAATAGTCAATAGCGAACTGATTTCCTATTCCACCGCAACGGCTTTAGGGGTGTTTAATTAAGTTGTATGCGGGGTTCGGGAGCCCAGATGCTATTAACTGGTTCAGCTAATGAAATTGGCTTTACTTTGCAGATATACATTATAATAAATGTTGAAAAGTAAAGTTATAGCCTATATACGCCTTACTGCAGGGCACAGGCCAGACAGGAAATTGTTACCGCACTATCCCAGTGCATGTACGACACCCAAAAACGATATATTTTGTTGTTTTATGATTATGCTGCCATAACCAGTAACTTATTCATATTCGCGCTTCACTTGCGTTTTTCATGCTATTTAATTTAAAATATTTGTAAATAATTAAAAATTAGGAAGTTAAGGTTTTTATCATCATCATCATCATTACAGCCTTTCATAAGTCCACTGCTGAACATAGGCCTCCCCCAAGGAATGCCACAAAGCACGGTCCCGAGCCTCCTGCATTCATCGACTTCCTGCATGTCTTACCACGTCGTCACTCCATCTCGTGGGGGGTCGCCCTACACTTCGCCTACCGGTACGAGGCTGCCACTCAAGAACATTTCTTCCCCTTCGGTTGTCGGTTCTTTGAGCTATATGACCGGCCCACTGCCACTTTAGCTTAGCAATCCGTTGGGCTATGTCGGTTACTATGGTTCTACTGCAGATATACTCATTTCTAAGTTTATCACGCAGAGAAACCCCGAGCATAGCCCTCGACATAGCTCGCTGAGCGACGTTGAGCTTCCTCATACGGCCAGCAATGAAGGACCACGTCTCAGATCCGTAAGTCATCACTGGCAACACGCACTGGTTGTACAATTTCGTTTTAAGGTTTTGAGGTATGTCTGACGAGAAGATGTGTCGTAGTTTCCCAAACGCTGCTCAGCCGAGTTGAATTCGTCGATTGACCTCTCGGTCGAAGTTGGACTAACCTAGTCGCAGACGCATAGTAGGTTGTTATTGCCGTTTCTATGTTGGTACTTTTTTTAATTTCGCGTAATGCATATGAAAAGCTCGAAAGTTTAGACCTCACTCTATGGACATGCGCTTTCCAATTCAAGTGAATGTCTATATATATACCGAGTAATTTAAATCCTTTCACAGATTCTAAAATTGTGCCATTGTAATCGAATTTTAAATTTAGTGAGGTTTTTTAATGGGGATGAAAAGTTAATATTTTAGTTTTAGAAAAATGTATTTTTAGATTATGGTCATTCAACCAGTCTGAAGTTTTGGTAATAAGTAAATGAAGTTTTTCATAAATATCAGTATCGTTTTGGCATGAAGTTAATAGAGATATATCATCGGCAAACAAGACAGACGTTTCTTCTATAGCTTTAGGAAGGTGATTGATGTGAATCAAAAATAAAAGACATCCAACGACACTTCCTTGAGGTATTGATGCATTTATGTTGACGAGTATGTTTACCTGGGACAAATGTCCCAGGTAAACATACTCGTCAACAACTTCGAGCTTAGTGGTCCCAACAACTACCGGCATAGGTGTGACATGGACATTAAACATGATCTTTGATTTGTCCATGTTCATCCTAAGAGACCTATTCGTTGGGAGACACTATTGAGGTCATTCAGCATGGTGCTTAGGTCCTCCAGCGATTCTGCCATAAGGACTATATCGTCGGCTAATCGAAGGTGAGTGATGTACTCGCCATTGATGTTAATACCGTATTCTTTCCAATCCAGACGCTTAAAACGTCTTCCAATGCAGTGGTGAAGAGTTTCGGTGTCTGTCTTACACCTCTCTGTAATTGGATAGGTTTCGTACTCTGGTTCTGTACTCGGATAGCAATCTTAGCTCTACTGTAAAAACACTTTAGCATTTGGATATACCGACAGTCAACTTGGCACCGCTGAATGGACTGCAGCACCGCCCAAATTTCGACTAAATCAAAGGCTTTCTCATAGTCCATATACGCCAGACATAGTGATAAATTGTACTCTTTGGAATTTTGTATAATTTGCCGAAGGGTATGTATGTGGTCTATGATGTTAAAGCACTTTCGGATACCGGCTTGTACGACAGGCTGGAAGTCGTCAAGTCTGCGCGCGAGACGATTCGTAATGACTTTCGAAAACAGCACGTAGACGCGGCTAAGAAGGGAAATCGGTCTGTAGTTATTCAAGAGAGCGTTGTCACTTTTCTTGAAGAACAAGACTACCGCACTTCTGTTCCACGACTCCGGTGTAATGCCACCATATAGGACGGAATTAAAGAGCTTCTGAAGGACTTCAAGTATCACCGCTTTCAGAAGCTCCGCTGTAATTCCATCCTCGCCTGGGGCCTTGCCGTTTTTAAGGTGCTGGAGAGCCATTCTAATCTCGCTCATACTGACGTCCGGAACATTTTCGGAATAATGTCCGATAAGACTGGCTCTTGGATCGTTACTCACACTTGCGTGTGGCTCCAACGATGACGTGTACAGCTGCCCATAGAACCTCTCAATCTCACTCAAAATCTCAGGTGTCCCGGAAACGATGCTGCCACACTCGGACTTCAGCTTTGATAGTTGCCTCTTTCTGGCAGACAGATCTCTGGCAAAGACTTTGGAGCCTTGGTTCCGCTCAATCGCTTCTTCAATACAAGCTGTATTGAAGTTGCGTAAGTCCCGCCGCATGCATTTGGAGATCTGTCTGTTTAGTTGCCTGTATGCTGTCAAATCTGTTGAAAAATGTATCTTCATCTCCCGTCTAACAGCTATGAGATTGAGAGTGTGATCGGAGAGTTATTGTGTTCTTCTGCGGTGGGTCTTGCAGAACTTAGCCCCGACCGCATGGACAGTTTCCACGAGCTTGTCATTCATATCGTCCACTTCATTGCAGTTTTCTAGGCACTAAAAACGGTTTTGTAACTCGAGCTGAAAGGTTTTGGGACTCTGGAACAGAGCACGAGAGGGACGGAGCGAAGACTTCATTAGACGAGACCTCTCCAACTTAACGTTTAGGTTCAGTGTGCCTCTAAACATCCGGTGATCGCTAACAGTTTTCACCCTCGCGATCACGGAGACATCAATGAACAGTTGTCGTCTGGTCGTCATAATAAAGTCAATCTCATTTTTTGTGGAACCGTCGGGGCTCGACCAGGTCCACTTCCTGTGGAGCCGCTCCTGGAAGAAAGAGTTCATCATAAAGAGTCCCTCTTTCTCCATGTAGTCGACCAGCTGCTGACCCCTTGGGTTCCGTTGCCCTATTCCAAATTTCCCTTCTTTCAGCTCACCGTTCTCTCTTGTGCTTAGTTTTGCATTGAAGTCTACCATTAACACCGTATATTGGGTTTTGGAGGAATGCATGACTCTAGAGTTATCCTCATACATTTCCTCCACCTCCTCATCGGGGTGTGCCGTTGTTGATGCGTAAACCTGTATGACCTTCAGCGAATACCGTTTGGTGATTCTGAGTATAAGATACGCAACCCTAGTCGACACACTCTTAATATTTACAACGTTGTTAACGAGAGAACAACGGAACGGAATTCACAAAAGCAGACGAAGGTTATATGACCTTTACCATGAAAGATCATATAATCTTTCCGATGCTTTTAAAGAGTATGTTAAAAATTATTCTAAAATGTTTAAAGCAATTTGCTCCACAGCCAAATCGTTACATATTAGCAACAAAATTAAGACTGCTAAAAATAAAATTAAAATGATGTGGAGTGTAATTAACAATGAAACCAGTAAAGACAAACCTCGTAACTCAAACTATCAATTAAAAATTAACAATGAATTGACTAAATCAAATCAAGAAGTCACAGCGGTGTTTGAGAAATATTTCACTGATATTCCTACCTTGACAACCGAGTCATTGAATACTTCTCCAACTGTCGCCGAGTCATTACTCAAACAAAATGTTTGAGTAATGAATGAATGAACACCTGTTTAAAAGAATTCAGATTTGAAAAATATTATCGCAAGATGTTGTAAAATACTTCAAAACCATTGATTTAAAGAAGACCGCAGATTTGTGGGGGATTTCCGTTACAGTTATTGCGTCCCTAATAGATTTACTTGCACCTCATCTTGCTATTATTATTAATACTTGTATCGATTCTGGTGTGTTTCTTGAATTTAATGAAGTATAGTAAAGTAATACCTTTATATAAATCTGGTAGTATATTGGACCTCGCTAATTTTAGACCTATTTCTGTACTACCAACTCTCAGTAAAATTTTAGAAAAAATGATTTTGGATCAATTGTTAACTTTTTTTAATACAAATAAATTACTTCATAAAAACCAATTTGATTTTACAAGGGGTCGCTCGACGTCTGACGCCGGTGTTGAGCTTATGAAATATATTATTAATGCCTGGGAGAATTCACAAGATGCCTTAGGTATTTTCTGTGATCTTTCCAAGGCTTTCGATTGTGTTCATCATGAGACATTAATCAGGAAAGTACAACATTACAGTGTAAAAAATTTAGCGCTTAGACTTATTATTTCATATTTAAGTAACAGAATACAAAAAGTAGTGTATAGTAGTTAATGTTAAAGGTTCCTCCGGATCCGTAGTATCAATGGGCGTTCCTCAGGGCTCAATTTTTGGCCCATTCCTGTTTTTAATCTATATTTATGACTTACCTTATCTTGTAGGGGATAATCACGATATAGTATTATTTGCTGACGATACCTCTTTAATTGTCAAACTCAAACAACAGTTAATTAATTATGACGATGTAAATAATGCTCTATCGAAATTGGTACATTGGTTTAACGCCAACAATATGCTCTTAAACGGCAATAAGACAAAGTGTATTAAATTTACAATACCTAAAGTAAAACATTAAAATACCAATGTGCTGTTAAATGGGGAGGAGTTGAGTCTTTTGGATACCACTGTTTTTCTTGGTATTAGTATTGACGCGAACTTCAATGGGGCCCCCATATATCTAAATTAGCAAGCAGACTTAGTTCTGCAGCATATGCTGTAAGAAAGATTAGAAATCTCACAGATGTTGAGACAGCTAGATTAGTGTATTTTAGTTGCTTTCATAGCGTTATGTCTTATGGAATTTTGCTATGGGGTAATGCGGCTGATATTGAAGCTATATTTGTTTTGCAAAAGAGAGCCGTACGGGCGATTTATAACCTAAATTGTAAAGAGTCCTTCAAAGAAAAAAAAAAATAAACATATTAACTTTGGCATTGCAATATATTTATGAGAATGTAATGTATGTGCATAAAAACATAAATAGCTTTAATAAGAATAAGTAAGTGCATACTTTAAATACTAGGAACAAACATAGGCTTGTAATGCCAGTTACTAGACTCCACAGAATCAGTAATTCATTTATGGGGCAATGTAACATATTCAACGCAATGTAACAATTCAACGTAAGTGCAAAACATATTCAACGCAAGAACACCAGCAATAATCGCAGGAGGCCTCAACACTAAACACCAAGCTTGGGGCTCCACGAAAATAACAGCTTCTGGGAAAAGACTCTATGACGATGCCGAAGAATGGGGATACGAGTTACTGGGCAGAGATGAGCCCAACCATTTCGCCTTACAGCTCCTGCACCAGCCCAATGTCCTCGACATAGTATTGTGCTACCAAATGCCGTACCCAATACGGCTAGAGGTGCTGTACGATCTGGAAACGCAGCACCTCCCCGTGTTGTTTACCATAGATACTAGTGCAGATGCCGTGGTGCCCAGAAGTCCCCAGATGAGGAGAAACTGGACATGCTCAGAGCGCTAGAGAACCTCCGACTCGGCGCCTCTATTATCACCTGAGAAGATGTGTAAACAGCGGCCCTGCAACTTCATTCAATAATCAAAATTCAATTACAACTTACACCCTATCTCCACGGGCCGCAGGAGGGAGGAACTCCCTAGAAACCTACAATTAGAGCTGTCCAAGAAGAGCAAGCTAAGTAATCTCTGGGTACGTACACGGTGTCCAATAATAAAAAGAATATTAAACTCCCTGACGGAAGAGATGTCGATGGCGATAAGAGCGCACAGCGGAGAGGCATGGACATCTCTTCCGAGAGGGTGGATAACACGGAAAAAAGAGGGCAAAATTGATGGCACAACACCTGAAGCAACAATTTAAATCCAATAGCGTAGCAGAGGGGTACGCAGAGCATGCAGAGAGCATAGTGAACCGCGTGCAGGAATACCTGGCGAATCCGGCACAACTACCACTACGGGGCGATGACTTTTTCTCGCCAGCGGAGGTAAGGCGCGCTATCACGTGCTTGCCTAACCGCAAAGCGCCAGGATGCGACGGTATTAGCACCATGGCCATAAAGCAGTTGCCCATAAAGAGAATAGTGGAACTCTCCAGGCTCTATAACGGCATATTGAGAACTGGCCACTTCCCGACCATCTGAAAGCAGGGCAAGATCATCGTGCTACTAAGGCCGGAGCTATAGGAGGTACCCGGCTAGCTACCGCCTCATAACGCTATTTGACATAGCGAAACTCTTTGAGAAACTTACACTCCATAGAATATTGCCACACGTTGCTCTGCGCGAGGAGCAATTTGGCTTCCGCAGAGCACATTCCACCACAGCACAACTAGCCCGTTTGCTACACTATCTTGCGGCCGAATATAACCACGGCCGCATCTGTGTGGGGGTCCTTCTTGATATGGAGAAGGCCTTCGACAGAGTGTGGCACGCAGGGCTACTGCACAAACTAATAGAGCATACCACGTTGCCGCCAATGCTTGTGTGGATAATAGCGTCGTTTCTGGAGGGGCGGAGCTTCTACGTCAACATCGAAGAGGCTGTTTTGGTAGCACGACCGATCGAAGTGAGTGTGCCATAGGGCAGCTGCCTATCACCGCACCTGTACGCGGTTTACAGAAATGACATCTCCACACTCCAAGGCCTCCTGGAGGAGTGAGAAGAAGATGTTGTCCTAGCTCTATATGCAGTCGACAGTGCGTACTTTACGTCATCTCGTCGGGTAGAGATCGCGGCCAGAAAGATGCAAAGATAAAAGCGACTGCTGGACCTGTTACCACAGTGGCTGGACAAATGGATGATGGCAGTCAGCGTATGGAAGACCGTCGCCTTCAATACCAGGCTTATGCACACACCACCAACACTCCGTGGGCACAACATTGTGGGTAGGACGTGGGTTGGGCAACTACTATCACTTAGCTAGAATGTCAGATAGATCGCTCGCTGCGCATGATCCCGATGGTCGACCACGTCGTGAGTCAGGTCAGAGTCGCGCGAGTGAAGTTATATCCTATACTGGCATCCAAACTCCCCATAAAAACAAAAATCATAAACATAAACATAACATAAACACTCACGCCTGTCACCCAGAGGGGTAGGCAGAGATTATGGACTTCCATTTGGCACGATCCTGACACACCTCTCTCGCTTCCTCCACATCCATATACCTACGCATACACGCTCGTCGGTTAAAGGTACTCTTGATTTGGCCCATTTTTAATATATCGCCAATTCGTTCGATAAACTTTCGCCTAGGGCGACCCTTCCCGACTATGCCGTTCACCTCTGCAACATAAATTTGCTTTGTCACTCTTTCCTCATTCATTCTTTCTACATGGCCAAACCACCGAAGCATTCCTTTCTTAATCCTGGTCACTACATCATCTTGCAAACCACACTCTTCTCTTATTAAACAATTTCTCACTCTGCCATTCAGCTTCATCCCTAACATACTCCTTAATGACCGCATTTCTACAGCATTGATTCTACTCTCATGCTTCTTCTGCCACACCCAACTTTCACTACCATACATTAAAGTAGGTACTAACACAGCATTGTGAATTGCCATACGTGCCTTTTTGGACACATTCTGACTCTTCACAATAGAGTGTAGAGCTCCATTCACTCGTCGTTCTATATCCTTATCATATCTACCATCCCTGCTAAACACACATCCCAAATATACAAACTCATCTACTTGCTCTACCAACTCCCCTTCCATTCTTATTTCACATATCGTTTTACTTTCTTCTCTTTCAAAAACCATAACTTTCGTCTTACTTGCGTTCACTTTCATTCCCTTTTCTTTTAATGTCCTGTTCATTAATGTAACCATCATTTGCAACTCGGCCGCCGACGATGCAAATATGACTTGATCATCGGCGTACAAAAGGCATTTGACGGTTAACTCACCCATTCTTAACCCGCATTCTTCTACTTTCAAATTTTCCAAACAACTGTCCATAAATAGGTTGAACAACCACGGGGAAGCCACACAGCCCTGTCTGATATCTTTATGGATGTCAAACCAGTCCGAGTAGGCCCCGTTGATCCTGACATCTACAAAACCTACGTCCGCTCATGGCTGACATACGCAGTGCCAGCCTGGTACGCGTTGACCTCAGCCACTCAGCGCAAGAGGATGCAGACCCAGCAGAATTTTGCACTTAGAGTAATTGTGGGAGCTGGCCCTTACATCAGGAATGACATTATCTCCAGAGATCTCAAGATTGAGTCGGACGGGCGTCTACCAAGAGAACTCCTCTCTATAGAGATTAGATAGTCGAGTAACAAACCCTCGATGCCGCGGATAGGCCAACTCTGACATTTTATTAAAACAAATTTCCAGCGACCGGGGAACTGAACCCCGGACCACAGCGTTACCTACAATGCCATAACGGCTCTCACGACCGGTACATAGTAATGTACCGCGAGGAGATTCCGGACAATGGGGTTTGCCCCGAGGCCCGAGACCTGATGTGTGTAAACAGTATACACGCAGAAGACAACGTATGGTGGAAATTCGTTTAGGACAGTTCGGGACCAGCTACCAGTTTTCATTTTAAATCAAGATAGAAAATAATAGGGAAAAGTGATAGGATAAAGTAGTGAAAGTTTTCAATGTCGCATTCTTAAGGGGAAATTACTAAGATAAATCGATATTTTATTTCCAACTCCACTTCAATCGAAATACAGTCGCCTGGGCGACAAGACCCGGACAATTTCATAGGGTTCCATAATCTTGGTCGTCCATCCTTTCTTTTAAGAGAGGACAGACGGGCTTTAAGTGGCACACCTTCTCAGTGGTGTGGTATTATTTTCTGAGGATAGAAGGTCACTAATTATTTAATCTTTGGTGCAGGGCAAGTCACTGGGGCCGCTATACTCCTTTTAGTTGGTCCCTCAAGCCGGATCAAGACCGTATCAAGAAGAAGACCAGGCCAGCATAGGATGCCTGACGGTTCTGATGTGAGACAGGAAGAATACGCTGAAGACCAGGCAAGCATAGGAGGCCTACCAGTTCTGATGCAGGACCGGGCGAAGTCGTTGACAACCAGGCCAGCAAAGGAGGGCTGTGGACACTGGATAACTGCCGGGAGAAAGAAACCCTGATTGCAACCAGGCACGAGTTCTTGTGTGGGGCACTTACTGCTGCCGGGTATGAGTGCTTGTGTAAGTCACTCACTGCGGCCAAGCAAAGTGTTTGGCATTCATTCCTGCCGTGCAAGTGTTCTCGGTATTTACTGTCGCTGGGCAAGGGTGCTTGTGGAGCAATCACTGCTGCCAGGCGAGGGTATTTGTAGAAGGCACCTGACTGCGTTGCGGCTGGGGCTTTGCCGGGGCAAGGCATCACCGGTAACTGAGTGGCGTGTCACCAGCATACCAAGCGACGATAACGGGGCCAAAGTCGGAGCTTGCCTTTTAACACCTTACGAAGTGGCGCAGTTCTTTCGAGCATTTGCATAGCTTGACTGCTCCGTCACGTTCACTGACGAGCAGTACCCAACCTTTCCCTATTTCTTTCCTGCACGAATCCATCCTTAGGCGGTTCACCGCGGTGGGCTCCGTCCAAGATTGATAGGGCTGTAGGAACTGTAGGGCTGTAGGGACCGATAGTGTTGTACGGGCATTAGGGACCGTAGGCCAACAATTACCCTCCTGTAAGAAAAAGACGGCACAAGAACAGAATGAGAGGGTCAAAACGACCAGGACACGGACAGAGGTTTCAAGGAAGGCGAAGGAAGTGGAATCATCTGGAGCGACCACAGCTACTATTTCAAGTGGGGCTACCACCGAGACATGCACGAACACATGGGACTCGGGAACATCTGTGACGGCGACAAACAACACGACGGACACCAGTGATACGCAGGCCAGTATCGCGCAGAAATCCGTCGTATCCGGGTGAAGAGATGTACTCGAGCTAGGATGATGAAGAGCGGAATACTCAGGTGGAACCTTTCGTAAGGAGTTGGGTTAGACAGACTATAATGAGCGCGCCGATAAGTTTAACGCAGTCCGACACGCACATAAGGAAGCGTCCAAGAGATCACGCCACAAGGAGGCGGAGCTCGAGCGCAACCTAGGAAATGCACAGAAGGCATACGCGAGTGAGTTGTCAGAATTGACCAACGCAATTGTGAGTGCAATAAATATAGCGGGTAAAAATAAGACTCCCGCTTCATTTCCTCCAGGATTTACCGGTCTTCAATGGAGACGCCGGTGAATGTATAATTTTCAAAACGATGTTTGAAGACACACGTGAATATTTTTAGGGAGCGCAGGATGTAGCACGCCTTAGAAGGGCATTAAAACCTGAAAAAATAATGAACACTCTCAAAAGAAAATTCGGTATGGTTGAGATGCTCATTCTATCCGAGATCGAGAATGTGAAGAGAATGCCAAGACTGGCAAAATACTGCAGAAACATCGGCATTTATGCTACTTGCATAACGAATATGGTTGCTTCGATACAAGCATTGAATCAACTACAGTATTTATACTCACCCGAGTTGGTGAGTCGTATAGTGGAGAAGCTCGGAACTATAATTAAAATTAAATGGTTTTTAGTATCGTGATCAACATCCCATAGAGCCAGAGCTACAAAAGATAGCGAAATTTTTTAAGTCGTTGAGTGAACATTTTGGTGCGTCATTGAACGCTGAAAACGTGCCTGAAAAACGGAAACGTCCTGAAAAAGGGAAGCGAACCGTGCACACCACAAAGCGGTCTGTACGCGACCGTGTCAATAGTAATTGTTATGAATGCCAGGATAATAAGAGTCACGACCGACAAGCGGTTATGACAACTGAGGATAAATTAAAATTATTGAAAATATTGACAGGGTGTTTTTGGAACGCTCCCGAAAACTAAGACAGGCGACAGCACCAAGTATACCTTTGATCATGGGTCATAAATAAATTTGATCCTGATGAAAAAAAAATCATATTTTTACAATGTTTTATTAGCTTTATTCACGCGCCATCATGTTAGTACAGCTAAATGAAACGATAATTTCATAAAAAAAATCATGAAAATACTGAAACATAAAACCAGCAGTGGAAACTGAATTGATATCACCTGACTAATGGAGGTTAATGTACGCGCGAACGGTAAAAAAAGAACGCTGGCCTTGAACTTGGGCACTGAGCGATTTATCACATATTAGTACGAAGGGGGTGCGACGGGGAACAATCTGCCAGTATTACTGTGCCTGCATGCTATTGGTTCCCGCGCTTTGTTCGCTCCAAAAATACAGTCGCATACACAGCTTACTTTGTGACTCGCGACGATGTTTTAAAAAGGAAGGAAAGAAAAATTATTTATATCTATTGTTTTATGACTAAACTAGTGAACGAAAAGGTAAATATGATAGGAGAAGGTGAATGGGGAAAATTGTGCAGTAAAGTTAAAAGTGTTGAGGAAGAATACCGAAAAAATTACCATGTGATCGACCTGATGACGGAAGCCCAAGCGAAGATAAAAGTGATGATGAAGTAGCATCCAGTAACACCTGTTGGTGTTACTGGATGCTACTTCATCATCACCATCAACATCTGGCTTCCATGTGACCTAAGACGTCATAATGGACGGCGTGTCACCCTTAGCTTAAGTTTTCTTGTTACAAACTACTTTATATTTTGCGATAGAAATAACAAATAATGCTCAAGTAAACATTATCCATTTTTAATTCCCACCTCTTCCAAAGTTCTAAGTAGCTAGTAAAACACCTATTATGATTCTACAGTAAAACAATTAATTACTATAATATTATAAAACAATAGCCCAATACTATGTAGTACTTTAGAACGCGACTGTACCCACACTCCCTCCGCTGTCGACCTGTATCTAGCTCGGTACGAAACAATGCTGCGGTCATAAGAAAAAATAGCGCATCTAACAATTTTTGAATAAATGAGTTAAATATACCATTCGACTTCGACAATTTACATGATAAGAAGGCACATCTACTAATTTTTTTTAATATTCACAAATATCAATATTTTAGAAATTATCGTAAGAATTTTAGACATAACTGTTGATCACAGATGACATTTTTTTAGTAGAAAAGACTTATACAAATTCAACATAAAAGAAAAGACTTATTTAACCAGTTGCTACGTCATCTTTAACAATATTTGCATCGATTACTTAAATTTCAATTATTCTTGTCTTATTATTCTATATCTTATTATTAAGACCTTATATCTTATTATTAAGAGCTGGTGTTTCACATGTGGTCCCATATAAATTTGATCGAGGTCAGACTCATCGACAGTCAGACAGATCGAATTTTTAATTTTTAATTATTATCGTAGTAAGTCTTGTATAATATCCCTTTTAAAATCATTACTCAAGAGTTGCGGGTTGTTATTTTTTGTGTCTCACTACCAATGCTTTTCTAATATTTACTAAGAAAAAAGTAGTAAATTACTATTAGCGTCCTTTCAAGTTCAAATGACCTTTAAATGAAAATTCGTTTTATTTAAATAAATAAACAAATTATCAAAAAAAAAATAAGTTCGTCCTTAAAATCTTCATGTCTCTACGTATATATTTAAATTTTCATATAGATACCTTTTAATATACTTTAGACACGGGGTCTGAAAGAAAAATTCATCAATTTATTTTTTATTTCCATTTTACGTTTTTGTTAGTTGCGTCCTTCTTTATTACGACGGCAGAATGTAACCCGGCTGGCTCGTGTCGCCACACGCTGTGACGCAGTAGGTTTCAGTTTTGTCGGGGTTCGTTATTAATTGTAGTTTTTGAAACAGTTCCGTGTGGATTTTGTACACGCGTGCGCGAGCGACAGCTCAATCGATTTGTTTATTAAATTGTTATTACTTGTGATTACGTGTTGTTATTATTATTGTTGTTACGTTTTTTGTTTAATAATACTTAACGCGTACGTTTATAGTGATTGTGAATACGGCAACATGTTAGGTATCCGAACCTAGATACACGAAGTATCGCTAAATAAATTGTTAAGACGTCGGGATGGAACAAGTGTGTCATACTGTGCAGTGCACAAAGTGTTGAAGCGTAACCGAATGCGCCCATACAAATTGCACAAAGTGCAAGCTTTAGTTCCCGGCGATCACGACCGCCGACGAGTTTTCTGCCGTTAGTTATTATACCAGCAACAACGTGTGCCTGGTTCCATTGAGCACATTATCTGAACGGATGAGTCGACATTTACCAGAAACGGCCTGTGGAACCGAAGAAATACACACGTGTATTCAGAGGTTAACCCGCACGCTGTTCGACAAATCGGGCACCAAACCCGATGGTCGGTTAACGTATGGGCAGGTTTATTTAAGGATCGCATACTCGGACCAGTGTTTCTGCAAGAGCGACTGAACGGACAGCGATACCTAAACTTTATAAATGAACAGTTGGTTGACATTCTAAACGACCTATCGTTGGCTGAATATCGCTGCACATGGTTCCAGCATGATGGTGCCCCTCCACATTTCGTGAGGTTCGTCTGTGAGCGCCTCAATGAGCTATTTGATGATCGCTGGATCGGCAGACTAGGACAACACGCTTGGCCACCTCGCTCACCAGATCTGACCCCGTTAGACTTCTTTTTGTGGGGTATGTGAAAGAAAGGGTTTTTAATCGTGAGTGTGATAGTGCTGACGAAATGCGCCAAAGGAACGTGGATGCTTTCGAGAAACTACGTACGGACTGTGTCGAAGGCCACACGATGATGCCGCCTGCACCCAAATCTACCTTGAAATGAATGGAGCACAATTTGAGCCGCATCTCATAAGACCACGGAGGATTTAGAGCGGTAAGCTGTTTCATAACTATTTTTTTAAATAACTTAGTACTAGACTTATCTGAATAGGTACATAACTGAATACATGAGAATAATAAACATACCTATACGACGAATAAAAACGCATGACTCTAACCTTGGTTACATTTCATTTAAGTATTTTTTCATTAGCGGGGAATCGAACCAGTTATTTGGGTTATTTAACCTGTAAATTCGGATTAAAGTGGCTACGTGGAGACAAGCACAGTGGCAAAATAGTAGGTTAAGTAGATAAGTTAGGTATTTAGACAAGTGTTGTAAATTATTAGGTATTGTGGTATGGCCCGCTAGTTGCGGGCCGCGCGAATGTGCGTTCGCGCGTAGGTACATTGACCTTTAGTCAGGTGATATCAATTCAGTCATTCCACTGCTGGTTTTATGTTTCAGTATTTTCATGATATTTTTTATAAATTATCGTTTCATTTAGCTGTATTAACATGATGGCGCGTGAATAAAGCTAATAAAACGTTGTAAAAAGATGATTTTTTTTTCATCAGGATCGAATTTATTTGTGACCCATGATCAAAGGTATACTTGGTGTTGTCGCCTATCTTAGTTTTCGGGAGCGTTCCAAAAATACCCTGTATATTATGATAAAGAAAGCGAATATATGTTATCAATGTCTAACACCCTACCATATGAGGTTGGAGTGTAGGGCGAAAATTGTGGTGTAGATGGATGACATATGGGGCATCATCGTATTCTGCACCGATCCCAATAAAAAGATATCGCCGTAAAGAAGTGAGGGGGATAAGGAAGCCCAAATTACGACTATCATCATCATCATCATCATTACAGCCCTTCACAAGTCCACTGCTGAACATAGGCCTCCCCCAAAGAATGCCACAAAACACGGTCCTGAGCCACCTGCATCCATCGACTTCCTGCATGTCTTACCAGGTCGTCACTACATCTTACGACTATAAATACAGTTAATGCACTGGCATGTGCATATTTAAAGATTTTACCAGTCTTTTAATATGCACATGCATAAAACCTTTAAAGAACTTTTTAATCTATGAATTTTACATATAGTGCTAACTTTTCATCTCCAAATTATTTCAAGGTAATAGTGATATTTATTTATATATTTATTTACATTTATAAAGTTAACAATAAAAGTTCTACAATTTTCTTTCAATTTATCTTTTAAGAAAATAATTTATCTAAGAAATAAGTTATCTTTTATGTAATAAAAATATAAAATTACTTTTTTTCATTCATTATGTCATTATTTTGGAACCATACAGTCATAGATATCACTTGCTTTCTATTAATAGCGTTCCGTCTATAAAATGAACAAAATGAATTGACAGAAATGAGTAAAATACATACAAATTCAATTGATGATTACAGTTATTATAGTCGGAGAGCTAGCGAAGAATTTTGGGAAGGTCCTTTTGGCAAGTTGAAATTGTGAAAAAATATAATTTAGTCATTTGGGGAATCCAGTCCCGTGAGTCTGGCAAAGCTTTTGCGGTTATTTTGTTAATGCGCAGTATTTGCAAAAAAAAAAATATCCAAAAAATGTTTTTGGCAACTTGATTTTTTTGTCTTTTGATTAAGTTTTTATATAATTCAAAAAAAATAACCCCAGAAGTTTTTGTCGGTTATAAAGTGTTAGCAGACCTCTCAAAAAATATAATTTTGGCAATCTCATATTTTAGTCACGTATTTATTGAGTAATTTTAATAATACGTGCAAATCGCAAGACAAATTTGGCGGTGATAAACAATTCCTAGACGAGAATAAACTTAACAAATGAATACTACAAAAAGTCTTATGCGCAGCCATAAGTACAAGAGATATAGCTTATCGAGATATACCAGAGGCTGATGGGGGCTCAAGCTCCTCGCGCTGTGATTGGTTACTGAGCAACCACGTGTTTTCATTATATTTCTAGCTCTGCGTTCACAACAGAGGATGTTGTGTGAGAGCAATCGTAGCAGTTGTAGCGTAGCTTCGTGAAGCTTCTTTGGAGTCCCCATATATCAAAATTAGCAAGCAGACCTAGTTCTGCATCATTTTCTGTAAAAAAGATTAGAAATATGACCAGTGTTGAAACAGCTAGACTTGTTTACTTTACGTTTTAATTTAGCTATTTGCATAGAATAATGTCGTATGGTAACACCCTACTGATACTGAAATTATATTTGTTTTACAGAAGAGGGCAATATGAGCAATCTATGATTCAAAACCTAAAGAGTCACTCCCATAAAAATTTAAAGAAATAAATATATTAACTTTGCCCTCTCAATACATTTATGAAAATGTAATATAGTAATACAAAAATAAGTGATATTCATTCTGTAAATACTAGGAACAGATACAAGTTAGTAGTGCCAGCTACTCGACTCCACTTAGTCAATAATTAATTCTTGGGGTGATGTATACACTTTTACAACAAAATACCAGAAAATGTACAAAATTTGACCTGTTCAAAGTTCAAAAACTTTATTAAACAAAGTTTGCATAAAAAAGTTATAATAATTTTAAGGAATTTATGGATGATAATAACCCCTGGGAATGAGGTGATTGCTACCAAGCTATTTCTAATTTGTTTTTTGTGGTTTACTGTGTAACATACATGACTGTAAGCTATTTAAAAAAAAGTCCCACTGGGTTTGTTGCTGGTTCTTCCCAGGACAGAGGTTTTTTTTTATCCAGTGGTAATTAAACAAAAGAGTGATTTTCAATAAGTATTATTTATAATCTATATTGAATAAAGTGAATAGGCTTTTGTTAAGTCAGTGCGCTTCACCATCATAGGCTATATCACCACATACCGTCAGGTGGGATTGTTATTGAGCGCTAGTTTAGAGTAATATTAAAAAAATAATCATCTTGTTTCCGAAGATCGATCTAAATGGGCATCAACTTAAAATCGGAAAAAATACATTTTATTTTTTTCACAGCACTATTTTATTACATATTTTAGTTACTTTTATTTTATAAATTTTATTAATAGGTTACTATTTAATTTTTAAGGTCGTAGATTATTTTATTCTATTTTTTTAAGTAGCTTATAATGTTCCATAATAAGTTAAAATTTTGTTTATAAAATATGTAAACCACTTCACTTTTTGAATGACTTTTGGATCTACAATTTAAATAAGAAAAGTGAAGCTCCATCTGTATTGGATTGCTTTCTGTAAAGATATTGTAAAAAAAGTGTAATTAATATTTTTTTTTCAAAATGCTGTGGGAGGTGTAGTGGCTCACGGAATCCACTAATGTAATATATGTATTCCATTAGTGGATACCGTGGCCAGTAATAAACAGGACTTGGAATAGAGATTTTTTACGTGGTAGAGCCATGCTGCAGCTATACTAGTAGTATAGTTGTGGCATGAATGGGTCGGCTCGACCGGGGAAAGACCACGCTCTCACAGAATACAAGCGTAAAATAGCAGCTTAACACTGCTGTGTTTCGTATGGTAAGTGTTAGTCCTCACGGATGACAACGCATCTGCATTTTGATTCTTTATTGAGGATAAATGTAGATGTCTATGGGTCACAGTTACCACTTACCATCAGGTGGACTGTGTGCTCGTTTGTCACCCTATCCTATATGCATATAACAGTATTCCATGTGAGGCCGGATTTGCGCTTTGTAAAGTTGCAAGCGATGTGCCGGCACGAAATACTAGTAGGTGAGAATTGGGGCTTCTGCGTCACTTGCTCTCGCTTCGCTCGAGCTACATGCCGATGAAGGCCCCAATTCTCTCCATTAGAGGTCTAAATTTTTAGTCTAATTCTCGATCCACTTTTTTATCTTTGCTCCATTTCTAATACCGTTTCATTCGGAATCACAATTACAAATGGTTCAATAATATAACAATAAAATATGAAGGCTAATCTATTTCATCGTTAAAATGCAAGGTGGTACAAAAAACAGTTACTTTAATAATAAGTACTAATCGTTAACGGTCTGAAACTATTTTTTTTTCTTCTTCTCGAACACAAAGGTAGTTTAAATTAACAGATGAAGTGTTTATTTACATATATTTTACTAGAAATCAAACAATCATTTTGTTTTCAAAACACCATTTCTTAATACATAAAACATTTTTTAACGCACATATTTTCTTACGAGTAAAACAGTTATAAAGTAAAGTATCTTTACAATAAAGTTCACAAAGAGTATTTAAATTGGGAGCTCCTAAGCAACTTATATCTATGATAGTATTATTTTCATCACAAATATCTTGCACCCATTTAATTTTTTCACATCCTTTAAAAAAAATCTTTTTATCTTTCAAATCTCCATCGATACCCTCTGTGCTTTTCAATCGAGCCAATTTGTTTTTTCTCTTCAGGAGACAGTGAAGTGAATGTGTAAGGAGGTTTAATTAGGAATATATTGGTGTACTCTAGAGTGGCTATAGCAAACTCCTTTACTATAAATTTATTTTTGCTATTTTTGAAGCCTTAAAGATCGACAATTATTGTATTGATATTCATGATATTTTCTTAACGATATTACTCAGTGGTTTGTATTCGAATATACAGTTGTTTAATATCAAGCAATAAGCGGTTGTCTGATCTTTTTTTTTTATAGGATAAGGGTTGCAAACGAGCACACAGTCCACCTGATGGTAAGTGGTTGCTGCGGCCCATAGACATCTACATCTATCCTCTGTTACAAATCAAAATGTAGATGCGTTGTCACCCGTGAGGACTAAGATGGAATGCCTCATTTCCAGTAAAAAGGGCCTCCGGCCACCTGCACTCACCAAGCGAAACGCAGGGGTAAACCTCTACTTCACGCTGGTAATCTGTGAGGTCGTGGTACCACCCCGGTTCGAGCCGGCCCATCCGTGCGACAGCAAAAGCTGCCGCGTGGCTCTACCACTGTTGAGCTGGTATTTCTTGGTCTGTTTCGATTTCAACTCTCACATCGATCGAACCTTTTAAAGTTTCGTGTTGTCTTGAACAATCAATTACAAATAATGGAGCCACGTCTCTGAACTCCTTTAAACCCATCAACGGCTCTGACCGGCGTCCATGATACGACTGTTCAAATCTCGCATACTGATCGTATAATAAAGTAAATTTATCTTCTGAAAAACTGGTACATTCAGCCCTCATAAGGATAATATGATGAATTTAAAAAGACTCTTACATCTCGTACGTCACAATGATCAAACTCTGCCATTGATAATTTCGCGTTATGTTTGCGGTTGGTTGGCATGCCGATGACCACAAATTGTGGTTTCTCTATTTGCGATGAAGTTTTTATAGACCAAGTATGTTTACGCGTTTTGGGTAGCAATGGATATTCATATAAGTCCCAGGAACGGAATGCCAATGGAATAGCTCTATCTTTTTCTAAATATTTTAATAGGTTGATTCTTTCACGATCTGATACTTTGATGTGTGGAACTCGCCAAACAATTTTATTTATTATAATATCTTCTACAACTTCACCTGTATTTAACTTGATCGCTTTAAGATTTGTATTGTTTTGTAATAATACTAACTCATGTTTACAATTAATTATAGTTTTTTCATAATCTTCTGCAAATCCTAATATCTTGTTCAATAGTATAGACGCGGAAAATGCCCTACCACTAGTATTGCTTGTTCCGCCAGTTGACCAGCCCCAAACTCGAGCACATTTGGATTAATTTTCATTTAAGGATATATAAGATTTTGTTGATACCTTTTCTTTTGTGGTGCTGTTATAAACGTTCACCTTTCCCTCGATATATAAACTACTGAGTGAAGGTAGTACGTACAGGTCTTGTTGATTAATAGGAATACGTATTTCATCATTCTTGTAAAACTAGTTACATATGGTTTGTATGAATGATACTCAAAACTTTCAATGCTGTTATCGTATGATGTTTGTTGAGATACGTTTAAAATATTCATTTTATCAAGCCAACTAGCTTAAGAAATTCTTTGTTAGACTTGGTAAGCTTCTTTTGTAGCTGAAGAGGTGTGCCTTTATGAGATGTTCTTTTAAAACTGGCTTGGATACACGAACTAGACGTGCTTTTATTGAAATTTATCATATTTTTTTCGGAAATGTAAATACAGTTGTACTTCTTCATCTCGTAAATTTATCTCTTTATTCGCACCGTTCAATAACTTTATATTGTTAGACACTTATGGAACTTTGGTTAACAGGAAAGTAAATCAAGTTTCTAGGTATTTCAATTATTCGATAACCAGGTGATACATTAGGTGCAAATTCATAAATTATATGGCTTGCTTTCCCGTTGACAAATGAACCACTAACTACATCGCATTCAATCCGCACGATGGTTGTCGATAGAATACTGACAAGATACTTTGATTCAGTACTTATATTTTCTTTTATTGTTTCCATACCAATGCCTAAAATTTTACCCAGTGATTCGCTTCTATTAAAGTACACATCTTCGGAGCAAAAAATATTTGTTTTCAATGTATTATTGTTACAAGTTAGTTTTAGGACATCGTTCTTAATATTATTTTTTAGATAATCAAAAATATCTTGAATCTCGTAAGACCCTTCAGGAAATTCGATCATTTCTTTTTTACCATAATAAAATTTATTGTTTCTGTCATCTATATTGGGAATAGAACTGAAAGTTGAAAAATACAAAAAACCACATTCGTAGTCTCCTCGTAGTTCTATTGTCGGTGAATAGTTCGTTGATAAAGAGGCTCCTGTCCAAGTTATAGACACAGTGAAAGGCCATTTTTATACTGATATGTTACTTATTTCATACACTGTATAAATGCTTTTTCCAGTAATTCCTTAAAAATTTTAGACAAAGATGTCCACAGTTTGTAGCACCAAACGCTTGATGTCGCGCATAATTATAGTTAATAGGTAAGTTATGCATATATTTAACTAATTCTAACGGGGGCTTTAAATTACCAAAACGATCATAATATTCTACGTATTCATTGTGCTTTACAAAGGCTACCCAATGCGTTCCAATTCAGTATTCCACATTCTATCTTTCTCGGTTACAAAGGTAATTTAATTCTCATGAAAACGCCGTGAAAGTATGGAATGTCACTTGCATGTTCTAATATGTCGAGATTAATGACCGCCCGTTTGGGTAACCGTTTAATTAGTTTTTTGAGGGGTTAAGATATAAACCTGCTCCTTGTTTATGAGGTTTAATATATAATCCTTTTCCTAGAGCAACGGCTTCCATCATTCTGTTGTGTCTTTCAGATTCCTGAAGACTCTTTTGTGCTGCTTTTGAATCATTAACAGCTTTTGCTATACCCGCTGCTCCACCGGCTAATGGTCCTAAAGCTGACAATCCTGAAAATATGGGAATAAGTGGTAAAAGTCCTCCACACTTTAGAAGAAGAATACAACGGGGTAAACTTATTCCTTCCTTCCTTCATCGATAAGTATAAAATGGGATTATTAAGTAATAATACGTTATTTATATACCTAAACCACTAGTTCACTTTTATCCACCCAACTATTTTCTTCATCACTCAAACCTAACCATTTTACTAAAAGCTTATTTCCTTTTCTTTTAATGACTTTTCAATAAGATAAAGGTCTGCAAATTTAGTTTTTTGTGATTCGTAACCGTAAAAAGAGCCTAGAATTTTTTGATTGTGTTTGTCTTCTATTTAATAGGTTTGAAGATTGGTTTGGTTGACTTTAACGATACGAAATATTTCTGTAGACCAATTAGGGGTATAACATTTGTAAAAATCTTCTTTGTATTTGCTTATACGAACGTAATCGCCAACGTGAAACGCCGGTCCTTGACGTATCTTAGGCTTTTGAGACTTCTTGATGTTTGACATAACTAAAATCGCATTTGAATCATTAACGTTGATAGGCTTGAATTTTGTAATGCGATGTAAAGTATTGTTATACCGCTTTACATCAAAATGTAAATAATTATTTAACCATTGATATCATCCGCATAAACTAAATATTTTGTAAAGGTGAGTTTTTAAAGTTCTTATTACTCGTTCTACAATGGAGGCCTTAAAGGAGTACGCGGAATAATGATTTATATTAAAATTTTTCATTAAATTCTTAAAAAAAATCATTACAAAACTCTGTACCAAGATCTGTTTGTAAATTTTTAGGATTTGGTCTTGATTCAGATAATAAACTTTGCATCGCATTTTTGAGACAATTTTTATGTTTCGTTTTAATTGTCTAACCCATACGTATTTTGATAGAGCATCGATTACTACTAGAACATATTTATATCCTTTATTAAACGTTGAATTTTTTTTTATAGGATAGGGTGACAAACGAGCACACAGTTCACCTGATGGTAAGTGGTATCTGTGGCCCATAGACATCTACATCTATCCTTGTTTGCGAATCAAAATGCAGCTGCGTTGTCACCCGTGAGGACTAAGTTGGAATGCCTCATTTCCAGTAAAAGGGGTCTCCGGTTCTCTACACTCACCATACGAAACACAGCTGTGTTAAGCTGCTATTTTACGCTGGTATTCTGTGAGAGCGTTGTCCTTCTCCGGTCAAGCCGACCCATTCGTGCTACAACTATACCCGAAATATAGCCGCAGTATGGCTCTACCACATACAATATTTGAATATTTTTGAAAATCAATCAGGTCAGTTTGCCATAAATCATCTATTCCTTTAATAATCGTATATTGACGAGAAAAATTTCTTCTTGCTGCTTTGTGAAGCTCATTGACTATATCTTGTTTATTCATTTTGGGCAGGTTTTGATGCAATCATGATTCCGATTTCCTTTTAAGTGTAATACATTGTCCTGAAATTGATAGTTGTCAATTTTTCTAAATTGTTGAGGTACTTTTTGACATTATTGTGAATTGTTTTCATTTCATTTATAAGTTCTTCACATTAACCCACATATTCTTTATTCACAGCCTCATCCCATTTTTCAGGAGTTTGCAGTCCTTTCAATCTTGTTGATTTCAAATCAAAATCACCAGCTGTTCTTACTAAAGCGTCACTGAGAATATCAGAGCATACATATAGTCGTAAACGGTTATGAAAATGGTGACCAAATTTGTCTATATTCATAGCCGTCTTATCGACTTCTGTAATGAAATGGTACTGCGTAATCCTCCTGTAGACAGCTTAATATATTTAATGTCTTTTGTGATGCCAGATTCATGCAATTCTTCGATTATTGCATAAATCTCATTGTAAACCCCTGTGTTACCAGCTGCCTATGATCCAAGTAGTAATTTTAATAGTTCCACTAACTCGTTTGGATCGTTTCATTAAACCAAATCAGTATCTTTTTTTAACTTCTTTTAAATTATCAACTTCTTCTCCCGTTGGAAGAATTTCTGCACTACTTTTATGATTTCTCGAGTGTTTAAATAATAGTTTCACCACTTGCATATATTTTAATCCTTTGTTACTGGTAATCGGTTTGGATACATCATAACTACGTTTGTGTGCATTAGTATCCAAAAGTAACCATTTATAATTTTGTAAGTAAGTCTTCCTTTGTCACAATATCTAAATTTAGTAGCTTTTTAAACAATAACTCTTTTAAGCCTGGAGTTTTTTTCAAACTATGATTTCAAATCTTTAAGATGTGATCATCATCATAGACACGAAATGTGCCGGGAATTAGTTTCCCACGTTTCTGACACCATAAGGCACATCTTTTAGTAATTCAGGTGACATAGTCCATGATAATGAATCATTTCCAATACTTGGTGTTGATTGATGTAATTTAAACGAAATTTGATTCGCGTCATTATCATCCGCAGAAAGCGAGTGAGTGAGGGTTTTGTGGGATGTTGTATAAACATCGTTATCTGAGACTTCTTCATTATTAACAGGATCTTCAGGATAACGTGAGCTTGGTCTGTATCTTCATTTAAATGCTGCTTTTCTTTAGTTTTTCTGGTAAGCATATTAAGTTGATCAACGACAGGCTGAAATATTGTTTCCAAAGCCAGACTGTTTGTATTTTTTGCATCTTATATCATTTCTACCTTTCTTTTTACAGCTGCAGCAGATTTTACAATTTGTTTCTTCAATATGTTTGACTACTCAGCAGAAACTTATTGCTTTGTGACATAGCAGCTATTTATTAAACGTTTAGTCTAAAATTATGTTATACATTTATGTAATTATGTTGTGTATGTTAATTAGGTAATTATGAATGTATCAAACTTCATTCTGTAACATCCTTTATTTTGTTCACAGTCTTTATTTAAAACAATATAATTGAAAAGTTTACTCCACACAGTTGAACAAATTTCCCGGAACTGAGACCATGTCATGTCAGACCCTACATGCTCGTCATAAATGTGTCTCAGATTTACGTCATCTTCTTTTAACAATATGATCAGGTTAGAGTTATCTCTAACTAGTTGCTTAAGTATTTTAGTATACGTTTGATTAATATAAAAACAGTCAATTTTCTTATATCGATCCATGGCGAAATAATTGCGTATGTTGTTCTGATATTCACAAGCTACATCGTCAAATATTATAATTGAGTTAGGCGAAGCTCCGTGTGGACTCAAAATTTCACTATTATAATTATACTTGTAATAAGATGTACCTTCCACATTCTGCAGTACTTTTTCTAAAAATAAGTATTTAGGTTGATATAAAGACTTTGAATATACATAAAGGTTGCGAAAACGCGGTCCATTCTGATGTAACATTAAGTTGATAACTAAGTTAGTTTTTCCGCAATTCGATGGACCCCATACAATACTACGTATCGTATTTGGAAATAAGCTCCCATAACGTTTCACCTTATTTTTTGGTACAGTACAGATACATTCTAATTTAAGTGATTCTTTTTGTTTGAGAAATTTCATAACAGGTTTGTTAACTTATCCGTATTGGCTGATAGGTTTTAATGAAATAACGTCATTTCAATCATGTTAATAATTTAAAAACTTGAAAAAGTTGCTAAAGATTAACTTAATCTTCAGTTTTAGTTCAAAAGCATTTTTTATAGGATAGGGTGACAAACGAGCACACAGTCCACCTGATGGTAAGTGTTTGCTGTGGCCCATAGACATCTACATCTATCCTCGTTTGCAAATCAAAATGCAGATGCGTTATCACCCTTGAGGACTAAGATAGAATGCCTCTTTTCCAGTAAAAAGGGTATCCGGTTCTCTACACACACCATACAAAACATAGCAGCGCTAAGGTGCTATTTTACGCTGGTATTCTGTGAGAGTGTGGTCCTTCCCCGGTCGAGCCAACCCATACGTGCTACAACTATACTACTAATATAGCTGCAGCATGGCTCTACCACGTAAGTAATGTTTGTTTATGGAAAATGTAACAATATTTTTTCGCTGAGTGTTGACAGATGAAGGCAAAGTTATAGCTTACATATAAAAATTCATAGAATAGAATATAATAGAATACCTTCGCACAGATTTAGCGTAACAAACACTATTCACTCTTGCCTTGAGGACAGCCAAATTATAATTGGATGTAAAGACTACCGGCAAATCATTTTACTCATTTGCTGGAAGCGTTATCAACGACAAAGCAAATGGTATGTCAACAACAAAGGGGTAGCGTCTGTTGGTCCAATGATGGTATGGAGGGGATGGAGCTAGGCCATACAATTCATTTGTATACTCTCTGAAATGTTCCTCCTGTCAAATGTTAATTTTGTACTCTCTTGTAAAACATCGAAAGGCTGACCAATCTGGTAAGATTAGTTCTAATCATACTAGTGTCAACAATAAGCCTGATAGCACGCCTATCCTTTGAGTCCAAAGCCACTAAAAGTATCATTACGTGTACCATGTATATAACTGAGTATTGCGTGTGTTTTTGATAGAAAATGTAATCTTATTAGGACTATAGATATGAACTAGCCTCTTATCTAAATTTCTCAGTCTGTCACTAACCACTACTGTCACTAAGTACTTACTACTACGTTTCTTTATATAGTATCTAAACCTAGTATGGTTAAAGGCTATGAGAAATTATATCTGTCTTTTTTATAGAATAAGGGTGACAAACGAGCACACAGTCCGACTGATAGTAAGTGGTTGCTGTGGCCCATAGATATCTACATCTATCTTCGTTTGCAATTTAAAATGCAGATATGTTGCAATCCGTGAGGAATAAGATAGAATGCTTCTTTTCCAGTAAAATGGGTCTCCGGTTCTCTACACTCACCATACGAAACACAGCAGCGTTAAGCTGCTATTTTACGCTGATATTCTGTGAGAGCGTGGTCCTTCCCCGGTCGAGCCGACCCATTCATGCTACAACTATACTACTAATATAGCTGCAGCACGGCTCTACCACGTAAAAAAAAATTTCAGAAAGAATACCTCGTGTATCGGAAGCCATCATTTATGTGGTAGTGCTATTCTGGCGATTTCCATATTCACTTATTACGACACGTTTTAAATGAATCTAACCGTAACAATTAATACGTTAATAATTTCATGAATATTGGTGAGATGTTTTAATAGTATGTGATTCTGTTTTTGGCTTTAACCAGGCTGTATGACGGCCTTACGCCGCCTTTAAGCAGCGTTACAGAAGATAGTGAAATTAATTTCACTCATCTTTAACATGATAACTAATCTTATGTATTTAGTTTTACTCGCATGACATACATCCTGCTCGGATATAGTAGCCACGGTGTGAATAACAGAATGCAGTCGAATACCCTCGTATTTCCCATAGGAGCAATATTTTAAGCAATGCAAAGAATACAACACAACGCGAAGAAGTTAGTTTTAGTTAGCAATAACGACAAAAAAGTGGTACAATTCAAAAAATTATTTTAAATATAACGATTTATTAACTATATACCCCACCCTGATTCTATAAAAAGACATAGGTTTTAAGTTCATGGTGATTTCAGCAGCTTAGCAATAATTTTATTATTTAAAGTCATAACAGTAATTATCAATGGTTTTACATTTAGTGTATTAATAATCGATATTGATTGCTGATTTTGAGCATAGCGTCGGTTTAAAACACGGCGCGTATAGGCTACTAACAATATGATTGTAGTATTGCTCGTATTATAAAACAGAAAATCAATCAGTTTAGGTACGTAAACATAAAACATAATAAACAAACACTAAGCAATCCACTATCCCACATCGTTCCGTGGTTATCGTAAGAGGCGGGAGAGGGAAACAAACCAGGAGATTGACAGGAGGGACGTTTTACCTTTAATCACTAAGAATAAAGCTACACACTTTTTTTAAGATTTGTCGCAATTTCCCGAACAAGATGGAGTGAAAATTAATTCTTCGACTGGAATAAAATGAAATGAAATAGTATAATATTTATTTCTTTATCGTAAAAAAAATATGTTAAATTTCATGGATTTTTGAAATCGTAGGAGATTTCGTTTAGAAATGATGTTTGACGTTTTTAAACGTGGCAGAGACATGCTGCAGCTATATTATTAGTTGTAGCACAAATGGGTCGGCTCGACCGGGGAAGGACCATGCTCTTACAGAATACCAGCGTAAAATAACAGCTTAATTCTGCTGTGTTTGGTATAGTGGGTGTAGAGAACCGGAGACCCTTTTTAGTAACCTGAAAGAAATCATGTTAAACAAAAGCTGCATCATCATTACAGCCATTCCCAAGTCCACTGCTGAACATAGGCCTCCCCCAAGGAATGTCATAAAGCACGGTTCTTAGCCACCTAAATCCATCGACTTCCTGCATGTCTTAACAGGTCGTCACTCCATCTAGTGGGGGGACGTCATACACTTCGCCTGCCGGTACGATGCTGCCACTCGGGAACCTTTCTTCCCCATCGGTTGTCGGTTCTTCGAGTTATATGGCCAGCCCATTGCCACTTCAGCACACTTTATTGGGCTATGTCAGTGTGTGAATTCTTTGAGCTATGTCAGTTATTCTGGTTCTACTGCGGATATCCTCGTTTTTAAGGCTATCACGCAGAGAAACGCCGAGCGTAGCCCTCTCCATAGCTTGCTGAGCGAATGTGAGCTTCCTTATACGGCCAGCAGTGAAGTACTACGTCTGAGTTCCACATGTCATCACTGGCAACACGCACTGGTTAAATAATCTAGTTTTAAGGTTATTGGATACTTCTAACGAGAAGATGTGCCGTAATCTCCCGATCGCTGCCCAGCCAAATTGAATCCGTCGATTGACCTCTCGGTCGAAGATGTACTTACCTAGTCAGACTATATGCCCCAGGTAAACATATCCGCCAACAACTTCGAGCTTAGTGCTCCCAAAAACTACCGGCATAGTTGTGACATGGACGTTAAATATGATTTTTGTTTTGTCCATGTTCATCTTGAGACCTATCCGTTGGGAGACACTTTTGAGGTCATTGAGCATAGTTCTTAGGTCTTCCAGTGGTTATGCCATAAGGACTATATCTTCAGCAAATCGAAGGTGAGTTATGTACTCGCCATTGACGTTAATACCGTATTCTTTCCGGTCTGTAGTTCTTCAAGAGAGCGTTGTCGCCTGTCTTGAAGAACAAGACCATCGCACTCCTGATCTATGACTCCGGAGTAGTACCTCCATGAAAGATGGAATTAAAGAGTTTCCGAAGGACTTCAAGTACCAGTTTTCCACCCGCTTTCAGAAGCTCCGCTGCAATTCCGTCCTAGCCCGGGGACTTGCCGTTTTTAAGGTGTTGGAGAGCCATTCTAATCTCGCTCACACTGATGTCCGTAATATCATTGGATTATTGTCGGAAAGGACTTGCTCTTGGATCGTTCATCAAATCGAGAAATTAATCAGCGACCTACAACATTACAGCGTAAGAAGTAATACTCTTAAATTAATCGCTTCATATTTAAGTAACAGAACGCAATAAGTTTTCATTAATAGTATTAATTCTTCGGGTCGATAGTACAAATGGGCGTGCTTCAAGGCTCAATTCTCGGCGCCTTTCTGTTGCCTATATAGAATAGTATAGAATAGAATAATTTTTATTCAATATACATGACATGTGTAATTCTTATTGAAAGTAATTTTTTACTTTACCACTGGTTCGAAAAAAAACCCTCTGTCCTGGGAAGAACCAGCAAGAAACACAGCGGGACTTTTTTTTAAATAAATTTTACGATATAAATTATTACGAACTATTTACAAAATTTATTTTAGAAACTACTTTGAAGCGACTACCTCATTCCCAGGGGTTATTATCAATCATGTATTCATTTATACTATAATAACACTTATTATACAGTTTCAGCTTAATAAAACATTTAAACTGGGTATTAGAGAGAACCTGTACACTTTCCGGGACCTTGTTGTAATAGCCTATACATTGCTCAAAGAATGAATTACTGACTCTGTGGAGTCGAGATACTGGCATCACTAGCTTGTGTTTGTTCCTAGTGTTTACAGAATGTACATCACGTTTTTTTACTAAAACTACCTTTGTTTTTGTGAACATACATTAAATTTTCGTAAATATACTGAGAGGCCAAAGTTCTTTAAATTTATCTCTAAGAGACTCTCTCGGTTTTAGATTATAAATAGCTCTAATGGCCCTTTTCTGTAAAACAAAAATAGTTTCTGAATCAGCCGCATTTCCCCATAGTAAAATCCCATAAGACATTATGCTATGGAAATAACTGAAATAAACTGATCTAGCTGTTTAGGCAAGAATATTTATTTTTATTATTTACCTTCGAAACGTATTCTAACGCGCGCGATTTGACTGCCTCGTTGGTCTAGTGGCTGTAGTAGTGCGACTGCTGATCATAAGGTCCCGGGTTCGAATCCCGGGTCGGGCCAAAAAAATCAGTTATTGAGTTTTTCTATCAAGAAATTCTCATTAGCAGCCCGGAGTCAGGAAGTTGGCGGTGTCTCACCCCCGTGCCTCGGAAAGCACGTTAAGCCGTTGGTCCTGCGCCTGATCTCTCTCCGGTCGTGTCGGTTTACCGTCCCATCGGACTATGAGATTGAGGGAATAGAGAGTGCACCTGTGCTTGCGCAAACACTTGGGCACTATAATCCTGTCCTGCGCAGATGGCTAGTCTCCGTTGAGACTGGCCGCCGTGACCGAAATTCGGTCTGGAGGACATTATTATAACGCGCGCGCTTGGCCTCGATATCGAGGTCACCTCCCCCTCCCCCCCGGCCGCCTGACGCGGCGGGATAGGACTTTTCGAGATTTAGTGTAGAATTTCTTGCGAGCTAGACTGACGTTTTTTCCGCTCCTAACTTGTTGAGAAAGTATCAACCCGCGTAAATCGCCGTGAGAACCGTATCGTTCATCAGGAACTACTAACTCCGTTAAATTCATTGTGCAATCATAATAGTGATTTACCTCTGAAGTACTACGTGTAGCTGTCCCATTTCGTGACAACTCAGGAAGAGTGCCTCCAGAGGGGGAAAGTTCCGAAGATACCAGCGCATACCTTCTTCTGGACGGCATTGCGTCATCCAGATCAGGGCCCGTCAACATACACGCACATACAATTACACATACACTCACGACACTGTCATCAGCCGGGCCGGTCTCGCATGATCGTCTCCCAGCTCCTGGAGCAGGTGAGTGCCTTATCGTATTGACATTTCCCCTCGTTTGTTTCCATCAGAAAATTTCCACGTGGCCACATTGAGCCCGACCTACGTCTGCTCGGGAAGTCTTGAGCTCATGGGCCCCTGAGGATCTGATCCTTTAAGGGAGCAGCCGTAGGCCGTAACAAACTGGTAGCAGAGCGCGGTTCCGGGTTCGATTCCCGGTCGATCCCGACCATAGTGTTGATAAACATTAAACAATTCTGGTGGCAGGGAGCGTTGGTTTGATTGGTTTAATTTGTATCTACAATCACGCCCGTCCGTAATACGTAAAAATATTTTTTTTTGTACGTAATAATAGAATTATTTCCCTTTGTTGTTTGTTGCTTGCCTTTTTTTTGGTTAGTAGGTAGTTTGAAAAACCGCGCCCTAGGTTGCGCAAGCGAGAGCTTTTCTAGAGATATACGTCATGTAGGTAGATGGTTATTTTTACGTAATCGGTAAATTATCGTTGTCGGATAGTTGTAGTGGATTACTTATCGATTTCTGAATTTCGAAGTATCTTCGTTTATACTGTAATTTGTAATTGAACTAAAGAGTAGTAATTGTATTTGCGCAAATTGAATTTAACTTGATTTGACCGTACTAGGGTTGTTAGGTGCTAATTTGATTTGTGTTTTTTCGTATTTACTTGTAGTTTGATTGATATTATCGTATTAGTAGTACTGTATTCGTTATTTCTTTTATTTTGTTATTAGTGTTCGTTATTGTATTGTATTTAGTATGCCGTCACATAAGCTACTAATTCGTTGCTTGCGGACTGAGCTGCGCTGGGCCACCAGCGCACACGCATTGATAGGCCGACCGGACAGGGTCTATAATCTGAGGAAGAGGCTCGAGCAGGTCGATGCTCGAAGGGCTGCCGTGGAGGAGGCTTACTCTGAGCTCGAGGACTCGGAGGTGGAAAAAGGAGTCCTGGACTCCTGCCGCGCGGACTACGAGCAGTTCCTCGCGCTAACGGACGACCTGATCGAGGCGGGGGCCAAGGACGCGGAGAGGGAGCCCGAAGCTCGGCTGAGTAGCCTTCTCGAGTCCCCGCGGAAGCCGCCTACTCAGCCAGAGCTGCTAGGACGACTCCCCACGCTGGACCTGCCAAGGTTCTCCGGGGTCCTCTCGGAGTGGCTGACCTTCGTCGGCATGTTTGACAGCCTGGTGGACGCCCGGAGGGACCTGACCCCCTGCCAAAAAATGGGGTACCTCCTGGCATCACTGGAGGGGGAGGCCCGGGGCGTCGTCGGCCACCTTAAGTTGTCGGACGACGCCTACCAAAACGCCAGGGACCTCCTCGCTGGAAGGTACGCCAACGTCCGGCGGATTGCGGACGATCATGTTCGGAGGCTGCTGAACCTCCCGCTGCTGAAGGACCGGACTAGACTACGTGAAGACATAGTGAATCCAGTCGTCGTAGCGTGCAACTCGTTGCGGCGGCTGGATTTACCTGTGGACGAGTGGTCTTTTCTGCTCCTTCATATATTGCTGTCCCGCCTGCCCCTCGACCTTCGGCTCCATTTTGAGGAGAGGTACGGAGGGGATGGCGCTTCGTACATGCTCCTCCAGGAACCGCAGCAGGTCCCTAAAGGGACCTGCTGCGGTTCCTGGAGGAGCAGTGTAGGCAGCTGGAGAACGCAGCAGGCGCCGTCGAGGGCCCCCCGGCCGCCTCCCGAGCGGTGCCCAGGGAGAGGCGGAATCAGCCGGCCAAGGCGGCGCCCACCCCCCTGAGGTCGAGCGGAGCCCCCGCGGGAGGGCGCCCCCCAGTACCCTCCTATAGTGGCCTAGCGACCCGGGAGGCGCCTCCCTGCTCCTATTGTCAAGCATCCGACCACCGGGCGGCGTCGTGCCCGAAGTTGTTGCGCAAGCCGACTACGGCGAGGCGAACCATCGCCAGGGAGCGCCGCTGGTGCTTCTCGTGCCTGGAGAGGCATTTACAACGAGACTGCCCGCACCAGCGGCCCTGCACGCACTGCCAGGGTAACCACCACGTCATATTGTGCCTGGGTGCGCGCGGCTCGTTCTCTCAGGGCCCTGACAGCCCCCCGACTCCCACGGGCGGGGGCGCCCAGCCACGCCCACTGTCGGGCAACGCCCGGCGCTCACCGGTGGAGCACAGCGCCCCTCGTTCTGAGGGGAGTCCCTCCCCCGATCGGTCTGGGAGTCGTTCCCCCAGGGTCGGGGGGGTCTTCACCCCCCCTCAGCGAGTTGATAGTGGATTCGCAGCCACTCAGCGGTCAGCTAGACCGTTCTCACCCCCGTTGGCTGAGTGGCCGCGACTGGAACGCCGCCCGCCCCCCTTTGGTCGGTGCCGGTACTACCGGGTTCCGGAGACTGCGTATCGGCCCCGTGCCTTGGAGCCGAGGATCCCCGAGTTTCCCCAGGTCGGCCCGTTCGGGGAATTTCCAGTCAAGGGTCATCGAGACGCCGTCGGAGTGCCGCTCTCGGGGGCCCCGGTTCGGGTGCCGGTCCAACAGAGGCAGCTCCAGATAGGAGGCTGCCGCCCTAGCTCCCGCCATGGCCGCCTCCACTGAGCCTATAAGTCGTCAGCAGTCCACCTGTCAAACTGTTCTATTGCCGACGGCCTCAGTGAAGGTTAACAACCCGAGCGGCGACCGCTTAACGGTTCGAGCTCTATTGGATTCGGGTTCCCAACGTAGTGTGGCCTCTACTCGGTTGGTGGGAAGACTGGGGCTCCCCTGGAGCTCTGAATCACGTCCGATGGTAGGTATCGGAGGTGCCGAGCCTCCTGCTCCTAGGGGACAATCGGAGTTGGTGTTCAGCCCTGACAGCGAACACCTTCGTATTTTAGTCAAGGTAAATGTCCTCGACGACATTGTAGGGTTCCTCCCTAACGTTCGTATAAATGACAGCGCTGTGCGCTGTGCGTCGGCTTTGAGACCGGCAGACCCTCGGTGGGCCCAACCTGGGCCTATAGATTTGTTACTGGGGGCCGACACGCTGGGTGTCCTCTTGTTAGGTGAGATACGAGCTCTGCAGCCCGATGGCCTGTCAGCCATTTCCACGATATTTGGGCACAGCGTTTTTGGACCGGTTATGTGGTCCCCCCCGACGGCCGACCCGCTCTCCGTTGTGGGCGTGTCGCTATCGGACGCCGTCCAGCGGTCCAGCGGAAATTGAAGAACCACCACATGCAGCTCGAGTCGACCCTCTGGACCGTGAGCGTGAGTTGTTCTACCAGAACAATACCGGCCGGCGGGTTGACGGTCGTTTCGTCACTCGCTTACCCTTTCTGGACTCACGCCCCTCTTTGGGTCAATCTCGTTCTCTGGCCGAGAAGAGGTTGCTTTCCATGGAGCGCCGCATGCGGCGCGACCCAGCCTTTCGCGACAAATATGTCGAGTTCATTATCAGTTCAGTATCAGGCGCTGGGTCACATGTCACCGTCCAACTTCGAATGGCGTTCACAGGAGCACTACTTCCTCCCTCACCATGCGGTCTTGAGGACCCCTGAGAGTAAGATTCGGGTAGTTTTTGACGGTTCTGCCCCCACATCAAACGGTATGTCTCTGAACCAGTGTCTTCACTCGGGTCCTAAACTGATCAAGGACATATCCGACATCTTGACCCAATTCCGTCGACACCAAGTGGTTTTTGTCGCGGACATTCGGATGATGTTTCGCCAATCAGTGGTCCATCGTAATGACCGCCGATATCAGCTGATATTGTGGCGCGAGAAGCCCAGCGATCCTATACAGGTATTTGAGCTGAACACCACCACATATGGACTCCGGTCCAGCCCGTATATCGCCATGCGAACCCTCCTTGAACTCGCCGAGAGAGAGCGCCTGAGATACGCTCGGGGAGCTTCTATTTTGGAGACTTCGGTCTACATGGACGACATTTGTACGGGCGCTTCCACCATCGAGGAGGCTCTGGTCTTGCGAGACGAATTAATTGCCATCCTGAAGGCCGGGTGTTATGAGTTGCGCAAATGGTTGAACTCCCCTCATATTTTGAAGGACCTCCCAGGAGAGGATCAGCAAGACCCTCACCTGTTCGAGCACCCTGAGAATCCTAATTTGTTGACTGTGCTGGGCATTCAATATCAGCCTGTTCAGGATACCTTTACGTATAGAGTAAAACTTGACCCACCGCCCAAAGCATGGACCAAACGCTTCGTGCTGTCCACCGTAGCCCGCACCTTCGACCCTAATGGGTGGATCACCCCGGTCATCTTTTTAGCTAAGTGCTTTCTTCAAAAGCTCTGTATGTCCGGGTTGGGTTGGGACGAGCCGATTGGCGGAGCCCTCTTGCGAGAGTGGCTCTCCATGCTCTCCTCCCTTCCGGATATCAACCGGGTTTCCATGCCAAGGTGCTTCATTCCCCCCGGGAAATGTCGGGCTACCCTACATGGGTTTTGCGACGCCTCTGAGAAGAGCTATGCTGCTGTCGTATATTTGCGGACGGTGAGTTCCTCTGGTCATACTGCCGCCCATCTCGTACTCGCTAAAAGCAAGGTTGCTCCCATTAGGTCCCGCTTAACTATTCCTAAATTGGAACTGTCCGGTGCCGCTCTCCTCACGCGGCTCCTCAACCACGTTCACTCTTCCTTGAAGCCTGTAATCGACATTACGGGCGTCTACGCATGGTCGGACAGTGAGATCGTACTTTGTTGGCTCCGAGCACCTCACAATCTCGAGGTCTTTGTGGCGAACCGCGTTTCTCAAATCCAGAGTTCTGAGACTTCTCTCAACTGGCGACATGTCCCGGGGGAGTTGAATCCCGCGGACTGCGCTTCTCGCGGCTGTGAGGCCCCATCGCTGGTTGACCACCCACTGTGGTGGGGTCCCGATTGGTTATCTGGGTCTCAGTCATTCTGGCCCCGGGGCAATTACTCCGAACCTACCGAATTGCCGGGCCTACGAGCCCGAGTCGGAGTGGGCAAGGATAAGCCCACTCGGGATCTCTCTCTTCTGGAACGGTACAGCTCCCTCGATAAGCTCTTGGGAGTTACTGCTTGGTTGCGCCGCTTTGTCCGCAATTCGAGATACCCATCCCACCGACTCTCTGATAGCGTTTTGTCCCCTAGCGAGCGCCGGGAAGCTTTGATGCACTGGACCCGTATGGTCCAAACGGAGCAATTTGAGCCCGTCATTGAAAACTTGAAGCGTGGCTCCCTTATCAAGGGCGCCCTGGCCCGCCTGAACCTCTTTCTGGATAACGCGGGGATGCTGCGCGTTGGCGGACGTTTAAAAAATTCTCAACTGCCGTACGGGGCTTGACACCCGTTGCTGCTCCCGAAGGACGGCGCCCTGATCCGATTGCTGGTAGCCCACCACCATGTTAAGAATGCCCACGCTGGGTGCAACGCTCTTTCGGCTATTTTACAGCGGGAGTTTTGGATTTTGTCTGGCCGACGTCTCATCCAGAGCGTCATCTTTAATTGCATATCCTGTTATAAACTGAAGGCCACTATATCGCAGCCCTTCATGGGTGACTTGCCGCCCGACTGCGTCAGGGCCATCCGACCATTTGCTGGAGCGTGTCCCCACTGGGGCGGTATTTTCGAGGTGGTGGTTAAAGTGGCAAAAACGCATCTCCGTCGCGTTATTGGTGAAGCTATTTTGACATTTGAGGAGCTCGCCACTGTATTCTGTAAAATTGAGGCGGTACTCAACTCTCGGCCCCTCTGTCCCCTCTCCTCCGACCCGAATGATTTGGAGGTTCTAACCCCGGGACACTTCCTGATTGGCCAGCCTCTTAACGCTCTGCCCGAGTACCCCTTCAGGGAAACGAGCGCTTCACGGCTTAGCAGGTTTGCCCTGCTGCAACAGATGACTCAAAGCTTTTGGCGCCGATGGTCCCTGGAGTACCTACATCTTTTGCAGCAGCGCGTTAAATGGTCTGACAGGACGGAGCCTCCTCGGGTGGGAGACCTCGTGTTGATTAAAGAACCAAACGCTCTACCTTTGTATTGACGCCGTGGGCGCATTGTTAAATTGTCGTATGGAGCGGATGGGGTGCCTAGGGTGGCCGAGGTTTTAGTCGGAGATTCGGTCTTGCAACGTGCCGTCGCGACCTTGTCCCATTTGCCAATCTACTCGCGGATCTAATGCCTTATGTCCGGGGCGGGGGTTTGTTTAGGCAAGAATATTTATTTTTATTATTTACCTTCGAAACGTATACTAACGCGTGCGCTTGGCCTCGATATCGAGGTCACCTCCCCCTCCCCCCCGGCCGCCTGACGCGGCGGGATAGGACTTTTCGAGATTTAGTGTAGAATTTCTTGCGAGCTAGACTGACGTTTTTTCCGCTCCTAACTTGTTGAGAAAGTATCAACCCGCGTAAATCGCCGTGAGAACCGTATCGTTCATCAGGAACTACTAACTCCGTTAAATTCATTGTGCAATCATAATAGTGATTTACCTCTGAAGTACTACGTGTAGCTGTCTTATTTCGTGACAACCCAGGAAGAGTGCCTCCAGAGGAGGAAAGTTCCGAAGATACCAGCGCATACCTTCTTCCGGACGGCATTGCGTCATCCAGATCAGGGCCCGTCAACATACACGCACATACAATTACACATACACTCACGACACTGTCATCAGCCGGGCCGGTCTCGGAGGATCGTCTCCGCTCCTGGAGCAGGTGAGTGCCTTATCGTATTGACATTTCCCCTCGTTTGTTTCCATCAGAAAATTTCCACGTGGCCACATTGAGCCCGACCTACGTCTGCTCGGGAAGTCTTGAGCTCATGGGCCCCTGAGGATCTGATCCTTTAAGGGAGCAGCCGTAGGCCGTAACACTAGCTGTCTCGACACTAGTGAGACCTCTAATCTTTTTTACAGCATAGGCTGCAGAACTTAGTCAGCTTGCTAATTTGGATATATGGGGGCCCCACTGAAGCTTTGCGTCGAGGTTGATGCCAAGAAAAACTGTGGATACAACAGGGCTCAATTCCTCCCCATTTAAATACACATTGGTATTCAGATTTTTAACATTCCTTGTTGTAAATTTAACACAATTAGGTTTATTTTCGTTCAAATGCAGATTGTTAACGTTAAACCAATGCACTAATTTTGATATAGTATTATTCTCTTTGTCACATTTAAATGATTGACGTTTAAGTTTAAAAATCAAGGAAGTATCATCAGCAAATAATACTATATCATGACTATCCCCTACAAGGTGAGAAAAGGCATTAATATACACCAGAAACAGGAATGGGCCGAGAATCGAGCCCTGAGGGATACGCATAGTACAGGTGAACACAGTCGAAGGCCTTGGAAAGGTTACAAAATATACCCAAAGCATCCTCTTAATTCTCCCATGCACAAAAAATATGTTTAATAAGCTCAACTCCAGCCTCAGTTGTCGAGCGACCACTTGTAAAACCGAATTGATTTTATGTAGCAATTTATTAATATTAAAGAAACTTAACATCTGAATTAATCCCTTTTTTCGGAGCAAATTTACAATTATTATCGTAATGTACCAGTGGTTAAAAGAATTCCTAGAGGTGCGAGGATGCAGCTTGCTAAAGCCATGTCATGCACTATTCAAAATTGTTTCACTAATAGTGAAAATAGTTGGCAAAAATTATTTACTTTCACTTTTTAAAATTATTTTCATTTTGATAAAACAATAAATAAATCAATTACGTCTCAACTAAAAGAGACATCTTTTCAAAATTTAGATTACCCAATTAATTATTTATCTCGACCACGTCCTAAATTTGATTTAAAAAAAGTAGTTGAGTCGAAAGTAATGGATGGCGACTTAAAAAATGCATCCCGTATTTTATTCTCAGACGACATCCTGGCTCCTCGTAATGTCGAGACTCTTGAAAGCCTTCGCCAAAAGCATCCTTCGGTCAAACCGTCTCAGGGTTTACTGCTGCCTCCCAAGACTTCTATGCAACCTTTACAAATTTCGGAAAAAGACACTTTAGAAGCAATTATGTCATTTTCGAATGGCTCTGCTGGCGGCATTGACGGAATTACACCTCAACATCTTAAAGATCTTGTAAGCGCTTCTGCCAGTGACGCCGGCGGAGTACTTCTTAAAGACATTAGAAAATTATGTAACTTTATGCTTTCTGGTAATGTTAATCCAAATTTCATTCCAATCTTATATGGGGCAAGATTATGTGCCTTCAAAAAAAAGGATAACGGTATCCGTCCTATTGCCGTTGGTACCACATTTCGACGCTTAACTTCAAAATTAGCTTGCAGGTACATAATCTCTAACCTTAAGACCAAATTTCAGCCTACTCAACTAGGTTTTGGCACTAGAGGTGGCTGTGAGGCGGCGGTACATTCAGTGCGTACATTTTTAACAAACTCTGATGCAGATGTTCTTGTGAAGGTTGACCTAAGGAATGCTTTTAACTCTATCGATAGGGTAACCTTGCTGAAAGAAGTGGCTAACAATACCCCCGAAATTTATCATTACGTTTGGCAATGTTATAGTCAAAATACTAACTATTTTTACGAAAACCATGTTATCGATTCTCCTGTTGGTGTTCAGCAGGGTGACCCTCTGGGTCCAGCACTTTTCAGTTTGGGAATTCAACCCATTATTTCAAATTTGAAATCCAAGCTGAATGTCTGGTACCTAGACGACGGTACACTGGGAGGTAGAGCAGATGACGTCCTCAGCGATCTTACTCATATTTTTCGAAATTTTAAAAATATTGGCCTTGAACCAAATAGCAATAAATGTGAAATATTTTTTTCCAATAATTTATCTACTTCTCATAGAGACACCTTAATTCAAAATTTTAATCATATTTGTCCAGGAATAAAAACTGTCAATACGGAATCACTATACCTGCTAGGTGCCCCGTTGTTTTTCGATAATATTATACCTGTTTTAAAAACACAATTTGATCAGTTTTTTACCACGTTGATAAATTGTATAAATTAAACCCCCACATAGCTCTTACTATTTTAAAATATCGTCTTCTTGTACCTAGATTTACATACTTACTCCGCTCGAGTCCAGTTTGGAAATGTTCGGATATTTTACAAGATATTGATAATAATCTTAAAATTGCTATAGAAAAAATTCTAAATTTAACTTTAAATACAACAGCCTGGACTCAAGCTACTTTACCTATAAAATATGGTGGCATTGGTGTGAGAAATCTTTCTAGCGTTGCATTGCCTGCTTTCCTTGCTTCCGTGCATAGTGTCGGTGACTTATGTAACATAATTTTAAATAATAAAGTAGACCTATGCTTTGCTACGGAGGCAGGGCAGACATGGCAAACGCTCTGTCCTGGTGAAAATATTCCACTGGAAGTTAACCAACAAAAACAGTGGGATATTCCGTTGGTACAGGGCGTGCAGAAGGATTTGTTTCATAATTTCCATAGTGACCAAGATAGGGCACGCCTTCTAGCTGTTTCGACTAAGGAATCTAGTCACTGGGTACATGCTTTACCATCAAGTAATCTCGTCACATTACTTGATAGGGAAAGCTTACGTATTGCCGTAGGAATCCGACTAGGAGCGGCGATTTGTCAACCCCATTAGTGCCCCTGTGGTAGCAGCGTCGACAAGTTTGGGCTCCACGGACTTTCATGTAAGAAAAGCGCTGGTAGGTTTTCACGACACAGTTCTTTGAACGATGCCATCCGAAGGGCTCTTGCCTCTATAAATGTTCCCTCGGTTTTAGAGCCGTGTGGAATATTTAGAGACGATGGCAAGAGACCCGACGGTATGACATTGGTCCCTTGGGAGAGAGGTAAAGCCCTAGTGTGGGATGCTACTTGCGTAGACACTCTGGCGGCCTCTCATCTCAGGGGTACCTCGTTTAAAGCCGGGGCGGCATCAGAGGCAGCTGAGTAAGTGGCGCAAATATGAGTCTCTGAGGGATGACTACATATTTGTGCCATTTGCTGTAGAGACTATCGGTCCGTGGGGTCCACGTGCGGTGAAGTTCCTAAAGGAACTCCATCCGCGGCTGGTCGTTGCTGCTGGTGATAAGAGGGCTGGTTCTTTCCTCGCGCAAAGGCTAAGTATAGCCATTCAGCGGGGAAATGCAGCCAGCGTTCTTGGCACGATACCGCGGGGAGTAGGACTATATGATAATTAAGTTTCTAGTTTTAGTTATAATTTTTTTTATTATCATAATTTTTTCAAAAATTTTACTAAATGTTGGTAGTACAAAATTGGTCTAAAATTGGCGGGGTCTAATGTACTACCAGATTTAAATATAGGTATGACTTTACTATGTTTCATTAAATCAGGAAACACACCAGATTCGACGCTTAAATTAAATATAGTGGCTAGATAAGGCGTTAATATATCTATTATAGATAAAATAACTTTAACAGAAATCCCCCATAAGTCTGCCTTTTTTTAACATCAATTGTTTTAAATTATTTAAAGATATCTTTTGGCACTACTCTATGGAATTTAAAAATATTTGAACAAGCCTTTACATTTTATGTGGGCAATGATTGAGGTATATATTAATGACTTACCTTACATAGTAGGGATAACCTTAATATACTATATTGTGCAACCTTCATATACTATAGTGTGGAAGCGAAGTTACATTTTAAAGTGCGAGGTAATGATTTTTGACTAATTTTTTAAATACTGATGGGGATGGTGCGCGTTTTATGGTCAGTGGGAGTTCATTCCATAAATGAACGGCCTGTACAGTAAAATACTTGTTCATAAGTTTTCTAGTGTATAGTGGGAAATTCAACTTCAAGCTTTCTGCTGATCTCAAGTTACGCGAATGGTAATCACGAAGAAACTCAAAACGATTTTTGGGGTAAGAAGTGTAAGACGGATTAAAGTGAACACTATGGAGAGCCGTGGTAGCTCAGATGGTTAGCGCTCGCTGTTAGCTTCACAGTACTCGAGCAACCTGGGTTCGATCCCCGCCAGCACCAATGAAATTGTTAATTGCAATTTTAAGTGCTGATTTACCTGCTCGGCAGTGAAGGAAAACATCGTGAGGAAACCTGCATGTCTGAGAAATAAGAAAAAAAATATTTCGAAGACATGTGAAGTTCGCCAACACGCATTGGGGCAGCGCGGCGGACATTTCCTTGCCCTAAAACCCTCTCAGAAATGAGAGGAGGCCTGTGCCCAGCAGTGGGACGTAAATAGGCTGCAACTTTACTATGGAGAAGATGAAGTATGTGAGCATTTCCATGAAGTCTTATTGGCAACTATTTGAGCTTAGTACGAAAAATGGAAAAACATGGTAATATTTGCGCAATCCAAATATAAGCCATATGCATGCACATTATGAATTCGCTCAAATTATTTAGCTGAGCTTCGGTGAGACCTAGGTAGCTGGTCAAATATAGGGAAGAGATGGGACTTGGACAAGCATAGTTTTGGTGGAAATGAGAAGAAAGTTATGTAATCTACCCAAGGCTGCCGAGGCATAAATTTTACGATTAATTTATTTGATGTGCTGTCCCTATGACAGATTTTTTACGTGGTAGAGCCATGCTGCAGCTATATTAGTAGTACGAATGGGTCGGCTCGCCCGGGGAAGGACCACGCTCTCACAGAAAACCAGCGTAAAATAGCAGCTTAACGCTTCTGTGTTTCGTATGGTAAGTGTAGAGAACCGGAGACCCTTTTTACTGGCAAAGAGGCATTCCATCTTAATCCTCACGGGTGACAACGCATCTGCATCTTGAGTCTTTATTGAGGATAGATGTAGATGTCTATGGGCTACAGCAACCACTTACCATCAGGTGGATTGTGTGCTCGTTTGTCACCCTATACTATAAAAAAAAAAGATTCTTATCTATGTGGATCCCCAAGTTCTTTACTGAATCTATATAAGGAATGATAGTTTCACCAAATACTATACGAGGCATGTAATCTAGGCTCGACCTAATCAATATTTGCGCGCTGCCCACGACAATGCCTTGCGATTTTGCTGGGTTAACTTGAAGGCCACTTGCATTACTGCACGCAAGAATTCGATCCAGATCTGCATTAATGACATTGATATCATTGGGGAGATAGTTGGGACCAGCTTTTTTTATATATTGATATTGAGTTTATAAAAACTGCAAAAAGTAAAAGAGATAAAACGCCTCCCTGCGGTACACCAACGCATGCGTTACACCAAATTGTTAATGTATCGTCGATACATATGCGTTGCTGGCGACCTTACAGACAACTCCGAAACCAACCAATTACTGTTGGAGATACGTTAAGAGAGCGCATTATGCCGAGTAGGACATCATGGTCAACGGTATTAAAAGCATTACTATAAATGAAATCTACTAAACAAAGAACAGTCACTTCACCATGTTCCATTCCTAATCGGATATCATCAGTGATGTTCACCAATGCTGTGGTAGTACTATGTCCAGGTCGAAATCCTGACTGTAAAGGATTTAGAAGAGCATTTGCACAAAGAAAACAGTTGAACTGGGTGTACACAAGATGTTCAAGGTTTTATAGGAAGAATAATATCAATAATGGGAAGAATCATGTTACGACTGACACAGTCACTTTCCACTGTATTGAAAGCAATAGATAGAACGTTCTTCTTAACGTCACAAGCAGAGAATGGTTTCAAAACGAGAATAAAAGAGGAATGATTGGGAATGGAAAACCTCAGTAGTGCTATAATCTAAGCAGGACGAAGAAGAGAAATGTTTATTTAAACGATTAACGTTTAAGTCATTTTTCGTTGGACTATTCTTAGATTTCCCAACACCCAATGATTTAAGAAAGGAAATGAATTTGATTCCATACAAGCTTGGGCCCGGCGTGAACAAAGTTCAAATATATCTTGTTTTGAAGATTTAAACATTGGCTACTTATTTCAAAAAATCATATTTTTCAGGACCTGGGGGTTTTGTTTTTATTTAATGTTTTATGATTTGTAGGTTATATAGTAATACCACTCGTTCTTGTGATAAGTTGTTTGACCAAATTTAAAACGACGCAGAGAATGCAGTTTTGTGGTTATTATTAAGTAAAATAAAATAAAACTCAAACATTTTTAATTGTTTAAATATTTTCTGCAATTATTAATAATATGTTATATAGAAAAAAAGCCGGAGACAGTAAAAAACTAAAGTACCTCATTATAGTCATTATGTGGGTGCAAAAACCTACTGTCCTGTGATCTGAGAGAAAAGTCAAGAGTCAAGTTAAATAAACCCACGAAAGTAAAAACACGATATCTGTCCACAAACAAAGCCACAATGCCAAAGGGGCAGGACAAGTTGAAACTCAGTTACCAAGTTATGTCTCCTTCGGAATCGGCAATGATCAATGATCATACAGTCTATTCAGTTGTGTCAAATAATATTCAAATGTATTTTTAGTTTAATAACATATCCTATTCAATCGTTTTCTAAATATATTTCTTTTATTCAATATCAATCTTTACAGATACGCCTTAATGTTTCAATATTATGATTTTTCGGAAATGAAGGCTATTTTATTGTAAAAAATGCCTTTATTTTCTATTGCCATAGACAAAATACAGAAAAATAATTGAAAACGTTTCTGTTTTGCTATAGTAAAAGAATTACCGTTTGTTTTTCAGTTTAAAAAAATGTTTTTATAATTGTCCCATGTAATACTTAAATAAAAGTTATTTATTTATGCTTATAATTTATTGTTTTATTACCTACATATTTTTGTATAGCTGTTACGAACGATGTCAAGCACCCAATTCCATACATTTCCTTTCCAAACTTTTGTTATATCAGAATGTTCAACTGACTTATGAAAATGAAGGCGTTGAGCATCTCTACACACCTTATTGTAGTGATTGCGAATGTTAATATACTTATCTAATCAATAAAACTAATTTAATATCGTCATTAAGCCAAGGAAATGGACGATGTTTAATTTTGACTAGGCATACAGGTGCATGCACACCAAAGATACATAAAGAAAAGATAGATAAGGACAGAAGTAAAGATTAAAACCTTTTTATCAAGATTATCTGCACTAAAAAGATTTTACCATCCCCAAAGCAACGCATTCTTACGAAGACTAACTTTATCCATGAGATCGGGTCTTATGAGATAGAGAGATTAGGTCATGAAATGAAAATGCATCGGCCGTATATTGAACGTACTCAGTGACAAAGCTACAAGGGGTAACAAAAATAAGATCAAGGATAGAGGGAGCCGAGTTTGGAAAATGATGCGTGGCACTTAGTGGTAAAATAGACAGATTACCAAAAAATAAGATTGACTGAAGAGAAGAAGCCCTGGCATCTTGTTTAAGGAGGCAAGCGTTAAAGTCACCCATTATTAGTAATTACCTATTTAATATTTGTTTATTTTACTTGATTCTTTATTTTATTAGTATTTTTTTCACCATAACATGGACAGGACTTTGATTTTATTTATTATTTATTTAGTCATTTTACGTACTCAATTATTAACTGATTTTCTTTAACTCAAAAGAATCTTGTCATTTAATTAATAGAATCAGGCGTTACTTTGCGGAAATCCATTATATAAAAACTTTTAGGAAAATTTACTTCGCAAATATCCGCGTTATAAAATAAAATGATGTGTCTTACCTAGTATGAAGAGCACCTCCCGCCCTCCCTCAATTGCGTGCACTATCACCGTCACCACTAATCCCAGCACCGCTACTCCCAACACCACTACACTAGGCAAGACACACCACTGACGATAATACGACACGTGTTTCGCCTCTACACGAGGCATCCTACCTGAGGATGCCTCGTGTAGAAATTGTTTATGCCCAAATTTGTTCATGTTGAACGCCATCCAACTGCGTTCGAGCTGGCCCGTCACCCGATAGTATGAAGGTAAAAAAACGCCGCCAGGTGGGGCGGCGGTGTGCGGCTTGTGTGGCTCGACGCGTGGGCAAAGAGTTGTTAGTTGCCCACTGGCCGCGATGCGGGAAACCCGCGTAGCTTGTTATCGCGGCCGAAGTTCGCGCGACCGTTGTAGGGTCCAGATAGTTAGATTAAGTGCGTGTTACTTCCTTACGTGGATATGTGAATTTTGAAATATTTAACTTGTTCGGGGATGCGGAATCGTGCACGCGCGCGTCCAGTAGATATACGGTCTAGGATTCGAACCACGCATTCCTTGTTCGAGAGCTTCTCCCGGTTGATTGTCAGGAAATCATTATAATTGTGCCGTCGCGTTAAGTGCCCTTTTTTGTGTGTTGGTTGGCTTGTTAGTTTACGTGTCAACGAGGCGTATTTTGAATTCTTTTCGCGAAGTGGTTTTTTGGTGTCGAATGAAGGAACTTAGTTGTGTTTAACGCTGAATCGCGAGTTTAAGTTAGTTAAATGTACAATGAAGCTAATAGACTGAAATAGTGACAATGAAGAAAGTGACTGTGGGTGACGCCGCTGGAGATTACCACAATTTGGAGCGGTGCCGATGTCCGGGCTGCTGCCGACCTCAACGGTCCAGTCAGGTCTATCACAACCAACACCACAAACACACCACTACACTCAACACATACACGCCTCCGGCCTGACCGAGCCCTGAGACAGCAGTCGCCTCAGATACAGGTAAGTAATCTCTATTTGACAAGCCTCCCCATTAAATTGTATTAGGATAAAATATCTTTCATATAGCCACTCGGGCTCGAACCCGCGGCTGCTCGTTGAATCTTACGCTCATGGGCCCCGGGAGATTTGATATTTGCAGGGGTAGCTGTAGGCCGTAACAAAAATACTAATTCATGAAAAATTAATATTGAAATTACTATTTCATGTACTGATTTAGAACATTAATAAATAATTAAAAACATATATATATATATATATATATATATATATATATATATATATAGTAGAGTGTGGCCGAGTGGCTATATGAAAGATATTTTATCCTAATACAATTTAATGGGGAGGCTTGTCAAATAGAGATTACTTACCTGTATCTGAGGCGACTGCTGTCTCAGGGCTCGGTCAGGCCGGAGGCGTGTATGTGTTGAGTGTAGTGGTGTGTTTGTGGTGTTGGTTGTGATAGACCTGACTGGACCGTTGAGGTCGGCAGCAGCCCGGACATCGGCACCGCTCCAAATTGTGGTAATCTCCAGCGGCGTCACCCACAGTCACTTTCTTCATTGTCACTATTTCAGTCTATTAGCTTCATTGTACATTTAACTAACTTAAACTCGCGATTCAGCGTTAAACACAACTAAGTTCCTTCATTCGACACCAAAAAACCACTTCGCGAAAAGAATTCAAAATACGCCTCGTTGACACGTAAACTAACAAGCCAACCAACACACAAAAAAGGGCACTTAACGCGACGGCACAATTATAATGATTTCCTGACAATCAACCGGGAGAAGCTCTCGAACAAGGAATGCGTGGTTCGAATCCTAGACCGTATATCTACTGGACGCGCGCGTGCACGATTCCGCATCCCCGAACAAGTTAAATATTTCAAAATTCACATATCCACGTAAGGAAGTAACACGCACTTAATCTAACTATCTGGACCCTACAACGGTCGCGCGAACTTCGGCCGCGATAACAAGCTACGCGGGTTTCCCGCATCGCGGCCAGTGGGCAACTAACAACTCTTTGCCCACGCGTCGAGCCACACAAGCCGCACACCGCCGCCCCACCTGGCGGCGTTTTTTTACCTTCATACTATCGGGTGACGGGCCAGCTCGAACGCAGTTGGATGGCGTTCAACATGAACAAATTTGGGCATAAACAATTTCTACACGAGGCATCCTCAGGTAGGATGCCTCGTGTAGAGGCGAAACACGTGTCGTATTATCGTCAGTGGTGTGTCTTGCCTAGTGTAGTGGTGTTGGGAGTAGCGGTGCTGGGATTAGTGGTGACGGTGATAGTGCACGCAATTGAGGGAGGGCGGGAGGTGCTCTTCATACTAGGTAAGACACATCATTTTATTTTATAACGCGGATATTTGCGAAGTAAATTTTCCTAAAAGTTTTTATATAATGGATTTCCGCAAAGTAACGCCTGATTCTATTAATTAAATGACAAGATTCTTTTGAGTTAAAGAAAATCAGTTAATAATTGAGTACGTAAAATGACTAAATAAATAATAAATAAAATCAAAGTCCTGTCCATGTTATGGTGAAAAAAATACTAATAAAATAAAGAATCAAGTAAAATAAACAAATATTAAATAGGTAATTACTAATAATGGGTGACTTTAACGCTTGCCTCCTTAAACAAGATGCCAGGGCTTCTTCTCTTCAGTCAATCTTATTTTTTGGTAATCTGTCTATTTTACCACTAAGTGCCACGCATCATTTTCCAAACTCGGCTCCCTCTATCCTTGATCTTATTTTTGTTACCCCTTGTAGCTTTGTCACTGAGTACGTTCAATATACGGCCGATGCATTTTCATTTCATGACCTAATCTCTCTATCTCATAAGACCCGATCTCATGGATAAAGTTAGTCTTCGTAAGAATGCGTTGCTTTGGGGATGGTAAAATCTTTTTAGTGCAGATAATCTTGATAAAAAGGTTTTAATCTTTACTTCTGTCCTTATCTATCTTTTCTTTATGTATCTTTGGTGTGCATGCACCTGTATGCCTAGTCAAAATTAAACATCGTCCATTTCCTTGGCTTAATGACGATATTAAATTAGTTTTATTGATTAGATAAGTATATTAACATTCGCAATCACTACAATAAGGTGTGTAGAGATGCTCAACGCCTTCATTTTCATAAGTCAGTTGAACATTCTGATATAACAAAAGTTTGGAAAGGAAATGTATGGAATTGGGTGCTTGACATCGTTCGTAACAGCTATACAAAAATATGTAGGTAATAAAACAATAAATTATAAGCATAAATAAATAACTTTTATTTAAGTATTACATGGGACAATTATAAAAACATTTTTTTAAACTGAAAAACAAACGGTAATTCTTTTACTATAGCAAAACAGAAACGTTTTCAATTATTTTTCTGTATTTTGTCTATGGCAATAGAAAATAAAGGCATTTTTTACAATAAAATAGCCTTCATTTCCGAAAAATCATAATATTGAAACATTAAGGCGTATCTGTAAAGATTGATATTGAATAAAAGAAATATATTTAGAAAACGATTGAATAGGATATGTTATTAAACTAAAAATACATTTGAATATTATTTGACACAACTGAATAGACTGTATGATCATTGATCATTGCCGATTCCGAAGGAGACATAACTTGGTAACTGAGTTTCAACTTGTCCTGCCCCTTTGGCATTGTGGCTTTGTTTGTGGACAGATATCGTGTTTTTACTTTCGTGGGTTTATTTAACTTGACTCTTGACTTTTCTCTCAGATCACAGGACAGTAGGTTTTTGCACCCACATAATGACTATAATGAGGTACTTTAGTTTTTTACTGTCTCCGGCTTTTTTTCTAGATAACATATTATTAATAATTGCAGAAAATATTTAAACAATTAAAAATGTTTGAGTTTTATTTTATTTTACTTAATAATAACCACAAAACTGCATTCTCTGCGTCGTTTTAAATTTGGTCAAACAACTTATCACAAGAACGAGTGGTATTACTATATAACCTACAAATCATAAAACATTAAATAAAAACAAAACCCCCAGGTCCTGAAAAATATGATTTTTTGAAATAAGTAGCCAATGTTTAAATCTTCAAAACAAGATATATTTGAACTTTGTTCACGCCGGGCCCAAGCTTGTATGGAATCAAATTCATTTCCTTTCTTAAATCATTGGGTGTTGGGAAATCTAAGAATAGTCCAACGAAAAATGACTTAAACGTTAATCGTTTAAATAAACATTTCTCTTCTTCGTCCTGCTTAGATTATAGCACTACTGAGGTTTTCCATTCCCAATCATTCCTCTTTTATTCTCGTTTTGAAACCATTCTCTGCTTGTGACGTTAAGAAGAACGTTCTATCTATTGCTTTCAATACAGTGGAAAGTGACTGTGTCAGTCGTAACATGATTCTTCCCATTATTGATATTATTCTTCCTATAAAACCTTGAACATCTTGTGTACACCCAGTTCAACTGTTTTCTTTGTGCAAATGCTCTTCTAAATCCTTTACAGTCAGGATTTCGACCTGGACATAGTACTACCACAGCATTGGTGAACATCACTGATGATATCCGATTAGGAATGGAACATGGTGAAGTGACTGTTCTTTGTTTAGTAGATTTCATTTATAGTAATGCTTTTAATACCGTTGACCATGATGTCCTACTCGGCATAATGCGCTCTCTTAACGTATCTCCAACAGTAATTGGTTGGTTTCGGAGTTGTCTGTAAGGTCGCCAGCAACGCATATGTATCGACGATACATTAACAATTTGGTGTAACGCATGCGTTGGTGTACCGCAGGGAGGCGTTTTATCTCTTTTACTTTTTGCAGTTTTTATAAACTCAATATCAATATATAAAAAAAGCTGGTCCCAACTATCTCCCCAATGATATCAATGTCATTAATGCAGATCTGGATCGAATTCTTGCGTGCAGTAATGCAAGTGGCCTTCAAGTTAACCCAGCAAAATCGCAAGGCATTGTCGTGGGCAGCGCGCAAATATTGATTAGGTCGAGCCTAGATTACATGCCTCGTATAGTATTTGGTGAAACTATCATTCCTTATATAGATTCAGTAAAGAACTTGGGGATCTATATATATATATATATATATATATATATATATATATATATATATATATATATATATATATATTGAAGTTATAATGTTGATTTTGAATTTTCTTATTGCGGCTCTACCCATAACACTTCCAAAGGTTAGCTGGCAAAGAATTTAGGATATGAAGTCCACCAATACATATTAGAGCAGTATTATTGTACTTGGTGTAGTCACGATGATATATATTACGGCTGTGACACGGATTAAACAAAACTAGAATGCCACAAGTCACTAGAAACAATTTACGAAACAAAAGACCAGCGTGAGTTAGGAAAATGCTGACCAATCAAGACGTTTAAAGAATAAAACTAAAGTAACTAAGCATACGCGTCAAATTTAAAATAGCTATTTTTGTACGGTTGCTAAAAGCGTTTGTTTGGAAAATGCTGTAAATTTTTTAAAAGTAACTATAAATGCTGTTGAGAATAAGGGAAAATAATGAAGGATAATAAGAAGAATTGAGGGTGGAACTGCAATCTCCCGCTCTATCAAGCAGTATAAAGTATTGCGCAGTCGACTAAGGGGGATTAGTCTGTAATTCTACGCGTCTCATGTCGTTATTACACTTGTTGGGCTAAAACATTACCTCTACACTGAGATTCTGTCTAAGTAAGACAAGTGACGTGATTCTGTTAGTTGGCGTAGTTCTTCTAGTGTAAACAAGGAAGATGGCGTTACAAACAGGCTGCCCTGTGATAAATGGTTGATATTGTTTTGCGCACTTTGGTGTTATCATGTATTTATGTCCTTCAAGTTGCACCGGTGTGAGATTGTGACGAGAACATAATTACGGTTGGTCGAACTGTATTTGCATATACTGAACGTATAGTGCAGTACTATGTCTCAATCCTGATAACGATTGATTGCGTAAGCAAGAAAGCAGTTGAACATCCGCTCTCGCACATATATTATTTTTAATTATTAACCTTCAGAGTAATTTTTAAAACGAGTAATTTCTTTTATTTAAATAATTTTGAGAATTGTTTCTTACATCAGAAGTGAAATAATTTGTTACAATACCTTAATAATATTACGGAAAGGATTTTTTATTTTAGTAAAAAAACTTAAAATTTATAAAAAATATTATATACAATATAAAAATATACAGTTTGATTGTTTGAGGTAATAAGATCGGAAAATAGTGTATTCTGACATTCTTTTTCGATTCGCGTGTCGAATTGTAAAATAAATTGTAACATAGCATTTAAAAAAAGCGGCCAAGTACGAGTCGGACTCGCCCATGAAGGGTTCCGTAGCAAGAAGTAACATAATATAAAAGTTCTTGTAGTTGGTTGTAACTTTGATCGATGTTTTAATAATAGTGTATTTTTTATTTTTTTTAGTTTTATCATACTTATTTTAGAAGTTACAGGGGGGGGGGGACCAAACATTTTACCACTTTGGAAGTGTCCCTCGCGCAAACTATTCAGTTTAGAAAAAAATTATTTCATTTTTGAAGACCTATCCATAGATACCCCACACGTATGGTTTTGATGAAAAAAAAATTGAGTTTCAGTTCCAAGTATGGGGACTAGTTTTGGGAACCCCCAAAATTTATTGTTTTTTTTTTCTATTTTTAAGTGAAAATCTTAATGCGGTTTACAGAATACATCTACTCAACAAGTTTCAATAGCCTAGTTCTTATAGTCACGGAAAAAAGTGGCTGTGACATAAAGATGGACAGACAAACAGACACGACGAATCCATAAGGGTTCCGTTTTTTGCCATTTGGCTACGGAACCCCAAAAATAAAGAATTTTTAGCAAAATCTCTGAATTCTCCTTTTGTAGAACGGGTAGCACAAAGTTGGTTCAAGCGTTTTCCGTCAGGAAATGTTGATGTCAAAGATGCAGCTCGCTCTGGTCGCCCTCATACGCATAAAGTCGATGCCGTTTTTGAAAAAGTGAAGCAAGATCGACATATTAGTAATTACGACATTGCCGAAGAATTGAGAATTGACCACAAAGCACTTTTGACCCATTTGAAAAAGTCTGGCTATACAAAAAAGCTCGATATTTGGGTACCACACCAGCTCAGTGCAAGAAATCTAATGAATCGTGTACTCATTCGCGATTATCTATTGAAACGGAATGAAACCGAACCATTTTTGGAAAGATTTATCAATGGTAATAAAAAGTGGATCATCAACGACAAGAATGTGTGAAAAAAGATTATGGCCAAAGGGTAGTCAAGCTTCACAGAATGTAGCGAAATCCAGATCAACACGCAATAAGGAGATGCTGTGTGTATGGTGGGATTGCAAGGGAATCGTTTATTATGAGCTTTTAATGTCGAGCAAAACCATGAGATCTCTACTGCCAAAAACTGATGAGACTTAAGCAAGAAATTGAGAAAAACCGGCCGGAATCGAATAACAAAAAAGAGTGATCTTTCATCATGATAATGCCATACCACACACATCTTTTTTCACTCAGAAAAAATTGAGAGAGCTTAGTTGGGAAGTGTTAATGCATTCACCATATAGTCCTGACCTCGTACCTTCAGATTTTTACCTGTTTCGGTATCTTCAGAATTTTTTGAGTAGTGTTAGGTTTACATCAAGAGAGGACTGTCAAAACTACTTGTTGCATTTTTTAAATCAAGAATCCCAAGATTTTTACAGCAACAGGATTATGTCACTACCTACTTCAATCAATCAACGTGGTAGAGCCATGCTACAGCTATATTAATAGTATAGTTGTAGTACGAATGCGTCGGCTCGACCGGGGAAGGACCACGCTCTCACAGAATATCAGCGTAATATAGCAACTTAACACTGCTGTGTTTCGTATGGTGAGTGTAGAGAACCGGAGACCCTTTTTACTGGAAATGAGGCATACCATCTTAGTCCTCACGGGTGACAACATAACTGCATTTTGATTCGCAAACGAAGATAGATGTAGATGTCTATGGGCCACAGCAATCACTTACCATCAGGTGAACTGCGTGCTAGTTTGTCATCCTTATTCTATAAAATATTTTTATACGTAGTAGAGCCATGCTGCAGCTATATTAATAGTATAGTTGTAGCACGAATAGGTCGGCTCGACCGGGGAAGGACCACGCTCTCACAGGATACCAGCGTAAAATAGCAACTTTACACTGCTGTGTTTCGTATGGTGAGTGTAGAGAACCGGAGACCCTTTTACTAGAAATGAGTACCATCTTAGTCCTCACGGGTAACAACGCATCTGCATTTTGATTCGCAAACGAAGATAGATGTAGATGTCTATGGGCCACAGCAATCACTTACCATCAGGTGGACTGCGTGCTCGTTTGTCATCCTTATTCCATAAAATAAAAAAAACTACAAGATGGCAACAAGTTATATAACAAAATGGCACATATATATTATAATTAAACGTAAATATTATAAAAATTGTTTAGAAGTAGTATATAAAATACGAAGAAACTTTTCCCTGATCTAATATGTTAATGTCTTACGTATTTTAAAGGGTAGTGTTAGAGATTCGACCAAAATTTTTTTCTTATTTAGTTGTAAAATATCTTTGAATTCAGGTTCAGATGGGTTAAATATTACCTAATTTAAGTGTATGTGGTGAATGCGTAAGATAATCCACTATACCATATCCGACTGTCGTAAGAAGCGACAAAGAAACATGTAACAGGGGTGAGGTTACCATCAGTACCTTGAGGCATTTTATGAGGGAGGTCTATGTTAAAAGGTGAACTTTTAATAGGCAGTGTTGAATAACAATTAATATAATTAGGTGTTACTTTGCGGAAATCCATTTTATTAAAGATGTTAAAAATGTATTAACTAGGATTTTTATTTATTTATTTATTCTTTATTGCATTCCTTAACCTAAAAGAATACAAAGGGCGGACTTAATGCCTTGTGGCATTCTCTACCAGTCAACCCTATAGAATAAAAAGAAAATAGAAATGTATAATTAATTACATTATATATACATTTTACTATTATATACAATAAATAAACTATAAAAATATATCCTATTTATACATGTATACAAATATATACGTACATACATAAGCATACATATATTCATACCAACATACATATACAAATAATACATATAAATAACTATAAATATATACGTCTAAAATATAAATGACATGGATGATTCATCTAAGTAGCGTTGTCTTTAACAGATAGATGATTACGCACCAACTTTTTAAAAGCAAACTTATTAGGAGCTTTTCTGATGTCGTCAGGCAAGGAGTTCCAAAGGCGTGCAGCCTGAACTGTAAAGGAGTTACCATAGAACTCGTTGAAGTGAACTGGAATACATATTTTGTTGTTAGAAGATGAACGTAGAACCCTATCATGAGATGAGGAGAGATAGTGAAATTTGCTCTTAAGATAAGAAGGCGAAAATGGGTCATTTAATATGGAAAAAAGAACAAGTAATATTCTGGAAATACGCCTCTGCCGGATTGTAAGCCAATTAAGCTTAGATCTATATTGCGAAATATGGTCATACTTACGAAGCACGAAAATAAATCTTATACAGTTATTGAGAAGGCGTTCCAGCTTGTTCAGAAGATCCTGGGACAGATCCGGGTAACACACATCTGCATAATCAATTATGGGTAATATGAGTGATTGGACAAGCATGATCTTAGACTTTGTGGGGAGAAAATGTTTTAAACGATACAGAGTACGTAACGTAGCAGTGACTTTACGACTGACTTCAGTAACACGAGTTCTCCAATTCAGCGTGTAGTCAATGTGTAGGCCAAGATTTTTTACAGACTTACTGAACGGTATTGTAATCCCATTGTAGTAGATAGAGGGTATGTCTGCAAGATTAATCTTGGCTAGCATCCTTGAGCTACCCACCAGTATAGCTTGGCATTTTGAAGGATTGACCAATACTCCATAACGAGTAGACCAATCCTTGATAGCTTGTAAGTTGTTATTTAATGTTTTAATCCCATTATGGATATCCCCAATGTCATCTTCCACGTATAGCTGAAGGTCATCGGCATACAGATGGTACGAGCAATCGAAGATGGAGGTAATAAAGTTAATAAAAATAGAAAAAATTATAGGAGAAAGAAGTGTGGAAGCTGGTGTACCGCCTTGCGGTACACAAGCTTCCACATCAGCCCAAGCTGAGGTTATTTGCCCCACACAGACTGACTGCTGTCGACCGCGAAGATAAGATGCAAACCATTCCAATGCTGTAGGGCCAAAATTTAGATGAGACAGTATGGATAGAAGGATTTCATGATCAACTGTGTTGAAAGCATTTGAGAAATCAACTAGTACCAGTACTGTTACTTTTTTTTCTTCCATACCGTTTCTAATATCGTCTGTGACGTTAATTAAAGCAGTACTGGTACTATGACCAGGGCGAAACCCAGACTGATATATACTCAGTAGGTTATGTTTCGAAATGAATGTAGAAATTTGCTTGTAAACACAGGATTCTAAAATTTTGGATAAAAAGGGTAGAATGGATATAGTGCGAAAATGATTGGGAAGAATGGGAGAAGGAACTTTTGGAAGGGGCTTTATAAAAGCCCTTTTCCAAAGATTAGGGTACTGACCTGAATCAAGGGAAAAATTTATAACATGGGAAATTGCCGGAAGAAGGTGCTCTAGTATAAATACTACCATTTGTCTACTAATCTCATCATAACCCACCGCCTTGGACTGAATTGCTAAAATAGACTTTTTGACATCATCCTGCGAAACAGGAGAGAAATTAAAGGTAGGTATATTAGGAATTTGCACAGAAGCAATGGAAGCCACAGTTTGAGAGCGAATTGTAGGGTCCATTGCTGTTACAGAAGCGAAATGTTGGTTGATTTCATCAAGTGATAGAGAAGGACCACAATCCAATGTAGCTGGCCTGCAAAGACCAGAAGATCTAAGAAATTTCCACACTTCGGCGGGAGAAGAGTTGTTAATACAATTATGGAAATATCGGCGTTTAGCTGCCCGTACCATTTGATTGCACCTATTCCTGGCTGCTTTAAAAGATGACCAATTTTCTTCATTACGTTCTCTCTTAAAACGAAGAAAAGCTCGATTACGTCTAGTCATTGCCATCCTTACGCCCTAGGATCTTATATTTAAACGTATACGTAATAACTATTATCGACAGTGGTGTGTTTTTCCTAGAGAAGTGGTGTTGGGAGTAGTGTTATTGAGGTAAGACGTGACAGGGATAGTGCAAGCAAATGAGGGAGGGCGGGAGGTGCTGTTCAAATTAGGTCAGATACGGCATTTTAACTTATTACGCGGATCTCATCTAATTCATTTTTAACGTTTTTAAGTTATGAAAAATTCGATGAATGAAAATTTAAGCGGGTCTAAGATGAAACAAATTCCAATATAAGATAACTTTCCTCAGCATATTTATATAAGACATGCTCTATAATGATAACCTTTATAAAAAACGTCTAGTATCACGATTAGGCTATTATACACATCAGAGTAATTGTGTTCTGTTTACACATCTATACAAATAAATAAAATTGAAGTGTCTGTTTGTAATGTCAAAATTACAGATTTTTACTAAATGCATATGAAAATATATATATTACTAACAATAAAACTACAATTTTTGACTTTTTTGTCTGTCTGTCTATTTGTTCCGGCTAATCTCCGAAACGGCTGGACCGATTTTGACGGGATTTTCACTGGCAGATAGCTGATGTCACAAGGAGTAACTTAGGCTACTTTTATTTTTGAAAAAGAATTAGTGTTACGCGCAAAAAAAATTAAAACCCCAAATAACACGCGTGCGAAGTTGCGGGGAACAGTTAGTTGACTATAAAGTCAATGTACTGGAAGCCATCATTACGCATGCAGTGATGATCAGAGCTCCGTAATGGCATGGTAATACTTATTCTACGCGTCCATTTAAAAAGTTAATGCCAATGTATTTAGTACAGTTATATAAGCGATACCACTATGTAATAATCAAAGCACGTAGCTAATTTGTATTGGGTCTTGTTTACGCTATGCACTTAATCAACAATTACTATTTGATTAAACTAACAGCTATATTCCAACTCTATTATAACTAATGATTTTCTCAATCTGACTCGACACTCGTGTTAGAATTAAGGAAATAATTTTTTTCACTTTTAAATTCTCATAGATAATTCTCTTTTGTAGCTTCACCCTACGGTTTTCATCTCTCCGTTCTGTGTGATTAACCAATAACTGAAGCTCTGGCTCTGAGTACAGAACGTCATTGTTTAAAAAATTACAGTAATCGCCGTACGTTTAATATGCACATTGATAATGCAAATTCTATTTCCACAGTTTATAAGCAATACCAGATAGGTTCTATACTCTTATACTTGCTAAATGAGATAAATACCGCTAGAAACTACAAATTTGCATAAATCGAAACCGATATTAACTAGAAAGTGATATTCTAGTGCGGTCAAATAGCTAGCTCAGTCGTGAAAATGCTTATAATTGGAATATATTTAGCAATCTGAACCTCCCCATTCTAATTTTTTATTCATTACCGCATAAATCTAAATAACTTTTCATCGACTGACAGAATTATTAGTATAGTTAATAGAATCAGGCGTTACTTTGCGGAAATCCAATATATTAAAGCTTTTGCAAACATCCGCTCGATCGAGCAGATGTTTGTGAAGTAACTTTTTAAAAACTTTAATAGTATTATTACTTTCACGGTCAGTATCTTAAAACATTTGGCTAATGTCTCTACAATAAAAATGAAATTAGAACAGTTCAACAAGTTGTAACAAATATTTTTTTTAAATATATTAAAAGCATGTGACATAATTGAAATAAATACATCATTCTGACCGAGGCAGATCACGGCAAAGCAGGGCCGGTAACAAGTAGGAATATAATGTACCTGACTGAGGACTTGACAGTCTTTTATTGGGAATGTCCGTATTCATAAGTTAAGCGACTTACTCGTACTATGGCTTTTTCTTACCCTATATGTAAAGTATGACGTCATTAGCATATTACCACCGCTCCGTACATTCATATCTTCAGTTTTTTCATTTAAGTACACGCAATGCACGGCTCGAAAATAAATTTCATTAGAGATATGATTTTAATTTAAAGAACTTAGTAGTACTTTTCTAAAGTACTACTAAGTACTTAGTAGTACTTTTCTAAAGTAACACTAAGTACTTTAGAAAAATACTACCTACCTAGTACTTTTCCAAGAGGAAAGTTTGTACGGGGAATAAATCAAAACTATGATGTTTACCTATGCTCTTCTTCGCTTCGGCTAATGAACAAATAAAGTATATTAGTAAACGACTAGACAGCCTTTTCTTCGTCTGATTTCTCATACATACAAAACGATAATCGGTAACCGTAAACGAAACGATATCACTTATAGTTTCCCCGCAACATGCCACGAAATATGATCATTTTTATTATTTAAAGTTAAGTTTTCTTAAAATTTTATTACTTTATCGCTAAGATATATATGGCTAAAGAAAATAAAAGAATACGCTCTTTAAAAAGTGGTATAATTCATTTCTACACTCCATTAATTTTAATATTTTTATTCTAGAATATTTGAAATAATAGAAGCGTCCACTGCTGGTTGATCTCAGTCCTCATTGGGCGGCTAGCGTCTATACGTAGTTTGCGCGCAAAGCCGAGTGTTGAATTATTAAAATTTTTCATTATCTCTTAAACGATGCGTCCAAATAACATTCTATAAAGGAAAAGTTTATCTTCTTAAAATTGTCTTGATGGAGAAGTAATTTTTGTTAATAGGGATTAATATGCCACGGCTTATAATAACGCTCATAAATCACTTTTTAATTTTCAATATTTTTTTGTCACAAAATACTTTATGTAAAAGAAATAGGCTTAATTAAACGTACCCCTAACCATTATGCAAGCGCGCGCGAATAAATAATTCTGGAAGCGCTTTTTCTTCCGACTTGCTTAACAAAAATCAATATTTAAGGCTAGCTGAGAGGTTCAGCATAAGTTTTTAAAGCCTGTACTATTCCTTATGAATTTGGTTATACTATAAAAAATATTTTAGAAAACATACTGTTCTTTCCAGAGATTAGCCTGTTCACACACCTAAAAATTGTTCTCCTTTATTATATTATAGTATATACAGTATAGAAGAGTCGCAAACAAGCACACAGAGCACACCTAAAGGAAAGTCGCTCTTTTATATGAGAGGGGGCAAACTATATGCTCATGCATGCATGGCTCACCTAATGCTCTCGTCGCCCATCAACAACTGCAACACCAGGGGAATTGCGTTGCTGGCCCTTTAAAAAAGAGTAGGATATTTTATTGAAGGTCCCTAAGTCGTATCGGTCCGGAAAAAAATCTGATGGTAGCCAATTCCACAAGTAAGTTGTATAAAAAAAGAAAACTTCTTCTAAGTGCAAAGTGGTCGACTGCCAATCATCCAGATGAAGTGGATGGTATCGAGAGTAATGGTATTTACAATTTTTAAAGCAAACGGTAATGTCCGAAATATACAAAGAAAACTGCACAGGGCCAAGAATCGATCCTTGGGGAACACCTCGTGTAATGTGCTGATGAGATGATATGTAATTTTGGCCATTTTCTGTTTTTAGTATTATTTGTTGTGACCGCGCTGAGATAACTGCTGATGGTTCAGTACTGTCTTGGGATCAAAACCATAATATGCCATTTTAGATAAAAGTAATGTCGTGTTTATTGTATCAAATGCCCAATAATAGTCCAATAGGACGAACACAGTTCCCTGATATATATATTGAGCCTCTAATCTACATCCGAATGTGCAGTTGCAGTGCTTCGCCCCTTTGTAAAACCTGATTAAGGATCATGTAAAATGGAATTGTCTTCAAGATAAGCTGTTACTTGCATCACCAGTGCTGTCGTCGCATAGCAATGCATGTAACGGGTTTGCAACATACCATTGTTATGCAGGAGAAACAGCGTTGGTGATAGCATGGAGCCTTGTCGAAAACCAGCGTTAATAGACTTGTAATCGGAGCATGCACTGGAGCACTGTCTACTACCTTGATGGTCCGATCTGCTAGAACGTTGGTGATCCAATTGCACAATTGCTCGGGAAACCCATAGAAAGATAGCTTCAAATCGAAGAACCAAAAGCTATGACTAAAATTTGATTAGTTTACCAGTTATTGTATAATTCTCACAACCAAAAATGTATTTTCAAATAGGCTTAAAAGAAAAGTATAAACTGGACAATCATGAAAAGGTTCTTTGCATAATAGCCAAATGTTGAAGGGGTAATGAAGCGTAATTAATCGTCCGGAAAGGAAATAAGAACAATAATGCTTTAGCTATTGTTCTGAGAAACGAACAAGGGTCGTGACAGATGTGGCACTTACAAACCTTATACGACAAGAATAAAAAGACGTTTAAATATTAAGTGATGATAATATAATAAGGATGTAAACAAAAATATGCATAATATTCAACATATTTCTTTTACTCAAGACGAGGATATTATAGCTACTATTATATATTATTTTATAGTATTAGGTAGAGCGAAGATCAGTGTTATTATAGCTGCACGAACTGGTTATCGAATGGCAGCTTCGTACGAGTATGTGATGTATAGTGTGGACCGCCAATAAAAGGAGTTACGACCTAGTAAGTTACGCAGGAAGTCGTTGCAGGTGGCTCAATACTGTACTTTGTGGTATTCCTTGGAGAAGTCCTATGTTCAGCAGTATACTCGTAAAGGTCTGTAACGATGACGATTGGTCATCTCTGCCTGGTAAAGTCTACGCTTGCACTTTAAGCATGAAATAGTGGTAGTGTTGCGTTTCTCTTACTTACCGGATAAAACCGGAAACTAATTCAAATGGTTACAGAAATAGAAATAGGTTTTCTAATGCTAAAAAGCTTGTAAATACTACTTAATGAAAGTGATTCTTATATTTAATTTGCCACTAACCTAGGAAGAACCAGCAAGAAACCTGGCAACTTAGAGCAAGAAACAGTTTGGTACGTTGCTCGAGTTGCATAGTTTCTTTTTTAAATCTTCATTATGTACTGAGCCCGCAGCAATTCTTGAGTAATTCTTACAAATATATAAAATATTATATAAATTCAAAATCAACCGGGATGCTACCATCCCGGTTGATTTTGAAGAATAGCGAAGCGCGTTAAGGCGCGTGACTTACGTTGTGACATATCCAATATAGCATATAAATGCAACCGTTCACCACTACATATTACATGTAAAAATGTAAAAACTGTGTAGTTGCGGTGTAAGAATATCCATTACCCGATATCGCTCATTAATGTCGTAGGAGGTAACAGAAGGATACAAATAAAAATGATCAAACTGATGTTACCATAACGCTCGTCAAACGTGGCAACTATGGTAAATACCCAACGTATGAGACAATGTAGGGAAACCTTTATTCAGCAATGGACTTTTGAGCTTTGATGAATAAATGAATGAATAAATCAAAATAAGGGTATTACTAAGCCGCTTTCAAAATAATTTATTTGTGTTAAAATAATATTATTACCTATTGTCAAGGTAAGCTTGAATAATATATACAAACGAGTATTTTCCCCAGTGATGGATTTTGTTTCAAGCGAAATAATAACCCAATTTGTAAAGGTTAAAAGCCTCAGCTATTTACTTTACGATATTCATTTTTGCTTCCAAAATTGAATTATTCAAATACAAAAAGAATTTCCTCTCTCCGGTTGTCATCATTAATACCAATTTTTCGAAATATTATGAATATCCCTGGGAATGACGTGATTGCTACCATGCTGTTTCTAAATGTTTTCATACTTAAATGTGTAAAATACTACTGGAACCCAGCGCGTTGCAGCCGAAGAAGAAATAACTGTGAAAATATCGATTTAAATTCAGAAGCGTTATATTGTTTAATGTAGATCAGAACCGTGCTTTATGGCATTCATTGGGAAAGTGGACCTGTCATAACTGTAACGATGATGATTACGATTTGTCTTTTTTGCCCTAACTTTCGTATTAATGATACAGCGGTCGATTGGTTGAGCATCTTTTTTTTAAACGATAGTGTGACAAACGACCACACAGTCCACCTGATGGTAAGTGGTTGCTGTGGCCCATAGACATCTACATTTATCCTCGTTTGCGAATCAAAATGCAGATGCGTTGTCACCCGTGACGACTAAGATGAAACGCCTCTTTTCCAGTATAAAGCGGTCTCCGGTTGTCTACACTCACCATACGAAACACAGCAGCGTTAAGCTGCTATTTTACGCTGGTATTATGTGAGAGCGTGGTCCTTCCCCGGTCGATCCGACCCATTCGTGCTACGAATAGTGGATTCGACGTTCTAAGTTTGCAGATAGTTCCCTTAATACTGCTACTACAGAAGATCTAATGACAGAAGAATATGGTTAACGAGCGAGGCACACAGTCCACCTGATGTTAAGTGGATGCTGCGGCCCATAGACATTTTCTACATCTATCACCCCATAGTGCTAAGATGAAATGCTTCGTTACCAGTAAAAAGGCAGCCGTAATACAGCTGCAGCGTGACTCAAAACATAGAAATTGTTATTATACTCTTTATTTTTTATTTTATTCAAAGTGGAACAGCTAACAGCTACATTATATACTATGTATTCCATACAGATAGTACAGTAACATTAATATACACAATAACGCAGCCCACAGTGCTGTTCCCAGATTACCTCTTGAGATAGATGATTAAGACGCTAGGAGACCTGCAGATGTTCAGAAAGTATTATATAAGTCCCAAAGTATGGCTTGAGGTGACAAGTTATTATTTAAAAAGTGTATTGTAATAAAGACCACGAAACTTTTCCGTTGAGCATGTGAAAATATCTCTTATTCTAGCTTTTTGCCTCACGGTGTTACACGCGTCCAAATCGTAATGTCCCGATAGTCGTGACCCACGCCTATTATGATATCCCTCCTCCTCCCCTCATTGTGCGATCGTTATGATAAGCAGATTTTAAGTCACGACTTAGGCCTTTCAAATAACGAAAACCGCTCTACCATTATTGCTTCTCGTAGTCCACTACATTCATCCTCCTTCGTCAATAAATAATTTTATGTTACAGCTGCTGTATTCCTGTCACAGAGTACAAAGTACTATGTATTCACCGTGCCTAATCCCTTTTTGTTGTCAAAATCTACTCAAATCTTATTATTTAGAACTCTAATATTATCTATAACACTTCTCGTACCTTCTATCCTTCTATTAAAGCTTTTAGAAAATATGTAATGGATTTCTGCAAAGTAACGCCTGATTCTATTAATTCTATCCTTCTTTCCTCAACTTTATTTATATTATTAGCTAATCAATAGAAGAATCCTTAATTTCACCCCCTCAATGGTAAATTTTTAAAAAATACTGAAATATGTGCCTCCATACATATTTGAAGACCCTTTGCGTCCACCTTGTAAGGGGCCATTTTGAAAAATCGCAAAATAATTAAATATATAATTGTATATAATGTATATATAACTATACATCCAATATAGCGCAGTTATAATTCGACCATATTGTAATATGTCCCAGTAACAATGACACATTACTATATCATGCTGTACGTAATTATATGATAACACAATATATTAAGTATACAAACCAACAGCAACAATGCTTATTTCGATTTGACAGGAGGCAGCGTCTCCACCTCACGACATGCTTTGCTTGTGCTAGAAAAATTACAACAACGGACAGAATCATTACTTACTTACACTCGCAGAATCCGCGGCACCACCAGCGCCGGCCGCCTCATGGCAGCCCCTTCTCCGGGGAGGACCTCTCCTCCCCATTCTCCTTCTCAGGCAAGGCGCACCTGAAACACAAGGCACGCCCCCCTTCCACGGCCTCCAACTCCACCTGCGTATCAGACCCTCCCCCTCCCCCCCCGAGTCCGACACGCGGAGGCCATAGGCCCAGGAAAATCGAGCGCTTAGTAGCACCCGCTTTTTCGACCCCAGCGGTGGAGGTCTGGCTCCGCCGCCGGGGTCGGTAGGGGGAGAGGACATCCCTCTCACCGCAGCCCACCGATACACATCTGAAGTGGGTTGGATAAGCCCACTCGGAGTGGCCACCTCGGGTCGGCCCTACACCACGGGGTTCCTCTTTGTTCACTTTCAAACTTTAGACGTATAAATAAGAGAATAAAAGAAGTTGTTGAAAGGAAAAAGCAAGATAAGACGAATAAGAATGAAAGAAGGATATCAGATAACTTCCAGGCAAATATTAAAATGTTCTGGGAACTCGTAAGAACTGCCGCGGTAATTCAAAACGGCCTAGAATGAATGCTATACGAGACGAGAATGGCAGCATGCTATGAAGTTTCGAATTTAAAGAAATGGAAGGAATACTTTGAAAGCGTGTTTATGAGTGAAGATTCGTCTGAATTAAGTGAAATAGAAATTCCGGAAGAAATGGAGAGAGGTAGGGAGATAAGTGTAGATGAAATAATGAAAGCATTGTAAAGTATGAAAATAGGTAAGGCAGTCGGATGATATAGTATCACTCGAAATGCTAATGGCTGGAGGGAGTGTGGTGGCAGGACTGCTGTACACCTTGTTTAATTTACGTTAGAAAATGAAGCGGGTACCGGAAGACTGGTGCAAAGCCGTTATAGTCCCAAAATATAAGGGAAAGGGGTCACAGCAAGTTTGTAAAAACTACCATGGTATCAGCTTGCTTAGCATTGTAAGTAAACTGTATGCTAAGGTGTTAATTGAAAGAGCTATGGAAGAAAGTGATGAAAAAATAAAGGATGTGCAAGCTGGATTTAGAAAGCGAATGGGGTGTACAGATCAAGTATTTTCCATGCGTATGATTGCTTATAAGTTTTTGGCCAAAAACCAAAAAGTTTTTTGTGCGTTCATGGACTTATGACAGAGTGGATAGGAATGTGTTATGGCAAACACGGAACTCATTTGGGCTGAGCGCTGGTTTGATACAGGCATTAAGGTCTCTTTATATGGACTTTAGTGCTTGTGTCAGGATCAACGGGGTCTACTCGGACTGGTTTGGCATTCAAAAAGGTGTCAGTTTAGGGCTGTGTAGTTTCATCGTGGCTGTTTAACCTATTTATGAATAGTTGTTTGCAAACTTTGAAAGTCGAAGAATGTGGGTTGAGATTGGGTGAGTTAACCATCAAATGCCTTTTGTACGCCGAGGATCAAGTCATATTTGCATCGTCGGCGGCCGATTCACAAATGATGTTTACTTTAAGGGAGTGTTGACTAAAAGAAAGGGGTATAGAAATAAACGCAACTAAGACGAAAGTGATGGTTTTTGAAAGAGAAGAAAGCAAAACGTTATGTGAAATAAAAATAGAAGGAGAGTTGATTGAGCAAGTGGATGAGTTTGTATATTTGGGATTTATATTTAGCAGGGATGGTAGATAAAGACATAGAACGACGATTGAACGCAGGAAATAGAGTGAATGGGGAACACGCCATTATGAAAAGTCAGAATGTGTCAAAAAAGGCACGTATGGCAATTCATAATGCTCTGTTAGTCTCTACTTTAATGTATCGTAGTGAAAGTTGGGTCTGGCAGAAGAAACATGAGAGTAGAATAAATGCTGTAGAAATGCAGTCATTAAGGATTATGTTGGGATTAAATCTAAATGACAGGGTGAGAAATAGTGTGACAAGAGAAAGGTATGGTTTGCAAGATGACGTTGTGACCAGAATTAAGAAAGGAATGCTTCGGTGATTTGGTCATGTAGAAAGAATGAACGAAAAAAGAGTGACAAAGCAAATTTATGTTGCAGAAGTAAACAGTAGAGTCAGGAAGGGACGCCCTAAACGAAGTTTTATGGACCAAAGTGGCGATACATTGAAAATGGGCCAGATTAGGAGTACCCTTAACCAACGAGCATATATGCATAGATATATGGATGCAAAGGAGGCGAGAGAGATATGTCAGAATCGTGCCAAATGGAAGTCCTTAGTCTCTGCCTACCCATCTAGGTGATAGGCGTGAGTTTTTGTGTGTTGTGTAAGATTTAATTCTATTTGATCACAACTTACGTTCATTCATCATTACAGCCCTTCACAAGTCCACTGCTGAACATAGGCCTCCCCCAAAGAATGCCACAAAGCACGGTCCTGAGCCACCTGCATCCATCGACTTCCTGCATGTCTTACCAGGTCGTCACTCCATCTCGTGGGGGGACGCCCTACACTTCGCCTACCGGTACGAGGCTGCCACTCGAGAACCTTTCTTCCCCATCGGTTGTCGGTTCTTCGAGCTATATGGCCGGCCCATTGCCACTTCAGCTTACTAATCCGTTGGGCTATGTCAGTTACTCTGGTTCTACTGCGGATATTCTCATTCCTAAGTTTATCACGCAGAGAAACTCCAAGCATAGCCTTCTCCATAGCTCGCTGAGCGACCTTGAGCTTCCTCATCCGGCCAGCAGTGAAGGACCATGTCTCAGTTCCGTATGTCATCACTGGCAACACGCACTGGGTGTACAGTCTCTTTTTCAATGTTTGAGGTATACCTGACGAGAAGATGTGCCGTAATTTCCCGAACGCTGCCCAACCGAGTTGAATCCGTCGATTGACCTCTCGGTCGAAGTTGGACTTACCTAGTCGGACTATTTGTCCCAGGTAAACATACTCGTCAACAACTTCGAGCTTAGTGTTCCCAACAACTACCGGCATAGGTGTGATGTGGACATTAAACATGATCTTAATTTTGTCCATGTTCATCTTAAGACCTATCCGTTGGGAAACACTGTTGAGGTCATTGAGCATAGTGCTTAGGTCTTCCAGCGATTCTGCCATAAGGACTATATCGTCGGCAAATCGAAGGTGATGCCATTGATGTTGATACCGTATCCTTTCCAGTCCAGAAGCTTGAAAATGTCTTCCAATGCAGCGGTGAAGAGTTTCGGGGACATGACGTCACCCTGTCTTACACCTCTCTGCAATTGGATAGGTTTCGTACTCTGGTTCTGTACTCGGATAGCCATCGTAGCCCTACTGTACAAGCACTTCAACACTTCGATATACCGACAGTCAACTTGGCACCGCTGAAGGGACTGCAGCAAATTTCGACGGAATCAAAGGCTTTCTCATAGTCCACATACGCCAGACATTGTGGCAAATTGTACTCTTCGGACTTCTGTACAATTTGCCGAAGGGTATGTATGTGGTCTATGGTGCTAAAGCCCTTTCGGAAACCGGCATGTTCGGGAGGCTAGAAGTGGTCAAGTCTGCGCGTGAGACGATTCGTAATGACTCTCGAAAACAGCACGTAGACGCGGCTCAGAAGGGAAATCGGTACTGTAGTTCTTCAAGAGAGCGTTGTCACCTTTCTTGAAGAACAAGACCACCGCACTTCTGATCCACGCCTCCGGTGTAATGCCACCATGGAGGACGGAATTAAAGAGCTTCTGAAGGACTTCAAGTACCGGTTTTCCACCCGCTTTCAGAAGCTCCGCTGTAATTCCATCCTCGCCTGGGGCCTTACCGTTTTTAAGGTGCTGGAGAGCCATTCTAATCTCGCTCAGGCTGACGTCCGGGATATCTTCGGAATAGTGTCGGATGAGACTCGCTCTTGGATCGTTACTCACACTTGCGTGTGGCTCCAACGATGACGTGTACAACTGCCCATAGAACCTCCCAATCTCACTCAAAATCTCAGGTGTCCCGGAAACGATGCTGCCACATTCTGTCTTCAGCTTTGACAGTTGGCTCTTTCTGGCAGACAGATCTCTGGCAAAGACTTTGGAGCCTTGGTTCCGCTCGATCGCTTCTTCAATACGAGCTGTATTGAAGTTGCGTAAGTCTCGCCGCATGCATTTGGAGATCTGTCTGTTCAGATGCCTGTATGCTGTCAAGTCTGTTGAAGAATGTAGCTTCATCTCCCGTCTAACAGCTATGAGATTAAGAGTGTGATCGGAGAGTTTTTGTGTTCTTCTGCGGCGGGTCTTGCAGAACTTAGCTCCGACCGCATGGACAGTTTCCACGAGCTTGTCATTCATATCGTCCACTTCATTGCAGTCTTCTAGGCACTGAAAACGGTTTTGTAACTCGAGCTGAAAGGTTTCGGGACTTTGGATTAGAGCACGAGGGGGACGGAGCGTTGACTTCATTAGACGAGACCTCTCCAACTTAACGTTTAGGTTCAGTGTGCCTCTAACCATTCGGTGATTGCTACCAGTTTTCACCCTCGCGATCACGGAGACATCACTGAACAGTTGTCGTCTGGTCGTCATAATGAAGTCAATCTCATTTTTTGTCGAACCGTCGGGGCTCGACCAGGTCCACTTCCTGTGGGGCCGCTTCAGGAAGAAAGAGTTCATCATAAAGAGTCCCTCTTTCTCCATGAAGTCGGCCAGCTTTGGGTTCCGTTGCCCTATTCCAAATTTCCCTACTTTCAGCTCACGGTTCTCTCTTGTGCCTAGTTTTGCATTAAAGTCTCCCATTAACACCGTATATTGGGTTTTGGAGGAATGCATGGCTCTAGAGATATCTTCATACATTTCCTCCACCTCCTCATCGGGGTGTGCCGAGGTTGGTGCGTAAACCTGTATGACCTTCAGCGAATACCGTTTCGTGATTCTGAGTATAAGGTACGCAACCCTCGTCGACACACTCTCAATCTTTACAACGTTGTTAACGAGAGACTTGTGGACGATAAATCCGACACCTCCTTGGGACAGATGGTCGACCTCCCGGTAATAGAGCAACTTGCCGGATTCGAGGATTACCGTGTCCTCCCCCTCTCTTCGGACTTCGGATAATCTTATAATATGCCAGCGTAATTTGTCTATCTCTTCTTCCAGCTCCACAATCTTCTCGTCAGTCCTCAGGGTGCGTGCGTTGTATGTTGCCAGGTCGAGTCGTCGTAGGTGGCAACCGAACCTCCACCGGAGATTCTTAGCACCCCTGCCCCGCCGTTACCATGGTCGCCACCGTAGCCAGGAATAGCGGGGCCGCCGGGGACTGGGGGCCGTTTCTTTGTTACTGTCATTCATAGGGGGGGGGGGGGTATTTGCCATAGTTGCAGTTTTTTTTTTGTTAGTTTGTTGTTATCAAGAATATGCTGCTGCCCATCTCCTGCCTGTTTCTCTTTGTCGCCTTTTACGACACCCACGGGAGGATATGGGGTAGTGGATATTCTTGACCGCTACTACACGGCAACTTACTTTACACTTAATCATTATTATATTTTGACAGATGATATAGCAAGGATTTCTTGTGAAAAAGTAAGATTGATTCTATGCAGTATTTTTGGTTGGTACCCTTTGGAATTTGGAAACAGAAAAGCAGCATTTTTGGAATGATTTGCTTTTTTATGCATAACTGACCAAATTTGAATAGAAGTTTCAGAATAAGTAATATAGGTGAAAATTGAAGAAAAATTAATTAAATAAAATCTTAAACATTTAATCCTTTATATCTTTTAAATTCAAATTGCGTGGTAATGCATTTGTTTTACTGCGCACCTATGTATTCCTAAGGACAAATTTGACCCCGTTTCTTACATATAATTTTTACTATAAAAAATCCACCAGCCTGCTAGTTGTAACCGCCTAAACCTAGAGCATAGGTTCCCAATTTTTTTCAGTTGGCGGCGCGCTAACATGTTTATAATTTTGTCTCGGCGTCCTGGCTAGTCGAAATAGGGTTCAATGATACTAGATAAAAACTTTGAAATAGGAAATAAATAGTTTGCTTTTTTACTATAGCAAAAGTAAAAATGTTATTCAAGCAAAAAAAAATCATCCGATGTGTATGGAGAAGATGGACTGACAGAAGGCTAGTTACAAAACTTGTTTGCAAAATTTCCATCTCGCTATTTTGATGTTTGCACCACGTTCTGGAAGCCAGTTGAAGCTAATGACGACACAATAAACGCATTAATTAATGCAAACTGATTTCGACCGGTCATGATCATTTGAAATGCCTAGGTATAATCTCAAAGCTCGACTTATCGATTCCTCGTGTTCTTACGGAAAAAAATTTGTACCGTCGAATTGACATCTGTAATTTGCTTCTCAAACGTCAAGAATATGATTAATTTATGAAGCACATTTTCATAGGGGACTAAAAATGGATTATCTAAAATAATTTTAAGCGCAAAAGATCATGAAGTAAAAATGATGAACCGGCTCAAAGCACTTCGAAAACCGATATTCATTACAAAGGTGATGCTATCTGTTTTTGTGGGATTTCAAAGGATACGTTGTTATGAGCTTCTATCTGACAACACAACGATTAATTCTAAAGTTATTTTATGGCAATAGGGTGCCAAACGAGCACACAGTTCACCTGATGGTAAGTGATTGCTGAGGCCCATATACATCTACATCTATCTTCGTTTGCGAATCAAAATACAGATGCGTTGTCAGCCTTGTGGACTAAGATGGAATGCCTCTTTAAGTGTACTGTTATCATTTGGACAACTTTAATGATTTACTTAAATGGAGAAGGTTATAATTGATCAATAAAAAAGGTGTTCCGCCATGATAATGCGAGACCTTGTACAAGTTTGTTCACTCGTCAAAAGCTATTACTGCATGATTGGGAAATACTGCCACCCGCATCATATTCTCCAGATCTGGCACTTTCTGATTATTATTTGTTCTAGTTATTTTATCAGCGAAGGTATAATTAACTATTCAATGAATATATTAAATATTCTTGTACCATTTATACACTTACAATCCTTGTTTCAGTTTGGTACCTAAAAATCAGCAACCTGCACTCAAAATTCTCATTTTCATCACCATGAGCTGAGGTACACCTTACACCTGAACGGACTATACTCATAAAATGAAAATATAAAAGTTGCTTTCTCTCCCCCCTTTCTCTCTCTCTCTCTCTCTCTCTCTCTCTTGCTCTCTCTCTCTCTCTCTCTCTCTATCTCTCTCTTTCTGTCTCTCTCGCTCTTAACAAAATAATAGAGCTCGTTACTAGGACCGTAAATTACAAGTGGAAAACTCAGAAATTTTGTTCAACCGATTTCAATATAAGCTATTAAGGATAACTTACTGGCTAGACCTTGTTCAAATTTATATGGGACACATGGGAAGCACCAGCTTTCAAATAAAACATAATCGTCAAAATCGGTTCACGTAAAAAAAATATCTGTGGAATCGAGTACCTCCTCCTTTTTGAAGTCGGTTAAAATATGAGTATTTCTTGTATCATTCTTTACAAAAACGCCTATGGTGGAGATAAGGTGTTATAATCTATATTATATGGAATAAAAAAATCTGTTTCTGTTTTTTCACCGCCAGTACACTGCCCGTACGGCTTGCAAGTCACCACGCGATAAATTCCACCAACGAAATAACGACAAACAACCTCTAACCTTAAAACCATACACCTTCTCTGTTCCGTTACGGGTAAAAATGATACGTATCGTTGTCATAAAACAATACGATCTTCATTTTGCGGTTGATTGACGTCTAAAGAAGGTTGGATTGCATCAAACATTTGTTGCGAAAAAACTTTGGATTCGAAAATTATTGTGCAAGAGTAAAATAAATGTAAAAATCTAAAGGTCTGAGCGATGAATAATGTTAATGAAAGATTTTTAAATAGCGTTGAAAGCATTGATTGGAAATATTATCGGTTGGAAGTTTTTTTTTATCTCAGTCCAATAGAGTCGTGGTAGAGCTGGCTAATATTTTATAAACCGCGACAAGCCGCGGTTCAATCCACGCCGGCAGCAATGAATTTGTTAGTTGCAGTTCTAAGTTGCGATTGACGTGCTCCACGGTTAAAACATCATGAGGATTCCTTTATTTCTGAGAACAAAATATATTTCGAAGATATGTAAAGTCCGCCAATATGCATTGGGTTTATACCAATATGCCAATACGCACGGTGGACAATCTCTTGCCCTAAAACCCTCTCAGAAATAAAAGGAGGCAGTAGGACGTCTATAGGTTGTAAATTATATCCCAGTCAAATATAAGTCTGGATATAAGACATTCTTACACAAACATGTTTTGTTTTGAATTCTTACATATACAAAGAGAAAAAAAAATTGAAACAAGGTTTAAAGTGGGTATTTTTTAACGTGGAACATGTATATTTATTTATAGGAGGTATGTACAATGTACATCTGCACTTTATTGTATAATATGGGATAATAGCTATCATACAAGGTTGATGAGCAACATTTGCACGCTTTAACTGCCGCAGAAATTAGTTTTTTTTTTTTAACTTATGTGCTAATTAAGTGTGCTAAGCTATTTTCTTGTTTGAAGTTCTCTTTTATTAATTCTGTCTGGGTAGGTACTACCCTCTTCCCTGTTTTTAGCTACTAATTGCAGTGATTGCATTGCCGTTGCGACGTAGTATTATTATTATTTTTAATAAATAATAGTTAAGTTCACTGTAACGTATTTTAAAATATCATAGATATAATATTTTGGACAATTAAAATGTATTAATAAACCTGAAATTAAAATCATTCCTTTCGACGGCCCCTAGTCTTCGGCGGCCTCTCTATTCCTGGTTACGGTGGTGACCATGGTATCGGCGGGGCAGGAGGTGCTAAGAATCTATGGTGGAGGTTCGGTTAGCACCTAAAACGCACCAACCTCGGCACATCCAGATGAGGAAGTGGAGGAAATGTATGAGGATATATCTAGCGCCATGCATTCCACCTAAACCCACTATACGGTGTTAATGGAAGACTACAACGCAAAACTTGGCACAAGAGAGAAAGGTGAGCTGAAGGTATGGAAATTTGGAATAGGGAAACGGAAGCCAAGAGGCCAATAGCTGGCCGACTTCATGGAGAAAGAGGCACTTTTTATGATACACTCTTTCTTCCAGAAGCGGCCCTATAGGAACTGGACTTGGTCGAACCCCGACGCGACAGTTCGACAAAAAATGAGATTGACTTCATTATGACGACCAGACGACTACTGTTCAGTGATGTATCAGTGATCACAAGGATGAAAACTGGCAGTGATCACACAATTGTAAGAGGCACATTGAACCTAAAAGTTAAGTTGAAGAGGTCACGTCTAATAAAGTCAAGGCTCCGTCCCCCTTGTGCTCTAATCCAGTCTTTAAAACTTTCAGCGTGTGTAACATAATGGTTTTCATTATGGTAATGCCTTAAAGATTGCAATGCAGTGGACGACATGAATGACAAGCTCATGGAAACTGTCCATGCGGTCGGAGCTAAATTTTGCAAGACCCGCAGCAGAAGAACACAAAAACTCTCCTATTACACTCTTAATCTGATGGCTGTTAGACGGGATATGAAGCTGCAGTTTTCAGTAGATTTGACAGCATATAGACAACTGAACAGACAGATCTCCAAATGCATGCGGCGGGACTTATGCAACTTTTATACCGTTCGTATTGAAGAAGCAATCGAGCAGGATCCGGGCTCCTAAGCCTTTGCTAGAGACCTGTCTGCCAGAAAGAGCCAACTGTTGAACACAGTGTGGCAGCATCGTTTCCGGGACACCTGAGCTTTTGAATGAGATTGAAAGGTTTAATGAGCAGCTGTACTCATCATCGCTGGAGCCACACGCAAATGTGAGTAACGATCTAAGAGCAAGTCTTATCCGACTTCTTAATCGACTTCGATTCTGATAATAATTCGGACGTCAGTATGAGCGAGATGAGAATGGCTTTCGAGCACCTTAAAAACGGTAAGTCCCCGGGCTAGGATGAAATTACAGTGGAGCTTCTGAATACGGGTGGAAAACCGATACTTGAAGTCCTTCAGAAGCTCTTTAATTCCGTTCTCCACGGTGGCACAACACCGGAGGCGTAGAGTAGAAGGTCTTGTTCTTCAAGAAAAGCGAAACGCTCTTTTGAAGAACTACAGACCGATTTCTCTTTTGAGTGCTGTTTTCGAGAGTCATTACGAATCGTCTCGCATACAGACTCGACGACTTCCAGCCTCCCGAACGAGCCGGTTTCCGAAAAGGCTTTAGCACAATAGACCACATATATACCCTTCAGCAGATTGTACAGAAGACCAAGGAGTACGTAGTAAGCCTTTATTTCCGTCGAAATTTAGGTGGTGTTGCAGTCCTTCAGCGGTGCCAAATTGACCGTCAGTATATTAAAGTGATGAAGTGTTTGTACAGTAGGGCTACGATGGCTATCGAGTTACAAAACCAGAGTACAAAACGTATACAATTGCTGAGAGGTGTAAGACATGGTGACGTTATATCACCAAAACTCTTCTCTGCTGCATTGGAAGACGTTTTGAAGCTACTGGACTGGAAAGGATACGGTATTAATATCAATGGCGAGTACATCACTCACCTTCTATTTGCCGATGGTATAGTCCTTATGGCAGAATCACTAAACGCTAACCTAAACACTACGCTCAATGATCTCAATAGTGCATCCCAACAGATAGGCCTTAATATGAACATGGATAAAACAAAGATAATGTGTGGCGTTCACGTCACACCTATGCCAGCAGTTACTGGGAGCACTAAGCTCGAAGTTGTTGATGAGAATATTTACCTGGGAAAAATAGTCTGACTAGGTAAATCCAATTTCGACCGAAAGTTTAACTCAGCTGATTCAACTCGGCTGGGCAGCGTTCGGGAGATTACGACACATCTTCTCGCCAGGTATACCTCAAAACTTGAAAACGAGATTGTAAAAGTGCGTGTTGCCAATGATTACCTATGGATCTGAAATGTGGTCCTTTACTGCTGGTTGTATGAGGAAGCTCAAGATCGCTCAGCGAGCTATGGATAGGGGTATGCTTGGAGTTTCTCTGCGTGATAAACTTAGATGCCTATGCCTTCGATGTCTTTTGGCAATTTTTCCATAAATTTCTATCTAAAATGCTTGAACTAAGTAGCATGCCATGTTGCGCGACTCAGATACGTGATATACGGGGTGAAACCGCGGGGCACAATTAGTTTGTGATATAATTGTTGGAAAATGGGTCTAACAGTTAATGAGAGTGTTCTTGTAATGATGCAGCGTATTCTTGTATTACTAGGGGACTTCAATTTGGAAGGTATCAAATATGTAAAAGCATTATATTGATAGAAATGGCACTTGAAAAGGATTATTAAAGTGACGTGTACTCTGATTCACAGCGTCCGAGACTGAGGTAAACTTGGACTCGCAAACCGATATGTCCTAGATATATCATGTTAGTCTGACAGAATTTGTGATGAAGTGATGGCTTATATTAATCCATCAAAAGACTTATTTTTCATGCTTAAATATTTAAATTGAAACCGCTTTCTCACAACTCAGGAACTTAATAAAAACTGCTATTTAAAATAAAATGTAACGAATGCTTCGTTAAATATTTTTGAGCAACATTAAGACTATTTTATAACTAGAGAACAGCGAGCTTTAGATGAGTTAAAATTTATTTAAAAAAATGATCATTTTAAATTTTATTAAAAAAATACCACAAATTAAACTAAAACACCTGACAATTTAAACTTAAATAAGGGTAATGTTTGTAAGTAATCCTAAAATTGAATATTGTGTTATCTAAATACACGTGGAATGAAAAACTTCACACAACTTTATTTTGTTTATAGTGGTACGTAAGTAAAGACCCTTTAGCGACGTTTTACACTAATATCCTGTTTAAATATATCATGTGGGTAAATGAATGATCGAGGAACAAAAGTATTGGTCAAACAAAGAAAGATTAAATTTTTTTTTATATTATATTATATTTAAATATTCTACAAAACACATGGTTCTATACTTTTTAGCAGTCTACCTCACGCTAAATTAAAAATGTGGCCCATTTACAACCACGTCTTACCTCGACTAAGAATGAAAACAGAATACGTTATCAGCTCTGACGATTAAGATGAAATGCCTCATTTCCAGTAAAAAGTGTCTCCGGTCTTCTACACCTACCAGACGAAACATTAACATTTAGTTAAAATTTCACGCTGCTATTCTGGGAGGACGTGGTCTTCTCCCCGGTTGACCATACTCATTAGTGCTACAATCATAATATAGATTTATAAGGAGTCATCTACAATTTATTTCATTATCTCGGACCATCACTAGAGCAGAATAAAATATTATGAAATAGTCCTTATGCCCCAAGTAGCTATCGAGATTTTAATTGCTGATTTTTCATTAGTAGTAGAGATCTCAATTTGCATTTTGCATATTTTCTATGTTTACACTATTATTACTTTACTACCGTATCATAAGTTCTGGAGAAATAGTCACAAATGTTCAAAATTTCATTAGTGATCGATATTTTTTTTGTTCGACTTTAGTTGACAGGTCTGTAATTGAAAGGTCGCAACTCGTGACATAAGCTTAATGTGAAGAGGTAATTAGTTCAGATATAGATTTTTTTTAATATCTCTCGTATATTAACATTTATTTATATTTTTTTAAGAATCGTGGAATTTTCGCCGGCATTAATGATATTTTATTTCTGATTTTAATACGTTCTTGGCGGTAAGGAAAACATCGTAAGGATAACTGCACGTCTAGGAAATTACAAAAATATATTTTGCAGACATGTGCAGTTTGAAAACAGACATTTCCTTGGTTTACAAATAAAAGAAGGCCAATGCCCATTAGTGGGATGTATATATAAGCATAATACAGACTACTTTGAAAGCTAGCAAATCATTTTTTCGTAACGCCTGATCTAGTCTCTACTAATGTTCTCTATCTCTATCTATCTATTGGAAAGGAGACTGATACGCTTTCATACATTTTTTGGGCCTAGATTATAAATAGATGAAAGTAGTATCAATTAATAGGTTATATATTATCAAAACATCACTGAAAATTCAGCGGACTTTGGTAATCTGAGAGCAAAGTTATAAGAGATTTAGTAAAAGTGAGGTTATGCGACAAGTTGGCAACAACCTAAACTAAACAGCTGATTTAGAAGTGTGATTGCTATTTTGTTTTATTAGACAGTTGTTTACTATATTCATTGTATTATTTATTGTATTGTATTGGGTAGGAGGATAATAGGAAACTTACAAATAGATTGAAAAAGAGGGAAGGTTAGGTGATATTTAAAAAAAAATCACTTTTTAACTTATTTTTATTCGTCTTCAATTATAATTAGAATATCATCTAAGAATTGTGCAGGTTGTACTATATTATCTTGGTACCTAGCCCAACTAAGGTACCATATTATATACATAATATGTGCGCAGCAACCTACAGTTCGCCTGCCTATGATGCAGTTACAATAATGTTGAAGTATAGCTTCCCTACCTCTTCGAGAGCTGTCGACTAAAATGTAAACAAAATAAGTTTTTCGGCTTATATGTCTGGACTGAATGCATCCTCTTAATAGCCATGAAGAACTAAAAGTCGACAACTCTCGACCTAGGCTGCTGCTGACCTCCCTGCACACTTAAATTATAAAGTCATCATTACCTCTTACATGCTCACCATAATAGGACCGTGCCTGCTTTATTTGACATGTCCTTAATGAGATTAGAATTAATTCACTATCGGTAAGCTGGGGAAAATCATTTAAAATATCATTCTGTACAGTAATTGTTTCAAAATTAGCCTATTATAATTGTTTCTTACAATAAATTCTGCTAATTCATTTTGTATATTCATATTCATATTTATTTGTTCTTTTCTATCCCCAGCATCTACTCGATCAACTATAGGAGGGTGAAAAGTGTTTAAAAGAGCAGCCACCTCAAAAATTTTTCATGAAACTTTTACTTGCTACATTAAAATAGTTTTACCGTAGTAATTTAAAATCTCTTTTGAAACGACCATTAACAACCTCCACCACCCACCGGCAAATGGTGACTGCTTTTGATTTATTTGGTTCAAAAGTAGAAAACTGTGTTTCACCCTCTTCTAATGAAGCAGGCACATAAGTCCAATATCCACATTGATGCAGTAAGGATAATGAATCACGAAAGCCCCTATCCAGTATAAAATCAACCCCAGGAAGTACTCCCGTAATGGTCTATCATTTGAAAATTCTTTATTCATAATTTCAGCATCAGAAGTGGTAGTATGGTGGTATTATTTTCAGGTACCTATATAATATTTATATTGACTGAGCAACATTTTTCTCGTAGAAAGTGGAACTCTGTATCTCTCTAATTTCTGGCATCCTTCAATAAAGCACCTTCTTTCCGTTTCGATAGGTCTCATATAATCCGGTAACACAATGGTAGGTTCGAGTTGGTTTATTCCAACTTCTTCATTTGGAGGTGCAATAGGAAGATCTTGTACCTGTACTTATGCTGCTAGGCTGTACATCTTCATGGGAACTTCCTTGAAAAGAAGTTGATGGGCCTGACATCATATGAATAGCAGCTCTGTCTGCAGCCACTCAACAATTGTGGCATCTGCAACTTGTTTCTTCTACCTGCAACAAACATACATAATCCTATAAGTATTTAAAAACCTATTTGGATTGATGTAAAAGTAGTTATAAATAACATTTTTTTTATAGGATAGGGTGACAAACGAGCACACAGTCCACCTGATGGTAAGTGGTTGCTGTGTACACTTATCTTCGTATGCGAATCAAAATGCAGATGCGTTGTCACCCGTGAGGACTAAGATGTAATGCCTCTTTTCCAGTAAAAAGGGTCTCCGGTTCTCTACACTCACCATACGAAACACAGCAGTGTTAAGCTGCTATTTGACGCTGGTATTCTGTGAGAGTGTGGTCTTTCCCCGGTTGAGCCGACCCATTCGTGCTACAACTATACTACTAATACAGGTGCAGCATGGCTCTACCACGTTTTAAATGTACATGTAAACTGGTTCAATTTACAGTTCGTGACAAACATTATGGTGGCCAAGTTGTCGTGGTTCATCAACAGATGGTTGTTGAGCCAAATCCCAGCAAGCTTGGCAAACATGGTCACTGCTGTTTACCTGAAATATGGGAAAAGTTTTTAATGTCAATAAATCATAATTACTGTAGAATATACCGTCAGTTTAGTTTTTTAGTTAAACGTAAACAATCTTCATGTGCCTTTTATATGTTTAAGTACATATACTTTACTTTTAAGTATAATGCAGGCCTACACTAAGGTTTAGAGCTATTAATTATTAAAGTGTTTAGGAACACCTATTATCTACGCAGAACCGAAACTACTGTAGCAACAATCATGATTTTTTAATAGGTTTCTTTTATAACGAAGCCTAAGAAAGGATAATCGGAAATTACCTCTCAAAACAGTTATTTAGTATCCAATAACGCGTTATCTATGTTAATCGTTAGTGTAGCCCCTGCATAACGGTTATGGAAAACATAGGAAAAAAACCCGTAGGTCAGCGTAGGAGACGCTGGGTAGCTAACAAATAAAAGATGAATAGGTACTTAGTTTACTTACAGGATGTGGAGCACGCCATTGGCGAATCACTGCCAATGTCGTTTCATTATCTAAGGATCGTCGACCAAGTGTATTACAGCGACTATTCGCTATGCCACAAATCACATAGCGATCCATTATATCAATATCCAATCGATAAAGTCCAGGCCGTAAAATCCAAAATAACAAGCCAAAGTCAAACGGGTAAACGAGATTAAGGGTGTCCGGGATGATAGCAAAGGTCGTACAAGTTAAGTAAGATCAGAAGTCCGTAGAAAGCAGTGGTCAAGGTATATAAATCAATAAAACAACGGGAAACACAGAAACACTCAAGACGCACACGTCCTGAACGATACGAGACGAGTGATTATAGATTGAGTCAGGCAAGAGTTGTCACTGTCAGCACAGATTAAAAATACAGTTGACAAACACGAGTAAGAAATCGAACTGTTAACGAGAATCAATTTTAATATTTATTTTTATTGTGTTGATATTTTATTTTTTAAACTGTTGACACTATGTTAATTGTAATTTATATTATTACTTTGATTGAATCAATCATTTGCTGTAAGTTGTTTTTATGTTTAATTGTTAAAACTCTTTCACATTAATCGATTAAAGTAATCGATTTCTTACTTTATTCGTGACATAAACTTATTTTTAAGATTTCTCGTCTTCCAGATTGTAGATTGGGTTAATTTTTTATATTTTGAAATAGAAGAATACAACGCTTTTTTTTAAACATATTTCAACTTATTACAATTGGGCCCAGAAATCCCCGTCTCCTTTGCCGAATACCTACTTACTTTAAAAGCTTATTTTTAACAATATGTTTCGTTACGACCTTATGGCTCTCAAATTACATTTTCCTTCTTTCGCTATCTATTAAATATTTACTGAGTACTTATGACGTTTAGAAACTAATTAATAATTATTTATGTTCATTGGGCCAAACAATTACAACCATTTAAAAGTCCCCATCTCTACATAAGTCTCACCCATAGATGAGATAATTACCAATTATTTTATAATTTTAGGCTGTTATCAGGAAGTTGTGCTGCCCATTTCCTATTTTGTTTTATTTTAGTCGCCCCTTACGACACCCTCGGGAAGTTATCGGGTAGTGGATTCATTTACCTGATATTTTTCAACATGGTTGTTATAAAATAAATTGAATGATCGAAATTACAAAAATGAAATATACTTACTTACTTACTTATCTTCACGCACAATCCCTGACGGGGTAGCCAGAGAGAACAGATCGCCAAGTGTCACGATCCTTACAAACCTCTTCCGCTTCTTTCAGATTCATTATCTTCTTCATGCATGCACGTCTAGGTATCAGAGTACTCTTGACCCTACCCTCTTCGAGCAATTTGCTCACATGGTCTTCGAAAGTTAGTCTCGGTCTACCTCGACACCTTTTAATATTAACTTTCGCGCTATATATTTTCTTCACCATTCGGTCTTCACTCATTCGCTCAACGTGCCCAAACCACCGAAGCACGCCCTTATCAATTTTTGTGATAAGGTCATCTTTCAAACCTGCCATATTGCGAATCTCTTCGTTTCGCTTTCGGTCGGCCATGGTAACGCCGCAAATTTTACGAAGAGATCGCATCTCCACTGCATTCAACTTACTTTTATGCTTCTTCTGGCATACCCAGGTTTCGCTGCCATATAACAAAGTCGGTACCAACACTGCGTTATGTATTGCAAGGCGTGCACTCTTCGCTACGCCTTGCCTTTTGACTAACGCAGTCAGGGCACCATTGACTTTGTTCCCGGCAGCGACACGCCTGTCCACATCTAAATCACATCTTCCATCCCGGCTAAAAGCACTCCCCAAGTATACAATTTCATTTACCTGTTCTAGACATTCCTGATTTACCAATATTTCACACTTCGTTCTCTCTTCGTCCCTTTCAAATATAAATATAAATAAAAATGAAATATAATAATAAATAATAAAAAATTATCATGATTTGTTTAAATTTTTTAACTTAATTTTTTTTCTTATCTTTACGCGAATACTACACATTGAATAAAATTATATTCAAGGATTTTATCGCGTTTAATATACTTATTTTAAACCCCGACGTTTCGGGTGCTTTACATCGCCCATGGCCATGGGGGGCCCATATCATAGTTAGCCTGGCTACCTTCAGCTTTTGAATATTATTTTTTTTTGGTCCAATCTACGCAGAATGAGCTTACAGTATCTTGAAGTTTTGCAGTGGTATACTTGGGTTTGGATTTCATTTTAATAATTATGGAATCCGAAGCAGATGGCAGCACCCATAAATCTTCTCTATTGTTAGGCTGTTTTTTTTTTCATTTAAATATCCTCGCGAAATCATTTCTGGTAGGAATCGGTGTTCTTATGCGAGAATTTGTGGTCTTTCAAATCTGATGTAATGGCGGATAATGCATGTCTATGTCTATGTCTAAGACTCCAGACAGTGAATTCCAATGATAATGAATTACAGCTGTTAAGCTAAGGCAATGTTTTAATAACCATTGTCATAGTTGCAGAAATATTTAAGGTTTATAAGTGGGTGAGGAGTTAAAGAGAACTACTGGAAGAATGCTAATCGTTCCATCGGAACAATATAATTTGAGTGAGAAGAGTTTATGGAACTTGTCATAAAATCTAAAGGATAAATGAAGAGCGATTGCTGCCACAAGCACCATATTTGTGAACAAATACTACTTATCGAGGCTAGTCCGCTAAGGTTCGCTACAATATATAAATATGTGACCACCCATAAAGTATAAACTATTTAATAAAAATAATCGTCGAAATCGCTTCACAATTGAAGTATGATATTGAGTAACATGCATACAAAAAACACACACACACACACATATATATATATATATATATATATATATATATATATTCGAATTGTAAGCCTCCTCCTTTTATGAAGTCAGCTTTTTTATAGGATAGGGTGATAAACGAGCGCACAGTCCACCTGATGGTATGTAGCTGCTGTGACGCATAGACATCTACATCTATCACCAATAAAGAATCAAAATGCAGATGCGCTGGCACCCGTGAGGACTAAGATGGAATGCCTCTTTTCCAGTAAGTAAGTACTTACTAAAAGCTATTATATTTCATATTTCATTTATGAGTAAGGGCGGGGCTCATTTATCTCTTCCAAAATGTCATCCCTTGAAATATGACGCTCTGTTACGCCCTTGCTTTAGGGTAAAAGAATAAAATAAGTTCACATATTGAAGTCGGAGCTTCATTTCTCTATACACTATGCCTAAGCACTGACTTAAGAATGAGAAATTATTTTTTTTAATTTTTATTTGACCTTTACTATTTATGTAAAGTTATTTTAATCAAAATAAAACGAGCGTGAAAAGTTCTACAAATAGAGACATCCATACACACACTTGTCAAAGGCAACAATAATTTTAAATAACATACACAGACTAGTACACTTTCTGTGTAGTGGCGAAGTAGGAAAATCCAGTACACCATATTATCCAGTGGGAATCGTAAGACAAGTAAAACGGAAGATGCGCAGTAGCGTTTTCCTGATAAAAGCTTAAAGTAATAAAAAATTACGGCTGACAACCCGCCTGCTAGGCGTGGCAACTATGGCAAATATCCCCCGTACGGAGCAATATATTTTTTTATAGAAAAAGGGTAACTAACGAGGATGCAGTCCACATGATTATGAGTAGATGCTGTAACCCAGAGATATTTACATTTAGCCTCAATTGAGAATCAAAATGAAGACGCGTTGTCACCTCTGAGGGCTAAGATAGAGTGCCTCCATTTCAATAAAAAGGGCCTTAGGTTCTCTACACTTACCATAAAAAACACATAAAAATGCTAATTTATGCTGGTATTACACGAGGCCGTGGTCCTACCCCAGTCGAGCCGACACATTCGTGCCACAACCGTAATATAGCTGCAGCGTGACTCTACCCCGTATAATTAATATTGTGGCGGCACTGTCGCCGCGCCACAAGCGAAACACATCGAAGCCTAAATCGCACTAACAAAGTTCCGAAATTGAAGCAGTATATATAGAATAGCTCCGAACTACCACTCGGAGCGTTGGCCGCTCCCCGGGCAGAACACTTTGCCTGGTGGGAGATCTCCCCTTTTCCTTCTACCCGCCACAGTGATGACCCCGACGTGATATGAACACGCAACCAATAACCTTCGGAAACTACAACTTCAAACCTTCGTCTTTATCCTCAAGTAACCCATTCATTGGCTCCCGAGCAGATATTGTCTGCAGTCTTCACATTCTGCAAGCCATCTAGCTTTATAAAGGTTCATCGCAGCATTGGAATAATAATGCTTCCTGTTCCTTCAAGCTATTCTCTGCGCTACAGTGTTCTGCACGGCTCTGAGCCTTACTGCTCGCCTCTGCTTCACGGCACTCTCGCAGATTACTTGCCTTCTTCTCGACTCACCGCAGGCTACAAGGAAATCCCTGGCACTTGCAATCGGACTGCACTATCGACCTCCGGTCTGAGCAGAGGGGTGATGTGGCGGCGCTGTCGTCGCACCACAAGCGAAACATATCGCAGCCTAAATCGCGCTAACAAAGTTCCGAATTTGAAGCAGTATATATACGAGTAGAATAGCTCCGAACTACCACTGCTTCAATTTCGGAACTTTGTTAGCGCGATTTATGCTGCGATATGTTTCGCTTGTGGTGCGACGACAGCGCCGCCACATATTTATTTCATAAGTACACTTACAATATATGTACATATTAAACCATAACACTCTGAATTATATGAAAAGTAACACATTCACTGATGTGTATCAGTAAAAAGTGTACATAACATTCACTAACAAATACATTGAGAAGGAAAAAAAGGATACTAAATTTTCAATGTAAATGAAGAGTCACCCTAAGAGTTGTGGAATATGTCGACGTCAAGTATAGTTCGATATATTAATTTTATTTCATACATATGCGAGCCATGGGAGCTTACCAACCAAGATGTGTTCTAGCGAAATTATGGATAAATAAAATAAAATAAATAAAGACTATAGAAGGTTTTTACTGTTTTATGAAAATAATGGGCTGCATTTTGGCTCAACAGTTCTCTACTGCCACGCTTACCATTAAGCTTATGTTTATTTTAATATACAAATCCGAAGACTAAAGGTTACCCCTAGTGACTGGCAGTATACATTTTCTCGTTAAAACTATCTTTCTCGTGCTCGTCGACTCATCGCTTGATATTCGTTCAAACCGCAAGGTCGAAATATAATCTACACAAAGTTGATTATTTCAGTACCACTGCCGTGGCGAGCTTGAACGACATCTTTTATTACTTTTGGCGATATGCTCCAGCGTTACAAAATTTGAATATAGCGTCCACGTTCCATTTGCATATTATTTGTCTTCCCTGTAACACGCTTCGCAGGAGGAAACAATATTACTTCGCCTTGTATGTATGTTGAATATGTTGTGTGATAATTTTAATACGATAACGTTAATTCAACTTTTACTACAACTTACAACTATTCAAATCTTCATTTGCTAGAATTAGTAGCTTAAATCTTACTTGAATTTAATACAACTGCGCAGTGCAGAAGGGTACATACCGTAAGTATTAGCAACATCTTCACGATTGTTAATTAGGTTTTTTCCAAAATCTATCATATACGAGGATATAAATTAATTTGAGCTTCATTTCTCTTAAATCATTAAAGTTTTGTTCCCCAAATTGTAATGCTGTATTGATTGTTGTCGGCCGGCATATCTGACTTTTATGGAACTATTATGGAAGTCATCGAAGGCGTCAAAATTGAACCGTGAGTGTGAAGTGTTCTCGCGTGACTTAATTTGTTTATTTATTTCACAATATAATTTTCATTGCAACTTAACCTTATTAGATAGTGTCATCTACCTAATTTACACTGATATGTGGTGTCATGGGACAGTCTTTCATTCGTTTTTCCTACACCAAGGAAAAACGAATGAAAGACTGTCCCATTCACCCAGTGGGTGTCGTAATTGGCGCTATAGGAAATGCCAGCAGATCCCATTGCTTCTGTTAGATGGCCGTATATCCATCCAGTAAAAATGTTAGACATGTAAATGCCTCTACAGAATTTTCGGTTTAGTCATGAGATCTACTGAGAATCTACTAAAGATACACGTTTATAAATCTCTTAAACGATCGCTATTATAATACGCCGCACCGGTCTGGCACGCTTTGTATGAAATTTATATTGATAGTTTAAAGCTGATACAAAAACTTCGTAAAATATATTAATCTTATAAGTTTGGCTCCCGCTAGACGGAGTGATGAACTGGTAAAACATGCAAGAAGTCTATGTGTGCTAAAGGCTCAGGGTTGTGCTATTTGGCATTCCTTGGGATAGGCCTACGTTCACCAGTGGAATTGTAAAGGGTTGCAATGATGACGATCATGATAAAATATTTATAGCAAGTATTTTTATGTTCTTTTATTTAAAATTAAAGATAAAAAAATTAAAAATCTCTAACAGTGGTAGAGCTAAGCGGTAGCTTTTGCTGTCGCACGGATGGGCCAGCTCGAACCGGGGAGGTGCCACGACCTCACAGAATACCAGCGTGAACTAGAGGTTTACCTCTGCGTTGCGCTTGGTGAGTGCAGGTGGCCGGAGACCCAATCCCCCCCCCCCCCATCAACATGGTAGTGGAATTAAATAAAAGACTACCCCAGGAGGGTACCAGCACCCCTGGAGAATCCCTCGCTGAGCATCCACGACCAAACTATTTCACTCCTGAGTGTGGGTGCTCAGGCTGCCCCGCGTATTCTGGGGGGGGGGGGGCAAAATTCCGCTCGCGACTAATGCTGCTCGGGGCAAGCGGAGCAATACAACCAAGGCGACCCCTGTCACGCTATCCGTGAATTTTTGCAACATCAGGGGACTTCATTCCAACCTTAACGCTGTCCATTACCATCTAGAGACGGCGAAGCCGGCCTTGCTCTTTTTAACCGAGACTCAGATGTCCTCTCCGGCTGATACTTCATATCTCTCCTACCCGGGGTACAAATTGGAACACTCCTTTGTGCCCCGGGCTGGAGTTTGCGTATACGTAAGAGAGGACATCTGTTTTCGACGCCTCGGCAGTCTTGAAGGTACGGACCTGTCCATCCTACCCCGGGTAGGGGAGATACAAAATATCAGCCGGAGAGGAAACCTGCGTCTGGGTCAGAAACCATCCCCGCGTCTACGGGTGACTCTATAGGTCCCATAGCGCTAATGCCGACACAGACCGACTCATCGACCACGTCCAAATGGCTGCAGACTCCGTGCTACAATAGGTCCCATCCGCAGAGATCGTGATACTCGGTGATTTTAACGCCCACCACGCTGGCTGTCTTGGTTCTCGTTCAACCGATCGTGCGTGTAGATCTGTCTATGACTTTGCTTTGGCATATGGTCTAACACAACTGGTTTCTTCGCCTACGCGGATCCTAGATGTGGAAGACCATGTACCTTCCCTGTTGGACCTTCTGCTGACCTCTCATCCGGACGGATATCAGGTCTCCGTCGATGCCCCTCTGGGCTCTTCGGACCATTGTCTGATCCGGAGTACGGTGCCACTCACGCTCAATCGCAGTTGCGATCTGCAGCTTGCCGCCGTGTTTGGCACTATAGGTCAGCTGATTGGGACGGGATGCGGTCTTTTTTGCATCGTACCCTTGGGGGCGGGTTTGCTTCTCGCCGGAAGATCCCAGCGTTGTTGCCGATTCTTTTGCTGATGTGGTGCTTCAGGGTATGGAACTTTTCATTCCATACCCTGTGGTGCCCATCGGAGGCAGATCTCAGCCATGGTTTGGTCGCCCCTGTAAAATAGCATCACCGTCTCGGGATGTAAACACCAGCGCACTTTAAAAGAAGTATAATTCCGCCTCCAGGTCCTTCAAAAGCGTCATTGCCAAGGCAAGGGCTGAGCACATCGGCAGAATTGGCGAGAAGCTATTTCGCCTTCCTTCGGGAACCCGTGCATTCTGGTCTCTCGCCAAGGCTGTCCAAGGGACCTTCTGTCAGCCATCTCTTCCATCTCTGCACAGGGAGGACGACTCACTGGCCCATGCCGCAAAGGAGAAAGCCGATCTGTTGAGCTCTCTTTTTGCGTCCAACTCGACTCTAGATGACGGGGGGAAACACACCGCCGACCATCCCGCGATGTGAGTGCTCCATGCCAGATGTTCGGTTTACACAGCGCTCGGTTTGCAAAGCACTCTTCTCCCTGGATATCAGCAAGTCGAGTGGGCCCGATGGAGTCCCTCCCATTGTGCTGAAGACGTGTGCTCCGGAGTTGGCACCGGTTTTAACGCGTCTTTTCCGATACTCCTACTCTCAAGGCGTAGTCCCGAATTCATGAAAGACAGCTTTGGTCCACCCGATCCCTAAAAAAGGCGACCGCTCAGACCCGTCCAACTACAGGCCTATTGCCATCACCTCCTTGTTCTCCAAAATAATGGAATCCATTATAAACTGCCAGCTCATGAGGTACCTTGAGGATCACCAGCTGATTAGTGACCGCCAGTACGGTTTTCGTCGAGGTCGATAAGCAGGTGATCTTCTAGTCTATCTGGCTCATAGATGGGCGGAGGCAGTAGAGTCCAAGGGGGAGGCATTGGCCGTTAGTTTGGACATAGCGAAGGCCTTCGATCGGGTCTGGCACAAAGCGCTTCTTTCGAAGCTTCCTTCCTATGGGCTTCCCGAGAAATTGTGCAAATGGATCACCAGTTTCCTTGCTGGTCGGAGCATCAAGGTCGTAGTAGACGATGCATGCTCTGATTTTAAGCCTATCAACGCTGGTGTTCCACAAGGCTGCGTGCTATCACCAACGCTGTTTCTCCTGCATATCAATGATATGTTGCTAACTAGTAGCATTCATTGCTATGCGGACGACAGCACTGGTGATGCCTTATATACTGGCCGTGCCAATATTTCTCGGGAAAACGTCGCTGAGTACCGGGACAAACTTGTGTCTGAAGTCGAGTCTTTGCTTAACAAAGTCTCGGATTGAGGCCGACTAAATCTAGTCCAGTTCAATCCCCAGGAGACACAAGTTTGCGCGTTTACCGCTAAAAAGAACCCCTTTGTCGTATCTCCTCAGTTTCAAGGCACTCCCCTTGCTGCCTCAGCTAGTATCGGAATCCTTGGCGTCGACATATCGAATAGTGTGCAGTTTCGTGGTCACTTGGAAGGGAAGGCCAAATTGGCCTCTAAAAAACTTGGCGTGCTCAGCAGAGCGGGACAGTATTTCATGCCGGCGCATCGCTTGCAACTTTACAAAGCGCTAGTTCGGCCCCACATGGAATACTGTTCTCATCTCTGGGCCGGGGCACCCCAGTGCCAGCTCCTTCCACTTGACCGCATCCAGCGCAGAGCGGTTCGAATCGTCGACGACCGAGTTCTTTCTGATCGGCTCGATACACTGGCACTGCGTAGAGATGTTGCATCTTTTTGCATATTTTATCGAATCTATCACGGGGAGTGCTCTGAGGAATTGTTCGGACTAATTCCAGCCGCTCAATTTCACCATCGCACATTGCGACAAAACTCGCGTTACCATCCATACCATCTGGATGATTGGCAGTCCACCACTGTGCGATTTAGAAGAAGTTTTCTCCCTCGCACAACCTCCTTGTGGAATCAATTACCACCAGCGAATTTTCCGGACCGATACAACTCAGGAACCTTCAAGAAATGAGCTTACACCTTTCTAAAAGGCCGGCAACGCATCTGCATTTCCCCTGGTGTTGCGGTTGTTCATGGGTGGCGGTAGTCACTTACCATCAGGTGAGCCGCATGCTCGTTTGCCCCCTCTTCTATTAAAAAAAATTCAGGTTCATTAGATTTTCTTTTGTATCGTCGAGGCAGTATTTACGAGTAAACATCAATTGCGCGAGGTCAAACATCCAGACAAATAACAATTATTTGTACGCCATGCAAATACTTGTTCCAAGCGAAATTCGAACACGCGGCCACAAATATTATTATTTCCTTGTATCTTGGTATTCATAATATGAAAATTTAGCTGATGAAAACGAACGTACGACTTATGGACTTTCAAGAAACGGGCTTACTCCTTTCTAAAAGGCCGCAACTCACCTGCAATTCTCCTGATGTAGGAGTTGTTAACGGGCGGCGGACGACACTTACCATCAGGAGAGCCGCATCCTCTTATGCCCCCTCTTCTATAAAAAAAAAATAACTCTGTAAGCCTCCAATACAGACTTAACATCAGATAAAAAAGGGATTTTACTTACAATTCGTCCAAGTATCAAATCTTACTCGTATACCTAATCTTCGGCGTTTGTTCTGAAACTATGAGTGAATTATATAAACTTAATGTTAACTATCTATATTAAGTTAATATTAATTTTTTCTTCATTTAAAATACATTTTCATAACTCACATTTTTTGTAATCTTCTACATAAATAAATATATTTCGTATTATATTTTTTATATTTTTTAATGAAAACGTAACCACCTCACTAGGATTTTCTCCTGTACCGTGGAGGCAGTTTACAAACATAAATTGTACGAGGACAAACATCCAGATCCGGAACAATTATTTGTAGGCCATACAAATATTTATTCCGTGCGGGATTCGAACCCGTGGCCCCCAACGCAACAACTCATTACTAAGCCACTGCGCCACGGAGCCTTCAAAAGTTGTTTGTTAAAAATATAAAATCTCCGACGGTATTCACCGGTTGCTTTTTTAAAGTTTTAGCATAATGTTGCATACGAATATGCGCGCGTTTAATATTATATTTTAATTATAAAATTTAACTGATCAACGAACTTACAATTCGCCTAATTGTAAGTATCTACTGCATCCCATGGACACCTGTAGCCAATTTGTATCTTATTGACTAAGATGGATGCCTGACCGTCTTAAATTATTCTAATTCCTTCAGACCGGAAGTAAGCGGTAGAAATCGGTAAGAAGTACTTACAGAGACAAGAAGTCTTACCACCTAGTAACCGTAAGTAGGAACTTTAAAATAAAACAGCGGTGTCAGTTAAACGTGAATGCAAGAATTTTTACTTTAACATTTAACCATAGTATCTTACTTTATTGTGCGTCTGTTCGCTACAAATTTTGCAATAATATAACTTCCGGATAAGCTAGACACTTTTAACTCAGAATATAGCTCAGAAGTGGATGACAATGCAATATTAATAAACAGAGTATTTGAAATGTAAGTTACAATACCTGGGTTCTTCCGATGATTGCAATCTTCGGTTTTATAACAATCTCGTACTCCAAATTCCCTCTCACCGTGCTAGTTTTCTCTCAAAGTCTTTCGCTGGACTGTACGACTCTGGAATGCGCTTTCCTTTGCAATAAGAATGTCTCCTTAAAAATGGATTTTTAAAACAAAAGTAAAAGAAGATTACTTAGGCGTTACCATTATACGTGGTGGAGCCATACTGCAGCTATATTAATTGTATAGTTGTAGCACAAATGGGTAGGCTCGACTAGGGAAGGACCAGGCTCTCACGAAATACCAGCGTAAAATAGCAGTTTAACGTGTTTCTTATGGTAAGTGTAGAGAACCGGAGATCCTTTTTACTAGAAAAGAGTCACTCCATCTTTGTCCTCACGTCTGAGAACGCATCTGCATTTTGATTCGCAACGAGGATAGATGGACTGTGTGCTTGCTTGTCACACTCATCCTATAAAAAATAAGCTTATCCGACACACACAAATATATACATATATATATACACGTGTTTATGAATATATATTCATAAACACGTGTGTGTGTGTGTGTGATTTTTATCAATTTTAGGTTTTTCACCCTAGCCCACCGCAGTACACACTTATCCCACTAACTTTCATATGAGTTTGAGACTAAACTTTCAACATAGCTTAAAACTGGATAAGCCTGTTATATAAAGACAATAACAAGTAGTGTATCCAACAGTTGCCGTTGAGGAAACTCAAAGAACATTTAATATAATTTCTTACAAAATAAAATTAAAAAAGACAAGAGCATACTCCTTATTATAAAGACCGGCAGTGCACATGCGATTTTCCTGGTATTACTCATGTTGTTCATGGGCGGTAATCACTTACTCTCAGATGAGTGCATGCTCCTTTGTCCACGTTACTATAAAAAAAATCAGAGAATCAGAGAAATTACTTTATACGTTTACACCGTCCTAAACATTTGGTATATTAAAATATTTATAAATAATTATATTTATATTTATTGAACCGTATTTTCTAACTGTTTGAAGTTAGTGTAGCAGACCTACTAGCAGCGAGCAGCCCTAGTCGAAAATAAAATGTATTTCGCTGCTGGGAATATAGCTGAAGACGTCATATTTTATATGAAGGGTAATAAAATGATAAAGTAAGTCACTTAAGTTATGAATACGGAAATTCCCAAAAATTGTGTGTTGAGTCCTTGGGCGGCTCAATTGATTCCTATTTGTTACCGGCCTTAACGTCAAAATTTTCCGGTTTAGCTCTTTTATTTTTAGGCTTGGCCTTTCCCGTGATCTGTCTTCGTTAAAATGATATATTTTTTGCAATTCCGTCGGACGATGTACATAGTCCAGGAGGAATCGGTTCATGAGTACAGAAAACTATGCCACCTCAATCTTTATGCGATTATCTTAAAATTGTCGAACTGATCTGACCCTTGCAATTGAAAATAAAATCAGTTTAAACTATATGGCAACAAGCATTATATCATCAGTAGGACAATTAGAAGAGAATCGCATAAAAATTGAGTTGGAATAGTTTTCTGTACTCATGCCCCGATTCTTCCTCGACTGTGAATATATTAAAAGGCTTTTTTTTATTGTTACAATTTGTTGAGCTGTTTTTATTTTTTTATAGAAAAGGGGGCAAACGCGCGTGTGGCTCACCTATGGTAAGTAATTACCGCCGCCCATGAACAACTACAATACCAGGGGAACCAGGGTAATTGCAGATGCGTTGCTGGTCTTTTAAAAAGGAGCAGTGTTTTATCATAAAATTAGTCAGTTGTGTAAAAATAATATTTATATAGAAAAGATTGCCAAAAAGATTGGTCCTATAAGATACGACATATAGAAACTGAACAATAGTTCCTGTTAACAACAGTTGTAACTATAGCAGCACAAAATATAACCAAAACATCCTCTGAATTTTCTCATGCACAAAAGATATGTTTAATAAGCTCAACTACACCACCAGTTGTCGAGCGACCCCTTGTTAAACCGAATTGATTGTTATGAAGCAATTTATTAATATTAAAGAAATTTACCATCTGAACTAAAATTATTTTTTCAAAAATTTTACTAAATGTTGGTAGTACAGAAATTGGCCCAAAAATTTCGGGGTCTAATGTACTACCAAATTTAAATAAAGGTATGACTTTACTATGTCTCATTTTATTCGGAAACACGCCAGATTCGACGCTTGTATTAAATACAGTAGCTAGATAAGGTGCTATTATATCTATTATAAATAAAATAACTTTAACGGAAATTCTCGATTAGTCGGCCGTTTTCTTAACACCAATAGTTTTGTAATATTTAACGATATATTTTGGCAATACTCTATGGAATTTAAAAGTATTTGAAGAAGCCTTTACATTTTGTTTAAGCAATGATTCGGCGAAAGTAAGAGAAGAATTTAATGATTTTTTTGTCAAAAAAGAAACATCAATAAAATGTTTCTCAAAAGTCATAGCAACTTCTTGATCTGTTCCTGTTAAATTATTGTTATTATTCAATTGAAAATCCTAGTTGCGCGGTTCGAAATTGTCCGTTTCACTATTTATTGTTCTCCAGGTCATTTTAATTTTGTTGGATGCAGTTTTAATTTTAATGCTTAAATGTAAAGCCTTAGCTGTGGAGCATCATTTTTAAATATTGTTGAATATGAATTTACATAATCTCTAACTTTACTACTATTATATGATCTTTTATTATACGGCTCGTACAACCTGAGGAGCGTAACCTTCGTGTAGTCGTCCGCGGTCTCCCGAAAGAGCTCGAGACCGAGCACATATTAAAATACCTCCATGCCCAAAATCTCCCAGTCCAAGAGGAGCACAGTATGCACCACCAGACCGATAAAAAGCGTTTCTTAGATCTGTACCTTGTCATTCTGGATCTGCCTCTGGAAGTCAAGGAGATTTTTAACATTCGGCGCATCTGCAACCTAACGAGGATTATTGTTATTATTATATATTAATATTAGTTTAGACAAGACAAGTGGGATAATCTGCTCAAAGATATCGAGCTATCTCACACTGCCTCCTGGCAGTTGACCCGAGCTTTGAAAGCAGAACAATCCTCACCTATACCGCTTCTCACAAGGCTAGAACATCCCGATCTCGCCTTTGACGACTCTGAAAAGTTCGAATGCCTCGTGGACAGTTTAGAGAGACTCCTGTACTCCCTCTAGTCTCCCTTTACTCTACAGATGACGCTCATCTTGCAGAAGTTGAAGCTGAGGTCGAGCGTAAGTCTACGCTACCTATTTCTAGCAACCCCTTAGATCCTGTGACTGCCGACAAAGTCACAGAAGTAAAGAAGAAGGAAACAAAGCTTTAAAAAGGAAATCAGCACCCGGCTCCAATGGCATCAGCAACAGGGTACTGAAATCTCTCTCGCCGCCGCTCGTTTGCTTCCTAGTAGGAATATTCAACGCTTTTCTTTCCAGCTGCTCCTTCCCGGATGCATGGAAAGAGGCATACATAATAGGAATCCTCGGAGAAACCGCGCCAATTAGCCTCTTATTACAGACTGATTAGTATTTTCAGCACACCACCGAAAGTTTACGAGCGACTTATATTGAATCGCCTTCGTAAGCACGTCTTCTACAACAAACTTCTTGCAGAGCAGATCCATTCGTGCTACAACCATACAATTAATATAGCTGCAGCATGACTCTACCACGTAAAAAACATCCATCACAACCATCTCATTTACACAGGGCGTAAATACCCAAATTGGTAACGAGGAGCAGCCTCAAGGTGACAATACATCTGTTTCTGCGATCATCAATCCGCCTGCTAATCGTGAGGAATAAAACAAATCCTCCATACAAAGGCAGCGGTCTATACTCAAGGATGATGCTATGGATATTTATGAGTTTAAATATACGTAATGTGCTGAAACAGAAGGAGACAATATTTGCCACATTGAGACCACCTGGAACAAGTTGTACGTGTACATTGCTATTATTGAAATACCAAGAAACATTACGGCTCGATAATTACAGGGTGGAGTACCCATTTAGTTTAATTTAACTGCGTAAATGTGTGCTTGTGATATAAATTTAATTTAAATCCTGGCAATTTAGTTTTAATTGTGTTTATTGTTACGCAATATAAGCACTTGTTTTTGGCAACGTATCCTAAACGTGTAGTAATTTACTTAATAAAGTAAATATACGACAGGAAGAGATTTTTTAACTGTTAATGTGGCATTCCATCACTGTGCTCACGGGAAACAACGCTTCGATTTGTTTCTTAATTGAGTTCAGCTGTAGGTCCCTACGGTCAATGCAACGCTTATCATCAAGTGGACCGTTTTGTTATAAAATAAGGGTGACAAATGGACAAATAGTCCACCTAATGGTGAGCGGATGTTGTGGCCCATAGTCATCGACGATGCTTTGTACACCGGCCGTGCCAATGTTTCTCGGGAAGACGTTGCCGAGTACCAGAACAAACATGTGTCTGAAGTCGAGTCTTTGTTGAACAAAGTCTCACATTAAGGGTGACTTAATATAGTCCAGTTCAATCCCCAGAAAAAACAAATTTGCGCGTTTATCGTTACAAAGAACCCCTTTGTCATATCTCCGCAGTTTTTAGGTGTTGATATATCGAGTAATCTACAGTTTCGTGGTCACTTGGAAGAGAAGGCCAAATTGGTCACTAAAAAGCTTGACGTATTCAGCAGAGCGGGACAGTATTTCATGCCGGCACACCGCTTGCAACTATACAAGGAACCACGGACCCACATGGAATACTGTTCCCATCTCTGCGTAAGAGCTCTCCAGTGCCAACTCCTTCCACCGAACCCCATCCAGCGCAGAGCAGCTCGAATCGTCGACGACCGAGTTCTTTCCGGTCGGCTTGACTCACTGGCACTGCTAAGATATGTTACATCTCTTTGCATATTTTATCGTTTCCACCATGGGGAGTGCTCTGAAGAATTGTTCTGACTAAATCCAGCCGCTAATTTCACCATCACACATTGCGACAAAACTCGCGATACCATCCATACCATCTGGATGATTGCCGGTCCACCACTGTACAAGAAAAGAAGATTTCTTCCTCGCACAACTTCCTTGTAGAATTGACAACCACCAGAGATTTACACGATACGACTTAGGGACCTTTAAGAAAAGAACCTACTCTTTTTTACAGGCCAGCAACGCATCTGTAATTCTCCTAGTGTTGCAGTTGTTTATGGGCAGCGATAGTCTCTTACCATCAGGTGAGCCGCATGCTCGTTTGCCCACTCTGCTATAAAAAAATGCAGCAGGTGGTCTTATGGTTCTGGGTTCGTATGATGGGGTCGATCTAAAAATCAGTTATTGGGTTTTTCTATAAAGACATTTTCAGTGGCAGCCATAGTCAGAAAGTTGGAGATGTTTCACTCCCGTGCCTTTGAATGCCACAAGAAAAACCGTTTGTTGGATCTCTCTTCTTTTGAGGCAAACTATAATCCCATCAGACTTTAAAAATAAGGGAACAAGGAGACATTATTTTTATTACAATGATATTTTTAATATTCACATAAAAAAACAAAGAAGAGGATACCTACGGAGTTTCTCTCACCGTTTTTTTCGGTCAGTAGGACCTCATTTATAAGCAGTAGTATGTTTGAAAAAAAATAAACATGGCACTTAACAATCAAAATTTTAGTTTCTTACGTTGAAGGAATAAATAAAATATTTCATTTAGTTTCAACCGAAGAATCCAATTCGGCTGGGCCATCTTCGTAAAATTGCGATAAATCATGTCCGGTATATCTCAAAACCTTATAAAAATGTGTTAAGCATTGTTTTTAACTTGTAAATAGGAAGACGCTGCTGCCCATCTAATATTTTGTTTCCCTCTATCTCCACTTACAACACACATGGGATATTTGATAGTTGATATTCTTACAACGCCACTACACAGTAAATTGTATTGTTTAGTATCGGTTTATTATATCGAAACTGATTGATTTTCTATTACATAATACAATGAAAGCAATATATCATTGTTATTAGTCATAATTCGGAGTGTATCAAACCGACGTCATGCTCAAAATTAACAATCAATTTCAATTAACTCACTTAATGCACAGAAATAAATCATTACTGTTATTACTTAAGATAATCAAATTAATGAAGAGCTGTTGAAATCAGATTGAACTACTTGTAATCTACGTAACAGCATTTATTTTATACGTGTTAGAGCGATGCTGCAGCTATATTAGTAGTATACCTAGTTGTAGCACGAATGGGTCGGCTCGACCGGGGATAGACCACACAGAATACCAGCGTAAAATAGCAGCTTAACACTGCTGTGTTTTGTATGGTGAGTTTAGAGAACCGGAAACTTTTTTACTGAAAAAGAGGCATTCCATCTCAGTCCTCACGGATGACAAAGCATCTACATTTTGATTCTTTATTGAGAATAGATTTAGATTTGTATGGGTCACAGCAACCACTTACCATCAGGGGGACTGTGTGCTCGTTTGTGGCATAAGTTTTTTCGGTACTAAACTCTATGTCATGTTATGGCAGCATTAGAGTATTAATCATCACATTTCGCTCCAGCAAATGACGTAAGAGTACGAAACCTTATATTATCATTCACTCATTTATAGAAGAAGCTCTATACTATCTTACTGATAACTTCTAAGTTTCTTTTACTAACGAGATAATTTTTTACATTATGTAGTAATTACATCATGACAAATATCTATTCTGTAGAAAATACAACGGAGAATCCCAATTCTCGTCTCGGAAATACATCAGGCGTTAATTTTTAAAAATAGTACAAATGTGAGAGCGGATTTCTTACGGAATTAATCATTATCAGTAATAAGACAATGTAACGTAGTATATATTCAGTAGAGTGCAATAAGAGTTCGACCACACCGTAACACGTCACCGCTTTAATTACACATTGGTGTAACGTGACAGAACCAGAACACTCAGCACTCGCAGTACGATTTTACTCGTAGAACAACTTCAGCGGAATCTCTCACGCTCGGCATCTATACTGGAATTTATACTGCACAAACTAGTAGGGGTTTCTCGATCTACCCTCAATTCTACCCCGCTACCATCGATACGACGCTCCGAAAGAGTGCCGTAACCTCTCGCTCACTCTCGATCCATCCGGAATTTCATAGACGCACCGACACGACGCATCCTCACGCATTGATTTGATTCAACTGACATTCTATAGACGCGCCTACAGATATAATAAGTTTATAAGCAACTTTTAAGAATAAAAGTGACATAATTTTTACTTAAAAGTAAATAAGAGTAATAATTTAAAACTAAAAATTTTGTACAACCGACTTCAATATAAATTATTAAGAATGACTCAAAAACTATTGGTCAGACCTTGATCAAATTTATATGGGACCACCTGTGAAGCACCAGCTTTCAAATAAAAAAGGATCATCGAAATTGGTTTACCCAGTAAAAAGTTATGCTTCCTTTTTGAAGTCGATAGAAAAGAGATGTTTAGTTCATTTGTTCGTTTACACCATCCCTTCATCTTATCTCCAAGGAATTTCGATTAAAGCCTACAATGGAATTTATCCACTATTGTACATAATTACTATTTTTCCAACTCGATTGTTTACTATCTTACACTAGTATTTCCACAAGGAGTTTTCTTTCACGCATGACTATATTAATTAAGAGCCACGGTAGTTGAGAAACAGGCTGTAAATTTCATATTATCACTGTAATTATCAATTTCAATCTTAATTACTGATTTACTACGTCTTCTGTGGTATAGGAAGACACCATAACAAAACCTACCTACATGAACCTGAAAATATTTTGAAGATATGTGATGTATGCTATACCCTCTCAGAAATAAGAGGACGTATGAGATTAGCTGCAAGACGTATGTAGGCCTTGATTTACTTTCTACGACCACACTTTATAGTTTAACTAGCTATGGCCCACGTTTTCACCCACGTATATAATGCGTGTGAGCTGCGCGACATGACACCTCAATTTTAGAGGCGTTCACTGCGGGTTTTTCTCGGTTTTCATCGGGTGGCCAGGGTTATGCGTCATTCGCGCGGCGAAAAGAGTGTTTAATTATTTAAATTTTTTATTATCTCTTTAACTATATCTCCAAACGACATTCTATAGAGAGCAAAGTTTATGTTCATAAAATTGTCTTCGTGATGGAGTAACTATCATTCGTAAGCATTAAAGGCATGGCATGTACCTAATAATAACGCTTATAAATTACTTTTTAATTTTCAATAATTTTTTGCGTCACAAGATACATACATAAATAGGATGAAGATTTATATTTTTGTAGAACACTAAACATTGCGTCAGCACCCATGGATAAAGAAATTCATATTTAATGCTAGATAAGAGGTGTAGCCTAATTCTATATAGCATATTATTTCTCATCTGGCAATAATAGACAAAAATAAATTTTCAAATTGGACAGGTAATTTTACGTATTAGCGTGTTTAAACTAACAAGAAAAAACTCTTCCGCTTTATTATATTGGTATATATGTTGAAAATAGCTTTTCCGGACCTATTAATTGTAATTTAAGTAAAGAGACTAAACTTTTTTATTATATATATATAGAATAGAGTGACAAACGAGCATACACTCCACCTGATTGTAGGTGGTTGCTGTAACCCATAGAATAGAATAGAATAGAATAGAATAATTTTTATTCAATATACATTACATGTGAAATTCTTATTGAAAGTCATTTTTTACTTTACCACTGGTTCGAAAAAAAACCCTCTGTCCTGGGAAGAACCAGCAAGAAACCCAGCGCGACTTTTTTTTTAAATAAATTTTACAATATAAATAATTACGAACTATATACAAAATTTATTTTAGAAACCGCTTGGAAGCAATCACCTCATTCCCAGGGGTTATTATCAACCATGTATTCATTAATAGTATAATAACCCTTTTTATACAGTTTCAGCTTAATAAAACATTTGAACTTGGTAATAGAAAGAACCTGTACACTTTCCGGAACATTTTTGTAATAGCGTATACATTGCCCCAAGAATGAAATACTGATTCTGTGGAGTCGAGATACTGGCATCACTAGCTTGTGTTTGTTAAACACAAGCTAGTGCAAGCACATTAAATTTTCGTAAATATACTGAGAGACCAAAGTTAATATATTTATTTCTTTAAATTTATCTCTTAGAGATTCTCTCTGTTTTAGATTGTAAATGGCTCTAATGGCCCTCTTCTGTAAAACAAAAATAGTTTCTGAATCAGCCTCATTTCCCCATAGCAAAATCCCATAAGACATTATGCTATGGAAATAACTGAAATAAACTACTCTAGCTGTCTCGACACTAGTGAGACCTCTAATCCTTTTTTTACAGCATAGGCTGCAGAACTTAGTCTGCTTGCTAATTTGGATATATGGGGGCCCCACTGAAGCTTCGCGTCAACGTTGATGCCAAGAAAAACAGTGGATACAACAGGGCTCTATTCCTCCCCATTTATAAACACATTGGTATTCACATTTTAACATTCGTTGTTGTAAATTTAACACAATTAGATTTATTTCCATTCAAATGCAGATTATTAACGTTACAACAATGCACTAATTTTAATATAGCATGTATTCACTTCGTCACATTTAAATGATTGACGTTTAAGTTTAAAAATCAAAGAAGTATCATCAGCAAATAATACTATATCATGACTATCCCCTACAAGGTGAGGTAAGTCATTAATATACACCAGAAACAGAAATGGGCCGAGAATCGAGCCCTGAGGGACACCAATTAGTACAGGTGACCCGGAAGAACTTTTACCATTGATAATAACTTTCTGCATTCTATTACTTAAATATGAAATAATAAGTTTAAGCGCTGTGTTCTTGACACCATAGTTCTGTAGCTTCCTGATTAATGTCTCATGGTGAACACAATCGAAGGCCTTGGAAAGGTCACAAAATATAACCAAAGCATCCTCTGAATTCTTCCATGCACAAAAAATATGTTTAATAAGCTCAACTCCAGCGTCAGTTGTCGAGCGACCCCTTGCAAAAGATTTTTATGTAGCAATATATTAATATTAAAGAAACTTAACATCTGATCTAAAATATTTTTTTCAAAAATTTTACTACATGGCGGTAGTACAGAAATTGGTCTAAAATTGGCGGGTTCTAATGTACTACCAGATTTAAATATAGGTATGACTTTACTATGTTTCAATAAATCAGGAAACACACCAGATTCGACGCTTATATTAAATATAGTGGCTAGATAAGGTGTTAATATATCTATTATAGATAAAATAACTTTAACGGAAATTTCCCATAAGTCTGCCGTTTTCTTAACATCAATAGTTTTAAAATATTTAACGATATCTTTTGGCAGTACTGTATGGAATTTAAAAGTACTTGAACAAGCCTTTACATTTTGTTTGAGCAATGATTCAGCGACAGTAGGAGAAGAATTTAATGATTTTGTTGTCAAAAAAGGAACGTCAGCAAAATGTTTCTCAAAAGTCATAGCAACTTCTTGATCTGTTCGTGTTAAATTATTGTTAATATTCAATTGAAAATCCGAGTTGCGCGGTTTGGCCTTGCCCGTTTCACTATTTATTATTCTCCAGGTCATTTTAATTTTGTCGGATGCAGTTTTAATTTTGTTGCTTAAATGTAAAGCCTTAGCAGTGGAGCACACTTTTTTAAATATTTTAGAATATGTTTTTACATAATCTCTAAATATAACACTACTATTATATGATCTTTCATCATAAAGCTCGTATAACCTTTGCCTACTTTTATAAATTTCTACTGTCGCCCATTCATTAAATGATTTGTGACTGTTAAAAGAGAGAGTTTTAGAAGTAGATATTCTACTAAATTCACAACTTATAATTTTAAATAATGTGCATACAAATAATTAGCACTATTTTTAAACGAAAGTGATGGAAGTCTTTTTATTATATTACTTCTAAACCTCTCCAAGCGATGTTCATTTATTGGAACAAACACAACTTTCTTATTTTTCTGTTTTTGTGTATGTAAGGTAGTGATACCAACGGTCCACAGTGATCTGAACTTAAATTTTGAATAATTGATTTTTGCAAGGGCTTAACATCTGTAAAAATGTTATCTTTACAGGTCACACTAGACCCAGCAATACGTGTTGTTTCTAAGAAGAAATTAACAAAATTATACGATTTAAACAATGAGCTATACTTAATACAAATGAAAGAACTTTCAAGGAGATTGATGTTAAAGTCTCCACATATTACAAAAGACTTGTTCTGTTTACTTGTTTGAGTAAAACTTCTTCCACAATCTTTTCAAAATAGTCATACGTAGCACATGGGGTCTGTAAACACTTACAACAATGAGGTGCTCGAGCTCGACACAAGCTATTTCTACAGTTCGCTCAACAAAGAGGCTCACAATATCCTTACGTTCTTTCTATAATAATGACTTATCTGCTAATATTAAGGAGCCACGACGTAAACTTTTTTCTCTATTGAAGGAACTGACCACCTGGTGATTTCTGAAATTAAAAATGAAATTATAATCTTTTAGCCAATGTTCAGTAATACAAGAGATGTGTATATTGTTACTATTTAAAAACAATTCAACTTCCAATTCTTTGCCCATCATGCCTTATATATTTTGATGCACCATGTGTAAACAATTTTTATTACTTATTTGTGGGCTGTATTCAAAATTAATTAAACTCTTATTATTGCTAGAGATTACCTCTATTGTCACATTCACTAATTTAAATTAGTTGGAACTGATTCCAAATTAAATGTCAAATAATTATGCTCAATAAAAGCAGTCTTGGTAGCCAAAAACTTGGCTGAGTTAAAAAGTAAATAATAAGGTAGCACATTTGCTACCAGTCTTAAATTATATTTGGATAGGTAATACCTATCTTTTGTCCAAAACTTTTTTATTAAATTATTTATATCAATTACATGAAATTTATGATTATTATCATTACAATTATATGTCAAATTTAAATTATTATTACATATTAAATTATTCATTTATTTGTATATTCAACATAGATAGACATCTACATTCATCCTCAATAAAGAATCAAAATGCAGATGCGTCGTCACCCGTGAGGACTAAGAAGGAACACCTCTTTTCCAGTAAAATGGGTCTCCGGTTCTCTACACTCACCATACGAAACACAGCAGTATTAAGCTGCCATTTTATGCTAGTATTCTGTGAGAGCGTGGTCCTTTCCCGGTGAAGCCGACCCATTCGTGCTACAACTATACTACTAATATTGCTGTAGCATGGCTCTATCACGTAAACTTTCTAAACAAGAATAGCCACAGACATTTTTGTAGTTCATATTATACCTTGACCTACAATTGGGAGTTCTACTTACTCGTTTGTCCCCCTATTTTACAAAAATGGCTTAACTAACTATTTAATAAATCATTATTTATGAAATTTTTGCATTGTACCATTTTTAACGTTACTACTAACTAAAGTTCTGTCCTTCTCGTTGAGTCGTATTACTTGTTATCATATTGCTCCTAAATACGAGAGCATTTGACTGCATTCTGTGATTCATACCGTGGTATTATATCTAAATAGGGTTTAGCCAGCGAATTAAAAGACTACTTATCATATTACAAATTTAAGTACTCAATTTCATTATCGTCTGCACGTTACTATTTTTCTCGTAATTTAAAAAAAATATTAACGTCACAAACTATCTGAAAATACTGACGTGACATACTATCTGAAAATACTGACGTGACAATCTATCTGAAAATACTGACGTGACAAATTATCTAAAAATACTGACGTGATAAACTATCTGAAAAAACCGACGTGATAAACTAACTTAAAATCCACCTGATAGTAAGTGTCTACTGCAACCGAGGAACACCTGCGTTTGCAGTGTAAAGTTCGCAATTTAAACAAAGAAATGCCTTGCCAATTCTGAGATGTTACATCACTAAAATGATCGCCCCGCATTTTGTAAATATACTGGCTCTGTATACCTTTCAAACAAGAACATAACTATAAAGGCAGTGACTTTTGGTGACAGAAACAGGTAAAAGGGCGGTAAATACCCAGCAGAACTTTCAGACAGAATTAGAGTTCTGTCATCTACGAAGTAAGTAAAGATATAATACCTTTTCATCATCAAGCGAAATCGCGAAGACTGAGCTGTTGTTTTCGACGGCTTTACATGACCCAGTCCAAAAATTTCTACTAAGCCCATACTATCAGGCACTTAAAAGTCGATATCCTTCTCATGAGATGAGATGTCCCACTTTATATAGGCTAATATATAATTAATATACACTTTACATAGCCTTATAATATATAGGCTATGTTCAGCGGTAGACTTGTGATAGACTACAGTACATCACAAGTCTACCGCTGGTAATGATGTTAATGTAATATACAAACTACATAAAAAACAAAGCTAATACTATAGTTATCACTAAACTTGTTAAACTAGTTATTGAAAAAAGAATTACACATTTTTTAGTTTCTCTTTTCGTACCAGGTTAAAGTAGAAAATATCATATCGTACGCCCCACAGCTTGGCACAGCCCTATTATTATTTACATAAAATTTTACCATAACTATTACAGTCTATCAAAAGTCTGATTTGACTTTTACTGTTATCAGGAAAATGTTGCTACCTATCTCCTGGTACAGCTCCCGTCTTTCGCCTCTTATAATACCCACAAGATGATACGGGGAAGTGGATATTCTCACGATGCCACTACACGATCAAGACTAACATAAAATTATAACATAAAATATGTAATATAATAATAAGAACCAAAAAGAAGTTTAATAATCATACAGACCTATTCCTAATCAAGAGCGCTGGTAGCATTTCCTCGCTGAATGCTTATACTTAGCCTTTGAGCAAGGAAAGCACCAGCCCTCTTTTAACTAGCGGCGACGAATAGTTACTATAGTAGAGAAGTTCTTTTAGGAACTCACTACACGTGGATCCGACAAACCACATGTAGTATGTATAATCTCTATAGAAAAAGTCAAAAATATTATGTAGCCATTTCTCTGAGACCACCAGTTAGTTAGTTTAATCGCCTCTGATACCGTCAATTATATATATATTTAGTAACCGTATTGCAGTAAAAGTATAGTTGATAAGAAGGGTCTTAACCTTTAAGTACCGACGTGCATTATTTGTAACGTTAGTACCGACGTGAGGCCTGTGAATCCGCGTATACTATGTAGTTTTTTAAAGAAAGTGATGATTTAAATATCCGTCATTGCAATATGATGAAAAATAAGGGGTTTTAAGTAGAAGTAAGTATAAAAAGAAATTCAACTTTATTAAATTTTACTATAAATATAATATAAAGACTACATTAATATTTAGCTTGAATTTTGGGGGAAATCTGACTATTAGATATAAAAAAATCAAAAAACAAAGAATAATCTTCTCAGAATAACAAAAAACTAGTATTTTTTACTTATGAATTACATAACTTTTATAAAAAAAAAATTAGGAACACAAACCTTCTGGAAAAACCACAGACCAAACTTGCCAAACTTATCCTTAGTTCACAGGGTTCAGATCCTTTGATTGCTGTAAATCTATCGCAGAAGTATTTCTTTTACAACTTGAAGTCTCTAGTATATTCATAATTCACAATATCTGTAAAAATAACAGTTTTCTTTAACAAAAAAAATAAAACAAAACAGTTACGTAAGTACCGACGTGCGGCTTGAGAGGCCGCGTCGGAATTTCTAATCGTAATAACTCACCAAATGCGCGTGTGACGACACCACTTCCTGGTCCGACGTTAACGTGGGCATTATCCTTGCAGCTACTTAAAAGCGGGGATCGGTATTACGCGGGGAAAGGGGTAAACTAGCACGTCGGTATCTTCTTTTCTTTCTTTTTTGTAAAAAATGTTACCCCCACTACACATTGGATTTTCTCCTGTGGCGTGGAGGCAGTTTACAAACATAAATTGCACAAATATACAAATACTTGTTCCGTGCGTGATTCAAACCCGCGGCCCCCAGCGCAACAACTTGTTGCTAAGCCACTGAGCCACGGAGTAAAGACTAAAGGTTAAAGGCGAGGATTTCTAATGTTAAAAGACTTTTAACTCTCCCTTATCCTGTATGCATATTCGTGGACAATTACATTCAGTGGACAAAAAGTTTTTTGCTTACATATTATCAGGTAATAAAGTATCATATAAATAAAAATATAGCTAATTAAAAAGGTAATTAAAAACATGTATTTCATGTTATCTGAAATTCTAATATATTATTTTTTCTAACTTAGTTATTATTTTTTTCCCAGCGATTTAATTAAAATTTTTAACTTGATTACAATAACGAATTTTAAAGATCCATTCGATTAAGAAACTAATTGAGTTTTTTACATCTATATTTTTCATAGAATATACTATTTAAAAAAATATAAAATCTCGCTCGTCAAAATCATGTCTAAAATCAATAGGTATTATATTTTGTCCATCCTGACATTAAATACTCTGTCATAGAGAGAACTCGTGGCGTCATGTGTGATGCTATACACTTTCGAGCCTATCTTACTGTCGTTTTCTTAGTTATACTATCAAACATTGTGTAAATTTCAGTTAATAGTTGTGTTTGGTTTGGTGTTTGGCAACCAAATACGACTATATTTGTGTGTACAAACAACTTAATGAAACGCTGAAGGTTCTTTACATTGTGGTTTAATAGGAAATCAGTTTGCTTGTGACTATTGACTTCAAAAAATATTCAAGGTTAATTGTTACACTGCTTATTCAAAGTTCAAGTCAAAAATTTTGACCATAGACTATGGTTATCGAGCTTATATATTGAAGAACAAAAAAACTTCACGTTACACTACAACGTGTCGAAAGACGGAAATATCAAACAAGTTTTATAACTTCCAGCAGATGACGTGTTCCATCTGAATATAGATGAAACGCATCACAGGCATTTGATCACACTTTTAAGTACTTTGATGGTTGGTGACAGACTGACAGAAATAGACTAGGGTGGTTGCTACAGATGGACTCCTAAACAGAATTATTATTAGGGATTCTATCGCCTAACAAAATGTAAGTTTTTATTTAAACTTAACTAAGAAACGTAATTACATTATTTAATTAATTAATTGCCGTTTCCTGCAACTAACTTCAAACAAAGAAGGATACAGTTGACTGGGGTTACTGTTGTAACCTCTAAAAACTAAGATGTAATTTATCACAGTCTGTTAATATTAAGAAAAAGAAAAACTCACATTTTGTTAGTTTTATATAATTTATTACAAAATATTTAAAAAAATACAAAGTACATAATAGTTTTCTATATTCTTCAAACCGGAGCATAGCAGTGCATGCACTAATATTTGGTGACCGTTACCGTTACGGTAGTATTAGAGCCGTTGTAGCTCAGATGGCACCAATGAAATTGTTAATTGCAATTTTAAGTGCTGATTTACCACGTGCTCGGCGGTAAAGGAAAACATCTTAATAAAATTCATGCCTGAGAAATAAAAAATAATAATTCGAAGACATGTAAAATCCGCTAACTCATTGGAGCAGCGCGGTGCATACTTTCTTGTCCTTAATTAATCGCAGTATAGAGATGAGGGCTGTGCCCAGCAGTGAGATATATTAAGGCTACATGTTACATGTACCGAGATTTTATCAAAGAATATACAGAACTAGGACACATGAAACCCTCGTCTCCGATACCTACTGATCTACCTCAATGTTATCTCCCGCATCATAGCGTCGTACGCGAACATTCAACTACTACGAAATTAAAAGTCCTGTTTAACACTTCTTAAAAAACTACAAGCGGCTTCAGCCTTAACTATCTACAAGAAAGGGGTCCCAACCTACAAAAAGATATTCAAGTACTCATCTTAAAATGGACATCGTACAAATATGCATTCACCGTCGACATCTGTTACTTTTATTTCATTATTCAACATACCATTTCGTAAATTTATTTTTTCTATGTCAAATAACCAAGTGGTGACGTTGTAAGAATATCCAACACACCATATCGTCCCGTGGTCTGCGCCCGCCAGGCGTTCAAACTGATCGACACCTCCAATCCCAGGGACAAGGACATGCCCAACCTGGTGCTGTACTTTCTTTACTTTTGTAATAAAAAAAATATTTAGTACGAAACAGGTGTATTTTAAAGAGTGATTTTATGAATGTTACATAATGTAACTGAGTACATTTAGATAATTCTAATATAATACATTTAATATTAAAAAATTAACCTCACGAATGTTATTGCTCTCTTAAGTTTCTCCCCATTTTTATCGTAGAAAGTTTTGTATGATACCACTATAAAACCATTACTCAACAGTTGCGGGTTGTTACCAAAAAAAATAATAAGTTCGTCTTTAAAAATTTCATGTCTCTACCTATCAATTTAAATTTTCATATTGATACATTTTTAAATACTTTAAACACAGCAGTGTCTGAAAGAAAAATTCATCTATTTATCCGAATATATTGTATTGTTACAGAAATTGTTATTGTTGCGAAAGAATATCCACTAGTCTATAAGAAAGTGTTGTAAGTAAGACAACGTAAGGAGAGGCCTACGTTCACGTGTGGTGTTTTGATAAACTGTAATGTATGAATTAACGAAATACTGTACTTTAAAATATCTCAAATAAACTGAGGGGTTTTATGTCGCCAATATCAGAGACCGCTTTATTAATTTTTAATACCGACTCTTCGCTTCATCCCCTTGTTCATCTTGTCTTCTAAATAAATTTCCCAGGAGTGTACAATGTTACTTCATCGTAAATTTTTTTAATGTTTTATATAATCCATTTCTTTATCAACACGTGACTAAATTTATTGGAAGTGTAAACAAATTGGGTTTTATAATGTTTTAAATCTTATTGTAAGATAATCTTACTCTGTGGTAGGACTTGATTCAGCCAATTAGTCCTTTTGGTAGTTAGTATTATACAACTTTCTTAGCTATTTATGCCGCTAACCAGTAGTGCCTGCTAATAAATCTAATTTGTTCAGATCTGAAACATGTAGTGAGCCGAAATAATTAATGGTTATGTGGCATTACACCTTAGTCCTCGGATGTGACTACGCACATTTAGTTTGATTTGTGAGAAGTTGATTGTAGGTGTCCATGGTATGCTATAGCAACTTACGATCAGCTGAAATGTAAATTAGTCTGCCACTTTAAAAAAAAACGTTATTATCGCCTTGAATGCGGGATTTTACATCTTTAAAAGATTTATTTATTATTTAATCAGTCATGCATATTTTCTTACAATGTTTTGTCTCACCGCATATCCAATCAGTGATCAACAATTCACTGGTGCCAGGGGGGGTAAATTTTCCTTCTTCTAAAACGTTTCAAGAAATAAGAGGAGAAAGCTGTGCTGTACTCTGCATAGCTGTGAAACATGTAACTTGACTTAGCCTACTTAGATATTGTAAATTGACTTCACTGCTTTAGATGTAAAATTTGATTTATTTAGATCTATGTTATTCGATAACTCTCAAACAGCTGCAGGCATTTTTATTAAATTTGGTAAAAAGGAACACTTTGTCATAGAAAAGTACATGGAACACTTTTTTACTCAAATTTAATTTACGCCAAGCGAAGCGAGCAGTAACACAAAATATATTTTTTTAAATTTTATATCTTTAAATCAAACCAACAGCCTTTCTATATACACTTCTGTGCACAGGAGTTTTTGATAATATATAAACTTCAATTTGTTCACATTTACCACCAAGACCAGTTATTCATTATTCATTACAGCCTATCGAAAGCCCACATCTGGACATCCGCTAATATAGATTCCCTAGTAGAGGTTTTGTCAATAATTGCTAGAAGAGCTACCACGGCTCACGGCTTGTTGTGTACATAAATAAATAAATAAAAAAAACTGGTTATAAAGTAGCTTTTATATTATTTGCAATAGCCAACATTCGGTTCTAACGTAAGATCAACTCCACGGTATAATTAATATAGCATTGTCACAGCACTTCAACATCTAAATTTTCGCTCAGTCGAATGTTCATATTTTCCGCTCAGTTCCATAAGTCATCACTGGCAACACGCACTGGCTGTACAGTCTCGTTTTCATGTTTTGAGGTATACCTGACTAGATGATGTTCCGTAATTTCCCGAATGAATTTACCTAGTCGGACAATTTTCTAGGTAAACATACTCATCAACAACTTCGAGCTTAGTGCTCCCAATAAATACCGGCATAGGTGTTACATGGACGTTAGATATGATCTTTGTTTTGTTCATGTTCATCTTAAGACCTATCCGTTGGGTGGCACTATTGAGGTCATTGAGCATATTGCTTAGGTCCTTCAGCGATTCTGTGATAAGAACTATATCGTTGGCAAATTGAAGATGAGTGATGTAATGGCCGTTGATGTTAATACCGTATCTTTGCCAGTCCAGACGCTTGAAAACGTTTTCCAATGCAGTGGTGAAGAGTTTCGGGGATATAACGTCACCCTTTCTTACACATCTCTGCACACAAAAGCTTATAAAAATAAAAATTTGCTCACAGTAGCTTCAGAAGTTTTTTATATATCATTTTAAAAAAAATCAGAGTTTTTCATATTCATAACAAATTAGTAACAAATTGTCCCGTTTTATCAGCCGGGTTGATTTAAAACTTTTCAAGACTTTACAAGACAAACTTTTGAAACTTTCAAATTGTACCCATGAAATAGTAGTTAATTTGATGCTAATTAGTTGCCAAAATCACGACTTTGTTGCTCCAACCAGTTTCGGAAATATCGAATTATCTTAATGTAAAGCTAGCAGTAATTCGAGTTTTTTTTTCGAAACTTTAAATCAACCTGTCCGTAGCGGATAAACGGAAAAATTTGTTGCTGGAATAAAGTGCAAAAATAATATTTACTACACATAAGAATAATAATACACATAAGAATATTAATATTTGACATTGAACTATAATAATAATCTTACTTGAGCTAATAATACTTAGTTATAGGCATATTCCTGACAATGTTACATAATTGATTAATTATCAAATCAAGTGAATAATATTAAATCATTTCTATGATGTTAAAATTAAATTGTCAATGTCTTGCTGCTTGCTCCTATATTCTTTGCATGTGTCCGTAAGTTGTTGTTCCGTTATTAAATTTGTGCGAAATCTCTCAAAGCTTTTCGTTTTAACATGTCCCAGGTATGCTCGATAGGATTTAAGTCGGGCGATTGTGCAGGCCAATCCAAAACTGGATATCTTGGTCTCGGAGAGTGGCCGACACCAGCCGCGTCGTATGGAAAGGAGCAGTATCGTGCATGAGTAGAAATTCCTGGCCCATTTGGATTTTGGGTAGGACAATTACAGACTCTACCACGTCCTGGTGGGATTTTTGTGCAGTCGTGCTGCCTTGGATCGAAATCCTGCCCACATCATGTTTGTCCCCCCTTGGTATGAGTTGACCTCCTGAGGGTGCCGTAGACGGCTAACGCTCCCTGGAGTTTTTCAAACGCAAGTTCTTTGTGAATCCGGATGAAACGCAAACTCATCGGTGAACAGCACCAAAAACAATTGTCCGTCACTCTATGGTAAAAGCTCCCGAGCTCACGAAAGCCGCCGACCGCGATTGCTATATAGCAATGCTGGAACACGTAGCGGTCTTTGAGCATGAAGAACAATTTCATGCAACCTCCTTTGCATGGTTTGGTTACTTGCCAGCAGCTGGTGGTCCTCCTGGAGCCTTTTTAGTAGTTGCATCGCTGTGATATTGGGTTGTCAGGTTCTGCGATAACGTGACCACAACCTTGATATATCACGTTTTGGCTGGTGTGTAGGGCCTCAGTAACGACGCGTAGCACCAGTTTCTAACATGCCCACGGCTCGTAACATTTCATTTCATCTCAACTCCAATGACGACGGGACATTTTTTTTATAGGATAGGGTGACAAACGAGCACAAAGTCCACCTAATGGTGAGTGGTTGCTGTGGCCCATAGACATCTACATTTATCCTCGTTTGCGAATCAAAATGCAAATGCGTTGTCACCCATGAAGACTAAGATGGAATGCCTCTTTTCCAGTAAAAAGGGTTTCCGGTTCTCTACACTCACTATACGAAACACAGCAGTGTTAAACTGCTGTTTCACGCTGGTATTCAAAACTCTTAAAGCTCTCATGGCACGTTAAATTAAAAAAGATACACAATCTAATCCCTTTCCATTTATTAATATCGATAGAACTATTTTAATTTTCCTAGATGTAACGAATTACAAACAATTTTGCCGTCGTATTGCATACCTTAAGCGAAAGCGCAAGGTATGTTCTACTATCGCCTAAAAATTAAGATTCCAACGTTTTTTTTAAATCGATTAATTCCTATTTTTAAATAAAAAAGGGAACCCACTGAATGTAAATGGTTGTGTAATTTTGTTATGTTCAGCTATAATTAATTTTTTTGGGCTCAAAATGGCGAAATTTTCGTTGATTTGGTAGCCTTGTATGTAAATTATTTATGTAAATGGGGAGCTTCAGCCACAGAGTAGTTTGGTTCGGCTTCAGTCGCCGTCGTGAGTGGACATTGTTTCGGTTGTTTGCGGCGGCTCAAAAAGATCGCTGTACAAATACACAATATTCGAATATCCAAATTTCTTAAATACTTGATTATAATAATACTAAGAGATTTTTTTTTATTACAATATTTTAAAAGCACAGAATAAATAATAGTGAAACCGATAGGCTTGTCGAAATGTAAATCCAAGAAGGCGGCAGCAATAGGTATCAATTTTTTCATCATGGGTGTCATTTTCATGGTTTTCGAGGGTGCTGAAGCCGAGAGTGCTGTCGAAATGTAAATCCAAGAAGGCGGCCGCAACAGATATCAATTTTTTCATCATGGGTGTCATTTTCATGGTTTTCGAGGGTGTTGAAGCCGATAGTGCTGTCGAAATGTAAATCCATGGTGGCGGCTACAATAGGTATCAATTTTTTCATCATGGGTGTCATTTTCATGGTTTTCGAGGGTGTTAAAGCCGATAGTGCTGTCGAAATGTATTTAAACTACTTTAAAAATTCCGTATAATCATGTTATACGTAATTTTTTTAATGCGCTTAAGGTATGCCCAATTGGATTGACCAATATTTTGTTCTTTCTTTTGTATTTTTTTTATCAAATTTTTAAATTTTGAAAAAAGAATAAAAGAATTGTCAATCTGTATATAAACTTTTTATGGAAACTAAAAAGATTTTAAACTATAAAGTATATTATTTAGGATTAAGGTATCCCTAGATTCTTTAGATACATATCTAAAGAATCTACAGATACCTTTACACATTTAAATACTTAATTCCTGCAGGATTAACTATTTATTTGGCCTACAAACCGTCCGTCGCCGTTTAGGCAAACGCTCCGTCTCTCTACATTCAACAGTCGTAGTCGTAGAGTTTCCTCTAATGTAAAACCAACAAAGAAATAAAGATGAAGCGCTACGTATATTTCGACACTTACCGTGACGAGAGACGTTTGCTTGTTTGTCTCTTATCCTATAAAAAATCCTTTCCTTCACTAATGTGCACGTGGCAAATTAGCCCTTAAGCTTGCAGTAAATAATTCCATTGGTGTCGTCGGGATCTAAGCTGGATTACTCACGTACTGTAAAAAAATTTACGGGAGAGCTTAATCCCTGAGGTACACGGCTTTTATGAGCTATTATATACACGCATAAAAATAAAGGAACAAACTATAAACGGCTTACTGCTGAGAACAGGCTTCGTCTCATCGTCTGCAACGTTTTTAAGGCGTCACGTAAAGACTTGACAATGTAGGTCATCCTACAAGGCGTAAAATAACTTTATCGTATATTTTAAGTGACGGTCATTTGAAGTTTTTTTTTTTATATAAAGTTAAGCCCGTCGCTTAACTTTATATCGTCGCTTAGCTTATCTGTGGTACACGGAAAAGTATTTGCATAGTCTACACATAATTGTTTCGGGCCTGGATGATTTTTCTTACGCTTAAAGATGCTTGCAGCAAATTTCAAACAAAAATGCTACATATGCTAGAACTATACTGACTCTATATACTCTTCTCACCAAAACATAGCAATACACGCAGCAAGTACTCTCTGTAGCTTATTGGCAAGTATATGTGGTATCTATCAAGACGGAATCTCATGCAGAATATGAGACCTCCCAACTACTACTTTTAAACATTTCTAGATGAAATTTTGTATTCAGATAAATTTGTACTTTACAAGTTTAACTAGATAGGTAAAAGTAAATGATATAATATAATTATGAATGATATAATATAACAATATTCAATTATATGACTGAGTGTTATTTTACATAATGCATAGCTTTCTAGACCCTTGCCTAGAGTTACGTGACAATTTGTTGCCAAACACGGGAAAATTATCAGTTGACAGATTTTAATATTTTAATTAACGCTATTTCACAAGAGTTATGAAGGTTTTGTTATTTTAATATATATATATACTTCTCAATAACTGGAAGGATAATAATACTTAAAATATAATATCACATTTCAAAATTTGCAAAGTGGCATACATTTTCTTTTTATTTAATTAAATTAATATATGTTTATATTTTGACCAACACTAAACCTTTCTAAATTATACAAGTTCATAACAGCAGTCAGTCACGCTCCAGTATCCTGTGAGCTAAAGGCAGTCGGTTAGTGTAAAATTGCGTTAAAGTTAGCTTCAGTGTAATTCAATAAAGCATCACGTACTGATATCAGTGAGCGAGTCGTAGTTATGATCGTGGTGACCTAAATAGATACTCGTATGCATATAAAAAAAAAGCTATGACGTATCTCGTGGTTGACGATGCATACGAAGAGCTTCAGAATTTATGAAAATGTCCATAACCCAGGGCTATTTGAAACTGAAAATGTCTTGACCAAACCGCGTAAACAATAAAAAGGCAGCAAATTGATTTATTTAATAAAAAAATATAGACTCCATAAATCTTTCCGTTCTAAAGGGTTTTCGTAAACTACAGTTTGATCCCATCCTATAACTTCTTTCATAAGGAAACCGTAAGAAATGATGCTTTGTGTCACAACTTTTATAAAATTATAACCTTTTAATTAAATAAGGGTAACAAATGAGCACACATTCCACCACTCAATGGCGATATGGTGAATCATACGACATTATCAGTAATTGGTGATGGAGCTTGTTTATTAAGGGCAGTCTGTTGTATGAGAACCAAGTGTTGGCTAGAGAAATTAGGAAGCAAGTTGTGTATTTTGTTATTGCGGTCATTTTGTTGTTTATTTACAAGCGTATAGTTTGTACCATTCTCTTCTTGGTTCGTTTGTGGGTTAGTCCATTATTCGTTTATGGACTCGTATATTTGTTCATTTGTAAGTTTGTCTGACTAACTGAATGTTTGATCCAGATTAGTGTCTTCCTAGATCTTGGCGCCATTAAAAATTACAAATAAACCACGATCAATATCATAACAAAAGTACTGATTCCACCCCAACGAAGTGATGGATACAACAAGTTATAATATAAACAATTAATAGTTGATAATAATCCCTGTGTATATAGTATACGGATTCAAGCTGTTGCTTAATTTAATTTTATAAGTAATTGTGCAACCTGTGTTTTATTGCATTTTTTAATAGGATTAGGATGACAAGAGTACACAAAGCCCTCCTGATGTTAAATAATGCTGTAGCCCATAGACCTATATTTATCCTCAATTACGCATCAAAATGCAGATGCGTAGTCACTCCTGAGGACTAGGAAGCAATGTCTCGTATTTTCTCATCATATGAAAAACACAGGTCATTGTGACGACCTGGTAAATAATATACTTGTAGGAAGTATATGTATGTAGGTGACTCAGAACCGTTTTTTTTATTTTCATTAAAAAAGGCCTATGTTCACCATGAGAATTGCAATGGGCTGTAGTAATTATGATGAATTGGTGATGACAATTTAAAACATTTTATTAAATTGTAAATAATTTTTGAATTGAAGTAACAAAAAGTAAAAATTCAGTAATCAGTTAAAGACATCTCAAGGAAAAACATAAAGATTTTATAAAAAGGAAAATCATTCTCTAACGAGACAACATTCTTAGCTCCTTTGTTATGAATGTTTTGCCTGACTTATAAGATACAAGAGACGTATTATAAATGTTTACATTCAAGCGCTATTAGGCCTTTTATGAAAAAAAAATATTGTTATAAATGCTTAGGTATAAAATACGTGTTGTATTTTAAAATGAATATCCATTTAGAATTTATACCTTCTCTTGGTGAAAGTGGTAATGTAATTTTTTTTTTGGGAAAATTAATAGCTTTTTTACTGGTAACAAGGTATACCATATTAGTCTTCAGGGTAGCATCTCATCTGAATTTTGATTTTTAATAATTCTAGTTATTAATTATATTAAACTTGTAATAATGGTAAAACCTTAGACCACGCAAAAAGGTCAAAAATTAAAATTAAAAAAGTACAAAAGGAAACTTTTAAACAAATAAATTATAATTATACATAGTAACTTCCATTCATTAGGGGAGGCCTACGTTTAGCAGTGGACCTGTAAGGGGCTGTAATGATAATGATGATGATGATGATAATGATGATGATTATGATGATGAGCTTCCAAAGTCAGGGTTTTAATGCTTTGATACACAATTTCTCAGCACCGACTTCACAAGCTATCATGTAGAAATTATTTAATTTTTTTTAGTTTTGAAGTAAGTTTGTACTTATATTTTAAAGGTTGATTATAGCATTATTTAAAATGATATTAATTTTAAATATACATTAACAATTCTAAATGAATCTATCATCATCATCATCGTCGTCATCATCATTACAGCCCATCACAAGTGCACTGCTGAACAAATGCCTCCCCCAAGGAGTGCCACAAAGCACGGTCCCGAATCACCTGCATCCATTGAATTCCTGCAAGTCTTGCCAGGTTGTCACTCCATCTAGCGGGGGGACTTCGCCTGCTGGTACGAGGGAGCAACTCGAGAACCTTTCTTCCCCATTGGTTGTCGGTTGTTCGAGCTATATGGCCAGCATATTGCTTCAACCTACAAACCCGTTGGGCTATGTCGGTTACTTTGGTTCTACTGCAGATATCCTCGTTTTTAAGTCCATCATGCAGAGAAACCCCGAGCATAGCCCTCTCCATAGCTAGCTGAGCGAAATTGAGCTTCCTCATACGGCCAGCGGAGAAGAACCACGTCCAAGATCCATAGGTCATCACTGGCAACACTCCCTGGTTGAAGAATCTTGTTTTGAGGTTTTGAGGTATACCTGACGAGAATATAATATGTCGTAATCTCCCGAACGCTGCCCAGCCGAGTTAAATCCGTAGATTAACTTCTCGATCAAAGTTGGGCTTACCTCGTCGGAGTATTTGTTCCAGGTAAACATACATTACTGTTGTATGCTTGGGTTGGGATTTAATTTTATTAATTATGGGTTCTCAAGCAGATGGTAGCTCCCAGCCATCTTCTCTATTGAAATTAGGATGTTTTATTTTATTTCAATAGCCTCGCGAATCATCCTTGGAAGGAATCGGTGTTCTTTAGCGATGATTTGTGGTCTATCAAATCTAATATAGTGACGGGGGTGATCCTGTACGTGTTCACAGACTGCAGACTTCCCGGAGCGTCGATTCATCACATCAGCTATGTGGTTTTTTGGATCTTTTAGTATGTCCTATATAAGAGAGACCACATTCACAATCAAGCTTGTACACTCCTGCATCTTGCAGAGGGACATAACTCTTGACTGATGGTAAAAACTGACTAATCTTCTTCGGCGGCTTGAAGTATGTTTTAATGGCAGCACGCTTCAAGATGTAGCCAATCTTGTCAGTAACACCTCTGACATAAGGCAGTACAGCAGGCACTCGCTCGACTGTGGCCAGCTTCAATCGTTCACTGTGACGTAGGCGCGGGACCCGAAGCTTATTGTCGTGCAAAACTTGCATGACGTATTGAAAGATCGGCGGCCAGGTGTTTATTGTCACAGATCCCACGTGCTCTCTAAAACAAATATTTACCCACGGTAGCTAACTGTGAAGGATGGTGATGGGAATCACCGTTTAAATATCTATCTGTATGGGTCGTTTTTCAATATACAGTGTGGCTCAAGGTTTAATCAGGATTTTGGATGACTAAAAACATCTAGAAAAGCTAAAGAATTGTTTGCCTCTAACTCCATTATGAACTGAATTTTTAAATTTATGGAGTTAAGGTGGTCTAAAAATGCAGTTACTTTATTTAAAGGTAGAATCATGAGTGCCGTCTACGTACCGCTTGTAGAATATTGGATTTGCGAGACAAGTAAATAGGGCTTTCTCCTCGAAGTATTCCAAGAATATATCGGCGATACTGAGAGATACAGGTGAGCCCATCGGCATATCATTTACTTGCTTGTAGAACTCTTCCTTCCACAATAGGTAGCCAGATGTAAGGCAGTGTCTGAGTAATACTGCATATTCTACGGCCTTGTTGTTTTCCTCTAGCCTTCTAATAACAATCGAGATGCAGTCTTCAACAGGTAAGCATGTGAACAGAGACTGCACATCAAAACTGACCATAGTTTCATTATCTGCCAGATGTAGGTCTTTAATCTCGCTAAAAAATGGTAGGAATCCTTTGTGTGTGGTCTTGTATGTCCCCTGAGCGGTGAGATTCGCTAAGTGTTGAGCCAATCTGTAAGTTGGTGAATCGATTTGGCTCACTATGGGACGTAGTGGAGCATTGGGTTTGTATATTTTTGGTAACCTATACAACGTTGGTGTTATGGCACACGTAGTTATTATCGTTTTTTCGTTCAGATTTAATTTTTCGGAGTGTTTCTTTATGAAATCACTAGTTGTTTTAAGTGTGTTATATGTAAGGTCGTTTTGAACCTTTTAATAAGTGCTTGAAACTGACAAAAGTTCCTGTATTTTAGAATTATAATCTGACGTATCCATGACTACCGTGGCATTTCCCTTATCTACGCGGAGAATCGTGAGTTCCGGTTTATTGCGTAGGTTATTCAACGCTTTAAATTCATCCTTAGGTAGAAGAAGTTAATATACGCGATAACATCCGTAAAACTAGTTTTATTTAAATGTGTAGTGTTCGCGTAAATATAAGAAATCATTACCGTATAGTAGGTTTTGGAGGAATGCATGGCTTTAAAAATATATTCATAAATTTCCTCGACCTCCTCATCGGGATGTGCCGAACTTGGTGAGTAAGCCTGTACGACCTTCAACGAATACCGTTTTGTGATTCTGAGTATAAGTATTGCAAAGCCCTATCAACAGATTCACAACCATTACTACGTTGTTACCGAGAGACTTGTGGACTACAAATTCGACATCTACTTGGAACAGATGGTCGCTCTGTATCATCCATCGAATGTCATCGGATAGAACAAGTTGCTGGATTCGAGGATTACCGTATCCTCCCCTTCTCTTTGCACCTCAGATAATCCTATAATATGGTATATTATAACTTGCCTTTCTCTTCTTTCAGCTCCAGGATCTTCTCGTCAGTCCTCAAGGTGCAAGCGTTGTATGTTGCCAGGTCGAGTCATCGTAGGTGGCAACTGAACCTCCACCGAAGATTCCTAGCACTTCCTGTCCCACCGTTTCCATAGTTGCCATCGCAGCCAGGAATAGCTGTGCCGCCGAGGATTGGGGGCCGTCCTTTTGCAACTCTCGCCATGGGCGGTTGCCACGCTTGGCGAGCGGGTTGGTAATCGCAGCTTTTTTTATTTTTTTATCTAATTTGCTTTTATCTGATATAAGGGTCCGCCATCTAACTTTTTTTTTTCAACTAGTGCTTATTTCGTGAATGGCAACACTTAGCTCATGTCTAATTTGACAGATAATTAGTTTTATCCTTCCGCTGAACGAATATGGTTGTGTATACGCTTGAACAACGCTGGGAAATATTGCGACGTTACTTTGAAAATCATGGTAATGTTGCAGAATGTGTGCGAAAATTGCGTACGGATTTTGGAAGAAATGAAGCACCGTCAGCTCCGTATGTTCGTTACCTTGTGAAAAAAGTGAAAGAAACTGGCATCCTCATCGATAAACCAACGCGTGAAAAGCCAAAAACAGTGCGTACACCCGAGAATATTGCTGCTGTGGCCGAAAGTGTGCGTGAAACGCCATCAACATCAGTTCACCGTCGTTCTCAACAATTGGACATTTCGGAGACATCATTGAGACGAATTTTGCATAAAGACCTTGGTATGACGCCGTACAAAATCCAATTGGTTCAGGAGTTGAAGCCAACTGACCATCCAATGCGTTTTCGCTTCGCTAAGTGGGCCTGCGATCGACTTGCAGAAGATGCGGATTTTGCCAAAAAAATCATCTTTTCAGATGAAGCTCATTTCGAACTTGGCGGGTATGTAAACAAGCAGAATTGTCGCATTTGGGGCACAGAAAACCCGCACGCATTCATCAAAAAGCCGGTACACCCAAAACGAGTCACTGTTTGGTGCGGATTTTGGTCCAGAGGCATAATTGGGCCATTTTTCTTCGAAAACGAGCAAGGTGTGGCCGTTACAGTCAATGGCGATCGTTATCGGGCCATGTTGAACGAATTTTTGTTCACAGAAATTGAAGAGGAGGATATTGGCAACATTTGGTTTCAACAAGACGGCGCAACGTGCCACACAGCCGACGCTACACTTGATGTTTTGCGCCCTGTTTTTGAAAATCGCATTATCAGCCGAGCTGATGTCGTTTGGCCACCTCGGAGCTGCGATTTGACACCGTTGGACTATTATTTGTGGGGTGCCGTCATAGATAAGTGTTACGCCGACAAGCCAGATACAATTGACGCTTTAAAGGACAATATTCGTGAAGCCATTGGTGAAATACAGCTGCACACAATCGATAATGTACTCAAAAATTGGACCGATCGTGTAGGCTACTGCATGGCCAGCCGAGGCAGCCATTTGAATGAAATTATTTTCCATCATTAACCGGAAGGATTGTACTTTTAAATAAAAAAAGAAATTTGAAAAAATATTTAGTAGTTTTTTTTAATAGCATTTAAAAAAAAGTTATTTGGCGGTCCCATTATCTGCTATATATATATTCCTTTTTAATTTCTAATACCTTGGGCAAATCCTATTTCTTCCAATCGCTGATATGTTAATCTATTACAACTAATTATTAAAAAAGCAAATTATTTTCGTTATTAAATAAACTCATATTATCACCCTCGCGTGACGTTTTTTTCATGTTTCCTTTTGACATTCTCTTAGAACTATTTGTCGTAACCGCTTATGATGATCATGTGGTCTCGAGCCCTAATCCGGGCAAGGTAAAAATTTACTAATTGGTTTTTTAGCAAGAAAAATCTTAGCAGATATCGGGAGTTCTGCCGCGATGTGCGTTCGTGAAATTTGGCGGCTGGAATTAATCCGAACAATTCCTCAGAGCACTCCCCGTGGTAAATGCGAAAGAAAATGCAAAAGGATGCAACATCTCTTCGCAGTGCCAATGAATCGAGCCGATCGGAAAGGACTCGGTCATCGACGATTCGAGCCTCTCTGCATAGGATGCGGTCAAGTGGAAGGAGCTGGAACTGGGGAGCCCCTACCCAGAGATAGGCACAGTACTCCATATGAGACCGAACCTGCGCCTTGTAAAGTTGCAGGCGGTGTGCCGGCATGAAATACTGTCCCGCTCTGCTAAGCACGCCAAGCTTTTTAGAGGCCAATTTGGCCTTCTCTTCCAATAGACCACGAAACTGCACGTCACTCGATATGACGACTCCGAGGATTCTGATACTGGCTGAGGCAAGAAGGGGAATGCCTTGAAACTGAGGAGATACGACAAAGGGGTTCTTTTTAGCGGTAAACGCGGAACCTTGTGTCTTCTGAGGATTAAACTGGACTAGATTTAGTCGCCCCCAATCCGAGACTTTGTTCAGCAAAGATTCGACTTCAGACACAAGTTTGTTCCGGTTTGTTATTTCATATAATATTCTACGTTAAATTATCAATATTATTTACCTAAAGGAAACCAAACCACAACGGTATTAATTAATTTTTCCGTCCAGAAAGTTCCATGAAGGATTACTTGTGTGAAAATCTCATTTTGTTTCAAGTTAAATTTATATCTAATTTATGTGTAAGAGGAAAACGGTTTTTAATTAGAGTTCTAATAGAAAATCCTGTTAGAAACGGAAATTAAAATTATAATTATACGTAGTATTCTTACATAACTTCATAATAATGTTTATATGTTAAGTGTAATACAAAAATGCTGTTTTATATAATAAGGGTCACAAACAAGTACAGAGTCCACCTGGTTATTGCGGTCATAGACACTTGCAGCGAACTTATAACAAAGTAAATCTAGAGATGCGTTATCACAGCTCCGGTAATAAAATGGAAAGTATCACAGCCTGTAATTTTGTGGCTCTCTATATCCTCAGACCGGAATACAGCAATGCAATCACTGCTATTTGAAGGTTGAAATAAGTAAGACGGTGGTACCTACGCTGACGGACCCCTAGGCAGAATGCGTAAATTAGAACTTCAAACAAGTTAATTTAAAATTAAAAGTTTTGTAAAACCGACTTCAATATAAATTATTAAGAATAACTCAACCGGAAAAGGACCACGCTCCCATATTGAGCATGAAAAATATTGTTGTCTCCTCACTTCATTAAAATTTATTGTATTTAAGTAACGTTAATTCAATATAAATTATTCAAAATAACTCAAAAAATATTGGTCATACCTTGATCAAATTTATATGGGACCACATGTGAAGCACCAGCTTTCAAATAAAAAAGAATAATTGAAATCGGTTGACCCAGTAAAAAGTTATGAGGTAACACACATAAAAACATACAGTCGATTTGAGTACCGTCTCCTTTTTGAAGTCGGTAGAAAATAATTTTGTATATTTGTTAAAAGTCCACTTTCTTTGGCGGTTAAAGTGTGCAAATAGCTGTGCTTAACCTTGAATGATACCTCATATCATACCATCTTCATATATGTAGATAAATATCAATGGCTGCCCATTAATATCGCTTAAGTTTATAAAGGTTCGACCAATTTTGATAAAAAATTTGTGTGTGTTTGAATGGGTATTTTTTCCTTTGGACCCGGTAGGTAGTGTTGTTGTCACTCGTGGAAAACCGGGGCGGATCGCTAGTATATAATTAAATGTACATACCTCCTGTGAATAACTATAACACTTTATAAATATTTACTTTGTCTTGTTTTTGATTTTTTTTCTCACTGTTTTAACGGGTAAGTAAGCGGAATCACACATCCAAAACAAACCTTTGCGGTATATGAATTTGTTATATGTATGCTTATTTCTGACTGAGATAAAAGTTACAGCTTATAGAAGACCATTTGCCTCCTCTTATTTCTAATAGGGCTTTATTCCTTATTCATCTAACTTTCTAAATTTTTTAAAAAACAAACGAGCACATTACTCACCTGATGATAACTAACTACCGCCGCCCATGAACAACCAAGGGAATTGCAGTTGCGTTGCCGGCCTTTTAGAAAAGAGTAAGCTCTTTTCTTGAAGATCCCTAAGTCGATTCGCAATAATCGCCAGTGGTTAACAATTCCACAGAGAAGTTTTACGAAGAAGAAAACTCCTAGTAAACACACAGCGTTGGACCGCCAAGCGTCTAGATAGTGAGGATGGTATTGTGAATTTTGACGCAATGTGCGTACGTGATATTTGGAGGCTGGAATTAATCCGAACACTTCCACTTCACACTTCAGCACCCCACGTGGTAGATGTCATAGAAAATGCAAAGAGATGCAACATCTCTACGCAGTGCCAGGGCGTCAAGCCGATAGGAAAGAACTTGTTCGTCGACGATTCGAACCGCTCTGCGCTGGATGCGGTCAAGTGGAAAGAGCTGGCTCTGGGTTGCCCCAGCCCAGAGATGAGAACAGTATTCCATGTGCGGCCGAACTTGCGCTTTGTAAAGGTGTAATCGATTTATTTCACTCTTGCAAAATTAGTTACGACTCTAAAGTATTTTCGCAACGAATTTTTGATCTAATACAAAAACCTTCTTCAGACATAAATCCACCGAACCACGAGGTAGATATTTTACACCGCCACCACTTTGTTAAGCTTGAAAACTGATGCTTTACTTTATTATTCTATCAGAATATTTGCATATTTTAACGGACGCTTAGATACAATACATGATGCGATGCCGCGATTGGGTTATATATACTCTAAATCAATTTAGATTATCTATTCGATCGTAGAAGGTACTATCGAGGCAAGATTGAACGGCCGTATAATGATGTTATCATGTGAAATGTGGATATAAGATGTAGAACTCAAAACTTGATTAAAAATAAACAGGCTAAGGCTCAAAATAAGTATAGGTAAATATCCTATATATCCTAAAATAAAATATCTATATATATATATATATATATATATATATATATATATATATATTGCAGCATTTTTACACGTGGTAGAGCCATGCTGCAGCTATATTAGTAGTATAGTTGCAGCACGAATAGGTCGGCTCGACCGGGGAAGGACCACGTTCTCACAGAAAACCAGCGAAAATAGCAACTTAACGCTGGTGTGTTTCGTATGGTGAGTGTAGAGAACCCGAGACCCATTTTACTGGAAAAGAGGCATTCCATCTTAGTCCTCACGGGTGACGACGCATCTGCATTTTGATTATTTATTGACGATATCTGTGGATGTCTATGGGTCACATCAACCACTTACGATCAGGTGGAATGTGTGCTCGTTTGTCACCCTATCCTATAAAAAAAATTACATTTATGGTTGCAGCACGACTTGGTCCGCTCGACCAGGGAAGGACCACGCTCTCATCTTAAGCATGAAAAACACTGTTACCTCCTCACTTTTTTAAAATTTATTTTATTTAAGTAACGTTAATATGTGCCGTGTAAAGGCTGCGTAAGGGAATCCACTACCAATTTTCATTCCGTGTGTGTCGTCAGAGGCGACAAAAGGAGACAGAACAGGAGGTGGGCAGCAGCATTTTCCTGATAACAACACAATATTAATAAAATCTGCGGTCACTAACCCGCCTGCTAAGCGTAACATCTACGACAAATTAATATCTTCCTTATGAGAAAACCTATTGGCAGGCAGGCCTATGTTTAGCAGTGGAATTTTATACGTTGTATTAAAACATACGTGGTAGAGCCATGCCGCATGTTGTAGCACGAATGGGTCGGCTTGACCTGGTAAGGACCACGCTCTCATAGAATACCAGCGTCAAATAGCAGCTTAACCCTGCTGTGTTTCGTATGGTGAGTGAAAAGAACCGGAGACCCTTTTTACTGGAAACGAGGCATTCCATCTTAATCCCTACGGGTGACATCGCATCTGCATTTTCATTCGTAATCGAAGATGGATGTAGATGTCTATGGGCATCAGCAACCACTTACCATCAGGTGGACTGTGTGCTCGTATGTCACCTTTCTCCTATTAAAAAATAAATTATGAATGTCGAAAATCAATTTAATTACGTATGTATATTATATAGGCAATAAGATCCAAATTTTTAATGTTTTCTATATTAGGAGCATTACAGAACATGCTTCAATATCTGATGGGTCCGTTATTATTTTTATTATATATTTTTTTTATAGGTGAGGGGGCAACCGAGCATGCGGCTCACCTGATGGTAAGGGACTACCCCCGCCCGTGAACAACCGCAACACAAGGGGAATTGCAGGTGCGTTGCCGGCCTTTTATAAATTAGCTCTTCTCTTGAAGGTCCCTGTATATAAAAACCATGCTGTTTTGACTGACTCATTGATCTAATGGTTGTGGGTTCGTATCAATGGGTCGGGCCAAAAATCAGTTATTAGGTTTTCTCTAAAGTAATTTTCAATAACAGTCCACAGTCAGGGAGTTGGCGGTTTTTCACCCCCATGCCTCAGTTGCCGTTGGTTTCACGCTTGCTATCTCCCCGGTGTCAGATTGTTGTCCCATTTGATGTCATTAATTTTATTACCCTGCTGTTGTAGTCAAAACTAAAAGAAAAAACAAAGAAGAGGATACCTGCGGAATTTTTTCACCGTTTCTTTTTCGGTCAGTGATACCTCACTTGCAATCATTTTGTTATGATTTTACTTTATTTATTAGAAGTTTTATTTTTATTTTTAAACAGACATAATATACTCATAATTAGCAAACGTCACATGTAGGTTCTAGTAAATTTTTGTAATATGTAATAGAAGTAGTAATAGTAGTAGATTTTATAATTATTATATTGTTGGTAATAAATAATTTGCGATGTTTGTTATTATAAAATCAGCAATATCTGCATCTCACTTTTTCACTTTTTCATTTTTCTTTTTTACTCACTATGTGTTTATGTGTGGTAGGTAGCAACAAGTGTAGCTTTGTAATAGTGGTACTGGTTGTTGCATATTCGGCCGTACGTTACTCACTAGAGGGCGCACTGAAAACCAGCTTCGTGGATAATACCACGAAATAGTGCTGAGTGTAGCCCTTTTATACTAAACCCACACACATAATAAAATTTTGATTATAATGATTTTATTTGTTTTAATTTTGTTTTGATCTGTAGTTATAAGTCTTTTAGTGCATAATATCTTTTGTAACATGTGTGTTGGTGTTTGATGTAATAAATAATTTTTCTTTCTTTCTTTCTTTCTATTTTCTTACGTCGAAGAAATTAAAAATTTATATAATAAAAAAAATTCATTCAATTTATTTATTTATTTATTTGTATGGATCTCCAACAGTTGTACATATTAAATTACTTCTAATACATGCCTTACATCTAGAAATTACTATGTAATACCAATTATAGGAGAACACATCTTTCTAAAACAGTGTTTATAATTTGCCTATTTTAATGGTAGTTGTAACAAAAATAACAAAAATAAGTTTAACGAACAAAAGATAGATAATAATTTTTGTAACATAAATAAAAGTTAAGTTTAGCATAAAGTTAGTGACTAATTAATTTTCCAAACTATCACTACATTTTTTTCATAAAAAGTGTGAGCCCGTCACAACCAATGTCTAGTGTTGCTATGTTTTTTACACATACATTGTATACACGTGATATTATACGTGTCCAATAACACGAGACTTGGACAGAATTCTCCAATGAGAATTCTGTCCAAGATTTGTTCTAGTGCTATCAGCCTTAAAGAAAGGACATGGGTTGCGAGGTCTCCGAGGTACATTAATATTAAATCTACTCAACAGCTCACTGTCATCAATTTTACCATGGAAAAGTTTATGAAGAAATTTTAAATCAAGAAGAGATCTACGAACTGCCAGTGGTTTCATCCTAAAGTAATCGAGTTTATCTTTGTAGCACTCACTATGACTTGACGCCTTAAGACGAAATATTAGGTGTTTAATGAGTCTTTTTTGAACACGTTCGATTATTTCCATGTGGTTTTTGTAAGCGGGAGACCATACTTGACAACAATATTCAAGTTTGCTACGGACCAAACTGTTGTACATTTGAAGTATTGTTGTTACCTTTTTAAAATCTTTAGACTGTCTAAGAACAAAGCCGAGCAACCTGAAAGAAGCAGTCACTATAGAATTTATATGTTTATCGAATCTTAATTTGCTATCAAATATTACGCCCAAGTCTCTAATGGAATTAGTTTCCTTCAGCTTTTTACCCAAAATGTAGTAAGAACTCATTAATGGTTTTTTTTTTGTTTTTCAACCGAAGAATCCAATTTGGCTGGGCTGTTTTCAAAAAAATACGATAAAACTTGTCCAGTATATCTCAAAACCTTAACAAAAGTGTGTAGTTTTTATTTTCTGTTACATAATACAAAAAATATAATATCATTCTTAATAGCCAAAATGCGGCGTGTTTCAAACCGACGCTGTGCTCAAAAGCAACTACCAATATCAATTAACACACTTAATGTCCATTCATCATTATTCCATTGATCATTACTTTAGATATTAAAATTAATCATTTGCCACAAAAATTAGCATGAACTACTTGGAATCTATGTCATAGGATATAACAAAATTAAAAATTATAACATAAAGGTTTTGATACTGAACTCCATGTTTGTGATGGCTGCTAAGAGAATCAATCATCATATTTCGTCCCACAAATGAAGTAAGAATCCGAAAGATAGTCTTGTATTATTTCATTTACAGAAGAAACTACTGAGGAATATACTTTAAGCGTGGTAGAGCCATGCTGCAGCTATATTAGTAGTATAATTGTAGCACGAATGGGTCGGCTCGACCGGGGAAGGACCACGTTCTTACAGAATACCAGCGTAAAATAGCAGCATAACACTGCTGTATTTAGTATAGTGAGTGTTGAGAACTGGAGACCCTTTTTACTGGAAAAGAAGCGATCCATCTTAGTCCTCACGGGTGACAGCGCATCTGCATTTTGATCCTTTATCGAGGATAGATGTAGATGTCTATGGTTCACTGCGACCACTTACCATCAGGTGGACTGTGTGCTCGTTTGTCACACTATCATTTAAAAAAAAGAAGAAACTCTTCATATCTTACGGATAATTTAAAACTTTTGTTTAGTATTCTGGTGAAATTTTTTTCACTGAAAAGTAAATAAATGTAAAAAAACTACCACTGTAGTACATATTTTCACAAGGAATTTTCTTTCATGCATGACCACATTTAAGAGTTGCGGTAACTCAGAGCCTAAAAAAAGAAGAAACTCTTCATATCTTACGGATAATTTAAAACTTTTGTTTAGTATTCTGGTGAAATTTTTTTCACTGAAAAGTAAATAAATGTAAAAAAACTACCACTGTAGTACATATTTTCACAAGGAATTTTCTTTCATGCATGACCACATTTAAGAGTTGCGGTAACTCAGAGCCTAAGCACATACTGTAAATTTCACAGTACGCGAGCAACCCGGGTTCGATCCCGCCGACACCAATGAAGTTGTCAAATGCAATCTTAAAAGCTGATTTACTACGTGCTCAGCAGTAAAGGAAAACACCGCAAAAAACATGCCAGTCTGAACATGAAATATTTCGAAGACAAGTGATGTTTGCTAACACGCATGCCTTTAAATCCTTTAGAAATTAGTGGAAGCCTGTTTGTGAAGCGAAGGTGTAAAGGGCAAGTGTAATCAATAGCCATTATAGGCACTATAGCTCAGTTCTTAGAGGTGAAAACTCACCATTAGCTTTCTTTGTTTGAAGTTGATTGCAGATATCCATGGCCTGTAACAGTCACATAAGATCAGCCGGACTGTAAATTCGTTTGCCACTTCAATTTCATATAAAAGAAAATCCTAATAATTTTCATTTCAGCGCGCAATAGTTTTTTTTTTTTATAATTTCTTAGACATATAAATTTCTTCACGATGTTTTTCTACATCACCGAGCACGTAGTATAACGGCGCTTAAAAATTAAATTTTTAATTTCAGCTAAATGTAGCAGATAAGTAAGATAAGCAGATAAATATACCTTGACCTAAAACTCTCTCAAAAAATAAGAAGAGGGCTTTGCTCAGCCGTGAAACATATATGGGCTGTTTTGACTTCACTACTATAAATGTTAATTATTGTTTCGATCTTTGTTAATTGATCACACTCAAATAGCTGAAGGAATTTTAATATAATTTGGCAAAAAGGGGCACTTTATTGTGAAAAAGGACATCGAATACATTAGTGACAATTTTTACTTAAGTTTAATTAACGCCAAGTGAAGCGGGTGGGAGAATAAGTTAGAGCTCGTCTAACTTCGGAAAAGGAAAATGTCATATCTGTGATTTTTTTTCTTAATTTTATTTTCTTACATTAAATCACATTCTATTTTATATTAACTGCTGGACGCAGAAGTATCCAAAATTTTACAAGGTTGTAAGATTTGGTCGCATTCATCACCAATGCCGGATTAAGGATCGTTTATTCATCATTAAATAAAACAAATTTTAAGGATTTCGTTGCGTTTAATTTTAAGTTTTTAATTCACGACGATTCGGGTGTTTTTACGGACACGTCCCCCGCACCCCCGACTGAGTTGTTTCACGTCCCGATGTCAAAACCTTCCGTTTTTGAATATTCAGTTTTAATTCGATCTACGCAGAATGAGCTAACAGTTTTTTTATAGAATTAGGATGACACTGTCCACCTGATGGGAAGTGGATGCTGTGGTCCATTTAAATTTACATTTATCCTTGATTAAGAATCAAAATACAAATGCGTTGTAACCGTTTCATCAAGCTGCTATTTTACACTGGTATTCTGTGAGAGAATAGGAACCCAATTCTGTGGTCCTTCCCCGGTCGAGTGGCTGTACCACGTATAAATATCGTGAGGTCTTACAATGTTATGTTTGGGTTTGGATTTAAATTTATTAATTATAGGATTCTAAGAAGATGCTAGCACTCATCCATCTTCGCATTGAAATTACAATGTTTTTTAATTTCAATAGTTTTTTTGCAAGGATTTGTGGTCTACCAAACTAATATAATGGTGGTAACTTCTCGGGGCGTCGTTGCGTCACGTTAAGCTATATGTTTTGTTTCGCGGGTTTTTAGATAAGGGTTATAAACATACGACAAACAAAAATATCTATAAAAACCGTTAACTGTAAAAGCTAAGTTTACTAAATTAATATTGCATTCTACTCGCGCATGAAGTGTTGCATACAATTGTAATACAGGATAATAAAAGGGAAGCCCCTTTAATTTATAATTTATTTTATTTTTATTATATTTATTCTGTGAAAATTTCTACTGTCTACTTATTAAGGATCATGAGATACAGCCCGCTGACAGACAGACGGACGGACGGACGGACAGCGTAGTCTTAGTAATAGGGGCCCGTTGGTTACCCTTTGGTACCCTAAAAAAGGAATCATTTAAATTTGTTAGGCATTTAGCCATAAAACATACGCCAAAAGTTTAAAGAACTCAGTTATAAAATACAGCTATTCTCAATTGTAAATCAAAAGAAATCTAGCTTTAAAGTTAATCAAATAAATGGCTACAAATACGGGCGGTTGACGCCATTTGTCATTTCATTTGAATGCGTGGTATGTAGTCAACACTGGACTGGAGATCGGCCGAGCATCTGGTCCGCTGCTGGATGGAACAGGGAGTTATTTTATTGCAACTAAACTTGAGTTTTTAAAATTAAAGTAAGTTTCTATCGTTTTACAAACATCTCTTACACTTTGTTTCTTATGTTTTATAAACTTTATCATTGTAGTGGCGGTGTAAGAATATATAACACTTAGGAATTCGCATCCTAATTTGTAGCACAATTACTTGCTACCGGGTCCAGTGGACCTAGTATAATATCATTACTACAAGAGGCGATAGAGGGAAACAAACCAGGAGTAAGGGTAGCACCGACTTGATAACAACAATTTGAAAACAAAACTGCAGTTGCCAACTCGCTTGCCAAGCGTAGCAACTACACCAAATATCCACTTTATGAGGCAATCTATGCATGTATGAGAGACGCTTATATTCAGCAGGAAACAAATTAGATTGACATTAAAAAAAAAAACACATTTTATATCAGACTTTTCTCATTCAATTCTAGTCAGTCCCATAAAACTTTATTGGAATATGTCCTAAGGGCATTCCATTAGAAGTCACTCAAACTCGAGCAATATCCCATCCACTTCAAGCCAATAGCGACGAAAAAGTTATGCGTGACAATTTGAAAAGAAAGTAGGCTAATGGATTAACGAATTTGAACATCGGATATGACTTTTTTTTCATAACTTTGTACAAACGAACTTGTAAAAAAGTGGCTACTGTAACTAATGGACTCCTCCAAAGCCAATACAATTTAACTACCGAGGACTAACATTGAGTGCGTTTAGTTATAATAATAGTACCTAGACTAACCGGTATTGCTCGATGTTAGAGAAAAAATAATAATCTTTTAATATATAGTAAAACATATACACGCTAAACTTTTTATATAAAATACTAGCTGTTTCCTGCGACTTTGCCCAAGTGTAATTTAGGTTTTAAATTTTTTGCGCGGAATCGTAATTATGTTTCTAAAATAAAAATAGTATAAGCAACTCCTTATAACGTCAGCTATCTGCCAGTGAAAGTCCCAGCCATTTCGTAGATTAACCGGAACAAACAGACAGACAGACAAAGACTTTAAAAATGTCTTATGTCTTATTATGTGTACCGTATATACTTTCATATGCATGTAGTAAACAGTTGTTATTTTGACATTACAAACTGACACTTCATTTTTATTTATTTGTATAGATTAGTAAAACATTATGTAAGTACAAAATCGTTAGAGCCGTTTTCGAGAAACCCAACAGTGACTAGTTTAGTTTTAGTTTTAATAAAAAGCAAATGAAGACTACTAGTCTTCATTATTTAAATACTTATCATTATTCATATTTATTAGTGATTTTTGATAAATACCCGTACATAAGATCCATAAAGTCAATATGTATGATTACATGAAGTGTCAGGAAGAGATTTTTCTATAATTATTTAATTGATTGCCTTTTTAAATATCGCTAGCCCACACATTCTAACTGCACTAGGCTTTCTTCTTATATTATGGTGTAGTCCATGCCAATACTTATTCCGTATTTCGAACCCGCGGCCCTCAACCGTTATCCTCGCACGAGGACTATATATTGCAAAAGCAATTATACCACGCGTGCATGGAAATTATATAATGTAAAATGTTTTAATATTGACATATTTGGTCTAAGCCAAGACCAGTTCAAAAACAGGATGTTGAACTTTGTCATGCGAGAAACCCGGTTCGTTCCCCGCCATCAGAATTGAAATGTTATTGCCTCTTCTGTCTAGGAGTCCATATGGATAATTAACACCCTCTTAACTACTAAACCTTTTTTTTATAGGATAAGGGTGACAAACGAGCACACATTTCATCTGATGTTAAGTGGTTGCTGTGGCCCATAGACATCTGCATCTATCCTCGATTACGAATCAAAATGCAGATTGGTTGCCACCCGTGAGGACTAAGTTGGAATGCCACGTTTCCGGTAAAAAGGGTCTCCGGTTCTCTACACTCACCATACGAAACAAAGCAGTGTTAAGCTGCTATTTTACGCTGGTATTCTGTGAGAGTGTGATTCTTTCCCGGTCGAGCCGAACCATTCATGCTACAGTAATATTACTTATATAGCTGCAACATGGCTCTACCACGTATAAACCTGCCAAAAAACAGTGCACACACCGCTTTTTTCCGGTCTGAATGATGTACTGTATAGTTACATATTACAAGGCATACTATGTTATTTCTAAGAGGTGGCAACGCATCATTAGCTTTCTTTACTTGAAGTCAGTTGTATCGTCCATGGGCTACAGTAGCCATTTACCATCATTTGGACTGAATGTGTGTCCGTAAGTCACTTCTATTTTTAGCTTTAGATTTATAAGTACCACGTTCTCGGAGATGAAGGATAATGTTCTGAGGAAATCGCCTTTTTTTAATAGAATAAGCGTGACAAAGGAGCACACAGTGCACCTGATGGTAAGAGGTTGCAGTGGTCCAAAGACATCTACATTTATCCTCGATTACGAAACAAAATACAGATGCGTTGTCAGCCTTGAGGACTAAGATGGAATGCCTCGTTTCTAGTAAAAAGGGTCTACGGTTCTCTACACTCACCATACGAAAAACAGCAGCATTAAACTGCTATTTTACGCTGGTATTCTGTGAGAGCGTGGTCCTTCCCTGGTCGAGCCGACCCATTCGTGTTACAACCATACCATAAATATAGCTGCACCATGGCTCTACCAAGTTTAAAACAATATAACGTCCGCAAACATGCACTGGCGCAGCGCGGCCGAATAATTACACCATACCGTCCCTAAATCGAGAAAACCTGTAGCTCCAGACTGTTACTTTATTTTTTTACTAAAACATTATACGAACCAAATATCTTTGCGTAACATTAACTTATATGATTGAGGCACATGTTCTTAAACTTTCTATATTTATCTCACTTTTCCAACTCAAGTGCGACCCTTAAGGGTTTCCGTAAACGATAGTTTGATTCCGTCCTATAACTTCGTACATAAGAAAACCGTCAGAAATTTTGCTTTGTTTCACAACTTTTAAAATTTTTACTTTTTTTGTTTAATATGGGTAACAAACGAGCACACAGTCCACCTGATGATAAGTGGTTACTGTGGCCCATAGACATCTACATCTATCCTAAATTACGACTCAAAATGCAGATGCATTATCACCCCTGTGGACTAAGAAGGAATGCCTCGTATACAGAAAAAGGGTCTCCGATTCTCTTCACTCATCATAGGAAAAGCAGCAATATTAAGCTGCTATTTTACGCTGGTATTCTGAGAGAGCGTGGTCCTTCCCTGGTCAAGCTGACGCATTCGTACTTCAACTGTAATATAGCTGCAGTTTCGCTCTACCGTGTTTATACACGGTAATTAAGTTATTTTTTTTTCTATGAAAAGTAAAAACTTTTATACAGCTTGTGCAGAGGGCTTTAATTACTTTGTAAATTACGTCTTGACATTTTAATTCTACTTTTAATGAGAGTTTAATTTTTAACCCTTTTGAGTAGACTAAGACAAGGTTACAACGAGAATGTCGTCTATATTGTTAGACTAATACTAAATACTTAATACTTACCTGATCAATCTAACGACATGTTAAGAAATATAGGAAGTGTAACGTGGGTCGCCTACGTTCACTATTATCTTCGTGAGGAAACCTTTCTACAGAAATTTTACAAACATTTCAAAGGGATGTGAAGTCTGCCAACTCGCATTGGGGTAACGGACTATTACTTTCTCTTAGTACGTCCCAAAAATGAGAGAAAACTGAGCCCAGCTGTGGATGTATTGAGGTTTTAACTCTCATTTTAGTATTTAACTTATCATGTTAGTAAATTTCTTTTAAGTAAGTCAAATTGTAACAAATTCATCAACATAGTAACAGTTTAAGTAAAGTCCCCTGAACAAAAGTTCTGCCATAAATTGCAACAGACAAACTTTATATAGACAGCATGTCTTGTTGCTGCTAAATGCTTAAGCTAAATCTTAATAAAAAGTTTATTAACGACACCAAAGACTTTTAAAAAAAATCGTTTATAATGATTAACAGTTTTAATTAGCTTGCTTTAATTTACTGTGTATATGTTTTATGTTTAACTAATGAAGTGAATGTGGTAAGTTATAATTCATGGTAAGAAATAATGGTTGAATATAATTTTATGCGCCATTGTGATACTATTATCGCGTTTCATAACCGTTTTATTTTTTGCGCGTCATTCTCAAATAGAGGTGATTATTTTCAATTAATTTTCCTTTCAGAAAAAAGAGTAAGCTGACGATTTTAATATTATGATTTATTTTCACGACCGAATATTTAATTATAGGTATTTATTAAACATTTATATAGTTTTATGTAAAAATAATTTGTCTTTTCTATTCTTAAAATGTTGAGCAAGGCCTTCGGCTGTTTAATAATGTACAAATAAATAAGTTCATTATTTATTCGTCACACATAACACAACGCATAATAGAAGAAAATGAAATTGTATTTCCTTTTTGTAATTAAAATTGTTTAATTTAATTTATATATCGCCGCGTTAAAAAAAATGGCGTAAAAGAATCCACTACCAGATATCTCACCCAGGGGTATCGTAAGTGACGATAAAGGGGAAATTAACCAGGGGATGGGCAACCCAGATTCCTGATAACAACTTAAAATAATAAAAACTGTGGTTGCCAACACATCCGCCAAGCGTTTAACTGTAGTGAATATTCCCTCTATGAGGTAATATAAAATTGATTAATGTCTACACATTTCTAATAGATAACGTAATTAGAGTCATAAGTTATATATATATATATATATATATATATATATATATATATTTATATTATATAGAAAATGTCCCGAAACACAAAGCCAATCGAACACGGGGCGTGTGGGGAGTCATACCGGCGGTGACGATCTTGAAAATGTTCATAGACTACAAACTTCCCGGAGCGTCGTTGCTTCACGTTAAGCTATATGTTCTATAACGCGGATTTTTAAATAACGATGTCTTATGGAATTTTACTATGATATAATGCAACTGACCTCGGAGCTATATTTGTTTTGCAAAAGAGATCCGTACCGGCGATTTATAACTTAAATTGTAATGAGTACTTTAGAGAAAACTTTTAAGAAATGAACGTATTAACTTAAGCATCGCAATATATTTATGAAAATTTAATATATGTACATAAAAACATAATTAGCTTTGATTAGAATAAAGATGTTCATACTTTAAACACTAAGAACAAACATGCTTGTAATACCAGTTGCTAGACTCCACAGAATTAGTAATTCATTTATGGGGCAATGTATACGCTGTTAAAACAAAATTCAGAAAATGTAAAAAAAATTGTAAATAAGTAACTTTAAATATTTTATTAAAGAAAAATTGTACAAAAAGGATAATTATAATATCAAAGATTACATAAATTATGAAAGAAAAAACCTTGGGAATGAGCTGATCGTCACCATGCTGGTTCTATTAAAACTCATTTAATATTTGTACAAACAAAAAACCAAAATTATATTTCAAATATGTTTTTTTTTAAAAAGTCCCGCTGGGTTTATTGCTGGTTCTTCCCAGGACAGAGGTATTTTCCGAATCAGTGATAAATAAAAAATTACTTTCAATAGGTATTATGTAATTGTTTATGCCCAAAATTGGTCATTTTGAACGCCATCCAATCGCGTTCGAGCTGGCGCGTCACCCGATGGTATGTAGGTGAGATAAACGACGCCAGGTGGGGCGGTCGTCTGCAGCTTGCAGTGGCTCGACGCGTGGGCAAAGAGGCAGTAGCTCGCTGGCCGCGATGCGGTGAATACGCGTATCTCGGTTATCGCGGCGGAAGTTCACGCGACCGGTGGGGTCCAGATGATTAGATTTAGTGCGTGTTTCTTCGCCACGTGGATATGTGACTTTTGCTTTTTGATTTAACTTGCTCGGGTGATGCGGAATTTCGCACGCGCGAGTTAAGGCTGAGCACCCCTGCCAAATCTCATTCGTTCGCACATCATCAGCAATCTCATCTGGGTCAAGCGTATGCAGTAAATAATCTTAGTAAATAGTTTAGTTGCATATAACTTAAGTATAAATAGACAATTGTAATCATTTAATATTGAATATTGTTGTAATAAACTTCTTACTGTAACTCTGTCAAAATAAATAAATATATTTTTTATTGAAGTTTGGTTCATTATCTTAATTGGCGCAGTCGGTAGGGACCCGTAAGACTAAGTATTAATTCTTGGCGAATAAAAGTTTTCGCAGAAAAATTGGTCGTACGTCTCAACGTTTTAATCGGGTAAAAAGAAACAAACAAATTTATTAAGGAACAGACCAACTTCAAGGACGAAGCACCAATATTCCAGAAGGAGCATGGGGAAAACTGCAGCACTGTAAGTAGATCTTCTTCACCAATCTGTATTTTCCTACCCTTCTTATTCTGCTATTTTGTGTGTGTTTATATTCTGGTTTTGTGGGATTAATTACGCCTAATTACTAGATAAATTCACACTTAATTATTATTCTAATTAGTTAAGTAATTGAGGAATTTAAATTATTTCATTTAATTTCCTGATAAATTCGCTTAATAACCGAAGAGTATTTTTTTTATTGGTAGTGTGTTCTGTAACGAAAAGAAGGAAAAATGGAAAATTTAGTGAGAGTTCCTATGGAAATGGATAAAATTATCCCTAATTTCGATGGTGATACTAGAATTTTACCACTCTTTATAAAAAAAAAATGCGAGTACATACTCCATTAATTTCGAGGAAGCCAGTTACAAAACGAATAATTATTCCACGTTATTACAAGTAGGATATCCGGGGAAGCTGCGAACCTAGTTGGAGAACGGGATTATATTAATAATTGCGACGAATTAAAAACATTACTACGCCAACATTTTGGTGACCCGAGATCCGAGTAATGTTTGGCTTTGGAACTCGAATCCTTAAAATTAAACCGTAATGAAAATCACCAGGAATTTTGTCACAGGATACAACATTTGAGAAGTGTCTTATTTTCTAAGGTTAGCCGATTGACGATCCGAACTTACGTCTAGCGAAACAATCTATTTATAACCATAGTTCACTAAATGCGTTTCTTTATAATTTACCGGCATATTTAGTTAGACTTGTGAGATTACGGAACGTGACTACTCTAGAAGACGCTTTGAAAATTGTCTTAGAAGAACAAAACCTTCAGTTTATGAAAGTAAAAATTCATGGTCTAATCGAACAAACTTTAGGCCGAGTCCTAACAATAATTACAGTTATTTACCTAGAAATGTTCCCCATACGGAGCAATCTAGTGCAAATACATTTAATAATCAGAATAATTTGTCACCCTACGTTAATAATAACCGCTCTTTTAACTCGTCAAATAATTCATTCCAATTTAGGCAAAATAAAAATCGTAACAATAGCCATCGCAATAATTATCAACAACAATCGACCACTAGGTCACCAGTACTGCCGGCGCCGGGCCCGATACAGCGTAGTCAGTATTTCGCGGACAATGCCCCTACGCATACTCAGCGTCTAACGCAATATCAATCGCCACCTGTGGCGTCGAGTTCGAACACCGATGTAACAATGCGAACTGCTAACTCAATGAGAATAAACTAAACCAATAGCGAAATAAATCAACCTTGCAATTCGCAACAATGTATTGAATCAAATCAGTGTAATAATTCAGAATGGACTGGAATTGAGAATTTTCACTTATTCACCTAGAAAGTGAAAAACAACATGAATTGATGGAAATCTCAGACGATGGAGTTACAGCAAACTCCGTATCTAATAGGGAATACGAAGGCATTCCGATTTTAAACGAAGCAATAGACTCAAAACCGCGTCAAATACTAGTTTATTCGAGGTTCTCTGATAAATTTTCGGTCAAGGACATGTCTAACAAAAAGCAGCGTATTTTAGAAGTTCATATGCCAATAAATAATGAAACATTAGTTAAAGACCTTCTGAAAGAATATGTAGACTTTAAAAACAAATAATTCATCTATTTCGAAGACCCAGCTTTTAGGATAAATTTTTCAAACGTATTAATTCAATTATATAAGAAAGAAGCTTGCAAACTTGTTGATTGTACCGAAAGAATTGTTAACTTAACCGATTCCGATCAGGACCAACGAGAGATAGTGATAAAATATCACGAGGGTAAAACTTGTCATAGGGGGATTCAAGAAACATTTAATAAATTAAAACAGCATTATTGGTGGCAAAATATGAAAGAAACAATAACAGCTATAATAAATTCTTGCCAACAAAGCAAAACGATGAAATATGAAAGGAAACCTATAAAACCTAATATTTATCATATCATCATCATATCATTCCTCATTCCTTTAACACAGAGTCAAAGCACACTGTTCCAAGAAGTTTTCATAAATCTACTATTCATAGAAAGTAAATATTATTTGACAATTGTTGATGCTTTCAGTAAGTTAGGGCAAGCGATAAACATCCCAAATCGCAGTACCCCTGAAGTTGTAAGAGCCTTAATTAAATACTTTAGTATGTATGGTTTACCACAGAAAATAAATAGCGACTCGGGTACAGAATTTAATAACGAATTAATAAAAGAACTTTTAAATCTTTATAAAATAGAGCTCCACAAAGGAACACCAAATAACCCTAGTTTCATGGCAATAGTTGAAAGATTCCACTCCACCATCAACAAAATATATAGATAAGCTAAGTACGATAAAACAGATCTTGATGCCTGCTCTGTGATGACATATGCGATAATGGCTTATAATAATAGTATTCATTCCGCAACAACCTTTACACCATTTGAAATTGTTTTCGGTACCACCGATTCAGGTAACGTCTTCGATAAAGATAGAGAACGCAATTTGATGCAAAAGCTCTTACAAGATCATAGAAAACGTCTTAAAGTTCTTTATGAATATGTAGCCGAGAAATTACAGACAGATAAGAGTAAGGTTAAAGAAAAAAGAGGAGGTGAGGAAGTCCCAGAAATTAAAGAAGAGGATGATATTTTTATGAAAACTACTAGGACCAGAAAAGCAAAAGATAAGCCACGTTTTGAAAAAGCCAAAGTCATAGGGAAACCGGATCATAATATAATATCCGTTAAACTTAATAAGAGACAAACTAGAGTAGCTATAAAAACATTAAACGTCCTCCACAGGTCGTGGCTAGTGCTTCTAGCATTGGCAAAACTGTCCAACGGCCTAGATCTACAGAACCTGAACACCAATCCGGGGATAGCTCCTCTGAAAGTTGAGATGGCAGTGATCAGGAATAACTCGTGGACCATTTTTAAAACATTAGATTTAAAGTTGGTAGTTGAACAAATAGATATAAATACTGAACAATATAATTTCGTAAGTAAGATTATTAGTAATAATAGTGAAGTTGGAGATGAATTTAGGGGGTTAATTAAGCAAATAGAAACATCCATAGATTTAACAAATAATAAAATACATCAGATTTTACCTATATCTAAAATAAGTAAACGAGCCATATTTAGTCTTTTAGGTTCCTTAGTTAAAGTTATCTCAGGTAACTTAGACGAAGAAGACGCTAGGCATTTCGACTCACAAATAAGTCAGGTGAATAATAGAGAACATTTGGTCGAACACCGAGTCACTTTGCTACAACAAGCATTTAACAAGCTTGTTAATGCGTCGGAAGACATAAATTCGAATGTCAATCGTTTACAAAATCAGGAAATAGATTCTATATATTCTATATAGATTATACATACATACATACATACATAAGGAAAGGTCTCTAAAAAATGTTGTAACAATATTAAATACTTTATATCAAATTTCGAACAATTTTAGATGTAATACAAGAAATAGAAAAAGCTATTGCTTTTAGTAAATTACATACTTTACATCAATCAATCATAAATTCAACAGAACTATTAAATATGTTAATAAATATAGAAAAATATGCCAAATTGATTTACCCAGCAAAAAAAAAAGGAAAATTTAATTAAGTTAGAAAGAAATATAGTAGTTAAATCGTATGTCAATAGGAATAACTTTGTTTTTGTATTAGATATCCCACTAATTGAACCAGACATATACACATACTACAAAATAATACCAATTCCAATATCTAATTCCGATGTTACCCATATCATAATCCCATCATATCCTTTCCTATTGGTGAAAAGATTGAAATACCGATCAGTGGTGAGTCCCTGTGAAGAAATCGACGATGAAAAGTTCTTATGCCCAGAGGAAAGTAACGCAGAGTATCCAGCTGAAACATGTATTGAGCAAATAATGCAGATGAAAACCAACCACAGTAGCTGCCAGCAACATAATATACGATTGGATAATTTGAAAATTCAGAGGATCTTCAAGAACTATTGGCTACTGTATACCACTAAGGACTTGATAATAACTGAACACTGTCCAGAACATGTACAAAAATAACAAGTGCAACGCACATATATAATGATACCTAATCAAGAATGCAGAACACAGGTTGGAGACACATTCATCAACGCTCCGAGGTACTTTGCGAATATCAAACTTCAGCTACCCACAATCGAGATGCCAACCGTACGAGAGGATGACATCAAGAAAGAAGCAAAACAGTTAGATTTAAGAAACGTGGACTTCAGTGATATAAAATAACTAATAAATAGTGCTAAATTCAGTGATAACGAAATAAATACAAAATTCTTAGTAACAAGTGAAATCAGTGTATGGAGACTATAAGTTTATATCTCATTATAGTAATCTGTATAGTATGTAGCATTTTAATTAAATTCAAATTATGTTGTCGAAATTCTCCAAAGTCGCTTGAGCCACCTTCGGATAATATCTCTCTTGAGGGGGGAGGAGTTAAGGCTGAGCACCCCTGCCAAATCTCATTCGTTCGCACATCATCAGCAATCCCATATGGGTCAAGCATATGCAGTAAATAAGCTTAGTAAATAGTTTTGTTGCATATAACTTAAGTATAAATAGACAATTGTAATCATTTAATATTGAATATTGTTGTAATAAACTTCTTACTGTAACTCTGTCAAAATAAATAAATATATTTTTTATTGAAGTTTGGTTCATTATCTTAATTCGCGCGCCGATTAGATATACGGTCTAGGATTCGAACCGCGCATTCCTTTTTCGAGATTGTCTCCCGGTTGATTGTCTGGAAATAATTATAATTGTGCCGTCGCGTTAAGTGCCCCTTTTTGTGTGTTGGCTGGTTTGTTAGATTTGCGTGTCAACGAGGCGTATTTTGAATTCTTATCGCGGCGTGGTGTTTTGGTATCGAACAAAGGAACTTAGTTGTCTTTAACGCTGAACCGTGTGACTTATGAAGAGATCGCGTTAGTTCCCTATTTATAATTTTGTGATAAATGAATCCGGGACATTGAATGTCCAACTTTGAACTACTGTCCGTACTGTGTCGGGTATCACGTATTCGATTCTAGGATGAATGTGGAATTAGGCGAGTTTAAGTTAGTTAAATGTACAATGAAGCTGACTGAAATAGTGACAATGAAGAAAGAAATGGTCCAGCGGTGGAGCCTGCTGGAGCGATGCAGCATTGTGGGGCAGCCTGGAACTCGGCCGCTGCTGGTCGCCTAAGCTGGTCCAGGTCTCAGACACATACACATCACTAAACACTACTTGCCATGCACCTTACACCCACTTACGGCCTGACCGAGCCTTGGGGCGATCTTAGAGTCGGAAACAGGTACGGACTATATTTTCCTAGCATTCTCCCATATAGCTTAGTATGATAGGATATTCTTCCATGTGGCCATTTGGGCCCGACCTGCGGCTACTCGTGGAATCTTCCGCTCATGGGCCCCGGAATATTCTACTTTGCAGGGACAGCTGTAGGCCGTAACATTTTCTGGTAGCAGGGAGCGTTGTTTGGATTGGTTTAATTTTGTGTCTACAATCACGCCCGGCTGTAATACGTAATAATAAAATTATTTTCCTTTGTTGCTTGCTTTCTTTGTTTGTTAGCGGGTTGATTTAAAAGCCACGCCCGTAGGTTGAGCAAGCGGGAGTTTGATAGGGGTAGGTAGATGATTATTATCACGTAATCGGATAATTATCGTTGTCGTGTAATTATAGTTGATTAATTATCAAATGGTCGGTTGTCCGAGCGAGGCATTTTTTGTTGATCGACTGTGATGTGTATCTTTGTTTATATTGTAATTTGTATTTGATTTAATAAATAGTAATTTGTATTTGTGTAATTTGTATTTAACTTGATTTGATAGGAATGGTATTTGTTATTCGTTGATTTTTTTTGTATTTGTCAATTTGTCATTTGTATTTGAGCCGCGTAGTAATTTGTATTTAGAAAGTGATGCCATCACGCTGCCAGGGCTGTCACCATGCCGTTTTGTGTCTGGGTGCTAACGGCGTTTCCTCTCAGGGCTCTCCCGAGCCCTCGGCTCACACGGGCGGGGGCGCTCAGCCGCGCCCCCTGTCGGGGGTTGTTCCCCCAGGAGTGGGGGGTCGTCTCCCCCTCCCTCAGTATGTTGAGAGGGACTTCTCATCCTCGTCAGCTGAATGGCCGCGGCTTGGGGTACTACCATTTCCCCTTTGATGCAGGCAGCCCCAGCTAGGTAGCTGCCGCATTAGCTCCCACCATGGTCGCCTCCACTAATTCTATGAGCTGTCAACAGCTCACTGTTACTGTTCTATTGTCGACGGCCTCAGTGAGGGTGTACACCCGAGCGTCGATTGTTTAACGGTACGCGCTTTATTGATTCCGGGTTCACAACACGGTTGGCCTCCGCTTGGTTGTTGGTAAGACCAGGGCTCCCCTAGTCTTCCCAACACATTACGGGAGCGTTAAATTGCGCTGTTAAGGATTGTTAGATTTGGTTTAGGTCGAGCACTTAATTAACGATGCTTTAAATTAAAATTAAAAATGGTTTGTGCCTTCCGCGAAATGTTTCATATTTGTGACGGTTGTGATTAAGAAGGTAAATTTTACGAACTTTAACTAATTCACAAAATATTCTACGTTCAATTTTCAAAAACAATACTTCTATTCTTTACTCAATCAAATACTTCCAAACCATAATGACATTAATAAATTTTTCAGTCACGAAAATTCTATGTTGGATTACTAACTTGTGTGAAGATCTAATTTTGTTTCAAGTTAAATTTGTATCTAATTTCTGTGTAACGGAGATCGGTTATTAGAGGTCTAATATAAATTATTTACGAAACGGAACTTTAAAAATGATAATATTCTTCATATTCTTACATAACTTGAAAATCTTTAGGTACAAGATACAAGATATTTATTTGTGCAAACATGAGTATATATACAAAGCTTGCAGATTGTTCAGATAAATTAAAAGGATCAGTCATGTTTGGCCTTTGTGACGTACAAATGTGTAAATCAATGAAAATATTATAAATAGTTTACAATAATTGAAAATGAAATATTATTAAGACATTATCGAATTAAACCATTATTAAACTAATTTTAACAATTTTATCAATAAATCTAAATCTAAGTAATCAATTAAAATTAAATGTCTGTTAATATTATTCACTATGAAGATACATTATATTTTATCTGCTTTATACAATGTCAATAATATAATTGCTTGTTACATAAGATTTAAACTTTATTATTCAAAAACTCTAATATGCTATAGTATGCTTTGCCTTCTAAATATAATTTCAATTTATTTTTAAATATACGGGCATTCTGTTCATTCCAACATTTCGGAAGCTTATTATAGGTGTACATATTAATGTTTATATGTTAAGTGTACTACAAAGATGTTGTTTTATATAATGAGGGTTACAAACTAGTACACAGTCCACTTGATTATTGCGGTCATAAAAAATTGCAGCAAACTTATAACAAAGAAAATCTAGAGATGCGTTGTCACAACTCCGGTAATAAAATGGAAAGTCTCACAACCTGTAATTATATGGCTCTCTATATCTTCAGACCGCAATACAGCAATGCATTCACTGCTATTTGAAGTTAAAAATAAGTAAGACGGTAGTACCTACCCATACAGACTCCAAGGTAGAATGAATAAATTAGAAATTCAAATAAGAAAATAATTTTGTATATTAGTTAAAAGTCTACTTTCCCCGGCGGTTAAAGTGTGCAAATAGCTGTGTTCAACCTTGAATTATACCTCATATCATACAATCTTCATATATGTAAATAAAAATCAATGGCTGCCCATTAGTCTAGCTTAAACTTAAAACGGCTCGACCGATTTTGATAAAAAAATTGTGGGTTAAAGCTTTTAAAAAAGTTACCTTTGCGGTATACGAATTTCTTATATATAGGCTTATTTCTGACTCAGATAAAAGTTACAGCCTATAGACGTTCCTTTGCTTCCTTTTATTTCTAAGAAGGCTTAATTCCTGAGTTATCTAACTTTCTACACTAAAAAAAAAAACTAACGTAATGGTAAGTGACTACCGCCACCCATGAAAAACCGCAACACCAGGGAAATTGCAGGTGCGTTGCCGGCCTTTTAGAAAAGAGTAAGATCTTTTCTTGAAGGTCTCTAAGTCGTATCGATTCACAATAATCACCACTGTTTAACAATTCCACAGGGAAGTTTTACGAGGAAGAAAACAGACATTGGTGGACCGCCAAGCATCCCGATGGTAAGGATGGTATCGTGAAATTTGACGCGATGTGAGTACGTGATATTTGGAGACTGGAATTAATCCGAACACTTCCTCAGGACACTCCACGTGGTAGATGTCACGGAAAATGCAATGGGATGCAACATTCCTACGCAGCGCTAGTGATTCCAGGCGATCAGAAAGAACTTGGTCATCGACGATTCGAACTGCTCTGCGCTGGATGCGGTCAATTGAAAGGAGCTCGAATTGGGGTGCCCCGACCCAGTAATGAGAACAGTATTAAATGTGAGGCCGAGCTTACGCTTTGTAAAGTTGCAATCGATTTATTTTACTCTTTCACAATAAGTTACGACTCTAAAGTATTGTCGCAACGAATCTGTGATCTAATACAAAAACCTTTTTCAAACGTAAATCCACCGCAAAATGAGGTTCTTATAGCTTATTTATACTTTTTTTTTATAAGATAAGGGATTTGTAGATTTTACCTTGCGCATTAAGCTATAAAGACCATTCCATATATGTTGACTTAATTATTACTATATTTATTTTTATTTTAAGTAAATGAGAAGCTTTTGTACTCATAATAAAAAAAATTATCCTGGTTATCCGAAATAAATTAATTATAATTTTAACTTATATTTCAGCCTTTAAACGTCCACTGTTCAACATAGGCCTTTCCATGAATAGTCTCACAAAAGGGATATTTGACATAGTTGCCACGCTTGACAATCGAATTGGCAACCATAGTTTTTTATTTGAATTTTTTTCGTCGCTATTAGCTTATAATGAAGATACAACTGCCTATCTACTAGTTTCTTTCTCTCAGTTTCCTCTTACGACACCCACGATACGAAATGGGATAGATATTTGACACCGCCACCACTCTGTTAAACTTGAAAACTGATGCTTTACTTTATTATTCTATCAGAATATTTGCATATTTTAACGGACGCTTAGATACAATACATGATGTGATGCCGCGATTGTTTTATATATACTCTAAGGCCGTATACAGAAAGTACGCTGGCAACCTATCAGCGCTTATAGGGATCGGTCCACGCTGGTAAAATGTACCGGCGGTTTAAAATTAATGAACAACTATACGACAACACGTACAACTACGACACGTATATATTTTTGTTAAATAGAGAAATGTAGTGACGGAAGACGGCATATCAAGGGTAACACTTAGATACTTTTTAAAATCGCTCTTATCTATATCTATACAAATAAATAAAATTGAAGTGTTTGTTTGTAATATCAAAATTACAACGTTTTACTAAATGCACATGAAAGTATAAACAGTACTTAAAACAAAAATACACTTTTAAAAATTTTTGTCTGTCTATCTGTTTGTTCCGGCTAAACTCCGAAACGGCTGAACCGATTTAGACGGGACTTTCACTGGTAGATAGCTGATGTCATAAGGAGTAACTTAGGGTACTTTTATTTTAGAAAAATAATTAGGGTTCCTCGCAAAAAAATTAAACCTTAAATTACACGCAGGCAAAGTCGCGGGGAATAGCTAGTTACAAAATAATAATGTCGGTACAAATCTCAAAGGATCTTGATCTGCTCTTGACTGTACAAGTGTATATTTAAACCACGTAAAACATTTTAAATTCATCAAATCATCAAATTTCAATTATTTTACAAATAAATTATAGTACTCTTCGAAACGATTCCTTTCTCTATTACTCGTAATAGGATGTATAGCTTATTTTGGCATTTAAAAATACACATTTTCTAACAAAACTAATTCATCGTCCGACGAGTACGACATTTTGCTCGCTCTGCTTCAATCGGCTTGCTTTATGTAACTGTTACCAGAATAGACAAGCGCCTATAAGCGCTAGTAGATCGGCGCCGCCTACCAGCTTTATTGCTGTATACGGCCTAAACCGATTAAAATTATCTATTCGATCGTAGAACGGACTATCAAGACTAGATTGAACGGCCGTATAGTAATGTTATCATATGAAATGTAGGAGATAAGGTGTAGAACTCAAATCTTTGATTAAAAATAAACAGGATAAGGCTCAAAATAAGTAATTATACTTATATACATATTAATGTATCCTATGTATTCTAAAATAAAATATATATCATTTATAGTTTATGTTATATATATGCCCAAACTCACTCTTTGCTCTAGCCAAGGTTAGGCCGTATAGAGAAAGAAAGCTGGCAGCCTATCAGCGCTTATAGGGACCGGTCCGCGCAGGTAACTGGCGCAGGCATTTAAATGAACAGGCACCGATGAACGCCGATAAGCGCTGAACGTCGCCGACAAGTTGCGACAATCTTCAATACGCGCCGGTCAGTGCTGGCGCCGCCCGCCATTTAAAATTAATGAACAACTATACGACAGCACGTACAACTACGACACGCATGTATTTTTGTTAAATAGAGAAATAAATAGTGACGTGTTGATTGTACGGAAGACGGCATATAAGGGTAACACTTAGATACTTTTTAAAATCGCTCTTATTACAAAATAATAAGGTCGGTACAAATCTCAAAGTATTACGCATGATCTGCTGTTGACTGTACAAGGGTATATTTAAACCACGTTTAAACATTTTAAATTATTATTTATTACAGAGCTTCACAGTTCTAAGACGAATATTTGTAAAAATTTACTAATGGACAAATAAACATCTTTTCTTAAACATTTTTTTATTATAATCTTTTTATATATCTAATAACTTTATCTTTTAATAAATAAGCTATAAATAAGGATTAGTTGTTTATGCTAATTCTTGTATATCTATAGAATTTTCGATCATCAAATTTCAATTGTTTTACAAATAAATGATGGTATTCTCCGAAATGTTTCTTTTCTCTATTAATAGGATGTATAGCTTATTTTGGCATTTCAAAATACACATTTTCTAACAAAACAAATTCATCGTCCGATGAGTACGACATTTTGCTCGCTCTGCTTCAATCGGCTTGCTTTATGTCACTATTACCTGAGTAGACCAGCGCCGATAAGCGCTGGTAGATCGACGCCGGCTACCAGCTTTCTTTCTGTATACGGCCTTTGCTGGTAAAGAATGCCATATAACATTAAGCTCGTCTTTTGTAAATATATATATATATATATATATATATATATATATATATATATATATATATATATATATATAGAAAAATATAAATAATAAATAAAGCTCGACTGGGTAAGGACCACGCTCTCATTTTGAGCATGAAAAATACTGTTGTCTCCTCACTTCTTTAAAATTTATTTTGTTTAAGTAACGTTAATATATACCGTGTAATGGCTGCGTAAGAAAATCCACTACCAATTTTCATTCCGTGTGTGTCATCAGAGGCGACAAAGGGAGACGGAACAGGAGATGCGCAGCAGCATCTTCCTGATAACAACACAATATTAATAAAACCTGCGGTCGCTAACCCGCCTGCTAAGCGTAACATCTACGAAAAATATTTTTTTATAGGACAGGGTGACAAACGAGTACAGTCCACCTGATAGTAAGTGGTTGCTGTGACCCGAAGACATCAACATTTATCCTCGTTTGCGAATCAAAATGCAGATGCGTTGCCACCCGTAAGGACTAAGATGGAATGCCTCTTTTCCAGTAAAAAGCGTCTCCGATTCTCTTCACTCATCTAACGAAACACAGCAGTGTTAAGCTGCTATTTGACGCTGGTATTCTGTGAGAGCGTGATCCTTCCCCGGTCGAGCCGACCCATTCGTGCTACAACTATACTGTAATATAGCTGCAGCATGGCTCTACCATGTACAAAATATATTTTCCTTATGAGGCAACCTATTGGCAGGCAGGCCTGTTTAGCTGTGGAGTTTTAAAAAAGCTTAGCGTTATTAAAAGAATGAATTTCTAAAAATGATTCAATTCTTTATATAAATATTTTATAGGCAATGAGATCCAAATTTTTAATTTTCCTATATTGGGAGCATTATAGAACATGCTTCGGTATCCGATGGGTCCGTTATTGTTTCAATTCTGTATATAAAAACCATGCTGTTTAGACTGACTTATTGATCTAATGGTTGTGGGTTCGTATCAATGGGTCGAGCCAAAAATCAGTTATTAAAATTTTCTCTAAAGTAATTTTTGATAACAGTCCACAGTCAGGAAGTGGGAGGTTTTTCACCCCCATCAGTTGCCGTTGGTCCCGCGCCTGCTATGTTGTGGTCGAAACTAAAAGAGAAAACAAAGAAGAGGATACCTGCGGAATTTTTTTTCACCGTTTCTTTTTCGGTCAGTGAAACCTCATTTCCAATCATTTTGTTAAGATTTTATTTTATTTATTAGAAGTTTTATTTTCTTACGTCGTAGAAATTAATATAATAAAATAAAATTTATATATTAAATAAGATTTCATTTAATATTAACAGAAGAATTCAATTTGGCAGGGGTGTTTTCAAAAAATTACGATAAAACTTGTCCAGTACATCTCAAAACCTTTACAAAAGTGTGTATTTTTGATTTTCTATTACATAATAAAAGCAATATAATATCATTGTTAATAGCTAAAATGCGGCGTGTTTCAAACCGACGCTGTGCTCAAAATCAACTCTCAATATCAATTAACACACTAAATGTCATCCATTGATCATTACTGTTATTACTTTAGATATTAAAATTTATAATGTGCTACAGAAATAAGCATGAACTACTTGGAATCTATGTCATAGGATATAACAAAATTAAAAATTATAACGTAAATGTTTTGATACTAAGCTCCATGTCTGTGATGTGATGGCTGCTAAGAGAATCAATCACCATACTTCGTCCCACAAATGACGTAAGAATCCAGCAGATGGTCTTATATTATCTCATTTACAGAAGAAACTACTGAAGAAAATACTTTTAACGTGGTAGAGCCATGCTGCAGCTATATTAGTAGTATTATAGTTGTTGCACGAATGGGTCGGCTCGACCGGGAAAGGACCACGCTCTCGCAGAAAACCAGCATAAAATAGCAGCTTAACACTGCTGTGTTTTGTATGGTGAGTGTACCCTTTTTACTGGAAAAGAGGCATTCCATCTTAGTCCTCATGGGTGACAACGCATCTGCATTTTGATTCTTTATCGAGGATAGATGTAGATTTCTATGGGTCACTGTGACCACTTACAATCAGGTGGACTGTGTGCTCGTTTTTCACCCTATCATATAAAAAAGCAGAAACTTCATATTTTACGGATAATTTACAACTTTTTTTGAGTATTGTGGTGAATTTTTTTTTACTGAGAAGTGAATAAAAGTAAACAAAGTTTTTTTACTTGTTCGCTAACACCATCACACTGCCCTATTTTATACGGAATTTCGATTAAATCCTCTAGTGGAATATATCCACTATCGTACACGTGTTATATATTAAATATGTCAATGAAATAGAGAGGCGTGTTGATGCTTCTATAACTTTAATTATAATGATCTTATTCTACCTTAACACTAATATATATATATAATCGTGGGGGCTATACTACACTACACCTCCCACCGACAAAAAATAAAAAATAAATGAATACATTTTTTTTAACATAAAAAAATAAATATAAAATATGTTTATTATTAATATAAATTACAAAAATACAATGTAATTATATATTATATGACGTAAAAATAAATTACAAAAACAAAATATATGTATATTCTATGGGTAGTACGGGTGGCCAGATCCCTCTACACCATAGTAATTTCAAGGTCACAATATAATTGGTATGATGTATCATGCATACATTCAACATACTTATTTGACATAATTAGGTAATTCGCGAAGTTCTAGTATAGTTGTACATTCATTTATATTTTAAAATACTCTGCTCTTATATATTTATTAATACTTTTCATCTCATTCCTTATTTTAGATTATTAGGCCTTTTTATTCTTTTTTTTTTCATAATTCTTGTACGTACTTTTTTTTCTTGATATTTTTGACCTTTAACTGGCTTTATTTCTCTCTATTCACTTGTATATTTATTTATTATTTAGATACCGGGAATCGGAGTATTTATTATATTTTATTTCGTGATATTTATCACGCGCTATTTATTTGGGTATTGTATCACATTTCCACTACATTTATTTCATTTTATTGGTACATATACTTTTTTTTTCATAATATATCAAGGTAAAAGTGTACCTTGGGTTGTGCGCATAACCTTGAGGTCTACGTTTAAGTCATTTTAAAAGAAATCCAACAATTGTCAGGAGGAAAGCTAAGTTCACACTATGATTCAATAAAGGATATGACCTTTTTGTACCATTATTAAGGGTAACAAATTTAAAAGTTCTCTGGTCCCCAACAGTACTAATACGAGTAAACTCGTTCACATCACTTGTACTGAAGGTATTGTTCCCTAGTACCCGTTACTCCCGATTTTATCATCCAATCATGGAAACATACCCTTCTCAAGGACTGTATGCTTTACCAGTGATGGACGTTCCCGTATCTCTCCATTACTTATTTATGCAAGTCAACTTTCGTTTTATTTTTTATTTCTATTTATTTCTTTACATTTATAGTATTTATTAACCATTATTTAATTGAACCATAATTTTCACGTACACGGCTCGCGTACATACATGATTAATATTATGGTTAATTTTCCTATACAATTCATAATAAATTCTAATTTACCTCATTAACAATACATTAAAACTTATTCCGTATTTAATAGTGTCAGAAACACCTTAAAAATTAATCGGTTATTAGGTTTTCCAAACTCTCAGCTGATCAAGCTGATTGTATGTGAATATGCTAACCTCCGATAATTTTTCTTTACCTTACTCTCACACTTAGGTACACACTATTAATATTTTTCATTTATAATTACGTATTCCGTAACTTAGCCAAACATTTACTCACATCTTTTACAAATTTATATCATTTAATAGTCTCGTATAATATTTAGTTACATCGTTGTCGGTCAGGGAATGAAGCTCAAAATATGGGCACAACAAAATTTAAGTTAATTAATTGTATACATAATATAATGGCTTTGTCGAAAATCTTATTTAAACGAAGTAATAATTTTCATAATCCACACAAGTAGGTTAGATAGTCAAGCTATTATCCCAAAATAATGAACTATAATAGTTAAAATAACTGATATGAAAGTTTTATCAATATTAAATCAAAAATAAATTATTGTATTTCATATTAAGATATAGAACAAAGAAGTCAAAGCAACGTAATAGTTTTCAATAACAATAACATAATCGCATAACGACAGACAGATCAAAATACAAATTGTAATCCCACTCTTAGCAGCTCAAGCGATTTGAGACACTTTTGTTTTAATTAACAAAGTACGTATATGGCAACGTTTGCGATTACATCGTATTATGATCACCTAATTTAAACGTATTTTATACAATGTTATTATTACATACATAATATGTGGATACAAGTAAAATTATAGTTTTAAATTCCTTATTTACACAGAATTTTATACACATTACTTTTGCTTGGATCGAAAAAGATTTCTAGAACTATGGTTTTTGCTATATCGTTTACAGAAAATAATTGAATAATTACTGTTACACATTTGGCGGGTAGAAGGAAAAGGGGAGATCTCCCACCGGGCAAGGTGTGCTGCCCGGGGAGCGGCCAACGCTCCGACTGATAGTTCGGAGCTATTCTATATATGTTGCTTTAATTTCGGAACTTTGTTAGCGCGATTTAGGCTTTGATGTGTTTCGCTTGTGGCGCGACGACAGCGCCGCCACATCACCCCCTTGCTCAGACCGGAGGTCGATAAGGCAGTCTAGATGTCGACGAATTTGCAAGTGCCAGGGAATTGCCTTGTAAGTCTGCGGTGAGTCGAGAAGAAGGCAAGTAATCTGCGAGAGTGCCATGAAACAGAGGCGAGCAGTAAGGCTCAGAGCCGTGCCGAACACTGTAGCGCAGAGAGTAGCTTGAAGGAACAGGAAGCATTATTATTCCAGTGCTGCGATGAACCTTTGTAAAGCTAGATGGCTTGCAGAATGTAAAGACTGCAGACAATATCTGCTCGGAAGCGAATGAATGGGGTACTTGAGGACGATGACGAAGGTTTTGAAGTTGTAGTATCCGAAGGTTGTTGGTTGCGTGTTCATATCACGTCGGTTGGTCACCACTTTGGCGGGTGGAAGGAAAAGGGGAGATCTCCCGCCGGGCAAGGTATGCTGCCCGGGGAGCGGCCAACGCTCCGACTGATAGTTCGGAGCTATTCTATAATATGTTGCTTTAATTTCGGAACTTTGTTAGCGCGATTTAGGCTTTGATGTGTTTCGCTTGTGGCGCGACGACAGCGCCGCCACATCACCCCCTTGCTCAGACCGGAGGTCGATAAGGCAGTTTAGATGTCGACGAATTTGCAAGTGCCAGGGAATTGCCTTGTAAGTCTGCGGTGAGTCGAGAAGAAGGCAAGTAATCTGCGAGAGTGCCATGAAACAGAGGCGAGCAGTAAGGCTCAGAGCCGTGCCGAACACTGTAGCGCAGAGAGTAGCTTGAAGGAACAGGAAGCATTATTATTCCAGTGCTGCGATGAACCTTTGTAAAGCTAGATGGCTTGCAGAATGTGAAGACTGCAGACAATATCTGCTCGGAAGCGAATGAATGGGGTACTTGAGGACGATGACGAAGGTTTTGAAGTTGTAGTTTCAGAAGGTTGTTGGTTGCGTGTTCATATCACGTCGGTTGGTCACCACTTTGGCGGGTGGAAGGAAAAGGGGAGATCTCCCGCCGGGCAAGGTGTGCTGCCCGGGGAGCGGCCAACGCTCCGACTGGTAGTTCGGAGCTATTCTATATATGTTGCTTCAATTTCGGAACTTTGTTAGCGCGATTTAGTCTTTGATGTGTTTCGCTTGTGGCGCGACGACAGCGCCGCCACACACATATCAACTTTACACAACAAAACATTAATTACTTTCGTAACTTTTGACATTCAAAAGTATAATTTTAATTTTTAAGTGGGTTATTATATAACTTTAAAGTCGCTGCCTTTATAAAAGAAAATAAAACCTACCACTTATTAATAATACCGAATTATTTTTAACTCTTTTCAAATTGAATATTTACATTTAAATAAAATTTACTACAGAAGAAAAAAATTACAACGAAAAATATGATCGGTGATATTTTTACTAAATGAAAAACTAATTTATGATAAACCATGGTAGATTTAAAAATGTAATCTACTACTATATTATTTCATTCTTTTTTGTATTGTGTCCTGCACAGTAATAAAAATAATATAAAATAATAAACAATAACTAAATAAAATTTAATATAAAATCGTCTTGTGCCATAATACAAATGCCATAAGTACCTACAATGTAATGTGCTTAATTTTTGATATTGTATTATGATTGCATTTTTTTTATATATAAATAGTGATAAAAATATTGAAAAATCAATTGTATCGTGAATTATCTAATAAATAATTTCAATTTAAATATACGTGTATTACGAAGTTACCTCTTAAATTTCTTCTTTGTTCTTCTCGACGAAGCTTGCAAGAGTACAACCGTTTCTATCCTTTTTTAATTAATCTGCCGTTTCTTGAATTTTGCTCATTATATAAAAAATCACTTTTTATTTTCCTCTTAGTTGCTTTCATAGTACTACTTCATATACATTATACTTTTTAATTTTTCCAGTCACCTTCTGTAAAATTATTATTGTGGCCTCTTCTTGTATTCATATTTTTTTTTTGTCACATCCAGGTATATACTCCGTGTAGTCTGCGTAAATATTTATATTATCTTCAACAATTTTTGCAGGCCGTGGCGGTGCGCGTGCATTGTAGCAGCGCACCGCCTGGCAGGGTCGCCATGTAATATAGGTAATGTGTCAATGAAATAGAAGGCGTGTTGATGCTTCTATAACTTAATTATAATGATCTTATTCTTATATATATATATATATATATATATATATATATATATATATATATATATATATATATAGTCGTGGGGGCTATACTACACTACACACGTTTCAAATTTCATCCTCATCAACTCGCTTGTTGACAATATACCACTGTAGTACATATTTTTTCAAGAAATTTTCTTTCATACATGACCACTGACCACATTTAAGAATTGCGGTAGCTCAGAGACTAAGCACTTACTGTAAATTTCACAGTACGCAAGCAACCCGGGTTCGATCCCCGCCGACACCAATGAAGCTGGCAAATGCAATGCAAAAGCTGACTTACTACGTACTCAGCGGTAAAGGAAAACACCGCAAAAAACATGCCAGTCTGAACATGAAATATTTCGAAGACATGTGATGTTTGCTAACACGCATGTCTTTAAACCCTCTAGAAATTAGTGGAAGCCTGTGTGTGAAACGAAGTTGTAAAAGGCAATTATAATCAATAGCCATTATAGGCACTACAGCTTAGTTCTCAGAGGTGATAACTCACCATTCGCTTTCTTTGTTTGAAGTTGATTGCAGATATCAATGGCCTGTAACAGTCACATAAGATCAGCCGGACTGTAAATTCGTTTGCCACTTCAATTTCATATATAAAAGAAAATCCTAATAATTTTCATTTCAGCGCGCAATAGTTTTTTTTTATCATTTCTTAGACATTTTTTTTTATAGGAGAGGGGGCAAACGAGCATGCGGCTCACCTGATGGTAAGTGACTACCGCCGCCCATGAACAACCGCAACACCAGGGGAATTGCAGATGCGTTGCCGGCCTTTTAAAAAGGAGTAGGCTCTTTTCTTGAAGGTCCCTAAGTCGTATTGGTCCGGAAAAATCGCTGATGGTAATCAATTCCACAAGGAAGTCGTGCGAGGAAGAAAACATCTTCTAAATCGCACATTGGTGGACCGCCAATCATCCAGATGGTGTGGATGGTATCGGGAGTTCTGCCGCGATGTGCGTTCATGAAATTTGGCGGCTGGGATTAATCCGAACAATTAAATTTCTTCACGATGTTTTCCGACATCACCGAGCACGTAGTATAACGGCTTAAAATTGAAATTTTCAATTTCAGCTAAATGTAGCAGATAAGTAAGATAAGCAGATAAATTTTCCTTGACCTAAAACTCTCTCAAAAAATTAGAAGAGGGCTTAGATCAGCCGTGAAACATATATGGGCTGTTTTGACTTCCCTACTATAAATGTAAATTTTTGTTTCGATCTTTGTTACTTGATCACACTCAAATGGCTGAAGGAATTTTAATATAATTTGGCAAAAAGGGGCACTTTATTGTAAAAAAGGACATAGAATACTTTAGTGACAATTTTTATTTAAGCTTAATTAATGCCAAGCGAAGCGGGCGGGAGAATAAAATAGAGCTCGTCTAACTTCGGAAAAGGAAAATGTCATGTCTGTGATTTCTTTTCTTAATTTTACGAGTATTTTCTTACATTAAATCACAATCTATTTTATATTCACTGCTGGATGCTGAAGTATACAAAAATTTACAAGGTTGTAAGATTTGGTCACATTCATCATCAATGCCGGATTAAAGATCGTTTATTCATCATTAAACAAAACATATTTTAAGGATTTCATTGTGCTTAGTTTTAATTTTTTAATTCACGACGATTCGGGTGTTTTTTTTTTTATGGTTACGTCCCCCGTACCCCCAACTGAGTTGTTTCACGTCGCGATGTCATAGCCTTCCGTGTTTGAATATTCAGTCTTGATTCGATCTACTCAGAACAAGCTAACGGTATTTTTTTATAGAATTAGGGTGACACTGTCCACCTGATGGTAAGTGGATGCTGTAGTCCATTTACATCTACATTTATCTTTGATTAAGAATCAAAACACAAAGGCGTTGTAACCCCTGAGGACTAAGATTTCTGTTTCTGTATCTGTTTCATCAAGCTGCTATTTTACGCTGGTATTCTGTGAAAGCATAGGACCAAAATTCTGTGGTCCTTCCCCGGTCGAGCCGACCCATTCGTGAAACAATCATCATTTAGCTGTAGAGTGGCTGTACCACGTATAAATATCTTAAAGTCTTACAATGTTATGTTTGGGTTTGGAATTAAATTTATTAACTATAGGATTCCAAGCAGATGGTAGCACTCATCCATCTTCTGTATTGAAATTACAATGTTTAATAATTTCAATAGCCACTCGAATCAACCTTGATAGGAATCGGTGTTTCTTTGCGAGGATTTGTGGTCTACCAAATCTAATGTAATGGGGGTGACGATCTTGAATATTTTCATAGACTTCAAACTTCCCGGAGCGTCGTTGCTTTACTTTAAGCTATGTGTTCCATTACGCGGGTTTTAGATAAGGGTTATAACATACGACAAACAAAAAGATCTATAAAAACCGTTAAGCGTAAAAACTAAGTTAAATAAATTAATATTGCATTCTACTCGCGCATGAAGTGTTGCGTACAATTATTGTAATACAGGTTAATAAAAGGGAAGCCCCTTTAATTTATAATTTATTTTTATTTTTATTACATTTATTCTGTGAAAATTTCAACTGTCTAATTATTACGGATCATGAGATACAGCCCGCTGACAGACATATGGATGGACGGACGGACAACCTAGGCTTAGTAATAGGGTCCCGTTGGTACAGTACCTTTTGGGTACAGAATCCTAAAAAAAGAATTCATTATAATTTGCTGAGCCATAGAAAATACGCATCGTTTACACAGCCTCCTCGTTTAAAATCAGTTACAAAAATCTCAGTTATAAAATAAAGATATTCTCAATTGTAAATCAAAAGAAATCTAGGTTTAAAGTTATTCAAGTTAATATCTACTAGCACGGGCGATTGACGCCATTTGCCATTTTATTTGAATACGTGGTATGCAGTCAACACCGGACTGGAGACTGGCCGAACGTCTGGCCTGCTGCTGAATAGAACAGGGGGGAATTTTATTGCAACTAATCTTAAGTTTTTAAAATTAAAGTAATTTTCTATCGTTTAACAAACATCTCTTAAACTTTGTATTTTTATGTTTTATAAACTTTGTCTTTGTAGTGGCGGTGTAAGAATATTATAAGTAATAGTGTAAGAATATTTACTACAAACTAGGATGCGACTCCCTAAGGGTTAACCCTTAGGGAATCGCATCCTAATTTGTAGCACAATTACTTGCTACCGAGTCCAGTGGACCCAGTATAATATCATTACTACAAGAGGCGATGGAGGGAAACAAACCAGGAGAAGGGGCAGCAGCGTCTTAATAAGAACAATTTGAAAACATAAAACCCGCAGTTGCCAACTCGTTTGCCAAGCGTAGCAACTACGCCAAATATCCACTTTATGAGGCAATCTATGCATGTATGAGGTAAGCCTATATTCAGCAGGAAACTTTGAAAGGCTGTTTATGAATATTACGATAATTCAAAACATATTTAAATGCTTCGATCAGTACAAGTCCTTCGTAACTAAATCCAAAAGAAATAGGATCAAGATAACAATTTGCAAAGTTTTCGTTTACAGACTCATGAATATTAGAGATAAATATCATCTTAGTTATTTCAGGTGACTGATCTTCGCGGAAGTCGAGATTTAATACTGTATATTCTTTGTTAGCAGAAATATATTTCTTATTTTGTAATATTAGTTAAATGACAATATATCTGGCTCAGATGACATAACATTTAATCTATATTACTGCATTTTTTATATACAGTAAAAAGGATCTCGGATTCTCTACACTTACCATACGAAACACAACAGCATTAAGCTGCTATTTTACGCTAGTATTCTGTGAGAGCGTGGACCTAGCCCGATCGAACCGAACCATTCATGCTACAACTATACAATTAATATAGCTGCAGCATGGCTCTACCTCGTAATATATAGCTGCAGCATGGTTATAATTGCATTAATATTTTTAAAGGAAAAAAACTTGATAATTTATATATATTTTTCTCTCATTCTTCATCAACTCGTAAAAGTAAAACATAAAACGGGAAAGTCTCATGTCCACTGCTGGACATGAACCTTTCCCGTTTTTGGAAGGATTTGCCATTCACGCTCGGCAGGCGAGTTGAGGATCATTGTTGCAGACACCTCGCACCGTTGACGCTGCTTCCCGTGCCAATCTGGATATTTTACGTCTGGCGTCTGGTTTACAGTTCGATTTATTACTAGTGTTTTTCACTGTATTTTTAATCTGTGCTGATAGTGACAGCTTCTGCCTGACTCAACTCAATATAATCTATGATCAGTCGTCTCGTATCGTTTATTACGTGTGTTTTTTAAGTTTTTCTCTTTGTTTTATTGATTTATATTGCTCGACCACTGCTTTCTTTCTATGGACTTCTGATCTTACTTAACCTGTATGACCCTTGCTAATATACCGAACACCGATAATCTTGTTTATTCGTTTGACTTTGACTCGTTATTGTAGATTTTACGGCCTGGATTTTATATATTAGATATTGGATTGACTCAATGGATTGCTGTGTGAATTTTGGCATAGTGATTAGTCGCTGTAATACACTAGGCCTACGATCTTTCCCAAATAGCAATCGCACTTCAAAATCAGTCGTTTGGTATTGGTAATACTAAAGAGCAAATGGTGGTAATGATAATACCTCACTTTTACTAAATCTCTTATAATTCTACTCTCATATTGCCAAAGTCCGCAAATTTTCAGTGATTTTTTGATAACATATAAGCTATTAATTGACATCACTTTCATCTTTTAACAATCTGGGCCCTTTTCTCGCGTTAAATTCATGCTAACGTGACACAGATATGCCGCCAAATCGTAAACAAATGACAAATTATTAAAATATATACACAATATAATAACAATTCCAATAGGCAAAGAGATGGATTTTCAAAATTTGAACTTATTTTTTAATATATCGTTTACAAATGGCCAGTTCTAAAAACTTTCAGTGTTGCCCTCGTACTGTGTTCACGTTTGAAACGTTTATACAACCAGTAATTACAAGGTGTGAGGTATTCCGTCTTAGTTCTCAGATTTGTCTATACATCTGTGGTTTTCTTTATTTGAAATAAGCTGCAGGTGTCCTTGGACTACAGCAGCCAAGTACAAGTTTACTGTAAGTTCGTTCGTCACTTTAGATTCACATTTAAAAAAAAACAGAATTTATATCAGACTTTTCACATTCAATTCTAGATAGTATCATAAAACTTTATTGGAATCTGTCCTAAGGGCATTCCATTAGAAGTCACTCAAACTCGAGCAATATCCTATCCACTTCAAGCCAATAGCGACGAAAAAGTTATGCGCGACAATTTGAAAAGAAAGTAGGCTAATGGATTAAACAATGGATCCGAATCCAAATTTTAACATCGGATATGACTTTTTTTCATAACTTTGTACAAACGAACTTATTGGAAAGTGGCTACTGTAACTAATGGACTCCTCCAAAGCCAATACAATTTAACTACCGAGGACTAACATTGAATGCGTTTAATTATAATAATATTACCTAGACTAACCGGTATTGCTCGATGTTAGAGAAAAAATAATAATCTTTTAATATATGGTAAAACATATACACGCTACACTTTTTATATAAAATACTAGCTGTTCCCTGCGACTTCACCCAAGTGTAATTTAGGTTTTAAATATTTTTTCGGAACCATAATTATGTTTCTAAAATAAAAATAGTATAAGCTACTCCTTATAACATCAGCTATCTGCCAGTGAAAGTCCCAGACATTTTGTAGATTAGCCGGAACAAACAGACAGACAGACAAAAACTTTAAAAATTGTGTTTTTGTTATATGTACCGTATATACTTTCATATGCATGTAGTAAACAGTTGTTATTTCGACATCACAAACAGACTGTTTATTTGTAGAGATTAGTACAACATTATGTAAGTACAAAACCGTTAGAGCCGTTTTCGAGAAACCCAACAGTGACTAGTTTAGTTTTAGTTTTAATTAGAAAAAGCAAATGAAGACTAGTTATTAGTAATTTTTGATAAATACCTATACATAAGAGCCATAAAGTATATGTAATGTAATAATACATATTGAATGTATGATTACATTAAGTGTCAGGAAGAGATTTTTTTGTAACTAATTGATTGATTGACTTTTTAAATATCGCTACCCCACACATTCTAACTACACTAGGCTTTCTTCTTATATTATGGCGTAGTTTACATACGTAAATAGCACAATTATTTGTAGTCCATGCAAATACTTATTCCGTGCGAGATTTGAACCCGCGGCCCTCAACCGTTACCCTCGCAGGAGGACTATAAATTGCAAAAACAATTATACCACGCGTGCATGGAAACTATATAATGTAAAATGTTTTAATATTGACATATTAGCTCTAAGCCACGACCAGTTCAAATAACAGGTTCTTGAATTTTGTCATGCGAGCAACCCGGTTCGTTCCCCGCCATCATAATTCAAATGTTATTGCCTCTTCTGTTTAGGGGTCCGTATGGATAATCAACACCCTCTTACCTATTAAAGGTGTAAAATAACAGTGCACACACCGCTTTGTTCTGATCTGAAGAATATAAAGATCCTGTATAGTTACAGACTACAAGGCATTCCATCTCATTTTAAAGAGGTGGCAACGCATCAGTAGCCTTCTTTACTTGAATTGAATTGTATCGTCCATGGGCTACAGTAGCCATATACCATCATATGAACTGAACATTCGTAAGTCACTTCTATTTTTAGCTGTAGATTTATAAGTACAACGTTCTCGGAGGTAAAGGATAATGTTCTGAGGAAATTGCCTTTTTTTAAAAAAAGAATAAGGGTACAAACGAGCATACAGTCCACCTGATGGTAAGTGGTTGCAGTGGTCCATAGACATCTACATTTATCCTCGATTACGAATCAAAATGCAGATGCGTTGTCACCCGCAAGGACTAAGATGGAATGCCTCGTTTCCAGTAAAAGGGTCTCGGGTTCTCTAAACTCACCATACGAAACACAGCAGCATTAAACTGATATTTTACGCTGGTATTCTGTGAGAGCGTGGTCCTTCCCCGGTCGAGCCGACCCATTCGTGTTACAACCATACCAGAAATATAGCTGCAGCATGGCTCTACCACGTTCAAAACAATATAACATCCGCAAACACGCATTGGAGCAGCGCGGCTGTATAATTACACCATACCGTCCCTAAATCGAGAAAACCTGTAGCTCCAGACTGTAACTTTATTTTTTTACTAAAAAATTATACGAACCAAAAATCTCTGCGTAACATTAACGTTGCGTGATTTAGGTACATTAAATTAAACTTTCTATATTTATCTCACTTTTCCTACTCAAATGCGACCCTTAAGGGTTTCCGTAAACGATAGTTTGATTCCGTCCTCTAACTTCGTTCATAAGGAAACCGTAAGAAATTTTGCTTTGTTTCACAACTTTAAAAAATTATACTTTTTTTTAAATAAAATAAGGGTAATAAACGAGCTCACAGTCCACGTGTTGCTAAGTGGTTGTTGCGGCCCATAGACATCTACATCTATCCTAAAATACGAATCAAAATGCAGATGCATTATTACCCCTGTGAACGAAGAAGGAATGTTTCGTATCCAGTAAAAAGGGGTACTCGGTTCTCTATACTCATCATAGGAAAAGCAGCAATATTAAGCTGCTATTTTATGCTGGTATTCTGTGAGAGCGTGGTCCTTCCCCGGTCAAGCTGACCTATTCGTGCTTCAACTATAATGTAGCTGCAGTTTGGCTCTATCGCGTATAAAATATAAATAACTTATAAAAGTTTTTTCTATGAAAAGTAAAAACTTTTAAACAGCTTCTGAGGTGGGATTTAATTACTTTGTAAATTACGTCTTGACATTTTGATTCTACTTTTAATGAGAGTTTAATTTTTAACCCTTCTGAGTGGACTGTACAAGCTCAAGGTAACAACTGAAATGTCGTGAATATTGTTAATCTACTACTAAATAATCAATACTTGATCAATATGACGACCTCTTAAGAAATATTGAAAGAGTAATATGGGTGGCCTAAGTTCACTATTATCTTTGTGAGGAAATCTGCCTACAGAAATTTTAAAAATATTTCGAATAGATATGAAAGTCTGCCAACTCGCATTAAGGTAGCGCAGTGGACCCTTCCTTTCCATTAGTTCCTCCCAGAAATGGGAGAAAAACTGGGCCCAGCTGTGGGATGTATAAAGGCTTTTTATTATATAGCATAGGGTGACAAACGAGCACACAGCCTTTATAGAGAATCAAACTGCAGATGCGTTGTCACCCTTGAGGACTAAGATGGAATGCCACTTTACCAGTAAAAAGGGTCTCCGGTTCTCTGAACCATACGAAACACAGCAAAGTTAAGCTGCTGTTTTACGCTGGTATGCTGTAAGAGCGTGGTTCTTCCCTGGCCTTAACATGAATGAACAGCGTAAGTAAAGTCCCCTGAACAAAATTTTTGCCATAGATTACTACAGACAAACTTACAGACAAGTATGCCTTATTGCTGCTAAAAGTTTAAGCTAAATCTTAATAACAAGTTTATTAACGATACGAAAGATTGTTTTTAAATCGTTTATAACGAATAACAGTTTTAATTAGTGTGCTTAAATTTACTGTGTATAATATGTTCTATGTTTAACATAATGAACAGTGAATGTGGTGGTGTTTTTTTTTTTATAGGAGAGGGGGCAAACGAGCATGCGGCTCACCTGATGGTAAGTGACTACCGCCGCCCATGAACAACTGCAACACCAGGGGAATCGCAGATGCGTTGCCGGCCTTTTAAAAAGGAGTACGCTCTTTTCTTGAAGGTCCCTAAGTCGTATCGGTCCGGAAAAATCGCTGATGGTAATCGATTCCACAAGGAGGTCGTGCGAGGAAGAAAACATCTTCTAAATCGCACAGTGGTGGACCGCCAATCATCCAGATGGTGTGGATGGTATCGGGAGTCATTTATAATTCATGGTAAGAAGTAATGGTCGACTACAATTTTAAGCGCCATTATGATACCATTACCGCGTTTCATAACCGTTATATTTTTGCGCATCATTCTCAAATATAGATGATTACTTTCAACTATTTTCCATTCAGAAAAAAGAGTAAGCTGACGCTTAAAACATTTTGGTTTGTTTTAATGGCCGTAATATTAATTATAGGTAATTTAATAATAATGTGACTTTTATGTCCTTAAAGTTTTCAATAACGCTGTTTATTAATTAACAAATAAATATATGATTTATTAATACGTCACAAATAACGACGCAACGCATAGTTGACTAAAACTAAATTATATTTAATTTTCTTCTTTTAGGTTAGTTAAAATTAACATAGTTTATTTTATCCGTAGTTGAAAAAATAACATTACCTAACATTGAATCTTCATTAAAAATCAAACTGCACTACCATAGGCAATTTACTTTAAAATATGGCCCATTTATGCTATCCGAAATATATTCAGAATGGTATAATACCTATCAATATTTATCCTTAAATAATTTAAAATTAAAAATTTGAACAGCCGACTTCAATATAAGTTAATAAGAATAATATATATTGGTCTAACCTTTATCAAATTCATATGGGACCACACGAAAAGTATCAGTTTTCATATAAAAAAGAATCATCGAAATCGGTTCACCCAGTAAAAAGTTATCAGGTAACACACATAAAAAAGAAATAAGCAGTGCCTTTGTACAAAATATCTCTTTTTTCTTCATTGTAACATTATTTTGTGTATACATAAATTGTTAAATAAATAAATAAACATACGCGTCGAATTGAGTTTCGTCTCCTTTTTGGAAGTCGGCAGAAAATAAAATTAATTAGATTTTCTGAAACAAGACCTAAAATCAAAATTGATTCATAACTACACCGCAGTACATTTTTATCAATTAAATATTGAATTCAACAAGTGCAAATGAGACAGACATCGAATGAAACAAATAATGACTCCATTTAATGTGAATTAGAACGAGACAGGTAGATACGCTTTTTATTTTACTAAATTATGTTAGATTGGATTTAAGAAATCAATTGCATAAATAAATTAGGAGATAAAGTATAAAATGAAACAAAGTTTTTAATTAATATATTTTGTTATAAGTTATAAAAATTCAAATTGTTTGCTTCAGTATGAATGCAGGCTCTAAATCTTTTAAAAAAAGATAGCTTCACTAATCTTCCGTATATTTTTAATTAATTTCTGCAGCAGCTTCTCTAACTTCTCTTATAACAGTGGTAGAGCCACGCGGCAGCTTTTGCTATCGCACGGATGGGCCGGCTCGAACCGGGGTGGTACCACGACCTCACAGAAAACCAGCGTGAAGTAGAGGTTTACCTCTGCGTTTCACTTGGTGAGTGCAGGTGGCCGGAGGCCCTTTTTACTGGAAATGAGGCATTCCATCTTAGTCCTCACGGGTGACAACGCATCTACATTTTGATTTGTAATAGAGGATATATGTAGATGTCTATGGGCCGCAGCAACCACTTACCATCAGGTGGACTGTGAGCTCGTTTGTCACCCTCATCCTATAAAAAAAAAAAAACTTTCTGGCATAGTTTTGTTAAGTTTTGAATAGGTTTTACATAAGTTTGGTCTTTTATGCAACTCTAGTAAAAAAATCAAGAAGGTTTAGATCTGTAAAGCGAGGTTTTTTTTATAGAATAAGGGTGAAAAACGAGCACACAGACCACCTGATTGTAAGTGGATGCTGTAGCCCATAGACATCTACATTTATTCTCTTAATGAAATGAATATCTGGGAATACGTCCCACTGCTTGGTCCGGCGTAACACATTTCTGAGAGGGTTTTACGGCAAGGAAATTTCCGCCGCGCTGCCCCAATGTGTTCGCGAACTTCACATGTCTTCGAAAATTATTTTTAATTTCTCAGACACATGTTTCCTGACGATTTTTTCCTTCACTACCAAGCAGGTGGGAAAATCAAGTCTCATAAAATATTTTTTTTTATTTATTTATTTATTCTTTATTGCATTCCTTAATCTAAAAGAATACAAAAGGCGGACTTAATGCCTTGTGGCATTCTCTACCAGTCAACCCATGGAGTGGTGAGAATATAATTTCATTGACGCCTGCGGGGATTGAATCTGGGTTGCACGTTTACTGAGAAATTTTACAGCGGGCACTTAGCCCCTAAGCAACACTACTCACAAAAAATAAATATGTAGTGTAAAAATATGATAAATATTGGGAAAAAAATCTACATCTAAAATAATGAACTCTTCATATTATACTTATATCACGCGTTGCGACTTTTAAAGTTCAGACTTGTCAACTAAACTCGAACAAAATTGTAAGTGGATAACGCCATCGCGAACACTAATGAGATATTGAACATGCTTCGGACTATGTATTCCTAACTTATGACAACTTAGTAAATTAATACTAGTGTAAACATACAAATATGACAAACGTATCACGAGACCTTTTCTAGTAATAAAAAATCGTCAATTATTTATTTATTTATTATTTTATTTAAACTTTTATGCACAAAAGAAAAATCGTACATATGGCGGACTTAGTGCCTTAAGGCATTCTCTCCCAGTCAACCATTATGCTAAGCTATTATAAAATTAATGGGTATTTCGAGGATAAAGATTGTGTGAAAATATTCTTTCTCTCACTAGTTCTAGAGATAATGAAATAAGTTGTAATTGACATCTTAAAAATTCTTCTTGTACTATATTTTGTGGGTGGTAGAGCCACGCTGCTTCTATATTATGATTGTAGCGAGAATGGGTTGGCTCAATATGGGAAGAACCAAGCTCTCACAGAATACCAGCGTAAAATAGCAGCTTAATGTTGCTATTGTAACGAACCCCCCCCCCCCCCCCCATCTTTTTTCTCTTCTACTATATATTCACTTATACTTGTATTTCTTTAGAATCTATATCTGTAAGATATATAAATATATCTAATTTAAGTGACCAGTATAACTTGATCTTTCTAAAGGTTTAAATATAGGCCGTTTAATAAATTTATGGCGTGATCGTCTTAGTTAGGACCCTTCTTTACGTTGTGTATGTATAGTAACTTAGTTCTTTTAGGTGTATCTTGGAAGAATGAATATTCACGAGAGCAATCGAAAGCTGTTGGTAGAGTCTTATAAGCTAAAGAACTCCGTTCACGAAGACAGAGCTCACAAAGGTTAAGAACAATAAATTGTCCCTATTCCACTTGTATCTGGTTCACAACAGTCAATTCCTTATTAATTAATCCCTTCCCGCTTGGAAAAGGCTCACAATATTTATATCAAATACCAGCTACAAGGGCTTCGCTCTCCCACATTTTAAAAAAAATGTGGAGGAGGTACACGGCCCCACACACGCCGCGCACGGTGAGCGCCAACCATTTTAATGCGCTCCCCCCGAAGGGTACGCAAAGTTGGGAACTGGACCGTAGTCCACAGCAAAATAACTGGCGAACCAGTAAAAGAGGACTTGGCCCCTTGACAGTGCGTAAGCACAAACATCGACCGAAGTCGCGCATGTCAATGCGTGTAAACGCCATACAGAATACGATCAAATCCAGCCACAGTGAAATGTACGTCACACGGGTTAGGCAACAATCGGCACACTGACCATAAAAAGCCTTCCGTGAGCGCCACCACCTGCCAGACCGCCGTTCCTGCAGACGTGATGTAAGTGTAAGGCATCACCACCAATTGCATGGTCAGCACGGCCAATTGGCCGCAGAGCGTGTCATGAGTCTACCGCTCACCTCAAGGGAATGGGGTCCCACGTTGCGCGGCTTTCGGCCGCAGCCTTGAGAGCCTCCTCAGATTCTCCCTCCAGCTACCACCCGCATGAGGTCAACACATATGCTCCACCAACCAATACAATGGCAGATATAGCCAATAGGCAGTTATAAGATAATATTAATAATTCGCCATCAGAAAGGGTTTGTGTCACTGACGTTGAGTATATGCATTTTTCGATCATGTTTGTCTCACCACCAACAAGTTGCCTTCAATCTCTCAAAGGTGGGAACTTTATAGAGATATATTATTAAGTTGTTATATAAAACATCATGGAGGGCAGACAGTCTGCAGCCCCGCAATGAAGGGACCCGACTTGGGCAAAGCTACTTAGGTTGTGAGTCAAACCAAGACGCAGAGAGCGCCATTGAGAATAGCGACCCGCCAAACAACCATCGTAGAGACGCAATGCTACAGAATGCAACAAGCATCAATACGACTATCGTCGGGCTTACACCATCCCAAGGTCCCCCATACAGTCCCAGCAGACATCACCACCCGCATACCTCCATCGACCAGAACCACAAGATGCATCGAATCAGGTGCAGCACACCCGCAGATCCATCACAAGACACAATACTGCAAGTAGCAGTAAGCATCAATGCAACTATCATACGGATGGCGCCCCCTCACAACACACCCACATGATCCCTATCGACTTTGGTAACAAAATTTGATAATGTTGTTAACTAAAAATACCACCAACGTATCATAGTAGCACGGTACTAAGACGTCAGTAGCCAAAACTCCACGTATCATAGCGCTATTGCACTAAGACATGAAGTTGAGTATGCTTGCTGCACTTAAAAGTACTACCAAACACACTCACCCTAATCCGAAAGATAGCCGACGTATCATAACGCTATGCGCTAAGACGCCGCCCACAACCGGTAGGGGTGTGCGATGTCCACGGGCAAGTCGTATTGCTACAACAAACCCGCTTACCACCGGCACTAAGATGATATGTCTAGGACACATCGGTTAGTGAGTCCAAGTTTACCTCGGTCTCAGAGGCTGCGAAGCAACCTACACGCCACTATAATAATCCTTTTCAAGTCCCATTTCTTTCAATATAATGCTTTTACATATTTGAGACCTTCCACATATTTGCTTTATTTCATAGACCATACTACTGTATGTCTTATTCATATGGGACTTCAAGTCATAACTCTGCTATCATAATGCTTATGCATCATAGAGACCTTCTATATTAATGCTTTGGTTCGTCAGACCTTACTATGTTAAGTCCCTAATATAGGACTAGTCATTGTGCAACCTTAGTACTAGCAGTCGGTCAGCCGACCACCCCATATATATGTACAACCTTGGGTATGTGTCTCCGACAACGCCCCAATATAAGGGAACATTACAAGAACACGTTCATTAACTTAGAAATTTTCCAATTATTACACGAACACCTTCATCAACTTAGAAAATTTTAATCCATTTTTTCTATTATATTACAAATGTTATTTATCTTTGTTATTGCAATATAATCGCCTTGTATTTATATGATTTGATATATTTTGAACATTTTAAGCAGGTTTTTAATAAATTTAGAGATTTTTAGAGACATTTTATGCGTTTACTAATATATATAATATTCAATATTCCAAATGGATATTTTTGAACTCTATGCTTATTATTTGCATTTTATTGTTTAAATTATAATTTCTAAGACATTTTTAAATGTCTGTATAATGAATTTAACTATTATTTATTAATAATAATTATGAGGCGTCACAATCCACCCCCAAATTTTATGTTAATGATCCACATAGTGGAGTCGTTAATATAAAATTTTAGTATTTTGAGAGCATATACACTACACTCAAATAATTGTTTATATATCTGTTCTTTCCTCTTTTAATCTGTTACAATACGGCATATGTTATCAAATCCCCCTGCCCCAGAGAATGGCCGCCACCAACACCCCTTCAACCACAATTATCACAATGTGATAACACCATAATTCAAGTTATTGTATATCGTGTTGTTAATAAAGTTTGCAGTCAATTGTCGATTTCTTATTCTATTAATTTATCTTTAAATCTTTGAAACATTATTTCGATAGTGTCACACTTTATGTGCATACAATCCAGTTTGATATTTGTTGAGGTCAGTTCGATACCACATAGGATAAATGTGTTTGAGCCATTCGCCCTGACCCAACTCCCATATTTATTTAATAAAAATGATTACAAAATTATCTTACGATCTATATTTACAACTCTTCATTATATATTAATAACGTTCTACTATCATATAACAAATCTCTTGCTCATAACTTTAATAATTTTAGACCTTTAACTTAAACAATTATTTCCATGGGCCACCCACAAAACCCTTTTATGTTACAATATTTATTTAATTACTCTAATTTATACAAAGAAATTATTATTTAAAATATTTTAATAAGTGAATAGCATTAAAAATTCCTCTAATTTCGTTTGTCTCTGGATTTGCTAAGGTATATACATTGTCAAATGGTACGGCTGCTATTACATAAGGTCCTTCATATGCCAAATTGAACTTACTCATAACTTTATTATCAGCATCTGATCTATTAGATCTTGAAATTTTAACTAAGTCACCAATATTATATTTTATTAATCTATTTCGCTTATCAAATTTTGTGTTTCTTATTCGACTTGCCTCTTTTAAATTTTTACGCACTTGTTGTCTAATCTGTTCGACATTATGTTTGTCTTTACTTTTGGAAATTACTTTGTCAAAAGACATCTCATTAGACTCACCATAAAGAATTTCACAAGGCGTGAAGCCTGTACTATTGTGATAAGAATTATTATACAATTCTTCTAATTTCGGCAATATTAACGCCCAATCTTTGTGGTTAGTATGTCTAGCTATTACAAAGCGTCCTAAATAATCTGCTCAACTCTTTATTTACTCGCTCTGTTGTATTTGGTCTAGGATTTCTAACTGTGGTATATATTGGCTTTATATTTAATTCACTCATTGATTGTTTCCAGTGATTACTTACGAACTGTTTTCCATTATCTGTCATTATTGCCTTGGGCTTTATAATCTCAACAAAATGCTTTACTTTTGTTACAACAGACTTTGCTGTTGACTGTTTTAAAGGATATAATTTGATAAATTTACTGAATGAATCTTGAATGACAAATATGAAAGTGTACCCAAAGGTACCTGATACAAGTGGTCCATATAAGTCTGCCATGACTATATCGCCAATGTTTTCTGTTATTATAGATTTGCAGGGACCCACATATGTTATATTGCTTTTCTTAGATAACTGACATAAATGACAAGCCCTTAATTGGTTTTTAATATCTTTTGTTAAACCTTTCCAAAAGAATCTGTCTCTCACATATTTAATTACCTTATAGGGTCCTTGATGACCCATTTCGACATGCACTTGATTTATAATATCTTGTCTCAATGCTTTAGGTAAATATATTACTTCTTGTAAATTCGTTTTGTAATATAATACATCATTTTTCAAACTATATCTTTTAAATTTATTGTTTTGTTTTATTATGGAAGTATTTAATGTCTTTAATTTTTCAATAATAGCCAACGACTCTGAATCTTGTAATTGATATACTGTTAAGGATTTTAATTTTTCTATCAACTCAATATTCGGTTCGCTCTCTGTGTAAGCAATTTCTAAACTATTATTTTTATCCTCTTGTATTAAATCGCCATCAGGAGGATAACGTGATAGCACATCTGCAACAATATTACGTCTACCCGATATATGCTGTACTTCATAATTAAATTGTTCTATATACAAAATCCATCGGGTTACTCTACCATTGAATAACTTCATATTATTAATAAACAATAATGCTTTATGATCAGTTAGTATTATTACTTTACTGCCCCTCAAATATGTTTCAAATTTCTTTAGGCAGCTTATTACAGCATAAAACTCTTGTTCAGTAACAGACCAATTTAATTCGGGGCCTTTTAAGGCTTTACTATGATAGCCTAAAATTCTCATTTCATTATTATCATCTATCTGATATAGTACTCCGGCCATACCCACACCGGAACAATCTGTTTGTAAATAATACGGCTTATTAAAGTCTGGATGATGCAATTGTATTGTATTAATAAATTGTTGTTTTATAAAATCAAATGCCTTCTGTTCTTTACCGCTCCATTGGAACTTTCGTCCCTTTTTAAGTAATTCACAGAGCGGTATTATGCTCTCGCTGTAATTTGGTATAAACCTTCTATAAAAATTGCATAGACCTAAAAAGGCCCTTAATTGTTTAATCTTTTTAGGTGCTGGAAACTCTTGGATCGCTCGAATCTTATCGGGATCTGTCTTTATGCCTTCTGTTGAAATTATAAAACCCAGCATTTTAATTTCTTTACAAATAAATTCACATTTCTGCAAGTTACACGTTAAGCCAGCTTTGTTCAATTTACTTAAAACAATATCAATGTGCTCCAAATGTTTATCTAACGTTCCTGTTGTAATAATGGCTAGATCATCTAAATAGTTCACACAAAATTCTTGGACTTCTGGTCCTAATATTAAATTCATGGCTCTGCTAAAGCTTCCTACTGATGTTTTTAATCCTTGCGGCAAAACATTATATACATATGACTTTCCATTGAATGTGAATCCAGTATATTTTCTACCATCTTTATTTATCGGAATTTGAAAATATGCATTATTTAAGTCAATGGTAGTGATATAATTCGCTCCGTGAAATGAATTCAAAACATCTAATTGTATAGGTGGTTTCTCTGTTTCTGCAACCATTTTCTTATTTATGCTTCTGGCATCAAGCAGTACTATAATTGAGCCGTCTTTTTTTAGAGTGAATGTCAATGGACTACTGTAAGGCGTTGATGTCCTTGTGATGATACCAGCTTGTTCCATTTCATTTAACTTTTCTTCCATTTTCGCTCTATATGCATATGGAATGGGATAGGACCTAGTAACTATAGGTTCATCATCGATCATTTCAATTTTATGCTCATAGCAATTGGCTCTTCCCAATTTGCTCGAAAACATATTCTTATGCTTTTCCAAAACCTTACTAAGTTTTGCCCTTTCAGAGACCTTCAATGTAGATCCTATTTTTATATTTATTAAGGGATCATCGGTACATTGTTTGATGCAGTTATTATGTAATACAGATTTATTATTATATTTGAAAGGTATAAAGTAGTCTTTGTTTTTCACTTTAAATTCTATTCCAACAGTAGTATTTCTCAAATCAATCAATATTTTATTTCTCTTGAGCCAGTCAAAGCCTAATATTAAAGGTCTTATTAAATTACCTACAATTAAAGTTTGTGTTTCAAAGACTACTTCATCTATCTTTATAGGCAATATGATCATCTGTTGTATTTTTGTGCTGCGCTGCCCAACAGCACCTTTTATTTGCATTGCTTTAACTGGCATTATTGATATTTTACGATTATTATCTTTAATTTGTAAATATAAACTTTCTGAAATGCATGTAACATCGCTCCCAGTGTCGAGGAGCGCGTCTATTTCTTTGTCAAATATTGAAACTTTAATTTCAGATCTCATATTCCCTATAAATTCCCTTTGATATTTATCTTCGTCTTCCTCGAAGACGGTTTGCACGAATAACTCCGTTATGGGCAAGTCCGACCTGGCTTTTAAGGTGTTTAATATGCTATTTACATTGTCGTTATAACCAAGGCCTTCTCTGTTAAAATTTGCTTTTAAAGTAATAGGTTTTCGCAACCCTCTATTGTTTTTACCCAATGTTTGACCAGGTCGCCAACCCAGTTTTAATAACATGTTTAATGCTTTGTTCCCTTTTACATTGTAAGGGGTCGAATCGGGAACTAGTTCGACCTCTACAGCTCTAAATTTGGCTCAGGGGCCGTAACATCAGGTTGGTCATTAGTGAAATGTATTTCATGTACTTCATTAACCTTCTTTTTTCCTTCTTCGGGTTTACGCCATATTTTGTATGATTGTTGTATTTCTTTATGTTTTTGCTCCGTATTATTATTAAACTTCCTCCTTTTCTCATTATAGTAAGGTTCACGACCTTCATCTTGTTTGTCGATGTCATCTAAGTTTCTTAAGAAATCTGTCGTGTCTATTATTGTCTCAATATTAGCTATTCTCCATAATTGCTGCACAGCTTTAGGATAATGTCTGATTACATCAGTTACTAATTGTTTTTCAGGTATCGGATATGATAATGTTTGTGCCTTCTCAACCACATAAAGAAAATAACTAGCCATGGTGGGGTGTGTACTTCTATTCCATTTATTTTGCACAAGGAATCTCTTTACTTTATTTTGTTCTTCTTCACCCCAAAACACTCTTAGGAAGTCAGCTTTAAAATCATCAAAAGTTGTCCAACGCACATTATTAATGCGAGCCCAATACTTGGCTTCACCTACTAAGCACTCTTGTGCAATCGAAATTTCGAGACCATTAGATGGAACTTTCTTTAAATAATTGGTGAGATCTTCCAAAAATGATACTGGATGAGTATTTCCATTTCCGAATTTCGGCTTTTCTATTGTTACATTATGTACATTATATACAATATTTTGTCTAGGATCATTTACATGAGAGGTGCTCGCCCCGGACACCTCTCCTTGATTTATTTTAATTTGGTAATCTTTCGTTTGGTTAATAAATTTTTCCTCAAGATCCTTTATTTTAATCTCCAAGGTTTTCACTGCATTCTTAATTAATTTCTGAAGCATTTTCATCTCATCTTTAGGCTTAGCCTTAATTGAGGTTGATTTGTTCTTATTTTTAGCCATTTTTAATTTTTATTACCACTTGTTTTTTTTTTTTTTTTTTTTTTTTTTTTTTTTACACTTTTTGTGTCCTTCACTTACTTTAATTGAGTTTTCCACTTATTTCACTTTATAATATATAGTATTGCAGTTTTTTTTTTTTTTTTTTTTTTTTTTTTTTTTTTTTTTTTTTTTTTTTACACTTGTTGTGTCCTTCACTTAGTTTAATTGAGTCTTTCCACTTATTTCACTTTTTTTTTTTTCGCTCCGTTATGCACACACCTCCTATATTATTACTCCATTTTAATATTTAAGCCCCACCCCCAGACTCTCAACCACCCCCAGCAAACACCACTCTCCAAGACACCTCTCCATTTCACGGACAACAAATTGTAGGCATATAGCCTACCTCATAATTTTATATTACCGGCCTCCTATTTAAAATTTAACCTCTATCCTGGTCACGGCACCAAATTGTAACGAACCCCCCCCCCCCCCCCATCTTTTTTCTCTTCTACTATATATTCACTTATACTTGTATTTCTTTAGAATCTATATCTGTAAGATATATAAATATATCTAATTTATGTGACCAGTATAACTTGATCTTTCTAAAGGTTTAAATATAGGCCGTTTAATAAATTTATGGCGTGATCGTCTTAGTTAGGACCCTTCTTTACGTTGTGTATGTATAGTAACTTAGTTCTTTTAGGTGTATCTTGGAAGAATGAATATTCACGAGAGCAATCGAAAGCTGTTGGTAGAGTCTTATAAGCTAAAGAACTCCGTTCACGAAGACAGAGCTCACAAAGGTTAAGAACAATAAATTGTCCCTATTCCACTTGTATCTGGTTCACAACAGTCAATTCCTTATTAATTAATCCCTTCCCGCTTGGAAAAGGCTCACAATATTTATATCAAATACCAGCTACAAGGGCTTCGCTCTCCCACATTTTAAAAAAAATGTGGAGGAGGTACACGGCCCCACACACGCCGCGCACGGTGAGCGCCAACCATTTTAATGCGCTCCCCCCGAAGGGTACGCAAAGTTGGGAACTGGACCGTAGTCCACAGCAAAATAACTGGCGAACCAGTAAAAGAGGACTTGGCCCCTTGACAGTGCGTAAGCACAAACATCGACCGAAGTCGCGCATGTCAATGCGTGTAAACGCCATACAGAATACGATCAAATCCAGCCACAGTGAAATGTACGTCACACGGGTTAGGCAACAATCGGCACACTGACCATAAAAAGCCTTCCGTGAGCGCCACCACCTGCCAGACCGCCGTTCCTGCAGACGTGATGTAAGTGTAAGGCATCACCACCAATTGCATGGTCAGCACGGCCAATTGGCCGCAGAGCGTGTCATGAGTCTACCGCTCACCTCAAGGGAATGGGGTCCCACGTTGCGCGGCTTTCGGCCGCAGCCTTGAGAGCCTCCTCAGATTCTCCCTCCAGCTACCACCCGCATGAGGTCAACACATATGCTCCACCAACCAATACAATGGCAGATATAGCCAATAGGCAGTTATAAGATAATATTAATAATTCGCCATCAGAAAGGGTTTGTGTCACTGACGTTGAGTATATGCATTTTTCGATCATGTTTGTCTCACCACCAACAAGTTGCCTTCAATCTCTCAAAGGTGGGAACTTTATAGAGATATATTATTAAGTTGTTATATAAAACATCATGGAGGGCAGACAGTCTGCAGCCCCGCAATGAAGGGACCCGACTTGGGCAAAGCTAAGACGCAGAGAGCGCCATTGAGAATAGCGACCCGCCAAACAACCATCGTAGAGACGCAATGCTACAGAATGCAACAAGCATCAATACGACTATCGTCGGGCTTACACCATCCCAAGGTCCCCCATACAGTCCCAGCAGACATCACCACCCGCATACCTCCATCGACCAGAACCACAAGATGCATCGAATCAGGTGCAGCACACCCGCAGATCCATCACAAGACACAATACTGCAAGTAGCAGTAAGCATCAATGCAACTATCATACGGATGGCGCCCCCTCACAACACACCCACATGATCCCTATCGACTTTGGTAACAAAATTTGATAATGTTGTTAACTAAAAATACCACCAACGTATCATAGTAGCACGGTACTAAGACGTCAGTAGCCAAAACTCCACGTATCATAGCGCTATTGCACTAAGACATGAAGTTGAGTATGCTTGCTGCACTTAAAAGTACTACCAAACACACTCACCCTAATCCGAAAGATAGCCGACGTATCATAACGCTATGCGCTAAGACGCCGCCCACAACCGGTAGGGGTGTGCGATGTCCACGGGCAAGTCGTATTGCTACAACAAACCCGCTTACCACCGGCACTAAGATGATATGTCTAGGACACATCGGTTAGTGAGTCCAAGTTTACCTCGGTCTCAGAGGCTGCGAAGCAACCTACACGCCACTATAATAATCCTTTTCAAGTCCCATTTCTTTCAATATAATGCTTTTACATATTTGAGACCTTCCACATATTTGCTTTATTTCATAGACCATACTACTGTATGTCTTATTCATATGGGACTTCAAGTCATAACTCTGCTATCATAATGCTTATGCATCATAGAGACCTTCTATATTAATGCTTTGGTTCGTCAGACCTTACTATGTTAAGTCCCTAATATAGGACTAGTCATTGTGCAACCTTAGTACTAGCAGTCGGTCAGCCGACCACCCCATATATATGTACAACCTTGGGTATGTGTCTCCGACAACGCCCCAATATAAGGGAACATTACAAGAACACGTTCATTAACTTAGAAATTTTCCAATTATTACACGAACACCTTCATCAACTTAGAAAATTTTAATCCATTTTTTCTATTATATTACAAATGTTATTTATCTTTGTTATTGCAATATAATCGCCTTGTATTTATATGATTTGATATATTTTGAACATTTTAAGCAGGTTTTTAATAAATTTAGAGATTTTTAGAGACATTTTATGCGTTTACTAATATATATAATATTCAATATTCCAAATGGATATTTTTGAACTCTATGCTTATTATTTGCATTTTATTGTTTAAATTATAATTTCTAAGACATTTTTAAATGTCTGTATAATGAATTTAACTATTATTTATTAATAATAATTATGAGGCGTCACAATCCACCCCCAAATTTTATGTTAATGATCCACATAGTGGAGTCGTTAATATAAAATTTTAGTATTTTGAGAGCATATACACTACACTCAAATAATTGTTTATATATCTGTTCTTTCCTCTTTTAATCTGTTACAATACGGCATATGTTATCAAATCCCCCTGCCCCAGAGAATGGCCGCCACCAACACCCCTTCAACCACAATTATCACAATGTGATAACACCATAATTCAAGTTATTGTATATCGTGTTGTTAATAAAGTTTGCAGTCAATTGTCGATTTCTTATTCTATTAATTTATCTTTAAATCTTTGAAACATTATTTCGATAGTGTCACACTTTATGTGCATACAATCCAGTTTGATATTTGTTGAGGTCAGTTCGATACCACATAGGATAAATGTGTTTGAGCCATTCGCCCTGACCCAACTCCCATATTTATTTAATAAAAATGATTACAAAATTATCTTACGATCTATATTTACAACTCTTCATTATATATTAATAACGTTCTACTATCATATAACAAATCTCTTGCTCATAACTTTAATAATTTTAGACCTTTAACTTAAACAATTATTTCCATGGGCCACCCACAAAACCCTTTTATGTTACAATATTTATTTAATTACTCTAATTTATACAAAGAAATTATTATTTAAAATATTTTAATAAGTGAATAGCATTAAAAATTCCTCTAATTTCGTTTGTCTCTGGATTTGCTAAGGTATATACATTGTCAAATGGTACGGCTGCTATTACATAAGGTCCTTCATATGCCAAATTGAACTTACTCATAACTTTATTATCAGCATCTGATCTATTAGATCTTGAAATTTTAACTAAGTCACCAATATTATATTTTATTAATCTATTTCGCTTATCAAATTTTGTGTTTCTTATTCGACTTGCCTCTTTTAAATTTTTACGCACTTGTTGTCTAATCTGTTCGACATTATGTTTGTCTTTACTTTTGGAAATTACTTTGTCAAAAGACATCTCATTAGACTCACCATAAAGAATTTCACAAGGCGTGAAGCCTGTACTATTGTGATAAGAATTATTATACAATTCTTCTAATTTCGGCAATATTAACGCCCAATCTTTGTGGTTAGTATGTCTAGCTATTACAAAGCGTCCTAAATAATCTGCTCAACTCTTTATTTACTCGCTCTGTTGTATTTGGTCTAGGATTTCTAACTGTGGTATATATTGGCTTTATATTTAATTCACTCATTGATTGTTTCCAGTGATTACTTACGAACTGTTTTCCATTATCTGTCATTATTGCCTTGGGCTTTATAATCTCAACAAAATGCTTTACTTTTGTTACAACAGACTTTGCTGTTGACTGTTTTAAAGGATATAATTTGATAAATTTACTGAATGAATCTTGAATGACAAATATGAAAGTGTACCCAAAGGTACCTGATACAAGTGGTCCATATAAGTCTGCCATGACTATATCGCCAATGTTTTCTGTTATTATAGATTTGCAGGGACCCACATATGTTATATTGCTTTTCTTAGATAACTGACATAAATGACAAGCCCTTAATTGGTTTTTAATATCTTTTGTTAAACCTTTCCAAAAGAATCTGTCTCTCACATATTTAATTACCTTATAGGGTCCTTGATGACCCATTTCGACATGCACTTGATTTATAATATCTTGTCTCAATGCTTTAGGTAAATATATTACTTCTTGTAAATTCGTTTTGTAATATAATACATCATTTTTCAAACTATATCTTTTAAATTTATTGTTTTGTTTTATTATGGAAGTATTTAATGTCTTTAATTTTTCAATAATAGCCAACGACTCTGAATCTTGTAATTGATATACTGTTAAGGATTTTAATTTTTCTATCAACTCAATATTCGGTTCGCTCTCTGTGTAAGCAATTTCTAAACTATTATTTTTATCCTCTTGTATTAAATCGCCATCAGGAGGATAACGTGATAGCACATCTGCAACAATATTACGTCTACCCGATATATGCTGTACTTCATAATTAAATTGTTCTATATACAAAATCCATCGGGTTACTCTACCATTGAATAACTTCATATTATTAATAAACAATAATGCTTTATGATCAGTTAGTATTATTACTTTACTGCCCCTCAAATATGTTTCAAATTTCTTTAGGCAGCTTATTACAGCATAAAACTCTTGTTCAGTAACAGACCAATTTAATTCGGGGCCTTTTAAGGCTTTACTATGATAGCCTAAAATTCTCATTTCATTATTATCATCTATCTGATATAGTACTCCGGCCATACCCACACCGGAACAATCTGTTTGTAAATAATACGGCTTATTAAAGTCTGGATGATGCAATTGTATTGTATTAATAAATTGTTGTTTTATAAAATCAAATGCCTTCTGTTCTTTACCGCTCCATTGGAACTTTCGTCCCTTTTTAAGTAATTCACAGAGCGGTATTATGCTCTCGCTGTAATTTGGTATAAACCTTCTATAAAAATTGCATAGACCTAAAAAGGCCCTTAATTGTTTAATCTTTTTAGGTGCTGGAAACTCTTGGATCGCTCGAATCTTATCGGGATCTGTCTTTATGCCTTCTGTTGAAATTATAAAACCCAGCATTTTAATTTCTTTACAAATAAATTCACATTTCTGCAAGTTACACGTTAAGCCAGCTTTGTTCAATTTACTTAAAACAATATCAATGTGCTCCAAATGTTTATCTAACGTTCCTGTTGTAATAATGGCTAGATCATCTAAATAGTTCACACAAAATTCTTGGACTTCTGGTCCTAATATTAAATTCATGGCTCTGCTAAAGCTTCCTACTGATGTTTTTAATCCTTGCGGCAAAACATTATATACATATGACTTTCCATTGAATGTGAATCCAGTATATTTTCTACCATCTTTATTTATCGGAATTTGAAAATATGCATTATTTAAGTCAATGGTAGTGATATAATTCGCTCCGTGAAATGAATTCAAAACATCTAATTGTATAGGTGGTTTCTCTGTTTCTGCAACCATTTTCTTATTTATGCTTCTGGCATCAAGCAGTACTATAATTGAGCCGTCTTTTTTTAGAGTGAATGTCAATGGACTACTGTAAGGCGTTGATGTCCTTGTGATGATACCAGCTTGTTCCATTTCATTTAACTTTTCTTCCATTTTCGCTCTATATGCATATGGAATGGGATAGGACCTAGTAACTATAGGTTCATCATCGATCATTTCAATTTTATGCTCATAGCAATTGGCTCTTCCCAATTTGCTCGAAAACATATTCTTATGCTTTTCCAAAACCTTACTAAGTTTTGCCCTTTCAGAGACCTTCAATGTAGATCCTATTTTTATATTTATTAAGGGATCATCGGTACATTGTTTGATGCAGTTATTATGTAATACAGATTTATTATTATATTTGAAAGGTATAAAGTAGTCTTTGTTTTTCACTTTAAATTCTATTCCAACAGTAGTATTTCTCAAATCAATCAATATTTTATTTCTCTTGAGCCAGTCAAAGCCTAATATTAAAGGTCTTATTAAATTACCTACAATTAAAGTTTGTGTTTCAAAGACTACTTCATCTATCTTTATAGGCAATATGATCATCTGTTGTATTTTTGTGCTGCGCTGCCCAACAGCACCTTTTATTTGCATTGCTTTAACTGGCATTATTGATATTTTACGATTATTATCTTTAATTTGTAAATATAAACTTTCTGAAATGCATGTAACATCGCTCCCAGTGTCGAGGAGCGCGTCTATTTCTTTGTCAAATATTGAAACTTTAATTTCAGATCTCATATTCCCTATAAATTCCCTTTGATATTTATCTTCGTCTTCCTCGAAGACGGTTTGCACGAATAACTCCGTTATGGGCAAGTCCGACCTGGCTTTTAAGGTGTTTAATATGCTATTTACATTGTCGTTATAACCAAGGCCTTCTCTGTTAAAATTTGCTTTTAAAGTAATAGGTTTTCGCAACCCTCTATTGTTTTTACCCAATGTTTGACCAGGTCGCCAACCCAGTTTTAATAACATGTTTAATGCTTTGTTCCCTTTTACATTGTAAGGGGTCGAATCGGGAACTAGTTCGACCTCTACAGCTCTAAATTTGGCTCAGGGGCCGTAACATCAGGTTGGTCATTAGTGAAATGTATTTCATGTACTTCATTAACCTTCTTTTTTCCTTCTTCGGGTTTACGCCATATTTTGTATGATTGTTGTATTTCTTTATGTTTTTGCTCCGTATTATTATTAAACTTCCTCCTTTTCTCATTATAGTAAGGTTCACGACCTTCATCTTGTTTGTCGATGTCATCTAAGTTTCTTAAGAAATCTGTCGTGTCTATTATTGTCTCAATATTAGCTATTCTCCATAATTGCTGCACAGCTTTAGGATAATGTCTGATTACATCAGTTACTAATTGTTTTTCAGGTATCGGATATGATAATGTTTGTGCCTTCTCAACCACATAAAGAAAATAACTAGCCATGGTGGGGTGTGTACTTCTATTCCATTTATTTTGCACAAGGAATCTCTTTACTTTATTTTGTTCTTCTTCACCCCAAAACACTCTTAGGAAGTCAGCTTTAAAATCATCAAAAGTTGTCCAACGCACATTATTAATGCGAGCCCAATACTTGGCTTCACCTACTAAGCACTCTTGTGCAATCGAAATTTCGAGACCATTAGATGGAACTTTCTTTAAATAATTGGTGAGATCTTCCAAAAATGATACTGGATGAGTATTTCCATTTCCGAATTTCGGCTTTTCTATTGTTACATTATGTACATTATATACAATATTTTGTCTAGGATCATTTACATGAGAGGTGCTCGCCCCGGACACCTCTCCTTGATTTATTTTAATTTGGTAATCTTTCGTTTGGTTAATAAATTTTTCCTCAAGATCCTTTATTTTAATCTCCAAGGTTTTCACTGCATTCTTAATTAATTTCTGAAGCATTTTCATCTCATCTTTAGGCTTAGCCTTAATTGAGGTTGATTTGTTCTTATTTTTAGCCATTTTTAATTTTTATTACCACTTGTTTTTTTTTTTTTTTTTTTTTTTTTTTTTTTTACACTTTTTGTGTCCTTCACTTACTTTAATTGAGTTTTCCACTTATTTCACTTTATAATATATAGTATTGCAGTTTTTTTTTTTTTTTTTTTTTTTTTTTTTTTTTTTTTTTTTTTTTTTTACACTTGTTGTGTCCTTCACTTAGTTTAATTGAGTCTTTCCACTTATTTCACTTTTTTTTTTTTCGCTCCGTTATGCACACACCTCCTATATTATTACTCCATTTTAATATTTAAGCCCCACCCCCAGACTCTCAACCACCCCCAGCAAACACCACTCTCCAAGACACCTCTCCATTTCACGGACAACAAATTGTAGGCATATAGCCTACCTCATAATTTTATATTACCGGCCTCCTATTTAAAATTTAACCTCTATCCTGGTCACGGCACCAAATTGTAACGAACCCCCCCCCCCCCCCCATCTTTTTTCTCTTCTACTATATATTCACTTATACTTGTATTTCTTTAGAATCTATATCTGTAAGATATATAAATATATCTAATTTATGTGACCAGTATAACTTGATCTTTCTAAAGGTTTAAATATAGGCCGTTTAATAAATTTATGGCGTGATCGTCTTAGTTAGGACCCTTCTTTACGTTGTGTATGTATAGTAACTTAGTTCTTTTAGGTGTATCTTGGAAGAATGAATATTCACGAGAGCAATCGAAAGCTGTTGGTAGAGTCTTATAAGCTAAAGAACTCCGTTCACGAAGACAGAGCTCACAAAGGTTAAGAACAATAAATTGTCCCTATTCCACTTGTATCTGGTTCACAACAGTCAATTCCTTATTAATTAATCCCTTCCCGCTTGGAAAAGGCTCACAATATTTATATCAAATACCAGCTACAAGGGCTTCGCTCTCCCACATTTTAAAAAAAATGTGGAGGAGGTACACGGCCCCACACACGCCGCGCACGGTGAGCGCCAACCATTTTAATGCGCTCCCCCCGAAGGGTACGCAAAGTTGGGAACTGGACCGTAGTCCACAGCAAAATAACTGGCGAACCAGTAAAAGAGGACTTGGCCCCTTGACAGTGCGTAAGCACAAACATCGACCGAAGTCGCGCATGTCAATGCGTGTAAACGCCATACAGAATACGATCAAATCCAGCCACAGTGAAATGTACGTCACACGGGTTAGGCAACAATCGGCACACTGACCATAAAAAGCCTTCCGTGAGCGCCACCACCTGCCAGACCGCCGTTCCTGCAGACGTGATGTAAGTGTAAGGCATCACCACCAATTGCATGGTCAGCACGGCCAATTGGCCGCAGAGCGTGTCATGAGTCTACCGCTCACCTCAAGGGAATGGGGTCCCACGTTGCGCGGCTTTCGGCCGCAGCCTTGAGAGCCTCCTCAGATTCTCCCTCCAGCTACCACCCGCATGAGGTCAACACATATGCTCCACCAACCAATACAATGGCAGATATAGCCAATAGGCAGTTATAAGATAATATTAATAATTCGCCATCAGAAAGGGTTTGTGTCACTGACGTTGAGTATATGCATTTTTCGATCATGTTTGTCTCACCACCAACAAGTTGCCTTCAATCTCTCAAAGGTGGGAACTTTATAGAGATATATTATTAAGTTGTTATATAAAACATCATGGAGGGCAGACAGTCTGCAGCCCCGCAATGAAGGGACCCGACTTGGGCAAAGCTACTTAGGTTGTGAGTCAAACCAAGACGCAGAGAGCGCCATTGAGAATAGCGACCCGCCAAACAACCATCGTAGAGACGCAATGCTACAGAATGCAACAAGCATCAATACGACTATCGTCGGGCTTACACCATCCCAAGGTCCCCCATACAGTCCCAGCAGACATCACCACCCGCATACCTCCATCGACCAGAACCACAAGATGCATCGAATCAGGTGCAGCACACCCGCAGATCCATCACAAGACACAATACTGCAAGTAGCAGTAAGCATCAATGCAACTATCATACGGATGGCGCCCCCTCACAACACACCCACATGATCCCTATCGACTTTGGTAACAAAATTTGATAATGTTGTTAACTAAAAATACCACCAACGTATCATAGTAGCACGGTACTAAGACGTCAGTAGCCAAAACTCCACGTATCATAGCGCTATTGCACTAAGACATGAAGTTGAGTATGCTTGCTGCACTTAAAAGTACTACCAAACACACTCACCCTAATCCGAAAGATAGCCGACGTATCATAACGCTATGCGCTAAGACGCCGCCCACAACCGGTAGGGGTGTGCGATGTCCACGGGCAAGTCGTATTGCTACAACAAACCCGCTTACCACCGGCACTAAGATGATATGTCTAGGACACATCGGTTAGTGAGTCCAAGTTTACCTCGGTCTCAGAGGCTGCGAAGCAACCTACACGCCACTATAATAATCCTTTTCAAGTCCCATTTCTTTCAATATAATGCTTTTACATATTTGAGACCTTCCACATATTTGCTTTATTTCATAGACCATACTACTGTATGTCTTATTCATATGGGACTTCAAGTCATAACTCTGCTATCATAATGCTTATGCATCATAGAGACCTTCTATATTAATGCTTTGGTTCGTCAGACCTTACTATGTTAAGTCCCTAATATAGGACTAGTCATTGTGCAACCTTAGTACTAGCAGTCGGTCAGCCGACCACCCCATATATATGTACAACCTTGGGTATGTGTCTCCGACAACGCCCCAATATAAGGGAACATTACAAGAACACGTTCATTAACTTAGAAATTTTCCAATTATTACACGAACACCTTCATCAACTTAGAAAATTTTAATCCATTTTTTCTATTATATTACAAATGTTATTTATCTTTGTTATTGCAATATAATCGCCTTGTATTTATATGATTTGATATATTTTGAACATTTTAAGCAGGTTTTTAATAAATTTAGAGATTTTTAGAGACATTTTATGCGTTTACTAATATATATAATATTCAATATTCCAAATGGATATTTTTGAACTCTATGCTTATTATTTGCATTTTATTGTTTAAATTATAATTTCTAAGACATTTTTAAATGTCTGTATAATGAATTTAACTATTATTTATTAATAATAATTATGAGGCGTCACACTATGTTTCGTTTGGATGTTTAGAACCAAAGACCCTTTGGACTGGAAACGAGTCATTCCATTAAGTAGTCAAGAGTAAAAACGTATACTGCAATTTCATACTTCATCGAGGTTAGGTGTATATGACCTTATCAAACATGGAACTTACAGACTGATAATCCCTACAGCAAACAGTACATAATATTCAGGATATTCAGATCGTTGCAAAGCCTTAAGTGGAGGGGGTGGCACATTTTTTGGGCAAGTTACCTAACCTAATTTCTAGTCATACAAATTATGTTAGGTTAGGGTAACTTTAACTTCCCGTGTGGAGTTGCCAGAGCTCCCATCGGGCGCGTCCCCAGGTGGCGGATAGGGGAACGCCACTCAGATATGGGTGGTAGCGGGAAACCGTCGCGGACCAAAACTGGCTGGGTGAGGGCTTTTTTGCATAGTGGAGGGCCTATTAGTTGCTTCCTGTATCCTCTCCCTTGAGAGGAACAGAGAATGTGACATGCGCGGTGAGGTGCCAGGTGCACTCGGCTTTTGCCGACGCCGGGCAACCCGTAATCGCGGGATTTTCAGGGACCACACCCTGTAAAAAAAGAAACTGAATGGGCTCAGTGTTCCCTAACCCGGTCTCTGGGCAGGCATGAAAAGAACCCGTATCGACTCTGCCACCATTCGAACCTCGGAATTCCTCTGGCGTGTCGTGGATCACGTCTCGCGGCGCCTTAGGGGCCGAGGGCTCTTGGCTTAACCGCCTGGAGTCGCGAGGATGATAACCTCTTTAAAAAATCACCCGAAGCTCAAGCGTGGCACGCCGTGAGGAGCTGCATGGCTGATGGGTAAATGTTCAGTCGTTAGCGTTGTCCCCGTCGGGGTACCGGCCGACACCCTTGACGGGTTACGCATAGGCTTATCCGGGCAAAGGAGCCACTACTCGGATGGACTGTTATTTCCTCCACACTCGTGGGATAAAAAATGGATAAAGAAAAATATTTAAAAAAAAAGTAGAGGTAGAAAAGGCAGGATCAGATACTGGAAGCGGCGGAAATCGATCGCGTGGGACGTCTTCCGCTAGGAAACGTCCAGTGTGCCGATCGTCAGACGAGGAAGGTCTGCCGGCCCCCAAGTTGCCGACTTCGGGGAGGGGTCGGCAGGCATCTAGAGGGGCGAGTGCTTCGCAGCCGCGGAGGGATAAGCACGGACGGTTCGTGTGCTCTAATACCTCGGCGGCTAGTGAAGCAGATAGTGACATGGGGTTCACTACGGAGGACCCTGGCGATGGCGGTGAAAGCTGTGCCTCGCTGGGGAGCTCAAAGGCGGAGCTCAATGCCGCCAAGAGGGAGCAGCGCAAAGCCGTCGCGGCCGACGAAGTGTCGGAAATGGCTCGACGTGCTCGCGAGCGACGAGCTGCTCTTGCGGCGGAAGGGGGAGAGCCATCTGCGGTGGCCTTAAGCCAGCTGGCTCTGGATGGGGTGGACTTAGTCCTGAAGGTTGCCACCAAGTCCGGCAGCCTGAAGGGCACGTTCACCCGTGGCTTAAAGGAGGCTGCCGCGGATATCAGGGAGGCGGTTGGCATACTCCTCAACAGGACGGCCTCTGAGGAGGTCGCAAAGTTACAGGAGGAAAACAGCCGCCTCAGAAATGACTTGGAGGACCTCCGGCGGCAAGTTGCTGCGCTAAGCGAGCAGCAGCAGCAACGCACGTCCAGCGATGCCGCATCTGTAGTGGACCCGACTCCCGCACCGCGACCGGCAAGCCCTCGTACCGACGAAGAGGTCGAGCGCATTGTCCGGCTCTGCATGCTCCAGTGCGGGAGCATAGTTAACGCTCGGCTGGAGGCAATTTCTCGGCGTCTCCCGGCGGCAATCCTCCGTCCGCCTTTGGCGGCGGACACGCGGAGGACTGAGGATTCGCCGAGACTTGCGCCTCAAAAGGGGAAGCCCGCGGAGGGAGCTCCTCCGAGCAACCAGCCCACGACTACCGGATCTAAGGGTGAGACCTGGGCGAAAGTCGTAGGCCGCAAGAAGGCCCGCAAAGCCGCCAAGAAGGCCGCAGCAGCCGCATGTGCCCCAGGTGGAACCGCCAAGACGGCTCCTAAACCTGCACTGCGGACTGCCAAAGGCGGTCGCAAGAGACCGTCTGTACATGTTCCGCGGTCCAACGCTGTGACGATAACGTTGCAGCCAGGAGCTGTGGAGCGTGGCGTGACGTACCAGTCAGTCATCGCTGAGGCCAAGGCCAAGATCAAATTATCTGATCTTGGCCTTCAGTCCGTCACCCTCAGGCAGGCTGCCACGGGTGCACGGCTGTTCGAGGTGGCTGGCACTGTGAGCGGCAGTGCCGAAAAGGCGGACGCACTGGCCGCCAAGATGAGGGAGGTCCTCAACCCTGAGGACGTCCGGGTCTCCAGACCAATGAAAACCGCAGAGGTGCGGATTGCTGGCCTGGACGACTCCGTGACCTCAGAGGAGGTGGTGGCGGCCATTGCCAGAAGCGGAGAGTGTCCGCCGGACAAGGTACGGGCTGGCGATATACGCACCGACGCCACCGGACTCGGCGCGGTCTGGGTTCGGTGCCCTGTAGCGTCGGCGAAGAAGATCGCCGATAGCGGCAGATTGCTGGTAGGCTGGGTGGCGGCAAGGACCAAGCTCTTACAGCCCCGGGCTTTGCAGTGCTTTCGGTGCCTAGAAAAAGGGCACGTCCGGGCGAAGTGCACCGCCGAGGTTGACCGTAGTGACCTCTGTTATCGCTGCGGCCAGCCCGGCCACAAGGCTGCCCTGTGCACCGCGGCGCTAAACTGCAGCCTTTGTTCTGCTGCGGGAAGGCCAGCGGAGCACAGAGTAGGCGGAGGGGCCTGTGGGGCGCCTGCCAGCAAGGCAAAAAAGAAAAAGGAAAAGAAGAGGAGTACTAAGCCTGTCGGGTTAACCTCGCTGCCCCCGCAGGCTAGCAGCTCCGCGGCCGACTCCCGGCCCAGGACCGTTGCCGAGGGGATGGAATATCAATAATGGCACAATTCCATTCTCTCCACTTTCTCCAGGGCAACATCAACCACTGTGCCAGAGCTCAGGATCTCCTACTCCAGAGCATGGCAGAGTGGTCGATTCACGTGGCTGTGGTCGCCGAACCGTACTTCATTCCCGCCCGTGACAACTGGTTGGGATGCGCTGACGGTTTGGTGGCCATTATTGGCGAGACTCTGATCGACCCGTCTCGGGGCCGCGGCTGGGTTGCTGCGGTCTCGGGCGGCATCGTTATTGTAGGGGCGTATTTCTCCCCTAACAAGAGTCTCGCCGACTTTGAGGGTTTCCTTGTCGAGTTGGGCGCCGTCGTAGGCCGCTATCACCCTCGTCCCGTTCCGGTGCTCGGGGATCTCAACGCCAAGTCATCGGCGTGGGGATCTCCGGTCACTGACCCTCGGGGCGAGGTGTTAGAAGAGTGGACGGTGACGACTGGTCTGGTCGTCCTGAATCGGGGTTCGGAATACACGTGCGTGCGGCAGCGGGGTGGGTCGATAGTGGACGTCTCGTTTACTAGCCCTTTTGTCGCCAGCCGAGTCCGCGACTGGCGTGTCGCCGCAGAGGTGGAGACGCTGTCGGACCATCGGTATATCCGGTTCGACGTCTCTGCCCAGACTGCGAGCGGCCGCCATCCAACAACCCCGATTAACGACGGCCCGCGTTAGGCGCTTATGCGCATCGACAGGGAACTACTCGAGGAAGCTGCCCTAGTCCAGTCCTGGATCCGGGAGTCGACGACGGACGGCCCCGTCGACGTCGAAGCGGTGGCGCTATGGTTTCGCGGGGCGATGACGCAGATCTGCGACGCGTCCATGCCCCGTGTCCGCCAACGGTCCGCAAGGCACCAGGTGTACTGGTGGACCGCCGAGATCGCGCAATTGCGCATAGCGTGCGTTGCGGCTCGTCGCCGGTACACCCGATACCGGAGGCGGCGTCGACGGGATTCCGCCGAGGAGGACGCGCTGTATGAGGTGTACCGCGCGTCTAAGGAGACTCTGTGGCTGGCCATCGGCGACTCAAAGTCGCGTGCCAGGGAAGAGAGCTGCGGGATCCGTGGGGGCGCCCCTACCGTTGGGTACGGGGCAAGTTGCGTCCCTGGGCGCCTCCACTAACACAAACGATGCAACCCCAGTTGCTAGAGGCGGTGGTATCGGCTCTCTTCCCTGAGCGAGTGGGTCACGTTCCCCCGGCGATGGCTTCGCCCTCAGCCACAGACTCTCCAGAAGAGGAGAGCACCGATGTCCCCGAGGTGACGCAAACAGAGACGAGAGCGGCCGTGTCGCGACTCCGGGCTAAGAACACAGCGCCTGGACCCGACGGAGTTCCTGGTCGAGCTCTCGTCCTGGCTCTGAAGGAGCTAGAGCTCCAGCTGAGAGGGCTCTTCACGGCATGTCTCGCAGGGTCAGTTTCCCAGTGTGTGGAAGGAGAGGAGGCTGGTCCTGCTCAGGAAGGAGGGGCGCCCCGCGGACTTACCGTCCGCGTACCGGCCCATAGTGCTGCTCGAGGAGGCGGGCAAACTTCTTGAGCGCATCATCGCAGATCGCCTCGTCAGCCACTTGTGCAGAGAGGGGCCGGACCTGGACGAGAACCAGTTTGGTTTTCGTCGCGGGCGCTCCACCATAGACGCTATTACGCGCGTGAGGGCCCTGGCGGAGGAGACAGTATCCCGAGGTGGGGTGGTGCTGGCGGTGTCCTTAGATATCTCCAACGCCTTCAACACCCTACCCTGGAGTTGTATTCGGGAGGCGCTGAATTACCATCGCGTGCCTCCCTACCTCCGCCGCACAATAGGGGCTTACCTTGAGGAGAGATGCGTTACCTATCGGGGACGTGACGGCGCTGGTCGGCGCGTCATGTCGTGCGGTGTTCCGCAGGGATTGGTCTTGGGACCGCTCCTGTGGAACATCGGCTACGACTGGGTGCTGAGAGGTGAACTCCCGTCGGGCGCCGACTTGACGTGTTATGCGGACGACACGCTCGTCACTGCCCGGGGGAGTTCACACAGGGAAGCAGCGTTGGTTGCCACGGCTGCGGTGTCACAATTGGTGAACCGCATCCGGCGCCTGGGCCTGGAGGTGGCCCTAAATAAGTCGGAGGCCATGGTGTTCTATGGCCCTCGACGTGCGCCGCCGCCGGGTTCACACATCGTGGTCAGCGGGGCCCGGATAGCTGTCGAGTCCACCATGAAGTATCTGGGATTGGTGCTCGACAGCCGATGGGAATTCGGACCCCACTTCCGGCGGCTGGCGCCCAAGCTGATGGGTGCAGCGGGCGCGCTATCAACGTTGCTTCCCAACTTGGGGGGCCCGAGCGCCGCCTGTAGGCGGTTGTACGTGGGAATCGTGCGGTCCATGGCCCTGTATGGGGCCCCTGTGTAGGCGATGGACGTGACGGCCAGCACTCTCGCCATTCTGCGTAAACCGCAGAGGGCGATGGCCGTCAGAGTAGTCCGCCGGTATCGCATGATTTCCTACGAGGCGGCTTGCGTCCTGGCCGGATCCCCGCCCTGGGACCTAGAGGCGAAAGTACTCGCGTCATTATATCGATGGCGCGAGGAGAGCGGGCACGGGGCTCGAGGCCGGTGCAGCGGCAGATCGCGCTGCGCCGAGAGGAGCTCCGTCAGGTCTTGGTGGCGGAATGGCGGCAAAGGCTTCTGCGCCCTACCGCCGGCTTCGCTACCGTCGAGGCGATCCAGAGGCGAGGCCAGTACTTGACGACTGGCTCGGGAGAAGGCACGGCTCCCTGTCGTTTAGGGTGACGCAGGTACTGTCGGGGCATGGCTGCTTCGGCAAGTACCTGCGCCGCATAGACAGGGAGCCGGACGCTCGGTGCCACCACTGCGTCCATTGCGGGGAGGACACGGCGCAACACACGCTCGCCGAGTGTGTAGCTTGGGAGGAGCAGCGCCGTGTCCTCACAAATAAAGTAGGAGGCGATCTGTCGCTGCCGGCCTTAGTGCGGAAGATGGTCGGTAGCGCAGAGTCGTGGGATGCGGTGGTGTCCTTCTGCGAGGACGTGATGTCGCAGAAGGAAACTGCGGAACGGGAAAGAGAGATCTCGACTCCCTTGCCTGGCCGCAGAAGGCGCACCGGGCGCAGGAGAAGGGCGGACAACGCCCTTTTCCAGCCCCCATAAATGGATCCAGGGGCGAGGGACTTGGGGAAGCCCCCGCCACCCCTACTCGATGGACCCAAGGCGGAGGCGCGCGCGGGTGTCGGCGCGCGCCCCTGAGGCGATACACGGGGTAATTTAACACCTCACTACCCCGTGCAGGAGACGAGGCCTGGACTGACCGGGCCAGCACTAGTGTGGGGCTGCGGAAGAATTTGGATTCCCGCGGCCCCACGCGCACGTGTGAGGAGACACCGGGGTGGTTTTAGCCGGTAAGAGTCCGGCACGCCCCTCCTTCTTTCCCCAGGCGGAGGTAGTCCATGAGGATGTCCCCCCGTGAAAAAAAAAAATAACTTTAACTTAAACTAGAAAGTCGGTATTTAATTGTTCATAAAGATTAAACCGGCTACTATCAGTAGCTCTATACATACATACATATAATCACGCCTCTTTCCCGTAGGGGTAGACAGAGACCACTTCTTTCCACTTGCTACGATCCTTACATACTTGTTTCGCTTCGTCCACTTTCATTATTGCCTTCATACATGCTCTACGGTTTAGGGTACTCTTGACCTGGCCTTTTTTCAGGATGTGCCTGATTTGGTCTTGAAATGTCCGCCTAGGTCTGCCCCTTCCAACACTTTCATTCACACTCGCCTTATACACTTTTTTCGTCAATCGTTCTTCATTCATTCTCTCGACATGGCCAAATCATCTCAGCATACCTTTCTCAATTTTTGTCACTACATCTTCTTTCAGACCACAACGTTTCCTTATTTCACTATTTCTTATCCTGTCACTCAGCTTAACTCCTATCATACTTCTTAACGCTCTCATCTCAACTGCATTTATTCTGCTTTCATGTTTCTTCTGCCATACCATACTTTCACTTCCGTACATGAGTTTCGGAACCTACACCCCCTCATGCACAGCCAAACGAGCCTTGTTAGACACCTTCCGACTGCTCATAAAGGAGTGCAAAGCTCCATTCACCATATTTCCTGCATTCAATCTTCTTTCGATGTCACTCTCACACTTTCCATCTCTTGTAAACTTTGAACCCAGATACACAAAATCTTCAATACAAATAAATACAATAATACAAATAAATAAACTGAAGTGTCTGTTTGTAATGTCGAAATAACAGTTTTTAACAAAAACACAATTTATAAAATTTTTGTCTGTCTGTCTTTCCGTCTGTCTGTCTGTCTGTTTGTTCCGGCTAATCTCTGAAACGGCTGGACTGATTTTGACGGGAATTTCACTGGCAGATAGCTGATGTCGGGCCGGGCCAACTATGACATCGGGACGTCAAACACCTCAGTCCCTCCCGTGACCACGGGTGCTGAAAAGCACCCGAAACGTCGGGAAGTAAAAAGTTAAATTAAACGCGAAAAATCCGTAAAAATTAGTTTCATTTAATGCGTAGTCTTCGCGTAAATATAAGAAATCATTAGATTTGGTTATTGTTTTTTTTTTTTGTTTGTGAATTTGTATTACTCATGTGCGATTACTTGAGCCCTAAGCACGGAGAGCGCAAACAAAATGGCATTGCCCACTATAATTTTCCATGATATAGCCATACCACAGCTATATAATAGCTGTAGCACGAATGGCTCGATGGACAGGGCAAGGATCACGCTCTCACAGAATACCATCGTAAAATAACACCAAATGCTCACCCTTACTCCTACAAAATTAATTTCTAATCATTGTAGCGAAATTAAATTTCAATTAATAAAAATATAATTAATTAACAAAAATCAATATTTAAGGCTAGCTTAGGGGTGTATTGTAATACTAGATAGCCTATACTATTTCTCATTTATCTGGCTATATTTAATATATAAAAATAAATTTTCAAATCGGACTGGTAGTTGTAGCCCTTGGCGTGTTTAAAAAAACGCTTTCGCCTTATTCATCATCATCATTACATCATTACAGCCCTTCACAAGTCCACTGCTGAACATAGGCCTCCCCCAAAGAATGCCACAAAGCACGGTCCTGAGCCACCTGCATCCATCGACTTCCTGCATGTTTTACCAGGTCGTCACTCCATCTCGTGGGGGGACGCCCTACACTTCGCCTACCGGTACGAGGCTGCCACTCGAGAACCTTTCTTCCCCATCGGTTGTCGGTTCTTCGAGCTATATGGCCGGCCCACTGCCACTTCAGCTTACTAATCCGTTGGGCTATGTCGGTTACTCTGGTTCTACTGCGGATATCCTCATTCCTAAGTTTATCACGCAGAGAAACTCCGAGCATAGCCCTCTCCATAGCTCGCTGAGCGACCTTGAGCTTCCTCATACGGCCAGCAGTGAAGGACCACGTCTCAGTTCCATAAGTCATCACTGGCAACACGCACTGGTTGTACAATTTCGTTTTCAGGTTTTGAGGTATGTCTGACGAGAAGATGTGTCGTAGCTTCCCGAACGCTGCCCAGCCGAGTTGAATTCGTCGATTGACCTCTCGGTCGAAGTTGGACTTACCTAGTCGGACTATTTGTCCCAGGTAAACATACTCGTCAACAACTTCGAGCTTAGTGCTCCCACCAACTACCGGCATAGGTGTGACATGGACATTAAACATGATCTTTGTTTTGTCCATGTTCATCTTAAGACCTATCCTTTGGGAAGCACTATTGAGGTCATTGAGCATAGTGCTTAGGTCCTCCAGCGATTCTGCCATAAGGACTTTATCGTCGGCAAATCGAAGGTGAGTGATGTACTCGCCATTGATGTTGATACCGTATCCTTTCCAGTCCAGAAGCTTGAAAACGTCTTCCAATGCAGCGGTGAAGAGTTTCGGGGATATGACGTCACCCTGTCTTACACCTCTCTGCAATTGGATAGGTTTCGTACTCTGGTTCTGTACTCGGATAGCCATCGTAGCACTACTGTACAAGCATTTCAACACTTCGATATACCGACAGTCAACTTGGCACCGCTGAAGGGACTGCAGCACCGCCCAAATTTCGACGGAATCAAAGGCTTTCTCATAGTCCACATACGCCAGACATAGTGGCAAATTGTACTCTTCGGACTTCTGTACAATTTGCCGAAGAGTATGTATGTGGTCTATGGTGCTAAAGCCCTTTCGGAAACCGGCTTGTTCGGGAGGCTGGAAGTAGTCAAGTCTGCGCGCGAGACGATTCGTAATGACTCTCGAAAACAGCATGTAGACGCGGCTCAGAAGGGAAATCGGTCGGTAGTTCTTCAAGAGAGCGTTGTCACCTTTCTTGAAGAACAAGACCACCGCACTTCTGCTCCACGCCTCCGGTGTAATGCCACCATGGAGGACGGAATTAAAGAGCTTCTGAAGGACTTCAAGTACCGGTCTTCCACCCGCTTTCAGAAGCTCCGCTGTAATTCCATCCTCGCCTGGGGCCTTACCGTTTTTAAGGTGCTAGAGAGCCATTCTAATCTCGCTTAGACTGATGTCCGGGATATCTTCGGAATAGTGTCGGATGAGACTCGCTCTTGGATCGTTACTCACACTTGCGTGTGGCTCCAACGATGACGTGTACAACTGCCCATAGAACCTCTCAATCTCACTCAAAATCTCAGGTGTCCCGGAAACGATGCTGCCACACTCTGTCTTCAGCTTTGACAGGTGGCTCTTTCTGGCAGACAGATCTCTGGCAAAGACTTTGGAGCCTTGGTTCCGCTCGATCGCTTCTTCAATACGAGCTGTATTGAAGTTGCGTAAGTCCCGCCGCATGCATTTGGAGATCTGTCTGTTCAGATGCCTGTATGCTGTCAAGTCTGTTGAAGAATGTAGCTTCATCTCCCGTCTAACAGCCATGAGATTAAGAGTTTGATAGGAGAGTTTTTGTGTTCTTCTGCGGCGGGTCTTGCAGAACTTAGCTCCGACCGCATGGACAGTTTCCACGAGCTTGTCATTCATATCGTCCACTTCATTGCAGTCTTCTAGGCACTGAAAACGGTTTTGTAACTCGAGCTGAAAGGTTTCGGGACTTTGGAACAGAGCACGAGGGGGACGGAGCGTTGACTTCATTAGACGAGACCTGTCCAACTTAACGTTTAGGTTCAGTGTGCCTCTAACCATTCGGTGATCGCTACCAGTTTTCACCCTCGCGATCACGGAGACATCACTGAACAGTTGTCGTCTGGTCGTCATAATGAAGTCAATCTCATTTTTTGTCGAACCGTCGGGGCTCGACCAGGTCCACTTCCTGTGAGGCCGCTTCTGGAAGAAAGAGTTCATCATAAAGAGTCCCTCTTTCTCCATGAAGTCGGCCAGCTGCTGGCCCCTTGGGTTCCGTTGCCCTATTCCAAATTTCCCTACTTTCAGCTCACCGTTCTCTCTTGTGCCTAGTTTGGCATTGAAGTCTCTCATTAACACCGTATATTGGGTTTTGGAGGAATGCATGGCTCTAGAGATATCCTCATACATTTCCTCCACCTCCTCATCGGGGTGTGCCAAGGTTGGTGCGTAAACCTGTATGACCTTCAGCGAATACCGTTTGGTGATTCTGAGTATAAGGTACGCAACCCTCGTCGACACACTCCCGATCTTTACAACGTTGTTAACGAGAGACTTGCGGACGATAAATCCGACACCTCCTTGGGACAGATGGTCGCCCTCCCGGTGATAGAGCAAGTTGCCGGATTCGAGGATTACCGTGTCCTCCCCCTCTCTTCGGACTTCGGATAATCCTATAATATGCCAGCGCAACTTGTCTATCTCTTCTTCCAGCTCCACGATCTTCTCGTCAGTCCTCAGGGTGCGTGCGTTGTACGTTGCCAGGTCGAGTCGTCTAAGGTGGCAACCGAACCTCCACCGGAGATTCTTAGCACCCCCTGCCCCGCCGTTACCATGGTCGCCACCGTAGCCAGGAATAGCGGGGCCGCCGGGGACTGGGGGCCGTCTCTTCGTAACTTTCATTATGGGGGGTATATTGCCATAGTTGCCACGCTTGGCGAGCGGGTTGGCAACCGCAGTTTTTTTATTGTAATTTTGGCTATTATCAGGAAGATGCTGCTGCCCATCTCCTGCCTGTTTCCCTTTGTCGCCTTTTACGACACCCACGGGAGGATATGGGGTAGTGGTATTCTTGACCGCCACTACACGGCAATATTATATTTCGCCTTATTATATTAGTATAAATGTGGCCAAAAGTTTATCCGGACCAATTACTTGTAATTCAAGGAAAGAGCCTAAACTTTCTAAACAACAAAAACCACATACATTTTTTGTCGGTCATATAAGGCGTCGACTAACAATCAGGACTGCAGCATGCTTGTTTACCCCCCTATTATAAAAAAATGGCGTAACTAACTAGTTAATAATAAATTATATTGTTGAAATGTACTATTTTTTGACGTTCTTACAAAATAAAGTTCACTAAATCGCGTTTTATAATTATTATAGTATTCCTTGTTAACATATTGCTCCTGCGGGAAATACGAGAGCATTCGACTGCATTCTGTGATTTAGACCGAGGCTACTATATCTAAATAGGTTTTATGCTAGCGAGTTGAAAAACTACTTGTCATATTACAGATTTAAGTAATGAATTTCATTATCATCTGTAAGACTTTTTGATGGCGATGTAAGTGAATCCACGATAATATTATACTCACTCGAGTATTTTTTTAAATACTGAAGTGACAAACTAATTTACTTAATGAACTCACTTGTTAGTAAGGATCTACTCTAGCCCAAGAACACTAGCGTTTGCACATTAAAAATCACACTTTGAACAAAGAAAATTCTGGTTGCTTGTTATTTCTGAGATCTTAGGTCATTAATAAAATGGATGCCTCGCAGTTTCTAATTATACTAACTCTCTATACCTTTCAAACGGAAACATAACAGTGAAGGCACTGCATTTTGGTGGCAAAAACAGGTAAAAGTATGGTAAATACCCAGCCGGACTCTAAGGCAGCATTGGAGTTCTAACCTAGGAAGTAGGTAAAGTTATTACACTGATAATAATATAAACCTAAACCTACTTACACTATGATGTCTGCTTTACCTGCTTGTCGTTTAGGGCAGTGTAACGGCGAATGCGAGGCGACAAATTTACCCACATAGCTAATTTGGTCGCCTCGCGTTCATACTTAAATGAATTACATTGCTTTTTGCAGTCTGAAAACTATTTTAAGGTATTCAATCAGGTGCTTACTGTCCTATAAGTCACTGAAATTCAAGTTCATTATGTAATCCATTTGCCTATTTTCCCACAAACAGTCACGCATTACATTTATGTCGCTATTGGCCTGAAGTGGATAGATATTGCTCAAGTCTCAGTCACTTCTAATGGAATGCCCTTAGGACATATTCCAATAAAGTTTTATGAGACTGACTAGAATTGATTGTGAAAAGGCTTAAATGAAATGTGTATTTTTATACATGAAACTAAATTGACACAAACTTATAATCGATATTTAGCTCCTGCAGTCCAAAGACACCTAAAGTCAATAAAATATAAACATAGAAGGTAACAGGTGCATTTTCACCTCTGAGGACTAAAATGGATTGCCTCACATATCAAAACGAAGAAATAAACAACTATTGAGGGAAATGCAAAGGGCAGTCTTATTGCTACATATCAATCTCTTCCAGACAACCCAGCCCTCCCACAAGTGAATATTTTGGCTCTCTCAAAAACCACTGCTTCTTGGCAGTGGAAATAGGTAATACGGTTAATATATATTATAATAAATAGGAAATAGGGTTAAAATTAATCCACCCAGATGGACACCTAGGCAGAACTGAAGTCCTACTACTAAGTAAATATATACAATATTTTATACAGATCATATGAAAATTAAAGAAAAAAAGACCGTATTCACAGTATAGCTTGACACTTCTGGGAAAGTAGTCCCTGTTAAATGTAGTGGAGAAAGGTAGTAGTGCAAACAAAAAAGTTTAATAAAAGATCCGCGTTTCATTACAGCCCTTCACAAGTCCACTGCTGAACATAGGTCTCCTCCAAGGAATGCCACAAAGCCCGGTCCTGAGCCACCTGCATCCATCGACTTCCTGTATATCTCACCAGGTCGTCACTCCATCTAGTGGGGGGATGCCCTACACTTCGTCCGCCGGTACGAAGCCGCCACCCGAGAACCTTTTTCCCCATCGGCTGTCGTTTCTTCGAGCTATATGGCCGGCCCATTGCCACTTCAGCTTACTAATCCGTAAGCTAATAAAAGATCCACGTAAAGAAACATATTTTACTTATCTGCCTTGGGTTCCGTCTAGGTAAATACTTTCCGCCTACTTATTTCTTCGAGGCTATATAGAAAGCCAGTATAATCCCATCCTAGTCCTCAAATTTAAAAACACGTCTATAGCCTTCTTTGTTTGAAGTTGCCGCGGTGGTTGGAATGGACATCAATAGCCACTTACAATCAGATGGACTATAAATTCGTTTGTTACATAAGTATTATAAAAAAATATAGTAGTCATGAAATACTAACGAATTCTGCTGTCTGTAATCACAAATCCTTACAAAAGAACATCGATCACTACCAAGAATGATTCGTGACGCTATTGAAAGTTAAAAAAAAACTATCCAAAATAACATAGACAAGGCGGCTGGGTGCTAACACCTTGGGATTCTGTAAGTAATAAAATCAAATCCACTTCCAAGCATACCAATGTAAGACTTCAAGACGAATTCTGTTTAGAACGGAACAAAATTTATAATTAAAGGCTGAAGGTAATACGGGTTAAGTATGACATTGGATCGTAGAACACCTCAGTCCTCCTCACGACCGTGTGTGCTGCAAAGCATTCACTACGTTGTGAGTTAAAAATAGGGACCAATAGTAAAACCATAAATGACTTTCAATGAGTATTTTTGTAATCTTTAATGAACAAAAATTATTCAATTTTGAAATGGGATAAAATCCGTAAAAATTGTTTTATTTAATGCGTAGTTAATATAATATAATAAACCCATCGATATGATATATGTACTACGTACTAGATTGCGCGTTCCGAACATACACTGTGTTCAACTGAACTGTACTGCAATCCGTACAGTATGTCATTTAGTGTGATTTCACTCTACTATTTAGTCTGTGGTTTCAATATTCATGCAGTATGGAGCGGTGCTAATAATACAAGTTTTCAAATTAAATTTTAAACCTGGACGTAAATAACAATTCAGTAGTCAAGTAAGCAAAATTATTTGTTGTTCAAATGAATAAATAGGTAATAATAGCATAATATTACAAAAGAAAAATTCATGAAAAATATATTTCTTTATATAAACTGAGCGCCTGCGTGACTTTACTAACTCCCGCGCATGCGCGAAGACGTAGAGTAGTGCACATTTTTTATTCAGAAAGACTTCTCTAGTACGTAGTACATAAAACTTAATGAATAAACCATTTAAAATAAGGGTACTGAAAGTAATATATGTAAACTTAGTTCATAAAACAAAAAAAGGTACTGCTTGTAGGAACCTGTTCGGATTTCCTTGCACTGATGAAGTCCTAGTTTCGTCGTTTTCGTAGTCGGGGATTTAATACTTTGTTACACTATGTCTTAGCAACAACGTTAAAAGCCATTCAATGTGAAAAATATTTTGACATTGAATGGCTTTGTGAAAAATATTTTGCAATTTTTAAAAACTATGTATAATGAAATGATGTTCTATTATAGTTAAAAAATGTATATATTTTTTAAAGGTAAGTCAAATCAATTAGGGGTACTGCATATGATTCGGCACCACAGAAGGTAGTCAACATAGAACTGATGTCCTATTCAACCGCAACTTATTTAGGCTTTAGGGGCGTTTAATTAAGTTGTATGCGGGATTAGGATGCCCAGATGCTATTAACTGGTTCAAATAATATAAATCTTTCGGGTCCCAACATCCCGTAAGCTTACTTTGAGGATATAGGTACATTATAATAACATATTTTATATACAAAATAAGTTTTGATATTCAGTATGCAAAAGTCAAATTTTTTTTCAGCACAAAATGCAATACTCTAATTCAGTGTCAAACTGTATTTTTGATGCCATTAAAAATTTAAGTATAAGCCCGCGGGCCAAACTCAAAATAATTTAGGGAAAAAGAAATTTTAAAAATAATCTTTATTTGGGAACTGAAGATCAGCCAGCATTAGCAAAAAGGGGAGCTATGAAAAATGCTTATAGTAGCGGCATCATCGAATTCACTGAACTTTGTCGAACTGATCCTCAGTTGATAACGATCCGCGGCCCGCATCTTTCACATGACTGCTTTAATTGATATTATTAGACGTTATGTATTTAGTGGAAGTTTATTATATTAAACATATGAAAATGTATTTTTTATTTATTTTATTTTTATTTTATTTTATTATAAATCTTAGTATTAAACTAAGATCCGCGCGGAAGCGAATTTCTATCGTATGTAAGCGTATAAATACTGTTCGTACAAATTGAGTGTGCACACTGAATACGTTTTTCTATGTCAAATAGGAAGTCCACGTTCGTGAAGTCATCTCTGGTATCTTTTAGACAATCATCTCCTTAACCGGAGATTACGACGGTGTCGTCGTTACCGTAGAACCGAATGGGTGCGCGAAATATATTTAAAAAGAAATGAATTCGGTGTATTTCATTTCACCGACCATAAATTAACCAAGCTAACTAATAAATAAATAATAAACCAAGCTGTTTCTAAAATAAATTTTGTACTCATATACAATCATTAATGTAAAATTTGCTTTAAAAAATAAGTCCCGCTGGGTTTCATGCTGGTTCTTCCCAGGACAGAGGTTTTTTTTCGAACCAGTGGTAAAGTAAAAAATGACTTAGGGGCTATGTTAGTTTCTTGATGGCAGATATATTTAAAAATGTTCAAATTAAATATATCTAAAGTGTTATAACGTTGGCTAAAAAATTACAGGTTCTAACAATAAATCGATTTCTTGCATAGTTAGTGTTACAAACAGGAATATTAAAGGTCGATTTTAAGTTAATCCGCAGGTTAACCCTAGCACACTTCATTGTTATTTTAATCAATAAGTATGGGGAATCAATATAATTATTAAGGACTTTGTACAAAAACAAACATCGCGGTGCTCACGTCTGGTTTTAAGATTAGGTACTAAATTTGATTGAATTGTTTTGAACTTATATTTTAAGCGTTTGAGGAACTTATTTTGGATACGTTGCAGGGCGTCCTTATAACTCGAATATTGCGGAATCCACACAGTTTTATATAAAGTTACAAAAGTTGAATGTTTTTAAAGTCAATTGTTTGTCGAAACAAGAAACCCAACATTTAAAAGGCTTTGGCTGTAATTCGCTATTTCAATACAAATGGCATATTTATTTTGTTAGTAATGTGCCGTGTGCCACCAAGAACAAAAAATAATACAGAGAAAAGAGAAGTGTTTGGTAGCCACGGTGCAAGTTGCATCATGAATGGTTCGGCTAACTGGGGGAAGAACAGACACTGCAGAATAGAGTGACAAGAATATAGAACCGGAGATAGTGTTTACTGAAAATTAGGCACTCAATTTCAGTCCTCAGGGGTGACAGTGCATCTGCATTTTTTCTTAACAGATGTAGATGTCTATCGACCACAGTATCTAATTACCATCTGGTGGAATACATGGTAATTTGACACCCTTACCCCAAAAACTGTTAATGTCATTTAAAATGACGAGGATTTTGTCTATTCGGAACATTTGTTAGACGCATAGACTTTACGCCAGTATATCCTAAGTCTATGGTTAGACGGATCGATCATCCCAGGCACTTCACACCTATGACAGCATTCTCTATTGCCAATCTTAGCTCTTTTTAAAAAAAAAACCCTTTGATATTCAGATATAAAACAACAAATTTGTATCGCATCGCTAGTATTATTAAAAAAAAAGATAATGAATGCAACTTATTTTTTTAATCTGTGGCTACAAAGCCACGCGTTCATCATTAAGTAAAATCTACAAGAGCACAAAAACCTGCACTTTTAAAAAAAATTGCAAATATCGTGAAACAAAGGTCATAGTTGTATTTCATCGCAAATAAGCTTTCGAATCGAACTTATTCCCGTTTGAATTGCACCGACGTTACCAAAATGTTACAGATATAAACGTTAAACATTTTAAGTCTCCCTTAATAAACGGTTGCATTCCAAAACTTTCTGCATATCTTATTGGTCGTCTATCCATCCAATTAGAGGCATCATACACTTCGCTTTCTAGTATGAGGCTGCAACTTGAGAAACTTTATACATATATGTGGCCGTCCCGTTGCTACTTCAGCGTAAGAATCTGTTGGACTAGTAATCGACATCTGTTGGACGAGTTTCTCTGCTTCTACTGCAGATATCCTCGTTATGAAGTTTATTACGCAAGGAAACTCCGAGCATAACTCTCTACACAGTTTGCAGTAAAGAACTACGTCGCATATCCATATGTCAAATAAAGTGGTTAAACCATAACATATTATAATTTAATCTATGTAATCTCATGAAATCAATAAACTGTTTAGCAATAGCATCTGGTCGTGCGTATATAGGCCGCCGTGAATGCCCAGCATTCCTTTTACTTTATTACAAACATAACATAACATAACATAAACACTCACGCCTGTCACCCAGAGGGGTAGGCAGAGACTACGGACTTCCATTTGGCGCGATCCTGACACACCTCTCTCGCCTCTTTTACATCCATATATCTACGCATACACGCTCGTCGGTTAAGGGTACTCCTAATCTGGCCCATTTTTAATGTATCGCCGATTTGGTCGATAAACCTTCGTCTAGGGCGTCCCTTCCCGACCCTGCCGTTCACTTCCGCAACATAATTACAAACAATGTGATAAAAATTGTTGCAAAATTATATTAACCCCGAATTGACGTTCTTATTCTACCACCAGAGTCCTTCTTTTGGAGTGTAGTATCCACCAGGACTCCATGGCTCCTTATGCTTGCTACTGAAGGCATAGCGTGGCAACAGACGACAGCCCCCAAACACCACCTAAGCGGCCAGGGCTTACCAGGCGTTTTGCGCTCCACGGTCCAAACCATCTAGGGCGGCGTTCAAGTATTACGTAAGCATGCTAAGAAAATAGCAAATGACATTAATAAACAACCGGTTTAACGAATTTAGCCTGAGTTGTAAAGATGATGGTGACAACGCATCTACATTTGGATTCGCAAACGAAGATAGATGTAGATGTCTATGGGCCACAGCAACCACTTACCATCAGGTGGAATGTATGCTCGTTTGTTACCCTATTCTATAAAAAAAAGATGTGCTACTAATTGTTAATGATGCAGAAACTAGGATACCGAGCCTGTGGACAATAAATGACAATAAATTTAATAATGTTATTAATACACTAATACATTCATCTATACAAATAAATAAAATTGAAGTGTCTGTTTGTAATGTCAAAATTACAGCTATTTACTAAATACGTATGAAAGTATATGCGGTACTAATAACAAAAATACAAATTTTAGCGTTTTTGTCTGTCTGTCTGTCTGTTTGTTTGTTCCGGCTAATCTTCGAAACAGCTGGACCGATTTTGACGGGATATTCACTGGCTGCTAGCTGATGTCACAAGGAGTAACTTAAGCTACTCTTATTTTAGAAAAAGAATTAGGGTTCCGCGCAAAAAATTAAAACCCCAAATAACACGCGGATGAAGTCGCGGGGAACAGCTAGTTTTAAATATATTGAGCCTTTTAAATTTTAACTTTAATATTTAATAAAAGTTTTAAAAACATTCTTACGTCTTATTATTTGGGGGAGGGGACAGTACGAAATTTTCTTGTTTTTGCTCATACAGAGAAAGTGAGGGTCTATAGAAAGTTTGCTTATATAATACTAATACTTAAACGCCCCCTAGGCCAAGTTGCTACCAGCGAAGATAATTTGCTCATTGACGGTACCTATTCGTACCTCCACTAGCAATCGCGTGCTATAAATGCAAACTTCAGTACAAGTGTCCGACCTGGCTGTGGCAATCTAAACTTTGAAATTTTAAAACGCTCATAAAACTACTACATTTAATCAAATTTATTTTCTACCTACCGAATCTAGTCACAATACCATAAATTATAATTTTGTGGAATAATTTGCCGGTGTTTGTTTCTCCATCTGATTACAAGCTTTTGTTTGTTAATTTACCATCTAGGGCCTCATCATGGCTTACCATCTGATAGGATTGTAGTCGAGCACTGGCTTGAAATAAGTAATTTTTTTTTTCATTTAAAATATTTATTCTAATCTCTCAATGTTAGTTTACAATACACAAAATACGCTTAACCAAAGCGTATTGTTCCAGTGTTATCTGACATAACCATCCAGAATCTTGGAGTATACATGAAGTTTTTTTTCAATTATTTTACATTGTTGGGGTAATTTGTAAATAGACATCAGATTTCGCTATTTATCAATTTTGTTTCGTTTTCCACAAAAATGGATTTTATATTTAAAATAAAAATTTATTTCAGAATAGCAATTTTTCTTAATAGAATATAATAATATTTATTCAATAAAGACAACATGAATACTTATTGAAAGTAATTTATGCTCTTGTCACTGGTTCATAAAAAAGTTCGTCTGTCCTGGGAATAACCAGCAATAAACCCGGCGGGACTATTTTAAATATTAATATGTTATACAATTAAATTTGAAAACTTCTAGAATCAGCGTGGTAGTGATCGCCCGATTCCCAGGGGATATTATTAATATTGTATTCTTCAATAGTGTAATAACCGCTGTAAACTTTTGGATAGATAAGCCTTGCATATTTCCTTGAATTTTGAAAAGTCGCGTAGAAGAGTCGAGTTACTGGGATTTTTACTCTGTGCTTGTTCCCAGTAGTTACAGAATGATCATTAAAATTTATTTGCATATTTTGCTTTTGCTTCATATGAGATTTTTGCATAGTTGCCTCGCTTGGCAGGAAATATGCCAGGCAGGTTGGCAACCGAAGTATTTTATTATTTAGAGTTGTTACCAGGAAGATACTTTTGTTATTTGATAATAATTGCATAACTTGCACAGTTATGCAATTATTTTCAAATAACATTATTGCGTAACTATGCAACTGTAAACCACTTTGACGCAATATATGGTTCAGGTCTATCATTATATACATATATATATATATATATATATATATATATATATATATATATATATATATATATATCTTTACATACAGTACGATAATTCTTATCGTACTGTATCTAAACCTTTTTTCCTAAAGAACACGTTCAGATAACATTTAATGATTTTTTTATTAAATGTTATAATATAGTCTTAAATGTAGCATAAGACGTAACAGCATTAAGATTTAAGATTCAACTTCGAACTCGATGTTACCAAACATTTCACATTGTGTGTTTATATGAACGATAAATAAAAAAGATTTTCACATTCTGAACTACACATTTTTCCGTTACATTAACGATTTCTGATACAAGTGGTAAAATTGTAAGTATTTTACAACCGACTTCAATATAAATTTTTAAAATAACTCATAAACTACTAATCAGAACTTAATCAAATTTATACGGTGTATTATGTTTCAAAACAACTCCTTACCTACTTACCTACTTAATTATTAAACTAAAAAATTAAATTAAACACTACTAATTAAACAAGATAATAACTGTTCCATTAAAAACGATATTTCCACAATTATTTCTTCTGCGACAGCAACGCGCCGTTTTTTGTTATAGGATAGGGTGACAAACGAGCACACAGTCCACCTGACGGTAAGTGCTTGCTATGTTCCATAGACATCTACATCTATCCTCAATAAAGAATCAAAATGCAAATGCGTTATCACCCGTGAGGGCTAAAATGGAATGCCCATTTAAGATAATTAATAGAATCAGGCGTTATTTTGCGGAAATCCATTATAATGGCGTTGTTATAAATTATGCAAATTAGTTTATAGCGACCCCATTGGAATACCTATTTGCCAGTAAAAAGGGTTTCTGGTTCCCAACACTGACCTACGTAACACTTTGTGTTAACACTGAGTGTTAGGCTGCTATCTTACGCTGGTAAGCGTAAGATAGCAGCTAGTCCGTAAGATACGCGAGCGTAGTCCTTCCCCGGTCGAGTTGACCTATAACTATACTATACTACTAATATAGCTGCAGCATAGCTCTACCAGGTATATGAATTCTTTTATATTTGAATAATTCAATTTTGAAAAGAAATAATAAATATGATAAAGTAAATAGCTGAGGCTTTTAACCTTTACAAATTGGGTTGTTATTTCGCTTGAAACAAAATCCATCACTAGGGAAAATACTCGTTTGTATGTATTATTCAAGCTTACCTTGACAGTAGGTAATAATATTATTTGGAAAGCAGCTTCTCTATACCTCTATTTGAATTATTTAATTAATTAATTAATTCATAACAAGCTTAAAATTCCTATGCTGAACATAGGCTTCCCTCATAAATTGTATTATACAGGTCTCATACGCATCTAATTTGCCATAGTTACCATGTTCGTCAAGCGGAATGGCAACCTCAGTTTATTAATTTTTAGTTGTTTCGCTCTCTCGCCTCATACGACATCAATGGGTGATATGGGGTAGTGGATATTCTTACACTGTAACTACACGGTTATTATATTTTATATGTATTGTAGAGTAGTGAAAGGTTGTATTTATATACTATTGTGGCTATTACACAACTTACGGCTATTCTTCAAAACCAACCGGGATGCTAACATCCTGGTTGGTTTTTGAGAATAGCTCGAGAATTGCTGCGAGTTCAGTGCATAATGAAGATTTTAATAAAACTCTACGTAACTCGAGCAGCGTAACAAACTCTTTCTTGCTTCAAGTTGTCCAGGTTTCTTGCTGGTTCTTCCTAGGTCATAAGTAAATTAAACGTAAGAATGATATTCGTTAGGTATTTTGTACAATCTAGTGTTCATAAAAATCTATATCTATTTCTGTAACCAATTAGAAAGGTTTTTGGTTCTATCCGCTAAGAAAGAGAAACGTTGGAGTAAACTGCTGAATTGGAATAAACAGCTCATCATTACAACCCTACACAAGTCCACTGCTAAACATAGGTCTCCCCCAAGGAATGCCACACAGCACGGTCCTGAGCCACCTGCATCCATCGATTTCCTGCATGTCTTACCAGATCGTCACTCCATCTCGTGGGTGGACGCCCTACACTTCGCTTGCTGGTACGAGGCTGCCACTCGAGAACCTTTCTTCTCCATCGATTGTCGGTTCTTCGAGCTATATGGCCGGCCCATTAACACTTCAGCATACTAATTCTTTGGGCTATGTCGGTTACTCTGGTTCTACTGCGGATATCATCGTTTTTAAGTCTATCACGCAGAGAACCGCCGAGCATTGCCCTTTCCATAGCTCGCTGAGAGACTTTGAGCTTCTTCATATGGCCAGTAGTGAAGGACCACGTATAAATAAATGTATAAATTGGTCAAAATATAATGATAAATGTTAAGTAAGTCGGAAAAAATCTGTCATCTGCGAGCTATTTTGGCGTGCGATGCTACTCGTAAAACTGTACGAGTTACACAAATATAATGTATGGTGAAATTATTACTCCTAAATAGTTCTACAAGAAATTTCGCGTCGGTATATGTCTATTTCTTATGCGTAAGCTACTGTTACCAACCAAAATAGTGAACCATAAATAAAATATAACTTAATTCTTTGTTTCCAATGCAAATTTTGCAGTAAAAAATTGATTTTATCAGAATAAATACTTTAATCGCTTCTGATGTCCAAATTAGATACACTTTTCTTTTAAACTGCGTAATTTGGTCAAATATTTTAAAACTAACGACTATATAAAATTGTAAGATCGGGCGCGCGCATTGCGGTCGGGTATTGCGGGCGATGTGAGGGAAAACATCGCTCATCGCTGCGTTAGGAAATGTACATCTTCATTCTTAAACCGCTGTACCAATTTAAATGAAAATTGGTATCGAGATAGTTTAAGTCCCCGGGAAAGAAACATTCGATTGATTAGATAAAGGGATGAGGAAGGATCATTAAGAACTGAAACCAGAGTGGACAGGATTCGGAAATCTCTGCGCTGGCGTGTAGTCAACCACTTTAACTGAGAGCGAAATTCTGAAACGTGATCATATTTGCGCAGGCCAAAGAAGAATCGGATAAAGTTGTTAAGTAACCTGTCCAACCTGTTTAGCAGCTCCTGAGAAATATTAGTTAGACAAACATCGTTATAGTCAAATAATGGAAGAATTTGAGATTGGACGAGAAGATGTTTAGTTGAAGGAGGCAGAAAAACTTAAGGCGATGGAAGAAAATATATTATGGTTGTAGTACGATTGCGCCGGCTCTACTGGGGTAGGAAAAGAGAATATCAGCGTAAAATGGCAGTTCAATGCTGCTGTATTTAGTATGGTGACTGTAGAGAACCAGAGATGCTTGTTACTGGAAACGAGTCATTCCATCTCAGTCCTCAGGGGGTGACAATGCATCTGCATTTTGATTCTTAATTAAGAATAAATGTAGATGTCTATGAACTACAGCATCTACTTACCACCAGATGGACTGTGTGCTCGCTTGTCACAATTATTCTTAAAAAATTACATTTATAAAAAATAGATGCGTTTCGCAAGACATTAAATAAAATTTCAATCCCTTTTAAAGGCGAAAATAGACCCTCATTAAGTTTTTAAACAGGACATTAGTATAAAATGTCGCTAAAAGATATTTAATTATGTACCATTGTAAACAAAATAAAGTTGTGTGAAGTTTTGAATTCCCTGTTTTAAAGGATAAAATATCCAATTTTATGATTACGTACTAACATTATTCTGACATATATTAATGGTCGTATTTTGTTTTTATAACATTTAAAATAACCAATTCCTTTTATTTATTTTCAATTAGTAAATAATTCATGAAAAATTGGTTACTCTCTAATAAATAAACTTAATATTTACTCAAAAATATTCTATGAATCATTCGTTAACTTTTATTTTAATTTGCAGTTTTCATGTAATTACTGAGTTATGAAGACGTTGGTTTCAACATAAATGTTTAAGCATGATAAAAATCTTTTGATCCAATAATGTAAGCCATCACTTAATCAAAAATTCTGCAGAGATTCAGCTCGAACAAGAGTCCACAGGTTCTATCCATCCATCCATCCATTAAAATACACTGGCCTCTCCCATAGATTGCCCTGCATGAGGCACAGTTGCCACGCTTGTCAGGTGCTACCCATCTTCTGTTTCAGTTGCTCTCTGTCACCTCTTACGGCACCCACGGCATGATATGGGGTAGTATTACGGGGCCACGTAAAACTTCATGGCGAACAGAATACCAAAATATAAAATAGAATTATAATAGCCTTTTTATAGTAAGCGGTGATAACCAGATACCATACAATACTAGTAATGATACATTCCTATCTTAGTGCTCAGGGGTAAAGTCGCATCAGCGTTTGATTTAATTTGATTTAAGTAAAGAGTAGAGTAGACATAAGCAGATCTGACGTGTCAGGTTTGTTGTGACAATGCATGTTTATCATAGATTATTAATAAATACAAAAGAAAGTGTTTATGTTTTGATTCTTACATCTAACAGGCAACAATATGATATAAACAAATATTGGAACCAAGTTTGTCACAATATAATTACATAATTAAACGAACTTACCTTAAGTTCAATTTTAATTATATGAAGAGCTTAGTCCGAGATAAATTGGTAGTTTCGTCTACACCTTGCTCGATGAACGCGTCCTTTTAGAGTAGATCTGAAACAAAAAGTTGCAACATGAACGCAACCTAACGCTTCCCGAATGTCATTCTTTTTAGAGTAAATATTAGAATCTACTATTTACTTGAGTTAACGCAAACTTATTAAGTGAGGTGGGTGGGAAATTCATATCTCGGACTAAGTTCTTCATGTAATTAAAATTGAACTTCACATAAGGTAAGTTCGCTTAATTCGTTGGATCAAATCTCTTCCGCCTCCACTAATTTACCCCCTCGTAGGAATCTTCAACGCGCTTCTCTCGAGCTGCTCTTTCTCGGATATCTGGAAAGAAGCAGACGTAATAGGGATCCCAAAACCAGGGAAACCGCGAAATCAACCCACTAGTTACAGGCCCATCAGTCTAATCAACATATTGTACGACACAATACATAATACGAGCGCGTTATTCTAAAGCACCTCCGTGACTTCACTCCCGACGAGCAGTTTGACTTTAGAGCCGAACACTCGTGCACTCACTAAGTTCATCAACTAACAGAATATATTCTGTCTTGCTTTAAGAACCACCAAACAAAGGAATGGTCTCGATACACCAGAGTCCTCTTCTTCGATGTCGCAAAGACATTTGATAAGATCTGGTACGAAGGCTTACTTTACAAGCTGTATATACTTAACGTGCCAGATAGGCTCGTGCACATCATCTAAGCTTTCCTTAGAAATTGCTCCTTTCACTATCAAGTAGAGGAAAACCGTTCGACGAAACGTTTTCTAAGGGCAGGGGTCCCACAAGGCTCCGTTCTGTCTCCACTCCTCTTCACTCTCTTCATTAGTGATATCCCTAAGGATCCAGTGGTAAACACTGCAATCTCTGTCAACGATACGGCACTATCAGATAACAATAGGAATAGTCTCACTTTGAAACTCCAAAAAGCTACCAATCGCTTAGGCTTAGGTTTCACCTATGGAGAATTGAAGTGAATCCCGAAAATAGTGTAGCAATATACTTTTAACGGAGTTCAACACCAAAAAAGATTCGACGATCAAAAGCAAAACTTGATATCATTTCCTTATACAGCCGCTCCATCCCTTGGGAAGATTTCGCCAAATATCTGGGAGTCACGTTAAACGTCTACATGAGATTTTCGAAACACATAAGTGTAGTTCGCAAAAGAGTCAAGATAGTAATTGGTTGTCTCCACCCTCTTGTGAACAGAAAGACTAAGTTGTTGCTATGACGAAAATTCCACCTGTACAAAATCTGCGTTGAACCTATTATGTCATACGCAAGTGAAGCTTTGGCCAACACGTATGTGACTCATCTATACGAACTACAGAAAGTCCAAAACTTTTTCATCCGAAAAGACAATGATTGTCAACTTCTAACTATTTTCAAATACTACAAGGAGATGTCTCAGCGCTACTTTGATAGCGCTGAAGAATGTTTCCGTCGGAAGCTGTGTACACAGCCTCCAGATGGAAACATAGCAGTAAGTATTTATTGATAGAAATGATTGATGACAGACTGAAAGAAATAGATAAGAGGGTCGTTTGTATTCTATAGTTCTAACTAGAAAATGTATTCAAACCCGCGGCTCGAGCGCTGCAAGTCATTGCTAAGCCATTGCGCCACGGAGCTGTCAAATATGAATAATATGAATACGGTATACTAAATAATAAAAGAACCCTAACGATTTCTTACTCAAATAAATTACTCAATTGTAATAAAGATACAAAACTTTGACATGAAATAAGACATCAAAAGATCTTTACTGTTAAAAATTTGAGATGTTGCTCTTTCAGAAGCTGTTCTTAAAAAGCCACAGTAGCTTAATGGTTAAGGGTACTTAAAATTTTTGGGGATTCAAATCCAGTATCAGACTAAGTTGTAAACCAATTCTAACAAAAGCAATTTTAAGTCATTCTTTAACTTTAATTTCATAACGTGAATAATAAACCGCACATCGTTTATCGTCGGATTATATAATCCGACCAAATATTGAGTACTTTTGAAATAATACGACTATATGCGTTATCAAAACTCGTTCTTTATTTAAAATATTTAGATTTTGGTGTCAGTAATATAAAAAACGCCTACTTTTTATTATTTTGAGTCTAAAACATAATTTTCCATAAAAGTTAATTACGAATTTAACCGTAGGAGAACTAATTCTACAGATTTCGTCGCTTTTTTCTTTGATCTTTTTGCTCAATGCCACAGTGTTTAGTATATCATTTTAAGTGCAAAACAGTAACCTTATTAACTGAAACCGACGCATTCCATTTTAGTCTTCATGTGTGACAATGTGTTTGAATTGTAATTCTTAATCGAGGATATCTTCACGACCCTCGTCCGGCCTATCCAGACGATTACCTCTACTTCATTATCTCTACGATATAAGTTAGATATTACTATTTAGCTTAAAATATTTTACCTATTCGGCACTGAAAACATATCAGTATATACACTTTTTCCGCATTGTATTAAATCAAAGACTAAGGATCGGTATTTCTCGATTATACGCTCATCTATCGGAAACTATCAGATTGTTTTATCATTACTCATAATTACTTATTACTATGAAATGATTCCTACGCCAACTAACATGTATTGTTTGTAGATATGAAAATGAATTTCCACATCTGAAAACATCATGCTGTGAGTGCGATGTCCACAGGCAAGTCGTATTGCTACAACAAACCCGCTTACCACCGGCACTAATATGATATATCTAGGACACATCAGTTAGCGAGTCCAAGTCTACCTGTTTCTCGGACGCTGTGAAGCAATCAACGCGCAACAATAATAATACTTTTCAATTCCCATATCTATCAATAGAACGCTTTTACATATTTGAGACCTTCCACATTTATGCTTTATTTTATAGATCTTACTATTATATGTCTTTTACATACGGGACTTCAAGTCATAACTCTGCTATCGTTATGATTATAGCTTATGCATCATAGAAAATATTTATGCTTTTGTTCCATAGACCTTACTATCATAAGTCCCTAATATAGGACTATACATTGTGGAACAGTATCATTAGCAGTCAGTCACAGGACCACCCCATATATATATGTACACCCATGGGTATGCGTCTACGGCAACTCTTTTCATAAGCAATCATTACATGAACATCCTGCAGTAATACAAAAACACCTTCATTAACCAAGAAAACGTTTGACCCAATTTTTGATTATATTGCAAATGTTATTTATCTTATATCTATGATATTTTAAATATCTAAATATTGAATATAATTATTATTTATTAATAATAATGATGCATCATCACAATACCTTAAGTTGAAGCTTAATGTATATATATGAGATGCTTGTTGTATTTTTGTGTCAAAGATAGCGGAAAATAAGGAAGGCCCTCAATAGATGGAGTGACGACCTTGTTAAACATATGGAAAGATTGACATGTGAAGTGAAAAGAGTGACAAGGAACATGTGAAGTGTATGCTATTTCATATATAATCACCTTATCTGTCCTCTATTAAGAATCAAAATGAAGATGTGCTACTCTCTAAGATAGAATGCCTCGTCACCAGTTTTAGGGGTCTACGGTTCTTTACACACTCACCTATTCGACATACAAAACACAGATGCATTGAGCTGGTATTCTGTGAAAGCGTGGTCCTTCCCCGGTCGAGCCGATGCGTTCGAGCTGCAATCATAATATAGCTCTGTGCTCTAGTGGCTCTGCCTTGTTAAAATAACTAATATTACATGAGTCACAGGAAGAGTAATAATACGCTTGGTAACTTGTCGTTTGCTTTACTCGTTCACAACGCAAATAATCAGTCAATAATTATAGCAATCCTTTTTATAACATCGCACAATGGTGGTAGCCTATTACTACAACCTATAAAAACTGAATTTATCAACAGTTTGAACGTGTAAGAATTAGAAAATCCAAATACTTTTATAATATGAAAATAAATAAAACACTGCTGTTATAAATATTACTGATGAGTGAATTAATTACACATGTTTAGAAAATGAATTTAGTAATGTAATATTCTTTGTAAATATCTCATATTCTAAATTAAAAATAAACTGAGAAAATTATCTATAATAATTGTTATGACAATAAAATGACTTTTAATTTTATATTTGATAATTATAAAAATAATAATATAAAACAAAAATAATAGTTATACAATTACTACTGATAACGTTAGATAATTACTTATGTGCTCTGTTATTCTATTCTGTCTTAAATGAGTGAGTATACAGAACCTAAACGTTGTGAGTTTTAGTTCATATTATCTGTGACGGAACTGTCTCAAGACCTTTAGCTTACATAACACTATGCTTGATTTGACACTTGGATAATGAGATGACTTTGTATCGAATGGGAAAAACGTTTGCACAAATATTAATTTTTTGAACAAATTTGGAGTTTCTGAACTAAAATAGATAATCAAAAGCCAACTAAAATTTTCACTATCAAAATACAATAATTAATTCAATATGCTTCTAACTCATATCATAGGTTCTGTTTTATTGAGGTCTGTATTGCTGGAGGCTATTCAAAAAGATTTTAATTAAAATTTTGCTAGTCACATATCTTAACAATATGAAAGATTGTGGTTTTTTTAAGTACCATTTTAATTTACACTTCTAATTTTTTTTATAAGCTTCGAGTTCGATTTTAAAATAGATCTAGGTGTTATTAGAACACGGAGCTCCGATTGTAGGTAGCTATTATAATTACTTACCCACGCTGCCATAATACCATTTCATTAAGTACATATGATAAACTTTTTTGGTGGTTAGTTATTAAATAAATAACAGCTAAAACGAAGTGCTCTCGTAATTTTTAATATCTTATTATTAATAAAATTGTTAAATTAAAGATAAATACGTCATTTCATAAGTATAATTTGGCCTTTAATTACCTTGAATCATTATTTAAATAATAAGGAGTGTTTTTTTTTATAGGAGAGGGGGCAAACCAGCATGCGGCTCACCTGATGGTAAGTGACTACCTCCGTACATGAACAACTACAACACCAGGGGAACCAAGGGAATCGCAGATGCGTTGCCGGCCTTTTAGAAATGAGTAGATTCTTTTCTTGAAGGTTTAGGGACCTTCGTCCCAGGTCGTATCGGTCCGGAAAAATCGCTGGTGATATTCGATTCCACAAGGAAGTTGTGTGAGGAAGAAAATATCTACTAAATCACACAGTTGTGGACCGCCAATCATCCAGTTTGTGTGGATGGTATTGACAGTTCTGCCGCGATGTGCGTTCGTAAAATTTGGCGGCTAGGATTAATGCGAACAATTTCTCAGAGCACTCCCCGTGGTAATTACTACTAGATAGAGTGACGACCTGGTAAGATATTCAGGAAGCCAATGGACGAAGGTAGCTCAGGACCGTGCTTTGTGGCATTCCTTGTGGGAGGCCTATGTTCAGCGAAGGACTTGTGAAGGGCTGAAATGATGATGAGGACTGGTTGTATTTAAAACACTCTCTTTTGGAGTCGTTTTTATATAGCATGTTCTTTACCAACAGTGCCGACTAATAATACTAATCCCCCTTGGCGGAAATCTATAAGTGAAGCCTACTTTCTATAGTAACATTGGATGAGTTGTAAGGAATGGAATTCGAATGTAAAATAGACAAATAAACAAGATTCTGACAGCCTCATAAGTGGTAAGAAATGCAGGATGCTCACGCTTTCTGAAGAAGCACGCTCTCTCAAACACTATTGCATACTCTCATAACGCTGAAATTCAGTTAAAACGGAAGTTATTTCGGACAAATTCCGTGAAAGTTTTGAGAGCTTCAAATTCATTTTAATTTTATATGTATTTTATAAAGTTAAACTATATTAGTATCCTTGGGACGAAATTAGTTAGATTAGATGTTGTATTGGATTCATTTTCGCAGCCACCATAAGAGTCATATCAGTTAATAAAATATATATTCTAAGAAATCGTTGAACTGAATGATCACTAAGATTAAGGTATTAGATTTTTTTTTCGTTATACGTAATTTTCTTAATACGCTTAAAGCATGCACAATTGTATTTACCAATCGTTTTTTATAATTATATTATTATTATTAACTAGCTCTTGTCTTTTGTGCTACCTGTGGTTCCGCTTGTTTTTATTAAAACGAACGAATGACCAACGATTTTTTTATTACTGAAATAATTTTAACATAAATTTGCAGAACGCTTTACAGCAATGCATTTGTACAGGCTACATTAAATGTTTGGTTGGCTCATCGGAAATGTGAAGATTTAGGCCCCAGAAACACATGACCAAACTACGTGGAGCTGACCATAAGAAAAATAGGCGGTACCCAAATATAAACTCTTTACTCTAAAAGTTTGACCCTGGAATTTGTTAATTGTATGGAAAATACTCCTTTTGATGGTGACTATCATCATTATCATTCATTACAGCCCATCATAAGTCAACTGTGGAACATAGGCTTCCCCAAGGAATTCCAAAAGGCACATTTCTGTGTCACCTGCATCTATCAACTTCCTGCATGTCTTACCAGGTCGTCACTCCAGATAGTGGGGGGAAGCCCTACACTTCCCCTGCTGGTACGAGGCTCCTAATTGAGAACCTTTATTCCCAATCAGTAATCGGTTATTCGAGCTATATGGCCGTCCCATTGCCTCCCATTGCCTCTTCAAAGCTGCCTAGCTGAGTTGAATCCGTCGAACGACCTCTCGGTCGAAGTTGGGATTACATAGTTACCTAGGACTATTTGTCTCAGATAACACATACTCGTCAACAAATTCGAGTTTAGTGCTAGTTAGACTTCGGCAGCAAAGTTAATGTCCTGCAAGCCACTTCGCCTACCTGAAGAACCACGTCTCAGACCCATAGGTCAACAATCAATGGCAACACGGGCTGGTTGTACAATCTCGTTTTGAAGTTTTGAGATATGCCTGACGAGAGAATGTGTCGTAATTTCATAAAAACTGCCCATCCGAGTTGAATCCGTCAAATTAACTCTTGGTCGAAGTTGGACTTACCTTGTTACTTAGAACTATTTGTCCCAGATAAACGTACTCGTCAACTAATTCGAGCTTAGTGCTACCAGCACGGACGTTACACATGGCTTTTGTTTTGTCCATGTTCATCTTAAGACCTACACGTTAGGAGACATTATTGATTTCTTTGGGCATAGTGCTTAGGTCCTCCAGTAATTCTGCTATAAGGACTATATGAGGGTGAGACTGAAAATTTTTAGAACTGGCCACTTGTAAACGATATAATAAAAAATAGGTTCAAATTTTGAAAATGGATTTCTTTGCCAATATTATTGAGTATGTATTTTATTAATTTGTCATTTGTTTACGATTTGGTGGCAAATTGAAAATTGTCTTAGTCACGTCAGCATGAATTTAACGCGAGAAAATTTTCGTACAATGTTTTTTTATGGCATTCGATGTCATTTAAGTCAAAAATAAAGTTATGATAAGTTATGAATAACAAAGCTATTGGCATTTCACCATGAAGCCCCATCTCGTCTACTTTTAAAGTTCCCGTAATTGGTAAGCTTTGAAATTAATATATATTTATTTATTTCCTTTTATCTTTGAATAAAATTACTAACATTCCACAAAAATCGTTATTTTTAAATAATGCAAGGAATTTATTTTTATAACATACCTTGAAAATTCAAATTAATTCAGGATTTTGAATTTATTTAACTCAAACTGAAAAATTGTATCAATTGTATATCTGCGTCGATTCCAAGTTGCGAAATTCAAAAAACTAACTTGACAAGCTAAATGCTTATAAAAAAAAATGTTAAATTTCAAAATCAATCCCAACATGTCAAGTTATTTTTTACGAACCATGGAATTTGGAATCTGTATTTACTACCGTCGGGACAGTTAAAAAAATCTTCCACTTATTTTTAAGAAATAATAATCTTATATAGTTTAAAAAAAATTGTTTCCCGGTTTCGGATTTAATAATCAAGTAGGCAAAAATAATCTGTTATATTTTAATGAAGAGATCGTAAAATAGAGAGGGTGCATGAATAATGATTCCCCAATAATGCCTTCTCACTCTTATTCGAATGCTACGTACGCATACTTGTATAGTACGAGTACTATACGAGGAAGCATACGTAGTATACGAGTAAGCAGTAGTCCTCTCTTTTTAAGTCGGGATTTAATACAACGACATAGGATTTGAAAACGATTTGACACATGTATAAATTCACCTACCTGCCGAAATATACTAGGACAAATTTTTTTCAGTCGTAAAATTTAGGAAACTGTACGAGGAATTCAAATAATGGAAAAATAAATAATTCATTAATTTTAAGCATTCAAATTTCAATTTCAAAATTGCAAATTGTTGTAATATTTTAAAAATGTAAATCTAAAACTTTGGTTTCTAAATTATAAAATCTAACCTTTAGGTCAGATTATGCCCAGCTTTGGAATGTTACGGCCTGCCTCCCATCTTACGATACCGAGTAATTGCGAAAAAATCTTTTAACGATTTTTTTAACTGTTGCCGAGGTTTGAGGACATGAAAACCTTCACTCATAGGTTTTGTATCATTAAAACTACATTCTATCAAAAATGCAAAGTTGAGTGTCAAAATTTTGATTTCAGACCTTATTTTCCTATTCATTCGTTCTACATGGCCAAACCACCGAAACATTTTTTTCTTGATCCTGGTAATAAATTGCAAACGCAATTTAATAGCAAAGTTTGATACTTGCAAACCAGACAATTTCTATCATTCACTATCATTCAGAGTCACCTCTGAATGATAGTGATACACTCACATTGTTCTTAAAGACTGCATTTCGAAGAAAATATATAATTAAATTTTATGAAATCCACTGTTTTCTTTATGGTTCGTCTATCTCAAAGAGAAATCATAAGAACTAATAATAATTTAGTAAGAACTAATAACAATTTAATAAAAATCGTGAACAAGAAGCCAGAAAATTCTCATGGCTTCCAATATATGTAAAATGCCTTATTTTGTAGCTATTCCGTGAATACCCATACCGGTGACGAGAAATAGCAGCGTCTAAGGTATAAGGCATTTGGTAATTTGATCGCTATCCTCTCATTAATTGGAGAGGCACAGGCCCAGCTTTGGAATGTTACGGCCTGCCTCCCATCTTACGATACCGATAAAGTTAGTGCTACCAATATTCTATAGTTGAAAATATACAGGGTAAATACTAACATATACTTTCAAAATAATAATAATACTATTTAAGCTCTATATCTGTAGGAATCTAAACACACATCAAAGCACTTTGAGTTGTTAGTTTCCGGAAAACGTTATGGGACGGAAGTCATTAAACAAGTTCAGAATTCCAGACACTCGATCATTCCTCCGACATTGCAGCGTCGTTGAAATTGGTTTCTTCGCTGAATAATTTTACAGTAAAAATATTATAGTGTTCTGTGTAGGGCTGTTATGTTATGATTATAATGAATGATGATTTTCTGTTACGTGTGGACTTTAACCAAATAATTATATAAAAATTGTATTATGTATAATTGGTAGTTAATACATTAATATTAAATTTATGAAAGATAATTTCGACATTATAAATACGAGTATATTCATTCCATCACAAGTCCACTGCTCAACATAGGCCTCCCCGAAGGAATGCCACCAAACTCAATACTGAGCACCTGCATCCGTCAACTTTCTGCAACGCTTACTGGGTCGTCACTTGTCACTATCTAGTGGGGAGTCACCTTCACTTCGCTTACCTTGGCTGCTACGGAGGCTCTTCGAACTATATATCCTTTGTGTTATTTCGATTACCTTGGGAGTTTCTGTACCTGAGAGATATCGTAATAATGATATCCGCTGTACTAGCTATAGCCCCCTGGTTTACGCTAGATGTAAATATTTAGAGGTGGTTTTAAAGGGTCTATAGGTGCGAGATCCGTTATGATTAATTTTGTCACCACGATAATTCCTGCTTTTATTAAATATAGATGCTGCATATTTTCTGTAACTTGGTTATTAAAGTGTATAGATTGCCCCTTAATGAATCACCGACTCATTGCAGTCGAGTAACTTATAAAACTAGCTTGTAATACTCGTAGGTTTGCATATTATAAGAACATCACAATAATTTATAACAATTATTTATATCCTTACACATACTAGTATGTACTACTGTTGACGAAAATTAGAAATTAAAAAATAAATTTAATCGTAGTATCACAAAATTATAATGATGTCTTTTAAGACTTATTGAGTTACAGTCAATCTATAAGAAGGACTACTTGAGGTTTAGGTTTAGGTTTAAAGAATTTATTCTCACAAAAAGATTACAAAATCCACTTACACGAGAACAATAGTATAAACATAATCTAGACATCGGTCACCATCTTCACAGTTCCATCGTGACACTCTCCGAAATTACAAGTCAGCAGCTTTCAAGAATGTAGTTGTGCAATTGAGACTTGAAATTGTTAAAGGAATCTATATTTTTAATATGAGAAGGTAGGCTGTTACGAGTATAAAAGTGTGCTCCCTCAAGGGTAATATTTATTTTCCCTAATTTGGTACGTGTCTTTGAATACGAGCAAGCTAGGTCGGCGAAGACTGCGTTTGGATATTTGTGACTTTTTGGTAAAGGACAAACTAGTTTGGATGGTTATACTCATGATCTTCCCAATTAAAATGCAAGATGTGTAAGTGTAATGCATACTTTTACAAAAAATAGTTTTCTGTATAATATCAGAAAACAGTCCGAATTGCGATGATAGTAATCATATCCTTATTATATTCCTATATAGTTAAAGAAAAAAGAAAAGAAATGTAAATATTAAACTTTTTTAGAAGTGACGGTTACGGACAAGCAAACAATCTGTGTGATGTTAAGTGGATTCTCTGGCTTACACCTTGCAGACACCTTTAAGCTTTAGCTCTGATTTCGAATAAGGATCAAAATGAAGATGCGCTATCATCTTTCACAAAATAAGAATGAATGCCTCATTCCCAGCAATAGGGTGTCTAGACCTCTTCACTCACAATACAAAACATATTATGTTGCTATTTAACGTTAGTATTCTGTGCTTATCTGCCTTTATCTACAAGTACCAAATTCATTTGGTTGTGTTGACTTCACCTGGCTGGTGTGCAAGATACAGGCCGAATGACGACAGAATCCATACTGATTGAATAAAACTACTTTTACGGATTTTCAGCAACTTGCCAGCAACCGAAACGTCGGGAATATAAAATCACTTAATTAAACGCGATAAAATCCGTAAAAGTAGTTTTATTCAACGTGTAGTGTTCGCGTAAATATAAGAAATCATTATAGAATCCATACTGTTTATGAAAGTATTTTAACACAAAATAATATCGTTGAAATAAGTGAAGTATTTTTAGTTTGATAATAATTTAATCAGATCTAAGGTAATATTTCAACACAACCGACATTACGTAGCTTATGGGTCTGCTGGTGTTCAGGTGCTGTTTATTCTCTTTCTTTATTTTGTTACGTGTATATTCAAACATTTTACTAAAATGCAGTCCGTTATATACACCTGCATTTTAATTTATTTTACTTGTACACATTCAAAATGCCGAACCCAAAATTGCATAGGAGCGTAATGTAAAGGTACATACGTAGTGCATAATCGGCAGCTAAATAGCGTGGTGGTTTAGCGTTTGGCTGAGATGCTGTGGGCCATGGGGTCGAATCTGGGGCGGATTTTGGACCATGTGCAATTTATTTATGCCTCCATGACGCAAATGCGTAGCTCGACAATACAAATTTGGAGTAACACCAGCATATCGTTCGTTCGCAGTGGCGTCACTTGCCCTTGCACAAATTGCTTGCATTATCCTCCAGTATTGAGGACGCACCAGCAAATAGACTTCACCATCGACCTCCTGTCTGAGCAGAGGGTGATGTGACGCCGTTGTCGCACCACAAGCGAAAACGGACTGAAGCCTAAAACACGTTATTTAAATTACTGTAATTACTCTTGTATATAAGATAACAAGGAGCGTTCTAATGGTTGAACACCTTGCCCGGCAGGAGATCTCTGCTTTTGCTTTCTCGGCTATAAGAATAAATAATACTATTTGGTTTAGTTTTTCAAAAACAGGTAAAAACTCTTAAGATAAGATGTATTTTATCTAAAATAATTAAATATTTCGGCAGCACATAGCCGAAATATCTAATTGTTTTAGATATTTCAGATATTTCATTACATATTTCGGCAGCCGAACTTCTACTTAATAAGTCCCACACAATGTAGTTACTTTTCCCGAGGGATGTCAGGCCGCTTGCCATCTAAAATTGACTCAATTATTTCATTTTATGGTGGAGTTTGGAGCGTTAATGTACTTTCAAACTATCATTTCTGTTTTTGTTTCTTTATACAATGTTATTTACTCCCTTTGTTGAGTTGAGGCACTTAACTTATCCCTAAGCTACCGCGGTTGTAAGAGTAGCTCGAGTGGATAACCGCTAGCGTATAATTTGTCAGCACACGATACAACCAATGACGATCCCCGCTGGTAGCAATTAAATTGTTAATTGCAATTTTATAAAGAATGTAATAATATTTAAATTTAAATATATAAAAAACAAGCTGAGTCAGCTTGACAAAAACGTATTTACTCTTGCAATGAAGACACCCACATCGTATTTGTATGAAAAGACAGATATTGGTAATCTAATCCACTCCATTTCTGTATGACAAATTACATTTCACTTACTGTACATTGTAACAAATTAAACGCTTTTACATGTAACAGTTTTTATTACTTTTATTTTTCAAAAGTGCATTCCTTTCTGGGCCACACTGGAAGGCTATTTTTCATATATGATAAGTGGGACAAGCGAGCATACTGATGGAAAGTGGCTGCTGTGGCTCATAGACATTTACATGTATCCTCATTTTCGAATCAAAATGCAGATGCTTTGTCAGCTGTGAGGACTAAGATGGAATGCCTCTTTTCTGATAAAAGGGTCCCCGGTTCTCTAAAATCACAATAAGAAACGCAACAACATTAAGCTCCTATTTTACGCTGGTATTCCGTTAGTGCGTCGTGTCGACCCATTCGTGCTACAATTTTACCAGTAATATAGCTGTAGCATGGCTCTACCACGTAAAATATTTATATAAAGTCGATATCTATGTCAAACAACCAAGTAGTGACGTTTTTAGAATATGCAAAACACCTTTTCGTTCCGCGGTTATCGTAAGAGGCAACAGAGAGAAACTGAAACAGTGAATGGGCAGCGGCATATTCTTGATAACTTGTCAAAATTATTAAAAAAAACATGCGTGAGTATCGTGGTATACTCGGTTGGAACGAAGTTCCTTTCGTTGTATATTATTTATAATATATTATAAACATAATATATTATTTTTGGTTAACAAATAAAAATAAATGAATTACTAGCGTAAAATAATATTTCTTTAATAGCAATAGAGAATATCATATGAGAAAAAGTGCGAAAGAGATGGACATTATTCTATATCGCTTCCTTATAGCTGCCAAGGCCGTCTACACTACGTCAGATGGGGTCATGACGGAAAAATCTTATACTTTTTCTCGCCTAGCCCCCATTCGCTAAATTCGTAACGTCCGATAAGATACTTCTTTCCAAAAACTGCCATTGTCAATACATCTGCCAAGCATTAAAACTAGTTAACTTAGGCTGTAGTAGTCGGATGGAATGGATATCAAATTGTAATAGTTTTATTAACATAATAACAAGCTATTTTAAATCTACTGAACAAAAGCCTCTCTCATAAATTGTTAAGGTTTCGAAGAGTTCCTTCTTATCTTACGGATAACTCACAACTTTTTCTTAATATGTATTGTGGTGACATTTTTTTCACGGAAAACTTAATAGAAGTAAAATCAGTTTTTTATTTTTTCGCTAACACTAGCACTTTGCCCTATTTTGCACGGAATTTCGAAAATTTCGAAATATTCCAGTGGATTTTATGCACTACCGTACACACTTTCAAATTTCATCCACATCAACTCGCTTGTTGACAATCTATCACTGCTGTATTTTCACAAATAATTTTCTTCGATGCATAACCACATTTAAAAGTCGCGGCGGCTCAGAGGCTATGCACTCACTGTAAATTTCACAGTACGAGAACAACCCGGGTGCGATCCCCACCGACATCAATGAAGTTGTCAATTATTGCAATCTTGAGAGCTAATTTACTACGTGCTCAGCGGTGTAAAAAACGCCGTAAAAACCTGCCTGATTCAACATGAAAATATTCTAACATGCATGCCCTTAAACCCTCTAGAAATCAGTGGAGGCCCGAATGTGAAGCGTAGGTATAATTTATAGCCATTACAAGCATTACAGCTAAGTTCGCGGAGGTGATAACTCACCATTAGCTTTCTTGTTTGAAGTTGTGTGCAGATGTCCATGAGCTATAACAGCCACATACGATCAACCGAACTGTAAATTCGTTTGCCACTTTAATTTTATAAAATATATTTTTTATTTCTATACGCAATAGTTTTTTATAATTTCTCAGACATGCAAATATCCTCACGATGTTTTCCTTCATCACCGAGCACGTGGTATAACGGCGCTTAGAATTTAAATTTTATCGGTGCCAACGGAATAAATTTTCATTGCTCTAAAACTCTCTGAGCAAATAAGAGGAGGGCTATGCCCAGCTGTGAGACCTATATAGGCTGTAATTTGACTTCACTACTTTAATTTTTTTTTATATTTCGATCTCTTTTTTTTTTTTTTTTTAAAACGTTACCCCCACACTAGGATTTTCTCCTGTATCGTGGAGGCAGTTTACAAACACAAATTTCACAAGGACAAACATCCAGACCCGGAACAATCATTTATAGGCCATACAAATACTTGTTCCGTGCGGGATTCGAACCCGCGCCCCCCAGCGCAGCAACTCATTGCTAAGCCACTGCGCCACGGAGTGATTAGTGATTAGTGATTTTATTTGATCACACTCAAATGGTTGAAGGAATTTTGATATATTTTGGCTGAAGGTACAGTTTATCGTGAAAGAAGACGTAGAATATTTAAATGACAATTTTACTTAAGTTTCATTAACGCCAAGTAAAACGGGCAGGCAACAGTAAGATGTTACAGAGGTGTAAGAAGTGATGTTCTTAAATTAATTATTTCATACTTAAGTAAGAAAACGTAAAAAGTTGTCATAAACAGAATGAGATCTTTCTGGTCGATGGTACAAATGGGTGTGCCTAAAGGCTCAATTCTCGGCCCCTTTCTGTTTCTTGTATACATTAATGACTTACCTTACATAGTAGGGATAACCATCATATAGTATTATTTGCTGATGACACTTCTTTAATTTTCAAATTAAGACGACAATTACTAAAATATGACGAAGTAAATAATGCTATATCTAAATTAGTAAATTGGTAGAGTGTTAATAATTTGCATTAAAATGGCAATAAAAAGAAATGTATGAAATTCATGACTCCAAATGTCAAAGAATTAAATACTAATGTAATTTTAAATGGGAAGGAACTGAGTCTTGTCGATACCACTATTTTTCTTGGAATAACACGAGACGCGAAACTTTAATGGACCACCTATATATCAAAACTAGCAAGCAAGCAGACTTATTTCTGCAGCATATGCTGTAAAAAAAGATAACCAGTGTTGGAACAGCTAGACTAGTTTACTTTAGCTATTTCCATAAAATAATGTCTTATGGTATTTTGCTATGGGGAATATTTTGCTAAGCAAATTAATATATTAACTTTGGCCTCTCAATACATTTATGAAAATTTAATGTACGAACACAAAAATAAAAGTAGTTTTACAAAAATAAGTGATATTTATTCTGTAAATACTAGAAACAGACACAAGCTACTAGTACCAGTTACTTGACTCCACCGAGTCAGTAATTCATTCTTGGGGCGATGTTTGCACTTTTACAACAACATTCACGAAAATATACAAAATTTGACCCTTCAAAAACAAAAGTTCAAAAACTTTATTTAACTAAGTTTGTATAAAAAGGGTTATTATAATATTAAGGAATTTATGGATGATAATAACCCCAGGGAATGAGTTGATTGCTGCCAAGCTATTTCTAATTTGTTTTGGTGTTGTTAACTGTGAAATATACACGAATGTAGCTGACGTTTAAAATATACATCCCGCTAGATTTCTTGCCGGTTCTTCCTAGGACAGAGTTTTTTTCGAACCAAAATTAATTAAACAAAAGAGTGACTGTCAATAAGTAATATTTATAATCTATATTGAATAAAAAAGTTTCTGTTTCTGTAAGAATAAGATAGAGCTCTTTTAACTTCAGAAAAGGTAAAGGTCATGTCTGTGATTCCTTTACTTAACTTTCTTTTCTTACATGTACTGTTTTATATTCAATGCTGGATGCAGAAGTTTCTAATAATGTTGAAGCTTGTAAGATTTGTTCACATTCACCACCAAGACCGGATTTAGGATCGTTTGTATGAATAAATAAAATGATGACATTAAATAAAACAAATTTTACAGATTTCTTTGCATTTAATTTTAACTTTTTGATTCACGTCGTTTTGGATGCTTTCCAGCACCCATGATTACAAGGGGGGACTGAGGTATTTGACGTCCCGATATCATAGTTAGCCTGGCTACATACAGTTTTTGAATATAAATTTTTGGCCGAACTACTCAGAACGAGTTACCAGTGTCTTGAAATCTTATAGTGGTATGTTTGGGTTTTGATTTAATTTTATTGATTTCAAGCAGATCGTAGCACTCAATCATCTTCTCAATTGAAATTATTTTTTTTCTATAGCCTCTCGAATCATCCTTGATAAGAAACGGTGTCATTTTGGGGGAATTTGTGGTCTATCAAATCTAATGTAATGGCGGGGACAATTTAAAAAATTTCACAGACTGCTGAATTCCCGAAGTGTCATTGCTTCACGTCAGCTATATGTTATTTTACGCGGGTTTTTATAGATATTTTTGTTTGTCCTATGTAAAAGAGATCACATTTACAACCCAGCTTGTACACTCCTGCATCTTGTCTTGGCTAGGGATATGACGCTTGACGGATAGTAAAAATATACAAAAAAAGAACATTGGGGTTGTAACATAGGACAAAAAAAAAAGATCTATATTTTTTTAATAGGAGAGGGGGCAAACGAGCATACGGCTCACCTAATGGTAAATGATTACCGCCACCTGTGAACAACTGCAACACCAGGGGAATTGCAGATGCGTTGCCGGCCTTTTAAAAAGGAGTAGGCTTTTTCCTTGAAGGTCTCTAAGTCGTATCGGTCCCGAAAAATCGCTGGTGGTAATTGATTTCGCAAGGAAGTTTTGCGAGGAAAAAAATATCTTCTAAATCGCACAGTGGTGGACCGCCAGCCATCCAGATGGTGTGGATGGTATCGAGAGTTCTGCCGCGATGTGCGTTCGTGAAATTTGGCGGCTGGGAATAATCCGAACATATCCTCAGAACACTCCACGTAGTAAATATGAAAATAAATGCAAAAGGATGCAACATTTCATCGCAGCGCCAATGAATTGAGCCGATCGGAAAGGGCTCGTTCGAGGACAATTCGCGACGCTCTGCGCTGGATGCGGTCAAGTGAAAGGTGCTGCCACTGGGGAGCCCCAGCCCAAAGATGGGAACAGTATTCCATGTAAGGCCGAACCTGCGCCTTGTTAAGTTGCAAGCGTTGTTCCGGCGTAAAATACTGTCCCGCTCTGCTGAGCACGCCAAGCTTTTTAGAAGCCAATTTGGCGTCTTCCAAGTGATCACGAAACTGCACGTCATTCAATATGTTGCCGTCGAGGATTCCGATACTGGCTGAGGCAAGGCTAGGCAAGGATAGCCTTGAAACTGAAAATATACGACAAAAGGGTTCTTTAAAGCGGTAAAAGCGCAAACTTATGTCTTCTGAAGATTAACCTTGAATAGATTTAGTCGCCCCCAATCCGAGGCTATGTTCAAGAAAGACTCGACTTCACACACAAGTTTGTTCCGGTACTCGGCGACGTTTTCCCGAGAAATATTAGTACGGCCGGTGTTTAGATCGCCCCCATGGGTAGGATGCAAAGAAAGACCGCATTCTGTCCCAATCCGCTGACCTGTAATGCCACATACGGCGGCAACCTGCAGAACGCAACCGCGAGGAGAGCGTGAATAGCACCATACTCCGAATCAGATAATGGTCCGAAGATCCGAGAAAGACATCGACGGAAACCTGATGATAACCTGACCGTCCGGATGATAGGTCAAAAGAAGTTCCAACTGGAAAGGTCTATGATCCTCCACATTTGGAATCCCCGTAGGCAAAGTAACCAAATGTGTCAGACCATATGCCAAGACAAAGTCATAAACAGATCTTTCCCCATGATTGGTTAAGCGTGAACCAAGCCATTCAGCGTAGTGGGCGTTAAAATCGCCAAGGATCACGATCTCTGCGGATGCGACCTGTTGCAAAGAATCTGTAGCCATTTGGACGTGGTTGATGAGTCGGCCTGTTTCGGCATTATCGCTGTTGGACCTATAGAGGCACCCGTAGATGCGCGGATGATCGTCGCTGTCTATGCGTAGCCAAAGGACGGACAGGTCCGAACCTTTAAGACGTCGAGAACAGATATCCTCTCTGACGTATACGCATACTCCAGCCCGAGGCACAAAGAAGTGTTCCAATTTGTACCCCGAGTAGGAGAGATACGAAGTATTAGCCGGAGAAGACACCTGCGTCTCGGTCAGAAAGAGCAAGGCCGGCTTCGCCGTCTCGAGATGGTAATGAACGGCATTTAGAATCGAGTTAAGTCCCATGATGTTGCAGAAATTCAAGAAATTCACAGATTGCGTGGCAGAAGTCGCTTTGGTCTTGTTGCTCCGATGGCCCCGAGCAGTTATTGTTAGCCTCCCTCCCCCCCACCCACAGAATACCTCCGGCCACCGGCACTCACCAGACAAAACGCAGAAGCAGAGCTTCCCCTTCACGCCGGTATAACGGTTCCAGCGTTTTGAGTTTTGTGTTGTTTTATCATAAATAGTTAAAAGTAATTATAAAAGTATGTTGTTCAGATTGTGAATTTGTTTTCAGTAAAATTACTAAGAACAAGCACTTGCTAGATATACCAGTTTTTTGACTCATTAACTCGACTTTAAAAAATTCAAGGTAATATGCATGACTTATCAATCCAAAAGTATAAAATTTAACAAAGAAAATTTGTTTTGTAGACGATATTGTACTATTAATAAATGCATTATTAATAATAACCCCCGCTTTAAATGTTAGAATTTAATTTTACGACATAATATTAAATATCCTATTTAATATTATTAGGATATTTAATATTATGTCGTAAAATTTAAAAAAATCTCACTGGGTTTTTCCAGCCAGTGAATTTTTTTTGGCAAACTAGTGATAAAAGCTTAAATTACTATCAATTCATGTACTATATCCGTATTGAATAAAAGCCTAAAATATTATATATTATTCAATTTTACGAAGGAAGAAAAAAATATTTTGAAAACTATTTTCATTCGAATCTATAATCCATATCGTGAAAAATGAAACAAAATTAAAAAAAAGACGATATCTGATTCCTATCTACGATTTTTTTCAATATCCAAACAAAACTTTTTGTAAACTGTAAGCTTTGGGATCGTTCTATCAGATAACGCTAAAACAATGCTACTCTTTGGTTTAGCTTGTTTCGTGTATTGTAGAACCATTGTTGGTAGATTTTAGTATGATTGAAATTGAAAAATGTATTTTTGCTTATCATTAGCTAGTGATCAATTGTAATCTACCAGAAGATAAGGTGTGATAAAGCCCTAGATGATAAATCGCAATAGCTTAGCGTAGAAAGTATCGCATAGAGAGACAGACGCTGGCAAATTATTCCACACCTTTGTTTCGAACTAATCAAACCAGTTTATTCGAATGAATGGTTTGTAAACATCAAGGGTGTGGAGATGCATCAAGCGTCTAGTTATCCGATGATGTAAAAGTGGAGGGAGGGATTGTAAAATAGCAGCAATCGCTGTGTTTGCGGTCTTTAACTTGATTAACTTCAAAGCTAGATTGCTTTTTAATTTACAATTGAGAATAGCTTTATTCAGACTTTATTTTGTAACTGAGTTCACAAAACGAGGAGGCTATATTCGCCGTGATGTTTTATGGCTAAAACAAATTTTAATGATTACTTATTTTATAAATAGGTAAGGTTTATTTCATATAAATTTGAAGAACATCTTCTATTGCAAAAGGTGGAAAATCGAATGAATAATTGCTGTCATATCAGCTGTCACCTGATATTATGATATTCCATAGAACACTCAAAAGGGTCAATCAAAAACTGAAAGTCGTTGCTTTCATTCTTCGATACACTTTGTCTAAGATTCAGGAAGCTATTATGTAGAAATATTATTTTTATATACTTATAACTTGCTTTCTTTTTCTCTCTGATTCAAAATTTTAAATTAATTTTTAAAACACTTGTTGTCACCCGATTGCGCTGAAATTTATATATGTAAATTTGATGACAAAATAATATTTATTTTATGCACCATATAGCTGATCTGACATTGGATCCGAATGCTGGATCTTACAACAGCTGTAAAAGCTCATTTTTTAATCGGAATTTTTAAATTTTGACGTCAATTTCTACTTTTTATTAAAAGTTTTTAGAACTTTACGTTTACGGCTTATTGCATTCTGAGCACTGGGAACGAATGTACATCTCTCGTATTACAATGACTTGAGAGTTGTTCACCGTAGACTGAATTCCAGTTCAGAAGCAGAATTCAAAAATCATTGCAAATATAAAAACTTTATTCTAAATTCATGCAAACGCATTTATTTACTCATATTCATCAAAAGCAGTAGTCCAGTCAGTAGTCCACAGTTGAACATAGACCCCATAGATTCTTTCATAGATTGCCTCTCAGTTTGTATTTTTTTTATTAAATCTACTGTGTCATTTCTCTATAACAGTAAAATAAATAAACACTATTTGGAAACAACAAAGTGCATAATTTTTAAGCCCATTAAACTGTGTTACCTTTTTTTTAAGTACCTACCTGCACACTAGTATTTTCTTCTGTATCAAGGGGCAGTTTACATACATAAATTTCACATGGAAAAATATCCAGACCCGGACCAATTATTTGTAAACCATACAAATACTTGTTCCGTGCGGGATTCGAACCCGGGCCCACAGCGCGCAACTCATTGCTAAGCCACTGCGCCACGGAGCTGTCCAAACTGTGTAACAGTTTGTCGTCGGGATTAGCGCTCATTTTGTTACATGTAGTTCCTTCTTTTTATGTAGGTTTAATAATATAATACGTAAGTATTGCTTAACATGACAGAAATAACTATATGTGAGCTACACGAGGTTAAGAAGTTTATAAACAATTCGGCAAGTGAATACATTAACTTGGGGCGAACTCCCTAAGTACAACATGTTTCATGTCATATGGGGTGGCGCGAATCTCTAATCACTGGTAAGGGATTCGCGCCACCCCATATAAGTAAACCGCACATTGTTATAGTTAATTTTTTCACTAAACAATTTTTTTTTGGTTTCACTTACTTTTACTCTTGCTTTTTCACCATTATTGTAAACTAATGTAATGATTCATAGTCTATGCAATAGTAAATGGCTACCGCAACCCATGGTCACTAGCAACTAACTTCAAAAAAGAAAAAAAAATTGTAAATCCAATTGTGCATGCCCTAAGCGCATTAAAAAATTACATATAACATGATTATACGTAATTTTTTAAATTAGTTTAAATGCACACAAGTTTTCACTAATAATCTTATTATTATACTTACAATTTTCCAATAACTTTATGTCAAAATTCAATTTAAAAAAGGTTTGGAAAATCCAAAAGTGCATGACTCATAATGGTCACATTATGATCATCATATTATCATCATTCAGTTTACTTCATAAAGTCCATGACGTATTTAAATATAATATACATCCCACATAATTTTAGTACGTAGCACAATTATTTACTCTGTGCTTTAAAAATATTGTGACAAAAATATCTGATACATACTTGATAATTCGATATCAAATATCGAATTATCAAGTATGTATCAAATTTCGAATATTTTGTATTTATACCTCGATTGTACACTCACAACGGCGGATGATGCCGAAGTGAATGAGTGAGGCAGTCTATTTAGTAAAATAAATTATTACAAGGCTGCTAAAACACGCCGCAAAAATTTCCGGATTTCTGCGGCGAAAAGAATTATTTCTAACTAAACAAAAGAAAATTGAACTTCCATTTACATTCCATGGCTTCCCACATTATAGATGAGCAAAACAACCACAGCACAAGCACTCATGCCTGTCACCCAGGGGTTAGGCAGAAACTACGGACTTCCATTTGGCGCGATCCTGACACAACTCTCTCGCCTCCTTTACATCCATATATCTACGCATACACGCTCGTCGGTTAAGGGTACTCCTAATCTTTTCAATGTTTCGCCGATTTGGTCGATAAATCTTCGTCTGAGGCGTCCCTTCCCGACTCTGCCTTTCACTTCTGAAACATAAATTGCTTAGTCACTCTTTCCTCGTTCATTCTTTCTACGTGACCAAACCACCGAAGCATTTTTTTTAATCCTGGTCACAACGTCATCTTGCAAACCACACATTTCTCTTATCACACTATTTCTCACCCTGTCATTCAGATTCAGCCCTAGCATACTCCTTAATGACCGCATTTCTACAGCATTTATTCAACTCTCATGCTTCTTCTGCCAGACCCAACTTTCACTACCGTACATTAACACTTTCCCTGTCCTGTTTGCAGACACAATAGTAAGGCAATAGCAATGACCTATATGTAGTTCACGGGACAGCGAAAGGGTTAAAGTAGGGACTAACACAGCATTATGAATTGCCATACGTGCCTTCTTTAACACATTCTGACTCTTCATAATAGCGTGTAGAGCCCCATTCACTCTATTTCCTGCGTTCACTCGTCGTTCTATATCTTTATCATATCTACCATCCCTGCAAAATAAACATCCCAAATATACAATCTCATCCACTTGCTCAATCAACTCCCCTTCTATTCTGATTTCACATAACGTTTTACTTTCTTTTCTTTCAAAAACCATCACTTTCGTCTTACTTGCGTTTACTTTCGATGAAGAAATTAAAAATAGATTAAGTTAAATAATTGATATTTTCAAAAGATATCGTGTTTACCACTCCATGTGGACTTGATAAATCTACACCATAAGCCACTAAAACGACTTTTTTTTAGCAATTAATCGATTAAACAAAATATTAATAAGTTTAACAATCACTTAGCTTTCTGACAATGTGCTTTTTATATCATTTTTATGTTCAATATGATTATGCCTGCGCGCTTTGCGCTTAAGCCATGCAAAAAAAGGCTTTGAGGACCAATTTCAAAGGACACCCAGTAATTATACTGGCTAACTCGAGATGGCTTTGGCAGCAGTAATAGGTAAGAGTATGGTACCTATCCAGACGGACACCTAGGCAGAAAAGATGTATACCACCTAATATAAAAGTTCAAAAGGTTTTTTGAAACCTTTTATACCTTTACGCTACACACTAAAGTATCTTTTTTGAATATCAAGTTCCTTCGAGCAAAAAAGCTCGTTTAAACTGAAACTGTACAAAGTTCTATTAAAGTTTGTTCAAACTATAAAGTGCATTAAAGTGTAAGGGTACAAAGAAAATCATGGCATACATATATATATATATATATAAATCACGAATTTTTAAATCCTTTGAGCGAGCCTTCTCCTGTTGAAATCATAAATTGTCTTGGTGATTATGACTGTAAAGCCATACTCCCCAGCTGGTAGAATGCAATATTAAACCTTTCGCTTACCCGTGCATTACATATAGGTAATTGCTATTCTCTTACTATTGTGGTTGAAAACCGGATATTGAAAGTTTTAATTTAGTTAACTATGTTTTTACGCTTAATGCGGGTTTATATTTTATTATTAATGGTGGTAGAGCCACGCGGCAGCTTTTGCTAATGCACGTGGGGCGGCGCTGTCGTCGCGCCACAAGCGAAACACATCAAAGCCTAAATCGCGCTAACAAAGTTCCGAAGTTAAAGAAGTATATATAGAATAACTCCAAAATACGCTGTATATCTACCTTTAAGTATAGTTATCATCATTATCATACTGTGGTAAACTACAGCTGTCCTAGAATGGACATAATTTGAATGGTATGAAGAGCCATTATAATAACAGTCTGTGAAGCATAAAATCAGTTCTTAAAATAACAATAAACAATTTCATTTATTCCGTCGGGGTCTAACATGGGATGCTCGCGTAGTATGAAACTTACGGGGAGAGGTTATTCCCTGAGCTACACGGCTACTAACTCTTACGTACACGTATAAAAATAAAGTAACAACCTACAAACGGCTTACTGTAGAGCACAGGCCTCGTATCACCTAATATAGGGGTGGTGAGGTCAGAAAGTCTACTACGCTTTTAAGGCGAAAGATAAGCCCCGGACTCAAATAAGTTTATCGTATATTAAGATTATATACTAAGAATATATACTAAGAATATATACTAAGATTTCTATTTAAAGTTGAAGGTCTGCTCCGTGGCGCATGGAGAGCTACGGGTTCGAATCCCGCACAGAAAAAAGTATTTTTATGACCTGCATAAATGTTCCAGGTCTGAATGTTTTTCCTTGTGCAAACTATATTAAATAAACGAACTACCTCCATAATACAAAAGCAAATAATATTGTGATGTGACGGTCCGAGCCAGACACGAGTGGTTGCTCGTAGTTGCATACTAGTTTTCAATTGTATGAGATGGCTTAAGAGAAAGATGCCGTCCAGTCCATGTGTGGTCTATCTACAAGAGAGTATGTTTTGTTAAAGCGTATATCTCTTATCGATGCTTAATGTACCATGCAAGCTGTACAAAGAGATGTGTGTCTGTTTGTGCTTAGTGAAAATAGCCAGCTATCCGGTCCACGTTGTCATAAGAGATGATCGGTCGAAAGGACGCCTAAGCTAGTTTTAGTTTGCATGAAGTCAAATGTCATCGCCATGCGTATGTGTGTAGGTCCCGAATTTTCCAAATATAGGGAAAGAGTACCTATTCATGTCAGGGTAGACGAGCGGGAGAATTGGGGATTAATAGTGTTTGTTACAGGAATTCATTTGAAGATACAGGGACCCGAGGACGATAATTTTTGGCCGCAAAGGCGCGTCTTTAAAATCCCGATTGAATAGAGAGTGCGCTAGAGGTATTGCGTCACTCTAGCGGTGAGTCAAATCAATCGTGGCGAGGTGAAGTTGAGGATGATATATCGAGATACCCCCCACTTGTTTATGCAGTATAAAGTCAACTGTAGACGCCGTGCGAAAGAGATTCCGCCTCAGTCATTTAACGTATTAAGTGCTAAGATAGTATCGTGATTCTTGTGGCGCATGCAAGAAAGATGGTATTGCTGAGAAGCTGATTTGTGTAACACTAAGATGTGTAGTATTGCTGTTGTTTTGCATACTTTGGTATTATCACGTAGTTACTTCAAACTCAAGTCTACTACCTCCTAGTACTTAGACAAAATCCAAGATAATATAAGCTCGCCGGAAGAGGCCAATGAGGTGATAGCAGGGTGCTATCTATCGTGCTATCGTCCCACCTCACTTCTGCAGTTGAAGAGTGCTCTCGTAAGGTACGAGTGTAGAGCAATCGTCACTCGAAACTTCCAAGTGACATTGGACAACTCAGAATAAAAAACGCGGCTGTTAGGCAATACGATCACTATCGCACTATCGACAACAAATTTCAACTGCGCAACCTCCAAAACTGGGTGAAACAGCGCATTAAATAGTTAAAACGTGATAAGTGGGATAATCTGCTGATGGACATCGAGCCATCACAAACTGCCTTCTGGCAGCTGACCCGAGCTCTGAAAGCAGAACAATCCTCACATATTCCGCCCCTTATTAGGTCAGGAAACCCCTATCTCGCGTTTGACGACTCTGAAAAGGCCGAATGTCTCGCGGACAGTTTCAAGAGTCAATGTACTCCCTCTAGCGAACCTACAGATCCCGCTCACCTTGCAGAGGTCGAAGCGAAGGTCAAGTGTAAGTCTGCCGTACCACCTGCGGGCGACCTCTTAGAGCCTGTGACAGACGACGAAGTCAGAGAAGTAATAAAAAGCCTCAAAAAGAAATAAGCACCCGGCCCCAATAGCATTAGCAACAAGGTACTGAAATCTCTCTCCACTCATAAGCCTCTTAGTGGGCATATTCAACGCTCTTCTATCCAGCTGTTCACAGTAAGAGGATGCAGTAATCCATTTAAACCGCCGATTGAGAATCAAAACATATTCGTCACCACTGCAGACATGGATAGAATGCCCCGTTACAAGTAAAAAGGGTCACCAGTGACGTGAAGTGACGAGACCCTTATCATACAAAAGAAAGCAGCGTTATAAAAGAAAAATATTAAACAATATCAAAAACGAGAATCTTCTATATTCGATGCGTATGATTTTTTATGTATACCCACCGAGGTTTCAGAAACGGATAAACAATTATTTCTTTATTAAATAGGCATACTTCATTGCTAGTAGTATATAAGACTATAAATTTAAAGGTAAAACTTCCATCTCTTAGAGCGGAGAAATAGGTCATGAAGCTTTTAAAGTAATTATTTAGACGACATTCTAGTTTTTACATTGAACTTGCGTTTTTTTTAAAGACTAAGGGTAACAAACTAGCGCGTGTGCAAAACGCTTATGATAAGTGGAAGCTGTGGCCTATAAACATTTATATCTATCCTCGATAAGGAATGCAGATGAAGATGAATTGTAACTCTTGAGAAATAATTTGGAATTCATCCTTTCCAGTAAAATAGGGTCTCCTGCTTAGCTTAGGTCTCCTACACTCACCACGTACATTACTTAAACCGTTAATTTATCTTTTTATGACTTACAAGAACAGCTAAATAATGTTTCAAGAATTTCGATCAGTTTCTATTCAGTCAGATTTTCTCTTTCATACAACTACACCTGGCTGCAAGATATCCTCATTGACAGCGTCCAGTAGATGATTTCTAAGTTATTCATTACTACACGTCTGGTTTCACAAGATTTCATATCTTTCCAAATATTTTCACAACCACAACAAATTGAATGAAATACTTTCACGGATTTCATCGCATTTTATCTATCTTTATTATAATTCCCGAATTTTCAAGAGTTTTACAGTACCACGTAAACGTCACGAGGGGTCTAAGCTACAGTGAGCTCATTCCGCATAGATTGCACCTACATAATCAATAAAAGTCAAACACGTCCCTCCACTGACCATTAGTTCTGCAAAGAATTCGATTGGTTAAATTAAACACGATAAAGTCCGTAAAAATATTTAGTAGTACATTCAATGTGATGTGATTGCGTTAACATTACAAATCATTCCATATTTTTCTTTTTGCTTATGTATTGTGGTTTTTTTTTTTTTTTTTTTTTTTTTATAGGAGAGGGGGCAAACGAGCATGCGGCTCACCTGATGGTAAGTGACTACCGCCGCCCATGAACAACCGCAACACCAGGGGAATTGCAGATGCGTTGCCGGCCTTTTAAAAAGGAGTAGGCTCTTTTCTTGAAGGTCCCTAAGTCGTATCGGTCCGGAAAAATCCCTGGTGGTAAACTATTCCACAAGAAAGTTGTGCGAGGAAGAAAACATCTTCTAAATCGCACAGTGGTGGACCGCCAATCATCCAGATGGTGTGGATGGTATCGGGAGTTCTGCCGCGATGTGCGTTCGTGAAATTTGGCGGCTGGGATTAATCCGAACAATTCCTCAGAGCACTCCCCATGGTAGATGCGAAAGAAAATGCAAAGAGATGCAACATCTCTTCGCAGTGCCAATGAATCGAGCCGATCGGAAAGGGCTCGGTCGTCGACGATTCGAGCCGCTCTGCGCTGGATGCGGTCAAGTGGAAGGAGCTGGCACTGGGGAGCCCCTGCCCAGAGATGGGAACAGTATTCCATGTGAGGCCGAACCTGCGCCTTGTAAAGTTGCAGGCGGTGTGCCGGCATGAAATACTGTCCCGCTCTGCTGAGCACGCCAAGCTTTTTAGAGGCCAATTTGGCCTTCTCTTCCAAGTGACCACGAAACTGCACGTCACTCGATATGTCGACTCCGAGGATACCGATACTGGCTGAGGCAAGAAGGGGAGTGCCTTGAAACTGAGGAGATACGACAAAGGGGTTCTTTTTAGCGGTAAACGCGCAAACTTGTGTCTTCTGAGGATTAAACTGGACTAGATTTAGTCGCCCCCAATCCGAGACTTTGTCCAGCAAAGACTCGACTTCAGACACAAGTTTGTTCCGGTATGGTAACTGTATTTTCTTAACTTTGTTAAGTTTTGTTTTGTTTTTAAATTTGTCTTCAGACATGTCTCATATGTCGGCTTTTGTCGTGGTCTTAGACAACAATTATGATGTACATGTGCATTTCATAAAATTGATGTGACAAACGAACTCACAGTCCACCTGATATAAGATTTCTACAACATACGGAAACTTTGCTTTTCCAGTTCCAGTTAAAAGACCATAATTATAATATAACACTAAACGTTCATTTTATATACTTTTTTAACAATTAAGGGTGAAAAAAAAACAACACAATTCACCTGATTCTCTTCTGAAGAATTAAAATACAAGTTGCCCGGTGCTAGACACTCGCTATAAGAAATACAACATTGTGCTTCTATTTCAAGCTGGTATTCTGTGAGAGACTGGACCTTACTGGTCGAGCCAATCCCTTCGTGCGACAGGCATGCTCATGCTGTAGTGTAGTCACTCATGTAAAGAACAACTATAAGCTCCAACTCTTTTTACTCATAATTTCTTTCTATTGTTTATTTTATGCTTCTGTATATAATTTCTTCATTAAATATACACATACACATCAAAAAAGTTTGTGATCACTAGCAAAACCTTACATATTTTAAAATTTAACTAGAGTTATGGAAGAAACTGATGGAAAAATTTGGGATGTGCAATCTGGATTTAGAAAGGGGATGGGGTGTACGGATCAAGTCTTTTCCATGCGCATGATAGCGGAGAAGTTTTTGGCCAAAAACCAGAAAGTTTTTTGTGCGTTCATGGGCTTGGAAAAGGCTTATGACAGAGTGGACAGGAATGTGTTATGGCAAACACTGAACTCATTTGGGTTGAGCGCTGGCTTGATACAGGCATTAAGGTCTCTTTATAGGGACTCTAGTGCTTGTGTCAGGATCAAGGGGGTCTACTCGGACTGGTTTGGCATTCATAAAGGTGTCAGACAGGGATGAGTGGCTTCCCTGTGGCTGTTTAACCTATTTATGGACAGTTGTTTGCAAACTTTGAAAGTTGAAGAATGTGGGTTGAGAATGGGTGAGTCAACCGTCAAATGCCTTTTATACGCCGATGATCAAGTCATATTTGCATCGTCGGCGGCCGAGTTGCAAATGATGGTTACTCTAAAGAATTGGTCATTGAAAGAAAGGGGTATGAAAGTGAACGCAAGTAAGACGAAAGTGATGGTTTTTGAAAGAGAAGAAAGTAAAACATTATGTGAAATAAGAATAGAAGGGTAGTTGATTGAGCAAGTGGATGAGTTTGTATATTTGAGATGTTTATTTAGCAGGATATAGAACGACGAGTGAACGCAGGAAATAGAGGGAATGGGGCTCTACACGCTATTATGAGGAGTCAGAATGTGTCAACTAAGGCACGTATGGCAATTCATAATGCTGTGTTAGTCCCTACTTTAATGAATGGTAGTGAAAGTTGGGTCTGGCGAAAGAAGCATGAGAGTAGAATAAATGCTGTAGAAATGCGTTCCTTAAGGAGTATGCTAGGGCAGAATCTGAATGACAGGGTGAGAAATAGTGTGATAAGAGAAAAGTGTTGTTTGCAAGATGACGTTGTGACAAGGATTAAGAAAGGAATGCTTCGGTGGTTTGGTCATGTAGAAAGAATGAACGAGGAAAGAGTGACAAAGCAAATTTATGTTGCAGAAGTGAACGGCAGGGTCGGGAAGGGACGCCCTAGACGAAGGTTTATCGACTAAATCGGCGATACATTAAAAATGGGCCAGATTAGGAGTACCCTTAACCGACGAGCGTGTATGCGTAGATATATGGATGTAAAAGAGGCGAGAGAGGTGTGTCAGGATCGCGCCAAATGGAAGTCCGTAGTTTCTGCCTACCCCTCTGGGTTAGAGGCGTGAGTGTTTATGTATTATTAACTTTATCAAGAAAAACTGTTTACGTTATATTTTTCTTGTTTTGTAATTAAAATATTAAACTCTTTATACTTAATAACAAAAATTTGGTTATTCCACCCTAATGTAATTGTAACAGAAATTTGATGGAAATAAAATGATTGTTTAACTTATACAACAATTCATTATTAGAAAGTTTTTGTTTAAAACAGTATAACTCTTCCCCTGGCTCGAACACATGCGGAGATCCTCTTTTGCATGCTGAGTTATCCAGCATTTCTTGCGGTAACCTGTCCCATTCTAGAATAGCGTTTTCCCTGATCTCTGTTACTGTCTAGGGAGGTGGCTGATGGTTCCAAACAGCTCTCTCAAGAACATCCCACACGTGTTCTATTATTTAAAGTCAGTCGAGCCGGCAGACCAGTCTAACCTTGTGATGTCGTATTCTAGGAGAACAGCATTTACTCGTTAAGCTCGATGTCGAGCTCGAGTCTAACAATTGCACCAATAGCGACTGTTTTGTACCTATCTGCTGTCATGCAGCCTCGATACGGGATCAAAAGCGTTCTAGTTCCAACCATAATTCTACCCCAAAAGGACACTGACTTCTCGCCTTGCTAAGCGGTTCCAGTGGCATTCGTTTGCCTTTCAGTCTCCAGGTCTTCTTCGGAAACGGACACGTCAGTAAACGTGGAGGTTGTAGTAGACGGTGCATGCTATGATTACAAGCCTACTAACGCTTGTGTTCCACAAGGCTGCGTGCTATCACTAACACTGTTTCTTTTGCATATCAATGATATGTTGCAAACTGGTAATATTCATTGCTACGCAGACGATAGCACTGTTGATGCCTTATACACTGGCCGTGCCAATATTTCTCGAGAAAACGTCACCGAGTACCAGGACGAACTTGTGTCTGAAGTCGAGACTTTGCTGAACAAATTCTCGGATTGGGGGCAACTAAATATAGTCCAATTTAATTCCCAGAAGACACAGCTTTGCACGTTTACTGCTAAAAAGAACCCGTGTGTCGTATCTCTTTAGTTTCAAGGCACTCCCTTAGCTACCTCATCTAGCATCGGAATCCTCAGCGTCAACATATCGAATAGTGTGCAGTTTCGTGGTCAATTAGAAGATAAGGCCAAATTGGCCTCTAAAAAGCTTAGCGTGTTCAGCAGAGCGAGACTATACTTCATGCCGGCACATCGCTCGCAACTTTATAAAGCGCAAGGTCGGACTCACATGGTATACTGTTCTCATCTTTGGGCCGGGGTACCCCAGTACCAGCTCCTTCTACTTGACTGCATCCAGCGCAGAGCAGTTCGAATCATTGATGACCGAGTTCTTTATGATCGGCTGGATTCACTGGCGCTGCGTAGAGATATTGAATCCATTTACATTTTCTATCGCATCTATCACGGGATGTGCTCTGAGGAATTGTTCTGATTAATTCCAGCCGCCAAATTTCACAAACGCATTAAAATTCACGACACGATATCACTGTGCGTTTTACTTAGAGTTTTCTTCCCCGTACAACTTCTCTGTAGAACTCTATACCATCGGCTATTTTTCCGAACCGATACGACTTAGGGACCTTCAAGAAAAGAGCTTACATCTTTCTAAAAGACCAACGCACCTGCAATTGCCCCGGTGTTGCGGTTGTTCATGGGCGGTGGTAGTCACTTACCATCAGGTTAGCCCCATGCTCTTTTGCCCCCTCTTCTTTAAAAAAAGTTATCTGGATGAATACTGATTCACAATTCATCAATGAAGAGACAGTGTTGCCAAATAATTTCCTCCTCATCATCTTTTTTCTACTGGAGCTTAGCCCACTGCAATCTCCGTCGCTGACATTAACGTGAATTTAGAGGTGTTCGCTAAAACCTCCAAGCAATTTCGAATGGTCTGAGTGCCAACTTCGAGAGGACGGGCTGCACTTCTGCTTTGTGGTAGTGGCGTTAATTGTTGGAACACGGGCTGCCAGCAAACTGATATAACACTTTTGTTCAGTAATCAGAACAGTTAGGTGACCACTGCGGTGTCGGTCGGCTAAAATATACATGCCGTGGTACCTCTGGAAGGTGGCCACGACACAGGATTGAGATACAGCAACCCTGCGTGCTATTCCTCTCGTGTAATATCCCTCTTCCCTCAAAGTAACAATTCTTGGTCGTAAAACTTCTGATCTTTTCTCTTAGGATTCTTCAATCACAACTTTCCTCGCAATTTGAGTCATCTCCTGATTTGAGTCTCTCTGTCGCCTCTTATGAAACCTACTGGTTGATATGGTGTAGTGGATATTCTAGCACCGCCACTCAGCTGTATATAATAAAGAGCTTCATTTATAACATTTCCATTTATTACTGTAGTCACTTACCACAAGATGGAGTGTAAATTCGTTTCATAAAAAAATACTTTTACTAGAAATCTAATGATAAGGGATTAAATAGTATCTAAGTATACGTGAAGATTTTTTTTTTAATTTTATTTGATATTTTTTTATAAGGGTTACTGTAATTGTTATGAACGAAATACTTAATTATTAGACACTATCAAGGCGAAGGAAATAGTCTTACTGAATCGCGCTAAAAAGACACATAACATTTTATTACAATGCACGGAAGCCACATTCCGACAAACAATGAAAATACACAGCAAAAAGAAAAAACTTTCACCCAGACATATTTCATAACGTCCCAAGTAAGTGTACTAACAAAGAGTGTAATACAAATATCGCCTGCCCCGTTCATCATCGTCGTAAGCCCGACTATTGAACATAAAGAACGAGGGACATTCGGAACCGGGCTGGGCCAAATTCAGATTTTGGGTTTTTTTGTCAAGAAATTTTTAGTAGCAGGTTCTTTTTGTACAAATAAAGTGACAAACAAACTAGATTATAAGTTGATATTGAAGTCCATGGACACCTCCAGTAAAAATGTACACAAAAAAGCTTCTTAAATGAAGAAGACTACACAAGTATTGTCACCTCTGAGGACTAAGATTGAATGCTATAGTTTATTGGTGCGCGTACTATCTGGCGGCAGAATTGATAAAGTGATACCTAGTCAAACAAAATCCTTGACAAAATATTTTAAAATTAAATATTTTGTACAGCCGACTTCAATATAAATTATTAAGAATAACTCAAAAGCTATTGGTCTGACCTTGATCAAATTCATATGGGTGGTCACATATGAATTTGATCAAGTGAAGTATAACCTTTCAAATAGAAAAAGAATCATCGAAATCGGTTTACTCAGTAATAAGATATGAGGTAACATACATAAAAAAAACATACAGTCGAATTGCGTACCGTCTCCTTTTTGAACTCGGCAGAAAAGTACCCAAAAACCTGATCTTGCCATTTCTGTTTTAAGACTTATTGATTATTAAAGATTGAATTCGTTGAAGTTTGTTTTAAATCTTATAATGATAAAAAATATGCGTGGTAGAGCCATGCTGCACCTATATTAGTAGTAAATTTGTATCACGAATGGTCTGCTCGACCGGGGAAGGGTCACGTTCTCACAGAATACCAGCGTAAAATAGCTACTTAACAATGCTGTGTTTCGTATGGTGAATGTAGATATTTGGAGACGCTTTTTACTGGAAAAAAAGCATTCCATGTTAGTTCACGGATGAAAACGCATCTGCATTTTGATTCTTTATTGGGGATAGATGTAGATGTCTATGGGACACAGCAACCACTTACCATCAGGTGAACTGTGTGCTTGTTTGTCATTCTATTATACACAAAAAATAACCTTACTCTAAATTTATAAAGGAGCAATTATTCCGAAGCTCTGTTAAGGCACTTCATTAATAATGAATATGTTCTCTGTGATGATGGCTGACGAGAGGGCAATCGTATTTGACATGTAAATGAATTCTGTCTGAAAAACGTCGTTACTTGAAGATTTATTCAGTTGTTGGCCTTAACCACAGAACACTATTACTATCTACCGAAAGATGCTTACTGTCAAACAATTATTAGAAAGTTATAAGGTTTAGATAATAATATCACATTGTTTATTCCTCTTTATCGTCAACCAGTTAAAGTTTGATGCTAGGTTTGGGCTTCTCAAGTTGTAAGGTTTTGTCATAACCGCTACGCTAAGCAGGTGGATTAACGATTGCAGTATCAAACTTTTCACTCATTTGAAATGGCTCCCCGTAACTTGACAGGGTAATATTAATTAATTTAAAATTTTTACAATATTCTAAATTAATTTATGTCGTGAGTCACTGACTGCAATTATATGTACTCGTAGTTGCAGCTCGAATCGCACGTAGTAGGACAACTCAATTGGTTAATGCTGCTGTGTTTCTTATGGTGGATGTAGAGAAAAGGAGACCCTTTTTACTGGTAGCAAGGCACTCTATCTTATTTTTTATATTTAAGGTGACTAACGAGCATAGACATCTACATCTATCTTCTATTACAAATCAAAATGTAGATGCGTTGTCACCCGTGAGGACTAAGATGGAATACCTCATTTCCAGTAAAAAGGGCCTCCAGCCACCTGCCCTCACCAAGCGAAACGCAGAGGTAAACCTCTACTGCACGCTGGTATTCTGTGAGGTCGTGGTACCACCCCGGTTTGAGCCGGCCCATCCGGGCGACAGCAAAAGCTGCCGCGTGGCTCTACCACTGTTGAAACATATATATCAATGTCTATGGGCCACAGAATCACTTACAATCAGGTGGACTGTAAGCTCGTTTTTCACTCTTATTCTATCTTCCCTCTTAGAGCTGTAGTATATAGGATGGACTGCGTTTAGAATTTCATATTACCTGAGTAACCGAAGTCTTATCCCCATCGGAAAATATCGTAAGGAAACCTAGCATGTCTGTGAAATAAAAAAACATATATACGGAGTAAAATTGAAATCATTGGCATCCTTTTATTTAAACTAAGAGTATAGTTAAGACACAATCTGAGTTGATACTAAAATAATTTAAATCTAAAGCTCATTAGACTATTATTTTAAATAAATACGAAAAAAAAATAATAACAAAGCAAAATAAACAATGAAAACAAATAAATCTTGATGTATCAATATGTTTGTTTGTAATGTTGCAAAACCAGTTTATCGGCCAGGTACAATATTCATCTCAATGGAAAATTCAAGGTAGCGTGTATTCTGAACAAATTAAACAAACACGTAAGTGCTTACGTGAAACATTTCCCAAACATCGCGCCGTCTTATTACTTTGTATTACTTACATTATACCTTTTGTTGTCATTTTTTTGTGTTTTTGTGACAACGCATTTATGTGCCTTTTTGTTTGAAAGTGGTTGAAAATGTCCATGGATTTTGTAGCTGTATGTAGCCGATTGCGTATGGAAACAAATGTTAAATATTTTTACTCCGAACTTCAGGAACAGAAGCCAAGTAATTTAAATACGCAACAAATTAAAAAAAATGTTAAAAATCCGACGTGAGGAAACAAACTTAAAGAATGCAAGTCAGCGAATTTGTATTCGAGTAGTATTCGCTTTGTCCACTTAAATGTACTTTACACAAATCATCAACCAAAAAGGAAAAGGAGGAAAGGAAGACGTAGTCACCCGTGATAACTATGATAAAATTCTCTACATCCCGTAGTTATTCTGGCTTTACTAGACATATAATTAAAACATACCAGAGGTTTCAATGTTTAACCAAATATCTAAGAAAGAGGAGATTAAAGAGGTAGAAGGCGGCTATTAGTGTTCAAAAATAATGAGAATTTATACGAGGTGACTTCTTAACTTTCAAATAAAATAATTTGAAATATTTATTACTTGCATATATTAATGAAACCTGTACAACACTTCGTAGAAAATTAATATTCTTATAACTTAACTTTCTGAAACTTAGGTTGCGTCGTGTTAATTGGTGAGTAGAGTGCAAAATTTTATTTGATAAGGCTTAGAAATAAAAGCTTGACAATATACGCGATGAACCCCTTGCAAGTAATTTACCACATCACAAACTGAATTAAAAAATATACTACAAACCGACCTCTCACTGCGTGCTAAATTACAAATTATCATGATACATATTTCTCGTAGCAATCGGTATGACAAAGTGTCAGACACCGATGTGATATAAATTAACATTAATTTGTTCTGCTTACATTCTGTCGCAAAAAAAACTGTGAAATAATTAATTGTACAATTTGCCACGATGTCTGGCGTATGTGGACTATGAGAAAGCTTTTGATTCCATCGAAAGGGCGGTGTTGCAGTACCTACAGCGGTGCCAGGTTGATTGTCGGTATACCGAAGTGCTGAAGTGCTTGTACAGAAGAGCTACGATAGCTATCCGAGTACGGAACCAGAGTACGAAACCTATCCAATTGCAGGGAGGTGTAAGACAGGGTGACGTTATATCCCCGAAACTCTTCACCGGTGCATTGGAAGACGTTTTCAAGCTTCTGGACTGGAAAGATACGGTATTAACATAATAGGCGACTACATCACTCAATTTCGATTTGCCAACGATAAAGTCCTTATGGCAGAATTGCTACAGGACCTGTACCTGACCAGGCACTATGCTCAATGACTTTAATAGTGACTCCCAAGGGATAGGTCTTAAGATGAACATGGACAAAACAAAGATCATGAATAAAGTCCATGTCCCACCTATGCCGGTAGTTGTTGGGAGCACTAAGCTCGAATTTGTTGATAAGTACGTTTATTTGGGACAAATAGTCCGACTAGGTAAGTCCGACTTCGACCGAGAGGTCAATCGACGGATTCAAATCGGCTGGCCAGCGTTCGGGAAATTACAGCACATCTCTTCAAGTTTACCTCAGAACTTAAAAACAAGACTGTATAACCAGTGCGTGTTGCCAGTGAAAACCTATGGAACTGAGACGTGATCCTTTACTGCTGGCTGTATGAGGAAGCTCAAGTTCGCTCAGCGAGCTGTGGACAGCGAGGGCAACGCTCAGGTTTCCTCTGCGTGATAAACTTAAAAATTAGTATATTGGCAGTAGAACCAGAGTAACCGACATAGCTCACCCAACGGATTAGTAAGCTGAAGTGGCAATGGGCCGGTTATATAACTCGAAGAACCGACAAGCGATTGGGAAAAAAGGTTCTCGAATGGCAGCTTCGTACCGGTAGGCGAAGTGTAGGGCGACCACCAACTGAATGGAGTGACGACCTGGTAAAACATGCAGGAAGCCGATGTTAGCAGGTGGCTCAGGACCGTGCTTTATGGCATTCCTTATGGGAGGCCTATGTTCAGCATTGGACTTGTGAAGGGCTGTAATGATGATGATGATGAATAACGCCATTGGCTCATGTACCACTTCACATTATATAAATACCAGCAGCTGTAGGTTGACCTGCAGATCCAGTTTATTAATCTTACGACTTAAGGTAAAAGTTTATGAAGTAGTGCTAATTTGAGAGCTCCTCCAGCCGGTATATTACCTAAACGAATTGAATTTTTCCGCTCTCAGTGTCTTCGGTATAAGCAACGTTATTGTCTAACTATTGTTTACCAGAATATTTTTTTTCAAACACTGTAGTGATTATACTAGAAACCATCATTACATTTTGTAAAATAGTATAACAAAACATGAGTAGGTACAGTAAGATGGTATGTGTAAGATTCGGTCTCATACCAACAAATAAATCTAGAAGAAACACTATGTACATTTCAAGTGATGCCGAAACCTTGCTCAACTTCTTCTCACACAACATGCACTCATACATCTGCCTTCTTTATTTCTTTATCAGTTCGTAAAATTTCACTGCTGTACCCAAACATATGCATCTAAAACCAAGCTGTTTGTTGCAAATGATTTAAGTTGCATATGCGTACGTAAGTGCGTGTTTACATAATACGTGGTGCATGGTTTCGGCTAGGTTTTTGCACCACTTGAAATATACACAGCGCTACTCCTAGTTAGTCTGAGGGCTTGGTCACACCTTACTCTCTACTGCCTAGTTTGGTGACTAATAGCTACCTTATTTATTATTTGTAATAAACAACAATAACGACACATCCACACCTGACTAATTTAGGTATTTTAGTGTAAAAATAATGCCAACTCAATTCGGATCCCAAACACCCATTGGCACAATTACGGTACACAAAGATATTCAGAGCTGGAACAATACATATTGCGTGAAAAAAATAACCCTCTTTCTTGTCAAGCGATGTGTTAGCCACAAGTACAGCTCTACAGCTGAACAAATATTCAACATGTGTCTTGTGTTTCCGTATGTTGCCTACTGTTAATTACTTTACGTAACCTGTCCCCTATTTGCATACTGTCTTGTTTGTTATACGGTAATTAAATCTAGGTCACCGCTTAATTTCGGCAATTTAAAAATTATGACCAGTTTGTATTTTTAGATATACATTTTTAGATTTGCCCTGTAGTGACGGTAAAAGATTCACTACCCCAAGTCATGTTGTGGGCAATAAAAAACTGCGAAACTAAGAAACTATGAAGCAGTCTATGTGGAAGGCCATTGTTCAGCAATGGACTTGAGGTGGGCTGCAATGAATGAATGAATGAAAAGCCCTCTGCATGTCACAGGGAAATGTTTGTGTTATTTCATCATGTGATAATATAGATACGTCGTAATAACTGAAGGAAGCTTCTGACAAAGGGAAATAAGATGAAAAATAATAATTTACGATTCATTTTATTGCGTGGTAAAATAAAATGTAAGTAGGTAGTTCACGTCACAGGAAACTTCAATGAGGTCGATGATATCGATTTTCGATTCGATTATAAAGGGAAAAATTTTACGATGAAAATAATTTGACATGAATCATGAATGAAAATATTTGCAATACTTTTTTCCTTGGTTTGCTTTGATTTCAAAGCTTTGAAAATACATTTAAGGTTTGTGTTTCATTCGTAATGAGTTTTCCTAATATTTTTGTATAACAGTCAGAATAGAATAAATATTTTCATTATATTAATGATGTTTATTTTGAGTTTTTCAAAGTTGTATTTTAATTTGCCGTATAGTGGTCATGTATAAATATCCACTACCTGATATCGTCCCGTAGGTGTCTTAAGAGGCGACAGAGGGAAACAAACCAAGAGATGGGCAGAAGCGTTTTTCTTATAACGACCAGAAAAAAAACCGCGGTTGCCAATCCTCCAACCAAACGTGGCAACTATGGCAAATATCCCGCTTATGAAGCAATTTATGGGGAGGTCTCTATTTAGCAGAGTACAACAACAGATTTTATATAAAAAAAAAATAGAGCAAGTAATAGTGTCTTCGCCAATTGTCACCATTCATCGTCACATGTCAAATGAGGCTTTAATAATCAAAATAAAGACGATTTATTCTGTTGTATGTAATCTATGTATTATTCCATCTTAGTCCTCAGAGCTGACAATTCATATCTAACCTTCTTTGTTTAAAATAGGCTGCAGGAGTCCCTTATCTTCAGTTACCAATTACCAGCAGGTAGACATTGAATTCCTTTGCCTCTTAAAATTAAATAAAAAAATTGTTCAAGAATGATAAATCCAAATGATTTGTCTATAAACATTTCGGTCACATTTGATTGTAGTCAGACAGTACGCATGAGAACAGGGTGGAATCTTCGTTGCTTTAAAACCCTCTCAAAAATGAGTGAGCATTAATACTCAGATCTGGACACATTCCATGCAATAAATTTTTATACTTGATGCTAAAAATTACCTCACCAAATTGTTCAATTTGTAATATTATCGATGATGTTTATCACATTTTGATAGAATGTGCCCAGAACTCAAGAGAAAGAGCAAATTGTAATTTACATTTGTCCTTAATTGGTAGTAATAGTATTTTATCCGCCCCGTTATCATATGATGCCAAAAAACTGTATTTGTTAGTTAATTAGAGATTAAGTAACTAGTAAACATAATACGTTTATTTTTTAGTAATTATCATCATCATCATCATCATTACAGCCCTTCACAAGTCCACTGCTGAACATAGGCCTCCCCCAAAGAATGCCACAGAGGACGGTCCTGAGCCACCTGCATCCATCGACTTCCTGCATATCTTACCAGGTCGTCACTCCATCTAGTGGGGGGACGCCCTACACTTCGCCTGCCGATACGAGGCTGCCACTCGAGAACCTTTCTTCCCCATCGGTTGTCGGTTCTTCGAGCTATATGGCCGGCCCATTGCCACTTCAGCTTACTAATCCGTTGGGCTATGTCGGTCACTCTAGTTCTACTGCGGATATCCTCATTTCTGAGTTTATCACGCAGAGAAACTCCGAGCATAGCCCTCTCCATAGCTCGCTGAGCGACCTTGAGCTTCCTCATCCGGCCAGCAGTGAAGGACCACGTCTCAGTTCCATAGTCAGTTCCGTATGTTATCACTGGCAACACGCACTGGGTGTACAGTCTCGTTTTCAAGTTTTGAGGTATACCTGACGAGAAGATGTGCCGTAATTTCCCGAACGCTGCCCAACCGAGTTGAATCCGTCGATTGACCTCTCGGTCGAAGTTGGACTTACCTAGTCGGACTATTTGTCCCAGGTAAACATACTCGTCAACAACTTCGAGCCCAGTGTTCCCAACAACTACCGGCATAGGTGTGACATGGACATTAAACATGATCTTTGTTTTGTCCATGTTCATCTTAAGACCTATCCGTTGGGAAACACTATTGAGGTCATTGAGCATAGTGCTTAGGTCCTCCAGCGATTCTGCCATAAGGACTATGGCAGAATCGCTGAAGTTGAAGTGCTTGTACAGTAGGGCTACGATGGCTATCCGAGTACAGAACCAGAGTACGAAACCTATCCAATTGCAGAGAGGTGTAAGACAGGGTGACGTCATATCCCCGAAACTCTTTACCGCTGCATTGGAAGATGTTTTCAAGCTTCTGGACTGGAAAGGATACGGTATCAACATCAATGGCGAGTACATCACTCACCTTCGATTTGCCGACGATATAGTCCTTATATAGTAATTATATTTAAGATTTTTTTGTAACTACCAGGGTGGCATAATCGCATCAGCGACAAAGCCCTTTATATATGAATAAAAAAAATGAGTGCAAATATCTGCTTATCCGTGGGATATGTAGGAATAAGTATGTTAAATGAAAAATTTGTATGTTTCGGTACATGAACCATTTAAAAATGTTAAGACCTACGCACGTGTTATTTTTCTCTCTTATATTTGACTCTCTTGAATATTTAAAAACATTTGTTAAACCTATTATATTCATTCAAATGTTAAGGTCATAAAAATGTTATAGTTATTCATAATCAAAGGAATATACGATGATACTTTATTGATCTCAAATATAATTCAAAAATTACCGTGGAGCTTGGCAGTTGGCACCTGTTCAAATCCAAATCTCAAATTGCCACACTCGCGATATCATTCATGCCACCACTGTGCAATTTGCCAGTAGTATTCTTTTTCTTACAACTTCTCTGTTGAATCGGCTACCACCAGCGATTTTTTCAGACCGATACTACTTAGAGACTCTTAAGAAAGGGGCTTACGTTTTTTTTTAAAGGATAGCATCTCACTTGCAATGGTGCAGGTGTAGTAATCCTTCATGGGCTGTGGTAGTCACTTACCGTCAGATGAGCCGCATGCTCGTTTGCCCCTTCTTATATAAAAAAATCCCGTCACTTTTATCAGCGAAATCGACAATCCTAAAAGTCGTTTGTACTTAGCGTGGTCCACTTTTCACATTTTTAGGTGTATATTTTAATTCCAGAATTAAAATTACGTGGCTATCTAGCAAAACTATATTTCCCGCCTTTAATACAATACGCTAATGATCATCTGTCGATGTACTTGGTTTAACAATTTTGATTGATTCCTTATTTACCCCGATATTGCAAATCTCTTTGCGCAGTTGGAAACATAAAGTCTCAAAACATTTAAGATTAACTTATGTTCTTATTTATGCTTCTCCTGTTTATAATATGCCTTAATTTGTCATAATCAGTTTAAGATAGTATTTTTATCTACCCAATAAATTCGTTTTAAATTGTTGAATCGTTAATTAAGGCGAAAAATTACAAAATGGCCAACTATTAAATTGATAAGTTAAGCTGCAAATTCCCTTTTCTGCTTAGAAATTCAGTGTTAATACAGGCTATGAGGCATTACAGTCCTCAGGGTCCAAATCTGTATTCTATAACCTTCTTCGCGGGTCATTAGGTGGACTGTTGAAGTTCTTAAGTTGTTTTACGAAAAATGTATTTGCTATAATAATGCTTAGTTCCACGTGAACAAACACGCAAGTAAAATATAGTTAAAAGTAAAACACTGGACTCAGTTCAACACAAGAATTAAAGCTAATTTACTGATTGAAACCTACGTTTACGTGACCGTTTTGGCCGTTTAATTAGATCGTATGGGAGACTTGATTCCCCAGCCGTCACATTATTAGTAACTAATTGGACCACACCAATTTATTTGGTCATTTTATGTTTCTGTTCTATGTAATACCAGTGACAAGAGAGCACACGGATATGAGGTAGTGGATATTCTTACAATGCCACTACATGATCACTATCAGTTCTAACAATTTCTACTAAGTAGTTAGAATTTCGCTTCTGCCGCAACTTGACTCTGGTTTGAATATCACCCTCTTCAGTATTCGTGAAGAGCCGTTATGGTTCAGGGGCTAAGCGCTTGGCGTAAATTTCACAGTACGCAAACATCCCGGCTTCGAGTCCGGCGGCTACCAATTAAATTTTAATTGCAATTGCAAACGGCTCAGCTTCAGATGGCTTCGTGGCGCAGTGGCTTAGCAATGAGTTGGTGCGTGGGGGTCGTGGGTTCGAATCCCGCACGGAACAAATATTTGTATGGCCTACAAATTATTGTTCCGGGTCTGGATGTTTGTCCTTGTGCAATTTGTGTTGCCTAAACTGCCTCCACGATACAGGAGAAAATCCTAGTACATAAACACTCACGCCTGTCACCCAGAGGGGTAGGCAGAGACTACGGACTTCCATTTGGCGCGATCCTGACACACCTCTCTCGCCTCTTTTACATCCATATATCTACGCATACACGCTCGTCGGTTAAGGGTACTCCTAATCTGGCCCATTTTTAATGTATCGCCGATTTGGTCGATAAACCTTCGTCTAGGGCGTCCCTTCTCGACCCTGCCGTTCACTTCCGCAACATAAATTTGCTTTGTCACTCTTTCCTCGTTCATTCTTTCTACATGGCCAAACCACCGAAGCATTCCTTTCTTAATCCTTGTCACAACGTCATCTTGCAAACCACACTTTTCTCTTATCACACTATTTCTCACCCTGTCATTCAGATTCAGCCCTAGCATACTCCTTAAGGAACGCATTTCTACAGCATTTATTCTACTCTCATGCTTCTTCTGCCAGACCCAACTTTCACTACCATACATTATAGTAGGGACTAACACAGCATTATGAATTGCCATACGTGCCTTAGTTGACACATTCTGACTCCTCATAATAGCGTGTAGAGCCCCATTCACTCTATTTCCTGCGTTCACTCGTCGTTCTATATCCTTATCATATCTACCATCCCTGCTAAATAAACATCCCAAATATACAAACTCATCCACTTGCTCAATCAACTCCCCTTCTATTCTTATTTCACATAAAGTTTTACTTTCTTCTCTTTCAAAAACCATCACTTTCGTCTTACTTGCGTTCACTTTCATACCCCTTTCTTTCAATGACCAATTCATTAAAGTAACCATCATTTGCAACTCGGCCGCCGACGATGCAAATATGACTTGATCATCGGCGTACAAAAGGCATTTGACGGTTGACTCACCCATTCTCAACCCACATTCTTCAACTTTCAAAGTTTGCAAACAACTGTCCATAAATAAGTTAAACAGCCACGGGGAAGCCACACATCCCTGTCTGACACCTTTATGAATGCCAAACCAGTCCGAGTAGACCCCGTTGATCCTGACACAAGCACTAGAGTCCCTATAAAGAGATCTTAATGCCTGTATCAAGCCAGCGCTCAACCCAAATGAGTTCAGTGTTTGCCATAACACATTCCTGTCCACTCTGTCATAAGCCTTTTCCAAGTCCATGAACGCACAAAAAACTTTCTGGTTTTTAGCCAAAAACTTCTCCGCTATCATGCGCATGGAAAAGACTTGATCCGTACACCCCATCCGCTTTCTAAATCCAGCTTGCACATCCCAAATTTTTCCATCAGTTTCTTCCATAACTCTTTCAATTAACACCTTAGCATACAGTTTACCCACAATGCTAATCAAGCTGATACCACGGTAGTTTTTACAGTCCTGCTGCGACCCCTTTCCCTTATATATTGGGACTATAACGGCTTTGCACCAGTCTTACGGTACCCGTTTCAGTTCCCAACACAAATTAAACAAGGTGTGCAGCAGGCCTGTAACCACACCCTCACCAGCCCTCAGCATTTCGAGTGATACTCTATCATATCCGGCTGCCTTACCTGCTTTCATGCTTTTCATTGCTTTCATTATTTCATCTACACTTATCTCCCTACCTCTCTCCACTTCTTCCGGAATTTCTATTTCACTTATTCCAGACGACTCTTCACTCTTAAACACGCTTTCAAAGTATTCCTTCCATCTCTTTAAATTCGAAACTTCATCATTCAGCATGCAGCCATTCTCGTCTCGTATAGCATTTATTCTAGGCTGTTTTGAATTTCCCCTGGCAGTTCTTACGAGCTTCCAGAACATTTTAATATTTGCCTGGAAGTTATCAGATATCCTTCTATCATTCTTATCTATCCTTTCTTGCTTTTTCCTTTCAACAACTTCTTTTACTCTCTTATTTATACGTCTAAAGTCTGCCTTTTTTCTTTCAATCTCATCATTCATACCGCCAGAATTACCAGCTTTAGTTGCTAGTAAATCTAGCCATGCTCTCTTCTTTGCTTCAACTTCCATCCGTACATCATCGTCCCACCACAACGTATTACTTTTCCTTTCATTCGTTCTCTTACTTACACCGCATACTTCGGTGGCTGCATCCACCAAAACTTTCTTAATATTATTCCATACATTCTTCAATTCTAAATCATTCATACATAATTCATTCAACCCACTTATATTTTCCCTCAATCTGCATTTATACTTCTCTTTCACACCTTCATCTTGTAACCTCTCTATTCTTATACGCTGTAACGCAGTGGTAGACACCGATGTCCGATGCCGCCAACGTCTGAATAGACCATTAATTCGGCATAAGACCAAGTAATAATCCGTCCCTACGTTGGACCCTCGGTAAACCCTTGTATCTACCACTGCGCTCCTCATTCTTTCATCCACAATTATAAAATCTATCATGCTTCTATCATCCCCTCTTTCCCATGTATACATGTGAATCCTCTTATGGCGAAAGAAAGTGTTCGCCACACAAAGATTCTTTTCCACACATACGGTGAGGAGGTCTTCACCATTCTCATTTATTCTTTCATCGCCAAACGTTCCTAATATCCTTTCATTACCAGACCTCTTCTCCCCAACCCTTCTATTAAAATCTCCTAACATAATAATATTTTCATTTTCCTTACATTTCATGAACACCAGCCTTACCATGTCCCAAAACTGCTCTCGGATATAAGTGGGCTTAGACATATCTGGGGCGTACACCCCTAGCACAAACAACTTCTTTAAGCCCACTTTCATTCGCATCCACAGCAGCCTTGGGCTAACACATTCATACTCTTTCACACATTGACCCATTCTTTCTGAAAGGATGACACCGACTCCTTGGCATGCCCGCTCGGTCTCGTCTACTCCAGACCAGTAAGCGGTATACATGCCATGTGCAGTGACATCTCTTCCCTTTCGTTTCGTCTCGTTTACACATAACACATCTATTCCTCTATCATTCATCATTTCGCATACTTCATCCATCTTATCATTCATTGCTCCACATACATTCAGCGTGGCCAGACGGGCCTCCGCAATCCACTTTTCGCCCCCCCGGGAGACAGGACGTGACGGGTGGCGAACCTCGTCGCCGGTTTTTCTCCCGGAGATTCTTCGCACCCCTGCCCCATTAAAGGGGCGCCGGGAACTCGGGGCCATTTCTTTTCCTTCTTGGCTCATGGTGCGAACTAAGTGGTGGTAGATTTTACGCCGCTACCATACGGCGAGGAGCCGAGTCTGTCGTTTCGGCTTTGTCGCTCGTTTAGCACCACCCGGGGGACACGTGTAGGGTGGGCCTAGGATTAGGTGGTCGAAGCCTACGGACGCGAGCGACTCATCCCCCTAAATCCTAGTGTTGGGGGGTAATGTTTTTTATTAAAAAAAAAACGATAATTTGTACCTCGAACCAAAAAAAAAAACAGAGAAATACGAAGTGCTGCGTCAAGTGACGCAAAAACCAAGCCAAACCCATGCTAAACTCACATAAATATATTTAAAATAATTTTCGACCAACAACAAGGTTTTAGGTGCATATGTGTGCGTCAATCAGAAAATTTTTACTAGCACTAAAAAAGAGAAATAAGAAAGGGTGCGCGTAAGTGTGTGCAGTTGATCTGGGTTTTGTGTAACTACAAATGAATGCAATGCATCGTCGCTCTTCTTTGTTGGTCTGGATATGTGGCGACGTCCACAGTGAAAGAAAACTTCTTGAGAAAACCTTACATGTCTGAGGAATAAAATAATTCTAATACATTTGAACTCCGCCAAGACGCACTGGAATAGTCCGCCAAACTGATTGCGTTCCATAGGGACGGTCATAATATAGGTTGTAACAATTTCTGCCCCTAAATAACTGCACATCTCTTTTGTGTTACGGATTGAAGATCTTGAGAGTGAGACGGCTCCGTGGCGCAGTGGCTTAGCAATGAGTTGCTGCTGGGGGCCGCGAGTTCGAATCCCGCACGGAACAAGTATTTGTATGGCCAACAAATAATTGTTCCGGGTCGGGATTTTTGTATTACTATTATTACTACAGCCCATCATAAGTCCACAGCTGACCGTAAACCTCCTCCGTGAATTGTCACAAAGTACGGTCTTGAGCCAGTCGATCTGGATGCACGTGGCTAAGTACCGTACTCTTACTTCTATTTAGTTTGTCTTTGCTTCCAAGTGTGCAAAGCCTTCAGTACTCACTATCAGGTGAACTCTTTGCTCGTTTTAAGCTCTAATATTTTAAAAACTATTTAGACATATTCTAGGTTTAAAAAGAAATTGTGGAAAAATCCGTGATAAAATGAAACGAAAATATTTAGTAGCGGGTATTTTCATGTCATTGCGGGTTCATTACTGCTCCATTAAAAACCATTATGCTTACTGCAAGTCTCAAATTATCGTGTTTTAGTGAATGAGCTCACATAAAAAATTTTGTTCTCCATTATCCATCTTTAATATTTTATAATAGCAAGGGTTGGAGATCCCTACTGGCCATGGTAGCTCAGGTGCTGGATGGATTGAAAGGTTAAAGCATCTGGATTAAATATAAAGCAAGCACTTTCAATTTCCCCCTGTCCATTACCCATCGACACTAATGAAATTGTTAATTAAAATTTCAACTCATCTTCAAGAAATTTCCATGTCGGAGAATCGAAAACAAGATTTCAAAAACACGTGAAGGCCAATCACACGCATTGGGGCATTTTTTTGCCCTATAACCCTCTGAAATGAGAGGAGTGCTGTGATCAGCGATGGAATGTTTATAGTTTGTAGCCTTAATTTACTTTTAAGAGTGTCAAAGGTTCAGTTCACCCGATTGCAAGGTATTTTATTACACTTACGCAAAATATACACATCGAATTATAACAATTCGATTTAACTTTTAATTTCCGTATTTTCGTGAATTTTACAGTATGGTCACGGGAAGTATTAGGGATTTGACGTCCATATGTCATATTTATTTACTGAAGCCATATTATTTTGTCCAAACTACGCAGTGAGATGAAGTAAAGCATACATTATGCATATACTATAATAACAGAGGCATTCTATCTTAGTCCTCACGGCTGACAACGCATCTGCATTTTAATTCGTAAACGATGATAGATGTAGATGTCTAGGAGCCACAGCAACCACTTCCCATCGGGTGGCCTGTGTGCTCGTTTGTGACCCTTTTTTTATAAAAAAAAACCAAGTGAAATAAATGTATCAGTTCGATGCCACTTAAAAATTTAATGAATACAAAGTAAGAAGTATCCATAATATTAGGTTTGTGAAAGTCTTTTTATTTTTCATTTAGGATGGATTTTTAATGATCGAATAGAATCTGGTCTGTAAGTTTTGTTAACTCTTTTAACGACACGGAGTAAATCGTTGTCGCCGCAAATGCTAATAGGGATTTTAAAGTTTTCTCGCATCCATTGATTTTGTCAATCTTCAATCATGGTTGTCACTCGTTCTAATCTAACAATTTAGATGAAGTTTACAGTGTGAGAGTTCTCAGCAATAATCGATTTAGTTAGGTTTTATTTACGGGAAATTTGTGTTCTCTGTGTTTTCACGCACAAAGTCACAAGTTTGATATGCGCGTGCCATATGATTTGCCATTCCGCAAGAATAGTCATCATCGCGTCAGCCTAATGGCTATAGCGCAGGGCTACCACGCTGGAGTACCCATGTTCGAATCCTGCAAGTGTGGGGTTATTCTTAGTTTTTTTAATATTTTAGCCCACACGTCTCTATACAATAAATATTATTGAACTAAAATTGTTTTCTAAATTGTTTCGTTTACAAAGTTACGTACATTTTTATGGCGCTATGCGTACTACATATAAGTTTTGTTAGAATTTTTTTTTAATTACAATTTCTTACAGAAAAACATTATTTTATCGATACACTATCAATATTATGAGTATTTAATGTGTAAAATAATATTTAAGTAAAAAATAAAAATTTATTATGTAAATATATAATGTGTATTTTTATAAGTAACAGATTTTTCGGTAACGGCTACAACGATTTAGATGTGGGAAATTTTGTACTTAGATATTTTTTTCTCGAGAGAGAGAGAATGAATGAAGAACGATTGACTAAAAAAGTGTATAAGACGAGTGTGAATGAAAGTGTTGGAAGGGGTAGATCTAGGCGGACGATTCAAGACCAAATTAGGGACGTCTTGAAAAAAGGCCAGGTCAAGAGAACCCTAAACCTAAGAGCATGTATGAAGGGAATAATGAAAGTGGACGAAGCGAAATAAGTATGTAAGGTTCGTAGCAAGTGGAAATAAATGGTCTCTGCCTACCCCAACGGGAAGAGGCGTGATTATATGTACGTATGTATAATTTTTTACTTCACATGTTGTTCTAAATAGGTATTTTTCCCGAGAATTATGTTACCAACGCCAAGCAAAGTTCGGTCGCCTAGATGCTTATACATATGTATGAAAGACCACAAACAGCAAACAACTTAGACATAAGGTTGCATTTTGCTTGTTACAATGAAGTTAAGTATATTCTATTCTTACGTACACATTTTATTAACTTGACAGGAACAGGACATTGACCTATTAATTCAAAGGTTAAGACTGATTTCCGTACATCGTTGTAATTTTTGATCAAAATACCGAGTTTCTGGAATATTTTTGATTAAAGGTGACGCAGCAAAATTTAATGAACGCAACTGACTGTCGTAAAATTAGTAGTATTTTTAAGAGAAATGATATAATATGATAGCTACGTGGTACAGTGGTTTAGCTATGAGTAGCGATGCTTTGGGCCTCGGGTTCGAATTCCGCGCTCGACGTGGCGATTTTGAATTTACACAAGCAACACACTTTAAAGTAAACTTAATAAATTAACTTATACCGTCTTATTACAAAAGACTAGTTTATAATTAGTCTAACGTCAAACTTAAACTAAAGTCTGTTTCAATAAAGAAATCTAGTAATGTAAGTTTATATAAAATATAAAATTTTACGGCAACGGATGAAATATCAAATTTCGCGATGACGGTGGCGCGGTTAAAGGACTTCTTTCTTTAGAAGGATCTTCTTAAACCATAGTACAAACCTGATGCTATTGTAACGACCCCCCCCCCCCCCATACAACCCCAAACCCCAATATAAATATATCAAAACGTGACCAGTATATTAATCATACATTGATCTTTCTAAAGGTTTAAATATAGCCGTTTAATAAATTTATAGCGTGATTTTCTTAATAAGGACCCTTATTTACGTTGTGTTTGTATAGTAACTTAGTTCTTTTAGGTGTATCTTGGAAGAATTAATATTCACGAGAGCAATCGAAAGCTGTTGGTAGCGTCTTATAAGCTAAAGAACCCCGTTCACGAAGACAGAGCTCAAAAAAGTTTAGAACAATAAATTGTCCTTATTCCACTTGTATCAGGTTCACAACAGTCAATTCCTTATTAATTAATCCCTTCCCGCTTGGAAAAGACTCACAATATTTATATCAAATACCAGATACAAGTGCTTCGCTCTATCACATTTAAAAAAAATGTGGAGGAGACACACGCGCCAACTATTTTAATGCACTCCCCCCGAAGGGAACGTTAAATTGGGAACTGGACCGTAGTCCACAGCAAAATAACTGGCGTACCAATAAAAGAGGACTTGGCCCCTTGATAGTGCGTAAGCACAAACATCGACCGAAGTCGCGCATGTCAATGCGTGTAAACGCCACACAGAATACTATAAAAATCCAGCCACAGTGACGTCACACGGGTTAGGCAACAATAGGCACACTGGCCATAAAAAGCCCTCCGTGAGCGCCACCACCTGCCAGACCGCCGTTCCTGCAGACTTGATGTAAGTGTAAGGCATCACCACCAATTGCATGGTCAGGACACTCAATTGGCCGCAGAGCTTGTCATTAGTCTACCGCTCACCTCAAGGGAATGGGGTCCCACGTTGCGCGGCTTTCGACCTCAGCCTTGAGAGCCTCCTCAGATTCTCCCTCCAGCTACCACCCGCATGAGGTCAACACATATGCTTCACCAACCAATACAATGGCAGATATAGCCAATAGGCAGTTATAAGATAATAGTAATAATTCGCCATCAGAAAGGGTTTGTGTCGCTGACGTTGAGTATATGCATTTTTCGATCATATTTGTCTCACCCACCAACAAGTTGCCTTCAATCTTTCAAAGGTGGGAACTTTATAGAGATATATTATTATGTTGTTATATAAAACATCATGGAGGTCAAACAGTCTGCAGCCCCGCAATGAAGGGACCCGACTTAGGTTAGGGCTACTTAGTTTGTGAGTCAAACTAAGACGCAGGGAACGCCATTGAGAATAGCGAATTTTGATCCTTGTATTCTATTATATTACAAATGTTATTTATCTTTATTATTGCATTATAATCGACTTGTATTTATATCATTTAACACATTTTGAATATTTAAAGCAGAATTTTAATAAATTTAGAGATTTTTAAAGACAATTTATGCGTTTACTAATACTATAATATTCAATACTCCAAATATATTTGAAATTTATGATTATAATTGCATTTTAATTATTTAAATTATAATTTCTACGACATTTTTAAATGTCTTTATAATGAATTTAATTATTATTTATTAATAATAATTCTGAAGCGTCACACTATCAAGAAACCGCGTTGTATAATAAAACGTTTAGATTACGTCATGTTCACAAAGTTTTAACGCTAAAAGAACTTTCATTTATATGGGAAACTTCATATCTTTTGTTGTTGCCAAAATACAGCTCTCGACGAATATTACACTGACACGTGTTTTACTGTAACGTTGCTCGCAGAAAGAATTTCATTATTAAACGGCAATTGGAACAAATTTCGAAAACGTTTTCCTTGAATGTTACTTCGTTAAATCTACCTTTTTTTTCTATATAATTTTTATATAAGACTGGCAATCGTGACTTTATACGTGGTAGAGCAATGCTGCAGCTATGTTATGATTGTAGCACGAATGGGTCGGCTCGACCGGGGAAGGACCACGATCTCACAGAATACCAGCGTAAAATAGCAGCTTAACGCTGCTGTGTTTCGTATGGTGAGTGTAGAGAACCGGAGACCCTTTTTACTGGAAACGAGGCATTCCATCTTAGTCCTCACGGGTGACAACGCATCTGCATTTTGATTCGTAATCGAAGATAGATGTAGCTGTCTATGGGCTACAGTAACCACTTACCATCAGGTGGACTGTATGCTCGTTTGTCACCCTTATACTATAAAAAAAATCGAAGTCACGTAAACCTGGTGGAAAGACTACTGTAGCTATAATTTTTTTATGAAGTGACAAACGATCTTACTTAGTACTTAATGTAGCACATGTCCACCTGCACTTCATACATAGAAAACTATGAATGAGTTGTCACCACAGAAGAATAATATGGAATGCCTTATGGCCTCTTATTATACTGGTTCTCTATCCATAGCCGTTAGACCAGAACACAGTAGTGCTAATACTGCTGCTTGGTGGCAGAAGTAGGTTAGGAGGTGGTACTTTTCAAAACACACTCAAGAACAAAAAGAGAAAATGAGTCCTGGTGTGTGAATGTTACAGTTAATGTGTTCAAGAAACAAAAGGCCACGATGGAACCTTCTCGATCGCGAGTGAGAGAGAGATTTTTTTTATTTTTTTATTACCTTTTTTTAATGTTATTCAAACACTAGGATTTTCTCCTGTATCGTGGAGGCAGTTTACAAACATAGATTGCACGTGGAAAAACATCCAGACTAGGAACAATTATTTGTAGGCTATACAAATACTTGTTCCGTGCGGGTATCAAACCCGCGGCCCACAGCGCAACAACTCATTACTAAGCCATTGCGCCACGGAGCCGTCAAAATAACACATCTAAGTCCACTGTTGCTTCATTTCTATTTTTAAAGGTGTGAAAATCAATTAGCTGAGCTGCGATAGGCAAAATTATATGTATTACCTAGTTTGACGTTGAGGTGCTTTCTACCAACAATATCTAGCACCATTATCACTACCAATCTGTCACCCCTGAGAATAATACTATGGAATGCCTTGATTCCAGTAAAAAGGGATCTCCAGATCGCAATACTTACCATACGAATAATCGTAGCATTAGCCGCCATTTTACGCTGGAATATTGTGTGAGCCTGATCCTTGCTCTTACGAATCGACCCATTTTGGGAATTCCTTAATAATTTTGGCATGGGAATTGCTTGAACATAGGAATGTTCAAAATGTTTGGTTCTTCAATACGATTCATTTTAAAATATTCAAATTGAAATTAAAAAAAGTGTGCGTCCAGTAACTCGTGATGTCTAAAAAAGGAACAACTCTAAATTCGTTTATATTTTGATTTTAAAATAAAAGTCAGTGTTTTATTCATAAATGGTTTTATAACGTAACAATAATGTATAACATAACAAATAAAACCATTTGACCGGCTCGTAAGGAAAAACGAGACGTTTATGATTATAATAATTAGGCATGAGTGTATCACTCATGCCTAATTAGTACGAGAGTAGTACGCCCAAAACACTATTAACTGCTTATTTTTTTTTTAGAAAATTATCACAAAAATAATAGAATGATATCACAGAAAACTAATTAGACTGTACAAACAGTGCGTGTTATCAGTGATGACCTATGGAACTGAAACGTGGTCCTTCACTGCTGGTCGTGTAAGGAAGCTCAAGGTCGCGCAACAACTTATGGAGAGGGCTATGCTCGAGGTTTCTCTGCGTGATAAACTTAGAAAAGAGGATATCCGCAGTAGAACCGAGTCACCGACATAGCCCAAAGGATTAGTAAGCTGAAGTGGCAATGGGCCGGCCATATAGCTCGAAGAACCGACAACCGATGAGGAAAAAAGGTTCTCGCATGAGAGCCTCGTACCAGTAGGTGAAATGTAAGGCGATCCCCCACTAAATGGAGAGACGACCTGGTAAGACATGGTTCAGGACCGTGTTTTGTGGCATTCCTTAGGGAAGGGCTATGTTCAGCGGTGGACTTGTGAAAGGCTGTAATGATGATGATGATGAAGGATGAGAGGTGATTTAGAAACACTTCTTTATTCATTCAGAAGTGCAACATTACTATTTTTATTTTTTAATATCTCCAACTACTCCAGCACACACAGTCGCAGCCCTTTATTACAAGTATGTAAGACTTTAAAGGAGTGGTCGTTAGTTAGGTTGTATTCAGTGTCCAAGAGATGTTTAGCCAAATGGGATTTATTGATTCCTATATGCGGCTAAATACTGTTTGTAACTTGTCTCAAAATTGCGACCAGTCTGACCCATGTATGCGGCGTGGCATTCGTTACAAACAAGTTTGTAAACACCTGACTTTTGACGAATATCTAACCTATTTTTATTATTACAAATATTCCTAAGGGGATTTTTTGTTTTGAACGCAACGTAAACGTCGCTCTGTCGAAGAATATTTGCTATTATTTAGATATAGAGCCTAAGTAGGTCAAACTACTCACATATCGACGAACACTTTGAGGTACATACAGAGAATTGCGAGTGTTGTCTCCTTGTGGCAGTCGAGCAAATAATTATGTCGTCTACATATCGATAGTAATATGAAATATTTCGATTGAACCAAGCTTAAGTAGCTTTTATTTATTCAGTTCAATTGGATTTCGGATAACATAATCCAGGGTCAAGGTATTTAGATGATTGACGGCTCCGTGGCGCAGTGGTTTAGCAATCAGTTGTTGCGCTGGGGGCCGCGGGTTGGAATCCCGCACGGAACAAGTATTTGTATGGCCTACAAATAATTGTTCCGGGTCTGGATGTTTGTCCTTGTGCAATTTATGTTTGTAAACTGCCTCCACGACACAGGAGAAAATCCTAGTGTGGGTGTAACGTTTTTTTTTTTAAATTGAGAAAAAAAGAGAATAATAAAACGAATAAAATATGCGAGATTTCTTGAACCGTAAGACTGATGCCTTAATTAATTACTAACAATAATTGATTAATAATTAATATAATTTGTATAGCCTCGCTCTCGCAGAGAATCAGGAATAATGGCAATATAATGCGGCTGTTTTACGTAAAATGTATAATTAATGTAGAAAATCCGGAGACTCTTTTAATTAGAAACGATTTTTAATGGATCTATCAAGTGGACTATGTACTTGTTCGTCACAATTTACTACCAATTATCCAAGAGCATTAACCTTGGTAAAAAAAGCTTCTTTTCCACTATTATAAACCAGTGTTTGACTACTATCCTACCCAGTGATACGTGGTGATATAGCCAAAAATATAAAACGCATTGACTTATCTTAACAAAAGCCATTCACTCTTGTCTTGAAAACACTCACATTTCCGAGCTCACGCAAACTAGCATGCACTACTTGGGAAATTTGACCATACTCACCAGGCTGGTAGGTAGGTAGGTTGGTGACTACAGCGGCATTACCTTCGTACCGGTAACGTTGCTCCCTTTTGTTAGTTTGTGAGACTTGAGTTTGTTATTTTTGGATCGATTTTCTATAATCTCGAGTCTCGTCCGTGGGTTAGCAAGAAGTACTTCGTGTAGGTGAGTTTGACACTTCGGGAATATCGTTATATGTTCCTCATTATGTTACACTCTATAACAAAGAAAATATAAATAATCACTACCGTATAGCATTACCAACAATAAAGCAAACCATTTAATTGGAATGCCTAATACATCAACAACAAAGGAGTAGAGACTGGCCGATAGTATGGTTCTCCGATGGTTGAGTGAAGAAAAAAGGAGTAAGTTCATACTTCACCATTAAATTTTTTAATAAAATTTTTACACGATATAGCTATGCTGCAGCTATATTAATAGTATAGTTGTAGCACAAATGGGTCGGCTCGACCGGGGAAGGACCACGCTCTCACAGAATACCAGTGTAAAATAGCAGCTTAATGCTGCTGTGTTTCGTATGGTGAGTGTAGAGAACCGGAGACGGGGCGGGAAAAGGGGCGTTCTATCTTAGTCTTCACTGCTGACAACGCAACTGCATTTTAATTCGCAAACGATGATAGATGTAGATGTCTATGGGCCACAGCAACTACTTACCATCAGGTGGACTGTGCTCGTTTGTCACCCTTATTCTATAAAAAAAACTCAAATGTATAAAGTTTTCTTGGAGTGGTTGTTATTTTATTAGATAGGTTTTTTAATTAAATTAAAGTGAAAAACAGTTTTACAGTCCACCTCATGGTAAATGACTACTGGAACCCAAGACATCTGCGAATAACTTTAAATGAAGAAGGCTGCAGACGCATTGTTACTTCTGAGAACTAAGATGGAATGCCTCACAGTCTGTTATTAAACTAGTTCTCTATACCTTTTAGACCGGAACACAACAGTGCACGCACCGCTATTTAATGGTAGTAATAGTAACAGGGTGGAACGTACCCAGATGAACTCCTAGGCAATAAAAGAAAGCCTACCACCTGGTAGTATAACGTTCGAAGTTTAATTATATGAATGCTACTTTCCGTCATCACCATTATAAAAGTTTTAGACTGCGCTACACTGTCTTAAGTCTTAAGATTTATCAAACTTTTATTTTAATCCTATCATTTAATAACTTCCACATATTCTGATAGTTGAAGACGAGGGCAAAAGGGAAAAACACATTTTTTTGTTATCTTTATTTGGTAAAACTATTTTTAAAGTTTTGATATCATAGAGTGGAGAGAGAGAGAGAGAGAGAGAGAGAGAGAGAGAGAGAGCGAGATAACAAGGAGTCCGTTCAAATTTTGTTCTGCCCACCTGACCTTATGTGTGATAGTGTCATAACTTTTGGAACTGTAACTGAATTAGATAATAAAATCAAATATTTAAGCAACACGCATCGCTGAACTTGTGATGAGCTTAATGATAGTAAACTTTTGCTTGATAATGACTTAAGCAGTCATTATTATTTTTTTTTTGGGCAACTGATTATTTTTTTAGTTATTTTTATTTGTTGAGTTGTTGCCAAAATAAAGAGTACACAAAGTAAATAAGCACTAGCATCTTTTTTTTTTCGACAAACTTTAATCAGAAGTTAAATCGGCACCTAAGAAAGATGATAATTCGTTGATGCTGTCTCGCAAACGCAAAACATTTCCATTGCAAAAATGAAAAAAACAAAACGAATGAAGTTAATTAAAAAGGATTTCTTTATGCATCCAATTACTTCTAACGGGGAAAAAATAAAACAAAATTACCTCGTGGCTTGCTTGCAACAGTTATAAATCCTTGGTTCAAATCTCAGATAGCACTCGCAGCGGCCGGGGGTCCGCGCACGGCGTTAGTTTTTATAGGTCATAAATATATATTATATTCCGGAGTCTAATGTTTTTCCATGTGTAGTCTGCGTATATAAAACGCATGTAAAGTCCGGAGAAAAATTCTATCTCTAAGAGAGAGATTGTGAATCTTTTTAATCCAGGCGAAATGGTAAATAAATAACTAAAACTACTTTTTATTTAAAGTAAATTATTTCCGGGCTGATTACGACTATAGTGACAACTTTTTACGTGAATGAGCCACGCTGCCAGCTCTATTGTAGCTGCAGCACGAATTATAATAACTTATTCAATACATTGACGTAATATTTAGTTGATACCATACAAATGCTGAAACAGTGTAATAAACGTTGCTAATAAGGTATTTTTTGCATATATACGTAGCTTTATACGTCTTTTTTTCTGGTTTGATACATTCCTCTCTATAGAAATTATATTCCTCTTATTGCAGAACGGAGTTGATTACACTAATACTTAGTTATAGCATATAAACGGCCTCTTCTAAGTTTTGAATGGTCTTTTAGAGTAAAGATGCATCCACCGCGCTGCCGTAATGTGTGTTAGCGGTCTTCACATCTATGATATTTTTTTATTGCTCAGACATACAGGTATCATCACGATGATATAATATATCACCGTAATAATGTGGTAAATCAACACTTAAAATTATAGTCAACAATTTTATTGGTGCCGGTGGAAATTGAACACAACCGTGTTCGCATACTGTAAAATCTACAGCGAGTACTTAGTCCTAAAGCTACCATAGCACAAAAGAATCTGACTTCTTTCTCCCATCCACCATGTAGTCAATGTTGTCGACATACCACGTAGTCGATCTAAAAGTCGTTCGTAATGTGTACACCAAATATGTGGAATAATTTTCCAGCATTCCATTAAAGTAGAATGTGTCAAGTTCAGGCAAGAGCAAATAGGCGTTTGTTAAGTTCAGCCAGTGGGCTTTATAATTTGGTTACATCACGACTACCGCAGTAACCAAACACTGGATTTACAACATAGAATTGAATATAAAAGTTATTACAAATTTTCAAATCCTACAAAATTACCTATTAATTTTGTCGTTTCAAATAACTTATAATGATCATCGATCCTCACAACTTTGAGGAAATGCTGGAGCTTTTACTGGAAAAATCAAACTTTTAAACAAAAGTGAAAGCCGAATTCAAAGAACTAAAATAACGAAATAATTTCTATATTTTTCTGTTAAGACAGAAGTGTGAAGATGAGAATTGTAAAGATAAATTAAAAAGCCAGAATTTAAAAGCTTACATGTGAATGTAAGTGAAATTTTAAATTTATTGAACTAGGGTTTTACTTTTTATGAAAAGTAAATTTTTGTCCCCTATTGTGTGGACTAAAGAATATGAAAGTAACAACTAGAAATGATTAGTCAAAAAATTAACTATAAAAACTTCATCCTTAATCCTCTATTTTGCCACTTTGGCATTTTTTCTGCTAATTTATATGTACCAGCTACCTCTAATCTATAACCTAATTAAAAAAAACGTTATTAAATCAGTTTTTAATTTAAAGGTATCGCGTAACATACGCAAAAAAGAAGAAATAACACAGAATAACTCGACTGGCGACGGGAATCAACGTCTTAAGCATGTGTGAAACTTCTGGCTCTGCGATTGTTAAGCCACATACCGTGTGTCACGATTTAGGATAATTTCTGCCTACAGCGGGAGATGTCTACTTCTAGCGTGATAAATAAGCTCAGAGAGTCCACATACAGACGACTTTTAACACCTCTAGATACGAGTACAAAGAATGAAATCTCTTTCTTCTCTAGCACCTTTGTATTTTCCTCTGATTACAAGTATGTTGTATTTTGTGGGTTTGCCGCCTTTTTATTGTACTTATACATTTCTCGAGTGAAGGAAAACATTACGAGGAATCCTGCATGTCTTAGAAATAAAATATTATGACGACATTTGAAGTCAGACTACACTCATTGAAGCAGTGCCTGTGGGCGTTGTTATGTTTATCTCTCATATTTTTATACTATTTTTTCTTAATTTTGTTTACTGTCGAAATAATACATTAATTCCATTCAAATTTTAATTTGCTTTATTTTCTCTCTTAATTATTTTATCGATATTTTTTAATTATTTTTTAAATTAAGCTATCACATCACAACCATCACTCGGTCCATGTATAATTGACAAAATTCAATTTACATTCTCGATGCCTCAGTCTCCGTCCGGTCACAGCCATCCATAATTTAAAACAAATTTTTAGCCTTTAAATATGAACGATGAGGTGTTGACGTACAATCGTTCATTAGTAATAATATTTTCACATGGTAAAATGTTTTGAGAATAATGTTTGAAATTGTATCACTTTTTATTTTATAAATTTATGTAAAGCACCCATGGTCACGTCGGGAATTAAAAAAAATTAAAACGCAATTAAATCCGTAAAATAAGTTTTATTCCATGTGCAGTATTCGCGTCAATATAAGAACTCATTATATAAATTTATGTTGAAATCTCATTCTACATAACTTTTTTTATAGGAGAGTGGGCAAACTAGCATGCGACTCACCTGATGGTAAGTGACTACTGCCGCCCATCAACAACTGCAACACCAGGGGAACCAGGGGAATTGCAGATGCGTTGCCGGCCTTTTAAAAAGAAGTAGGCTCTTTTCTTGAAGGTCCCTAAGTCGTTTCGGTCCGGAAAAATCGCTTGTGGTAAACTATTCGACAAGGAAGTTGTGCGAGGAAGAAAACATCTTCTAAATCGCACAGTGGTAGACCGCCAATCATCCAGAGGGTTGGATGGTATCGGGAGTTCTGCCGCGATGTGCGTTCGTGAAATTTGGCGGCTGGGATTAATCCGAACAATTCCTCAGAGCACTCCCCGTGGTAAATGTGAAAAAAAAATTCAAAGAGATGCAACATCTCTTCGCAGCGCCAATGAATCGAGCCAATCGGAAAGGACTCGGTCGTCGACGATTCGAGCCGCTCTGCGCTGGATGCGGTCAAGTGGAAGTAGCTGGCGAGCCCCTGCCCAGAGATGGGAACAGTATTCCATGTGAGGCCGAATCTGCGCCTTGTAAAGTTGCAGGCGGTGTGCCGGCATGAAATACTGTCCCGCTCTGCTGATCACGCCAAGCTTTTTAGAGGTCATTTTGGCCTTCTCTTCCAAGTGACCACGAAACTGCACGCCACTCGATATGTCGAATCCGAGGATTCCGATACTGGCTGAGGGAAGATGGGGAGTGCCTTGAAACTGAGAAGATACGACAAAAGGGTTCTTTTAAGAGGTAAACGCGCAAACTTGTGTCTTCTGAGGATTAATCTGGACTAAATTTAGTCGCCCCCAATCCGAGACTTTGTTCAGCAAAGACTCGACTTCAGACACAAGTTTGTTCCGGTACTCAGCGACGTTTTTCCGAGAAATATTGGCACGGCCGATTTATAAAGCATCTTCAGTGCTGTCATCCGGATAGTAATGAATGTTACCAGTTAGCAACATATCATTGATATGCAGAAGAAACAGCGTTGGTGATAGCACACAGCCTAGTGGAACACCAGCGTTAATAGGCTTGTATTCGGAGCATGCACCGTCTACAACGACCTTAATGCTCCGATCTGCAAGGAAGCTGGTGATCCAATTGCACAATTTCTCGGGAAGCCCATAGGAAGGGAGCTTCGAAAGAAGCCCTTTGTGCCAGACCCGATCGAAGGCCTTCGCAATGTCCAAACTAACGCCTCCCCCTTGGACTCTACTGCCTCCGCCCATCTATGGGTCAGGTAGACCAGAAGATCACCAGCTGATCCACCCCGACAAAAACCGTATTGGCGGTCACTAATCAGCTGGTGATCTTCAAGGTACCGCATTAGCTGGCAGTTAATAATGGATTCCATTATTTTGGAGAACAAGGAGGTGATGGCGATAGGCCTGTAGTTGGACGGGTCTGAGCAGTCAACTGTTTTAGGGCTCGGGTGGACAAAAGCTATCTTCCATGAATTTGGGACTACGCCTTGGGAGTAGCAGTACTGGAAAAGACGCGTTAGGACCGGTGGCAACTCCGGAGTACACTTCCTCAGCACAATGTGGGGGATTCCGTCAGGCCCACTTGAATTGTGGATGTCCAGGGAGACAGCAACACTGCCGCGTGGTTCTACCACCGTTAATTTTTTTTTATCTTTTCATCCTATCAAAAGTACACGGCTAAACATAGGCCTCTTTTTTATTATTATTTTTAATAATTTGTTATCAGAAAGATGCTGCAGCCTAACACCTGTTTCAGTATTTTGTCGCATCTAGCTACGACCACAGGACGAATTGGGTTAGTTAATACACTTACGCCATCACTTCAGGGTATTTCACCGTAATAAGACCCATTTTTCGACTTCAGTCAGTAACCAGATCCTTCTTGGTCTTTAAAAAAAGAAAGAGAGTAATGGTATGGAACGGTGTAGTCTACAAATACAAATACTCGTACTATTACTTTATTTCAGGCATCTAGGACTTAAAAATTAAGAACATTGGCCCATAGCAATATAAACCACCTTAAATATTTATATAAAATATAACACTATTTAGAGAACTTTCTTCTTCGACATGACCCCAGAGGGCCAGAAATCGGGAGCGAGGAATGATTGTGTTTTGTAGGAACCTGGAGTACGTAGTCAAGTTATGCAGGGGCCAGAGAACGTTTTAAAAATTCAAATTTTATAAATTAAAAGATGTTTAATCGCTACAAGAACTCGCTTAAGACTAACTTAATATTCTATGCTTAAAAACTCATGTATGAGAGCCTACACAGGAGCTCGGCAGTTTCCGTTTGTCCACTCAGTACATGCCTGTGGTCTACAATCAGAATATTGTGCTGATGCGGACATCTTGGTAGGTCTTGCCACCCGTAACACCTTCCTCCTCAAGTTTGAAGTTCTCGTTTACAGGAGAACTTCGTATACAAAAATTAAACAAGTTTAAAAGATCCTTATGAACTAAGACTCAGGTTACAATTATGAATAACAGTCCATACAATAAAATGGTCCATGGGCTTACTCTTTTAATCACCACAATTGCCTTTTCACTTTCACTGTTTTTAATTTCACTTTTTCTTAATGCAACTGACAGAAATTTGAGGTCCGTAAGATCTATACCCTCTAGGTTCAGCTGCACCGGGGATGACATCTCGAGGGATGAGTTTATTGCAGGTTGGTTAATCATAGGTAACATAGTGGGTGAGATGCTTTCAATTTCCACGGGGTTACTTGTTAGGTTTATATCATTGATTTTGGCTGCACAGTTATCGTCCAATGTTAAGATAAATGTGCCATGAATTTTCCGCCTTGTTATTTCATTATTACAAATGTCGGAGAGTAAAGTAGACTCCTTGGTGTAGATAATCCATCTGTTAGGTTGTATAACCTGCACCCTTATAGCTTCCAAAATTACTGGAACTTGGATGCATGAGGATATATTTTCAACATAAGTCATCAGTTCTGTGATGCAATCGTCCTTAATTAGTTGGGATGTGTCATCCTCAGGGCAGAGGTAACTGTATTCATCGGATTCTGACAGGGATGAGTAAGTAGTCTAATCTTCGACCCTTTCACTAAAAGGTACGGGAATTTTGGTAAAATGACAGTGGTACGGTTGTGGGATAGTACGGGTAAGGGATAGCTTATAATAAACATAATTGTCCTTAGTGATGAGAGGTATTCCAAAAGATAAGTAATGCTATTTACTTTTAAATAAGCTTTTACCATTATAGTTCGCTCTATTTTAACTTAATTTTCTAATGTAGGAGTGTATAATAGATTCACTAATCTGCCAATTTTTTCAAGTAAATACAACAATCTTTTAGACTCTATTACAAACTGATGTAAGATTCCTAATCTACTCAAAGCTAAAGTAGTTTCCATCTCGTTCAGTTTTATAAGGATAGCCTGAAAGTTATGAATTAATAGGTTGTATGTACTTATAATCCGTGTCTCATTATGATTAGAGTGTTCTCTTTCGTCTATACTACTTAAGTTATGTGATAATGTTATAATATCTCTATTAATTTTTATTGGATTTTCATTCAATTTTAATGTAGAATTTGTCAGAGATTGTATTATTTCTGTGATCAAAGTCATTCTGTTGTCATTACTATTTTGTTTGACTTTTACTTCTGTAATTAATTTATCGTATCTAACGGCATCATCATTATCGTGATTTCCAGTGACTATCTTAATTAATGAAACTAGTGGGTTAAGTATACCGCGTCTTGTTCTAAAAGAAGGGATTATTTGTTCAAGCTTATTAATAGTTAAATTCTTAATATATTCTACTTGTGAATTAACATCTACAAAGTTATATGAAAAATTCTTATTTAAATTATTAACTATCTTATTTAATTCGGAAATTCTTAGTACATTGACTTTTACATCCTCTATGAATAATTTGAGGTATATTATTTTGGCAATGATCCATTTATCATTACTGATGACGGCAGTTCCTTGTTTCACGGGCAGTATTCCAGGATTGCTATTTAATTCCTGAAGTTGAAGGGCCTGGAGGCGCGTCATCATGGCTACCAGGACGAGCAGGAGGTGCTTGTGAAGGGCGTTTTACATTCTTTAGAGGAACTTTACTATCACATCTTTTAATGTTTATGGGAATAATATTTCTACTAATGGTGTCGGTTACTAGGGCCTTTTGAAAACGTGACTTATCTTTACTACACCTTTTATTATTACCTTTTGCATAAATAGTGTCTCCTGGTTCTATCTTAAATTCCGTTTCTCCACCTCTCTTTTTAATAATATTTTCTTTCTTTTGTATGGCTTGTTCTGTGAGATGTTTATAGAGATATTTAGTATGCTTTGCGTGTTCTTTAACTAACTGTTGTAAATACTGTTTTTCAAAATCTACGTCAAATGCATGTCGTGAGTCTGTATGTCCTAATAAAACTTCAAAAGGTGTTAAGCCTGTGGCAGAGTGTATGCTATGATTGTATGCCATTATTGCTTGTCATTATGGAAGGGGCGTATGTATATTTGTATTCATGCTTTGATAATCTATATATTTCAAGATGGTTGAGTGAAATCTTTCAACCAACCCCATAGAGTTAGGATTATTAGGGGTACCAATATGAAGTTCTATTTTATAAAAGGAAAGTAGTTCTTTAAGTAACGCATTGTTAAACTCAGATCCAGGATCTGAACTTATTTTGTGGGGGACACCGTAAAAAGAAAAATATTTAAGAAGAGCTCTGACGACTTCGGGCGTCGACCTATTAACTATTTCAAAGGCCTGTCCTAATTTGATAAAGGCATCGATTATTGTTAAGTAATAGTGACCTTCGATTTTAAAGCGATCTATGAAAATTTCTTCAAGAGGTTTATTTTGGGTTTGCGTCAGTTGGAGTTTAGGTTTCATGGGGTTGCGATCATATTTCATACTTTTACATGCGTCACATGCATTTATTACACTGGCTATGATTTGGGCCATATTATGCCAAAAGTATGACCGTTTGATATGGGCTAGGGTTTCTTTGATACCACGATGGCAAGTTTTTCCGACGTGATATTTCTGAACTATGTCTCTTTGTATTTTTCATTATCTACGTATACGACTCTTTTAGTGCAAGCGAAAAATTGTACAAGTTCCCTTTTAAATAAGAAAACTACTAATTCTGAGAATTGTTTACGATGTTCTTCATTTTCGAAGTAAATGAAGTATTTAATTTTATTCCTAGAGTATTCTTGCAGAAATCGCTTTACTAAATCTTGTCGGTTTAAAGGTAAGTGTACTTCTAAGATTCTTTGTTTTTCCCTAGACAAGTTTTTTACAGATAATTTGTCTATGTTCCAGCTGAACACTAAAATTTGATTGGGCTTGGTGTCGATCGCTTCCTGTAAGATTGGAATTCCCTGTGATTCAGTGTCTTGTCCTAAATGTGTGGTTTCTATACTAGAGGGTTTTTCAGAGGCGGTAACTGTGCTACTAGAAGCGTACGGTATGAAATAATCAGATTTAATTGATAGGGTTTTATATGAGTCGGTATCCTCTATAATAATAGCCTTCTCAGAGTCTGTGTCTGAAATAGACATAGATTCCGGAGGTGGTGGTCTAAGTGTTACCTTTTGCAATTCGTCTAATTCTTTAATGTCTTTTATTAAGTCCTGAATTTCTTTATTTTTATCTTCGTGTTTATCTACATTTGCATAAGTGGATGAAAGTTCTTTTTATTTAAAGCATTAATTCTAATTCTGTGTTCGTAACGCGGGACTATTTTAATTTCGTTGGTTGGATTGAAAATTATAGGTATATTTGTGTAATTTGTCTGTAATATTTGATTGTGGAATCTAATTATTTAAGAAGATCACTTCCAATAAGTCTGTCATAGCGGGCGTCGACATCATATACATAAAACTTATGTACCTGATCACTATTGAAAGTTGGAAATAGGGGTCTAATTATTACTTCATCATGTAAACTGTGTGTACTGATAACTTCAAATAGTTCATAACGTTTAAAGTTCGCATAATATTCGTTTGTTTTAGAAGGGCTTATGAAAGATCTAGAACTTCCGGTATCGATTATAAACTTAGCATTAATTTCGGGTATTACTATATATGGTAATTTTAATTTAGGATTACAATTTAGGTGTATTTGATTTGATGTGATTGGATCCGAGGCTATCATTCGAAAATTTTCGCAATAAGTAATGTTTGCGCTCAACGCTGTCAAGAATTGACGCCAGATGTCACTCGGCTCGGCGCGATACCGGTTTGACTTTCGGTCGTGTGAAAAACGCTCAAGGGCAGTCAGTCGTCCTTAGGCAGTGCTCACGATTGGCACGCTGCCAATTAAGCGCGGGAACTCGGAATAATTAAGCGCGGACAGTAAAATACGGTCTAGGAATTTTGTGGCGCGTATCCCTACTGGAGAGCTTCCCCGGGACTTATTGGGTCCGACTCAGAATCTGTAAAAGTGCATTCGACAATATTAGCTAGTGCGGCCTCTGTATTCTAGAACTAACTGTTGCAACGCGAAATGGTAGTGACCTTTGATCCAGAAACTCCGTGCGTGTTTTGTGCGGTACCCTTATACCCCGCGATAGTTAGTGGCTTCTGTAAGCTAGTTAATCGTACGATAGAGTTAAGTGACTGTCATCGTGACGAAAGAAGAAAGTGACTGTGGTCCGGCGCCGTAGCAGTCTGAAGCAGTGTGGCAGCATTTTGGAGCAGCCTGGAACTCGGCAGCAGCTGGTCGCCTATGCTTGACAAGGCCCCACAAATTCACCCCTCACTGTACACTACTCTCCATCCACTATTACACACACTCACGGCCTGCCCAAGCCTTGGTGCGAAGTTAGCTTCGGATAATGGTAAGTACTATGTCCTTCTAACGTCCTCCCATCTGATTTATTGTAATTAGGAATTTCCACGTGGCCACATTGAGGCCCGACCTACGTTTGCTCGGGAAGTATTCTGCTCATGGGCCCCAGAGGATTGGATCCTTTAAGGGAGCAACCGTAGGCCGTAACAAACTGGTAGCAGAGCGTGGTTCCGGGTTCGATTCCCCAGTCGATCCCGACCATAGTGTTTGATAAAAATTAAACAAATCTGTTGGCAGGGAGCGTTGGTTTGATTGGTTTAATTTGTATCTACAATCACGCCCGTCCGTAATACGTAAAATATTTTTTTGTACGTAATAATAGAATTATTTCTCTTTGTTGTTTGTTGCTTGCCTTTTTTTTTGGTTAGTAGGTAGTTTGAAAAGCCAAGCCCTAGGTTGCGCAAGCGGGAGTTTTTCTAGAGATATACGTCATGTAGGTAGATGGTTATTTTTACGTAATCGGTTAATTATCGTTGTCGGATAGTTGTAGTGGATTACTTATCGAAGGGTCGATTTCCGAGCTAGGCATTTTTTGTTGATCGACTGTGATGTGTATCTTCGTTTATACTGTAATTTGTATTTGAACTAAAGAGTAGTAATTGTATTTGCGCAATTTGAATTTAACTTGATTTGATCGCACTAGTATTTGTTATTTGTTAATTTAATTTGTGTCTTTTCTTTTGAGCTAACTTGTATTTGGTTGATACGTAGTAATTCGTATTTGTGTAATTTCTATTCAACGCGATTTGATAGGAACTGCATTTATTAACTGTTAATTTTTGTTGTATTTTTTGTTTGTTATCTTTGTAATCCGTGCTCAAGCCGCGTCGTAATTTGCATTTAATAGTGATGACATCGCCCAAGCTACTGATCCGTTGTTTGCGGACTGAGCTACGCTGGGCCACAAGCGCCCATGCTTTGATAGGTCGACCGGATAGGGTCCATAACTTGATGAAGCAGTTCGAGCAGGTGGATGCTCGAAGGGCCGCAGTGGAGGAGGCTTACGCTGAGCTCGAGGATTCGGATGTGGAGAAGGGAGTCCTGGACTCCTGCTTCACGGACTATGAGCAGTTCTTGTGGCTCACGGACGAGTTGATCGAGGCTGAAGGCAGGTATGCCGAGGAGGCGCGTGAAGCTCGGATGAGTGACCTGTCCGAGTCCTCTCTGAAGCAGCTTCAGCCGGAGCTGTTGGGACGACTCCCAACTCTGGACCTGCCAAAGTTCTCCGGGGTCCTTTCCGAATGGCTGACCTTCGTTGGTCTTTTCGACAGCCTAGTGGACGCCCGGAGTGACTTGACTCCGAGCCAAAAGATGGTGTACCTCCTGGCCTCACTGGAGGGGGAGGCCCTGGGCGTCGTCGGCCACTTGAGATTATCGCACGACGCCTACCAGACTGCTCGGGACCTCCTAGCCAGAAGATACGCCAACGTCCGGCGAATTGCGGAAGAACATGTTAAGCAGCTTCTAAGCCTCCCGCTGCTTAGTGGCTAGGCCAGACTGCGTCCGAACCTGTTGGATCCAGTCTTGGTGGCCTGTAATATGTTGAGGCGGCTGGGTTTACCAGTGGGCGAATGGGCTTTTTTGTTGCTCCGCATCGTGCTGTCCCGTCTACCTCTCGACCTTTGAATCCATTTTGAGGAGAGGTACGGCGGGGACGAGGCCTCTTATATTCCGCCCTTCTATAACCTGCTGAGGTTTTTGGAGGAGCAGTGCCGGCAGATAGAGAGCGCGGCGGGCACCGTTGACGACTTACGAGCCGTGCCCAGTGAGAGGCTGAATCCTCCAGGCAAGTCGTCGTCAACCCCCCCTGCTCCTATTGTCGAGCATCTGATCATCGGGTAACGTCGTGCCCGAAATTATTAGGTAAGCCGGTTCCAGCGAGGCGAACTATCGCCAAGGAGCGCCGCTGGTGCTGCTCATGTTTGGGAGGACACCTCCAGCGAGACTGTCCGCATCGGCGGCCCTGTCTGCATTGCCAGGGCAATCATCATGCCGTTTTGTGCCTGAGTGCGAACGGCGTCTCCTCTCGGGGCTCTGCCAGGCCCTCGACCCCCACGGGTGGGGGCGCTCGGCCACGCCCTCTGCCGGGCGACTCTCGGCGCCCGCCGGCCAGCCATCAGGCCCCTAAGTTTGAAAGGGGTCCCTCCCCCGACCATTCAGGGGGTAATTTCCCCAGGGGCGGGGGTGTCATCACCCCCCCTAAGCGTGTGGAGAGGAACTTCACGGCCACTCATCGGTCCGCTGGACCCTTCTCACTCCCGTTAGCTGAGTGGCCGCGACTGGTGTACCACTGTTCCCCATTTGATGGAGGCGGCCCTGTCTAGCTGCCGCCTTAGTTCCCACCACGGCCGCCTCCACTGAGCCTTAAGCCGTCAACAGTCCACTTGTCAAAATGTTCTGTTGCCGACGGCCTCAGTGAAGGCATACAACCCGAGTGGCAACTGTTAAAGGTTGTGCTCTATTTATCTCGGGTTCACGCCATGTGGCCTCCCCTTGGTGGTGGGAAGATTAGGGCCCCCCTGGAGCGTTGAATCACGTTGTCAAGGGGTATTAGATTTGGTTTGGTCGAGCACTTGGTCAAAAAATACTTGAATTAAAATTAAAAAATGGTTTGGGCTTTCCGCGAAATTTTCCTATTTGTAGCAGTTTACATTAAAAGAATTGAGTTTAATCTACTCCTTTAAATGCTACTGCATGTGTTTTGTAAATATATTTAATCACTGTATTTGATTGTTGCGTCTGTTTGCCGAAAGGAAAATTTGAATTCATCTGAAATTGAATGGCGCACTATTTGAAAAATTATGTTTATGTTTATGATAGTGTCTAATCATTTTGCTTTGCGAAGAAGTAGGGCTGTCCCTTACGTTATTGTTTTGTTTAATTTGCAAGTTGCGCATAGGTCAACTTGCAAATTCATCAGTGATTAATTTGGTTGAATTAATTCTGTAGTTGAACATTGATGCTTTTGAAAACTTAGTTGAAATATGAGCATAGGACTACTTGTCTAACAGGCTAGCTAGTTTTGGAGATTATCAGATTGAAATCAGGTGCCGCACTGTTTTAGTAAATGATAATATGGTGGGTGGCCTGGCTAGGCCTACTTGTTGAAAATTCATACTAGGGACTATCTGTGCGTTTCGTTCGGCTCTCCACAGACGACGTTCATGTGGAATTTGTGGGTGCTCTCTGCACTGAAGCTTAGGAGGCCGCTCGGGGCCGCTTCGTGTCGCGTCGCTGTTTGCAGACCTGATCCGGTCGGATTGCGAAATTAATCGTAGGGGCACAGATAGGTGTTTGAAAGAGGTCGTCGGACTTCTGTCCAGTACAGGACTTGTTAAAATGCTGCGATGCCCAAGAGGGGCATCCAGTGGAGGCTGGCCCTCCGGCTTGCCACATTAGGGCTGTCTTTTGAGGCGTTGGTTAGGGTTGCAAGATCTGATGGGTTGCCTAAGGTGGCCTAGCTTGGTTGTAGATTCGGTCTTGCAACTTGCAGTCTCGACCTAGTCCCGCTGACGGGTTTGCTCGCGGACCTAAATCCTTATGTCCGGGACGGGGGTTTGTTCGCGCTCAACGCTGTCAAGAATCGACGCCAGATGTCACTCGGCTCGGCGCGATACCGGTTTGACTTTCGGTCGTGCGAAAAACGCCCAAGGGCAGTCAGTCGTCCTTAGGCAGTGCTCACGATTGGCACGCTGCCAATTAAGCGCGGGAACTCGGAATAATTAAGCGCGGACAGTAAAATACGGTCTAGGAATTTTGTGGCGCGTATCCCTACTGGAGAGCTTCCCCGGGACTTATTGGGTCCGAATCAGAATCTGTATAAATGCATTCGACAATATTAGCTAGTGCGGCCTCTGTATTCTAGAACTAACTGTTGCAACGCGAAACGGTAGTGACCTTTGATCCAGAAACTCCGTGCGTGTTTTGTGCGGTACCCTTATACCCCGCGATAGTTAGTGGCTTCTGTAAGCTAGTTAATCGTACGATAGAGTTAAGTGACTGTCATCGTGACGAAAGAAGAAAGTGACTGTGGTCCGGCGCCGAAGCAGTCTGAAGCAGTGTGGCAGCATTTTGGAGCAGCCTGGAACTCCGCAGCAGCTGGTCGCCTATGCTTGACAAGGCCCCACAAATTCACCCCTCACTGTACACTACTCTCCATTCACTATTACACACACTCACGGCCTGCCCAAGCCTTGGTGCGAAGTTAGCTTCGGATAATGGTAAGTACTATGTCCTTCTAACGTCCTCCTATCTGGTTTATTGTAATTGGGAATTTCCACGTGGCCACATTGAGGCCCGACCTACGTTTGCTCGGGAAGTCTTCTGCTCATGGGCCCCAGAGGATTGGATCCTTTAAGGGAGCAACCGTAGGCCGTAACAAGTAATTTCGTTTTCCGTTTGCGTGTGGTCTACGTCACAGTACTGGATATCGTCATAAGTATCGTCACCGTTTTCGTTAAGCGCGTACAACTCGTTCATAGGAAAACCTTGAGGTTTCACAGGTGGGGCTGTACGCATACTTACATCGGTCGATTGAAGTTGTGGTGGTTGAAAATGAGGTGGTGGTCCATAACCAGTGGGTTGGTGACCTTGGTTAAAGTTTGGTCTATATCCGAACTGTGGTGTTACACCTAATTGCGGTTTATATCCTATGGGTTGTTGAGGGCGTTGCGGCCTAATTTCAAATTGTTGGGGTTGCTGTGTTGGTAGCTTAATTTGCTTGCTTGGCGATATTCCAAATTTAAATCTTGGTTGAAATTGCATATTAAGTTCTGATTGAGATTGCTGAGGCTGTTGAAAATGAGATCTCGTGTTCGGTGTATTTTGGGGTGTGTTAATTTTAAAACTTTGTTGTGGCATTTGTGTATTTTGTGAGAAAAATGATTTCATTGAAAATTTGTCAATGAAGGGATTTTGAGACACTGGCTGAGGTTTATGTTGGGCGTTGTTCGGTAATCGTAACATGTTATTTCTCGCCTGATATTGGTATAAGAAATTAACTTCTTCAAGCACTATGCTTAAAGCACTTTCTAAAGTGTCACATCCTTTTAACCGTAAAATGCGCAATAAATCCTCAGGCAAATTATATAAGAAAATATTTCATAGACATATGTTTATATATAGTAATTTTACTCTTACGAAGATCTACTACTCTATTAACTTTCGCTATTAACGTACTCTTTGTATATTTTATTCTATTGTAGAAATCGAGATATGATTCGCCGTTATTAATTTTTAAAGTTTCCAACTCTATCGCGATACACTCTTCAGACCGTGGATCACCGAAATGTTGCTCAAAAGTTAATTTTAAAGTTAATTTTAATTTATAAGTTTAATTTAATTTACTTATTTCTAAATAAAAGAAATAATAACGCACTTCGTATTTTAGAAATATTGCTACCACTTTCTAGACACTTATAATTAAAACGGAATGGGATTGGAAAATGCAAATGGAATAGCGATTGAGTCTACTCACATACTGCTCATGTCCCTCCGATGAGTCTTAGTTCTGTAGCGTGACGTCCTCGCTGCTTTTCTTCTCGACGAATTTATTTGGTTCGTGGATTTTCGTTGAAAACGTTAGAAAACGCTCGTCGTATTTAACTGAATTTAAGTAAAACGCGACGCGAAAATCCTTCCGGCTGCGCCAGTCAAGTTATGCAGGGGCCGGAGGACGTTTTAAAAATACTAATTTTATTAATTAAAAGATGTTTAATCGCTACAAGAACTCGCTAAAGACTAACTTAATATTGTATGCTTAAAAACTAATGCATTAGAGCCCACACAGGAGCTCGGCAGTTTCCGTTTGTCCACTCAGCACATGCCTGTGGTCTACAATCAGAATATTGTGCTGATGCGGACATCTTGGTGGGTCTTGCCACCCGTAACAACGTAGGATTTGAAGTTTTTTGACATATTAGACTCCAGACGCTGCAAATTTAAACAAATCGGATTCGTAGCTTCGGTCTTCCACTATACGCAGGACGACTTTTGTCCAAACGGGAGATGTAAAGCTGTAAGGTGTGCTTCACAACACGCAGAGTTGTACTTGCGTTTATTTTGTTAGTAATACGCTGGTTAGACGACGGGTCAAATAATTGTTTTGGATCTGGATGTTTGTCTTTTAGCAATTCACGCATGAAAAAGACGCCACGAACGCAATACCGGAAACATACTTAATATATCCTCTGTGTCGAGACACGCTTTTGCACATATCCATTTGAATATCCCTACCATCGCCAGCCACCACTTAGCAGCCAATCTTTTCTTTTTAGTATGAGAGAGCAATAACATTCATTAGAAATCCATTGGCAAAACTTTACACAATACCTTGAAAGCCTGACTGCTTAATGAAATCATCATTAATTAAAAGTTATCCTTAACAACTAATTGGAATATAATGCTTGTAATGCACATGTATTGGTGAGAGATGTAACGATGCCTACAATTTCTACTCATTAATTATGAGGGTTACCATATTCAAAGTTCATATTAGAGAGATTTTTTTCAAATATTATTTTATGCCCCGTCCTCTAACGTGTTACGTGGCGGAGACACGCTGTCAAATAGCTGCAGCACGAACGGGTTGGCTCCACTTGGGAGAGGAACAGGCTCGCACAGAATACCAGCTCTAAATAGCAACGTGAGTGAAGCAGTGTGACAACAAGCGGATCACTTTTTATTTGGAATGAGCCATTCCATCTTAGTCATTTTCCATCACATTCCTTCACATTATTTCGGAGGTGACAACGCATCTGCACTGTGATCTTTGCCCGACGATAAAAATTAGGTGTCTGTGGGCAGTATTCGCTTACCATCAGGTGGATTGTGAGCTCGCAAACCTTTGTTCCATAAGTTCCCAGTTCCTTTTAGTTCCATAAATAGAACAGTCACACAACCGGCAATAACCATTCGCTATGTAATTCATTATTACGTGAGCGAAACAGTCGTAACCAACTATTTACCACCAGGTGAGCCGAAAGCTCGTTTACCTCTTCTTATAATCCTAAACGCTTAGCCACTGCTCTATCGAACTGTCCTTGTGGTTCATTCTCTAAAATCCCATTACAGTCTATTAAACATAGGCTTCCCTCATTGATTGGTTTATATATTTACCATAGTTGTCACGTTTGGTATGTTTTGGTAGGCTGGTCACCGTAGTATATTTTTTTTGGAATTGTTAACCGTTATGGCGGTGTAAGAATATTCACTACCCCGGATATTCTATACTACGTCGTCGTGAGTCGTAAGAGAGTACTGCGAGAATTTGAAACAGGATATAGGCAGTAGTTTCTTCTGGATAACAACTCAAAAATTTGCCACTCGTTTGCCAAGCGAGGGAAATATGGCATTGCCTATGAGTAAAATTATGGAGTTAGCCTATGTTAAGTGGTGTACTTTTATAGGCTGTAATAGAATATCAGGAAAATACTGCTGTCCATTTACTATTTTTCCCCTCCGTTTCCTATTAAGAAAACCACGGAGTAATACGGTTAATGGAGTCTCAACCAATCAAATGAATTAAACCTCCATTGATTTTTAAATTAATTGAACTTCTCCATTTTTCCACTTTCCACATTTTTCACTCCATTTCAAATAGAAACACATAATTATCATAAGCAGCGCATTTTCCTATATTGGTGAGTAGTTGTAGCTTGTTGATGGTAATACTGATAGTTCCCTTTAACTCACGCACACTAATATATATATATATATATATATAGATATATATATATATATATATATATATATATTATAAATACTGAAAATATATATGCACCTATAATGCGCCTCGTGTTGCAGTTGTTCATGGGTGGCGTTTGTCACATACTATCAAGTGAGCTGCATGCTCGTTTGTTCTTCATCTATAAGAAAGGTCTACCGTCCACAGGTGGTGAAGGAGTTCTGCCATCTAGCTTTTGGTTTAAGACGAGGTAACGCCACGCTGCAGTGTAATATTGGTATATCAAGAATGGGTTGGCTCGGCCAGGAAAGGACCACGCTCGCAGATACCAGGGTTAAATAGCAACATAATTCTGCTCTCTTCCGACTAGGATACTCTTTATTAGTAACGAGATATTTCATCTTAGTTCGTAGGGCTAACAATAGATGTGCAATTTGATTCTTTGTTATGGATAGAAGCAGATGTTTATGGGTCATAGTATTCACTAATTATCAGGTGACATTTGCGCCTTGTTTCACTTCTTCTTCGTCTAAATGTCCAAAGCTGGAGAAGAGACTCTCCCGTTGCAGGGATAATTTGCCCAAATAGTTTCGATTCGCTGACGATCGCAGTACCAGATATTTTTTTATAGGATAAAGGTGACAAGCGAGTACACAGTCCACCTGATGGTAAGTGAATGCTGTGGCCCATAGACAGCTACGTCTATTCTCGTATGCGAATCAAAATGCAGATGCATTTTCAGCCGTGAGGACTAAGATGGAATGCCTCTGTTCCAGTAAAAAGGGTCTCCGGTTCTCTACACTTACCATACGTTACACAGCAGCATTAAGCCGCTATTTTACGCTGGTATTCTGTGAGAGCGTGGCCCTTCCCCGGTCGATCCGACCCATTCGTGCTACTACTATATAATTAATATAGCTGCAGCATGGCTATACCACGTACATAAAAAACATGTCCGAACTTTGACACACTTCTGTAAAAAAATCGTTCGAAAATTCTAGAACTATGTTATGACAAATCAGAACAGGCGAGCTGAAGAAAAGAAAAGGCTCTCTTATGCTACTGCGGATCACTTACAAATAATATTTAATTACTTTTAAAGAGATCAAGCAGATTTAAAAAGAGAAAATATGTTATTTTTATTTTACTTTGTTAAGGAACGACGATTAAGATATTAGAGCAAAGCATTTATTTAAAACGGATGAATATAACGGTAGTCATTTATTTTTTATGCCTACAAGTCGAATAAATTCATGTTCTAATGAAAGCTCTCAACCGTTATAATTAAATAATTCCTTCTTTAAAAACCGTTACAAATTAGAGAACCCGGGCCTTAGTAGCATTCGTCCAATTAATTTAAGTGTCGTTAGGTTAAAATAGAGATTAACTTCTTTAATGTTTCTAAGATTTTTTGTAATTTAATGAAATGGGTAAAATGGCAGGCTGGATAGGCAGGCCGGAGTAATAAATATTCCGGAATTAGAACCATTGATTCTAATAATTTCGTGTAGTGGAATTATAAATAACATTTATAGCGATTTTTCATTCATTACTTGTATTTGCTATAGTTTTCACACTTGCAGGCGAGTCGATAACCGTAGTTTGTCGCCGCTACACGTTTAAAGCGATATCCTTCGCCTTGCTGCACTCAAGGTGATTCACGTTTCTACTATACCATAATTATCTACCAAATAAAGTTTAAAAATGTTGAACAAAATATATTTTTTATCATAGTAGAGCCATCTTGCAGTTATATTATGGTTGTAACACGAATATGTAGGTTGGCTCGATAGGGAAGTACCACGCTCTCATAGAATAACAGTGTCACATTGCTGTTGTGTTTCGTATGATGAGTGTAGAGGACCGGAGACCCTTTTTGCTGGTAACGTGGCATTATATCTAACTCCTCAGTCATTTCATATAAATTTTTACCCTCTGTAAGTTTATCTACATAAGTCATGAACATTTTAATTCTTATTCGATGAAAGATTTTGATGTGTTAGAACCACGCTGCAGCTATATATTATAGCACGAATTGTAATATGAATGAGTCGATTCGACCGGGGTCACACGCTTTCACAGAATACCAGTGTAAATATAGCAGCTAAATGCAGCTGTATATCGTATGGAGAGTGTAGAGAACGGGAGACCCTTTTTACTGGAAACTTGGTATTCCATCTAAGTCCTCAGGGGTGACCACGCACCTGCATTTTGATTATTAATTAAGGATAAAAATGCAGCGCTGTAGTATGCGCTGTGTGTGTGGACTGTGTGTTCGTTTGTCATCCTTATCTTATTAAAATACTTTTCTTTCTATCTACGTAGAGATCTATTTAAGGTTAATGATTGCTGTGAAAATTGTATATCCACATCCACACACACACAAACACTCATGAATTATTGAATGGATCATCAATGCGATCAGGCAACTCTGTTGGATTGCCGGTGAGAATCTGATTGCAACTGCGTAATGTTCTATTGCTAATATATTAACACAAAACAAACAAAACCAAACGTCAATAATCAAAATTTTAGTTTTAGAAATAAATTCTAGTTTCGCAGTTTCTATTTTTTAATAAAATGTAATATCTTCTATTAGACTTCAGATAATTAAATTATCTAATTATGGTTCCTTTTCTTTCTTTAAGTCTGTCTGGGTAGATACCACCCTCTCACCTATTTCTGCGATATGCCAGTGATTGTATAGCTGCGTTTTGGTCTGAAGGATAGAGGAGCCAGTGTAACTACAGACTGTAAGGCATCCCATCTTAGTCACCGAAGGTCACAACGCATCTGTAGCCTTCTTAATAATATAAAATAGGCTCCAGGATGAACTGCAGTAGATAGTAACCATAAGGTGTGCTGAAAGTTTGTATAGCGTTTCAGATTTAATAAAAAATATATATTTTCCATATTACTGTTTCAAAATCCTATACTAAGACATATAGTGACTTCGACTTCAGAAACTGTTATGTTGAAATAATATATTTGCATATATCATTTCAAATATAATAATGTTTTTCTTTGAAGTTGTATTTACATTTATTGAAATATAAATTTTTGATCCTTTTGAAGTAAACTAAGAAATATTACAAAATCAAGGTAACATTGAATGCCGTCTTTATAGTTACACTCTAAACTTTATCTCCTATTTTCTCCAAATTATATAATCAAAATCGGTTCAAAATTGACGAAAATATCGCATAGCATTATATTTACGTAAAAGAACATACAGTCGAGTTATGACCTTCTTTGTTGAAGTCGAATAAAGAGATATTGGCTTACAATCGCTACTGATATTTTACACCACTATATAAAGTCAACAAACGTCGATCATATGGAGTCAATAATTAGTAATATTTCTTTTTATAAAAATGCAATTAATGTCATTGGTACCTGATATGAAACACAGCAACATTAACCCGCTATTTTACGCTGGTGTTCTGTGAGAGCGTGGTACTGGTCAAGCCAACTCATTCGTGCTCCAATACAATACATAATATAGCTGCAGCGTGGCTGTACCACTGTTAACGCTTAGCCGTTAATTAAAGGTTAATTCGTCGTACTTGTGGACAGATGATGTTTGTGGCGCTGGTTTTCTCAAGTTCGCTATACACTGAAAAGGCCCTTTTTTGAGTGCATCATTGAATTCTATACACTATATCATAGCACATGTCTCTGAACACCATATCGCAGCATGCAAACGCGCATGCTTGCCTGCAAAGCGTGGCAACCTTGATAAATATCAAAAATCAAAGATAGGAAATCTGTGGGGGAGGAAATGAGTTCAGCAGTAGACTTTTGATAGACTTTAATAAATGGAAAATAATGAATGAATTTCAAAGTTTCAAGCATTCAAGTTGTGGGGGCAATGTCCTCGCACTTTTTTGCACGAATTTTCCAAACGAGTAGGCCGACCTCCGTCCGAAATAAACACGCTTGCCAGTGGGAGATCTTCCCTTTTCGGCTAAAAAGTAATAATATCAAAATAAATGAACGCTCATAATGTGGGCCTTGTTAGTATGACTCGTTAAAATTTTAAGAGACTCATTAGAACCTAGAATACGAAAAGATTATTTAATACTTTATTTTAATCTTGTTTTAGTGACAAACTTAACAAGTAATAGAGTAGTTACCATTATAGCCTATTAAAGTCCACTGCTGAACATTGTTAACATAAATTGCCTCATAAGGGATATTTGCAGTAGTTGCCACGCTTGGCAAGCGGGTTGGCAACAGTAGTTTTTTTGTCATTATTAGGAAGACATTGCTGCCGATCTCCTTATTTCTTTCGCTCTGTCGCCTCTTACGAAACCCACGGGATGATATGGGGTAGCAGATATTCTTACACCGCAACTACACAGCAACTAAAGTAGTAATGAACCGAAATTCAGCCCATAATTCTGTTACTACAATTTTACTTCCATTTTTATATTATTTTGAAAAATAGTGAATACTCAACGAAATTATAACCTAAAATACTGCTTCTATTTTAGAACCAGGGCATTTATTTAAATATGAAATAATTTTATTAAATTATTGAAAAATATTTTACACCTACAAACTTTGATACAGACAGGAAAAATAAGCGTTTAAATGCAACAAACTATCCAGTTTAAAGTGGCTTGACCAAGCTTATTCAAAGAAGCCATCTGAAGCTAATATCATCCGTCTAACGAGTGAGCTCCTCTTAGTTCCCTTTGAGTGTCTTAGGTACGGATAATGACAAATAATCGTATTTTAGAAGTGGGGAGTGTTATGATATGATATGTCCTTTTATATAAGAAAGGTGACAAAAGAGCACAAAGACCACCTAAACAGTCGGCTTCACCGGGGAAGACCACGCTTTTACAGAATACCAGTGTGAAATAGCAGCTTTATGTTGGGGTGTTAAGTAAAGTGTGAATAGGGAACCGGAAATCTCTTTTACTGATAACGAGGTATTCCATTTTAGTCCTTAAGAGTGACAACGCATCTAAGTCGACACTAGATGTCTATGAATAGAATAGAATAAAATATTTTTTTATTCAATATAGATCACATGTGTAATTCTTATTGAAAGTCGTTTTTTTACTTTACCACTGGTTCGAAAAAAAACCTCTGTCCTGGGAAGAACCAGCAAGAAACCCAGCGGGACTTTTTTTAAAGCAAATTTTACAATAATGGTTGTACAAACTATATAAGTACAAAATTTATTTAAGAAACAGCTTGGAAGCGATCACCTCATTCCCAGGAGTTATTATCAACCATGTATTCATTTATACTATAATAACCCTTTTTATACAGCTTCAACTTAACAAAACATTTAAACTTGCTAATAGAGAGAGCCTGTACACTTTCCGGGACCTTGTTGTAATAGCGTATACATTGCTCCAAGAATGAATTACTGACTCTGTGGAGTCGAGAAACTGGTATCACTAGTTTGTGTTTGTTCCTAGTGTTTACAGAATACACATCACTTTTTTTACTAAAACTACCTTTGTTTTTGTGAACATACATTAAATTTTCGTAAATATACTGAGAGGCCAAAGTTAATATATTTATTTCTTTAAATTTATCTCTAAGAGACTCTCTCGTTTTTAGATTGTAAATAGCTCTAATGGCCCTCTTCTGTAAAACAAAAATAGTTTCTGAATCAGCCGCATTTCCCCATAGCAAAATCCCATAAGACATTATGCTATGGAAATAACTAAAATAAACTAATCTAGCTGTCTCGATACTAGTGAGACCTCTGTATGTAAAGAAAAGCAAGCATTGTTATATGAACTTAAGTTGTATTCAATTGAGGTGGATAACATAAAAAAATGTTATGAGACTGAGTGAGTAGAGTGCCTTAAATCAGAAATATTGTCACTTATGAACTCCATTCAAACTGTGTCCAATAAATATAAATCAGCCCAAAATGAAATAAAAGAACACATATTGGCTATGGATAATCTGGTAAAGACTTGTAAATATAATGAGGAGCGGTTTGACTCCTTAGTTAAATATCAATGTGAGTGTCAGCGCTCAATGCCAGATTCTTCAAAGTCAGTGTGTGCTGCTAATATTATACCACCACAAAAACTCTATGACAGTGCCATAGCAGAGGAGATTAAAATAATAAATAACTCAAATATTACTAAAAATAATATAATTGTTTATAGCGATAACATGGGAAAAAATCTAGGCATAACTTTAAATAACACTTTAAAGGGACAAAAAGTTACAAATTGCTGCATGCCTGGAGCATCTTTTAGTGACATCCTAAATAAAATTATTGTTACTAAATTTTGCCCAAATAGTACAATAATAATTTTTGTTGGTAGAAGAGGCAGTGTCAACAACAAACAGTTATTAAGATATATTGAACAACTTAATAACTTAAATGTACACAAAATTGTCTTGTTCACACTGCCTTATATACAGGGATTGCCACAAGAAAATAATTTAAGAAATAATTTAAATTTGACATATAATTCTAATGATAATAATCATAAATTTCATGTAATTGACATAAATAATTTAATAAAAACGTTTTGGACAAAAGATAGGTATTACCTATCCAAATATAATTTAAGACTGATAGCAAATGTGCTATCTTATTATTTACTTTTTAACTCAGCCAAGTTTTTGGCTACCAAGACTGCTTTTAATGAGCATAATCATTTGACATTTAATTTGGAATCAGTTCCAACTAATTTAAATTAGTAAATGTGACAATAGAGGCAATCTCTAGCAATAATAAGAGTTTAATTAATTTTGAATACAGCCCACAAATAAGTAATAAAAATTGTTTACACCTGGTGCATCAAAATATACAAGGCATGTTGGGCAAAGAATTGGAAGTTGAATTGTTTTTAAATAGTAACAATATACACATCCTTTGTATTACTGAACATTGCGTGGTGGCTCCTTAATATTAGCTGATAAATCATTATTATATAAAGAACGTAAGGATATTGTGAGCCTCTCTGTTGAACGAACTGTAGAAATGGCTTGTGTCGAGCTCGAGAACCTCATTGTTGTAAGTGTTTACAGACCCCCATGTGCTACTTATGACCATTTTGAAAGGATTGTGGAAGAAGTTTTACTCAAACTTAGTAAACAGAACAAGTCTGTTGTATTGTGTGGAGACTTTAATATCAATCTCCTTGAAACTTCTTCCATTAGTATTAAGTTTAGCTCATTGTTTAAATCGTATAATCTTGTAAATTTATTCTTAGAACCAACACGTATTGCTGGGCCTAGTGCGACCTGTATAGATAACATTTTTACAGATGTTAAGCCCTTGCATAAATCAATTATTCAAAATTTAAGTTCAGATCACTGTGGACAGTTAGTATCACTACCTTACATACACAAAAAACAGAAAAATAAGAAAGTTGTGTTTGTTCCAATAAATGAACATCGCTTGGAGAGATTTAGAAGTAATATAATAAAAAGACTTCCATCACTTTCGTTTAAAAATAGTGCTAATTATTTGTATGCTACATTTTTTGAAATTATACGTTGTGAATTTAGTAGAATATTTACTTCTAAAACTTTCTCTTTTAACAGTCGCAAATCATTTAATGAATGGGCGACAGTAGGAATTTATAAAAGTAGGCGAAGGTTATACGAGCTTTATGATGAAAGATCATATAATAGTAGTGTTATATTTAGAAATTATGTAAAAACATATTCTAAAATATTTAAAAAAGTGTGCTCCACTGCTAAGGCTTTACATTTAAGCAACAAAATTAAAACTGCATCCGACAAAATTAAAATGACCTGGAGAATAATAAATAGTAAAACGGGCAAGGTCAAACCGCGCAACTCGGATTTTCAATTGAATATTAACAATAATTTAACGCGATCTGATCAAGAAGTTGCTATGGCTTTTGATAAACATTTTACTGATGTTCCTTTTTTGACAACAAAATCAATAAATTCTTCTCCTACTGTCGCCGAATCATTGCTCAAACAAAATGTAAAGGCTTGTTCAAATACTTTTAAATTCCATAGAGTACTGCCAAAAGATATCGTTAAATATTTTAAAACTATTGATGTTAAGAAAACGGCAGACTTATGGGGGATTTCCGTTAAAGTTATTTTATCTATAATAGATACATTAGCACCTTATCTAGCCACTATATTTAATATAAGCGTCGAATCTGGTGTGTTTCGTGATTTAATGAAACATAGTAAAGTCATACCTATATTTAAATCTGGTAGTACATTAGACCCTGCCAATTTTAGACCAATTTCTGTACTACCAACATTAAGTAAAATTTTTGAAAAAATTGTTTTAGATCAGATGTTAAGTTTCTTTAATATTAATAAATTGCTACATAATAATCAATTCGGTTTTACAAGGGGTCGCTCGACAACTGACGCTGGAGTTGAGCTTATTAAACATATTTTTGTGCATGGGAGAAATCAGAGGATGCTTTGGGATATTTTGTGACCTTTCCAAGGCCTTCGACTGCGTTCACCATGAGACATTAATCAGGAAACTACAGTACTATGGTGTCAAGAACACAGCGCTTTAACTTATTATTTCATATTTAAGTAATAGAAAACAGAAGGTTATTATCAATGGTAAAAGTTCTTCCGGGTCACCTGTACTAATGGATGTACCTCAGGGCTCGATTCTCGGCCCATTCCTGTTTCTGGTGTATATTAATGACTTACCTCACCTTGTAGGGGATAGTCATGATATAGTATTATTTGCTGATGATACTTCCTTGATTTTTAAACTTAAACGTCAATCATTTAAATGTGACGAAGTGAATAATGCTATATCAAAATTAGTGCATAGGTTTAACGTTAATAATCTGCATTTGAACGGAAATAAAACTAATTGTGTTAAATTTACAACAACGAATGTTAAAATTCTGAATACCAATGTGTTTTTAAATGGGGAGGAATTGAGCCCTGTTGTATCCACTGTTTTTCTTGGCATCACTCTTGATGCAAAGCTCCAGTGGGGCCCCCATATATCCAAATTAGCAAGCAGACTAAGTTCTGCAGCCTATGCTGTAAAAATGATTAGAGGTCTCACTAGTGTCGAGACAGCTAGATTAGTTTATTTTAGTTATTTTCATAGCATAATGTCTTATGGGATTTTGCTATGGGGAAATGCGGCTGATTCAGAAACTATTTTTGTTTTACAGAAGAGGGCCATTAGAGCTATTTACAATCTAAAACCGAGAGAGTCTCTTAGAGATAAATTTAAAGAAATTTGTGCGGGACAAGAGAAAAACAAATAGTGATACATAAATAAGACAAAAACATTTATATTAATGGAATAAATATTATAGTTAGTTTGTAATTAGATAGGATAAACATTTATATTGATAGAGATTATAGTTTAGATAGGATATAAGCATTTTATGTTAAGAAAATAATAGTGTAGAGCTTATATTTGTGTAATAAAATTAGTTGGTCACTTTGTATAACAGAACTAGCTTAAGGTAAACAATGTAAACAATGACTCAGTAAGATATAGAACTAGCTTATGACAAACAATGTAACGGGACTCATCATCGTCACTTGCTCTGTCACGCCTCGCGCTGATTGGTCGACGCCATTTGTACGATGCGTCGGCCGTATCCATTGACCCAGCCCGAGGCGGTATAAAAGAGGGGCGATTTTCGTCGTTCGACACAGTCGGCGGCCAGCTACCTCAAGGAAAACACCAAATATAGAAGAAAGAAAAATATCGCAGCGGTTTTATTCTCCACCAATGTGCACACAAATGTGCCTGTAGGGCACATTTAATGGTCCTTCGCCAGCCGAATCTTGTGGGGAATAATTACCTGAAGAAAAATAATTAAGAAGACTCCTCGGAAATCGTTTTTCAAGACTCAAGATTATTCGAAGAAAAAGTCAGCTGACAGCATGGCCGTTACGCGCTCTGAGGGAAGGGGCAGCAAGCCGTCGTCGTCCAAGGCTACCACCTCGGCGACCGGTACCACTAGTGCGGAAGCCAGTACGGAATCAACAGCTACAGGGACGACCGCCACGGAGACTTCGGAGTATACAGACACCTCCGCGGCGACTGATCCATCCACCGTGACTTCCGCCACCGCAGCGACCACTTCGTCCGCCGCCACCTCAGCCTCAGCCGCAACCGCCGCCCCCGCCACGCACCCCGCCAGCGCCGTCGCTCCTTCCGTAACACCATCCGCGGCGACGACACTAACTGCGGGTGCGAAGGCCAAACAGCTGATGAAGCCGCCCGCTACTGTCACCAGAGCAACTCACCGAGAAACAGAAACTTCTACAGTGAAGCGAGCCATAAGAAGCACCGCCGGTCCATCAAAGCAAACCGGGCTACAGGAACCCCGCCCGCCCAGCAAGAAGGGAGGTGGAGGGGGATCTACACGCAGTAGAACGAAGCAGCTCAAGCTTGCAAAGGCGAAAGAAGATTTACTACGCCTTCAAGTGGAATTAGCCGCAGCACGCCTTGCTGCCTTAGAAAGGGAAGACTCAGAAGAGGAGGAGGAAGAAGAAGATGACGCATCCCTCTACTCAAGATCAGAAGTCAATACAAGAGTGGACGACTGGTTGGAGAAACAAGTGAATCGCCCGGTGTTAGCAATCACCAACGAACCTCACCATGCCATAGAAGAACCAACAGCCGCCCACGCAGAAGAACCAAGGCACGAAGAAACACATCAGTCACCGGCGGGAGGTCAAACTGACGTAGCCCTCCTGGCTGAAGCCATCACTCGGGCTGTCAGCGCCGCCCAACGACCTAAGTTCGTCGAGTTACCATTCTTCAGCGGGTCTCATCAGGAATGGCTACCCTTTCGCGCCGCCTACTACGAGACAGAAGCGACATTCAGCGTAGTTGAAAATACGAATCGACTCAGAAGAAACTTGAAAGGGAAGGCCAAGGAAGCAGTTGAAGGCCTACTTATGACCAACGCACACCCGGCTGAAGTAATGAAGACTTTGGAGTCAAGATTTGGAAGACCAGAGTCAATAGCCATGCTGGAGATGGAGACGCTTAGAGGTCTGCCGCGCCTTACTGAGTCACCAAGAGACATATGCATATTCGCCACCAAGATCTCCAACGTAGTGGCGACACTGAAGACTTTGGGTTGTTTTAACTACATGTACAATCCTGAACTCGCGAAGACAATAGTAGACAAACTGACGCCAACTCTGCGTTATAGGTACTACGACTTCTCAGCTATACAGCCACGTGAAGACCCTTGCCTCACCAAGATAGAGAAGTTCTTCAAAAGGGAAGCAGAACTGTGTGGACCCTACGCGCTGCCTGAACAGATGACACCGCCTATTACAGCCGCACCACAAAGGAAGACTCAAAGGATCAACAACGTGACTGAGAAGACATACATACCAAGATGCGTCGTATGTGAAGATACGGGGCACACCAACGCCACAGAATGTGAACAATTCAAGAAGTTAGATGCAAATGCAAGATGGGACATGGCCAAGTCCAAGCGTCTCTGCTTCAGGTGTCTTCGCTATAGGAACAAGACACACCACTGCCGACCCAAGCCATGTAATGTCAACAGCTGCAAGTACTCTCACCACAAGATGCTGCATTACGAAAAGAAGTCAGAAGATTCAGAAGCAAAAGAAAATCAAGGGGCAACAGAGGTCATCAACTCAACCTGGACCGTCAAGAAGCAATCATATTTAAAAATCCTACCGATCCAGGTCAAAGGACCAAAAGGAGCTGTCAACACCTTCGCGTTGATGGACGACGGCTCAACAGTCACGCTCGTCGACGATAGTATAGTAACAAGCGTCGGAGCAACGGGCCCCATAGACCCACTGAAGATAGAAACCATCAACGACAAGAAAGTATCGGAGTCAGCATCGAGGAGAGTCACCATCAAACTAAAGGGGCTCAACGATCATGAAAAACAAATACAAGCACGCACAGTGAAGAACCTGCAAGTCTCATCTCAACGGGTCCCACAGGATCTAGTGGAGGAGTGTCAACACCTCTCTGATATCCAAGGACATCTCACATATGCAAACGCCAAGCCACGAGTGCTGATCGGACAAGATAACTGGCATCTTCTGCTGACATCGGAAGTAAGAAAAGGAGACAAGAACCACCCAGTGGCATCTCTCACGCCACTAGGTTGGGTACTCCACGGCAGCCAGACACGAAGCTTCGGACGGAACATGGATTTCGTGTCACACATCGTAGAAGATCCAGAGGAGAATCTAGAAGACCTCGTGAAGCGATACTTCGAGATGGACGCACTTTGTATAAAACCCAAGAGACCGAAGACTGATCCAGAAGAACAAGCACTTCGTATCTTGGAAAGGACCACAACGAAGATAGAAGAAGGAAGATTCCAGACCGGTCTTCTCTGGCGCAAAGACGATGTCAAGTTACCAGACAATTACGAAAACTCGCTGAAGAGGCTCTTCAACATAGAAAAGAAGATCGATCGTGACCCCACGTTAAAGAAGAAATACGTGGAACAAATTAACGCTCTCGTCGCAAAGGGGTACGCCGAACCCGCCCCAAAACAGAAGACAGCTGACAAAACTTGGTACCTACCTCACTTTGCAGTAGTCAACCCAATGAAACCGGAGAAATTACGGGTGGTACACGATGCCGCAGCCAAGACCAAAGGGGTGGCACTTAATGACATGCTACTCAAAGGGCCCGACCTACTACAATCGCTACCAGGTGTCGTCATGCGCTTCCGACAACACATGATCGCGGTTACGGGGGACATCAAAGAGATGTTCATGCAAGTCAAGTTGCGAGAACAAGACAGGGACGCACTGCGGTACCTATGGCGTGGGATTCGACGAGACAACCAACCTCCGGAAGAGTACAGAATGACATCATTAATTTTCGGAGCATCGAGTTCGCCTTCGACAGCAATATACGTCAAGAACCTAAACGCCAAACAGCACGGGGAAACTCACCCAGAAGCCGCAGCGGCCATCATAATGAAGCATTACGTCGACGACTACTTGGACAGCTTCAGAACCCTCGAAGATGCCAAACGCATCACGAAGAGTGTACGAGCCGTGCACATGAAAGCCAGCTTCGAGTTGAAACAGTGGAAATCAAACTCAGCATCACTCCTAGAAACACTTGGAGAAGACAGCCAGACAGAAGACATGGAACTCTACAAAACAGAAGAAAAGATGGAACGAGTTCTGGGTGTTGTTTGGAAGATCCACTCGGACGAACTCACCTTCAACCTCAACTTAGCCAGAATACCCTCAACACTCCTAGAAGGGAAGCAGCCGACGAAAAGGGAAGCACTGAGAATAGTGATGTCGCTCTTCGACCCGCTCGGATTCGCCTCGCCTATCACCATCAGGGCAAAACAACTCCTCCAGGAAGTCTGGCGTAGAGGAACAGCATGGGACGACAAGATCGACGAAGACCTGGCAGAGCAGTGGAAAATGTAGATGGAGCATCTGGAAGGCCTCCACGAAATAGCAATCCCGCGACAATATCTTCACTACAGTGACGCGGCCTCCCTAGAACTCCACGTCTTCAGCGATGCCAGCGAGTCAGCTTATTCTGCGGTCCTCTTTTGGAGAGTTGTAACAGCAGTAGGCGAGGTCCACCTATCCCTTATTGTGGCTAAAGCAAAGGTGGCACCGTTAAAACTGACGTCCATCCCAAGATTGGAGCTACAGGCAGCAGTCATGGGCACCAGGCTCGCAGAAACAGTAGTCGAAGAACACGAGAGGAAACCTGACCGCAAAGTATTCTGGACAGACAGCAAGACAGTACTAACCTGGATAAGGACAGGGTCACGTTCATATAAGCCCTACGTGGCTCACCGTCTAGCAGCAATAGAAGAGAGTTCCAAAGTTAACGACTGGCGTTGGGTTCCGACAAAGCTGAACGTGGCGGACGACGCCACACGAGACGTACCAGCAGCATTTAATAAAGAACATAGATGGTTCAAAGGGCCTGACTTCTTATACCTAACAGAAGACTTTTGGCCGACAGAAACCACAAGAGCAACAGCGGAAGAACCTTCCGACTAAGAAAGGACACATTACGTGAGCAACAAAAGAAGATCGAGGCTTGCCGAAGGTCTACCTGATCCAGCGAAGTTCTCCAACTGGGACCGACTCCGATACTCAACCGCACGTGTTCTACAGTTCATTCAACTCTGCAGAAACACCAAACAGAGAGTCAACTACAAACGAACAAAGAAGAATAAAGAGGCTGATCCCACTTGGAAAAAGAACAAAGCTACAGTGAAATATCAGGCGCACATGACGACAAAGAAGCGGTCGCCAGAAGACATAAAGCCGCTAATGGTCTCAGCCGAGCTGCTTAAGACAGCTGAAGAGCTTCTGATGCGATCCTCCCAAGAAGAATCCTTTGCGGAAGAAATAGACAGCCTAAACAGCGGGAAGCCGATCAATAAGGAGAGCCGCCTTCGCCAGCTCAGCGTCGAGTCAATAAACGGCACACTACGACTTAGAAGTCGTATTCGAGCAGTCTGCGACATGGAGGAAAAATTCAAGAACCCGTTGATAATTGACGGTGATCATCACACAGTCAAGCTCTGGGTGCAGGCTATACATCGGCAACTCCATCACGCCGGTGTAGAAGCCACAGTTAACGAGTGCCGGCAGCAGTATTGGGTACTGAGACTGCGCCCTATCGTACGCACAATACTACGAAAATGCCTATTCTGCAGAATGAAGACGCAAGTACCGCCGCATCCGAGAACCGGGGACCTGCCAACGTGTCGCTTAGCTCACCACAAGCGCCCCTTCACCTACACCGGGGTGGACTATTTCGGACCTCTTTCGGTGACCGTCGGACGAACTCGACAAAAGAGATATGTGGCCATTTTTACATGTCTCACTACGCGAGCCATACATCTAGAAGTTGCCGGCTCACTTAGCGCTGACTCCGCGGTAATGGCCATAAGGCGGATGATCGCACGGCGAGGCTGCCCGACAGAAATATGGTCAGACAACGGCACCAACCTGAAGGCAGCCGATAAGGAACTACGACAGGCGGTCGACGCAGCGACCGCAGAAGAAGCAGCAAAAAGAAAACTATCTCCTGGCGCTACATCCCGCCTGGAGCTCCATTTATGGGCGGAGCCTGGGAGCGAATGGTTCGCTCCGTCAAGACCGCTCTTATCGCGACGTTGCACGAACGTCATCCGACGGAGGAAGTCCTCACGACACTACTGGTAGAAGTGGAATACACCGTCAACAGCCGACCGCTGACTCACGTCTCAGTCAGTCCAGAGGATCCCGAAGCTCTCACTCCTAACCACTTCTTGTTGGGAGGACCGGGACGAGTACCACAGCTAGGCACTTTCACCGAACGAGACGCCCTCTCACGGTCAAGTTGGCGAGCTGCGCAGAGGCTAGCCGACACCTTCTGGTTACGCTGGGTGAAGGAGTACCTCCCTGAGCTTCAACACCGGCGGGAGCCCCACGGACAAGGCCAAGCAGCACGCGTCGACGACCTCGTACAGATCGTCGATCCCAACCTGCCTCGCAACGTGTGGATACGAGGAAGAGTCATCGCTACATATCCGGGTCCCGACAACGTCGTGCGGACTGTGGACGTTCTAACTAAGGGAGGTGTCCTACGCCGGCCAGTAAGGAAGCTTGTGATCCTGCCTCTATCTACGGACGTCGAGCCCGCACCGGAAGCTGATGCGACGCGGTCGCACGGCGGGAGTGATGTGCGGGACAAGAGAAAAACAAATAGTGATACATAAATAAGACAAAAACATTTATATTAATGGAATAAATATTATAGTTAGTTTGTACTTAGATAGGATAAACATTTATATTAATAGAGATTATAGTTTAGGTAGGATATAAGCATTTTATGTTAAGAAAATAATAGTGTAGAGCTTATATTTGTGTAATAAAATTAGTTGGTCACTTTGTATAACAGAACTAGCTTAAGGTAAACAATGTAAACAATGACTCAGTAAGATATAGAACTAGCTTAAGACAAACAATGTAACGGGACTCAGCATCGTCACTTGCTCTGTCACGCCTCGCGCTGATTGGTCGACGCCATTTGTACGATGCGTCGGCCGTATCCATTGACCCAGCCCGAGGCGGTATAAAAGAGGGGCGATTTTCGTCGTTCGACACAGTCGGCAGCCAGCTACCTCAAGGAAAACACCAAATATAGAAGAAAGAAAAATATCGCAGCGGTTTTATTCTCCACCAATCCAGCACACAAATGTGCCTGTAGGGCACAAAATTAATATATTAACTTTGGCCTCTCAGTATATTTACGAAAATTTAACGTATGTTCACAAAAACAAAGATAGTTTTGATAAAAGAAGTGATATACATTCTGTAAACACTAGGAACAAACACAAGCTAGTGATACCAGTTTCTCGACTCCACAGAGTCAGTAATTCATTCTTGGGGCAATGTATACGCTATTACAACAAGGTCCCGGAAAGTGTACAGGTTCTCTCTATTACGAAGTTTAAATGTTTTATTAAGCTGAAACTGTATAAAAAGGGTTATTATAGTATAAATGAATACATGGTTGATAATAACCCCTGGGAATGAGGTGATCGCTTCCAAGCAGTTTCTAAAATAAATTTTGTAAATAGTTCGTAATCATTTATATTGTAAAATTTATTTTAAAAAAAAAGTCCCGCTGGGTTTCTTGCTGGTTCTTCCCAGGACAGAGGGTTTTTTTCGAACCAGTGGTAAAGTAAAAAATGACTTTCAATAAGAATTACACATGTAATGTATATTGAATAAAAAATATTCTATTCTTTTCTATTCTATTCTAATCTTTTTTACAGCATAGGCTGCAGAACTTAGTCTGCGTGCTAATTTGGATATATGGGGGCCCCACTGGAGCTTTGCGTCAAGAGTGATGCCAAGAAAAACAGTGGATACAACAGGGCTCAATTCCTCCCCATTTAAAAACACATTGGTATTCAGATTTTTAACATTCGTTGTTGTAAATTGAACACAATTAGTTTTATTTCCGTTCAAATGCAGATTATTAACGTTAAACCAATGCACTAATTTTGATATAGCATTATTCACTTCGTCACATTTAAATGATTGACGTTTAAGTTTAAAAATCAAGGAAGTATCATCAGCAAATAATACTTTATCATGACTATCCCCTACAAGGTGAGGTAAGTCATTAATATACACCAGAAACAGGAATGGGCCGAGAATCGAGCCCTGAGGTACATCCATTAGTACAGGAGACCCGGAAGAACTTTTACCATTGATAATAACCTTCTGTTTTCTATTACTTAAATATGAAATAATAAGTTAAAGCGCTGTGTTCTTGACACCATAGTACTGTAGCTTCCTGATTAATGTCTCATGGTGAACGCAGTCGAAGGCCTTGGAAAGGTCACAAAATATACCCAAAGCATCCTCTTAATTAACGGTTCCCTAGTGGGCATAGTACTCTTTTAACCTACAATAAATCAAGCTTAAGATGTTAAGTAGAGCCTTAATTACTAGATCCTCATGAAAACAACTTTATTGTTCTTTATCCAACTGCTGGATTTAGTATGTGTATATTGTGCAAACTGCCATGAATAACTTACTAGTTCATTCAAATTCTTCCTGATTGAGCGTTCACCGTAAATTTCACAGTAGGTTCGCGTGCATACCGGGTCGCTCTAGCACCATGAAATTGTTAATCGCAATTTTAAGTGTTAATTTATGCTTGACAGTAAAGGAACACATTGTAAGAAAACTGCATGTCTACGAAATAAAATATTTGAAGTAGAAGGCTCCCACTAGATGGAGTGATGACCTGGTAGAATGTGTGTGGAAGAAGTCTATGAATGCTGGAGCTCAGGTTTGTGTTTTTTGGCATTCCTTAGGGGGGGGGGGGGGCTATGTTTAACAAAGTGCTGTAATGATGACGATTGTGATAAAATATCTATACCAAGTATTTTTATGTTTTTTTTTTAAATACAAACGTCACCTCCATTTCGATTTCCTCCTTTTTCGCATTATTCATACATCAATTTCAGAATGTCAAATATCTAAAGAAGTTACAATTATTTGTAGGCCATGCAAATACTTGTTCTTAGCGGAATTCGAATACGCGGCCAAAATATTACTATTTTCTTGTATCCTAGTAAACGTACCGATACGACTTAGGAACCTTAAAGAAACAATCTTAGGTACTCCTTTATAAAAGGCCGGCAGCGCACCTGTAATTTCTCTGGTTTTGTAGTTGTTCAGGGGCGACGATAATCACTTACTATCAGGTGTGACACATGATCCATTGTCCACTTACTTAAACTTTCTATATAAAAAAACATATATCGCTTCATTGATCTACGCATTTATCAATAATAACTATCCATTGCATGCGTCCCACATTTTTTTGTTAAATCTGTATGTCTGTGTGTAATTTTAAATCAGTATGAGACTAGGAGAAATTATTTCAGACGTTTTACACCGTATAAAAGACGTGGTAATTATAATAAAAAATATAACTAATTATATTTATTTATTAAACCCCATTTTGAAACAGTCTGAATATAATAATACACAGTAATGTGCGGAGCGTGAGCTCTTCAAAAATAAAATGTAATTCGCTGCTGGGAATATAAGAAAAGACGTCATATTTTACATGGAGGCTAAGAAAAAGGCACAGTAATTCACTTAGGTTATGTATACGAACATTCCCAAAAATTGTTAGTTGAGTCCTCGGTCAGATAAACTGATTCCTATATTTTTTACCAGCCCAAACATATAAATTTTATGATCAAGTTTCTATGCCATTGTTAGGGTTTTGCCGTGATCTGTTTTAGTTAGAAACATATATTTTAGGAGGTGAGTTTTTTTATTATCTACGAGCAAAAATAATTAGCGGGCCGCAATTCGTAATGAACTTATGAACCCTGCTTTATATCAACTCACGCCAAACAGATTTTAGATAGAAAATCATTAATAATTCTAGAGTTGGAATACAGATGTTATTTTAACCAAATCGTGATTAATGATTAAGTGTATAGAATAGGGTAAACAAGACCTAGGACAAATTATCTAAGAGCTTTGATTATTTCAAAGTTGTATCGTTTATATAACCTCCAAATTAATTCCATATGGGACGCGTAGATCAAGCAATATCATGCCATGGCGGAGCTCGGATTATCACTATATGCATAATGATAGCCTCATGTATATTGACTTTACAGACAATTAGCCTATTCATGATACTTAGTCGTTTGTAATAATTGTTATCATTATAGACCATGTATTATTATAAATATGTTTAGAATAAGTAATCTTGTATTGTTTTAAATAAAATAATAACAATGCTATTAACATTACTTATATTCCTTTAAACCACTCCTACTAAGCTTAAAATACTTGTGTTAGTAATTGTTCACAACAATAGTCGAATGGCGGATTCAAACCCGCGAAATGAGTTCGCATTCCGCACCTTGTCATTAGGTTACTGTTGCTTATTGAATGGTGTTTCATCTTAGATCCACTTAAACTTTCATTAATTAATTCTCATTGCTGCCTATCTAGTCAACTTGTGAACATTCCCTCAACAGAACAGTCCCTCACAAATTGCTTCAAGTTATCGCGCTTGGCAGGCGAGTTGACAACCACATTTTTTATTATATTGAGAAGTAATCAGGAAGATGCTGCCGCCGAACTCCAGTTTCTTTTCTATTTGTCGCCTCTTCCGACCAGACATGACAATATGGGGTGGCGGATTTTCTTACTATTTTCTTACTTATTAATTATATTTCCAAGATTTTTATTAAATTAAAAGTGCTAACTGATTTACTATTTCTATTGTGTGTGTCGGCGGACGAAGTGTAGGGCGTCCCTCCGCTAGATGGAGTGACGACCTGGTAAGATATGCAGGAAGTCGATGGATGCAGGTGGCCCAGGACCGTGCTTTGTGGCATTCCTTGGGGCAGGCCTATGTTCAGCAGTGGACTTGTGAAGGGCTGTAATGATGATGACTGATTTACTATAACTTCAATTATTAAGGGGAATCTCTGTGAAAGGATATCTGTGAATGTGACTAGTTAGTGGCAATATACCGATTTTAATATGTACGAAAATTCTTCAATTCTTATTTACTTTGATAATATTGGTATTGAACCAAATAGCTATCATTGTGAAATATTTTTTCTAATGTCATGTGGTTATTACACCCAACGGGCGTAATAACCACGTGATACTCGTAGTATTACAGACTGATCCCCCTTAGTCGACTGCGCGATATTTTATACTGCTAGAACAAGTGGGAGATAACCCTTTCAACCGTCAATTCTTCTTATTTTTGCTTTATTATTTTACCCTCATTCCTAAGAAATAATACAACAAGGCAGTGTTTCACTACTCTACCAGATAGTAAGTAGTGATTCAGAAGAAAATGGTAAAGAGCACTGAATTAATTGATTTTTGACTGATTAGTGCCGGTGTAAAGTATCTACTACTTCTTATCATCCCGTGGTGTTTTAAGACGCGACAGTGCGAAACAAACCAAAAATAGACAACAGGGTCTTCCTAATAGCAACAAAAACAATTATATAAATTTAATTATATACAATATTAAAAACTAGAAACTTAATTATCATATAGTCCTACTCCCTGCGGCATCCAAGAACACTGGTTTCGTTTCCCCGCTGAATGGCTATACTTAGGCTTTGAGCGAGAAAAGAACCAGCCCTCATATCACCGGCAGCAACGACCAGCCGCGGATGAAGTTCCTTCAGGAACTTCACCGCACGTGGACCCTACGGACCAATAGTCTCTACAGCAAATGGCACAAATATGTAGTCGTCTCTCAGAGACGACATATTTACGCCACTTACTCAGTTCAGCTGCCTCTGATGCTGCCCCGGCTCTAAACGAGGTACCCCTGATATGAGAGGCCGCCAGAGTGTCTACACAAGTAGCATGCAACACTAGGGCTTTACCTCTTTCCCAAGGGACCAATGTCATAACCGTCGGGTCTCCTGCCATCGTCTCTAAATATTCCACAAGGCTCTAAAACCGAGGGAACATTCATAGAGACAAGAGCCCTTCCGATGACATCGTTCAAAGAACTGTGTAGTGAAAACCTACCGACACTTTTCTTACATGAAAGTCTGTGGATCCAAAACTTGTCGACGCTGCTACCAAAGGGGCTGAAAAATCGCCGCTCGTAGTCGGATTCCTACGGCAATGCGCAAGCTTTCCCCATCAAGAAATGTGCCGAGATTACTTGATGGTAAATCGTGTAACCAGCAAATAAATAAATAAATAATTAATAGCAACTAGAAAATTAAAAATGAAACTGCGGTTCATAGCCCGCCTTCTAAGTGTGGCAACTATGGCAAATATCTCTCTTATGAGGCAATCTATGGGCAGGCCTATGTTTAGTAGTGGACCCATTTTGACTATTCATTTTAAAAAAAATGTCTATTAATAATCTTGTATCGACAACGTTGGTAACTAACTTGATAATTCTGTACAGCAAAACATTTAAATTTAATGTTTCATTATGACAAATTATGTATACGCCGAAAACAACGCACGCCGTTGTGGTGAACAACTGCGTGCATTGTTTAAACTCGGTAATGGAATTTAAAATAAATAATTGAAACAAATTAATTGAACCATACAATAAAATCAATTGGATGTTTTCTGGTTTCAAAGCGGTGAGCCAATTATATGATTAGTTAGTAGATCTGTAGTTATTAATTGATCGAAATAAAATGTTTACTCTTTCATCTAAAAGATGTATTTATCTTCCATAGAGTATAGTTTCATTTAGTAAATAGAATTTTGTTACATCTCTTTTCATATTATATCGCATATACCACGGACAGTGCTCAGAGAAGTTGTTCCGAGTAATTCCAGTCACCAAATTTCACCATCGCATTTTTTTATAGAATTAAAGTTACAAAGGAGCACACAGTCCACCTGAAGGTAAGTGGTTGCTGTGGCCCACAGACATCTACATCTATCCTAAATTACGTATCAAAATGTAGATGGGTTGTCACCCCTGAGGATGAAGAATGCCTAGTTTCCAGTAAAAAGGGTCTCCGGTTCTCTACACTCACCATACGAAACACATCAGCGTTAAGCTGCTACTTTACGCTGGCATTAAGTGAGAACGTAGTCCTTCGCCGGCCGAGCCGACCCATTCGTGCTACAATTATATCATTAATATAGCTCTAACATGATTCTAACACGTATAAATTAATTATAATATTAAAATTTTATATTTATTTGTGTTTAAATAAAAATGATATCAAAGTTCTAGTGGCAGTTTTGCCACTTGCTTGCAAATTTTCAACTGTAATATTACATTTTTTATGTGTTCAACAAGCCTTGAATTCTTCAACCGCTATCCCGTTATGTTACGGAAAGTTATGAGAAGGGTACTCGCGTAATTTTATGTTAATTTTATTTAAAGAGTAAGTCCCATAATATATTTCGTTATAATTTACAAATTTTAAATGAATTTACCTCAATTCAATGTTTGAAACGATGCTTATCTTATAGTTGAAAATTAATATAATTAAAAATGATCTTTTTCGCCAATAGTTCTTGTGTTGTAATCCGTGTCGCAACCGTAATACATACCAGCTTGGCTACGCCACGCACACTATGAACAGCACTGAACAATTAAATGGTTAAACGAACTTACCTTAAATGAAGTTCAAACATAATTAAACGAAGCTCCGTGTCTCTTGTGGGTGTGTTGTTGATATCACTTCAATTTTATGGATGCTTGTTTTATTTTGTGCTAGGATTTAATCAAATTCATTTCGTGATACTACATTTGGGTGTATCTAAATCCATCTACAATTTGATTTCTTCTTGAAGTATGTGTTTCTTATGTGTAATTTATTTTCGAAACAAAAGTTAATTAATGTGTTGCCTCATGGACTTCACTTACCGTATCCCCATGGGCCCATGATTGACTTGTTTAGATTTAGAAGGAAGTACAGTTATATTATATTATAGGATTATCCAAAGTCCGAAGAGAGGGGAAGGACACGGTTATCCTCGAATCTGGCAACTTGTTCTATCACCGGGAGAGCGACGATCTGTATCAAGGAGTTGTAGGATTTATCGTTCACAAGTATCTCGTTAACAATGTTGTAAAGATTGGGAGTGTGTCAACGAGGGTTGCGTACCTCATACTCAGAATAACCAAACGGTATTCGCTGAAGGTCATATAGGTTTACGCACCAACCTCGGCACATCCCCATGAGGAGGTGGAGGAAATGTATGAGAATATCTATAGAGAGGGCCGCTTCTGGCCCCACAGGAAGTGGACCTGGACGAGCCCCTACGATTCGGTAAAAAATAAGATTGACTTCATTGTGACGACCAGACGACAACTGTTCAGTAATGTCTCCGTGATCGCGAGGGTGAAAACTGGTAGCGATCACCAAATGTTTTGAGGCACACTGAACCTAAACATTAAGTTGGAGAGGTGTCGTCAAATAAAGTCAACGCTCCGTCCCCCTCTTGCTCGAATCCAAAGTCCCAAAACCTTTCAACTCTAGTTATAAAACCGTTTTCAGTCCTACAAGACTCCAATGCAGTGGACGATATAAATAACAAGCTCATGGAAACTGTCCATGCAGTCGGAGCTAAGTTTTGCAGGACCCGCCGCAGAACACAAAAACTCTCCGATCATACTCCTAATCTTATGACTGTTAGACGAGAAATGAAGCTGCAGTCTTCAGTAGATTTGATAGCACACAGGCAACTGAACAGACATATCTCCAAATGCATGCGACGGGACTTTAATACTGCTCGTATTGAAGAAGCGATCGAGCGTAACCAGGGCTTCAAAGTCTTTACCAGAGATCTGTCTAACAGAAAGTGCCAACTTGCGAAGCTGAAGACCGAATGTGGCAGTATCGTTTCCAGGAAACCTGAGATTTTGAATGAGATTGAGATGTTCTACGGTAGCTGTACACATCATCGTTGGAGCCACACGCAAGTGTGAGTAACGATACAAGAGCAAGTCTTATGCGACACTATTCCGATGATATCGTAGACGTCAGTCTGAGAGAGATTAGAATGGCTCTCCAGCATCTTAAAAACGGCAAATCCCCGAGCGAGGATGGAATTAAGTCATGGAGGCACTGCTCCAGATGAATGGAACAGAAGTGCGGTGATCTTGTTCTTCAAGAAAGGCGACAGCACTCTCTTGAAGAACTACACACCGATTTCCCTTCTGGGCCGCGTCTACGTGCTGTTTTCGAGAGTCATTACGTTCGTCTCGCATGCAGACTCGATGACTTCCAGCCTCCTAAACGAGCTAGATTCGGAGAAGCCTTTAGCACCATAGACCACATACATACCCTTCGGCAAATTGTACAGAAGACCGCAGAGTACAATCTGCCACTTTGTCTTGCGTATGTAGAATTTGATTCCGTTGAAATTTGGGCGGTGCTGCAGTCCCAGAGTACGAAAACTATTCAACTGCAGAGAGGTGTAAGACAGGGTGACGTTATACCGAAACTCTTAACCGCTGCATTGCAAGACAATTTAAAGCTACTGTACTGAAAAGGATAAGGTATTAACGTCAATGGCGAGTACATCACTCACCTTCAATTTGCCGACGAGGTAGCCCTTATGGCAGAACCGCTGGAGGACCTAAGCACTACGCTCAATGACTTCAATAGTGCCTCCCAACTGATAGGTCTTAAAATGAACATGGACAAAACAAAAATCTTGTTTACCGTCCATGTCACACCTATGCCAGTAGGTGTCGGGAGCACTAAGCTCGAAGTTGTTGACGAATATGTTTACCTGGGACAAAAAGTCCGACTAGGTAGTTGTTCGGGAGATTACGACACATCTTCTCGTTAGACATACCTCAAAATCTGAAAACTAGATTGAGACGTGGTCCTTCACTGCTGGCCGTATGAGGAAGCTGAAAGTCGCTCAGCGAGCTATGTAGAGAGCTATGCTCGGCGTTTCTCTGCGTGATAGACATAAAAACGAGGATATCCGCAATAGAACCAGAGTAACCAACATAGCCCAAAGCATTAGTATGCTGAAGTGAAGCAATGGGCTGGCGATATAGCTCGAAGAGCCAACAAACGATGGGGAAGAAAGGTTCTCGAGTGGCAGCCGGCAGGCGAAATGTAGGGCATCCCTCCGCTAGATGGAGTGACGACCTGGTAAGACATGCAGGAAGTCGAAGGATGCAGGTGGTTCAGGACTGTGCTTTGTGGTAGTCCTTGGGGGAGGCCTATGTTCAGCAGTGGACTTGTGAAGGGCTATAATGATGATGACACACTACAGTCTATTCGCTTTTTGTTTTTAAATTTTTGTATATCGACCGTGGAAAGGAAAACATTACCAAGCGACATATAGCTAACTTTACAGGAGAGCTGATTAAAGTTTGAAATTTTGGAAAAAAAATCATATTACTATTTACCCTATTGGAATGATTCTTACATGATTTTGCTGTTTGGACACTTTATTACCTACTTTAAGTAAGTTCCCGATTTGCTTACCATTTCCAAAGTAAGTGTCGCTTAGTAAAAAAAATAAAAAAATCACTAACGGGAAAAATTGACCTACCGACAACCGACTTTAGAAGTAAAACCCTAAAAAATTTTTTATCAGACAGTTTTGAAGAAATTGAGCATGGAAAAAATACCTATATAATAAAAAGAACATTTCTATGATCTGGTAAAAGTTACTTACCACTTCATGATTGATCAATTTCTGTCTGTGATATTTTTACCAGAGAACAAATTAAAGCAAGGTTTGGCCCCTAATAATTCAATGCGGATTTCAGGTTTAAAAAGGAAAAAGCACCAGTATTTGTTTATTAAACATGATTTTTTTTAATAAATAAATATTCAATTTCGTGGTTCAAAATCACGTTCCCGAAACAAAACACCCTTCTAAACTAAATTTAAAAGTACCTCTACAAGTTACAAATATATAAGTCAGTGCACTCCAAGGCTACATTCCGAAAAGTAAGAGCCAAGGTGAGCGGGCTCTTTTTAGCGGTAAAAAGACACGCTTGTGTTTTGGAGGTGTTAAATCTCACGAGATTGGCATCGCCCCATTCGGAGACTGCCTGTAGTATGAAACTCACACGCTCAACCATAGCCTCTCTTTCTGACTTTTTATGTCACCCTTATTTTATAAAAAAAAATGCGATTGTGAAATTTGGTGACTGGAATTACTCGGAACAATTTCTCTGAGCACTGTCCGTGGTATATGCAATATAATATGAATTCCATTTACTAAATGAAACTATATTATATGGAAGAACCTTGGTCCACTCTTGTTCTCAATATTTATAAACAATATAGTTAATTGCTTTCCTAACTCTGAGCCTTATATTTTTGCGGATGATCTTAAGGTGTTAAGGCCAATAAGAAGCATTAGTGATAGTGTATTGCTACAAGAGGACATTGATAGATTGTGTAATTGGTGTAGAGACAATAAAATGCTTTTGAATGTGAATAAGTGTCACGTCATAACTTTCTCACGTAACAAAGAACCTTATTTATTTCAATATAAGATAAATAACACACCTTTAGAACCGGCTTCTATTATTCGAGATCTTGGTATTATGATTGACAGCAGATTAAGTTTCAATACTCACCTAGATGATATCATAAAAAGGTCCTCCAAAATGTTGGGTTTTATTATGCAGAATTCTAGACAATATAAGGACCCTAAAACTATTATATTGCTATATAATACATTAGTAAGGAGTATTCTGGAATACTGTCCTTAAGTCTGGAATCCATTTTATGAAGTACACAAGAACCGTATTGAAAAAATTCAAAAGCGATTTTTGTGCTTTTTATGTCACCTCACAAAGAAATCACATTTATTGAATTCATATAATAAAAAACTTAAATATTTTAAAATGACAACACTTAACAATAGAAGGAAAAAACTAGATCTTATGTTCTTGCACAAATTATTACATAACCATATTGACTGCCCGCAACTTCTAAGTAAAATAAATATATCTGTGCCAAATAAGTTACCGCGCTTTAAGGTTTACAAGCTGTTCAAGGAGCGTCTCTGTAAAAGTAATTTAGGTCGTAGCTCCCCACTTACCAGAATGATGTTGTAACGAACCCCCCCCCCCCCCATCTTTTTTCTCTTTTCTACTATATCCCACTTATACTTGTATTTCTTTAGAATCTATATCTGTAAGATATATAAATACATCTAATTTACGTGACCAGTATAACTTGATCTTTCTAAAGGTTTAAATATAGGCCGTTTAATAAATTTATGGCGTGATCGTCTTAGTTAGGACCCTTTTTTACGTTGTGTTTGTATAGTAACTTAGTTCTTTTAGGTGTATCTTGGAAGAATGAATATTCACGAGAGCAATCGAAAGCTGTTGGTAGAGTCTTATAAGCTAAAGAACCCCGTTCACGAAGACAGAGCTCAAAAAGGTTAAGAACAATAAATTGTCCCTATTCCACTTGTATCTGGTTCACAACAGTCAATTCCTTATTAATTAATCCCTTCCCGCTTGGAAAAGGCTCACAATATTTATATCAAATACCAGTTACAAGGGCTTCGCTTTCCCACATTTTAAAAAAAATGTGGAGGAGGTACACGGCCCCACACACGCCGCGCACGGTGAGCGCCAACCATTTTAATGCGCTCCCCCCGAAGGGTACGCAAAGTTGGGAACTGGACCGTAGTCCACAGCAAAATAACTGGCGAACCAGTAAAAGAGGACTTGGCCCCTTGATAGTGCGTAAGCACAAACATCGACCGAAGTCGCGCATGTCAATGCGTGTAAACGCCATACAGAATACGATCAAATCCAGCCACAGTGAAATGTACGTCACACGGGTTAGGCAACAATCGGCACACTGGCCATAAAAAGCCTTCCGTGAGCGCCACCACCTGCCAGACCGCCGTTCCTGCAGACGTGATGTAAGTGTAAGGCATCACCACCAATTGCATGGTCAGCACGGCCAATTGGCCGCAGAGCGTGTCATGAGTCTACCGCTCACCTCAAGGGAATGGGGTCCCACGTTGCGCGGCTTTCGGCCGCAGCCTTGAGAGCCTCCTCAGATTCTCCCTCCAGCTACCACCCGCATGAGGTCAACACATATGCTCCACCAACCAATACAATGGCAGATATAGCCAATAGGCAGTTATAAGATAATATTAATAATTCGCCATCAGAAAGGGTTTGTGTCACTGACGTTGAGTATATGCATTTTTCGATCATGTTTGTCTCACCCACCAACAAGTTGCCTTCAATCTCTCAAAGGTGGGAACTTTATAGAGATATGTTATTAAGTTGTTATATAAAACATCATGGAGGGCAGACAGTCTGCAGCCCCGCAATGAAGGGACCCGACTTGGGCCAAGCTACTTAGGTTGTGAGTCAAACCAAGACGCAGAGAGCGCCATTGAGAATAGCGACCCGCCAAACAACCATCGTAGAGACGCAATGCTACAGAATGCAACAAGCATCAATACGACTATCGTCGGGCTTACACCATCCCAAGGTCCCCCATACAGTCCCAGCAGACATCACCACCCGCATACCTCCATCGACCAGAACCACAAGATGCATCGAATCAGGTGCAGCACACCCGCAGATCCATCACAAGACACGATACTGCAAGTAGCAGTAAGCATCAATGCAACTATCATACGGATGGCGCCCCCTCACAACACACCCATATGATCCCTATCGACTTTGGTAACAAAATTTGATAATGTTGTTAACTAAAAATACCACCAACGTATCATAGTAGTACGGTACTAAGACGTCAGTAGCCAAAACTCCACGTATCATAGCGCTATTGCACTAAGACATGAAGTTGAGTATGCTTGCTGCACTTAAAAGTACTACCAAACACACTCACCCTAATCCGAAAGATAGCCGACGTATCATAACGCTATGCGCTAAGACGCCGCCCACAACCGGTAGGGGTGTGCGATGTCCACGGGCAAGTCGTATTGCTACAACAAACCCGCTTACCACCGGCACTAAGATGATATGTCTAGGACACATCGGTTAGTGAGTCCAAGTTTACCTCGGTCTCAGAGGCTGCGAAGCAACCTACACGCCACTATAATAATCCTTTTCAAGTCCCATTTCTTTCAATATAATGCTTTTACATATTTGAGACCTTCCACATTTTTTTTTTTTTTTTTATAGAATAGGGGGCAAACGAGCATGCGGCTCACCTGATGTTAAGTGACTACCGCCGCCCATGAACAACCGCAACACCAGGGGAATTGCAGATGCGTTGCCGGCCTTTTAGAAAGGTGTGAGCTCTTTTCTTGAAGGTTCCTAAGTCGTATCGGTTCGGAAAATTCGCTGGTGGTAATTGATTCCACAAAGAAGTTGTGCGAGGGAGAAAACTTCTTCTAAATCGCACAGTGGTGGACCGCCAATCATCCAGATGGTATGGATGGTAACGCGAGTTTTGTCGCGACGTGCGATGGTGAAATTGAGCGGCTGGAATTAGTCCTAACAATTCCTCAGAGCACTCCCCGTGATAGATGCGATAAAATACGCAAAGAGATGCAACATCTCTACGCAGTGCCAGTGTATCGAGCCGATCGGAAAGAACTCGGTCGTCGACGATTCGAATCGCTCTGCGCTGGATGCGGTCAAGTGGAAGGAGCTGGCACTGGGGTGCCCCGGCCCAGAGATGAGAACAGTATTCCATGTGGGGCCGAACTTGCGCTTATATATTTTATTATTTGCTTTATTTCATAGACCATACTACTGTATGTCTTATTCATATGGGACTTCAAGTCATAACTCTGCTATCATAATGCTTATGCATCATAGAGACCTTCTATATTAATGCTTTGGTTCGTCAGACCTTACTATGTTAAGTCCCTAATATAGGACTAGTCATTGTGCAACCTTAGTACTAGCAGTCGGTCAGCCGACCACCCCATATATATGTACAATCTTGGGTATGTGTCTCCGACAACGCCCCAATATAAGGGAACATTACATGAACACGTTCATTAACTTAGAAATTTTCCAATTATTACACGAACACCTTCATCAACTTAGAAAATTTTAATCCATTTTTTCTATTATATTACAAATGTTATTTATCTTTGTTATTGCAATATAATCGCCTTGTATTTATATGATTTGATACAATTTTAACATTTTAAGCAGGTTTTTAATAAATTTAGAGATTTTTAGAGACATTTTATGCGTTTACTAATATATATAATATTCAATATTCCAAATAGATATTTTTGAACTCTATGCTTATTATTTGCATTTTATTGTTTAAATTATAATTTCTATGACATTTTTAAATGTCTGTATAATAAATTTAATTATTATTTATTAATAATAATTATGAGGCGTCACAATCCACCCCCAAATTTTATGTTAATGATCCACATAGTGGTGTCGTTATTATAAAATTTTAGTATTTTGAGAGCATATTCACTACACTCAAATAATTGTTGATATATCTGTTCTTTCCTCTTTTAATCTGTTACAATACGGCATATGTTATCAAATCCCCCTGCCCCAGAGAATGGCCGCCACCAACACCCCTTCAACCACAATTATCACAATGTGATAACACCATAATTCAAGTTATTGTATATCGTGTTGTTAATAAAGTTTGCAGTCAATTGTCGATTTCTTATTTTATTAAGTTATCTTTAAATCTTTGAAACATTATTTCGATAGTGTCACACTTTATGTGCATACAATCCAGTTGGATATTTGTTGAGGTCAGTTCGATACCACATAGGATAAATGTGTTTGAGCCATTCGCCCTGACCCAACTCCCATATTTATTTAATAAAAATGATTACAAAATTATCTTGCGATCTATATTTACAACTCTTCATTATATATTAATAACGTTCTACTATCATATAACAAATCTCTTGCTCATAACTTTAATAATTTTAGACCTTTAACTTAAACAATTATTTCCATGGGCCACCCACAAAACCCTTTTATGTTACAATATTTATTTAATTACTCTAATTTATACAAAAAGAAATTATTATTTAAAATATTTTAATAAGTGAATAGCATTGAACATTCCTCTAATTTCGTTTGTCTCTGGATTTGCTAAGGTATATACATTGTCAAATGGTACGGCTGCTATTACATAAGGTCCTTCATATGCCAAATTGAACTTACTCATAACTTTATTATCAGCGTCTGATCTACTAGATCTTGAAATTTTTACTAAGTCACCAATATTATATTTTATTAATCTATTTCGCTTATCAAATTTTGTGTTTCTTATTCGACCTGCCTCTTTTAAATTTTTACGCACTTGTTGTCTAATTTGTCCGACATTATGTTTTTCTTTGCTTTTGGAAATTACTTTGTCAAAAGACATCTCATTAGACTCACCATAAAGAATTTCACAAGGCGTGAAGCCTGTACTATTGTGATAAGAATTATTATACAATTCTTCTAATTTCGGCAATATTAACGCCCAATCTTTGTGGTTAGTATGACAAAGCGTCCTAAATAATCTGCTCAACTCTTTATTTACTCGCTCTGTTGTATTTGGTCTAGGATTTCTAACTATGGTATATATTGGCTTTATATTTAAATCTCTCATTGATTGTTTCCAGTGATTACTTACGAACTGTTTTCCATTATCTGTCATTATTGCCTTGGGCTTTATAATCTCAACAAAATGCTTTACTTTTGTTACAACAGACTTTGCTGTTGACTGTTTTAAAGGATATAATTTGATAAATTTACTGAATGAATCTTGAATGACAAATATGAAAGTGTACCCAAAGGTACCTGATACAAGTGGTACATATAAGTCTGCCATGACTATATCGCCAATGTTTTCTGTTATTATAGATTTGCAGGGACCCAAATATGTTATATTGCTTTTCTTAGATAACTGACATAAATGACAAGCCCTTAATTGGTTTTTAATATCTTTTGTTAAACCTTTCCAAAAGAATCTGTCTCTCACATATTTAATTACCTTATAGGGTCCTTGATGACCCATTTCGACATGCACTTGATTTATAATATCTTGTCTCAATGCTTTAGGTAAATATATTACTTCTTGTAAATTCGTTTTGTAGTAAATACATCATTTTTCAAACTATACCTTTTAAATTTATTGTTTTATTTTATTATGTAAGTATTTAATGTCTTTAACTTTTCAATAATAGCCAACGACTCTGAATCTTGTAATTGATATACTGATAAGGATTTTAATTTTTCTATCCACTCAATATTCGGTTCGCTCTCTGTGTAAGCAATTTCTAAACTATTATTTTTATCCTCTTGTATTAAATCGCCATCAGGAGGATAACGTGATAGCACATCTGCAACAATATTACGTCTACCCGATATATGCTGTACTTCATAATTAAATTGTTCTATATACAAAATCCATCGGGTTACTCTACCATTGAATTATTAATAAACAATAATGCTTTATGATCAGTTAGTATTATTACTTTACTGCCCCTCAAATATGTTTCAAATTTCTTTAGGCGGCTTATTACAGCATAAAACTCTTGTTCAGTAACAGACCAATTTAATTCGGGGCCTTTTAAGGCTTTACTATGATAGCCTAAAATTCTCATTTCATTATTATCATCTATCTGATATAGTACTCCGGCCATACCCACACCGGAACAATCTGTTTGTAAATAATACGGCTTATTAAAGTCTGGATGATGCAATTGTATTGTATTAATAAATTGTTGTTTTATAAAATCAAATGCCTTCTGTTCTTTACCGCTCCATTGGAACTTTCGTCCCTTTTTAAGTAATTCACAGAGCGGTATTATGCTCTCGCTGTAATTTGGTATAAACCTTCTATAAAAATTGCATAGACCTAAAAAGGCCCTTAATTGTTTAATCTTTTTAGGTGCTGGAAACTCTTGGATCGCTCGAATCTTATCGGGGTCTGTCTTTATGCCTTCTGTTGAAATTATAAAACCCAGCATTTTAATTTCTTTACAAATACATTCACATTTCTGCAAGTTACACGTTAAGCCAGCTTTGTTCAATTTACTTAAAACAATATCAATGTGCTCCAAATGTTTATCTAACGTTCCTGTTGTAATAGTGGCTAGATCATCTAAATAGTTCACACAAAATTCTTGGACTTCTGGTCCTAATATTAAATTCATGGCTCTGCTAAAGCTTCCTACTGATGTTTTTAATCCTTGCGGCAAAACATTATATATCGGAATTTGAAAATATGCATTATTTAAGTCAATGGTAGTGATATAATTCGCTCCGTGAAATAAATTGAAAACATCTAATTGTATAGGTGGTTTCTCTGTTTCTGCAACCATTTTCTTATTTATGCTTCTGGCATCAAGCAGAACTCTAATTGAGCCGTCTTTTTTAAGAGTGAATGTCAATGGACTACTGTAAGGCGTTGATGTCCTTGTGATGATACCAGCTTGTTCCATTTCATTTAACTTTTCTTCCATTTTCGCTCTATATGCATATGGAATGGGATAGGACCTAGTAACTATAGGTTCATCATCGATCATTTCAATTTTATGCTCATAGCAATTGGCTCTTCCCAATTTGCTCGAAAACATATTCTTATGCTTTTCCAAAACCTTACTAAGTTTTGCCCTTTCAGAGACCTCCAATGTAGATCCTATTTTTATATTTATTAAGGGATCATCGGTACATTGTTTGATGCAGTTATTATGTAATACAGATTTATTATTATATTTGAAAGGTATAAAGTAGTCTTTGTTTTTCACTTTAAATTCTATTCCAACAGTAGTATTTCTCAAATCAATCAATATTTTATTTCTCTTGAGCCAGTCAAAGCCTAATATTAAAGGTCTTATTAAATTACCTACAATTAAAGTTTGTGTTTCAAAGACTACTTCCTCTATCTTTATAGGCAATATGATCATCTGTTGTATTTTTGTGCTGCGCTGCCCAACAGCACCTTTTATTTGCATTGCTTTAACTGGCATTATTGATATTTTACGATTATTTTCTTTAATTTGTAAATATAAACTTTCTGAAATGCATGTAACATCGCTCCCAGTGTCGAGGAGCGCGTCTATTTCTTTGTCAAATATTGAAACTTTAATTTCAGATCTCATATTCCCTATAAATTCCCTTTGATATTTATCTTCGTCTTCCTCGAAGACGGTTTGCACGAATAACTCCGTTATGGGCAAGTCCGACCTGGCTTTTAAGGTGTTTAATATGCTATTTACATTGTCGTTATAACCAAGGCCTTCTCTGTTAAAATTTGCTTTTAAAGTAATAGGTTTTCGCAAACCTCTATTGTTTTTACCCAATGTTTGACCAGGTCGCAAACCCAGTTTTAATAACATATTTAATGCTTTGTTCCCTTTTACATTGTAAGGGGTCGAATCGGGAACTAGTTCGACCTCTACAGCTCTAAATTTGGCTCAGGGGCCGTAACATCAGGTTGGTCATTAGTGAAATGTATTTCATGTACTTCATTAACCTTCTTTTTTCCCTCTTCGGGTTTACGCCATGTTTTGTATGATCGTTGTATTTCTTTATGTTTTTGCTCCGTATTATTATTAAACTTCCTCCTTTTCTCATTATAGTAAGGTTCACGACCTTCATCTTGTTTGTCGATGTCATCTAAGTTTCTTAAGAAATCTGTCGTGTCTATTATTGTCTCAATTTTAGCTATTCTCCATAATTGCTGCACAGTTTTAGGATAATGTCTGATGACATCAGTTACTTATTGTTTTTCAGGTATCGGATATGATAATGTTTGTGCCTTCTCAACCACATAAAGAAAATAACTAACCATGGTGGGGTGTGTACTTCTATTCCATTTATTTTGCACAAGGAATCTCTTTACTTTATTTTATTCTTCTTCACCCCAAAACACTCTTAGGAAGTCAGCTTTAAAATCATCAAAAGTTGTCCAACGCACATTATTAATGCGAGCCCAATACTTGGCTTCACCTACTAAGCACTCTTGTGCAATCGAAATTTCGAACCCATTAGATGGAACTTTCTTTAAATAATTGGTGAGATCTTCCAAAAATGATACTGGATGAGTATTTCCATTTCCAAATTTCGGCTTTTCTATTGTTACATTATGTACATTATATACAATATTTTGTCTAGGATCATTTACATGAGAGGTGCTCGCCCCGGACACCTCTCCTTGATTTATTTTAATTTGGTAATCTTTTGTTTGGTTAATAAATTTTTCCTCAAGATCATTTATTTCAACCTCAAAGGTTTTCACTGCAATCTTAATTAATTTCTGAAGCATTTTCATCTCATCTTTAGACTTAGCCTTAATTGAGGTTGATTTTTTCTTATTTTTAGCCATTTTTAATTTTTATTTCCACTTGTTTTTTTTTTTTTTTTACAACTGTTGTGTCCTTCGCTTAGTTTAATTGAGTCTTTCCACTTATTTCACTTTTTATTATTTCGCTCCGTTATGCACACACCTCCTATATTATTACTTAATTTTAATATTTAAGCCCCACCCCCAGACTCTCAACCACCCCCAGCAAACACCACTCTCCAAGACACCTCTCCATTTCACGGACAACAAATTGTAGGCATATAGCCTACCTCATAATTTTATATTACCGGCCTCCTATTTAAAATTTAACCTCTATCCTGGTCACGGCACCAAATTGTAACGAACCCCCCCCCCCATCTTTTTTCTCTTTTCTACTATATCCCACTTATACTTGTATTTCTTTAGAATCTATATCTGTAAGATATATAAATACATCTAATTTACGTGACCAGTATAACTTGATCTTTCTAAAGGTTTAAATATAGGCCGTTTAATAAATTTATGTCGTGATCGTCTTAGTTAGGACCCTTTTTTACGTTGTGTTTGTATAGTAACTTAGTTCTTTTAGGTGTATCTTGGAAGAATGAATATTCACGAGAGCAATCGAAAGCTGTTGGTAGAGTCTTATAAGCTAAAGAACCCCGTTCACGAAGACAGAGCTCAAAAAGGTTAAGAACAATAAATTGTCCCTATTCCACTTGTATCTGGTTCACAACAGTCAATTCCTTATTAATTAATCCCTTCCCGCTTGGAAAAGGCTCACAATATTTATATCAAATACCAGTTACAAGGGCTTCGCTCTCCCACATTTTAAAAAAAATGTGGAGGAGGTACACGGCCCCACACACGCCGCGCACGGTGAGCGCCAACCATTTTAATGCGCTCCCCCCGAAGGGTACGCAAAGTTGGGAACTGGACCGTAGTCCACAGCAAAATAACTGGCGAACCAGTAAAAGAGGACTTGGCCCCTTGATAGTGCGTAAGCACAAACATCGACCGAAGTCGCGCATGTCAATGCGTGTAAACGCCATACAGAATACGATCAAATCCAGCCACAGTGAAATGTACGTCACACGGGTTAGGCAACAATCGGCACACTGGCCATAAAAAGCCTTCCGTGAGCGCCACCACCTGCCAGACCGCCGTTCCTGCAGACGTGATGTAAGTGTAAGGCATCACCACCAATTGCATGGTCAGCACGGCCAATTGGCCGCAGAGCGTGTCATGAGTCTACCGCTCACCTCAAGGGAATGGGGTCCCACGTTGCGCGGCTTTCGGCCGCAGCCTTGAGAGCCTCCTCAGATTCTCCCTCCAGCTACCACCCGCATGAGGTCAACACATATGCTCCACCAACCAATACAATGGCAGATATAGCCAATAGGCAGTTATAAGATAATATTAATAATTCGCCATCAGAAAGGGTTTGTGTCACTGACGTTGAGTATATGCATTTTTCGATCATGTTTGTCTCACCCACCAACAAGTTGCCTTCAATCTCTCAAAGGTGGGAACTTTATAGAGATATGTTATTAAGTTGTTATATAAAACATCATGGAGGGCAGACAGTCTGCAGCCCCGCAATGAAGGGACCCGACTTGGGCCAAGCTACTTAGGTTGTGAGTCAAACCAAGACGCAGAGAGCGCCATTGAGAATAGCGACCCGCCAAACAACCATCGTAGAGACGCAATGCTACAGAATGCAACAAGCATCAATACGACTATCGTCGGGCTTACACCATCCCAAGGTCCCCCATACAGTCCCAGCAGACATCACCACCCGCATACCTCCATCGACCAGAACCACAAGATGCATCGAATCAGGTGCAGCACACCCGCAGATCCATCACAAGACACGATACTGCAAGTAGCAGTAAGCATCAATGCAACTATCATACGGATGGCGCCCCCTCACAACACACCCATATGATCCCTATCGACTTTGGTAACAAAATTTGATAATGTTGTTAACTAAAAATACCACCAACGTATCATAGTAGTACGGTACTAAGACGTCAGTAGCCAAAACTCCACGTATCATAGCGCTATTGCACTAAGACATGAAGTTGAGTATGCTTGCTGCACTTAAAAGTACTACCAAACACACTCACCCTAATCCGAAAGATAGCCGACGTATCATAACGCTATGCGCTAAGACGCCGCCCACAACCGGTAGGGGTGTGCGATGTCCACGGGCAAGTCGTATTGCTACAACAAACCCGCTTACCACCGGCACTAAGATGATATGTCTAGGACACATCGGTTAGTGAGTCCAAGTTTACCTCGGTCTCAGAGGCTGCGAAGCAACCTACACGCCACTATAATAATCCTTTTCAAGTCCCATTTCTTTCAATATAATGCTTTTACATATTTGAGACCTTCCACATTTTTGCTTTATTTCATAGACCATACTACTGTATGTCTTATTCATATGGGACTTCAAGTCATAACTCTGCTATCATAATGCTTATGCATCATAGAGACCTTCTATATTAATGCTTTGGTTCGTCAGACCTTACTATGTTAAGTCCCTAATATAGGACTAGTCATTGTGCAACCTTAGTACTAGCAGTCGGTCAGCCGACCACCCCATATATATGTACAATCTTGGGTATGTGTCTCCGACAACGCCCCAATATAAGGGAACATTACATGAACACGTTCATTAACTTAGAAATTTTCCAATTATTACACGAACACCTTCATCAACTTAGAAAATTTTAATCCATTTTTTCTATTATATTACAAATGTTATTTATCTTTGTTATTGCAATATAATCGCCTTGTATTTATATGATTAGATACAATTTTAACATTTTAAGCAGGTTTTTAATAAATTTAGAGATTTTTAGAGACATTTTATGCGTTTACTAATATATATAATATTCAATATTCCAAATAGATATTTTTGAACTCTATGCTTATTATTTGCATTTTATTGTTTAAATTATAATTTCTATGACATTTTTAAATGTCTGTATAATAAATTTAATTATTATTTATTAATAATAATTATGAGGCGTCACAATGTCATTATACAACCGTATATCAAATTCCATAGAAATAGATATAATGTATACACCGTTGTCTAGATTTAAGTATTTGATCCATATACATTTCAGAAATGTGTAATAAAATTAGTAGATTTAATTTAATATCAATATTATATATAGAATGTAAGCATGAAATCCACAAACTGTAGCTATATCAAATCTGGTTTTCCATGTATGTTTATTATCATATAACTATCTGTTTTCTATTTTTTTTTAAAAATCACTTCGCTATTTATGTAAGTTGTGGTTACCTGTAAGAAGATGAACACATAGCATGTAGTCGCATTGTTAAATTATATTTTTGTTAGTATTGTGTATCATCTGTTGGTGATCCAAATAAAGAGAAAAATAAAAGATAAATACATCTTTTAGGTTCACCTAAAAATTTTATTTCGATCAATTAATAACTACAGATCTACAAACTAATCATATAATTGGCTCACCGCTTTGAAACCAGAAAACATCCAATTTATTTTATTATAATATGGTTTAATTAATTTGTTTCAATTCTTTATTTTAATTCCATTAGCGAATTTATACGATGCACACCGTTGTGGTGAACGGCGTACACATAATTTGTCATAATGAAACATTAAATTTTAATTTTTTGCTGTGCAGAATTACCAAGTTAGTTGCCAACGTTGTCTTTAGAAAATTATTAATAGACATTTAAAAAAAAGAATAGGCAAAATGAGTATTTATAAAATTAAATTCATTTATTGACTGTTAGTTATTATTGTTAGTTAGTCCACTACTAACATAGGCATGCCCATTGATTGCCTCATAAGAGATATATTTGCCGTAGTTGCCACACTTTGAAGGCGGGTTGTCAACCGCAGTTTTTTTTTAATTTTCTAGTTGCAATTAGGAAGACCCTGTTGTCTATTTTTGGTTTGTTTTGCACTGTCGCGTCTTAAGACACCACGGGATAATATGAAGTAGTTGATATTTTTACACCAGCACAAATTTGTCAAAAATCAACTAATTCAAAAGCGCACGCTTTACCATGATCGGCTGAATTACCACTTACCATCTGGTAGAGTAGTAAAACACTCCCTCGTTATATTATTTCTTAAGAATATGGGTAAAATAATAAAGGAAAATAAGAAGAATTGAGGGTGGAACTGTAATCTCCCACTTGTTCTAGCAGTATAAAGTATCGCGCAGTCGACTAAATGGGATCAGTCTGTAATTCTAGTCTCATGTCTTATTATACCTGTTGGGCTAAAACATTACCTCTACACTGAGATTCTATACACAATTTTAGATATTAATTTGTTAGTTACAGCCAATGGATCGCTACAAAGTGTTAATTCTGATATGTTTTTAGTTTGTAGGTATTTTAAAGCATTCAATGCAAAGTTTTTAGTAAATTGATAAGTATAAAAAATAAAGTAAATGCAGTGTCTGCAGTTTTAAATGATTTAAATATTTATATATTTGAAACATTTATCAGTGTCTTATAACCATAGATTAAAAAAAGAACTGTAGAAGGTATGAATTTGTTAGTATTTTTACAATCTTTTAAGTACTAAAACATGTAGAGATCGTTAAGTATCTGTGGGCCGTTTATTATTATTTCTTAAAAATTGTATCAAATCTCATGTTCAGTTTCCCAAATTATATTACCCAGAACACGAATATCAAAACAACTCATTCTTTTTCACATTTTCTTGATTCCATTTAGATTTTCAAAAATATATAAACCATTTACTATAATAAATTTATATCCTTTTTGTGTGTAGTACATATAATACCACAATTGTCTTTTTTTTATAGGATAAGGGTGACAAACGAGCACACAGTCCACCTGTTGGTAAGTGGTTGCTGCGGCCCATAGACATCTACATCTATCCTCTATTACAAATCAAAATGTAGATGGGTTGTCACCCGTGTGGACTAAGATGGAATGCCTCATTTCCAGTAAAAAGGGCCTCCGGCCACCTGCGCTCACCAAGCGAAACGCAAAGGTAAACCTCTACTTCATGCTGGTTTTCTGTGAGGTCGTGGTACCACCCCGGTTCGAGCCGGCCCATCCGTGTGACAGCAAAAGCTGCCGCGTGGCTCTACCACTGTTAAGTATCGTCGTGTTGTCTCCTTTTGTAAGGAAACCTCTATGTACCTACACAATGAGACGGACTAACTGCTCAAAAAAAACATAGAAATGATTCGTACTTAGGCTGATACTTTACTTTTTTATTTTTTGTTGACAAATAAATAAATAAAGTCCTTTTGTGAAATCAGTTTAAAAACATGTGCAAATTGTACATAACAGTTTAATGAAATATAGGCATTTAAATCAAATAAAATTATGCTTCTACTGAATACCACCATAATAATTTGTTTCTATAGCAGCAGATTAAACTTGTTTCTTTGTAAATATTACAAACGTATGTCCATTTTCTCAAAACAACTAAATTTCTTTGTTTTAAATTGTCTTTAACAAATCTACACTGTGAACAAATATTTGGAAAAAAGCTTTAAAATATTGGATGATTACTTAGAAACCATTACAAATTAGATGACCCGATCTTAAGTAGCTTTTATTAATTAAGGTCCCTTGGATTTCGGATAAGATAAGCCGGAGTCAAGGTTTTTAGATGAAACGGAATAAAATGGATAAAATATTCTGGATTTCTTGGACCGTAAGCCCAACGCCTTAATTAATTACAAGCAATAATTAATGCCGGGGCTATTGGTTATAAGAGAACTGGGGAATAGCCCTGCTCTTGCAGATAATCATGAATGATGAATAAACAGAACCGGAGACTATTTTAACTGGTATCGATTTTTACTGGATCTATCAAGTGGACTATGAACTTGTTTGTCCAAAATAATCTCTTCTGAAAACCACGGTTTGATAGGACATCGGTAACAAGGCCGTCTTGTTCTTGTGATCCCCTACTATAAACAGGGTGTAAAGCGGCTCCGAGAAGACGTTCTGAGAAGACGTTTTTGACGAAGTCTTGAAATATTGGAATATTATTGTGACTAGCGATGGAAGAGCCGCGGTCATGTCCCGTATAGAGAAACCGTGACCTCTTTTCTTCGTAACTTCCTCTACACTGTGGGTGAATACATTTGCCTGCTTCAGTCGGCTATCCAAGAGGATTTTGGTACTTTTTCACTATTATTAATCAATGCTCGACTACTATCTCAGCTTATGATAAGTGCTGATGTAACCGAAGATGTAAAGCGCACTGACTTTTTTTGACAAAGGCTTATTCATTTTTGCATAGAAAACACTAAATTTTCCAATAATACGAAAACTAGCACTACTTGGAAAATTCGTCCATACCCATCAAGCTGGTAAGCGGGTTGGTGAGTGCAATTCATACCTACTTACTAAATTCATACTGGTAACGCTACTGCCTATAACCAGTTTGTGTTATTTAATTTTGTTATTTTTGGATGTGGTTTCCATCATCAGTATATCTCCATAGCCCCATCCGTGAATCAGGAGGACGCACCTACATGTAGAGGTGAATTTGACACTTCGGAAAATATCTTTATAAGTTTAATTTTGTATATTAGATAGTATAAGTATTATATATATATATATATATATATATATATATATATATATATATATATATATATATCCAACGGCCAACATCTATTTTTCAAACCCCTAAATGATAAGGTGACCCGCGCAAAAATATTTGTTTTTTATTTTTTTGACAATTTTTTTTTATTTTTATTTTATTATGATTTAGCATTGAAAAATACATAAAACTTAAAACTTTCACCATTCTACGATTAACCCTTGTTTTTTAATTGCGATTTTAAAAACTAAAAAATATTTCCTAGAAATAATGTAAATACATGGCAAAACAACGTCAAAACGGGTCAGCTAGTAAACATATATAATACATATATATAAGGCCAGGCCAGGGAATCGATGAACTTATGTAAAAAGTTAAGCATGCTATAAATACTATATATAGAGTATACTTTATACCATATATAGAATATATACTTATTATTAGGTACAACGCGGACGAAGTCGCGGGTATCAGCTAATCAGTATATAGAACCTTGTTTTTATCTTAGCTTAATGTGTAATCGATCGACAAACACCAATACCATCAACTGTATTCACATTATTTACTAAATAAGATATCCTCGTAAGGCCCACCGCGAAAATTAACTGCTTCTCATTTCAGCCCATGGTCCCCTTTATGGTACTTTTTTTTTATAGTGGTTCAGGCCCAGCACTAAATTTGTAATTTTTTTACAGTACGATAGTTTTATAGCAATATATGTTTAAGGGTGTATAATTTATGATATTTAGAAGCCCTGCACATATGTTTGGTTTCAATTGAATAAGTCCCACCTAAGGTACCATGGGTCGCAATGTAGTGTGGATTTTTTTTTCGTGTACCAGAATTTGCATAAGTGAACTAAGCATGTTTTTGCATATTTTTTATTTATAATGATTTTACTTAATCAAAATAAAACAATAAATGTTATTTTTAAGTGAAACGTAATGTACTTTAAAAAGTATCTTCAACTTTTGAAAGTAAACAAGAATTAGAAATCTTTCATTTTAGTTATTTAAACTTTTTTAGGAAAAAATTGAACACTAGGTAGTCAATCAACTATCAGCCTAAAAACATTAATTCAAAAAATCTTTAAACTCTCTTCATATCAACTTAAACTTCAATCTCTTTATCTCTTAAAAAAACAATAGGACATCTTGGCATTAATAATAGTATAGTATAGAAAGTTCTTAAGCAACATCTAATAAAGGAATATCTAAACAAAAAAATTAAGGCTTACTTAAACAATAATCAAAACAAGGAACATTATAATCAGTCTTTATTAATAGTAAGTCTTTATAAATTAAATGTAATTTATCTTAGAAGTATAAAATTAAAAAAGAAATTAGGAGTGGAAATCTTTGAAACAATTTCTTTCTTTTTGTAAACATAAATAGATGTTACACTTCTTGCATTTTACGGTGGTCTTCATTATATAATGTAGACACTGCCATATGGCAGTGTCTACATTTGTTTCGAGTATCCGTCATTTGCGGCATATGTCGGGCTCCTTTGGTCCTTTTTTCAGGTAGAGGGAGGTCCACAGTTGCAAGTCTTCCTCTCTGTTTCTGACTCTGTCTCTGTTTGAGTTTCAGATCCTGACGTTTCTGTGTATTTCTCAATCCAATTTTCTCCTAATTTCAGCTTGAAGTCACGAAGATGCTGTATTTTTTTAACAGGAATGCCCTCTGCGAGTTTATCTTATTTATATAGAATCCAAGCATTAGAAGCAGCCAGGTCAATTAAATGTGAAAACACCCGTTGTGTCCACTTTTTGGTACGATAACGGTATGCACACATCGAGAGCATTCGGTCTGCAAGGTCTACACCACCCATGTTGTGGTTATAGGCTTGAACAACCTTCGGTCTTTCTATTTGAATATATCGTCGCTATGATTTTTGCCATCTGGCACATGTATCTGTTGGGTCTTTAGCGTACATCGTTGATAACATAGTAGCTCCTTTATTATCGTACCATTTTGTTATGGCCATATATTCTGAAGTGTTCACCAATACTTGACATGAACCGCGACCTTCTCTTTTCATTTCACGGTCTTCTTTAATCGTCTCTCTAGCTGCAATCGGGATCCTATATTTCATTATCGTTCCGGTACATAGAATATCTCTTTCTTTCAGCTCTCGTGCAAGCCTCGGGGTCATAAAGTAACGGTCGAAGTAAAGTTTGTGACCAGCAGACAAAAAATCGTTAACTAAATTCAACACGGCTTTCTCCACTAAACCAAGGGTAGTATTAGCATATCGAGGATATGTTGTTACTCCTTGATATACATCAAAATTGCATACTAATCCATTGGCATTTGCCAAAACAAAAACTTTAAGACCAGTAGGATTTGGCTTTCCTGGTACGAAATTTTTTATGCCACATTGTCCTGTAAAAGGAATGATCATCTCATCAATGCATATTTTGGTCTTTTTGTTGTAATTTGCATATTTTTAAAATAGTATCTAACAGTGGTCGTATTTTCCAAACTTTATCTTTGTCACGTTGTTCACGTCCAATATCGTCATCGAAAATAAACTTGATCGAATTTCTTAACAGAAAAAAACGGTTCCGGGACATACTGCTTGCTACTATTGGGACTCTGTACTTTTTCTCCCAGTACATACGCAGTCTTGGTAATCCAATAGCACCCATAGCTAACGAGATGCCAATGTATACATACAGCTCTGACTCAGTCAAATTAAGACTCCTTCCAATATTTTTTACAAACGTTTGATTAGATTTCACTACAATTAAAGCAATCAACTCGTCATCCAAATATTGTTGAAAATAGTCTTGTTTGCTGTTAAATTGATTAGAATCAACTTCCATATATGCAGGCCGGAAAAATAGTATTTCTCGAGGAGGAAAATCAGAGGAAGTCCACGTGCGACGTTCGTGTAATTCTACATCCTTAGAAGAACCAGGCGCGTTAGAACCTCCACGACGACCTCTTGAAGAACGACAACGAGTAGATTTTCTCGACCCTCTACGACTTCTCGTAGAGGATCCACGAATTACACTTCTATTATGGAATGCAGAAAGATCTGACAAAGGGGTATCGTCGTGACTCGAGCTATCAGGTGACGTCGTACTTTCATTAGTCTCCGAAATTTCACGGGCTGGTGCATCAAGTTCACATTGATTTTCTAAGTCACTATCTTCTCCAATTTCTGAATCACTGAGAGCAAGAACAATTTCATTCTCATTTAAACCTAAAACCAAAAAAAAACTAATGTAAGTGAATTTGTACATACAAAAAAATTAATACATACTGATCATAAAAACATGCAGCTAAAATAGACCATACTACTTGAGGCCCCGAGTGGCACTAGCGGGACTATTTTTTTCGGACAGTCAGATTAACTACAAATACTGCTTTAAATATCAAATAAATAACTTGCAAAGACTAGTAATAAATGTTTTCTCAGTTTTAATCCAAAATTCTTCTGAAATACAGAAGATTACATAAATATAAGTGGATTTAACTAACCTCGACCTCGTGGAGCTGCCATCGTGCCAGTTCAAAGACAATGTGTCAATAGAAAACAAAAAATCAGCCAATCTCCGATCACTAGTTGACCGCCATAGTTTTCGTTCAAAAATTTTTAGTAGTCACTTGTCAAAGGCGCCAAATTCGAAATCACTATGACGCAAAATTGAATAAGTCCCCTACACGACACCTTGGGTAGCTACTAGCTATATTTTTTTGGAGCTGGGCTTGAATGTCTATATTAATTAGTACCTTGGACGACCCCATGGGCCTTACGAGGATATGCTGAATACTGAGAAATTTCTAAGACAGTTATAGGAATTGTTTTATTAACGCGTTTAAATGAAAAGCAAAAGTAGACTTACACATTAAAATATTTTTAAAAGCACATAGAAATCACACCCTATCTATTGCTGTATTGTACATGAAGATACCTGTCTATTTCACAGAACTAGAGCGTAAAACCCGACACTCTTTACAATAGGCCAAAATACTCAGGGTAGCGCACTCATAGGGCGTGGTGTGATTTCTAAAAAAAACATTTTTTTTTCTTAAGTTTAGCTCTCGTGCGCTTCGACATATTTACTTTCAGTCCCAAGCCTTCATTGTATGTTGACAGTGTTAAGTTGAAGCACTGCCATCTATCCTAACGTCGAGCTCAATCAGAGTATTCCACAATACTTATCGCCGCCTTAGGGCTTATTTTAGAAGCATTATAAAATTATCCTACAATAAGCTTGACCGCAGTATCACGTAATCTTGGCATATCAAAATGGAAAGTTTGGTCAACTATTACAACTATATACAGACTGTCTCAAAAATGGTGTGAAGCGGAAGTCCAGTGATGGGGCGCCCCTTTTGGTACCTGAATCACCCCCATGTATGTTCCGTGACTTTTTATAGTTTTTGAGTTATGATTTTATTTCAGAATTTTGAGTGTTTTCGACCTAAACAACTTAATTTTTTTAGACATTTTCGACATTTTTTTGCAACTTAATCGTCATTAGCGTACTTTTATGCTTAAAATAATCAGCTTCGTAACTTAGATGAAAATTAAGTAAATATTGGTGTAAATTGAAAAGTTTACGTTCGGTGAATAATGACTTAAATTTTCAACCTTAAACTAAAAATCTAAACAGGTGACTTGATGGTTCCTAAGTAGGTCTAAAATTTTTTCCAGAGTCTCCACTTTACGAGGTGAAAACTTCTTAAAATTAGCCAATCTGATTACAATTTTTTTGGGCGTTTTATCATTCCTAAGGTTAATTAGTTTGTTAAGTATCCAAAATGTTAAAGTTTAATCAATTTTGCGCGATTCGTTCTTGCGGATCATGGGTTGTAAACTTGGGCGTAACTCTTTTGGCGAGAGGGGCGCAACCGAAGCTTCATTTGTTCATTGTTCACGACTCTCGATGACGAGGGGAACACGACGCTGACCATTCCGCGATGTGAGTTGGCCATGCAGGATGTGCTGTTTACACTGCGCTCGGTGCGCAAAGTACTCCTCTCCCTGGACATTTACAAGTTGAGTAGGCCTGATAGAGTTACTCATATTGTGCTGAAGACGTGTGCACCGGAGTGGGAATCGGTATTAACGCGTATTTTCCGTTACTCCTACTCCCTAGGCGAAGGACCTGAATTCATGGACGATAGCTTTGGTCCACCTGATCCCTAAACAAGGCAACCATTCAGACCCGTCTAACTACAGGGATATCGCCATCATCGCCTTGTTTTTTAAAATAATCCATTATAAACTGCCAGCTTATGAGGTACCTTAAGGATTACCAGCCGATTAATGATCGTCAGTACGGTTATCGTATGGGTTGCTCAGCTAGTGATATTCTGGCTTACCTTACTCATAGTTGGGCGGAGGCAGTAGAGTCCAAGGGGGAGCATCGTTAGTTTGGACATCGCGAAGGCCTTCGAACGGGTTTAGCACACAGCGCTTTTTTAGAAGCTCCATTTCTATAGACTACACGAGAAATTGCGCAATTGGTTCACCAGATTTCTTGTAGATTGGAGCAGGTAGTAGGTGGTGCATGCTCCGATTACAAGCGTATTGACGTTGGTGTTCCACAAGGCTGCATGCTATCACCAACGCCGTTACTTCTGCATATCAACCATATGTTACTAACCGGTAATATTAATTGTTGTGCGGACGACGAAATATCCTGTCGAATATAAATGATTTTCCTATTCTACTATGTTATTTGTTAACAGATAAATTAACAATATTCACTCTCTAAACATTTCTAATTCTGACAATATGCATCTATCATAAAAAGACGCAAGAAGATTTTATAACTTTAGCTTATTGCTATTCGACAAACATTTATCAGAAGTTAAAATGGAACGTAAAAGAACAGACAACGCCTTGATGCTGTCTCATTAAGAGACAAAACATCTTCATTGCGAAAGGGAAGGGAAACAGATCTCAGAAACAATGAGGTTAGTTATATATTTCTTTAATTTTGCAGATATTTGTCTCAATTGAAGCATCAAAGGAAAGAAAATTAAAACATTTATTGATGGCAAAAGTTACAAATCACAGATAGCGCTCCATGCATACTTTGTATCATTCGAGTAGCGCAGTGAATGCGGCGCAGCAGGCCGCGGGTTCTGCGCACGAGATAAGCTTTGTTATCCACTCTAACGTCAGGGCAACCATGGTCGCGCTTTTTCCGGTTGAACGTTAGGGCGACTAGAGTGGCCTCGCTGACTTCTACACTTTAAACGAATTTTTATCCATGGAAAGTTACAAAAATCTTTATGAATGTTACACTAGACGGCTCTATATTAAAAAACGCGTCTATGGGTTAGTAAAAAATCTATGCCAAATAATAAAGGTGAGCAATAAAAGTGAGCAAACGACATGGTGGAACTTATCTGATGGTAAGTTCCGCCATGTCGTTTGCTCACTCTTCATTTTAAGAAAAAGGGTAATATTCTTAAGTAAAAAGTTTTTTTTCAACTTTTTAACATGATGGAACCACGATGCAAGCCCTAATTTGGTTGAATTATAAACAGCATATTCAACACATTGCCATATTATTTTTGCCATATTATGATGCCTCGTAGGTTTGCGCGGTGTAATGAACAAGTAAAGATAACGCTATTTAAAGCGTACTGTCAAGATTTCTACACGTGCAGCCTGTGGTCGAATTATTCACAGCGGACTGTCGACACCTTACGTGTCCAGTACAATGGCTTGGGGATCTTGTTGGGGCTACCCCGATTTTGCAGTGCATCAGGCATGTTTGCAAAGGCGCGTACAGATGACTATTACGCCCTTATAAGAAAGAAAACAGCCTCGTTGCTTGGCAGGGTGCGGGCTAGCTCCAACTCCATCATGAAAATAATTGCTGAAGGATACGACTCATTCCTCCTTAAGCAATATTACCGCCTATGTTTAGTTAATAAGGCACTTGTATTTAAGAATTAGATTTAGGTACTAACAAAGGTTATAAGTTTCATATTTACTAACAAATTTTATGGATCACTTGGTTATCTGAAATAAATTATTATTATTATTTTGTTGAGATCGTATAATTGCCGAAACAGTGTAAATAGCGTTGACATTAAGCCATTTTTTGCATGTAGTAGCAGTAGTAGTAGCAGCATCTATTTCTTCTTTTTTTATAATATTAGTTTCCTTTTTGTAAAGTTTGTATACTTATTTGTGGAGAACGGTGTTGGACCTAATTACAGTACACAGCCTAAATACGTCCTATTGCTGCATTGGCACAGCCATGTCCTCATTTTTAGAGGACTTATATGGTACGGATACGTCCGAAGCACTGACGTGCCTTAATGCGTGTTAGTAGACTTCACGTCTACGATTCGTTATATTACTCAAACATGTAGTTTCTCAAGCAACACGATGTTTTCTTTTACAGCGAGCACGTGATAAATCAGCACTTAGAATTACAATAAACAATTTCATTGGTTCCAGGGAGGATCGATCGTGGGTTGCTCGCCTAATGTGAAATTTACTGCGAGTGCTTAGCCCCCAAGCTAGCACGGCATACAACTACCTAATATTCAGGACACTTGTATATTATAAGATACATTACGATATTGTTAGATATCCCAAAAAAAAAATTGCTAAGTTAAATAGTCCCATTACTTTAATCTATAACCTATGAATGAAATTGAATTCTCTCTCTGTAGTATTAAAATAATTCGTTTATATTTAGTTCAGAAGGTTATTTATGCGCTATTAAGATATAAAAAACCATTTCTAAATTTTTTGTCTGTCTGCCTGTCTGTCTGTCCGGACTAATCTTCGGAATGGCTGAACCGATTGTGACGAAACTTTAGAACACATAGAGAGCAATGCCAGGAGGATAAATTTTACCCATTGAAACCGTATCATTTTTGCATTATGCTATTCCGTTCATGAATGCTTATACGAACCAAAAAATTAGCATCGTTTGATCTAATGTTTTACAATGTCATGCTGCAGCTACATTATTTTTTTTAAATTATGGTTGTTGCACGAATGGGACCCTTTGACCGGGGTAAGAATATCAGCGTAAAATATCAGCTCAGTGCTGCGGTGTTTCGTGTGGTGTGTGTAGAGAACCGGAGACCCTTTTTACTGAAAATTAGGCATTCGTCCATTCACTTGAGGAGGCAACGCATCTGCATTTTGATTCTTATTCGAGGATATATATATATATATAGATGTCTGTTGATCACGGCATCTACTTACAATCATAGGGACTGTGTGTGCTCGTTTATCACTCAAATTCTATAAAAAAATATTATTTTTCAAATGAACTTTCTGTTTTAACAAGCCAATGTTGCAAAACCCGGACGTGTTAGAGCATTGCTGCAGCTATATTTCTGGTATAGTTGTAACACGAATGGGTCGGCTCGACCGAGGAAGGACCACGCTCTCAGAGAATACCAGCGTAAAATAGCAGCTTAATGCTGCTGTGTTTCTTATGGTGAGTGTAGAGAAACGGAGACCCTTTTTGCTGGAAACGAGGCATTCCATCTTAGTCCTCATGGGTGACAACCCATCTGCTTTTTTATATTCGTAATCGAAGATAGATGTATATGGGCCACAGGAACCACTTACCATCAAGTGGACTGTGTGCTCGTTTGTCACCCTTATCATATAAAAAAAAAACCATAAACCCACAACGACTCAATTTTAAGATAGGACATCTAAGAAATAGGTATTGCTCATACGTGATTTATGAAACAGGAAAATAGTAAATATCGAATCAAGGAAGAATATTCATTTCTAAAATTATACAGTCACGGTTCAATTTTGCTTGTTCAGTATATTATAATAACTTGATATGCAGTAAAAATTCCTAGTAATCACCACTAATCTTGTGAACGAAATAAACGAAGATCATATTATTTTGATGCTTTTTATCTCACCTAACAGTCTCCCATTACCTTAACTAAAGCAAAACTCTATTGTTTTCTTAAACATAGTAACACTATGCCGTGTGGTCATGTTGTAAGAGAATCGATCATCAAATTTCGTTCAGTGTCAGTCATAAGAGGCGAGTATATGAGAAATATCAGAAAAATCATATTACTTCCCATAGACGGCAGTGTAACCACCTCGTTCACGTTGGACATAAAACATCTAGACCGGCGACGAGCAGCAACATCCAGAATGTGTGACGTTGGGCACTGCGTTCGTCAAACTGCTTCCCAAGGGAAACGAACTCAAAACTTAATAAAATTTACGGGAATGCGTATAGGGTTGTTAATGAGTCACAAGTATGTTAGAACGAGAATGTGACAAAGGAAGGAATGAGTGACAAGAAATGGTGTTTGGAGAGATTGAGAGCAGGAATGCGCGAGTGATGAAAGCTAATCTGGAGAGTTAGATGGTACGCCTCGTTATGAGTAAAATGTCTCCGGGTTTATCCAATCACCATACGAAACACAGCAGTAAAAAATGCTGTTTCACGATTAACGGCGACGGGTATAGTGCGCGCGATTGAGGGAGGGTGGGAGGAAACTTTCTTCGGTATCACTTATAAAATGAAGAAATACAAATATATTATATATTAATTTTATAATGATGTTTATAATTTTGTAAACAACTTTGAATTGAAGCGTTTTACCACACTGTAGTTTGTTTAAGTTAAAATGTACGAACAAAATACATTTAAAAGTGATTTAAACTGTAAAGTTCATTAAAGCGGACAAGCGAATACTACAAGAATACGAATTACGCTGGCCTGCATTCTTTGAGTTTTTTTTTTCTCACGCTGGACTTATTTTTTATTTTGTTTCGTTTTTAATCTTAGTTGTAGTATTTTGTTCCTTTGGAAGTATATTGAAGTATAGAGCAAAGAATTATTAATATAGTTTATACTGTAAATTTAAAAACTTGGTTATTAACTGCAATCTGCGAAGATTTCGCTTATATTGTACATATTTTTAATAGCATTATATTCATACATGTTTCCGTTCAGAACACTCTATCGAATGGTAGGTAAATATTCACAAAATTACATGGAAACTTACAACCAACTTCAAACAAAAAAGTAATTTGGATATATTTTGTTTTTTGCGTTGTCACTCTCGATGACAGATGAAATGTCTGTAGCCGTAATTAAACTATCTTTTTACTTTTTAAACGGGAGGATTGCAGATATTTTATTTCTGCTTTCTACAGATATTTTATTCCTTCTTTTTGTTTCTGTTTCTGTTTCTGATATTTATGAATTTTAATATACTTACTATGCTGTAACAGAGAAAGATAACAGCTTCCATTTGGGACTCTCTGGCAGATATTGTACATATGATGCAGATCACATAACATTGCTATTGTCGAAAGAGCAAGGAACATTACGGCTCGATAATTACAGGGAGGAGTACCCCTTTAGTTTAATTTAACTGGTTAAAGGTTTGTTTGAGATATAAATTAAGCTTAAATCCCGGCAAATTAATTATAACTGAATTTATTATTACGCTATATAAATATTTGTTTTGGCAATTTATCCTAAACGGGTAGTAATTTACTTAATTAAGTAAATAGACGATATGAAAAGATGATAGTAAAATGTTTCGTATGGTCAGTCTGAACCAGAGACCATTTTTACTTTTAACGGGGCATTCCATCTTAGCCCTCACGGGTAACAATGCATCAGTTTGTTACTTAATCGAGTTTAGATGTAGGTGTCTACTGGAAATGCATCGCTTAGAATTAGGTGGACTGTTTTGTTATAGAATAAGGATGACAAATGAGCACATTATCCACCTGACGGACGTTGTGTTAAATGCTCTTACGTGACTGTGCTTGCGACTGGCAAGGTTGGCTTTAACTCGATTTGGGTCACAAAGAAACCTCTTATCACGCCTTTTTATTTCCTCGTGGAATACAGTCATATCAAAAATATATTTTGTAAATTACAAATAAATTATTGTATAAAAATGTAACATGGAGGTTTTAATACCGAGGAAAAATATTTACGCAAAATTGAAGAATCAAATATCGTTACAATAATTAATTGCTTCATCAGCGAAAAGGCGTGGAAAGGGAACATACAAGGATGAAATATTTGTACAATGTTTAAAATATAGATAGTCAAATTGAGGACACCTTTAATTGGTTACCAGGTTGGGTTATTTTCATGCCTATGAATCTTGCTCCCCTAATATATTTTTACTGACGATCGGCAATATGTTTTACCCTACTATTGGGTGCCAGTTTAAATAAGCAAAGGAATCGGTACTATTACAGAAAGTTGGTTAAAGGTGTCTTTTTTTGACATAATTATTATTAATCACCTATTTCATTATTCATTCGACTTCAAGCCGTCACTGAGTTTTGGTAGCTCAGTGGATAAGCGCTCGCCGTAAAACGCAAACAACCCGGGTTCGATCTCCGACGGCACCAATGAAATTGTCAATTTAAGTACTGATTTATCACGTGCACGGTAGTGAAGGAAAATATCGTGGAGAAACCTGAATATCTGAGAAATAAAAAAAATGTTTCGAAGACATGTGATGCCCGCCAACATATATAAAGCAGCGCGGTGGAGATGTTCTTATCTTTAATCAATCACAAAATAGAGAAAAGGCATGTGTCATGGTCATATAAAGGCTGTAAATTTTATTTCATTATTGAAGACATCATGTTAGTAAATTTCTTATTAATGTGCCAAATAAGCGAGTAGTGGTGGTGTAAGAATATCCTCTACTCGATATCGGCCCGTGGGTGTCGTAGAGGTGACAGAGGGAAACTAAAACAGGAGATGGGCAGCAGCATTTTCCTGATAACTACTCTAAATTTAAAAAAAAACTGCGGTTGTCAACTCGCTTGCTAAGATTGGTGACAGTGGTTAATCCCCCATTGACACCATCAATAGGTTTTATGTTCAGCAATAGATTTTATAGGCTGTAATGGATGTATGAAATGGATGTCAAATTGTAATAAATTCATCATCATACTCACAGACTATCTAAAGTCCACTGAACAAACACCTCTGCTAATTGCCAGACACAGATTTACATCGACAAACTTTATATATTTTCTAGATAGTATGCCTTGTTAGCTTATTGAAAATTTCAATGGCATTACGTAAGAGTTAATCCTTACAAACTAAGCGTCTAAAACGAATCACCGTTTTAATTAGCGTTCCTTGAATAATCTCATAATAAATGGTAAGAAATAATGGCCGCCTATAAATTTATTTGTCATTATGAGATCATTACCGCTCGATTCATAACCATTATATTTTATGCGCATCTTTCTAAAATAGATATAGGTGATTATTTTTTCAATTAATTTTCCTTTCATGAAAAAGTGTAAGCTGAAGCTTTCAACATTTCGGCTTTTACCCAACCATAAAATTAATTGTAGCGTTTTATTAAGGATGAAATTAAAATTTTATGTAATAATAATTTGTCTGTATTACCCTAAAATTTTAGATAAGGCATAGGGCTCATCATCATACACAACACAACGCATTATACGATAAAATCAAAACTCAAAAGCAATCAAAAAAATAAATAAAATAAAAAATATTGGGTTGAATTAGCGAATAGGTATCCGATTTAGCATGTTGGAGTAGCAGTGTTGCTGCGGCCATAACGCTATTATTGTCAGTGCAACATATTACCGAGCAGTTGTTGGACATATTTCTGTTACCATAAAAAGTTTTCTTAAGTAAATTTTAAATGTAACAACAATATAATATTTTGATTAAAAGTTAACAACAAAGTAAAAATTGAAGCAAATCATGACTAAATAATTTATTATTTAATTAGGTATAATTAGTTTTTGTAATTTGGATTGTTCAATTTATTTTATAAACCACCTTGTTGAAATAAAATCGTCTTGAAAGAATCCACTACCCGATATCTTTCCGAGGATATCGTGTATAGCGACAAAGAGAAATAAAAAAGGAGATGAGACACGCAACTCCTTAATAACAACTTAAAATAATAAAATAATCTGTGATTGCCCCCAAGCGCGCAACTATGACAATTTTCCGCTCTATGAGGCAATCTATGTGTGAGACTTTTTCAGCAGTGGACTTTATACGCATGTAAATAATGAATACATAAAGGAATTACTTAATAAATTAATTTTGAAATATACGTCGTAAGTACTTAGCTAACTTTCTCTATACATAGCGTAATTTGAGAGTTATAAGGTCGTAACGAAATAAAACTATTAAAGAAGTAAAGTAATAAAAAGTATAGGCTGTAAGCGTATGGCATGGGCCTACTTTTATTTACTTTTATTAAAAGGGAATGCGGGCTTGGGATAAAGAAATGTCCGCAGCGTTGCCCTAATGCGTGTTTGCGGACTTCATATGTCTTCATATCATATATCTTACTTCTCTCAGACATGCAGGTTTCCTCACGTGTTTTCCTTCTCCGCAATTGCAATTTTAAATGCTGATTTTATCACGTCCAAGCACGTGGTAAAATCAGCATTTAAAATTGCAATTAATACTTTCATTCAAACCTGGATTGCTCGCTTACTGTGAAATTTACTGCGAACGTTTAGCCCTTAAGCTATCACGACGCTTAAAAAATCAAACTGTATTTAATGTAAGAATAATACACCTTAACTAATGAACTCTTCATATTATATGTATATCTCGTGAGTTGCGGCTTTTAATTTCAAACTTGTCAACTACATTTGAATAAAAACGTAAGTGGATAGCGCCAACGCGATCACTAATGAGATATTGAATATATATATGTAGGAAGTATAGTGGGTATAGTACAGAGACTAATTTTGTAATTAGGAGTAATAATTAATTCGTTTACACGAATTAATTATCCAACGAGTCGAGGATAAACTAGTAACGGAATACGACAAGCGCACCGTTCCACGTCAGAGCCAAGACCAGTGGCATAACAGTCCATACTATAATTTTTCTTAGAGGTATTAATATGTCAAGACAGTTTGTCCATGTTGCAGTAGATGTCGCTTTTTTTAAATTTAGCCATGCTAGGCCAATTAGGAATCAAACAAATTAATGAATAGTTCAAAATATAATCGAACCTTACTAACTTACTATTTTGTTACAAAACAAATTTTTTATTAAATTTTTAATGTAATTTATTTATTTTACATTTATTTCAAGTGAATTATTATGATTTCGCCGTTGCAAATTGTTTTCTTCGTTTATCTATGGCAAGAGCCGGAGGGAGAGATCTATGGTCATTTCGGTCTGTCATTGTTACAAAAATGTCATTTATATTTAATTTTATTTTATACATACAATATTAAAAACAAAAGAAACTAAAACTAGTCGTTTGTGTGAGTGTAAAACTAGTAACTTCATTTAACGTAATTTAATTTGTCTGTTTGTCATTACATTTCCTTTCGCGGTTTGTGAATGTGCTCTGTTTGTGTTTATAAAACTAACAACTTTGCTTGATTCCCGGACTCCGAAGACTTCGCCTTTTTCGTTGCACTTACGCATGAAACTCTGGACCCTGATTTGCTTAACTATTTGTGCTCTGTTGACCTGGATTGTGGCTTCTTTTGAGAGAAGTTGTTGTGTACTATTATAATAAAAGGAAGCATTATAAAAAAACATCCAACCGCTAAACAGTTGTTTTATTTTCCTGAATTATATTGTATACAAAATAATTTCCAAAAGCCAAATCAATATTAAAATGGTTTGACTTTTGGAAATTACTTTGAAAATAAATAATAAATATTGTAATATAGAGCATCCTACGTCGTCGCTGGGCTGTAGGGACGTCGTATATCGCTAGATGGCGCTAATGCTACGATTCTAAGTGATGACTCTATTCCCTATATATAATGTACTCTGTGGCCAAGACTGTCCTAACGGTGGCCGCTCCGTCCGTTTTATACAAGCAGGACGGGCGGCAACGCAGCTGCAATGCCGCAGGTGTGCGGTACACGTGTTGTTTACAAGAATTCTGTTTAGCTAGACCGACGCCACCGCACCTGCAGCGGTGCAGGTGCCGTCACGGCCATACTGACATGCGTGCGTCCTCGCACGCGCTCCATCACAATTTTAGTTATCTGTAGACAAAAAAAACATCGTTCGACTATCCTGACATAACAGCGTCTGGTCCGGTCTATATTGACCCTTCAGACTTGGGTGACAGTCAGTTTTGTTCCGGCAGTAAGCCCTACAAAACTTTAATCATCTTTATGTTATATCGGAATGATTAGTCTGTAGCTTTTTCTATTTATCTTTTTTTTTTCAAGTACTATTTATGCTAGTCCGGAATCACTATTCCCTTTAGCTATATCATTGGACCGGCAAACGCCCTGCAATGATTGTAAGAACTATTCTTTTTTTCTTAATCTCTTTTTTTCAGTACTATTTATGCTAGTCCGGAATAACTATTCCCTGTAGCTATATCATTGGACCGGCAAACGCCCTGCAATGATAGTAAGAACCACATTTTTTTTTCTTACTCTCTTTTTTTTTTTCTATTCAGTATAGAACAGTTACAGACCAACCATACCGCAAACATGTCCCCGTCACAATCACACAAAAGTGTATCGTGAGGGACGTAGTGACATGATAACACCTAAGTATGTAAACCAACAACAACACGACACATATCCCAGTGCAGCACAGACCAGCCTCCCTGCAACTTCATGTTCTTTTCCTGCACTAGAATAATTACTTCGCTAGAGTGTTGCAACGTCTCTAGTATTTTCTAGATGCACAGATACTGCTATATCTGACTGTCTCAAGTCCTCGTGCGGTTGACAGTGAACAGCATACGGTCTATCAGTTATCACCACCTGCTAACAGATATTAACTCTTGTTAAATATTACAACGGTCGACCATCCCAGACTTCATTTAAGTCTGGAACGCGCCGATATGGCTACCTCCAGGAAAACGCACTACAGCTTTTCGTTCTGCTGCGTTCGTGCCACATTCGCGCCAGCAAGCCGTCGCGCCGTACTAGCGCTAGCGAATCGTCGCACTGCTTTGCAAAATTAAAAGAAATCGAGATAAATGTATTGCGAACCATGGAATTCCGAGCTTCCGAAATTCATCACATATTCTCTTAAGAAACGGCAACTGCACGACATTTGAAAACATTGCAAAAAAATGGAAACTATGTGTAGGGACAGATACCACAACATATTTCGAAGCGAAGGAGGAAACTGCGCAAAATCTACGAAAGCCGTCCATTTACAGCGCCAAAGCACCATTTGTTCGGCGGCCGCTTGAATTGCCCTGCTGTAAGATCAGCCGATAAGTAACAGACTGTAGCGGTGTAGGCTCAATCTAATCAGCGCTCGGCCGTACCGGACCATGTTCGATTAGCCATCACAACATCTTCCTCATTGATCATTGTTGTAGAGACTTCTACGAATCCCTCGAAATCAAACCCCAATCTTGTCACCGACACAATATTCGGAGCAAACTGCAACACTGATCAACACATTAGAACACAAAAATGTCACTTATTATTTTCAATTCATAGCGTGTTAAAGTTAATCCTTTATTGTAGTACAAACCTTAAAAGTTTTGAACTTCAAAACATAGCAAATGATAATCATGTTTCGCGTGAACTATCAAATTACAACAAAACGAGAGCAGCAGGAGCACCTGAGGGTTCACAGGCATCGTCGGGGTTGTAGTCATCATGATCTGCGTGAAAAACAAATTGTTAACTATAAGGACAACATACACAGTTGCCTGTTCTCTCATCTATCATACATACGAGGCCCTAAAACAGAAATACGTTCTCATAACGTGGACTATAATAAAGCACTTCGCTTTCACAAGTAAACATAGGTCTTCATACGAAGTATCTGACACATACTCTTACTTGAACTTGCGAGATCCCACGTTAACTACGTGAACCACATTAAAAACGTGAACCAGGAAAGCGCCTGCCAGGACAGAGCCTAATACATGTTCAGAAAACATTACCGTGCACACAGCATACGACTTCCGCGCACACAGTGTGACTCCCACGCATACAGAGTACACGACTTCCGACGCATCGCCATGTACAGCATACGCGCGCTCCGGGATGGCGCGTGCGTATACGCGCATACGCATCTGCCGAAACCAGGCCATGTTACAAGTGGACCTGGCAGTCCGTTACGACCAGCAAGGCACACACTCACGCACTTGTAATCACATCACACGTGCTACTGTAACACATAAAAGAAAACATTAAAAATACTCAGTCGGAACTTGATTTCAAGAAATGCAGCACTACTCTTGGTACACCATTCGCCTTTCTAGGGCACCAAATACTGAGCTGCGGCTACACGACAACCTCTGGTATGGTCCGATCCTCATGTAAACTTATACTTTGGTTTTCCGGCATTTTTCGCAACCAATTAAAATGTAAACACTCATTCTTACAAAATAGTTTTTGAGCCAATGTTTAGGATAAATTTACTTTCCTCATGTATCTAATGGTGATCAGTAGCAGCGACAAATAATAAGTCCGCGGCGTCATAAGCAGATAGCATACTCAAAAGTGAGCGCTACAGCTCCACCCTTTCCACTAAACCATTCCAAGTTTGTCGACTACGTAATGCTCGGAGTAAACTGTAACACTTATCATCACATTAGATCACAAAAATGCTACTTAGTGTTTTTAAGTCATAGCACGTTAAAGTAATCATGTTCTTTTTTTCGGTACGTCGTTTAAATATTTTGAACTTTAAAACTAGGCCATGTAAATCACACCTCGTGTATCAAATTATAACATTACTTGAGCAAGTTAAACTTCCACTGAATGCAAACTATAACTCATTCAGAATATCTCCAACATTTCTTTCGACATTTGTTATCATATTTGGGTACGTTAAGAAATAATGAAATTACTTGCGGGTACTTTTTATTATAAATTGAATAAAAAGATTTATCTTTTGACTTAAAACATTTCACTTTAAACTTTTACTCTACACTTTAATGATTCGTCAATGTCGTAAATACGACAACAAACTTGATTTGAGAAATTGAACACAAAAACAAAACGCGAGGCGCATTATAGTATTTCACCAACGTAATAACCCTTACACTATTCAAAGGTTATAGCAGGTGGGCAGTAACAGGGACTTTATCCCACTTCTGATGTAGGAAGTATAGTGGGTATAGTACAGAGACTGATTTTGTAATTAGGAGTGATAATTAATTCGTTTACACGAATTAATTATCCAACGAGTCAAGGATAAACTAGTAACGGAATACGACAAGCGCACCGTTCCACGTCAGAGCCAAGACTGTCCTAACGGTGGCCGCTCCGTCCGTTTTATACAAGCAGGACGGGCGGCAACGCAGCTGCAATGCCGCAGGTGTGCGGTACACGTGTTGTTTACAAGAATTCTGTTTAGCTAGACCGACGCCACCGCACCTGCAGCGGTGCAGGTGCCGTCATATATATACTTCGGACTATTTATCCCTAATATATGATGGTTTGTAAATAAATAATAATGTAAAAATGCAAATATGAAATACATATCTTGGGATCTGGACTCGTAATCAGGGGGCACGGTAGTGCCCCCGCAAAGTATAGCAAAAAAGGCGCACGGCAGTACCATCCTTTTCTCGAAGCAGTTCAGGCCATATTCGAAACTCTATAACTTCGTTGTGGATAAAACTAGACGCCAGAAAGTCAGTAACTAAATAGGCATTTTATAAACTCGGCATATTTCAAATTTCATTAAATTTTAACTAGTAGTTTAAGAATTATTTGTCAAAATTAATTACTAGTCAAAGTTTCTTAATTTTGTCACTCACTGACAGATCATCAAAACTCTAAGGCTCTTCTAGCAGATATAGAAGCTTCAAATTTGGAAAACAATTAATGTTTAGGATAATTATCAAGGAAAAACTAAAATATTTTGCAATTTCAGTTCAGTTTTTGAGATACACCGACTGCATAACTGCATAAAAATAATTAAATAAGATTATAAAGTTACATTTGCAGTGAATGAATCAGTGTACATGTATATGTATAATATAATGGAATAATAGGTGTAGGTAGGAATCTACATACAACTATCTACAAAAATAAATGATATGCCATCAAAAAAATAATGTGTAAAAAAAACAAGTCTCGCAAGTTCTTCTAACGTAAAAAGTCGTGCGACCCATGTAATACCAAGTCGGTTAATTTATTCAGTCCCTACTTAAGGGACCTTCTGTCTCAATTTATTACGTAATTAGCTAACCTAACAACATCTTATAGTACCCATATCAATATTTAAAATCTTTTTTGTTTTAAATAAATAAATTAACTTTGCAATCATACTAAAATATAATATAATATGTATTACTTGAGAGAATCATTGTGTTTTCATGCGATGGCCAAGTCAATCTATTTATTTAAAATACAAAAGATTTTTAGTATTGATGTGGTTACTATAATAAGATGTTGTTGTAACTGTTTCCTTTGGCGAGTGTAACTGTCTATGGGCCACAGCACTCACTTACCATCAGGTGGGATGAGTGGTCGATTGTCACTTTTATTCAAAAAATATACTTATATCACGATATGCGGCCTTTCAAATTCAGACTTGTTGACAACTAAATTCTAACAAAAATGTAAGTGGAGAATGCCAACGAATATTGTGGAGAATATGAATATAACAGACTTCTTATTCATAAGACAGCGATATTAAACATGCTTGGATCTATATATTTCTAACTTATGATACCCTAATAAATTAATACGTCAATAATTTAAATGTGGCAAAGTGAATAATGCCATATCACGCAGACTCGACGACTTCCAGCCTCCCGAACAAGCCAGTTTCCGAAAAGGCTTTAGCACCATAGATCACAAACATACCTACATATACATACATAACATATCGTCAAATTGTGCAGAAGACCGAGGAGTACAATTTGCCTTTATGGCTTTATGTGGACTTTGAGAAAACATTTGATTCTATCAAAATTTGGGTGGTGCTGCAGTCTCTTCAGTGGTGTCAAGTTGACTGTCGGTATATCAAAGTGCTGAAGTGTTTACACATTAGGGCTACTATGGCTATCCGAGTACAGAACCAGAGTACGAAACCTATCCAACTGCAGAGAGGTGTAAGACAGGGTGACGTTATATCCCCGATACTCTTAACCGCTGCATTTGAAGACGTTTTCAAGCTTCTGGACTGGAAAGGATACGGTATTAACATCAACGGCGAGTACATGACTCACCTTCGATTTGACAACAATATAGTCCTTATGGTAGAATCGCTGGAGAACCTAAGCACTATGCTCAATGACCTCAATAGTGCCTTCCAACGGATAGATCTTAAGATGAACATTGACAAAACAAAGATCATCTATAACGACGATGTCACACCTATGCCGGCAGTTGTTGGGAGCACTAAGCACGAAGTTGTTGACGAGTATGTTTACCTGGGACAAATAGTCCAACTAGGTAAGTCCAACTTCGACCGAGAAATCAATCGATGAATTTAACTCGGCTGGGTAGCGTTCAGAAAAGTACGACACATCTTATCGTTAGGTATACCTCAAAACTTGTAAACGAGACTGTACAACTAGTGCGTGTTGCCAGTGATGACTTGTGAAACTGAGACGTTGTCTTTTACTGCTGGCTCTATGAGGAAGCTCAAGTTTGCTCAGCGAGCTTTGAGAGGGCTATGCTCGGGGTGTCTCTGCATGATAAACTTAGAAATGAGGATATCCGCAGTAGAACCAGAGTGACTGACATAGCATAGCATAGCCAAATTGGTTAGTAAGCTGAAGTGGCATTGGGCCGGCCATATAGCTCGAAGAACCGACAACCGATGGGGAAGAAAGGTTCTCGAGTGGCAGCCTCGTACCGGTAAGCGAAGTGTAGGGCAACCCCCACTAGATGCAGTGACGACCTGGTAAGACATGCAGGAAGTCGAAGGATGCAGGTGGCTCGGGACCGTGCTTTGTGGCATTCCTTGGCCTACATATGTTCAGCAGTGGACTTGTAGAGGGCTGTAATGATGATGACACATCATATGGTATTACCGACTCTCTTGCCAAATTAAACTGGAACGCTACAGTAAGTGCACTATTAATCTTCGGCAGAAATATATTAGGAGAGAGGAATCAATCCCTATAAACTTCTAGGCAGAAAATAAACCCTACTTATAAAACAAATAACGGTGTTTTCAATTGGGCTACATAATACAAATATTTAATTGTTGTATATTCCCTTTCCACACCTTTCTCTCGAGAAAACAATAAATATTTGTAACGTTGTTTGATTTTGATTGGCTTTCATGTTAAATTTTATATATTGATTCATTTGTGATATACAAGCAATTTTTTGGTATTATTGTATTCCATGAGGGTAAAGAAAGGCGTGCTAAGAGGCTTCTTGGTGATCCAAATCTAGTTAAAATCAAATTTGCCAGTCTCGAGCATATGTAGTTGCAAAATAGCCTCTCGGCATTCTATATGATACATTCCGGAGACTATCGGCAAGATTTAATTCCAATTTTTGGTATCAACACACCGCGTATTCGAACCAAACGGTTTTCTTTGTCTTTACAAATGGGTATAGCAATGGAGTGGAATTGTTTACCAGTATCTGTCTTAACATACGAACACAATGTGGGTGTGGGTGCTTTTATTAAGCTGACAGCTTGTTTGAATTTTATCAATAAGATTTTTTTAAATTTATTTAATTAAATAAAACTAAACCGTTTTATTTAGGTATCTAAGACCCGTTTGAAATATTTTCGATATATCTTATTAAAGAAGTTATTATATTGACTAAAGAAATTAATAGCATAAGCTATATCTGGTCTAGTTAACACACAAAAATACAATAATGTACCTAACAATTGGTGATAAGGATATTCTGGACAAATTATTCCAGCATTTTCTAGTATTAAATTATTTTCCATTAGAGTATCTGAACTTTTACAATTAGACATATTATTTGACCTACTTGTAAATCCTTTATGTTAAATGTAGTTTTTAATTCAGTTATTAATTCCATAAGTATCTTTACAGTTGTAAAATACAAAAAAATCATCTACAAATAATGCAATATAAATCTTGATGTTTCCACTGCACTTCATAAATAAGCACGGTTCATACTGGGATTTGGTGTAACCTAATTTCAGTAATTATAACTCGAGCCTCTGATACCAAGCTCTATTCCGATTGCTTCAATGCATATATTGCTCTTTTGAGTTTAAGAACTTTTTTTTGACTGTCTGAGAAATTGGAACAAAGTGGTATCTCCATAAAAATAGACTCATCTAATAAGCCATTTAGATATGCAGTTGGAACATCTAAGTGAGTCAAATTTAAATTTTGATCTACACTTAAAGCAAATAGTAATCTTAAGGTAGACTACCTGAGCACAGAGGAGAAGGTTTCCTTAAAGTCTGTACCCTTTTTATGACTGAACCCTTTTGCCACAAGCCTAGTTCTATATCTGACTTCAACATCACTACTCGTATCGACGTTTTTCTTAAAGACCCACTTGCACTTTACCGATGTTTTGTTCATAGGTTTGTCCACCAATTCCCATACATCCCTTTCAGTGAATGTCTGCAATTCTTTACTGATTGCATTCAGCCACTACTCCCTTTTTGGTCCACTCACAGCATTTTTTGTAGGATAGGGTAACAAACGAACACACAGTCCACCTGATGGTAAGTGGTTGCTGCGGCCCATAGACATCTACATTCATTCTCAATAAAGAATCAAAATACAGATGCGTCATCACCCGTGAGGAGCCGACCCTTTCATGATACAAGTATACTACTAATATAGCTGCAGCATGGCTCTACCACCTTGAAAACCCAGAAAACCCAGCATCACCCAGATATATTCCTTCTCGAGAGAATGTATCCACAATACACACGCTAGCAAAGCCATAGTAATATGGTTTACGCCTGGTATTTTTCTCCGATATCTCAGGGCTTTTTTGCTGAGCACTGACCTCTTTGTCGTCTGATATCAATGTCAACGGTTTATGGAAGCTGTCATCTGAGTTAGGCGAGAAGAAAATGATTTTACATATTATGTTCCTGAGAACATAATATGTCAAATCATTTTTATCACTTTGTTCTTCCCCCACTGAATCCTGTATGTCTTCACCTTTTTCTTGCACTATCACTTGTGAAGTCATGCTGTCATCTTCTTGTTCCATTAGTATGACATCTTTTGCTATTGTCACTGTACATCATCATCATCATATTACAGCCCTTCACAAGTCCACTACTGTACATAGGCCTCCCCCAAAGAATGCCACAAAGCACGGTCCTGAGCCACCTGCATCCATCGACTTCCTGCATGTCTTACCATGTCGTCACTCCATCTAGTGGGGGGACGCCCTACACTTCGTCCGCCGGTACGAGGCCGCCACTCGAGAACTTTTTTCCCCTTTGGTTGTCGGTTCTTCGAGCTATATGGCCGGTCCATTGCCACTTCAGCATACTAATCCGTTGGGCTATGTCAGTCACTCTGGTTCTACTGCGAATATCGTCATTTCTAAGTTTATCACGCAGAGAACCTCCAAGTATAGCCCTCTCCATAGCTCGCTGAGCGACCTTGAGCTTCCTCATCCGGCCAGTAGTGAAGGACCACGTCTCAGTTCGATAGGTTATCACTAGCAACACGCACTTGTTGTACAGTCTCGTTTTCAAGTTTTGAGGTATACCTGACGAGAAGATGTGCCGTAATTTCCCAAACGTAATCGTAATCGTAAACGTAATCGTAATCGGACTATTTGTCCCAGGTAAACATACTCGGTAACAACTTCGAACTTATAGCGTCACCCTGTCTTACACCTCTCTGCAATTGCATAGGTTTCGTACTCTGGTTCTGTACTCGGATACCCATCGTAGCCCTACTGTACAAGCACTTCAGCACTTCGATATACTGACAGTAAACTTGGCACCGCTCACTGTACATAAGGGATCAAATAGCCTGTAGTTTTTAATGTTATCAGCATACCCAACAAGGATGAGCTTCTTAACATTTTGTCCCACTTGAGATGTTTATTTTTTTGGTATATGTGCCATGACTATGCTGTCAAAGATTCTGATATGACTAACATCTGAATTTTTACCCATCCATAATTGAAATGGTGTTCTATAATGAAGACCTACAGCCGAACATCTGTTTTTAAAATACACTGCTGTATGTACTGCCTCTGCCCATAACCTTTTATCAAATTGGTCATCAAATAGGAGATATCTGGCTTTCTCTACTATAGACCTATTATATCTCTCAAAAACTCCATTTTGCTGAGGGGTATATGGATTTCTCTTCTGATGTATAGTATCATACTGCTCTAAATAATTCTCCGTAACTGCCGATCAAAATTCACCACCACTGTCAGTTCCCAAAATCTTGAGTTTTGTTCACTTCTAGTTTTCTACTAGGTTTTTGAAATGGTTGAAGCAGATGAATGAAACCATCCATCTGTAGTCGTTTACAGACTACAGAAATTATCTGGCGTTACCAAGTGACTTGTTTTCCATAGGGGCACAAAGATCTGCATGTACCAAATTCAAAACTTCCTTACTTCTTGACAAACTGGTGAGAAAAGGTAATCTTGTTTGTTTACCCTCACAACAAACCGTGCAATTACTTTTGTCATATTCTAACTTATTATGAAAAATCAGCCCCCCACTGCACCATTTCTCATAATGTTAAGGTCATTGTTATTTATGTGACCAAATCGCCAGTGGCAGGTCCTACTGGTAGCCACTGCCAAGCTTGCCAGTAATTCCTCTGACTTTACAATATTTAACTTGCATACATCGTTCACTTGCTTGGCTTCTCCAATATATTCCTTCCTCTGATTATAAATGTGACACACATTCTCCTTGAATACAACACTGTTGCCACTGGATGTCATTTTACTTACGGAGAGAAGGCTTACAGTTAGGTTATGTATACATAAAACATTATTTTCTGTAGATTTTCAGAATATAAAACCGGTATACTTTCCTTATTTGCCGCTACAATGTCTCGAGTTTCTTTATTGTACGAAATATATGTCAACAAACTTTTGTTTGACTCGGAAATCAAATGAGTGCTCGCGCCCGAGTCTACAAACCAATATTTATCACTAAATTTGCCAGTCAACTAAATTCGTTATTCACTTTGTTTTTCACTTTGTGGATTAGAATATCGATACTGATTGTGTCCTGTTCTTTTACATTTATAACATTTGATGATTATTACCGGCTTGTTAGATTTGTTACCAACATGGCAGACGCCATGTTTACCTTTGCTCGTTTGACGCGTATTTTCTTAATATGTATTTTTTGCAACAAACACGCTCTCAGATTTAGTGATTCTGACTTCTGCACTCATATCCTATTATTTGTTTTAATAGCGTAAATAATTTCGTTTTAATATCGTCTGCACTAATGTTTATCCCGGAGTGTTCTATCACCATATCATCGGTGAGAACTTTTCTGGTAATCACGCCAACAAAAGCGAGCAAACCCACTCGTTATTTTTTTATAGATAGGTTGACAAACGAGCACACAGTCCACCTGATGGTAAGTGGTTACTGTGACCCATAGACATCTATATCTATCCTTATAAAAGACTCAAGATGCTGATGCGTTGTAACCCGTGAGGACTAAGATAGAACGCCTCTTTGCCAGTAAAAAGGGTTTCCGATTATCTATACTCACCATACGAAACACAGCAGCGTTAAGCTGCTATTTTATTATTAATCTCGAAACTGTGTCACGTACACAGTCATCGAGTCACAATTTTACTAATGGAAGTTAAGTTTCTGATTAGACTGATACGGCGGGTATACGAGAGTCATCAAATAACGCCTTCAACTTGATCCACAAGCTATGAACTGTAGTTTCACTTTTAATACGAGTACTCGTACATACAGTGATGGGTCAATCGTCATCACTATTTCTGCTTTAGTCTTCCTGTTGTGTTGCTCATCTGATATCGATGCCCTCCAGGATTAAGAAATTTTCAACGGCGAATGCCCAACCGTCGTAATTATACCTGCCCTTGAGTTTTAGGGCATTCGAGAAATAATTTGCTGCCATTAATGTCAAAACAAAAAAAAAACTATACTTTTACTAACTTTTACTATAACGGGACTGGGCCCATAACTTATTAAATAAAACTCGTGTAGCGGGTTAGAACATACTGAATCTTTTATTTTAATAACGGTAGGTTACAACAGCATAGTTGCGCTATAACAAGGTATTATTTTTATATAACCATAGATTACAAGTAACAGTAAGTAAGACCCAAGATTTTGTTACTTTTAAAAAACATAGATAAATGTAGTAAGTGGAGTAAAATAAACTTAATGAGGGTGCAACTCTTTCTTAATCTCTAATAATATTTATTTTAGACTAACAAAAACGACCTTCCTTAAAATCTCGAAGTCAATTTAAGAAATGTTTTGATTTTTTGTCACTCTCATGACTGACTTGACACTGGCAGAATTCTATCAAGAGAAGCCATAATTTAAAAGAAGAAGAAGAAAAAATGCTTAAAATTTAAGAATTTTTTCTTCTTCTTGGTCCAAAGATGAAATATAGAAAGAGACGGGTAAAAGATATAATAAATAGTTCATTTACGTAAGCGATAACCAACAATTATAAGTTAGACCATTATAGTAACCATTAAATACTAAAGGGTTTCGACATCGCATGGCACTATTAAAGTATTAACTCTATTGAATATATAGTATCTCCTTCTGCTTTATCAGGCCGTAATTACTCGTAGTTTGTTATCACCAAAATTGCTAATATTTAATAATAAACGATCTCATAGATTCCTTTCTTAGATGTAGGCATACTCTCGTTTCTAAGAGAATTTTAGGACAAGGAAAGTTCCTTGGGATCAGCGAAATGCCCAACATGCTTAAAATCAAATACCTCCTACATAAATCCCAAAGATAGACACACACATTTCATTTCTGTTAATATTAAGTAGCAATTATTCACGTTGCTACAGAACGTGTTAGCGGAATAAGATCTCCTGGAAATATTTAATTCCTGAGACATGTAACCTACATGTTCACATCATCGCCAAGCAAGTAAGCTTAGATAGATATCTTAAAACTATTAATTTCTTTTCAAATAATAAATATGATTACCGCAACTGCAACAATCGACTTTGTGACAAAGCTGAAAAATAATATTGACGAAAAACGTGAAGCACTCGGTAAATTTATTGATGTGAAAACTTTTTTTTTTTTTACATAACAGGTTACCCTAGAGGTTGTCACCAGTTTTATTAACATATTTTATTTGTTTACGTATTTCATACATCCATTCATTACATCCTTAAAAAATCCATTGCTGAAAATAAGCCCCCTTCATATATCGTCTTATAACAATTTTGTCACAGTTGTCAATCTCGCACTGTAGAATGTTCACAAGGAATTTTCTTTCATACATGACTATATTATTAAGAGTCGCGGTATCTCAGACGCTAAGCACTCGCGGTACATTTCACAATATCAATGTAATTGTCAATTGCAATCGTAAGTGTTGATTTACTACGTGTTCAATGGTAAAGGCCGTAAAGGGTGAATACGCCGTAAGAAAACCTGTCAGCCTGAACCTGAACATATTTCGAAGATATATGATGTTTGCCCTAAGCCCTGTCAGAAATGAGAGGTATGAGCTCTGCTGTAAGCCGTGTGTAGGCTGTAATTTACTTTTTACGAACACATTTTATAATTTAACTAGATGTGCCCCTTTATTTATAAAATTAGTTTTTGAATTTTAACATTTTATTGACGTTCTTGCCAACTAAAGTTCATTCCGTTGCGTTGCGTCACATTCCTTGTTAACATATTGCTCCTGCGGGCAATACGAGAGCATTCGACCGCATTATGTGATTCGCACCGTAGCTACTACGAGTATATCTAAGTAGAGTTTATGCCAGCGAGTTAAAAAACTACTTGTCTATGACTTGAATTTATTACTTAAATCTGTAATATCTACAGATTTAAGTAATAAATTTCACTATCGCCTGTAAGACTGTTTGATGGCGTCGTAAGAGAACCCACATAACTATTTTCTCCCGTGAGTTTTAAAAAAAAATACCGAAGTTACAAACTAACTTATAGTCTACCTGCTGGTAAGTATCTACTGCAGCTCAAGAACACCTGCGTTTGCACAGTAAAGTTCGCACTTTAAACAAAGAAGGCCCTGATGAGTTGTACATTCTGATATGTTACGTCACTGAGATGGATGTCTAGCAGTTTGTAATTATACTGGCTCTCTATACCTTTCAAACCGGAACATAACAGTGAAGGCACTACATTTTGGTAGCAGAAACAAATAAAAGGGTGGTAAATACTCAGCCGGACTCAAAGGCAGAATTGAAATTCTATCATCTAGGAGGTAGGTAAAGGTATTAGACTGCTTCATCATTAAGCGAAATCGGAGGACTCAGCTGTTGTTCTAGGCGGCTTTACATGACACATTCCACAAATTCCTACGATTCCACAAACTCTTACTATCGGGAACTAAAAGTTCATCCTCCATGTCATGAGATCAGATGCCCCATTTTATGTAATACAGGCTATGTTAGGCAGCAGACTTGTGATGGACTGTTGGTAATGATGTTGATGTAATATACAAACTATACAAAACAAAACGTTTACTAAAGCTATCGCAAAACTAGTTAAACTAGTTATTGAAAAATATTTTTTGCACTTCTCTTATTGTATCAGGTTATAGTGAAACATATCATATCGAACGTCCCACTTCTGTGCACAACCCTATATTTATTTACATCAAAATTTACCATTACTATTACCGTCTATCAATTTTTTGATTTGAATTTTACTGTAAATTATAGTGTATAATATTTATTATTATAATAAAAACTAAAAAAAAACTTTAATAATCGTACAGACCTATTCCTCGCGGTAAAATGTCAAGAGCACTGGCTGCATTTCCTCGCTGAATGGCTAAATTTAAATTTTGCGCGAGAAAAGAACCAGTCCTATCTAGCGGCAACAAATAGTCGCGGATACAGTTTCTTTAAGAACTTCACTACACTTGTGGATTCCACAGACCGATAATCTCTACAGCAAATTACACAAATATTATGTAGTAATTTCTATGAGACTCATACATACGCCAGTTAGTAAGTTTAGTCGCCTCTGATATCGTCAATTATATATCTTTAGTATTCGTATTTCAATAATAGTATGGTGGATAAGAAAATCCTTATGGCGAGGATTTCCAATGTTAAAAGGCTTTTAACGCTCCTTTCTCCACTGTATACATATTCGTGGACAACATTCAGTGAGAGTCCAATGCTACACGGTATGCCGGTCCTGACGGGGGGCCGGTTTTAAGCCCCTGCCATCTGAATATGTCGTCTTCAATTCGTCATGTATGAGTATCATAATGAAATGGGATATAAAACAAAATAATTATTTAAAACGAGAGCGGACAAAAAATACTTTATTTGAAAATTTTTTGCTTCCATATTAACAGGAAATAAGGTACCATCTAAATAAAAATATAGCCAATTAAAAATCTAATTAAAACATGCCTTTCATGTAATCGAAAAATGTAATATAGTATATTTTTTTTTAGTTATTAGTTTTTTCCCAGCGATTAAATTACATTTTTTTTTTTGATTAATACATAAAGTAACACGGGCCATCGATGTACCGGAGTTGTTGTGTGCTCCTGTGTTGCTCTATGGATTAATTTTAAATATCCATTCGATTAAAAAAATATTTATAAATCTTTTATAAATCTATATTTTTTCCTAGAATATACTATTTCAAGAAATATCAGCTCTCGCGAAGAAGAAGCAATATCAAAATCGTGTAAAATACAATATTTTGTCCAACCTGACCTTAAATACTCTCTTACAGAGAGAATGAATATTCGTGGCGTCATGTGATGCTACACACATTCGAGCCAAGCTAACTGTCGCTTTCTCCGTTACACTATCAAACTTTGTGTAAATTTCAATTAATAGTCTTGTTTGGTTGCTCTAAACACACAAACAAGTTAATTAAACGCTGAAAGTCCTTTATATTGTGGTTTAATAGGAAATCAGTTTGCTAATGACTTTTGACTTCTAAGATTTGACTGGTGCCAGCGGGGAGAAATTTTCCTTGTCCTAAAACTTTAATAGAAATAAGAGAAGGGTGTGATGTGCTGTACGTTGCCCTGCTTATTTAACACATGTAACTTGACTAATCATTCTTAGAGATTAGCTGTAACTTAACTTCACTATTTTAAATGTAAAATTTTATTTGTTTAGATGTATGTTATTCGATAACTGTCAAACAGCTGCAAGCATTTTAATTAAATTTCGCAAAAAGGATAACTGTCAAACAGCTGCAGGCATTTAAATTAAATTTCGCAAAAAGGGACACTTTGTCATGAAAAAGTCCTTAGAATATTTATGTAATAATTATTGCTCAAATTTAATTTACGCCAAGCGAAGTGAGCAGTAAAAAAAAGTATAATAGAAATAGAAATAAAAAAATATATTTACACATATAGACTTTACATAATTAAACAAGCTTTCTGCACTAAGCTCTAGGCTTGTATCGCAGGAACCAAGAACATTGCTGACACCATTTACACCGATAAGTACATAGGGCTCCGATTAAGTTAAAAGAATTATACGTAGTAGAGCCATGCTGCAGCTATATTACTGGTATAGTTGTAGCACGAATGGGTCGACTCGACCGGAGAGGGACCACGCTCTTACAGAATACCAGCGTAAAATAGCAGCTTAACGCTGCTGTGTTTCGTATGGTGAGTGTAGAGAAACGGGGACCCTTTTTACTGGAAACTAGGCATTCCATCTTAGTCGTTACGGGTGACAACGCATCTGCATTTTAATTCGTAATCGAAGATAGATTATACTCGTAAGAGAGGGTAGATGTTTTTTAGGAATGAGTGTGCATGTGCGTGTGAGTGTGGGTGTGCGCGTGCGTGTGAGTGTGCGTGTATGTGTGCATGTGAATGTGCATGCGCGTTCACGTACGAGTATGCGTGTGCGTGCGCGTATGTGCGTGCATTCGTACGTACGTGCATGCGTGCGTGTGTGCGTTCGTGCGTGCGTGCAGCTTACTTATATTTTTACATCAAACCAACAGATTTTTTTATGTTCACTATTGTGCACAGGAGTTTCCAAGAATATACAAACTTGGACTTTTTTTGGATATTAATCTGTAAATTTCCTAATGTTTATTCGCTATGCTTTTTGATTATTTAAAACCTGTCATAATTTCTTCCTTTTCGGTTCGAATCGTCGACGACCGAGTTCTTTCTGATCGGCTCGATACACTGGCACTGCGTAAGGATATTATATCCCTTTGCATTTTCTATCGAATTTTTCACGGGGAGTGCTCTGAGGAATTGTTCGGATTAATAAAGGCCGCCAAATTTCATGAACGCACATTGCGTCAAAATTCACGATACCATTTTCACCATCTGGATGCTTGGCGGTCCACAACTGCGCGTTTTACTAAGAATTTTCTTCCTTGTACAACTTCTATGTTGAATTGTTTATCACCGGCAATTTTTCTGAACCGATACGACTTAGGGACCTTCAAGAAAAGAGCTTACACCTTTCTAAAAGGCCGGCAACGCATCTGCAATTCCCCTGGTGTTGCGGTTGTTCATGGGCGGCGGTAGTCACTTACCATCAGGTGAGTCGTATGCTCGTTTGAACCCCTCTTCTATAAAAAAATTCTTATATCGGCTTCCTTATATCATAGCTGCTTTTATATGTATCAAACGCATCGATAATCAAATGACTGTGTACAAAAACGACCTGTGCAATAAAATCATCGGAAATACACGATAATTAATTGTCTATTTTATTATATTAGTTTCAAATACTTTTATAACACGGACTAGCTGGATGCTAAAATGAACGTTCTATTCGACTAATAACTGTTTTTATTATTTTGAGTTTTAATCAGGAAATGATGCCGCCTATCATATGTTTTCTGTCACAGGAACCGTGCAATTTTTGGGGAACAGTATTTGGCTACTTCCCCAAAAATTGCACTCTCCAGCCTATACACCATCTCTATGCAATAAATCTTATGTGGTAGAGCCATGCTGCAGCTACGAGTATATTAGTACTATAGTTGTAGCACGAATAGGTAGGCTCGAGCGGGGAGGGACCACGCTCTCACAGAATACCAGCGTAAAATAGCAACACTGCTGTGTTTCGTATGGTGACTGTAGAGAACCAGAGACCCTTTTTACTGGAAAAGAGACATTTCACATAGAAATTATGTCACCCGTGGTTTTTTGCTGCATTTTGATTCTTTAATGAGAATAGATGTAGATATCTATGAGTCACAGTAACTTTGTCACCTTATCCTATAAAAAAATCCATTTCTCCTATACAATGATAAAGAAATATTAATCCAACAAACATACATTCTTGTTTAAAATATTAGTATGGAGTGACCGCTGCTTTTCATATGGTAGGTTTAGAGGGAAACAATTTTCACTTGTAAGGAGGCATTCTTTCTTAGTATTCAGGTATGACTACGCATCTAAACTCTCCAGGTATAATTCTGGGTAGATATAGGTGTCTATGGGCATTACAAAGTTACGACATCCATTTCCCTATCATTGGACTGTGATTTGTTTTCTTGTTACCCTTATTCTATAAAAAATATAATTAGTTTCTCGGAAACGCTTCTACTACTTGAATGGAGGTTTTTTATTACATTATGTTTACTTTCTAAGTTTATAAAGATAGTTGTCACCTCTGAGAATTAGTTTTCTTACGCCAAGTAAAACATAGTTACCCAGCTTCTAATTAGCTTTGTACAGTAAAAACTACTTTTTGTTACATGAACCTCTTTATTTGTTGTGTTTCGTAATTTATCGGATTGGTTTAAAGTAATCATTAAAATTGCGACGTTAACGATAAATCTTTTTTGAATGTTTTCTAAGAATCCAGGCAGTAAATTTCAAGGATGATTAATTACGGTTGTTAAGCTTTGGCATTGTTTTGAGATCAGTTATTATACATGCAGAAATACTTAAGGATTACAAACGGGTAGAGTTAAGACGTGAGAGTTGAAGAAAACTCCTAGAACAATGTTAATCATTCCATCAAAACTATATAATTTGAGTGTGAACAGTTTACGGAAATTGATGACTTAAATAAATTATAAAAATAAATTAACAAAAAAAAATTAATAAATTAAGATTAACAAATTATTAAATTAATAAATTATCATAAATAGAAAGGATTAATGAAGATAAATGAAGGCTGCAAAATTTGTCACCCTTCTGAACAGGTTCTGCTTGTGCGGGCTGGTCTGCTCGGGTTCGCTATAAACTGATATTGTCTCTATTTTACCCTAGTAAGTTCACTTGGAAATATCTCAATTTAGTTGTACAGTTACATCTGAAATTTCATTCCAAATTTTTCCACCCTTAGGGGCGGAATTTTTTCTCCAAATTTACATGGACCAACCCTAATCTGAAATCTACATATACATAAACACTCAGGCCTGTCACCCAGAGGGGTAGGTAGAGATTACGGACTTCGACTGGCGATCCTGACACACCTCTCTCGCCTCCTCTACATCCATATATCTACGCATATACGCTCGTCGGTTAAGGGTACTCCTAATCTGGCCCATTTTCAACGTATCGCCGATTTGGTCGATAAATCTTCGTCTTCGTATTCTTGGCTTTTTTGAATTTTCCCTGGCAGTTCTTACGAGCTTCCAGAAAATTTTAATATTTGTCTATCTATTCTTTTTTGCTTTTTCCCTTCAAAACTTCTTTTACTCTCTTATTTATACGTCTAAAGTCTGCCTTTTTTCTTTCAATCTCATCAGTCATACCGCCAGAATTAACTTCCATACGTACCTCATCATCCCACCACAACGTATTACTTTTCCTTTCATTTGTTCTCTTACTTACACCACATACTTCGTTGGCTGCATCTACCAAAACTTTCTTAACATTATTCCATACACTCTCCAAGTCTAAATCATTCATACAGAATTCATTCAACATACTTATATTTTCCCTCAGTCTGCATTTATACTTCTCTTTCACACCTTCATCTTGTAACCTCTCTATTCTTATACGCTGTAACGCAGTAGTAGATACAGATGTTCAATGCCGCCACCGCCTGAATAGACCATTAATTCGGCATAAGACCAAGTAATGATCCGTCCCTACGTTGGACCCACGGTAAACCCTTGTATCTAACACTGCGCTCCTCATTCTTTCATCCACAATTATTAAATCTATCATGCTTCTATCATCCCCTCTTTCACATGTATACATGTGAATCCTCTTATGGCGAAGGAAAGTCTTCGCCACAAAAAGATTCTTTTCCACACATACGGTGAGGAGGTCTTCACCATTCTCATTTATTCTTTCATCGCCAAACGTTCCTAATATCCTATCATAACCTCTTCACCCCAACCCTTCCATTAAAATCTCCTAACATAATAATATTTTCATTTTCCTTACATTTCAACAACACCAGCCTTACCATGTCCCGAAACTGCTCTCGGATATAAGTGGGCTTAGACATATCTGGGGCGTACACCCCAAGCACGAACAACTTCATTAAGCCCACTTTCATTCGTATCCACAGCAGCCTTGGGCTTACACATTCATACTCTTTCACTATTGGTCATTAATCTGAAATCTATTTAATAAAAATATAATGATCAAAATCAGGTTCACAATACATCCAAAAATAAAACATACAATGAAATTGTAAACCGCCTCCTTTTTTGAAGTCAGCTAAAATTATTTAGTATGAGTTATTTTCCTGCTGTACACCTTGTTTAATTTATGTTGGGAACTGAAGCGGGTACCGGAAGACTGGTGCAAAGCCGTTGTAGTCCCAATATATAAGGGAAAGGGGTCACAGCAGGACTGTAAAAACTACCGTGGTATCAGCTTGCTTAGCATTTTGGGTAAACTATATGCTAAGTATAAGTGTTAATTGAAAGAGTTATGGAAGAAACTGTTGGAAAAATTTGGAATGTGCAAGCTAGATATAGAAAGAGGATGTGGTGTCCGGATCAAGTCTTTTCCATGCGCATGATTGTGGAGAAATTCATGGCCAAAAACCAGAAAGTTTATTGTGCGTTCATGGACTTGGAAATAGCTTATTATAGAGTGGACAGGAACGTGTTATGGCCAACACTGACCTCATTTGGGTTAAGCGCTGGTTTGATACAGATATTAAAGTCTCTTTATAGGGACTCTAGTGCATGTGTCAGGATCATCGGGGTCTACTCGGGCTGGTTTGGCATTCAAAAAGATGTCAGATAGAGCTGTGTAGCTTCCCCGTGGCTGTTTAATCTATTTATGGACAGTTGTTTGCAAACTTTGTAAGTTGATGAATGTGGGTTGAGAATGGGTGAGTTAACCATCAAATGCCATTTGTACGCCAATGATCAAGTCATATTTGCATCGTCGGCGGCCGTGTTGCAAATGATGGTTACTTTAATGAACTGGTCATTAAAAGAAAGGTTTATGAAAGTAATCTTGCGTTCAAGACGAAAATGATGGTTTTTGAAAGAGAAGCAAGTAAAACGTTAGGTAAAATAAGAATAGAAGGGGAGTTGATTGAGCAAGTGCATGAGTTTGTATATTTAGGATGTTTATTTAGCAGGGATGGTAGATATGATAAGGATATAGAACGATGAGTGAACGCAGGAAATAGAGTGAATGGAGTTCTACACGCTATTATGAAGAGTCAGAATACGTCAAACAAGGCACGTATGACAATTCATAATGCTGTTAGTTCCTACTTTAATATATGGTAGTGAAAGTTGGGTCTGGCAGAAGAAACATGAGAGTAGAATAAATGCTGTAGAAATGCGGTCATTAAGGAGTATGCTAGGGCTGCATCTGAATGACAGGGTGAGAAATAGTGTGATAAGAGAAGAGTGTGGTTTGCAAGATGACGTTGTGACCAGGATTCAAAAAGGAATGCTTCGGTGGTTTGGTCATGTAGAAATATTGAACGAGGAAAGAGTGACAAAGCAAATTTATGTTTCAGAAGTGAATGGCAGAGTCGGGAAGGGACGCCCTAGACGATGATTTATCGACCAAATCGGCGATACATTGAAAATGGGCCAGATTAGGATTACCCTTAACCAACGAGCGTGTATGCGTAGATATATGGATGTAAAGGAGGTGAGAGAGGTGTGTCAGGATCACGCCAAATGGAAGTCCGTAGTCTCTGCCTACCCCTCTGGGTGACAAGCGTGAGTGTTTGTGTTGTGTTGTGTGTTATATTTCAGATTTATTTTAGGTTTTACTGGCATCATTAAAAATACACGCCTTTGCTTTAGGGTAAAAATAATAAAACAATTTCACAATATGAATTCGGAGCATTAATTCTTCTATACACTATGTCTATATGACTGACTTCAAAATGAGAAATTATTATATTAACTTAATTTTCTTAAAAGTACAACTAAATATACATAACTTGAAATTCTTGGATATATATTACACACCCACTTGTCAAGGATAAGAACACACTTTTCAAAGTTTCTTACGCTCCGTCAGACGCTCTTCCCTGAGGCTTTACCCTCAGGCTTAGGTTTCCTTTAATACGCAACACAAATCCATACAATAAAGTTACTCCTGTGACTGTCGGTATCCATTTCTCGAATACAAATTACTGGAATATTTTTATTAACCTTTTGTTAAGACTGGCGAAAAATCTTGAGATTCTTAAAAAATCGCTCGTATGATATCTAATCGGTGTCGATTTTCTTTACATGATACACTAGTTTCTAATGAACTGGTATAACGGAAGCTTGGCTTATGGTTAGAGAGCCCTGATGCTAAATGAAGATTTACTCGAGCGTCGTGGGGACCTATTAGATTTTATATATTTTTTTTTATAGAAGAGGGGGCAAACGAGCATGCGGCTCACCTGATGGTAAGTGACTACCGCCGACCATGAACAACCGCAACACCAGGGGAATTGCAGATGCGTTGCCTGCCTTTTAAAAAGGTGTAAGCTCGTTTCTTGAAGGTTCCTATTATATACACATAAATAAATAAACTATTTTTTTTTTACTTTATAATGAAAATCTAACCGTACGACTTCTGTACATTGATTATTAGTTTATTTAGATGTATTTATTTACATTGTTAAAACATTAAATCTAACTAAAATGTGACACACAATTAAAAAAATATAATAAAGAACATAAATTATATACAATATTATATACTATAATAATAAAAAATAAAATAAAACTGGAAACTTAATTATCATATAATCGTACACCTCGCGGTATGGTTCCAAGAACGCTGGCTGCGTTTCCCCGCTGAATGGCTATACTTAGCCTTTGAGCGAGAAAAAAAGCAGCCCTCTTATCACCAGTAGCAACGACCAGCCACGGATGGAGTTCCTTTAGGAATTTCACCGCACGTGGACCCCGCGGACCAATAGTATCTACAGCAAATGGCACAAATATGTAGTCATCTCGCAGAGACATATTTGCGCCACTTTGTTCAGCTGCCTCTGATGCCGCCCCGGCTCTAAACGAGGTACCCCTGAGATGAGAGGCCGCCAGAGTGTCTACGCAAGTAGCATCCCACACTAGGGTTCTACCTCTCTCCCAAGGGACCAATGTCACACCGTCGGGTCTCCTGCCATCGTCTCTAAATATTAAACAAACTCTAAAACCGAGGAAACATTTATAGAGACAAGAGCCCTTCGGATGACATCGTTCAAAGAATTGTGTCGGGAAAACCTATCTGTACTTTTCTCACATGAAAGTTCGTGGAGATCAAACTCGTCGGCGCTGCCACAGGGGCACTGGAGGGTTAGCAAATTGCCGCTCCTAAACGAATTCCTACGGCGATACGCAAGCTTTCTCCATCAAGTAATGTGCCGAGATTAATTTTTCTATAAAGAAACGCCAACCCGATAAATAAAACTAGTTTTTACGGATTTATCGCGTTTATTAACTTATTTAATATTCGCGACCTTTCGAGCACTAAACAGCACCCGTGATCACTAAAAGGGGGGAGGGGAGACTGAGGTGTTCTGGCTATCTCCAGATTTAAATTATTAACTTTTGGTCCGATCGACGTAGTACGAACTTACAGTATCTTGAAGTCTTGCAGTAGTGTGCTTGGGTTCGGATTATATCTTATTATTATAGGATCCCAAGCAGATGATAGAAACGAAAATAAATTTGTCTGATGGTGAAAAAAAATAACATATACACGATGAATCCATAAAATCTAGTTTTATTTAAATATTTAGTGTTCTTGTTAATATAATAAATCATAACGTCCACACGATAATTGAGAAAAGCCTAGTGTGAGGTTATGTTTTTCCCAATAAAAAAAGAGAAGATACGATTCAATCCGAGTTGCTCTGTTCAATCTTGGAGTTTCTGATTTGCTTATTCAACTCACAAGACCATCATAAATCTTGTGAAAAAAGGCAGAAATATTTTTTTTATCCGTTTGTTAAGTAATGAATGAATGAATGAATGAATATACTTTTATTGTACACCACGAACAAATATACAAATGTCATAACAAAAATCTGATTATAATATGTACAATTTGGCGGCCTTATCGCTACATAGCGATCTCTTCAAGGCAACCAAAGGTGTAAAGTAATACAAACAATGAATAGGTAGGTGGTAGGTGGTGCAATATAAATATACAAATAATAAATGCAAAAAAAGATATAAATAACTAGGTAATACATGAAATAATATAAATTACTAACACATAATAAAATATAAGGTAACACATATAATATATACATATACATACACATATACACATATACATACATACATACACATATATAAATATACATACATATACACATATATACATAAATATACACACAACACATATATAAATATATATATATATATGTATCTTTAAGTAATCGCTTAAAGATTACAATAGTTTGTGCCTCACGTATATGCAAAGGTAGGGCATTCCAGAGCTTAATAGACTGGACAGTAAAAGATTTATTGAAAAATGATGTATTGTGAGTTGGCACACTTAAAATGAATTTTCTCGAAGAGCGTAAGGGTTCCCCCGGAAGCCCCGCAAAATTAAACTTCTCCTTTAGATAGGGAGGAGTAGAAGGGTGAAATAATACACAGTACAGAATAGAAAGTATATGCATGTTCAGGCGAAGTCGGATAGGTAACCACTTGAGACGTGAGCGAAATTGGGAAATATGGTCAAATTTGCGCAATCCAAGTATGAACCGAATACTAGTATTTTGAAGTCTCTCAAGCTTATTTAGCTGGTCCTCAGTTATGTCTACATAGCTTGCGTCAGCATAGTCGAGAATTGGAAGGAGAAGAGACTGTGCGAGCATAATTTTTGTAGGAATGGGAAGAAATGATCGAAGGCGACGCAGTGAACAAAGAGCGACAAAACTTTTCTTACTTACCTCATTCAGTTGGCGTATCCAATTTAATGAATTATCAATATAAATACCAAGATTTTTGACATTGTCAAAGTAAGGGATAACAACTCCATCGAATACGATAGGTGGTACAGAGAACCAGTCAATTCTTGAGATAAAGCTCTGGCTACTAATAATGATAGCCTGAGACTTTTTAGGATTGACATTTAGGCCATATGATTTACTCCACTCGTGTATAAAATTTAGATCCCTATTTAATGTAGCGATTGCATTCGGCAAATTCTCAAGAGTTGACTGGGTGTAAATCTGGACATCATCCGCATACATGTGGTAGAGAGAAGATATTTTATGAGTGATTGAATTAATGAAAATGGAAAAGAGTAAAGGTGACAACACGCCGCCCTGCGGCACGCCTGCAGTTATATCACACCAAGATGAGTGAGTTTCATCGACACGAATGCACTGCCGACGGCCACAGAGATAACTTTGAAACCAGTCAATTACTGATGGAGATATGTTAAGGGAACATAACAGACTCAACAGTATATCGAAGTCAACAGTATTGAACGCATTACTGAAATCCAGCAAGGTCATGACTGTGAGTTGTTTATTATCCATACCCCACCGTATGTCATCAGTAACTTTGATTAAGGCAGTAGCTGTACTATGACCTGGACGGAAACCGGATTGTAAGGAATTCAATAAATTGTGCTTATTAAGGAAAAGGGTCAGCTGTTGGCAAATAAGTTTCTCAAGGACTTTAGAAAGGAAAGGTAAGATCGAGATGGGACGGAAATCAGAGAGGTTAACGGGATTAGATTTCTTTGGAAGGGGTATAATATGAGCACTCTTCCAGGCTTGAGGGAATTTAGAGGAAGAGATACAAGCATTGAGTAAATAAGTGATAATGGGAGTAATAACATCAAGGAGAGGAACAATCATATTACGGTTAATGTTGTCGCTACCGGCAGCATTTGAGGAGATTAACATCACATTCAGTAAACTGACTAAAAACGAACGGAGGATAATTAGGAGTCGGAGTTACAGAAAGCGAATGAAGTGTTTGCAGTTTATGTTCGCTATCAAAAGAGTTAGAAGGATTAGAAAAATGTTGATTTCATAGTTCAAAATCAACACTAGGAGGTGAAGCATTTAGGGATGTTCTACCAACTCCAACTGTTTTGAGAAACTTCAACACCCTAGATGAGTCGCCGTTCTCGACTGATGTATGAATATGGCGTCGTTGCGCATCTCTACACAATGTGTTGCATTGATTCCTGATTTAGGCGTATTTCCTTACGTTTTCCTCTGTCTTATTCCTCTTAAGCTTTGACAATGCCGCATGATTCTGCAAAATAAGCTTCTTCAGATCATCAGAGCGCCATGGAGCAGGTAGGTGTTTAAGTCTCACATAATGCATTGGCGCGTGAACGTCATAAAGCTGAGTGAGAAGAGAACAGAACAGTTCCACTTTATCGTCAATGCATGGAGCTCTCTCGATCACTGACCAGTCAATATTATAAGCATCTTCACAAAGTTGTTCAATGTCCATTCCTCCAAAATTACGTCGCAGAACTAATATAATTAAGATAAACACTTGTTTCACTGCGACTTCTATTTTATTATAACGAGTCGCCTTTTAAGCTATTTTATATACATTTGAAATTTTCCATATTATGTACACTTCTATTTTTACTCAATTTAAATAAGAAAGTATTTCTCAACGCGACTGTATTTTTATATATATTTATAGAAATAACTATTTTTTGTATGTTTTTTTAGTAGGTGGTACTCCTTTGGTACTCTTTTTCTGTCTTGGTAGTTACCCATTTACTATTTCTGACGCCAAATAGCAGTGCTTTGCACTACTTTGTTCCGGTCTGGAGGGTTTAGACAGTCAGTATATTTACAGGAAATGACACATTTTCCATCTTACTCCTCAGATGTTACAATGCAATCGTAGCCTTCTACGCTTGTTCCATCATGTGGAGTGAAGGTGAGCTTACATTCCACCTGATGGTAAGTGGACACTGTGGCCCATATACGATATAATCTCGATTAAGTGTCAAATGTAGTTACGTTGTCACTCCAGAGGATAAGGAATGCCTCGTTAGCGATAAAAGAGGCGTCCTGTCCTCTACACTCACCATACGAAATCAGCAGATTTATACGGCTATTTTATGCTGATATTCTGTGAGAGCGTTGCCTGCTCGATGCTCGTGCTGCAGCCATGATATGGCTGTTTTAGTGGCTCTACCACATATAAAATGTGCAACTATGTTACAAGGGTTGTTTAAACTTTTCACTATTACATTTAAACATATCCATCATCATTAATTATTGCCGCGGGCCCTACCCTCAATACCCTAAGCCATGCTAAAAACGCTTTTCACATATTAAGATAACTTTTACATTATATAAATTTCAACTTCCATGAGGCTGTGAGAAATGTCCTGAAGTTATAATCCGGTTTTTGAGTGTACACTTTTTTAACAAAAAAAACCTATTTATAATTTTGAATTACCTTTTTGTATATTTCCGTTTTCTTATTTACATTTTATTAATGATTTTTAAAATTAACGCAAGGACTACACATTTAAATAAAACTAATTTTACGGATTTTATCGAGTATATTAACTTATATTCCCGACGACAGCACCCATGGTCACGGGGGGGACTGAGGTGAGACCGCAGCAGTCTGTGAACACGTACAGGATCACCCCCGTTACTACATTAGATTTGATAGACCACAAATCCTCGCTAAAGAACATCGATTCCTTCCAGAGATGATTCGCAAGGCTATTTAAATTAAAAAACATCATAATTTCAATAGAGAAGATGGGTGGGTGGTATCATCTGCTTGGGATCCCATAATTAATAAAATTCAATAATTAATAAAACATACAACTGCAAGACATCAAGATACTGTAAGTTAATAATGCGTAGATCAGAACCAAAGTTAATAATTTTTAATCTGGAGGTAGCCGTGGTTTACTATGACATTTAGGAAGGAATAGGAAGATTTCCATAACAAACGTCAAGATTTATAATATTGATATAAATATTTAATGAATATTGACGATGTTTTGGAAAATTCAAGTATATTTAGACCTTAGCAATCTTTCAATTCAATGATTTGTTAGAAAATATGTTTCATATAAGTATAGAACCCGTTTGGTGGCTGCGTAAGTGTATCCATCTAATTCAACATATAATGCGGCTAATTTAGTCTCATCAATCCTAGTTTAGTTGAACGCAAATAAGTATAAAATTGATAACATTAACTTGAGCAGAGTAAATAATATGCAGGTTATTTGTAGTAATTTATCCAATCAAGTGTAACATCAACCCAATGAGGTTGACAGCTAATGCATGACGTCATGTCAGTAGAATCCGTGTGCCTATTGGGGAAGTAATCATGACTCGCTGTTAAATTAAAAAGTCAAACGCTTTTTGTTTCTGATTCTTAACTTTGACCAACATAAATTAAAAACAAGGCTGTCATAAGCCGTTATGAGGTGTCATAAGCGAACTTTACTGCAAACAAATTTCTTTTATACCGACAGGTCAGTAGGAGTCCGTCTGAGTAGGTACCAATCTTACTAGGAATCTATCTATCTGTTCTCTTTCGTAACTTCTTGGGTTGGTTTAATTTAAAAATCAAAATTATAATGATGTTATTAGCTGTTCATGACCTTTGCTCCAAAAAGTAAATGAAATAAAGTGCTTAGGTAAATAACTGATAGTAATCTAAATTCATCAAGCACACATTAATCTTCTAACTAATAGATTGCACAAAATAATCTAATATTTTAAAATATGTATAGCTGCAGCGTGACACATCAGAGGCAGATCTCAGCCTTGGTTTGGTCGCTCCTGTAAGACTGCATTACGCAGTACGCAGGAGTGGTATCAAGCCTGGGCTGCGGCTTCGGCGACTCGGAATGTAAACACCAGCATGCTTAAAAATAATTATAAATTCGCCTCCAGGTCCTTCATAAGAGTTATTGCCAAGGCAAAGTCAGAGCACATAGGCAGAATTGGCGAGAAACTAGTTCGCCTTCCTTCGGGAACCCGTGCATTCTGGTCTCTCGCCAAGGCCGTCCAAGGGAATTTCTGTATGCCATCACTACCATCTCTGCACAGGGAGGATGACTTACTGGCCTACGCCGCAAAAGAGAAAGCCGACCTTTTAGGCTCCCTTTTTGCATCCAACTCGACTCTTGATGACGGGAGGAACACACCGCCGACCATCCCGCGGTGCGAGTGCTCCATGCCGGATGTGCGGTTCTCACAGCGCTCGTTTCGTAAAGCACTCCTCTCCCTGGACACCCAGAAGTCGAGTAGTCCTGACAAAATCCCCCCAATTGTGCTAAGGACGTGTGCTCCGGAGTTAGCACCGGTTCTAACGCGTCTTTTCCGGTACTCCTACTCCCTAGGCGTAGTCCCGAAATCATGGAAGACAGCTTTTGTCCACCCAATCCCTAAAAAAGGCGACCTTTTAGACCCGTACATCTACAGGCCTATCGCCATCACCTCCTCTTTCTCCAAAATAATGGAATCCATTATAATTTGCCAGCTCATACGGTACCTTGAGGATCACCAGCTGATTAGTGACTGCCAATACGATTTTCTTCGGGGTCGATTAGCTGGTGATCTTCTGGTCTACCTGACTCATAGATGGGCGGAGGCAGTATAGTCCAAGGGGGAGGCGTTGGACATTGCGAAGGCATTCGATCGGATTTGGCACAAAGCGCTTCTTTCGAAGCTCCCTTCCTATAGACTTCCCGAGAAATTGTGCAATTGGATCACCAGTTTTCTTGCAGATCGGAGCACCAAGGTTGTTGTAGACGGTGCATGCTCCGACTACAAGCCTATTAACGCTGGTGTTCCACAAGGTTGTATGCTATCACCAAAGCTGTTTGTTCTGCATATCAATGATATGTTGCTAACTAGTAACATTGATTGCTATGCGGATGACAGCACTGGTGATGCTTTATACACCGGTCATGCCAATATTTCTCGGGAAAACGTCGCCGAGTACCGGAACAAACTTCAAATGTTAAAGGTCTAATATCTACACAATATGTTACTAGTGCTGTCATCTGTCGTGCATTGTCGGTAGACATGTTTATTTGTTCTATGGTTAAAAAATAAAATTAAGTCTCTGTCACTCGTCAATGCGAATACGTTGTTTTAATTTAGGTTGGTAGGTGCAGTAAAGCAAGTGTTAAAAGACAGTATTCAGGTCGATTTGGTTGTAAACTGACTGATCGTATTAATTATCGCAGTATATAAGTGTAGAAACTGTTCCTCAAAATGGCTACCAACTACCTCATCAATGTGCCGAAACTAAAGGGACGCGATAATTATTGGGAGTGGTGTATCGCTGCAGAAAATTTCTTAGTTCTCGAAGGCATGAAGCATTGTATCAAGCCGGAACCGGGAAAAGAAATTATATATATATATATATATATATATATATATAATTGTCTATATTGTCGTTCATAAAGTTGTATGCGTATAATTGGAATGTCGACAGTTTTGAAGTTATACTTCTTTTGAAGCGTTTGGGAAAAATGATGAGAGTGGATTTTTACAATGCGCGCGCACAGTGTCGCGTGTTTAGTAATTATTACACCTGTCTGCTATGGAATAGTATCAAACAGAATATATTTTTTTTCAATATTGATTACAAGTAGTTCTTATTGAAAATCATTATTTTTGCTTTATCACTGGTTCGGACAAACTCTTATGTCCTGTAAAGAACCAGCAAGGAAACTAACGGGACTTATTTTAAATAAATTATACAATATAAATGGTTACAAACTGTTTACAAAATTTATTATAGAAAATTTTGAAATTTCCTGTCAAGAACCACGCCTAGATCCCGAATAGATTTCACTTCTGCCAATGGATGCCCATCAATATCATAAATAGGTTTCGGAACATTTTCAAATCTTAAGAATCTTATAAATTTACATTTATCGAGATTCAATAATAATCTGCTTTTAATGCATTACAAGGACATCCAGTTCAAATGCTCTTGCAACAGTAGTGAGTCATTGGAGTGAGTCACAACTTTAAACAAATAAGGTTATAGGTGCATTATCAACTCTGAGGACAAAGATGGATTGTCGCACATTCTGGAAATATACTGGCTCCAAATACACTTCAGAATAGAACACAGTGCAGGCATTGCTATTCAAAAAGTAAAAAGTGTGTAACGGTATTAAAAAAAATCAAATTCTATCGTTCGACACGTGGCAAACAAACTTTTTCATTTAAAATATTTTGCATAGCCTCCAGCAATATAGACAGACCACAACAAAACAAACCCTACGATATACGTTTTAAACGACTGCCGAAAAATCCGCTTGTTACTGAATACGTGCAACTGTATTTCGTCCGTAAAAATTTACCTTAGCTCTTGTTAACCTATTTTATATACCGAAACATTAAACTCGTTCAAAACAGAATCCAGATTTTTGCATGTGCAAACTTGTTTTCCATTTGAAAGAACTTCTTCCATTATCCAAGTGTCGATTCCAAAAATAGTGTAATTTAAGCTACAAGATTTAAGATAGTTCCGTTATAGATAAGAATATAGGTAAGAAGAACGAAAACATTGCAACGTTTTAGATCTGTATACTTAGTTTGGATAGAATAGAATAATTTTGCAAGTATGATAATTTCCAGTTATTTTAACGTGGTAGAGACACGCTGCAGCTATATTATTATGGAAGTACGAATAGGTCGATACGACCGGGGAAGGAATACGCTCACACAGCTCAATGCTGCTTTGTTTCGTATTGAAACTTGACCATTTTAACTGGTAACGAATCATTCTATCTTAGAACTTAGGGGTGATAAGTTTTCTTTCTTTTTTGATCCTAATCGCGGACAGATGTAGGTATGTACCATAACATACTTCCTACATATCTTACAAAGTTGTTGTTATAACTATGTAGTATTAGTAACAACTAACTTAAGTAACTAACTTAAATGCCTTATATTCCTCTATCTATTACACAGAGAAACGACATACATAGCCATCTCCATGGCTTGCTAAGCAATGTTAAGCTTCAACTTAAGGTGATACTTAAGGTGTGATAATTATATTCACATATAGAAGATCATTTTGTTATTTATAAAGAATACATGTGTACATTGTGTTTTAGTAAATGATTATGTATAATGCTAAAACACTCTGATAATTTCCGATAGATGGCGGTTTAATTGTGAAACACTGATCTCTGATCTTTGATTTATTGTTTTTTATAGAAGGGCGACAAATAAATACAATACATTTAAGTGTATGCTATGTAAGTGTATGATAATTTTGTACGTGGTAAAGCCATACTGCAGCTATATTGGTAGTATAGTTGTAGCACGAAAGGGTCGGCTCGACCGGAAATAGACCACGCTCTCACAGAATACCAGCGTAAAATGGCAGCTTGACACTGCTGTGTTTCGTATGGTGAGTGTAGAGAACCGGAGACCCATTTTGCTGGAAAAGAAGCATTCCATCTTAGTCCTCACGGATGGCGACGCATCTACATTTAGATACTTTATTGAGGATAAATGTAGATTTCTATGGGTCACAGCAACCACTTACCATCATCGTTTGTCACCCTATCCTATAAAGAAAAAAAGATAAGTAAATGCTATAGCCTATACTGCCTTATCTAACTACAATTGTAAAATTTAAAAAAAATTGTAAACAGTGGTAGAGCCACGCGGCAGCTTTTGCTGTCGCACGGATGGGCCGGCTCGAACCGAGGTAGTACCACGACCTCACAGAAAACCAGCGTGAAGTAGAGGTTTACTGCTGCGTTTCGCTTGGTGAGTGCAGGTGGCCGGAGGCCCTTTTTACTGGAAATGAGGCATTCCATCTTAATCCTCACGGGTGACAACGCATCTACGTTTTGATTTGTAACAGAGGATAGATGTAGATGTCTATGGGCCGCAGCAACCACTTACCATCAGGTGGACTGTGTGCTCGTTTGTCACCCTTATCCTATAAAAAAAAAAGGCAGATGCATTGTGACCCCTAATAAATAAGCTGTATTGCCTCATTTCCAGTAAAAGAGTCTGCGGTTCTATAAACTCACAATACGAAACACAGCAACATTAAACTGCTCTTTTACTATGGTATTCTGCGAAAGCGTGGTGACCATCCTGCGATGTGAGAACTCCATGCCGGATGTGCGGTTCTCGCAGCGATCGGTCCGCAAAGCACTCCCCTCCCTGGACATCCACAAGTCGAGTGGGCCTGACGGAATCTCCCCAATTGTGCTGAGGACGTGTGCTCCTGAGTTGGCACCGGTTCTAACGCATCTTTTCCGGTACTCCTGCTCCCTAGGCGTAGTCCCGAAATCATGGAAGATAGCTTTTGTCCACCCGATACCTAAAAAAGGCGACCGCTCAGATCCGTCCAACTACAGGCCTATCGCCATCACCTCCTTGTTCTCGAAAATAATGGAGTCATTATTAACTGCCTGTTCATGCGGTACCTTGAGAAGCACCAGCTGATTAGTGACTGCCAGTACGGTTTCCGTCGGGGTCGCTCAGCTGATGATCTTCTTGTTTACCTAACATATAGATGGGCGCAGGCGATCGAGTCCAAGGGGGAGGCATTGACCGTTAGTTTGGACATAGCGAAAGCCTTCAATCGGGTCTGGCACAAAGCGCTTCTTTCGAAGCTCCCTACCTATGGGCTTCCCGAAAAATTGTGCAATTGTATCACCAGCTTTCTTGCAGATTGGAGCATCAAGGTCGTTGTAGACGGTTCATGCTCCGACTACAAGCCTAATAGCGCTGGTGTTCCACAAGGCTGCGTGCTATCACCAACGCTGTTTCTTCTGCATATCAATGATATGTTGCAAACGGATAGCATTCATTACTATGCGGATGACAGCACTGGTGATGCTTTATACCTCGGCCGTGCCAATATTACTCGGAAAAACGTCGCCCAGTACCAGAAAAAACTTGTGTCTGAAGTCGAGTCTTTGCTGAACAAAGTCTCGGATTTGGGGCGACTAAATCTAGTCTAGTTTATTCAATTACATCCATCCTCAACTACGGATCAAAATGTTCGTACTAAGTTTCCAGTCAAAAGGGTTACCGGTTCACTACACTCACCATACGAAACACAACAGCGTTAAGCTGTCATTTTACGCTGGCGCTAGTATTGTGACTTGTGGTTCTTTCCCGGTCTTAGCGACCCATTCGTGCTACAACAATATTACTGATATAGCTGCAGCATGGCTCTACTACGTATAAGGCTTATCTTGTTTATTTCGGTTATGGAGGATGAATTAATTAAAAATCGTTATAAATTTTACTTATAACCACTACATAATATAGAATTATCATTTACCATCCTAATTGCGAAATATTTATAACCCTGTCCAGCCTATTCAGCCTCCGAAACACTTTACAAAACCTTTTCATTTTATCCTTTTCATTAAATTACGAAAAATCTTGATAATATAAAAGAAGATCTCTTTTTAAATAAACGGCTCTTAAATTAATTAGACGAATGCTACTAAGGCCTGGGTTTTCTAGTTTGTAACGGTTTAAAAAAAGGAATTATTTAATTCCACCGGGTGAGAGCTTTTTCATTAGAAATTGATTTTATTCGACTCGTAGACATAAAAAAATAATTGATTACCGTTATACGCAACCCGTTGTAAATCAGGGTGGCTTTGCTTTTAAAATGATAATGTCCCTCCCTCCTTTTTAATCCGCTTGATCCCGCTTAAAGTAAAATATCTATTAAAGAGAAACCTTTGTACCCCTTTTATAGCAGCATATTACGCGCCCGGAAAAGTGTTACATTTGGCATAGATTATATTAAGGAGTGCAAAAAGCTAAACATTAAGTATAATATGTGTTACAAATACATTAAATAAAATAAAACATTCATTGATAGCGTTCATACTACCAATGTCAAACTCATGGCGTTTTGAAAATTTAAAATGTGAAAGATTGGCAGAATGAGTTGTGAATTTTGTGTAATTTCCTTGGAGTAATATCATACTTAAGTATGCTGCGAAGATTACAAAAGTTCCGTTTTAAATATTACGTGAAGTTGATAACAAGGCAAAAAAAGCGTTTGCTTTATATTTTCTTTATTACATAGATGTATTATATACATATTAATGTGCAGTTAAAAGTATAGATAATATAAAAAGTTGACAGTGAAATAAAGTTCGCAAGCAAGATCTTTCGCCAATCAATCCCAATAATTAAAAAATTATATTATGGTATCTGACTTTTAAACGTCGAGGTGGCTCGCGAACTTTGCACTCAGTTCTTTTGTCTTTACCAATAAACTTTCCTCGCGTAAGATATTTCAGTGGTACATCTTCTAAATATTCTTCATCTGTTGGCTCCAGTTCCCCATCCGATGGTGGAACTTCATTTGAATCTAAGTGTGCATCAGCAGATGAATCATCATTTGTTACCTGTTCTGTATCACTTTTATTTTCACTATTTTCCTCTAAATCGTCTACTTCCGATGCTTTTTCTTCTTCGCTGTCTTCTTGTATAAGCAATTCTGCTAAAAATAAACGCTAAAAGAAAAAACAAGTATGAGTACACCGTTAAATAATATATCAAGAACCTTCGCTACCGGGTATTTTTCACCCATACTCACTTTATAAGTCCATCGTCATCAAGCACCCCAAGCAAACTCGCTGCCTCGCAATATGCGTGTGTGATATCTATCGCTTAGAAGGTACCTAGAATCCAGTGTTGCCCCGGTGTTCAGAAAAGTAAGAATAATCCTGTATACTCTGTGGTAATTGTCACCCAGTAGCGAGTGCTGCCGTGTTAAACTCTGCTAAAGGTAGAACATTAGGTTCAAATTTCAAGCTTGCATAGTATCGTGATTGCATTATAGAATCAATTTTGTTAGTTGAAATTTCTTATTTACCACATGAATGATGATCGTAATGTTATAGGATAATTAGTTTCTCCGAAATAATTTTGAAGATTTAAATGGAATTTTGTATTAAGCTAATATTTTATTTCTAAGTTTATCTAGATAGGTTCCATCTCACAAAAATATTTTTTGTTACGTTAGCCGAAGCTTGGTCACCCATGCCATAGATAAAAAAATTGAATGCAATAACCACGTAAAGTCAGGTGGAATGAATTTCGTTTGTCACTTTACTTTTATAAAAAATATTTAATATTTTTATTTCAAGAATGCTGTTGTAGAAACACTTAACCTTTGAATAGAAGTAATTTTATTGATTATAGTATTTCAAGAACATGGTAATACCATTTCTGTCTTTATTTTTTTTTTTTGTAAATTTCAATAGACTCACGAGAAACTTGTTGGGAAAATACTTTTAGATACTCTAAAGACGTTCTGCACAGATCGTAATAAAAGAATCTAGGGTAACTATGACTAAAGAATATTAAATATTTAAATACCCTCGTGACTAAAAACGTTGTAAAGCACACGAAACGTCAGGGTTTACAACAAATTGACGCGACAAAACCCATAAAATTAGTTTCATAAAATGTGTGGTATTCGCGTTATGAAACGAATGTTTAAGTATTCATGCAAGCTTTCTTTAGTATTAGGATTAGTTTAAAACAGAAGTCAGATACTGGATTCAATTCCACGACTTTTAAATTACCCTCAACCATTAGGTTACTGTAGCTTTTTTAGACCAGCTTCTGAACGAGCAAATTCTAAAAGTTTTCCTAAGTCATCTATCAGTAAAGATCTTTTGATGCCATATTTATGTCAAAGTTTTGTATCTTTATTACAGTTGAGTAATTTATTTCAATAAGAAATTTGTTAGGGTGTCTTTTATACATACAAATTAGGGGCATTTGTTGAAGACCGTATTCATAATTTTTAATGCCATTAGGATGACTAAAATTTAACAGTGACGTGATAAAGAAAGTTTGAAATTGTTTGAACTTGTTTGAAAATAATTATATACGCCATACTACGGATATCATATATCCGTAGTAAGGCATATATATGGCGTTCTCATCCACTAAACATAAATACTACTCAATATGTAGTGTTTAAATTTAGTGGATGAGAACTGATATACCTATAAAACAATATTTTCAAATTTATTTAGATAAATTCTATAAATAGGTTGTAATGTTAAATTACGATACAGATAATATTTTACAAACTTTTTAGATAAATCTAATATTGTGTTTATATTTATAAGGTAATTGTTAATTTTAACTTTATATGAAAAGCATAGTTCAAACAGTCGCCTTTGTACGTTGGACTCACTACTCCTCCCGTTCTTTCAAAGCAGTATGAACGTTAGTATAAAAATGCTAACACTCAGACTGCTTTGCGAAGTAATCTCTTTCTTTATGTGTCGTTCCTGTGGGAAATAAGAAAGCCTTCAATACGTGCTATCTAAGACACGAGCATGGTAAAGTGGTATGAAAACCGGTTGAATAAAAAGCAGGATTTGTGTAAAGTAAAATGTTATGCTGGGTCACGTTGAAATATAAACACGTTGTATGTACTTTTGGAGTGAATAATTTTTGAAATGGATAATCCTATGAATTTATAAACAAACTTAAATTTTTTTCGGTAATTGAAGGTTAGATTTATAAATAACTGTAAAACTTAACGATGACACAGTAGCTAAGTGTTCGCTGTTAAATTTCACACTAGGCGATGAACCCGGGTTCGATCCCAGCGGACACCAATAAAATTGTTAATTGCAATTTTAAATGATGATATACAACTTCCTCAACGGCGAAGGAAAAGATTGAGTGGAAATTTGCATGACTGATAATTAAAAAAATATATTTCTCAAATATGTAAAATCCGTCGTCTCGGTACGAACATTTTATTGCCCTAATACTCTTTCTGAAATGAGAAGAGAAGAATAGAAAGAATGGATTTCGCAGCGTTCAATTTTAACTATTTAACTACTGACACTTTGGGCACTTTACACAACTGACGAGCAAAGGAGGCTCGTGAGAAATGTGTACGTGGAACTCAAGCAAGAGAGATGTACGAGGAATATGTATTAGGTGGTGCGACTTAGCGAGGTAATAAACTAACATTCAATCAAGTCAAGGTGCCGTATTAGACCGGATATCCACCAAACTCTAACAGGTCAGTTAATCAACTCTAATATCTGGAGACGGCGAAGCCAGCCTTGCTCTTCTGACCGAGACGCAGGTGTCCTCTCCGGCTGATACTTCATATCTCTTCTACCCGAAGTACAAATTGGAACACTTCTTAGCGCCCTGGGCTGGAGTTTGCGTATACGTCTGAGAGGACATCTGTTTTCAATGCCTCGGAAGTTATGAAGGTATGTCTATTCTATGGCTGCGCCTAGACAACGAAGACCACACCCTTGTCTACGGGTGCCTCTATAGGTCCCATAGCGGTAATTACGAAACAGACCGACTCATCAACCACGTCCAAATGGCTACAGATTCTTTCTCACAGCAGATTCCATCCGCAGAGATCGTTATCCTTGGTGATTTTAACGCCCACCACGCTGAATGGCTTGGTTTACGTTTAACCGATCATGCGGGGAGATCTCTTTATGACTGCTTTGGCATATGGTCTTACACAGCTGGTTACTTCGCCCACGCAGATTCCCGACGTGGAGGATCATGTACCTTCCCTGTTGGACCTTCTGCTGACCTCTCATTTGGACGGATATGAGGCTTCTGTCGATGCCCCTCTAGGCTTGACGGACCATTGTCTTGTCTGGAGTGTCGTTCCACTCACACTAACGTCGCAGTTGCATTCTGCAAGCTGCCGCCCAAGGATGCGGTTTTATTTTGCATCCTACACTTGGGGGTGGGCTTGCTTCTCGCCAGAAGATCCCAGCATTGTTGCAGATTCTGTCGCTGATATGGTACTTCAGTGTTTGTAAATTTTTATTCCATCCTCTGTGGTGCCCATCGGAGGCTATCATTATACCTAGATACCAGCCATTCATCAGCCTATCAGGATACCAGCCATTGTTTGGTCGCTCCAGTTTTTTTATAAGAGAGGGGGCAAACGAGCATACGGCTCACCTTATGGTAAGTGACTACCGCCGCCCACGATAAACTGCAATACCAAGAGAATTTCAGGTGCGTTGCCACCTTTTAAAAAGGAGTAAGCTCTTTTTTTGAAGGTACCTAAGTCGTACTGGTCCGGAAAAATCGTCCCGTTAAATAGCATCACGCTATAAGCAGTATTGCTACGGGGCCTGGCTGACGCATCAACGTCTCAAGATGTAAAAACCGACGGTCTTAAAAAGAAGTATAATTCCACCTCCAGGTCCTTCAAAAGAGTCATTGCCAAGGCAAGGCCTGAGCGCATAGGCAGAATTAGCGAGAAGCTTGTTCACTTTCCTTCGGGAATTCGCACATTCTGGTCTCTTGCCAAGGCTGTCCAAGGGAATTTCTGTCAGCCATCTCTTCCATCTCTGCACAGAGAGGACGACTCACTGGCCCATGCCAGAAAGGAGAAAGGCTATATGTTAGGCTCTCTCTTTACATCCAACTCGACTTTCGATAATGACTAGGAGGGGGGACGCCACCGTCCAACTACAGGCCTATCGCCGTCAAACTCAACTGCCAGCTCATAAGGTACCTTGAGTATCACCAGCTCACTAAGAGCGCCAATATGGTTTTCGTCGATCAGCTGGTGATCTTTCGGTCCATCTAACTCATATATGGGCGGAGGCAGTAGAGTCCAAGGGAAAGGCTTTTCCTGTTAGTTTGAACATAGCGAAGGCCTTCGATGGGGTCTGGCATAAACTGCTTCTTTCGAAGCTCCGTTCCTATTGGCCTACCGAGTTTTGCAATGGGATAACGAGTTCCTTACTAATCGGAGCATTGTTGTCGTGGTAGACAGTGTGTATTCTGATTACAAGCCTATTAACGCTGGTGTTCCACAAGGCTGTGTGCTATGACCAACACTGTTTCTTCTACATATCAATTATATGATGGATGATACTGGTAGCATTCATTGCTATGCAGACGATACCACTGGTGATGCTTTATGCACTAGCCGTGCCAATATTTCTCGGGAAAACGTCGCCAAGTACCGGGACAATCTCGTGTCTGAAATCGAGTGTTTGCTGTGTAAAGTCTCGGATTGTTGGCGAATAATTCAGGTCCAGTTCAATCCCCAGAAGACACAAGTTTGCGCGTTTACCGCTAAAAGGAACACCTTCGTCGTACCTCCTCAGTCTCAAGGCAATCCCCTTGCTGCTTCAGCTAGCTTAGTAATCCTTGGCGTCAACATATCGAATATTGTGCAGTTTCGTGGTCACTTGGAAGGGAATGCCAAATTTTCCTTTAAAAAGCTTGCCGTGCTCAGCAGAGCGAGAAAGTGTTTCACACCGACACATCGCCTGCAACTTTACAAAGCCCAAGTTCGGTCTCACATGAAATACTGTATTCATTTCAGAGCAATGCCACCCCAGTGCCAGCTCCTTCCACTTGACCGCATCAAGTGCAGAGCGGTTTGAATTGTCGATGACCAATATTTCTAATCAACTCGATTCACTGGCGCTGCGTAGGGATGTTTCATGCCTTTGCATTTTCTATCGCATCTACCACGGGGAATTGTTCTGATTAATTCAAGTCACCCAATTTCACGAACACACATTGCGTCGAAATTCACTATACCATCCGTACCATCTGGATGCTTGGCGGTCCAACTGTGCGTTTTATTAGGAGTATTCTTCCTCATACAAATTCTCTGTAGAATTGTTTACCACTGGCAATTTTTCCAGGCCGATACGACTTAGAGACCTTCAAGAAAAGAACTTACTCCTTTCTTAAAGGCCGGCAACGCACCTGCATTTCCCCTGGTGTTGCGGTTGTTCATGGACGATGATATTCATTTACCATCAGGTGAGTCGCATGCTCGATTGCTCCCGATTCCCAAAAAAAGGTACACACCTCGTCCTCCTCAGCTTCACTAGATATACCCTAACTGTTAAGTCTCATTTATTGTCTCTCCGCCAATCTCCGCTTAGGTGTATTCTGGACCTAATAGTATGGACTACGACCCTGATCCAATCAGTCTCATCAGTCTTGTAAAAAAATGTTCAAGCACAATTTTCAAACAAAAAAATTTGACTCATTAAAGTCATGATAATATGCTCCCCAAATTTCTCAAAAAAATTGAAAATTACATAACGCCAAGTAAATATACTTTAGACAAACACGAGACCAGGGGGGGGGGGGTACATTCCAATAGTGAGGCATTTGAGCATAGAAAGTAATGCCATCAAGTGTATGGTACGAGGCATAATTTCCTCAGCTTACATTGTATTAGTTACTTTAATCGTCACTAGATGGCAGAATTTACAGTGATCCATGTTATGCAGAATTGTTCAATTACCGTTTAGCAATTTTTATTTTTACATTTTGATATTTCAATAATCAGCTGATTTGAATTATTTTGTGTATCATATCAATTACATTATATAAATTTTGTACTACTAAAAACAAATAAAAGTTGTATATCAAGTGATTTTTTAAAGTATAAATGAAACGGTCCGATTTAATTTATCGCGTAGTCCGTAGTGGAAACTATTTATAAATACTCTGTGGCAAAAAGAAAAGAAAAATAACAATGTTTCAATTTCAAACTTTTTGATGTTCGTTAAGTTGTTTTCCATAGTTATTTTCACAGCTTTGAGTTGATATTTTTCGTATCTTTAGATTCACTTTGTTTTTAGCCTCAGATCTTCTGATTTACTTTAGTTTTTTAAAGTTTAATTATAGTAGATTAAGTACCTAGGTGTAGTCTTACTAATAATTGTAAATTATCTAGTTTAAGTAATTTATTAGGATCGTTTTTAATTTATTGTATAATGTCTAAGAGTCATCAAAAACGGTGCGTCCTAGGATGTTGTGATATGGGTAAGATTTCCTTAATATAAAATTCTTTTTAAATTAATCACGGACGTCTTACTGTCCCCTATTAAGCTTCTTGTTTGCTGAAATATTTCGAACAAATAAGTAATAAAGTTAATGACTTTGTTTCCATTTTGCAGGTGCATACATGAATAGATTTCCCCATCCTGAAAGATGTTCAGAATTGTACAAATATTGGATTTCTATAGTGCGAAAAAAGTTATTAGAGATGGATCCATTGACGGTGTACAATAACAAACGTATTTGTGACTACCACTTTAAAACGGAACATAAAACTTCAGGTCATCGATTAATCTTTACAGCTGTTCCATCTCTATATTTAAATGGTGAGTTCACCTATGTCAGCCTTTTGTATTAGAAATGTTTCAATTTCTCTAAGAATCATACAGCACTAAATCTTGCAAATGACAAAAAGTTATTTCATTGTCATAAATTGCCAAACAAACAGAATTTTTTATTAATATAGTTTTACATGCAATTCATATAAAATAAAATAGATTATAATAAAAAACTAATTGTTTCTATAAAACTGAAATTCGTGAATATTTGATATATGTGCTTTTAGTAAGAGCTTGTTAAACTTGTTTTTAGTTGTTGTGTTTTCATTCCAGGTCCAAATTAATCTCCTAGCATTTCAGTGCAACTTGAACATAATTATTGCATTCCACGAATGTATAGAAATGTAACTGTTGCTGAAATGCCAACAGAAAAAATGCCCATTCATGAAGTTGACTACGAAGAAGGTATTATAATATTTTTTTATAATCATTACATTGCTAATAATGATGATCATACTCACAATCTGATTTCATATTCAGTTACTATAAGTCCTACGGTGAAGAGTTAGTGATATTGCAAGACAATAGAGGTTGTGGTCATCCACATTTTTGGGAGTTAAGAATTAATGAGTCTAGATTTATTTATCTTCTAATATATTAAAATTAATGTTTGTTTGTTTGTAATTTGTTTTATTGCTGCCATATTTTCGTTTATCAGATTGCGGCACAACGTTGTCAAGTTATTTCTTGCACTTCTGCGAATATTATATCCAGAGTACAATTAACTTAAACTAGGTGGCACGTTTATCATACCAACAAATTTCTATATTATTAAATTTCAATGAATAAAACTACAAAATTTAAGACATTATTTCCACAATTATTTCTTTTGCGGCAGCAGCGTGGCGAGTATGTTATAATTTTTTTTTATTTTCAGTTTCTTCAAATCACAACGTTCATTTAATAACTGAGAAGTTCCAACTCACTCAACCCTCAACATCAAAAATGTATAAAGATGAAGGTAAGGATTGCTTTTAAATATATTATGTATTTTCTTACCATCATGCTTGGTAGTTGGATTGACATTAGCAGTACCAGATGTCCCAAACCTTTGAAGCTACTGCCCATTGCCAGTCTTGGTATTTTACATTGATTTAAACAAGATGGTTATACTGACATCTATCAGAAACTTTAGAGTTTTTCTGGCATTTCCCACGGTCGGCTCTTACGACACTTACGAGATGAAATGAGGTGATGGATTCTCTTATACCACCACTGCAAGGCACTTTGAGGCAAATCCTCTCTACAACAGGTTGATGAAGAAGATGAAGAAATAAGGTATTTTCGTTTAAAAACCATACACATCATAATATCTAAGACTGAGCGCCTTAGAATGTTTATTTTGATACATCGTTAACCCTCAATATTTTTGGCTTTACTTTTATTGAGTGATAACCTACATAATAAAAAAAAAAATTCAAATTAAGTCTTAAAAATAATTATCTGTCTGATAACGATTTTTCTTAATTTAATTGTGTGTTATCAAATTTAATTTATATTCCATATGTTAATAATATGTTATGAGAGAACATAAGCATCCGAATAAACAAGTTAGGAAATTAAAAACTCAAATTAAACACTTTAAAATTAAGAAAAAAGATTATAAAACACGTCTTGAAAATGCAGAAAATACTTTTGCTAAATCAGCCTTTCAAAAAAAAAGCAAACATATGTCTTTACCAGGCAAAATATTCACAGGCATGCAGTATTAGCAAGCTCTTAAAAAAACCAAAAGGCAGACGTTTCAGCATTGAAGAAAAAGTACTTGCTTTGTCACTTTTTAAAAAGAGACCAAAATGTTACTCTCACATGTATAAATATTTTAAATTACCATCTGCAAAAAGTCTGAAATGTTTAGTAGGTGACATTAAAATTAGACCAGGTATAAATAAGATAATATTTAAAAAATTAAAAGAAACTGTTGCAGGCATGAATGTCGAAGATCGTCTGTGTTCATTGATATTTGATGAAATGTCCTTGACATGTGCAGTATAATTCGTCCAGTCATAAATTTTAAGGATTTACATGTAATAATGCCAAGGATTTAAAATTGGCTAATTATGCTCTTGTATTCATGATAAAAGTAATAAAAATGAATTATAAACAACCTGTGTGCTATTATTTTACACAGAGTTTGAATAAAATAGATGAAGAACCTTCGTTTAGGTTTTGTTTGAAGTTATTCACGAAGTTAATTCTACTGGCTTAAGAATTTTGTGCACAGTAGTCTGGTTGAAGAAAAAAGAGCCCAATATTTAAAAAGTAATGTATTTGAAGTGGATTTAAAACCTATTATTCCCTAATATGATGTTCCACACTTATTGAAAGGCATCAGAAATAATTTAGTTACAAAAGATTTGAGATATTTTGATTTACAAATCAAAGAACACATTGTTAAGTGGAAATATTTACAAATGCTATATAATGCTGATAAATCTTATGGCGAGCTCAGGTACATTTTAATTTGATTTTAATAAATTTGATTATAATCATTTGATTAACAAAAAAAATTTGACGAAAGCCTGCAGTTTTTAGATTGATCTGCACTTTTGTTATAAAATAAATTGCTTTGGAGTAACTTATTTTCCTTTATACTTTTAGATTTTTTCATAAGCTGACAGAATAACACATAAACCCTGCAAAAATAAAGAGGATAAAAGTAAAAATAGCAGTACAAACTTTCAGTCACTCTGTTACTGTTGCTACAGAACATTTGTAAAAAGTGTAGTTTTGCCAGAAGAATGTAGAAGTTTAATACCTTTTGTGTTGTTTCTTGACAAATTATTTGATAGCTTATATGCTGGAAAATTTCACAGTACTGATGAAAAAATATATAGGCTAGGGGTCAAGAAAAACTCTCCACATCATAAATTGTGGCAAGAAAGCTTATAAATTGTAAAGTCCATGAAATTTTTAATTAGGAAAAGAGAGGGTAATACAGAAAGAATTTAAAAACTTGTCTACCATCCATAAAAAAATTAATCAAGGCTATTAATGGTATGCAAGTCCTGTGGAATATTCTAAGTAAAGAATATGGTTTTCACACTATGCGTACCAGATATTTCAACCCAGTAGAATTTTTTTTTGGTAATATAATAAGTTTGGGTGTACGAAATATTGCACCAAACGCTGTATACTTTGAAGGTGCATACAAAACACTACTTTTAAATAATTTCACTTCTGCACACGCAGTAAATGCTAATTATGAAGCCGATTTCAATAATTGTTTAAAAACATTAGACTTTTTTAGAAGATAAAGTAAAAAAAAGCTTAATTGAAAAAGTAATGAAATTTTATTAAGTGGTAAATTGTTCAATTGGCTAAAAAAATTGTAATTAAACAAATAATGCAGTACCCCAACAAAGCAGATATGTTTGTGGCTGGGTCCTGACAAAATGTTTAAAAAAGATAAAAGGTTGTAAAATATGTAAAACTAATTTAATTGCTGATAAAAGTAATCAAAATAATGAGTAGGTACATTAAGAATAAGGAATATTGTCAAAATAAGCAGTGGCTTTGCTACCCTTCAGACAATGTTGCTCATTGTTTTAATGAAGTACAAGACATTATTACCCAATCTTTAAAATGTGATTTAAAAGTTAATTTTTTTAAATCAGACAAAAATGTTAGTAAAACTATTGTTAATTTTCCCTCTAATTGTGAATTACACAAAGAAAATCTTAACGAATACTTTTTAGAGGGATCAATTAATATTATAATTTATAGTTGGTGCAGGTCTATTAACAGAATTTTGACTGGCAAGCTAACTTACTCCGAAAATGAAGTCCCTATAAAAATGAATACCCAAATATATTTTAATAAATTTAAAAATAAGAGTTTGTAAAGTTTTATTGTATTAATGATTTCTGAGTACCTAATGACCTACAATTATATATAACAAAATAAGAAAAATAATTGTTTTATTTCTGTAAAACTTCGAAGTATTTCATTACATTTCTCAAATTGTTCCATTTCAATTTCTTCTGATGTATCTATGTTTAGCTAATCTTATTCTCTCATGTAACATATTGCTTTAAAATATTTCTAATTATTAGTAGCTAAACAATGACACATTCGTAGAAAATTGAAATGGAAATAGTAAAGATTTAATAAATAATATTGAATGTGAGGGTAAGTAACTATATAGATACGCACACATTCACAGGACATGCATGTGCCCGTGGATTAGAATATACATACACACATACGCATAACATAAGTAACGTAACGATCACCAGATGGCGCTTTGTCCACGGAGCATCCGTTTTACTCGCAAGAGGGTTCTCTTCTCCAGTATATATTACTATACTCTTTGATATATTACTATACTCATTGCACGAGACATACAGCTCGACTACACGTTTTAGCGGTGTGTATTCGGGATGCGCGGGCGCTAACCGCGCGTAACTTGTATTAATCATGTAGTTTATTAGTTAATAGTCCGATGTGTTTGAAGAAAAATTATAATGACTGGAGTGCGTAGAAAATAATTATAAAAGTAGAGTGCAAACTTTAAGACAATACAAGGATATAGTCAATGCAATTTTAAAAATAGACTTTCATGTTCCGAAAAGGGATCAGTGTGACCTCTGCCATCAATTTAAGAACATTTCTAAATTTACTGATGAACAGAGCGAAAAATATAGAATTCATCAAAAAGAAAAGGAGTATTCTCGAAAATTTAAACTAGAAAATAAATTACTAACAACTAAAAATATTAAAAAAGCATACATTGTATTTGATTTTCAGAATGTACAAACAAACCACATGGAAACATTAGTATTTATTATTACAGACGAAAACTTAACGTATATAGCGCATAAAGAAGCATTCTTTACATGAGAGACGAACAAACCGCAAAGAGAGGGGCAAATGAATTCTCTAGTTTTCTATATGATTTCTTGACTGAATCTGAATATTAAAATTTATCATCGCTTCATGGAGAAAGGACATACACAAAACAAAGGCAATTCGGTGCATGCCCTGATCGAAAAATCAGGCAAAGGAAGAGAAATTTGTTCGCCAAAGTAAATGATAAGCCGTATAATGTCATAGAAGTAAAACAAAATATAATCATATAAAATCTTATATTATATTTTGCTTTACTTCTAAAAGGATATTTACAAAAAAATTGGATAAAAAGTATTTCTAATGATAAGGTTTCTTGGAATGGAATAAAGTCAAAGAGATCGGGGCTTCTCCAGAAGATATAGGAATGTTACGTTATAAATACAGCTTAAGTGATGTAGAAAGTCAACAGATATAATGCTTGAAATCATATATGGGCAACAAGCGGCCCGTGAGACATTTTGATAAAACCCAATTAAAAAAATATTAGATTACGGAGTGACAGTGAGGCGGCAAACATCAAATCACCAAAGGATTTGATGTTTGCCGCCTCACACTTTGATAATCGCCGCCACTCGGCTTACTCGATCAAATTCTTTGAGGTATGCCACCTCATGAGCAACACATCAAAAGATTGATTGCTTCTCAATTATTCTTAACTAATTTATTCCAGATAATTCCTTCATTTTGCCTATATAAGCGGGTGGATGTCCCGAACGTTAAATCAGTTCTATTTGAGCTACCGAGGTGATAACTTGGACAAGCGATATCCTAGCGAACTGCTCGAGCCGTCAACTTGCTTTGTGACTTTGTATGCATCTTGAGTAGTTACTAACTATAGTTTGTTATTAAGTTTATTGAACGAAAAGTAAACAAAAATTATGTCTGGTGGAAATAAACAAAGAGTAGATACAGAAGGTCGCCAGTTTCAAGAAAAATGGAATGAAGAATTCTTTTTTATCTTGCACAATGCTAAGCCTATTTGTTTGCTGTGTAATAAATCCATTTGTAGCTGCCCCTGCAAAGGACGTTTCGGCTGGGGCCCATAGCAGCTTCCTCGACGGGCAGACGCAGGTCGGACCCAATGGCCATATGGAAGAATTTCCTATAACACTAAGCTATATGGGAGAAGGTTAAGGAAATTTAGTACGTACCTGTTTCCGACTCTTAGATCGCCCCAAGGCTCGGTCAGGCCGTAAGTGGGTGTGAGGTGCAGTGTTTAGTGTTTAGTGATGTGTAAATGTCTGAGACCTGGACCAGCTTAGGCGACCAGCAGCGGCCGAGTTCCAGGCTGCCCCAAAATGCTGCATCGCACCAGCAGGCTCCACCACTGGACCGTTTCTTTCTTCATTGTCACTATTTCAGTCTATTAGCTTCAGTGTACATTTAACTAACTTAAGCTCGCCTAATTCCAAATTCATCGTAGAATCGAACGCGTTATACCCGACACAGTAAGGACAGTAGTTCAAAATTCAACATTCAATGTCCCGGATTCACTTATCACAAAATTATAAATAGGGAATTAAAGCGATCTCTTAATGAGGCGTTAAACACAACTAAGTTCCTTCATTCGACTCCAAAACACCACGTCGCGAAAAGAATTCAAAATACGCCTCGTTGACACGTAAACTAACAAGCCAACCAACACACAAAAAAGGGCACTTAACGCGAAGGCACAATTATAATGATTTCCTGACAATCAACCGGGAGAAGCTCTCGAACAAGGAATGTGCGGTTCGAATCCTAGACCGTATATCTACTCGACGCGCGCGTGCACGATTCCGCATCCCCGAACAAGTTAAATATTGCAAAATTCACGTATCCACGTAACGAAGTAACACGCACTTAATCTAACTATCTGGATCCTACAACGGTCGCGTGAACTTGGGTCGCGATAAACGAGCTACGCGGGTTCCCCGCTTCGCGGCCAGCCAGCAAATCCTCTGCTTCGCCCACGCGTCGAGCCACACAAGCCGCACACTGCCGCCCACCTGGCGGCGTTTTTCACCTACATACTATCGGGTGACACGACAGCTCGAACGCAATTGGATGGCGTTCAAGATGACCAAATTTGGGCATAAACACCATTTCAGTAATGAAAGAATTCAATATAAAGAGGCATTACTCAACTAAGCATGCTACGCTGCACTCGCTGACAGGACAATTAAGAACAGAAAAAATCCAGAAGCTTACTGCAAATTTGGAAAAACAGAGACAAATGTTTCATAAACAAATAACAAAACTTGATAATGTTGTAAAAGATAGTTTTTTAGTTAGCTCAAAATTGGCAAAGGCATTAAAACCATTCGCCGAAGAAGAATCTATCAAGGAGTGTATGTTAGAAGTTTGCGGTATTTTGTGTCCTGAAAAGAAAACTGAATTTGAAAAAATTAGTTTGTCAAGACGAACTGTTGTTCGATATATAGAAATAATGGTTAATGATATAAAACAACATTCACTGACCGTATGGCTGGTTTTGAATTATTTTCCATAGCATAAAACGAGACCGATTTGTCTGACACAGCTCAACTGGCTATATTTATTCGAGGTGGTTGATAAGTCGTTCACTGTTACTTAGGAATCGCTTGCTTTACAGCCGCCAAAAGGAAACACTACAGGAGAGAATATTTTTATTGAAGTTCAAAAAGTATTCATAAGTTTTGGCTTGCCATGGTCAAAATTAATTGGAGTATGCACTGATGGTGCACCTTCTATGGTCGACTTACGTAAAGATTTCAACGAAATTTTGAATGAAAAAGCAACAGAATTAAATGTACAAAAAGATGATTTGATAGTCCTTCATTGCATTATATACCAACAGAACTTGTGTTCTAAGTCCATTCGACTCCAGAATGTTATGAATATGGTAGTAAAAACCAAGGCGTTTTTGGATGAAATATCAGCTGAATATAACGACTTAATGTATTATTGTGAAGTCAGATGGCTGAGCAAAAGAAAATGTTGAAACGGTTTTAAGAGCATAGAAATGAGATAGCAGACTTTATAAAATTAAAAGATAAACCACTATCTGAATTAAGTGACCCAAAATGGATATGTGACTTGGCATTTCTAGTCGATCTTACAGGCTATTTGAATGATTTAAACTTGAAAGTTCAAAAACAAGGACAGTTAGTAAATAATTTGTACAGCCATTTGAAAGCATTTCAGATCAAACTACACTTGTGGGAGTCACAGATGCTGTCTGGTAACAGTTACCATTTCAACACGGTCTCTGCGTGTAAAAATTTTGCTTATGCTCAATATGCTGAAGAACTCAAGTTACTGTCGGAACAATTTTCGAATAGATTTAGCGACTTCAAAAAGATGGAAGACTGTTTCAGTTTATTTGCTACTCCTACAAAATATAATGTACAAAATTCCCCAATACACTTACAAATGAAGTTGAACGAGATTCCAGAAAACTCACTCCTAAAATACAAATTTGAAGACGTAGAGTTGTGCGATTTCTACAAAAATACCTAGAAAAAGACAATTTTCTGCAGCTTAGAAAATTCTCAAGATGATTGATTTGTGCGTTTGGCAGTACTTATAAATGCGAACAGTTCTTTTCATTGATGAAATTTAATAAATCAACACATCGTACTGACTGACGATAATTTGGAAAATTCTTTAAGTCTTTGTATCATTGGAATTAATCCAAATATCGATGGATTAGTTTCCCAAATTCTAGCTCAAGTGTCTCATTGATTTCGCTGTATTTAACTTTCGTAGTTTGTAACAATTGAAAATTTAACGATTTAATTATAATGTACCATTTTATTTAATTTAATTTTGTTATTTTAATGAATTGTACTATAATAACATTGTCGTATTATTTCGTGTCTAATATCTATCGCAAAAAATACTATCACAATTTTAAAATGCACTAAGTATTTTTAACCGCGGCCCGCGAACGTATTTGCACGCTAAAGTTTGGCCCTAACATGTCAAAGGTTGCCCATACCTGCTTTAAACAATCGAGTAGGAGACAGTCTCGCTTAGAACCTTTTTCAGACAAAGCATATACTCATTTATTGAAAACAAATACTGCTAAATACAAAGATTTAGTTTATTTCTGTGGTAATAATATCGTACCTCAAAAATATCATAATTTACCAATGGCAGAGGTCGATCACGAACTTGATGGAAGCGAAGAAAATTGATGTCATCTGAATCAGTGTCTTGCTTCCTTATTTCTTAACTATTTCAGTTGAAAAAGTTAAATTTCGAAATAAGATAACATTCTATCAAGGTATGTTAGTTATAACACTAAAATAATTCTATTATTGGATGAATTTGAAAATAAATACGTAATTATATCCTAGTATAGGTTTAATTAAGATTTTTGTGTTCTCTCATATTCCGAGATATGCTCCGCTAACTGTGAGTTGGCGGAGTGTAACGGAATAACAAATGACATTTTTCCGTCTTAACCTCCGCTAACTAGACCTAATTTTGAAACTTTCAAAATAATTTATAATCCAATCAAGCAGGTAGAAGCAATAGTAAATTATTTATTCATCCTGAAAATATTATTAATACAGGTGTGATAATAAAAAAATTATGAACATTTTTGTCTTTAAGAGTTTCCCCTATAAACCTGCGAAATCCTAGTTGGCGTAGTGTAAATTGAAGGTATCGATTTCAGGTTCTGTTTCCTCTTCAACGGTATTTTTAGCTAGTGTGTAACTTTTGTGCAGTACTACAGATATCGTTCAAAAGATTCACCCAACAACACGCTAGGCTGGTGCAAAATACAATGCACTAGTATGGCTTCTCGCAATAATTAGTTTGTGAAATGTGAGCTTACAATTTTAAGATGAATTTGCCACCGTCAAACGGTAGTATCATAGGCGCGAGACGTCTGGTACTGGGACCGCAAATACGCCTGCCGAACGTAACTTGAGGGACCCACTTTCCGCAGTGTATTATTATTGTGAATATTAGAGTGATGAAAGCGACGATTAAGCTCTTTGTATTGTTACGTGCGTGTGAGTAAAAATGCTGATTAGAATAAGAAATAAACGTGTTCCTACAAACATAAAATTCCGCTAAGCCTCTTCGCAGAGGTCAAATGTAATTATAGGTCGATTTCTCTTAGTCATTTCTCGAATTAGTTTTTCAGTACAGATTTTCCGAAATAAATAAATTTTGCGTCAACGGTGCTCACTTTTATACTTTATAAGAGTTCAACATTCTAGGTCAATCCAGTCCATTCAAATATCCCCCTTTCCCATTCAAACATTCCCCTCTTTCAATGCAAAAATACTAAAAAATCGGGATTAATATATCCAAAGGAGAAGAGAAACATGTAAATATTTATATGGTTGGGTTTTGCTTTAGAATTTTAAAAGAATTAAAAAGTTGGTCCTTATTATTCAATCGTAAATTCTGATTTCACATATTATGTCGTTGTTATTATTTCTATTATAATGCAGAGTTTCGGGAATATTCTCTCGTAAACGTGAATACAGTGCAATATGTAACTTACTGTCGTAACATTATCAATGTATTCAAAATAATACAACATAAAATACGTTAATAGCAATGATCTCAGACGGGAGAAACTTTAAAAACTTTATTGAAAAGGGCTTACCGGTTTTTCCGTTTCAGTAGTATTCTCGCAAGTCTAAAAGTAGAAATATATTTTTAATGCCAGGGATAGTTTATAATATGCCATAGGTATTTTTTGTGATCTTTCTAAGGCTTTCGATTGTATTCATCATGAAATCGTAATCAAGAAACTACAATATTACAGTGTCAAAAATATTGCCCTTATATTTGTTATTTCATATTAAAATGACAGAACTCGTATTAAATAACAGATGTCGTTGTTAATGGTAAAGGTTACTCCGGATCAGTAGTATCTTAGTTAAGACTTAGTTCTGCAGCATATGTTGTAAGAAAGATTAAAATTCTCACCAATGTTGGGACAGCTAGATTAGTTTATTTTAGTTTTTTTCATAGCGTGATGTCTTATGGAATTTTGCTATGGAGTAATGCGACTAACATCGAAGCCATATTTGTTTTACAAAAGAAAGGCGTACAGGCTATATAAAACTTAAATTGTAATGAGTACCTTAGAGAAAAATTTAAACAAATAAACATATTAACTTTGGCATCGCAATATATTTATGAAAATTTAATGTATGTACATAAAAACATAAATAGCTTTGATAAGAATAAAGATGTCCAAACATTAAATACTTGGAACAAACAAAAGCTTGTAATACTAGTTACTAGACTCGAGAGAATTAGAAGTTCATTTATGGGACAATTTACTTTACAAAAAAATCCCAGAAAATGTACAAAATTTGTCAATAAACAAGTTTAATAGTTTTATTAAAGAAAAATTGTACAAAAGTGGTTATTGTAATATCAACGAATACATAAATGAAAAAACCCCTGGGAAAGAGCTGATCGCTACCATGCTGGGTCTATTAAAACTCATTTAAAATTTGTACGAACTAAATTATTGTAAAGTGAAATATGTTTTAAAAAAAGTCGCGCTGGGTTTCTTGCTGGTTTTTCACAGGACAGATGTTTTTGTATTATGTACTAATTTATATTTAATAAAAATTATTCTATTCTATTCTTGGGCGGAGGTAGCCATCAGGTGAGCCGAATGCTCGTTTGCTCCTTATTTTATAAAAAAATCTAATTTTGACTTTCTTTCTTAAAAAGAATCCTCTTAGACCATAGTACAGACCCAAGACTATCAATTAACCACAAAGTGTAATAAGAGAAATAGGTTATTCATAGATTAATCTCCACAAAGTTCAAGCGCTAAAAATCTTTCATTAATATGGAAAATCTCATATCCTTCCATAATTTGTTGAGCCAATTCGGTGTGAAATATGTTTTGCATCAGCTGTTGCCTACTATGTACCCTTGTTGTTGCCAACATACAGATGTCGACTCATATTATACTGATGTGTTTTCCTGCAAAATTGCTCGCAGAAAGAATTTCATTATTAAATGCCAAGTGGAACAAATTTCGAAGACGTTTTCATAAAACTTTACTTTCATAAATCGTAACTTTATTGTTTATTTCCACTAAGGATTTATTTATTAATCACCACTAAGTATCAAGATAGAATGGCTTACAGCCTCTAATAATACTAGCTTTCTATCAATCAAAAACCACAAAATATTTTTGAAAATTTCTGATTCCTATATTCAAGAAAGCTTCATTCTTTATTCTGATTCATTTTATTTTATCGGAATATGATGCAAATAAAAGCTTTTAAAAAACTTGTGCGTCCTGTAACTCAAGACGGCTAAAACGAAACAAGTCTTAAGTCGCTTATAATTTATTTTCAATGATTTTGTCGTACACTATCTGCACTACAGAACGAATCGTATAGGAAACGTTTTTTACTATGGTTACCAGGTATAAGTTGTCTCTCAACATCCACGGAATGAGCCCCATAGTGATAGTTCGACAGCATTTCGACAAAGTTTAACTAGTTAGAAAAAAAACCTTTTGTAGAAAATTGTCCATCATATTGTTTCAAAAACCTTACTTCTTTAATGCCCTATATAAAGGAAAATATACTTTAACAATGATAATATATCGACTTATACGGAGTGGACGCTTGTCTTCATATTGTGCCTGTCCGCTCCGCCGGGTGGAAAATTTAAAACGTGATAAAGACTAGATTAATCTTAAGAGGAGCGATTAACTCTTGCATCAATATCGTTTATTGAATGTTATCTTTTTTAGATCTTATCTTTTGTTTGTTACACTAGAATGTCTATAGCCAACAGTGTTTTGTTGGTGGCTCCATAAGAGATTACATGATTCTATTTTGACCTTAGGGTGTCATAATAGGTAGATCCATCCATACATTAGACTATAAAAGTGCATTGCAGACCATATACCTCTTTTTATAGTTTTGAGTTGTTACTAGAAAAAACGCTACTGTATTTCTCCCATTTTAGTTACATCTGTCACCTCTTCGCACCCACGTGACTATATGGGGTAGTAGGTATTCTTACACCGCAACTTTAAGGTCGTTAGGAAGGTACAGAAACTGTTATTTGCCGGTAGAAATAAGTAACCGAGTGCTATCTACGCAGGCGGCTAAGAAACCTGAGCTAAAAACCACCTAATACAATAAATTGAGTATATGATTTGTACTCGGATTAAAATAAAATTATTTTCATTTGTAAGCTGAGTAATTCAATGCTATTTGGTTGTGTGATAGGTACAAGTAATATGAATTCTTACACCGCCAGCATAAAAGAAATTTTCAATGAGTGAGATTTTAAATGCTGATTTATCATGTGCTCGGTGATGAAAGAAAATTTTGTGAAGAAACCTGTATGCTCCAAAAAAAAAATCAGAAATTATTAGTACTTAGGCTGTAGCTTTACTTCTTTATTTTTGTCGACTAATAAATAAATAAAATTCTCCTTTTGTGAAGTCAGTTCAAAAATAGATTTTTATTATAGAATAAGGGTGACAAACGAGCACACAGTCCACCTGATTGTAGGTGGATGCTGTGGCCTATAGACATCTAAATTTATCCTCAATTAAGAATCAGAATGCAGATGCTTTGCCACCCTTGAGGACTGAGATGGAGTGCATCGTTTCCAGTAAAAAGGGTCTCCGGTTCTCTACACTCAACATACTAAACACAGCAGCATTGATCTGCTATTTTACGCTGGTATTCTGTGAGAGCGTCCTTCCCCGGTCGAGCCAGCCCATTCGAGCTGCAGCCACAATTTAGCTACAGCATGGCTCTAGCACGTAGATGCAAATTGCACATTACAGTTTAATAAAATATGGGCATTTAAATCAAATACTTAGTCGGGTCACAAGTTCTGTCAAAACCTTAGATATTATTTTATTTTTTATTTTTATTTATTTATTTATTCTTTATTGTAACACACCAACTAGGGGTTACAAAGGGCGGACTTAATACCCCATGGCATTCTCTACCAGTCAAACTGACGAAATATGAACTGAAAAATGGCAGGTGCAAGTTAAGGACAATAATAAAATATAAGTTAATAAATAGATTACACAATTCAATATACATATACATATATATATATATATATATATATATATATATATATATATATATATATATATATATATATATAAATTAAAATACACATATATTTTTTTTTAAAAAACGTTACCCCCACACTAGGATTTTCTTCTGTATCGTGGAGGCAGTTTACAAACATTAATTGCACAAGGACAAACATCCAGACCCGGAACAATTATTTGTAGGCCATACAAATACTTGTTCCATGCGGGATATATATATATAACATATTATATATATAAAACGGGGAAGGCTATTAATTGTTTACCTCCAAATTACGTTGTGCACCAATCTTTTAAGCAAAAGCTTATTCGGAACTTCCTTGACATCAGCTAGTAAAGCATTGCACAGGAGAATAGCCTGAACTGTGAAGAAAGAATTAAAAAAAAATTGTTCTTTGTTCTGGAATACTAACTTTAAGTGCGTTAGAAGGACGAGGTTCACGGCCGGAAATTGAGTAGAGAAAGATGAAGTTTTCTTTAAGATATCGCGGAGAATAAGCATCATTTAAGATGGAAAAAAGCATCTGCGGTCAAAAGAGTGATCAATGAAGACCTAGAACTACGAGCTTATCGTAAGAAGACCGGATATTTTTGAACGAGCGTTTAAAAATAATTAGGCTGGGTAGATCCCGCGCTTTGTTACGGCGGTACGCGGTGAAAAAACACCGAGAAATTTTGTTTTCGGATGAAAAAATTTATAACATCGTAGAAAGTTATAATAAAAAAAGGATACGGTGTATGCCAACAGCAGTGAAGGAGCCAGCACGCGTATTCCGAGGGTTCAACGAGCACATTATCCTTCGTCACTCATGGTTTGGCTTGGAGCCCCATATTCAGGCTTGACTGAGGTGTTCTTCTGTGAAAAAGGTGTAAAAACCAGTGCCGAGGTGTATAAAAATACCGTCCTAATAAACATAGTGGAACCTCGTTCTCAAAAAATGTTCAAAAAGAGACATTGGATATTCCAACAGGACTCTGCACTGGCTCATAGGACACGAAGCATGCAAAGCTGGTTGACCGCCCGTGGAATTGACTTTATCGGACATGAAAACTGGCCCTCTTCTAGTCCAGACTTAAACCCACTGGATTACAAGATATGGCAACGTTTGGAGAAGAAAGTCTGGGCTAAACCTCATCAGAATTCGGAATCTCTCCAAGCATCTTTGGCTAAAGCAGCGGCAGAAATAGATATTAGTGTAGTGCGTGCTGTGATTGATGATTGGCCGCGTCTATTAAAGATTAAATGTATTCAAAAGACGAGAGGACATTTTGAATAATGTAAATAAAATTGTATTCTAAATTAAATTACCTTTCATTTCATAGATAATTTCTTTATAATTATCAAAAAGTGTATCATTAATTTTATAAAAAGTTTTTGACTGAACTTATGTCCTGACTAGGTAAAATTAAGCTTCTGCGAAATACCACCATGATAATTTATTTCTATAACAGCAGATTAAACTTGTTCCTTCTTTGTAAATATTACATAGGTATGTCCATTTTCTTAAAAATAACTAACTTTTTATGTTTAAATTGTGTTTATTAAATCTACACGCTGAACATATTATATTTGAAAAAAAAGCTCTAAAATTTGGATGATTACTTAGAGACCATTAAAAATAACATGATCCGAGCTTAAGTAGCTTTAGTTAATTAGGGCGCTTGGATTTCATAAAATATTCGGGATTTCTTAGATCGTAAGACCAACGCCTTAATTAAATACTAACAACAATTGATACCTAGGTAATTGGTAATAAGATTACCGGGGAATAGCCTCACTCTTGCAAATAATCAAGAATAATGGTAATGATTCTTACTGGATCTATCAAGTGAACTATGAACTTTTTTGTCACTTTAACTTAAATAAAATAAGCCCTTCTGAAATTCGCGGCTTGATAGGTCATCGTAAACGAAGCCGTAGGTGTACTGACATGCCTTGTCACGCATCTCTTTTTACTTGTTATCCGCTACCATAAACAGGAGGTAAAGCGGCTCCGAGAAGACTTTCCATAAGATGTTTGCGACTTAGTCTTGAAAAATGTAACATTATTGTAATTAGCGATGGAAGGGCCGCGCGCGTATCCAGTATAGATCGGCACTGGCAACCACGTATCCAATAGGATAAACGTACTTAAGCCTACTCAATTTACTCAATATTATAAACCAGTGCTTCAGTACTATTCCACCCGATGATAAGTGGTGAAGTATGTTAGTAATTGATAGTTTTATTTTAGCATTTAAAGAAATCAGTAAATTGAAATTTAGGTAGTTCACCTCGTCATCCGATCAATATTGCAGTAAAGTAAAATCAACATACAGTTTATATACTTGTCGAAGCTAGGTACTGAGCTCTAATAAAAACAATTAACAATTTCATTGATCGCGGTAGGGATTGAACCCGGTTTGCTCGCATTCTGTAAAAATGTAAGTCGTGCATTTGGCCTCTGAGCTACCATGGCTCACTACTGCAAAAGGAATTGTAAAAAAAAATATTACTATAGGCCGTACGAATGATACATCTAGGATTGCTAAACTATATAAAGGGACCAAGCACTATAATTCTAAAAAATAAAGTGTACAGAAATTATTGTATTATTGTAATAAAAGACTATAGCGAAAAGGTTTAAATCAGAAAAAATATTCCTTCCTATATTTGATATAAAAATTGGGAACCATAGATACAACTGTCATCTATTATTAGTATTATGGTTATTAGACTATTATTAAGTCTTCGGTCCAACGTACTAGTCTTACCTATTCTCAATAGATAGCATACTTCAGACTCAAGGGAAAGGCGTGCTAAGTCGATTATGTCCTCAGCCTTGTTGAGGCTAATTACACGAGTCTCGTATAGGTTGTTCATTTTGGAGACATTTTGTAGAATGTGCGTAAAATTTTTTTAATTACTTAACATCTCCGTCTCCCTTCCACCATCGGACAACCAGTTCAGCCGGTCTGCACCCCTTTATTGTCGACATACCACTCAGTCCAACCAAACGGTTTGCTTTGCGGTTATGTACAGCAAATTTATGGAATAAATAATTTGCCAGCACCTGTCTTTCCGTCAAAGTACAACGTTTCAAGTCCAGGCAAGAGCAAATAAGCTTTTATTAAGTTCAGCCAGTGGACTATATACTTTGGCTACATCGCGACTACCACAGGTGTGATAGCAACCAAGCGCTGGATTTACAAAATAGAACTTAATATAAAAGTAGTTACAAATTTTTTATTCCAACAAAATGACCTATTAATTTAGTCGTATCAAGTAACTTATTATGAACAACGGTTCTCACCACTTTGAGGAAATGAATGTTTTCAACATTTCACAATGTTAAATTTAAGCGTTGGAGCTTTTACTGGAAAAATCAAACTTTTAAACAAAAGTAAAAGCCGACTTCAAAGAACTAAAATAACAAAATAAATTCCATATAATAGCTTCTGAAGTTGGTACTAAGACAGAAGTGTAAAGATCAGGAGAGTAAAGATGGATTAATAACCATGAATTTAGAAGCTAACATGTGGAAATGATTATATTGTTTTTAATTCTTTGGAGTCGGCTTTTACTTTTTATTAAAATATATTTTTTGGCTCCTTTTATATGAACTTAGGAATATCAAAGTAGGAAATAGAAATGATTAGTCAAAATAGTATCAGTAATAACTTCATTCCCTATTTTGCAACCTTGAAATTTTTTCTCCTAGTTATTATGTAGTAGCAATCTCTGAAGTACTACTACTTAATAAAAAACCGGCCAAGTGCGAGTCGGACTCGCGCACCGAGGGTTCTAAACAAATCTGTAGGTATATAAGTTTAAAATTATTAAAAATATTTTTATTATATGATGTAACTAAAAATTTATGCTTTTCGCAATTTTTCCTTTATCTATGCTATAAAACGTTGCTTCGTACCAAATTTCAAGATTCTGAGTTCGTGGGAAGTACTCTGTAGGTTTTGATTCCCTTGGGAATGTCGAAAATTTGCGGCATAAAAGGCTGTATCTTTTGATTGCGTTGGCTTAGAAATTTGATTTTTTCACACCTCTAAGGGACAGTAGACTTGAGTATTTAATATGAATTTCAGTTTAATACTTCCACGCGTTCCTGAGAAAAAGGGTCTTGACAGACAGACAGATGAACAAAAAAGAGATCCTATAACGATCCTATAAGGGTTCCGTTTTTTCCTTTTGAGGTACGGAACCCTAAAAATATCATTATAATCAGTTTATAATTAAAATAAACGCTTAATATAAACACAATAAAAATCATACACACACAATGCTGCGACACTTCTGGCACTGCGATTGTCAAACCACCGGCCGTGCGTCACGATTAAGGTAAATTACTGCCTTATTTATAGAAAGGTAAAAAAGAACGAAGAATAAGGACCGAAATCAATAGGCAGCTCCACAAAGTAAATATTAGGTCTTTACCTATAAAAATGCCGTTTTTATGAAATGAGTTAACGAAATTTTGTTCCATATTTTTTATTTCTATTAATTAAAGTAATCAGCCATGCAATTGATGCATATTTGCACATGCAGTGGCAGTTTATTGATACACTGATTTTATTTTTTTTAGAAGAGGGGGCAAACGAGCATGCACCTCACCTGATGGTAAGTGACTACCGCCACCCATGAACAACCGCAACACCAGGGGAATTGCAGATGCGTTGCCGGTCTTTTAGAAAGGTGTAAGCTCTTTTCTTGAAGGTCCCTAAGTCGTATCAGTCCGGAAAAATTTCCGGCGGTAAACAATTTCACAGAGAAATTGTACGGGGAAGAAAATTCCTAGTAAAACGCACAGTCGTGGACCGCCAAGCATCCAGATGGTGAGGATGGTATCGTGAATTTGCATTTTTACTGCATCTCAAATATTGAACTTTTTTCTCGCCAAAAAGTTATCCAAATTCATATAAAGTTGAAGTCTATAGGCATAAGGTCTAGTGAGTACGGTGGATGATGGAGAGCTTCCAACTCTAGCTAACTACTACTAGTAACTTGGAGACCGTCTGTTGTGCAGTATGAGGTCGTGCGTTGTCATGCGGGGGAATCGGGGACGAGCAATTGACCAAAGCTGCTTCTCCATCATTGTGTTCAGTTCTTCACATCTGTAGTAACGCAAATCCCGTTTGGTAATGTAACGAACCCCCCCCCATCTTTTTTCTTTTCTACTATATATCCGCTTATACTTGTATTTCTTTAGAATCTACATCTGTAAGATATATAAATATATCTAATTTACGTGACCAGTATAACTTGATCTTTCTAAAGGTTTAAATATAGGCCGTTTAATAAATTTATGGCGTGATCGACTTAATTAGGACCCTTTTTTTACGTTGTGTTTGTATAGTAACTTAGTTCTTTTAGGTGTATCTTGGAAGAATGAATATTCACGTGAGCAATCGAAAGCTGTTGGTAGAGTCTTATAAGCTAAAGAACCCCGTTCACGAAGACAGAGCTCAAAAAGGTTAAGAACAATAAATTGTCCCTATTCCACTTGTATCTGGTTCACAACAGTCAATTCCTTATTAATTAATCCCTTCCCGCTTGGAAAAGGCTCACAATATTTATATCAAATACCAGTTACAAGGGCTTCGCTCTCCCACATTTTAAAAAAAATGTGGAGGAGGTACACGGCCCCACACACGTCGCGCACGGTGAGCGCCAACCATTTTAATGCGCTCCCCCCGAAGGGTACGCAAAGTTAGGAACTGGACCGTAGTCCACAGCAAAATAACTGGCGAACCAGTAAAAGAGGACTTGGCCCCTTGATAGTGCGTAAGCACAAACATCGATCGAAGTAGCGCATGTCAATGCGTGTAAACACCTTACAGAATACGATCAAATCCAGCCACAGTGAAATGTACGTCACACGGGTTAGGCAACGATCGGCACACTGGCCATAAAAAGCCTTCCGTGAGCGCCACCACCTGCCAGACCGCCGTTCCTGCAGACGTGATGTAAGTGTAAGGCATCACCACCAATTGCATGGTCAGCACGGCCAATTGGCCGCAGAGCGTGTCATGAGTCTACCGCTCACCTCAAGGGAATGGGGTCCCACGTTGCGCGGCTTTCGGCCGCAGCCTTGAGAGCCTCCTCAGATTCTCCCTCCAGCTACCACCCGCATGAGGTCAACACATATGCTCCACCAACCAATACAATGGCAGATATAGCCAATAGGCAGTTATAAGATAATATTAATAATTCGCCATCAGAAAGGGTTTGTGTCACTGACGTTGAGTATATGCATTTTTCGATCATGTTTGTCTCACCCACCAACAAGTTGCCTTCAATCTCTCAAAGTATAACACTTTTTAGGGCGTTACTCACCGGCTACGGTTGTCGGAGAGTTAAGGGACTCGAGGATCAAAATAAAAGTATCCCAGGGCGCCTGTTGTTGGATGATTAGTAAATGAAAATGCTAAGTTACATATACAGACTAAAAGTAGTTTATTTCCTTCTACGGTTCACATGTATAGCTCCAAATATCAAGTTTTCACTTTAAAATACCCTACGAACTGAGGTTTTGACTAACCTGGTGGATTACACAATATTACACTGTTTATGGTCAATCCCGCGAAGCAGTGAGGCAACAGATATCCTCCAGGTGTACGCCGGTCGCGGTCTCCTGGCCGCCCAGTCCCAATATAGCCACCCGTTGAAGCTGCCTCGCCTCGTTCACATTGTTGAACTTGATAATGGACCATACTCAAAGTACGGACTAAGGACTAAGGACTAAGGACCCAATTTATGGGATGATGTGTTTCAACACATTAAACTGCCCGTAGACATTGTGTTTAAGGGGCCGTACGCCCAAGTACTCGTCACTTTAAATTCATGTTCCGGCGTTTCGATTCAAAAATTATATATGTGAGTGTCCGATCATTACAACGGTTCGCTCCAAAAAAAACTAGGCCTCCCTTGGGCTACACGCCACCGTCGATCCGTGGTAGGATTTCGAACTAACACGAAAGGTCAATTGCATGCAATTAGCTAGCTCGATTCGTCAATATACGTTTCTAGTTACTTCGGACTAATGACGTTAGATGGCGCACTGAAGTCTGTTCATCGCATGTAATAACGTAAATATGCTAAAATAATGTACACGAAAATTTTCGTGTTACACATCCCCTTTGCTTGGGTTAAAAAGTTCTTCGTAATGAAGATACTTTTTCCGAAGACATTTCATGCCACCTGCAGAACAACGACTGAATACCAAAGACAGTGAAGAAGTTGTAATGCGACCCAAATCCAATCTGGCTAAAAACATTCGCACGGATAGTAAATTCCAAGTAACCCATGCACCAACAGCTAATAAGTACCACGCCATCACTTAATCACTTAATTACGACGTTTAATCTTACACAAGGCTCATTATTACTCTACTTATTACCTAATTTTCATTTCTGTATCTGTATACCTAGTAACATTATATTCCACTAAACAATTTAACCTCAAAATGTAATAACCTACTTGTGTTGTTGACACAAAAAAAAACACTACCACAAATTTACCTACTTGTGTTGTAAGTTAGAAAATACTACACTAATTGTTATACCTATATTAACCTAATGGCATGCAACTTTATTTACATTTATTCCTACATGTTTTTTACAATAATGAAATACAACTGCCTATGAATAATTACGTTCCCGAATCCTACGCGCGAATAGTCTATTTCCATTCATGCGGTGCGTGACGTAACATCACGGGACAGAAACGAATACCCACAGTGCACTAAGCCTACACATGATGTTTACGTTTCGACTCGACTTTTCTCTAAGTAGTCGAAAAACGAACGTGTTCTTATTTATTAAGTTGAGTAGTTAAGTGATTTGGAAATCATATTAAGTATTAAGTTAAGTTAAATATCTATCTCGCATTAAGTTAAGTGAATTAACGTTTAATCATATTAAGTTAAAAGAAACAGCTTAAGTAATGCTACGCACTGGCTGGTATGCATTTTCTTATATAATGTCCAGAGTGCGGACATAAAGAACAAATTCTTATCTAACTCGCGCCGATGTTCACAACATAAGATGACCTACTAGTTATGAATCGCTCGTTCGTCAATACAATCACAGCTTATTTATCTCAGAAAGTTCACCGGTGGAAATGAATTTTGAAAATGTTTATTATTCTTACATTCTTTCACTCAATCATACTCATCACTCACATTCTACAAAACTATTAGTCATCTTGTTTAAGGATGTCTTTTATGTGAAAATTACCTAGTGTCTTACCTTCCATGCTGGCTAAGGTATACACTAAAGGTGATAATTTCGCTGTTATGACACATTTTTGAAATTTTGGTGCTAGTTTAGCCGTAAATCTCTTTGAGGCATTAGATAGGTAATGGGTACGTTTATATACAATCTGACCTACTTTTAACTCAACATGTCGTTTTCTTAAGTTATAGTACTTTTCATTTCTAGAATGAGCATTTTTAATATGCTTTTGTACCTTTTTAAATATGGTGTCTAATTCCGCTAATTTTTTACTGTATGCTTGTGGTTCACCGAGAGTTACTTGTGATCTTTGAACTGGCTGAGGGCTATCTAAGCTGTGTAACATTCCATCTATTATGAATTCCCGTCCGTGCACAAGAAAATACGGAGTAAACTTAGTGGTATCATTCACGGCTGAATTAAGTGCGCATTGCAACTGTGGGATGTTCTCGTCCCATCGTTTATGCTCGGTACCTACATAACATGATATACCGTTAACTACGTTCCTAATCGCTCTTTCGGCTTGATTTACCTGTGGGTGATAACGCGGGTTATAATAGATATTCGGTACGTTATATTTATGTAACAGTTGCCTAAACTGATTAGACACATACTGTGGGCCATTGTCAATATAGATAGTCTTACATACGCCATGTACTAGGAACACTTTCTCTTCTATGAACTTAGCGACCGCAGCGCCTGTTGCGATCCGTATAGGATGCAACATGACATACTTGCTAAAATAGTCTGTACATACAATTAAGTGAATATTCCTATTGCGAGAAACCGGAAATGGGCCTAGCAAATCGCAACATATGGCCTCCCAGGATTTGTTAACCTCCTTCGGGTTTCCCATTAAACCAGGTCTAGCCGTGTTGACGGGTTTGTATTGTTTACATATCTCGCATTTTTTAACATATTCTTTCACATCTCGGTACATGCTGGGCCAGTAATAATTAAGACTAAGACGCTTGTGGGTTTTAAAGACACCCAAATGAGCACTAACTGGTTCATCATGACATTTCTTTAAAATATCTAACCTGTCTTCCTCGGGTACCACTAACTTCCAATTTAACTCATTCGTTAACTCATATTTATTTTTAGAGTACCTAAGCAATCTATCGTCTTTTACCATGAAGTGGGGATATTTGCGAGGGTTGGCCTGACAATCTTCGTATACATGTCTATACCACGCATCACTGGTTGTTGGCGTAGCGATTGCATCAACTTGAATCCTACTTAGTGCGTCTGGAATAACATTTAATTTACCTTTTCTGTGTTCTATTTCGAAATCAAATTGACTCAATCGCATGCTCCACCTGGCTAAGCGACCTGATGGGTTATTTAATTTATAAAACCATAATAACGAGGCGTGGTCGGTTATTATTTTACACTTTGTACCTTCTACATAAGATCTAAATTGCTCTAATGCGTAAATCACGGCCATAAGTTCTCTCTCCGATATGGAAAAATTAATTTCATTTTTGGCAAGAGACCGACTGCAGTATGCTATGGAATATTCTACCCCGTCATAAGTCTGGGTTAAGACTCCGCCCACAGCCACTGAGGAAGCGTCACAATGGATAGAAAAAGGCAAATCAAAGTTTGGACATTTAAGTATCGGAGCAGACACTAAAGCGGTTTTTAAGTGGTTAAATGACTCATCTGCCTCCGTAGTCCATTCAAAGCGGACATTTTTGCTAGTTAATTTATTCAGCGGTTTACTAATTTTCGAAAAATTGTTAATGAACCTCCTGTACCAGCCTGTCATGCCTAGAAACCTTTTAACCTCTTTAGCGGAAGTTGGAGTTGGATAATTCAATATAATATCTACCTTTCCCGGATCAGTTCTAAGTCCATGTTTGTCAACTAAATATCCCAAGTACTTAAGTTCTCTACGGCAAAAGATAGACTTATCCATGTTTATAGTCAAGTTTGCGTCCCTGAGTTTTGCGTAGACCTTATGCAAGAGCTGCACATGTTCTGAGAAAGTGCTGGATATTATGATTATGTCGTCTTGGAAACAGAATACTTTGTTGTTACATTCGGGACCAAATAGCCTATCCATTAATCTCTGCATTGTGCTTGACGCGGAAATAAGGCCAAACGACATTACATTGAATCTAAATAACCCCCTACGTGGCACTGTGAACGCGGTCTTATCAGCTGATTGATCATAGGGTATTTGCCAATACGCAGCGGAAAGATCTATTGACGTTAGGTATTTCGCGTCGCGGAGCTGGTCCAATATGCTGCTTATATACGGGAGAGGATACGCATCGGGTTTGGAAACTGCATTTAATTTTCTACAATCTAGACAAAGCCTTAGGTCCCCGTTTGGCTTCTGAACCATTACTACAGGTGAGTTCCAAGCTGACTGTGAAGGTGACACAACTCCCAAACTAAGCATTCTATCCAATTCTTTTTCAAGTGCTAGTTGCTTAACAGGTGATAATGGATAGTACCTTTGCTTAATAGGTTTGCTATCCCCTGTGTCTATGACGTGATGAATTAAATTGGTACGTCCCAAACCTACTTTAACTGTGTTAATTGTATCAAACTGTTGGACTAACTTATCCATGAATTGTTTTTGTTCTATGGATAAAGACTCGTATTCTTCAAGGCCTTTATTAAGAGAAACCGAATTTATGCTATTACATATTGATGACTTCGACTTTCGGTCAAACTGTACTTCGGATACAAGGTCACTCTCTAAGTCAAACACCTGCCAAAAATCAACACCTAGAATTATAGGTGAAATTATTTGTGCAACAACATAAAAGTTAATCACTCTGAAATTATTGTTAAATTCAATAGGTAAGGACATATACCCTAAGCAATGCAATCTCGTACCATCAGCAGTTCTCACGTAGTGCTCAGTGTCAAACCAGTTGAGTTGAAATCCGTGTTCTAAAAAGGTCAAATGCGCATTATTTCCAAGAATGCTACAAGTTGCACCCGAATCTAATAAGCCAAAAGCTTGTAAGTTCAATATTTTTAATTTTAAGTATGGTCTTATATCCCTAGTATTTTTTTAAACAGAACTACCTCTTCATTATTGGACGTATAAGACCTATTTTTATTAAAGGTGTTGGATAGTTCCGTGTTAACTAGTTTTTTGAATTGCAATTACTACAATCTGAACGCTTAACACCTTTTAATCCACACTTAAAACACACTAACTCTTTCGAATTGCATTGATTGGTGAAATGAGTGTTGAGTCCACACCTAAAGCATTTCCTATCCAATTGCCTCGAAGAGCCAGCTTCATTCAGCACAGAGACTTGTTTACTGTGAGATCGCGGCGTTTGTTTATTTAAGTCCGCTGTAATTTTAAAGTTATTCAAGTTAGGTTCACTAAATTGTTCCGCACGCGACCGCGCAATTTCTAACTGTTTGCAATAAAGTTGAAGTTTGTCTACAGAGGTTATATCATGTAAAGCTAAATCTTTCATGTACTCTGGTCTAATGTTATGCATCAAGATTTCGAGTTGTTGTCTACTCGACAACGGCTGAGTGAGTCGCGAGAACATTCCCTGCATAATGGAAAGATAGACTACTATCGTTTCGTGTCTGGCCTGTGTACGCTGCCTTATTTCATTTAATAGTTTATAGTCTAAATCGGGAATATCAAAATCGTCCCTTAAGCATTTCAATAATTGTGAATATGAGTGGATATTATCCTTATTACTTCTAAACCAACATAAAGCAGAGTTTTCTAAAAGATCAGAAAAAGCTGAAAGTATGCGAGCTTCAGTAATGTTGCGAGCCTCTTTAAGTTCCTCAAGACGTTCAATAAATACACGAACACACGTGGTTCCGTCAAATTTTAAGTTAAATGTATTTAGGTTCAAGGGTTTATCTTTCACATAGATCACGTTACTTTCCACTTTCTGGTTAGACGGCTGTGCCTGGGTTTCCTTGTACTCACCATCCGTGTCGCTATCTTCACCGTCTATGACACTCAAAATGCGAATCAAACGACTACGAAGATCTGACAAATGCGAACTACTTTCAGAGATACGAGCTAGTCTATCCATCAAATAATTTGCACGACGAGACAGTTTAAGAGTCAAATTGCGATCATCTACTTTACCCGCCTGCAGCTGGGATTCCAGAAGTTCGACCTTTGGGGTGCAGATCTCTAGTTCAGAGGCTATACTGGGTGACTAGAGTGGTTCACACTTTATGCTTCCACGGCGTGCGAGTTTGTACACCTGGCGGATCTGCTTCCTCACTGCATCGCTGGTCACCTTTTTATCTGTGGAAATACCAATAATGGCGAGTTCATATCTGATTTCATCTTTATGTAATGAGTCTATATACTTGTGGATCGACATTTTGTTAAAATGTACTGACGGTTACAAGAAAGTTGATATTAAAAATATCTACTTAAAATAGCACAAATATTTTTATTATGTTAAGTTTTAATTCATTTAAGTACATATAAATCACATTCAAGTTAAACTTTCTTTGTTCTCAAGCTTACTTAAATCTACCTACATCAGAAAAAAAAATGTTAACATTAAATTTCACCAAGTTTTCATATTAAATGGGTTTTTAACAGCTTAAATAGTTACAATTAAGGTTAATTCATCTACTAACATCCAGCAACTTAAGGCCCCACGTTGGGCGCCACTTTATAACACTTTTTAGGGCGTTACTCACCGGCTACGGTTGTCGGAGAGTTAAGGGACTCGAGGATCAAAATAAAAGTATCCCAGGGCGCCTGTTGTTGGATGATTAGTAAATGAAAATGCTAAGTTACAAATACAGACAAAAAGTAGTTTATTTCCTTCTACGGTTCACATGTATAGCTCCAAATATCAAGTTTTCACTTTAAAATACCCTACGAACTGAGGTTTTGACTAACCTGGTGGATTACACAATATTACACTGTTTATTATGGTCAATCCCGCGAAGCAGTGAGGCAACAGATATCCTCCAGGTGTACGCCGGTCGCGGTCTCCTGGCCGCCCAGTACCAATATAGCCACCCGTTGAAGCTGCCTCGCCTCGTTCACATTGTTGAACTTGATAATGGACCATACTCAAAGTACGGACTAAGGACTAAGGACTAAGGACTAAGGACTAAGGACCCCTATGACAAGGCAAAAGAATCTATGAAACACCGTGTACCGTTAATTAGAGCACATGTGCTTTTAAGAAGACAAAAACATTAAGTACTTACAATTTATGGGATGATGTGTTTCAACACATTAAACTGCCCGTAGACATTGTGTTTAAGGGGCCGTACGCCCAAGTAGTCGTCACTTTAAATTCATGTTCCGGCTTTTCGATTCAAAAATTATATATGTGCGTGTCCGATCATTACAACGGCTCGCTCCAAAAAGAACTAGGCCTCCCTTGACCGTCGATCCGTGGTAGGATTTCGAACTTACACGAAAGGTCAATTGCATGCAATTAGCTAGCTCGATTCGTCAATATACGTTTCTAGTTACTTCGGACTAATGACGTTAGATGGCGCTCTGAATTCTGTTCATCGCATGTAATAACGTAAATATGCTAAAATAATGTACACGAAAATTTTCGTGTTACAAAAGGTGGGAACTTTATAGAGATATATTATTAAGTTGTTATATAAAACATCATGGAGGGCAGACAGTCTGCAGCCCCGCAATGAAGGGACCCGACTTGGGCAAAGCTACTTAGGTTGTGAGTCAAACCAAGACGCAGAGAGCGCCATTGAGAATAGCGATCCGCCAAACAACCATCGTAGAGACGCAATGCTACAGAATGCAACAAGCATCAATACGACTATCGTCGGGCTTACACCATCCCAAGGTCCCCCATACAGTCCCAGCAGACATCACCACCCGCATACCTCCATCGACCAGAACCACAAGATGCATTGAATCAGGTGCAGCACACCCGCAGATCCTTCACAAGACACAATACTGCAAGTAGCAGTAAGCATCAATGCAACTATCATACGGATGGCGCCCCCTCACAACACACCCACATGATCCCTATCGACTTTGGTAACAAAATTTGATAATGTTGTTAACTAAAAATACCACCAACGTATCATAGTAGCACGGTACTAAGACGTCAGTAGCCAAAACTCCACGTATCATAGCGCTATTGCACTAAGACATGAAGTTGAGTATGCTTGCTGCACTTAAAAGTACTACCAAACACACTCACCCTAATCCGAAAGATAGCCGACGTATCATAACGCTATGCGCTAAGACGCCGCCCACAACCGGTAGGGGTGTGCGATGTCCACGGGCAAGTCGTATTGCTACAACAAACCCGCTTACCACCGGCACTAAGATGATATGTCTAGGACACATCGGTTAGTGAGTCCAAGTTTACCTCGGTCTCAGAGGCTGCGAAGCAACCTACACGCCACTATAATAATCCTTTTCAAGTCCCATTTCTTTCAATATAATGCTTTTACATATTTGAGACCTTCCACATATTTGCTTTATTTCATAGACCATATTACTGTATGTCTTATTCATATGGGACTTCAAGTCATCAACTCTGCTATCATAATGCTTATGCATCATAGAGACCTTCTATATTAATGCTTTGGTTCGTCAGACCTTACTATGTTAAGTCCCTAATATAGGACTAGTCATTGTGCAACCTTAGTACTAGCAGTCGGTCAGCCGACCACCCCATATATATGTACAACCTTGGGTATGTGTCTCCGACAACGCCCCAATATAAGGGAACATTACAAGAACACGTTCATTAACTTAGAAATTTTCCAATTATTACACGAACACCTTCATCAACTTAGAAAATTTTAATCCATTTTTTCTATTATATTACAAATGTTATTTATCTTTGTAATTGCAATATAATCGCCTTGTATTTATATGATTTGATACATTTTTAACATTTTAAGCAGGTTTTTAATAAATTTAGAGATTTTTAGAGACATTTTATGCGTTTTCTAATATATATAATATTCAATATTCCAAATGGATATTTTTGATCTCTATGCTTATTATTTGCATTTTATTGTTTAAATTATAATTTCTATGACATTTTTAAATGTCTGTATAATGAATTTAATTATTATTTATTAATAATAATTATGAGGCGTCACAGTAAGAAGCTGCACCATCACTTTTCAAGGAGCAAGTTTTCGTTTAGGGCATTGTTTATTAGATGTTGAACCAGAATCCAACCAATTTGCTGAGCACTTGGAATTGTCACACAGAATCCATTTTTGTCGCAGGTAACAATGCATTTCAAAATTCCTTCATTTGTATGTTCGTGAGCAGTGTAAGGCACATCTCGAGGCCTACTTCGCGCTGGTCATCATTGAGTTCGTGGGCCACACATTTGTCAAGCTCTTTCAACTTGCCAATTTAACGCAAATGGATCAATATTGTTTAGATGCTAACGTCGAAAACTGCTGCTAATGCAGCCGTCAACTAAATATGATCAGCTTCCACAGTCGCTTTTAATTTGTCATTTTTGACCAAAGTTTTCCAACACAACGGGTCCAATTTTCAGGTCAAAATTTGCAGAACGGAGGCGGGCAAACCAATAACAGGTGATCAACCAACCAGCCAACCCGCTTGCCAAGCGCAGTAATTATGCAAAATATGCCCCTCTGAGGTAATTTATAGGTGAAGCCTATCTTCAGCAGTGGACTTTAATAGGCTGTAACAGTAAACATGTCTCTTGCATGTCTCAGTAATAAAATATTTTGATGACATGTGAAGTCCACCATCACTCATTGAAGTAGCGCCTGTGGCCGTTGCTCTGTTTATCTTTCATACATTATACCATTCAAATTTTAATTTGCTTTATTTTCTCACTTAATTATTTTGTCGATACTTTTTAATTCCTTTCTTTCCATAGGGCTCTCATAATATCACAACTATCACTTGCTCGATGTCGAATTGTCAAAGTTCAATTTGCATTCTTGATACTTCAGTCCCTACAAGTCAAAATCATTCGTTATTTAAAACGAATATTTACCCTTTCAGAATTAACGATGAGGGGTTGAATTATGATCGTTCTTTAGTGTAGTGTATTTTCTCATGGTAAAATATTTTGGGATTAATGTTTAAAATTATATCATTATTTAGATATAAATTTATTTATGTTGAAATCTCTAACATTATCAGTAGTAGATATTGAAGGGTCAGTACTGGACATAGTCCTCCCATATTAATTACCTCATATGTAGATTTAGGCTAACCATGGCAAATATTCTCATAGAGTTTTTGCCACAGTTACCACGTATTGCCATTATATAAGATGCTGATGCTCATCTAATATTTAGTTTTGCTCTGTCGCCTCTAATAACACCCAGAAATGAGTTCTTATGTAAATACACTTAAGAATTCAATACAAGATGTTTCAGCATATTTCGTCAGACGGTCCCCAGAGCCTCCATTATCTTTAAAAATAATAAATAAATAAAGGGTATGGTCTACAAACAAAGGTTCTGGATCTGGATATTCGTCGTGAATCGTGAAATTTATGTGTAGGATAATTTTCCCACGACTACACAATACAGGATAACTTCGTCATCATCAAACATATTGTGGTGATGTTAGGTGTTTCTATGGTGTAGTGGTTCCCACTAACGTGTGCAAGAACTTAGGTTATTTAAGACTCGCAATTTTTTTATAGGATAGGGTGACAAACGAGCACACAGTCCACCTGATGGTAAGTGGGTGCTGTGGCCCATAGACATCTACATCTATCCTTGTTTGCGAATCAAAATGCAGATGCGTCGTCACCCGTGAGGGCTAAGATGGAATGCCTCTTTTCCAGTAAAAAGGGTCTCCGGTTCTCTACACTCACCATACGAAACACAGCAGCGTTAAGCTACTATTTTACGTTGGTTATCTGTGAGAGCGTGGTCCTTCCCCGATCGATCCGACCCATTCGTGATACAACTATACTACTAATATAGCTGCAGCATAGTTCTACCACGTCTAAGACCGAAATTCCATGATGTTTCCTTAGCTCTGCGTATAGGTACGCTATAACACTTATCCGTAGTCTTACCATCACCAGCCGTCACTGGGCAGCAAGAACTTTTTTTTTTGTGTAAAAGTACAATAAAAATATTACCTATTGCAAGTACATTAGAGAGTCATTTACAAAACTCTACAATACAGAATAGCTTGAAAGCCCGACTGCTTTATGAAAACACCATTAATCAAAAATCATCCCTAATTATGTGTTAAAATATAATGCCTTTTATATTTAATATTGCTTGTGATGTGCACGTAATAATGGGATGTAACGACGCTCACAATTTCTGCTCATTAGTTATAAAGGGTAACCATATTAAAATTTTATATTGGAGAAGAGTGATATAAATTTTTCTTTGAATATTAATTTAAGCCCAAGCCTCAAACAAGTACGTGGTAGAGCGACATTGTAGTATGGCTGCAGTACACGTGGTTTGGCTCCGGTGAAGAATCACGCTTGCACAGAATACTAGCGTTAAATAGCTACATAATGCTGCTGAGTTTCGTGTAATGAGTGACGAGAACCAGAGACCTTTTTTTGGTAATGAGTGAAATGAAAATGTGTTTATATAATATGTAATATGATTAAATAATACAAAATGAATAGTCATGGTCATAATACCCCATTCCAAAAGTAAAAATTGTATTTTGTGTGAGCTACTGCAGCCCCCACAATCTACAACCACTCTGGAGCGTAATATGGGTGCATCACGAATCAGTTGGTTTGACGATCAGAGGTCACGCTCACACAGAATGCCAGGGTTGAATAGAAACATAACTCTGCTGTCTACAGACTAGGACCCCCTTTACTGGTAACGAGGCGTAGGAATAACAACACATCTGCATTTTGTTACTTTGTTATGGATAGATGCAGGAATTTCTAAGGGCCATAGTATTCAATAATCATCAGATGAAATGTGTGCCTGATAAAATACATAATATTTATTTTATGCTAAGGAAATCACAGCTAATCCAGTCAGTCTGTCTGTAATTATCTGATGGCAACATTTAAAAAATTTTTGGCGAACAAAAAGCATATTATAATCACTAACGATTTACTGGCGACAATATTTTTCACATTGGCGGTGTAAACGTTAACAATCATTTCTTGTTTTATTTGATTATTAGATATACGTATAATATATAAATTTTAGCCTTCTGCACTCCTTCTCCGTAATAATAATTTTAAATATGCCAAATTTCATACTCCTAGGGGTGCGGAATATGCTTTAGAAGAGGTGTACAAAATTTTCCCTTCACGTATTTATATAACATAGATATTTTACTTTAAAAAGAATCAAAATGGTAGATGTTATTCTTATGTAAGTTTAATATGCAATGGTTTTTAGAATATCAGGGCAAAGCAACGATTTAAAGCGGGTATATATAACGGTTATCATTTATTTTATATGTCTACGAGTCGAATAAAAACAATTACTAATGATAAAGCTCTTACCCGGTGTAATGAACTAATTTCTTCTTTAAATACCGTTACAAATTAAAGAACCAAAGGCTTAGTAACATTCGTACAATTAATTGAAGGGCCGTTAAGTAAAAAAAGAGATTATGTTCTTTTATGCTACAAAGATTTTTCGTAATTTAATGAAAAGGGTAAAATGAAAAGAAGGTTTTGTATTATATAACGCAGGCTTAATAGGCAGACCGAAGTAATAAATATTTAGGAATTATAAACGTTACTTGTAATGGTTTCACTTAGTGGAATTATAAATAAAATTTATAATTATTTTCACTTAATTCTTTCTTCATTACAGTCTATCACAAGATAGGAGTTCAGTGCTGAACAAAAACCTCCTCAATAGGTTCCTAAAAAGCACAGACTTCGACTGCTTCATTGAACTACTAGTCGTAAGTGCAATGGCTGCTCGAATCTAGGGTTCAGTCCGAAATCAGTTATTGGGTTTTTATTTCTATTCGTTGGCTATACAAACACTTATTCCGTGTTAGATTCTAACCCGAAGCCAAACACTTAGTGTGCTGTCGATACGTAATACTAAAAATATTAAAGGCTTTGATAATAGTACATTTAAAAAATACTTGACCGAAACTCTAAAAACATTTTAGATATTCGGTGCTGGCGGCTTAAACGATTCGCCTCATCTCGTGGGTGATGTAAAAAGTGTGGGGTTACTAGGTAAAAATCAGCTGTCTTACTTATTTCGAATTCCATTATGGTGTAAAAAACATAGCGCTAAAACTTATTATTTCATATCTAAAAAAAATAAAGCAAACAGCTGTTATTAATGGATGCACTTCTTCCGGGTCGGTAGTATCTATGGGTATTCCTCAGGTCTCAGTTCTTGGTCCCTTTCTGTTCTTAGTTTATATTAATGCCTTACCTTATTTGGTAGGGAAAAACTATGACATAGTATTATTTGCTGATAATACTTCGTTGATTTTCCGACTAAAAATGGCAATTATTTAAATAAGACAAAAAGAATATTGCTATATCAAAAGTAGTACACTGGTTTAACGTTAATAATTTGCTTTTAAACGGTAATAAAACGAAATGTATTAGATTCACTACACCTAATCTTAAAAAGGTGAATGCCGGTGTGTTCTTAAATGGGGAGAAGATAGGCTTTGTTAAATTCACTTTTTTTCTTAGTATTACAGATGACGAGAAGCTTCAATTGGGCTCTCATATATCTAAACTACGAGTAGCTAGCAAACTTAGTTCTGCAGCATATGCTGTAAAAAAGATTAGATGCCTTATATGTGTTGAAACAGCTAGATTCGTTTATTTTAGTTATTTCCATAGCATAATGTCATATGGTATCTTGTTATGGGGTAATGCGACTGATATTGAAACTATCTTTGTTTTGCAATAGAGAGTCATAAGAGCAATTTATAACCTAGGCCCGAAAGAATCCCTTAGAGAAAAATTTAATGAAATAAATATATTAACTTTGGCCTCTCACTATTTTTACAAGAATTCAATATATGTTCACAAAAACAAAAATAGTTTTATTAAAAACAGTGATGTACATTCTGTAAATACTAGTAACAAGCACAAGTTAGTTATACCAGTTACTCGATTTCAAAGAGTCAGTAATTCCTTCATGGGGGTATACGTTTTTACAATAAAGTCCCAGAAAATATGCAGACCTCTTCTATCAAAAGGTTTAAATCATTTATTAAGCAAAAATTGTCTAGTAAATGTTATTATACAAATAATGAGTACATGACTAATAATAACCCCTGGGAATGAGGTGATCGCTACAATGCAGTTTCTAAATGTTAATTGTATAAAATATTATATTGTAAATTGTGCTTTTTTTAAAAAAAGTGCCGCTGAATTTCTTGCTGATTCTTTCCAGTACAGAAGTTTTTTTGCGAACCAGTGGTAAAAGTAAAAAATGACTTTCAATAAGTATTATGTACTGTAATCTATATTTAATAAACATTATTTTGTGCTATTCTATTTAGTTTTAGATTCAAACTGACGTTGACTAGACCAGAACCAATTCGAGTTACGACCTAGTGCTAACACGCTTTCAGGAATATCCGGATCTTTTTTATCTGTAAATTATTGTTAATAAGTTAAAGCACTTCTCAAATACTTTATTTCATAAGTAGGAAAAATGTATCAAGAGCAAGCGCAATGGTCGAAACAGTAATATAAAACAGACCGCTTAAAAACTTTTACTTAAAAGAGAAAAAATTATATCCTATGAGATTTTAACAACATCCTATTTCTTAAAATCCATTAAACCTTTTAAGCTATAGATCGAGCCAATGAAATATATATATACTCAAAAAATATTTTAATTTTCTGGAGCTGTTGAGAAAAAGCATGTATTGCAGTATTATCTTGCGCCATCTAGCAGCAGATATTTGAAAGCAGCCGTTCTAATAAGTACAGTTTAAACCACCGTTCGATTGTCGTTTCGTGCGTTTGAAATTTCCTTGAGTTCGAATGAAATTTGATTGATTCAGAACTCGATTCTGCCTGGAATGAGTCAGCTGGAATACCTCACGGCCTCCGATATTGGCCAGCGATAGTGGTGGCAGATGTAACTAACACTGATCGGTGATTGTAAGCAGCGTCAAAGATGAAACATCTGGTGCTGCAATTGCCGATCCGCCTGCCAGTCGTGGCAGTTACAGTAACGCATTTCTCCAATTGAAAAGGCTTATATTCAGTAGAATGTTATAAAGTAATAAAAAAAAGAATTCACTATTCTGTAAATATTATTTGAATATCTGCTATTGATATTTCATTCATTACAGTCAATCACAAATCCACCACTGGGCTACTGCAACTTAGGCCTCCCCCTGAGAATGTCTCAAAATGGAATTTGACATAATCGCCACGACTGGCAGATTTTAGTCTTTTATTAATATTTATAGCTATTACCAAGACCATGCTGCTGTCCATCTTCTGTTTCAGTTTTCCTCTGTCGCCGTTTACGACACCCACGTGATGATAAGGGGTAAATAGATTATTTTACGCCACCTTTACATTTTTTATAGGATAGAGTGACAAACGAGCACACAGTCCACCTGATGGTAAGTGGTTGCTGCGGCCCATAGACAACTACATTTATCCTCGTTTGCGAATCAAAATGCAGATGCGTTGTCACCCGTAAGGACTAAGATGGAATTCCTCTTTTCCAGTAAAAAGGGTTTCTACACTCAGCATACGAAACATAGCAGCGATAAACTGCTAATTTACGCTGGTATTCTGTGAGAGTATGGTCCTTCACCGGTCGAGCTGAACCATTCGTGCTACAGCTTATATAGCTGCAGCATAGCTCCACCACGTCAAACCACCATTTACACAAAAGGGGAAAACGAGCATGGGCCTCACCTGATGGTAAGTGAAACTCTTGTCTAGGTTAGCTAAATACTTGTGTTAGGATTGGTCTAGTAGTCGAATAGCGGATTCGAACCCACGGCTATTGAATTTGCGGTCCGCACCTTTAACCATTAGGATGCTGTTAAGTACTTTATCTATATTTATTGTTAAATTAATATTGTATTAGGCTGTTGATTTAATTTTTGTAATGATATAATTTTTTTTTTATAATTCTAGAGTGAAATTGAAAACATACCTTTTTCATTTATAAAAGTAAGGGTGAATAATGAACACATAATCTGCCGGTAAGCGGATGATGTGCCTCATAGACACTTTCACCTATCCTCGGCTACGAATTAAAATGTAGATGCGTTGCCCACCCTGAGGACTAAAATTCAATGGCTCGTTAACAGTAAAAAGGGCCTAAAGTAAAAAAGTCTTACTCTAGACCCAATTTTAATACCTCTGTGGGTAATAGCGCAGTGGCATTATCCGCCCGTATGAGCGTGAATCACATTGTGGGTCTAAGGGATGATTCAACCCTTGAATCGGTCTGCCTTCTTGTATAACGTTTTGAAATAGTTGTCTGGCTAACATATATAAAAATAGAGCTTTAAAGTGCAAGTAAAATTAAGTAAGTTTTTGAGAGCTTCAAAGCGTCTGCGAAGCGATACTGCCGACGGAAATCGTCTGGGAGTATTGATAACTGATCTTAACGATATTATCTAACATATACGTAAAAATCAGCCAGGAGAATAAATGTACACAACGGCAATATTTTTACGTACCTTGATTATCTGATACCTAGAAAATGGCCCACTGGCCGAGCTAGCAGGTAGGCATGGGATCATAGTACATACTAACACTACTCAATCTTACACATTTCGTTCGTCAGAAAATAAGTGACGTCTGTTGGCCCTGTGACCTTGCTCTATTAAGAAAGTGTTAGGTAACAAATGTTACATTGTAAAATGATTAAGTTTAATTTACACATAAATGCAAATTAAATTTTCAGTTATTTTAGAATCATATTAATATTTTAGAATCATACGAAATTTCTCACTATTTTCATTAGCGTGTTTTGTATGATAAATGAAAAGCTAGAAGTAAACCTGACAGGTTGTGCTATGCAAGTTAAATAAATAACAGAACCCAGTGCTCGACGAATTAGATGTTAAATGAAAGTACTAAATATTGCCTTTCGTATGATTTAATTTTTTTTTAAATTATCTAATAACTCTGAAGTTAGATGAGTCATGGTTTAGGAAGTAAGCTTTCGCTGTAAATTTAACAGTATGCGAGCAACCCAGGTTCGATCTCCACTGGCACTAATGATATTGTTAATTGCAATTTTCAGTGCTATTTCACCACGTGCTCGACGGTGAAGGAAAATATCGTGAAAAAGCCTGCATATCTGAAAAATAAAAAAAATATTTTAAAATATTTTCATCACTCACTTATGCACTTTTCCTCATAATATTTTTCTTCAATTCGAAGCACGAAGTAAATGGGCATTAGCAAAATTTCAATTAACTATTTTTCTTGCGGCGGTGGTTTCTAAGGTACTGTGAAAAATTGTCGCTTAGCATCAAAGCTACCACGGCTCTAAGTAAAAGAAAAAGAAGAAAATCCATGAAATAAAGAGGCACCAACGAAACTACTTGAGAAAGCTACTAGAAGAAGCTTTCTCAATGGCATACAAAGGGAAACTGTTGTGTGAATAGAGATGGCTATGCTTATCGTTCTTCTGCGTGAACTGATGACCTGGTAAAACATGCGAAATGTGCACAGATGGAAGAACTTTAAATCATATTTTGTGACATCACTTAAAAGAGACTTTACTGATAAATCTATGTAAAACAATGAAGGGTTTGCTTCTCGCCGGATGATCCCAGCGCTGTTGCTGACTCTGTCACTGATGTGGTGCTACAGGGAATGGAACTATTTATTCCATCATCTGTGGTACCCATCGGAGGCAGATCTCAGCCTTGGTTTGGTCGCCCCTGTAAGACTGCATTACGCAGTAAGCAGGAGTGTTATCAAGCCTGGGCTGCGGCTTCGGCGACTCGGAATGTAAACACCAGCACACTGAAAAAGAAGTATAACTTCGCCTCCAGGTCCTTCAAAAGAGTTATTGCCAAGGCAAAGTCAGAGCACATAGGCAGAATTGCCGAGAAACTAGTTCGCCTTCCTTCGGGAACCCGTGCATTCTGGTCTTTTGCCAAGGCTGTCCAAGGGAATTTCTATAAGCCATCACTACCATCTCTGCACAAGGAGGACGACTCACTGACCCACAACGCAAAAGACAAAGCCGTCCTTTTAGGCTCCCTTTTTGCGTCCAACTCGACTCTTGATGACGGGGAGAAAACACCGCCGACCATCCCGCGTTGTGAGTGCTCCATGCCGGATGTGCTGATTTCCCAGCGCTCGGTTCGCAAAGCAGTCCTCCCCCTGGACATCCAGAAGTCGAGTTGGCCTGACGGAATCCCCCCAATTGTGCTGAGGACGTGTGCTCCGGAGTTGGCACCGGTCCTAACGCGTCTTTTCCGGTACTCCTACTCCCAAGGCGTAGTCCCGAATTCATGGAAGACAGCTTTTGTCCACCCGATCCCTAAAAAAGGCGACCGCTCAGACCCATCCAACTATAGGCCTATCGCGATCACCTCCTTGTTCTCCAAAATAATGGAATCCATTATTAACTGCCAGCTCATCCGGTACCTTGAGGATCACCAGCTGATTAGTGACCGCCAATACGGTTTTCGTCGGGGTCGATCAGCTGGTGATCTTCTGGTCTACCTGACCCATAGATGGGCGGAGGCAGTAGAGTCCAAGGGGGAGGCGTTGGCCGTTAGTCTGGACATTGCGAAGGCCTTCGATCGGGTTTGGCACAAAGCGCTTCTTTCGAAGCTCCCTTCCTATGGGCTTCCCGAGAAATTGTGCAATTGGATCACCAGCTTCCTTGCAGATCGGAGCACCAAGGTCGTTGTAGACGGTGCATGCTCCGACTACAAGCCTATTAACGCTGGTGTTCCACAAGGCTGTGTGCTATAACCAACGTTGTTTCTTCTGCACATCAATGATATGTTGCTAAATGGTAACATTCATTGCTATGCGGATGACAGCACTGGTGATTCTCTATACACCGGCCGTGTCAATATTTCTCGGGAAAACGTCGCCGAGTACCGGAACAAACTTGTGTCTGAAGTCGAGTCTTTGCTGAACAAAATCTCGGATTGGGGGCGACTAAATCTAGTCCCGTTTAATTCTCAGAAGACACAAGTTTGCCCGTTTACCGCTAAAAAGAACCCCTTTGTCGTATCTCCTCAGTTTCGAGGCTATCCCCTTCTTGCCTTAGCCAGTATCGGAATCCTCGGAGTCGACATATCGAGTGACGTGGAGTTTCGTGGTCACTTGGAAGAGAAGGCCAAATTGGCCTCTAAAATGCTTGGCGTGCTCAGCAGAGCGGGACAGTATTTCATGCCGGCACACCGCCTGCAACTTTACAAGGCGCAGGTTCGGCCTCACATGGAATACTGTTCCCATCTCTGGGCAGGCGCTCCCCAGTGCCAGCTCCTTCCATTTGACCGCATCCAGCGCAAAGCGGCTCGAATCGTCGATGACCGAGTCCTTTACGATCGGCTCGATTCATTAGCACTGCGAAGAGATGTTGCATCCCTTTGCATTTTCTTTCGCATCTACCTCGGGGAGTGCTCTGAGGAATTGTTCGGAATTATCCCAGCCACCAAATTTCACGAACGCACATCGCGGCAGAACTCGCGTTACCATCCACACCATCTGGATGATTGGCGGTCCACCACTGTGCGATTTAGAAGATGTTTTCTTCCTCGCACGACTTCCTTGTGGAATCAATTACCATAAGCGATTTTTCCGGACCGATATGACTTAGGAACCTTCAAGAAAAGAGCGTACTCCTTTTTAAAAGGCCGGCATCGCATCTGCGATTCCCTCCCTGGTGTTGCAGCTGTTCAAGGGCGGCGGTAGTCACTTTCCTGGGCCGCATGATCGTTTGCCCCTCTCCTATAAAAAAAACTATTATATGTACATACATACATATATATATATTGTTATATTGTTAAGAAATAGAGAAATTTTCGGTGTTTTAAGCAGCCTTGTACTAATATATTTTAGAGTATTAATATGAAGTTAGAGTTGAAAAACTTAAATTATAATAAATGTATTTTAGAAATTAATTTTCATGGTAATTTTTATGTATATAATATATTTCTACTTAAAAAAAACCAGCCAAGTGCGAGTCGTATTCACGCACCGAGGGTTCGGACCAAATCCGAAGGCATATACCTAAGTTTAAAATTATTAAAAATATTTTTATTATATGATGTAACTAAAAATTTATGCTGTACGCAATTTTTCTTTTATCTGTGCTATAAAACGTTGCCTTGTACCAAATTTCAAGATTCTGAGTTCACGGGAAGTACCCAGTAGATTTTGATTCCCTTACGAATATCGAAAATTTGCGGCAGAAACGGCTGTATCTTTTGATTGTGTTGGCTTAGAAGTTTGATTTTTTCACAGCTCGAAAGGACAGTAGACTTGAGTATCTGAAATTAATTCCAGCTTGATACCTCCACACGTTCCTGAGAAAAAGGTTCTAGACAGATAGACAGAGGGACAACAAAGTGATCATATAAAGGTTCCATTTTTATTTTTGAGGTACGGAACTCCAAAAATCATGTTTATATAAAATTATTATAAAATAAGATAGTTAACTATCATACCCCAAATCCAATGCATGCAATTTCACCTTCACGTAGTTTAAAAAAATATCCTATTTCTTTCTCCACTATTATATTATATTTGATAGTAGAAAATGTCTAAGTTTCTTTCTCAAAAAAATATAAAATTTCCCCCACCAGTTTCGCTCATAGTAAAGAGCTGTGCGTAAGTGCTCACTGTCCTGATACAAATAACCGTCCCAAAGCATGCGCGTTACGACAATGCCAACTTATTTTTTTTTAAATATTAAATTTAACTGACCAAATATTTATATAAGCTGACCAATTATCAGTGAATGCTTCTCAATTGCGCATATTTTTATTTTTTATATTTTACGCGAATGAGGTGCTAAAATTTCTCAATGACCTTGAAAAACTTTAAACCTTTATAAAAAAAAATTCTAACGCTTACCAATTAATAAGGCCGACTGACCTTTTATGACCAATTTCTGACCTTTCAGACTGTATAATTGGTCAATCGAAATTCCGCACATGAGGTGCTAACATCGCGGAGCTCCGACCCATTCACGCCGCAACCATAATATAGCAAGAACGTAACTCTATTACGTCAAAAATAACTAGAAAATAACTTCTTTGCAAAATTATTCTTTTCTATACTGAATATACAGAACAAAAAAGTTGCGATGTTATTGGTTCATGTAATGTTACTATGTTCGGAATCTATACTATGATAGTGGGAGAAATTTATTTCGAATGGAAAACATGTTTGCACATGCACAAATCTGTTTTCTGTTTTGAACAAATATCGTGAGTTATGTTTCATTGAGGTCCGTATGAGTGGTCGTATGATAATATGATAGTAATAAAAAAAGATGGAATGATAAAAAAATTGAAATCATATGAACATTTTCAAAAATGTATATAATCTGCATCACCTAACAACGGATAACATATCCTGTTTTGCTTTTTTCACAAGATTTACGACGTTCTTTGAGCCGAATGAGCAAATCATGAACTCCCAGGTTATACTGTAAAAAACTGAACTGAACACACTTTGTAATATTGCAGTGTTAAATGAAAAGGAGACATGTTGCTCAGTTTGAGACTTTAATTATACTGCTTTTTATTACAAACTTAATTAACATACTCATATAACTATGTCTTGTGTACTACAACACTACAAAAAACCTCCTACAGACAAATACAGTGGTAGAGCCACGCGGCAGCTTTTGCTGTCGTACGGATAGGCCGACTCGAACCGAGGTGGTACCACGACCTCACAGAATACCAGCGTTAAGTAGAAGTTTACTTCTGAATTTCGCCTGGTGAGTGCAGGTGGCCGGAGGCCCAATCCCCCCCCTCCTCCCATCCTCATGGTAGCGGTATTAATAAGAACACCACCCCAGAAGGGTACCAGCATTCCTGAAGAATCCCTCGCTGGGCATCCACGCCCAAGCTACCGTACTTTTTCTGAGCGCGGGTGCTCAGGCTACCCTGCGTACTCTGGAGGGGGGGAGGCGAAAATCCGCTCAAAACGAAATCTGCTTGGGGCTAGCGAAGCAATAAGACAAAGGCAATCCCTGCCACGCTTTCCGTGAATTTTTGCAACATCAGGAGACTTCCTTAAAACCTTTACGCCGTCCACTACCATCTGGAGATGGCAAAGCCGGCCTTGCTCTTTCTAACCGAGACACAGGTATCCTGTCTCGCTGATACTTTGTATCTCTCCTACCTGGGGTACAAGTTAGAACATTCCTTTGTGCCCCGGGCTAGAGTTTGCGTGTACGTCAGAGAGGACATCTGTTTTTGACGCCTCGGCAGTCTTGAAGGTACGGAGCTGATCATCCTATGGCTGCACGTAGACAGCGACGACTATCCCCGCGTCTACGGGTGCCTCTATAGGCCCCATAGCGGTAATGCCGACTCATCGACCACATCCAAATAGCTGCAGACTCCGTGCTAAACAGGTTCCATCCGCAGATATCGTGATACTCGGTGATTTTAACGCCCACCACGCTGAATGACCGTTTAACCGACCATGTGGGTAGATCTGTCAATGACTTTGCCTTGGTATATGGTCTAACATAACTGGTTACTTCGCCTACGCAGATCCTAGATGTGGTCGATGAGTCGGCATTACCGCTATGTTCGGAATCTATACTTTGATAGTGGGAGAAATTTATTTCGAATGGAAAACATGTTTGCATGTAACTTACCTATTGGACCTTCTGCTGACCTCTCATCTGGACGGATATCAGGTCTCCGTCGATGCCCCTCTGGGCTCTTCGGATCATTGTCTGATCCGGAGTATGGTAGCCACTAACGCTCCCATCGTAGTTGCGATCTGCAGCTTGTCACCGTGTTTGTCACTATACGGTCGGACGCCTGCTACCTCAATACATGTCTGCGGACTTCATATGTCTGCAAAAAATAAATAGTTTTTAGACATGCAGTTTATATATATAGCAATGAATGCTGAACACGTTGTAAATCAGCACTTAAAATTGCTGTTAACAATTTAATTGGTGCTGGCGGGTGTAAAGCGGATCCAGTGTAAAAATTTTTAAATTATTAAAAATACTGTGTAAATTTACAGTGAGCACTTATCGCCTGCACTACCACGGCTCTTCTTCATAGATTAATTTATTAAAACTGGCACTATAACGTACACGTGATACGCTACGTGCACATAACGTGTGCAGCACGTTTATTGTACTCCGGCTTTTACATAGCTTGCAAACGCTAAGGAATTCTATATTTCTCCGCCATTCTCCCAAGATTTATGACGTTATTGTAAGCCAGATGAGGAGAATGTAAATTCACTTCCAGTGATACGATGAATAATTGAACAGGCCAACTCGAGTCTGAATTGTATTACTTTTATAGTGGACGGCTTTTGTTTCACTTTGTGTGTACAACACTGATAATCTTAAAAATTTATCTTCATTATACGCTTTAATTTTAACACGAGTATTTTTTTTAATTGAAATGATGTTTCTCATTCACGGTCTTACAGACCATGGGATGATAAGTGGCCACTGCAGCTTCATGGAGACCTACAGCCAAATTCAAACAAACTAGGCTACAAATGCGTTGTCACTTCTTAGAACTAAGATGGATTGCCTCACAACCTGTAATTACTTGTTTGCATAATTTAGTTAGCTTGAAAGCAAATCCTGTTATCGCGTATTTTCTTTGTCAGTTGGTTTATTCTCTTACATAAGGGCTTTAATTCAGCTGAGATATCTGTTAACACCACAACGCCACCGAGAACAACAATTTTATTAAAAACTTTACCTCCAATAGGGATAAAGTTTCCATTAGGGAGTGTAAAATATATTAAAGACAATGTGGTGCCCACCTACGAAGACGTCATGGAATGTTACGAATGGAATAGATTACAACTTAAAATTAGAGGGAGTACTATAAAAGAATCATAATTTTGAGAAACTGCCAAGCTGGTGGCTTGAAGAGTAGAAATTGTGTGGAGAATATCGTGCATTCCTACGATTTCGCTCACACACGAGAGCCGTTCAGTTATTAAAGGGTCGTCATTGAAAGTGCAAATACCTTATCAAATTGCTAAAAACCTAATCTGCTGATCAAAAAAATATTTTTCTATAGAATAGCAGAGCTTTGCTCGAAATTTGGTCATGTAAATGTAATATTAACACAAATAAATAGTTTATTATAAACAAATATGCACTTATAACACAATATTATATTTATTCAATTATTATTCGTACAGAGCAGTTAAAGTTTTTGTATTCACGACACTTATTTACACTTTGACTAATACGACGCGTGTTCTCAAAACAGAATGTCTAAGAATCATGATGCACCCTATTTTATAACATTTCCCTTTCCACTTCTCTTCCGTTGTGTACGAAGAGGGGCGGACGGTGTTGCCAGTAATAAAGTTGTAGTTTTTTAATTGAAATGGACACTGCCTTTCTGCATGGTTCCTGCCCCAGGAACCTCACGAGTCTTTTTAAATTACTGCAATAACACTAATTGATTAGAAATTATTTTTAAAAAGTTTATATTAATAGCGATGAATATCAACTGCTATTTTGTTTTTATAAACTGATCATGACGCAAGTTTATAGTCAAAGCTTGAAGGTTACACATTTTTTGTTTTATAAAAACTCAATAGCAATTTTAAGACCATCTGTACTTAAAGGATCTTGTCACACCTAAGAGACCAGGTTCATCTTCTCTTGGAATCACTTGCATTTAAAGGAAATTTAGTCTCACTTAAATGTACCAAGTTCATTCCACTAGCGTTTAATAAGATATTTCGTCTTACTTAAACCTACCAATCTTACTTAAACTATACTTATCTCGGTTTTGTTTAACATTCTATATGTTAACCCATATTTTGTATTGACTCATACACTCAGTAAAATAACAATGAAACTATACATACAAAAAACAAACACAAAAATAAAATTTTATATACGTATACAAAAATCTTGTTACCTGAACTGCTAAAATATTTTGCCAACAAGATAACTATATGGTATAGATTCGGTATTGGGTCAATCAACATCCAGTTCTGCAGTTTTTATCCAAGGCTTGATATTTTCAAAGGCTTCGACGCCAGTACTGGGCTTAGAAGACATTTCACTTCCTTTTACGTCCGTCACCTCATATCTATCATGACCCAAAACTTTTTTTTAATTGAAATGGACCCTTAAATATGGATAAAAGTTTTCTAATTTGTCCTTGGTTACTCTGACTTTGTATCTTAGCAAAACTAAATCTCCTTCATTATAGCTTTTAACCTTTTTTCTAGACTTATCGAACCTATCTTTTGGAGACTCAGCATTATTTCTTAAATTTTATCAACCTCTTTTCGCACTCTGTCAAATCAACGTTACGTACGCCATCAAGGTACGGAGCTAACATATCACTATCTGCACCTAATCTATACCCGAGGAAAACTTCGCTAGGAACCGTCTTTATGGTTTTATGCATGGTACTATTTAAGCCTTGCTGTAATTCCTTAATGTACTAATTCCATCTATCCTCAGTTAAATGAGCTGCCATGGTTTTCAAAGATTCTAAAATCGTCTTATTTTACGAACGGTTTACGTTCAACTTGACCGTTAGAACGGCGCATGCCCGTCGTCACAGTGTGCAGTATATTTTTATTGAAACAGTATTGTAGTCTTACAACGTAAAGCATGTTCCGAAAATGAACCGAACATTTTGAAATTATCTTTTGTTATTTTATTACGCCAGAAGATTTGGTACTTGTACTGTAGATATAAAAACAAATTTTGGAAAGGCGTATACGATGATTAATAGATACTTATTTTTATTACAAGTTCTTACAAATGGACCTAAATGGTGTTTTGGTCTAATGGTTTTCTGATTTTTCACTCCACTATACAGGATTTTGGCTTGACATGTGGATGCATGTTGCAAACGTGTGCCCTCCCTATGAACAATGTCAAATACAAATTCTTGTGTAGATAGAACCCATCGCGCAATACGAGGAACAATCTCTTTCGTAGTCAAAGCAAACTTAATGGCACTACAGTCAGTATTTATTTTAAATGGAACTCCTAACAAATATAAACGAAACCGTTCAAGCGAACAAATAATTGATAAACGTTCCATTTTAACGGAATAATATTTCTTTTCACGTTCTGATGTTTGTCTGCTATAATAGTGTACTTGTATCCCGCCACCATCGGTTACTTGCATAAGGATACCCGCAATGTTTTCTCTACTTGCATATGTATATGATATTGTTTGAGCGTTAGGATTAAAAATAGCCACTACACTTTGTGAAGTTAGACTGTTTTTTAATGTTTGAAATGCTTCTGTTCCACGTCCAAACAGAATCTTTCTTCAACAGTTTCGTAAGGGGTTCAGATATCACTGCGTAGTTTTTTAATAAATTTTCGAAAATAACTGATCAAGCTAAGAAACTATCGAAGTTGTTGGGTCGTTTTGGGTAAAGTTAAATTTTTAACCGCTGTAACTTGAGCCTCGTTTGGCATAACATTATTCGGTCTAATTTCATAGCCTAAAAACTCTATCTAAATTTTGAAAAGTTGCACTTCTTTAAATTTAATGACATTTGTGGCATAACCCAGCTGTAGAAAGCTTGAGATTTTTGACAAACCCCTCTCGATGTTAACCTAACACTACCGAAAGGATTCTGAAGAGACCTAAACACGTCAAAAACTGAGGGTGCAAGATCATAACTATATAGTGGATGCATTAACACTTTCCAACCAAGCTCTCTCAAATTTTGCTGAATGACCAAAGATGTGTGTGGTTTTGCGTTATCATGATGAACGACTACACCTTTTCTGTCGATCAATTCCGGCCATTTTTTCTCCATTCTTTGATTGATTCTCATTACTTGCGTTAGAAGAGATCCGAATCGATGATTATTGCCAGCGGTTAAAGCTCATAATAAACGATGCCCTTTTAATCCCAACATACACACAGCATCACCTTATTAGGTGTTAATCCGACTCCAGTCTGTGGAGCTTGACTACCCTTTGACCATGAATACACGATTAATTAGGTTTCTTTTATTGAGCTCGTGTGGTACCCAAATATCGAGCTTTTTTGTATAGCCAGACTTTTTCAAATAGGTCAAAATTGTTTTGTGGTCCATCTTCAATTCCCTCGACCATCGACTTTATCTGTATGAGGGAGACAAGGGCGAACTCCGTCTTTGACATCAAAATTCCCGGACTGAAAACGCTTGAACCAACTTTGTGCTACTGTTACTGACACTGCATTAGATCCATAATAGTCGGATTTTTTTTTCGCGGCTTGATTCGCATTTTTCCCTTTTTTGTAATAAAACTTCATAATGCATTGACTTTCTTCGTTATATTCATTCATTTTGGTGAACAGAAAATTATTAAAAATGGCGGGAAACAGTTTTTAATTTTAATTTTTCTTTTTCTTATTGTCCTATATGAATTGATATTAAAACCAGCCCGATAACAATAGTACAACCAAAGAGATTTTTCTTTGATTTTATACAAACAAAATACGAAGACTCTTTTCCCCGACCTATTATTACAAATAGAAAACATGTATGCAGAAGTACTTAAGAAGTTTAGCCACAATATACATTTATACAAAATGCGAACAAAATATTACAAGGCTTTGAAAAACTTTCGGAGCAGCTGTCGAACAAAAATGAACATATACTGCTTAAGAAACTACAATTGAAACGAAACTCTTTCGTACAGATTTCGGTAAAGTTTTGAGAACTTTAAGTTCAAGGTAATGTTAAATTTTATAAATGTTTTATAACGTTGTATTACTTACGCAGCCACCACACGGGTTCTATCGGTATATAAAACATATTTTATAATTAATCATTAAATTTAAAGATTGCTAAAATGGTAAATGAAATGGTAAAGTAATAGTAGGAAATTTAACACTGCGTGTAATACAGCATTTTATACGTGGTAGAGCCACTCAAGCAGCCACATTATACAGATATTTAATTATATACCCTAACAAAACTCACTGCTAAATGTAAACCTTTCCATAGTTTACCTCATAAGGATGATATTTGGCATTGTTGCTAAGTTTGATAGTCGCGTTGACTTCCGTAGTTCTTTATTTTCTAGTTATTAGGAAGTGCACGTCGCAGAGCTATTCTGCAGCTATATAATGGTTGTAGCACAAAAAGATCGGCTCGATCGAGGAATGCCACGTTTTCACAGAATACCAGCATAAAATGGACGCATAATACTGCTGATTTCGTAAGGTGAGTGAAGTGAATCGGACACCCCTTTAACCGGTAACAAGGCATACCATGTCGTCAGTGGTGACAACGCAACTACATTTGAATCTTAATCAAGATCATATCGTCTATAAGCCACAGCGTCCACTAACCATCAGGTGGACTGTGTGCTCGTTTGTCACTCTTATTCTATAAAAAATAAAGCAGCTTCTGAGCTAAACTATAACACAGAATATTTTTTGTTGAGTGAGTATCCGAAATTTATGCTTATAGAGCTATTGTCGCTTCTTTCATCGATAAGTCCTCGTCTATTATACGCTTACATAGCAGAAACATTTCTACCGCGATTTCACGTACGAGTTATACCGCACGTGCAATGAACCTTGAGAATTGCATGCTTTGAATTTGAGATTCCGTTTTTACAAATATTCTTATGAATTAACAAACGAGCACATAGTCCACCTGAGGGTAAATAGATGCTGTATCCCTTATGGAAATCCTCGATTAAAATCAAAATACAGATACGTTATCACCCGTGCGAACTAACATGAAATACCTTGATTCCAATAAAAAGGTTGTCCGGATTTTACAATTAATCTGTCAGAAGTGGTCGTCCCAAGCTGCGGCATGGCTCTACCACATATTTTATATTCCGTTACTCGTTTCAAAAATTTTAACTCTGATATATATATATTAGTACAATATTCTATAACCATGGAAACACTCTGTTTTAAAAAAAAATCCTTAACGAAGGCATCAGCAGTAGAACCAGCATATATCGAGATATCGAGATAGGCTAGATATTAATAATCCAACGTGGCAATGTGCCGGTGATATAGATCGAAGAACCGACGATCGATTGGGAAATGCGGCCCAGATTGATGGATAGATGGAGTGACGACTTGGTGAGACATGTAGGAAGTCGATGGCTGCGAGTAACTCAGGGGCGTGTTTGGGAAGGCAAGACCTTGACTCTTTGATGCTTATGTTCAGCACTGGACTTATAAAGGGCTGTAATGATGATGACGATATTTATAAAGGTTTTCTGAACAAATTTAACTCATCTAATCGACTGGCATCCGGAATGTCGCTGGAAGATCACAATACTGTTTAATTTATTGTATTTTTCGACGTTTTTTTTACAGGGTCTGCTGACGCTGCAAAACAGAAAAACGTATTCAAGGTGGCGCTGTAGTCAAGCTATTAACAAACTTTATATTTACACTAAAAAGCTTGGAGTGGATTCGGAGTGAATCCCAGCGCACCACCTACCGGGAAGGGCAGAAAAACCTCTGCTAAGATCTGTCTGTATTATGAATATAATTTACAAATCCTGTCACTTAATTTATCAAGGCACACCCTAGTCGAAATTTTATCGAAATAATTAAAAATTTAAAATTTTGTACGGCCGACTTCAATATAAGTTATTAAGAATAACTCAAAAACTATTAGTCTGACCTTGATCAAATTCATATAGGGCCACAGGAAAAGTACCAGATTTCAAACAAAAAAAGAATCATCGAAATCGGTTCACCGGCACACATAAAAAAAAACATACAGTCGAAGTACCCCCAATGACTAAAGCAACAAACAGACGGCCCCCAGTCCCCGGCGGCCCCGCTATTCCTGGCTACGGTGGCGACTATGGTAACGGCGGGGCAGGGGGTGCTAAGAATCTCCGGTGGAGGTTCGGTTGGCACCTTAGACGACTCGACCTGGCAACGTACAACGCACGCACCCTGAGGACTGACGAGAAGATCGTGGAGCTGGAAGAAGAGATAGACAAGTTGCGCTGGCATATTATAGGATTATCCGAAGTCCGGAGAGAGGGGGAGGACACGGTAATCCTCGAAACCGAATCATCTAAGGCGTCGCTTCCCCACTTTGCCGTTCACTTAAATGCAATATAAATTTGCTTTGTCACTCTTTCTTCGTTCATTCTTTCTACATGACCAATTTTCTAGTCCATCACCTAGTAAATATTATAAAATGATGAAGAAGAAAAGAATGCATATATAAATATTTTACAATTACTAAGTATACCCTTATCGTGGAGCTGGAAGAAGAGATAGACAAGTTGCGCTGGCATATTATAGGATTATCCGAAGTCCGAAGAGAGGGGGAGGACACGGTAATCCTCGAATCCGGCAACTTGCTCTATCACCGGGAGGGCGACCATCTGTCCCAAGGAGGTGTCGGATTTATCGTCCACAAGTCTCACGTTAACAACGTTGTAAAGATCGGGAGTGTGTCGACGAGGGTTGCGTACCTTATACTCAGAATCACCAAACGGTATTCGCTGAAGGTCATACAGGTTTACGCAACAACCTCGGCACACCCCGATGGGGAGGTGGAGGAAATGTATGAGGATATCTCTAGAGCCATGCATTTCTCCAAAACCCAATATACGGTGTTAATGGGAGACTTCAATGCCAAACTAGGCACAAGAGCAAACGGTGAGCTGAAAGTAGGGAAATTTGGAATAGGGCAACGGAACCCAAGGGGCCAGCAGCTGGCCGACTTCATGGAGAAAGAGGGACTCTTTATGATGAACTCTTTCTTCCAGAAGCGGCCTCACAGGAAGTGGACCTGGTCGAGCCCCGACGGTTCGACAAAAAATGAGATTGACTTCATTATGACGACCAGACGACAACTGTTCAGTGATGTCTCCGTGATCGCGAGGGTGAAAACGGGTAGCGATCACCGAATGATTAGAGGCACACTGAACCTAAACGTTAAGTTGGAGAGGTCTCGTCTAATGAAGTCAACGCTCCATCCCCCTCGTGCTCTGTTCCAAAGTCCCGAAACCTTTCAGCTCGAGTTACAAAACCGTTTTCAGTGCCTAGAAGACTGCAATGAAGTGAAAGATATGAATGACAAGCTCGTGGAAACTGTCCATGCGGTCGGAGCTAAGTTCTGCAAGACCCGCCGCAGAAGAACACAAAAACTCTCCGATCACACTCTTAATCTCATGGCTGTTAGACGGGAGATGAAGCTACATTCTTCAACAGACTTGACAACATACAGGCATCTGAACAGACAGATCTCCAAATGCATGCGGCGGGACTTACGCAACTTCAATACAGCTCGTATTGAAGAAGCGATAGAGCGAAACCAAGGCTCCAAAGTCTTTGCCAGAGATCTGTCTGCCAGAAATAGCCAACTGTCAAAGCTGAAGACGGAATGTGGCAGCATCGTTTCCGGGACACCTGAGATTTTGAGTGAGATTGAGAGGTTCTATGGGCAGCTGTACACGTCATCGTTGGAGCCACATGCAAGTGTGAGTAACGATCCAAGAGCGAGTCTCATCCGACACTATTCTGAAGATATCCCGGACGTCAGTCTGAGCGAGATTAGAATGGCTCTCCAGCACCTTAAAAACGGTAAGGCCCCAGGCGAGGATGGAATTACAGCGGAGCTTCTGAAAGCGGGTGGAAGACCGGTACTTGAAGTCCTTCAGAAGCTCTTTGATTCCGTCCTCCATGGTGGCATTACACCGGAGGCGTGGAGCAGAAGTGCGGTGGTCTTGTTCTTCAAGAAAGGTGACAACGCCCTCTTGAAGAACTACAGACCGATTTCCCTTCTGAGCCGCGTCTACGTGCTGTTTTCGAGAGTCATTACGAATCATCTCGCGCGCAGACTTGACGACTTCCAGCCTCCCGAACAAGCCGGTTTCCGAAAGGGCTTTAGCACCATAGACCACATACATACCCTTCGGCAAGTTGTACAGAAGTCCGAAGAGTACAATTTGCCACTATGTCTGGCGTATGTGGACTATGAGAAAGCCTTTGATTCCGTCGAAATTTGGGCGGTGCTGCAGTCCCTTCAGCGGTGCCAAATTGATTGTCGGTATATCGAAGTGTTGAAGTGCTTGTACATTAGGGCTACGATGGCTATCCGAGTACAGAACCAGAGTACGAAACCTATCCAATTGCAGAGAGGTGTAAGAAAGGGTGACGTCATATCCCCGAAACTCTTCACCGCTGCATTGGAAGACGTTTTCAAGCTTCTGGACTGGAAAGGATACGGTATCAATATCAGTGGCGAGTACATCACTCACCTTCGATTTGCCGACGATATAGTCCTTATGGCAGAATCGCTGGAGGGCCTAAGCACTATGCTCAATGACCTCAATAGTGTTTCCCAACGGATAGGTCTTAAGATGAACATGGACAAAACAAAGATCATGTTTAACCCAGATAAGCCTGAAACTAAAATTTTCTGAAAATTTTGAAAAAAGTTACATTATTTAGTTTATTAGATCTTATGCAACATAAAAAAAATTATGAAAAAAAAATTAAGTGTAAGGCTTTCAGGGAAACAGCCGTCCTATATGTAGGACAGTAGGATAATAAGAGGAAATAAAAGACCATTTATGACAAAACAGAATGTAATTAAAAAGTGTAGTTTATTAGATAACTATTGATTATATTACCCATTGTTATATGTAATTTACTAGATTAACACTATTTATGAATGATATGTTTCAAAACACTTGACACACACTCCAAAATCACATTTCTTGCAACGTGTCAAACATTTTTTGTGACATTGACGACAGCGTGTTTGCTTCGATTGAGGAATAACCAGATGATTCATTTGGTCTTTACGACTATCAGCATGTTCATGATGGGAGGGTCGGCTAGGCTCTCTTTTGGCATTTTTTCTGTTTGATTCAATCAAAGCAATTGCTACCCTTCTGCGAAAGCCAAGATGATCCAGTTTTCCATGATTTATTTTATATAACTGCCATGCATTATGTTCGGCAAGATCAATCATGTGTGTGAGCAACGGCATGTACCATTTCTTACCTCGTATACCAATTCGGTAATGTGAAATATTTTCATCAGACCGATCCACTCCTCCCATATATTTGTTATAGATGGACACCATATGTGGTTCTTCTATGACAATGTTTCTCTTTTCACTTTGTGAGAAGCGTTTGGCAGATTGTTTTTTATGATTTATTCCTACAGCATTAGAAGCAATACTGAATATATTATTGTCATGCCATTTAGCAATAATGAACGTGTTGTCATGTGTCGTTCTGTAATCGACAGCACCACGTTCCTTTTTTTTCAGTAACTTCGATGTAATCAGAGGACAACTAGATGTCCTGTTTTCTCGAACTGTCCCAGTGCAACGAAGGCCTTTCTTTGTTATCTCTTCCAGCAAGGGCGTCCCAGTAAAAAAATTATCAAAAACTACGTGGTAAGGAAGGTCGAAGCCACGTGAAATCAGCACATCGCAAAAAGTGAGAACAACGCTTGCACCCAGCCCCAATTCTTTATATATTGGATTGCACATAGTTGTAGCACCTTGGTATGGTTCCATCCATAAAACATACCCTAACCGTGTAGCACCAACCCAAGCTTTGAACCCGTACCTAATAGGTTTACCTTTTATGTGCTGTTTGCAGCCATGTCTACCATAGTAGTGGATCATGGCCTCATCTACACTGTAATGCTCTTCAAGAGGAGAAAACTCTAAGAACTTTTTATTTAGAAGTGTAACTAGGGGGCGTACTTTTGTGTATTTGTCTTGCAAATCCAGATTATCATTGACATGAAGGTGGCGAAAAATAAAGTCAAATCTATCCCTAGTCATAGCCGAGCTGATCTATTCATTCTTTGTATCAGGGGAGTTTTCCCAATACATTCTTCTACGGGGGAGCCATGAATGACCACTAACCAACAATATGCCGATGAAACATTTCATATCTTCAGTGGTTATGTCTCCAGGCAAATTCTTTTTGACAGCATATTTATTGCTCTCTGACACCAACAACGAAATAACATCTTCATCTAAGAAGTTTTCAAACCACTCAATTGGGCGCTTATCTTGGCAAGCGCCTTGAACATCTGGCCAATTCACGGGATTTTTTGCCAAGTCCCGTTTTCTCCATGCGTAGGTACGCCTACGTTTAGTTCGACCTGTAGAATCAGAAGGTTCTTCTTCTGTATCACTCACCATAATCTGCCCTTGAATCATTACTTCAGCCGGTTGAAGCAGAATGTTTCGTGGCAAATTATTCAAAGTTACATTATCTTCTTCACCCGAATCTTCGTCAGTGAGACAGTCAGGATCAACAGGAGGAGGTAGAATACATATCAGTCGTTCTCTATAATCTTCTTCATTATCAGAAACATTTTCTAAAGCATCTAAAATTTCATGCGCAGCTAACGGTCTGTAAAGAAAAAGTTGTATTATTGTACTAAAATCATGTATATTATCCTACTGTCCTATATATAGTACGCTAGTATTTGTAACAAGTTATACGTAATTTATTTATATTATTTTGCTAGAATATTTATTTAGTACAAAAGTTAAGGTTATCAACTAGATATTAACACAGAAAAAAACAACTCACGAGTAAAATATAACTTTTTATACATACCTGTCATTTGCCACACACACTTATAAGGTAAAATATAAGGTAAAAACTGTTAAAATAACTGTCTTTTTATTTTTTCTAATAAAGCTGACACGTTTCTTACTGCAAATCATAAGACTATATAATCTTAGATAAAGAGGGTATTCTGATATTTTTTTTTATTTCTACTGTCCTAAATATAGGACAGTAGGCTTATCTGGGTTAATATCCATGTCACACCTATGCCGGTAGTTGTTGGGAGCACTAAGCTCGAAGTTGTTGACGAGTATGTTCACCTGGGACAAATAGTCCGACTAGGTAAGTCCAACTTCGACCGAGAGGTCAATCGACGGATTCAACTCGGCTGGGCAGCGTTCGGGAAGCTACGACACATCTTCTCGTCAGACATACCTCAAAACCTTAAAACGAAATTGTACAACCATTGCGTGTTGCCAGTGATGACTTACGGAACTGAGACGTGGTCCTTCACTGCTGGCCGGATGAGGAAGCTCAAGGTCGCTCAGCGAGCTATGGAGAGGGCTATGCTCGGAGTTTCTCTGCGTGATAAACTTAGAAAGAGGATATCCGCAGTAGAACCAGAATAACCGACATAGCCCAACGAATTAGTAAGCTGAAGTGGCAGTGGGCCGGCCATATAGCTCGAAGAACCGACAACCGATGGGGAAGAAAGGTTCTCGAGTGGCAGCCTCGTTCCAGTAGGCGAAGTGTAGGGCGTCGCCCCACGAGATGGAGTGACGACCTGGTAATACATGCAGGAAGTCGATGGATGCAGGTGGCTCAGGACCGTGCTTTGTGGCATTCTTTGGGGGGTGCCTATGTTCAGCAGTGGACTTGTGAAGGGCTGTAATGATGATGATGATGATGACAGTCGAAGTGAGTACCGTCTTCTTTTTGGAAGTCAGCAGAAAATTGGCGATATATTGAAAATGAGCCAAATTAAGAGTACCATTAACCGACGAGCATGTATATGAAAGAGGTGTGCAGGATCGTGCCAAATGGATGACCGTAATCTCTGCCTAGCCCTCTAGGTGACAGGTGTGATTGTCTATGTAAAATCTATCAAGTAATCTATTTCTCTTTAGACGACTTAAAAAAGGAGAAAGTTATCAATTCAACTTTTCTTTTTTTTGTATGTATGTATTATGTTACTCAATATCTTCATCAATTGTGAACGGACTTTGTTTGTTCTTTTTTTTTAATTAAATATTTTATACTTCAGGAGTATACATATATGAAGATAAAATGTATTCATAAAGGGTGATAAAACATTGGATGAAGTTTGTATGTAACATGGAATATTTCCACTGTTCCTGTCATATTGAAATCTTTTTAATTGAAAACTCCTTGGTTTTAAAAACCGAATACCATTTATTTATTTAAAAAAAATTCTCGGTCTTGTCACAAGGTTTTGTCAAACTTGTTTAGTCGTTGAGAAAATGGAATTGACTCGAGAAAATTCAAGAGCGATGATTTATTATGACTTTCGAAGTGGTTTAACACAAAAACAGTATGTTGACCGGATGATTTCTGCATTTGGTGATGAATCCCCATCCAAAACCACAATTTATCGCTGGTTTGCTGAATTTCAACTTGGACGTGTCAAGCTCAGTGATGATCCCCGTCAAGGTCGTCCAAAAACTGCAGTCACCCAAGAAAACGTTGATGCTGTGCGTAAGCTGATTGAGGAAGATCGACATGTGACATACCGCGAAATTCAGGCAACTTTAGACATTGGCATGAGTCAAATACAAATAATCTTGCATGAACAATTAGGTGTAAAAAAGTTTTTTCCCGATGGATACCGCATTCGCATTCAGTGCCGCCCTCGTACATATATTCTTTAATCCACTCAAAAGAGTACAAAAATTGATTTTTAATAAATATTAAAATCAGACTTCAAAGATCTAAAAAGAATAAAATACTTTCACATTCTCAAGTGGAGGCCTTTATTATTCTTCTATACACTATGTCTTACCACAACTAACTTCAGAATGTGAAATTATTTCTTTTTACTAAAATTTAAGTTTTTATGTTTTGCTATTTGTTATTTCTATTTTAAAAAGTTATAGTTACTAAAACCGTATAATCTCAATTTGAACAGCTCTCAACATATCTCAACAGCTCAATTTGAATATAGTACAGCATAGAAGTATTGTACACGCCCCTAGCTGCCCCAACATAGGTTGACGGGACTAGGGCCCATGAGTAATCCCATCGACGGGCAGCAGAGGGACGGGGCCAGGTGGCCACATGGAATTTCCTATCACAATAAACTATATGGGAGAAAGCTAGAAACACATATTACTTACCATTATCCGAAGCTAACTTCGCACCAAGGCTTGGGCAGGCCGTATAGTGAGGTGTGAATGTGTGGGGCCTTGGCAAGCATAGGCGACCAGCAGCGACCGAGTTCCAGGCTACTCCAAAATGAGGTAATCTTCCGCGGCGCCTTCCAGTAACTCTATAGTACGATTAACTAACTTACAGAAGCCACTAACTCTAATTTGTTATAAAGCGTAACACCCAAAACAAATACAGAATGTCGGTCTATACGAAATCCCGTTACGATAAGCAAAAACGTAACACACCGCACGAGCAAGTAATATTGTCAAATCACTTATATACGCTATCAAATTAGAATAACCAAATTCGCGGTAAATTAGGCACGCCTAACACGCAATTCAGACTTTGATCGCAGTCAATGTTAACTTCCTAACAATTTGTCAGCCTGGCGTCGAATTCTAGATTTAACAAAGAAACCTTCGTCGTGGCAACGTCTGCTAACAAAACCGACTCCAAAATGGAGGTTTCCCGGGCGTCCTTAAACGTGCTCTCGATCGCACAGTATTATAGCAACTGTTCGACTCGACCCCGTCGCTGGTAGGAAATAACTCTCTCGCGCAAACGTCAAACTGGTCTGAATGCACCGCGCCGAGCGCCCTCTCGCGTTTATTCTTGAAATTAGCGTTTGGCGCGAACAAACCCCCGTCCCGCGAACATAAGGACTTATGTCCGCGAGCAAACCGGCAAGCGGGACAGGGTCGCGACGGTACGTTGCAAGACCGAATCTATACCAAAACTAGGCCACCTTAGGCACACCATCAGATCTTGCAACCCTAGCCCCCGCCTCAAAAGATAGCCCCAATGGGGCAAGCCGGAGGGTCAACCTCTGCTGGATGCCCCTGGTGAGCATCGCAGCACCTTAATAAGTCCTGTACTGGACAGAAGTCCGACGACCTCTTTCAACACCTATCTGTGCCCCTATGATTCGTTCCGCAATCCGACCGGATTAGGTCTGCAAACAGCGACGCGACACGAAGCGGCCCAGCGTGGCCTCCTAAGCTTCAGTGCAGAGAGCACCCACAAATTCCACATGAACGTCGTCTGTGGAGAGCCAAACGAAACGCACGTCCTTAGTATAGATTTTCAAACAGTAGGCATAATCAAGCCATCTACTATATAACTATTTACTTAATTGTGCAATAGCTGATTTCAATCTGACAATCTCTCAACTAGCTAGCCTTTTAGAGATGCAGTCCTATGCTTACATTTCAACCAAATTTCAAGAGCATTAGTACTCAATCCACTATGTAGAACTTGAAAACAAACTGTAATAAATTTATTTCTTGATGCGCATAGATCAAAACAGACAAACTAAGCAAAACGACAAACAAATAGATAGCCAAAAAAGTTCCCCTTTTCTTTCTCACAACAGTATTACTTATATTCAATTTTATTTTCAACAAAACAGACGCAATGAGAAAAATACAATTACAAAACATACGCACAAGCATTCAATTTCAATTTTCCGTGCAACAACAAACACAGTGATCAAATATATTTACAAAAAAAATGCAGCAGCATTTAAAGGAGCAGATCAAATTCAATTCTTTTAATTACAACCGCTACAAATATGAAAATTTCGCAGAAAATAAAAAATTTTTAACTAAGTGCTCGACCAAACCAAATCTAATAACTCTTGACAGTAGATTCAACGCTCCAGGGGGGCCCTAATCTTCCCACCACCAAGTGGAGGCCACACGGCGTGAACCCGAGACCAATGGAGCGCGAACCGCTAACAGTCGCCACTCGGGTTGTACGCCTTCACTGAGGCCGTCGGCAACAGAACATTTTGACAAGTGGACTGTTGACGGCTTAAAGCTCAGTGGAGGCAGCCGTGGTGGGAGCTAAGGCGGCAGCTAGCTAGGGCCGCTTCCATCAAATGGGGAACAGTGTTACACCAGTCGCGGCCACTCAGCTAACGGGGGTGAGAAGGGTCTAGTGAACTGATGAGTGGCCGTGAAGTTCCTCTCCACACGCTGAGGGGGGTGATGACACCCCCTCCCCTGGGGGAATTACCCCCCGACTGGTCGGGGGAGGGACCTCTTTCAAACCTAGGGGCCTGGTGGCTGGCCGGCGGGCGCCGAGACGCCCGTCAGAGGGCGTGGCTGAGCGCCCCCGCCCGTGGGGGTCGAGGGCCTGGTAGAGCCCCGAGAGGAGACGCCGTTCGCCCCCAGGCACAAAACTGCATGGTGATTGCCCTGGAGGTGCCCTTCCAAACATGAGCAGCACCAGCGGCACTCCTTCGCGATAGTTCGCCTCGCCGAAACCGGCTTACCTATTAATTTCGGGCACGACGTTACCCGGTGATCAGATGCTCGACAATAGGAGCAGGGGGTGGGGGTTAACGACGACTTGCCCGGCGGATTCAGCCTCTCACTGCGCACGGCTCGTAAGTCGTCAACGGTGCCCGCCGCGTTCTCGATCTGCCGGCACTGCTCCTCCAAAAACCGCAGCAGGTCATAGAAGGGCGGAATATAGGAGGCCTCGTCCCCGCCGTACCTCTCCTCAAAATGTATTCGAAGGTTGAGAGGTAGACGGGGCAGCACGATGCGGAGCAACAAAAAGGCCCATTCGCCCACTGGTAAATCCAGCCGCCTCAACGTATTACAGGCCACCAAGACTGGATCCAACAGGTCCGGACGTAGTCTGGCCCAGTCACTAAGCAGCGGGAGGCTTAGAAGCTGCTTAAAAAGTTCGTCCGCAATGCGCCGGACGGTGGCGTATCTTCTGGCTAGGCCGTCCCGAGCAGTCTGGTAGGCGTCGTGCGACAATCTCAAGTGGCCGACGACGCCCAGGGCCTCCCCCTCCAGTGAGGCCAGGAGGTATGCCATCTTTTGGCTCGGGGTCAAGTCACTCCGGGCGTCAACTAGGCTGTCGAAAAGACCAACGAAGGTCAGCCATTCGGAAAGGACCCCGGAGAACCTTGGCAGGTCCAGAGTTGGGAATCGTTCCAACAGCTCCGGCTGAGGGTGCTTCCGAGAGGACTCGGGCAGGCCACTCATCCGAGCTTCACGAGCCTCCTCGGCATACCTTGGCCTTCAGCCTCGATCAACTCGTCCGTGAGCGAAAAGAACTGCTCGTCGTCCGAATCCTCGAGCTCAGCGTGGGACTCCTCCACTGCGGCCCTTCGAGTATCGACCTGCTCGAACCGCTTCATCAAGTTATGGACCCTACCCGGTAGACCTATCAAAGCATGGGCGCTGGTGGCCCAGCGTAACTCAGTCCGCAGGCAACGGATTAGTTGCATGGGCGATGACATCACTACTAAATACAAATTACGACGCGGCTCGAGCACAAATTACAAAAGTAACAAATGACAAATAGAACAAAAAATTACAGTTAACAAATGCAGTTCCTATCAAATCGAGTTGAATAGAAATTACACAAATACGAATTACTACTTATCAAACCAAATACAAGTTAGAACAAAAGAAAAGACACAAATCAAATTAACAAATAACAAATACTAGTGCGATCAAATCAAGTTAAATTCAAATGGCGCAAATACAAATTACTACTCCTTAGTTCAAATACAAATTACAATACAAACGAAGATACACATCACGGTCGATCAACAAAAAATGCCTAGCTCGGAAATCGACCCTTCGATAAGTAATCCACTTCAACTATCCGACAACGATAATTAACCGATTACGTGATAATAATCATCTACCTATATGACGCATACCTCTAGAAAAACTCCCGTTTGCGCACTACACGGGTGCGGCTTTTCAAATCTACCCGATAACCAAATAAGCAAGCAACTAAGAAAAATAATTTTGTTATTACGTACAAAAAATATTTTTAAGTATTACGGACGGGCGTGATTGTAGACACAAAATTAAACCAATCAAACCAACGCTCCCTGCCACCAGAAATGTTTAATTTTTATCAAACACTATGGTCGGGATCGACCGGGGAATCGAACCCGGAACCGCGCTCTGCTACCAGAATGTACACGCCCCTAGCTGCCCCAACAAAGGTTGACGGGACTAGGGCCCATGAGTAATCCCATCGACGGGCAGCAGAGGGACGGGGCCACGTGGCCACATGGAATTTCTATCACAATAAACTATATGGGAGAAAGCTAGAAACACATATTACTTACCATTATCCGAAGCTAACTTCGCACCAAGGCTTGGGCAGGCCGTGAGTGTGTGTAATAGTGGATGGCGAGTAGTGTATAGTGAGGTGTGAATGTGTGGGGCCTTGGCAAGCATAGGCGACCAGCAGCGGCCGAGTTCCAGGCTACTCCAAAATGAGGTAATCTTCCGCGGCGCCTTCCACAGTCACTTTCTTCGTTCGTCACGATGACAGTCCATTAACTCTATAGTACGATTAACTAACTTACAGAAGCCACTAACTCTAATTTGTTATAAAGCGTAACACCCAAAACAAATACAGAATGTCAGTCTATACGAAATCCCGTTACGATAAGCAAAAACGTAACACACCGCACAAGCAATTAATATTGTCAAATCACTTATATACGCTATCAAATTAGAATAACCAAATTCGCGGTAAATTAGGCGCGCCTAACACGCAATTCAGACTTTGATCGCAGTCAATGTTAACTTCCTAACAATTTGTCAGCCCGGCGTCGAATTCTAGACTTAACAAAGAAACCTTCGTCGTGGCAACGTCTGCTAACAAAACCGACTCCAAATGGAGGTTTCCCGGGCGTCCTTAAACGTGCTCTCGATCGCACAGTATTATAGCAACTGCTCGACTCGACCCCGCCGCCGGTAGGAAATAACTCTCTCGCGCGAACGAAGGCGCTCGGCGCGGTGCATTCGTTCCATCAAACCGGTACGAATGCACCGCGCCGAGCGCCCTCTCGCGTTAATTCTTGAAATTAGCGTTTGGCGCGAATAAGTATATATTGCTCTAATGTGATTTTATAACACAGAAAAACAGTAAATACCGAATCAAGAAAGCATATTCATTTTTAAAATAATATCGTTACTATTTAATTTTGCTGGTTGTAATATTTTATTACTTTGATGTGCAGTAAAAATTTCTAGTAATGACTATAAATCGGATACTAAAACTAGAGCTTACTGGATCTGGTGAAAGAAAAAGTTCATATTATTTTAATGCTCTTTATATTACACAGTCTTGTATTAATTTAACTAAAGCAAAACGCAATTGTTTTCCTAAAATACTATTTTTAAATAATATTATTTTACGCTATGCCGTGTTGTGGTAGCGTAAGAGAATCAATCAGATCATTTAGTCCCGTAGGTGTCGTAAGAGGCGCATATGGAAAATACCTGAAAAATTATGTTACGTTCGTTAGATGGCGCTATAATCGTCTCGATTACGTTAGGCGTAAAATAACTAGACCGGCGACTGGCAGCAACGTCAATGCATCTAGACATCTGGCACTGAGATCATCGATCTCCTTACGAAAGTTGACGAACACTTAATAAAATTTACAGTTTTTTTTTATAACATAAGTGTGACAAATGACAATCAGTCCATCTGATGGAAAGTGGTTGCTAAAGTCCATTGACATCTGATACGTTGTCACTCCTATACTCGCGTACCGCCAGGATGAGTTTTGTAGTCGCCTAGTAACTTATAAAATCACATTTTCACAGTTTTCAGCGACCAAGCGACTATAATTTTTTCGATTTATGAATAACTTTCACTGGGTAGGTATTGGATTTTAAAACATAGTAATTTTTGCCTTGACTCAAATTAATGCGGTTAAACATAAAGTATTTTATTTTTCCTTACAGTATCTAGGGATGCTTATACTAAAGATATTTTACCGGATTAAATTTTCGACTTATATATGACTTTTTAACACAGCTTAATTATATACTTTCATTTTGTATTTCTTTTCTTGAATGCAATAGATTTAAAGAAGTAATATAGTAGTATTTTTCCTGATTAAAAAGGATATATTTTGTCGTTTGGTAAAATTTTACCAGCCGTTTTCCTATTAATGATTTTGTTACTTAGATTACTATTTCTGATATGAAATTTGTATAAAATAGGATTATCCCTGTTGTATGTATTTTGGTTTGTTGCTTATATGTAGATTATTACTGTAATTATAATGATGATGACGAATTCCGTCGAATACCTTTGGCCAAAAGTCCTTGATTTTGTGTAGTAAAATCTTAATTCATTGTTACTTCTTCAAAAAAATCCTACACTGACTTTATTTAATTTGTACTATGATTAAAACTGCCTGGTTGAAAAATTTTTTGATTTCTATTTAGATTATTTTACCTATATGTCAATTATGCGTTGCTTCTGAATGCGCTATTTTTTTTAAACACAATTATAATATAATAAAATTTTTATGTCGGTAAGTAACTTTTACCTGTTTGGAATATTTATGAAATTATTACTAACCGATACTATTTCATAAAATATGGAGAAAATTCATAATTTTAATGACAGTTTATTAAGTCCATATATGTATCTAAAATTCATTGGAATCGAATGCTTATGACCATGACTAATAGGCGATGTTTTATGACATAAAAAAAAAAAACTTTTAAATGCCACAGAAACAGAACAGAAACTTTTTTATTCAATATAGATTATAAATTATACTTATTGAAAGTCACTCTTTTGTTTAATTACCTCTGGTTCGGAAAAAAACCTCTGTCCTGGGAAGAACCAGAAAGAAACCCAGCGGGACTTTGTTTTTTAAAATAACAGCTTACAGTCATGTATGTTACACACATTAACAACACAACAAATTAGAAATAGCTTGCTAGCAATCACCTCATTTTCAGGAGTTATTTATAGAGCCAACATCATATCATCCATAAATTCCTTAATATTATAATAACCCTTTTTATACAAACTTAGTTTAATAAAGTTTTTGAACTTTGAGGCGGTCAAATTTTGTTTATTTTCTGGAATATTGTTGTAAAGCGTATATATCGCCTCAAGAATGAATTACTGACTCGATGGAGTCGAGTAACTAGTACTACTAGCTTGTGTCTGTTCCTAGTATTTACAGAATGAATATCACTTATTTTTGTAAAACTACTTTTATTTTCGTGTACGTACATTACATTTTCATAAATGTATTGGGAGGCCAAGGTTAATATATTAATTTCCTTAAATTTTTATCGCAGCGACTCTTTAGGCTTTAAATCATAAATTGCTCTTATTGACCTTTTCTGTAAAACAAATATAATTTGAGTTTCAGCTGCGTGTCTCCATAGCAAAATACCATACGACATTATGCTATGGAATTAGCTAAACTAGTCTAGCTGTTTCAACACTGGTTAAACTTCTAATCTTTTTTACAGCATATGCTGCAGAACTAAGTCTGCTTGCTAATTTTGATATATGGGGGTTCCATTGAGGTTTCGCGTCTAGTACGATTCCAAGAAAAATGGTGGTAATTACAAGACTCAGTTCCACCCTATTTAAAATTACATAGTATTTAATTGTTTGCTATTTGGAGTCATGAATTTCATATATTTCGTTTAAGTGCCATTTAAATGCAAATCATTAATATTGAACCAATTTACTAATTTAGATATAGCGTTATTTACTTCCGTCATATTTTAATAATTGTCGACGTAATTTTAAAATTAAAGAAGTGTCATCTGCAAATAATACTATATCATTGTTATGCCCTACTATGTAAGGTAAGTCATTAATGTATACAAGAAACAGAAAGGGGCTCAAAATTGAGCCTTGAGGCACGCCCATTTGTACCATCGACCCGGAAGAGCTCACATTGTTAATGACAACTTTTTGCGTTCTCTTACGTAAATATGAGATAATTAATTTAAGAGCATCACTTTTTACCGGTGTAAAACTTTTCACCATGAAATTTTAATCAGGAAACTTCAAAACTAACTACGGTTAGTTTTGAAGTTTCCTGATTAAAATTTCATGGTGAAAACAATCGAAGGCCTTGGATAGGTCACAAAATATACCCAAAGCATCCTGTGAATTCTCCCATGCATTAAAGATATATTTAATCAGCTCAACACCGGCATCAGTTGTCGAGCGACCCCATGTGAAATCTTACCAGTTTCGCTATTAATTATACTCCAGGTCATTTTAATTTTATTAGAAGCCGTCTTAATTTTGTTGCTCAAATGCAAAGACTTGACTGTGGAGTACACTCTTTTAAATATTTTTGAGTATTTTGACCCCTTGTGAAACCAAATTGATTTTTATGAAGTAAATTATTTATATTAAAGAAATTTAACTGATATATATATAACTTGTTAGAAGAATAATTTTTTCAAAAATCTTACTAAGTGTTGGTAGTACAGAAGTAGGTCTAACATTGGCGGGGTCTAATGTACTACCAGATTTAAATAAAGTTATTACTTAAATACGCTTTATTAAATCAGGAAACACACCAGATTCGATACTAGTATTAAAAATAATAGCTAAATGAGGCGCTATTGTATCTGTTATAGACGCAATAACTTTAACGAAAATCCCCCACAGATCCGCAGTTTTCTTAACATCAATAGTTTTAAAATATTTTAGAATTACTTTTGATGATACTTTATAAAATGTAAAATTCTTTGTACACGCATTTACATTTTGTTTAAGTAATGATTCGGCGACGGCAGGAGAAGAATTCAGTGACTTAGTGGTCAATATTTGAATATCAGTAAAATATTTCTCAAAAAATATTGCAACGTCCTGATCTGATACAGTTAATTTGTTGTTATCACTTAACTGGTAATTTGAATTGCGAGAGTTGATCTTACCAGTTTCGCTATTAATTATACTCCATGTCATTTTAATTTTATTAGAAGCCGTCTTAATTTTGTTGCTCAAATGCAAGGCTTGGCTATGTAGCACACTCTTTTAAATATTTTTGAATATTTTATTACATATTCCCTAAATTCGACGCTATGATTATATGAAAAGATCATATAACTTACGCCTGCTCTTATGGACTCTTACTGTCGCCCATTTATTCAAGGAGAATGTTTTAGAAGTACAAGCATTATTAGTGATGGAATTTTTTTCACTATGCTACTTCTAAATTTCTCCAAGCGACGTGCATTTACTGGAACAAACACAACTTTATCATCTACTTGCTTTTTGTGAACATAAGGTAACTAAACTACTTGTTTACAGTGATCAGAACTTAATTTTTGAATTATACATTTATGCATCGGCTTCACATTTGTAAAAATGTTATCTATACATGTTGCACTAGATTGAGAAATACGCGTTGGCTCTATAAATAAATTAAAAAGACCATATGATTTAAACAATGATCTAAATTTATTATTGATGGAGGAAGCTTCTAGGAGATTGATATTAAAGTCTCCACATATTATTACAGATTTATTCTGTTTATTAAGCTTAGCAAAAACTTCCTCCATAATGTTTTCAAAAGTATCATATTTAGAACATGGGGGTCTGTAGACGCTCACAACAATGAGGTGCTCAAACTCAACACATGCCATTTCTACAGTTCGCTCAACAGAGAGGCTCACAATATCTTTACGTTCTTTACATGATAATAATTTACTAGCTAATATTAAGGAGCCACCTCTTAAAACCGTATGTCTATTGAAAGAACTGACCACCTGTTGATTACTGAAGTTAAACATTAAGTTATAAGCTATAATATATAAATGTATAATGTATAAAAATATATAATATATAAAAATAATACATAAATGTTCAGTAATACAACTAAGAAATAAATATGAATATTGTTGCTATTTAAGAACAACTCCATTTCTAGCTCTTTGCCTATCATGCCTTGTATATTTTCATGCACCAGGTGTAAACAAATTTCATTATCTTTCTGTGAAGTAAATACAATTAAATATTTGTAAGCCACATTCAAAATAATTTAAATTATTATAACTGCTAGAGATTACCTCTATTGTCTCATTTTCTAATTTAAATTACTTGGAACTGATTCAAAATTGCATATTAAGTCATTATACTGCTCAAAAGAAGCAGATGTCTTTGTAGCCAAGTCCTTGGCTGAGTTAATATACCTAGTCAGGTCATAAATTCTGTCACATGTTTAATATAAAATAATTGAAACAAGTTTATTCATTATGTAACCATTCAATATACCAAAATGAACTTAACGAAACATAGATTCTTATGACACTAAAGTTTATTCAAAATGACCTCCGTGATTTTGAATACAGGCCTTCAATCTGCGCGGCCAGTCGTCTATCGCAGAACGAACGAGGTCCATGTCAATATCGGCGGCTGCCTTAATCAAGGATGTCTTGAGTGACTCCAAATTGGGATGAGGCTTTAAGCACGCCTTTTCCTCCAAGTGTTGCCATATCTTGTAATCTAACGGATTCAAATCTGGACTGGAGGAGGGCCAGTCTTCGTGCCGGATGAAGTCGATTTCACGCGCCTCCAGCCAGTCTTGTTTGCTCTTTGCTCTATGAGCTGGCGCCGAATCTTGTTGGAATACCCAGTGCCTGTTATTGAACATGGTATGAGAAACAGGTTCCACAAGGTTCGTCAGGACTGTATTTTGATACACAGCTGCATTTGTTTTTACACCTTTCTCACAAAAATGTACTTATGCCCCAATAAGAAACTCCCAACCATACCATGAGCGAGGATGGAAAATGAGCTCGTTGGACACGCGGAATATGGTTGCTCGCTTCTTCACTACTGTGTGTGTACACCTTATCATTTTGTTTGTTGTAGCTCTCTTCTACGGTAAAAATTTTTTCATCCGAAAAAAGAATTTCCCGATATTTTTTTCCCGCGTACCGCTTCAACAAAGCGCGGCATCTCTTAAGTCTCAGGTCCATTAGACGAGCATTCAAACGATGTCCTTTTTTCTTCGATATGTCCGAAGCCCTAAGTCTTCATTTAACACCCTTTTCACCGTGGTTCTGCTTAACCCCATCTGAAGGGCCAACAGTTTCTGCTTACGTTTAGGATTTCTTTGAATTCGCGCCTTCACAGCTTTTATCAATGCTGGAGTCCTAACAGAACGAGGGCGACCACTTCTTGACCTGTCATCTACACTAGAGTCTACATTGTATCGTTTGATGGTACGATAAACGAATCTTTTGGTTTTATTCAAATTTTTCAGTATGTCAAAAATTTGAATTGGCGCGTAACCGCAACGATGCAACGCAATAACTGCAACACGGTCTTCTTTAAGCGTCCACTCCATATTTAAAAATGAGTAAAATTCTAAAAGTATACAGTTTTATTTTCATGAACAATTCGAAATTCGAATTCAATAAACTTTTTTGTGGCCAGCATTCTAAAAGAAAAGTTTTTACTGTGTGACAATACTTATGACCTGACTAGGTATAAACAATAAGATAGCACATTTGCTATCTGTCTTAAATTATATTTAGATAGGTAATTCCTATCTCTAGTAAAAAATTCTTAATTAAATTATTTATATCTATTAAATTAATTCTATTATTATAATTGTAACAATTAAATATCAAGTTTAAATTATTATTAAATAAAAATTTATTTATTAATAAATTTAAATTAAGCCCTAGTCTAGTGTAAAGTTGCCAACATGTCGCTTGGTAATTATTGACTTTAAAGCAACGATATAAAAATACAATTGCATTGAGAAATTCTTTCTTTATGTAAATCGGGTAACAATGGAATTGTACAAAATATGGAAATTTTCAAATATGTAATATATAAAATAGCTTAAAAGGCAACTCGTTATAATAAAATAGAAGTCGCAATGGAACAAGGGTTTATCTTATATTACAACAGCTAACGAACGAATAACAAATTTTATGTATGCTTTTTTCACAAGATATATGAAGTCTTTGTGAGTCAAATAAGCAAATCAAGAACTACCAGATTGAACAGAAGATCATGGAATTGAAATGTATCTTCTCTTGTTTAATATTAATGTTTTCTTTTATTGGGAAAAACATAGCCTCATTCTTATATTTACGCGAACACTACACATTTGAAAATTAAAATAAAACTATTTTTACGAATTTTATCGCGTATATTAACTTGTTATACATTTCTGACGTTTCGAGCACTTTACAGCATCCATGGTAACGGGGAGGACGGAGGTGCTCAACGTCCCAAAATCATAGTTAACTCGGCTATCCCTAGATTAAAAATATTAAATTTTGGGCCGGTATACGCAATTTCAAATACAGTATCTTAAAGTTAGTTGTTTGCTTGGGTTGGGATTTAATATTATTAATAATTATAGGATTACAAGCAGATGGTAGCACCCACACATTATCTCTATTTAAATTAGGATGTTTTTTTTTTATTTCAATAGCTCGCGAATCGTCCTTGGAAGGAATCGGCGTTTATAACGAGGATTTGTGGTCTATCAAATCTGATGTAGTGATGAGGCAATCCTGTATTTATTCACAGACTGCAGACTCCCTGTATGCTTACGTCTCCCGTAAATCAAAGATTCTACAAGCGGTACGTAGACGACTCTTTCACAATTTTACCTTGAAATAAAGTAACTACATTTTTAGACCATCTAAACTCCATAAATTCTAAAAATTCAGTTTACAATGGAAGGAAAAAATTAAGATCTTGAGCCACACTGTGTATAGAAAAAAGACCCATACAGTTATAATATATTAAATAAAATAACTCAAATAAAATAAATTACGACAGCTATTTTCTGGATTTTAACCAAATTAATTTTTAATTTGTTTTGAGATCCCGACTGTATAACGCATTCAAAATTGACTCGTACTTCAAAATAATTAAAAAATTAAAGAATCTGTACCATAAGTTTTGTATATATTTTTTTTTTTTTGGTATACGAGTATTGAGATAGTATACGTGGGAGAGCCATGCTGCAGCTACATCACGGTCGACAAACACAAATGGTTCGGCTCGACCAGTGAATAACCATGCTCTCAAAGAATTTCAGCGTAAGATAGCGGTTTAATGCTGCTGTGTTTCAGTATGGTGAATATAGAGAACCGCAGACCCTTTTTACTGGAAACTTCTTATCCCTCAAGGGTGACCACTCATATTCATTTTGATTGTAAATCAAAGATATATGTAGATAACTATGAACCACAAAAATTAAATAATGCTATACCTAGTGGTATTTAAACTGTGGGGTCCAATAAGAAACAGCTTCGTCGTATATATACAGTAATCCATGGTTTCGTCTTAACCTTTAGCGGACCAGCATTATTTTTGTGTGTTTGTTGATCCTGACCATGCGTCATTCTTAAAGGATAGACCTTTATGATTTACTAGCCTACCAGACATAACTTGCCCTATGATCACCTATAACTATATAGTTACGAAATGATATTTTTGATAGATAGTGGGTCTTTTTTCTGTCTAGAAGTCCATCTGGATAGGTCCCATCTTCTTACCTATTTCTGCTGCCAGAAAGCAGTTCCTGAAACGGTATAGAGACAGTATAAACAGGCTGCGAATCATTCAATCTAAGTCCTCAGAGGTGACAACGCATCTGTAGTTTTCTTTGTTTGAAGGCACAGGTACCTATGGCATAATGGTTGCTAAATAACATTAAGAATAAATGAATATAATACGAGTAGAATACCGTATAGTGGCGGTGTAAGAATATCCACTACCTTTTATCGTCCCGTGAGTGTCGTAAGAGATGACACAGCAAAACAAACCAAGAGATTGGAAGCGTTATACGTGGTAGAGCCATGCCGCAGCTACATTATTAGTATAGTTGTAGCACGAATGGGTCGGCTCGACCGGGGAAGGACCACGCTCTCACAGAATACCAGCGTTAAATAGCAGCTTGACACTGCTGTGTTTGGTATAGTGAGCGTAGAGAACCGGAGACCCATTTTACTCGAAAAGAAGCATTCCATCTTCGTACTCACGGGTGACGACAAATCTGTATTTTGATCATTTATTGAGGATAAATGTAGATGTCTATGGGCCATAGCAACCACTTACCATCAGGTGGACTGTGTGCTCGTTTGTCACCCTAACCTATATAAAAAACAAACTTCAATAATAACAAAAAAATTAAAATAAAGTCCGTGGTTGCCAACCCGCCTGCCAAACGTGGCAACTACGGTAAACATCCCCCTTATAAAGCAATGTGTGAGAGAGGCCTGTGTACAGTAGTAGACTTCGATAGGCTGCAATAAATATAAAAAATAATAGAATAAAATATACTTATTTAACTTCATTCAACTTCAGAGTCATTATTTTGGTGGTAGTCAGGTGAACTGTTTATTCGTTTGTTACTTTAATTTGATAAAACAATAATAATATTTTCACACTGTAAAAATTTCGTCTTAGGCATTAGGCAGCAGTCCTCATCCTTGGCAACGCACATAAGGTCTTCTTTGCTTAAAGTTGGTGGCAGGTTTCAGTGGGGAGCAGTAGCCACTTATTATTAGGTAGATTTTAAGCTCGTTTGCAAAATTAATGTTGTAAAAAAAATACAAAATGATACCGCATTCATATTTCTAGAAAACAAAATATAAAATAAATGTAAATTTAATAATAAAAATAAAAATTTAATAATATGTAATCTACCTAAAAAGCCACCCTCTAGTTAATTATAGCTGCAGCAGAAATGGATATGTTTGACTAGGAAAGACTACGGATACACAGAATATGCACCAAACCAACATAAAATATTATATCATCTTAATGCTGCTGTGTTTTTTATGGTAAGTAACAAGAACCGTAGACTCATTTTACCGTTACAGATGCCTTTCAACAAAGTCCTCAGGGATTAACATTTTTATTCTGAAAAGAAAACAAATGTAAATTTCTATAGCCTATAGCATCCATTTATCATCAGAAAAAAAAATAAAGATAAAAAAGTATTCGTAATTCTCCTGCATAATAAAAGTAAATGATACTTTGCAAGCACGTTTGTAAAACTTACTAGTCACTTCAACAGTGAAATCTTGACACTGACCGTGCGATAGAATATAATAGCAGGTTGCGAAAATTTTCCCGACGAAAAACAAAGTCAGCAATATTAAGCAAGTATTTTTTGAAGGCACCTAACTGCCAGCAAAATGTTTGTATACGTTGCGCTCGACTTCCTGTGACAGCTTAAAATAATTTTAAAAAAAAACCCTCGTTAAAATATTTCTAACAATACAGAATACACTGATAAATCAGACTGAAAGTGACAATTTTAACCTAATATTTCGAAGAATATAAAATAAACTGATAATTCACACCTTAACATTGACAATTTCTGTAGCATATTTTACATATTTTAATTGTTTAAAGTTAAAAAAAAATTATAAATGGTGACCCGGCACAAAGCCGTTTGTGCTTTCCTGTAGGTGGCGTGATAGATTTTACTCAGAATTTACTCCGAAATTTTAAGTGATGATACAGCTGAAGGTAAGGCATACTTGGCTTAGCTTAAAAAATCTATTCACTTTTGTCTTAGATACTTTGTAATCAGGTGGAAAGACAGAGGCTAGCAAATTACTCCACTACTTTGCTGTACGCTTTAATGAAGATGTAGCAAACCATTTAATTTAAATACGTGGTATGTGTACAAAAAGGGGATGGCAACCAGCCGAGCGTCTAGTAATCCGATAAAGGAATAGAGAGAGGAATTAAGTTATACAATTCCTGCGCACAGTCTCCGAAACGTCTGAAATAATCTAGGATAGCACCGAAAGGTTGGCAATTACGCACCTGTGCTCAAAACTGGTTGGTTTAAACTATATTGGTGTCACCAATAAGCCTCTTAGCATGTCTTTCAATTGAGTCCAAAATTTATGAAATATATTTTTTTTAATTTCTCAGACATGCATGTTTCTTTACCGCTGAGTATGTGGTAAGTCTGCATTTAAATTGCAATTATCAATTTTATTGGTGTCAGTAGAGACTGAACCTTATGACCTTATGGCATTATTGTAAGTAACATGAGGAGATTGTGAATTCGCTTCTAGTTACACGAGGAATAATTGAACAAGCCAAGTCGAGTTAGAATTGTATTTTTTTACAGGATAGGTCGACAAACAAGCGCACAGTCCACCTGATGGTAAGCGGTTGCTGTGACCCATAGACATCTACATCTATCCTCGTTTGGGAATCAAAATGCAGATGCGTTGTCACCCGTGAAGACTAAGATGGAATGCCTCTTTTCCATTAAAAAGGGTCTCCCGTTCTCTACACTCACCATACGAAACACAACAGTTTTAAGCTGCTATTTTACGCTTGTATTCTGTGAGAGCGTGGTCCTTCCACAGTCGAGCCGACCCATTTGTGCTACAACTGTACTACTAATATAGCTGCAGCATGGCTCTACCACGTAAAAAACGTATTAAGTTTAGAGTAGGGGCTTTTGTTTTACTTATTGTGTTAGATATGGATAATCTTACAGATGCCTTTTTTGTTTTCTACTCTTTAATTTTACGATGAGTATATACATAGTTAATTATTTTATAAATTGACATTTATTTTATAAAGTGACAAAGGAACTTATAATCCTCGTGAAGGAAAGTGACTACTGCAGTTCGTGGACACCAGCTACTAACTTTAAACAACAATAAAAAACCCATATACGTTGTCATCTCTGAAAATAAAGATAAGAACACCTCATAGCCTGAAATTATTCTGACTCTTTTTACCCTTCCGACAGGTGTACAGCAGTGAACGCACTAATATATTTTGGCAGAAATAGCAAAGAGTTTATTTGAGAGATTTTTTGTCATTCATTACATCCTATCAAAAGTTCAATGCTGAACATAGGTCTCTCCCATTAATTGCGTCAATGGGGGATATTTGCTACAGCTACTATGCTTATGAGATGGGTTGGCAACCGCAGTTTTTTGTTAGTTCCAGTTATCCTATGCATGATATGGAGTAGTGAATTTTTAGTATGAGGTCGCGCGTTGGCGTGCAGGAGCAGCGGAGATGAGCGATTGATCTAAGCTGGTTGAAGACGTGGGAGCTTCTCCATCATTGTGCTCAGTTATTATATATAGTATACATCTGCAGTTATACTCATCCCGTTTGGTAAGAAACTGTGAAGAAACACACGGGCGCTACCTACCGACTACCAGGCAGTTACTATCACTTTTCTATGGGTAATTTTACGTTAAGGGCATTTTACGTTTAGATGCTGAACCAGGATCCAATCAACTTACTGAGCGCTTGCGATTGTCAAACAGAATCCAGTAACAATGCAGTTCAAAGTTCCTTCGTTTGTGTGTCTGTTGAGTAGTGCAAGGTACGTCGCGACGTGTATTTTGTGCTAGCAATCATTAAGTTCGTTGGGCACTCATTTGTCAAGTTTTTATACCTTGCCAATTTGACGAAAATGAACCAATATGTTTTGATGCTAGCGTCCTAAGCTATCATCATGTAGATTGAGTATCACTAGCTTGCACGATCGCCTTTAATTTGTTATTGTCGACCAAAGTTTTCGGAAGACCCCAGGTTCCTTTTTCAGGTCAAAATTTCCAGAACGGAAGTGAGCAAACCAATAAAAGGTGGTGCGTTAGTTTGTAGTATTCGCTGCATAAACGTCGTAGATGTTGCGTGCCGCATGTGCCGCGTTGCTGCCACGACGCGACGGTAAGCATATTCCATAATTTCTCGAATTTTTAAAGTGTACATGATGAAGAAAAATATGCAAATGAGATAAGAACATAATGCTAATCAATAAAAAAATGACTAATTTTGGAAAAAGAATTTCATATTTTTATTCATGTATTGAAACCGGCCATATATGAACAGTACAAACAACCAAATATATTTTTCTTCAATATTATACAAACAAAACGCGAAGAAACTTTTTACCCGACCTATTATGTTTTTTTTTCATTTTATTGGGTAAACAAACAACATCACAATAACAAATGATTATAATAGTGTTAACCTATACATTATTGACAATTGTGACATGTACACCGCTTACCACGAGTATTAAGAATACATTAGAAAGAAAGAAAGAAACAGATTTAATTTGGCACATGCAGCACACTCAAGCGGATTACATAAAACACATAACATTTAAGTAATCATAGAAACAAACAAAAAAAAAAACACAAAAAACATTATACATAGAAATCATGAAACAAGACATTAACTCCTTATTTAAAGATATCGTAAAATTAAACAAAAAAAAAACAAAAAAGCAAACAATAATATTGAAAAAAATAATAATAACAAAGAACTAGAGAATTAGGAGTAATGCATAAGGTGTATTATAAAGATAATCCACCCGTTAATGCTGCTCTGCTCCAAAAAGGAAAGCCACTCAGGATATGTTGGAATGTATCAGAAGCACCCCAACCCTGATTTTCAGTGGCACCCTTATGTATTTAAAATAAAAATACACAAATAAGTATAAAAAAAATATATATAAATACATATATTATATATTCTTTATGTGCAGAGGGCAGTTCTGTTGTGTTAAACCAAATATAATAACAAAAATTTATTTGTTGTAATATTGTCATAATTCTTATAAAATATTCTTAATACTGTAGGAACGTAATTAAGTTTAAGTTACAAGCAAATACACAAACCAGCTGCAGTACACCGCTTCAATATATAATTTCAATAAATAATATTTACATACTCAAACATACACACATATACACACATACATACACACATATATATATATACATTATATATATATATATATATATATATATATACATATACATACACACACACATACACACATGTATGTACATATATGTACATAAACATAAACAAGCACACATAGATACACATATATACGCTTATACATTCTTTATAAAATTACATACTATCAAAATATCTGCACTATTTAACTTTGAGATTGCTGATCTAAGAGGAGCAATTTATATTTTTGACGGAAGCTATGTATCGATTGCGTATTACGGAACGGCGGCGGCAAGTTGTTCACATTATTATTAACAGTGATTATTATTTATTTTTAACGGTGGTAGAGCCACGTGGCAGTTCTTGCTATTGCGAGTATGGATCGGCTCAAGCCGCTTTGGTACCACGACCTCACAGAATACCGGCGTGAAGTGCAAGCTCTGATTCTGCGTTTCGTCTGGTGAGTGCAGGTTGCAGGAGGCCCAATCCCCTCCCCCCCCCGCCATCAACATGGTAGCGGAATTAAATCAAAGACTACCCCAAGAGGGTACCAACACCCCTGGAGAATCCACGACCATGCTACACACCCACTCCTGTGTGTGGGTGCTCAGATTGCCCCACGTATTCTGAGGGGGGGGGGAGCAAAATTCTACAAAAACAATAACTGCTCGGGGCAAACTGGGCAAAAGGACCGTGTCGCCTTCCCTGCCATGTTATCCGTGAATTTCTGCAACATCAGAGGACTTCACTCGAACCTACACGCCGTTCACTACAATCTCGAGACGGCGAAGCCGGCCTTGCTCTTTCTGACCGAGATGCAGGTGCCCTCTCCGGCTGATACCTCGTATCTCTCCTACCCAGGGTACAAATTGGAGTACTCCTTTACAGGCTGAAGTTTGCGTATACGACGTAGTAGAGCCCTGCTGCAGCTATATTAATAGTATAGTTATAGCACGAATGGGTCGGCTGGACCGGGGAAGGACCAAGCTCTCACAGAATACCTGCGTAAAACAACCACAGCAGCTTGATGCTGCTGTGGTTCGCATAGTGAGTGTAGAGAACCGAAGACCCATTTTAGTGGAAAAGAGGCATTCTATCTTAGTCCTCACGGCTGACAACACATCTGCATATTAATTCGCAAACGAAGATAGATGTAGATGTCTATGGGCTACAGCGACCACTTACCATCAGGTGGACTGTGTGCTCGTTTGTCACCCTTTTCTGTAAAAAAAAACGTCAGAGAGGACATCTGTTCTCGACGCCACGGCAGTCTTGAAGGTTGGGACCTATCCATCCTTTGGTTACGCGTAGACATCGACGACTACCCGCGCATCTACGGGTGCCTCTATAGGTCCCATAGCGGTAATGTCGAAAGAAACCGACTCATCGACCACGTCCAAATGGCTACAGATTCCTTGCTACAACAAGTCCCATCCGCAGAGATCGTGATCCTTGGCGATTTTAACGCCCACCACGCCGACTGGCTTGGTTCACATTTAAATAATCATGCAGGGAGATCTGTTTATGACTTTGCTTTGGCATATGGTCTGACACAGCTGGTTACTTCGCCTACGCGAATTCCAGGTGTGGACAAACATACACTTTCCCTGTTGGACCTTCTGCTGACCTCTCATCTGGACGGATATCAGGTTTTCGTCGATGCCCCTCTCGGCTTTTCGGACCATTGTCTAATCCGGAGTGTGGTGCCACTCACGCTCCCCTCGCAGTTGCGTTCTGCAGGTTGCCGCCGTGTTTGGCATTACAGGTCGGCGGATTGGGGCGGAATGTGGTCTTACTTTGCATCCTACCCATGGCGGGTTTCCTCCGCCGGATGAATACAGCGCTGTTGCTGACTCTGTCACTCATGTGGTGCTACAGGGAATGGAACTATTTATTTCATCAGCTGTGGTACCCATCGGAGTCAGATCTCAGCCTTGGTCTGTTCACTCCTGTAAGACTGCATTACGCAGTAAGGAGTGTTATCATGCCTGGGCTGAGGCTTCAGCGGCTCGGGATGTAAGCACCAGCATGCTTAAAAAGAATTATTAATTCGCCTACAGGTCCTTCAAAAGAGTTATGGCCAAGGCCAAGTCAGAGCACATAGCCAGAATTGGCGAGAAACTAGTTCACCTTCCTTCGGGAACCCGTGCATTCTGTTCTCTCGGCAAGGCTATCCAAGGGAATTTCTGTGCCATCACTACCATATCTGCACAGGGAGGACGTCTCACTGGCCTACGCCGTAAAAGAAAAAACCGACCTTTTTGGCTCCCTTTTTGTGTCCAAATCGACTCTTGATGACGGGAGGAACACATCGCCGACCATCTCCCGGTGTGATTGCTCCATTTCGGATGTGCGGTTGTTACAACGCACGGTTCGCAAAGCACTCCTCTCACTAGACATCCACAAGTCGAGTGGGCCTAACGGAATCCCTCCAATTGAGTTGAGGACGTGTGCTCCGGAGTTGGCACCGGTTCTTACGCGTCTCTTCCGGTACTCTTACTCCGCCTAGAGAGGCGTAGTCCCGAAATCATGGAAGACAGCTTTTGTCCACCCGATCCCTAAAAAAGGTGACCGCTCAGAACCGTCCAACTACTGGCCTTTCGCCATCACCTCCTTGTTCTCCAAAATAATGGAATCTATTATAAACTGCCAGCTCATACGGGTACCTTGAGGATCATCAGCCGAATAGTGACCGCCAATACGGTTTTCGTCGGTGTCGATCAGCTGGTGATTTTCTGGTCTACCTGACTCATAGATGGGCGGAGGCAGTAGAGTCCAAGCGGGAGGCATTGGCCGTTAATTTGAACATTTCGAAGGCATATAAACTTGATTACCATTTTTATTAATAAAATTAATAGAAGAAGTAAAAAATAAAACCCGCGTTAACATAATATTACAGCTGTTGTAAAGAATAGATGTTCCGTGGAGCCTGCAATCTGTAAACATGTACAAAATCGCCCCCGCCATTACATCGCTTTTAAAAGATTACAAATCCTCGCCAAAGAACATCGATTCCTACCAAGGAGAATATGGCTGGTTGCTCCTATCTGCTTGGGACCCTGTTATAAATAAAATAAATTACCAACCCAAGTACACCACTACATGACTTCAAGATATTTTGCGTAGATCGTACCAAGAATTGATAATTTTTAAGCAGAAAGTAGTCGTGGTTTACTATGATATTTGTACATGGGCTCAACAAAGTTCTCGAAACTTCAGGAATATAAAAATGTAGACAAAATCCGTAACAAAAAACTAGTTTCATTCAATTAAATGTAGCATTCAGAATATCTGTATTCATGAAACGTTTTCGCATGTTCGTTGGTGCAAAACGGTACACGATCTCTGTTAATGGTTAAAGAAAAGAGTATTTTTGTAAGTTGTCTCGGATTTACGGCCAGTATATTATATGAATGAGGACCAAAGTCATTTACCTTATTTTAAAATACTGTCGTATCGCATTAAAAAATATTTCTCTACAAAAATCGGTTACTGTACCTATTTCGTATTGTATATAATATATTTTTGGCATTTAAAATTCTTTAATATTTTTTGTGATAGGAAACTGCGGTTGCCGACCCGCCTGCCTCAATATATATTACATAGGTTTTACATTTGTGGACATAGGAGGAAACAGAGAGATCTCCCACCGGGCAAGGTAATGGACCCGGGCAACTGGGAGTGGTAGTTCGGAGATTCAGATTTACTTCGAAACTTTGATAGTGCGATTTAGGCTTTGATGTGTTTCGCTTGTGGCGCATCGTCATCACCGCCTCATCACTCCCCTATTCAGACCGGAGGTTGATAGTTCAGTCCTTTTATCGGTGCGTCCTTAATACCAGCAACTGACGCTGGTGCGAACGATATGCCGATTTATACTGTACCCCGTACTACGGACTTGCAAGTGATGCCTATTACAACGATAGGCCAGAGCAATTGCCAGAAGTCCGCCTTATAAATCTGCGGTGAGTCGATATGAAGACAAGTTTGTCCTGCTTGCAGGATCTGAATACTGCAAAAGATTATTCTTAGGAGTGAATGGCAGGGTATCTTGAGGATAATGACGAAGGCTTGAAGTTGTAGTTTTCCGAAGATTGTTGGTTGCGTATTCTCGTCACGTCGGCTGGTCACCAGTTTTAAGGAAAAAGGGGACATCTACCGCCGGGTAAGATGATGGGCCCGGGGAGCGCCCAACGCTTTGATTGGTAGTAGAGCGAGTAATACGTGGTAGAACCATGCTGCAGCTATATTAATAGTATAGTTGTAGCACGAACGGGTCGGCTCGACCGGGGAAGGACCACGCTCTCACAGAATACCAGCGTAAAATAGCAGCTTAAAACTGTTGTGTTTCGTATGGTGAGTGTAGAGAACCGGAGACCCTTTTTACTGGAAAAGAGGCATTCTATCTTTGTCCTCACGGGTGACATCGCATCTGCATTTTGATTCGCAAACGAGGACAGATGAAGATGTCTATGGTCTATAGCAACAACTTACCATCAGGTGGACTGTGTGCTCGTTTGTTACCCCATCCTATAAAAAAAAGTTCAGACCTATCATATATGTATATACTGCTTTACTTCGAAACTTTGACAGCACAATTTAGGCTTCGATGTGTTTCGCTAGTGGTGCGACATTTAAAATTAAGTATGTATATTATATTTGTGGACATCATCATCATCATTACAGCCCTTCACAAGTCCACTGCTTAACCTATGTTATTATGAGGCCTATGCCTCCCCCAAGGAATGCCACAAAGCACGGTCCTGAGCCACCTGCATCCATCGACTTCCTGCATATCTTACCAGGTCGTCACTCCATCTAGTGGGGGGGGGGGACACTCTGGTTCTACTGCGGATATCCTAATTTCTGAATTTATCACGCAGAGAAACTCCGAGCATAGCCCTCTCCATAGCTCGCTGAGCGACCTTGAGTTACCTCATACGGCCAGCAGTGAAGGACCACGTCTCAGTTCCGTATGTCATCACTGGCAACACGTACTAGTTGTACAGTCTCGTTTTCAAGTTTTGAGGTATACTTGACGAGAAGATGTGCCGTAATTTCCCGAACGCTGCCCAACCGAGTTGAATCCGTCGATTGCCCTCTTGGTCGAAGTTGGACTTACCTAATCGGACTATTTGTCCCAGGTAAACATACTCGTCAACAACTTCGAGCTTAGTGCTCCCAACAACTACCAGCATAGATGTGACATGGACATTAAACATGATCTTTATTTTGTCCATGTTCATCTTAAGACCTATCAGTTGGGAAGCACTATTGCGGTCATTGAGCATAGTGCTTAGGTCCTCCAGCGATTCTGCCATAAGGACTATATCGTCGGCAAATCGAAGGTGAGTGATGTACTCGCCATTGATGTTAACCCCGTATCCTTTCCAGTTCAGAAGCTTGAAAACGTCTTCCAATACAGCGGTGAAGAGTTTCGGGGATATGACGTCACCCTGTCTTACACCTCTCTGCAATTGGATAGGTTTCGTTCTCTGGTTCTGTACTCGGAAAGCCATCGTAGCCCTACTGTACAAGCACTTCAGCACTTCGATATACCGAGAGTCCACTTGGCACCGCTGAAGGGACTGCAGCACCGCCCAAATTCCGACGGAATCAAAGGCTTTCTCATAGTCCACATACGCCAGGCATAGTGGCAAATTGTACTCATCTAAATTTTGTACAATTTGCCGAAGGGTATATATGTGGTCTATGGTGCTAAAGCCTTTTCGGAAACCGGCTTGTTCGGGAGGCTGGAAGTCGTCAAGTCTGCGCGCGAGACGATTCATAATGACTCTCGAAAACAGCACGTAGACGCGGCTCAGAAGGGAAATCGGTCTGTAATTCTTCAAGAGAGCGTTGTCGCCTTTCTTGAAGAACAAGACCACCACACTTCTGCTCCACGCCTCCGGTGTAATGTCACCATGGAGGACGGAATCAAAGAGCTTCTGAAAGACTTCAAGTACCGGTTTTCCACCCGCTTTCAGAAGCTCCGCTGTAATTGCATCCTCGCCTGGGGCCTTGCCGTTTTTAAGGTGCTGGAGAGCCATTCTAATCTCGCTCAGACTGACGTCCGGGATATTTGATATTTGTGGAAATGTATTATTAAAATAAATCTATCCTTTAATAAATAAAGTAAGATAGTATATGGGGAAGGCATCAAACATTGGACTTTTTGGTGATGTTAAAATAATTGACTGCTGTATTATTAGTATTTTAGTTATGACAAATAATTAAAAATTAAAAATTTTGTACAACCGACTTCAATATAAATTATCAAGAATAACTCAAAAAGTATTAGTCAGACCTTTATCAAAAAACGGTTCACCAAGGAAAAGTTATGAGTAAAATATATAAAAAAACATACAGTCGAATTGAGCACCTTCTCCTTTTTGAAGTGGGTAGAAAAGATAAATCATCACTAACATTACAGTCCGCACGGTCCTGACCCAGATGATGCAGATATATGGTGACGAGCCAGGTGGTGTAGGCACATCCATAGAATTCCTGCATATTTTATCAGGTCGCTACTCCATCTAATGGGTGGCAGCCTTACATTTCACATAGCGGTAAATGTATTAGTGTTGCACACGCTGATTGCTGCAAAAACACGACTAAGCACGTATTTTGCGTGTGGACAGAAATAAGGATTCTAACAAATTTCTAATATTAACCTTTCGGCTAGCGACTCCGGTACGCCGAGGTACTTATCTTTGTAGCTGGCGATCGCAGAGCACTCCAGTAGGTCGTGAGCCGCGGTCTCGTTGCACTGCATGCAGGCCCTGCACAGCGGACTGTCCGGTAACAAATGTTTATTACACAATCTATGCCCAGTTAGAGTGCTTGTGTTTCGCTTCGCTTATCGAGACAAGGCTGCTAGTTGTGAGCCTTCCTCACATGCCACTTCATGTTACATTGTTCTCCTTAATGAGAGGAGGCCTGTTATAGCAGTGGAACGAATACAAGTTCTTTATTCAGTGTTCATAACACGTTTTGGTGGTTCTACCCCATAACTATCTCCTCGTTTTATTTTAAAAAATCCTCGTTTTGGGTAAAGAAATCATACTGTTTATTACACCCTGAGTATATCACAATTGTATATTTAAAAGGCCTTTATACTTGCTGTATAAGATTTCTCAGTGCCACAGCTGTCACGACCCTTGTTCGTCCCTTCCGGACTATTCATTCCGCTTCATTACCCCTGCAATATACGGCTATTATACAAAGGAACCTTTTGTGATTTTCCAGTTTGAACTTTTCTTTTAAAGCTAATTTAAAAATAAATACTTTGGTTGCAAGAAATGAATACTATAGTAAATGTCACTGATAAGGTAATCAAATTTTGCAATTAATTAATTGTTTCACTCATTATTACGAGTATTAGAGCCTATCAAATTCAAGTGCTAAGCACAGCCCACATAAATTGCCTTATAGTAGGATATTTGCCATAGTTGCCACGCTTGACAGGTGGGGTGACAACCGCAGACTTATTTCCTATTTTGAGTAGTTATTAGGAAAAGGCTGCTGCCTATCTTCTGTTTAATTTCCTTCTGTTGCCTTTTACGAAACGCACTGGCTGATATGCTGCTATTTTATTGAATAAGGGTGACAAACGAGCACACAATCCGCCTAATGGTAATTAGATACTGTGACCTATAGACACATTCTCAATTAAGAATCGAAATGCAGATGTGTTGTCACCCCTGTGGACTAAGACGGAATGCCTGATTTCCAGGAAAAAGTTACGTAAACAAATTTACGATCATTAGCCGATTTATGAGACCTGAAATCTGAAGTGATTTAATGTAAAAAAGAGTTTCAAAAACCAATCGGGACAGGCGTTTTGAGATTCCACAAAATGGCTCGGGTCCAAATTGTGTATTCTTTGAGCCCTCCCGTGCGAGTTTGTCGGCAAATTCATTGCCTACAATACCCGCATGACCCGAAACTCATCTCAAAACAACCCTGTTGTTACATCCTATGGCTTTTAGACAGTTCACCCAGTCTTAAACTAGCTTCGAAGTCGTTAAGTTTGACCTCAGAGCTAACAGTGCTGCTTAACTATCGATATAAGAGTTTATATAATTAATATAGTTCATTCAGGATGAGATCAGGGATGTTTCCGTAGATTTGCCTCTGCGGTGATGATGCTGGTTGTAATATACGGGCCTTAGGGCTGGAGCTACATCCTTAATATATGTATCTATCTATTACGTTTTCCAATACCTTGAAAAGAAAGGAAGATAGACGTGTAGGTCTCAAAGACTTTGGTAAGGCGTAGTCCTTTCTACCAGCCTTAGGTATAAATAGAACTTCGACAATTTTATATCGTTCTGGAATATATCCCCATGCAAAACTTGCTCTGAAGATTTTAACCAGGTAAGGCTGAAGGATATCGATACCTTTCTGTAGTTGGATGGGAATAATTCAATCTTTACTGCTTGTTTTATATGGAGTCAACAGCCCAATGCACCATGTTTGGTCTTATTAGTACACCAGAGCTAGTGGGCTCTGAAATATTTCAAGTCGGAAATATTTTGTGACTCTGGGAAACGAGTTGACGCTAGTAACTCCAATATTTCTGTTTCACTGGTGGTGATGTTACTATCAGGATTTTCAAGAAGCCCGATCTGACTAGGTTTAGCTTTCGATAGCATTTTGTGCATGCTTGTACTGCTAGGCAAAGACTATATATAATGTACTCTGTGACAGACTGCGACAGGGCGACGGAGCATGCGCGCTCGCGTAAATATATTCAATTTCAGGGAAAAATGATGTATTCTTATAAAACGGGGAATATAAATAAAACTCTCAATTAAAAATATTAATATTTTAAGACCTTTTTTTTTTAGTGTAAGAACTATTTAAAAAGCTTGTGCCGTTTTGGAGAAATTTTGCAAAATATGACAAAGATAGGTATTCTTTGGGGATTTTTATTCTAATAAGGCAAGACAAAAATACAATTTTGTTAAATTAAAGACATTTACCAAATCCTCTTCTGTTACCTTGTATTTTTTCTTTGTGGATTAAATGAACAGTTATTGAGATATTTTTACTTAAATATCCAAGATTTAGGCATTTCAATCACTGTTAAGGCCTTAATACCAGTTACTAGACTCCACAAAATTAATAATTCATTTACGGGGCAATGTATACGCATTTTAAACAAAATCACATGAACATGTACAATATTCGTCAATTAACAAGTGTAAGGGTTTTATTAAAAAAAATTAGTACAAAAAGGGTTATTATAATAACAAAGAATACATAAATTAAAATAGCCCCTGGAAATGAGGTGATCGCCACCATGCTGCTTTTATAATTTAAATTCATTTAAAATTTGTACAAACAAAATTATTGTAAAGTGAAATAATTATGTTTAAAAAAAGTCCCGCTTGGTTTCTTGCTGGTTCTTCCCAACACAGTGGTATTTTCCGAACCAGTTGTAAATAAAAAATTAATTTCAATAAGTGTTATGTAATAATCTATATTGAATACAATCTATTAGGTCCAAGGTCTAGGTAGGTTAAGGATAAACAATTTTTTTTATAGATTATATATTAAAATTAGAAACATCTCAAATTTTATGATTTTCGATAGATGTTACTATTATCTACTACTAGGTCCTTACATATGAAATTGGCATTTTGTAGGGTAGGAATATAAAGTCAATTTTTTTGTGAAATATATTTAATTAATCAAAGTATGCACCGTTGTTATCTATGCACTTTTGCCATCTCATAGGTAGTTCATTGATCCCTTTACTAAAAAACCATGGGGGCGAGAATTAAGAAACTCTTTGAAGGCGGTTTAGACTGCCGGATCGAAGTTGAATTTTTTCCTTGTAAGAATTTGTCCAAATTCCGAAAAAATGGTAATCTGTTGGAGCAAGGTCCAGAGAGTACGGTGGATGTCGCAGACATTCCAATTGTAGCTCATCTAACTTAGTGATTGTTTGTTGTGCAGTGTGTGGTCTTGCGTTGTCGTGAAGCAGCAGTGGCCTAGAGCGATTGACCAATCTCGGTTGCTTAACAGCTAGTTCTTCCTTCATAGTTTGCAGTTGCTGACAATAGATATCTGCCGTAATTTTTTGGTTAGAAAGCTGTAGTGAACGACACCGGCCCTAGTCCACCAAACACTCACAAGTAACTTCTTTTGAGTCAATTTTCGTTTAGGGCAGGATTTGGCTGAGTCTCCGGGGTTCAGCCATTGCAACGAGCACTGCCGATTATCGTACAGTATGCACTTTTCATCACAAGTAATGATTCGATGTAAAATCCCTTCATTATTGTATCGGTTGAGCAAAGGAACACAGCAGTCGACGCGTGTTTGCAAGTTCGATTAACATCGTTCAAGTTTCCCATCGTTCAAGTTATTTTACTCTCCCGATTTGCTTCAAGTGGATTAATACGGTTTTATCACTTACTCCGAAGCCTGCAGCTATCTATGAAGTGCTTTGTGATGGATCCGTTTCTACAATAGCCTTTAATTCTTCATTTTCCACTTTGGTGGCCGGCGTCCAGGGGGTTGGTTCTGAAGGTCGAAATTTCCAGAACGAGAACTTTGAAACCAAAAACATACCGTGCTTCCTTTTGCAATACCAGTGGCGTACACATCGTTAATCCTTCGAGCTGTTTCTGCAGCACTGTTGCCACGGTAGAACTCGTACTCGTAAAAAATATATAAATATATATTTCATGTTTTCCATGGTGCGGTAATAAGCGACGCCAAAGAAAAAAATTATAAGGAAAAAACAAATGTCATGACTGTTTTCTAAACTCAAATGTACCAGCTAAATGATATTATAAATTTGAATATGGAATTCTTAACCAAAGAGGAGATATTTCAGATCAAAGTTGTCAGTACGACAAAACGCTAATTTCATATGTAAGGACCTAATATTATATTCCCCAGGTTTGATAAAGCATTTGATTCTTAAATGATAATAAATTTGGGCTTCCATGGCTCACAGTATTCACTCGCCACCAGGGAGGTCTTTGTTTTCGTTTGTCACTCTTAATATACAAAGTAAATTTCCTTTCTTTGCAGCAAATTTTAATTTCAATTAACAAAAAATGTAATAAATTCACAAAATATTCATGATTCTATTTTCCAAAACAATAGTTATTTTCTTTACCAATGACAGATTTCCAAACAATAACGGCATTATTAAATTTTTCCGTCAAGAAACTTCTATGAAGGATTGTTTTTGTGAAATCTCATTTTGTTTGGAATTAAATTTGTATTTAATTTATGTGTAAGAGGAGAACAGTTTTTAATCACAGTTGTAATAGAAAATTATCTTTAAACGGAAAATCAAAATTAAGATTTGTGGTAATATTTTTATAACTTGAAAATTCTTACGTGCACAAGTATATAAATATTTACATGTAAGATATAACAAAAAAAAATATTTTTATAGAATCAGGGTCAGAAAGATGTACACAGTCTACCTGAAGGAAAATAGCTACTGCACTTTTCTGTGTAACTTAAAACTAAGAAAGCTAGATATACGTTATAACCTCTGCGGACAAAGATCTAAAGCCTCACAGCCTGCAATTATATGGCTCACTATACACTTCAGACCGGAATACAGCAATTCATCACTGCGATTCGGAGATATGTAACCTACTGTAACGCCCGCAACCCCACTCTCCATCAATCATCTATAAAATTTATAAAATTTATGTAACCAATATAATAACTGTTTAGGCCAAAAATGGGCATTTGAAATTTGTATCCAATAACGCGCGCTCGGCACGTCACCCGATGGAATCGACGTGAGGTAAACGCCGCTGGGGGGGGGGGGGGCCGTGTGCCGCTTACCGTTATCTCGGCCGTGTGGGCTGAGAACAGTGACTTGAACGCCGCGGCTTTATCTACGAGTATGGAGAAAACGTTGTTGCGCGACGGTCCGTCACGTGCCTCCTACGGTGTTATCTTAATTTGTTTTTCGTGATAACGAGGCTAGTCTTTAAGTATGATGGTTACGTGCGAAGCGCTCGGCCGCGTGACAAACGTCTCTTATTGATTGTCTTTCGTGCTGTAAGTGACAAGAGGCCCTTTTGAGTTTTGAAACGCTAAGAATGTGTGCCCCGAGAGGAGATCGCTTCATGTTGGATATAGATGAATTGTGCGCATACACCGGGGCAAGTAGAAGTATGAAAAAAAATCGTGACGCGATGGTCGGTTGCGTGCCTCCTACGCTGTTATCTTAATTTGTTTTTCGTGATAACGAGGCTGATCTCATATAATTATTGTTGTAACCATTTTGAGTATTGTTTGCGACCGTTGCGAGGTCGCGTGCAAAAAAACCTCTAATTTGTGTTATTTTTGTTAGTACCTTTACGTAACGACGAGGCGTTTATTGAGTTTGAGTGGTTAACTTAACTTCGTTTGCCATTAAATTTACGTCAATTTGTATGGTGATTGCCTGTTGAAGTGCCATTGGCAATATTTATTTTGCTTGTGTGGCATGTTAATATCGTACGAAAGAATTTGGCATTGTCGGGAGAACGCTGAACTTTGTGACTCGAGAAGAGACCGCGTTCGTTCCCGTGTTTGTAATTTTGTGCTAAGTGAACCCGGAACATTGAATATTGAATTTTGACCGACTGTTCTTTACTTGTGTCGTGTGTCACTTGGTTTAAATTGGATGAACTTTGATTCGGTTGACTTTGAAGTTAATTAGATGTACAATAATGTTGATAAACTAATATAGTGAAAATAAAAGCAGAAGTTTCCAATTGGTGAACGCCCCCTGGATGGATCTCATATTTGGAGAGAAGCAGCGCCTGTGGATCTGCAGTCCGACTTCAGCGGGAATGTCAGGTTACACATTGTACACACTACTACACACTACTTACATGCACATAACTTATCACCTGACAGGCACCCTGTGGTCAACCCTACCTCCGGAAATCGGTAAGTGGTGCTTGCTTATTTGTCAGCCGTTTTAGAACATTTATCCATAGGCCATTGGGCCCGAACCCTCGGCTGCTCGTCGAGGAGGCTACTATGGGCCCTAGCCAAGGCGAACTTTGCCGGGGCAGCTGGAGACCGTAACAATAACCATATACTGATCATTCTCAAAGATCTTTGTAAAGGTTTAGTTACCGGCCGTTTAATAAATTTATAGCGTGATCATTTTAATTAGGACGCTTATTTACGCTGTGTTTATTAAGTAACTTAGTTCTTTTATGTGTCTTTTGGAAGAATTTATATTCACTGGAATAATCGAAAGCTGTTGGTAATGCCTTATAATTATTTTAAGCTAAAGAACCCCGTTAGCGAAGACAGGGCTCAAAAAGGTTAAAAATATTAAATCGTCCCTATTCAACACGTATCAGGTCCATATCAGTCAATTTCTTATTAATAAATACCTTCTCACTTGGAAAAAGCTCACAATATTTATATAAAATACCCGATAAAAGGGTTCCGCTCTGCCGCATTTCAAAACAAACACATTTTTTTTTAAATGCGGGAGGCACACGGCATTTGAAGCTGAGTGTGTTGGGTGAGCGCCAACCATCCAACGCGCTCCCATGAAGTAGACGTTAAGTTGGGAACTTCACCGTAGTCCACAGCGAAATAACTGACAAACTAATAAAAGAGAGCTTGCTGAAGCTGAACTCCGCCATTGCCGGTCCCAAGCCCGGGTGAGAAAGGAGGAGGGGATGGTTCCGCCGGAGAGAGTGGGTATACCCGATGGACTAACACACCCACCTGCGCTAGGACCTGCGCAGTCGAGCGCCGTACGCGGGGATGAAGGAGTCCTGGAGGGTTGAGCCGATCGTCGGTGGGGTATATAGTGGCGAGAGGCAACAAATTCCAAAACACTTCTGACATACGCAAAATAAACCATTTTAATTGCATTCATATTCGAGAATAGTTTACAGATGCGAAGAACAAAACCAAGATTTTTATAGGCTTTATTGATAACGTAATCAATGTGTTCGGATAGTATCATTTTATGATCAAAATTTACGCCTAAATCCCTAACACTTACTTTTCGGCTGATTTCTGATCCGTCAAAGTGATATTTATTTAGAATTGGCTTAGATTTCCGTGTAAAACATTCGCACTTGCTTGCATTAAGGTCCAGGTCCTTTTGTATCAATAGGCAGACATGTATGGTGTTAATTTTACAAAAAATCTTCTTATCATCTGCATACATGAGATAACTTGTGCGTACAATGCACGAACCAATGTCATATAACTATATGACATTGGTTCGTGCATTGTAAAAAAGTGGACCTAAGAGAGAGCCCTGAGGAACACCTGTAGGTATGTTTATGTAGCTCGAACGGAAACCACCTATCACGACTGCTTGTGAGCGGTTTGTGAGATATGATTCAGTCCACCGGAGCAAGTCACCGTGAATCCCTAATATTTGTAATTTGTTGAGCAGGATTATGTGATCCACACGATGGAAAGCTTTTTCAAAATCAGTGTAGATCACATCAACCTGCCCACCTTGATCCATATTTTCTAGAACAAAAGAATAAAAACTTGCCAAGTTCATAGTGGTGGATCGCCTTTGAAAAAACCATGTTGCTGCTCAGGGAAGCCACGTGAGAGCGTGGAGTAAATTACGTTATATACTACTCGTAATATAATAGTAATGATTCGCCTTCAGAAAGGTTTTGTTTGACTGACGTTGAGTATATGATTTTTAGATCATGATTGTCTCACCCACCAACAAGTTGCTTTCAATCATTCAAAGGTGGAAAATTTACAGAAATATATTTTTATTATTTATAAAACACCACGGAGGTCAGACAGTCTGCAGCCCCGTGTGAAGAATGAAGGGACCCGACTATTTTTTTATAGAATAAGAGTAACAAACTAGCACACAGTCCATCTGATGGTAAGTGAATGAATGCTATAGCCCATAGACATCTACATTTTTCCTCGTTTAGGAATCAAAATGCAGATGCGTTGTCACTCGTTTCCAGTAATAAGGGTCTCCGGTTCTCTACACTCACCATACGAAACACAGCAGCATTAAGCTGCTATTTTACGCCGGTATTCTGTGAGAATGTAGTCCTACCAATTCCTACAGACCAAGCCGACCCATTCCTGATGAAACTATAATATAGCTGCAGTATGGCTCCACCACAAGCACCGACTCAAACTCAAAACTCAAACCTAGATGCAGAGAGCATCATTGACCAGCCAAACAACTATCGCAGAGACGTAATGCTGCAAAACGCAACAAGCATCAATACGACAATCGTCGAGCTTCGACCATCCCAAGGTCCCTCTATAAATCCCAGGAGACATCACCACCCGCATACCTATATCGACCAGAACTACAAGATGCGTTGAATCAGGCTCATCGCAATACCGTAAATAGTAGTCAGCATCAATGCAACTATCATACGAATAGTACTCTCTTACAACACACCCACATTATCCCTATCGACTTTGGTAACAAAATTAGTATTATTGTTAACTAAAACCTTCTTCCTAAAAATTCCTTTCCAAAAAATTTTGCAAATGGATCACCAGCTTCCTTGCTGATCGGAGCATCAAGTTGGTTGTAGACGGTGCATGCTCTGATTTCAAGCCTATCAACGCTGGTGTTCTACAAGGCTGCGTGCTATCACCAACGCTGTTTCTCCTGCATGTCAATGATGTTGCAAAATAGTAACATTCATTGCTATGCAGACGACAGCATTGGTGATGCCTTATATACCGGCCGTGCCAATATTTCTCGGGAAAACGTCGCCGAGTACCGGGACAAACTTGTGTCTGAAGTCGAGTCTTTGCTGAACAAAGTCTCAGATTGAGGGCTAGTCGCCCTACTAAATTTAGTCCAGTTCAATCCCCAGAAGACACAAGTTTGCGCGTTTACCGCTAAAAAGTTCCCCTTTGTCGTATCTCCTCAGTTTTAAGGCACTCCCTTTGCTGCCTCAGCTAGCATCGGAAGCCTCGTCGTCGACATATCGAATAATGTGTAGTTTCGTGGTCACTTGGACTAATTTGGGGAAGGCCAAATTACCCTCTATAAAGCTTGGTTTGCTCAGCAGAGCAGGATAGTATTTCATGTCGGTACACCGCCTGAAACTATACAAGGCGCAGGTTCGGCCTCACGTGGAATACTGTTCCTATCTCTGAGCTGGGGCTCCCCAAAGCCAGCTCCTTCTATTTGACCGCACCCGACGCAGAGCGCCTCGAATCCTCGACAACCGAGTCCTTTTCGATTGGCTTGATTCACTGGCGCTGCGAAGAGATGTTTTTTTTTATATAGGAGAGGGGGCAAACGAGCATGCGGCTCACCTGATGGTAAGTGACTACCGCCGCCCATGAACAACCGTAACACCAGGGAAATTTCAGATGCGTTGCCTGCCTTTTAAAAAAGAGTAGGCTCTTTTCTTGAAGGTCCCTAAGTCGTACCAGTCCGGAAAAATCGCTGGTGGTAAACTATTTCACAAGGAAGTTGTGCCAGGAAGAAAAAGGTGTTGCATTTCTTTGCATTTTCTATCGCATTTACGACGGGGAGTGCTCTGAAGAATTGTTCGGATTAATTCCTGCCGCCAAATTTCACGAACGCACATTGCGGCAAATCTACCGATACCATCCACACCATCTGGATGCTTGGCGGTCCACCACTGTACGTTTCACTAGGAACTTGCTTCAGCGTACGACCTCGACCTCTCTGTGGAATACCACCGGCGATTTTTCCGGACCGATACGACTTAGAGACCTTTCATGAAAAGAGCTTACTCCTTTTTAAAGGGCCGGCAACGCACCTGCAATTCCCTTAGTATTAGCTTGTACATGGGCGGTGCTCCGTATGCTCGTTTGCCCCTCTCCTATAGAAAAGAAGATCGTGGTACTTTCTCGAGCCGAACCTTTCGTCCTACAACTATAATATAGTTTACTTATATTACTTTAACATAGGTGTCGCTCTACCACGTATAAAAAACTTTTAATTAAATTTAAAAACTTTAAACAGCTTCTGAAGTCGGGGCCTTAATTATCATATAAATTACGTCTTAGTTTTAAAAAAAAATGTTAATATTTAACCCTTCTGAGTGGAATGTACAAGCTCAAGATAACGACTAGAATGTCGTCTATATTGTTAAACTACTACTAAATATTTAATAATTATCAGGTAAGTTATATACTTGTAGGAAGTATATGTAAATAGGTAGCTCTGAACCGTTTTTTTTTTTAAATTTATGTTGGAGAAATCCTATGTTCACCACGAGACTTGCGATGGGCTGTAGTAATGATAATGGTAATAATGACTTAGAAAATGTATTAAAATGTATAAATTGTTGAGTTTTAGGAACAAAAAGTAAAAATTCTTTAATCCGTTAAAGACATCTCAAGGAAAAACATAAACCTTTTATAAAAAGAAAATCAATATTTAACGAGACAACATTCTTAGCTCCTTTGTTGTGAAGATCTTGCCTGAGTTATGAGATACAATAGGCATATTATAAATGTTAACCTTAAAGCGCTATTAAGCTTTTTATGGAGACATTTTTATTCTTATAATATTTTTACGCATGAAGAAAACATGTTTTATTCTAAAATGAATATCCATTAACAAATTATACCTGCTCTCGTTGAGATTAAACAGCGGTAATGTAATTTTTGCGGTAACGCCGCATCTGAATTTTGATATTTAGTAATACTAGATGTTTATTACCTTAAACTTATAATATGCATTAGACCTTAGAGCACTCAAAAAGTTAAAAAAATAAAATTAAAACAATACAAGAGAGGAAACCTTAAAATAAAAAGAAAATAATAATTAATAACTTCTAAAGTCGTGGGTTCAATGTTTTGATACACAATGACTTAGCACCCACTTCAGAAGCTATCGTGTGGATTTTTTATTTTGGTTTTGAAGTGGGTTTGTACTCATAATTTAACCATTTATACCATTGTTTAAAAGTACTATTAATTTTATATCTAAATAGACATTTCTTAAAAATGAAAGTCTCCTTGACTTCGTATATACTCCTAATTTTTTTTTAATTTTAACCTACCTTGAGAAATTCCTGTTTCTTCTAATCGCTGATATGTTATTCTATAAACAATAAATTATTCAAAAGGAAAGTTTACCATTATTAAATAAACTCGTATTATCACTCTCGCGTTTTCCTGTCTCCTTTTGACATTCTCTAAGAACTAACTAACTGGTTGTAAGTGCATATGCTGATCATGTAGTCTCGGGTTCTAATCGGGGTAGGGCAAAATTTGATATTGCGTTTTTTGGCAATAAATTATCAGAAGCAGATCGAAATCAAGAAGTTGGTGGTGTTTTACCAGTATACTTCAGATAGAAAGTAAAGTCATTGGTACTGCGCCCGATCTCTTACTGTGTCGGATTTCCGTCACATCGGACTTTGAAAGTAAGGAAATATAACATAACTAGCCTAATCCTGTCCTACGCAGATGGTTACTCTCCATTGACACAATACGCCTTGAAAGAAATTCAGACTCATTTTGCTGGAAACGAGTCATTCAGTCCTACGGGGTGACAATGCGTCTGCATTTTGATTTGTAATCGAGGATAAATGTAAATGTCTATGGACCACAGCATCCACTTACTATCAGGTGGACTGTATAATCGTTTGTCACACTTATTATTCTATTAAAAAATGTTTGACTTTATTTGTACATTATTTTATCTGTTAAATAATCTTTTTAGGACATATGAGAAAAACTAAACAATCTTATAAGCATTTCGATCAGTTTTTATTTAGTTTTTATTTATTTCATAATTATAGGCCAACCTCTGTTTTGAATTCAGTTTCAAAAATAATTGAGCAGCTCTTTAATAAAAGGTTGGTTAATTATCGTACACTTAAAAAACTTTACGTTCTTCATCTTATTCTAAGTGTAATAAATCCCTACTGTTAAATGAATCCCTTCAAAAAAAATAAAACAACTGATATTGTGGCCCTTAAACCACTTGTACGTACTGTCTTTGCTATTATAGATTACCAATATCAGTCTGCTTTTATATATAATATATTAAATAAAATACTTAAAATATATCCTATGCAATTAAATGCATGCCAAAAAACTTTAATGCATTGGTTGTACACAGTCATGACGAGGATGAATATCTTTTAAATAGAATTCTCTGAAATCTATCTCACCAACATCTTATATATACAGGTAACAGTATGCTGTCTTTCATATTTAATCTGTAAAACTCTATTTTTCAAGGCAATTACTCTTCATACTTATACTTTATTCATTTCATGCACCAAACACATACACACCCTCCACATTATACATACAACAAAACCCTTATACTCACATTCACATACTCCTTAATCACAAATTTCAATTCGATTTTAAATCCGTACTAATTACAAACTTTCTAGAGGTTAAACTTTTTGTAATCTTACTGTCAATCCTTAAGACTTTAAGAAGCCTGAATGTCCTTGACGAAACGGCGATCGCAGAGATTTTAGCCGACGTCAACAACGTCTAGCGACTACTTTCTGTATTACATAGAAAAGTACAAAGAAAAATAGATTGTAGAGGTGACAAGTATAAAAGTTATAAACTGCCTAATATGCTTAAGCATCACTGAGAATTATGTCGCGGTTAAGCATATTCAATTAATTACATTGTAGCCTTTGTTCTACATAGAAATCTTGTAATAACGTGCATTTCTTTCAATATGAACTAAGTCATGTTTCTTTGAAATTGATATGTTTGTTATATAACTAAGTATTTTGCTGATGAAAGGTCTTAAAAATTAGCTAGGATATGCTTAGCTTTTGCAAAATGTCCCATTAATGGCTCTTTATAACTGATCCGTGTTGAAGCTCCACTGGTAAAAAAAAACAAATATATATATATTATAGTTCTTGACAAATATAAGGTATCCGCGTTACATCGCATCCCACCAAGGATTTATAATGTTAGCTAAGATGTGATAATAACTGTAAACAATAGAATAACAAAATAATGAAAACATTTGTAAATACTTGCTTTATAACTTAATAAATATTATTTGACCGTAATAAAATAAAGCAACGTAGTCCTCACATGAAAATAAAAATAAATATTTTCGATTAGTTTTGCAATATCTAACAACCGGATCAGCGCGCGATTCTGATCCATCTAAAGATGCTAAATTTCAGCAAGCACTGTCAAATTCAATAGGAGTGACCGAAAAAACGCTTCTTGATATAGAAGGGCTAATAAATTATTTAACCTAAAGTAAAATCACTTTATTAAAAATCAAAATATACTAATAGCTTTACTAACGTGTGACACATAATTATACGAGTACTTAAAATACTCAACATTATTTTACTGAAATCTCAGAAAGTTTTTTTATAGGATAAGGGTGAAAAACGAGCACACATTCCATCTGATGATAAGTGGTTGCTATGGCCCTTAGATCTATATCTATTCTCGATTACGAATCAAATTGCAGATGCGTTATCACCCGTGAAGACTGAGATGTTATGCCTCGTTTCCAGTAAAAAGGGTCTCCGATTCTCTACACTCACCATACGAAACACAGCAGCGTTAAGCTGCTATTTTACAATGGTATTCTGTGAGAGCGTGGTACTCCCCCGGTAAAGCCGACCCATTCGTGCTACAACTATACCTACTACTTATATTGCTGAAGTATGGCTCTACCATGTAAGAAAAAATTGAAGTTGAAAATTTAAGTATTTTCAGAAGCAACTTTGCAATTATTTTCTATTGAGTGAATTTGATGGAATCGTGTTTTGCAAACGGCCACCTGAAATACGTACCATTTTTTCCAATAACGATCCCTATGCATATCAATGTGGCTATATTCATCCTCTTAATATGGACATACCTCGGGATGAAGAGATTTTAAAAGTTATTATGAGCAGATAATGAAAGATATAATATTAAATTATTACTGTCCCGTGTGAGACAACCTTTATACTTATATGCATATTCTCGTCATACGTAATACATTTTTATGGTTGGATAAAAAAATTATATCTACATGCAAACTTTCACACGGTAAATTTGTTTCTTTTTTACTATTTTTACCCAGCAGTAGTAAAGCAACTACAACCCCATAGGTAAGTGGTTATGTAGCCTAAGGTGGTGAAGTGCACTGACTTAACAAAAACCTATTCATTCTTGCCTAATAGTAGAAGGTAAGTAGTAATAGTAATAGTAGTAGGTATTTGCGACCTATTTGTGTGTGTGTGTGTGTGTATGTGGGAAGAAAAGCACATATGAATACGCGAAGAAGAATAAAGGCTGAGTAATCGTAGTAAGTACATTTGGATTCATTATCATCATCATTACCGCCCTTCACAAGGCCTACGTATATATATATATATATACAGGCCTTCGCAATGAATGCCACAAAGCATTGTCCTAAGCCACCTGCATCTATCAACTTCCTGCATAACTTACCATGTCATCCCTCCATTGGAAGCTGCCCTGCACTTTGCTTACCAGTACGAGGTTGCCACTCGAAAACCTTTCTTCCTATTGTTTATCGGTTTTCAAAATCCGTTGAGATATATCATTAACTCTGGTTCTACCGCAAATATCTTCATTTCTAACTATATCACGTAGAGAAACCCTCTCCAATTTAAAGTTTTTACATTTTTTTGATGATAGTTTGTCTTACATTAAAAAAAAAACCACAAACTTAAGAATGTCTTTAAATAGCACTTAGGGAAGTACCATTTTTTTATTTATTTAAATTGTTTGATTTAATTTGATAACAATGTACCTAAATTTAAGTATCTGTATCTATATTTCCTTCCCCAATAATATTCTATTAAAGTCATACTCCTAAAAACAGCGTTTTACATAATAATAAAATTTAGTATCAACTAAATAAAAAAATGCAACAATAAAACTACATAGGTATTAAAAACTATCGAAATCTAAGTAACGCGAGAATGTTGGACGTTCCACATCTAAATTATATAAAAATGCATTTTTCAATTTCACTAATCAACGTCGCCGCGAAAATTTATTTTTCTTTATGCACTTTAAAAATTTATTTATTTAGACAACAATATTTATCAGTGTACAGAGATTGACTAACTTAATTTAGTCAATATCTGTACACTGGTAATTGGTATTCTAGTCATAAAAATATTTATAATTGAGTATAAACTTTTAAAAAACTAAAATATATTGGAACGAAATCGCTCCAACATCGACGCGCAGTCCACCCTCGACGATGTCCGAAAACGGACTGCCACAGGGCTCGCGAGTGACTACAGGGCGACGGAGCATGCACGCTCGCGCGATTATATTCAATTTCGGGGAAAAATCATATTTTCCCGAGTAAAATGGGGTAATAAAAATAAAACTCTCAATTAAAAATATTAATATTTTAAGACCTTTTTTCTCGTGCAAAAACTAGTTAAAAAGCTTGTGCCGTTTTCGAAAAATTTTGCAAAATATGACAAAGATAGATACTCTTTGGGGATTTTTTTCTAATAAGTGGTTGACAAAAATACAATTTCGAACAATTTTAAACATTTATGATATCCTTTTCTGTTATCTTGTATTTTTTCTTTGTGGATTAAATGACAAGTTATTGTGATTTTTTTACTTAAATATCCAAGAATTTAGGCCTTTCAACCGCAGTTAAAGCCTTAAGGGAAGTAGCCGAGTCTTTTTATATGTATATGTATAACTCTGCTAGTTACATATAAATAGCGAACTACCTTACATACATTTAGTACGTGCTAGAGCCACGCTACAGCTACATTATAGCTATAATATGAATGGGTCGGCTCGACTGTACAAAACATGTAACTTATAAATTCCTTTCTGCACGCTCCAACACACGCATCTGCATTTCCCCTGGTGTTGCGGATGTTTGTCTACTCTTCCATTAAAAATAATAAAACTTGCCTCTCAGAGCCGTGGTACTATTTTACCACAAACTTTGCACGGGAACTTAAAAACAGAGATAAATTGAATTCCTTGACATCGTTTTAAATTAAGAATTATAATCATGATATAATTTACATTGATACTAAAATAACGCAAATTTAAATATTTTAAAATTCACGATAGCGTTTTTCAAATGAACAGTATTGGAAATAAACACAAAAAGATAATTATAACAAAATAAAAAGTAAAAGCCAATATATCTGAAACTTGTAATGTGTTGCAAAACCATTCCATCGGTCGGGGACAATGTTTAGGACAAATTTCTTAAAGTTTTATACAGAAAATGCAAGGTCGCATGTTAAAGTTACAGGCCGCCTCTCATTCCTGAGAAGCTTTTAGGGCAAGGAAATGTCCGCCGCGCTGCCCCAATGCATGTGTGCGAACTTAACATATATTCGAAATACTTTTTTTCTTATTTCTCAGACATGCAGGTTTCCTTACGATGTTTTCCTTCATCGCCGAGCACGTGGTAAATCAGCACTTAAAATTGCAATTAATAATTTCATTGGTGCCAGTGGGGCTCGAACCCGGGTTGCTCACTTACTGTGGGACTTACAGCGAGCGCCAACCATCTGAGCTACCACGGCTTTAGGAACAAAATAAAAATAGAGTATTCCACGTCTGTGCATGCTCGTACGGAAAATGCGTTTTCACGTGGTAGAGCCACGTTGCAGCTACACAAATGGGTCGGCCTTAATGCTTGTGTGTTTGTTGCAATGTTGTGTTTCATATAGTGAGTGTAGTGAACCGGAGATCTTTTTTACTGGAAACGAAAAATTCCATCTCAGCACCCAGAGGTAACAAAGCATCTATATTTTGATTCTTAATAAAGGATAAATGTAGATGTTTATTGGTGGCTAGTAGTTAGTACTTAATAGGCGAACTGTGTGCTCGCTTGTGATCCTTATTCTATAAAAAAATACTTCGCAAAAATCGCAACGTCTTATTATTTTGCTTATTCTGTAATTTTTATTGTTGTTTCTTCACCGTTACTAATTCAATTTACTGGAAAAATGCACTTTATATTTATTTCTCTTAATTTGTCTTCTATGAGTAATATAAGGGGGAATACTACATCACCGGCCACTGAGACGATATGGGGAATACGCATTTCACCATATCGTCTTGTGGGTGTTATGAGAGGCGACAGAGAGAAACTGAAACAGGAGATGGGTAGAAACAACTCAAATAAATTCAAAAACTTCGGTTACCACGCCTGCCAAGCGTGGCAACTATGGCATGACGCAATCTATGGGGAGGCCTATCTTCAGCTGTGAACTATTATAGGCTGTAATGGATAGATGAATGGCGAATATGGGTTTAATGGAATATCTGCTCTATTCCTGTTTTAAATGTAAAACAACAGATTTATGTATACGTAAATTTTATATTCACCTTAAAATAGTCACCAGCACTGGTTCAGGAAATATTTCATATTATAGTAGAGCCATGCTGCAGCTTTATTAGTAGTATAGATGTAGCACGAATGGGTCGCCCCGACCGGGGAATGACCACGCTCTCACAGAATACCTGCGTAAAATAGCAGCTTGACATTGCTGTGTTTCGAATTGTGAGAGTAGTGAGAACCGGAGACCCATTTCACTGGAAAAGAGGCATTCCATCTTAGTTCTCACTTTTGACGACGTATCTGCATTTTGATTATTTATTGTGGATAAATGTAGATGTCTATGGGCCGCGCAACCACTTACCTTCAGGTGGACTGTGGGCTCGTTTGTCACCCTATCCTATAAAAAAAATAGGAAAAAGATAACCCTCTTTTCTGAATTTTTTTTTTGTTAATCAGAATTATTCACTACCTATTTACATAGACATGCGTGTAGTAGTTTGTGCATAACCACAAAAAAAAATCTACAGCCTTATTGTATGTATAGAAGACATTATGACAGGAACGAAGTTTAAGACATAACACCGTTGGCTCCGCTTCATAAATAAATACCAGCAGCTGCTGTCCGACCATTAGACCCGGCTTATTAATCATGTGACCCAAACGAAAGATTTATGAAGTCTTGCTATTCAGATTTATATATAAGAGATTATTATTATATAAGATACCTTCCAGCCGGTATTATCTAAATGGAGTGGATTTTCCAAAAGCCTATTCACTCTTGCCTTGAAGACGCCCAGATTGTATTCGGACGGCAAGATAAACGTCGGCAAATTATTCCACTCCCTTACTGTACGCGTTACAAAAGACCTCCTGGTTGACCGATGGTGAAAAATGAAGGGAGGAATTAAAGCGTTTAATTATTGCGCACACTCGCCGAAATGCATCCTACAGAATACTGAGAGTGCTTGAGGCTCACAAGCTTTTGTTACGTGGTAGAGCCATTCTGCACCTATATTAGTAGTATAGTTGTAGCACGAATGGATCGGCTCGAACGGGAAAGGACCACTCTCTCACAGAATACCAGCGAAAAAAACCAGCCTAACACTGCTGTGTTTTGTATGGTGAGTGTAGAGAATCGGAGACCCTTTTTACTGGAAAAGAGGCATTCCACCTTATTCCTCACGGGTGACAACGCATTTGCATTTTGATTCGCAAACGAAGATGAATGTAGATGTCTATGGGCCACAGCAACCACTTACAATCAGATGGACTGTGTGCTCGTTTGTCACCCTATCCTATAAAAAAAAGATTGGTTTCAACTAAATCAAGGTTACAAACGAGCCTCTTATCATGTCTATCTACTGAGTCCAAAGCTGCCAGGTGGTATTTTGCAGCAATTTTAATTCGATTAAAAGTAGGAGGAGCCCTCTTTATTTTGATGGGATGTTTTGCTTTGCGCAAGGACTTGTCTATAATGCTGCTAGTTGACAAACTCATTTTGTTTTACTTATATCCTTAAACTTTTTTTAACTTTGGTTTTTCACGATGTCTTTCTTCGCATCCATGGTATATCAAATTTTAAAATTGATATTAACAATTTCGTTGGTTCCAGCGGAAACCGAACTGCGACCGAATGCGTTCAATTATAACCTGAGATACAGTTGTTAATATATAAATTCATTAATATTTTTTATACTTTTTAAAAAAACTTTACCCCCACACTAGGATTTTATCCTTGCCTAGTGTAGTGGTGTTGTAAGTAGCGGTGCTGGGATTAGTGGTGACGGGGATAGTGCACGCAATTGAGGGAGGGCGGGAGGTGCTCTTCATACTAGGTAAGACACATCATTTTATTTTATAGCGCGGATGTTTGCGAAGTAAATTTTTTAAAAGCTTTTATTTATAATTTTAAAAAAAACTATTAACCGACCTATCAAGCGTGGCAACTATGGCAAATATTAAGAAACAATCTATGGTGGAGGACTATGTTAAATATTTAATTTCATAGGCTGTAATGAATGAGCTTATAATAGCCATGCCTTTAAAAATTAAGTACCTAATTTACTAAATAAGGTATTTACTTTTATTTAAGCACTCGTTCAGCTGCATCCATATAATTTCATTAGTTATTATTTGTAAACATTTACCTCACTCCATTCGTCATTGATTTCGTTTAACTCAAAAGAAACTCTTCTGATTCCAAAAAAAAACCTCACTGAGTTTAACTCACTACAAAGAAACTGAATTAATTGTTTAACGAAAATCCCAATGAAAAGTAAGTATTTCTTTTTGCGTTGAAAATTAAATTAAGTAGGAAGATATGAAGTTGATTTTTTGATGCGACTCTACCCATGATGACCCGTGATACATTACGAAAAGTAAGCTGGCCTTACCAATTATTTGGAGTGTAGTAAAGAACTTTCTATTTATCTATAGGAAGTCCACCAACACAAGAATTTAGAGCAGCGCCGGGGACTCTTCCTTGCTTTTAATTGTTCTCAGAACATTTGGCGAACCAGTAATTAATGCTCTATATAACTTTTCTTTTTCTTTTTTTAAAAAACGTCACCCTCACACTAGGATTTTCTCCTGTGTCGTGGAGGCAGTTTACAAACATAAATTGTACAAGGACAAACATCCAGACCCGGAACAATTATTTGTAGGCCATACAAATACTTGTTCCGTGCGGGATTCGAACCCGCAGCACCCAGCGCAACAACTGATTGCTAAGCCACTGCGCCACGGAGCCGTCATTCTATATAACTATGTCATGTATAAAAAAATATTTTAATATTATTTTAAATACAAATTAATACAAAATTTAAGTGTTTCCAAATTTCAAATTTGAGAATATTTCTTCGGTATTGTAATGAATTATAAACATGTTATTATAAAGATCTCAGGTGTGTTAAAAAACCACGCATGGAAAGTTAAAATAAATGTAAACAATGAGACAAACGAGCATGAAGCTCAATTCTTGGTCACACTTGTTGGTAAGTGCCTACCGTTGTCCATGAACAACGCCAACACCAGGGGAACAATTGCAGGTGGACAGTAGTGAACCGCCAATCACACGAATAATATGGAAGGTATCACAAATTTTGATATACGATGGTGAAGTTTGGCATATGACAATACTCAGAGCAATTCCTTTGAGCACTTCCCGTGGTAGATACGATATAAAATGCAAAGGGATGCAACAAAACTCCAGTCACTACATGAAACTATATATTAAGATGAAAACCTCTTTATGACGAAAGAGACAATATTTAATTTGTATTTTATAACAAATACAAACGAAATTAAAGTTGAATAACAACTGCAAACAATGATAGTAATTGGCTCACCGCATCGAAAGCAGAAAATATTTATTTTATTGTATGGTTCAAATAAATTGTTTCATTGCAGATTTTCGAATTTAAGCCATGCATGCGATTGTGGTGACTGGTGAACATAAAATTTTTCACTATGAAATATGAAATTTAAATGTTTTATATAGTGCAGAATTACCAAGTTTGTGCAGAATTACCAGCATTGTGGATTAAAGACTGATAGAAATTCATTTTAAATGGGAAGAGTTAAAATGAGAATTAAAAACAAAATTTAAATGCATTCATTCATTTATTACAGCCTATTAAAGTCCACTCTTGAACATACCTGCACCTTCCCATAAATTTCCTCATAGTAATATTTATTTAATTAATATTTGCCATAGTTGTAACCGCTAGTTGAAAACGCTACTTCCCATCTCCTGACTTAAGGTAAATTAAAAGGTAGGTATTGCACCATTGTAAGATAAAATGAACACGTTTCGGAATTACACGTAATATATTCTTTCTCACTTAAACCCGATTAAACAATTCAATAATCTATCTCACTTGCACAACATTTGACTGTTTCATCTTTCTCTTTCGTACACACGTTCTTCTCTCATCACCTTTCACAAAAGTTTCGTTCCTTTTTAAATTTTAACCTTGCTAATTGCTGGCTGAGTTTCAATTCCTTAATAAAATTTAAAATTACTTGTACGTAAATTTATTTTGAGTCTGGTCCGTAAGTTTACCCTTAATTTTGTTAATGACTCTATAGAAATTTGAGTTTGACAATGAATTAGAATATTGCACTTCGTGCCGTAAAGTGCTATACTTACTTTATTTGAATATTGCATACAGAATGAAAAAAAGGTATTTAATATTAAAATTTATATCCGCAAAGTAACGCCAATTCTATTATTTGAACCAGTTAGTACCATCTGGGCACCTGAATACCGCATACAACTTAATTAAATGTAGTAGAGCCATGTTTCAGCTATGTTAATTGTATAGTTCTGCAGCAGCTTATAGCTGTTATGTGAGTGGTGGTGAGTGTAGAGAACCGGAGACACTTTTTACTGGAAAGGAGGCATTCCATCTTCGTCCTCACGACTGACAACGCATCTGCATTTTGATTCGCATTCGAGGATAGATGTAGATGTCTATGGGCCACAGAATCTACTTACCATCAGGTAGAATGTGTGCTCATTTGTCAGCCGTGAGAAAAAAAAACGCCCCTAACGCCTAAATACGTTGCGGTTAAAGTTATATTTTAATATAATACTGAAGTTACAAACGAACATACAATCCACTTGATAGTAAGTGGCTACTGCTGTCCATTGATGCAGGTATTAAACTTTAAACAAAGAAGAAGGCTATAGATGTGTTTTCACCCCTGAGGACTAAGATGGAATGTCTCATAGCCTATTATTATGCTTGCTCTCTCTCTCTCTCTCTCTCTCTCTCTCTCTCTCTCTCTCTCTCTCTCTCCTTCTCTCTATACACTTGAATAAATAAGAAGTTCATACCTAGTCAGACACACTACTATGCAGAAAAGGAGCCCTACCACCAGTAAAATATGTTCTTTCACATGGATGTTTTATTGGTTTCTTTATTTGCCTTACTACTTTTGCCTCCTAAATTTAAGAGACACTACATTCCGAGGAGTGTACAAGCTAGACTGTGAATACGGTCGTTCTTATCGTTCACACTTACATAAACACAAAATATCGTACACACTTACATGGAGGCAGGACTTCATGTCTACCTAGAGGTCCAACTGGGTGGGTTAGAACCACCCTACTACCTGTTTTCGCCGCCAAGTAGTAGTGCTTGATCTTATGTGTTCATGTTTGAAACATATAGAGTGTCGGTTTAATTACAGGCTGTGAGTGTGAGGCATTTCATCTTAGTCCTCAGCGGTTAAATAGGCTGCAGGTGTCTTTTGACTGCAGTAACCACGTATCAACAAGTTTTCTGTAAATTCGTTCGACACTTTAGTTTTGTATAAAAAACCTTTATTATATTATAAGACTTTTCACATTAAATTCTAGTCTGTGTCGTAAAACTTTGTAAAAATCTGTCCTAAGGGCATTTCATTAAAATTCACTCAAACTCGAGACATATCTATCGACTTCAGGCCAATAGCAACAAAAAAATTATGCGGACAGCTTGAAAAGAGAGTAGGCTAAAGTATTAAATGATGAAATGCGAATTTTAACATTGTATGTGATTTTTTTCTTTTTGTCGTATAAGTCCACCAAATGATGGTACGTGGCTTTAGAAGCTCATCTCCTGTTTAAGATTCACTCAGTCGTATCTGAAAGAAAAATTGCTGGTGTTAGTCGTTAAAATAAAGAACAAAACTAGATTTGAATAAGCTATTGGTTTTTTTTTATATAAGATAAGGGTGACAAACGAGCACACAGTCCACCTGATGGTAAGTGGTTGCTGCGGCCCATAGACATCCACATCTATCCTCGTTTGCGAATCAAAATGCAGATGCGTTGTCACCCGTGAGGACTAAGATGGAATGCCTCATTTCCAGTTAAATAGGGCCTCCGGCCACCTGCACTCACCAAGCGAAACGCAGAGGTAAACCTCTACTTCACGTTGGTATTCTGTGAGGTCGTGGTACCACCCCGGTTCGAGCCGGCCCATCCGTGCGACAGCAAAAGCCGCAGCGTGGCTCTACCACTGTTAATACACAAAAGTACATGATATTTAACACAGAAAGTTAAGAAGCAGAAATTAGAGCCGCAATTACGCTTACACCTATGTACCGTACTCGAAACGTAATATATTTATTATCTGTTTCCTCTAACGTTTCTACAAATTGGCTGTTTGAACTGTTATTTCATTACATTTAAGTATCTGATAAGTACCCGTATTGATAATATTATTTAGGATGTTTTATTACAAGCTTGAAATTTTATAAAATTTCTATATCGAAAAATATAACATTTTTGATATTATGATAAAGTTTTAAAAGATGAAGAAGGAGGTTTTCTTCATCGCCCAATAATATTCGAGTGCTGCCCAAGCAGCACACAAGCATTATGAACATCAATATACCAGCCCATATAGAGCTTAGAATTCTATTAGAAGCGTATAAGACTGTCGAAAACAGATTGTATACTTATAAGGCCTCCGCCTATGTTCACCATTGAACATGTGAGGGGCTGTAGCTATGACATTAAATTTATTTTTGTTTAAATTGTTAAATTGTAGTAATGATAGTAAAAATTCAGTGATCCGTTAAGGATATCTCAAGAAAAACATAAAGATTTTATAAAAGAAAATCATTATTTAACTAGGCAGCATTCTTAGCTCCTTTGTTGTGAAGGTATTGCCTGAGTTACAAGATACAATAAGCGTATTATAAATGCTAACTTAAAAGCGCTATTAGGCCTTTTATGAAGACATTTTCATTCTTATAACATTTTTACGTATAAAGAAAAGTTTTTTACTCTGTAATGGATATCCATTTACAAATTATACCTGCTCTTGTTGAGATTAAACAACGGTAATGTGTTTTTTTTTTTTAATTAAGACCTTTTTTTACTAGTAACGAGGCGTTCCATCCTTCAGGGGGGTGACACCCCGCATTTGAAATTTCATATTTAGTAATTCTAGTTGTTTTTTACCTTAAATTTATAATAATCGTTAGACCTTAGACCTCTCAATAGTGTCAAAAAATTAAATTAAAAAGTAGAGATGAAACTTTAAAACTAAAAAAATAATTAATTAATATATAAAACCTCCTAAAGTCGGGGCTTTAATTCTTAGATACACAATGTCTCAACACCCACTTCAGAAACTATCATGTGGAGATTTTATTTTTCTTCTTTAGGGTACCGTGCCTCAAAAGGCAAAAACGGAACCCTTATAGGATTACTTTATTTTCCGTCTGTGTGTCTGTCAAGACCCTTCTCAGAAACGCGTGGAGGTATCAATCTGAAATTCATACCAAATACTCAAGTCTACTGTCCCTTGGAGTTGTGAAAAAATCAAACTTCTAAGCCAACGCCATCAACAGCCGTTTAGGCCGCTAATATTCGAAATTCGCAAGAGAATCAAAACGTACAGGGTACTTCCCGTGAACTCAGAATCTTAAAATTTGGTACGAAGCAACGTATTATAGCAAAGATAAAGGAAAAATTGCGAAAAGCATAAATTTTTAGTTACATCATATAATAAATTTTTTTACAATAATCTGTGAACAATCAATTAAGAAAAAAAGCAAAACATTATTATTAAATATTTTATTAGCACTTTCGCGTTTTTGTATCTCCTTTTGAAATTCTCGGTCGTAAGCCAGTCTGCTGATAATGATCCAAACCGAATCGGGCTAAAACCAGATATTGCGTTTTGCTATCAAAAAAAATTCAGTCACAACCCGAAGACAAGAAGTTGGCGGTCTTTCACACGTGAAGTCGTTGGTCCTGCACCTGATCTCTCTCCGGTCGTGTCGGATTACCGTCTCATGTAACTTTGAGAGTGCGGAACATGGATTTCACCTGTGTAATCACTTACGCAATCACTATCCTAATTTTTTTTATAACTAACTTGAAAGTTATCTGGTAATCAATCCGAACCAAACGTAAATTTCATAGTACGTAAGCAACCCAAATTCGATCCGCACCGACACAACTCATATTTTCATTTCAATGTGATGTTTCGATTTATCACGTTCTCGGTAGTGAAGGAAAATATCGCGAAAAACCTGTATATTTGAGAAGCTATAAAAATATTTCGGAAATAAACTTTAGGCATACTTATGTGAAGTCGTTTTTTTTTTCCTAAAAGACGTTGCGGCCTGTCCCCAGTAGTGGGATGTATGTAGGCTGCTACTTTTTCACTGTTAATAGGCATATACACTGCTGATCATAGGCTTCTCCTATTGTTTGTCAAATAGCGTGGATAACGCTTGGCAAGTGGTTTGGCAACTGCAGCTTTTTGTTACTGTGCACTGTTGTGTGATTGTAAGAAGATACTGCCACCCATCTCTTGTTTCAATTTTCCATCTGTCACCTCTTACGACACCCACGAGACGAAATTGGTTTCTATTTCGCCGCCTCTACATTGCTAATATATTTCTACTCCTTTTCATCATTTCGATTCCCTCCATAGATTACGAAATAAATTAGATATTATCCGTTGTTGCCATTCTTGGCAGGCGGGTTGCCAACCGCAACTTCTTATTATTTTGAGCTGTATCCAGAAAGACACCGCTACCTATCTTCTGTTTATTTCTACTCCCATTCATGAATATACTTCCTCTAACACGTTCATCGTGTTGTCAATAGCTACATTTATGAAATTTTAATTTTAATCGGAGTCGTATTAATGATATTTCTAAATTGAATCCAAGGCGAGCGAAGGCGCGGGTAAAAAGCTAGTTAAACAATATAACTCTTCAAAATTTAAAAAGAAATTTCCACAATTATTTCTTCTGCGGCAGCAACGCGACGGGTACCAGCTATTATTTTATACAATTAAGTATAAACATTTTAAAGATGATGACTGAAGAGAGAAAATTTGTTTTATATTTGAATAATTTAATTTTGCAAGCAAAAACAAATATGATAAAGTAAATAAGCTGAGGCTTTTAACCTTTACAAATTGAGTTGTTAATACGCTTGAAACAAAATCCATCACTGGGGAAAACACTCGTTTGTATTATATATACTTTCAAGCTTACCTTGACAATAGGTAATAATATTATTTTGAAAGCAACTTCTTATACTCTATTTTGATTAATTGATTCATTAATTCATTATAGCTCAAAATTCAATTGCTTCCCCACAGATTGTCTCATAGGGGGTATATTTGCCATAGTTGCGTTTGTCAAGCGGATGGGCAACCTCAGTTTGTTATTTTTTAGTTATTTATAACATTAAATTTATTTGACCAGAAGGAATAATTTACTATTGTTTCCAGTTCGTGATAGATGACGCTGTATTAATAAAACGTAGATCGTCAGCGGAGTTTCATATGGTTATACAAAATTTTGCCTAAAACTTATCTTTGGTACTACTTGGTTTTTTTATGCACTTACATTAACTGAAATAAATGTAGCCCTTCGAAAATAAAATATATTTCGCTGCCGGGAATATAGCTATGTATAGAATAAATAGAATATATCTAGCTTTACATGGAGGGTAAAAAAGGCAAGGTAAATCGCTTAGGTTATGAATAAAGACATTCCGAAAAATTGTCTGTTGAGTCCTAAGTCAGGTAAATGGATTCCTATTTGTTACTGGCCTAAACGTATAAATTTCGTGGTTAAGCTCTTTTATCTTTGTTGAGGTTTTGCCGTGATCTGTCTTGTTGGCATGATGTATTCATTTTAATTTCGTCGAACATTTTTCTTATATTAAAAATACTTTTTTATTGCTACAACGTATTGAGCTGTTCTCATTTTATTTATAATTGTAGCGACATTAGCCAAATGGCTTTAGACAGGGACCACGAAATTCAAAGGTCAGTCAGTCGAGGAAAAATTTATCAAATTTATGCGGTGATGAATGAAAAATCAGAAGAGGGTCAAATCAGATTTCTATTCGAAATAATATTATTATTAAAATAATATTAAATTTTGGTGATGTACTGTTTTGCCATCCACCTATATACAGACGTGTTCGAGAATGAGTCTGTTAATATTAACTTATATTTTTGTGACATTACATTACATCATCTTATTAATTAGAATTTGTTAATCTCTCGATCGAAAAAAAATATTAGATTTTAAGTACTTTACGTTACATTTCAATACATTTCTTTAGTATAATCCGTCTTAGGATATCACGTTGTTGTATGGGGGGGGGGGGGGGCAACTAAAACTGAATTCCTGGAGGTAGAACGCGATCATTATACAAGCGATCATTATACGAGCAACGAGGCATTATATAAGCTATGCGATGTGCTAACCGCAGGACAGTTATACATTTTACTTACTATAAAAATTCGTGAAACTAAACCGTTTGCCTGACTGTACCGTAGAAAATAGAAGAAAACAAAAATATGTAACTAAAACTATTCGCACTAAAACATTGTTAATGCTGTTGTAAAGGTGCACAGAAACAATGTTTATTCGACATTCATAACACAACTCACCGCGATTTCAAAAAATCTGTAATCACCTGGGTCATCATTACAGCCTTTCATAAGTCCACTGCTGAACATAGGCACCCCCAAGGAATGCCACAAAGCACGGCCCTGAGCCACCTGCATCCATCGACTTCCTGCATGTCTTACCAGGTCGTCACTCCATCTCGTGGGGGGTCGCCCTACACTTCGCCTACCGGTACGAGGCTGCCTCTCGAAAACATTTCTTCCCCATCGGTGGTCGGTTCTTCGAGCTATATGGACGGCCCACTGCCACTTCAGCTTACTAATCCGTTGGGCTATGTCGGTTACTCTAGTTCTACTGCGGATATACTCATTTCTAAGTTTATCACGCAGAGAAACCCCGAGCATAGCCCTCTCCATAGCTCGCTAAGCGACCTTGAGTTTCCTCATACGGCCAGCAGTGAAGGACAACGTCTCAGATCCGTAAGTCATCACTGGCAACACGCACTGGTTGTACAATTTCGTTTTAAGGTTTGAGGTATGTCTGAAGAGAAGATGTGTCGTAGTTTCCCGAACGCTGCCCAACCGAGTTGAATCCGTCGATTGACCTCTCGGTCGAAGTTGGACTTACCTAGTCGGACTATTTGTCCCAGGTAAGCTTAGTGCTCCCAACCACTACCGGCATAGGTGTGACTAGGACATTAAACAAGATCTTTGTTTTGTCCATGTTCATCTTAAAACCTATCCGTTGGGAGACATTATTGAGGTCATTAAGCATGGGGCTTAGTTCCTACAGCGATTCTGCCATAAGGACTATATCATCGGCAAATCGAAGGTGAGTGATGTACTCGCCATTGATGTTAATACCGTATCCTTTCCAGTCCAAAAGCTTGAAAACATCTTCCAATGCAGCGATGAAGAGTTTCGGGGATATAACGTCACCCTGTCTTATACCTCTCTGCAATTGGATAGGTTTCGTATTCTGGTTCTGTACTCGGATAGCCATCGTAGCCCTACTGTACAAGCAATTCAGCACTTCGATATACCGACAGTCAATTTGCACCGCTGAAGGGACTGCAGCACCGCCCGAATTTCGACGAAATCGAAGGCTTTCTCAAGGCTTTCTCATAGTCCACATACGCCAGATATAGTGGCAAATTGTACTCCTTGGACTTCTGTACAACTTGCAGAAGGGTGTCTGGTGGTCTATGGTGCTAAAGCCCTTTCAAAAACCGGCTTGTTCGGGAGGCTGGAAGTCGTCAAGTCTGCGCGCGAGACGATTTGTAATGACTTTTGAAAACAACGTACGCAAACGTACGCAAACAACGTAGACGCGGCTCAGTAGGGAAATCGGTCTGTAGTTCTTCAAGAGAGCGTTATCACCTTTCTTGAAGAACAAGACCATCGCATTTCTGCCCTACGCCTCCGGTGTAATGCCACCATGAAGGACGGAATTAAAGAGCTTCTGAAGGACTTCAAGTACCGGTTTTCCACCCGCTTTCGGAAGCTCCGCTGTAATTCCATCGTCGCCGGGGGCCTTGCCGTTATTAGGTGCTGGAGAGTTATTCTAATCTCGCTCAGACTGACGTCCGAGATATCATCGGAATAGTGTCGGATAAGACTCGCTCTTAGATCGTTACTCACACTTGCGTGCGGCTCCAACGATGACGTGTACAGCTGCTCATAGAACCTCTCAATCTCACTCAAAATCTCAGGTGCCCCGGAAACGATGCTGCCACATTCGGTCTTCAGCTTTGACAGTTGGCTCTTTCTGGCAGACAGATCTCTGGCAAAGACTTTGGAGCCTTGGTTCCGCTCAATCGCTTCTTCAATACGAGCTGTATTGAAGTTGCGTAAGTCCCGCCGCATGCATTTGGAGATCTGTCTGTTCAGTTACCTGTATGCTGTCAAATCTGTTGAAGAATGTAGCTTTATCTTCCGTCTAACAGCCATGAGATTAAGAGAGTGATCGGAGAGTTTTTGTGATCTTCTGTGGCGGGTCTTGCAGAACTTAGCTCCGACTGCATGGACAGTTTCCACGAGCTTGTCATTCATATCGCCCACTTCATTGCAGTCTTCTAGGCACTGAAAACGGTTTTTTAACTCGAGCTGAAAGTTTTCGGGACTTTGAAACAGAGCACGAAGGGAACGGAGCATTGACTTCGTTAGACGAGACCTCTCCAACTTAACGTTTAGGTTCAGTGTGCCTCTGACCATTCGGGGATCGTTACCAGTTTTCACCCTCACGATCACGGAGACATCACTGAACAGTTGTCGTTTGGTCATTATAATATCTCATTTAATTTAAACAAAATCTCATTTTTTGTCGATTCGTCGGGGCTCGACCAAGTCCACTTCCTGTGGGGCCGCTTCTGGAAGAAAGATTTCATCATAAAGAGTCCCTCTTTCTCCATGAAGTCGGCCAGCTGCTGGCTCCTTGGGTTCCGTTGACCTATTCCAAATTTCCCTACTTTCAGCTCACCGTTCTCTCTTGTGTCTAGTTTTGAATTGAAGTTTCCCATTAACACCGTATATTGGGTTTTAGAGGAATGCATGGCTCTAGAGATATCCTCATACATTTCCTCCACCTCCTCATCGGGGTGTGCCGAGGTTGGGGCGTAAACCTGTATGACCTTCAGCGAATACCGTTTGGTGATTCTGAGTATAAGATACGCAACCCTCGTCGACACTCAATCTGTATAACGTTGTTAACGAGAGGCTTGTGGATGATAAATCCGACACCTCCTTGGGACAGATGGTCGCCCTCCCGGTGATAGAGCAAGTTGCCGGATTCGAGAATTACCGTGTCCTCCCCCTTTCTTTGGCCTTCGAATAATCCTATAATATGCCAGCGTAACTTGTCTATCTCTTCTTTCAGCTCCACAATCGTGTCGTCAGTCTTCAGGGTGCGTGCGGTTTATGTTGCCAGATCGAGTCGTCTTAGGTGGCAACCGAACCTCTACCGGAGATTCTTAGCACCCCCTGCCCCGCCGTTACCATGGTCGCCACCGTAGCCAGGAATAGCGGGACCGCCGGGGACTGGGGGCCGTCTCTTTGTTACATTCATACTGTTTGGGGGGGGGGGTGTATTTGCCATAGTTACCACGCACGAGCGGGTTGACAACCGCAGTTTTTTTATTGTATTTTTGTTGTTATCAAGAAGCTGCTGCTGCCCATCTCCTGCCTGTTTACCTTTGTCGCGTTTTACTACACCCACTGGAAGATATGGGGTAGTGGATAATCTTAATCACCACTACACGGCGGGGTTCACCTGGGTAAAAACAAAGAATTACGATGATATTAAAGCACTCTCACACCGTACTTCGTAAATTTTAAAGACAGCTACCAATGACGTCGTTACATTAAAATCATTTTTAATTTTAAAAGTATTTTAAAATGATCAGAGTGTTAAATGTCTAGTTTTATATGAAGCGCCGTGGCAAGATCGTAGAATAAGTCATAACATAAATTAGTCAACCATTTCATGAAATATTACACTGTTGTTTGCCCTGTCATAATTTGAACATATCAAGATGTAAACAATTAAACTTACTTTACTTTATGTACACTATAAACTTTACTTTTTAAAACTGTCACTGTGTAAAATACACGCCTATTTTTATGATACGTTCAAACATTGTATGGAATATTTCCAATATTCACCAACTTATGCCTCATTTGTACAAAATATATTATTAATTAACTAACGGCTTTGGGATGCTCTAAAAGCCATCCCAGCAGCATCTCAAGCAACTATCGCTAATATTACTAGATGGTTGTTTTCGTATTTATGATAATATGTCCAAACATGAATGGATGAATCGACAAACGTTGACATTTATACAATTGTCCTGTAATAATTGGCAATATAATAAAATTGTTGCGTTTCATGAATTTGTCAGGCACTTTATGAAATGATCAATTCTACAATCTGGCTATGACATATTATGAACAAAGAGATCGAAATAAAAACACAAAAGTAAACATTTTGTTTGTTCCATAATAATGAAATTAAAGTACTTAACTCGTAACTTTTATACCAAACGGCTTACATAAAATATAAACTTAAGCTTTGATGTTTTAGAAGATTAAATTTGTTAGAAACTTATGATTATCATTTTGTATACTTTATTTTATATTTTGTTTTACTTTGTATATTTTTCGTTCATAATAACTCACATTGATCGTTAAATTAGAAAGGTTAACCAATTCAAAAAGTAAAATATTAAGTGGAAACGTCGTTTATTTGTGACATTTTCCTTGACAATTTCGAATTATTAGAAAATTAATAAATATAAAAAATTAATTTATGTATATACATAACATATATACATAAACACTCACGCCCGTCACCCAGAGGGGTAGGCAGAGATTATGGACTTCCATTTGGCACGATCCTAACACACCTCTCTCGCTTCCTCCACATCCATATACCTACGCATACACGCTCGTCGGTTAAAGGTACTCTTGATTTGGCCCATTTTTAATATATCGCCAATTTGGTCGATAAACTTTCGCCTAGGGCGACCCTTCCCGACTATGCCGTTCACCTCTGCAACATAAATTTGCTTTGTCACTCTTTCCTCATTCATTCTTTCTACATGGCCAAACCACCGAAGCATTCCTTTCTTAATCCTGGTCACAACATCATCTTGCAAACCACACTCTTCTCTTATTAAACAATTTCTCACTCTGTCATTCAGCTTCATCCCTAACATACTCCTTAATGACCGCATTTCTATAGCATTTATTCTACTCTCATGCTTCTTCTGCCACACCCAACTTTCACTACCATACATTAAAGTAGGTACTAACACAGCATTGTGAATTGCCATACGTGCCTTTTTGGACACATTCTGACTTTTCACAATAGAGTGTAGAGCCCCATTCACTCTATATCTATTTTTTCTTATTTATTATTTATGTATATGTAATGGATATTATATCTTATAGGATAATATAAATTATTAGTATAATTAGAAAGAATTATTAAGAAGACGTTGCTGCTTGTTTTCTGGTATTTTTACTTTCTATTTTTTCTTTTTTTAAGTTTAGTTTGTTTCCCTCTGTCGCTTCATACGATTACCAAAAGCCGATATGGGGTAGTTGATTTCTTTTCACTACCACTACATGATCATTTCACGGCAACTTAAGTTGATATGTAAAATGCCTCCACAATACAATAGAAAACCCTAGTGTAGTGGTAATCAATAAAAAAAATATTATCTAACCACTAGTTATTAAGATCCCCTTTCCACATATGAGTCTTAGTTACAGGTGTTATGTGGCAGAGACAAAACTCTTTTAAAAATAAATTTATTTAATACTTCTGAAATAACTTAAAATATAGTAGATGATACAGAGAACTTGGTAATGGAATTGTATTGAGGGATCGAAAGATTTGGTTTAAATAGTGTAGGAAGCTAGGAGTGGGGGTAAACATAAGGGAAGAACATTGTTCTTGGTGTTATGGTTAGCTTATGGGAAACTATAAACATTAGCATATAATATTAAAATCGAATTAATGTGGCTTCTAAGGAAGTAAACAATATGATTTATAAAGTATACAGGTCTTATTACATAAAGTAAATAGTATCCTATGACATAACATTCGTTTGGCTTCTAAGAAAGTAATTTAGCTTTTAAGTAAATAAACAATATAAACTATACAGGTCTTATAATATAAAGTAAATAGTATTCTATGACATAACATTTGTTTGGCTTTTAAGAAAGTAATTTATTAAATAAACAATATAAAGTGTACAGGACTTATAATATAAAGTAAATAGTATCCTATGACATAACACAGGCCATAATATTTCACCTTAGTCCTTGGAGTTGATAACGTATAACCTTCTTTATTTGAAGTTGCAGTAGCCACTAACCATTAAGAGGAGTGTTAGTTCATTTGTCACTTCAATTTTATACCAAACAATGCAACCTCAAGAAACCCTTGATGTATCGGTGAAAATCCATCAAGAAGTTTGAATCTTGTTTTACCTGTTAAATAATAAAATTAATTTAATCGTTCCATTTGTTCCGAAGTCATTATAAATTAACTAAAATTATTTGTCGGAACTCAATAAGAGAATATAAAATAATTGTTTCACAGAGAGTTGATTGTTATATACATATACAACAGCGACTTGTTCTCGTCTCATATTCATATGTTGTATACATAATTAAAGTCAAAACAGGGGGTGCTAAGAATCTCCGGAAGAAATTTGATTGCCAACAATGACTACTCGATTTGGCATCATTTAACGCACGCACTCTGAAGACTTACGAGAAGATTCGGGAGCTGAACGAAGATATAAGATAGCTGGAAGAAGAGATAGACAAGTTGCGCTGGATATTATATGATTATCTGAAGTCCGTAAAGGGACACGGTAATCCTCGAATCTGGCAACTTGTTCTACCACCGGGAGGGCGACCATCTGTCCCAAGTTGTAAAGATTGTAAGTGTATTAACGAGGGTTGTGTACCTTATATATTCAGAATCACCGAACGGTATTCGTTGAAGGTCATACAGGCTTACACACCAACCTCGGCACATCCCGATGGCAAGGGGCAGGAAATATATGTGGATATCTTTAAAGCCATGCATTTGTTCAAAACCCACTACATTGTGTTAATGGAAGACTTCAACGCAAAACTGGGTACAAGAGAAAACGGTGGGCAGAAGGTAGGGAAATCGAAAATAGGACAGCGGAACCCAAGGAGCCAGCAGCTGGCTGACTTTATGGGGTCTCTCACTGGGAACCTTAAGAGGCCTTCAAGAAGAACTTTTTCCTCTCCGGTCATGTCGGATTGCCGTCTCATGGAACTTTGAGAGTGGGGAACAAAGATTGCACCTGTGCAATCATGTACGCATTCACTATCCTAATTTTATTTGTAACAAACCCAACCTCTGTCTAGAGAGTTCGCTATGACAGAAATTCGGTCTGGAAGATATATGTTCATTATTTTTAACATTAATTAGTTTATAACTTATAAGAAAAGCTAAACAATATTTTAATCAATACAATCAGTTTTTATTCAACAGATATCCTCAGATCCTCAGAGGCAGCTTCCAGCAGATGGTTACTAAGTTATTTGTTAACACACATCAAGTTTCACAAGCTTTTAATTAGACCAAATATATTTCTACCATTTTACGGATAATTTAAGTTGAAATTAATTCCCGACTTTTAGAGCGCTACGCAGCACCTATGTTCACTTAAAAAAAATTATAAAAACCTAATTTCGGGGGACCTAATATCAGGACTTCATGTAAAAAGAGGGGCTCTTTATGAGGAACTCTTTCATCAAGAAGCGGCCTCACAGGACCTGGTCGAGCCCGTACCGTTCAACAAAAAATGAGATTGACTTCATTACGATGACTAGACGGTAACTGTTCAGTGATGTCTCAGTGATTGCAACATACATACATAGCCTTCTAAAATTGTAAACACCCGTTTTCCTTCGCCGTAGTTTGGTAAAAATATTCACTTACATCATCTGCGTCAATTCAGAAGACACGAATATACTGCAATCGGTGTCGATAAATATAGTTAAGGCAGGCAATGCATGGTGCAGCACTATTTGTCACCCACACAAGCACATTATACGCACACTGAAGTATTTTTATTTTGATCTCGCCCTAATTACTCCGTTACCAATCTATACTAGACTATACCTATGGTTGAACTAGAGGGAGCGAATTTTGTGCTCAGAGTAGTTGTTATTTTTTTGTTGTTGAAAACTGCAATTTGAAACAACTTTTTAATTCAACTTTGGTTGACTGTAATACTGCTTTTCAACTTTTAGTCGCTGCAGCAATAGGCACCAGGCAAAATGTGATTTCGAAGTTGTGATCACACTATCGTACTACGGTGGAGGTAGCGGAGAGATATCCAGGCCCAAGCCCCATTACTACACCCACAAAAGACCGTTTTTTGGAAATTGCTGCGTGAAGGCAACTAAATGTTACGGCATGCAATTGGTTCAAAGGCAAACAGTCTGAATACCTGATGTTTGTAACTGACCAAATTGTGAGGAGGAGACTACACAAAGATTCATGATTCATTTTTACCAACTTTCATGCTTGTAGGCCACTTTGGATTTCCGCTCTTAAAAGAGTAAATTGTGGACGAAGACTGCAATAGGCTAGAGAACATGAATAGAATAGAATAGAATAGAATATTTTTTTATTCAATATTGATTATTACATAATACTTATTGAAAGTCATTTTTTATTTACCACTGGCTCGGAAAATACCTCAGTCCTGGTAATAACCAGCAAGAAACCCAGCGGAACATTTTTTTAAACACAATTTCACTTAACAATAATTTTGTTTATACAATTTTTAAATGATTTTTCATAGAACCAGCATGGTGGCGATCAACCTATTCCTAGGGGTTATTTTCATTCATGTGAACTGGGCACCTAATTGATGGTCATTGGTGCGTTTCACTGATGTATCCTGATTTGTTTTTATCCTGATTCGAAGAGAATACGTGTTTTGAGAGTTCCTGGTCGTACAAGTTGGCTTCAACACCCTCAAGAAGTTCATGCATACAGTTGGTACATTATGGTGTGTGCAGGAATTCATTTTGGTGGAATAACGTACCTCGTTTTGATACAGGGTACTATGACGGCTGAAAAATACCGTAGTGAGGTGCTAGAACCAATAGTCTTAACATATCGAATACAAATGGGTCAATATTTCCTACTTATACATGACAATGTCCGTTCACATACGGCCAGGGTGGGACATAATGTCACGGTTCTATAATGCAAAATCCCCAGATTTAAATCCCATCGTGCATGCTTGAAATATGCTTCAAAGGAGAGCTCTGAGTGATTTTTCTGAAAACTGGTTACAGAAGAATATTTTTTATGCATCTCATTAGGACCTGGAACAATATTCCTCAATAGGATATTGACAAACTCATTCTGAGTAGTCCCAACTGATGCAGATTAGTAATTATGAATATCATGGTTGCTATTACTGATTATTAACTTTAAATTAAATATTAAAAATATTTTTGTAAACATAAGAAAATCATAGGATAATGGTATAAATAAAAAAGTCGTTCGATTATCGTATGAAAAGACTCTTCGATCTTTTTAGTACTCTACCCAATAATAACGGGCTCTATTCATAAAGGACGGTCAATTTAAATATTTAAATACTCTACTAGTTTTTATCACATTGCTTACTCATATTGGACATTATTCATATTGCCTGGGCGTTATGAATAATGCTCAATTAATCACTTGGTCCATAAAAATGTCAAATGTCTTAAGAAAATATTGACATACTCTTTAGAATGCAAGTATTGTTAAATTATACCTATAACATATTGATGTGTTTATTATGATCCACTTGTGAGGGCATAGCATGAAACCGTTTAGTGGCGGTGTATGAATATCCACGACCCCATATCGTTTCAAGGGTATCGTAAGAGACGACAGAGGGAAAATGAAACTGGAGATGGCCAACAGCATATTCTTGAAAACAACTCAAAATAATAAAAAACTGTGGTTGCCAACCCGCTTGCCAAGCGTGGTAACTATAGAAAAATCACCCCATGAGGCAAACTATAAGGGAGGCCTATGTTCTTGGACTTTTATAGGCTGTAATGGAACGGTATTAGTGTAAAATATAGTAATTACAATTTTAAGGTAAAAATGATCAATACGATTCGCCACTACTTAAATAAAATTTAATACTCTTTCAAAGGCGAAAACACACCCTCATTACTATACACACACATTCATACTAACGAAAACAGAACATTAGTGTTAAACGTCGCTAACGGTTAATTGATTACGCGCCGCTGAAAACAAAATAAAGTTGTTTGAAAAATTTAATCCCCTGTGTATTTAGATAAAATATCCAATTTTAGGAATACTTACAAATACTATCCTTAGATAAATAGTCAGATATAAGAGTTTACCCTTCGTATTTCGTTTTTTAAATTTAATGTGACCTATTTTTTTAATTAGTTAATATTCAAAAGCTAGCTGCTCCTGTATAAACAAACTTAATGTTGTATCAAAATATGTAAAGAAATATTAGTTAACTTTTAGTTTTACTGCAGTTTTATGTATAGTTTGTAATTGTTAAAAACATCACCTGGTTTTAACCTAAAATTTTAAGCATGAAACAAAATATAAAACGCTATTTAGTGGAATAATATAATCCATAATTTCATCACGAATTCTCGTAGAGATTGTACCTGTAGCAAAAATGATTCAGTTCAACCAGAAGATCACAATATCCATCCATCCACCCATTACAGCCCATATAATTCCACGGATGAACACAGACCTCTCTCATCTCAATAGACTAAATGGGGCACAACACTATTATGGAAAGTCAGAATGTATCAAAAAGGCACGTGTGGCAATTCACAATGCTGTTAGTCCCTATTTTAATGTATAGTAGTGAATGTTGGATGTGGCAGAAGAAGCACGAAAGTAGAATAAATGCTGTAGAAATGTTATAAGTGATAGAAATATTCGCTAAGCAATAGAAATGTTAAGTATAGAAATGTTCTTTTAGGGCTAAATGTAAACGACAGGGTGAGAAATTGTGTGTTAAGAATAAAGTATGGTTTGCAAGATGATGTTATTACCAGGATTAAGAAAGGAATGCTTCAGTGGCTTGGTCGTCTAGAAAAAATAAAAGAGGAAAGAGTGACAAAGCAAATCTATGTTGCACACATTGGCGATTTATTGAAAATGGGCCAAATTAAGTGTACCCTTAACCTACGAGCATGTATGCGGAGGTATATGGATATAATGAGGCGAGAGAGATGTGTCAGGATCGTGCCAAATTGAAGAACGTAGTATCTGCCTACCCCTCTGGGTGACGACGTGAGTGTTTGTGCATTTTTGCATTCTTTAACACATAATTTCTCACCCACTTCTTAATTATATTTTACATTCATGCTTCTGCTACCACACCCAAATTTCACTCTGATACATTAAGGAACTAACAGAACATTGTGTTTTGTAACACTTGCCATACGTTATTTATGAAAACGCCACGATAACTCAGGAGAAATCCCTATTGTACGGATAACGTTCTTAAAATATGTACTGCCACTAACGAACGAGTAATTTTCAAAAGGTTACGAAACCTTTAATTTTTCCCAATACAATTATTTTTAATAAAGTGATAATAATAATATATATTCTATTAAATTAAGATTGCTTTATAATGAATTTGAATTAACATGTACGTTATAGAGCAAAATTAAAGTTTATCCACTCTCCTTCCCCATCGACGGTGCCCGGCTTTTTCCAGTTTTAAAGATAACTGTACCCAATACATGATAATTGTGGAGATACAAAATGATCGTTAGTAAATTTGCTATCAACCTCTTAAAAACACAAAATTTGCATTGCATGCGCCCTACATTTTTTGTATTTGTTTTATCCGTTTGCCTATATGTAATTTTAATCTGTATGAGAAATTATTTTATACTTTTTTATATCGTTGTAAGGCCGTGGTATATTTAAAAATAATTATATATTGTTGGTAATGAGGGTAAAGTGTTAAAGTAAAATAGGCAAAATTGAGAGTGGAACTGCAATCTCCTGCTTGTTCTAGCAGCATAAAATATCTATCTATCTAGGGATCTGTCAATAATTCTACGAGTCTTATGTCGTTGATTTTTTGCCCTTTGGGCTAAAACATTAACTCTACACTGAGATTCTGCCCAAGTAAGACATGTGATGTGGTTCTGTTTGTGATCTGCTGTGAGATGCTGATACTTTGCTTACTTTGGTGTAACCATGTAATTATGTCCTTTACGTTACACCAATGTGTGTTTGTGACTGGTAAAAGTTACGGTTGGTCGAACTGTATCTGCTCTATACTGAACGTGTAGTGCTGTACGCTGTCTTATTCCTGATAATGATTAATTGCGTAAGCAAGAGAGGAAGCTGAACATCCGCTCTCAAACTTTTATTATTTTTAATAAATAACCTTCAGAATAAATTCTAATACTAGTAACATTCTTTTATTTAAATAATTTTGAGAATAATTTCTATAAATCAGAAATGAGAGTAGTTTCTTAAAAATATTTTTGTGTAAGTTTAATATTTATGAAACCGCAGTTTCTAACTGATGATATTAATGTACGGAGAGTTCAGTGCTCCAAAAATAAAATTTATTTTGCGACTGGTAATATCTCATCTCAATAGCTAATAACTCATCTTTTACATAGAGGGTAAGAAAAAGGCATAGTTAGTAAGTCACTTAAGTTATGAATACGGACATTCTCAATAAAAGTCGGTTAAGTCCTCAGTCAGGTAAATATATTCCCATTTGTTACGGGCCCTAACATATAAATTTTGCGGTTAAGCTCCTTTATCTTTGTTGGGACTTTGTTTTCGTGATCTGTCTTGGTAAGAATGATGTATTGGTTTCAATACAGTCGAATGCTTTTTAATATATTAAAAAGATTATTTGTTACAACTTGTTAACCTATTCTAATTTAATTTTTATTATAGAGACTTTAGCCATTTTTTTATGATAGTGACAGTGAAACTAATATTAATTCTGTCAGTAGATGAAAATTATTTAGACTTATGCCGTAATAAATGAAAAATTAGAATAGGGAGAATCAGATTTCTAAATATATTTCATTTATAAGCGTTTTCTTGACTGAGCCAGCTACTATAGTGCGGTAAATGTCACTTTCAATTTATTTTTGATTTCGATTTATGCAAATTTGTAGTTTTTAGCGGTATTTATCTCGCTTACCAGGCAAATATATGAGTGCAAAGCCTATCTGATATTGCTCATAAACTATGGAAATAGGAATTGCATCGTCAATGTGCATATTAAACGTACTGGCGATTACTCTAATTTTTCAAACAATTACATTCTATACGCAGAGCCAGTACTTCAGTTAAAGTACAAAACTATCCAGGCCAGTATCACCTCCATATTCTCGCTACAAAAGATAATTATACAAGAGAATTTAAAATTAAAAAAAATGTTTTTTTATTTTTTATTCAGCAATTCTACATGCATGTCGATTGAGATCAAATTGAGAAAATCATTAGTGATTATAGAGTTGGATTACAGCTGTTAGTTTAATCAAATCGTAATTTATGATTAAGTGCATAGGGTAAACAAGATCCAGGACGTAGTTAATTTCTACGTGCTTTGATTATTACATAGTTTTATCGCTTATATAACGGTACTAAATACATTGACATTAACGTATTCAATGGACGCGTAGATCAAGTATTATCATGCCATTACGGAGCTCAGATCATCACTGTATGCATAATGATAGCTTCCAGTATATTGACTTTGTAGTCAATTAGCCTACTCATGATACTAGGCGTTTGTTATAAATGTTATCAATATAGAGCATCTTATATAAATATGCTGAGGATAGTCATTTTATATAGAAATTTGTTTCATCTTAGACCTGCTTAAATTTTCATTCCTTCATCAATTAATTACAGGCTGTGTATTTATATAAATGTGCTTAGGATGAGTAATATTATACTTTATTTTGTATAATCTCAGATCCGCATGAATTTTCATGCATCGAATTTTTCTTTGCTTAAAGACATAGTCATTTATTTCATAGAACAATATTACATTGTATTGAAAATTTATTACATGGATAAAGACCAACATTTAATAAAATTAGAATCGATAAACTTGAAACATCATTTAACAAATTAATTATATACATTTCATGTAATAATAAATTATAAATTATACAGTGCATAAACAATAAAAATTTATATTCATTAAGTTTATTTTTGTCATTTAGGTAATCTTGAACTGAGTAGTAGCTTATTTTAATTAATAATGATTTTAATTTATTTTGACAAATTTGTGGTGGCAATAAATAGTTTAAATGAGATAGGCAAAGAATTAAATAGTTCAATGGCTTGATATCTAGTGTTGTGGCGCACAACATTCAATGTTGGTGTGATTGAAATTTTTAAATCTTTTTGACTGGTCATTTCTCTCTTTTTCCTTTCTTCGCATGTTTCATATTTAGACGGTATAAATGAATTAGCTAAGATCCGCGTAATAAGTTAAACTGTTGTGTCTTACCTAATTCGAACAGCACCTCCCACCCTTTCTCAATTGTTTGCACTATCCCTGTCACCACTTATCTCAACACCACTTCTCTAGGAAAGACACCACTGTCGATAATACGTGTTACGTATAGTTACGTATACGATCTTAGCTAATAAATTTTTAACATCACGTAACGCCTAATTTTATTAATTGTCATTCATTACTGCCTATTAGAAAGAAAGAAGAAAGAAACAAAGAAACAGATTTTATTTGGCACATGCATCACACTCAAGAGGATTACATAAAACACATAACATTTAAGTAATCATAGAAACAAACAAAAAAAAACACAAAAAACATTATACATAGAAATCATGAAACATGACATTAACTCCTTATTTAAAGATATCGTAAAATTAAACAAAAAAAAAGCAAAAAAGCAAACAATAATATTGAAAAAAATAATAATAACAAAGAACTAGAAAATTAGGAGTAATGCATAAGGTGTATTATAAAGATAATCCACCCGTTAATGCTGCTCTGCTCCAAAAAGGAAAGCCACTCAGGATATGTTGGAATGTATCAGAAGCACCCCAACCCTGATTTTCAGTGGCACCCTTATGTATTTAAAATAAAAATACACAAATAAGTATAAAAAATATATATATAAATACATATATTATATATTCTTTATGTGCAGAGGGCAGTTCTGTTGTGTTAAACCAAATATAATAACAAAAATTTATTTGTTGTAATATTGTCATAATTCTTATAAAATATTCTTAATACTGTAGGAACGTAATTAAGTTTAAGTTACAAGCAAATACACAAACCAGCTGCAGTACACCGCTTCAATATATAATTTCAATAAATAATATTTACATACTCAAACATACACACATATACATATATACATACACACATACATATATATATATATTAAAAGTCCATTGTCCTGTGAACTGTTTAAAACTACACAAAACAGAGAAATAAACGGACCCATCTTCGGATTTCAGCCTGATAGCACACTTATCAGCTATGTGCCAAAAGGAAATAAGGTAGTATTGTAATTGTCTACCCTCCACAATGATGACAAAATTGATGCTGCGACTGGCGATACTAGAAAACCTGAAATCATCATATTTTATAATCTCACACCATACGGCGTCGATATTTTTGATAAAATGTGTAGAAAATACGACGTTTCTCGTAACAGTCGCCGATGACCTCTCGCGCTGTTTTACAATTTTGTAAACATGGCGGGCATAAATGGTCTGGTGATATATCAGATGAATAACCCTCAAATGAAAGCGATCCGTCGTCAATACCCCCTAGAAGTCGGGTTTGATTTTGCAAGACCTTGTATTGAACGTCGTATATCCCAACAAAATATACCAAGAGGTATTAATTTGAAAGTAGACTACCTCTAGGATTTGCAGAACAACCCCTACAACAATATATGCCTATTCGGGGAGGAGTTGGTCGATGTGCTTTTTGCAGCAGGGCTCGCGACTCTAGCACGCGCAAGCAATGCAGCAAATATATGATGGTAATGCGATTGATATTGAAGCTATATTTGTTTTGCAAAAGAGAGCCGTTCGGGCGATTTATAACCTAAATTGTAAAGTCCCTCAGAGAAAAATTTAAAGAAATAAACATATTAACTTATGCATTGCAATTATATTTATATTATATATAAATGAAATGTAGGTACCTAAAAACATACATAGCTTTAATAAGAATAAGGATGTGCATACTTTAAACACTAGTAACAAACATAAGCTTGTAATGCCAGTTACTATCTCCACAGAAGGAGAGTAGTAGCAATGTATATAACATATACAAAGTTTGTCAATAAACAAGCTTAAAAGTTTTATTAAAGAAAAACTGTTCAAAAAGGGTTATTATAATATCAAGGAATACATGAATGAAAATAACCCCTGGGAATAAGGTGATCGCCACCATGCTAGTTCTATGAAAAATCATTTAAAAATTGTATAAACGAAATTATTGTTAAGTGAAATATGTTTGAAAAAAATAGTCCCGCTGGGTTTCTTGCTGGTTCTTCCCAGGACAGAGGTATTTTTCGAACCAGTGGTAAATAAAAAATGACTTTCAATAAGTATTATGTAATAATCAATATTGAATAAAAAATATTATATTCTATTAATCTATTCTATGAGGCGTATTTGTACCGAACATCAGGCAGTCGTGTGTCCTGAATCCAATCGAATGATTTATTACACGTTACTTTGATTATTCATTTAATTAGATTAAAACAAACGCCCTTTATGATAAATGTTACGTTCCTAAATGAAAATAAGACTAAGAGATCTCAGCCCTTCCAAATATTTGTTGATTTTTAAGAAGTTTATGTTTAAGTTTCAAACCGTAATTAAGAATCAAAATTTTGTTGATTTTATGAGCCATTTTGATAAATATAAAGATGTTTAGTAACTAGATGCTGTGTTTTACTCATTGTTTTGTCTTATTCAGAGAAATAATTGACCCGTAACGGGTCTACACCTGTTGCCCGCGAGTGCGCTCAAGGAGCATTTAAGGGCGCGTGCACTCTAGAGTGTTAAGCAAGATCAAGATTCCAGATATTCGATAATCACCCCGACATCGCGGTGTCGTTGAAATAATTTCTTCGCTGAATCACTTTACGGGAAAATAAAATGTTTTATATGTGTTTTAATTTTGGTTTATATTTGGTATTTTAGATATTTCCATCCAATATCCATCCAACCATTACGGGCTATAAAAGTCCACTGCTGAACCTAGAGATTTCCTCATTGGTTAATTTTTCCATTTTTTTTAAATAGGAGAAGGGGCAAACGAGCATTCGGCTTACCTGATGGTAAGTGACTACCGCCGCCCATGAACAACCGCAACACCAGGGGAATTGCAGATGCGTTGCCGGCATTTTAAAAAGGAGTAAGCTCTTTTCTTGAAGGTCCTTAAGTAGTATCGGTCCGGAAAAATCGCTGGTGGTAAACTATTCCACAAGGAAGTCATGCGAGGAAGAAAACATCTTCTAAATCACACAGTGGTGGACCGCCAATCATCCAGATGGTGTGGATGGTATCCGGAGTTCTGCCGCGATGTGCGTTCGTGAAATTTGGCGCCTGGGATTAATCCGTACAATTCCTCAGAGCACTCCCCGTGGTAAATGCGAAAGAAAATGCAAAGGGATGCAACATCTCTTCGCAGTGCAAATGAGTCGAGCCGATCGTAAAGGACTCGGTCGTCGTCGTTTCGAGCCGCTCTGCGCTGGATGCGGTCAAGTGGAAGGAGATGGCACTGGGGAGCCCCAGCCCAGAGATGGGAACAGTATTCCATATGAGGCCGAACCTGCGCTTTGTAAAGTTGCAGACGATGAGCCGGCATGAAATACTGTCCCGCTCTGCTGAGCACGCCAAGCTTTTTAGAGGCCAATTTAACCTCCTCTAAAGTGACCACGAAACTGCACGTCACTCGATATGTCGACGCCGAGGATTCCGATACTGGCTGAGGCAACAAGGGGAGTACCTTGAAACTGAGGAGATACGACAAAGGGGTTCTTTTTAGCGGTAAACGCGCAAACTTGTGTCTTCTGAGGATTAAACTGGACTAGATTTAGTCGCCTCCAATCCGAGACTTTGTCCAGCAAAGACTCGACTTCAGACACAAGTTTGTTCCGGTACTCGGTGACGTTTTCCCGAGAAATATTGGCACGGCCGGTGTATAGAGCATCACCAGTGCTGTCATCCGCATACCAATGAATGCTACCGGCTTGCAACAAATCATTGATATGCAGAAGAAACAGCGCTGGTGATAGCACGCAGCTTTGTGGAACACCAGCGTTAAATGGCTTGTAGTCGGAGCATGTAACGTCTACAACGACCTTGATGCTCCGATCTGCAAGAAAGCTGGTGATCGTATTGCATAATTTCTCGGGAAACCCATAGGAAGGGAGCTTCGAAAGAAGCGCTTTGTGCCAAACCCGATCGAAAGCCTTCGCAATGTCCAAACTAACGGCCAATGCCTCCCCCTTGGACTCTACTGCCTCCGCCCATCTATGAGTTAAGTAGACCAGAAGATCACCAGCTGATCGACTCCGATGAAAACCGTACTGGTAGTCACTAATCAGCTGGTGATCCTCAAGGTACCGCATGAGGTGGCAGTTTATAACGGATTCCATTATTTTGGAGAACAAGGGGGTGATGGTGATAGGCCTGTAGTTGGACGGGTCTGAGCGGTCGCCTTTTTTAGGGATCGGGTGGACAAAAGCTGTCTTCCATGATTTCGGGACTACACCCAGGGAGTAGGAGTACCGGAAAAGACGCGTTAGAACCGGTGCCAACTCCGGAGCACACGTCCTCAGCACAATTGGGGGGATTCCGTCAGGCCCACTCGACTTGTGGATGTCAAGGGAGAGGAGTGCTCTACGAACCGAGTGTAAACCGCACATCCGGCATGGAGCAATCACACCGCGGGATAGTCGGCGGTGTGTTCCCCCCATCATCAAGAGTCGAGTTGGACGCAAAAAGGGAGCCTAAAAGGTCGGCTTTCTCTTTTGCGTCGTGGGCCAGTGAGTCGTCCTCCCTGTGCAGAGATGGTAGTGATGGCTTACAGAAATTCCCTTGGACAGCCTTGGCAAGAGACCAGAATGCACAGGTTCCCGAAGGAAGGCGAACTAGTTTCTCGCCAATTCTGCCTATGTGCTCTGACTTTGCCTTGGCAATAACTCTTTTGAAGGACCTGGAGGCGAAGTTATATTTCTTTTTAAGTATGTTGGTGTTTACATCCCGAGTCGCCGAAGCCGCAGCCCAGGCTTGATAACACTCCTGCTTACTGCGTAATGCAGTCTTACAGGAGCGACCAAACCAAGGCTGAGATCTGCCTCCGATGGGTACCACAGATGATGAAATTAATAGTTCCATTCCCTGTAGCACCAAATCAGTGACAGAGTCAGCAACAGCGCTGGGATCATCCGGCGAGAAGTAAACCCGCCGCCATGGGTTGGAAGCTAATAATGACCGCATTCCGTCCCAATCCGCCGACCTGTAACGCCAAACACTGTAGAACGCAACCGCGAGGGGAGCGTGAGTGGCACCACAATCCGGATCAGACAATGGTTCGAAGAGCCAAGAGGGGCATCGACGAAAACCTGATATCCGTCCGGATGAGAGGTCAGCAGAAGGTCGAACAGGGAAGGTGTATAATCCTCAACATCTGGAATCCGTGTAGGCAATGTAAACAGTTGTGTCAGACCATATGCCAAGGCAAAGTCATAAACAGATCTCTTCGCATAATCCGTTAAACGTGAACCGAGCCTTTCGGCGTGGTGGGCGTTAGAATCACCAAGGATCACGATCTCTGTGGATGAGACCTGTTGTAGCAAGGAATCTGTAGCCATTTGGACGTGGTCGATGAGTCGGTCTGTTTCGGCATTACCGCTATGGGACCTATAGAGGCACACGTAGACGCGCGGATGGTCGTCGCTGTCTTACGCGAAGCCAACGGATGGACAGGTCCGAACCTTCAAAACTGCCGAGGCGTCGAGAACGGATGTCCACTCTGACGTATACGCAAACTCCAGCCCGAGGCACAAAGGAGCGTTCCAATTTGTACCCGGGTAGGAGAGATACGAAGTATCAGCCGGAGAGGACACCTGCGTCTCGGTTGGAAAGAGCAAGGCCGGCTTCGCCGTCTCGAGATGGTAGTGGACGGCGTTTAGGTTCGAGTGAAGTCCCCTGATGTTACAGAAATTCACGGATAGCGTGGCAGGGGTCGCCTTGGTCTTGTTGCTCAGTTTGCTCCGAGCAGTTATATTTTTGAGCAAAATTTTTCCCCCCCCCCCCCCCCAGAATACGCGGGGCAGCCTCAGCTCCCACGCTCAGGAGTGGAATAACATGGTCGTGGATGCTCAGTGAGGGATTCTCCAGGGGTGCTGGTACCCTCCTGAGATAGTCTATCGTGTAATTCCGCTACCATGTTGATGAGGGGGGGGGGGGGGGGGGGGAATTGGGCCTCCGGTCACCTGCACTCACCAGACGAAACGCGGAAGCAGAACTTCCACTTCACGCCGGTATTACATATTTAGAACGTTTGACAAGCGAGTTGGCAACCACATTTTTTATTATCTTGAGTTGTTATTATCAGCAAGATGCTGCTGTCCATCTCCCGTTTCATTTTCCCTCTGTCGCCTCTTACGACACCCTCGAAAACACATGAGGTAGTGGATATTCTTACACCGCCACTACACGATTACAGGACTTACTTAAGTAAAGTTAATTAAGATATTAATGGATTACATCTAAATTAAAAAAAATGCGTGAGTGTCGTGGAACACTCGGTTGGAACGAAGTTCCTTGCGTAGTATATTATTATTGATAAACGTACATAGGTATTATATTATTGATTAACAAATACAAATAAATGAATTACTAGCGTCGATTAAAATGAAGCGTCATCAGAAATAAAATAATATTTCTTTCATGGCAAGATAAGAAAAAGTGCGAGGGAGATGGATATTATTCCATCTTACCTCCTTATTTAGCTGCCAAGTCAGTCTACACTATGAGACAAGGGGTAGTGACGAAAAAATCTTACACTGTTTGTCGTCTAGCTCCCATCCGCCAAACCCGTACCGTCCGATAAAGAACTTCGTTCCAAAAATATACTTTAATTTCATTGTCATCATTATTAACGCAAGTCCACTACAGAACAAAAACTACCCCAAGGAATGCTATAATACTCAATCGGTCAGAGGCTGCCAATAGAAAATCTTTATTCTCTATCGGTTGTTGGCGACGGGGGCAGTCTCAAGGGTGCGAGACATCTGGTACTGCAATCGACAATCCGCCTGCCAGGTGTCGTCACACCTAAGTCACCACATAATACAAATCCTACCTACAAAAGCAAAGGCCCATACTCAACGATGGATATTTATAAGTTTTAATATACTTTAACAGACTATGCTTTAACAGAGAACGTTAACAGCTGCCATATTGGGACCATCTGGAAGGTGTTGTACATGTAGAGAACACATAACGTTGCTATTGGCAAAATACCAAAGAACACAACGGCTCGATAATTGCTGGTTGAAGTACCCTTTAGTTTTATTTAAGTGGTTAAATGTGTGTTTGAGATATAAATTTAGCTTAAATCCTGGCAATTTAACTTTAACTGTGTATGTTTTTATGCAATATAATTATTTATTTTTGACAATATATCTTAAAGGTATAGTAATTTACTTAATGGAGTAAATATACGATAGAAAATACGTTTAACTGTTAACGAGGTATTCCATCATAGTCCTCACGGGCAACAACGCATAATTTTGTTTCTTTATCGAGTACAGCTGTAGGTCCCTATGGTCAATGCAACGCTTATCATCAAGTGGACTGTTTTGATATAGAAGAAGGGTGACAAATGGGTACACAGTCCATCTGATGGTAAACGGATTTTGTGGCCCATAGACATCGACATCAATCCTCGATTAAGAATCAAAATGCAAATGAGGTACCTTGAGGACTACGAAGGAATTTGTGAATTTCCGTTTCTCTAAGCACCCAATACGAAACACAGCAGCAAGAATGTGTTATTTCACGTTTGTATGCTGTGCAGGCGTGGGTCTTCTCCGGTCGAGCCGACTCTTTTCTCCTATATATCTAAATGTGCACTCGGTTGTCATCATTAATACTATAAAATATACAAAGTTACAAAAATAAATGAGACATCGTAATTAATAAAGTATTTATTTATTTTATCATTATATTCAATAGAACGTGTAGTATGTATTTTTTCAATCATTACAGGCCAGTACTGGACTCCGACCTGATGTCAAGTGGCGATATAACCGACGATGGTAAAATGCATTGACACACAGACTGAACTTTACAAAAGCCTTCACTCTTGCCTTGAAGTCATTCACATTTTCTTCTTATGGAAAGACAGATGCTGGCAAGTTATTCCACGGCATTTCAGCACGCATTTCAAACGACGAAGCAAACCGTTTGAATCAAATGCGTGGTGTGTCGACAACAGAGGGAAGATTAAATCATGCAATTCTTGCCGACAAACTCCGGAATGTATCCCGTAGAACACCGAGAGGCTATTTTCCAATTACACTCGAGACTACCAACGTTAGCTTTAACTATATTTGGGTCACCAAGGAAGCTCTTAGCGCGCCTTTCTTCTTCCTAATGGAATACAATAATACCAAAGAAATGTTTTGTACATTACAAATAAATCATTGTATAAAATGTAACATGGAAGTCTATTTACGAAGGAAAAATATTTACGCAAAATGGAAAGAACCAAACAACGTTACAATAATTTATTGCTTCCTTAGGGAAAGGGCGTAGAAAGGGAATATACAAGGCTGAATGATTTGTAAAATTCTGGTAGTCAAATTGAGGACACCTTTATTTGTTTACTAAGATTTCTTTTCTACCTAGAAGTTTATCTGGATTAATTAATCCCATCTACATACTATCATCTATATTTCTGGCGACGATTAGTAGTGCACTTACTGTTGCTCGCCAGTTTAAATTGGCAAGAGATTAGTACAATAACATGATTTTTATCCTTTTGAAGAATTAAAAATTGCACCCTTCTGTGAAGTTTGTTATAGGTGTTCACGGGCTATTGCTTACCTCTACATTATCTTCATAATTGTTATCATTCATTTGTTTCATTATTCATTCATAATTGAGATTTGGTAGTTCAGTGGCTAACCGCTCGCCGTAAAACACGAGCTACCCGGGTTCGATCGCCGCTGGCACCAATGAAATTGTTAATTACTACTCTAATTGTTGATTTATCATGTAAACATCGTGAGGGAAAATTCGTGTCTAAGAAATATAAAAAAATATTTAGAAGATGTTCACCAACCCCATCAGTCAGTATCAATTGCTACAGATAAACTTTATACAGACGGCATGCCTTGTTGCTGTAAAAAGCTTATGTAAAAACTTAATAAAAAGTTCAATAAAGATATGAAAAATATTTTTCAAAAAACCATTTATAACGAATAACAGTTTCAATTATGGTTTCTTGATTTATCGTCTATGTGTTTCATTTAATGTAAAGTTTGATATAATGGACAGTGAATGTAGGAATTTATAATTAATTATAAGAAACAATGACCGTCTATAATTGTATGCGCCATTATGAGTCAATTACCGTTCGCTTCATAACCGTTATATTATTTTATACGCATCATTCTCAAATGGAGGTGAATAATTTTTTCAATTAATTTTCCTTTCATGAAAAAGAGTAAGCTGACGCTTTTAACGTTTCGGTTGTCACCGACCACAAAATAAATTATAGCATTTTATTAATGATGGAAATATCATTTTATGTAATAATAATTTGTCTGTCCTACCCTCAAATTTTGGATGCTATCAATGAATGCATAAATGAATAAATGAATTAATTGATTATTGACTAATTCATCACACACAACACAACACGTGATACAAAGAAATTAAAACTATAAAGCAAACAAAAACACTATATGCATAGGCTAGAGCAGTGTAGCCACAGCCACAGCGCTGTTGTACTAATTCAAGACAAAGATAAATGTAGATTTCTGTGGGCCACATTATCCACTTACCATTAGGTAGACGGTATACTCGTTTATCAGACTAATTCTATTAAAAAAGAATTCAAAAATTAATTAATTTCTAAATACACGCTACAAATACTTGTCTAATTTCCAATAACGTTATTTTAGAGTCATGGTACGACCATATGACTCTAAAATTACATTATTGGAAATTTTTATTAACAAGACAAATCATTAAAAAAAAAACTTTTTAAGTAGAAGCTATAAGCTTAAATACGTTCCAGTGCTGGGCATGGCGTAGGAAATTTTTGAGAAGGTTTTATAAGGCAAGGAAATATCCGCAGCGCTGCCCTAATTCCTTTTTGCGGACTTCACATTTTTAATATCTCAGACATGCAGGTTTCCTTACGATATTTTCCTTCACCGCCAAGCACGTGGTAAAATCAGTACTTAAAATAGCAATTAACAATTTCTTTACAGCCAGTAGGGATCGGGCCAGAGTTACTTGCTCACTGTGGTGTTTACAACGAGCGCTTACCCCTTCTTCTTGCTTCCAAAATTTCTTCAGCTTCCAAAATTTAAAAACAAAAATTCGAAATGCATATGAACGATAGATTTTGATAAAAAAATCTATATTCTGAATTATTTACCTCCTCAAATCATACTTGTATCGCGAGTTACTGCCTTTCAAGTTCAGACATTTCAACTAAAGTCGAACAAAAATATAAGAGGCTTACGTCAGTCAACGCGAATACTAATGAAACATTGAACATGCTTCGTACTACTTATTTCGAACTTATGATACCCTAGTAAATTAATACAAGTGTAAACATACAAATATATATAGCGTATTTTGAGACATCGACTAGTAATAAAAAAATCGTCAATCGTAAATGAAATCGAAGGCTAAAAATAACTAACTGAAAAAGAAATAACTGTATAAAAATATTTTTTGTGCACGTCCGAGTAAATTAAATAAATTGTAATTGACTTCATATACCTAGACTATTCTCATATTATATTTTCTACATATGCTTGCATGCTTCTATATTAAGATTGTAGCCCGAGGGGGTTGGCTCGACCGGGGAAGAACCAAAGAGATCCTCTGACTGTAGCGAACCGGAGACGAAAACGAAAAACTAGGCATTCCATCTTATTCCTCAGGTCTGACAACGCTTTTGCATTTTGATTTTTCAACGGTGTTAGTTAGACATATTATATGCGCCACAGTATGTAACTTGCTCTCAGGTGGTCTATAAAAGTCTATAAAATTTATTTCCAATCTTTGTAGAGAAATTAAATCTCAATTAAAAAAAATGTTATTAATTCAGAAAATATTCAGTTTTCAATGTTTAATAACGATAATTCTATTCTTTACTTATGAAATACTTCCACACCAAAACGGCATTAATTAATTTTTCCGTGAAGAAAGTTCTATTAAGGATTACTTGTGTGAAAATTTCATTTTCTTTCAAGTTAAATTTGTATCTAATTTATGTGTTTGAGGAGAACGGTTTTAATTAGTCTTCTAATAGAAAATCCTTTTTGAAACAGATATTTAAAATTAAGATTACAATAAAAAATGGTTCAAAGAAAGTGTGCGGAACAAGTGAAAACAAATAGTGATAGGATAATACATAAATAAGACAAACCTTTTATGTTATATTAATGGAATAAATATTATAGTTTAGAGTTTATACTTAAATAGGATATAAGCGTTTATGTTATATTAAATTGAATAAAGATTATAGTTTAGAGTTACACATAAAATAGGATATAAGCATTTTATGTTATGATAGGGAAATAATAGTTTAGTGTTTATATTTGTATAGTAGAGTTAGTTTAAATGTAAACAATGACTCAGTAAGGTGAGTTATAACATAGCTTCATAGGTAAAGAGCCTACACAGCAGCGACCCCGATACATTGCAGCGGCACGGGGCGCAACTCAGCAGAACGTGAGCATTGACGTCAACGGATGCAACCGGAGCTCTGCAATTTACCTTTACCTTATTTTTACTGTAATAATTAAAATTCATTCTAGATCTAGCATCGATCTGATTCACTTATATTTTAGTTATAGTAATTATATTGTAATTTTTATATTATAATAAAGTATTTTAAACTAGTTTCGGTTTTTTTTGGGTCCTTCGGCTGCAGTTAACGTAATTGGCGCAGTCGGTAGGATACTCAAAAGTTAGTTAGGCTATCGTAGCTTTCAAGCTTTAAACGAGTATTCGAATCTACTACGGGTCAACTGCAAGCCAAAAGGATACATCAAGACATCGATCCCGAGAAAACCGAGATGAAATTTATGTAAGTACACCAGAATTTTATCTAGTGTTGCTTTCCTTTTCCTAGTGTAAATCTTTCCTGTCAAAATTTTCCATCCAAGGAAATCATCCCACTGTGACCCTACATCGCGTAGGCAGCCACGTAGAGAAAGTTTAGACTATAATAAAGATTTAAGTTGTTATTTAGAGTTAGATATAATTACCGAGGAATCAAAAATGGCCCACGACCCTGACACTATTTTCAAAGTTTTACGCCCAGTGCCAGAGTTTGACGGTAATCCTAATGTACTAACTAGATTTATAAAATTATGTGACCAAATATGTGCTGCATATCTAAGTAATGAACCTGGCAGTGAACTATCGAATTTATGCTTGCTTAAAGGTATATTAAATAAAATAACTGGACCCGCCGCGACTACCTTAAATTCAAATGGTATTCCTGAAAGCTGGCATGGCATTCGTACAGCTTTAATCAATAACTTTTCGGACCAAAGAGACAAAACGGCGCTCTATAATGACCTCTCATTAGCTACTCAGGGGAACAGGTCTCCCCAAGAATTTTATGCACGATGTCAGACACTGTTCAGCACTATCATGACGTATGTTACGCTTCATGAAACCTTGCCTACTACAATAGAAGCCAAACGTGTATTATATAAGAATCTAACGAAGCAAGCTTTCGTGCGCGGTTTAAAGGAGCCACTCGGCTCACGAATACGTTGCATGCGTCCTGATACCGTTGAAAAAGCCTTGGAGTTTGTACAGGAAGAACTGAATGTTATGTACTTGCAACAACGCGGTGAACCTTTCGCCGAGAGGAAACCTCAAGCACCCAAGCCTCTCCAACCTAGCTACATGACCTTACCTTTGCAAAAACCATTCAGTTTTCCTGCACCGATACCAATGCCCAATTTACAGCGACCTTTACATGTACCACAGCAGCAAGGTTTTAGGCCTAACGTGCCACCACAGTATAACATGCCTACTAGAACTCAACAAATGTTCCGCGCTTTGCCACCTAATTATAAACCCCATAGTAATACGTTTAGATTACCAAATAGGAATCCACCCCATGACTCAGGTCCGAAGCCTAAGAGTGGGGTTAGCCATTACGTATCTAAACCAATGCCTCCGACAGGTCTGACCGGTCATGATTGGCGCAAATACGGTAACCCGCCGCCTTCAAATTACTTCAAAAGTAGGGAAATGAATTTTAACGAATTTGCTGATTACGATAGTTACTATTATCCTGAACACCAATACGACTATTACGACTATAATGATAATGACGACTATACCAATACTGTGACCTATGACTATGACGACACACAGCATTACCAATACCATGACTCAACTGAGATAAACGAACAAGATAACATAGACTGCCGACCTTCTACAAGCAGTTCGCCTCAGGATTTTCAAAAGACTCGTTTTTCAAAAAAGCCAAAATAGAAGTTAACTTACATACGCAGAGACAGCTTCCATACATATGTATTTCTAACCCTCCGTTAAAATTTCTAATCGATACCGGAGCGAATCAGTCCTTCATTAATCCGGAAGCTATACAAAAATATTTTTCACATATACCTTTAAATTATGATCCGTTCGAGGTAACGAATGTGCATGCTACAATTAGGAATAATTATTCGATAACTATTCCATGCTTTTCCGAATTCCAAGAGCCTGATAGTATTAAATTATATATTTATAAATTTCACGATTATTTCGATGGCCTTATTGGTCTCGACCTATTAGAGAAATGGGAAGCTAGAATAGATCTAAAGGATAGATTACTTGTAACACGGTTAGCTTACAACCCCATCTTAATGTATAACTCTAGAAATGTTAATTTTTACGAGGACGTGATACCATCCTAAGCTTCAAAATTAATAAAAGTACCTATTAATGTCCATGACGGAGAAGCCTTAGTTAGCGAACAATACATCTCTAACTGCGTGACAAACGAATGTCTAACATTAGTGTCAAATAACCGCGGTATTATAGAGGTATTTAACCCGACTCCGCACGATATAATTTTCTCCCTAGATCGTCCAATATGTGCTGAGACGTATAATATCGAGTCCTCTCACAACGTTCAACCACTCCCACATTACAAAGAAGTATTATCACGTTTACGCACCGACCATCTAAATGCCGGAAAACGCACTAATTTAGAAAGATTATGTGCCAAATACGCTGACGTTTTTTATATAGAAGGCGAACAGCTCACATTTACTAATAAAATAAAGCATAGCATCCGGACCACTGATGAGATACCGATATATACTAAAAGCTATCGGTACCTTTACGTTCATAGAGACGAAGTTAAACAACAAATCAGTAAAATGTTAGAGCAAGGTATAATTCGTCCGTCCGAATCTGCATGGAGCTCTCCCATCTGGATAGTTCCTAAAAAAGTTGATGCTTCCGGCAAGACTAAATGGCGACTCGTAGTCGACTTTAGGAAGCTAAATGAAAAAACCATTAGTGATAAATACCCAATACCTAATATATCGGATGTACTAGATAAGTTAGGAAATTGCCAATATTTCACAACCTTGGATTTAGCCAGTGGATTTTACCAGGTCGAAATGAACCCTAGTGACATACCGAAAACAGCATTCAACGTTAAACATGGGAATTTCGAGTTCTTACGGATGCCCATGGGCCTGAAGAACTCGCCATCTACGTTTCAGCGTGTCATGGATAACGTGCTCCGTGACCTCCAAAATACAGTTTGTCTCGTGTACTTAGACGATATTATTGTGTACAGCACTTCCTTGCAAGAACACATGGTAAATCTTGAGAAAGTATTTCAGAAACTACGGGAATCCAACTTTAAAATACAAATGGATAAATCCGAGTTTCTTAAATTGGAAACCGCTTATTTAGGACATATAATTAGTAAAGATGGCATTAAGCCAAATCCTAATAAAATATCAGCCATAGAAAAGTATCCATTACCCAAAACCGCAAAAGAGATTAAACAGTTTTTAGGCCTTATAGGTTATTATCGGAAGTTCATCCCAGACTTTGCTCGGATTACTTAACCTCTGACACAATGTCTAAAAAAGGAACGAAAAATAACTCTTGACACAGACTATATTAACTGCTTCGAAAAGTGCAAGACTCTCTTGACTAACGACCCAATCCTTCAATATCCTGACTTCAACAAAGAATTCATCCTGACCACTGACGCATCCAATGTAGCGATATGAGCCATCCTATCTCAGGGTCCCATAGGATCAGACAAACCTGTATGTTACGCTTCTAGAACTCTAAATGAGAGTGAAGTAAACTACAGCACTATAGAGAAAGAACTCCTTGCCATCGTGTGGGCAACCAAGTACTTTAGACCCTACCTATTTGGCCGTACTTTTAAAATCTTAACTGATCATAAACCCCTTCAGTGGGTAATGAATCTTAAGGAACCGAACTCACGACTTACTAGGTGGAAATTAAAATTAAGCGAATACGATTTTTCTGTCATATATAAAAAAGGAAAAAATAACACCAATGCCGATGCGCTTTCCCGGGTGGAAATACATAACGAAGAATCGTGTTCTATGTTAGCCAACCCATCAGTGAAAACAGCCCCTAGCACTGGCTCGACTACTCAAACGGCCCACACAAGCCAAGAAAATCCGATCCTTGAAATTCCTATTACCGACGAACCTCTTAATAAATTCCACAGACAACTAATATTAACAATTGTAGGCGACATAAAAAGACGACCAATAGTGACCAAACCTTTTGATACACATACTCGAACAGCCGTACAGATAAGACAACCGGAAATGGAAGTAGACCTTGTCAACGCCATAAAAGAATACGTTAACCCAAAAGTCAAAACCGGATTATTAATTAACCCCCCTCTTTGCATGTATGACGTCATTCCAATCTTACAAGATAAATTCAGAAGCTCGTCTATGAATCTAGTATTAACTAAAGTTGAGGTCGAAAATATAAAAGAATGTTTGCAACAACAAGAAATAATAAAGAACTACCACGAAGGTAAAACTAACCATCGCGGTATCAACGAGAGTTTCCTGGCCCTTTCCAAACGATACTATTGGCCCAAAATGAGGGAACACATTACGAAATATATTAATGAATGTACCATATGTGGTCAGGCTAAGTACGATAGGAAACCTCTAAAACCTCAATTCAATATCGTTCCCCCCGCTACCAAACCTTTCGTGATTATCCATATGGACATGTTCACAGTACATAATGAAAAGTATCTCACATTTATAGACGTATTCTCCAAATATGCTCAAGCGTATCATTTAAGAGACGGAACAGCATTGAGCATTTTACAAAGCCTACTTACCTTCTGTACGCATCATGGTCTTCCTCTTTCTATTGTCACCGATAATGGGACCGAATTTACGAACCAGCTATTTATTGAGTTCGTACAATTACACAAAATTAACCATCATAGAACGTTAGCCCACTGTCCCAACGACAACGGTAACATAGAGAGGTTCCACTCGACTATACTGTAACATCTGCGAATCCTAAAACTACAAAAGAAAGACGAGCATGTAGTAAACCTAATGCCCTATGCTATCTTAGGATATAATAGTTCTGTACATAGTTTCACTAAATGTAGGCCTTACGATATTGTCAATGGACATTTCACCCCAAGAGACCCAATCGACATCGACTTGACAAAACATTTACTGCAGCAATACATACTAACACACCGAGATCGAATGAAAACAGTGTATGAAATAATTAACGAACATTCTTTCTCCGAACGTTCGGCATTAATAAATAATCGGAATAAATCACGGGAACCAGAGGTTGAATACCAACCAAACAAACAAGTTTTCGTTTCCGACCCCCTAGCTAGCCGACAAAAATTAGCCCCACGTTACACCCATGATCATGTTCTAGCTGACTTACCAATACACATTTACACGTCTAGGAAACGCGGTCCGATAGGGAAATCTAGACTTAAACGTGTACCTAAAACTGCCGATTTGTTACAGAACTCTAAAATTACTGACTGTACTGACCGTGCTGACGATCGAAGCCCAGAAGATAAAACTTGAATATCTTGAAGACGGACCAGGCCTACTACCATTTAGATTTGGACCAACGACTCTCATAACTCACTATTATACATTTCTTCAATATATAAAACTTGACGACATCAGAGACAAAGTAACCTTATTGCAGGTACAGCTACAGAACTACAAGAACAGACTTGATAATGACACCAACTTACTGTACGAATTACAAATGGACTATCTTTCTAGCAAACTAGACAAAGTATTATTACAACTAAATAGCTTAGAGCCTAGTCGCACTAAGAGAGGTCTAGTAGACGGATTAGGCTCAGTGATCAAAAGTGTAACCGGTAATCTAGATTATTAAGATGCCACGAAATATAATAATGCCATAAAAGTTTTGAAGGATAACCAAGATAGGATCGAATTAGAATTCAATAGTCACATTAGCATTAGTAAAGAATGGATGTTACAACATAATAGTGTGATATCCCAGATAATTGAAAACGAGAACAAAATTAACTCAACGCTTATCCAATTACTAGATAGAGCCGCTTATAGAGATAGTAGCCTCATCAAGTATGCTAAGTTTGCCCAACTACTCACAATCTTAACAGAAAATATTGATGATATGCTCAATGAGCTTAATAGGATAGAAAATATATTAGCATTTAGTCGTGCATCGAACACCCACCATTCTACGTTAAGTGTTAAGGTAATTAAGTCTATGTTAGTAAGATTAAGACAAATTTATGATAAGGAACATGTATTAAATTTAGAGACTAGAGAATATTACGAAATCATTAAGTCAGGTTATTATTTTACAGAAAATCAAATAGTAATTGTTCTAAAATTCCCTGTTATTTCCAAAGACACCTTCGACCTATTCCACTTATCCATTGTGCCTAACAAAAACCACCAATCTATTATTCCACTCTATCCTTTAATAGCAACTAATAGAGAAAAATTCGTGTACATGGAGACAGAATGTCCGAAGTTGAGTAATCGATACCTATACGAAAAGGAAACGAACACCCAAATTCAAACACAATCCGACTGTATCCAGAACCTCATCATCAATCAGTCTATAGTAAAATCCTGTAAGATAACCGACATTGCACTATCAAAAGAAGCCATGGAACGTCTTGACGACAAGCACTACACCATTTCTTTCCCTCAACCAACTAAAGTCCATACAGTATGCGGGCGTGAAGATATTACTACATTACAGGGTAGTTACTTAGCCACAATACCAATTAATTGCTTCCTGCGAACACAAGAATTCACCATCACCAATATTAACAATCAAGTAGAAGGCCATCCACTGAAACTAATGAAAATACCAATGGATATAAACGCAAAAAGGAACCCAGCAGTACCACAAATCAGCCTTAATACAATTAACCTGAAAGGACTCCACGCAGCCCAGGACCAACTCATGATGCAACCACCACTTCATCTGAGAGAGATGGTTCTCCCAACTTTATATCACACCACTATTCCCTTTTACGCCGTGTTATCAAGCATTGCAATATTCGCTATCATAATCTCAGTTCGTTACTACTACAAGACTAAGAAGCAAGAACAGATCCAGAATAACACCCAACATAGCTATGAAAAGCCCGAAGAATCCGAAGTCAAAAAGGCATTACCAGCAACTTTTTCTCTCAAGGTTCTAAAATAGTTGCTGATCTGAGGGTGGAGGAGTTATAACATAGCCTCATAGGTAAAGAGCCTACACAGCAGCGACCCCGATACATTGCAGCGGCACGAGGCGCAACTCAGCAGAACGTGAGCATTGACGTCAACGGATGCAACCGGAGCTCTGCAATATACCTTTACCTTATTTTTACTGTAATAATTAAAATTCATTCTAGATATAGCATCGATCTGATTCACTTATATTTTAGTTATAGTAATTATATTGTAATTTTTATATTATAATAAAGTATTTTAAACTAGTTTCGGTTTTTTTTTGGGTCCTTCGGCTGCAGTTAACGTAATTGGTGGTCACTTTGTATAGTAGAACTAGCTTTAACATAAACAATGTAACGTGACTCAGCAAGGTGGTCACTTAACATCGTCACTTGCTTTGTCACGTCTTGCGCTGATTGGTCGACGCCATTTGTACGATATTTACGCCGTATCTACTGACCCAGCCAGTATAAAAGAGGGGCGATTTTCGTCGTTCGACACAGTCGGCGGTTCGAAAACATCGAATATAGAAGAAATAAAATATCTCAACGGTTTTATTCTCCACCAACCCAACAAACACAATTATGCCTGTAGGGCACATTTAACGGTCCTTCGCCAGCCGAATATTGTGGGGAATAATTAGCTGAAGACTTCAAATAGTGCTACAACGAGTTAAGAAGACTTCTCGGAAATCGTTTTCAAGACTCAGGTTTTTGAAGAAAAAAGTCAGCTGACAGCATGGTCGTTACGCACTCTGAGGGAAAGGGCAGCAAGTCGTCGTTGTCCTACCACCTCGGCGACCGGTACTATTAGTGCGGAAGCCAGTACGGAATCGACAGCTACAGGGACGACCGCCCCGGAGACTTCGGAGTATACAGACACCTCTGCGGTGACTGATTCATCCTCCGTGACTTCCGCCACCGCAGCAACCACTTCGTCCGCCACCACCTCAGCCTCAGCCGCAACCACCACCCCCGCTACGCATCCCGCCAGCGCCGTCGCTTCTTCCGTAACACCATCCGCGGCGACGACGCTAACTGCGGGTGCGAAGGCCAAACAGCTGATGAAGCCGCCCGCTAGTGTCAACAGAGCAACTCGCCGAGAAACAGAAACTTCTACAGTAAAGTGAGCCATAAGAAGCACCGCCAGTCCATCGAAGCAAACCGGACTACAGGAACCCCGCCCGCCCAGCAAGAAGGGAGGAGGAGGGGGATTTACAAGCAGTAAAACGAAGCAGCTCAAGCTTGCAAAGGCGAAGGAAGATTTGCCTTCAAGTGGAATTAGCCGCAGCACACCTTGCTGCCTTGGAAAGGGAAGACTCAGAAGAGGTGGAAGCTGAAGAAGATGACGCCTCTCTAAACTCAAGGTTAGAAGTCAATGAAAGAGTGGACGACTGGTTGGAGAATCAAATTAATCGTCCGGTGTTAGCAATCACCAACGAACCTCACCATGCCATACAAGAACCAACGACCGCCCACGCAGAAGAGCCAAGAATAGTACTCTATTCTTATTTGAATAGAATATTTTTTATTCAATATACATTACATGTGTAATTCTTATTGAAAGTCATTTTTTACTTTACCACTGGTTCGAAAAAACCCTCTGTCCTGGGAAGAACCAGCAAGAAACCCAGCGGGACTTTTTTTTTAAATAAATTTTACAATATAAATGATTACGAACTATTTACACAATTTATTTTAGAAACTGCTTGGAAGCGATCACCTCATTCCCAGGGGTTATTATCAACCATGTATTCATTTATACTATAATAACCCTTTTTATACAGTTTTAGCTTAATAAAACATTTAAACTTGGTAATAGAGAGAACCTGTACACTTTCCGGGACCGTGTTCTAATAGCGTATACATTGCCCCGAGAATGAATTACTGACTCTGTGGAGTCGAGAAACTGGTATTACTAGCTTGTGTTTGTTCCTAGTGTTTACAGAATGTATATCACTTCTTTTACTAAAACTATCTTTGTTTTTGTGAACATACATTAAATTTTCGTAAATATACTGAGAGGCCAAAGTTAATATATTAATTTCTTTAAATTTATCTCTAAGGGACTCTCTCGGTTTTAGATTGTAAATAGCTCTAATGGCCCTCTTCTGTAAAACAAAAATAGTTTCTAAATCAGCCGCATTTCCCCATAGCAAAATCCCATAAGACATTATGCTATGAAAATAACTAAAATAAACTAATCTAGCTGTCTCGACACTAGTGAGACCTCTAATCTTTTTTACAGCATAGGCTGCAGAACTTAGTCTGCTTGCTAATTTGGATATATGGGGGCCCCACTGTAGCTTTGCGTCAAGAGTGATGCCAAGAAAAACAGTGGATACAACAGGGCTCAATTCCTCCCCATTTAAAAACACATTGGTATTAAGATTTTTAACATTCGTTGTTGTAAATTTAACACAATTAGTTTTATTTCCGTTCAAATGCAGATTATTAACATTAAACCAATGCACTAATTTTGATATAGCATTATTCACTTCGTCACATTTAAATGATTGACGTTTAAGTTTAAAAATCAAGGAAGTATCATCAGCAAATAATACTATATCATGTCTATCCCCTACAAGATGAGGTAAGTCATTAATATACACCAGAAACAGGAATGGGCCGAGAATCGAGCCCTGAGGAACACCCATTAGTACAGGTGACCCGGAAGAACTTTTACCATTGATAATAACCTTCTGTTTTCTATTACTTAAATATAATTACTATAATATTATATAATAATAAGTTTAAGCGCTGTGTTCTTGACACCATAGTACTGTAGCTTCCTGATTAATATCTCATGGTGAACACAGTCGAAGGCCTTGGAAAGGTCACAAAATATACCCAAAGCATCCTCTGAATTCTCCCATGCACAAAAAATATGTTTAATAAGCTCAACTCCAGCGTCAGTTGTCGAGCGACCCCTTGTAAAACCGAATTGATTTTTATGTAGCAATTTATTAATATTGAAGAAACTTAACATCTGATCTAAAATAATTTTTTCAAAAATTTTACTTAATGTTGGTAGTACAGAAATTGGTCTAAAATTGGCGGGGTCTAATGTACTACCAGATTTAAATATAGGTATGACTTTACTATGTTTCATTAAATCACAACACACCAGATTCGACGCTTATATTAAATATAGTGGCTAGATAAGGTGCTAATGTATCTATTATAGATAAAATAACTTTAACGGAAATCCCCCATAAGTCTGCCGTTTTCTTAACATCAATAGTTTTAAAATATTTAACGATATCTTTTGGCAGTACCCTATGGAATTTAAAAGTATTTGAACAAGCCTTTACATTTTGTTTGAGCAATGATTCGGCGACAGTAGGAGAAGAATTAATGATTTTGTTGTCAAAAAAGGAACATCAGTAAAATGTTTCTCAAAAGCCATAGCAACTTCTTGATCAGATCGCGTTAAATTATTGTTAATATTTAATTGAAAATCCGAGTTGCGCGGTTTGACCTTGCCCGTTTCACTATTTATTATTCTCCAGGTCATTTTAATTTTGTCGGATGCAGTTATAATTTTGTTGCTTAAATGTAAAGCCTTAGCAGTGGAGCACACTTTTTTAAATATTTTAGAATATGTTTTTACATAATCTCTAAATATAACACTACTATTATATGATCTTTCATCATAAAGCACGTATAACCTTCGCCTACTTTTATAAATTCCTACTGTCGCCCATTCATTAAATGATTTGCGACTGTTAAGAGAGAAAGTTTTAGAAGTAAATATTCTACTAAATTCACAACGTATGATTTCAAATAATGTAGCATACAAATAATTAGCACTACTTTTAAACGAAAGTGATGGAAGTCTTTTTATTATATTACTTCTAAACCTCTCCAAGCGATGTTCATTTATTGGAACAAACACAACTTTCTTATTTTTCTGTTTTTTGTGTATGTAAGGTAGTGATACTAACTGTCCACAGTGATCTGAACTTAAATTTTGAATAATTGATTTATGCAAGGGCTTAACATCTGTATAAATGTTATCTATACAGGTCGCACTAGGCCCAGCAATACGTGTTGGTTCTAAGAATAAATTTACAAGATTATACGATTTAAAAAATGAGCGAAACTTAATACTAATGGAAGAAGTTTCAAGGAGATTGATATTAAAGTCTCCACACATTACAACAGACTTGTTCTGTTTACTAAGTTTGAGTAAAACTTCTTCCACAATCCTTTCAAAATGGTCATAAGTAGCACATGGGGGTCTGTAAACACTTACAACAATGAGGTGCTCGAGCTCGACACAAGCCATTTCTACAGTTCGTTCAACAGAGAGGCTCACAATATCCTTACGTTCTTTATATAATAATGATTTATCTGCTAATATTAAGGAGCCACCACGTAAACTTTTTTCTCTATTGAAGGAACTGACCACCTGGTGATTTCTGAAATTAAACATGAAATTATAATCTTTTAGCCAATGTTTAGTAATACAGAGGATGTGTATATTGTTACTATTTAAAAACAATTCAACTTCCAATTCTTTGCCCAAAATGCCTTGTATATTTTGATGCACCAGGTGTAAATAATTTTTATTACTTATTTGTGGGCTGTATTCAAAATTAATTAAACTCTTATTATTGCTAGAGATTGCCTCTATTGTCACATTCACTAATTTAAATTAGTTGGAACTGATTCCAAATTAAATGTCAAAGGATTATGCTCAATAAAAGCAGTCTTGGTAGCCAAAAACTTGGCTGAGTTAAAAAGTAAATAATAAGATAGCACATTTGCTATCAGTCTTAAATTATATTTGGATAGGTAATACCTATCTTTTGTCCAAAACTTTTTTATTAAATTATTTATGTCAATTACATGAAATTTATGATTATTATCATTAGAATTATATGTCAAATTTAAATTATTATTACATATTAAGTAGTGTAGTGGCGGTCAAGAATATCCACTACCCCATATCCTCCCGTGGGTGTCGTAAAAGGCGACAAAGGGAAACAGGCAGGAGATGGGCAGCAGCATCTTCCTGATAATAGCCAAAATTATAATAAAAAAACTGCGGTTGCCAACCCGCTCGCCAAGCGTGGCAACTATGGAAATTACCCCCTCTATGAGTGTAACAAAGAGACGGCCCCCAGTCCCCGGCGGCCCCGCTATTCCTGGCTACGGTGGCGACCATGGTAACGGCGGGGCAGGGGGTGCTAAGAATCTCCGGTGGAGGTTCGGTTGCCACCTTAGACGACTCGACCTGGCAACGTACAACGCACGCACCCTGAGGACTGACGAGAAGATCGTGGAGCTGGAAGAAGAGATAGACAAGTTGCGCTGGCATATTATAGGATTATCCGAAGTCCGAAGAGAGGGGGAGGACACGGTAATCCTCGAATCCGGCAACTTGCTCTATCACCGGGAGGGCGACCATCTGTCCCAAGGAGGTGTCGGATTTATCGTCCACAAGTCTCTCGTTAACAACGTTGTAAAGATCGGGAGTGTGTCGACGAGGGTTGCGTACCTTATACTCAGAATCACCAAACGGTATTCGCTGAAGGTCATACAGGTTTACGCACCAACCTCGGCACACCCCGATGAGGAGGTGGAGGAAATGTATGAGGATATCTCTAGAGCCATGCATTCCTCCAAAACCCAATATACGGTGTTAATGGGAGACTTCAATGCAAAACTAGGCACAAGAGAGAACGGTGAGCTGAAAGTAGGGAAATTTGGAATAGGGCAACGGAACCCAAGGGGCCAGCAGCTGGCCGACTTCATGGAGAAAGAGGGACTCTTTATGATGAACTCTTTCTTCCAGAAGCGGCCCCACAGGAAGTGGACCTGGTCGAGCCCCGACGGTTCGACAAAAAATGAGATTGACTTCATTATGACGACCAGACGACAACTGTTCAGTGATGTCTCCGTGATCGCGAGGGTGAAAACTGGTAGCGATCACCGAATGGTTAGAGGCACACTGAACCTAAACGTTAAGTTGGAGAGGTCTCGTCTAATGAAGTCAACGCTCCGTCCCCCTCGTGCTCTGTTCCAAAGTCCCGAAACCTTTCAGCTCGAGTTACAAAACCGTTTTCAGTGCCTAGAAGACTGCAATGAAGTGGACGATATGAATGACAAGCTCGTGGAAACTGTCCATGCGGTCGGAGCTAAGTTCTGCAAGACCCGCCGCAGAAGAACACAAAAACTCTCCGATCACACTCTTAATCTGATGGCTGTTAGACGGGAGATGAGGCTACATTCTTCAACAGACTTGACAGCATACAGGCATCTGAACAGACAGATCTCCAAATGCATGCGGCGGGACTTACGCAACTTCAATACAGCTCGTATTGAAGAAGCGATCGAGCGGAACCAAGGCTCCAAAGTCTTTGCCAGAGATCTGTCTGCCAGAAAGAGCCAACTGTCAAAGCTGAAGACAGAATGCGGCAGCATCGTTTCCGGGACACCTGAGATTTTGAGTGAGATTGAGAGGTTCTATGGGCAGCTGTACACGTCATCGTTGGAGCCACACGCAAGTGTGAGTAACGATCCAAGAGCGAGTCTCATCCGACACTATTCCGAAGATATCCCGGACGTCAGTCTGAGCGAGATTAGAATGGCTCTCCAGCACCTTAAAAACGGTAAGGCCCCAGGCGAGGATGGAATTACAGCGGAGCTTCTGAAAGCGGGTGGAAGACCGGTACTTGAAGTCCATCAGAAGCTCTTTAATTCCGTCCTCCATTTTGGCATTACACCGGAGGCGTGGAGCAGAAGTGCGGTGGTGTTGTTCTTCAAGAAAGGTGACAACGCTCTCTTGAAGAACTACAGACCGATTTCCCTTCTGAGCCGCGTCCACGTGCTGTTTTCGAGAGTCATTACGAATCGTCTCGCGCGCAGACTTGACGACTTCCAGCCTCCCGAACAAGCCGGTTTCCGAAAGGGCTTTAGCACCATAGACCACATACATACCCTTCGGCAAATTGTACAGAAGTCCGAAGAGTACAATTTGCCACTATGTCTGGCGTATGTGTACTATGAGAAAGCCTTTGATTCCGTCGAAATTTGGGCGGTGCTGCAGTCCCTTCAGCGGTGCCAAGTTGACTGTCGGTATATCGAAGTGTTGAAGTGCTTGTACAGTAGGGCTACGATGGCTATCCGAGCACAGAACCAGAATACGAAACCTATCCAATTGCAGAGAGGTGTTAAGACAGGGTGACGTCATATCCCCGAAACTCTTCACCGCTGCATTGGAAGACGTTTTCAAGCTTCTGGACTGGAAAGGATACGGTATCAACATCAATGGCGAGTACATCACTCACCTTCGATTTGCCGACGATATAGTCCTTATGGCAGAATCGCTGGAGGACCTAAACACTATGCTCAATGACCTCGATAGTGTTTTTCAATGGATAGGTCTTAAGATGAACATGGACAAAACAAAGATCATGTTCAATGTCCATGTCACACCTATGCCGGTAGTTGTTGGGAGCACTAAGCTCGAAGTTGTTGACGAGTATGTTTACCTGGGACAAATAGTCCGACTAGGTAAGTCCAACTTCGACCGAGAGGTCAATCGACGGATTCAACTCGGCTGGGCAGCGTTCGGGAAGCTACGACACATCTTCTCGTCAAACATACCTCAAAACCTGAAAACGAAATTGTACAACCAGTGCGTGTTGCCAGTGGTGACTTACGGAACTGAGACGTGGTCCTTCACTGCTGGCCGTATGAGGAAGCTCAAGGTCGCTCAGCGAGCTATGGAGAGGGCTATGCTCGGAGTTTCTCTGCGTGATAAACTTAGGAATGAGTTTATCCGCAGTAGAACCAGAGTAACCGACATAGCCCAACGGATTAGTAAGCTGAAGTGGCAGTGGGCCGGCCATATAGCTCGAAGAACCGACAACCGATGGGGAAGAAAGGTTCTCGAGTGGCAGCCTCGTACCGGTAGGCGAAGTGTAGGGCGTCCCCCCACGAGATGGAGTGACGACCTGGTAAGACATGCAGGAAGTCGATGGATGCAGGTGGCTCAGGACCGTGCTTTGTGGCATTCTTTGGGGAAGGCCTATGTTCAGCCGTGGACTTGTGAAGGGCTGTAATGATAATAATAATTAAATTATGCATTTGTATATTTAAATTATGTCTTAAATTATTTTCTTGTGGCAATCCCTGTATATAAGGCAGTGTGAACAAGACAATTTTGTGTACATTTAAGTTATTAAATTGTTCAATATATCTTAATAACTGTTTGTTGTTGACACTGCCTCTTCTACCAACAAAAATTATTATTGTACTATTTGGGCAAAATTTAGTAACAATAATTTTATTTAGGATGTCACTAAAAGATGCTCCAGGCATGCAGCAATTTGTAGCTTTTTGTCCCTTTAAAGAGTTATTTAAAGTTATGCCTAGATTTTTTCCCATGTCATCGCTATAAACAATTATATTATTTTTAGTAGTATTTGAGTTATTTATTATTTTAATATCCTCTGCTATGACACTGTCATAGAGTTTTGGTGGTGTAATATTATCAGCACACACTGACTTTGAAGAATCTGGCATTGAGCGCTGACACTCACATTGATATTTAACTAAGGAGTCAAACCGCTCCTCATTATATTTACAAGTCTTTACCAGATTATCCATAGCCAATATGTGTTCTTTTATTTCATTTTGGGCTGATTTATATTTATTGGACACAGTTTGAAGGGAGTTCATAAGTGATAATATTTCTGATTTAAGGCACTCTACTTCAGTCTCATAACATTTTTTTATGTTATCCACCTCAATTGAATACAACTTAAGTTCATATAACAATGCTTGCTTTTCTTTACATACATTAACATAATTTCTGGTATTAATCTTATTTCTTATTAATTTTTGTACTTTCCTTATGTATTTATTAACTTTTATATACTTCTTCAATTTGGTTTTACTGCAATTAATCCTTACTGTGTTTTCTGAAGTGGAAGAGTCGTCACCAGTCAAGTCTATTGTTGCAGATTGCTGTAACATTCTTGAAGTATCACATTGCACAAGCTCAGAGAACAGGCTTTGAGTCTGGGAGGCTTTAAAGTTATCTATATATGTTTTAAATTGTGTTATTTGCTCATTAGCCTCATTCAACTGTAACTTCAATGCAGCAATTAACCTGAGAGCTTCCTCATATTCCTTGCTGCATTGGTCAAACTCATTAACCGTTCCCTGTAGCTGATCTCTTTCTTTTATAACACTTGTGTATTCTGTATGTAACTTAACCATATCACATTTCAATTGTGTATTTTTGGCAATTATGCTAACTATTTCCCTTTCATTATCATCCCTTTCCTTAAGCAACAGTTCACACTGCTCCCTGGACGCCTTAAGTTCTTGGAGCGCAAGCTGGAGTTGGTTCTCCATCTGGCGCGTCTTGGCGTTGCGAGTATTCATTTTACTATTTATTATAAATAATAAAAGAAAACAAAGATCGAAAACAGAAGCAGCAGAGTAAGCTGATGTAAAGTTGTTGTTTTTTTTTTATTTATAAGTCTCAAATCAAATTATCGTTAAAACAATTCAAAAAGAAACCCGCAAAGAATGTAATAACCCGAGTAATAGAATAAATTTTAAATTTATAAAAGGAATGATATGAAATAAGGATTACAATAATTTTTAAAATAATGTTTGTTACCTGTCACTTTTTGTTCCAACACCAAATTGTTGTTATAATATTTATGTACCAACTTTCTTAAATATTAAATACAAAGCGGCAGTAACTATTAGCTATAACATAAAATTGAGGTGGATATGGTGAATTTACAATATTTAAATTATTAAAATTTATCGGGACCAATTACTTTTACAACTTATAACCAGGGTTGCCAAGGCAGGGAAAGCATGAAGAAACACATCAGTCATCGGCGGGAGGTCAAACTGACGTAGCCCTCCTGGCTGAAGCCATCACTCGGGCTGTCAACGCCACCCAACGACCTAAGTTCGTCGAGTTACCACTCTTCAGTGGGTCTCATCAGAAATGGCTACCCTTTCGCGCCGCCTACTACGAGACAGAAGCGACATTCAGCGCAATTGAAAATACGAATCAACTCAGAAGAAACTTGAAAGGGAAGGCCAAGGAAGCAGTTGAAGGCCTACTTATGACTAACACACACACGGCTGAAGTAATGAAGACTTTGGAGTCAAGATTTGGAAGACCAGAGTCAATAGCCATGCTGGAGATGGAGACGCTTAGAGGTCTGCCGCGCCTTACTGAGTCACCAAGATACATATGCATATTCGCCACCAAGGTCTCCAACGTAATGGCGAAACTGAAGACTTCGGGTTGTTTTAACTACATGTACAATCCTGAACTCGCGAAGACAATAGTAGACAAACTGACGCCAACTCTGCGTTATAGATACTACGACTTCTCAGCCATGCAGCTGCGTGAAGACCCTTGCCTCATCAAGATAGAGAAGTTCTTTAAAAGGGAAGCAGAATTGTGTGGACCTTATACACTGTCCGAACAGATGACACCGCCTACTACAGCCGCACCACAAAGGAAGACTCAAAGGATCAACAACGTGACTGAGAAGACATACATACCAAGGTGCGTCGTATGTAAAGATACGGGGCACATCAACGCCACAGAATGTGAACAATTCAAGAAGTTAGATGCAAACGCAAGATGGGACATGGCCAAGTCCAAGAGCCTCTGCTTCAGGTGTCTTCGCTATAGGAACAAGACACACCAGTGCCGACCCAAGTCATGTAATTTCAAAAGCTGCAAGTACTCCCACCACAAGATGCTGCACTAGGAAAAGAAGTCGGAAGATACAGAAGCAAAAGAAAATCAAGGGGTGACAGAAGTCATCAACTCAACTTGGACCGTTAGGAAGCAATCGTATTTAAAAATCCTACCGATCCAGGTCAAAGGAGCTGTCAACACCTTCGCGTTGATGGACGTCGGCTCAACAGTCACGCTCGTCGACGATAGCATAGTAACAAGCGTCGGAGCAACGGGCCCCATAGACCCACTGAAGATAGAAACCATCAACGACAAGAAAGTATCAGAGTCAGCATCAAGGAGAGTCACCGTCAAACTAAAGGGGCTCAACGATCATGAAGTGCAAATACAAGCACGCACAGTGAAGAACCTGCAAGTCTCATCTCAACGGGTTCCACAGGAACTAGTGGAAGAGTGTAAACACCTCTCTGATATCCAAGGACATCTCACATATGCAAACGCAAAGCCACCACTGCTGATTGGTATGACAACTGACATCTTCTGCTGACATCAGAAGTAAGAAGAGGAGACAAGAACCACCCAGTGGCATCTCTCACGCCACTAGGTTGGGTACTCCACGGAAGCCAGACACGAAGCTACCTACCTCACTTTGCAGTAGTCAACCCAATGAAACCGGAGAAATTGCGGGTGGTACACGATGCCGCAGCTAAGACCAAAGAGGTGGCACTTAATGACATGCTACTCAAAGAGCCTGACCTACTACAATCGCTACCACGTGTCGTCATGCGCTTCCGGCAACACATGATCGCAGTTATGGCGGATATCAAGGTCCTCCCCGTGATCATGGGTGCTGAAAAGTGCCCGAAACGTCGGGAATATAAAATAAGTTAATATACGCGATAAAATCCGTAAAATTAGTTTTATTTAAATGTGTAGTAGTAGTGAGATGTTCATGCAAGTCAAATTACGAGTACAAGTTACCTGTGGCGTGGGGATCGACGAGACAACCAACCTCCGAAAGAATACAGAATGACATCGTTAATCTTCGGAGCATCGAGTTCGCCTTCGACAGCAATCTACGTCAGGAACCTGAACGCCAAACAGCACGGGGAATCTCACCCAGAAGCCACAGCTGCCATCATAAAGAAACATTACGTGGACGATTACTTGGACAACTTCAGAACCCTCGAAGATGCCAGACGCATCACGAAGAGTGTGCGAGCCGTGCACATGAAAGCCAGCTCTGAGTTGAAATAGTGGAAATCGAACTCAGCGTCACTCCTAGAGACACTTGGAGAAGACAACCAGACAGAAGACATGGAACTCTACAAAACAGAAGAAAAGACGGAACGAGTTCTGGATGTGTGGTGGTGGTGTGTCTGGAAGATCAACTCGGACGAACTCACCTTCAACCTCAACTTAGCCAGAATACCCTCAACACTCTTAGAAGGGAAGCAGCCAACGAAGCACTAAGAATAGTGATGTCGCTTTTCGACCCGCTCGGATTCGCCTCGCCTATCACCATCAGGGCAAAACAACTCCTCCGGGAACTCTGGCGTAGAGGAACAGCATGAGACGACAAGATCGACGAGGACCTGGCGGAGCAGTGAGAAATGTGGATGGAGCATCTGAAAGGCCTCCACGAAGTAGCAATCCCGCGGCAATATCTTCACTACAGCGAAGCGAACTCCCTAGAACTCCACGTCTTCAGCGATGCCAGCGAGTCAGCGTACTCTGCGGTTCCCTTTTGGAGAGTTGTAACAGCAGTAAGCGAGGTCCACCTATCCCTCATAATGACGAAAGCAAATATGACACCGCTAAAATTGACGTTCATCCCAAGATTGGAGCTACAGGCAGCAGTCATGGGCACTAGACTCGCAGAAACTGTGGTCGAAGAACACGAGAGGAAACCTGACCGCAAAGTATTCTGGATGGACAGCAAAACAGTACTAACCTGGATAAGGACAGAGTTACGTTCATACAAGCCCTACGTAGCTCATAGTCTAGCAGCAATAGAAGAGAGTTCCAAAGTCCACGACTGGCGCTGGGTTCCGACAAAGCTGAACGTAGCGGACGACGCCACAGGAGACGTACCAGCAGCATTTAATAAAGACCATCGATGGTTCAAAGGACCTGACTTCTTATACCTAACAGAAGACTCCTGGCCGACGGAAACCGCCAAAGCAACAGCGGAAGAACCTTCCGACGAAGAAAAGACACATCACGTGAGCAACAAAGAAAGATTGAAGCTTGCAGAAGGTCTACCTGATCCAGCGAAGTTTTCCAACTGGGACCGACTCCGATACTCAACCGCACGTGTTCTACAGTTCATTCAACTCTGCAGAATCACCAAACAGAGAGTCGACTACAAAAGAACAAACAAGAATAAAGAGGCTGATCTCACTTGGAAAAAGAACAAAGCTACAGTAAAATATCAGGCGCACACGACGACAAAGAAGCGGTCGCCAGAAGACATAGAGCCGCTAATGGTCATCGCCGAGCTGCTTAAAACAGCTGAAGAACTCCTGATGCGATCCTCCTAAGAAGAATCCTTTGCGGAAGAAACAGACAGCCTAAACAGCAGGAAACCGATCAACAAAGAGAGCCACCTTCTCCAGCTCAGCTTCGAGTCAATAAACGGCACACTACGACTTAGAAGCCGTATTCGAGCGGAAGAATTCAAGAACCCGCTGATAATTGACGGTGATCATCATACAGTCAAGCTCTGGGTGCAGGCTATACATCGGCAACTCCATCACGCCGGTGTAGAGGCCACAGTCAACGAGTGCCGGCAGCAGTATTGTGTACTGAGACTGCGCCCTATCGTACGCACAATACCACAAGCGCCCTTTCACCTACACCGGGGTGGACTATTTCGGACCTCTTTCCCTGACCGTCGGACGAACTCGACAAAAGAGATATGTGGCCATTTTTACATGTATCACTACGCGAGCCATACATCTGGAAGTCGCCGGCTCACTTAGCGCTGACTCCGCGGTAATGGCCATAAGGTGAATGATCACGCGGCGAGGCTGCCCGACAGAAATATGGTCAGACAACGGCACCAAAGTGAAGACAGCCGATAAGGAACTACCACAGGTGGTCGACGCAGCGACCGCAGAAGAAGCAGCGAAGAGGACTATCTCCTGGCGCTACATCCCGCCTGGAGCTCTATTTATGGGAGGAGCCTGGGAGCGAACGGTTCGCTCCGTCAAGACCGCTCTCATCGCGACGTTACACGAACGTCATCCGACAGAAGAAGTCCTCACGACACTACTGGTAGAAGTAGAATACACCGTCAACAGCCGCCCGCTGACTCACATCTCAGTCAGTCCAGAGGATCCCGAAGTTCTCACTCCTAACCACTTTTTGTTGGATGTGGACAGGCGTGTTGCTGCCGGGAGCAAAGTGAATGGTGCCCTGACTGCGTTAGTCAAAAGGCAAGGCGTAGTGAAGAGTGCACGCCTTGCGTATTGCAAGGCGTGCAAAGCGAAACGAAGAGATTCGCAATAAGGCAGGTTTGAAATATGATTATTACAAAAATTGACAAGGGCGTGCTTCGATGGTTTGGGCACGTTGAGCGAATGAGTAAAGACCGAATGGTGAAGAAAATATATAGCGCGAAAGTTAATATTAAAAGGTGTCGAGGTAGACCGAGACTAACTTTCGAAGACCATGTGAGCAAATTGCTCGAAGAGGGGAGGGTCAAGAGTACTCGGATACCTAGACGTGCATGTATGAAGATGATAATGAATCTAAAAGAAGCGAAAGAGGTATGTAAGGATCGTGACACTTGGCGATCTGTTCTCTCTGGCTACCCCGTCAGGGATTGTGCGTGAAGATAAGTAAGTAAGTAAGTAAATAATAGTTTAGTGTTTATATTTGTATAGTAGAATTAGTCTTAATGTAAACAACGACTCAGTAAGGTGGTCACTTTGTATAGTAGAACTAGCTTTAACGTAAACAATGTAACGTGACTTAGCAAGGTGGTCACTTAACATCTTCACTTGCTTTGTCACGCCTCGCGCTGATTGGTCAACGCCATTTGTACGATACTTACGCCGTGTCTATTGACCCAGCCGAGGTAGTATAAAAGAGGGGCGATTTTTGTCATTCGACACAGTCGGCGGCCAGCTACCTCAAGAAAAACATCGAATATAGAAGAAAGAAAATATCTCAGCGGTTTTATTCTCCACCAACCCAGCACACAACTGTGCTTGTAGGGCACACAGAAAGAAAGTCTTTCATTATCATAATATTCCCCTCTAACTTTCCAAATGGTAGTAAATTTTAAAAAAAACCACACACAAAGTTTTGTTTTATTACGTCGAAGATATTAGTATGATATATAATTCCATTCCATTCCAACCGAAGAATCCACTTTGGACAGGTTGCGTTCTGGGAATTGCAACAATTTTTTTAAATTAAAATTAAAATTAAAATTATTTGGGACCTATGTCGCAGCATACAACAGAATTATAATTAAGGCACTGTGTGACTTTTTACGATAAGGTAAATATTTTGTATTTATATTTAACTTGCCGTAAAAAGTCATATGATCTTTTTTATTTGTATCAAAGAATATAAAAAAAATGGTCCCGTTTGAAAAAAACGATTCCTTGCAATTGAATAAAAATCGATTGAAAGAATATGGGACCAACTTGCCCCGTGGCAATATGTATTACATCATCAGAAGGACAATTTGAAGAGAATTGCATAAAAATTGAGGTGGAACAGTTTTCCGTACTCTTGCGCTGATTCCTCATGGACTACATTGTAAGTATTATTATTTTTCTTACTGCACGTGATAAATTAATATATCGGCTATCATATTAATATAATTTAAAATAAAAATAACATAATATACTTTACACACTTTACGCTCAAAATATAACCTGAGGGTTACATTGGGCTTTATTTGTTTTTGTAACTATTGGTTTCTTTTGGATTGCTTTGTAGTGGTTGATGGTTACATTTTACGTTTGAAGTTAGATGAGATTGCCGAGGAGTTGCAAGCCGGGGATGATCCAGGGAAAACTATTTTATTTCCTTCTGATGATGGTATGGTAACTGACGGAGACAGTTGGAATGAAAACAAAGCAAATACTATCTATCTTCCTAGTTGTATGCTTCGGTCTCAATTAGAACTACAAAGTAGAACTTCTGGCTCTGAGAAAAAATGGTGTAAATGACCAGGATATAGAAGAAAAAATGTCAAGGATTCTACACCAAAGAAAAAGTATAAAAAAGGAAATACTGTAAAAAGATCGTACACCAACGCTCTTTTTACTACTTCTGGTAAAGAAGACTGTAACAAAGAAGTTTTTGTACACTTACAGAAGGAAATCATAGCCCTTAATATGCAGTCAGATACGCGCCTGGAAGCTGAGGTTATTCAGGAGCTCCACTCCAAATTACAAAAATAATTGTGACCGTAAATCTTTTTTACTGGTTTACTATTACTAAAGTGTTTGCAAGAGCAAAATTTTAGGAAATTATTGCAGTTAAATGGCATGACAATAGGATCATTACCATTGCATCTAACTGACAGGGATTAAGCTTTGTCACAAAAGTAGATCATATTGGAGTTATAAATAAGAAGTGATTTTCGCAGAAACGCTGCTATTATCTACTGAAACTAATATAAAAAAATAAGCGGGTGTAGCTTATTTTTATAAAGTTTTTGTTGTCTATACCAAATGTGTCTGTATCATATAGTAACGTGAAGTAATATTTTTCAAACTTAGGCATGGGAAATATAGAGTTAATTTCTTTTTTAACCTCACATTATTTACATCAAATCAACAGTCAGTTTTATGCTAAACACAGAAGTTTTGAATAACGTACAAGCTTGGATTTGTTCACATTCACCACCAAGGCCGAACTTAGGATTATTTATTCCTTATTCATTACAGCCTACACAAGTCCCCAGCTGAACATAGGCCTCTTCATAGATATTCTCGTAGGTATTTTGCCATAGTTTCCACGCTAGGTGGCTTTGCAGTCGTTAATTGTTTTTTTGATGTTGCTGTCTTTATTCTATTACAATTTACCTCTGTCACCTGTTACGATTCCAATTGAATAATATGAGATAGAATATTCTTATGCCACCACTACACAGCAAGGATTTAGGTTACTAAATGCAAAGTAAGTATCATTTTAGTGTGTTATAAAGGGGCCCAAAACGCCTTGCCTAAGCGTCTCTACATGGCGTAATCTGGCTCTGCTCACTGAGTCTCTCGAAGAATGGGTCAGTATATGCAGAATAGCACCCGCCTGTGAAATTGGAGTTAAACACCGTTTTTGGATGAATCTTTCGCCATCAGTGGTTCGGCAGAGCGTCATCCATGAGTAAAGCTGATATATGTAACAACATATCTTCGAAAGAATTTTGCTGATGTGATTTTATTATATTTTAAACAGATCATGGTATGACCCAATATAAGTTTATTTTATTAAAAAATATTTTATTACATTATATTTTCAAACGAATTTAAACAGAAATCAAACAAAGAAGGCTACGAATACGTCACCTCCGAGGATCAAAATGGAACGCCTTACAGTCTGTAATTGTAACGATATTCTACGTGGTAAAGCCATGCTGCATGTATACTAGTTTATTATAGTTGTAGCACAAATGGGCCGAATCGAACCGGGGTGGTACCACAGAGTATCAGCGTGAACTAGAAGTTTACTTCTGCATTTCGCCTGGTGAGTGCATGTGGCCGGAGGTCCAATCCCCCCCATCCCGGTAGTGTAATTAAATGGAACATTACCAGCATCCCTGGAGAATCCCTCGCTAAGCATCTACGCCCAAGCTACCCTACTTTTTCTGAGCTTGGGTGGCAACCCCTGCCGCGCTTTCCGTGGATTTCTGCAATATCAGGGGACTTCATACAAACCTTACTATGATTATGCCGATGTTTGCTATCTGGTCTTTACCGAAGCGCAGTTAAATAAACTTGAGCGAATTCAAAATATATGCTTACGATTAATATTTGGACTCCGTAAATATTATCACATTTCAGAACTTCGTAAACGTCTAAAGTGGCTACCGATTTGCCTTCAGAGGAATACACACATCCTTTCTGCTTTATACAGTATACTGTTCAATACCCTCTACCCCTCGTTACCTGAAAACCACTTTGAATTCATTTCCTCCCCTCACGATTGTCATCTACGTTCTACTAACAATTTTTCGCTTCCTGTTGCACCACATTCATCCTCATTCTTCAATTAATCATTTTCGTTTACAGCTGTATGCTCGTGGAACGCCTTGCCTTTATATATACGACGTGTTCAGTCCCATTTTTCCTTCAATAATCTACTCAAAACATATTACTTGGAACTATAATATTTTCCATCATAATTCCCGTCATTAGTTCCCTAGCTAGCTTAATTGTCAAATTTATTTACACCTTCCCTATTTGCAATTTTCTGTAAGCAACAGTTCTTTTCTAAACAAGGGTTGTCTGGAAGAAATCGCTTTCAGACCGATAAGATCGCCTATTGTACTTTCTATATATTTATTTCATTTTGTCTTGTTCTAATGTGTATTGGTGTACAATAAAGAATATATTGATTGATTGACTGATTCATTAAGCCTACATACACTGGATCAGCATGGCGATCTAATTGCTTCACAACCTCTCTGAAATAACAAAAGCACAAATGAATTGCGTACTACAAATCTCAATTATGTCGAATAGCCTGCATCTCACAATTTGCATAACATTTTACTTTGAATTAATAAACTTCTTTACATTAAAATTTGATTATTGTTCTATAGTAGAGATCAACTTGCCATGCCGTGTAGTGGTGGTTAAGAATATCCACCACCCCATTTCTTCCCGTGGGTGTCGTAAAAAGCGACAAAAGGAAACAGGCAGAAGATGGGCAGCAGCATCTTCCTGATAACAGCAAAAATACAATAAAAAAACTGCGGTTGCCAACCCGCTCGCCAAGCGTGGGAACTATGGCAAATACCCCCCAAATGGATAAAGTTACTAAGAGACGGCCCGCAGTCCCCGGCGGCCCCGCTATTCCTGGCTACGGTGGCGAACATTGTAATGGCGGGGCAGGGGGTGCTAAGAATCTCCGGTGGAGATTCGGTTGACGCCTAAGACGACTCGACGTGGCAACATACAACGCACGCACCCTGAGGACTGACGAGAAGATCGTGAAGCTGGAAGAAGAGATAGACAAGTTAAGCTGGCATATTATAGGATTATCCGAGGTAGTAGAGATCAACTTGCCATGCCGTGTAGTGGCGGTTAAGAATATCTACCACCCCACATCTTCCCGTGAGTGTCGTAAAAATCGACAAAGGGAAACAGGCAGGAGGTGGGCAGAAGCATCTTCCTGATAACAGCAAAATTACAATTAAAAAACTGCGGTTGCCAAACCGCTCGCCAAGCGTGGCAACTATAGCAAATACCCCCCAATGATGAGAGCAACAAAGAGACGGCCCCCAGTCCCCGGTGGCCCCGCTATTCCTGGCTACGATGGCGACCATGGTAACGGCAGGGCAGAGGGTGCTAAGAATCGCCGGTGGAGATTCGAATGCCACCTAAGACGACTCGACGTGGCAACATACAACGCACGCACCCTGAGGACTGACGACAAGATTGTGAAGCTGGAAAAAGAGATAGACAAGTTAAGCTGGCGTATTATAGGATTATCCGAGGTCTGAAAAGAGGGGAAGGACACGGTAATCCTCGAATCCGGCAACTTGCTCTATCACCGGGAGGACGACCATCTGTCCCAAGGAGGTGTCGGATTTATCGTCCACAAGTCTCTCGTCAACAACGTTGTAAAGATTGAGAGTGTGTCGACGCGGGATGCGTACCTTATACTCAGAATCACCAAACGGTATTCGGTGACGGTCATACAGGTTTACGCACCAACCTCGGCACACCCCGCTGAGGAGGCGGATGAAATGTATAAGGATATCACTAGAGCCATGCATCTCTCCAAAACCCACTATACGGTGTTAATGACTTCAACGCAAAATTATGCACAAGAGAGAAAGGTGAGCTCAAAGTAGGGAAATTTGGAATAGGGCAACGGACCAGCCAAGGGGCCAGCAGCTGGCCGACTTCATTGAGAAAGAAGGACTCTTTATGATGAACTCTTTCTTCCAGAAGCGGCCCGACAGGAAGTGGACCTGGTCGCGCCCCGACGGTGCGACAAAAAATGAGATTGACTTCATTATGACAACCAGACAACAACTATTCAGTGATGTCTCCGTGATCGCGAGGGTGAAAACTGGTAGCGATCACCGAATGGTTAGAGGCACACTGAACCTATACGTTAAGTTGGAGAGGTCTCGTCTAATGAAGTCAACGTTCTCCTCATCGTGCTCTGTTTCAAATTTCCAAAACCTTTCAGTTCGAGTTAAAAAAAACGTTTTCAGTGCCTAGAAGACTGCAATGAAGTATACGATATGAATGACAAGCTCGTGGAAACTGTCCATGCGGTCGGAGCTAAGTTCTGCAAGACCCGCCGCAGAAGAACACAAAAACTCTCCGATCACACTCTTAATCTCATGGCTGTTAGAAAGGAGATGAAGCTACATTCTTAAACAGATTTGACAGCATACAGGCAACTGAACAGACAGATCTCCAAATGCATGCGGCGTGACATACGCAACTTCAATACAGCTTGTATTGAAGAAGCGATTGAGCGGAACCAAGGCTCTAAAGTCTTTGCCAGAGATCTGTCTGCCAGAAAGAGCCAACTGTCGAAGCTGAAGACCGAGTGTGGCAGCATCGTTTCCGGGACACCTGAGAATTTGAGTGATATTGAGAGGTTCTATGTACACGTCATCGTTGGAGTCACACGCAAGTGTGAGTAACGATCCAAGAGCGAGTCTTATCCGACACTATTCCGAAGTTATCCCGGACGTCAGTCTGAGCGAGATTAGAATGGCTCTCCAGCACCTTAATAACGGCAAGTCCTGGGCCAGGATGGAATTACAGCGTAGCTTTTGAAAGCGGGTGGAAAACCGGTACTTGAATTCCTTCAGAATTTCTTTAATTCCGTTGTTCATGGTGGCATTACTCCGGTCGGGGATCAGAAGTGCAGTTGTCTTGTTGTTCAAGAGAGGCGACAACGCTCTCTTGAAGAACTACAGACCGATTTCCCTTCTGAGCCGCGTCTCCGTGCTGTTTTCTAGAGTCATTACGAATCGTCTCGCACGCAGACTCGACGATTTCCAGCCTCCCGAACAAGCCGGTTTCCGAAAAGGCTTTAGTACCAAAAACCATATACATACCCTTCGGTAGATTGTACAGAAGACAGAGGAGTATAATCTGCCACTTTGCCTTGAGTATGTGCACTATGAGAAAGCCTTTGACTCCGTCGAAACTTGGGCGATGCTGCAGTACCTTCAGCGGTACCAAGTTGACTGTCGGTATATCGAAGTGCTGAAGTGTTTGTACAGTAGAGCTACGATGGCTATCCGAGTACAGAATCAGAGTACGAAACCTATCCAACTTCAGAGAGATGTAAGACAGGGTGACGTTATATCCCCGAAACTCTTCACCGCTACATTGGAAGACGTTTTCAAGCTACTGGACTGGAAAGGATACGGTATCAACATTAATGGCGAATACATCACTCACCTTCGATTTGCCGACGATATAGTCCTTATGGCAGAATCGCTGGACGACCTAAGCACTATGCTCAATGACCTCAATAGTGTTTCCCAACGGATAGGTCTTAAGATGAACACGGACAAAACAAAGATCATGTTTAATGTCCATGTCACACCTATGCCGGTAGTTTTTGGGAGAACTAAGCTCGAAGTTGTTGATGAGTATGTTTATCTGGGACAAATAGTCCGACTAGGTAAGTCCAACTTCGACAGAGAGGTCAATCGACGGCTTCAACTCGGCTGGGCAGCGTTCGGGAATCTACGACACATCTTCTCGTTAGACATACCTCAAAACCTGAAAACAAAATTGTACAACTAATGAGTGTTGCCAGTGATGACTTAGGGATCTAAGACGTTGCCCTTCACTATAGGCCATATGAGGAAGCTATGGAGAGGGCTATGCTCGGGGTTTCTCTGCGTGATAAACTTAGAAATGAAGATATCCGCAGTAGAATCAGAGTAACTGACATATTCAACGATTTAGTAAGCTGAAGTGGCAGTGGGCCGGCCATATAGCTCGACGAACCGACAACCGATGGGGAAGAAAGGTTCTCGAGTGGCAGCTTTGTACCAGTAGGCGAAGTGTAGGGCGACCCCCCACTAGATGGAGTGACGACCTGGTAAGACATGCAGGAAGTCGATGGATGCAGGTGGCTCTGGACCGTGCTTTGTGGCACTCCTTGGGGGAGGCCTATGTTCAGCAGTGGACTTATGAAAGTCTGTAATGATGATGAGAGATCAACTTTACTAATACCGAGGCAATTAATGTGGTGTTGTGGTAGCGTAAGAGAATCAACTATCGCTCATTTCGTGGCTGTCGCACGGGACAATAGCGGAAAATAAAAGAGGTGGTGGGTAGTGGCAAGTTCCTGATTACAACTCGAAATAACGGTCGCCAACCCACCTGCCAGGCGTAGCAGCTATGGTTATTATCTCTGCTAAGAGGCAATCAATGCAGAGGCCTATGTGGCAATATATTAAGAGTGAGTGGACGCTTGATAGGCTGTAATGTATGGATAGATGGATAGAGGCATTCCATCTTAGTATTCAGGGATTAGAACGCATTAGCATTTTGATTATTAATTGACAATAGATGTAGACATGCAAATCTTTGTGTCCATTTACCATTAGATGGATGGTCTTTTTTATAGGATAGGGTGACAAACGAGCACACAGTCCACCTGATGGTAAGTGGTTGCTGTGACCCATAGACATTCACATCTATCCTCAATAAAGAATCAAAATGCAGATGCCTTGTCACCAGTGGGGATTAAGATGGAATGCCTCTTTTCCAGTACCAACCGTCTCCGGTTCCCTACACTCACCACACGAAACACAGCAGTGTTAAGCTGCTATTTTACGCTGGTATTCTGTAAGAGCTTGGTCCTTCCCCGGTCGAGTTAATTCATTCGTGCTACAACTATACTACTTATATAGCTGCGGCATGGCTCTCCAACCTAAACACTTGATGGAAAAACTCACTTAATGGTAAAATAATTAATCAAAGCGTTTTTTTTTTGATAAATGGTGACAGCGTAAAGAATCATATTTCGTCCCGTGGGTGTCTTAAGAGACGATTACGGCATATGCAAAAGTTTCTTATGGCTTCCGTTAGATGTCGATAGCTTTCGTTTAGATGACGACTCACCTGTACTTGCTTTGTTTGATGATAGTTGCACATGTACATGCACATGCGCATACGCCAATTTTTTTAAGGATAAGGGTGACAAACTGGCACACAGTTCATCTGAAGGTAAGTGAATACTGTAGCATATAGACATCTACATCTATCCTCGAATTAAATACAGATGCGTAGTCACCCTAAGGACTAAGATGCAATGCTTTGTTTTCAATAAAATAGTCTCCGACTATCTATATTTATCATATGAAACATATCAGTATTAAGCTGCTATTTTACACTGTTATTCTGTGAGCATGTGGTCCTTCACACAAAGTCGAACCCACCTATCCATACTACAACCATAAAAAGGCAGCAGCATGGTTCTCATCCATTCATTACATCCTATAAAAGTACACTGCTGAACAAATGCGTCCCTTATAGATTACCTCATAAGTGGGATTTTTCCATAGGCGCCACGCTTTGTTGAGTTGTTATGACGAAAATGCTGCTGACCATCTCCTGCTTGAGTTTTCCTCTGTCGCTTCTAACGATACTCACGGGACGATATTCTTACACCGCCACTACACGGTCAAGCATGACTCTACCACGTAAAAAATCACAAACAGGTTTACTTTAAGTTTGTTCATCAATCTAAAAAAGATACTATTTTATTACGATCGTTTGGTAGCCGTTAGGTATATTATAAATACGATCGCTCTTGTTAGTCGTTGTAAGTAAAGCATTAATTATTAAAGTCTCTACCTAAAAGGAAATTGCTTTGATCTAAACGAGACTACTAATTTTACAGCATTTATTTGTAGTTAGTACGTTCGCTCAGTGTAAATAAGCATGTTCCGACTGACGGCGGGAAATCCACTTAACGGCAATCCTTTTTCAGATACTGACGATACACACAGAGTACATTTAGATTCACATCTACTAGATTGTACAAAGTGCAATGATATAATTACAAAATTTCGTGGAATTTACGTTAGCATAATTATTTTCACATTTCATATTATGTAAATGTATGTATCAATATACTCAAAAGTCTCAATATTACTCTGTATAAATTAAAATGCTCGTGATCATCATTTGTAAATCATTAAATTTGCATTTTTTTAATTCTGTGTCTGTTGGTAAAAATGATTAGAGTACAACCAGAACGTAGCCACACTGCATCTATGTTATGTCTGCAAACGCACGGGTTGGTCGATCAATGTAGAACCACGCTCTCACAGAATACCAGTGTGAAATAGCAGAGTAATGCTGCTGTGTTTCAGGTGAGAGTATAGAACCGATGATTTTTTATAGGTAACATGGCATTCCATCTTAGTTCTCAGGGGTGACAACGTATCTGCATTTTGATAATTTATCGAGGATATATGCAGCATTCACTTATCATCAGACTTGTTATAGAAGTAAGAGTGAGATACGAACGCAATACACTTGTACTGTGTGTGTTCATCATACTTGAAAACATGAAAAAACCTTTTGGTAACAGATTCAAAACTAAAATATCCCCAGCTAGTAGAGTAGGATTCATATACATAGGTATATACGTTAGTACATTTGTTTAAAATAATGTATTTCAAAATGAATTTCGTTCACAACGGACAGTCTCAACTAAGATTAGTCAACTGCGCAGGACATGGTATTTAAACAATCTTAATAATTCACGGTCTACACTGTATTCTATAAGGTCGAGGAAAAAGTTTCTTCGTATTTCTTTCTTTTTTTTATTTACACATTCGAAACATTTTTTTTTTTCAAAGTATATTTATATTTAATTATAATATCCCAAGCAGCACACAAGCATTATGAACATCAATATACTAGCCTACATAAAACTTAAAATTCTTTTAAAAGCGTATACGAGTTTTGAAAAGAGGTTGTATACTTGTAAGAGTGGTCTATGAGTTATTATACAGCCCAAGCTGTATAAAGTCTGTATTATGATATCTAAGTAAGCTTAGGGTTCTTAATCAGAATATGAAAACTCTAAAATACAACTTCGAGTATTTTGTAACACTTCAATCTGACTTTATCATTAAATTTGTATAGAAGCTGTTTTTGCATGCTGTACCTTGCTTAAACAGCTCCAATGGTTATTATAGAATCACTAAATCTTATTTCTGAAGAATGGTGTATGCAATCTCTCTTCTAAAACTTATTCTTATGGTTTCATTATATACTTTTGTAAATGCAGTAGTTTTATGACTTCTGTCCGTCTATGAGTCATATAAAACTAAGAAAAAGTACAGCCATAGTACAAATTAAATCTGTATAATTGACAGAATATCGCCATTTTGCATGCAGTTAAAAGATCACGTTAAATTTAAATTAAATGTATACAAAAACAGTGTTCAATGTGTTCCCAAGACAAGGTTTTTATCTTTTACACGTATCTCTAAAGAAAATTATATGTTATGTTGAAATAATTGCTATACAGCGTAAGTAATAAAAATATCCTACATATATTACAAAACTGATTAAAATCCAATGACTGCATGACATAATCCGTAACGTTATGTAAGAATATTAACACAAATTTTAATTCAAAATTTCCGTTTTAACAAGATTTTCTATTAGAACTTTAATTAAAAACAGTATATATACAAATTTAACTTCAAACGAAATGAGATATTTACGCAAGTAATCCTTTATAGAAGTTTCTTGGCGGAAAAATAATAAATGCCTTTGTGGTTTGGTAATCTATATTGGTAAGAAAAAATTATTATTTTTTAAAATTGAACGTTCTATATTTTGTGAATTAATTATAATTTTGTTAATTGACATTTAATGTCGCTTCAAAGATTAGCCATTAATTTCATAGATTAACAGTGACAAACTAACACACAGACCACTCTGGTAGCGAGTGAATACATGTGACCCATGGACATACAAAATCTATTATCTTTTAGGAATCAAAATGCAAATGCTTTGTCACACCTGGGGAATAAGACGGAATGCCTCGTTTTCGTCTCCGATTTTCTACACTCACATCATTTATAGTTTAATTTCACGCTGGTATTCCGTGAAAGAAAGATGTATAGTGAGGCATTTATTATAAAGCAGTCAAAAGTTGAATAAAATTCAATTAAGAAAATAATATTTTGGAAATTACTTCGTTAGTGGATTATTGAGATTATATGAGATTATTATTCTTTTAAGAACGTTATCCGTAGTATAGGAATTTCTCCTGAGTAGGAAGCGGATTTCATACATAACATACGATACGTATGGAAATACACAATGCCGTGTTTCCTTAATGTATGGCAGTGAAAGTTGGATGTGGCAGTATAAGCAGGAGAGTAAAATGTATGATGTAGAAATGCGGCCATTAAAAAGTATAGGTGACTCATTACTCTGAGGTGAGAATAAGTGTGAAAAAAGAAAATTGTAGTTTGCAAGAAGACGTTGTGACCAGGGTTAAGAAAGGAATGCTTCGGTGGCTTGGACACTTAGAAGTAATGAATGAAGAAAGAGTGACAAAGAAAATTATGCTGCAGAAGTGAGTGGCAGATTTGACAAGGGTCTCCCTAGACAGAAATATTGACCAAATTGGCAATATATTTAAAATAGGCATGTGTGTGAAATATGGATATAAATAATAAATATGGAAATATGGATGTGAAAGAAGGAATAATTGGTAGGACACAGGTTTTCTTAAACCAGTGGTGAAAGTAAAAATATGATTTTCAATAAGAGTAACAAGTAATCTATATTGAATAAAAAAATATTCTATTCTATTTTATTTTAGAAGTACTTGTTTCGTGTAAGTTTCGTACCCACAACCGAAGCACCGAAGCCAAACGGTATCTTTCCGCCTTTTAAATTTAGAATGAACTACCCAACATATAACAATAGAGGTATAAAATATATTAAAATGTCATTCATTTTCAGTGTAGTGCTTTGACTAAGATTGGAATACATGTTGCCACTGTCAACTTGCCAGTATTATAGGGTATCCGGTTATCACCGCTCACATTATAAAAACAGCATGTATACTACTATATTATAGTATTCTGTTCGCCGTGTAGTGGCGGCGTAAAACTACCCCATATCATGTCGTGGGTGTCGTAAAAGGCGACAGAGATAAACTGAAACAAGAGATGGGACGTGCTTGCCGAACGCGGTAAAATCTCTCTGTGAGGCAATGTAGTGGAGAGACCATCTTCACCAATGGATATTTATGGGGTCTAATGGATGGGTGGATAGATGAATGCTTTGGACTTCGGAATTCATGAAAAAGTGATGGCTAATATTATTCCATCAAAATATTTTTTTATGCTTAAAAATTTTTGTTGAGATCTGCTTTCTCATAACTCAGGGACTTCATAAAAATTGTAATTTAAAATATACTCGTAATATACAATTTTTCATTATATACAAAATTAAAAACTACAATAAAAGAAACTAAAATTAGTAACTTAATTATCATACAGTCCTACTTCCTGCGTATCGTGCATAGATGGCTGGCTGTGTTTCCCCGCTGAATGGCTATATTTAGGCTTTGAGCAAGAAAAGAATAGGCCCTCTTATCACCAGCAGCAATGACCAGTTGCGGATAGATTTCCTTTAGGAACTTCACCGCACATGAACCCCACGTACCGATAGTCTCTATAGCAAATGGCATAAATATAAAGTCATCTCTAAGAGACTCATATTTGCGCCACTTACTCAGTTCAGCTGCCTCTAATGCCACCCCGGCTGTAAACGAGGTACCCCCGAGATGAGATGCCGCTAAAGTGTCTACGGTAGTAGCATCCCAAATAAGGGCTTTACCTCTCTCTCAAGGAATCAATGTTGTACCGTTTGGGGTACAGAAGTAGGTGGGTTCTTAAAAAACCAAAGCATCTTACTTCCGCACACGTGCAAGTAAGTTTCTATGAAGGGGAGCACTGGTCTGATGTAGGGGCGAGGTCCAAGCGCTGTTCCCTCAGGGCCGTAGACAGCCAGTTAGCAGAAGGAGCCGGTGAAGCCCAAGCCCGACAGTGATGATTGCCGAGTCCTTAGGTAGCAGGTAGATGTTAGGTAGTAGTAGATGCTTAGGTAGCAGGTAGATGCTAGATAGCAGTAGATCCTGGGATCCTAGACGAAGGCCAGCATTATAAAGGGAAACTTCCTATAGCACTATATGCGCCCTAGTCAATTCCAGCACCCCTTCTAGGAAGTTAAAAAATTCTTATTTTGTTATTCTAGTATGCTTTTTCTATAAAAAAAACCCGAAAGCAATTTCTTACATTTGTTTATGTTATCTGTCTCTTTGATGTTTTTGGGAGTTTATTAAAAATTTTAGGAGCCATACCCAGGAAATTTTTTGAATATAGCGCTGTTTTGTGAGATTTAATACGCAATGTGTTTCTGTGACGTTTACTATTAGTGGTTTCAAATATGCTAAAATGTTTTCTAACAAACATGGCTACTTCGAATATATATAAAGATGGCAGGGTTAGTATGTTAAGGTCAATGAAATGCAATTTGCAACTATCGGTAGCCTGCAACCGGCATACTGCTCGTAAGCATTTCTTTTGCGCTTTAAAAACTAATTCGCGTCCTGTGGAGTTTCCCCAAAATATTATACCAAATCTCAATGTTGAAGAGACGTATGCATGGTAGGCGGTTATGACTGTTTCACGAATTGTTATTTTTAAAAGGTTATGTAGTGCATACTGGTATATATTTATCTTTTTTATCATGTGTTCAATATGTTTTCTCCATGTCATTTTTTCGTCTAGCCAAAGTCCCAGAAATTTCGTATGTTCTTTTTTACTTATAATTTTAGTTTTATATTGAATATTAAGTTTTTGTTGTAGTGACCTTTGTTTGAATGACATAATATGCGTTTTATCTAGATTATTTTAAGATTATTGTCATTTGCCAGCTTATTATCCTGCATAAATTTTGATTTATGTCCATTTCAAATGAGACTTTGTCTTGTCCAGTGAATAAGACTGTGCTATCATCAGCAAATAGGGTCATAGGCTACTGAGTCACTTCCGGTAAATCATTTATATAGACTAGGAATAGTAAAGGACCGAGTACGCTTCCTTTCGGCACACCGTAGGTTGTTTGCTTTTGTTGCGAAAGGTATGTTAGTTCAATATTAGAACGCGGACAGATATTTTTTATTTTAGTATTTGTTTTCTATCGTTCAGGTATGACGTAATAAGTTTTAACACATTACCTCGGACTCCATATTTTTCCAGCTTAAACGCTAGAATATTTAAATCAACTTAATCAAACGCCTTAGTCATATCCATGAATAAAGCGGTTGTCGGTGTATGATTATCTATACCAGTGATCACTTTAACCATAAAATCATACATGGCCATATTTATGTTTTTACATTTCCTAAAATCATATTGTTCCTTTGCTAAGATGTTATCACTATCTAAGTAAGAATATAAGTTGTTACATATTAATTTTTCTATTATTTTGGAGAATATTATTAATATTTAGGAAAGCGACAGGCCTGTAGTTTTTAGGGTCATGTCTGTCCTCCTTTTTATACAAAGGACTTATAACGGATATTTTTAAACAACTAGGAAAAGTACCATTTTCTGTACATAGATTTAACCACGTAACTTAGAACTGGGGAAATTTCAACGGCCACATACTTAACTACTTTTGTGATTATATCATCATTACCGGTACCTTTAGTATTTTTTAACTTATTAATTATTTTATATATATCGTGAGGAATAGATGCAGGCATAAACATTGAGTGCATTCTACTATTTATGGATGAATAATTATAGTGGTCTTTACTAAACTGGTTTATAGGCTGGACTTCGTTGATAAAATAATTATTAAATTCTTCAGCAATTTTTTCCGGATCATATATATATTTATTATTAAAATTAAGTTTTGTAATATTATCTCTAGAGAAAAGTATTTATTCTTATTTATCATTTTCTATTTAGAAATTGTATTTATTCTATCAATGCGAAGAATAAAACAAAAGCCACATCTTTTGTTTTATTCTTCGCATTGTTGATATAATAACTATTTCGTGATTTTTGCGTTAAATTAATTATTCTTTTTAATCGTTTTGAGTACATTTTAAACTTTCTCTTATTTTCCTTAGTAGGATGTAGTCTAGAATTCCATAGCATTTCTTGCTTTCGTCTACAGCACAATATAATACCAATTGTAGCCCAAGTAAGTTCTTTGTTCATAGGAATTTTAATTTTAAGTGTCGGAAAGCAAAGATTATAAAATAGTTTAAATAATTCATTGAATTCATTAAACACTTCATTAGGATCAAGGCATTCATAAACATTATTAAAACTGAGACTTTTAATAGCATTTTTAAATTTATTTAAGTTTTCTACGCTGTAATCCCGTTTTAATACAAACCAATAAGAGATAGTGTAAGATTTGTTAACAGGGCATTTTAAGACTTGAGCGGTATGATCTGATATCCCAAGCTCTATAAATTCACCTTTACTGCCTCTTATATTGTGAATTATATTATCAATACACTTGCCACTCTGTAAACGAGTAGGCTCGCGAATACTCGGACGTAAGCTAAAATTTAACAATTTATTTTGGAATTCAGTAGACAGCCGTGTACTTTTTATAATATCTGTGTTAAAATCCCCTCATATTAGAAGTTTTTTCTTACTAGAACTACAAATTTTTTGTAACATACCTTCAAAATTATAGAAAAAGGTAGTTACGGCGTCTATGCTTTCTTTCGGAGATCTATATAAACAAACAATAATTATGCCATGTTCTATTAATTCCACACCACAACACTCCGCAATGTTAGGACAGTAATATTGATGTAATTCGACTTTTTTGTACTTCAATTTATTGCTTATTAAAACACACGACCTTCTACTATTTCTGTTAGCGTATGTAGCCAATTGAAAATTAACAATGTTCAAATGTTTATTATCACCTTCCTTCATCTTATGCTCCGTAATGCATATCACATATATATTTTTACCATTTTGTGATAGCTCATGTAAGTGGTAGGCCAATAAGTACGATTTATTTATTAAACCATTTACATTTTGGTGCATAATCAATAAATAATTATACGAGAAAAGAATTAGAGTTATTTTGGATGTTACAATTAGAGTTATTGTTTGAATTATCATTTACAGCCATGTAGACATTATCATCATTACCTAACTTATTTGCTTTAATTACCATGTCAGTCTGAGTATAATTATTTATTACGTATTTTTTTAAATCATTATTATAATTTATTACATCAGTTTGAGTATGTTTATTTTAATTGATAAGGATTTGCGAGCAATATTTTTGTTATATAATTCAAAGTTTAGTTTATAATCTAAATGTAATACTTCTTTTAACAATGTTTTACAAATATTTAAGGCAAAATATTTCTTATAGGGTAAATAACTACTGTAACCCATATCAATAAATGACACATTCTTGTGTCTTTTGCAAATGTATCTAACTAAGTAATTTAATTTATTTTCATTCAATTTCTTGTTATAGGGTACTTCCAACACTATAACATTTGGTTTTGATAAAGTTTGTAAACAGTTCCCAAAAGCAACATCAAACTGATATAGGTCAGTATCATTTATACCACCAATTATTACAACAATGTCATTTATAGTCACGCTGGATAAAGACGTATTGAGTTGAAGAACGTTCTTTATTTTAGCTCCGGGCTTAAAATAACAGGTAACTTTAAATGAAGGACCTAAAGGTCTTTGCAAGATTTGATAAACATACCGTCCTTGTTGATCAGCAAATATAACAACATTTCGTATCTTTCTCTGTTTGTCCGGATTGCAACTAATGTCTAGAGATGTGCTTACCGTATTTTTATTTTGGCTTGTGTTTATACTGCCATTTTGATCAAAACATTTATCGCTGTCACGTGGTAATGGCGTTTCGCTATTTATTATTTTATTTTCTAGATCTTGACAGGTAAACTAGTTTTTGCTGTCAGGAGAAGATGTGATAGGCGAAGACAGTTGTTGGCCACTATTTGGAGTATTATCTGTATTATATATATATATATTTCTAGTCTTAAATTTTCGTACAGAAGAGGGTCTTCTTTCGGTGCATGCTATTTTTTATACATGTTTATTACGTCGTAGCATTTTTGTAGATCATCTTTTAACTGTTTCATTTCACTGTGCAAGTTATCAATTTCGTTATTGGCCGATAATAGGTTTGATAGTCAGTTCTCCTATTTGTTCACGCATTTATTCGTAGCAACTGTTAGCGCCACCTAGCGACGTATTGGCCAAACTAAACATCGATGTGTCAAGTACAGATGTCTTGGATATATCTTGCATCGACGTAGATCGTCTGTTTTGCGAATTGTTATATTATCCATATCCGTAATGTGTATAGCAATTTTAATAATTCACAAAAATATAATGTATTAACTCAGATTCGAAGACTCGATTCACCTGTGCCTGTGTTCAACAAGAAGCGTGCACCACTATACCACGGAGTATTTAATTGAGTGTTTGAAATTATGAAGTACTTCTTATGATTTATACTATGTTTAGGTGTTTGTGAGTATGGCTTAGTTTGAATTCAACATTTTTCTCAACCGTATTTGTTGTTGTATTGTATTACACTTTAAAAAAGAAATAAAAATATTTTTCCACTTTTATACGTTTAATGTGATTAACACTGTGCTCATATTTGTTCACTTTTGCTTTTTTTATTGTTTATTATCACTTCTTTGAACTTCTCTAGATTATTTCACTCACTTTGAACAATGGTATACCTTTATATTTTATTGTTTATTTATCACTAATTTTATATATTTATCGCTTAAAACATGTCTAGTCGTTTCTTGATGTATTATCACTGTTTTTATGACATTGTGATGGTATATTACACGTTTAAACTATTTTTAAAGTTAAAAGAATTACTGAGCTATGTTGACAGTACGTGACCATTTTCGGCCTTCAATGGAGTATCTCAGTATAGAGTATAGAGTATCAGTTACAATGTTTCAATAAATAAGAACTCATCCCAGCGGGATCAACTGCACCTCTAATAATTTAAATTTTAATTGTAGGTAAGCAAGTTCAACGGTCGTTAGTAGGAACGCGCGCGCGCGTTGCGAACTTGAAGCAGTCTCAGGTAGAAATCAGTAGAAATGAAAGAGGAATGGCCCGAACGGGGACTCGCGTCTTGTCCGAATCCTACTGAATCTTTTGTTTTGGAGATCGTTAAGCAAAATTGTTCACGCTGCGCGGATTAAATTAACTAGTCTATGGTTCCGTAGAATAACTATTTTAAATTAACAATATGTAATCATTTGTTACTTTTTATTTTTAGATTAGAATATTATAATACTATTATTTATTTAAGGTTATATCTATATTATTGCCTATTTAAGATGAATTAATAATAAGTATTTGTAAGGGAGCATTCAGATGCACCGTTACAATATCTCTTCCCATCGTCTCTAAATATTCCACAAGGCTCTAAAAGCGAGGGAACATTTATAGAGACAAGAGCCCTTCGGATTACATCATTGAAAGAACCGTGCCATGAAAACCTACCAGCACATTTCTTACATGAAAGTCCGTGGAGCCCAAACTTGTCAACGCTGCTACCACAGGGGCACTGATGAGTTTGACAAATCGCTGCTCCTAGTCGGATTCCTTCCAGTGGAATATTTTCGCCGGGACAGAGCGTTTACCATGTCTATCTTGCCTCTGTAGCAAAGCACAGGTCTACTTTATTATTAACAATTATGTTACATAAGACCCGACCCTATGCACGGAAGCAAAAAAAGCAAGCAATGCAACGCTAGAAAGATTTCTCACACCAATATCATCAAATTTTTTAGGTAAACTAGCTTGAGTCCAGGCTGTTGTGTTTAAAGTTAAATTTAGAATTATTTCTATAGCTATTTTAAGATTATTATCAATATCTTTTAAAATATCCGAATATTTCCAGACTGGACTCGAGCAGAGTATGTAAATTTAGGTACAGGAGGCAATATTTTAAAATATTAAGAGCAATGTGGGGGTTTAATTTACACAATTTATCAACGTGGTATAAAAACTGATCAAATTTTGTTTTTAAAACAGGGTTAATACTATAGAAAAACAACGGGGCACGTAGCAGGTATAGCAATTCCTTACTGACAGTTTGTATTACTGGAGAAATATGATTGACATTTTGAATTAAATTTTCTCTGTTAGAACTAGATAAATTATTGGAAAAAACATTTCAGAATTTATTGCTATTTGGTTCAAGAACGAAAAATATGAGTAAGATCACTGAGGACGTCATCTGCTCTACATCCCAGTGTACCGTCATTCAGGTACCAGACATTGAGGTTGGATTTCAAATTTGAAATAATGGGTTCAATTCCCTAACTGAAAAGTGCTGGACCTAGTGTGTCACCCTACTGAACACCGACAGCAGAATCGATATTATGGTTTTCGTAAAACAAGTTAGTATTTTGACTGTAATACTTCCAAACGTTATGGTAAATTTCGGGGGTATTATTAGCCCCTTCTATCAGCAGGTTTACCCTATCAATAGAGTTAGAAACATTCCTTAGGTGAACCCTCACAAGAACATCTGCATTAGAGTTTGTTAAAAATGTACGCACTGAATGTACCGCCACCTCACAGCCACCTCTAGTGCCAAAGCCTAGTTGAGTAGGTTGAAATTTTGTCTTAAGGTTATGTGCCTACAAGCTGATTTTGAAGTTAATTCTCGAAATGTGGAACCAACGGCAATAGGACGGATGAACATTAACGGATACTTTATTAAATATTTTTGAGCGAACATTAAGTATATTTATAAAAGAGCAGCCAGCTTTTGATGAATTGAAAATTGATTATTAATATAGGTCATTTAAAATTTTATTAAAACGAAATGTGACGAATATAACGCTAACATCTAATTATTTAAATAAGGCTAATGTTTGTAAGTTATCCTAAAATTGGATACATTATCTAAATACACAGGGAATTAAAAACTTCACACAACTTTATTTTGTTACAGTGGTGCGTAATTAAAGACCGTATAGCAACGTTTTACACTAATGTCCTGTTTAAATACTTGATTAAGGTCTGTTTTCACATTTGAAAGGGATTAAAATTTTGTTTAATGTGTGGCAAAACGAATTTATTTTTTTTAATGTTAAACGTGTATTTACCATTTTTGACTGATAGCTTTAGTAATATAGAAACAACTGAGATCCGTGTATTTAGTGTAGTAGCGTGAGTTCTGGTAAAGACACCTATAGAATGTTTTCATAGTCTACCTGACTGTATCTTCAAGCACAGAAGGCTACACACGAGTTGTCTACTCTAAAAAAATAGAACTAAGCATTGGAAATTAGGGAAACAACTCCCATTATTATTTGTTCTCAACACATTATATTAGGTAAACGCTAAAATAAACAAATATTCGATTTTTTTGTTTTGTTTGTTTGCTTATTTGTTTATCTTATATGCGTTTGAAACCTTAGAAGGAGAACATACAACAACTCACCAAAGATTAATCGTGAATGTTTGATTAATGTAAATCGATGATCTAGCAACAAAAGTATGGGATAATCGAAGAAAGATTACATTCTTTTTTAAATTATATTATATTTAAACATTCCACAACGAACAAAACGTCTTTACGTGGTTTGAACCATACTGCAGCTATATTAGTAGTATAGTTGTAGCACGAATGGGTCGGCTCAACCGGGGAAGGACCACGCTCTCACAGAATACCAGCGTAAAATAGCAGCTTAACGCTGCTGTGTTTCGTCTGGTGGGTGTAGAGAACCGGATACCCATTTTAATAGAAAAGAGGCATCCTATCTTAGTCCTCACGGGCGACGCATCTGTATTTTGATTCTTTATTGAGGATAAATGTAGATGTCTATGGGTCACAGCAACCACTTACCATCTGACTGTGTGCTAGTTTGTCAGCCTATCCTATAAAAAAGAACACGCAATCCACCTGATGCTAACTTAAGATTGTGGCCCTTGTACATCTACATTTAACCTCGTTTAAGAACCAACCATTAAAATACGTTATCACATCTGGTGACTAAGATGAGATGCCTCTTTCCCAGTAAAAAGGGTATCCGGTTCTCTACCCTCGGGAAAAAGAAACTACATTGTGTGGGATGCTTAATATTTCGGCGAATATCTAATGAAATATATTCGGCGAATATATATTCCGAAATATCTAATGAAATATATTAATTAATTAAATATCTACAATAATTAGATACTTCGGCTATGTACTGCTGAAATATTTAATTATTTTAGAGAAGATACTTCTTATTTCGAGAGTTTCGTGACTAGTGTCAGTTTTTACCTCTTTTTGAAAACACCTTAAAAATATTATTTATTCCTATGGCCGTGGAAGTAAAAGAAGAGATCACCCACCGGGCAAGGTGTTCAACCAGTAGGAAGCTCCTCGCTATCTTACATACCAGAGTATTACGGTTTAAATAACGCGTTTTAGGCTTTGGTTTTTTTCACTTGTGCCGGTGCGTCCTCAATACTGGTTGTTTTAGAGTAAATAAAACTAGTTTTTAAGTATTTTATCGCGTATAATAACTTATTTTATATTCCCGACATTTCGAGCACTTTACAGCACCCATGGTCAGGGAGTAGACTGAAGTGTATGAAGTCCCACTGTCATAGTTAACAACGGCTACATCTAGGTTAAAACCATCAATTTTTGTTCCGATCTACGCAGCGTGAACTTATAGCATCTTGAAGAGTGGCAGTTGTAAAAATAAAAATTGTGAATCCCAACCCAAGTAGACTATATTATCCATCCATCCATAAATTCTAAAATTCAGTTCACTATATACACAGAATACCAACGTTAAGTGTTGTTGGTCGTTTTGTATGGTGAGTGAAGAGAACTAGACAAACTATTGTTTCATCTTAGTTCTTAAAGATAATAGCGCATCTTCACTTTGATCCTTATTTGAAGAGCTAGGTGTCTATGAGGTGTAAGCCAGAGCATCCACTTAATATCAGATATACTGTGTGCTCGTCCGTTACCGTCACTTCTAAAAAAGTTTAATATGTTTTTTTTTCTTTTCATTTTTTTAACTGTATAGCAATAAAATAAAGATAACATTACTATCATCGCACTTCGAACTGTCTTCTGATATAACGAAAACTAATTTTCGTGTGTTTGAAAGTAGTCCTTCATATAGACCTTCTTTACTGGAAAAGAGGCATTCCATCTTAGTTCTCACGGCTGACAACGCATCTGCATTTTAATTTGCAAACGAAGATAGATGTAGATGTCTATGGGCCACAACAACCACTTACCATCAGGTGGACTGTGTGCTCGTTTGTCACCCTTATTCTATAAAAAAATATAGATTGACTGTAACTCAATAAGACTTAAAAGATATAATTTTACTTATGTTTAAGTTTCATCAACGAGTAGTAGTACATTATGTGTTAGGATATAAAAATGTCTTATAAATTACTGTCATGTTCTTATAAATTCAAAATATTTATAGTAAGTTAAATGTTACAATAAGTCGTCAAGTGTTCTTATATGCAAATCTACTTGTATTACAAGCTAGTTATATAAGTTACTCGACTGCAAAGAGTCAATAATTCATTCATGGGGCAATGTATACGCTTTTACAACAAAGTCTCAGAAAATATGCAGCACCTATATTTAATAAGAACAGGAATAATCTTCATGACCAAATTCATCATCACGACTCTCGCACCTTTGACGCCGTTGCGTGTCGTCAGTACAGGTATTTACGCCTAGCGTAAACCAGAGGGTTAAACTGCCCTCTATTCGTCGTCGGTTACTCTAGTTCTACAGCGAATATCCTTATTACGATATCTATCACACACAGAAACTCCCAGAGTTACCGAAATAACCCAATAGATAAGTAAGCTGAAGTGGCTATATAGCTCGAAGAAGCTACAAGCGATAGGGAAGAAAGGTTCTTGAGTGGCAGCTACGGGAGCAGCCACGGTAAGCGAAGTGTACGTTGACTTCCCACTAGATAATGACAAGTGACGACCTAGTAAGCGATGCAGAAAGTCGACGGATACATGTGGCTCAGTATTGAGTTTCTTGGCAATCCTTGCGGGAGCAGTGGTTCAGCAGTGAACTTGTAATTGAATGTATTTATAATAACGAAATTGTCTCTTTTAAATTTAATTACTAAGTTATCTACTCGTATGTTGACTTTAACCAATTAATTATATAATAATACAATTACTATATAATTGATTGGTTACAATCAACACATATCATGACATTATCATTTATCATCATCATTACAGCCCTTCTCAGAACATTATTATATTTAACTGTAAAATTATTCAGCAAAGAAACCAGTCTCAACGTCGGGGGAATGATCGAGTATCTGGAATCCTGAACTTGTTTAATGACTTCCGTCCCATAACGTTTTCCGGAAACTAACAACTCAAAGTGCTTTGATATATGTTTAGATTCCTACAAATATAGAGCTTAAAAGTATTCTTATTATGTCGAAGATCATAGTAAAATTATGTGTTACTATTAGTCTGTATATGTATGTATATGGGCCCCAGTATCCACTTACCATCAGATGGACTGTGCTCTTTTGTCCCGCCCATTCTTTAAAAAAATAATAATTAAAAAAAATAAAATGTATAGTTTAAACGTCGTTAAGTGCCGTATAGTGGCGGTTATTATCCACTACCCCATATCTTCCCGTGGGTGTCGTAAAAGGCAACAAAGGGAAACAGGCAGAACATGGGCGGCAGCATCTTCCTGATAACAGCAAAAATACAATAAAAAAACTGCGGTTGCCAACCCGCTCGCCAAGCGTATCAACTATGGCAAATACCCCCCAAATGGATAAAGTTACTAAGAGACGGCCCCCAGTCCCCGGCGGCGCCGCTATTCCTGGCTACGGTGGCGACCATGGTACGGCGGGGCAGGGGGTGCTAAGAATCTCCGGTGGAAGTTCGGCTGCCACCTACGACGACTCGACCTGGCAACATACAACGCACGCACCCTGAGGACTGACGAGAAGATTGTGGAGCTGGAAGAAGAGATAGACAAGTTACGCTGGCATATTATAGGATTATCCGAAGTCCGAAGAGATGGGAAGGAAACGGTAATCCTCGAATCCGGCAACTTGCTCTATTAGCGGGAGGGCGACCATCTGTCCCAAGGAGGTGTCGGATTTATCGTCCACAAGTCTCTCATTAACAACGTTGTAAAGATTGGGAGTGTGTTGACGAGGGTTGCGTACCTTATACTCAGAATCACCAAACGGTATTTGCTGAAGGTCATACAGGTTTACGCACCAATCTCGGCACACCCCGATGAGGAGGTGGAGGAAATGTATGAGGATATCTCTAGAGCCATGCATTCCTCCAAAACCCAATATACGGTGTTAATGGGAGACTTTAATGCAAAACTAGGCACAAGAGAGAATGGTGAGCTGAAAGTAGGAAAATTTGGGATAGGGCAACGGAACCCAAGGGGCCAGCAGTTGGCCGACTTCATGAAGAAAGAGAGACTCTTTATGATGAACTCTTTCTTCCAAAAGCGGCCCCACAGGAAGTGAACCTGGTCGAGCCCCGACGGTTCGACAAAAAATGAAATTGACTTCATTATGACGACCAGACGACAACTATTCAGTGATGTCTCAGTGATCACGAGGATGAAAACCGGCAGCGATCACCGAATGGTTAGAGGCACACTGAACCTAAATGTTAAGTTGGAGAGGTCTCGTCTAATGAAGTCAACGCTCCGTCCCCCTCGTGCTCTGTTCCAAAGTCCCGAAACCTTTCAGCTCGAGTTACAAAACAGTTTTCAGTGTCTAGAAAACTGCAATGAAGTGGACGATATGAATGACAAGCTCGTGGAAACTGTCCATGCGGTCAGAGCTAAATTCTGCAAGACCCGCCGCAGAAGAATACAAAAACTCTCCGATCACACTCTTAATCTCATGGTTGTTAGACGGGAGATGAAGCTATATTCTTCAATAGATTTGACAGCATACAGGCAACTGAACAGACAAATCTCCAAATGCATGCGGCGGGACTTACGCAACTTCAATACAGCTCGTATTGAAGAAGCGATCGAGCGGAACCAAGGCTCCAAAATATTTGCCAGAGATCTGTCTGCCAGAAAGAGCCAACTGTCATAGCTGAAGACAGAATGTGTCAGCATCGTTTTCGGGGCACCTGAGATTTTGAGTGAGATTGAGAGGATCTATGAGCAGCTGTACACATCATCGTGGAGCCACGTATGGCTCACGCAAGTGTGAGTAACGATCCAAGAGCGAGTCTGATCCGACATTATTCCGATGATATCGCGGACGTCAGTCTGAGCGAGATTAGAATGGCTCTCCAGCACCTTAAAAACGGCAAGGCCCCAAGCGAGGATGGAATTACAGCGGAGCTTCTGAAAGTGGGTGGAAAACCGGTACTTGAAGTCCTTCAGAAGCTCTTCAATTCCGTCCTCTATGGTGGCATTACATCGGAGGCGTGGAGCAGAAGTGCGGTGGTCCTGTGCTTCAAGAAAGGCGACAACGCTCTCTTGAAGAACTACAGACCGATTTCGATTCGTCTCGCGCGCAGACTTGACGTTTTCCAGCCTCCCGAACAAGCCGGTTTCCGAAAAGGCTTTAGCACCATAGACCACATACATACCCTTCGGCAAATTGTACAGTAGTCAGAGGAGTACAATTTGCCACTATGTCTGGCGTATGTGGACTATGAGAAAGCCTTTGATTCCGTCAAAATTTGGACGGTGCTGCAGTCCCTTCAGAGGTGCCAAGTTGACTGTCGGTATATCGAAGTCCTGAAGTGCTTGTACAGTAGGACTGCGATGGCTATCCAAGTACAGAACCAGAGTACGAAACCTATCCAATTGCAGAAAGGTGTAAGACAGGGTGACGTCATATCCCCGAAACTCTTCACCGCTGCATTGAAAGACGTTTTCAAGCTTCTGGACTGGAAAGGATACGGTATCAACATCAATGGCGAGTACATCACTCACATTCGATTTGCCGACGATATAGTCCTTATGGCAGAATCGCTGGAGGACCTAAGCACTATGCCCAATGACTTCAATAGTGCTTCCCAACGGATAGGTCTTAAGATGAACATGGACAAAACAAAGATCATGTTTAATGTCCATGTCACACCTATGCCGGTAGTTGTTGGGAACACTAAGCTCGAAGTTGTTGACGAGTATGTTTATCTGGGACAAATAGTCCGACTAGATGAGTCCAACTTCGACCGAGAGGTCAATCGACGGATTCAACTCGATTGGGCAACGTTCGGGAAATTACAGCACATCTTCTCGTCAGGTATACCTCAAAACTTGAAAAGGAGACTGTACAACCAGTGCGTGTTGCTAGTGATTACATACGGAACTGAGACGTGGTCCTTCACTGCTGGCCGGATGAGGAAGCTCAAGATCGCTCAGCGAGCTATGGAGAGGGCTATGCTCGGAGTTTCTCTGCGTGATAAACTCAGAAATGAGGATATCCGCAGTAGAACCAGAGTGACCGACATAGCCCAACGGATTAGTAAGCTGAAGTGGCAATGGTTCGGCCATATAGTCCGAAGAACCGACAACCGATGGGGAAAAAAGGTTCTCGAGTGGCAGCCTCGTCCCCCCACTAGATGGAGTGACGACCTGGTAAGATATGCAGGAAGTCGATGGATGCAGGTGGCCCAGGACCGTGCTTTGTGGCATTGCTTGGGGGAGGCCTATATTCAGCAGTGGACTTGTGAAGGGCTGTAATGATGATAATGATGATGAAACGTCGTTTACGACATTTTTCTAGCAGTAGTAGTAGTACGTAAGTATTTTTTGTGGGGGGAAAATAGAAAAATTTCTTAAATTTAATACTGTTAACATAGTTCTTGGGCCAGACCCATGTTCAGTGGACTATTTAAGGGCTGTGATGATGAAGATGAAATACTTAGAAGTAGTGGTATTTATGTAAAGAAAAATATATTATTTCATTGTCAGACATTGTTATTTTGAGAATTTGGATATGATTCACAAAGCTAATTGCGTAAATTGCTATTAAAAAAATCGACATATAGAATTCGCTTACCTCAACAGCATTTTTAAAAATTGGTGTATTCTCACTAATTTCTTAGATACCCTGTCGATACAGATTTGCATAAATAATTAAATCATTTATAGTACATTTTAATTTAATATGGTAAATGTAGCTAATGTTCACTAAGACAACGTCGAGCGCAAGATCGACTGGAACTTCACAGTGTCCAAAGCAATAAATCAATTACATCGTTCTCTCAATAAATGATGAGATGCCAATTAACGTAGTAGACGACCTACGTATACTACTGTTGATAGGTACAGACAACCACTTATATTCAACTAGACGTACGGAGAATCAGTTTTAAGAATAATTTTAATAAAGCTACTTTTTTGACATTGAGATATTAAGTACTACGTACTAGAGGCGACACTGCATTATGTTACGCTGTTCCATTCAACTGCGATGATATTGCCGCACTTTACTTAGTTGCTCGCTAGGCGCTAGTGAGTTGACACATGCTGTGTTGATTATATAAAAAAATTCGTGCTAAAATATTCCATGGTGTGTTTTAGAATTTGCACAAATAATTCAAGAAATGTTAGCAAATACCAAGGAATAACTTTTCATCGGTGAGTAAAAAAGTATTATAGATTAATAACTAATCAAACAAATTATTCAAAAGACGCCATCTCGAGTCATGAAATATAGATTATGAAATTAATTTGTTCAGATGCGACGTTTCTGTAGGTACTTAAGTCTGAGAATAATTATGCATAATATAATATGTTGTTTTTTTGTAGAAACAAATGGAAGTATTCATAATTAAGCTAAATTTCTGATATTTAAATTTGCTGATTATTCTTTTATTTTATTTTTAGGTTTCTACGTCCAAGCCATGAAAACAGGGGAAAATTCCTTCAATGTGTGTGTGTAAATGACTAAATTCATCAATTTTTTAGCTCTCGCGTGCTCAGCATTTATGAACGACTCTTATTCTAATCTAAATAAATATATTTGTAAATTATATGTTATATCAATAAGTTTTGTTACAAATACATTAAGTATGTTTTTTTTATATTTTACATAGTTATCTTTTATATTCAAATAAAAATATCATTTAAATATAATTCAGAAATCAGCAGTACCATGCGATAACGTAATTATATTATTATATAACATTGCTGGGATTATAATTTTATTTCCTGATTAGCCGACGAACGAATTTTTTGTAATGTTCAGTATATTGACGGGACTTAAGAGAGGTGGAACCCTCTGCGCGCGAGTCACACTAGTATATGGGGTTTTTCAATACTGTAACGCTAGAAGTTTTACAGGCTTCCCAAATAATTAGTATCTTTTTTTTCAGCCAAAAAGATGTGGTGAACAGGAAGTACCAGAACCGTTGTTTGAATCAATAAGCAGTTCAAATTCATTTTTTGATAGTCCGAGCAAAATTGTACTTACAAATAAATTACGCAAGTGATTTCTCCTAAGCCTAATTTGAGTGATGTATAGGAAGCCTAAGTTTTTAAATATAATCTACCTTAGTAACGGAATCAATAATTCTAGGTCATTATAAAAATAATAAAATATGTGCACGTTGTAATATTGTGTTTGTATTTAATAGCAAGGAATCTGCAGCTAAAAAGAAACTTACTGCGAAATTTAAGAAAATACAAAGCCAAAGTATTTATTAGGAGAAAAATTGCGCTTCTTACAAATCAATTGGACAAAATTTTAAACATAAATTGGGTCTCAAACTAAATGGTGAAATTGATTTAATGGCTAATACAGAAGTTGTGGAGTTACATGAATATTTAATGAAAAAAAATAAACAGAGCACGCATTATTTATTAATACACTGCATGCACCTTAACGTAAATTTGCATTGATTTTACACTATTATTCACCAGCTGCGTGTAAATACGTTAGAGAATGCTAGAAAAGTAATAATAATGATCTTTGAAAATAAATTCATATTTTTATATTTTACATATTTACCTTTTAAAGTATTAAATAAAATATCATTAAAATGTAATTCTGTCATAATATTATGTTATATTATATTAAATTAACACATAAATGCAAAATAAATAACAAAAAAATTGTACTCGATATAATTTACAATACAATCTAAATAAACAATTACTTATTACATACTGATCATTCTACCTACGTATAATCTATGATGACAAAAACTCTACTATTTACCGCGCATGCGCGAAGACACAGAGTAGCGCACATTCTTTGTTTGGAATAGCTTCTCTAGTATGTAGCACATTATAACTCAATGTTTTGACAACCGCATAAGCCTTGTCAATATTGTGATGTTTTTATACGTGTTGGAGTCATGCTGCAGCTATATCAGTAGTATAGTTGTAGCACGAATGGGTCGGCTCGACCGGGGTAGGACCACGCTCTCACAGAATACCAGCGTTAAATAGCAGTTTAACACTGCTGTTTCGTATGTTGAGTGTAGAGAACCGGAGACCCATTTTACTGGAAAAGAGGCATTCCATCTTAGTCTTCACGGGTGACGACGCATCTGCATTTTGATTCTTTATTGATGATAAATGTAGATGTCTATGGGTCACAGCAACCACTTACCACCACGTGGACTGTGTGCTCGTTTGTTACCCTATCCTATAAAAGAAAATGAAAATATTTTGGTTGACAATTATTTGACTGCCTCGTTGATTGTACGCGTGAATGCCGATAACATGTTCTCGGATTCGAAGCCCGAGTCGTGTCAAAAGTCGGATATTGGATTTGACGGATTGACGATCACATTATCAGACGTCTCGCAACTTTGACGTTGCTGCCCACAGGCGGCTATAAAAAATATACCGCTATGTATCGGAAGCCAATAGGCTTTCTGAAACACGACACCCTTGGGATGCAATGGGGTGATGAGGTTTTCTTACAGCGACACCACACAGTCAAACCCGTATATATTAAGTATATGATATTAATTAAAAAATAGGGTTATAACCTCTATACTTCCCACTCAGGAGTGACCTCTTGTAACTATTTTTTTCGAAGTCATCCAAGCCTATGTTATCGGTGGTGAAGGATAGTTATTATGATTTATGTCAATGCCTTACGTATTTCAAAACGCGGTATTAGAGATTCGAGCAATATTTATCTCTTTCTCGCTGTTGTATAATATCTTTCAGTTTATTTTCTTCTTTATAGGATAGGGTGACAAATGAGCACACAGACCGCCTGTTGGTAAGTGGTCGCTGTGACCCATAGGTATCTACATTTATCCTCAATAAAGAATCAAAATGCAGATGCATCGTCTCCCGTGAGGACTAAGATGGAATGCCTCTTCTCTCCTCCTCCTCCTCTTCAGTAAAATGGGTCTCCGGTTCTCTACGCTCAACATACGAAACACAGCAGTGTCAAGATGACATTTAACGCCGGTATTCTGTGAGAGCGTGGTCCTTCCCCGGTCGAGCTGACCCATTCGTGCTACAACTTTTTATCTTTTTTTTTAAAAACGTTACCCCCACACTAGGATTTTTCCTGTGTCGTGGAGGCAGTTTACAAACATAAATTGCACAAGGACAAACATCCAGACCCGGAACAATTATTTGTAGGCCATACAAATACTTGTTCCGTTCGGGATTCGAACCCGCGGCCCCCAGCGCAACAACTGATTTCTAAGCCACTGCGCCACGGAGCCGTCTAACAACTATACTACTAATATAGCTGCAGTATAGCTCTACTACGTTTAAGTACGAATAGGTTAAATATTACGTAAGAGATCCCACTACCCCATAATATCGTGTAATGGGTGTCGTAAAAGGCGACAGAAAGGAATAAAACACGAGGTGGGCAGCAGCATCTAACTAATTACGACTCAAAATAATAAAAAATGCAGTTACCAAACCGCCTGCCATGCGAGGTAATTTGAGGCAATTCACGAGGGACGGTTTTATTGAAGGAATATACAGAAGTGGACTTTTGGTAGGTAGTAATGCAATAATGAAAGAATGAAAGTTCACTCGGATCTTAGATAAAAACAATCCATTACTTACTTATCCTAAACATATATATTATGTTTCAACAATACATGGTCTTTAATAATGACAACAATTATTACAAACACCTAGTATCATGAATAAGCTAATTGACTATAAAATCAATATACTGGAAGCCATCATTATGCATACAATGATGATCTGAGCTCCGTAATGGCGTGATATTACTTGATCTACGCGTCCATTTAATGTCAATGTATTTAATACAGTTATATAAGTGATACGACTATGTAATAATCAAAACGTAGATATTTTATCCCGGGTGTTGTTTACCCTATGCACTTAATCATTAATTAAGATTTGATTAAACGAACAGTCTATATTTCAACTCTATAACCACTAATGGTTTTCTCAATCTGACTCCACATACGTGTTGGAATTACAAAATAAAACTTAAAAACACTTAAATAAAAATAGTTTTACGGGTTTTATCGTATAAGTTAACTTATTTTATATTCCCGACGTTTCGACTTCTTTACAGCACTTTCAATCAGGAGGTAGCCGTGGTTAACTATGACATTGGGACGTCAAACACCTCAGTACCCCCAATGAACATGGGTGCTGTAAAGTACTAGACACGTTGGGAATATAAAATAAGTTAATATACCCGATAAAATCCGTAAAACTAGTTTTATTTAAATGTGTAGTGTCCGTGTAAATATAAGAAATCATTAACTAAAAACACGTTTTTTTTTTAATCTTAACTTCACGTTCAAATAAATATTTGGTATAGCGCATGGGTTTTTAATAGGTGGAAAAAATCTCGTCGAACTTTTTATTGTAGTAGAGTAGTAAGATGATATCGAACTCTACCCTACGGTTTTCGTCTCTTCTTCCTTTGTCATTAACTAATAACTGAAGCTCTGTCTCTGAGTATTAATTTGAAAAATTATGTTTGATAAATTATAATCAAAAGTGCGTTTGATATGCATAATGATAATGGTAAAACTTAATTTCACAAGTTATAAAGAGAAGAAATACCAGATAGGCTCTATAATTATAATATACTCGCCTGCCATGCGAGATACATTAAGTTACGTAAATTAAAATTGATATTGACTAGAAAGTGATATTAACCGAACTAGTAGTTGACTCAATTTTGAAAACGTCTGTAAGTGGAAGGCAAAACAGTGCATCATCATAATTTAATATAATTTAGAATAGAAATCTGACTATTCCTCATTTAGATTCTTCATTCATCACCGTTTAAATCTTTAAAATTTTTCTACGACTGACTGACTTTTGAGTTTCGCGGTCGATGTCTTAAAACATTTGACTAATGTCGCTAAAATAGAAACTAAAATGAGAATAGCTCAACAAGTTGTAGAAATAAAAATATTTTAATATAAGAAAAATGTTCGACGGAATGGAAAGGAATACATCATTCTAACGAGACAGATTACGGCAACACCTCAACAAAGATGAAGGAGGTTAACCGCAATATTTATACGTTAACGTACGCCCAGTAACAAATAGAAATCAATTTACCTGACTAAGCACTCAACAGACAGTTTTTCGGAATGTCTGTATTCATAACCTAAATGACTTACTTTTTCTTTTTCTTACCCTCCATGTAAAATATGACGTCATTAGCTGTATTCCCTGCATCGTAATACTTTTTATTTTCTAAGGGCTACACGCTCTGTACATTAATTTCAAAATATTAGCAAATGTGGTTTAATAAAAATCATATAAATATTTATGTATATATATTTCAATATACCACGTTTTTAGAACGGTTTAAAAATTTCTCCTGGTCTCATATATTAAAATCACATACAGGCTTACAGATAAAACTAAAAACATGGGGCGCATGCAGTGAATAATTGTACATATACAATAAATTACGTAAGTTAATGAAGAGACAATTTTGTTTATAGAAGCTAGAGCATACTAGCATTTATTTCACCTGACCGTTAGTCACTATTGCCACTCTATAAAACCCCACTTATAAGGATGACAGACGAGCACACAGTCTGCCCGATGGTAAGTGAATAATATAGCTCATTAATATCTACATTTATCCTCCATTAAGAATCAAAATGCAGATGTGTTGTTACTTATGAGAATTAAGATGGAATGACTTGTTCCTAGTAAAAAGGGTCAAGAGAAAGGAAATTTCTAATTTAACTATTTAGACAAAATTAGATATTCCCAAGTCCAAGACAAGGGCAAAAAGAGAAAATATTAGTGTATAGCGAACCCGAGCAGACCAGCCCCCACAATAGTTGCTTTCAGTTAACAATTATGACGAATGTTCCAGCCTTCGCGCTTTCTCCTTTAGATTTATGATAATTAGTCAAGTCATCAATTTTCCTAAGCTATTCACACTCAAATTATATTGTTTTGATGGAACCATTAACATTCTTCTAGGATTTCTCTTCATCTCTCGTGTCTTAGCTCACCCGCTTGTAAACCTTAATTATTTCTGCAAGTAAAACAATTGCTCTGAAAACATTGCCTTAGCTTAACAACAGTAATTAATCATCCTTGGAATTCACTGCCTGGAGTCTTAGAAAACATTTAACAAAGTTTTGTCGTTATCGTCGCAATTTTAATGATAACTTTAGACGAACCCGAAAACTTATGAAACAGAATAGATAAAGAGATTTGTAAAACAAAAATAAGTTTTACTATATAAGACTAATTAGAAACAGGTTGACTATGTTTCACTCGGCGCAAAAAAATATATTTCTCAGGGATGACAAATGCCTATATAAACTTAGAAAGTGAAATATTATCTAATTATAAAATTTCATGCAAGTGGTAGACACCCATTCTATTCTATTATATTTGTTTCTACAAAATTTGGGGCAATTACATTTTATTATAGAACAAGGATGACGAAAGAGTACACAGTCCACCTGATAGAAAATGGATGTTGTAGTGCCTATAGAAGAAACCCAGTCATCCCAGAATACAAAGACAGAATGTCATTTGTACTGGTCTGTTAACGGCTAGTAAAGTTGGTTTCTGGTTCTATATACTTACCATTTGAAACACTATTATAATAATGCTAAGAAATGGATCAATAGTTTTATTTTGCATAGGAACACTAAATATACCGGAGAGTGACATGGAATACTTTTCTCTAGAAAATACGAAAGTGCTTACTTAAAAAATTGGTAAACTGCAAGGTCGTCCTTGCAGTCAGATGGGAAGTTTATTTCAAAGATTGGTTGATTCAATTAATTTACCAATAAAAAAAAATATGCTGTGTGTTTTGTGCGTAAAGTTACAAAATTTCTTTTATCTTCTTGAAGAAGCTAGTTTATATATTTTATATTTAGACATTTCTTATCTATACATAATGAGCAATGAAATATATCCTGCAATAAGTACAGATGATTTACTCATATATAGACGTTGTGTTTGAAATGATTCCTTTTTAAGTTTTCTTTTATGTTTGACATGTTCTTTCCCACCAGCGCTGGCTAATTAAACTATGGAAAGTATTACCACTTTGAGGCAATCTATGAGTGAGGTCTTTTTTGCAGTAGAATTTAATGGGCTAGTGAATAGATGTTGAACGAATAATAGGCTGATATGGTTCTCGAATGACAGCAAGGCATCACTAGGTAAAATGGAAACATGCGAACAAAGGTTGCAGATGTTTCCGAATCGTACTTTGTGGCACTTTTTGGGGAAGGCCTATATTCAACAATGAACTGTGTTGGGCTGTAATGATAATGATGATGAATGATAGGCTGATAAAATATATGAAAATTCGTTGGTTAATGTTAAATAGTTAATAAAATGGTAAGCTATAAAAGAAACTTTTCTTTCTAAGTAACCAAAGACATTTATTCTTATCAAACATTAAGAATGTAATAATTAAATTAATAATTAATTACATACAAATCTTTACAGCACACTAAGCTATAAATATTACTATATATGATGCCCTATTCCTCTTAAATAGCATACGCTTAATTATACAAAACATACATAATGCACCCATTTAAAAGGAAATAACATATCAATTTCAAATAGACAACATATCAACCCATAAATAAGCAGAAATACTAAAAAAAATTTAGCCACAATATACATGTTACGGCCTACGGCTGCTCCCGCAAAGGTCAAATCCTGGCTGGGGCCCATAGCAGCCTCTTCGACGAGCAGACGTAGGTCGGGCCTCAATATGGCCACGTGGAATATGTTCTATCACAATAAACTATATGGGAGAACGTTCTATACTACGGCCATTCAAAAGGGAGAATCTTAGACGGAGCTTACTTACCTATATCCAAGGCGACTGGTCCCTCAGGGTTCGGTCAGGTCGTATGAATAGAATAGAATAGAATAGAATAGAATAATTTTTATTCAATATACATTACATGTGAAATTCTTATTGAAAGTCATTTTTTACTTTACCACTGGTTCGAAAAAAAACCCTCTGTCCTGGGAAGAACCAGCAAGAAACCCAGCGGGACTTTTTTTTTAAATAAATTTTACAATATAAATGATTACGAACTATTTACAAAATTTATTTTAGAAACTGCTTGGAAGCGACCACCTCATTCCCAGGGGTTATTATCAACCATGTATTCATTTATACTATAATAACCCATTTTATACAGTTTCAGCTTAATAAAACATTTAAACTTGGTAATAGAGAGAACCTGTACACTTTCCGGGACCTTGTTGTAATAGCGTATACATTGCCCCAAGAATGAATTACTGACTCTGTGGAGTCGAGAAACTGGCATCACTAGCTTGTGTTTGTTTCTAGTGTTTACAGAATGTATATCACTTTTTTTACTAAAACTATCTTTGTTTTTGTGAACATACATTAAATTTTCGTAAATATACTGAGAGGCCAAAGTATGTGGTTGTGTGGTGCAAGGGAAATAGGTGCTGTGATGTGTATCTGGGTGTGACTGGTGGTGATTGACCTTATTAGACCTTGGCCGTCGGCAGCAGCCCAGACGTCAGTACCGCTCCAAATTGAGGTAATCTTCCGCGGCGCCGTCCACAGTCACTTTCTTCGTTCGTCACGATGACAGTCCATTAACTCTATCGTACTATTAACTAACTTACAGAAGCCACTAACTCTCGTTTGTTATACAGCTTAACACACAAAACTGACAGGCTTACGCTTCGCGTAGCAACAGTTATTTCTAGAATATCAAAGGCCGCCGCTTTAGCTAATATTATCGAATGCACGTATACAGATTCTGAGTCAGACACAATGAGTCCCTGGGAAGCTCTCCAGCAAGGAATGCGCGCCTAATTATTCCGAGTTCCCGAACAAAAATTGACAGCGTGCTGACGTTAGCTTAGCTGGCAGACAACTGCTGCGCTTGCGCGTTCTACGCACGACCGAGCGTCAAACCGGTATGGCACCGAGCCGCGCGCCGTCTGACGTCGATTCTGAAAACAGCGTTTGGCGCGAACAATACATTCATATTACAAATGCGAAGAAAATGTTATAAGGCTTTGTAAAACTTTCGGAATGACCGTCGGACCAAAATTAACATTATTTAATGCTTGAGAAACAAAACTCTTTCAGACTAATTCCGATAAAGTTATGAGAGCTTCAAGTTCAAGTAAATGTTAAATTTTATATTTTGTTTTATAACACTCAACTTCTTATGCAGCCACCAAACGGGTTCTATGGGTATATATAAACATATTTTCTAACAAATCGTTAAATTGAAAGATCGCTAAGATTATATAAGGTATTTTATTTCCGCATTTAGTTCATAATTATGCAACTCATCAATCTTCATTAAACATTTAGATCAATTAGTGAGCTCTGATTTAGGCTAATTGAAAAACAATAAATTTCGAGTAAAGTTTGGAACGCCTGTTATGGAGATCTTGCTATGCTATTAGTTAAAATGATAACTGACTTATATTAATACAGTATATAATCAGCAATTGAGTTTGTTAGTAGCTGCCCAGAGTCAGGAAGTTGGCGGTGTTCCACCCCCGTGCCTTGGAAAACTAGTAAGAAGTTGTCATACAGTAAAAACTTTTCTTTTAGAATGTTTGCCACAAAAAAGTTTATTGTATTCGAATTTCGAATTGTTCATGAAAATAAAACTGTATACTTTTTAGAATTTTACTCATTTTTAAATATGGAGTAGACGCTTAAAGAAGACCGTGTTGCAGTTATTGCGTTGCATCGTTGCGGTGACGCGCCAATTCAAATTTTTGACATACTGAAAAATTTGAATATAACCAAAAGATTCGTTTATCGTACCATCAAACGATACAATGAAGACTCTAGTGTAGATGACAGGTCAAGAAGTGGTCGCCCTCGGTCTGTTAGGAGTCCAGCAGTGATAAAAACTGTGAAGGCGCGAATTCAAAGAAATCCCAAACGTAAGCAGAAACTGTTGGCCCTTCAGATGGGGTTAAGCAGAACCACGGTGAAAAGGGTGTTAAATGAAGACTTAGGGCTTCGGGAATATCGAACATCTCGACAATCGACATCGTTTGAATGCTCGTCTAATGGATCTGAGACTGAAGAGATGCCGCGCTTTGTTGAAGCGGTACGCGGAAAAAAAATATCGGGAAATTCTTTTTTCGGATGAAAAAAGTTTTACCGTAGAAGAGAGCTACAACAAACAAAATGATAAGATGTACGCACACAGTAGCGAAGAAGCAAGCAACCGTATTCTGCGTGTCCAACGAGGTCATTTCCCATCCTCGCTCATGGTATGGTTGGGAGTTTCTTATTGGGGCTTAACAGAAATACATTTTTGTGAGAAAGGTGTAAAACTGAATGCAGTTGTGTATCAAAATACAGTCCTGACGAACCTTGTGGAACCTGTTTCTCATACCATGTTCAATAACAGGCACTGGGTATTCCAACAAGATTCAGCGCCAGCTCATAGAGCGAAGAGCACACAAGACTGGCTGGCTGCGCGTAAAATCGACTTCATCCGGCATAAAGACTGGCCCTCCTCCAGTCCAGATTTGAATCCGTTAGATTACAAGATATGGCAACACTTGGAGGAAAAGGCGTGCTCAAAGCCTCATCCCAATTTGGAGTCACTCAAGACATCCTTGATTAAGGCAGCCGATATTGACATGGACCTCGTTCGTGCTGCGATAGACGACTGGCCGCGCAGATTGAAGGCCTGTATTCAAAATCACGGAGGTCATTTTGAATAAAATTTAGTGTCATAAGAATCTATGTTTTGTTAAATTCATTTTGGTATATAAATGGTTACATAATGAATAAACTTGTTTCAATTATTTTATATTAAACATGTGACAGAATTTATGCCCTGAATAGGTATATATATATCAATTCCTTTTTATTTTTTTACCACTGTCGTTATACTCAGAAATGGGATAGAAAAAAAAACATACGGTGAAACGACGCTCTGCCACATATAAACGTTGAAGGTGTCGCCTCGTCGGGAGGACGAAGATTCTACATCGGTATACCAGATGTCTGAAGATTCAAACGAAGAAGGTCGATGCACACCACCCGCAAGGAAAATATTGAAGAGTCTCCTGGCACGATAAGTTGAAAAACATTCAACGATCTCGAAGACGAAGCGCGTATTCTGTATGGCGTTTACATGCATTGACATGCGCGATTTCGGTCGATGTTTGTACTTACGCACTACCAAGGGGCCAAGTCCTCTTTTACTGGTTGGCCAGTCATTTTACTGTGGACTAGGGTCCAGTTTCCAACTAAACGACCCCTTCGGGGGGAACGCGTTAATTGGTTGGCACTCACCTCACACGAAAGAGCGAAGCCCTTGTATCTGGTATTTGATACAAATATTGTGAAGATTTATTCCGGCTTTAAATACTTAAAACATATTTGGAACAGAAACAGAAACTTTTTATTCAATATAGATTATAAATAATAATTATTGAAAGTCATTCTTTTTTTTAAATACCACTGGTTTGAAAAAAAACCTTTGTCCTGGGAAGAACCAGCAAGAAACCCAACGGGACTTTTTTTAAATAACAGCTTACAATCATGTATGTTACACAATTAACAACACAACAAATTAGAAAGAGCTTGGTGGCGATCACCTTATTCCCAGGGGTTATTATCATCCATAAATATCATTAATATTACATACAGAATGGGGTCCCACATATATGCAATAAATGAAACCACATACTTGTTATCGCCTTTGCTGACGATGTACAAAAAATGAACATAATCGGCCCAGTAATTAGGTCAAAAAGTAGAGTTTTAATTTTAAGCATATTTGAACCCTCTATAGAATTGGGTCACTAAGTCAATGATTCAATGAACTTGAATCCTTGAATATTAAAAAGCGACGTTGCCACGCAGTGCAAACTATTGGTATTGCGACGTATCGACAGCGGTGTCTTTTGTCGGCGTGCATAAACAAGCGGCACGAGGCACGCGGCGTACTTCAAAGGCGACGGCGCAACGGCGCGCGCGCCTTTGTCATAGAGTAGGACACCTGTTATCGACGATTAGCTTCTTTCAAAGGGAGTAAGTAATAAACGATAAACAAAAAAAATGTTTAGCTTTAAACACTTTGGGTATGGTTTTTTTAGAATTATCGTGTTGTTATGATAATCCTAAAAATACTACGACCTAAGTATTAAAGCTAAGCTTTAAAGCTTTTTTTTGTTTAAGTGTGTTCTTGTAGATTTAGAGATAATAAATTATTTTAACATGATAAAAACCCATAAAAACAACCAATTAAAACGTCATACATACTTAACCGTTTCCCAAGAAGTCACAAATCGGTAGTTTCGTAAGTTCAATTGTACAAAAATAAACTTTTTTTTAATATCAATAACTTGTCGATTGTTATGAAATCAAAAATCAAAATTACTTGTATTCAAATGTAGTAAGTAAGTAAGCGTAAAAAGAAAAGTATCGATAAACGATTATTGCACCTTGTGGCCGCCCTATTTATTACTTTTATTATTTTCGCCATTTTGGAATTTGGAAGTTTAGCTTCCAGTTCACGCGCAATTGTTTCAGGATACAGGTGCGTTTCGCTGCCTACGCGCATCGTAATTATTTATCGTAAGATAATTATCGTATTATCGTAAGATAAATACAATTAGTCAAACAATTATTTTACGGTGAAATAGACATTAGTTGTAAATAGTGTTTTAAGTACGTTAATTTTTTACTGTGATATTGAAACTACTTTACTTTTTTTGACCTCACTCCTCTAGACTTTTTTTTTATGTGGCTATTAAAAATGAAGTGTACTCAAAGATTTTCGAAACCGAAGATGAACTGCGCAATCGTATTGTTGCCGCCTTTAACAAATTAAAAGCCCTGGCTCTGGATCCTGAACGAAATTTTTTGAGCAAGCTTCAGGACAACATTATGCGGCGATGTAACTTGTGCATTCAAGAACGATTTTGAAAATTTTAAAATATAGGGTTTCATTAAATTTTGCTACTAATATGCAATAATATTTATTTCGTTCAGTTCCATTTTCGCGAAATAAAAAAGTGGCGGTAAAATACCTAAACAGTTTAGTGAGTAAGTTTTTATTTCGTCGCACATTGTCCAACGAACCATAGGCCGTGCCGACAAACAATAACGCTGCCTGCCGCCAACCGCCATGCCACCTGCGTGCAACGTTGCCACTCTTCCAAGGGGTCAAGGTACGTTGTCTAAACAGAGTGTTTACTTTTACTGAATTTATTTTAATATTTATTTTGTTTGAAAATTTCACTTTTTTATTTTACGGGTTTTAATTTAATATTTAATTTTTCTACACTTCTATGGACTAGTATTACTTGTGGTTTAATTTATTGCATATATGTGGGACCCCATTCTGTATAATAACCTTTTTTATACAAACTTAATTAATTAAAAATAAACAAAGTTAATAAAGCAAGGCGGTAATTTACCAAATTTAAAAAAATATAAGTGAAACCCTGATTATTGGGACTATCCTAATAAACTTAATGATCTGTTAAAAATTTTAGTTGCCTCCAAGAGCTCAGAAAATACAAACCATGATAGTGAAATAATTTGAATAATAGAGGAATTAAATAATAATAATAAAGTTTTTTTCATAAACACGGTCTTACCATAAGCCCCTATTCCATATCATACAATTTATTAAAGCAAGAACCGCTTGTACTAAATTTAAAGAAATTAAAAATAGTGTAGTGTTTGTGTGTGTAGTGAATGTGTAGTGTGTGTGTAATATGTGTGTAGTGTATGTGCGTGTAATGTGTTGTATGAAAGTTTTCATACTTTTCCCTCTGCACAGCCCTACGTAACAAGTCATAAGTACATAAAAAGTCTTGGGATCAGCGTTAAGCCACTGAGCAGAGTTGGTAGTTACATATACAACTACATGGAGATTGTGTGTATGTATGTAATGAATGAGTGATTTACACATAAATATCCTCATATCAAAATTCTAATTTTAACAGGTTTTCAACTTCAATAAATTCTAATGTCTTCAGCCATTCAGTGAGTTTTAGTTTACATTTTCTATAAGATATATATCTAGTATTTTATTTATTTTATTATATAAATGAGACGAGATGTTTTTGTACTGATCGTGAACAAATTTATTCTTGTTGTAATTTAGTGTGGCAACTCTATTTTTTCTTATTTTAGTTGAAATTTTGGTGTCAATATTAAAGGACATATGTTTTTTCAGAACTGCGTGCAATATGTAAAGTTTACGAACTGTTAATAAATCTGCATATAAATATAATGAATTTGTTGAAAACTGACGTGTATTGAAATACATAATTTTTAAAAATCCCCTTTGAGCTCGTACTAATTGTTTAAAATGAGTTTTTACAGCACCCCCCCATATCGTTATACAATAAATCAAAACAGATTGTGCCAACGCAATATAGATCTGATCAAGTAATTTTTTATTTGCAATATGTCTTAGTAATTTAAATATCCACATTTAACAACGTAGTAAAGATTGGGAGTGTGTCGACGAGGGTTCGTAACTTATACCCAGAATCACCAAACGGTATAAGTTTACGCACCAATCTCTGCACACCCCGATGAGGAGGTGGAGGAAATGTATGAGGATATCTCTAGAGCCATGCACCAAAACCCACTATAAGGTGTGAATGGGAGACGTCAACGCAAAACTAGCCACAAGAGAGAACGGTGAGCTGAAAGTAGGTAAATTCGGAATAGGGCAACGGAAGCCAAACTCTAGGTCGGCTGCAGATGCTATGTTTCAAATATATGTCCCAGATTGGCTTTATTAAGTGTTAAGCAAACATCTGGTTGTACTACATTTTGGAAATAAAGAACTTATTATTATTATAAAAAAGGGGGCCAACAGCTGGCCGACTTCATGGAGAAAGAGGGACTTTTATGATAAACTCTTTCTACCAGAAGCGGCCCCACAGGAAGTGAACCGGACGAGCCCCGACGGTTCCACCAAAAATGAGATTGACTTCATTAGGACAACTAGACGGCAACTATTCAGTGATGTCTCAGTGATCGCTAGGGTGAAAACTGGTAGCGATCACCGAATTGTTAGATGCACACTGAACCTAAACGTTAAGTTGGAGAGGTCTCGTCTAATGCAGTCAACGCTCCGTCGTCCTCGTGCTCTAATCCGAAGTCCCGAAACCTTTCAACACGAGTTACAAAACCGTTTTCAGTGCCTAGAAAACCTCAATGAAGTGGACGATATGAATGACAAGTTCGTGGAAACTGTTCATGCGGTCAGAGCTAAGTTCTGCTAGACCCACCGCATCAGAACACAAAAACTCTCCGATCACACTCTTAATCTCATGCCTGTTAGACGGGAAATATAGCTGCAGTCTCCAATATATTTGACAGAATACAGGAAACTAAACAGATAGATCTCTATTTGCATGCGGCAGGACTTACGCAACTTCAATACATCTTGTATTGGAAAAGCGATCAAACGGAACCAAGGCTCCAAAGTCTTTGCTAGAGATCTATCGGCCAGAAAGAGCCAACTGTCAAAGCTGAAGACTAAGTGTGGCACCATCGTATCCGGGACACCTGAGATTTTGAGTGAAATTGATAGGTTCTATGGGCAGCTGCACACGTCATCGTTGGAGCCACGCGCAAGTGTCAGTAACGATCCAAGACCGAATCTTATCCAACACTATTCTGAAGATATCCCGGACTTCAGTCTGAGTGAGATTAGAATGGCTCTCCAGCACCTTAAAAACGGCAAGGCCCCAGGTGAGGATGGAATTACAGCGGAGCTTCTGAAAGCGGGTGGAAAACCGATACTTGAGGTCCTTCAGAAGCTCTTTAATTCCGACCTCCATAGTGGCACTACTCCGAAGGCGTGGAGCAGAAGTGCGATGGTATTGTACTTCAAAAAAGGACACAACGCTCTCTTGAAGAACAATAGACCGATTTTCCTTCTGAGCCGCGTCTACGTGCTATTTCCGAGAGTCATTACAAATCGTCTCGCACGCAGACTCGACGACTTCCAGCCTCCCGAACAAACCGGTTTCCGAAAAGGTTTTAGTACCGTGAATCACATACACGCCCTTCGGCAAATTGTATAGAAGACAGAAGAGTACAATCTGCCAATTTGCCTTGTGTATGTGGAATATGAGAAAGCCTTTGATTCCGTCGCAATGGTGTTACAGCCCCTTCAGCGGTGCAAAAATGAATGTCGGTATTTCGAAGTGCTAAAGTGTTTGTACAGTGGGGCTACGATGGCTATCCGAGTACGAAACCAGAACACGAAACCTATTCAACTGCAGAGAGGTGTAAGACTGGGTGACGTTATATCTCCGAAAGTCTTCACCGCTGCATTGGAAGACGTTTACAACATCAATGGCGATTACATCACTCACCTTCAATTTGCCGACGATCTAGTCCTTATGACAGAATCGCTGGAGAACCTAAGCACTATGCTCAATGACCTCAATAGTGCCTCCCAACGGATAGATATTAAAATGAACGTGGACAAAATAAAGATTATGTATAACGTCATACGTCTATGCCATACTTATGCCGGTAGTTGTTGGGAGCACTAAGCTCGAAGTTGTTGACGAGTATGTTTACCTGGGACAAATAGTCCGATTAGGTAAGTCCAACTTCGACCGAGAAGTCAATCTACGAATTCAAGTCGGTTGGGCAGCGTTCCGGAAATCACGGCACATCTTCTCGTCAGGTATACGTCAAAAGTTGAAAACGAGACTGTACAACCAGTGCGTGTTGCCAGTGATGACCTATGAAACTGAGACGTGGTCCTTCACTGCTGGCCGGATGAGGAAGCTCAAGGTTACTCAGCGAGCTATGGGTTATGCTCGGAGTTTCTCTGCGTGATAAACTTAGAAATGAGGATATCTGCAGTAGAACCAGAGTGATAGACATAGCCCAACAGATTAGTAAGCTTAAGTGGCGATGGGCTGGCCATATAGCTTGACGAACCGACAACTAATGGGGAAGAAATATTCTCGAGTGTTAGCCTCGTACTGGCAGGCGATGTGTAGGACGTCCCCCCACTTGATGGAGTGACGACCTGATAAGACGTGCAGGAAGTTCAGTAGTGGACTTGTGAAGGGTTATAATGATGATGATGATGATTCTGTGAAAGTGTGGTAATTCCTTGTCGAGCCGATCTATTCGGTCTACAACTATAATGTACTTGCATTATAGCTCTACCACGTATAAAACGTTGTCCATGAACTGTAGTAGTCAATAATCAATACATGGGTTGTAATTTCCTTTGTGACTTTTGTTTTATAAAAAAATGTAGAGAAAAGCATATCGCACCTTAGCCTATGGAGAGAAAGATATAATTATAGTGCCTTAGGCTTTTCAAACATACATTATACGAACTCATTGAAATGAAGTTTCTTACAAACATACGTTTCGTTAAATATTTTCTTTAATTTCAATTCCGCTGTGTTGAGTCCCAAGGCAACAATTCATCTCCGTGTTGTCAGCGCTCAATGTTTTCCCATGGGATGACGATAATTAAACTCGTCGAGATCTCATTTTAAATTTAGCGAATAATGTATTTTACATCGTTGGTATGAACGAAGCGTTGGTATTGCTGACAACTGGCTTACAGTTCCGCAAAATTTAAAAGTAAAGAATGTGCACTCTTTCTAAAATAAATAATAATTCATCATCATCATCATTACAGCCCTTCACAAGTCCACTGCTGAACATAGGCCTCCCCCAAGGAATGCCACAAAGCACAGTACTGACCCACCTGCATCCATCGACTTCCTGCATATCTTACCAGGTCGTCACTCCATCTAGTGGGGGGACGCCCTACACTTCGTCGGCCGGTACGAGGCCACCACTAGAGAACCTTTCTTCCCCAACGGTTGTCGGTTCTTCGAGCTATATGGCCGGCCCATTGCCACTTCAACTTACTAATCCGTTGGACTATGTCGGTCACTCTGGTTCTACTGCGAATATACTCATTTCTAAGTTTATCACGCAGAGAAACTCCGAGCATAGCTCTCTCCATAGCTCGCTGAGCGACCTTGAGCTTCCTCATCCGGCCAGCAGTGAAAGACCACGTCTCAGTACCATAGGTCATCACTGGCAATACGCACTGGTTGTACAGTCTTGTTTTCAAGATTTGAGATATACCTGACGAGAAGATTTGTCGTAGTTTCCCGAACGCTGTCCAGCCAAGTTGAATCTGTCGATTGACCTCTTGGTCGAAGTTGGACTTACCTAGTCGGACTATTTGTCCAAGGTAAACATACTTGTTAACAACTTCGAGCTTAGTGCTCCCAACAATTACCGGCACAGATGTGACATGGACATTAAACATGATCTATGTTTTGTCCATGTTCATCCTAAGACCTATTCGTTGGGAGATACTATTGAGGTCATTGAGCATGGTGTTTAGGTCCTCCAGCGATACTGCCATAAGGACTATATCGTCAGCAAATCGAAGGTGAATGATGTACTCGCCATTGATGTTAATACCGTATCCTTTCCAGTCCAGAAGCTTGAAAACGTCTTCCAATGCAGCGGTAAAGAGTTTCGGGGATATAACATCACCCTGTCCTACGCCTCTCTGCAATTGGATAGGTTTCGTACTCTGGTTCTGTACTCGGATAGCCATCGTAGCCCTACTGTACAAGCACTTCAGCACTTCGATATACCGACAGTCAACTTGGCATCGCTGAAGGGACTGCAGCACCGCCCAAATTTCGACGGAATCAAAGGCTTTCTCTTAGTTCACATACGCCAGACATAGTGGCAAATTGTACTCTTCGGACTTCTGTACAATTTGCCGAAGGGTATGTCATATACATGTCTATGGTGCTAAAGCCTTTTTGGAAACCATCTTGTTCAGGAGGCTGAAAGTCGTCAAGTCTGCGCGCGAGACGATTCGTAATGACTCGTGGATTCGTAATTTTTTTGAAGTACAAGACCACCGCACTTCTGCTCCACGCCGCCGGAGTAGTGCCACCATGGAGGACGGAATGAAAGAGCTTCTGAAGGACTTCAAGTACAGGTTTTCCACCCACTTTCAGAAGCTCCGCTGTAATTCTATCCTCGCCTGGGGCCTTGCCGTTTTTAAGGTGCTGGAGAGCCATTCTAATCTCGCTCAGACTGACGTCCGGGACAAGGCATATTACGTCGCAATGTTGCCACTTGGTGTAACCGGCGCTCAGATCGCAGCAGATCATTGTGCCTCGGTATAAATTTTGTAAATTGCGGTTTATTACTGAACATCTTTGTTGAATCATGTTTTCGAATTAATTTTTAACTATTTCGTATTGATGTGGCGGAATGGGTCTAGCTCTGCAGTGTATTGACCTTGTGTTTCAATAAAATGTTCGGCGGTGATTTTCGTAGGCACTGACGTTATTTGTGGTATGCTGGGGAATTCAGCTAAAATGACGTGGTAGTTTCTGTTGATGTCGATATTTCGCACGGTAGGTATATCTGTAGAACTGAGAGGAGCGTTGATCTTGAGATTTGTGACTGCGTCAATTAATCTTCGATTTTTCAGGTCTAAAATTAATTGAAGGTGATTTAAAAAATTAACGCCTAGTATGGGGCTTCTATAAGTCAGCTACGATGAACTTCCATTCATAGCGTTGTGACCTGTTGTGAACGCCGGCTTCCGGCTCAGCTAGCATTCCATTTAGTTTTCAGCTGCCATAGTATAGCTGCACAGTGTAGTACAGCGTTGGGCTTGACTCTTGAATCTTCGTGGTAATAGCATATCGGTGATAGTGATGTTGCAGGTAATCGAGATTGTTGACATGTAGAACTTGCCTGGTGGGAACGGAAACTTTAACTATGACTGTGATGGTAAGCATGAAGTCTAACTTTGAGCTCTGCGATCTCTAATGATAGCTTTCTTATCGTCGTCGATAAGGATCTGTGTACCGGACTGAGTTATTCAAGTTGAGGGTGGAGATGGTGGTGGACTGTGATGAGATGGCTGCAAGTTCTTGGGCTTGTTGTCTTTTTGGCATTTTGTGAGCTAGTAATGCAAGTTATTTTAAAGGCGTCTTGCTGATGAAGCTCTCGCTTACGCCGAGAAATGAGCAAACGTGGGCCTGAAGAAGCTTGGCTTCACATTATACGTAGTGTCGAGTCCACTGTAAGGTATCGTATGCGTAGTAGTAGCTGGGTTGGCTTTTGGTCATTGAGTTCTATTTCTGCGAGAAGCTTCTGAAACTGGCGGCTCTCGCTCACTTCGCAGACTGATATGAGACGTTCTTTGATAGCGTTGTACTACTGCTCTTCAGTAACGTTGATTACGAGATTTGTTCGATATCGGCCTTCCCTAGCTTGACGAGCACCATCTTAGCTACTAGTGATGAGTCACTTTTGAGGTCATCGGTGGCTACTTCAAAAGTCATGTACCAGAGCCGTGGAATTTCACGCCAGGAAGGTGGAATGTGCATTGAACGCGCAATGTTTGACACCTTGGTGGACTGACTAGTGGAGTCTTCGCTGGTGTTCTTTTAATCTTCCACTGTGGCTAGTCCGACAATTTTATTTTCTACTTCTATTTCCTACTTGTTATTCTTGTTCTTCAGAGTTCTTCGTTCGGATTCGGGGTATTCTCTAGCTGGGGGTCACCACTTTGGTGATAATGACGGGTCACCAATTTCCTGGTCTTGCAGGACGAAAGAGTAGAATATGTAGAAGTGAATAGTATAATTTGGAATGAGTAGAATAAGTAAGAACGAGTAGAATGATTTATTATAAAAATGTGATTTAAAAAATGTGATTGGAAGGACTATTGACCAAACCATTAAGAATTTCACACCGACGAGTCTCCTCCATGATATGACCTTGGTCTCATAAGACTGTGATCAAACCTTTGTGCGATGCTATATGTGTACGTTTGGCGAGAGGTCACCATATTAAAGATCTCTTATCTAGAGTTAGAATGGCATCGAAAGACCGCTGAACTGAGTAAAGAGCGCTTATGTGACTATCTCAGAAAAAGCAATATAATATTATGTTATGTGCTATTTTCGGTAGTAATACCGGTCGGTGGGTTTCACGTTTAGTAGTTTCTTTGAAAAAGTATTCGTAGTAAGCTGCCACGGTCCCCAGTTCAACTCAAAAAATTAAGTATTTTGAAATTTTCGAATAAAATTCAGAGGTGATATTTTCCACAAAAGAATACCTTTTCGAGTGCTAAATCACGAGTCAGAGAAATATGGGGACTTTTTGAATCGTCGTTTATTATAAACGACAATTTAGAAAGTATAAATTTACATAAGAATTATCTAATATTTTAACCATGCTTACTTTTTTACATAGGCTATTATTTATTCGATCTACATCATCTTTATAAACGCATATCAATCAATTGTTAAATATAGACCTCTTCCATCGAAGGCAGGATTTGCTATAATCGTCACATTTGGTAGGCAGATTGAAGATCGCGGTTCTAATCGCGGGCTAATCAGCGTTTGTTTTATAAAAGTAGGTATTCTGAATAATGGTGAAGAGGAGCGCGCAGCCTACCTAATAGTAGGTAGACGCTATTCTCCTTAAACATCTACTTAATTTTCAAACTTGCTGAATATAATTGAATTCATCGTTGCGAGTAAAAAGATTCTCCGCTACTAAGCACTCACCTATAATCTACATTTAAACGGCAATAAAATTGTTTTATCACCAGAAGGGCGACCATATATCCCAAGCAGGTGTCGAATTTATCGTCCACAAGTCTCTCGTTAACAACGTTTCAAAGATTGGGAGTGTGTCAACGAGGTTTGCATACTTTATACTCAGAATCTCCAAACGGTATTCGTTGCAGAACATACAGGTTTACGCACCAACCTCGGCACATCCCGATAAGGAGGTGGAGGCAATGTACTGGAATATCTCTAGAGTCATGGATTCCTCCAAAACCCACTATACGGTGAAAAGGGGAGACTTCGACGTAAAACTTTCAAACAAGAGAGAACGGTGAGCTGAAATTAGGGAAACTAAAGGGATCAAATCTCGCCGACTTCATGGAGAAAGAGGGAATCTTTTTGATGAACTCTTTCTTCCAAAAGCGGCCCCGAAGAAAATGGACCAGGTTGCGCCCGGAATGTTCGACAAAAATGAGATTGAATTTATTACGGCGACCAGACGACAAATGTTCAGTAATGTCACGGTATTGGCGAGGGTGAAAACTGGCAGCCATTACCGAATGATAAGAGGCACACTGAACCCAGTAGTTGAAGTAGCAGTAAAAAGTATGACTATCTATTGGTCTTTTTTGCAAAAAAAACTTCAATTTTTAATATGAAATTTTATAAAAAAATAATTTTGACAAAAGTTTGAGAGCCCTTCGTGAATAAAAAAGTACAAAGAACTAAGTGCCCAACTATTTAAAAAAATATGCGCAGTTAATACAGTTTACAAATGGTATAATACATATACTATTTAACGTTAAGTTGCAAAACGAATAAATTCGACTGAAGAAAGAAAAAAATAATCTTGTCTTAAATTGTCATAATGAAAGCATTAAGTTGTACATAAATCAATATTTATTTCATAACGGGTGTTCGAATTGTCTGCCACCGACTCTGATACAAGCTCGACATCTTCTAGTAAAAATGCTCTTCTAAGAAGTCATGCGTAGCTCCTTTCAGTTATTTTTGAAGCGGCCGCCTGCACACGACTGCGCAATTCTTTCAAACTTAAAATAGGCTTGAAGTATACTTGTTAAATACACACGGACATACATATATATAGGTATAAATCATGTGAAAGTTAAATTATATTTGAACCTTTTTTAAATTATCTTCAATTTTGAATAAATTTTGGTTCAAATACTTTTTTGCTCTTTTACACCTATCCCATTATTTTTCTTGCATCTTCGAGCATCAATTTAGGTTTGGATTTATTTGCTTGTTTTAACTGCCGAAGTTCTCCATTGCTAGTCAAAACTACCACAAAGGAGATTGGCTTTAGTCTCGGCACTAGTCTAAGCATAAAAAGCTGTGCTTTTCTTTAACTGGTGTTGAATTTTTTTTTTAATTGGAAGACGTTTTGAAGCTACTGAACTGGAAAGGATACGGTATTAACATCAGTGGTAAGTACATCACTCACCTTTGATTTCGTGATAATAAGTCCTTATGGCAGAATCACTGGAAGACCTAAGCACTATGCTCAATGACCTGAATAGTATCCTAACCCAACGGATAGATCTTAAGATGAACATGGACAAAACAAAAGTCATATGTAACATCCATGTCACACCTATGCCGGTAATTGTTGGGAACACTAAGCTCGAAGGTTTGACGAGTATGTTTATCTAGGACAAATAGTCCGACTTGATAAGTCCAACTTCGACCGAGAAGCAATCGATGGATTCAAATCTGCTGGGTATCGTTCGGGAGATTACGACACATCTTCTCGTCAGGTAAACCTCAAAACCTCAAAACAAGATTGTTCAAGCAGGGCGTATGTTGTCAATGATGACATATGGATCTGAGAAGTGGCTCTTTACTGCTGGCCGTTTGGAGAAGCTCAAAGTCGCTCAGCGAGCTATGGAAAGGGCTATGCTCGAGGTTTCTCGTGATGGACTTAAAACGAGTATATATGCATAAGAACTAGAATAACCGACATAGCCCAACGGATTCGTAAGCTGAAGTGGCAATGGGCCGGCCATGTAGCTCGAAGAACCGACAACCGATGGAGAAGAAAATTTCTCGGGTGGCAGCCTCATACCGGCAGGTGAAGTGTAGGGCGTCCCTTCACTAGACGGAGTGACTACCTGTTAAGACATGCAGGAAGTCAATGGATGCATGTGGCTCGGGACCGTGCTTTGTGGTATCTTTTGTGGGCAGCGTATGTTCAGTAATGGACTTGTGATGGGGCTGTAATGATGATGATGATAATTCTATGAGAGTGTGGAACTTCTTTTTTCGTAATCCAGCCCATTCGTGCCACAACCATAATAAAGCTTTAGTGCGGCCCGTACGTACAAAATATGTTTTTAAGGAGATTTTATAAGAATTCGATTACAATATTATCTTAATTTTTATGGTCTTTTATAAAATATATTAGGGAGAAGAACCAATCCAAGTAAACTTCTAAACAGATAAGGAACTCTACTTGGTAAATAAATGAAAGTGTCCTCAATTTTACTACCTACATCAGTATTGTCGAAATAATTCAACCTTGTATATTTCCTTTCCACGCCTTTTCTCTGCGAAAGCAATAAATTTATGTAACGTTGTTTGATTTTTTCCATTTTGCACAACTATTTTGCTCGCTAAATAGAATTTTATGTTATATTTTTATACAATTATTTATTTGTAATGTACAAAACATATTTTTGTTATTTCTGTATTCCACGAGGAATTATAAAGGCGTACTAAGAGACTTCTTGGTGATCTCAGACTGGTTTAAGCTAACCAGTCTCGAGGACAGTCGCAAAATAGACTCTCGGTGTTCTACAGGGTATTCTATTCCGGAGAGTGTCGGCAAGAATTGCATTTTTTTATAGGATAGGGTGAAAAACGAGCAAACAGCCCACCTGATGGTAAGTGGTTTCTGTGACCCATAGACATTTACATTTATCCTCAATAAAGAATCAAAATGCAGATGCGTCGTCACCCGTGTAGACTAAGATGAAATGCCTCTTTTCCAGTAAAAAAGGTTCTCTACACTCACCATACGAATCACAGCAGTGTCAATCTGCCATTTTACGCTGGTATTCTGTGAGACCGCTCTCCTTCCTTCCCCGGTCGAGCCGACCTATTTGTGCTACGACTATACTACTAATATAGCTGCAGCATGGCTCTACCAAGTAAAACTGATATGATGATCTTGCATGATTAAGTCCTCCTTTTGTTGTCGATATCGCATCCAAACAGTTTGCTGTGTTGTCCCAAATGCGTGTAGTTATGGAGTGGAATAATTTGGTTACAACAATTATTTAAGGAATATTTTTTTCTTCGAGGCACGAGTGAACTTTACCATCACGATTAGGAAAATTAAATCCAAACCAAACTATACTACTGCAAGACGTTAAGATACAATATGATACTACGTAATATAAGATACTACAAGCTCGATCTGCGAAGCGATCGATTCAAAGATTTAGACTTATTAGTATTACTTGGTATTTTGTCTTCAGAAAATGTTAAGTGTAATATATATGTTTAAAATATTAAAATGGTAGGGGTAACTTTGAACTCTGTACCCAACTGTAGGACTTAAATAGGCTTAACATATCTTTTTACTTTATTTTACTGTAAAAAAGAAACTGTATAGTTGTCTATTTACTTAATTATATTAATAACTACCCGTTTAGGGCCAAAAACAAGTTTTTATAAAGCGTAGTAATAAACACAGTTAAAATTAAATCGCGCGGATTTTAGATCAATTTATACCACAAACACACATTGGAACAGTTCAATTAAACTAAATGGTAAATGGCGAAATGTTTTTGGTCTTTCACCAATAGAAATGCTATGTGCTCTGTAGATGTACAATATCTACCAGATAATCCTAATATGAAAGTTGTTATCTTTCTCTGTTACAGCATTGTAAGTATATTGTGGCGGCGCTGTCATCGCGCCACAAGCGAAACACATCGAAGCCTAAATCGCGCTAACAAAGTTCCGAAATTAAAGCAGTATATATAGAAGAGCTCCGAACTACCACTTGGAGCGTTGACCGCTCCCCGGGCAGAACACCCTGCCTGGCGGGAGATCTCCCCTTTTCCTTCCACCCTCTACACGAGTGACCAACCAACGTGATATGAACACGCAACCTTCGGAAAATACAACAGTAAAAACCTTCGTCATCATCCTCAAGTACGCCATTCATTCACTCCCGAGCAGATATTGTCTGCAATCTTCACATTCTCCAAGCTATCTAGCTTTATAAAGGTTCATCGCAGCACTGGAATAATAATGCTTCCTGTTCCTTCAAGCTATTCTCTGCGCTACAGTGTTCAGTACGGCTCTGAGTACTTGCCTTCTTCTCGACTCACCGCAGATTACAAAGCAATCCCTGGCACTTGCTCCGGCTCATCGTTCTCACCGGCATCACTTGCAAGTGCGTAATACGGCATGCATTACACACCGGCATATAGTTCTCACCGGCGTCACTTGCCCTTACGCACACAGCATGCATTCCCCACCGGCATTAAGGACGCTGCTGTGTAGTGGCGGTGAAGAATATCCACTACCCCATATCTTCCCGTGGGTGTCGTAAAAGGCGACAAAGGGAAATAGGCAGGAGATGGGCAGCAGCATCTTCCTGGTAACAACAAACTTACAATAAAAAAAACTGCGGTTGCCTATGATGAGAGTAACAAAGAAACGGCCCCCAGTCCCCGGTGGCCCCGCTATTCCTGGCTACGGTGGCGACCATGGTAACGGCGGGGCAGGGGGTGCTAAAAATCTCCGGTGGAGGTTCGGTTGCCACCTAAGACGACTCGACCTGGCACCATACAATGCACGCACCCTGAGGACTGACGAGAAGATCGTGGAGCTGGAAGAAGTGATAGACAAGTTACGCTGGCATATTATAGGATTATCCGAAATCCGAAGACAGGGGGAAGACACGGTAATCCTCGAATCCGGCAACTTGCTCTATGACCGGGAAGGCGACCATCTGTCCCAAGGAGGTGTCGGATTTATCGTCCACAAGTCTCTCGTTAAAAACGTTGTAAAGATTGAGAGTGTGTCAACGAGGGTTGCGTACCTTGTACTCAGAATCACCAAACGGTATTCGCTGAAGGTCATACAGGTTTACGCACCAACCTCGGCACACCCCGATGAGGAAGTGGAGGAAATGTATGAGGATATCTCTAGAGACATGCATTCCTCCAAAACCCAATATACGGTGTTAATGGGAGACTTCAATGCAAACTAGGCACAAGAGAGAACGGTGAGCTGAAAGTAGGGAAATTTGGAATAGGGCAACGGAACCCAAGGGGCCAGCAGCTGCTGACTTCAGGGAGAAAGAGGGACTCTTTATGACGAACTCTTTCTTCCAGAAGCGGCCCCACAGGAAGTGGACGGTTCCACAAAAAATGAGATTAAATTCATTATGACGACCAGACGACAACTGTTAAGTGTTGTCTCCGTGATTGCGAGGGTGAAAACTGGTAGTGATCACCGAATGGTTAGAGGCACACTAAACCTAAACGTGAAGTTGGAGAGGTCTCGTCTAATGAAGTCAACGCTCCGTCCCCCTGGTGCTTTGTTCCAAAATCCCGAAACCTTTCAGCTCGAGTTACAAAACCGCTTTCAGTGCCCAGAAGACTGCAATGAAGTAGACGATTTGAATGACAAGCTCATAGAAACTGTCCATGTGGTCATAGCTAAGTTCTGCAAGACCCTCCGCGGAAGAACACAAAAACTATCCGATCACACTCTGAATCTCATGGCTGTTAGACGGGAGAAGAAGCTACATTCTTCTACAGATTTGACAGCATACAGGCAACTGAACGGACAGATCTCCAAATACATGCGGCGGGACTTACGCAACTTCAATACAGCTTGTGTTGAAGAAGCAATCGAGTCTTTGCCAGAGATCTGTCTGCCAGAAAGAGCCAACTGTCAAAGCTGAAGACCGAGTGTGGCAGCATCGTTTCCGGAGCACCTGAGATTTTGAGTGAGATTGAGAAGTTCTATGGGCAGCTGTACACGTCATCGTTGGAGCCACATGCAAGTGTGAGTAACGATCCAAGAGCGAATCTTATCCAACACTATTCTGAAGATATCCCGGACTTCAGTCTGAGCGAGATTAGAATGGCTCTCCAGCACCTTAGAAATAGCAAAGCCCCAGGTGAGGATGGAATTACAGCGGAGCTTCTGAAAGCGGGTGGAAAACCTATACTTGAAGTCCTTCAGAAGCTCTTTAATTCCGTCCTCCATGGTGGCACTACTCCGGAGGCGCGGAGCAGATGTGCGGTGATCTTGTACTTCAAAAAAGAACATAATGCTCTCTTGAAGAACTACAGACCGATTTTCCTTCTGAGCTGCGTCTACGTGCTGTTTTCGAGATTCATTACAAATCGTCTCGCACGCAGAATCGACGACTTCCAGCCTCCCGAACAAACCGGTTTCCGAAAAGGCTTTAGCACCATAGACCATATACATACCCTTCGGCAAATTGTACAGAAGTCCGAGGAGTACAATTTGCCGCTATGTCTGGCGTATGTGGACTATGAGAAAGCCTTTGATTCCGTCGAAATTTGGGCGGTGCTGCAGTTCCTTCAGCGATGCCAAGTTGATTGTCGGTATATTGAAGTGCTGAAATGTTTAATCAGTAGGGCTACGATGGCTATTCGAGTACAGAATCAGAGTACGAAACCCATCCAATTGCAGAGAGTTGTAAGACAGGGTGATGTTATATCCCCGAAACTCTTCACCGCTGCATTGGAAGACGTTTTCAAGCTTCTGGACTGGATAGGATACGGTGTTAACATCAATGGCGAGTACATCACTCACCTTCGATTTGCCGACGATACAGCCCTTATGGCAGAATCGCTGGAGGACCTAAGCACCATGCTCAATGACCTCAATAGTGTCTTCCAACGAATAGGTCTGAGGATGAACATGGACAAAACAAAGATCATGTTTAATGTCCATGTCACACCTATGCCGGTAGTTGTTGGGAGTACTAAGCTCAAAGTTGTTGACGAGTATGTTTACTTGGGACAAATAGTCCGACTAGGTAAGTCTAACTTCGGCCGAGAGGTCAATCGACGGATTCAACTCGGCTTGGCAGCGTTCGGGAAACTACGACACATCTTCTCGACAGACATACCTCAAAACCTTAAAACGAAATTGTACAACCAGTGCGTATTGCCAGTGATGACTTACAAATCTAAGGCATGGTCCTTCACTGCTGGCCGTATGAGGAAGCTCAAGGTCGCTCAGCGAGCTATGGAGAGAGCTATGCTCGGGGTTTCCCTTCGCGATAAACTTAGAAATGAGTATATTCGCAGTAGAACCAGAGTAACAGACATAGCCCAACGGATTAGTAAGCTGAAGTGGCAATGGGCTGGCCATATAGCTCGAAGAACCGACAACCGATGGGGAAAAAAGGTTCTTGAGTGGCAGCCTCGTATCGGTAGGCGAAGTGTAGGGCGACCCCCCACGAGATGGCGTGACGACCTGGTAAGACATACAGAAAGTCGATGGATGCAGTTGGCTCAGGACCGTGCTTTGTGGCATTCCTTGGGGGAGGCTTATGTTCAGCAGTGGACTTGTGAAAGGCTGTAATTATGACGATGATGATTAAGGACGCACCGGCAATCGGACTGCACTATCGACCTCCGATCTGAGCAGTAGTGTGATGTGGCGGCGCTATCGTCACGCCACAAGCGAAACACATCGAAGCCTAAATCGCACTAACAAAGTTCCGAAGTTAAAGCAGTATATATATAAAATAGCTCCGAATTACCACTCGGAGCGTTGGCCACTCCCCGTGCAGAACACCTTGCCTGGCGGGAGATCTCCCGTTTTCCTTCCACCGGCCACAATATTAAAACTCCTAAATATTCACGGTATCATTCTTGAATATGGGCCTCTTCCTTTGTAGGTAGGATTTGCCTTTATCATCACACCTGGCAGGTGGATTGTTGATTGCAGTACCAGACGTCTCGCACCTTTGAGGCTCCTCCTCGTCACCGCTCTATATTTTAGAAGTAACTAACTCTGATTCTATTGCGGATATTCTTATTATGAAGTCTATCACGCGTAGAAACTCTCAGAGTAACTGATATAACTCAATGAATAATTAAATGATTATGATGTGACAATGGATTTACAATATAGCTTGAAGAACCGACAACTGATAGAGAAGAAAGGTTCTCGAGTGACAGCCTCGGTAAGCAAAGTGTAGAATAGTTCCTTACTAGATGGAGTAACAAGTGACGATCTAGTAAGAGATGCAGGAAGTCAATGGATGCAGTTGGCTCGGGATTGAATTTTGTGGCATTATTTGTTGGAGGTCTATGTTCACTACTATTAGTGTATTAATAATGATGATGATGAAATTAAAGTATATTTTTAATTAAATATTTTAACTGCCAAATTTAACTACACAAATACAACATATAATTAATTATTTAAAGTCAACACGTAACAGAACATTATATTTTACTGCAAAATTATTCAGCGAAGAAACCAATTTCAACGACACTGCGATATTGAGGTAATGGTTGAGTGTCTGGAATCCAGAACTAGCTTAATGACATCCGTGCCATAGCGTTTTCCGGAAACTAGTGACTCAAAGTACTTTGATATGCGTTTATATTCATACAGATATTTATAGCTAGAATAGTTTTAGTATTATTTCAAAGATCATAGTGCAATTATATGTTATAAATAATAACATATATATTATTTTTACAATAGATTATTGGTATAACTAACTTTGTTGATATCATAAGAGGCTATTATATGCGGTAGAGACATGCTGCAGCTATATTAGTAGTAGAGTTGTAGCACGAATGGGTCGGCTCGACCGGGGAAGGACCACGCTCTCACAGAATACTAGCGTAAAATAGCAGCTTAATACTGCTGTGTTTCGTACGGTGAGTGTAGAGAACCGGAGACCGTTTTTACTGGAAAAGAGGCATTCCAACTTAGTCCTCACGGGTGACAACGCATCTGCATTTTGATTCGCAAACGGGGATAAATGTAGAAGTCTATGGGTCACAGCAACCACTTACCATCAGGTGGACTGTGTGCTCGTTTGTCACCCTATTCCTATAAAAAAAGGCTAGGCAGGCCGATAAAGTTCATAGCTAGGTAATGGCCCTCCCGTTGGAGGGAGGTAGCGATCAGATTACCAAACGCCTCACACCAAAGACGCTGCTGTATGTCGTCACTGTTCTGGGTATTTTACGTCTGGCGTAAACGAGAGATGATAATTATTACAAGATAATAATTATCATCTCTCGTTCACGCCAGATAATACAAGATAATTAAATGATAAACTATATGAGCATATTCGTAGCCTACAAAGTTGGGCCACTTACTTTATATGTTAGTTATTTATATATACATTTATTGAGATATATATGTATTGTGTGTATTTATGAATATATGTATATGAATTATATATATTTTATATATATATATATGTGTTAATTTTATGTATGTGCTGCATGTATACATATATTTGAACTGAATTATATCATGACAACTTAACTGCCCAAACTCACTCTCTGTTCTACCCAAGGTTAGCTGGTAGAGAATGCCATATAGCATTAAGCTCGCCTTTTGTACAAATATTTGGTGCAATAAAGAATAAATAAATAAATAATTATTTAGTAGTAGAGTAATTTAATTATTAGAATCAGCTATGTATACATATTGGACCATAACTAACCACAGTGCTGCAACATGCCACCCCTACATGCTTTATATACATGGTAGAGCCATGGTGCATATTATACTACATGGTAGCATTCATGGTAGTTGCAGCATGAATGGATTGCCTAGACTGAGAAAAGTCCCTGCGCTCACAGAATGCCTGCGTATAATAGCTTAGGCCTCAGGGGTTCAGCATTTGCATTTTGATTGCAGGTGTATATGTCTGGGCCTGGGGTGCTCGTTTTTCATCCTTATTATATAAAAATAAATCATAAGTATGTTATAACAAGCTAAAGATATTTTTTTATTGATTACGACTACACTAGGGTTTTCGCTTGTATTGTGGAGGAGTCTTACATATCCACATAAATTTCCGTGAGGTGATCGTGTAGTGGTATATGTATATCCATACTACCCCATATCGGCCCGTGGGTATTGTATATTTCATAAATTTGTCATTTCGACAGAGGGAAACAAATTAAACTAAAAAAAAGAAAAAATAGAAAGAAAAGAAACAAGAAGACAGGTAGCAACGTCTTCCTAATAATTCTTACTAACTATCCCACTAATTTATATTATCTTGTAATAATATAATCTATAAGTCTTAGATTAATGATAGGTCTTCGCGCGCTCAGACTAGATACCGCCGGCGTTCTTGTAAAATGCGGCAACAAATATTACGCCGAAATCGGCGTACCCGAGCCAGTCGCGTTGCAGGCGACATGTGATGTGGACGTACCGAATGTTTTATTAAATTTTGATCATAATCCGAATTTAAATACCAGCTTGCGTAGTAAAACCGTGTAAAAATAATACTACAAGTAATAAGAAAGATACTGGGATCACATATTATCAGTAAGTATCATACAATTTCAACATAAAATAACACGAGCCATAAATAAGTTACAAAATATGAATGACGTTATTCAGTGTTGCCGCGTGTACAAAAATAAACTTCCCCGTGGCTGAGATTTTTATATGTGAATTTATTGTTACTATGTTTTATAATATAATATTTTTTTATATAGGAGAGGGGGCAAACGAGCATGCGGCTCACCTGATGGTAAGTGACTACCGCCGCCCATGAACAACCGCAACACCAGGGGAATTGCAGATGCGTTGTCGGCCTTTTAAAAAGGAGTAGGCTCTTTTCTTGAAGGTCCCTAAGTAGTATCGGTCCGGAAAAATCGCTGATGGTAATCGATTCCACAAGGAAGTCGTGCGAGGAAGAAAACATCTTCTAAATCGCACAGTGGTGGCCCGCCAATCATCCAGATGGTGTGGATCGTATCGGGAGTTCTGCCGCGATGTGCGTTCGTGAAATTTAGCGGCTGGGATTAATCCGAACAATTCCTTAGAGCACTCCCGTGGTAAATCCGAAAGAAAATGCAAAGAGATGCAACATCTCTTCGCAGCGCCAATGAGTCGAGCCGATCCCAAAGGACTCGGTCGTCGACGATTCGAGCCGCTCTGCGCTGGATGCGTTCAAGTGGAAGGAGCTGGCACTGGGGAGCCCCTGCCCAGAGATGGGAACAGTATTCCATGTGAGGCCGAATCTGCGCCTTGTAAAGTTGCAGGCGTTGTGCCGGCATGAAATACTGTCCCGCTCTGCTGAGCACGCCAATCTTTTTAGAGGCCAATTTGGCCTTCTCTTCCAAGTGACTATGAATCTGCACGTCACTCGATATGTCGACGCCGAGGATTGCGATACTGGCTGAGGCAACAAGGAGAGTACCTTGAAACTGAGGAGATACGACAAAGGGAATCTTTTTAGCGGTAAACGCGCAAACTTGTGTCTTCTGAGGATTAAACTGGACTACATTTAGTCGCTCCCAATCTGAGACTATGTCCAGCAAAGACTCGACTTCAGACACAAGTTTGTTCCGGTACTCGGCGATGTTTTCTTGAGAAATATTGGCACGGCCGGTGTATAAAGCATCACCAGTGCTGTCATCCGCATAGCAATGAATGTTACCAGTTAGCAACATATCATTGATATGCAGAAGAAACAGCGTTGGTGATAGCACACAGCTTTGTGGAACACCAGCGTAAATAGGCTTGTAGTCGGAGCATGCACCGTCTACAACGACATTGATACTCCGATCTGCATGAAAGCTAGTGATCCAATTGCATAATTTCTCGGGAAGCCCATAGGAAGGGAGCTTCGGAAGAAGCGCTTTGTGCCAAACCCGATCGAAGGCCTTCGCAATGTCCAAACTAACAGCCAATGCCTGCCCCTTGGACTCTACTGCCTTCGCCCATCTATGAGTTATGTAGACCAGAAGATCACCAGCTGATCGACCCCGACGAAAACCGTATTGGCGGTCACTAATCAGCTGGTGATCCTCAAGGTACCGCATGAGGTGGCAGTTTATAACGGATTCCATTATTTTGGATAACAAGGGGGTAATGGCGATAGGCCTGTAGTTGGACGGGTCTGAGCGGTCGCCTTTTTTAGGGATCAGGTGGACAATAGCTGTCTTTCATGATTGCGGGATTACGCCTAGGGAGTAGGAGTACCGGAAAAGACGCGTTAGAACCAGTGCCAACTCCGGAGCACACGTCCTCAGCACAATTGAGGGGATTCCGTCAGGCCCACTTGACTTGTGGATGTCCAGGGAGAGGAGTGCTCTGCGAACCGAGCACTGTGAGAACCGCACATCCGGCATGGAGCACTCACACCGAGGGATGGTCAGCGGTGTGTTCCCTCCGTCATCAACAGTCGAGTTGGACGCAAAAAGGGAGCCTATCGTCGGTCGGCTTTCTCTTTTGCATCGTGGGCCAGTGAGTCATCCTCCCTGTGCAGAGATGGTAGTGATGGCTTACAGTAATTCCCTTGGACAGCCTTGGCGAGAGACCAGAATGCACGAGTTCCTGAAGGAAGGCGAACTAGTTTCTTGCCAATTCTGCCTATGTGCTCTGACTTTGCCTTGCCAATAACTCTTTTGAAGGACTTGGAGGCTAAGTTATACTTCTTTTAAGTATGCTGGTGTTTACATCCCGAGTCGCCGAAGCCGCAGCCCAGGCTTGATAACACTCCTGCTTACTGCATAATGCAGTCTTACAGGAGCGACCAAACCAAGGCTGAGATCTGCCTCCGATGGGTACCACAGATGATGGAATAAATAGTTCCATTCCCTGTAGCACCACATCAGTGACAGAGTCAGCAACAACACTGGGATCATCCGGCGAGAAGCAAACCCGGCCCCATGGGTAGGAAGCAAAGAAAGACCGCATTCCGTCCCAATCCGCCGACCTGTAATGCCAAACACGGCGGCCACTTGCAGAATGCAACCGCGAGGGGAGCGTGAGTGGCACCACACTCCGGATCAGACAATGGTCCGAAGAGCCGAGAGGGGCATCGACGGAAACCTGATATCCGTCCGGATAAGAGGTCAGCAGAAGGTCCAACAGGGAAGGTGTATGATCCTCAACATCTGGAATCCGCGTAGGCGATTTAACCAGTTGTGTCAGACCATATGCCAAAGCAAAGTCATGAACAGATCTCCCCGCATGATCGGTTAAACGTGAACCGAGCCATTCGGCGTGGTGGGCGATAAAATCGCCAAGGATCACGATCTCTGTGGATGGGACCTGTTGTAGCAAGGAATCTGTAGCCATTTGGACGTGGTCCATGAGTCAGTCTGTTTCGGCATTACCGCTATGGGACCTATAGAGGCACCCGTAGACGCGCGGATGGTCGCTGCTGTCTACGCGTAGCCAAAGGAAAGACAGATTCGAACCTTCAAGACTGCCGAGGCATCGAGAACAGATGTCCTCTCTGACGTATACGCAAACTCCAGCCCGAGGCACAAAGGAGTGCTGCAATTTGTACCCCGGGTAGGAGAGATACGAAGTATCAGCCGGAGAGGACACCTGCGTCTCGGTCAGAAAGAGCAAGGCCGGCTTCGCCGTCTCGAGATGGTAGTGGAGTGGAAGTGGATAGTATATATTTAACTTATTATAATATAACCTAATTCTATATTATTTAATGTTTATTTTTGTAGTATTGTAATGCGATGACTAAATCCATGTTGCTTCAAATTTCTGATATTGAATATACCTAATAAAACTACTTGTCGTATTTTTTTGATAAAAAATCCCAAGATTTCTACAGCAACGCGATTATGTCACTACCTACAAGATCGCAACAAGTTATCGAACAAAATGGACCCATATATATTAATTGGATAATAGGAGTATTATCAAGCCTGGGCTGCAGCTTCGACGACTGGGGACGTAAACACCAGCACATCCAGTTCCTTCAAAAGAGTTATTGCTAAGGCAAAGTCAGAGCACATAGGCAGAGTTTACCGCTAAAAAGAACCCCTTTGTCGTATCTCCTCAGTTTCAAGCCACTCCCCTTCTTGCCTCAGCCAGTATCGAAATCCTCGCAGTCGACATATCGAGTGACGTGTAGTTTCGTGGTCACTTGGAAGAGAAGGCCAAATTGGCCTCTAAAAAACTTGGCGTGTTCAGCAGAGCGGGACAGTATTTCATGCCGGCACACCGCCTGCAACTTTACAAGGCGCAGGTTCGGCCTCACATGGAATACTGTTCCCATCTCTGGGCAGGGGCTCCCCAGTGCCAGCTCCTTCCACTTGACCGCATCCAGCGCAGAGCAGCTCGAATCGTCAACGACCGAGTCCTTTCCGATCGGCTCGAATCATTGACACTGCGAAGAGATGTTGCATCCCTTTGCATTTTCTTTCGCATCTACCACGGGCAGTGCTCTGAGGAAGTGTTCGGATTAATCTCAGCTGCCAAATTTCACGAACGCACATTGCGGCAGAACTCCCGATACCATCCACAACATCTGGATGATTGGCGATCCACCACTGTGCGATTCAGAAGATGTTTTCTTCCTCGCACGACTTCCTTGTGGAATCGATTACCATCAGCGATTTTTCCGGATCGATACGACTTAGGGACCTTCAAGAAAACAGCGTACTCCTTTTTAAAAGACCGGCAACGCCTCTGCGATTCCCCTGGTGTTGCAGCTGTTCATGGGCGGCGGTAGTCACTTATCATTAGGTGAGCCGCATGCTCGTTTGCCCCCTCTCGTATAAAAACAAATTAAATGTAACAAAACTTTAAAACAAAAATGTCTTGAATTTGTATGTAAAATACGAACCAACTTTTCCCCGAACTTATATACTAAGTAAAAGTGTAACAAAATAGTACTCAATAACTTAGGGAATGATTCTGCCCTGAATAACTTTATTATGGGATCATCTTCGAAATTTTCAATCTATACGTGGTAGAGCCATACTGCAGCTATATTACTGGTATAGTTGTAGCACGAATGGGTCGGCTCGACTGGGGAAGGACCACGCTCTCACAGAATACCAGTGTAAAATAACAGCTTAACGCTGCTTTGTTTTGTATGGTGAGTGTAAAGAACCGGAGAAACTTTTTACTGGAAACGAGGCATTCCGTTTTAGTCCTCAGGGGTTGCAACGCATCTGCATTTTGATTCTTAACCGAAGATAGATTTTATGAACCACAGCAAGCACTTACCATCAGATGGACTGTGTGCTCGTTTGTCACCCTGATCCTGTAAAAAAAATCTCAAAGTCAGTTATTCAATACAGAATTTCGTATAAACTTGTTCAAAATGTACAGAAGATCTGATTTTTCTTGCGATTTCGAAGATAGATCTATAGTATAATGTGTTCATATTGACGCGTAGAATAGAAATAGAAAGCATTATTTTGGTTACACCATATAATATATAACTGTTTTTTTAAATAATTTGTGAATATTAGTCAGACATTTAAATATAAAAATTAAACATTTATTCAGAAGAAAACCCTATACATCATATACGCAAATATATTGATATATTCGTTATTAATAAATTATTCATTTTTAAGTATTTCTGGTCTACATTCATAACTATGAACTTAACTACTAAGTGTGACTTAAAATAAAATTTCCCGCTAATCGGGTAATAGTTAAGCTGCTGGCATATACATATTTTCACGCATACTAGCATCCTTGCAATTGTCTTATACACACTACAATATTGAGATGGCGTATTTACGGAGCTGTCATTTTCAAGTAGTTCGGTATCTAGTCAGAGCGCGCTATGACCTATTATTAATCTATGCTATAAGTTATACATATATTAATCCTAATAAATTTCTAATAAATCGAAATTGACAGGGAAAATGTCATAAATTAATCACGTTTTCACTTAACATTTTACTATTTAAATAGGTTTTGCTTTCTTATTTATAGATTAATGTAACTTTTAATGAACGAAAAAATAAATATCTTTTTCGGCACTTGTCATAGGCCTTCAGAGTTGTTAAAGGTCAAATCTGATTCAATATACATACGTCAATCATAATTTTTATTAATAGCATAGAAAGATTTCCATAGCAAGCGTTCCAAACTTTACAATTCTCAGCTTTCAGTTTTGCAATTAGTCTAAATCAGAGCTTATTAATTGATCTAAATGTTTAATAAACATTGACGAGATTTGGGAAAATTATGAAATTAATGAAAATCAAGTAACTTAAGACCTTTGCGATCTATCAGTTCAACGATTTGTAAAGCACTTCTGTTTAAAAGATTAAAATGTAACGATATTAAAAAAGAATCAATACATCACCTTTAGACACGTGGCAAGCAAACTTTTTCATTTACAATTTTTTGCAAATTTTCCAACAACACAGACTTCTATGAAACAAAATCAACGGTATGAGTCATGTTGCCAATATATTATGCTTGCAACACGAGTCAGTCGATTTAAACCAGGAAGCAACATGCTCTCTGTGAATACCAGCATAGAATAGCAGCTCAATGCTGATGTGTTTCGTATGATGAATTGGTGTGCGCTGTGCGGCTCAATGCTGATGTGTTTCGTATGATGTTGATTAACTGGTAATAATTTGGCATTATTATGTTATTATGTTAATCGAGGACAGATGTAGATGATGTTTTTTTAGACAGTGGTAGAGCCACGCGGCCGCTTTTGCTGTCGCACGGATGGGCCGGCTCGAACCGGGGTGGTACCACGACCTCACAGAAAACCAGCGTGAAGTAGAGGTTTACCTCTGCGTTTCGCTTGGTGAGTGCAGGTGGCCGGAGGCCCTTTTTACTGGAAATGAGGCATTCCATCTTAGTCCTCACGGGTGACAACGCATCTACATTTTGATTTGTAACAGAGGATAGATGTAGATGTCTATGGGCCGCAGCAACTACTTACCATCAGGTGGACGGTGTGCTCGTTTGTCACCCTTATCCTATAAAAAAAAGTAGGTCGTTTGTTAGCTCTATTTAAAATGAAGTTCTTATAGGTATTATTATTCTTTTCAATAGTATTCCTTCTTCATCTTTATTTTTTTAAACGTAACCCTCACACTAGGATTTTCTCCTGTGTTGTTGAGGCAGTTTTTTTTATCTTCACGCACAATTCTTGACGGGGTAGCCAGAGAGAACAGATCGCCAAGTGTCACGATCCTTACATACCTCTTTCGCTTCTTTCAGATTCATTATCTTCTTCATACATGCACGTCTAGGTATCCGAGTACTCTTGAACCTACCCTCTTCGATCAATTTGCTCACATGGTCTTCGAAAGTTAGTCTCGGTCTACCGCGACACCTTTTAATATTAACTTTCGCGCTATATATTTTCTTCACCATTCGGTCTTCACTCATTCGCTCAACGTGCCCAAACCACCGAAGCACGCCCTTATCAATTTTTGTGATAAGGTTATCTTTCAAACCTGCAATATTGCGAATCTCTTCGTTTTGCTTTCGGTCGGCCATCGGTAACGCCGCACATTTTACGAAGAGATCGCATCTCCACTGCATTCAACTTGCTTTTATGCTTCTTCTGGCATACCCAGATTTCGCTGCCATATAACAACTTCGGTACCAACACTGCGTTATGTATTGCAAGGCGTGCACTCTTCACTACGCCTTGCCTTTTGACTAACGCAGTCAGGGCACCATTGACTTTGTTCCCGGCAGCGACACGCCTGTCCACATCTAAATCACATCTTCCATCCTGGCTAAAAGCACTCCCCAAGTATGCAAAATTCATTTACCTGTTCTAGACATTCCTGATTTACCTATATTTCACACTTCGTTCTCTCTTCGTCCCTTTCAAATACCAGAACCTTAGTTTTATTAACATTCAAACGGAGACCTTTAATTTCACATTCCTCTTCCATACACGTGACTAATGCCTGCAGTTCTGCCTCTGATGGTGCAATATGCACTACATCATCAGCAGACAGCAGACAATTTACTTTTATGTCACCCAATTTCACACCCAAACAGTTATCTTTCAGCTTCTGTAAACAGCTGTCGAGATACAGTATGAACAGCCAGGAAGACATGACACAACCCTGTTTTACGCCCGTTTGGACGCTAAACATGGGTGACAGGTCATGCCCTACCCGCACACAGACTTTACAGTCACAGTAAAGAGACTGCACAGCCCTTAGCAATCGACCATCTACACCATACCCCGGCAACAGTTCCTATATTTTCTTCCTTACAACCTTATCAAATGCTTTCTCAAGATCCACAAAAGCACAGAAAATCTTCTGGTTAGCAGCCAGAAGCTTCTCCGTGATCATGCGGAGAGAAAACATTTGATCCGTGCATCCTCTTCCAGGTCTAAATCCGCATTGTGCCTCCCATAGAAATCTTTCCGATTTCTCTTGCATCCTACGTGTCAAAACTTTCGAATAAACTTTACTTGCTAAACTGTTCAAGCTGATCGCCCGATAGCACCCGCAGTCAAAATGTGAACCTTTACCTTTATATAAAGGCACAATGACTGCGGATCGCCAATCATCCGGGACATCCCCCGTCCGCCAGCACAAATTGCACAGCAGACGAAAGCTGTCCCAGACGCGAGGCCCACCATACTTGACCATTTCACCAGTAACTCTGTCTAGTCCCGCAGCCTTACCACATTTCAAACTTCGAATCGCACGTTTAATCTCTTTCATACTGATGACCTCAGTGTCATCGAGGTCCGGGTCTGGCGTACCAGTCACGGTGTCATCCCCGGATTCCTCACTAAGATCATCACACGCATACATTTTCTATAAAATTCGCTCCATCGCTGCATGACGTCCGATTTTTCTGAGAGGACGTCATTAGTTCTCGAAAGCACTTTGTTCATTCTTAAGGCCGTCGCACCACTTCGGGTCCTTCCAACCTCTTTCCAGAAGAGGTTGGAGTTCTCCTTAAAGTTGTGCGACAACCTTTCATCCTCTTCCATTCTACACCTTTCACGCACTTCCTCAATCAATGCTTTTGTGTGAACTTTCTGCAGCCTATATCTTTCTTTCATCTTCTCTCTCATATTCTTATCGTTACTAGAGGCCAAGTAGTCTAATCATGCTTTCTTCTTCTTCTTTACAGCTTCTTTCACTTCATCATTCCACCATGCATCTCTTCTTTTACTACTGCCTCTTTTTATTGTTCCACACACTTCTTCCGCTGCACTTACCATTCCATCCCTAAGGTTCTGCCATGTTCTTTCTACACATTCTTTTCTGCCATCGATGGTGTCAAGGTTTTCGGCTACCCTCGCATGATATTTGTCCCTAGTATCCGCTTCCTGAAGCTTCCAGCTTCGGATGCAACAGACCGACTGTAGTTCTGTTACTGCCGTCCGGTAGCGCCAACCCGCGAACAGACCCCTAAATCTAGTAATCACTAGATAGTGATCCGTTCCCAGGTCAGCACCCCTGAACACTCGCGTATCCATCACCTGTTTTCACAGTCGGTCATCCACCAGGAACAAATCGATCATACATCTCTCATTCTTTCGTTCTCTAGTATACATATGGATTTTCTTGTGAATAAACATAGTGTTTGTCACAAGAAGACCCTTTTCCTTGCGTACCGCCAGTATAAGCTTGCCAGCATCATTAACCCTTTTATCGCCAAACTTTCCAAGTACCGACTCGTACCCTGGTCGAGCGGTACCAACCCATCTATTCAAATCACCACATACAACAATTATTTCGTTTCCCCTAGCCAAATCTAGAACTTGTCTTATATTCTCCCAAAACGAAGCTACCGGCGCATAAACAGCCAAAAGGAATAACTTCGTCAGTCCCAATTTAAAGCGAACCCAGAGAAGTCTTGAGTTCACAACCTTATATTCAGTCATAACATCGAACAACCGAGACGACAGCAGCACCCCCACTCCCTGGCAGGCGCTCTCGCTCTCCGGGACTCCGGACCATAGAGCTAACGGCCCGCCAGGGAGCTCTTCAGTACCACTGCCCTTCCGTTTGGTCTCCTACATACACACGACATCTAATTCTCTTTCTTTCATTATTTCGATCAACTCATTCGTCTTATCTCTCATGCCTCCTCTAACATTCCACGTGCCAACTCTGCACTCTGTCCTCCACCTTCCGCCGTGTCGGGCTGTGCGTGACGGGTGGCGGACCCCATCGCCGCTTTGCGCGCTGCACTCCACACCAACGGGGGCGAGCTGGTGTGCGTCGCCATGGGGGGACGCTCTAACCCTTGTTGGCATGGGTGCGCAGCTGAGTAGAATTGCAGCCCTGAAAAGGGCTGGCAGGGGTCGCGACGAGCACGCTTCTACAATGACCCCCAGTTTACAAACATAAATTGCACAAGGACAAACATCCAGACCCGGAACCATTATTTGTAGGCCATACAAATACTTGTTCCGTGCGGGATTCGAACCCGCGGCTCCCAGCGCAACAACTGATTGCTAAGCCACTGCACCACGGAGCTCTTTATGTTATTATTATTTTCAATAGTATTCTTTCTTCATCTTAATGGTAATGGCACCATTACCATGACAGCTTCTCGCAGATTCACTGTTGATCATAACTTCAAAAAAGGAATGCAACAAAACACGATCCTAAGCCACTACCATTGATACACTTCCCGTATGTTTTACCAGCTATTCTCTCCAGCCCGTGTGTAGCCGCCCTACACTTTCCCATCTATTACACATACCCATATCCATAGCTTGCTGAGCGAAGTTAAGCTTCAAATTAAGGTAATGTTTAAGGTGTGATTTATTCAGATGTATAAACTCATTTTACTACCTACAAACAATACAATGGAGGCGGTATTTCATCTTGAGAGTTTAGGAAGAAGAAATTATGAGTAATACTAAAACAATCTGATATTTTTCGACAGATGGCAGTATATTCGTGAATTACCGATCACAAGACTTTGATTTCATACATATGCTGATATTTTCTAGCGCCATAAAGTGCATATGCTGATATTTTCTAGCGCCGAATAGGTAAAATATTTTAAGCTGAGTAGTCACATCTACCTTATATCGTATAGATAATGGAGTGGAATTAATCGTCTGGAAAGGCCTGACGAGGGTCGTGACGTATGCGGGATCGTGACAAACGTTGTTTCGTTTGCTTAATGTAGAACATGCTAAAATGATATCCGCATCTTAATTTCAAAGTTTCAGCTGACTAGGACTCCATTCCTGCCTAGGAATCAGGGTAGGTATAATTTATTACCTAAAAAGGGTTAGTATAAATACAGGTTGTGAGACATTCCATCTGAGTACTCAGTGGTGACAGCGCATCTGTAGCCTTTTTTGCTTAAAGTTCTGCTGCAGGTGTCCATGGGCGGCAGTAGCCATTTAACATCAGGTGGATTTTACGTACTTTCGTCACGCTTAGGTTCTATTCACTAAGTTTCCGGGGAAGATGATCACCTATATTTTGATTCTGATTCGATTGTAGGTGCGATATTGACCACATCATGCAAATATCAACAGATGGACTGTGTGTTCGTTTGTGACATACAAACAATTAAATATTTATATAATTTATTTTAATAGTAAAAATTAAAATACGGTAAAGTGCATTCTATGCACGCATAATATTCTATGCAAAAATCAGTCGTCTACGTAATAAACTGACATATATCAAGGTGAGATTACAGGTGTAGAATAAGCATTCATCACCTCATATCTTACCGTGATTATCGTAAAAGACAATTATTGGAAATGAGAGAGAACGCTTACGGCTACCTGTAGATGGCGGTATAATCGTCTCGTTTACACAAAACGTAAAACATCTAAATAAGTAACGAGCGGCAATTTCAAAGGTCAGAGGAGACATCTGTACTGCGATTTTCAATCCGCCTTCCATTTGTGACGGGTAAGGCAAATCCTGCATGCAATGGAAGAGAACCATTCTCTGAGGCAAACGTTTACGGGCTGATGACCAAGATACTGTAAGGTCGTACTGCGTAGATCGGAACAAAAATTAATAATTTTTAATCTGGAGGTAGCCGTGGTTAACTATGACATTGGGACGTCATACACCTCAGTCCCGCCTATGACCATAGGTGCTGTAAAGTGCTCGAAACGTATATAAAAAAAGTTAATATACGCGATAAAATCCGTAAAATTTGTTTTATTTAAATGTGTAGTGTTCGCGTAAATATAAGAAATCATGATGACGAAGAAGTTTGAAAATTAAAGATATAATTTTAATGAAATGAAATGTTTTTACTGTCGTTCACAGACTGATAAAAGTTATTGAATATACGGCTTTGTATTGAAATGCATATTGCCTTATTCACATAAAAGCCGTTCGCGTATCACAAAAGACTAGATCCCTTTATTTATATGAACACAACCTAGCTGTGTCTATTAATCTCAATATAAGTGCCTTATGAGAATTATTCTCAAATAGTTTCGTTTGTGACTTTTTGTTTTATGGATTTTCTTCTTTTTTATATATTTGGAGTAATGTTAGCTCAAATGCTAAGGTCCAAAAGTATCACAGTACCTTAGTAACCTGGGTAAATGTTAATTGCAATTCTAAATGCTGATTTGTCTCGTGCTCAGCCTTGAAGGAATAGGTCATTAGGAAAACTACTGAGACTAACTGAGAGATGAAAATATTTATAAATATTTTTTATTTCTTAGATATGCAGGTCTTGTGATGATATTTTCCTTCACCGCTAAGCACGTGGTGGACGCCACTTAAAATTGTATTTAACAATATTATTAGTGCTAGTAGAGATCGTATACTGTAAAATTTACATCGAGCGCTTAGTTCCTGAACAATGGATCTTTCAACTTTATGTTGATGGCATTATTTTGAAATTTTAAGATAGAAAACGTTAATAACTTAAACGTAAGGCATTAATATTAGTTATTTTACTAAAAAAAATTCTATGTCAGAGATCACTAGGTTATGTTATTTATTTAACTTGCTATGTGAAATGTTAACGTCTGGCTTTTCAGTTATCATACACGTAATTAAAATAATGAGAAACTTCGTTCTAAAATAACTGAACATAAAATAAATTACATTTTCAGTTTTAACTTCAGTTTTGTAGCAGTATTTAAGTGTACTCGTATATTTACTCTTATGGAGTACACTATTGAATTTCTAAACTGGTGATTAAATTGTATTCACTAGACTTCTCACTAGAATAGTCACTTCATCATTTTACAAGCTAGAAGGATTTGTTTCTTCAAAGAGGACTCCATCCGAGTGTGAAGGTACCTAACAGTTTCTTAATTATTTATGGTACCGTGAAGCAGTGCACTCACTTTTCTTATAGAATAAGGGTGACAAACGAGCACACAGTCCACCTGATGGTAAGTGGTTGCTGTGGCCTATAGACATCTACATCTATCTTCGTTTGCGAATTAAAATGCAGGTGCGTTGTCAGCCGTGAGGACTAAGATGGAATGCCACTTTTCCAGTAAAAAGGGTCTCTGGTTCTCTACGCTTACCATACGAAACACAGCAGCATTAAGCTGCTATTTTACGCTGGTAATCTGTGAGAGCGTGGTCCTTTCCCGGTCGAGCCGACCCATTCGTGCTACAAACATACTATTAATATAGCTGCAGCAAGGCTCTACCACGTATAAAAGCATCCACAACTGAGCATTCACAACCTCACTGATGAAGAGGCACCCTCTGCCCAGGTTTTTTAGTTCTTAAGAAGATAATAGCACAATTTTTATTAAATATAGATTACTAGAATACTTATTGCAAGTCATTTAGACTTTACTACTGGTTCGAAAATAAACCTCTGTCCTGGGAAGAATCAGCACAAAATCCATCAGAATTTCTTAGACAATATTTACAATATAATGTACTGTATGTACTGTACTGTATGTAGCCGTGGTAGCTCAGATGATTAGCGCTCGCTGTAAGTTTCACAGTACGCGAGAAACCCGGGTTCAATCCCCGCCGGCACCAATGAATTTGTTAATTGCAATTTTAAGTGCTGATTAACCACGTGCTCGGCGGTGAAGGAAAACACGAGGAAACCTGCACGTTTAAAAATAAAAAAATATATATTTCGAAGACATGTGAAGTTTGCCAACACGCATTGGGGCAGCGCGGCGGACCTTTTCTTGCCCTAAAACCCTCTCAGAAATGAGAGGAGGCCTGTGCCCAGCAGTGGGACGTATATAGGCTGTAACTTTTAATGTACTAGAGATACGCCCCAGCTGCTGCAGCTTCATCAAAATACATCTAGCCGTTTATGAGTTCAATCACATATTCACGGACAGAAGTATTGTATAATATATAATATGCATTTATTATACATAATAAACCTTTCCCTTGAATTCTTCTGTCTATAAATGAAAATAGCGTCAAATTTCGTTGCGTAGTTTAAAATATCTAAGCGTACAGACGGCGGGAAGCGACTTTGTTTTATACTATGTAGAAATTAATGGCTCTTTAGTAGTACATATAATATGTAAATGTAAATGTATATAATTCTAAATTCATAAGACTTAGTCTATAATTACAAGAATATGAATGAATACGTATTCGAGATTTGTGTAGGTATTTGTAACATATTGGCTTGTTTTGCAACAACAGGTTAGACTTCTACACCCCGTACTAGTTATAAACCCTATGACGGCACAAAAGTGCGGCTAGTTCATTATATCCGATAACTGTTTGTCAAGAGTACCTATAATCAAAACATCATATAAATAAGATCATGTTGTGTTTTCAGGTTTCAAAATGTTATGATTACATTAACAAATCTCATATTGTTTTAAAGTTATTAGAGATATTTTTTTGGACAATAATAATATTAAATTACTAATACGTATTCATAGGTCAAGATTCTATAGTACCTATGCAAAGCATTTTGTACTCTAAGATTATCTAACTTACTAAATAAGGTTCATCAATCATGGCCTCCCCTCACATATAAACGAGCAACTTAAAATAAAGAAAACAAAAGGGATAAAAATTTCTTAAAATAGTAAGAATTACACAAAAAATCATTTAATACATCTCAGGGGTACCTCGTTTAGAACCGGGGGCGGCATCAGATGCAGCTGAATTGAGTAAGTGGCGCAAATATGAGTCTCTGAGAGATGACTACATATTTGTGCCATTTTCTGTAGAGACTATCGGTCCGTGGGGTCGACGTGCGGTGAAGTTCCTAAAGGAATATATCCGCGGCTGGTCGTTGAGCGGTAGAGCCACGCGGCAGCTTTTGCTGATGTACGTGCGAGTATTGACCGGCTCGAGCCGGCGTGGTACCACGACCTTACAGAATATCGGCGAGAAGTGGAAGCTCTGCTTCTGCGTTTCGTCTGGTGAGTGGAGGTGGCCGGTGCCTAATTCCCAACGAAGAAAGCGAGTTGTATAAATAGCAGCTGTTTTTGTCTCGACGTTCACTTAGCGGTCAGCAACCGCAGAGTTTACTACATCTGAAGATGCCTCATATAGAGGTGAAACACGTGTCGTATTGTTGTCAATGGTGTGTCTTTCTTAGTTTAGTGGTGCTGGGAAAAGTGGTAATGAGGATAGTGCACGCAATTGAGGGAGGGCGGGAGGTGCTCTTCAAACTAGGTAAGACACATCATTTTATTTTATTTAGCGGATGTACGCAAAGTAATTTTTACCAACTTTAATATAAAGGATTTCTGCAAAGTAAACGCCTGATTCTCATAATTACCATTATAAATTGTCCGATCATGCGGTACCTTGAGGATCACCAGCTGATTAGTGACCGACAATAAGATTTTCGTCGGGGTCTATCAGCTGGTGATCTTCTAGTCTACATAACTCATAGACGGGCGGAGAGGGTAGAGTCCAAGGGCATTGGCCGTTAGTGTGGACACTGCGAAGGCCTTCGATCGGGTTTGCCACAAAGCGCTTCTTTCGAAGCACCCTTCCTAGTAAACTGCCAAATTTCACGAACACACATCGCAGCATAACTCCCGATACCATCCGCACCATCTGGATGCTAGGCGGTCCACCACAGTACGTTTTACTAGGAGTTTTCTTCCACGAGCTTTCTGTGAAATAGTTTACAACTGACGACTTTTCTGGACCGATACGACTTAGGGACTTAGGGACTCAAGAAAAGAGCTTACATCTTTCTAAACGGCCTTAATTCCCCTGGTGTTGCAGTTGTGCATGGGCGGCGGTAGTCACCTACCATCAGTTGAGCTGTATGCTCATTTGGCCCCTCTCCTATAAAAAATAATTAAAATGATTAACTGCGTTTATCGATGTAATATATAATCTTTAACAGGCCCGATTTTTTTTAAATCTGATAAGTTTTCATAGTCGTGTGGTAAGGTTGGTAATATGTGGTTTCCAAGTTAAGGTTGCATTCTTAAAATACCAAGATATTTTATATAGATAGAGGTAGCCGAATTTATATCGTGACAGTAACAACTTGAAGTCTCTAGGGTGCATGAATGTGAATTGTATTTTTTGTTGAATAATAAAAAATATATTAGGATTTTGCTTACTTTTAGAAAAGCGGTTCAATAAATATCCCAATCTTTGCCATCAATATATAATGTTGTTATACAAGAACATATTAACAAGGTTATTTTATCCGTTTTTTTCTGATAACAATTGTATACAGCCATGTTTTATTTGCCACGTCACCCTGTCCTACGTCACCCTGTCCTACGTAATGCTAACATCACAACGAGGTTGTGTATTGTACTAGACTAGCTAGCTAAGTCGGATATCGATATTTCTTTCAATGATATGTAATGATAATGCTCGCTTCTCGGATGCCGTATGATATTGACGTGCTTTCTGTATTGCTTTAAATTTATATTTTAATAAAAGTTTGTGAAATATTATTAACTCAAGAAAAATAGAAGTGCATAAAGTTGAAGAGGTCACTTGTTAGACAAGATTACTTTGGTACGTAAGAAGTTGAATAATGCAATATTTATAAGTGCAAGGGCAAAGAAGATAGATAGAAACGTATTATTGCCGCGTCACAACAATGCCGATAAAGAAATACGTCAACTATGGCTCCGCCCACTACTAGGTGAGAGAAACAACTTTATTATTAATGCAAAAAAAGTGCACGAGTAAGCGGTGACATTCGAATCGCTTATTGTACAATACTAGGAGCGCTGAAGATTAAGGAAGCGAAACGCTGTGTGTGAGAGAGAAAGCTGATGATAGTATAAGAAGTGTGGAGATATTTTACTGTGTTTAGACGTTTAAAGTTAATTGATAGCCAATACGATCGAGCGACTGTCTGACTGTCATTACACGTATCTTTGTTAGAACTATCTATTGGATATATATAAATACACCTATACAGTAACACTGCAGTGCCGTCGGCTATTCAATTAGGCCTATAACTTTACTTACTGTATAATGTCACTTCAAAGGACTCCTCCTGGCATGCTTACATGCATCGCAACAGAAAATTCTCCTACGCGGTATCTATCTGACTCTGCGCTTAACACGTCTAGCATGGAAAAAGATGAAGGGCAGCTTTCGAATGTTAACTATACTCGTCGAATTAAAAGAAAATTTGAGGATAATTTATCAGATAACTCTGTGATGCAAGAGATGAAACAAATGATTGCCGACATGCAGGTGCAACAAGACTTCAAATTTCAGACATTTATTGATACACTCAAAAAAATCGGAGAACAGAACTCCGCAATTCAGCAATCTATTGAATTTCTATCAGCTAAATATGACGATGTTCTAAAAAAAATGGAAAATTTATATAAGGAGAATGAAGGATATAAGTCTCGAATAACACTTCTCGAAAATAAGATAGAACTTATGGAACGTTCTGCTCTTGCCTCCACCATCGAAATTAGAAATGTACCTAAGATGCAATTTGAAAATAAACAGACTCTTTGTGAATTGGTGAAACATGTTGGCTCAACCCTTAATCAGCCAATCGAGGACAAAGATATCTGTGACATTTACCGTATAAAATCCAAGTCTAAAGAGGATACCCCCATAATCGCAAGGTTGAATAGCACCTCCATTAAGGAGTCAATAATTCGCTCAGTCAAATCATTTAATAAACAAAACCGGGATATGAAACTTTCTTCTAAACACCTACAAATTGACGGGCCACCACGGCCAATATATGTCTGCGAAGCTCTGACTGCCAAAGCTAGGCGGTTATTTCACCTTGCTAAAGAGTTTGCCAAGACTAATAATTATAACAGATGCTGGATCTCATACGGAAAAGTTTTTCTAAGAAAGATAGATGGCTTGCCGTCTATAAAAATCGATTCGGAAGAAGACTTAAACAGACTGAAGTGACTAGGCTCAGTGAATAAAATAAATATCGCTCCTTTTTCTGATTGGTTTATTATATACGTATATAAGATAGTACATTTTTGCATGCTTTTTTTATATTATACTTTTATTAACATAATTATATATTATATTTTACAATGCAACACACATTCATACTTTTTACGCATAAAACATAAACCTCTGCCTATTATATTTACATACAATAAAAACATTAATTATATTTACGAAACCAAACGTATCCTAATTACATTTTCTTACGATGGTGTGAATAAAAAAATAGTACTTTATGTTATTAAAATATACAACACCTTCTTTCAAATTATACTTAAAATCCCATACTTAATTTTAGTTACTTACGATAATAAATTTACGACAATAATTGGTATTCGTTATAAATCCAAGTGTTATTGTCGGGCTTTACAAGCTTTGACTATAATTATAAGACCATTAAATAAATATTTCTATAAAATAAGGCGAATAATTATCACAATATCCCAATCGTTTGAAATGTTTCTCATTACTTTAAATGTATTATTAACTATTGTGGTTATAAATAAATTGCCCTATATTAAGGAGTATATTGTATTTGTAAGTCTTGAATTGTTTTTGGTAAAATATAAATTGTTAATGCATATCTTAGAGCATCCATTTGTTACTATACCCGCAAATTGTATAAGGCATGGGCAGACACTTTTATCTCTTCACCTCCTTAATAAAGTAGAAAAAATAAGGAATTTCAACGAAATAATAGTGCTAGATGCACTAATTTGTACCTTGTTTAGTATTTTTAGGCATTTTGTGTATAAAATTAGTTTTTACTTTCTTATAATAATATTCTTTGGTTTACTTTTTACACAATATTCATTACTTATGTATAATATATCGGCATCAATTGTTTGGAATAAGCAGTTATCTCTTTATAAAATTCAATCATTTAAATGAAATTACACATAATGTTGACAATGTTACTGTATCGGATATGGCGAGATGCGATACACAAAACTTCCATTTATTAAAGATTGACGAAAGTACATGCCTCACAATAATACAACAAAACATTCGCAGTATCTCACGTAATATAGATGACTTCCTAGTTCTATTAACGCAAATTAGAATACAATGTGATATTATTATTTTAACCGAGTGTTGGCTATTGTGTAATTCCATAATACCACAAATACCTGGCTACACATATTACAAATCTATAAAGACTTATAACCAAAACGATGGTATCGTAATTTACTACAAAAATAATATTGAGGTTTTAATTACGGAGCCCATGTTTGCTGAGGGAAACTGTGTGGTAATAAAACACAAAAGTATTGCTATAGTTGCAATTTATCGTTTGCCTAGCTTTCAAAATGTAGAATTGTTTTTACAATCTTTAAACGTAATTCTTACGTCGTTGTCTTCCCATAAAAACTTATCTGTGATGGGCGATATAAATATAGATATAGTAAATCATACAACTGATAACAGATCAACTGAGTATCTTAACCTAAATGCATTTCATGGACTTCTTCCTGCTCACAATATGCCTACTAGACTCAGTGCTTGTTTAGATCACGTTATGTTGCGTTCAACTATGGCAGCCACTACAGTAGTATTAAATTCGACGGTAACTGACCATCAAGCTGTGATATTATGTTTAAACACCAAGCAAAAAAATAATTTAACATCTAGAACTCAAACAAAAATTGATTACGACAAAGTTAGATTAGAATTAGAACAAAATAACTTTGAATTTGTATTCAAATGTTCTAACGCAAATGAGGCTGCTACACTTTTTGTATCATATTTACAACAATTATTGATAGCGAATACAATTAAAGTTACAATTTCGAACCGATTAAGACCTATAAAACCCTGGATTACATTAGGAATTTTAAAATGTATACGAAATCGTGATAATTTATTTAAAAAATATAAATCTTTTCCTGGCAATAATATCATAAAATTAACATATACAAGATATCGAAATTATTGTAACTCCATGATTAAAAAAGTTAAAATGGCTTATTATAGAGATAAAGTTAGTAAAGCAGGTAAAGATAATAAAAAGCTTTGGGAAACCATTAAAGAGATAACAAATACCACGAAAATGAAAACTGATTCTACTGAACTGCTAAACAGCGCCAAGAAACCGCAAGAGGCTATCAATTCAATTAATAGTTATTTTGCGAATATAGGTAAACAACTTGCTGATAATATTGCAGTTAAGGAAAGGGTTACAAGTTCTTTAGCAATTAGACCAACACGGAACTGTACGTCGTCCTTTGTAATACTCAACACTGACGAAGAAGAAGTTTCCAGACTTATCATGAGCCTAAAAAACAAATGTACCAATGGATGGGACAATATCTCTAACTGTTTCATAAAAAACATTAAAGAATATATTGTTGGGCCATTGACATATATATGTAATCTTTGCTTTAAAGAAGGTGTATTTCCTCAAGTTTTTAAACGGTCTATTATTCATCCAATTTATAAATCTGGAGACAGAGATAATGTCGGCAACTATCGACCGATTTCAATTCTTCCATGTTTTTCGAAAATAATCGAACGAATTATAAACAAACAACTCATGAACTACTTAGAAAGTAAAAAAGTACTATCCCCTAACCAGTTTGGTTTTCGGCAGGGCAGATCCACTGATGAAGCAGTACATGACTTAACAGATTACGTAGTTAGAAATTTGGACAAAAATAACAAAGTCATTGGAATTTTTTTGGATCTCGCCAAGGCGTTTGACACTGTTTCTACCTGCATTCTAATAGAAAAGTTGGAATTATGTGGTATTAGAGGAAAGCAACTTGCTTTATTTAAAGATTATCTCTGTAATAGAACACAATGCACTAAAATCGGAGATTACATTAGTCACGAGGCTTTAATTTCCTACGGTGTGCCCCAAGGCAGCATTCTAGGTCCCACATTATTTCTCGTCTATATAAACGATCTCACTTCTATTCAGCTTCCTTATGGACATATAATATCATATGCTGATGACACATGCCTTCTTTTTTCTACAAATTCCTGGGAAGCTGTTCAGGATGCTGCGCAGATGGGACTTAATTTGATAAATGAATGGTTGCAAACTAATTTTCTTACCTTGAATTCTGAAAAAACCAAATACATTGCTTTCACAATACGTAAAGAACGCCTTGATCATATTATCAATAAACCGCTGATCTCACACAAATGTCTCTCAAATATTAATATTAAATCATGTAAATGTAACAAAATAGAATTAGTCCATAACATTAAGTATCTTGGTGTAATAATAGATTCCAACCTTTCTTTTAAAAATCATATCGAAGTATTATCCAATAGACTATCTAAATTAATATACATATTCAAAAATGTACGCCATGTGCTAGATAAATCAGCTTTAACACGTATCTACTATGCACTAGCGCAAAGCCTTCTTACTTATTGCATCACCTCCTGGGGCGGTGCTCCTAAAACAATTATGAAGCGCGTAGAAATATCACAAAGGGCCATTTTAAAAGTTTGCGGGTTCTTCTCTTATAGACATCCAACTGAACTTCTTTATCGATACTGGCAGGTACTAACGGTACGTCAGCTGTTTATTCTCTATACATTGTTGAAGCAACACAGTAAAAATACCTATGATCCCCATAAATTTGTAGGAGTTAGACGTAAAAATACAGTTTGCGCAACATTTGCAACAAAGAAGACATATACAAAAAAATTCTTTTGCTACTTGGGTGGATTCTTATACAATAAAATAAATGAAAAATTATCTATATATTCTAACAATAAATATGATTGCAGAAAATACGTACATGACTGGTTACTGAAGTTAGATTATGATTTAACGGAATCGCTCCTATCAAGATAAATATAATGTGTACACACACACACACACACACACACACACACACAAACACACACACACACGCACACACACACACACACACACACACACACACACACACACACACACACACACACACACACACTCATGCGCGCGCGCGCACATTCAATACACTACACTAATATAAACATTTAACACCATACATACATACATACATATATGTATTTACACATTTGATATCCTAATACACTCTTAATTAGTATTTTATCCTGGATCTTCGTTGTAATTATATTTCATTACAATATAAGAATAACTTTTTTTATCTATCTATCTATTGTGTTCCTAGAATAATTTCATACAATGTCATAACATTCGAGGGGTGAGAACCTGGTGACTTGTACTACAGGCTTATATATGCCTACTTCAGGCACCAGCTTCTCACATAATAAAATTCTGTTTATGTACTACTAGATTTACATTGTTTTACTTTATGTTATGTGAGAAGATAAATAAAGACTTTATTATTATTATTATTGATTGATATTTTGCGCACAGGACAGAATTTACAAACTGACATTTTTAACATTTTATTAAACGTTATAGTTTATCGCATCGCCTTCTTTGCAGATGTTAGACAAATCTACTTATGTATAGAAGTCCAAAAATCTCATCGACCTTTTCAATGCATTTTAGATCGGTTTTCTACAGGAGAAACTATATGAGCATATGAATTTAATCATATTACATTCGGATCATACGCTCTTCACCTTTCTTTGCACTTCACACTTAGCCGCTGACAAAAGGGATTGCTGCTGCTGTAGTAGAGAGGGATATTTATATGCATGAACTCGCTTCATCCGCATCTTGCGTCAATAATGGAGTCATCGTAGTCAGACATTACTACTCAATTAGTTCAAATATTTCGCTGATGTGGATTCGAATTGGTTCAGTGGACAAGTAACTGCAATGAGCTTTTACAACATATATCAGAGCCACATCGTCAACAAGACTCGCTATACTTTGATGATGATGGCATTATTAAAATTTTATGCCTCCGTTGGCATTCCGCTTATGATAAGTTTTCCTTTCTTGTCTCGCCGCCACCGGTCACTTGTACCAAACGCGCTATACTCTCCACAAGAGCCCGCTTGTATGATGTTTTAGAACTTGTCGGTCCTATAATACTTTTCGCTCAATTATTAAACAAAACCTTGAGGGTTCTTAAACTTGACTGGGACGAGACTCCACCCGCTAATATTTTCAATATATGGAAGCAATAAATTTCATAATTAGTTTTAATCTCGCGTTTATAGTTTTCACGTCATATAGGCGTAAATGAAATTTCGTATGTGTCGCTACTCGCCCGAAGCTAACGTGTGTGTTATTTACTCTCACTTTGTTAACGAAAATAATCCTAACATTATAACGCTCATCTGTTCTTTATCTCGGGTGTCCTCATTGAAAACTATAACTCTAGCCAGGCTTGAGTTGTGTGCCTCGATTTCCCTCGCTATGTTAGTACGCAACGTTTACGATTCATTGTCATTGAGGCATCCGATTGAAAATATTTACGCATTTCCAGATTCTAAGTCTTACTTCTCTACTTAAATTCTTTTAATTAGAATAAATATATAAGATCCGTTCGTTTAAGGTTTTTGAAAATAAAAATTAAAAAAATTAATGCTCTGCAATAAAATTATAACAGCGTACGATATAGAGATTTCCAAGCTCGCAGTCATTAAAATTGTGCAAAGTATCGCTTTTGTCGCCGATATTAAAAATATTGCTACCAAAAAAGAGGCTTATTATTGTTGATCTTTTAATTGTTTACTATCACTATAAGAGTTTTTACACCCGTTCTTAGTACTTTACTTGCTGCATTATGAAAGAAATATTGTCCATTATCAGCTCATCGCGTAGTTACATACTGTTTTAGATATAAACCTAAACCTACTTACCCTATAATGTCTGCTTCGTCTGCTTGCCGCTGAGAGCAGTGCAATGTATTTACTCACACAGGTGTGGATTTTTCGGGCCCACTTTATATTAAATTGACTGGTAAGCGTGTTATACGTAGCCAGAAGGCTTATTTATATTTATTCGTATGCCTTGTTACTAAGGCAGTGCATTTAGAACTAGTTTAGAAGTTTGTATACAGCGATAACGGTACTAATTTAGTCACCTCGCGTTCATATTTAAATAAATTGCATCAGAGGAATATTATAAGGCATTCAATCGGTTGCCCACTGATAATTGCATTATTTGGAAACTCAACCCTCCAAGCGCTAAACATTTCGGTGGATTATGGGAGACCAATATTAAGGTTGTACCAAAAGAATCACCACAATCGCCAGTACCACGACACTGTCTTTTCTAGAAGCTTAGCACTCGTAGCATCACTTCACTCGTAGAATGACTCTCTGGTGCGCGGTACCTACAGTGAACTTTACACTGAACAAACGAGTTGGGGTTTCTCGATATACACTCAATTCCAACACTAATCACTGGAAGTGAATTCACAATCTTCTCATTCGACTTACAGTAACGTCATAAATCTTGGAAGTACGGCGGTTAAATATAAAATGACTTATCATTCACAAGCTCTATACAGGCCGGAGTACAATATATGTGCTACATATGAGACATGCTTGTAACGCGTCAAGTATGCGTAGCACCAGTCATAATATATGAAACTATAGTCATGGTAGTTTAGTTGTAAATCGCTCGCTGTAAATTTCATAGTACCCGAGCAATCCGGGTTCAATCTCTGCTGACATCAATGCAACTGTTAATTGTAAGTTAAGTGCAGACTCACCACACACTCAGCGGTAGAGAAAAACATCGTGAGGCAACCAGCATGTCTGAGAAATTAAGAAAATATTTCAAAGACATATAAAGTCCGTCAATATACATTAGGCTGCCCCAATGGTTCAATGACGTTTACTTGTTTTAAAACCCACTCAGAATTGAAAGGAGACCTGTTTCCAAGAGTAGGAGATGTCCCGATATCTCACCTATTCACAGACGCTGCATAGAACGCGAGCAACGCTTTTTTCTTATATAGAATAAGGGTGACAAACGAGCACACATCTGGTCCATCGAGATTTACATCTATCTTTGATTAAGACTCAAAATGCAGATGCGTTGTCGCCTTTAATGATTAAGGTGGTATGCCTCGTTTCCAGTAAAAAGGGCCTCAGGTTATCTACACTCACCATACGAAACACTATCGTCGACCCATTCGTGCTACAACTATATAGCTGCTGCAGTGTGGCGTTTTTATACGGTTGATATATTACAAGTATTGTTCTATCTTGAACGTTAGACGGACATGCTGTGCATACTGATAGGTGCCAGAGTTTTGTCTATATTATTATTTCACAGTTGAATATTATATCGAACGTTATAACTATATACCGAAAATAATACACTATACTATACCATGCAATAAGCCATTTTAGGGATATTTTTAATACAAAAAACTGTACTAGCACTAGTAAATTACAATAATAATAAGCTTCATTACCACTTACCCACAAGTATGGGGTGATAAGCAGCTTTCAGCTCAATGGAAAGGCATGCTATGAGGCTTAATGATAACACCAATATGGTGGTACCAGTATGGATCAATGTTACCAGTTTCGAGCATAGTTTCATAATAGCCAGCCTTTCGGTGTTTTCCAAGATACATTTAAGAGACTATTCGCAGGAATTGCATGACTTAATTCCTCTCTCTCTCTCTCTCTCTCTCTCGATTCCATCATCGGTTTACCAGACAACCGGCTGGTGTCCACCCCATTGTTGCCCACATACCACATATTTAAATTAAGTGGTTTGTACCTCGTTGTTAAAGCGCACAGAAAAGGAGTGGAATAATTTACCAGCATCTGTCTTTCCATCTGATTATAATGTCTTTAAGAAAATAATTAATATGCTTTTGTTAAGCTAAGTCAGTGTGCTAACCCTTCAGCTGTATTATCACTTTTGAAGAATAACAATTCTGAAATGGATTTGGAGTATAATTTATTTATTTATTTCTACTTCTGTCTCTACAGGCGGACCTAATACGACAGTGTAGGCACATACAATTATCTAATTTAATATGTATAGAACACAACTATTTTAATATAATACATATAATGTCACTTTTGTGAATTCTCCCAAGGAACATCAGAATAAATCTACATCCTGAGCTACTTTATTTAGAGCGTGCAGCACTCGAGTCAGTGGGGCCCTTTTAGAAGCAAGGTACTGCGAACAGCTGGGGCCGCCGCCGCCGCCGCCACACGTACCTGTCCGGCACACACAACATAGCCCTTCGCAATATCGCCTCGTTATATATTTTTCCACATAGTAATTTAAACATATACGTTGCCAACTAAAATCAATCACACCACAAAAGTAAAGCACAAACAACTTTCTTCCGGGTCAATAAGTACAACATATATACAACATTTTTCATTTTATTTTGATTTTAATCAAAAACAAATCTAATTTGGTTAAAAAGTCAGTGTTAGAGTTTGAATTATTCGTTTATTGTGTGTGTTTATTGTTAGAAACATTTTAACGAGGGTATTTCTTTTGAAAATAATTTTATATTGTCGCAGAAAGCATTTGTACTTGCAATTAAGAGCCTTCAAAAAGAAGGACTTGCTTAAAATTGTTGACTGTTATTTTTGTTCGGGCGAATTTTTCTACCGATTCAAAAAGGAGCCGGTAGTCAATTCAACAGTATGTTTTTTATGTGTGTTACCTCATAACTTTTTCTGGGTAGACCAAATTCGATGATTCTTTTTTTTTTGAAGGCTGGTACTAATTTTTTTATAGGATCGAGTGACAAACGAGCACACAGTCCACCTGATGGTAAGTGGATGCTGTGGCCCATGGACATCTACATTTATCTTCGTTTGCGAATCAAAACGCAGATGCGTTGTCACTCGTGAGGACTAAGATGGAATGCCTCTTTTCCAGTAAAATAGGTCTCCGGTTCTCTACACTCACCATACGAAACACAGCAGTGTTAAACTGCTATTTGACGCTGGTATTCTGTGAGAGCGTGGTCCTTCCCCGGTCGAGCCGATCCATTCGTGCTACAACTATACTACTAATATAGCTGCAGCGTGGCTCTACCACGTAAAACTTTTCATTGGTCTCAGATCAAGACCTGACCAATAATTTTTAAGTTATTCTTAATAATTTATATTGAAATCGGTTGTACAAAATTGTTAATTATGTAACCTGCTTTTATATTCTAACACATTAACCCGTTTGATTTCAATATTTTGTTGTGGCCTACACAACTGTTTCTTTCCTTCTCAAGGCACCAAAATCATCCTGTCAGGTCTTGCCGCTGTTTTGAATTTAAACAATGCTCGAAAAATACGGCTTTTAATGAATAGTGGCGGGATTAACAACTGCCCTGACAAACTGCACCTGAGTAAAAACAGACTATTTGACGGCACTAGCGAGAAGACACCGATGTTATAGACAGATTACCACTACTAATCGAAATTTTTTACGTAGTAGAGCCATGCTGCAGCTATATTAATAATAAAGTTGTAGCACGAATGGGTCGGCTCTACCGGGGAAGGACTACGCTCTCACAGAATACCAGCGTAAAATAGCAGCTTAACACTGCTGTGTTTCGTATGGTGAGTGTGGAGAACCGGAGACCCATTTTACTGGAAAAGAGGCATTCTATCTTAGTCCTCACAGCTGACAACACATCTGTATTTTAATTTTTTTTAAGGCCCTTTTTACTGGAAATGAGGCTTCGCATGCATCTGCATTTTGATTCGCTAACGAGGATAATTGTAGATGTCTATGGGCCGCAGCAACCACTTACCATCAGGTGGAATGTGTGCTCGTTTGTCACCCTTATCCTATAAAAAAAATCACAAACGAAGATAGATGTAGATGTCTATGGGCCACAGCAACCACTTACCATCAGGTGGACTGTGTGCTCGTTTGTCACCCTTATTCTATAAAAAAAAACGTTTAAGTAATATGTCGCGATTATTTTTATTAGACGTGCAACCAATGATTTGATTTTTCACTCGCAACCGCAAATTCAATCATGGAGCAATATATTATACGCTTTTACAACAGTCTCAGAAAATATAGCAGGTCTGTCTACTCGACTCGATAGAGTTTCTTTTTTATGAAACATCTGTATAAAATTTGTAATATTAATGAATACATTTTTTTAATTTACTAAAACATAAAACTCTTATCTTGAACATAGGCCTCCCGCATAGACATCATCATATGGGGGATAGTTGCCACACTCAGCAAGCGGGTTGGCAGCCGTGTTATATGTATACATGCATTGATAATAATATATTAAACATATATTATGCATTATACATGCATTGATAATAATATATGAAACATATATTATTATCATTGCATGTATTTTTTTATCTTTATATATAAAAATTATGTGTCACGTTGTTTGTCCGCGATGAACTCCTAAACTATTAAACTGATTTCAATCAAATTTTGCACACTGTGTGCAGTTTGGTCCAACTTGAGAGTTTTTTTTAATTTATTTTGTTTTTATCCCGATATATATAGACACACTTACACACTAGACACACTTATCCTGATAAAATCTAATCTATATATAGATATATAGATTAGTTTTTATCCCGATAAATGACTATCAATTTTTTTATTGCTAATATCAGGAGTTTTTTTTTTGGGAAAGCAAATGGTCGTTCGGAAAGGGCAGAACAACGTCAGCCTGGTCAGCTAGTATAATATAAAAATACATCGTTGACAATAAAAGGTAATGAGGTATTAGCTGCCAAAATGTTTCAAAAATATCTCTACAGTTACCTATACCCAGGACTGGTCAGAGCTTTTACCGAACTAGTGGTGGAAGTAAAAACGTGACATTCAATAAGTATTAATGTGTAATCTATGTTAAATAAAAATATTGTTCACTATTCTGAAAATCGAGCTGAATCTCCGCTATTAAAAAAATCTTTCTTTACATATCGTAAAACGGGATCGGTCTTCCAGTCTGAAGGGGACAACCCACCACCTCCCATGGCCCCACCGACCCTCAGGTTATACAGGCCGAATCTCGGGAGATGCGCGCGGTACTTGCACGTGGCTCTTTCGCGCGCGCACGTTCTTGACTCCCTACAAATATTTAATCTGTTCCTTGTCCCAGTTTAACTTCATTCTCCCCCTTCTGGGGCTGACAGCACACTGACGCCGTCAGCTTTCAGGCTTTCTTTACCCTTCCAGTCTGAAGGGTAAAGAAAGCCAGTATAAGTCCAGGCTGTGAGGTATTTAGTCCGCCCCGAGTTCGCCGAGACTAAGATATTCCTTGGGAGAGGCCTACATTTAGCAGTTTACTTGTTGAAGGGATTTAATGATGATATTGGACGGCAGAGAATGCCTTGTCGGCATTAAATTCGCCTTTGTATCATTTTATTTTTTGTTTGAGTGCAATAAAGAATTTTCTTTCTATCTATACATGATGATAATGTGATCTCCGACATGATAACACATCTGTAGTCTACTTTATATGAAAATGGTTGCAAGTGTCCACAGGCTGCAGTAGCTTCTTACCATCAGGATAGGCTGTAAGTTCCTTTGTTTCTTTAATTTTATTCAAAAGTGTTAAAAATAAGTAAGCGAAGATCCGTGTACAAAATAATAATGATATGTCTTACCTGGTTTGAAAAGCACCTAATGTCCTCCCTCAACTGTGTGACTATAACTGTCAGCATTACTTCCACCACGATAACACTAGGAGAGACACCACCGTGGATAAAACGCCACGTGTTTCGCCTTTATATGAGGTATATGAAAGTAATAGCAATATTATTAAAAACGTTAAGGCGACAATTTTTTTTAAATTAACTATCTATTTAATTTTTTTTATGTTGCTTAGTATATTATATTATTTATTATCATTACATTTAACATTATATTTATTGAAATACGTTGTTTTGATTAACAGAATAAATAAAATAAATTTATACGCGCTAGAGTCACGCTGCAGCTATATTATGGTTGTAGCAAGAATGGGTTTGTTCGACCGGGGAAGGACCACGCTCTTTCGGAATACCAGCGTAAAATAGCAGCTTAATGCTGCTGTGTTCCGAATGGTGAGTGTCTCTACACTGAACCGGAGACACTTCTTATTGGAAACGAGGCATTTCATTTTGGTGGTCAAGTGTCACAATTCATCTGCATTTTGATTCTTAATCGAGGATAAATGTAGATCTCTATGAGCCTCAACATCCACATATCATCAGGTATACTATAAAAAAGAAAAAGAATTGACATAGTAATTCGAATGTGTTTAACATTATTTAAACAACCTGTAGGTATACAAATCGTCCCCCCCCCCTCGAACGGGTTCCCACCCTTTTCGTAGCGGGGGAGGCTTAGCAGTGGAGGCTTGGTCACCCACGGTGAACAAAGAGGAACCCAGTTGGCAGGCCCGTGGTGTTGGGCCGGCCCAAGGTGGCCACTCCGAGTGGGTTTGGTGAGCCCACTTCAGGTCTATGTTGGTGGGCTGCGGCGAGAGGGGTGTCTTCTCCCCCTACGAGGTGGAGTCACGGAGGAAGAGAAGTGTTGGTATGTCATTGAGCCAGTCGCTCTGTTCTCAAGTAAGTGACTCAAATACGGGATGGCGACAAGCTCGAAAGACGTCAACGGTGCCATCCTTTAGGATGTATCTGCATTTCATTTTGGTGGTCAAGTGTCACAATTCATCTGCATTTTGATTCTTAATCGAGGATAAATGTAGATCTCTATGAGCCTCAACATACACATATCATCAGGTATACTATAAAACAGAAAAAGAATTGACATAGTAATTCGAATGTGTTTAACATTATTTAAACAACCTGTAGGTATACAAATCGTCCCCCCCCCTCGAACGGGTTCCCGCTTTATCGTGGCGGGGGATACTTAGCAGTGTAGGCTTGGTCACCCACGGTGAACAAAGAGGAACCCAGTTGGCAGGCCCGTGGTGTTGGGCCGGCACGAGGTGGCCACTCCGAGTGGGTTTGGTGAGCCCACTTCGGATCTGTGTTGGTGGGCTGCGGCGAGAGAGGTGTCTTCTCCCCCTACGAGGTGGAGTCACGGAGGAAGAAAAGTGTTGGTATGGCATTGAGCCACTCGCTCTGTTCTCCGCGACTTGACGCCGCATCGTTGACGCGGTGGTGGTGCGGGAGGAGTTTCGGTATTGCGAGGTGCCGCTCTTCCTACCTTCCACAGACGAATCTTGGTTGACGGCTGAGCTATAGACCAGATACACCTCTGAAAATATCTATAAAGTTTGCTGTTTTCTTATTTCGTTCCACATGTAAACCACACAAAGACTGAGATGGTACTAACGATACCTTTGATAATAGGCCAGAAAGCAAATCGATTCCGAAGAAAAAAAATCATCTTTTCACAATATTTTATTAGCTTTATTCACGCTCCAATATGTTAGTACAGCTAAATGAACGATAATTTCATAAAAGAAAATCATAAAAACACTTAAACGTAAAACCAACAGCGGAATTTAAAATGAATAAATCAGCTGATAAAAGAGTCAATATTGAAATATACTTATGGAAATCTATATGGCGTTAGCACAGTCTCTACTAACATATTGCATCCCAATCTGGGGAGGGACGGGTAAAAGTAAAATGTTGGAGAAGGAAACAACGTGCTCTTTTAAAAGTAATGCATTTCAAAAAAAGAAGGTTTTCAACTGATAAACTTTACTCCATCAGTAAAGTCCTATCAGTGAGAAAACTGTACATTCTACTTACTGTATTAAAAAAACATAAAACCTTAACCTATGATGACAGCATAAAACAAAAAAAAAGAAAAGCAGTTGTTGCATTAAATAAAAACAAAACTGCAATTGCTAGTGAACAATACTCAAGTCGCCCCGGTTTACTAAATTGAACAAAGAACTAGAGATCTACAGCAAAACATATAAGGAATGTAAGAAATTGATTACAATTTATTTAACTACTTTAAATTATGAAAAAACAGAGACATTATTGCAATACAAATACTAAATAAACATATACACATACATATTCACACACTACTCATACAACATAACATATTATTAGGTCGTATTACATATATGAAATACGACCTAATAATTATTGATTTCTTGATGTATTAATGCTATGAGACTGAATGTAGGATACTAAAGTCATGTTTTTACTGTCTTTATTATTTCCTATTAGTTACTTTATTTCGTTAATAATACTGTAATTTTTAGATACGGAAGAGCAAAGTCACCTGTTACAGGCATTATTTTGCTTACTAGGTGACTTCGATGACTGATCATATAAAGTAACTTTAACGATTGACGAAATAAATTATTGGGGTTATCTATAAAGTTTTCTCATCTGGTTGGGCTGTTTAAATATATAATTGTAAACGAAATATATAAACATACATAAATATCAATAAAATCAAATAAATACATAAAAAATACGTAAATATATAAAAACTCAACCAGATGGAAGACCTCGGCAGGGGAGACCAGACGGCCGAGGGTTAGGGGGAAAGGGAAAGAAACCGGCGGACGATGCGGGTGATATCAAGGAGCACCTTCTTCTGCATTTGAGCTTGGAGTGGTCCGTCACGGAGTCCCAGTCGCTTAAGATGACCCGAGAGGCTGACTTGAATTAACCCATTCACAGAGACGACTACAGGTATAATTTCAGCCGACAATCCACCCCACATGTCGGTCACCTCGTGAGCCAGGTCCAGATATTTTGTCAGCTTATCTGTTTCGGCTTTCACGAGGTTCTCGTCATATGGAATGGTAATGTCGACCAAAATATCCTTGACTGTGCCCGGTCCATCAGCACAATATCAGGCTTATTCGCAAGAATAGTCCTGTATGTGATCATGGCCTGGTCCCAGTAGAGCCTGGCGCGGTCATTTTCGAGCACGGCTTCCGGCAAGTACTTATAATACGGCAGTTTTCGATCCACGAGACCGTATTTCAGAGCGAGCTCCTGGTGTAGAATCCTGGCTACTAAGTTGTGCCTGTGCAAATACTCAGAGTTAGAAAGCGCCGAATAACTGGAGATTACATGCCTAAGTGACTCAAATACGGGATGGCGACAAGCTCGGCAGACTTCAACAGTGCCATGCTTTAGGATGTATCTCCGATAATTGTTGGTCTTAATAACCTGATCCTGTATCGCACAGACAAAACCCTCGGTTTCCCCAAAGAGGTTACCGAAACGTAACCAGTGGAGGAAGGCGACTGTGTCTACAAAAGGTTCATGTAGAGCCTTGTAGAATCTCCCGTGGAGCTCCTTCTCCTTCCATACGGTCTCCCGGGCGGAAATGCTCTGTACTGCCGGGTCTTGCCATTGCTCGTTGGCTAAAGATAGAAGGGTAAGTCCTTTATCACAAGAAATAACGTCAATATAGTATGGATCATCCGCTCTCGTCAGAAAGTAATTACGGAGGCTGCACACTTCGCGATTATGGTAAGCGCGCTTAAAAAGCCGCGCCCACCATGCTTCCGCGGCAAGTACAGCCTCATTACTGACGATCTCGGATGATGCATCCTGTAGGACGTCATTATAATGCGGACTTTTCTGTCCAGAGCGTTCAGTTCGGTGTGAGTCCACCTGAGCATGCCAAAGATATACATGAGAACAGGCATGATCCAATCGTTATATGCGTGCGTCTTATTCACACCGGACAAAAGGCTGTTAAGCACTTTGGTCAAGAGTGCATAAAACACATTGCAAGCCTGACGATGATAATTAAAAAAGGGAATGATCACGCCCTTAGTTGCCCTTACAATAGTCGACTGGGCTAGGGCCCATAGTAGCCTCCTCGACGAGTAACAGAGGATGGTGCCCAAATGGCCTATGGACAATTATTCTATAAGGGCTGCTAATCAAACAAAAACTTTCCGATCTCCGGAGGTAGGGTTGACCACAGAGTACCAGTCAGGTGATAAGTGAGGTGTATGTAAAGTGGTGTGCGAACGTGTATATACATGTAACCTGACGGCCCGATGTAATCGGACAGAAGATCCCCAGGCGCTGCTTCTCTCCAAATGTGAGATCCCTCCAGGGAGGCGTTCACCAATTGAAAACTTCTGCTTTCACTTCACTGTATTAGTTTATCAACTTTATTGTACATTTAATTAACTTCAAAGTCAACCAACTCAACGTTCATCGAAATTAAAAACAAGTGACACACGACACAATTAACAAACAGTCGTTCAAAGTTCAATATTCAATGTTCCGGGTTCATATAGCACAAAATTACAAACACGGGAACGAATGCGGCCTCTTCTCGAGTCTCAAAGTTCAGCCTTCCACACAACAAGGCAAATTCCCTCGCACGATATTAAAATGCCACAAAACAACTCGTCGAATCAAATAAATGTCCATCAAAGTTAAGTTAATAATTCAAACTCAATACAAGCCTCCTGTCACGAAACGTACAAATTAGACAAATCAATTCGAGGTGGTCTACACGAGACCCAAATCTTCGTTAGTCAACTAGGCGCGCACAATTTACTCAAATTTTTGACCTTCAATATCTACCCAACGGTCGCGCGCAACCAACCCAGCGGTCGCAAACAATACTAGTCGACAATGCAGCGGCGTTCAATACACTGTTGCTAGCCCACACGGCTGAAAGACGGGAAGCGGCAAACAGCAGGCCCCCCTCCGGCGGTGGTTACCTCACCTCAATACCATCGGGTGACGCTCCGCGCGCGCATCTTGATGCAAAATATTACGATTTTGGCCTAAACAGGGAGTCATTCAATATTCATAAGTAATCTAACAAAAATGTTAAGATAAGTGTTTACGCAGGATTGAATCTTCATGTGTTTGATTTTTTAAGAGATTTCTTTCGTATTTAAAAACATGTATACGAATTTAATTTTTCATAAGAGGAATAACAGAGGTATATGAGAACTAAATACTACTAGCTAGTGAGCGAGCCCCTCCACACTCCGCCGCCGCCTCAAAAATAAGTATTCATATTTCTTGAAAATGGGGTTCTGACTGGGCTCGTGCTATCAGTTTTCAAAAACCACGCATTTTCCCCGCATAATACCAATCCCTAAAAATACCTAACCAACTTTAAATTCCCCACAATTTGGGAAACTCCCCACATGTTGGTAACGCTGATATGTGTAAAATTGCACAGGTGGCGTCAGCGCGTGTGTGAAAGGGAAGGGTAGAGTGAGTAGTAAATCCTAATGCATTGTTTCGTACCTATAAAAAGAGTTCGACGTCCTCGCGAATATTGACACTATTGTCAGCCATAGACTTTGAATCTACGTTGTCAGCTGATTTCTTCATTTTAAATACCACTTAGAAAATCATGAAAATACGTAAACAAAAAACCGTTTTTGTTTACGTATTTTCATGATTTTCTTATGAAATTATCGTTTGATTTAGCTGGACTCACTTGATGGAGCGTGAATAAAGCTTATAAAACGTTGTAAAATATGATTATTTTTTTCATCTGAATCGATTCTCTTTCTGACCCATCATCAAAGGTATCGTTAGTACTATCGTCTTCGTTTTAGGCGTTGCGATTAGTTTCGAGTCGTGCGAACTTGTGTCAACCCCATTTTTACATACAAGTGCACATGCTGAGCTAAAAAGGCTGTAGATAGGAAACCGGCAACGGACATTGCAGTACTCTTATCGCATAATAATTAACGGATCTCACAAGCGGTAGTCGCAAAGTGAAGCAAACAAGAATTCAAAAATTCGACTGTAATATTTATTGTTTTGCGTTTATTTATTTTATTACGCGTTATTTTCGACAATTGTGAACTGATTTGATGATTTCTTTTTCATTAAATGGGTTTTACTTCAGGGGTAGTCATATATAAATTTGGAGAATAACTTCCACCCCTAAATATGAATAAGGGGGGATAACATTTTTAATGGAGCTAGGTATTTTGACGACATTGAGTAAGTGATATTCCTTAGTCCAATCAAAAGAGTAAAACATGCGGGTCCGTGGGTTCTAATACCACACGGTTTATGTATAGCCTACAAATAATTCTTCCGGGTTAGAATGTTGTTTGTCCATGTGCAATTTATGTATATAGAAACTTCTACACGATACATGAGATAAGCCTAGCGTGAGTCTGTGTTTTTCCCAATAAAAGAAAATATTAATATTTCGCAAAAGAAACAAAATCACTGTACAACAAAGCAAATAAATTTCAAACAAGAATTGTTCTATTCAATTATTCACAGTATAATCTGGGAGTACATGATTTGCTCATTCGACCCAAATAAACATCATAAATCTAGTGAAAAAAGCAAAAACAGAACTTGTTATCGGTTTGTTAGGTGTTGTAATTTAAGTTACGTCCTTCTTCCACAGCGAGGTCTATTTTATTATAACGAATTGCCTTCTGAGCATATTTGCATTTTTTTTTAACTATTCCATTTTTTTATTATTATCATACGACTATCAATATAAACCCGAATGAAATAAAATTTACGATATTTGTTCAAAACGTAAGCCAGATTTGTGGATGTGCAAACATGTTCCCCATTCAAAATAAACTTCTCCCACTACCCAAGTATCGAATCCGTACTTAGTGTCTTGTAACCTACAAGTGTTGAGATAGAGCCGTTATAGATAGTAATATAAACTAATGACATCGCAACGTTATAGTTTTGTATACTCAGTTAGTATAGAAATTATTTTAAGTTATTTTAAAGTTATTGTTTTACGTCATAGAGTTACGCTGCTGTTATATTATGGTTGCAGTACGAATGGGTCGACCGAGAAATGCAGCTCTGTTTTTACGGTGAGTTTTACTGAGAGAAAGAACTGTAGATCCGTTTTAATCTGCATTTTGCCACAGCAACCACTTACCTTCAGGTTGACTCTGTGCTCGTTTGTCACCCTATCCTTTAAAAAACTTAGTAAATTAAGATATTCCAAACAATTAAATATGAAATTTCATAAATAAATAAGAAATTGTCGATTATCGTCATTCATGATAATGAAGATAATACAGTCAATTGTTATACACAGGTCCCGTAGTCTCTTTTAAGGAATGTCAGAAAACACGATTTAAAGTTCTTCCATCCATCCATATTCCGCATGTTTTACCAGGTCATCACTCAAACAGGCGATGTTGTTATGTTCCTACCTATTACACAATAGAACGATAAGCATACCCATCTATATTCACACAAAAGCCGTTCACGTATCACAAACAACTAGAGCACTTTCAATTATATGAACACAACATACGAGTAGTAATTGCATCTATTAATTTTCTCTTGTGTGCTGTTCAAAAAGTTTCTTATAGAAGTAGTTTCGTTTGTGACTTTTTGTTTCATAGATTTTCTCCTTTTTCTTATACTCAAAGCCGTGGTAGATCAGATGCTAAGCTTCAAAATCATCACAGTACCTTAACAACTACCGGCTTAAATAAAATTCCTATTAATTTCCCCTTGTGTGCTGATAAAAAAGAGTTTCTTATAGAAGTAGAAATAGTTTCGTTTCTTTATTTTTTGTTTCAAAGATTTTCTTCTTTTTGCTAGCTAGCTTCTTTTAGCTCAGATGCTAAGCTTCAATAACATCACAGTACCTTAGCAACAACCGGCTTAAATAAAATTGTTAATTGCAATTTAAGTGCTAAACTGATTCGTGCTTGGCGTTAAAAGAAATGATTATGAGGAAAACTATATAACTGGGTTACGAAAATATTTATAAAATATTTTTTTAGTTTTTTAGATATGCAGGTTTTTCATGATATTTTCACCGTCGAGCATGTAGTGTATTGGCACTAAAAATTTCAATCTATACATATACTCGTAATAAATCTGTAGAAGAGTCGTGTCTTTATACTTCCTCAAAAAAACGATTCCAAGGGACTAAATAGACGACACGCCAAATTTGTGGTTTTAAGAATGTTTGTTTGTCTGTCTGTTTGTGTATTCCCGATTCACGCAAAAACTACTAGACTTTTCTACGTGGTAGAGCCATGCTGCAGCTATATTATGGTTGTAGCACGAATGGGTCGGCTCGACCGGGGAAGGACCACGCTCTCACAGAAAACCAGCGTAAAATAGCAGCTTAACGCTGCTGTGTTTCGTGTGGTGAGTGTAGAGAACCGGAGACCCTTTTTACTGGCAAAGAGGCATTCCATCTTAGTCCTCACGGGTGACAACGCATCTGCATCTTGAGTCTTTATTGAGGATAGATGTAGATGTCTATGGGTCACAGTAACCACTTACCATCAGGTGGACTGTGTGCTCGTTTGTCACCCGATCCTATATAAAAAAAAGACAGATTTCCATAAAATTTGAAATGCTATCGGCGTAAAGTGATTTGCTTAACTTCTGCAGTACTAAAATTATATTTTTGGCTCAAAATATTAACAAGTAGATGTGTTATATATTCCTGAAACCAAAATCTTAATATTTTAAATAAAGAAGGAGTTTTCCCAACGTATTTAGTCACGTAGTATATTATTCGCGTTATGAAATGAATGCTTAACCATTCCAAGCAAGTTTAAATTGTTTGTTATGATGTTGGATTGGTTTACAGCTAAGTCTGATACTGACTTTGAATACCCTGAATTTGTAAATACTTTAGGCTACTGTGGTTTTTTTAAATCAGCTTTTGAAACAGCAACTTCTCAAAGTTTTCCTAAGTCGTCTAACAGTGAAGATATTTTGATACCATATTTTATGTCAAAGTTTTGCATCTTTATTACAGTTGAGTAATTAAGTAATTTATTTCAGTAAGAATTTTTTAGGGATATTTATGTATATAAATTAGAAGATTGACAGTGGTAGAGCCACGCGACAGCTTTTGCTGTCGCACGGATGGGCCGGCTCAAACCGGGGTGGTACGACCTCACAGAATACCAGCGTGAAGTAGAGGTTTATCTCTGCGTTTCGCTCGGTGAGTGCAGGTGGCCGGAGGCCCTTTTTACTGGAAAAGAGGCATTCCACCTTAGTCCTCAACTAGTGACAACGCATCTGCATTTTGATTCGCAAACGAGGATAGATGTAGATGTCTATGGGCCACAGCTACCACTTACCATCAGGTGGACTGCGTGCTCGTTTGTCACCCTATCCATTAAAAAAAAGCATTTATAATAGACGGTATTCATAATTTGAAACAGTATATTGCTTTTAATAAATAAAATAAAAATTCCTTTATTTTCAAAAGTCTTATAACAAAGATTTGTCGAGTTTTAAGTAGTCATAGACACTTGTGTTGGGAACAACTCGCTACTTCCCTTACGGTATCCTCAATAAGACTATTAAACTATATTATATCTAGAAGCTTAGAATTATAGAAATGTGGGTTATTTATTGTGTATATATTTTAGAGTGTGTGTGTGTGTGTGTGTGTGTGTGTGTTTATGTGTGTGTGTGTGTATGTCGGTCACCTGTAAGCCCTACGGATGAGGTTCCTTGGGATTGGTATGGGTATCCCGCATACAGGTACCGACATTAAGTTTAACCGGAGATTTAATTAATTCTTATAAAAAGTTTTTCAACATCTTCATAACTAAGTGAGTCCAACCATTCTATTTACGTTTTCTTGCAAGTGTAAGATAATATGGGGTATATTTTAAGTATTTTATTTACTTTGTTGTATATATGGGCGGACTGACCTCAATATTGTCTTCTGGCAAAAGCAGTACGTACAGCAGTGACGGGGGCAACAACATCCTTCTTTCTTTTATGACTTAGGTCGACATAAGGCAAAGATTTGTGGCACGTTAAAATGAGATTCAGAACATAGAGTTTTCGTACTGTAAGTAGACCACTCATTCTATATAGTGTATCAGTGGGAAAACGATAAGGTTTGGAGTAAATGACTTTGATAAGCGATCTCTGAGCTCTTTCAAGTGCAAGGAAGTGAGTTTTGTCAGCTCCTCCCCAAATCGAGATACAGTAGGTGAGCACCGATTGGACCAGGGCTACATAGATTCGGTTTTTAAGTTTGTTGCACATAACCTGCCGTAATGATTTGAATACCCATATGAGTTCCCTAGTGCGGTTTTTTAAGAGTTCCAAATGTGAGTGCCAGCTAAGTCGTTGGTCCAACATTATACCTAGATATTTAGTTTGGCTGACTTTTTCAATAGTAGGGCAGTCACAAATCAGGTTACCAGGCTTTTAGAACATTCTAATTTCAATCCTAAAACAAAAATATTTTGCGTACAATCTTTCTTTATTTCTCGGCACTACTAAATTATTTACTAACTAGTTTTTCCCCGCGACTTCGCCCGCGTGGATTTTACTACGATTTCATGGATATCTATTTTTTGCGCGGAATCCTAATTTTGTTTTTGAGTTATTTATTTTATTTATTTATTTATTTAACAAACTACAGATAATACAGAGAATATATTATGATATAATATAAGCTTAATGAAAACTACCGTGTACCACAACCCGCCGACTTCAAATTTGACAGATAAGCTACACCTTAATCTATAAAATATGTATAACGCAACACTATTAAACAGCAATTGGCACAGTCAGCAGGCGGTAAATCGGCAATACGTAATTAACTAATAGTGCATTAAAAGACGTGAGTCTTGCCACCGCCCACTTTGTCGCGTCAAAAACCGGTCGTTCCTGCGTCGCGTATACAAGAGGTGATAAAAATATATTGATAATAATTGTGATAATATTTAATAATAGACGAGTATAATAATTATTATTTCTTTATATGTCATATAGGTTTATTTACGTAGGGAATAGCGGCTGCCTGAAATTACCTGTCTAACAAATGAGCTTCTCTTTGTTCATCTTGAGTGTTTTTGCTACGGCTACCAAGCCTCCCAGGCGGATCTCCACAATAAGGACAAAGGAACGTGTTTAGGAGAGGGGAGTATTGTGATATACTTTTTATATAAGAAGGGTGATAAATGAGTACACGGCCCTCCTGATAGCAAGAAATAATGGAGAAAGCGTTGTCGTCCCTGAGGACTCAGACGATACGCCTCGTTTCTAGTAAAAAGGTCTCCATTGTAGATACACTCACCATACGAAACACAGCAGGCAAAAGCTATTATACGATGGTATTCCGTAAAAGTGCGTTCCTTTTCAGTCCCGCCGACCCATTCATGCTCCAACAATCTGAGTGCTGCATCGTGACTCTATCACGTGTGTTTAAGTATACGTAAGTGTTATCACCCTTAGGAACTGGCATGTAGACCTTGTAGTTTTTATTTTTTCCATTATCTTTCAAAACGGTATACAGAAGAGCGTATGCTGGCTTTTTTTATAGGATAGGGTGACAAACGAGCACACAGTCCACCTGATGATAAGTGGTTACTGTGACCCATAGACATCTACATCTATCCTCAATAGAGACTCAAGATGTAGATGCGTTGTCACCCGTGAGGACTAAGATGGAACGCCTCTTTGCCAGTAAAAAGGGTCTCCGGTTCTCTACACTCACCATACGAAACACAGCAGCGTTAGGCTTCTGTGAGAGCGTTGTCTTTCTCCGGTCAAGCCTACCCATCCGTGCTACAACTATACTACAAATATAGCTGCACCATGGCTCTACTACGTAAAAAAACTGGCTGGCTTATTAGTAGAAAAAAAATTGTAGCAACGAGACACTTTACCCACACTACTTGATCATATGGTCAAATAATGAAACCATTTAAAACTTCAATTAAGCTGCTACCACATTTTACCTAAACATTTAATTTACTTAATTACAACAAAAATATATTTTTCCATCTTAGTCCTCATGGGTGACAACACATTTGTATTGCAATAGAGTAAGAAGTACACGCGTTGCTTTTTGGCAGTAGAAATGGGTATGAGTTATCTACCCAGACACACTCCTAGTCAGAATATGAGGCTTAACACCTTAACGTTTACACAAAGTTCCACTCTAAAATTTTAATAACTTGCTATAAAATCTGAAACCAAGACTTATCACAAATATTTTCTTAAAAAAGCAATTTTGAAGCTTACTGAACAAATGTTTTCCTATTGAGGTAAACATTGTTTCCCCGCTTTTGAAGTAACTTGAAGCGGCAAATTGCATCACTACAAAAATCCTTGGGTTCTGAAATACAGTCTCTACTGGTTTAATGAGAAGAAAAGTTATTTATTGATTACTTTGAAAGAAGTGGTAGTACTGGAGATATAGAACGTTATAAAAGTCAGTAACTTCTGAATCGATGACACTAAAAAGTCTGCTTTTTTTTATAAAATGGTACTGTATGCCATTGGCAACTGCGGCCAACTTATTTTTTTTATAGAAGAGGGGGCAAACGAGCATGCGGCTCACCTGGTGGTAAGTGACTACCGCCGCCCATGAACAACTGCAACACCAGGGGAACCAGGGGAATTGCAGATGCGTGGCCGGCCTTTTAAAAAGGAGTAGGCTCTTTCCTTGAACGTACCTAAGTCGTATCGATCCGGAAAAATCGCTGATGGTAATCGATTCCACAAGAAAGTCGTGCGAGGAAAAAAACATTTTCTAAATCACACAGTGGTGGAACGTCAATCATCCAGATGATGTGGATGGTATCGGGAGTTCTGCCGCGATGTGCGTTCGTGAAATTTGGCGGCTGGGATTAATCGGAACAATTCCTCAGAGCGCTCACCGTGGTAAATGCGAAAGAAAATGCAAAGGGATGCAACGTCTCTTCGCAATGCCAATGAATCGAGCCGATCGGAAAGGACTAAGTCGTCGACGATTCGAGCCGCTCTGCGCTGGATGCGGTCAAGTGGAAGGAGCTGGCACTGGAGAGCCCCTGCCCAGAGATAGGAACAGTATTCCATGTGAGACCGAACCTGCGCCTTGTAAAGTTGCAGGCGATGTGCCGACATGAAATACTGTCCCGCTCTGCTGAGCACGCCAAGCTTTTTAGAGGCCAATTTGGCCTTCTCTTCCAAGTGACCACGAAACTGCACGTCACTCGATATGTCAACTCCGAGGATTCCGATACTGGCTAAGGCAAGAAGGGGAGTGCCTTGAAACTGAGGAGATACGACAAAGGGGTTCTTTTTAGCGGTAAACGCGCAAACTTTTGTCTTCTGAGGATTAAACTAGACTAGATTTAGTCGCCCGACTTTAGACTTTGTTCAGCAAAGACTCGACTTCAGACACAAGTTTGTTCCGGTACTCGACGACGTATTCCCGGAAAATATTGGCACGACCGGTGTATAGAGCATCACCAGTGCTGTCATCTACATAGCAATGAATGTTACTAGTTTGCAACATATCATTGATATGCAGAAGAAACAGCGTTGGTGATAGCAAACAGCCTTGTGGAACACCAGCGTTAATGGGCTTGTAGTCGGAGCATGCACAGTCTACAACGACCTTTATGCTCCGATCTGCAAGGAGGCTGGTGATCCAATTGGACAATTTCTCGGGAAGCCCATAGGACGGGAGCTTCGAAAGAAGCGCTTTGTGCCAAACCCGATCGAAGGCCTTCGCAATGTCCAAACTACCGGCCAACGCCTCCCCCTTGGACTCTACTGCCTCCACCCATCTATGGGTCAGGTAGACCAGAAGATCACCAGCTGATCGACCCCGTCGAAAACCGTATTGGCCGTCACTAATCAGCTGGTGATCCTCAAGGTCACGCATGAGCTGGCAGTTAATAATGGATTCCATTATTTTGGAGAACAAGGAGATGATAGTAATAGGCCTGTTTTTGGACGGGTCTGAGCGGTCGTCTTTTTTAGGGATCGGGTGGACAAAAGCTGTCTTCCATGAATTAGGGACTACGCCTTGGGAGTAGGAGTACCGGAAAAGACGCGTTAGGACCGGTGCCAACTCAGGAGCACACGTCCTCAGCACAATTGGGGGATTCCGTCAGGCCCACTCGATTTCTGGGTGTCCAGGGAGAGGAGTGCTTTGCGAACCAAACGCTGTGAGAACAGCACATCCGGCATGGAGCACTTACATCGCGGGATAGTCGGCAGTGTTTTCTCCCCGTCATCAAGAGTCGAGTTGGACGTAAAAAGGGAGCCTAAAAGGTCGGCTTTCTCTTTTGCGGCATCTCTGTGCAGAGATGGTAGTGATGGTTTAGAGAAATTCCCTTGGACAGCCTTGGCGAGAGACCGGAATGCACGGGTTCCTGAAGGAAGGCGAACTAGTTTCTCGCCAATTCTGCATATGTGCTCTGACTTTGCCTTGGCAATAACTCTTTTGAGGGACCTGGAGTCGAAGTTATACTTCTTTATAAGTGTGCTGGTGTTTACATCCCGAGTCGCCAAAGCCGCACCCCAGGCTTGATAACACTCCTGCTTACTGCGTAATGCAGTCTTACAGGAGCGACCAAACCAAGGCTGGGATCTGCCTTCGATGGGTACCACAGATAATGGAATAAATCGTTCTATTCCCTGTAGCACCACATCAGTGACAGAGTCAGCCACAGCGCTGGGATCTAAAAGGTCGGCTTTCTCTTTTGCGGCTTGGGCCAGTGAGTCCTGCTCCCTGTGCAGAGATGGTAGTGATGGCTTACAGAAATTCCCTTGGACAGCCTTGGCGAGAGAACGGAATGCACAGGTTCCCGAAGGAGGGCGAACTAGTCTCTCGCCAATTCTGCCTATGTGCTCTGACTTTGCCTTGGCAATAACTCTTTTGAAGGACCTGGAGGCGAAGTTATACTTCTTTATAAGTGTGCTAGTGTTTACATCCTGAGTCGCCGAAGCCGCAGCCCAGGCTTGATAACACTCCTGCTTACTGCGTAATGCAGTCTTACAGGAGCGACCAAACCAAGGCTGAGATCTGCCGTTTGCGAATCAAAATGCAGATGCGTTGTCACCCGTGAGGACTAAGATGGAATGTCTCATTTCCAGTAAAAAGGGCCAAAAACCAATCTATAAAAACAAGTTTAATAAAATGATTGAATACGATAATATACGTAAAACAATAGTTTCGTTCAATTATTTATTTAATTTTTTTTATTTAATTATTTGAGATATCTTATCACGCCTTGTCAATGTATCTGGTGACCCAGAAGCTGGCAAATATTTTGATCAGCGGATCAGCCTCGCAATACAGCGAGGCAACTCAGCTAGTCATTTCGGCACACTACCAACAGACGGCGGTGATTTTTTTTTGTATTTTTTACTTAAATTAAGCTTTACATACCGTATAATTTTGTATAACACTTTTTTCCTTTAATTAAATTATTAGTAGCATTAATAAAATCAGTTTCACGAGACATATTCGCTATTTGTTGTTGCAAAACGGTACACGACCTCTATTAATCGATATATAAAAGAGTGTTATTATGAGGCGTCTCGGATTTTCAGCCGGTATATTACGTGAATTGGGATCAAAGTCATTTATCTTATTTGACCAAGAACGAAAGTTGGCGTATTACTTTACATAGATTTCACTATAAAATCGGGTACTGTACTTGTTTCATATTAAAAAAATATAAAATTTCTTATTAAAAAAATATTGCCAAAAAATATGTTATACGTATCATATTTTTTGGCATTATAAATTTAGTTTTTACGTGATAAAAAACTGTGGTTGCCACCCCGTCCGCCATACGTGGCTGTCTTCTTTATGACGCAATATATGGGGAGCCTTAATAAATGGACTTTAACCGTAATGATGAATGAATGGTAGAACTACGCTGCAGCATAATATAATGACTGTAGAACGAATTCTTCGTCACTCGACACTTCGTCCACTCTGTGACTTGTGACCTCCGTTACCATATACGAGGGGCACACTGAAATGATCGGGAATAAGAAAAAACACATGCACGGTATAGCTAAATTGTATTTTATTGTTTTTTCGAAGTATTCTCCGTTCAACTTAATGCACTTTTCCATTCGTGCAAACCAATCATTAAAACAGTAATTCCAGTCTTAATTTGATGTTAACAAAATGGCTGATTTGTACGCATCCACAGCTGATTCGGGGTCTTCAAACCGTTAACCGCGTAATAAATCTTTCTTTCTAGGGAATGTAAAGATTTTGGGCTCAGGTCAGGACTGTACGGAGGATGGCTCATCAGCTCAACGTTTTCCTGCTTCAAAAAATCATTTGTCTTCCGAGCCGTATGGGAGCTCGCATTATCGTGATGTAAGATGATGCGACGTTTCGTGCTATTTTTTCGGAGTTCGGCTATCATTTCTGGCAAACAAACCGTGATATACCACTCAGCGGTTACCGTTTTTCGTTCCTGTAAAGGAATTGTAGCAACATGCCTCTTTTTCGAGACAAACGTAGCAACCATTTTCTTTGACACGTTGCGGGGGCGAACCACTTTCGTTGGTTTGACCTCGTCTTCGAAGACCCAAACTGCTGACTGATGTTTTATTTCTGGTTCTTATGAATAAATCCATGATTCGTCACCTAAGGCGATATTATAAACGGCATTTGACTTCCCTCTATATCTGTTAACGACGTGTCAACTTTAAACCAACATAGTTTTTGTTTTTCAACATTTTTTTTAATTGTTTGAATGTCATTAAGATTATAAGAGGTCAGTATTCAAATTCTAAAAAAGCTATTATTGTAACTCAATCCGAAATATTCTATTCCCGATCATTTGTGTGCACACATCACAGTGTGCCCCTCGTAGTGACTATGTAAGAGAATCCTCTTCCCTATATAATCATTTTCATTTACAATTTTTGGTTACAACGCTATCTATCGGAAGCTATTAAATCTACTGAAGCAACAGTAGCCTTAAGGGCACTGATAGCTTGCAAAAAAACTTCAAATCCGCCATTCGAATATTGTTTACTTGACATGTTTATTGCGGGTGTTAGTAGCAACACTAGTATTCTATAAAAACAAAGAAAAGAAAAAGCCTTTCCAGCATTTTCCTTTAGCCGTCTCAGACGACATCCACGGAACTAATGAGGTGATTAATTCTCTTAATCCATCACCACGTGATGACTATTTTAATCTAAATACAGGTTTATTACTTAGACTCCCAAAAATCACGTAGTAACGTAATAACTGTATAAAAAAACTCACATAAAGAAAAGGTCGGTTTTCCCTCAAGTTAGCGGAAGTAGAACTAAAGCGATCCGTTATTTGTAAGAAACGTTACTTTTCTTATTTCCTTTTACAGATACTCAAGTAATTGCCCGATCTATTATTATTACGAGAGTTAGGTTAAAAACATCGCCATCTTCACAACGGGCCTTCATAGATCCACTTCTCCAAGGAATGCCACAAAGCACGTTCCTGAGCCACCCGCATCCATCGACTTCCTGCATCTCTTAACAGGTCATTACTCCATGTAGTAAGGGGGTTACATTTCGCTTACCGGATACTTTTTATATACGAGGATGTTTTATATTAGCTTCTGCAAGCTGGTTGTTCCACAACGTAAACTTAAGGAAGACACTGAAAGTACGTACGTGTAACGATAAACCATGGGCTGTGTGTAATACTTTATTTTATAAATAAATGTAACAAATTAAAGTTGGTAAAAAATTAATTTCCCTACATGCGCTCAATAATACAGGGTATTTTTGAAATGCTCCCAAAAACGATGACAGACGACAGTACCAACTATACCTTTGATGATGGGTGAAATATAAATTCGATCCTGATGAAAAAAATCATCTTTTTACAACGTTTTATTAGCTTTATTCATTCTCTATCATGTTATTACAGCTAAATGAAAATACTTAAACATAAAACCAGCAGTGGAATTACTGAATTACAGTTAGCTAAGCTAAGGACTAAGGGTTAATGTACGCGCGAACGCCGAATTCGCATGGCACGCAGCCAGTAGACCATACCACAATACGTAATAATTTACAACACTTGTCTAAATACCTAACTTATCTACTTAACCTACTATTTTGTCACTGCCCTTGTTTCCACGTAGCCACTTTAATTCGAATTCACAGGTAAAATAACCCAAATACCTGGTTCTATTCCCCGCTAATGAAAAAATACTTAAATATGTAACAAAGGTAAGAGTCATGGTATGTTTATTATTCTGATGTATTTAGCTATATACCTATTCAGATCAGTTCAGTACTAAGTTTCTTAAAAAACATTAGGTATGAAACAGCTTACCGCTCTAAATCCTCCGTGGTCTTATAAGATGTGGCTCAAATTGTGCTCCATTCATTTCGAAGCAGACTTAGGCTCGGTGTTGCGTCTCCTCATACAGGCGGGGAAACATCGTGTGATCTTCGACACAGTCCGTACGTAGTTTGTCGAAGACATCCACGATCATATGGCGCATTTCATCAGCACTATCACACTCACGATTAAAAACCCTTTCTTTCACATACCCCCACAGAAAGAAGTTTAACGGGATCAGATCTGGTGAGCGAGGTGGCCAAGCGTGTGGTCCTAGTCTGCAGATCCAGCGATCATCAAAAAGCTCGTTGAGGCGCTCACGTGCGAACCTCACGACATGTGGAGGTACACCGTCATGCTGGAACCATGATCGGCGATATTCAGCCATCGATAGGTCATCTAAAATGTCAACCAACTGTTCATTTATGAAGTTTATGTATCGCTGTCCGTTAAGTCGCTGTGGCAGAAACACTGGTCCTAGTATGCGATCCCTAAATAAACCTGCCCATACGTTAACCGACCATCGGGTTTGGTGCCCGGTTTATCGAACAGCATGCGGGTTAACCTCGGAATACACGTGGGTATTTCTTCGGTTCCACAGGCCGTTTTTAGTAAATGTCGACTCGTCCGTCCAGATGACGTGTCCCAGCTGACAAATTAATACAGACCATCTATCGTCATAATAAGGAGTTAATCGGGTTAATCGATAGGGGTGACGGCGAAAATCTTAAGTTGCGAATCAAACGAGACAAAAGAAATTTCAACTTATACAATGCTGTCTTGTTAACGGAACCCAAATTGTATAGAAAAAAGCTCGATAAAATATAAATTGTATAGACAAAAAAGAGTTAGTGTTGACTATCAACGTATTTATGTGTACAGCTTCTCGCCGTTTTTGCAGTGTCACGAATGTATGCAGTTTGGGCACATGAAAAACATCTGTTTTCGCTCAAGAAAGTGTATGTTCCCATCGCGCAAGTAATAACTGCCCGGTCAGAGACACCCCTAATTCTGCTAAGTGTTACAATTGCCAGTCGCGTAATAATAAATTCAGTGTTAAAACAGACATTAAACATACTGCCAACTCCGACACCTGCCCTATACTTCGGGCTATTAGGGAACGTATTGCCAACAGGATAGACTACGGATCTGCGTTATTAAACTTATTGTATTTTGTATCACTTAATTTTATTATAAGAGTTCAAGGTTAATTTTCAAAAAAATTTACTTAATTTATAATATCTTACGTTTTTTTACTAAAATTTTATATTGTGTCATTATATCATCCCTTTTCTGTGTTGTATTATTAAGACAATTCATGGCTTATGCTTGCTCATGCTTATGCTCGATATTTTTTATCAATATTATATCATTTCATTACACCATAATTTTGCTTAGAACTCAGATTACCTATTGTGTTTTATTTATTGAACTTTTATTGTGCCATTATATCATTTTTTCTGTATTAGAATTAAAATTACCTCTTTTTTATTTTTCTTTATGTTTATTTCGTCATTATAATATTCTGATCTCTTTTTTATTTCCCCATATTTTTTATAGGATAGGGTGAAAAACGACCACACAGTCCACCTGATGGTAAGTGGTTGCTTTGGCCCATAGACATCTTCATCTATCCTCGTTTGCGAATCAAAATGCAGATGCGTTGTCAGCCGTGAGAACTAAGATGGAATGCCTCTTTTCCAATAAAAAGGGTCTCCGGTTCTCTACACTCACCATACGAAACACAGCAATATTAAGCTGCTATTTAACGCTGGTATTCTGTGAGAGCGTGGTCTTTCCGCGGTCGAGCCGACTCATTCGTACTACAACTATACTACTAATATAGCTGCAGCATGGCTCAACCACGTGTAAATTATTGTTACTTTCTTTTCATTTACATATATGTTTCTGTGTTATGCGGATTACGCAAACTATGAAACACTATAAACATGTATGTAAATCAAATTATCATTTCACTAGAATTTGAATTCTGTGCATAGCGTAATATTACTAACTAATTATTTTAATAGAGGGCTTGTGCGTAATGTATCAAATCGCAGACACGCATAACCCTTTTCTATGTGTTTTAGAAATAAGTCAAAATTGTTAAACAATATTTTAAAACATTGTGGAAACTGATATTATACTCCCATCGGTGGGGGTGTATCCTCCGGCGCAAAATCAAAAAAAATAGCATGCCTTGTTGCTTCATCTTAAAAGCTTAAGCCAAAGCCAATTAAAGTACGATAACGATACGAAATAATATTTTCAAATAAACCGTTTATAACTAATAACAGTATTAATAAGCGTTCATAAATTTATCGTGTATGTGTTTTATGTTTGATATAATGAACAGTGAATGTGGTAATTTATAATTAATGGTGAGAAATAATGGCCGTCTTTAATTTTATGCGCCATTATGCGATCATTACCGCTCGCTTCATAACCATTTATGCGCATCATTCTCAAATAGAGGTGATTATTTTTTCAATTAATTTTCCTTTCATGAAAAAGAATAAGCTGACCCTTTTAGCGTTTTGGTTATTAACGACCACAAAATGAATTATAGCATTTTATTAATGATGAACATATAATTTTTTGTAATGATACTCTGTCTGTACTACTTTAAAATTTTGGGTAGAGCCTAGGACTGTTTCTCAATGAATGAATAAATGATTTATATATATTCATCACACAACACAACGTATATTAGAAGGAAATTAAAACTACGAAGCAAACAAAAGAAATATTACGATATACACAAAAATAACTTGGATTCAACTCGGCTGGGCAGCGTTCGAGAGATTACGACACATCTTCTCGTCAGGCATATCTAAAAACCTCAAAAATAGATTGTACAAACAGTGCATGTTGCCATTGATGACCTATGGATCTAAGACGTTGTTCTTCACTACTGGCCGTATGAGGAAGCTCAAAGTCGCTCAGCGAGCTATGAAAAGGGATATGCTCGGGGTTACTCTGTGTGATAGACTTAAAAACGAGGATATCCGCAGTAGTAACTGACAAAGTCCAACAGATTAGTAAGCTGAAGTGGCAATGGGCCGGCCATATAGCTCGAAGAACCATCGGGTCTCCTGCCATCGTCTCTAAATATTTCACAAGGCTCTCAAACGGAGGGAACATTTATAGAGACAAGATCCCTTCGGATAACATCGTTCAAAGAACTGTGTCGTGAAAACCTACCAGCGCTTTTCTTACATGAACGTCCGTGGAGCCCAGGACTACTAGTGCTACCACAGGGGCAGTGATGAGGTTGATAAATCGCCGCTCCCAGTCGGATTCCTACGGCAATGCGCAAGCTTTCCCCATCAAATAATGTGTCGAGATTACTTGATGGTAAAGCGTGTAACCAGTGACTAGATTCCTTAGTCAAAACAGCTAGAAGGCGTGCCTTATCTTGGTCACTATGGAAATTATGAAACAAATCTTTCTGTACGTCTTGTAACAATGGAATATCCCACTGTTTTTGTTGATTAACTTCCATTGGAACATTTTCACCAGGATAGAGAGTTTGCCATGTCTGCCCTGCCTCCGTAGCAAAGCATAGGTCTACTTTATTATTTAAAATTATGTTACATAAGTCACTGACACTATGCACGGAAGCAAGGAAAGCAGGCAATGCAACGCTAGAAAGATTTCTCACACCAATGCCACCAAATTTTATAAGTAAAGTAGCTTGAGTCGAGGCTGTTGTATTTAAAGTTAAATTTAGAATTTTTTCTATAGCTATTTTAAGATTATTATCAATATCTTTTAAAATATCCGAACATTTCCAGACTGGACGCAGGCGGAGTAAGTATGTAAATCTAGGTACAAGAAGACAATATTTTAATATATTAAGAGCTATGTGGGGTTTAATTTATACAATTTATCAACGTGGTTTAAAAACTGATCAAGTTTTTTTTTAAACAGTTTTAATACTATCGAAAAATAACGGGGCACCTAGCAGGTATAGTGATTCCGTACTAACAGTTTTTATTCCTGGACAAATATGATTGAAATTTTGAATTAAATTATCTCTATGAGAAGTAGATAAATTATTGGAAAAAAATATTTCACATTTATTGCTATTTGGTTCAAAACAAATATTAATGAAATTTCGGAAAATATGAGTAAGATCACTGAGGACGTCATCTGCTCTACCTCCCAATGTACCGTCGTCTAGGTACCAGACATTCAGCTTGGATTTCAAATTTGAAATAATGGGTTGAATTCCCAAACTGAACAGTGCTGGACCCAGTGGGTCACCTTGTTGAACACTGAGAGCAGAATCGATAACATGGTTTTCGTAAAACAAGTTAGTATTTTGACTATAACATTGCCAAACGTAACGATAAATTGCGGGGGTATTGTTAGCCACTTCTTTCAGCAAGGTTACCTATCGATAGAGCTAAAAGCATTCCTTAGGTCAACCTTCACAAGAACATCTGCATCAGAGTTTTTTAAAAATGTACGCACTGAATGTACCGCCGCCTCACAGCCACCTCTAGTCCCAAAGCCTAGTTGAGTAGGCTGAAATTTGGTCTTAAGGTTAGGGATTATGTGCCTGCAAGCTAATTTTGAAGTTAAGCGTCGAAATGTGGAACCAACGGCAATAGGACGGATACCGTTATCCTTTTTTTTGAAGGCACATAATCTTGCTCCATATAAGAATGCAGTGAAATTTGGATTAACATTACCAAAAAGCATAAAGTTACATAATTTTGTAATGTCTTTCAGAAGTACTCCACCGGCGTCGCCAGCAGAAACGCTTACAAGATCTTTAAGATGTTGAGGCGTAATTCCGTCAATGCTGACAGCAGAGCCATTCGAAAATGACATAATTGCTTCTAAAGTGTCTTTTTCAGAAATTTGTAAAGGTTGCATAGAAGTCTTCGGAGGCAGCGGTAAACCCTGAGAAGGTTTGACCGAAGGATGCTTTTGACGAAGACTTTCAAGAGTTTCGACATTACGAGGAGCCAGGATGTCGTCTGAGAATAAAATACAGGATGCATTTTTATGCATAAAAAATGCATCCCGTAGGATGCATTTTTTAAGTCACCATCCATTACTTTCGACTCAACTATTTTTTAAATCAAATTTAGGACGTGGTCGAGATAAATGAGTATTAATTGTGTAATCTAAATTTTGAAAAGATGTCTCTTTTAGTTGAGACGTAATTGTTTTTTTGATAAAATTTATTGTTTTTTTGATAAACAAGATGAAAATGGGAATACACGAAAGTAAATAATTTTTGCCAACTATTTTCACTATTAGTGAAACAATTTTGAATAGTGCATGACAATGCTTTAGCAAGCTGCATCCTCGCACATCTAGGAATTCTTTTAACCATTGGTACATTATGATGATAATTGTAAATTTGCTCCGAAAAAGGGGAAAAATTTGTGTCATTGGGGGAATTGCTAATAGAGTTGTGAATTTCTACGGTAGGCTGTGAAGCCGAAATATGTTTATTATGGCATCGTTTAATATGTATATTTAATCCCAAAGACATTTAAGTAGTAGTAGGAATAGACCGGACATCATTAGCAAAATTGTCGTCTGTAACTTATGTCCTATAGGATATAGATAGTTTTACGCCGCAACTACACAGCGAACAGAATACTAAACTATATTAACAATATGCAAGTTGTTTTCATAAGGTTAGTGGTGATATATGATAACATGCATTCCGATCTTAGCTAAGGGGTAAAATCTCTTCAGCTCTTAGTTCTTACTCAAAGCACAGTGCTGAAAATGGCCAGTGACATTTCAATTATTTTATACCTCTTTTGTTATTTGTTGTGTAGTTTATTCTAAATTTAACAATTGGTTAGAGAACTGTTTGACTACGGCACTTCGGGCTGCAGGTACGAAACTCACACTAAACAAGTACTTGTACGAGTATGAATAGAATAAAATATTTTTTAGTCAATATATATCAGATGTTGTTCTTATCGAAAATATTGTTTTACCTTTACCACTGGTTTAAAAATGCCTCTGTTCTGGGAAGAACCTGTGGCGTACCAATTATTCCTGGCCTGGATGTTTGCCTATACATTTACATAACATACATAAACTCTCCCATCACCCAGAAGGGTAGGCAGAGACTATGAACTTTCATTCACGACCCTGCCACACATCCATAATTTTATACGTTGTAGAGCCATGCTGCAGCTATATTAGTAATATAGTTGTAGCACGAGTGGGCTCGACCGGGGAAGGACCACGCTCTCACAGACTACCAGCGTAAAATATCAGCTTAAAACTGCTGTGTTTTGTATGGTGAGTGTAGAGAACCGGAGACCCTTTTTACTGGAAAAGAGGCATTCTATCTTAGTCCTCACGGGTGAGAACGCGTCTTCATTTTGATTCGCAAAACGAAGATAGATGTAGATGTCTATGGGCCACAGCAACCACTTACCATCAGGTGGACTGTGTGCTCGTTTGTCACCCTATCCTATAAAAATAACATCCCTCTCGCTTCTTTCACATTCACATTTCTACACATACATGCTCGTCGGTTACAAGTGATCTTACTTTGCCCATCTTCAATATATTACCAATTTAGTCGATTAGCTTTTGTCTAGGGAGAGCCTTGCCGAATCTGCCACTCACTTCTGCAGCGTAGTTTGCTTTGTCACTCTTTCTTCTATGTGTCCAAACTACCGAAGCATTCCTTTCTTTATCCTAGTGACACCGTCTCCTTTACCACAAATTTATTTTTTCACACACGTTCTCACCCTCTGAGTGATGAGTCACCTATGATACTTTTAAATAGCCGCATTTCTACAGCGTTAAATTAACTCCCTTGCTTCTAACGCCATATCCAATCCAAAAACATTAAGGTAACACGGCATTGTGTATTGCCACACGTGTCGTATCTTATGTATAAAAACGTTTCCTGACTCAGGAAAAATGTTCATTGTACGGATAAGGTTCATTTAAAATAAATATCTCCCACTAACGAAGTAATTGACAAAAAATTATTTTCTTAAATATTGAATGTTTTATAATAATTTTAATATCCTTTTTCCTTCTTTTCGAAGGTAGCTTGTGCAATCTAATGTTACTGAACAACCCGTTCCCCACGGTGTCCTAACAAGGTGTATTATTCTCACTACATACTCGGCAACTGTGCACGCAGGTATCACACGGCTTTGCTGTTAGTTACTGTTTGTTGTGGATGCGATATCACTCGAGACCCGAGCACGGTGACGTCATAGCCGCACCGTAAAAAGGATGGCTTGGCTTACTATACATTTTTTAACGTGGTATAGCCACGCTGTAGCTGTATTATGATAAAATACATTTCTAATCTTTGAAGTGAAATTAAGTCTCAATTAACAAAAATGTTATTAAATCACAAAATATTTTTAAAAAATAATTATTTTCTTTACCAATGAACGATTTCCAAACCATAAAGGCGTTATTTAATTATTCCGCCTAGTAACTTCTACGAGTGATTACTTGTGTGAAAATCTCATTTTGTTTGTGCAGAACGGTTTTTAATTAGAATTCTAAGAGACAATCCTGTTTAAATGGAAATTTGAAATTAAGACTTGTGGTAATATTCTTACATAACTTGAAAATCCTTACGTTTACGAGTATGTAAATTTTTATATGCAAAGTATAATATAAAGACGATTGTTTATAAAGTAAGCGTCATAAACAAGGACAGTTATTTTTAACTGACTTCAAAAAGGGAGGAGTTTCTTATTTCGACTGTTTTTTTAAGTGTGTTACTTCAGAACTTTTTTCTAGATGGACCGATTTTGATGATTCTTTTTTTATGCTGCTGCTTCTCATGTAGTCCCATATAAATTTTATCAAGATCTGACTAGTATTTTTTGAGTTATCCTTAATAATTTGTATTTAATTGACTATTTAATGATGTTCCTATTTTATTTATATTTTTGTACGAAATATTTAATTTTATCACTCGTGTTTCTCATTGTTGTAAAATCTGAGTGGAATCACATATCCATAACAAGCCTTAGCGTTATATGAATGTATTTTATCAAGGCTTATTTCCGAGTGAGATAAAAGATACAGCCTATAGACGTCCCTTTGCCTCCTTCATTTCTAAAAGGGCTTTAGGGCAACGAAGTGTCCGCTACGCTGTCGGTTAAAATAAAAAGTCAATGAAAAGTAAATTCAATATTATCTAAACTTTGTGCCGTGTAGTGGCGGTTAAGAATATCCACTACCCCATATCTTCCCATGGGTGTCGTAAAAGGCCACAAAGGGAAACAGGCAGGAGATGGGCAGCAGCATCTTCCTGGTAACGACAAAATACAATAAAAAACTGCGGTTGCCAACCCGCTCGCCAAGCGTGGCAACTATGGCAATATACCCCCCATGATGAAAGTTACGAAGAGACGGCCCCAATCCCCGGCGGCCCCGCTATTCCTGGCTACGGTGGCGACCATGGTAACGGCGGAGCAGGGGGTGCTAAGAATCTCCGGTGGAAGTTCGGTTGCCACCTACGACGACTCGACCTGGCAACATACAACGCACCTTGAGGACTGACGAGAAGATTGTGGAGCTGGAAGAAGAGATAGACAAGTTACGCTGGCATATTATAGGATTATCCGAAGTCCGAAGAGAGGGGGAGGACACGGTAATCCTCGAATCCGGAAACATGCTCTATTACCGGGAGGGCGACCATCTGTCCCAAGGAGGTGTCGGATTTATCGTCCACAAGTCTCTCGTTAACAACGTTGTAAAGATTGAGAGTCTGTCGACGAGGGTTGCGTACCTTATACTCAGAATCACCAAACGGTATTCGCTGAAGGCCATACAGGTTTACGCACCAACCTCGGCACACCCAGATCAGGAGGTGGAGGAAATGTATGAGGATATCTCGAGAGCCATGCATTCCTCCAAAACCCAATATACGGTGTTAATGGGAGATTTCAATGCAAAACTAGGCACAAGAGAGAACGGTGAGCTGAAAGTGGGGAAATTTGGAATAGGGCAACGGAACCCAAAGAGCCAACTGTCAAGGCTGAAGACAGAATGTGGCAGCATCGTTTCCGGGGCACCTGAGATTTTGAGTGAGATTGAGAGGTTCTATGGGCAGCTGTACACGTCATCGTTGGAGCCGCACGCAAGTGTGAGTAACGATTCAAGAGCGAGTCTTATCCGACATTATTCCGATGATATCCCGGACGTCAGTCTGAGCGAGATTAGAATGGCTCTCCAGCACCTTAAAAACGGCAAGGCCCCAGGCGAGGATGGAATTACAGCGGAGCTTCTGAAAGCGGGTGAAAAACCGGTACTTGAAGTCCTTCAGAAGCTCTTTAATTCCGTCCTCCATGGTGGCATTACACCGTAGGCGTGGAGCAGAAGTGCGGTGGTCGTGTTCTTCAAGAAAGGTGACAACGCTCTCTTGAACAACTACAGACCGATTTCCCTTTTGAGCCGCGTCTACGTGCTGTTTTCGAGAGTCATTACGAATCGTCTCGCGCGCAGACTTGATGACTTCCAGCCTCCCGAACAAGCCGGTTTCCGAAAAGGCTTTAGCACCATAGACCACATACATACCCTTCGGCAAATTGTACAGAAGTCCGAGGGGTACAATTTGCCACTATGTCTGGCGTATGTGGACTATGAGAAAGCCTTTGATTCCGTCAAAATTTGGGCGATGCTGCAGTCCCTTCAGCGATGCCAAGTTGACTGTCGGTATATCGAAGTGTTGAAGTGCTTGTACAGTAGGGCTACGATGGCTATCCGAGTACAGAACCAGAGTATGAAACCTATCCAATTGCAGAGAGGTGTAAGACAGGGTGACGTCATATCCCCGAAACTCTTTACCGCTTCATTGGAAGATGTTTTCAAGCTTCTGGACTGGAAAGGATACGGTATCAACATCAATGGCGAGTACATCATTCACCTTTGATTTGCCAACGATATAGTCCTTATGGCAGAATCGCTGGAGGACCTAAGCACTATGCTCAATGACCTCAATAGTGTTTCCCAACGGATAGGTCTTAAGATGAACATGGACAAAACAAAGATCATGTTTAATGTCCATGTCACACCTATGCCGGTAGTTGTTGGGAACACTAAGCTCGAAGTTGTTGACAAGTATCTTTACCTGGGACAAATAGTCCGACTAGGTAAGTCCAACTTCGACCGAGAGGTCAATCGACGGATTCAACTCGGTTGGGCAGCGTTCGGGAAATTACGACACATCTTCTCGTCAGGTATACCTCAAAACTTGAAAACGAGACTGTACACCCAGTGTGTATTGCCAGTGATGACATACGGAACTGAGACGTGGTCCTTCACTGCTGGCCGGATGAGGAAGCTCAAGGTCGCTCAGCGAGCTATGGAGAGGGCTATGCTCGGAGTTTCTCTGCGTGATAAACTCAGAAATGAGGATATCCGCAGTAGAACCAGAGTGACCGACATAGCCCAATGGATTAGTAAGCTGAAGTGGCAATGGGCCGGCCATATAGCTCGAAGAACCGACAACCGATGGGGAATAAAGGTTCTCGAGTGGCAGCCTCGTACCGGCAGGCGAAGTGTAGGGCGTCCCCCCCACTAGATGGAGTGACGACCTGGTAAGATATGCAGGAAGTCGATGGATGCAGGTGGCTCAGAACCGTTCTTTGTGGCATTCTTTGGGGGAGGCCTATGTTCAGCAGTGGACTTGTGAAGGGCTGTAATGATGATAATGATGATATGTAGAATAGCCACCCTGCAGTTTATTATAACTGCAGCGTGAATAGATCGGTCTGACTGGGAAAAGACTACGTATGTATAGAATATCAACATTAAATATTATATCAACTTAATGCTGCTGTGTTTCTTATGGTAAGTAACAAGAACCGGAGACTCACTTTACTGGTACAGATGCCGTCCATCTTAGTCCTTAGGGATTTACATTTTTATTCTGAAAAGAGAATAGATGTAAATGGCTATAGCATTCACTTACCATCAGAAAAAAACAAAGAAAAACCGTATTCGTAATTCTCCTGCATAATAAAAGTAAAGGATACTATGCAAGCACCTTTCCCCTAAAATTTATTAGTGTGTAGTAGTGTGTGTTAAAATATAACAGCAGGTGACAAAAATTCACCGGACCAAAAACAATTTTAAGCAAGTTCTTCTTTTTGAAGGCACCTAACTGCGAGCATAATGCTAATAAAACGTTGCAGACTGCTTTTCACGTCAGCTTGAAATATTATTAAAATAAACATATAATTTTTTCTCTTACGGTGACAATTTTAACCTAATTAGATTTGTTTTTGCTTAAACGCTGTTGACTATTGTATGTTTTACAAAAAAAAAAATATTGTACTTTTTTGGTTTGGCGGTTGACCCGGCAGATATTTGTTTGTGCATTCCTGTAGGTGGCGCGATGGCTTTTACTCCGAATTTAATCCGGATTTTTTAAGTCATAATGCTGCCGAAGGTTAGGCACCTATACTTAGCTTAACAAAAATCTATTCATTCTGTCTTAAATACTTTGTAATCAGATGGAAAGACAAATGCCAGTAAATTATTAAGATATGCAATTCCTGCACACAGTCTCCGAAATGTATCTTGGAAAAAACCGAAAGGCTGGCTATTACGCACCTAAGCACGAAAGTAGTAACATTGTTTTTAACCATATCGGTGACACCATAATACATCTTAGCATACTTTTCATTCAGAACAACGTCGCTTGGTGGCATTATGCAGCATCACTCCATACACGGAGTAAGTGATAATGAAGTTTATTATTAGTACAATTTATGCGTACTAGTACAGTTTTTATTAAAAAAAATATTTTATACTCTTGTATCATTTTATACTCGTAACGTTCGACATAATGTTCAACTGTGAAATTAAATATAGACAAAATGACGGCGCTTATCAAGTACGCACATCACGTCTACATAACGTGTACGATAGAGAAATACTTGTAATATTTGAAACCATACGAAAAACATGCCACTGTCCGCGTTCTATAAAGCGCGTATGAAGACGTCAGATGTTATTTCCTTTAAAAAGTTACAGTTCATATACTTCCCAAACCTGGACACAGGTCTCCTCACATTTTTGAGTGGGTTTAGAGTAAGGAAACGTCTGCCGCGCATTGGGGCATCCTAATGTATGTAAGAGGACTTCATATCTCTTTGAAATATATTTTTAATATCTCACAAATTCAAGTTTCCTCACGATGTTTTACTTTAACGCTGAGAATGTGGTAAGTCCGCACTTAATTGCAATTAACAGTTTCATTGGTGTCGGCAGATACTAAACCCGGATTGCTTGCGTACTATGAAATTTACACCTAGCGCTTTACAACTGAGCTACCATGACTACAGTTTCATATACTATGACTGATGCTACGCATACTTGACGCGTTACATGCATGTCTCGTGTGTAGCACGTTTATATTTTACGAATGGAGCTTGCGAATGAGGCCATTTTATATTTCTCCGCCGTTTTTTCAAGATTTATGACATTATTGTAAGTCGGATGAGGAGATTGTGAATTTCCAGTGATACGATGAATAATTGAACAGGCCAACTTGAGTCTGAATTGTATTACGTTTACAGTGAGGGCTTTTGTTTCATTTAGTGTGTAAAACACGAATTAACTTGCTGTTGCATTTTTTCTACCAATTTCAAAAAGGATTCGGTACTCAATTCGACCTTATGTTTTTTTTTTCTTTTTATTATGTGTGTTACCTCATAACTTTCTTCTGGGTGAACCAATTTCGATCATTCGTTTTTTAATTTGAAATATAGTTCTTCTCATGTGGTCACTTATAAATTTGATCAAGGTCTGACCAATATTTTTTGAGTTATTCTTAATAATTTATATTGAAACCGGTTGTACAAAATTTTTTATTTTATTATGAGTCCATACATAATACATTTTTTATAAATTAAAATAACAAAAGAACTTACACCTGCTACATACTTTAAACAAAAGAAACCCCAGGAGTGTTGTTATCTTTAAAGAATACGATAGAATACCTCATAGGCTAAAATTATTCTGGCTCTTTTTACCCTTCCGACAGGTATACAGCAGTGCACGCAATAATATTTGGTGGCAGAAATAGCAAAGAGGACACCAGATATACTCCGATACAGAAAAGGTGTCCTCCTATCACCAGCAGTTTCCAAAATTAATTTTATAATTAGGTATACAACGTTACTAGTTCTACCCAGGAGAGAAGTTTTTCGAACCTGTGATAAAAGATCCATTTAATAAATTATAACCTGTCTGAATATAAAAATTTAGTTTTTAATATATGTAATATTTTATTTTTTAAACAACTGTTATCTGTAAGTTGATTAATCGGCCCTGCATTTAATATTTAAAATATATTATTATGTTCAATAAAAAAAATCATTTCTTGAATGTCTGGAGTTTTTTAATTTTCTTTGGTCCCTGGGTAGAAAGGTAGAAAGCCCTTAGTGTGGGATGCACTTTGGCGGCCTCTCATCTCAAGGGTACACGCAGCTAAATTAAGTAGTTATATATTTTTGCCATTTGCTGAAGAGACTACCGGTCCGAGGGGTTTTCATGTGCGGTGTCTGTCAACCCAACCTGCGGACAACCAATCCCCAGACGTGCGGTGCTTAAAGGAACTGTATCCACGACTGGTCATCACTGTTGGTGATAAGAGGGCTGGTCCTTTTCTCGCTCAAAGGCTAAATATAGCCATTTAGCGATCGTTCTTGGTACAATACCACGGGGACCAGGACTATATGAAAATAAAATTTTTAGGTTTAGTTTTTCTTTATTATAGTTTTTTTTTAAATATTGTGTGCAACTTTTAGTTACATTGAATTTTAAACTATGTTTTAACAATTTAATAATATAAATTGTAAGCCAATAGTTAATATTGTTGGTGTGGATGTTCCAAAGCAATTAGAAAGCAGAACAATTGTACCTGTCACCTGCTTTCAACCTAAAATTTTAAGTCTGAGAAAAAAAGTATTTTGGTAGATAATATAAACCATTAGTTCATCACAAATTCTGGCGGAGAATATAGCTAAAGTACAAATAACTAATCCATCATAGTCCTGTTGCCTCTTATGGCACCCACGGGATGAACATTCAAGATCACTCAAGAGTTAATATACATACATAAGTGTTTTGATCATATTATCCATGTAATTATTCTAAGAATATATACAAAAGAGTGTTTCTGGTGTGTTACGAAGTTTATTGGGACTTAGTTTGTCATAATATAACTTATTTAGGACAAATTACGTTTCTTTCTTGGGCACGTAGAAATGAAGGCTAAATGCTTTAAATTTTCCTTGCACTTCATTTTTATATATTTACAATAGGTTTTAATGTTTTATAAAATATTCTTACACTATTGTGTCCTTAATACAGATTCGTTTATTTTTAAATTCTTTTTGATACGCCAGTTTTTATATTTTACGCCTTTTTTCAAACTACAATGTAGATTTAAGTTAAGTTTAAAAATGTACCAGCCGTTGAAGATGTTTTTTTGAGCATTGAAAAATGTCATGTTGGAAAAACCTGCTTTGAAGATTGTAGGTCAGACTTTGTCGGCAATTGAAGCTGCAAAAAAAATCAATCATCTCAAAGACAATTTGGGTCAGAAACAAATCAATCAATTTCCTCCAATTGTTTTTCTTAGTTTAATTGTGAAACTGAAAGATAATGACAATAAAGAGTTTGTGAAAAGTACAGCTAAAGAATTTTATAAAACAAGCCGTGAATATTTGGAACAGTGGACTTGCTTTCTTACTAAAGAAATATTAAACTATTTTATTGGGCAGATTTAAGAAAAGTTATGCATGCAGGTACTTTTCTTTAATCTGCCCAATAAAATTTTATATAAATGTTACTTTTTTTTATTTAATCCGTAAAGTTGCTTTTATTCCAATTTACAATGATTTCATTGTTTCAAGGTTTGGATAGAAGAATTTTAAGGCAAATAATTTCATCAAACGGAAGTCATATATTTAGTATTTAGTAGTATTTTAGTAACTTTATATAATTACGTCTCCGTTAGCGAACACTAGGTTCTCTCATTTATATAATTTGCAGAGCGAAAGGTTAATCCACTTTGACGTTAATGAAAATAATGGTAAATTTTGTGTGATTCTGCAATAACTTAAAATGAAAGGACCATGCCCATATTAGTATGGAGCTGAAAGTCAGCAATGCCATGCAATGCCCAAATTGCAGCTCTATATCATATGATAACTTTTAAACAGTATTTATATGATATCTAGATTTAATGTCATATAAAGCACCGGTTCAAAAGCTATTGGACATTAAACATGATAAATTCCTACTGGTTTTTTATACATGTTATCGTTTACAGACAGCATTGCTTTTAGTTTTTCACTAGGAACTTCATGATCATCACATAAGCTAAGCCAAATCAGTGTTCTTTTATATACTTATCTGTATGTTATCAGATAAACATGTCAGTTATTTGGAATTATCTAGCAAATACAGCGGCAGACGTCATCACATTTAAGTTTCACCCCCCTGCGCAGGCAGAGTGAAAGAAAGAATGACAGTCATTTTAGTTTTTTGGAATGTTTTTGACCTGGAGCTAAGTCTTTTGAGCCATTACTTCATTAGGTTTTTGCTTGAATTATATTTGTTTATTTGAAGCCTAGATATACGTTTATTATAAAATCATATTTTTATTTGGTTTTGTTGTAAAGCAGTATATTATTATTCGATTATTTAGTAATCACTTTTATGATAAATATCAATGTGAAGAATAGACGCTCCGGGAAGTCTGCAGTCTGTGAACACGTACAGGATCGCCCCCGTCACTACATTAGATTTGATAGACCACAAATCCTCGCTAAAGAACACCGATTCCTTCCAAGGATGATTCGCGAGGCTATTGAAATCAAAAAACATCCTAATTTCAATAGAGAAGATGGCTGGGTGCTACCATCTGCTTGGGATCCCATAATTAATAAAATTAAATCCCAACCCAAGCATACAACTGCAAGACTTCATGATACTGTAAGTTCATACTGCGTAGATCGGAACAAAAATTAATAATTTTTAATCTGGAGGTAGCCGTGGTTAACTATGACATTGGGACGTCATACACCTCAGTCCCCCCCGTGACCATGGGTGCTGTAAAGTGCTTGAAACGTCGGGAAAGTAAAATAAGTTAATATACGCGATAAAATCCGTAAAATTAGTTTTATTTAAAAATATCAATCATGTTGAGTTTTACATGGGCCAAAGGACGTGATTCCAGACCGTAATAAATAAAGTCAAGCAATGTCAATAAGAACGTTTTATACGTGGTAGAGCCATGCTGCAGCTATATTATGGTTGTAGCACGAATGGGTTGGCTCGACCAGGGAAGGACCACGCTCTCACAGAATACCAGCGTAAAATATCAGCTTAACGCTGCTGTGTTTCGTATGGTGAGTGTCGAGAACCGGAGACCCTTTTTACTGGAAACGAGGCATTCCATCTTAATCCTCACGGGTGACAACGCATCTGCCTTTTTTTCGTAATACAAGATAGATGTAGATGTCTATGGGCCACAGCAAGTCTTATTTTTTTTTTGTTATCCAGTGCTTCATATGATTTAAAATTTACAACATAATTCTAGTTTTTATTTATTAGAGATATCTTGTAATATACTTTATCTGGGCATTTCTGGGGCACAGATGGGCATTGTCTTTTGTATTTAAAAGTAAATTAACTCTTAGGTAGTTGAACAGGCAATGGCAAAGTCAGAGTATATGCGTAGATTTGGCGAGATACAAGTTCGCCTTCCTTCGGGAACCCGTGCATCTTGGTCTCTCGCAAAGGCTTGTCCAAGGGAACTTCTGTCCGCCATCTCTTCCATCTCTGCACAAAGAGGATAACTCACTGGCCCATGCCGCAAAGGAGAAAGCCGATCTGCGAGGCTCTTTCTTTGTGTCCAAATCGACTCTCAATGACTGGGGGAACACACCGCCGACTATCCCGCGGTTTGCTTGTTCCATGCCGGATGTGCGGTTCACACAGCGCTCAGTTCGCAAAGAACTTCTCTCCCTGAACATTGGCAGCAATTTTAAAGCATCTTTTACGGTACTCCTACTACCTAGGAGTAGACCTATCATCATCATCTCCTTGTTCTCCAAAATAATGGAACACTTACACACTTATCTTGCCTGTTATTGATTATCCAGATGTGTGTTACTCAGACTTGAACCAAGATCTTCTCCATAAGCTTGAGCGCCCTCTTAATAACTGCATCAGGTTTATTTTCGGCCTTCGAAAATATGACCATGTCTCTTAATTCCGTCTTCGCCTTAAATGGCTAACTATCCGAGAAAGGCGCACTACCAAAATATTGGCCTCTAAAAAGCTTGGCATGCTCAGCAAAGCGGGACAGTACTTCATGCCAGCACACCGCCTGCAACTTTACAAGGCGCAGGTTAGCCTCACATGGAATACTGTTCCCATCTCTGGGCTGGGGCTCCCGAGGGCCAGCTCCCTCCACTTGACCGCATCCAGCGCAGAGCGGCTCGAATCTTTGACGACGAAATCCTTTCCGATCGGCTCGATTCACTGGCGCTGCGATGAGATGTTGCATCCCTTTGCATTTTCTTTCGCATTTACCACGGGGACTCTAACGAATTTTTGCATGAATCCCAGCCGCCAAATTTCACGAACGCACATCGCGGCAAAAGTCCAGATACCATCCACATACCATATATCCACCATACACACCACCTGGATGTTTGGCGGTCCACCACTGTGCGTTTCACTAGGAGTTTTCTTCCACGTACGACCTTTCTGTGGGATAGTTTACCAACGGCGATTTTTTCCGGACGGTGTTGCATCCCTTTGCATTTTCTTTCGCATTTACCACGGAGACTCAGAGGAATTGTTCAGACTAATTCCAGCCACTCAATTTCAATATCGCACATCGCGACAAATCTCGCGATACCATCCATGCCATCTGGATGATTGGCGGTCCACCAGTCACTTCTGGAATCGATTACCACCAGCGATTTTTCCGGACCAATACGACTTAGGGACTTTCAGAAAAAGAGCTTACTCCTTTTTAAAAGGTGGGCCGTATGCTTGTTTGCCCTCCTTTAAAAAGAAAAGGGGGATGTGCCAAGAAATTTCTAAACAGACTTTTCAATAAAATAAGGAAAATTGAAATTATTCATGGTTCAAATTGAACTTATTCATCATTTAACTAGGTGGTAGGGTTGCTTCTTGAAACTGAACTCCATTTGGGTATGCTAGGCCCCTTGCCCAGATTTTTTATGCTTAAGGTCAGTTGCAAATATCCACAGACTGTAGTAATCACTTATTTCTGAATTGGTAGGGTTATGCTGCAGCAACAATGAATCAGCTCAATTGAGACCCACGCGCAAACCGAATACTCGAAATAACAACATAATACCAACATTAATCAAAAATCATCCATATTGATGTAAAGTTAACTAAAGTTACAGCTTATATACGTCCCACTACTGGACACACGCCTTACCTGATTTCTGAGAGGCTTTTAAGGAAGTGTTCGCCACGCTGCCCCAATGCATGTTGGTGGACTTCACATGTTTTCGAAATATTTTTTTATTTTTCAGACTTCCTCACGATGTTTACCTTCACCGCCGAGCACATAATAAATACTTACTTACTTACTTATCTTCACGCACAATCCCTGACGGGGTAGCCAGAGAGAACAGATCGCCAAGTGTCACGATCCTTACAAACCTCTTTCGCTTCTTTCAGATTCATTGTCTTCTTCATGCATGCACGTCTAGGTATCCGAGTACTCTTGACCCTACCCTCTTCGAGCAATTTGCTCACATGGTCTTCGAAAGTTAGTCTCGGTCTACCTCGACACCTTTTAATATTAACTTTCGCGCTATATATTTTCTTCACCATTCGGTCTTCACTCATTCGCTCAACGTGCCCAAACCACCGAAGCACGCCCTTATCAATTTTTGTGATAAGGTCATCTTTCAAACCTGCCATATTGCGAATCTCTTCGTTTCGCTTTCGGTCGGCCAAGGTAACGCCGCACATTTTACGAAGAGATCGCATCTCCACTGCATTCAACTTACTTTTATGCTTCTTCTGGCATACCCAGGTTTCGCTGCCATATAACAAAGTCGGTACCAACATCAACCAACATCGGTAATAGTGGTAGAGCCACGCGGCAGCTTTTGCTGTCGCACGGATGGGCCGGCTCGAACCGGGGTAGTACCACGACCTCACAGAAAACCAGCGTGAAGTAGAAGTTTACCTCTGCGTTTCGCTTGGTGAGTGCAGGTGGCCGGAGGCCCTTTTTACTGGAAATGAGGCATTCCATCTTAGTCCTCACGGGTGACAACGCATCTACATTTTGATTTGTAACAGAGGATAGATGTAGATGTCTATGGGCCGCAGCAACCACTTACCATCAGGTGGACTGTGTGCTCGTTTGTCACCCTTATCCTAAAAAAAAAAAAAAAACACTGCGTTATGTATTGCAAGGCGTGCACTAAACATAATAAATCAGCACTTAAAATTGATGCTGCAATTTCATTGATTCTGACGGGGATCAAACCCAGGTTGCTCGCGGGGATTGAACCCGTGTTGTTCGCGTACTGTGAAATTTACAGCGAGCGCAAAGCTCTTGTGCTACCACGGCTCCTATTGATGTGTTAAAATATAATACCGCGTCATATTTCAAAATAAATTTAGGGAAAAATCAAATGATTTTTTAAAATTTCTTAAAAAAGTCTCTAACATATACGTGAGCTTCGGTACAGTAAGGCTGCAACTGGAATAGGTCGACTCGACCGGGAAATGGTTACCAATCTTGGTTTTGGAAAATGTACGACCAAACTGGGTAATCTCGTCGTTTGATCGGGTTCTTCTGTTCTCCAATGTTGTTGGTTCTTTATAGAAGAACGAAAGTACCGGGCACGGCACGAAATACACCGGTATAGACCGATGGCGAACACGCGGGAACGGCACACTAATGTTATGGAGATCGCGCACTATAGACTGTCCCCACGATGAAATTACTTAGAACCCGAAAGACCACAATTAAATGTTTTATTTTTATAGGATACGGTGACAAACGAGCACACAGTCCACCTGATGGTGAGTGGTTGTTGTGACCCATAGACATCTACATTTATCCTCAATAAAGAATCAGAATGCAGATGCGTCGTCACCTGTGAGGACTAAGATGGAATGCCTCTTTTCCAGTAAAATGGATCTCCGGTTCTCTACACTCACCATACGAAACACAATAGTGTCAAGCTGCCACTTGCCCGGTGGAGCCGACCCATTCGTGCTACAACTATACTACTAATATAGCATGTATAAATAAAAATGCAATAACATTTTAAATCAGTTTATTTCTGGTTTTTTCACTTAATTTAGTGGACAGGGCAACCACACGCTGACTAGGTTGCTAAAAGTGGCCAGAGTAAATCAATACAAAAAGGTACACTTTAATGTTGCCATACAAAATATTAATTTATAGCATTTATTGCAAATGAGAAATTCGAACTTAGTCCTTAGGAGTGACAAAGCATCTGCATTTTAATTCCAGATAGATGTAGGTGTTTATTGCCCACAGTGTCCACTTACCATCAGGTGAACTGTACGCTTATTTGACACCTTATATCTATAAAAAAAAATTGGCACACCGTACATTTTATGGCAACGAGGATTTTCGTTCGATCGTAACATTTTTTAGGCGGACCGTACGTAATTATGACACTGCATTCTATTGCCAGCCTTACACTTATTTATACCAGGCATATTTTTTTTCAATATTCAGCCCTAAAATAACAAACTCGCATTACATCTACAGTTTTATTTTAACGAAAATGGAAACGAATCCATTTTACTTTTTTATCTGTTACTGCAAACCCGCGCGATTATCGTTAAATAAAATCTACAAGAGCACAAAAACCTGCAAAGTCAGCGCAAAAATAACAAATATTGTGAAATAAAGTTCATAGTTGTATTTCATCACAACACTTTTATAGAACTTTTTCAAGTTTTGCGCCTACGTTAACAAAATGTTACAGAAATACACGTAAAACATTTTAAAAGTCTTTCTTAATAAATTATATTCATAGACTTACAGCATCCCTTACAGATCGTCACTCCATCTAGTGAGAGGCCGCCAACACTTCGCTTTCTGGTCCGAGGCTGCCACTCGATATACTTTATTAATAAGCAATTGCCTGTTCTTTGAGCTATATGGCCGCCCCATTTCCACGTCAGGTTACTGATCCATTGGGCTAGTAACCGACAGTTAATCTGGTTCTACTGCGGATATCCTCATTGTGAAGTCTATCACGTAAAGAAACTCCGAGCATAGCTCTTTACAAAGCTTGTAGTGGAGCACCAAGTCTCATATCCATATGTTAGATACAGTAGCGTTTTACGCTATTATAGTAAAAATTTAAAAAAATATCAAATATTTTTTATTGCAATAAATAACTTAATATATTAAAAACATTCACATTTTTGGATTTGGAATACTCGTTATGGCTCTAATCTTTGTAATCTCATGCAATCGGTAAACACTAGTCTCTTGTCGTGAACATATAAGCCAGCGAGAATGCTCATTTTACTTTGCTGCAGATAATTTGATAAAACTTGAGTTAACCCTAAATTGGGGTTCTTCTTCTACCACCAGAGTCCAAACTAACCGGAGTGTAATGACCAATGGCTCCTTATCCTGGCTAACGAGGGCATAGCGCAGCGTCAGCTGACCTAAGCGGCTAGCGTTTACCAGCCGTCCCACGCTCCACGGTACAGACCATCTAGGCCAAGTTGTTACCAGAGAAGATAATTTGCTCAGGAACGGTACCAACCTCCACTACTAAACGCGTACTAAAGTGCAGACTCCAGTGCGAATGAGGCGTAGGCCTGTAACTCCCACCTATTAGTGGCAATCTAAACTTTGAAATTCTAAACGCTAATAAAACTACTATTCTGTGACAAGTAATAATAGTTACAATACCTAATACAATTTTAATATAATCGTCCTTCCTTTTTTTGAGCGGTGGAATAACTTGCCACCGTTTGTTACTCCATCCGATTACAACAACCTTTTGTTTCGCTAGGCCAGTGTTTTTTACCATCTAGGGCTTCATCACAGCTTATTAGTCGAGCACTGGCTTCTTTTAAGTAAAAAAAAAATACATTTTAACGTAAATCTTTACTAAAATCTTTCAATAGACGTCTACAAAACACAAAACACGCTGAACCAAAGCGTAGCATTGTTTGTGTTATCTGACAGAACCATCCCAAAGCTTACAGTTTACATGAAGTTTTGTTCAATACTGTAACAGTGCTGGAATAGACAGAAATCAGATTTCACTATTTTTTAAATTTGTTTCGTTGTCTACGAAAATGGATTTTAGATTTGAAAAGAGATGGATTTCAAAATAGTATTTTTTCTCATAGAATAGACTAATTTTATTCATACCACTGGGGAGTTCTGACCTGGGAAAGACCAGCAATAAACCCAGCGGGACTTTTTTTAAATATTAGTTTACAGAAAGAGCATGGTAGCGATTACCTCGATCCCAGGGAATATTATCAATCATGTATTCTTTAATAGTATAATAACTCTTCTTAAACAAATTTTTCTTAGTAAAATTTTAAGCTTTAGGATAGATAAATCTTGTATATTATATATAAGTATTATATATATATATACAAGACTTATCTATCCAAAAACTTTAATATATATATAATAGCTGGCAAATCAGACATTGTTCTGCACTCTCTGACGACCCTTTGTCCTATAAAAAAATCCTTAAATTCGTAATTAAACACTCTCTTATCACTTATCGGGATAAAAGCTATCCTATCTGTCCAGTTGGACCAAATTGCACACTGTGTGCAATTTGGTCATTTTCAAATTTCATTGAAATCAGTTCAGTAATTTAGGAGTTCATCGCGGACAAACAACGTAACATGTAGTTTTTATATATAAAGATTCCTAGCATGTGCTTACAGAATGTACTTTAATATTTTTGCACATATCTTTCTTTTGCCTTTAAGGAGGGATTTAGGTATAGTTGCTACTCTTGGCGGCCGGATTGGTAATAGCAGGTTTTTTATTATTTTGAATTGGTCTCAGGACAATGCTTTTGTTATCCAGATATGCAATTGTTAACCCCTTGAAGCAATAAATGAAGGAGACTTGATTTTATAAGCTGTAATGGAATAATTTTATGCATATTAGAGCCACGCTGCAGGTATAATTATGGTTGTAGCACAATTGGGTCGGCTCGACCGGGGAACGACCACGCTCTCACAGAAAACCAGCGTAAAATAACAGCTTAATGTTGCGGTGTTTTGTAAGCTGATTTTTTTACTGGAAACTTGGGATTCTAAAGAAAATCAAGTTTAAAAATGAATCAGAGTATTGCATTTTGTCTTGAAAAAAAGTATACTATTTTCTGAATCAGTTAATAATAGCCTCTGGTCACCCGAATCCCACATACAACTTAATTAAATGCCCCTAAAACCTAAATACGTTGCGGTTGAATAGGGAATCAGTTCGCTATTGACTCTTATCCTCTGTGGTGCCGAATTAATTGTTGTTTCCCAAATTAAGTTGGCTTACATGTAATATAAATGTTAATCTTTGACAGTTTTTTTATATAAATTAAAGTTCATTTCGTTATACATTTATGTGTAAAAATGTAAAAATATTTTTCATATAGTTTAATGACTTCTAAGATCGTTGCTAAGAGATAGTGTGTCAAAGGATTTAAGTCATGACAACGAAAATTTGGAAATTAAGAATTCGTAATTTTGAAGCACATAAGGTTACGGGGAGGGCTAATGTGCTTAATGTCCCAATTTAAGATTTAATGCCGAGTAACTTTACCTTAATTTTTTTTTCCGATCCAAGCAGAATTTATCTTGAAGTAATATGTAATAGGATGGTTCTAACCTACACAGATAGACTCCGAGACAGAAATGTATCTCTACCAGCAGTAAAATATATTCTTTTAGGCGGATTTTATAGATCTTTTTGTTTTCCCTACATTTAGGATAGACACCCTTCTCAGGAGTGTACAATCTTATTTTTTTATAGAATAAGTGCGACAAATGAGCACACAGTCCTCCTGATGGTTAGTGGTTCCTTTGGCCCATAGACATCTACATCTATTTTCGTTTGCAAATTGAAATGCAGATGCGTTGTCAGCCGTGAGGACTAACATAGAATGCCTCTTTTTCAGTAAAATGGGTCTCCGATTCTCTACACTCACCATACGAAACACAGCAGCATTAAGCTGCTATTTTATGCTGGTATTCTGTGAGAGCGTGGTCCTTCCCCAGTCGAGCCGACCAGTTCGTGCTACAACTATACTATTAATATAGCTGCAGCATGGCTCTACCTCGTACAATTTTTTTTTAAATTGTTGATTGCGATTGATTTGCGATGCCATTACTCAAGTGCGATATGTCTAATGAATATCGTACTTTAATATTAAACTTGTTGATAGGACTTCATTTTTTCCTAGAGGTTCATCTGGCTGGGAAGTTTACCTCTTAATTTTTTCCGCAAGTATTAGTACTTGCTCTGCTGTGTACAAGCTGTGAGTGTGAGGCATTCAATCTTAGTTCTCAGGGGTAACAATGCACCTGTAGCCTTCTTTATTTATATATTATTATTATTAGGCTTCAGGTCTCCTTGGACTGCAGGAGTCATATATCATCGGGTGGTCTGTAGGTTCGTTTGTCTTTTTAGTTTTGTATAAAAAAAAATCACATTTTATATCAGACTTTCACACACATTCATTTCTAATCCGTCTCATAAAACTTGATTGGAATATTTCCTAAGGGCATTCCATTAGAAGTCACTCAAAGCACTATACACTAGCCCTAGAGCACTATCTATCGATTTCTGGCCAATAGCGACAAACATCTTATGCGGACAGCTTGAAGAGAGAGTAGGCTAAAGGAATAAACTATATATAATGACTATATACAATTTTAATATTGTATACAGTTTTTTTTTGTTTTCGCCTTAAAACTTCACCAAATGATGGCAAGTGACTTTTGAAGCTCATGTCCTATTTCAGTTTCCCTAAGTCGTATCTGACGGAATAATTGCTAGTGGTACCTGATGCCACAAAGAAGTTGTACAAAGAAGAGAACTACGTTTAAATTAGCTATCTTTTTTTGTAACAAATAACCAGTCGAATGTTAAAGCCGTTGGTACACAGAAGTACACGACGTTTAACGCAAGAAATCAAGAAGCGGTAAACCACAGGAGCAATAAATCAGAGTCGCAATTACGCTTAAACCTTCGTGCCGTATCTCAGGCGTAATATATTTATTATATATTTCCTCTTACGTCTCTACAAATTGGATTTTTGAAATATTATTTTATATCATTCAGGTATTTTATAAGTACCAATATTTGAAATATTATTTAGGATGTTAAAAAATTTAAATAATAATATATAGCAGCTTAACACTGCTATGTTTCGTACGGTGAGTGTAGAGAACCGGAGACCCTTTTTACTGGAAAAGACGCATTCCATTTTAGTCGTCACGGGTCTACATTTTGATTCTTTATTGAGGATAGATGTAGATGTATATGGGTCACAGCAAACACTTACCATCATGTGGACTGTGTGCTCGTTTATCACCCGATCCTATAAATATTATCAAGTTTTATATGAATGATAAAATAGTATCAAGTTTTGAATGAAAAAATGAATAGATAGCAGTACCAGACGTCTCGCGCCTTTGCCTCTGCTTTTTATCGTCAGTCTGAATAGTTTACGTTTGTCTGGTGTAAAAAAGATAAATGTACTGATATCCCCGGAACCAATAAGGTCTTTTACGCCGGCATCACACGGTACCTTGATTTTATTTGTAATTTTTAACTCTTCCCACCTCCTTATCAGCCCGTAAGTGTACTACTGAACTGTGCCATAATTAGGAGGATAACGGAGTCATTTTTTCTTTCAAAGAACAGAAAAACTGTGAGCTAGTGCTTAATAAAGCAAGTGATTTCAAAAATTGTATGACTATATTTATTTTAAATAGCTCCGACTTACGGACTGAAATTATCACTATATCAATTTTTATATTAATATCTATCTCCATCCACCATCTCCCATTATTTAAATACTCACTGATCTAAGTCTACTTAATAAAAAAAATATTATTTATAATATTATTAAAATCTATTTTTGTAATATTATTAATCTCATTTCAAAATTATGTGACGTAATTTTGCCGATTTCTTGTACATAATGTGTAAGGATTATGAAATAAAACGGTATTTGTTTTATTTGCATAACAGTTCAACATTATATCAAAACAGATTAAAAAATCACACCCCTCAATACGTTCTATTTACACGACCAACTGTTTAATATTTACCTCTTTTTACGAAGCAAAACAAAAACATGTTAAAACAGTCGAAAACATTTAATTCGCAAACGTTTAAAAACGTTACAGTACGGCCTTGTCTTTAATCTATGTTGCTCAAAGATTAAAATGAAATACATAAAGCGTTTACTTTTTAATTTAATAGCGAGTCGTGACTACTTAGCAATTGAGCACGCGCGGTCAGCCGGTACATGGATCTTACCATCCGTCAAGTGCAATATTCCTCTACAAGATGCAGGAGTGTACAAGCTTGATTGTGAATGTGGTCTCTCATATATAGGGCAAATAAAACGATCAATAAAAACCCGCGTAAAAGAACACATAGCTGACGTGAAGCACCAACTTTCCGGGAAGTCTGCAGTTTGTGATCATATCCTAGACGGCCCCCGCCTTTACATTAGATTTGATAAACCACAAATTCTCGTGAAAGAACATCGATTCCTGCCAAAAATGATATGTGAGGCTATTGAAATTAAATACATCCTAATTTCAATAGAGAGGGAGGCTGGGTACTACCACCTGCTTGGGATCCTGTAATTCATAAAATTAAAACTAAACCCAAGCATACCACTGCAAGACTTCAAGACACAGTTAGGTCATTCTGCATATATCGGACCAAAATTATTAATTAAAAGAGCTGAAGGTACTCCGGGTTAACTCTGACATCGGGACGTCAATCACCTCAGTCCCCCGTGACCACAGTTGCTGGAAAGCAACCGAAACGTCGGAAATATAAAATAAGTTAATTAAACGCGATAAAATCCGTAAAAGTTTAATTTCATTCAATTTATTCAATTAGACAACTGCCCTCAAATTTTCTATATTTATCTCGAGTGTGGTTACTCAAGTGCAACCCATACGGTTTTCGTAACCGACAGTTTGATTCGAGACCATAACTTCAATCATAAGGAAACCTTGAAAAATGTTGCTGTGATTGACTATTTTTAATGAAATCGAACTTTTAATAAAGTTAAAAACCGATCATAAATAACTAAACAAATCCAAAAACAGCTTTGCAAGTCGAAGGTTTCATTCCTCCATACACTTCTTAGATTTTTGATATTACTTTTTATTAAAAGTTTATATTTTGACCCATTTGAATGGACTGGTTCGATGAACGGATTAAAACAAGCTAAATGTAATAACTGTTATCTAAATTGTTTGCATAAAAACTTCATTTCCTATTTTACCACCTTTTAGCAGCAGATATAGGTATGAGATCTGTAACTACCCATACGGACTCCTAATACTTAGTAAAGTTATAAAGGTAAGTTAACAATATGATATAGGTACCCTAGTGTGCTATGGTAGCCCAGTGGACTAGCTTACCTAAGAATTTTATACCACGCGAGCAAACTGAGCTCAATTCTCGTCGCTACAAACTAAAGTTATTAATAATTCTAATTTTAGGACTAATTTGTCTACTATACCTGCTTGATGAAAAACATTCTAATTCTTGTTTGAACTAAGAAATATGACGACAATCTTAATGTCGTTCAATTACATTAAAAATTCGCCATCCACCTATTGTCAGCCTTAAGAGACGGCCCTAGAAGTATACACGCTATATCTTCGTTATCAACATGCATACAACAAATACAGACGAATTTTTAACCGCATCCTGTTTTTGAAGTCAGTTAAATTATACAACATTTCAGAGGCATTTGAAGTGGCGGTGATAGAGCCACGCTGCAGCATTTCATGGCAGTAGCTCGTTAGGATCGATTTGACCAGAGAAGCACCTCGCTCTCACAGAATACCAGCGTGAAATAGCTAAAATTCTGAGTGACTGCCGAGTTTTGTATGATGAGTGACAAGAAACGGAGACCCTTTTTAAGAGTAACGAGGCAATATCTTATCGGACTCGACCCTGTGCTAAAACCCTCTCATAAATTATAACATTTTCATATTCCTTACTGGGGTACAATATAATAGATTACACGTATGCATTTACGGGGTTTATCTGAATTTAATAGACATTACGTCATGGTACTACAACGATAAATAAAGATATATTTTTTTAATTATCCAAAACAAACTATGGAGAATGCTGTGTTCGGAATGCAGGGTGGAATCCGTAAATAAAGAAACACTTCATCTTGGGATAAACCATTGACGTTTACAACAATATACAAAAATATAAAAAAGACTTTGCACTTTGCAAGACATGCCAAATATGTCACAGTCACAGCATTAGTTTTGGTCAATCACAATGCTGATTTTCAGTGATGACCACAGCCAGATTACGGTCGCAAGTCTATTATACAAAGGGGATAATTTTACGAAAAAATATAAGTAAATAGTAACCGACAAATCCCAAAAATATCTGTAAGCTGAAACGGCAAAGGGTCGGCTATATAGCTCGAAGAAATGAAAACCAATTCAAGAGCTTAGGAAGAACTAATTAGTCCTTCAAAGTTTTAACAGTTGGCATCAATGCAGGATGCCAACTTAGGACGGCAGCGAAGTAACGTTTCACGCGTCAACGGTGGCGTCCACAAGCTCAGTCAAGTAGCTTACTGCACACCCCCAAACCGTAATGGACAAACGTGCTTCAAAATCTCCGGATGACGAATTCTAACCACTGTACGACCAAGGGTAGTCAGAAGCATTTCGATGCACTTCATGTGTTAACATTTAACGCACAAACTTTAGGAACTGAAAATAAGCATGAGTCACTTGAAAATGCACTAGAAAAAATAAAATGGAATGTTTTGCAAGCAAGTAGATGGTGCTGCGATGGACTCGCCGGTATCTCCCATTGTCGCCGATATATTCATGGAGGACTTTGAGCTACATACAAAGAACATAGGTCACACAAGACAACAACATAAAAACAGACCCATAGAAACCGATATTTAAATCCCACCATTATCCTTCACAGTTAGCTACTGTGGGCAAATCTTTGTTACAGAAAGCACGAGGGATCTGTGACATCAAACACCTGGCCACCGAGATTCAGGACGTCAAGCAAGTTCTGCATGACAACAAGCTTCAGGTCCCGCGCATACGTCACAGTGACCGAGTGAAGCCGTCCACGGTCGAATGTGTGCCTGCTGTACTACCATATGTCAGAGGTGTCACGGACAAGATTAACTACATCGTGAAGCGAGATTCTATTGATCTATAGAGAAGATTCTTCAAGCTACCAAAGAAAATTACTCAGTTCTTATCATCCGTTAAGTGCAATATCCCTCTACAAGACGCAGGAATGTACAAGCTTGATTGTGAATGTGGTCTATCAAAAAAAAGTAAGCTGTCAAATTCAAAGTCACATATTTTTGTATAATATATTTTATCTAATTATTTTATATTATAGGTTTATTTACTCGATTTCCATTTTTTTTACGTGCTAAATATGCATCCCCCCTGCCGGGCGCCGTGAGCGTACTCCTTATGCCGTGTTGATAGACATACTCAAAATGCCGGAAACTATCGATAAACGAGCTTTTATCTTATATTCAGAACAAAATCTGATAATAGACGAAGAAACGCTGGTGAGGATATTTTCAACGACATTTACGAGCGAAGAAATTAAACAAGCTAAGTGGTTATTGTTTGAAGCTATTCCTACGGACAAAATGAAAATAAATCGGAAGAACAAAGGAAAGGAAGGAAGAGACCTTATCGATATACTGAACCTTTTAAATTGACTGAACACAACATTATACCTATTTTTGTGGCTCGCGAGTTGGAGAAATTACCCCCTATTCCTTTCGATCATCTTGATTGCACGAAATTACTAAAAGACCTACTAAAAGTGCAAAGTGAACTAGATGTAGTTAACGCTAATTATATTACAAAAGAGCAATTGAGTGAGTGCAGATCTGAATTACTACAGTTGAGAAATGACTCATTACTGCGTGTATCTCCACAGAACGTGAATGTAAGGCGCGGAGAATGGCAGCTGTGTGAAAATGGACCAGTTGGTCTCTCGCATGATATAAACGATTCTACGTTAATTGAACCGATATATAACCAGAAAAACAATTCCGGTGATAATATACAAGAATACCAATAAATTTTGAGGGTAAACTTAAAAGGAAATGCGCGTAAATCAGTAGGGCCGGGACAATGGTCGCCGGTATTGAATAGATGCGACAATACAATGTCCAGCGGTAAGGAGCTGCGAACCGAGGTGACATCACTGCTACCTGCGGCGTCGTCGGTCGGCCAGTGCGCCGAAAGAGTCGAACGCCACAGTGCAGTAAGCACAGCAGGTGAATTTGATTCGAACGTGAATGATAAGGAAGGCTGGAAAACCGTATCGAGACGCAAGAAATTTAACTACCGTTGTCATGGGAAAGCCGGGATTTAGAGATACGGAGGGGGGCTTCAAAGCCGCTGACAAAAAAGTTCCGATTTTCATAACAAAGATTCACATGGATACGACTGATAAAGATATAATAAATTATGTATACAGAAAGACAAAAGAGATAAATAACATTGGAAGAAATTTCATTTAAACAAGAGAAGAATCATAAAGCCTTTAAGTTTTTTGTTTTGAAACAAAAGCTGTCTACGTTCTTAGACAGTAATTTATGGCCAGAAGGAGTCTTCGACAGAGACGTACGAACATTAATTACACTGTGTTAGCCGAACAAAAACCAAACTAAATATGGCAAGTATGGAATTATATAACTTTGTAAGTTTTAACTGTAAGAACGTGAAGCGCTCCGTAGATGATGTGCGGCAATTATGTCAAACATCTCACATTTGAAGAGAAGAATTATTTTTTTAAGAATTCACCTTGCAAGAATATTGGCTATTACCGCATGACATTCATTTTCTTGGCTGTATAGATGATGACTTCGCTTATACGGATGTATCACCCATAGACACGTCAAAGGGTCTTAATATGTAATCTCAGGATGACCGTGGGGTGGAGTTCCATTGTTATGGAATAAAAAAATCTTTAATAAGGTGACTGTAGTGCGATATGATAATACTAATAGCAAATACTCAGGGCAAAGGTCATTTTTAGTGTTCAGTGTGTACATGCCGACTGATAGCACGGTGAACCTAGCCGAGTTTACGGAATGTTTGGGAACGGTAAGCGCAGTAGTGGTTAATGAAGATGTTGAGTGTGTTTACATACTTGGTGACTTCAACGCCCACCCGGGTGAACAATTTTATTATGAATTCTCAAATTTTTGTAGCGACATGGATTGGAAATGTGCCGATATCATTCATTTAGGTTTATTATCTGACATATATAGTTTTATACGTGACGCTAATGGGGCGCTAAGTTGGTTAGACCACTGTGTTGTAACCGAATCGGCTTTTCAAACTATAGTTGACACACATATCAAATACGACCCAGTATGGTCTGACCACTTGCCACTCATTATTAAATGCAATATTAATAATGTAAAACCAAAGATTTTGCAAGGAAATCGTGAATGTAATAAAATAAAATGGGGGAGACAAACCTCGAACAAATAGACATATACAAAATTATGTAATGATAGGTTAAAAGAAATTGACTTTCCGCCTGAATTCGGTAACTGTAGTGATAAACGTTCTGACAACCAAGATCACAGGCGTATAATTTACAGTATGTATAATAGGATTGTAAATGCATTGTGTATAGCCGCCTCTGAGAGTTATACTATTATTAAACCAAGAAGAAAACCACCGGTGATTGGATGGAACAAGCATGTGCGTGACGCTCTTGGGATAGCTCGGTGTAAATTGATGGAATGGGTACTCTGGTAAACCAAGGTAAACCAAGTGAAGGACATGTTTGGGAGGAGATGCGGGAGAGTCGCAGAATCTTTAAATCACGCTTCAATTGGTGCCAAAATAAAAGGGGGCAGATAAAGATGGATATCCTCGCTTCTCACCATTCGAAGCATGACTTTCGTAACTTTTGGAAAATTACGAATAAGCTAAATAATAAACCCGGCTTACCTGTGAGCGTCAACGGGATGAGTAAACAAAAATGTATTGCGGACTTATTTAAGGATCACTTTATGGTGAAATCACAGTTGGGAACATCACGGCCATTCAGTGAAGAGGGGTCGCATGGACCGGAGATAAGTACTATATTCACAGCGAAAGATGTTCGGGGAGTTATAAAATCAATGTCACATGGAAAGTCTCCTGGCCATAACAGCCTGAGCATTGAACATCTAAAGCATGCCGGGGTTCACCTGCCAAGAGCTTTCTTGCAATACATTTTGTATAGCACATGCGTACTTACCAGCAGAGATGATGAGGACTGTGGTGGTACCAATTGTTAAGAGTAAAACTGAGAACCTAAGCGATACGAGCAACTACAGGCTATCTCTCTAGCCACAGTGGTTGCTAAGGTTTTTGACGGTTTTTAAACACTCATGACAATCAAGTTGGTTTTAAACCGGGACTGTCGACTGAGTCAGATATCTTGTGTTTAAAGCAAACCGTCAAGTATTACTCCGAAAGGAGCACACCTATTTATGCCTGTTTCCTCGACCCCTCGAAGGCGTTCGACCTGGTTAATTATGACATGTTATGGCAAGAATTAAATAACATCTCAATGCCTCCCGAACTGATAGAAATCTTCAAGTACTGGTATTTTAACCAGGTCAACGTCGTTCGATGGCCAGGTACTCTGTCGGAGCCGTACTGTTTGGAGTGCGGGGTGAGGCGGGGGGGGGGGGGGGCTAAGCTCGACAAAGCTTTCAACCTGTACATAAGCGCACTGATAGAGGCGCTCAGCACCACCCGTGTCGGCTGCCATATTGACGGAATTTGTGTCAATAATAATATTATGCGGACGACATGGTTTTGCTGAGTGCATCGGTGTGTGGTCTGTCCAAGTTGCTGGGAATCTGCGAGCGTTACGCGCAGTGAAAGAAGAGTGAATGCATGATCTTTCGGCCAAGGGGGCGGGGCTGCCCGCAGACTGTTCCACTTATTAGACTGAACGGTGTCGATTTAAAAAGAGTCAAACAGTTTAAATATCTCGGGCATATCGTGACCCCTGACCTAAGGGACGATGCGGACATCGATAGGAAACGGAGAACGTTGTCTGTGAGAGTCAATATGATCGCCCGCAGGTTTGCTCGCTGCTCAGGGACCGTCAACAAAAGTCTTTTCAGAGCATTTTGTACGTCCCTGTACACGGCCAGCCTGTGGGTGTCATATACCCAGAAGCAGTATAACGACTACGTGTGCAATATAATAATGCGTTCAGGGTGCTGTTGGGGCTGTCTGGGCACTACAGCACATCAGGGATCTTCGCCGACACCCGTAGCGACAGTTTCTACACAATTATGCGGAAGCGGTGCATATCTCTGGGGCGCAGGCTCCGGACCACCTCCAACACCATCTTCAGCGTATTTGAGAACAGGTTTGATTGTCAGTACATTAATCATTTTTATATGATTAGTGTAAGGACAACCAAACAAATGACTCGGAGGCAGTCATATTATTGATTTTTATATTTAATGTTAATTTGGTTTTCATAGTTTTAACTCTGGTTAATAATTTTATTTTAATATAATATAATTTTATTATAATTTAAATCATATGTAATTCAAAATTTAATTTTCATTTCAAATTTACTACTGTAACTAGGATCTGATGGATTGAAATAAATGATTATTGTGTAGTATCTGTTTATGCCCAAATTTGGTTATGTTTGAACGCCACCCAATTGCGTTCGAGCTGGCGCGTCACCCGATAGTACGTAGGTGAGATAAGCGCCGAGGTGGGGCGGCCGTGTGCGGCTTGCAGTGGCTCGACGCGTGGGCGATGATGGGAGAGTTGCCCACTGGCCGCGAAGCTAGGAACCCGCGTAGCTGGTTTATCGCTGCCGAAGTTCACGCGACCGTTGTCGGGTCCAGATAGTTAGATTAAGGGCGTGTTACTTCCTTACGTGGATATGTGAATTTTGCAATATTTAACTTGTTCGGGGATGCGGAATTGTGCACGCGCGCGTCGAGTAGATATGCGGTCTAGGATTCGAACTGCGCATTCCTTGTTCGAGAGCTTCTCCCGGTTGATGGTAATCAAACAAAAGAGTGACTTTTAATAAGTATTATTTATAATCTATATTGAATAAAAAAGTTTCTGTTTCTGTTTCTGATCGACAGGAAATCATTAGAATTGTGCCGTCGCGTTAAGTGCCCTTTTTTGTGTGTGTTGGCTTGTTAGTTTACGTGTCAACAAGGCGTATTTTGAATCTTTTCGCGACGTGGTGTTTTGGTGTCGAATGAAGGAACTTAGTTGTGTTTTACGCTGAATCGTATGACTCATTAAGAGATCGCTTTAAATCCCTATATTTATAATTTTGTGATAAGTGAATCCGGGACATTGAATGTCGAATTGGAACTACTGTCCTTACTGTGTCAGGTATCACGTGTTCGATTCTACGACGAATGTGGAATTAGGCAAGTTTAAGTTAGTTAAATGTACAATGAAGCTAATAGACTGAAATAGTGACAAGGAAGAAAGAAATGGTCCAGCGGTGAAGCCTGTTGGAGCGATGCAGCATTTTGGGGCAGCCTGGAACTCGGCCGCTGCTGATCGCCTAAGATGGTCCAGGTCTCACATATTTACACATCACTGAACACTACTTGCCATTCACCTTACACCCACTCACGGCCTGACCGAGCCTTGGTGCGAAGTTAGCTTCTGATACTGGTACGTAACATGTGTTTCTAGCATTCGCCCATATAGCTTAGTGTTATAGGAAATTTTTCCATGTGGCCATTTCGGGCCCGACCTGCGGCTGCTCGTGGAATCTTCTGCTCATGGGCCCCGAAAGATTCGAACCTTGCTGGAGCAGCTGTAGGCCGTAACAGTATCTATAAAGTTTTCTCATCTGGTTGGACAATATAAATATATAATTGTAAATAAACATGGTAAACGTACATAAATATCAATAAAATAAAATAAATACGTAAAAATACATAAATATATAAAAACCTAACCAGATGGAAGCCCTCGGCAGGGGAGACCAAACGGCTGAGGGTTAGGGGGAAAGGGAAAGAAACCCCGATTATTATTATTATTATTATCACATAAGTTGTCACAAAACTATAATATTATAAATATAAATATAATCTATATAAATAATATTATTATTTCTGCTATTATCCACCGCGGAGAGGAATCCTAAGCCATCGGTGAAGTTAGGCACCCAAATGTAAGAACCTACTTACCATTCGAGCCGTATTTAATAAGGCCGAGTTTTGAATTAATCCCTCAGCCATTTGCCCAAACATAACTTGGACAGATAATCGTCTATATTTTTACCAATAAGCCCATTGACTGATACAACTATTGATACAATAATAGTAGAATCAACGTCGAACATAGCGACAATATCATGAGCCAAGTCGATATATTTTATTTTTTTATCGTTCTCTGCTTTCACGAGATTCTCGTCATGAGAAACACTGATATCCACTGTTATTGCCTTGCGTGTAGTTTATTTGCCACTATAAACCTGTCTGTGATAATTGACCGATCCAGTACAGCGTGACACTTCTATTTCAAGGACTTGCCTTTTGGTTCGTACTTATAATGTGGAACGTCTTGTTGAGTAAAACTAAATTTAATGGCAAACTGCTGGTTTATTATTCTAGCTACTTGGTTATGTCTGTGCAAATACTCGCCATTTGATAGTTGTGAACAGCCGAAAATAACATGTCTGAGGGACTCTCCAGGGTGGTGACATGCGCGACATACGTCAGCTGTGCCATCCCTCAAAATGTACTTCCGGTAGTTGTGCGTTTTAATTACTTCATCTTGTATTGCAGAGATAAAACCTTCAGTTTCTGCAAAAAGGTCACCAAACTGTAACCAATGTACTGATGCAACCATGTCTACATAAGGAAAAGTCAATATTTTAAAAAATCGACCATGCAGTTGTTTGTCATTCCAAACCTTTTTGCGTTCATCTATAGTCATAGTATGAGGCCTCTGCCAGTCCTTTGCCGACTTACTAAGCGGGGTTAATGATTTGTCATTAACCACTACATCACTATGAATGATTCATGTGTCTTTTTTTAATAAAATAGTCTCTGAGGTTGTATACTTCACGGTTGTGTAGGCTTTTAATGTTTAATAAGCCCCGTCTACCATCTTTTCTTGGAAGATACAACCTCATAACAAATGATCGCGGGTGGTGCATTCTGTGCGTAGTCATTAATGTACGGACTCGTCTATCAAAGTCATCCAATTCCGTTTGAGACCATCTTGTAACACCAAAAGTATATAGAAGGCTAGGTATTACCTAGGAGTTATATGCTGTAAATTTGTTTCCGCCGGATAAATGACTTTCGATAACTTTTTATTCTTGACATAAATTTTACTTTTGAATTTTCTTTAATATTTTTGTCATTAATTCCTAACGCTTCTGCCATGCCCAAGTATTTATAGGTTTCTGTTTCAGAAATAGAACTGAAATTTAAGACGTTTGTAATTGCAAAATTATTACAATCTTTAATTTTGCCCCTATTTACGTTGATGACAGCACATTTATCTATTCCAAATTCCATTCTAATATCATTGTTGAAACTATGTGTTAATTTCAACAATAATAGATCATTCTCTTTTGATGTGAATAGCTTGAGATCATCCATGTAAAGTAGATGTGAGGTGGGTGAGTTTTCTTTTCGAAACCGAAACCCTAATCCGGATTCCTCAATAGCGGTGCTTAAAGGATTCAGGGGTAAACAAAACCAAGTTGGGCTCAAACTATGGCCTTGGAATATACCCCACTTAATATTTATAGAGTCTATCGAACTACTTTGCCACTCACCTGGTAGATTTAGGACAGTGTTCCACTGACCCAATAATGTACTTAAAAACTTACAAATTTTGTCATCTGTTTTATATATTTCTAAAACTCTCTTTAGCCATGAATGTGGAACAGAGTCATATGCCTTTTTATAATCCACCCAAGCATCGGACATATTTTTGCGACTATAAAAGACTTCTCGGCAACTAGCTGTGTCAATGAGAATAAGTTCTATACAACCACGTGACCCTTTCCGATATCCGTTTTGTGCAGTTGAAAGAATGTTATTATTTTCCAAATGTTTATAGATCTTGTTATTTAAAATAGCAAGTATTAATTTGTATACAGTTGAAATGCATGTTATAGGTCGGTAATTATTAGGTTCCGTGGTGTTTCCATTTTTATATAGTAAGTGGGTAATACCAGTTGTAAGAAGTCTCGGGAGCTCACAGCACTCAATGGCTTCTTGAATCTGTGCAATCAAATGCACGTGGCTACTTCTTATCCATTTCAGCCAAAAGTTGTGTATACCATCTGGTCTCCTCTACGAATAATTGACCATTGTTCTTCGGCAGTAATTGAGATAGAACCCATTTTAGCCAAATTAGAAAACTTACGTTCAGTTGCACGAATCCATTCGCTTTCTTCTTATTATTATTATTATATAGGGCAAACAAAACGATACACTAAAACCCACGTAAAAGAACACATAGCTGAGGTAAAACAGCAACGTTCCGGGAAGTTTGCGGTTTGTGATCATATTCTAGACGGCCCCCGCCATTACATTAAATTTGATAAACCACAAATTCTCGCGAAAGAACATCGATTACGGCTAAGGATAATAGGCGAGGCTAATGAAATTAAAAAAAAACATCCTAATTTCAATAGAAAGGGAGGCCGAGTACTACCACCTGCTTGGGATTCTATAATTAATAAAATCGAAACTAAGCCCAAGCATACCACTGCAAGACTTCAAGACACAGTAAGTACGTTCTGCGTAGTATAGTAAAACTGATGATTATAAAGCCGAAGGTACTCCGGATTAACTCTGACATTGGGACGTAAATCACCTCAGTCCCCCGTTACCATTGACGCTGTAAAGCATCCGAAACGTCTAGAATTTAATAAAAATAAGTTAATTAAACGCGATAGAATTCGTAAAAGAGTTTTATTCAAAATGTAATATGATAGAACTTACAGAAGTAATAAGAATGGGCTAAGATATTATTGAAAGGGACAATTTCATTTTCTTTTACATTGGGGAAACAACGGGTCTTTATGGGGTGGGTTTTCTGGTAGCAAAGAGATGGAAAGATAACATTATCGGATTTGCGTCATATTCTGAAAGAGTTGCAGTGCTTAGATTCTGTGTAGCAGACAGGAAAACGATAGCATTTACACAAGCTTGTGCCCCTTGCTGTGGTTACTCAGGGGATGAAATCGAAGACTTCTACCATGCCCTTCATAAAGCCTTCCAAGATCATAAGGGTTCATGGACCTAAATGATGGGCGATTTCAACGCTAAAGTTGGGCTTCGACAGGAGACTGACGATTCTAACATTCTAGAACCCAATGAATTAGGGGGAAAAATCCACGAGATATCCGCCTTCTTCCATTTTCAGTTAAAAAATGATTTTTTTTATAGGATAAGGGTGACAAACGAGCACACAGTCCACCTGATGATAAGTGTTTGCTGTGGCCCATAGACATCTACATCTATCTTCCATTAAGAATCAAAATGCAGATGCGTTGTCACCCGTGAGGACTAAGATGGAATGCCTCGTTTCCAGTAAAAAGAGTCTCCGGTTCTCTACACTCACCATACGAAACACAGCAGTGTTCAGCTGCTATTTTACGCTGGTATTCTGTGAGAGCGTGGTCCTTCCCCGGTCGAGCCGACCCATTCGTGCTACAACCATAATATAGCTGCAGCATGGCTCTACCACGTACCAGCTGTTAAATTAAGATTATTTTTTAAGCCTTAAAAAATGACGTGTTGGAAAAAGCTTTACTGAAGGTTGAAGGTTAGACTTTGTCGACAATTAAAGCTGTAAAAGAAATAAGTCATATCAAAGACATTTTGGGACCTCAAATTATTGCTTTAAGTTTTCCTTGCACGTCATTTTTATAGGTTTACAGTAGGTTTTAATGTTTTATAAAATATTCTTTCACTACTGTGTGCTGAATGTAGATTCGATTATTTTTAAATTCTTTTTGATAAGCAAGTTTTTATATTTTATGCCTTTTTTCAAAATACAATGTAATTTTAATTTAAGTTTGAAAATGTACCAGCTGTTAACGATATTATTTTGAGAACCTATTGAAAAATGTCGTGTTGTAAAAAGCTGTTTTGAAGGTCAGACTTTGTCGGCAATTGAAGCTGCAAAAGAAATCAATCATCTCAAATACAATTTGGGTCAGAAACAGATCAATCAGTTTCCTCCAATTGTTTTTCTTATTGTGAAACTGAAAGATAATGACAAGAATACTGTTAAACAGTTTGTGATAAGTATAGCTAACGAATTTTATAAAACAAGTCGTGAATATTTGGAACATTGGACTTGCTTTCTTACTAAAGAAATGAAGATATTTTATTGGGCAGACTTAAGAAATATTATGCATGCAGGTTCTTTTCTTAAATCTGCGGTATAAAATATTAAATAAATATTACTTTTATTTTTTATTTAATCGGTAAAATTGATTTTATTTCAATTTACAATGATTTCATTGTTGTAAGATTTGGAAAGAAGAATCTTTAGGCAAATAATTTCTTCAAATGGAAAGCGTATATTAGTATTTAGTAGTATTTTAGTTACTTTATTTAATTACGTCTCCGTCAGCGAACACCAGTTCCTTTCATTTATATAATTTGCACAATGAAAGGTCAATGCACTTTGACGTTAATGAAAACAATGATAAATTCTGTGTGATTCTACAATAACCAAATTGAAGTGGAGATGTGCCAAGAAATTTATAAACAGGCTATTCAATAAAATAAGAAAAATTGGACTTATTCATGGTTACTTCATCATTTACGAGTAACTAGGTGGTAGGGTTGCTTCTTGTAACAGAACTCCATTTGGGTATGAGGGTGACACGAAAGCCACAAGAAGAAATGTCAGCTTCAAGTATATATATCTACAGGCTGTAGTAACCACTTATTTATTTATTTTTTATTTTATGTATTTAGGCTTACCAACTAAACACATACAAAACATTATTATTAAACATTTGCAGTTATAAACAAAATTATACTATATATGTATTTAACTTAAAGGTATGCACAACATTTCAACATGAAATTTAAAATTAGTTATGAAATTAACAGATAATAAAATATGATATAAACACAAAGACTATTCTATGCAATACAGGTAAAATTATAATTTGGTAGAGAGCTTAACATTGTATAATTTAAAGTTGTATAATTTAAAGTTTTAATTTTTAGTTTGAGTGTAGTATAGAAATACTTTCTTTTTTAGGGAACCCAGACTATCACTAAAGAGATCTATATTACATTTACCGAATATATCATTGTACTTTCTCATCATAGAACATAGAGGAGAGTTGTTACCATAATTTTTTCAAGTTAATTTGTGATAGGAGGGATGGACAATCCACTTTATTATTAAGTAGTTTATGTAAAAGGCTTATAGATAGCAAATTCTTTCGCTGCTCCAATGATAAAATTTCGAAATGCGCTAATCTTTCAGACGGGACCCACGCGCATACAGAATACATGAAACAACAACATAATACCAACAATAATCAAAAATAATCTATATGTACGTAAAGTTAAGTAAAGTTACAGCCTATATACGTCCCACTACTGGGCACAGGCCTCACCTCATTTCTGAAAGGCTTTTAAGGAATTGTCTGCCGCGCTGCCCCAATGCATATTGGCGGACTTCCCATGTCTTCGAAACATTTTTTTGTTTCTCAGACTTCCTCACGATGTTTTCCTTTACCGCCGAGCACATTATAAATCAGCACTTAAAATTGCATTTAACAATTTCATTGGTGCTGGCGGGGATCAAGCCAGGGTTGCTCGCGGGGATTGAACCCGTGTTGCTCGCTTACTGTGAAATTTACAGCGAGCGCAAAGCTCCTGATCTACCACGGCTCCTACTGATGTGTTAAAATATAATTCTCATAAATATTTATCATTGTGGTGGGAATTTCTGCCCATTAATTAGGAAGGGTTACCATTCAACACCACCACCGCGTCATATTCAAAATGAATTTAGGCAAAAATTAAATTAAATTTTCCTTAATATTTTTTAAGCATAAGTCTCTAACATAAACGTGACTCTAGGTGCAGTAAGGCTGCAACTGGAATGGGTCGGCTCGACCGATGAATGATTACCTATTTGTTTTGGAAAATGTACGATCAAACTGGGTAATCTCTTCGTTTGATTGGCTTCTTCTGTCCTCCAATGTTGTTAGTTCTTTATAGAAGAACGAAAGTAACGGGCACGGCACGAAATACACCGGTATAGACTGATGGCGAACACGCGGGAACGGCACACGAATGTTATGGAGATCGCGCACTTTAGACTGTCCCCACGATGAAATTACTTAGAAAAGCACGCATTAACATTTGAAAGCTGTTAATTTCTGGTTTATTTTCAGTTAATTTAGTGGACATGGCAACCACACGCTGGCTAGGTTGACAGAACAAGAAGGAAAAAAGTTGCCAGAGTAAATCAATACAAAAAGTTACACTTTAATGTTGCCATACAAAATATTAATTTAGTAATAAATTATTAGATAATTTTATATGTTTAGTTTATACTGAACAAACGGGATATAGCGTTTATTGCAAATGAGTAATTCCAACTTAGTCCTTAGGTATGATGAAGCATCTGCATTTTGATTATTTATAGATGGAGGTGTCTATTAACCACAGTGTCCACTTACCATCATGTGAACTGTATGGTTATTTTACACCCTTATATCTATAAAAAAAAATTGTCATACCCTACATTTTATGGTAACGAGGATTTTCGTCCGATGTAACATTTGTTAGGCGGATCGTACGTAATTCACATTTATGCCACCACTTTTTAATGCCAGCCTTACACTTGTTTATATTTTTTTCCTATTTTTTCAATATTCAGCCCTAAAATCACAAACTCGCATTACATATACAGTTTTATTTTAAGAAAAATGGAAACGAATCCATTTTACTTTTTTATCTGTGGCTGCAAACCCGCGCGATTATCGTTAAATAAAATCTACAAGAGCACAAAAACCTGCAAATTTAGCACAAAAATAACAAATATCGTGAAATAGAGTTCATAGTGTATTTCATCACAACACTTTTATCGAACTTTTCACGTTTAAATTGCGTCTACGTTACCAAAATGTTACATAAATACACGTAAAACATTTTAAAATTCTCTCTTAATAAATTGTATTCATAGACTTACAGCATCCCTTACAGGTCGTCTTCTCACTTCGCTTTCTGGTCCGAGGCTGCCTCTATAAAATACAGATATACTTTATTAATAAGCAATTGTCTGTTCTTCGAGCTATATGGTCGCCCCGTTTCCACGTCTGGTCACTGATCTATTGGGCTAGTAACCGGCAGCTAATCTGGTTCTACTGCGGATATCATCACTCTAAAATCTATCACGTAAAGATACTCCGAGCATAATATTTTTACAAAGCTTGTAGTGGAGCACCAAGTCTCATATCCAGATGTTAGATACAGTAGCGTTATACGCTATTATAGTAAAAATTTAAAAAAAATATCCAATATTGTTAATTGCAATAAATAACTTAATATTTTAAAAACATTCACATTTTTGGATTTGGAATACTCGTCATGGCTCTAACATAATTTAATCGTTGCAATCTCATTCAATCGGTAAACACTAGTCTCTGGTCGTGGGTATATAAGCCAGCGAGAATGCTCAGTTTACTTTGCTGCAGATAATTTGATAAAACGTGAGTTAACTCTAACTTGAGGTTCTTCTTCTACCAACAGAGTCCAAACTAACCAGAGTGTAGTGACCAATGGCTCCTTACCCTCGCTAAAAAGCTACGAGGGCATAGCGTAGCGTCAGCCGACCTAAGCGGCTAGCGTTGATCAGCCGTCCCACGCTCCACGGTACAGACCATCTAGGCCAAGTTGTTACTTATCTTCACGCACAATCCCTGACGGGGTAGCCAGAGAGAACAGATCGCCAAGTGTCACGATCCTTACATATCTCTTTCGCTTCTTTCAGATTCATTATCTTCTTCATACATGCACGTCTAGGTATCCGAGTACTCTTGACCCTACCCTCTTCGAGCAATTTGCTCACATGGTCTTCGAAAGTTAGTCTCGGTCTACCTCGACACCTTTTAATATTAACTTTCGCGCTATATATTTTCTTCACCATTCGGTCTTCACTCATTCGCTCAACGTGCCCAAACCACCGAAGCACGCCCTTATCAATTTTTGTGATAAGGTCATCTTTCAAACCTGCCATATTGCGAATCTCTTCGTTTCGCTTTCGGTCGGCCATAGTAACGCCGCACATTTTACGAAGAGATCGCATCTCCACTGCATTCAACTTACTTTTATGCTTCTTCTGGCATACCCAGGTTTCGCTGCAATATAACAAAGTCGGTACCAACACTGCGTTATGTATTGCAAGGCGTGCACTCTTCGCTACGCCTTGCCTTTTGACTAACGCAGTCAGGGCACCATTGACTTTGTTCCCGGCAGCGACACGCCTGTCCACATCTAAATCACATCTTCCATCCCGGCTAAAAGCACTCCCCAAGTATACAATTTCATTTACCTGTTCTAGACATTCCTGATTTACCCATATTTCACACTTCGTTCTCTCTTCGTCCCTTTCAAATACCAGAACCTTAGTTTTATTAGCATTCAAACGGAGACCTTTAATTTCACATTCCTCTTTCATACACGTGACTAATGCCTGCAGTTCTGCCTCTGATGGTGCAATAAGCACTGCATCATCAGCATACAGCAGACAATTTACTTTTATGTCACCCAATTTCACACCCAAACAGCTATCTTTCAGCTTTTGTAAACAGCTGTCGAGATACAGTATGAACAGCCAGGAAGACATGACACAACCCTGTTTTACGCCCGTTTGGACGCTAAACATGGGTGACAGGTCATGCCCTACCCGCACACAGGCTTTACAGTCACAGTAAAGAGACTGCACAGCCCTTAGCAATCGGCCATCCACACCATACCCCGGCAACAGTTCCCACATTTTCTTCCTTACAACCTTATCAAATGCTTTCTCAAGATCCACAAAAGCACAGAAAATCTTCTGGTTAACAGCCAGAAGCTTTTCCGTGATCATACGGAGAGAAAACATTTGATCCGTGCATCCTCTGCCAGGTCTAAATCCGCATTGTGCCTCCCATAGAAATCTTTCCGATTTCTCTTGCATTCTGCGTGTCAAAACATTCGAGTAAACTTTACTTGCTAAACTGGTCAAGCTGATCGCCCGATAGCACCCGCAGTCAAAATGTGAACCTTTACCTTTATATAAAGGCACAATGACTGCGGATCGCCAATCATCCGGGACATCCCCCGTCCGCCAGCACAAATTGCACAGCAGATGAAAGCTGTCCCAGACGCGAGGCTCACCATACTTGACCATTTCAGCAGTAACTCTGTCTAGTCCCGCAGCCTTACCACATTTCAAACTTCGAATCGCACGTTCAATCTCTTTCATACTGATGACCTCAGTGTCATCGAGGTCCGGGTCTGGCGTGCCAGTCACGGCGTCATCCCCGGATCCCTCACTAAGATCATCACACGCATACATTTCTCTATAAAATTCGCTCCTTCGCTGCATGACGTCCGATTTTTCTGAGAGGACGTCATTAGTTCTCGAAAGCACTTTGTTCATTCTTAAGGCCGTCGCACCACTTCGGGTCCTTCCAACCTCTTTCCAGAAGAGTTTGGAGTTCTCCTTAAAGTTGTGCGACAACCTTTCATCCGCTTCCATTCTACACCTTTCACGCACTTCCTCAATCAATGCTTTCGTGTGAACTTTCTGCAGTTTATATCTTTCTTTCATCTTCTCTCTCATATCCTTATCATTACTAGAGGCCAAGTAGTCTAACCATGCTTTCTTCTTCTTCTTTACAGCTTCTTTCACTTCATCATTCCACCATGCATCTCTTCTTTTACTACTGCCTCTTTTTATTGTTCCACACACTTCTTCCGCTACACTTACCATTCCATCCCTAAGGTTCTGCCATGTTCTTTCTACACATTCGTTTCTGCCATCGATGGTGTCAAGCTTTTCGGCTACCCTCGCATGATATTTGTCCCTAGTATCCGCTTCCTGAAGCTTCCAGCTTCGGATGCGACAGACCGGCTGTGGACAAACAACTAACAAAATATATATAATTATCTTCTCTGGTAACAAGTTGTTACCAGAGAAGATAATTTGCTCAGGAACGGTACCAACCTCCACTACTAAACGCGTACTAAAGTGCAGACTCCAGTGCGAATGAGGCGTAGGCCTGTAACTCCCACCTATTAGTGGCAATCTAAACTTTGAAATTCTAAACGCTAATAAAACTACTATTCTGTGACAAGCAATAATAGTTACAATACCTAATACAATTTTAATATAATCCTCCTTCCTTTTCTTGAGCGGTGGAATAACTTGCCACCGTTTGTTACTCCATCCGATTACAACAACCTTTTGTTTCGCTAAGCCAGTGTTCTTTACTATCTAGGACTTCATCACAGCTTATTAGTCGAGCACTGGCTTCTTTTAAGTAAAAAAAGGACATTTTAACGTAAATCTTTACTAAAATCTTTCAATAGACGTCTACAAAACACAAAACACGCTGAACCAAAGCGTAGCATTGTTTGTGTTATCTGACAGAACCATCCCAAAGCTTACAGTTTACATGAAGTTTTGTTCAATACTGTAACAGTGCTGGAATAGACAGAAATCAGATTTCACTATTTTTTAAATTTGTTTCGTTGTCTACGAAAATGGATTTTAGATTTCAAAATAGATGGATTTCAAAATAGTATTTTTTCTCATAGACTAGACTAATTTTATTCATACCACTGGAGTTCTGACCTGGGAAAGACCAGCAATAAACCCAGCGGGACTTTTTTTAAATATCAGTTTACAGAAAGAGCATGGTAGCGATTACCTCGTTCCCAGGGAATATTATCAATCATGTATTCTTTAATAGTATAATAACACTTCTTAAACAAATTTTTCTTAGTAAAATTTTAAGCTTTAGGATAGATAAGTCTTGTATATTATATATAAGTATTATATATATATATATATATATATATATATATATACAAGACTTATCTATCCAATAACTTTAATATAATATATACAATAGCTGGCAAATCAGACGTTGTTCTGCACTCTCTGACGACCCTTTGTCCTATAAAAAAATTTTCATTTTCATTTTCAAATTTCATTGAAATCAGTTCAGTAATTTAGGAGTTCATCGCGAACAAACAACGTGACATGTAGTTTTTATATATAAAGATTCCTAGCATGTGCTTACAGAATGTACATTAATATTTTTTCACATATCTTGCTTTTGCCTTTAAGGAGGGATTTAGGTATAGTTGCTACTCTTGGCGGCCGGATTAGCAATAGCAGGTTTTTTATTATTTTGAATTGTTCTCAGGACGATGCTTTTGTTATCCAGATATGCAATTGTTAAATCCTTAAAGCAATAAATGAAGGAGACCTATGTTCAGTAGTAGATTTTATAAGCTGTAATGGAATAATTTTATGCATATTAGAGCCACGCTGCAGCTATAATTATGGTTGTTGCACAATTGGGTCGGCTCGACCGGGGAAGGACCACGCTCTCACAGAATACCACCGTAAAATAACAGCCTAATGTTGCGGTGTTTTGTAAGCTGATTTTTTTACTGGAACCTTGGGATTCTAAAGAAAATCTAGTTTAAAAATGAATCAGAGTATTGCATTTTGTGTTGAAAAAAAAGTATACTATTTTCTGAATCAGTTAATAATAGCCTCTGGTCACCCGAATCCCACATACAACTTAATTAAATGCCCCTAAAACCTAAATACGTTGCGGTTGAATAGGGAATCAGTTCGCTATTGACTCTTATCCTCTGTGGTGCCGAATTAATTGTTGTTTCCCAAATTAAGTTGGCTTACATGTAATATAAATGTTAGTCTTTGACAGTTTTTTTATATAAATTAAAGTTCATTTCGTTATACATTTATGTGTAAAAATGTAAAAATATTTTTCATATAGTTTAATGACTTCTAAGATCGTTGCTAAGAGATAGTGTGTCAAAGGATTTAAGTCATGACAACGAAAATTTGGAAATTAAGAATTCATAATTTTGAAGCACATAAGGTTACGGGGAGGGCTAATGTGCTTAATGTCCCATTTCCCATTGATTTAACGCCGAGTAACTTTACCTTTATTTTTTTTTTCCGATCCAAGCAGAATTTATCTTGAAGTAATATGTAATAGGATGGTTCTAACCTACACAGATAGACTCCGAGACAGAAATGTATCTCTACCACCAGTAAAATATATTCTTTTAGGCGGATTTTATAGATCTTTTTGTTTTCCCTACATTTAGGATAGACACCCTTCTCAGGAGTGTACAATCTTATTTTTTTATAGAATAAGTGCGACAAATGAGCACACAGTCCTCCTGATGGTTAGTGGTTCCTTTGGCTCATAGACATCTACATCTATTTTCGTTTGCGAATTGAAATGCAGATGCGTTGTCAGGCGTAAGGACTAAGATAGAATGCCTCTTTTCCAATAAAATGAGTCTCCGGTTCTCTTCACTCACCATATGAAACACAGCAGCATTAAGCTGCTATTTTATGCTGGTATTCTGTGAGAGCGTGGTCCTTCCCCAGTCGAGCCGACCCGTTCGTGCTACAACTATACTATTAATATAGCTGCAGCATGGCTCTACCTCGTACAATTTTTTTTAAATTGTTGATTGCGATTGATTTGCGATGCCATTACTCAAGTGCGATATGTCTAATGAATATCGTACTTTAATATTAAACTTGTTGATAGGACTTCATTTTTCCCTAGAGGTTCATCTGGGTGGGAAGTTTATCTCTTAATTTTTTCCGCAAGTATTAGTACTTATTCTGCTGTGTACAAGATGTGAGTGTGAGGCATTCAATCTTAGTCCTCAGGGGTAACAATGCACCTGTAGCCTTCTTTATTTATATATTATTATTAATAGGCTTCAGGTCTCTTTGGACTGCAGGAGTCATATATCATCGGGTGGTCTGTAAGTTCGTTTGTCTTTTTAGTTTTGTATAAAAAAATATCACATTTGATATAAGACTTTTCACATTCAATTTTAGTAAGTCTCATAAAACTTTATGGGAATATGTCCTAAGGGCATTCCATTAAAAGTCACTCAAAGCACTATACACTAGACTTAGAGCACTATCTATCGATTTCTGGCCAATAGCGACAAAAATCTTATGCGGACAACTCGAAGAGAGAGTAGTCTAAAGGAATAAACAATGACTATATACAATTTTAACATTGTATATAGTTTTTTGGTTTTCGTCTTAAAGGTCCACCAAATGATGGCAAGTGGCTTTTGAAGCTCATGTCCTGTTTCAGTTTCCCTAAGTCGTATTTGACGGAATAATTGCTGGTGGTACCTGATGCCACAAAGAAAAAGAGAACTACATTTAAATTAGCTATCTTTTTTTTGTAACGAATAACCAGTCGAATGTTAAAACCGTTGGTACACAGAAGTACACGACGTTTAACGCAAGAAATTAAGAAGCGGTAAACCACAGGAGCAATAAATCAGAGTCGCAATTACGCTTAACCCTTTGTGCCGTATCTCAGGCGTAATATATTTATTATATATTTCCTCTTACGTCTCTACGAATTGGATTTTTGAAATATTATTTTATATTATTTAGGTATTTTGTAAGTACCAGTATTTAAAATATTATTAAGGATGTTAAAACATTTAAATAATTATATATAGCAGCTTAACACTGCTGTGTTTTGTATGATGAGTGTAGAGAACCGGAGACCCTTTTTACTGGAAAAGACGCATTCCATTTTAGTCGTCACGGGTCTACATTTTGATTCTTTATTGAGGATAGATGTAGATGTATATGGGTCACAGCAACCACTTACCATCATGTGGACTGTGTGCTCGTTTATCACCCGATCCTATAAATATTATCAAGTTTTGAATTAAAAAATGAATGGATAGCAGTACCAGACGTCTCGCGCCTTTACCTCTGCTTTTTATCGTCAGTCTGAATAGTTTACGTTCTGTCTGGTGCAAAAAAGATAAATGTAATGATATCCCCGGAACCAATAAGGTCTTTTACGCCGGCATCACACGGTACCTTGATTTTATTTGTAATTTTTAACTCTTCCCACCTTCTTATCAGCCCATAAGTGTACTACTGAACTGTGCCATAATTAGGAGGATAACGGAGTCATTTTTTCTTTCAAAGAACAGAAAGACTGTGAGCTAGTGCTTGGTTTACCAAGTGATTTCAAAAATTTTATGACTATATTTATTTTAAATAGCGCCGACTTACGGACTGAAATTATCACTATATCAATTTTTATATTAATATCTATCTCCATCCACCATCTCCCATTATTTAAATACTCACTGATCTAAGTCTACTTAATAAATATTAAATTCTATTTTTGTAATATTATTTATCTCGTTTCAAAATTATGAGACGTAATTTTGCCGATATCTTTGTTACGGCCTACGGCTGCTCTCTTAAAGGATCAGACCTTCAGGGGCCCATGAGCTGAAGACCTCTCGAGCAGACGTAGGTCGGGCCTCCTAAGGCCACGTGGAATCTCTCTAATTACACTAAATATATGGGGGAGCGTTATACTACGGCCAGTCGACCGGAAGGAATTTGGCGGAGTTCACTTACCTCTATCCAAGGCGACTGGTCCCTCCGGAGTCGGTCAGGTCGCATGTGGTTGTGTAGTGCAAGGGAAAGAATGGTGATGTGGTGTGTATCTGGGTGTGACTGATGGTGATTGAACCTAGACCTTAGCCGTCGGCAGCAGCCCGAGCGTCGACACCGCTCCAACTTGAGGGGGCCTTTCGAGGTTATCCACAGTCACTTTCTTGGTTCACCACGATGACAGTCACTTAACTCTATCGTACTATTAATTAGCTTACAGAAGCCACTAACTATCGCGGGGTATAAGGTTACCGCACAAAACACGCCCGGAGTTTCTGGGTCAAAGGTCACTACCGTTTCGCGTAGCAATAGTTAATTCTAGAATCAGACGCCGCACTAGCTTATATTGTCGAATGCACTTATACAGATTCTGAGTCGGACCCAATAAGTCCCGGGAAAGGCTATCCAAACAGGGAATGCGCGTTATAATTCCTAGACAGGATATTTACTAGACGCCCTAACTATTCCGCGGTTCCCGTACAAAATTAACAGCGTGCAAACATTAGCACATCTGGCAGATGACTGACTCGCTTGCGACCCGCGCGCCACTGCCACGCTCGGAAAAACTTCAGACCGGAATCGCGCCGAGCCGAGTGACATCTGATGTCGATTCCGACAACAGAGTTTTGCGCGAACAATCTTGTACATAATGTGTAAGGGTTATGAAATAAAACGGTATTTGTTTTATTTGCATAACAGTTCAATATTATATCAAAACTGATTAAAAAATCACACCCCTCAATACGTTCTATTTACACGACCAACTGTTTAATATTTACCTCTTTTTACGAAGCAAAACAAAACATGTTAAAACAGAAACAGTCGAAAACGTTTAACTCGCAAACGTTTAAAAACGTTACAGTACGGCTTTGTCTTTAATCTATGTTGCTCAAAGATTAAAATGAAATACATACCGCGTTTACTTTTTAATTTAATAGCGAGTCGTGACTACTTAGCAATTGAGCACACGCGGTCAGCCGGTACACGGATCTTACCATCCGTCAAGTGCAATATTCCTCTACAAGATGTAGGAGTGTACAAGCTTGATTGTGGATGTGGTCTCTTATATATAGGGCAAACAAAACGATCAATAAAAAAAGGCTATCCAAACAGGGAATGCGCGTTATAATTCCTAGACAGGATATTTACTAGACGCCCTAACTATTCCGCGGTTCCCGTACAAAATTAACAGCGTGCAAACATTAGCACATCTGGCAGATGACTGACTCGCTTGCGACCCGCGCGCCACTGCCACGCTCGGAAGAACTTCAGACCGGAATCGCGCCGAGCCGAGTGACATCTGATGTCGATTCCGACAACAGAGTTTTGCGCGAACAAACCCCCGTCCCGGACATAAGGATTTAGGTCCGCGAGCAAACCGGTCAGCGGGACAAGGTCGAGACTGCAAGTTGCAAGACCGAATCTACAACCAAACTAGGCCACCTTAGGCAATCCATTAGGTCTTGCAACCCTAATCAACGCTTCAAAAGATATCCCTAATGTGGCAAGCCGGAGGGTCAGCCTCCACTGGATGCCCTTCCTGGGCATCGCAGCACTTTAATAAGTCCTGTACTGGACAGAAGTCCGACGACCTCTTTCAAACACCTATCTGTGCCCCTATGAATAGTTCCGCAATCCGACCGGATCAGCTCTGCCAACAGCGACGCTACACGAAGCTGCCCAGACAAATTTTGTGCCAACAGTTGCTTCAGTGCAGAGCGCACCCACAAATTCCACATGGATGTCGTCTGTGGAGAGCCAAACGAAACGCACAGATAGTCCCTAGTATGAATTTTCAACAAGTAGGCCTAGCCAGGCCACCCACCATATTATCATTTACTAAAATAGTGCGGCAGCTGATTTCAATCTGATAATCTCCAAAACTAGCTAGCCTGTTAGACAAGTAGTCCTATGCTCATATTTCAACTAATTTTTCAAAAGCATCAATGTTCAACTACAGAATTAATTCAACCAAATTAATCACCGATGCGCATAGGTCAACTTGCAAATTAAACAAAACAATAACGTAAGGGACAGCCCTACTTCTTAGAAAACAAAAATGATTAAACACTATCATAAACATAAACATAATTTTTCAAATAGTGCGCCATTCCATTTCAGATGAATTCAAATTTTCCTTTCAGCAAACAAACGCAACAATCAAATACAGTGATTAAATATATGTACAAAACACATGCAGTAGTATTTAAAGGAGTAGATTAAATTCAATTCTTTTAATTTAAACCGCTACAAATAGAAGAATTTCGCGGAAAGCCCAAAGCAATTTTTAATTTTAATTCAAGTATTTTTTTGACTAAGTGCTCGACCAAACCAAATCTAATACCCCTTGACAGCGTGATTCAACGCTCCAGGGGGGCCCTAATCTTCCCACCACCAAGGGGAGGCCACATGGCGTGAACCCGAGATAAATAAAGTACAACCTTTAACAGTTGCCACTCGGGTTGTACGCCTTCACTGAGGCCGTCGGCAACAGAACATTTTGACAAGTGGACTGTTGACGGCTTAAGGCTCAGTGGAGGCGGCCGTGGTGGGAGCTAAGGCGGCAGGTAGACAGGGCCGCCTCCATCAAATGGGGAACAGTGGTACACCAGTCGCGGCCACTCAGCTAACGGAAGTGAGAAGGGTCCAGCGGACCGATGAGTGGCCGTGAAGTTCCTCTCCACACGCTGAGGGGGAGTGATGACACCCCCGCCCCTGGGGGAATTACCCCCCGACTGGTCGGGGGAGGGACTCCTTTCAAACTTAGGGGCCTGGTGGCTGGCCGGCGAGCGCCGAGAGTCACCCTGCAGAGGGCGTGGCTGAGCGCCCCCGCCCGTGGGGGTCGAGGGCCTGGCAGAGCCCCGAGAGGAGACGCCGTTCGCACCCAGGCACAAAACCGCATGGTGATTGCCCTGGCAATGCAGACAGGGCTGTCGATGCGGACAGTCTCGATGGAGGTGCCCTCCCAGACATGAACAGCACCAGCGGCGCTCCTTAGCGATAGTTCGCCTCGCTGGAACCGGCTTACCTAATAATTTCGGGCACGACGTTACCCGATGATCAGACACTCGATAATAGGAGCAGGGGGGGGTTGACGACGACTTGCCTGGCGGGTTCAGCCTCTCACTGGGCACGTCTTGTAAGTCGTCAACGGTGCCCGCCGCGTTCTCGATCTGCCGGCACTGCTCCTCTAAAAACCGCAGCAGGTCATAGAAGGGCGGAATATAGGAGGCCTCGTCCCCGCCGTACCTCTCCTCAAAATGGATTCGAAGGTCGAGAGGTAGACGGGACAGCACTATGCGGAGCAACAAAAAGGCCCATTCGCCCACTGGTAAACCCAGCCGCCTCAACGTATTACAGGCCACCAAGACTGGATCCAACAGGTCTGGACGCAGTCTGGCCCGGTCACTAAGCAGCGGGAGGCTTAGAAGCTGCTTAACATGTTCGTCCGCAATGCGCCGGACGTTGGCGTATCTTCTGGCTAGGAGGTCCCGAGCAGTCTGGTAGGCGTCGTCCGACAATCTCAAGTGGCCGACGACGCCCAGGGCCTCCCCCTCCAGTGAGGCCAGGAGGTACGCCATCTTTTGTCTCGGGGTCAAGTCACTCCGGGCGTCCACTAGGCTGTCGAAAAGACCAACGAAGGTCAGCCATTCGGAAAGGACCCCGGAGAACTTTGGCAGGTCCAGAGTTGGGAGTCGTCCCAACAGCTCCGGCTGAAGCTGCTTCAGAGAGGACTCGGACAGGTCACTTATCCGAGCTTCACGCGCCTCCTCGGCATACCTGCCTTCAGCCTCGATCAACTCGTCCGTGAGCCACAAGAACTGCTCATAGTCCGCGAAGCAGGAGTCCAGGACTCCCTTCTCCACATCCGAATCCTCGAGCTCAGCGTAAGCCTCCTCCACTGCGGCCCTTCGAGCATCCACCTGCTCGAACCGCTTCATCAAGTTATGGACCCTATCCGGTCGACCTATCAAAGCATGGGCGCTTGTGGCCCAGCGCAACTCAGTCCGCAGACAACGGATCAGTAGCTTAGGCGATGTCATCACTATTAAATACAAATTACGACGCGGCTTGAGCACAGATTACAAAGATAACAAACAAAAAATACAACAAAAATTAACAGTTAATAAATGCAGTTCCTATCAAATCGCGTTGAATAGAAATTACACAAATACGAATTACTACGTATCAACCAAATACAAGTTAGCTCAAAAGAAAAGACACAATCAAATTAACAAATAACAAATACTAGTGCGATGAAATCAAGTTAAATTCAAAGTACACAAATACAATTACTACTCTTTAGTTGAAATACAACTTACAGTATAAACGAAGATACACATCACGGTCGATCAACAAAAAATGCCTAGCTCGGAAATCGACCCTTCGATAAGTAATCCACTACAACTATCCGACAACGATAATTAACCGATTACGTAAAAATAACCATCTACCTACATGACGTATATCTCTAGAAACTCCCGCTTGCACAACCTAGGGCGCGGCTTTTCAAATTACCCTCTAACCAAAAAAAGGCAAGCAACAAAGGAAAATAATTCTATTATTACGTACAAAAAAATATTTTTACGTATTACGGACGGGCGTGATTGTAGATACAAATTAAACCAATCAAACCAACGCTCCCTGCCACCAGAATTGTTCAATGTTTATCAAACACTACGGTCGGGATCGACCGGGGAATCGAACCTGGAACCACGCTCTGCTACCAGTTTGTTACGGCCTACGGCTGCTCTCTTAAAGGATCAGACCTTCAGGGGCCCATGAGCTGAAGACCTCTCGAGCAGACGTAGGTCGGGCCTCCTAAGGCCACGTGGAATCTCTCTAATTACACTAAATATATGGGGGAGCGTTATACTACGGCCAGTCGACCGGAAGGAATTTGGCGGAGTTCACTTACCTCTATCCAAGGCGACTGGTCCCTCCGGAGTCGGTCAGGTCGCATGTGGTTGTGTAGTGCAAGGGAAAGAATGGTGATGTGGTGTGTATCTGGGTGTGACTGATGGTGATTGAACCTAGACCTTAGCCGTCGGCAGCAGCCCGAGCGTCGACACCGCTCCAACTTGAGGGGGCCTTTCGAGGTTATCCACAGTCACTTTCTTGGTTCACCACGATGACAGTCACTTAACTCTATCGTACTATTAATTAGCTTACAGAAGCCACTAACTATCGCGGGGTATAAGGTTACCGCACAAAACACGCCCGGAGTTTCTGGGTCAAAGGTCACTACCGTTTCGCGTAGCAATAGTTAATTCTAGAATCAGACGCCGCACTAGCTTATATTGTCGAATGCACTTATACAGATTCTGAGTCGGACCCAATAAGTCCCGGGAAAGGCTATCCAAACAGGGAATGCGCGTTATAATTCCTAGACAGGATATTTACTAGACGCCCTAACTATTCCGCGGTTCCCGTACAAAATTAACAGCGTGCAAACATTAGCACATCTGGCAGATGACTGACTCGCTTGCGACCCGCGCGCCACTGCCACGCTCGGAAAAACTTCAGACCGGAATCGCGCCGAGCCGAGTGACATCTGATGTCGATTCCGACAACAGAGTTTTGCGCGAACAATCTTGTACATAATGTGTAAGGGTTATGAAATAAAACGGTATTTGTTTTATTTGCATAACAGTTCAATATTATATCAAAACTGATTAAAAAATCACACCCCTCAATACGTTCTATTTACACGACCAACTGTTTAATATTTACCTCTTTTTACGAAGCAAAACAAAACATGTTAAAACAGAAACAGTCGAAAACGTTTAACTCGCAAACGTTTAAAAACGTTACAGTACGGCTTTGTCTTTAATCTATGTTGCTCAAAGATTAAAATGAAATACATACCGCGTTTACTTTTTAATTTAATAGCGAGTCGTGACTACTTAGCAATTGAGCACACGCGGTCAGCCGGTACACGGATCTTACCATCCGTCAAGTGCAATATTCCTCTACAAGATGTAGGAGTGTACAAGCTTGATTGTGGATGTGGTCTCTTATATATAGGGCAAACAAAACGATCAATAAAAACCCGCGTAAAAGAACACATAGCTGACGTGAAGCACCAACTTTCCGGGAAGTCTGCAGTTTGTGATCATATCCTAGACGGCCCCCGCCTTTACATTAGATTTGATAAACCACAAATTCTCGTGAAAGAACATCGATTCCTGGCAAAAATGATACGTGAGGCTATTGAAATTAAAAAACATCCTAATTTCAATAGAGGGGAAGGCTGGGTACCACCACCTGCTTGGGATCCTGTAATTCATAAAATTAAAACTAAACCCAAGCATACCACTGCAAGACTGCAAGACACAGTTAGGTCATTCTGCGTAGATCGGACCAAAATGATTAATTAAAAGAGCTGAAAGAACTCCGGGTTAATTCTGACATCGGGACGTCAATCACCTCAGTCCCTTGTGACCATAGTTGCTGGAAAGCAACCGAAACATCGGGAATATAAAATAAGTTAATTAAACGCGATAAAATCCGTAAAAGTTTAATTTCATTCAATTCATTCAATTAGACAACTGCCATCAAATATTCTATATTTATCTCGAGTGTGCTTACTCAAGTGCAACCCATACGGTTTTCGTAACCGACAGTTTGATTAGAGATCATAACTTCAATCATAAGGAAACCTTGAAATATGTTGCTGTGATTGATTATTTTTAATGAAATCAAACTTTTAATAAAATTAAAAGCCGATCAAAAATAACTAAACAAATCCAAAAACAGCTTCTCAAGTCGAAGGTTTAATTCCTCCATACACTACTTAGATTTTTGATATTACTTTTTATTAAAAGTTTATTTTTTGACTCATTTGAATGGACTGGTTCGATGAACGGATTAAAACAAGCTAAATGTAATAACTGTTATCTAAATTGTTTGCATAAAAACTTCATTTCCTATTTTACCACCTTTTAGCAGCAGATATATGTATGAGATCTGTAACTACCTATACGGACTCCTAATACTTATTAAAGTTATAAAGGTAGGTTAACAATATAATATACTCTAGTGAGCTATGGTAGCCCAGTGGACTAGCTTACCTAAGAATTTTATACCACGCGAGCAAACTGAGCTCAATTCTCGTCGCTACAAACTAAAGTTATTAATAATTCTAATTTTAGGACTAATTTTTCTACTATCTGCTTGATGAATAACATTCTAGTTCTTGTTTGAACTAAGAAATATGACAATCTTATTGTTAACGACATTAAGATTGTCATATTTATTAAAAATTCATTAAAAATTCCCCACCCACCTATTGTCAGCCTTAAGAGACGGCCCTTGAAGTATACACGCTATATCTTCGTTATCAACATGCGTACAACAAATACAGACGAATTTTTAACTGCATCCTATTTTTGAAGTCAGTTAAATTATACAACATTTCAGAGGCATTTGAAGTAGCGGTGATAGAGCCACGCTGCAGCATTTCATGGCAGTAGCTCGTTAGGAACGATTTGACCAGAGAAGCACCTCGCTCTCACAGAATACCAGCGTGAAATAGCAGAAATTCTGAATGACTGCCGAGTTTCGTATGGTGAGTGACGAGAAACGGAGACCCTTTTTAAGAGTAACGAGGCAATATCTTATCGGACTCTACCCTGTGCTAAAACCCTCTCATAAATTATAACATTTCCATATTCCTTACTGGGGTAAAATATAATAGATTACACGTATCCATTTACGTGTTTTTTTCCGAATTTAATAGACGTTACGTCATGGTACTACAACGATAAATAAAGATATATTTTTTTAATTATCCAAAACAAACTATGGAGAATGCTGTGTTTGGAATGCAGGGTGGAACCCGTAAATAAAAAAACACTTCATCTTGGGATAAACCATTGACGTTTACAACAATATACAAAAATATAAAAAAGACTTTGCACTTTGCAAGACATGCCAAATATATCACAGTCACAGCATTAGTTTTGGTCAATCACAATGCTGATTTTCAGTGATGACCACAGCCAGAGTACAGTCGCAAGTCTATTATACAAAGGGGATAATTTTAGGAAAAAATATAAGTAAATAATAACCGACAAATCCCAAAAATATCTGTAAGCTGAAACGGCAAAGGGTCGGCTATATAGCTCGAAGAAATGAAAACCAATTCAAGAGCTTAGGAAGAACTAAGTAGTCGTTCAAAGTTTGAACAGTTGGCATCAATGCAGGATGCCAACTTAGGACGGCAGCGAAGTAACGTTTCACGCGTCAACGGTGGCGTCCACAAGCTCAGTCAGGTAGCTTACTCCACACCAGAAACCGTAATGGACAAACGTGTTTCAAAATCACCGGATGACGAATTCTAACCACTGTACGACCATGGCTAGTCAGAAGGATTTCGATGCACTTCATGTATTAACATTTAACGCACAAACTTTAAGAACTGAAAATAAGCATGAGGGACTTGAAAATGCACTGGAAAAAATAAAATGGAATCTTTTGCAAGCAAGTAGATGGTGTTGCGATGGACTCGCCGGTATCTCCCATTGTCGCCGATATATTCATGGAGGACTTTGAGCTACATACAAAGAACATAGGTCACACAAGACAACAACATAGAAAAAAGACCCATAGAAACCGATATTTAAATCCCACCATCATCCTTCACAGTTAACTACCGTGGGCAAATCTTTGTTACAGAAAGCACGAGGGATCTGTGACATCAAACACCTGGCCACCGAGATTCAGGACGTCAAGCAAGTTCTGCATGACAACAAGCTTCAGGTCCCGCGCCTACGTCACAGTGACCGAGTGAAGCCGGCCACGGTCGAACGTGTGCCTGCTGTACTACCATATGTCAGAGATGTCACAGACAAGATTAACTACATCTTGAAGCGAGATTCTATTGATCTATAGAGAACATTCTTCAAGCTACCAAAGAAAATTACTCAGTTCTTATCATCCGTTAAGTGCAATATCCCTCTACAAGATGCAGGAATGTACAAGCTTGATTGTGAATGTGGTCTATCAAAAAAAAGTAAGCTGTCAAATTCAAAGTCACATATTTTTTTTTATATATTTTATCAAATTATTTTATATTATAGGTTTATTTACTCGATTTACATTTTTTTTACGTGCTAAATATGCATCCCCCCTGCCGGGCGCCGTGAGCGTACTCCTTATGCCGTGTTGATAGACATACTCAAAATGCCGGAAACTATCGATAAACGAGCTTTTATCTTATATTCAGAACAAAATCTGATAATAGACAAAGAAACGCTGGTGAGGATATTTTCAACGACATTTACGAGCGAAGAAATTAAACAAGCTAAGTGGTTATTGTTTGAAGCTATTCCTACGGACAAAATGAAGATAAATCGGAAGAACAAAGGAAAGGAAGGAAGAGACCTTATCGATATACTGAACCTTTTAAATTGACTGAACACAACATTATACCTATTTTTGTGGCTCGCGAGTTGGAGAAATTACCCCCTATTCCTTTCGATCATCTTGATTGCACGAAATTACTAAAAGACCTACTAAAAGTGCAAAGTGAACTAGATGTAGTTAACGCTAATTATATTACAAAAGAGCAATTGAGTGAGTGCAGATCTGAATTACTACAGTTGAGAAATGACTCATTACTGCGTGTATCTCCACAGAACGTGAATGTAAGGCGCGGAGAATGGCAGCTGTGTGAAAATGGACCAGTTGGTCTCTCGCATGATATAAACGATTCTACGTTAATTGAACCGATATATAACCAGAAAAACAATTTCGGTGATAATATACAAGAATACCAATAAATTTTGAGGGTAAACTTAAAAGAAAATGCGCGTAAATCAGTAGGACCGGGACAATGGTCGCCGGTATTGAATAGATGCGACAATACAATGTCCAGCGGTAAGGAGCTGCGAACCGAGGTGACATCACTGCTACCTGCGGCGTCGTCGGTCGGCCAGTGCGCCGAAAGAGTCGAACGCCACAGTGCAGTAAGCACAGCAGGTGAATTTGATTCGAACGTGAATGATAAGGAAGGCTGGAAAACCGTATCGAGACGCAAGAAATTTAACTACCGTTGTCATGGGAAAGCCGGGATTTAGAGATACGGAGGGGGGCTTCAAAGCCGCTGACAAAAATGTTCCGATTTTCATAACAAAGATTCACATGGATACGACTGATAAAGATATAATAAATTATGTATACAGAAAGACAAAAGAGATAAATAACATTGGAAGAAATTCCATTAAAACAAGAGAAGAATCATAAAGCCTTTAAGTTTTTTGTTTTGAAACAAAAGCTGTCTACGTTCTTAGACAGTAATTTATGGCCAAAAGGAGTGTTCGACAGAGACGTACGAACATTAATTACACTGTGTTAGCCGAACAAAAACCAAAGTATATATGGCAAGTATGGAATTATATAACTTTGTGAGTTTTAACTGTAAGAACGTGAAGCGCTCCGTAGATGATGTGCGGCAGTTATGTCGAACGTCTCACATTTGAAGAGAAGAATTATTATTTTAAGAATTCACCTTGCAAGAATATTGGCTACTACCGCATGACATTCATTTTCTTGGCTGTATAGATGATGACTTCGCTTATACGGGTGTATCACCCATAGACACGTCAAAGGGGATGATCTTAGGATGACCGTGGGGTGGAGTTGCATTGTTATGGAATAAGAAAATCTTTAATGACTGTAGTACGATGTGATAATACTCATAGCAAATACTCAGGGCAAAGGTCATTTTTAGTGTTCAGTGTGTACATGCCGACTGATAGCACGGTGAACCTAGCCGAGTTTACGGACTGTTTGGGAACGATAAGCGCAGTATTGGTTAATGAAGATGTTGAGTGTGTTTACATACTTGGTGACTTCAACGCCCGGGTGAGCAATCTTATTATGAAATCTCAAATTTTTGTAGCGACATGGATTGGAAATGTGCCGATATCATTCATTTAGGTATATTGTCTGACATATATAGTTTTATACGTGACGCTAATGGGGCGCAAAGTTGGTTAGACCACTGTGTTGTAACCGAGTCGGCTTTTCAAACTATAGTTGATACACATATCAAATATAACCCAGTATGGGCTGACCACTTGCCACTCATTATTAAATGCAATATTAATAATGTAAAACCAAAGATTTTGCAAGGAAATCGTGAATGTAATAAAATAAAATGGGCGAGACAAACCTCGAACAAATAGACATATACAAAATTATGTAATGATAGGTTAAAAGAAATTGACTTTCCGCCTGAATTCGGTAACTGTAGTGATAAACGTTGTGACAACCGAGATCACAGGCGTATAATCTACAGTATGTATAATAAGATTGTAAATGCATTGTGTATTGCCGCCACTGAGAGTCATACTATTGTTAAATCAAGAATAACCAAGAATAAAACCACCGGTGATTGGATGGAACAAGCATGTGCGTGACGCTCTCGGGGTAGCTCGGTGTAAATTGATGAAATGGGTACTCTGGTAAACCAAGGTAAACCAAGTGAAAGACATGTTTGGGAGGAGATACGGGAGAGTCGCAGAATCTTTAAATCACGCTTCAAGTGGTGCCAAAATAATAGGGGGCAGATAAAGATGGATAACCTCGCTTCTGACCATTCGAAGCATGACTTTCGTAACTTTTGGAAAATTACGAATAAGCTAAATAATAAACCCGGTTTACCCGTGAGCGTCAACAGGATGAGTAAACCAAAATGTATTGCGGACTTATTTAAGGATCACTTTATGGTGAAATCACAGTTGGGAACATCACGGCCATTCAGTGTAGAGCTTTTGATTTTTTTTTTGATTGACGGAATTTGTGTCAATAATAATATTATGCGGACGAAATGGTTCTGCTGAGTGCATCGGTGTGTGGTCTGTCCAAGTTGCTGGGAATCTGCGAGCGTTACGCGCAGTGAAAGCAGAGTAAATGCATGATCTTTCGGGCCAGGGGGCGGGGCTGCCCGCAGACTGTTCCACCTATTAGTCTGAACGGTGTCGATTTAAAAAGAGTCAAACAGTTTAAATATCTCGGGCATATCGTGACCCCTGACCTGATGGACGATGCGGACATCAATAGGGAACGGAGAGCGTTGTCTGTGAGAGTCAGTGCAGTTGCAGTGTGAGAGTCTAGGATTCGAACCGCGCATTCCTTGTTCGAGAACTTCTCCCGGTTGATCGTCAGGAAATCATTAGAATTGTGCCGTCGCGTTAAGTGCCCTTTTTGTGTGTGTTGGCTTGTTTGTTTACGTGTCAACGAGGCGTATTTTGAATCTTTTCGCGACGTGGTGTTTTGGTGTCGAATGAAGGAACTTAGTTGTGTTTAACGCTGAATCGTATGACTCATTAAGAGATCGCTTTAAATCCCTATATTTATAATTTTGTGATAAGTGAATCCGGGACATTGAATGTCGAATTGGAACTGCTGTCCTTACTGTGTCAGGTATCACGTGTTCGATTCTACGACGAATGTGGAATTAGGCAAGTTTAAGTTAGTTAAATGTACAATGAAGCTAATAGACTGAAATAGTGACAAGGAAGAAAGAAATGGTCCAGCGGTGAAGCCTGTTGGAGCGATGCAGCATTTTGGGGCAGCCTGGAACTCGGCCGCTGCTGATCGCCTAAGATGGTCCAGGTCTCACATATTTACACATCACTGAACACTACTTGCCATTCACCTTACACCCACTCACGGCCTGACCGAGCCTTGGTGCGAAGTTAGCTTCTGATACTGGTACGTAACATGTGTTTCTAGCATTCGCCCATATAGCTTAGTGTTATAGGAAATTCTTCCATGTGGCCATTTTGGGCCCGACCTGCGACTGCTCGTAGAATCTTCTGCTCATGGGCCCCGGAAGATTCGACCCTTGCTGGACCAGCTGTAGGCCGTAACAGTATCTATAAAGTTTTCTCATCTGGTTGGGCAATATAAATATATAATTGTAAATAAACATTGTAAACGTACATAAATATCAATAAAATAAAATAAATACATAAATATATAAAAACCCAACCAGATGGAAGCCCTCGGCAGGGGAGACCAAACGGCCGAGGGTTAGAGGGAAAGGGAAAGAAACCCCGATTATTATTATTATTATTATCACATATGTTGTCACAAAACTATAATATTATAAATATAAATACAATCTATATAAATAATATTATTATTTCTGCTATTATCCACCGCGCCGAGGAATCCTAAGCCATCGGTGAAGTTAGGCACACAAATGTAAGAACCTTCTTACCATTCGAGCCGTATTTAATAAGGCCGATTTTTTAATTAATCCCTCAGCCATTTGCCCAAACCTAACTTGGACTGATAATCGTCTATATTTTTATCAATAAGCCCATTGACTGATACAACTATTGATACAATAATAGTAGAATCAACGTCCCACATAGCGACAATCTCATGAGCCAAGTCGATATATTTTATTTTTTTATCATTCTCTACTTTCCCGAGATTCTCGTCATGAGAAACACTGATATCCACTATTATTGCCTTGCATGTAGTTTATTTGCCACTATAAACCTGTCTGTGATAATTGACCGATCCCAGTACAGCGTGACACCTCCATTTTCAAGGACTGCCTTTGGTTTACTTGTAATATGGAACGTCCTGTTGAGTAAAACCAAATTTAATGGCAAGCTGCTGGTGTATTATTCTAGCTACTTGGTTATGTCTGTGCAAGCAGTTTCACGAGATTCTCGTCATGAGACATACTGATATCCACTATTATTGCCTTGCGTGTAGTTTATTTGCCACTATAAACCTGTCTGTGATAATTGACCGATCCCAGTACAGCGTGACACTTCTATTTTCAAGGACTGCCTTTGGTTCAGACTTATAATATGGAAAGTCGTATATGACACGGCGATAGAGATAAAATATTACAAATATGTTCCAAATTTTATTCTAAATTATATCATAACCAATTCGTCCCACAGTCCACTTCCGAATATTCATGTCCCGAGAATATTTCATCAATCACAAAACACGTAGTACGCCTAACTTTAAAAAGGATGAAATACCAGAAGAGTCCCGAGACGATGGTATAACAACAGAGGCCTTAAACTTTGGTGAACCCGTTCTTTTCCCATACATCACTAACTTATTTAACTCAATATTAAAATCCGGCACCTTACTTTCTTATTGTTATCGCCGAAACTCTTTACTGCCACCTTAAAAGAAGTATTTCGGAAACTGGCAGATAGTTACTCGTAACTCGAGAAAGGCATCAAGATCGGATCAAAGAGGTTAAACAATCTTAGATTTGTTGATGACATTATTTTCTTCGCATCCTTGGCAAACGAACTGGGAGAAATGCTCAACGAGCTACGAACAGCTAGCCAGGAAGTTGTACTTCCGATGAATATGGAAAAGACCAAGTTAAAATAACAAACCATATCAAGCACAGGATATTCATAGATGACGTGGAGGTTGAATGTGTCGGGATGTGTCAGTGAGCAATGGAGCGCAGTATGCTAGGAGTCAGACTAACAGACTGCATCAGAAATACTATTCTGCGCTCCAGAACCCACGCGTCCCGTAAATCCGCCAAACTAAAATGGGGCTGGACCAGTCATATCTGCCGTATGTCAGAAGAACTTTGGGCCAAAATTACAACTTGGACTCCTATAAATGGCAGGCGACCCCGAGGCAGACCCAGAAAACGATGGTGGGATGAACTGGACTATTTCATGGAAGACTGTTCCTCCATAACACAGAACCGTGAAAGGTGGAAAAAAGTTGGGAGGCCTTTGCCCAGCAGTGGGACCAGCTGATAAGATAAGATGAGAGCTAAAAATCATCATCAGTATTGGCAGTCGATGAATGCAGTTGGCTCAGGAGTGTTTTTGTGGTTTACATTGAGGCAAAACTATGTTCACCAATGAACTTATGGGTCTTAAACAGTGGAGCAATATAATAAAAATAATTGAATTGTAGTTATAAAGATAAATATTAAGTAGTCCGTAACGAACACAAAAAAAAACATAAAGCTCTACTGTTATGAATATAATTATCTAACGAGGAAACATTCTTACGAGTAGCTCCTTTGTTGTGAAGATTTATGAGTTATGAGATACAATGAGCGTATTATAAACGTTAACTTTAAAAAGCTATTAGGCCTTTCATGAAGACATTTTCTTAGTATAAAAATTTTATGTATAACGAAATGTGTTTTATTCTAAAATGAAAATCCATTTACAAATTATACCTGCTCTTGTTGAGTTCCAACAACGGTAATATAATTTTTTTTTAGAAACATTAAGTACATTTTACTGGTAACGAGGCATCCCGAGGGTAACATCGTATTTGAATTTTGATTTTTAATCGTTGTAGGTGTCTGTCTATGGAACATAGTACGCTGCACTTTGATTCACAATCAATGACAGAGTTAAACGGGTTTTAGGCTCAGAAGGGCTAGAACCCAGAGCCGTAAAGCCAGTTTAAAAAAAATCAATGACAGATGGAGGACACCAATTTCCACACATATGTACCAAATTTACCTATTACTATCAGATGGAAAACTCGAGTTGATATTTTTATCAAAATGAAGTGACAAACGAACTTACAGTATGCCTGATGTTAAATGCTAACTGCAGTGTTAGGGATCGCAGTGGACTGTATTATTGACTACGCTAGGGAAACTGCTTAAAGAAAAGATGGTACTGTCGAACTATACTGTATTTAAACTATTTACAATGTGGCACTATTAACTACACTATACAGAGGGGAGTCTTCTTAATTTCTATGGAGTCTTGATTCTTCTTGATTTCGCTTGCTGTTTCTTCTCTTCGAGTGCCGCTTCCGAAATGAACAGCTCACCGACCGAGACGCCCTTGTTATATCTCGCCAGAGAGCGTCTCGGGTCGTGAGTAGCGTTGTCCGCGATGCCGCGCGCTCATTGGTCGGCGACATCGCGTGATCTGCTGCCGGTGTGCGGAGTGCGCGGGGCGCACCGGGGTGTGAAGGGGCGACGGGGCGGCGGCCTCCTCGCTGTCCGCTACATCCCTATATATATATAGATAAGGGCGTCCCTTCTGTTAATATAGGACAAATAAACCTGGGTCGGGGGGAGCTCGCCACGGCTGAGTTGTCCATCCTGGCGCGTGAACTGCACCTGGACATTGTTCTTGTACAAGAACAGTACTCCCAGGCTGCGGGGATCGTCCAGGTGGGCGGTCATCCGTGGGCGGGTGTCTATCTTGCCGACCCAACACTTCGAGCAGCTGTGCTTAGTCACCTAAGTAATGAGTTTTGTGTGGTGTGTCATGTAAATCGATGGGACCTCTACGTGGTGTCAGCGTACTTCAAATTTAGCGACGCCATCGACGACCACCTGCACCACCTAGAGGTCACCCTGAGTTGCCTAAAGGGCAGAAGGGTAATCATCGGCCTCGACGCCAATGCGCACTCGCCACTCTGGCATAGCGATCGACGGCACTACGTGGGAAGAGGCCAAAACGTTTTATACCGAAGACAGATGATGGAGGACTTTATACTTTCACAGACACTCACACTCGCAAATCAGCACGACCAGCCGTACACATACTGTGGACCTGGAGGAGAGTCAAATGTGGACCTCACTCTGACAAGTGGAGATGTCCACGTCACTGAGTGGCGAGTGCACGAGGGGGTCTGCGCCAGCGACCATAACTTAATTACATTTACGGCCACTACCAGCAGGCCGACCACGCGCGCAGCACCTTTTAGGGATCCTCCTCGTTTTCGTGACCGAGGGGTGGATTGGGACAGGTTCCGGGCGATTGTCAAATTGCGAATGGGATGGTTGCATGTGGAAAACCCCGCGGCTCTCCTGGCGGAGGAGTTCTCAGGGGTCATCATCCGCTCCGCGGAGGAGGGCCTAGGGGAGCGTCGCCCCAGGGGGTCGGCGGGGTATGAATGGTGGACCTCTGAACTAGATAAAATTAGAAAGTTGCAGTGTAAACTCAGGCGTGTATGGCAGAGTAAAAGGCGTTTAGGAGGTGGGTCGGAGGAGATGGCCAGAATGGCTTTTCATAACGTGCGTGCGAGATACAGGAGGATGATGGTGGAGGCGCAGCAGTCGCATCACGTGAAGGTTGCCAACTCTGGCAATGAGGATCCATGGGGCATGGCGTACAGGTTGGCCAGCGGGAGGGTGCGTCCCCCTGCAAACGTGGTCAATGGGATCGCCTTTGCAGGTGGGCACCCGGATAACATCGCAACAGCGATGGTTGACCTTATGTCGGCGCTCTGTCCTGATGACAGGCCTGAACGTGACATGCCTTATCACCAGCAGGTTCGCCTACTGGCGGCATTCATGCCGTCTGGTGGGGCTGCGTCTCCGCTTGCGGTTGGGGAGCTGGGAGGTATAGTCAAGGCTTTGCCTAACACGGCTCCGGGACTTGATGGAGTGAGTGCGCGAATTGTGAGGAATGTTTGGATGGCTGCACCGAGGGAATTCCACTCGGTGTACGCCAAGTGTGTGGTAGAGGGGGTTTTCCCTTATGTATGGAAGGACGGAAGATTGATTGTCATTCCCAAGGGTAATGACAAGCCGCTCACTGACGCCAAGGCATACCGTCCGATAACGCTCCTCCCTGTCTTGGGAAAAGTACTGGAACGAGTAATGCTGAGATGTGCTCCTGCGATTAGTCGCGGGATATCTGAGCACCAGCACGGTTTCTCTCCGGGGCGATCTACAGTAACAGCGCTGCGTGTCTTGCTCAGCACAGCAAGGTATTCTCGGGCATGCTACGTACAAGCAATCTTTTTAGATATCTCCGGCGCCTTCGACAACGCCTGGTGGCCGATGATGATGGTCAAAGCGAAACGAGGTGGTTGTCCACCTAACATTTACAAAATGCTGGTGGACTACTTCACCTCCAGACGTGTGGGCCTCTACATCGGTGACCGGGTTGAGTGGAAGACGTCGACCATGGGATGTCCTCAAGGCTCTGTGCTGGGCCCAACACTGTGGAATGTATTGATGGACGATCTCCTCCGACTCCCTCTGCCTGAGGGAGTATCCATGACTGCCTACGCTGACGACGTTACAATTCTGATTGAATCTGAAACCAGAGCGGGTATCGAATCCAGGGCCAGAGTGTCCCTGGACCTTGTACGGGAGTGGGGGCTAAGGAATCGACTGGAGTTTTCCTCATCAAAGTCGACCACCATGACGGTTAGAGGGAAACTTCAGCGCCCTCCTGTTATTAAACTTGGTGGAGAATCCATTAAGACTGTAACTAATGTTAAGGTACTAGGCGTGGTTTTGGACTCGGGACTGTCATTTGTGCAACATGCGTCCGATATCTCTGAAAGAGCGACCAAGGGATTTGGCAAGATGACTCGCGTATCGACATCCTCATGGGGTGTCCGATATCCGAGCCTAAAAATAATATACAGAGGAGTATTTGTATCCACGCTCACGTACGCGGCGGAATGCTGGTACGAGCGTGCGAACATGTACACAGTCCGTAGCGTGTTACTGAGATCGCAGCGATCAGCTCTCATACTTTTGACAAAAGCGTATCGATCAGCCAGCACGGCGGCCTTACCAGTGCTGGCTGGTGTTCTCCCTGCTGACCTGGAGGTCATCCGTGCTGGTAGGATGGGTACAGCACGTTTGACCGCGCCCAAAGAGGAGTTGAGCAGACGGAAGCGCGAAATCTGGACTGAGGTGATCGGCGCCTGGCAGGAACGATGGACGAATGATACAAAAGGACGTGAGCTACATCGGTTTTTCCCGGACGTGGCGTTGAGACTCAGGTATACCTGGGTCTCACCGGACTACCAAACTTCCCAGATTCTCACCGGGCATGGATGCTTTCGAGAGAGACTGAGCGACATGAGACTGTGTGAAATTAGTATGTGTGAGTGCGGTATGACTGAGGAGGATGTTCACCATGTGTTATGGGAATGTCCTCTGTATGACGACCTAAGAGTGAAAATGATGGATGGACTAGTTCGTCCGGTTCAGGGACCGATCTACTACTCGGAACTCGTCAGCGATGTGGTTAACTACAGGCTGTTGCGCGAGTTTGCGCATAGTTGGTACGATCGCAGAAAATGGCATGACAGAGGGCTGGTAGGAAGGCCCGACGACGTAGGCATAAGTGTGTCGTCAGCCCCAGAAGGGGGAGAATGACGTTAAACTGGGACAAGGAACAGATTAAATATTTGTAGGGAGTCAAGAAAGTGCGCGCGGGAAAGAGCCACGTGCAAGTACCGCGTGCATCTCCCGAGATTCGGCCCGTATGACCTGAGGGTCGGTGGGGCCATGGGAGGTGGTGGGTTGTCCGCTACATCCTTCCCCCGGCGTAGCCTGCGAGCCTAAGCTTCTCTCGGGAGGACGGCGATCTTCCTGATGGGCCGCCGCAGCACTCCTCCCTTGGTCCGGACCTCGACGTTGCGCACCACGCCGTCTGGTCCAGGAAACGTCTTCGTTACGATGCCTGGCGGCCACTCATTCCTGGGTAGGTTGCCGTCTGCAACCACGACGAGGTCCTCTTCCTGTATATGGCGCTGCTGAGCATCTCTGGAGTCCCCGCGCGCGACCAGCGTCGGCAGGTACTCCTTCACCCAGCGCCTCCAGTACTCGTCGGCGAGCCCCTGCGCCGCTCTCCACGCCCGACGATCCATGGGTGTGCACGGCGCGGTGACTGGCAGGCCCGATGGTCCCAACAGTAGGAACTGGTTGGGTGTCAGTGCCTCTTCATCGTCGATGTCGACCGGTACGTGCGTCAACGGTCGAGAATTTACAGTATTTTCGGCTTCAGTCAGAAGCGTTGCCAGCGTTTCTTCTCGTGGGCTCTTCTGATGGAGAGTGGCTTCGAGTGCGATCTTCACTGAGCGTACGAGACGCTCCCATGTGCCTCCCTGGTTAGGCGCGCCCGGTGCGATGAACTTCCAATCGACGCGCCGAGTCAGCGCGTAATCCTTCAACTGTGGCACCCACTCTTCCATTGCCCGTCGTAGTTCTGTGTTTGCCCCATGAAAATTAGTCCCATTATCCGAATAAATAACCCGTGGCCACCCACGCCTAGCCGCCATGCGCCGCAATGCCGATATCGCCGAGTCCGCGGTCAGAGAATAGACTATCTCTAGATGTACTGCGCGCGTCGTTAGGTACGTGAACAGTGCCACCCACCGTTTTTCGTGCCGTCGTCCTATCGTAACCGTCAGAGGCCCGAAATAATCAATCCCGGTGTTCGTAAATGGTCGCGCAAACGCCCCTAACCGCTCAGGTGGTAAGTCTCCTGTAACCGCAGGTCGTGGTGTCGCCTTCCGTACTCTGCATCGTAGGCATCTCCGCTCCGCTTCTCGTACTGTGGGTCGTAATCGGAGGATATGATACCTAGTGCGCAGGTCGTTCACCACTCTCTCTCTGTTGGCGTGGCTTGCTTCTTGATGCGCCTTCTCCACAAGCAGCTTCACAAATTGGTGACGTCCATTCAGGATAATGGGTCTCTTCATTTGACCGTCCACGTCGGCTGCGTCGATCCTTCCCCTAGCTCGTAGCACTCCATCCTCCAATATGGGGTCGAGCTTCCTTAGTGCGCTGCCGGTGGTCAAATTCCTTCCCCGCTGAAGTCGGCTGATGTCTTCAGCGAAGCTTTCCCGCTGACTATGTTGTATCCACATCTCTGCTCTCTGGATATGCTGTAATGTCAGTCCTCGTGCTCTTCCTCGTGCCGCATCGAGGAATTGTAGTACTCTTGCTGTGGCCCTGATTAACTTCTCGTAGGCAGAGAATCTCCCTATGTCTGGCAGGTGTGGAGCTTCCTGGGTAGCGCCACGATTTCCTCCAACTCTTCGTCATCCCCTGCCTTCTCTTCCTGTCGGTGAGGCCATCTGTCTTCATGCTCGTAGAGGAAGGGTGGTCCTGTAAACCACATGTCGCTCTCTTCCTTGGTTGTCAAATTCATACGCGTTGCTTGATCCGCTACGTTTTCCGCAGTCGGTATCCACCTCCATTGCTCGGGCGATGTCTTCTCAGCTATCTCCCCTAACCGGTGAGCAACGTATGGAGTGTAACGCGCCGTATCGTTCTGTACCCATTGGAGCGCCGTAGTAGAGTCCGTCCAATATACGACCCTATCTGCTACCACTCTGTGGTCGTCCTGCACGAATTCCGCGAGTCGCGCGCCTATTAAGTTCGCCTGCAACTCTAATCGCGGTATACTTTGCACTTTAATTGGAGCGACTTTCGCCTTAGCCGCCACTAATCGTACCCTAATCGTTCCGTCGCGATATCGTATACGCCAATACGCCGCGGATGCGTACGCACGTTCGCTCGCATCATTGAACACGTGAAGTTGACGCTTTACCACTCCCCCCGTAGGAGCATAGCACCTTGGCAGTCGTAGTCGTGATACCTCCTCGACGACTCGCAGCCATCGCTGGAATTCCTCTACTGCCTCCTCGGGTAGTTCGTCGTCCCATCCGACCTTCTTCATACGCCATAGGTCTTGTAGCAGGATCTTGGCGGTGATGGTGAGGTAACTTAGCAGTCCAAGCGGGTCAAAAACGGACATGACCGCGCTTAATGCTTCCCTCTTGGTCGGTGGTCGCTGTAGCGCCTTTACTTCTTGCGGCACCCTATTCATTGACGTGTTGAATGTTAGAGCGTCTTCATCAGCCATCCATAATAACCCTAAGGTTCTGCCTGGGCTGTCTTGTCTTAAGCCTACTTCCTTAGGCTTACGCGCCAGTAAGTCCTCCGGCTTGTCTTCTAACAGGGCTACGTGGTTAGAGTTCCATCCTGCCAAGGTGAAACCGGCCTGCTGGTGCACCTCCGAAACCTGCTTCGCCGTATTTACCGCTTCCTCTACCGTGGCATAACTGTCTAAATAGTCATCCATATAATGGCTACGTACGATAGCGTTAAGTGCCAACGGGTGTGTCTCTGCGTGTGTGCGCGCGTTATGATCCCTAACACTATGTGCGAGAAACGGCGAGCTCCTCGCACCGAAAATCATAGACGTCATAACGTACTCCCGCGGTGGGCTGTGTCGCTCGTCTCCTCGCCAAAGAAACAACTGCGCGGGCTGATCGCGACGGTCGATTTTCACACGCAAGAACATTTCCCTAATATCCGCGGACACCGCTATCTCGTTCTCCCTAAATCGAAACAGTATGCCCGGTAAGTTCCGTAATAAGTCGGGGCCGTCGAGTAAATAATCGTTAAGACATCTGCCGGATGCGCACGCTGCCGCGTCGAACACTACTCTCGTCTTCCTCGGCTTGTTCGGATTCCGTACTGCGAAGTGTGGCAGGTACCAGCTCTTGGGATCCTCTCGTTCCGTCCCCTCGGCTTCACTTGCGTATCCCTTCGCCAGGAGGTTGTCTATCTGGGCTGTGTAGGCGTCACGAAACTCCGGCGACTGGTCCATCTTCTTTTCGATCGTCCGTAGTCTTCGCGCTGCCATCTCGTAGCTGGGTGGCATCCGCACGTTGTCGTCCTTCCATGGCAGTCCAACTTGGTATTACTCGCCGACCTTCTTGACGGTGCGCTGGAATATGTCGACAGCGCGCTTCTCATCCCGTCGCGACCTACTCTTTAGCGAGATACCTATAGAGTCTATCTCGTACTGCCGTTTGAGGAGTTCCGTTAGCTCCTCGTCCTGACTGGCAAACGTTCGGATGTCCCTATCTGACCGTCCGCTAGTGCTCTCTACGTGTAATACGGTCTCGCCGTCTTCCCTACACGTTAACCGCGGTACGGTTCCCTGGATTACCCATCCTAATAACGTTCGTGCAGCTATAGGCTGCCTTCGACGTCCTATCCTTAAACTACGGATGATTATCAAATGCCAATTGTCGGCGCCTAATAGCAATCTCGGCTTCGCGTCGTCGTAATACACCGAACTCGGTAAGTCACGTAAGTGCTTTAATCGTAAGCACTCCCTACTCACAGACTGCGAGCCTATCTTTAAGTCGGTTATTGTACGCGCGTTTATGTTAAACATCTCGCTGCGCGTCTTGCCACGTATCCCTATATTGACTAATCTACTATTAGTCTCGCGTTGACTGTTACCTACGCCTTTAATATTGAGCGGCTTTACCGGTCCTTCCGCTCCTAACTCGCGAGCTAAGTCGTCGTCGATTAGCGATATCGTAGAGCTTTCGTCAAGTAGTGCGTACGTATTTACTTCCTTTCCGCGCGGTCCGCGCACGATTATCGGGCACACTTTTAACAATACGGACGCACTACTGCTAACACTCAACGCGACGAGCACGGTTTCGTCCGGTTTAACCGACGCTGCAGGCGTACGGGCCTTGCGGGTGTGAAGGAGAGCGTGGTGGGGGGCGTTGCAGCCGTCGACGCCGCACTTCCTGGCTTTGCAGCGTATACGTCGGTGCTTGCTGCTCAAGCACTTGAAACATACCCCATCTTCCCTAACCCACTTCCACCGGTCGTCCGAGCCCATTTGCTCTAACTTCTTACACTTGACGATAGGGTGTTCACCCCCGCAACACATACATGAGGCACTACCGGTGTCCTCCTGGGCGGTGAACGTCTTTACGTCGCGGGCCCTATCTTCCACGCGGCGTGTCAACACTATTCTTTTCGACGGCGGCGCTTCTCGTCTTACGGGCGATTCCTTAGTCGACGTTACGGACGTATAGGCATGACTTAACGCACGGTCAGCCTCTCTCATCATGAACCGGGATAACGTAACGATGTCCGGTTCGTCCGCACTTCCGTAGTGCTCCGCATAATCGCACCAACGCGACTGTAAGTGAGGGCTAAGTTTGCTAGTAACCTCCCTAGTCAGCATTGGATTACGCAAATAACCCTTGCCGTCGACGTTCTGCATAATGCACACTATATTTTGTAATTTAATCGCGAACGAGTTTAATTCCTGGGCGGTTTGACCCGGGCGCGGAAGGCGTTTTAATTCTTCTAACGCACGATCTATAATTACTTCCGGGCGGCCGAAACACTGCTCCAGTGTCCGCATAATGTCTGCCGGATCCTTCGCGGTAAACAGCAGAGCCGATACTACCTCTATAGCCTCACCGCGTAAATAGTTCCTTAATCTTGCCATATTTTCCGTATTTGTGAATCCATATAAACGCGTCGGTTCATTCATCGCGGCTTTAAATGCTAACCATTCCGCGGCCGAGCCGTTAAAAATAGGCAAGTCCTGCTTCTGTTTCGCGGCGGCTGGTCTAACCCTAACCATGCTTTCTAAAGCTTCCGCTAGCCGTTCTATACCTCTATCCTTCCCTCGCGGGGTGAGCGACCTATCTCTATCCCTATATTCTTCTAGCCTACGCTGTGGCGCCGGCGACCTATGTACACCTACATCCCTATGACACGGCGACGGTAATCTACGATCCGCAAGGCGATGTGGCGGTTTATCTCTGCCTACATCATTACACGGCGACGGTGATCTACGATCCGCGTGGTGATGTGGCGATCTATGTGTAGGCGATAGAGTGCGGCGTTGGACGCGCGACGGCGACGTAGCCCGTACACGACGATCCACCTGGTTCATTTCTACGGCGACTCCATTATCCCTCTGTGTCGTATTTACGCGGCGCGGTTGAACGTCATTCGCAACCAACTTCCCCTGGGCATCTTCAGCGTGGTCGTAACCGGTTCCCCTACTCGGCGGGGCCTGCTCTATCTCGATGCGGGGCGCGGGCTGAGACGGGCGGTAGGGCGGCTCCCCCCGCACAGTCTCTACGTTTTCTAACCACCTATCAACGCGTACCCTATTTTCGACTAATTCGTCCTCGTTTGGGCTTTCCCTATCGGTTTCTTCTTGCAGTTGAGCGATATCCCTAGCATACTTTTTCTTGATGAGATCTTCCTCGATTTGCAATTGCTTCCTCCTAATTGCAGCTAGTTCCTCCGCGGCATTATATTCGATTTGTTTTAATCTTGCTACTGCGCTAGCTGTCGACCGGGCGGAACGGACTGAACGGACCGACGGGGCGCGGGACGCGGGCCTATGTACAACGTCTGCTACAGGCGCGACGGTACGCACTATCGAACTAGTTTCTGTAGTCGGAAGATCTTCTATTATCGCGGCGAGCGTTTCTGTGCGCGGCGCGGATGTGCTAACTTCTCCCAAGCGATCGGTTGTAGACACGGACATAGCGGGGCGCGGCGGCGCGGGCGCGGGCGCGGGCGCGGACATAGATGCGGGTGCGAGCGGGGGCTGCGGCGCGGCGGAGGGCGCTTGTGCCAACGCGAGATAATCGGACGGGGACGCGGGTGCTTTCTCGAATATCCGCATTCCTACTGGCGTTTCGTCGTCGTTCCGTGTCTTCTGGCTTCTTGTCTTCCGCATGATGGTGTCCCTCGTTGCGACCTCCGATCGTCTTCAAAAAGACGCACGTATTGGACGCCGTTCCCGCCTCAAGGGCGTTACCAGATGGTCACAGTTTGGCACCGTTAGGGAGCAACCACCCGGCCGCGTAAACGCGGTTTAAGAAACAGGAATTGTCTGGAAACAGACAATATATATGACGTCAATGTAAGCAAGAAACGAGGAAGGAGTTAGCACCCACGATCTTCTCTCTTCGTCGACGTACTTCTTTCTTCCTCGAAGATCTTCTGTAATGATCTTCTTTCTTCTGTAATTATGTTCTCTCTTCTATAATTATGTTCTTTCTTCAATAAATATGTTCTTTCTTCAATAATTATGTTCTTTCTTCAATAATTATGTTCTTTCTTCAATAATTATGTTCTTTCTTCAATAATTATGTTCTTTCTTCTTTCTTCTGGCTTGAATCCGGCGACAATGGACCAAGAACTTGTTAGGGATCGCAGTGGACTGTATTATTGACTACGCTAGGGAAACTGCTTAAAGAAAAGATGGTACTGTCGAACTATACTGTATTTAAACTATTTACAATGTGGCACTATTAACTACACTATACAGAGGGGAGTCTTCTTAATTTCTATGGAGTCTTGATTCTTCTTGATTTCGCTTGCTGTTTCTTCTCTTCGAGTGCCGCTTCCGAAATGAACAGCTCACCGACCGAAACGCCCTTCTTATATCTCGCCAGAGAGCGTCTCGGGTCGTGAGTAGCGTCGTCCGCGATGCCGCGCGCTCATTGGTCGGCGACATCGCGTGATCTGCTGCCGGTGTGCGGGGTGCGCGGGGCGCACCGGGGTGTGAAGGGGCGACGGGGCGGCGGCCTCCTCGCTGTCCGCTACATGCAGTATATACACATTTGCAGCCAATTTCATGCAAAGAAGGATACAGATGCGTTGTCACTCTTGAGGACCAATATGGAATTGCTCACAGCCTGTAATTCTACTGGTTATATATACCAATCGGATTGGTACACACCAATGCCTACTTAGTAGCCAGCCTCCGCAGAGTCTACTTCACCTGAGTATGCCTCGTATAGAGGTGGAACACGTGTCGTATTTTCGAGAGTGGTGTGTCGTGCCTAGTGTGGTGGTGCTGGGGATGGTAGTGCTGGGATTGACGGTGACGTGTATAGTGCGCGCGATTGAGGGAGCGTGGGAGGTCCCCTTAAAACTGGGCAGGACACATCATTTTCTTTCTTTAGGCGGAATTAAGCAAATTAATTTATAACAACCCCTTTATAATGGATTTCCGCAAAGTAACGCCTGATTACAATTATCTGAAAAAAAGAGCTTACTTCATTTTAAAAGGCTGGCAACGTAGCTGCAATTACCCTGGTGTTGCAGTTGGCGGCGGTAGTCACTTACCATGAGGTGAGCCGCATGGTTGTTTGTCGTGAGAGTGAGGGAATAAGGATTACACCGGTTCTTGCGTACAAACTTTGGCTTGTCTCGGTTGAGACAGACTACCGTGATAGGAATTCAGTCTGAAGCACATATAATAATATTTACATTATTTTAACTATTAATTAATCTTCATTATGACTTACGAGGAAAGCTAAGCGATATTTTAATCATTTAGTTCTGTTTTAATTCAACATATTTTTCTTTAAATTACACATGGCTGCGAGAGATCCCCACGGATAGCTTCCAGCAGATGAGCTATTAAGTTATTCATCACCACACATCTGGTTTCACAACATTTTACTTCGAACCAGATATTTTTCTACTTTTACGGATTTAATTTCGTAAAATCCAACTAGATTTCAATTCTCGACCTATCGAGGGCTTTACAGCACCTATGTTCACGTGGGGCTTTAGGATACAGTAAGCTAATTAATAGATTGGACCTATCAACTTAGGTCACAATAAAAGCTCAAGTAACTCAGGTTTTCTGGTTTTACGGGATGAAAAGGGGTTGGTGGATATTGTTACACCTCTATTCAGCTGTGAATAATACAGAACTTCTTTTACAAAATTTGGTTGCCAGTATCCTTGTGCTACAGTTACCATTAAGTGGTTCGTTTGTCACTTTAATTGTATGAAAAAAATACTTTTTCTTGAAAATAGTGTGAAAAGATATTGAATAGTATGCCAATATACGTTACTAATTAATTCTTAATTTTATTATACTTTATTTTATTTGATATTTTACCGTGTGCGTTTATTTAGTTGTAATGACCGCAGTGCTTGAATATTACAGACAAATAAGGCGAAGGGAATAATCTTGCTGAACCTAGGGATGAAGACAAAACATTTCTGTGATTGCGACGGAGGCATATCTCGACAAACAATGAAAATACACGGAAAAAGAAAATACTTCCCTTTAAGTTTTAAGAGTTTTTTTTTTAACGTAAGATTGTAACACCGAGACGTTTTATGAACCAGGTATGATTGAACCCGGGATAGGAAGAATTTTGTGATTGGGAAGTGCCAAATGAACTAACAGTCCACGTGATGGTAAGATGGTACTGTAGTTCATGGACACCTGCTGTCAAAATCCAAACAACTAAAGCCATTCAAATGAAGAAGGCGGCAGATATGTTGTCACAGCTGACGACTAAGATAAAATACCCCTAAACCTGTAACTAGCTCTCTATGACCTTCAGATCGGAACGCAGCAGAGCAAGCACTACTATTTTGCGGCAGAAATAGATCAGAAGGTACCAAGCCAAATAAAATCTAAACTAAAAAATATACCCAAAAAGTTTAGCTACGAATTCTCTTTCTTCTGTTTTAGAATTATGGTTTATTACAGATATTTTTGATGTTTGCTTAAAACGCTAAAATCAAGAAAAATTACACATTCTGAATTTATAAAGGAGCATTTATTCCAGTTTAGCCAATGCATTTTAGTTCTGCAAAGGCACTTCATTAAGAATGAATATGTACTCTGTGACGATGGCTGGCGAGAGGGCAATCGTATTTGACATGTAAATGAACTCTGTCTGTAAAACGACGTTACCTGACGACATATTCAGTTGTTGACCTTAACCACAGAATACTATTTCTCTCTACTGAGAGGCATTACAGTCCGGTGATTATAAAAAAGAAATGAGATTAGACTATAATTTCTTTTTTACCATAATCGATACATAATTGATATAGATGAAGGTGTATCTTTATCGAAATTCGCTAATGGATTTAGGCGTCTCGCGTTGTAGAGATATAACAAAGGTGGATGGGCGATTGCAGTATCAGACATCTCTCACTTTTGAGTTCTCCCCCCGTCACACGACTGGCTGTTTTTAATTAATTAAAAAATATATTTTATAAAACAAACTATTTTTCATATATTTACGATGTGGAAAAGCCATGCTGTATCAATACCATAGTTGCAGCACGAATTGAATAAAATTATTAATAGAAAATAACCTATTATTATTAAATCAAAATTTAGAATTTATACAATTAAATCGTGTAGTTAAAAGTGCAGTTTATCGGTCAGAGACTAGTGGTAAGAGTAATGGAAAATTCAAGATAGCATGTTTTCGTTGCAAACTAAACAAAGACGTATGTAAGTGCATGCGTGAATCATGATCTGTAGTTACTTTTCTTACTTTTTACTTTTTGTCCTTTTTGTTTTTTTCTACATCGTTACTAATTCAATTTAATTTTAAATATTTCTCAATTTGTAAAGAATAATTGGTTCAATGGATGCCAATGATTTTAATTCCACTCTGTAGAAAGCAATAATGGAAAATCTGGTCTCTTCCCGTTTAAAATGTAAAAAGACTTTAATTAAATATACGAATTACGGCTATAGATAATTCATTTGTCATCACGAGTGGTAACGAATTTGGAAACTTTTCTACCGATTTAAAAAGGAGACGGTACTCAATTTGACTGTATGTTTTTTGTTTCCTTTTTTTTTTCTTTTGTGGTCCCTTATTAATTGGATCAAGGTCTGATCAATAGTTTTTGAGTTATTCTTAATAATTTATATTGAAGTTGATTCTACAAAATTATTATTGCATGCCTTAAGCGCAAAGCGCGTAGGTATATTCTACTAGCGCCTTAAAATCAAGATTCCAACGTTTAGTCGCATAAAATCGTATCTAACAATCATATTGAACATATAACTTATATAAAAAGCATATTAACAGACAGATAAATGATTGTTTAAATTATTAATATGTTTTTAAATCGATTAATTGCATTTTTACATAAAAAGTAGTTTAGTGGCTTATGGTGTAGATTTATCAAGTCCGCATGGTAAGCACGAAAATTTTTGAAAATATCGATAGTTTAACTCAATCTATGCTTTAATCTCTTCATCTATCATGTGGGAAGCCATTGTAAATGGCAGTTTAATTTTGTTTTGTTTAGTTATAATTAGATTTTTTCGGCTGCGAAATGTCGAAAGTTTCGGTATTTGGCAGTAAGTTTTTGGCAGTAACAAAATAAATTAATACAAGGCTGCTTGCCTTGTAGTATTGTATTAATTTATTTTTCAAAATAGACTGTCTCACTCACTCATCACTCACTTCAGCGTCAAACGCCATCGTGAATAGATACTGTATCGTTTATTTATGTACAAATACAAAATATTCGAAAAACAAAATTTCATACATGCTTGATTAGTAGTACGTACTTAAAGTAAGTAGGACGTATATATTTATACTTAAATCCGTCTTGGACTTTATGAAATGACCTGAATTATGATATGATGATCATAATATGATCATTACGAGTCGTGCACTTTTGGATTTCCCAAACTTTATTTAAATTGAAGTTTGACATAAAATTATTGAAAAATTGGAAGTATAATAGGGTTATTAGTGAAAACTTGTGTGTATTTAAACTACTTTAAAAAAATCCGTATAATCATGTTACACGTAATTTTTAATGCGCTTAGGGCATACACAATCGGATTTACCAATAATTATTTTTTTTAAATCATTGTTGTTGTTCGAGACGGCCAAAATGACTGTTCACAACGGCAAAAATGACTTTAAACGAGAAAGTGATTAAGGAATATTTATTTGTTTAAAAAATGAAAATACGGAAAAATTGACTAAATAATGTATTAAATATAGTTTTACCATGTATTTACAACTCTCAATATGTTTGTATAGAAGGTCGATTTGACAATAGTTAATATAAACAACTTTATTTTGTTTAAGAAAATATCGACCAATCACGGCGCGCCGCGCTATAGAACTTTCTGGAAATTTAAATTAACTGCGTAATAGTTTTAAGCAAAAAATTAATGAGAATAATTTTATGTCTGAAAAGAGTTGTAAATATGGTATTTAGTTAGCATATGATGTATAGATCGTTATAATAAAGAAATATTTTGTATAATTAAGCACGATTTAAAAGTTATAGGATAATTAAAGAATTAATATGACCAATTAGTGTAAAAGTTTAGGACATTTCAATGAATAACTTTGTTAAATGTAAATGTTATTTGCATGTTAGAGTTAAGATTTGTATTATATAGAAAAGTTGCAATTTGTGCCATTTGCATAAAGAAAAATGATTGAAAATAAAGAGGCAAATGGGAATTGGCAAGCGGCTCTCTATAGAGTATAGCCGAAGTCTACCTTATGGGGGCAAATCATAGTAACATTGTAGTAGGAAGAACTACCAGTAACAAGCAGCAGTATCCGGTAGTAGCTGAAGTGACTAGTAGCAGAACACAGTGAAAAGTTAAAGTGAAATAGAAAAGTTTAGCTAGCCGAAAAAGGTCGTAACTGAAAAATCGCAGTTACACATAGTCGAAAAAAGTGGCAACTGAAAATTCTCAGTTGCACATAGAAAAATAGTGTCAGCTAGCCAAAAATAGTGGTAACTGATATTCGCAGTTACATATAGTGAAAAAGTGTTGGCTAGCTGAAAAAAGTGGTAACGGAAATTTCGCCGTTACATTTCGTGAAAAGTGTTAGCTAGACGGAAAAAGTGGTAACTGATATTCGCAGTTACAAAAGTGTTTAAATTCAACTAATTTTAGTTGATTAATAGCTGCTAGTCAGTAGTGTTAGAAAACCAGCTGCTACCAATAGAAATTTTGGATACTACCAATAGAAATTTGTTACTTTCAATAGATATTTAAAATTACCAATAGAAATTGTAGAGAATACCAATAGGAACTTGTTACTGCCAATAGAAATTTGATATTCCCAACAGATATTTTAAAAAAACGAATAGAAATTTTAGAAAACCAATAGAAATTTTAATATTACTGTGTGTTTAATTAAATCTGTGTTTTAAAATATATAGTGAACAATCATAGTTGAAAAATAGTGATAAATAAATAACAGTGTAAAATCTCGCGACAAATTAATTAGTCGATCCGCTGGCCACTCCCTTGCTATTTTAATTTACAAATCGTGCATTTTAATTTCGAACCTCAGTCCACAGTTTATCCGCAGCAACCAAAGAGACGGCAGTGAAAGACGGCAGTTGGAGGAGTCTGGAACCTACAGGTGTAGGACGTGAGCAACTCGCGGGGTATCTCCGACAACATTTACTCCGGAGAATTACGCCCGTCCGGCACATTTTATGGTCCTTCGAGCCGGATTCTTCCGTTTAAACTCCGAGCCGAGGCCAACATTTTATGGTCCTTCGAGCCGGATCCTTCCGATTGAACTGCCAGCCGGACCATTTTATGGTCCTTTGAGCCGAATCATCCGTATACACCGGACCACATACGCTGGTCATTCGAACGAGATTCGTCAATCCGTTAGTATTTCGGAACCGGGTAAATAATCACTACCGTTTTAAAGTTGCTGAAATTTCAGAATCAAGATGCCGATCACTCGTTCGCAAGGAAGGGGAACCATGGCGTGGACTGTCGGTCTGGATGATGGACCGTCGGACAATACCGACACCGTCCGCCACCAGATGCCACCACGCTCACCATCCACAACAGAAGGCGCTGAGGCGCCAGCTTGCCCCCGCGATGGGGGGGGTACTCCTGCCTGTGCCAGCCGTTGTTAAAGCCGGTACACCGAAGCAGAGAGAACAGATAGCTTGCCCCTGTGATGGGGGGGTACACCTGCCAGTGCCAGCCGTTGTTAAAGCTGGTACACCGAAGCAGAGGAAACAAATAGAAGGCAACGATGACATTCGCTGTGCATCACCGCCAACAGCCCGGGTATATTCCCGCGCCGAAGAGCCACCAAGGGGCCACACCGAAAAAGTACAAGGTCAAAGAAGACCACTCGGCCCAGTAAAAAGGTTTTGAAGGCTCGTGAGGAAGTGCTGAGAATAAAATTGGAACTCGCACAGATCTCATTACAAATGGCTGAAGAAGATGATGAATCGGACGACTATGATGAGGATGGTCACTCCAAAAGTGAGTATGTCCGATCTTGGCTCGAAAATTCTGTAGCCAAACAAAAGCCAACGCAAGACGCAACCACTGGTGGGGAGGCCCCACTTAATAAAAACATCACAAAGCCACCCCCGGAGGTTGTCGACCTCAGTGAGCCGCCGATGAAGCTCACAAACAAGGATTCGAAGGTTGATGAAGAAAGGGAGCTCCTACCTGCTGTATCAGAGCTCACCTACCAGGATCCCAATGCTGAAAATATACCGAAGAGTCCCGTACCTCAGAAGGCTTGCCAGGACTCCAAGGTTGATGAAGACAGGGGGCTCCTACCTGCTGTATCAGAGCCCGCCTACCAGGATCCCCAACCGGAAGAAGCAACCAAGAATCCCATAATAAAAAGACCTAACCAGGCACCTGTCAGCAATGAAGACAGGGTGCTCCGACCATTCATATCGGAGCTCACGTCCGCTATTGCCGCACTCGCTGATAAACCAAAACCAGAGAGTGCATCGTCAAATACTTTCGCAGCATCAAAAGCGATAATGACACTGCCGAGCTTTAGCGGAGCACATACTGAATGGCTTTCGTTCCGTGCCATTTATGAAACAACCCGAGGCTACTTCAATGACATAGAAAATACTGCTAGACTACGAAGAAGTCTACAAGGAAGAGCCTTGGAAACAGTTAGTTCGGAACTCATCGGGCATGCTAAACCAGATGAGATTATGCGAGAACTGGAGCTACAATTTGGGCGTCCAGATTCAATCGCGCAAGCAGAAACCGATAAATTACGGGGATTGCCACGCTGTACAGAGGCACCCAGAGATATTTGTACATTCGCGAGCAAAGTGAGGGGAAGCGTCGTCACACTTCGAGCACTCAAGCGAGACCATTACCTCGTTAACGCAGAGCTGCTACGACACCTCACAGACAAACTGCCAAACTCTATACGCGCGCAGTGGTATAGAATTTATACAGAAAAGTATGACTCAAGACCAGACCTCGGTTCCTTCAGTGAATTTATCACCGAACAGGCTCGCTACTGTAGTGCATTTGCGCCTCCTGAGATCATAAGCGGAGCGCAAAATAATCGTCCAGTGCATAGGACGCACACGGCTACCACTAAGCCGTCTCCGAAATGCAGTGTGTGCGAAAAAGAGGATCATTACGGATCCGACTGCAACAAGTTTAAAGAGGCAGATATTGATAAAAGATGGCAACTCGCCAAGCAAAGGAATTTATGTTTCCGGTGTCTGCGTTATAGAAGTCAGACACACAGATGCAAAACCACGAAGTGTGGAATAAAAGGATGCAACGCGACACACAATCGACTCCTTCATAATAATAGAAAGGAAAAGACAGAGGGCCCACTAAAAGAACCTCAAGAGACAGTGGCAAACTCATTCGCTGTATCAAAGCATCAAGCTTACTTGAAGATAATTCCAGTTCGAGTAATTGGACCGGCGGGAGCAATAAACACACACGCTCTGCTGGATGATGGGTCGACAGTCTCGTTAATGGATCAAGAGATTGCCGATCAAATTGGAGCTAAAGGGCGGTTGGACCCATTCAAGATCACAGCTATCGGGAACACTACCCTCGATTCGCCGGACTCCCAAAGAGTCAAAGTGTCACTGAAGAGTCTCCATAGAAAAAGGGTGCCATTCAGAGCACGCACGGTCGCCAGCCTAAACTTGGGGCCGCAGACTGTGCGTGCAACAGACATAGAAAATTGTAAGCATTTGAAAGGCTTAAAGGATCAATTGACATATGATTCAGGCAACCCTAGGATCCTGATAGGACAAGACAACTGGAGACTCTTAATAGCCACACAAGTACGCAGAGGTCCACCGCACCAGCCAATAGCCTCGCTCACAGAACTGGGATGGGTGCTACACGGGGCGCACACTAAAGCCCCGCATCAGCGCGTCCACACGGCCAACGAGCTGTACACGAGCGAGGAGAATATAAATGACCAACTCCGCGAATACTTCGCGCTGGAATCTTTAATGATAAATCCGAGAAAACCAGATTCCGATCCAGAGAAGCGAGCCGAAGAAATACTAAATAGCAGCACCCGTCAGTTGGAAGACGGGCACATAGAAACAGCGCTTCTATGGAAAAAGAAAAACATCGAAATGCCTGGAAATTATGAAACGGCGATAAACAGGCTCGTTTCTATCGAGAAAAAACTAGATCGAAACGAAGAGCTAAAGCAGAAGTACAACGAAGAAATGAATTCCCTGATACAAAAGGGATACGCCGAAATAGCGCCAAAGAATAGTACACCAGGAAAGACATGGTATCTACCTCATTTCGATGTCCATAATCCGATGAAACCAGAAAAGTTTCGCATAGTACACGATGCCGCAGCCAAAACAAAAGGAATGGCATTGAATGATTTCCTGCTCACGGGTCCAGACTTACTACAGTCATTACCAGGAGTCATGATGCGCTTTCGCCGACACAATGTTGCTGTCTCCGCGGACATAGCGGAAATGTTCATGCAAATCAAAGTGAGACCCGAAGACAGAGATGCCTTGAGATATCTCTGGAGAGGAGATCGACGCAATGAGGCTCCACAACAATACAGAATGACGTCGATCATATTCGGTGCAGCTAGTTCACCCTGCACAGCGATATTCGCAAAAAACTGGAACGCCAAAAGGTATATAAAAAAATATCCAGAAGCCGTGGAAGCTATCATCCAAAACCACTACATGGATGATTATCTGGATAGTTTCCAGTCCCTGGAAGATGCAATGCGGATATCGAAGGAAGTACGCGATATACATAAAAACGCGCACTTCACATTGAGAAAATGAGTTTCCAATGCGCCAGAAATCGTAAAAGAATTAGAACCTGACAACGAAACAACCGAGTCAGTCAAACTGGGCGACAAGGGAACCGAGGAAAAAATACTCGGTTTAATTTGGAAACCGAGTACCGATCAGCTGAGCTTCAACCTAAAGCTCGCTCGACTTCCGGACAATTTGCTGCAGAAAAAACCAACAAAGAGGGAAGCGTTGAAAATAGTGATGTCGCTGTATGACCCTCTCGGCCTCGCCTCCCCAGTTACGATACGCGCCAAGCAAATACTGCAGGAAGCGTGGAGACGAGGAACAGACTGGGACCAGGAGTTGGACGAGGACCTGAGTAACCATTGGTCCACATGGATCCAACACCTGGAACGTCTCAAAACAGTAAGCATACCAAGATGCTACCCGGGATACAGCGACGCACGCTCCCTCCAAGTGCACGTATTTTCAGATGCCAGTGAAAGCGCCTACGCAACGGCAGTTTACTGGAGAGCAACGACACCCGATGGGCAAGTGTACGTGAGCCTCGTCATGGCCAAAGCGAAGGTAGCTCCGCTCAAGGTAACATCCATACCTCGCCTTGAGTTACAAGCCGCCGTGATGGGAAGTCGCGTAGCTGCGGCTGTCATCCAGGAGCATCACGTAAAGCCCGAAGCTGTCACTTATTGGACTGACAGCAAAACTGTCCTCACCTGGATAAAGAAAGGTTCCAGGAGCTACAAACCTTTTGTAGCACATCGAATAGCAGCAATAGAGGACAATAGTAAAGTGGACGACTGGCGCTGGGTACCCACAAAATTGAATATAGCTGACACCGCTACGAGGGACGTACCACCCAATTTCGACTCTAACCACGAGTGGTACAGTGGCCCATCATTTCTATACAAAGAACCGTCAGCATGGCCAACAGAACGACCCACGTCATCCGAACCTACTGGTGAAGAAAGATCTCTCACCATCACAGAAAGATATAGAGCTCCGCTATATAAAGAGGCCATTCCCGATCCGACGAAATTTTCGAAATGGGAACGCTTAGTGCGAGCTACGGCCAGAGTGCTTCAATTCATAACACTCTGCCGCAAAACAACCGACAGGACCTTTTATAAAAGGACAAAAAAAAATAGAGAGGAAGACCCCGACTGGAGGAGATCGAAGTGCAATCCGCGACGTCTCGCGCAGCCTCCCAGTCAGGTGAAAAGCAAAGATGTAAACAAATACATCACACTGGAGGCCGAATATATAAGAAAGGCCGAAAAGCTCCTGGTACATGTCATCCAGGAAGACTCCTTCACACAAGAGATAGCCGATCTCCGTAACGATAAGAGGGTCGCCCATGATAGCCGCCTACGACCACTACAGATACAATTGAAAGACGGGATCATTGCGCTACGAAGTCGAATAGCCGCTGTAAAAGGAGTCTCTGAAGATATGAAAGGGCCAGCTATATTGGATGGTGATCATCACATCACCCAATTGTATATTGATTGGACGCATCGTAGCCTGCATCATTGCGGGACCGAACCAACCATCAACGAGGTTCGACAGCATTACTGGGTAATCAGACTAAGACCCACTACTAAAAGAATAGTAAGCCAATGCGTTCAGTGCCGCATAAGAAAGGCACAACCATCCATGCCAGCCACTGGTGATCATCCCAGCACGCGTCTCGCACATCACCAGAGACCGTTCACGTTCACCGGCCTGGATTATTTTGGGCCACTCTCCGTAACAGTGGGACGTCAGCATCAGAAGAGATACGTGGCGCTCTTCACCTGCCTTACATCACGAGCTGTACATTTGGAAATTGTGAAAGATCTCAGCGCAGACTCTGCCATACTGGCATTAAGAAGATTCGCAGCGCGCCGAGGATGTCCCACCGAGATTTACTCGGACAACGGCACCAATATGCACGGTGCCGACAAGGAGCTTCGAGAGGCCTTCCGAGAAGAAGCCAGCCGACGAGGCATAGTCTGGCGATTTATAACCCCCTCCGCGCCTTTCATGGGAGGGGTGTGGGAACGGCTTGTTCGACGCGTGAAGACGGCACTATACACCGTCCTTCATGAGAGACATCCGCACGAAGATGTCTTGACCACGCTGCTCTGCGAGGTGGAATATACAGTAAACAGCAGACCATTGACTCACATCTCAGTAGACAGCAAAGACAACGAGTCCATCACTCCAAATCACTTCCTATTGGGAGGATCTGCGAGACTGCCAACACCTGGAGTTTTTAGTGAAAAAGATGCGAACAGCAAAAAACACTGGCGACGCTCCCAGATACTCGCTGACATGTTCTGGCAGCGTTGGGTCAAAGAATATCTGCCGGAACTTCAAAACCGGCGGGAGGCCCACGGTCAAGGCCCCGATCTCCAGGTGGGCGATCCAGTCCTCATAGCTGACAGCCAGTTACCTCGTAACACCTGGCCACGAGGAAGGATTGAAAACATATACCCCGGGGCGGACGGACAGATCCGCACTGTGGAGGTACGCACAGCGAATGGACTAATCAAGAGGCCAACCAGAAAACTCGTGCCGCTGCCGAAGTAGAGGCAACGTCTCTCACCGAAATTATACAGCGCCGCTGCGACGGGTCTTCGCGACGCTGCACGGCGGGAGAAATGTTCGAGACGGCCAAAATGACTGTTCACAACGGCAAAAATGACTTTAAACGAGAAAGTGATTAAGGAATATTTATTTGTTTAAAAAATGAAAATACGGAAAAATTGACTAAATAATGTATTAAATATAGTTTTACCATGTATTTACAACTCTCAATATGTTTGTATAGAAGGTCGATTTGACAATAGTTAATATAAACAACTTTATTTTGTTTAAGAAAATATCGACCAATCACGGCGCGCCGCGCTATAGAACTTTCTGGAAATTTAAATTAACTGCGTAATAGTTTTAAGCAAAAAATTAATGAGAATAATTTTATGTCTGAAAAGAGTTGTAAATATGGTATTTAGTTAGCATATGATGTATAGATCGTTATAATAAAGAAATATTTTGTATAATTAAGCACGATTTAAAAGTTATAGGATAATTAAAGAATTAATATGACCAATTAGTGTAAAAGTTTAGGACATTTCAATGAATAACTTTGTTAAATGTAAATATATTAATTATCCTTTATCGCATACTAATGTAGAACAAAAATGTCTATTTAATGATGTATAGCATGTTAGAGTTAAGATTTGTATTATATAGAAAAGTTGCAATTTGTGCCATTTGCATAAAGAAAAATGATTGAAAATAAAGAGGCAAATGGGAATTGGCAAGCGGCTCTCTATAGAGTATAGCCGAAGTCTACCTTATGGGGGCAAATCATAGTAACATTGTAGTAGGAAGAACTACCAGTAACAAGCAGCAGTATCCGGTAGTAGCTGAAGTGACTAGTAGCAGAACACAGTGAAAAGTTAAAGTGAAATAGAAAAGTTTAGCTAGCCGAAAAAGGTCGTAACTGAAAAATCGCAGTTACACATAGTCGAAAAAGTGGCAACTGAAAATTCTCAGTTGCACATAGAAAAATAGTGTCAGCTAGCCAAAAATAGTGGTAACTGATATTCGCAGTTACATATAGTGAAAAAGTGTTGGCTAGCTGAAAAAAGTGGTAACGGAAATTTCGCCGTTACATTTCGTGAAAAGTGTTAGCTAGACGGAAAAAGTGGTAACTGATATTCGCAGTTACAAAAGTGTTTAAGTTCAACTAATTTTAGTTGATTAATAGCTGCTAGTCAGTAGTGTTAGAAAACCAGCTGCTACCAATAGAAATTTTGGATACTACCAATAGAAATTTGTTACTTTCAATAGATATTTAAAATTACCAATAGAAATTGTAGAGAATACCAATAGGAACTTGTTACTGCCAATAGAAATTTGATATTCCCAACAGATATTTTAAAAATACGAATAGAAATTTTAGAAAACCAATAGAAATTTTAATATTACTGTGTGTTTAATTAAATCTGTGTTTTAAAATATATAGTGAACAATCATAGTTGAAAAATAGTGATAAATAAATAACAGTGTAAAATCTCGCGACAAATTAATTAGTCGATCCGCTGGCCACTCCCTTGCTATTTTAATTTACAAATCGTGCATTTTAATTTCGAACCTCAGTCCACAGTTTATCCGCAGCAACCAAAGAGACGGCAGTGAAAGACGGCAGTTGGAGGAGTCTGGAACCTACAGGTGTAGGACGTGAGCGACTCGCGGGGTATCTCCGACAACATTTACTCCGGAGAATTACGCCCGTCCGGCACAGTTGTTTGAAGTTGATTGTAAGTTTCCATGTACTTCTGTGACTACTTTACTAACCTACCATAAGGTAGAGTGTTCTGAACGAAGCTCGTTTTGAAATCGAATATTAAAATGAAACATACATTCATGTAGTCTATTAAAAATATGCGCAATACAACCGAAATCTGACTGACCATTATTGCAGTTAAATACCTAGTTTTTTTTTTATATTACAGTAAATTATTTTTGCTCTGAATTTCCAAAGGAACAAAAGACCACAACTAGGATTAAAAAATGAAGCAACAAAATAAAAAATTTGTTCGGCATTAGACAACAAACGCAAAGAATGCAGGCTATGGTAATTCGTATTCTGGTAGTACTCGCTAGATACTGGTAATACACGATTTGTCCACTTTAAGTGTGAATCAACGTTAAATGCATTTAGGGTAAAAACATGGCGGTAATCACATGTGGAGACCACAGAGATTATAGCCATCAACGCAGGACTACTTACCTTGATTATAGTGCAAAAGTATATGCGCAAGCACATATGCACTCTCTATTCCTTTGAACCGGATAGAGATCAGACGTAGGACCAACGGCTTTAAGTGCTTTCTGGGGCACGGGGGTTAGACACCGCCAACTTCCTGACTCCGGGCAGCTACTGAGAATTTCTTAACGGAAAAACCCAACAACTGTTTTTTCTTTGGTCCGACCCGGGAACTCATGATAAGCAATCGCATTAACAGTCACTAAACCAACTTGGCAGTCAATATGACGAGTATACATAGTCTGATGGTAAGTTGATTCTGTGATACATATACACCAACATAATATATTCTCAATACCTGCTTTAGTGGTCGCAATCAGCTAATCTTGTGATCTCGCGTAAGAATTCTTCCTTAACGGGCCCACATCAGTTATTGGGTTTTTTGTCCAGTGAATTCTCATTAGCAGCCATGAGTTAGGGACTCGACGGTGTTTGACACACTTGCATCGAGAAGCAATTAAATATGGTGGTCCTGCGCCTGATCTCTCTCCATCCGTGTCGGATTTCCGTTCCTTCAGACTATAAGAGTGGAGGAATAGAGAGTGAACCTGTGTTTACGCACAAATTTGAGCTTAAATAAAGTATTGTATGCTAAAACGCTTCAATTCATAGATGTTTATAATATTAGAAACTGTTATTATAATTTATACGAAATTAGTATTTTTTCATTTTATAAGTGATGGAGAAGAAAGTTTATCAAGTGGGAGCCCCGTACCGATAACCTGGTAAGATGTTCAATGGGTGAAGTGGCTCAAGACCACGTTTGTTCCATTCCTTGGAATATTTTCGACAGTTAACTTGTGAAGGGCTATCATAATGATGATGATAATGACACATCACACATACATAAATCTAAATGTGTGATGTTTATATATTTACAATTGTATTCCAAGGTTTTAGTCTGAAATAAAAATTAATTAAGTTACAAAAATGAAGTGTCACGTGTCGCTCTGTGCTGAATTGTAAATTATCACGGCATTTATTTCTCGTAGCAATTGGATTGTTAGACAAAGTGATTAACATCTGTTCTGCTTACATAATATCCCTACAGAACACATAGAAGGAATAGTTGAAAAATATTACTTATGACAAAAGTGGCTTCCCTGTCGTTGGCTTCTATTTAGAAATATCATTAATACTACTCCAATTAAAATTAAAATTTCATAAATGTAGTTCTATTCACGATGAACATGCGTGAGGAACTATATTCATGAACGAGAGTAGAAATATATAATAGAGTTGCCAACCTAGCCTAGCCAGCCTAGCCGTGGCAACAACGGCTAATATCCAACTTACTTTGTAATCTATGTTGGGAATCGAAATGATGAACGGGAATAGAAATATTTATTTATTGATTTTTTAACAATGTAGAAGCGGCGAAATAGAAACCAATACCTCATTTCGTTCCGTGGGTGTCGTAAGAGGCATCAGAATAGAAACTGAAACAGGAGATGGGTGGCAGCATCTTCCTGATAACAGTGCAGAGTAATAAAAAGCTGCGGTTGCCAACTCACTTGCCAAGCGTGGATACTGCTGCAAATATGCGGTCTATTGGACAAATATTGGAAGATGCCTATGATCAGCAGTGGATATGCCCATTAAAAGTAAAAAAGAAGCAGCCTACATACATCCCACTATTGGGAACAGGCCGCAGTGACTTTTAGTATAAAAACCACTTGATTTGACTCCAACGCGGGTGGACCAACTTTACATAATATTACCTAAAAATGATTTCCGAAAAATATTTAACTTCTCAAATATGTCATCAATAGAGCCAAGCTACAGCTACAGTAGTACTATAGTAGTAGCTAGTAGTATAGTTGTAGTATGAATGGGTCGGCTCGACCGGGGAAGGATCATGCTCTCACAGAATACCAGCGTAAAATGGCAGCTTGACATTACTGTGTTTCGTTTGGTGAGTGTAAAAAACCGGAGACCCATTTTACTAGAAAAGAGGCATTCCATCTTAGTCCTCACGGGTGACGACGCATTTGCATTTTGATTCTTTATTGAGGATAAATGTAGATGTCTATGGGTCACAGCAACCACTTACCATCAGGTGGACTATGTGCTTGTTTGTCACCCAATCCTATAAAAAAACATTAGGTTTTCTTGCGATATATTCATTCGCCACCGAGAACGTGGTAAATCAATACTTCAAATTACAATTAAAATATGAGTGGTGTCGGTGCGGATTGAATTTGGGTTGCTTACGTACTATGACATTTTCGTTTGGTTCTGATTGATTACCGGATAACTTTCAAGATTCCATCAATGCAATTTTACATAGTTATAATGTAAAGTTAAAATAAAAATAAACATGCTTTTAAAATTTGCTATCTTTGATATTTATAGTACTTTTTTGCAAGAGCCTGTTCATTTACTCATGCCAGCTATAAAACCGGGACTGTCACAAAAATCTCAATAGGTAGATATGTCTGAAAATATAAAAGCTATCTTAATATATGACAAACTGTTTTATATGTCTCATTAAAAGTAAAGAAGCAGCTTACATACGTCTTACAACTGTATGTGCTAATTAGCCATGTCCAAAGTAGTGGTTTCACATGTCCACGATTTTTTTAAACTATTTCGACATCAAGGTTTCGCCGCCAAGTTATTCTTTACCACTTCACTGAGCACGTGGAAAATAAGCAAATAAACCTTACCATTTTCATTGGTCCTCGCGAGAATCGAACACTTGTTCCTGTGCTTTGAAATCCTACGGCGATCTCGTATTTGCTTAAATTAAACTCATAAACACTGAAAAGAAGCTTTTGCACTAATGTGGATCCCATCTACCTTGTAATTAGTCATTCAAACTATTCCATCATTTAGTATTGAAAATCTTACAGGCCACTTAATTAATTTTCAGTTACTTACATCGAACTTGATACAAAAAGAAGTTGGTGAAATATGGCTATGCTGATAGACACCCAACATATTTAAGTTAAGACATTCTGTCTTAATCACAGTTTTGTGTACTCTCATTTTGCTAAAAGTGACAATAACGATAAATCATCCCGACACCGGTTTGGATATTTTAAGTCTGACAATTTTTGAAGCTGAAAGTATATGTATTTAATTTAAAGTAAAATAAAAAAGAATTCTCTTTAATTTCATTAGTTACTTATTATTAATTTATGTAGCAGGAAGTAGATGGCGATATTATGAGATTAAAACTATAAAAACAAAACTGTACCCTCCAGTACTCAGCGACAATTAGTTGAGGTGCGACTGGGCTGGCCCAATCCCACAACAAAGCCGCCAACATTTATTATTCATCATCATTACAGCCCTTCACCATATCCCTAGTGAACATAGGCCTCCTCCAAAGAATGCCACAAAGCACGGTCCTGAGCCACCTGTATCCATCGACTTCCTGCATGTCTTATTAGGTCGTCACTCCACAGGGGGACGCCCTACACTCCGTACGCCAGTACGAGGCCGCCACTCGAGAACCTTTTTTCCCCATCGGTTGTCGGTTCTTCGAGCTATAAAGGCGGCCCCTTGCCACTTCAGCTTACTATCCGTTGGGCTATGTCAGTCACTCTGGTTCTACTGCGGATATCCTCATTTCTAAGTTTATCACTCAGAGAAACTCCGAGCATAGCCCTCTCTATAGCTCGCTGAGACTCCTTTGGCTTGCTCATCCGAGCAGCAGTGAAGGACCACGTCTCAGTTCCATAGGTCATCACTGGCAACACGCACTGGTTATACAGACTCGTTTGCAAGTTTTGAGGTATACCTGACTAGAAGATGTGTCGTAATTTCGCGAACGCTGCCCAGCCGTGTTAAATCCGTCGATTGACCTCTCGGTCGAAGTTGGACTTACCTAGTGTCGGACTATTTGTCGCAGGTAAACCTACTCGTCCACAACTTCGAGCTTAGTGCTCCCAACAACTACCGGCATAGGTATAACATGGACGTTATACATGATATTTGTTTTATCCATATTCTTCCTAAGACCTTTCTGTTGGGAGGCACTATTGAGGTCATTGAGCATAGTGCTTAGGTCCTCCAGTGATTCATTCAGTGTCATAAGAACTATATCACTGGCAAATCGAAGGTGAGTGATGTACTCGCCATTGACGTTAATATCGTACCCTTTCCAGTCCAGAAGTTTTAAAACGTCTTCCAAGGGATATAACGTCGCCCTGTCTTACACCTCTCTGCAGTTAGATAGGTTTCGTACTCTAGTTCTGAACTCGGATAACCATCATAGCCTTACTGTACAAACACTTCAGCACTTCGATATACCGACAGTCTACTTGGCGCTGCTGGAGGGACTGCAGCATCGCCCAAATTTCCACGGAATCAAAGGCTGGATATTATAGTTTATTTTAGAAAATATTAGAACTACAGACACGACTTTTCTACAGATTTATTCTATGTATAGATAACAACGTTATACTTGGCTCCTATAATGCTTCACATTATATAAATAACAGCAGCTGTTAGCCGAACAGCATGTCCGGCTTATGAAATTTTGCGAACCAAACTAAATGTTTATAAAGTCTTGCTATTTTAATAGTCTTTCCAGCTGGTATATTACCTAAATGAAGTGAATTTTAAGCATGTAAGCGACGTTATTGATTACCAGAATATTCTTGTTTGACTAAAACTATAGAGAATATAATATGTTCTTCGGAAATACATCAGGAAAGGTTAATTCTTCATAAAATTATCTCGATGATGAAGTAATTTTCGTTCGTAAGGGTTAATATGCCATGCCTAGTAATAACGCTCATAAGTCACTTTTTAATTTTCATTGATTTTTTCGTTGGAAAATACCTCATTGTGGCTTTTGTATAAGATTTAGGCATATGGTATCGCGGAATTTTTTTTAGGTGGAGTAAAGATCTATATTTTTGCAGAACATTGCATTTACTTATCATTAACCATATTTTTTATGGTTTCCGCCGGAAGGTGGAGTGTACCTTGATACATTTAGCTCTGTTGGGCTTATCCTTGTTAGGACATTTGCTCCCATCATGTTCCATGCTACCAGTATGTGAACTGGGGCTTTCATTTACAGTGCACCTTAATTTAGCATGGCCGAACTGCAGGTACTAGTGGCACTGGCGGAATGGCGAGAAGCTGGAGATGTGCATACACTGACAGTCGACATTTTATTGTATAGTTTAGGTTCAGCCAGCAGGACCGCGTTATAAAGATTGCTGTCTTTACTATCCCGTTTGAACCTAGTGATAGGTTTACCTAGATAGACCATTACGTCAGCGCACGCGGATAAATCAACTCGAGAGTACTTTTTCTTCTGACTTGCTTAACGGAAATCAATATTTAAGGTTAGCTGAGCTATGTGGACTAGTGTTAGATAACCTACACTATTCCTCATGAGTTTGGCTATAATATACAAATATATTTTTTTTAAATTGGACGTGTATTTCCAGTGATTAGCGTGTTTAAACAAACAAAAACATGCTTCCGCTTTATTATATTAGTATAGATTATCATTAAAAAGGCAGATATCAAAGCTATGAAAATACTTTTAGGGTTTCTGTTACTGATGTAAGGAGTTATTTTCTACCGATTTCAAAACAGGAGAAGGTGCTCAATTCGACTGTATGTATATTTATGTGTGTTACTTCATAACTTCTTTTTGGATGAACCAATTTCGATGATTCTTTTGAAAGCTGCTGTTTCACATGTAGTCCCATATAAATTTTATCAAGACGTGACCGATAATTTTTGAGTTATTCTCAATAATTTATATTGAAGTCGGTTGTATAAAATTTTTAAAACCATATTTAAAACTAAAAGACATACACATTTATTATTTTACATGTCTTATAAGACTCCCTTAAATGTGAAGAATCCTAAGTAAATGAGTAAACCTGTTCTATTTATGAAGTTGTTAAAGTCTGAATCATTATTATAGGTATGTACAATGTTTTTTCAATAGACTTCAAAGATGATCATCAGTGGTAGTTGACAATCCTTAACGTCGATTGAGCTGAACTTTGTTCTCTTTTTACATTTATGTATTTATTGTGATTTTTTTAATTTCAGAATTAAAATCACGTGGCAAACGTTGCAATCTAGGAAACTTATATTTCCCGCTTTCAATCGCATTTCATCTGCCGATGCACTTGATTTGACAACGTTAATTGATTTCTTAATTACTGCCGAATTTGCAAATAAATTAGCACAGTCGAAAAAAATAGCCTAAAAAAAAATTTAAATGAATAACAGTTTAACTTACGTTATAAGGTGGACAGTTAAAGTTCATTTGTTATTCAGTTTTATATAAAAAAGATTTGCTAACATGCGCAGATCCACGCTAACGAAACCACAGGTAAAATGTTGCTAAAACTACTGACTCAGCTTAACACAAGAATAAAAGCTAATTTACCGAATAAAGCCACTGAATCTACGTGACCGTTTTAGCAATTTAATGAAGTCGTATGTGAGACTCGACTCCCCAGACACCACATTATTAATGATTTGGAACATACAAACTTATTTGGTCCATTTATGTTTTTCTTCTATATAATATCGGTGACAAGGGAGTACCTACACGGTTGTGGGGTAGTAGATATTCTTACACCGCCACTGCATGGTCGCAATCAAATATTGCTCTATAACACCCTCTCAAAAATAAGAAATCCCAGTCTAAGTGACCAGATGGAGGTACATAATTTTGGTTATAACAATCTTTGCCGCTAAACAACTGCTTCGCTTTTTTGTTAAGGTTTGAAAGATAAGAAATAATATGTGATATAAGCTATATAACTGCAGGCTGTGAGATATTTTACTCGTTCTTCTACTACACTTACTACACTTAGGCTGTACCAGCTCATCATAAGTCTACTGCTGATCACAGATCCTATAGATTGCCACAAAGTGCAGTCTTGAACCACCAGCATTCATCGAAACATGCGCGCAGTGGATGGAAGCAGATGGCTCAGGATAGTACTCTTTCTTATATAATTTGTTTAAATTCGTTTTCAGGTATGCATAAGCTTAAACACGAGTAGTTAGTAATTTACTGTCAGGAGTTTTTAACTAGTTTGTCATTCTAATTTTTAAACACTTGGAAATATCCTACGTTTAAATATAAATAATTGTGGTAAGATTCGTCATAAAATGAAAAGAAAATACGTAGGTATTACGGTGCGTACATATTATATCACATAACATGTTATAATAAAACATAGCATTATTATATAACATTTTTCAGTAATGTGGAGACTTAATGTTATAAAATGTGTTATATAACGAGACCCTAATGTTATATAACTGGAGAGTATATTTCGCTAGTCATTAAACTATGTTAACCCTGTGTCTATGTTTTTTTTTATTTAAAAGTACAAGAGTTGCTGTGGCAGCTAGCAAAAAGTCTTCTCGTGTCGTCATTGTGAAAAGCACTGCAGAACGACAAACGACAATGTCACATGACATTGTTATATTGCATTGTTATTCTAATGTGTATAGTATTGTTATATGTTGCAATGTTGAAAAACAATGTAACATAATGTGGACGTGTTATAAAACAAATGTTACACAACATGTTACTTAATCTGTACGCACCCTTAGCCGTAATTTTTATTGCGTTACGGGTTCATTACTGCTGCATTAAAAACCATTACGCTTACTGCTCTTAAATTATCGTGTTTTAGTTAATAACTTTAAATAAAGAACTTTTATCTCCTTTATTCGCCTTTAATATTTTTATAGAAGTAAGTTCCATACACCCTTAATAGCCATGTAGCCCAGGAACTAAGCGCATGCTTTAAATTTTACACAACGTGAGCAACCCTGTTTGAATACTTACCAGTAGCAATGAAATTTTGTTTGCAATTTTAAGTGCAAATTCACCACATGCTCGGCGTTGTATATAATTCTAAAACATGTGAGGTCCGTCCTTTCGTTCCTTGCACTAAAACTATCAGAAACGAGAGGATCCCTATGCCCAGCGTTCGGATTTATATAGGTTGTAACCTTACTTTACTTTTCTATTAGGGGTGTCAAAAATTATAATTTAAAAATAGTATTTTTTTTTCACTTAGTATTCTAGCCCATAAGGCTCCACGGCTGGGCAATATTCTTAAAGAAAAAAAAAACGTATTATGTTAGTTAAGTTAGAGTTACAGCCTATATATGTCCCACTTCTGGGCACAGGCCTCCCCTCATTTCTGAGAGGGTTTTAGGGCAAAGAAGTGTCCGCCGCGCTGCCCTAATGCGTGTTGGTCAACTTCACATGTCTTCGAAATATTTTTTTCTTATTTCTCAGACATGCAGGTTTCTTCACGATGTTTTTCTTCATCGCTGAGCACGTGGTAAATTAGTATTTAAAATTGCAATTAACAATTTCATTAGTGCCGGCGGGGATCGCTTGCTTGCGTACTAAGAAATTAACAACGAGCGCTAACCATGTGCGCTACCACGGCTCCAAACAATCAAAAGTATATAAAAATAGTTTTCCTCCAATTCATCGCATTATTGTCTTACCTATTTTACACTGGTGTTTTGTGAGGGTGTACTACCTCCATGATTAAGCCGATCCATCGGTGCTGCAGCGTGGATGCGCCACGTAGGAGCTTCATCTTTAATTACCTCTTCCATTAGTTTAAATATTCAATACCTACAATGTTTTTGAATAAGGTGTTGTATTTTTATGCTATAATTTTTTGTATTTCTAAATAAATCATTATTATAATACGCCATGCTACCTAGATTATATTAAGGGAACTTAAAATTTAGTATTTAAAATTGTTCATGAGAGTTGATCTAAATTTGTACTTAGTTCCAATTATATAAATAATTATATAACGTTATTTCAGTTTTTGAAATTACGAGGAAATAAGTCCTCTACTTTTATTTCAAGTCATCCGAAATCGAATGTGATTTATGGGCAACAACTACGCGCGCTCCTCTGTGTTTAAATTCACAACGTTTTAGCGACCCCTACGAATGTGTGCGTGCGTAGTAAAATAATAGGCGTTAGATATTTATGAATGACAATCAGTTAATGCATTACAAAAAGGACAGAATGTAAGAGATTTTTTTAATTCATTTTTCTTCACTATTCGCCGATATTACTTATTCTGAACCTTTTCTGCAAATTTGGGCATATATTGCAACAATATAACCCTGTATAGCAATATTTTGAAATTTCGTTCGATGAATTCAATAAACATTCAAAAACCGTTTAGTATAAACTAATTTGTTAAGTCATAAGGTCATTGTTAATTTTAGCTTTTTATAAAAAGCATAGTTCAAACAGTCGCCTTATCACCTTGTATTTACAATTCATCCCGTTCTTTTATATTATATCATTATTAACGTTCAGATGGCTTTGCAAAGTAATCTCTTTCTTTCTGTGTGACTCCTGTGAGAAATAAAGAAACATTCAACGCATGCTATCCAAGACACGAGCACGGTAAAGTGGTATGAACACCGGTTGAATAAAAAGTAGGATTTGTGTAGAGTAAAACGTTATACGGTATCACTTTGAAATATGTACATGTTGTATTTAATAATGGAGTGGTCTATAAAATGAATAAATTGATAAAAAAAATTAATAAACTTCTTAAATTTATATTTTCAGAAATTTAAGATTAGATTTACACACAAGCCGTGGTAGAGGCTACTCCAACCTACAGCCATCTCCGAAACAAAGAAGGTCATAAATGAGTTGCCACTCAAAGAAATAAGACAGGCATTCCCTCACAGCCTAAAATTATTCTTACATTCTATACCCTTCAGAACGGAAACCAGCAGTGCTCGCACAAAAAAGGAGTCCTACCAAATAGTGTGTGACCACTGTGGACGCCTTCGGCAAACAAAGAAATCCGTAGATGTGTTGTCACGTTTGGGAACCGAGATGAAATAACACAATTTAGTGCACTGCTACATCCTTTTCTTTATTAAAGATGTAAAAATTAATTATATAATTGGGTTGTTAATAGTTTGCTTAATTCCGCGTAAAGAAAGAAAATGATGTGTCCTGCCCAGTTTTAATGGGACCGCCCACCCTCCCTCAATCGCGCGCAATATACCCGTCGCCGTCAATCCCAGCACTACCATCCCCAGCACCACCACAATAGGCACGACACACCACTCTCGAAAATACTTAATATTGTTTATGGGGTTAGAATGTCGTCAAAATACTTAATTATAACCCCATTATAAAGGATTTCCGCAAAATAACGACTGATTCTATCAGTTAAATTATATAATTATATATTAGTCTAATATTCACGTTTTATGGGTGGTCTAACAATCGCAGTACCGGACAAGTCGTGATGGTGCTGCTTCCCGTCGCTGATCACTACTCAGTCAAAAGCCTCTGGGGTCAAAACCTTCCAGGAATGTTCAATTAATATATTACATTGAAGAAATTTTTTTTCTTCATTGCGATCCGATATCCGAATTGCAAATAAAAACAGTTTAAAAAAAAACTGTGCGTCCGATAACTTGACACGACTAAAATGGAACAATCCAAAGTCGTTTATAATTTGTCTTATATTTTTTTTCGTACATTTTCTGCACTGCAGAATGGCACGTAAAGAAAACTATTTTAAATATAGCATAATTAGTGTCGCGACGCCCATGGAATGAGATGGAAATTTTTATTTGTAGAAAATTATCCTATACATTGTAACAAAAGCCTTGATTCACTTCTTCAATCCATTTTATAAATGAAAATATACGTTAACAAAGATAACTTGGAGGTTGATTCTCACGAAGTGGATGCTTATCTTTATATTGTGCCTGTCAGCACTGCCGAGTGCAAAACATAAGACGCAATAAACGCTAGATTCATCTTAAGGAATGAGATTAACTCACTCGCCACAATATCGTTTGTCTAATGATGTCTGTATTGGAGTTTATCTTTTACTACCGATTTCAAATAGGAGACGGTACTCAACTCGACTGTATGTTTTTTTTTCTATGTGTGAACCAATTTTGATGATTTTTTTTATTTGAAAGTTGATTCTTCATCTCATATTTCATTCAACTGCAATAAATGTATTGTCATTTCTAATTAAACAATGTAATTCTTCCAAATTTAAAACGATCTTTCCACAATTATTTCTTCTGCGGTAGTAACGCACCGGGTACCAGCCAGTATGTACTAAAAATATTTTCAATAAATAGTCAGAAATAAAATAAAATTATAAATTTTTATTTTTGGGCTTTACCATTGAAGACAGAATTGTCATTAACGCTTGGCGTGGGGATTGACGATTGCAGTACCTGACGTCTTACACTTTGAACGCTGTTTCCTGACGCAGGTTAAAAGTTAGTTAAAGTTAAAGCCTATATATATACAAACATGCCACTGTTGGGCACAGGCCTGTCATGTTGTCCATGCTGATGTTGTATGAAATATCCGTATGTTGGCGTACTTCACATGTCTTCGAAATATTTTTTCTTATTTCTCAGACATGCAGGTTTCCTCGTGATGTTTTCCTTCACCACCGAGCACGTGGTAAATCACAATAGAATTAACAGTTTTATTGGTGCCAGCAAGGATCCGACCCGGGTTGCTCGCGTACTGTTAAATTTACAGCGAGCACTTAACCCCTGAGCTACCACGGCTTTGTCGCAGGTAAGACAAAATAATATTCACGAATCTATCGGATACAATACAAATTTTCTGATAATATTTCCTATCGTTATCTCTACTTCCTGCTTCCAACCGTGATGTTGTAAGAATATCCACTACCCCATATCGTCCCGTGCGTGTAGTAAGAGGCGACAGAGAAAAACTGACACAGTAGATGGGCAGCAGAATCTTCCTATTAACAAATTAAAATTATAACTGTGGTTGGTCACCCTCCTGTCAAGCGCAGCATCTTTATGAGGCAATCTGTGAAGGAGACCTATGGTCAGCAGTATAATAATATAATAATAATAATAAATCATTTTTATTTCCTCTTCACAAAGGTATAAAATTTCACATTATTACTTAGGTAAATAATACGGTTGCAGAGAATTTGTAACCTTTGTGAGAGACTGGTGTCCATACTAGGGTAATCCCTGTGTTATAGATCACCAGGCCCTCACCCTAACGAATTGCACATAATATTTACATTTTCAATTATACTACAAGGAATGATTCTATATGGTTTTTTTAAATTATTTCTATATTAATAAAAATAGTGCGTGCGTGCGCGCGCGCGTGTGTGTGTGTGCTCGTGTGTGTGTGTGTGTGTGTGTGTGTGTGTGTGTGTGTGTGTTTGTGTGTGTGTTTGTATTAGGTATGTGTTTTTAGGATAATACTGTCAGTAAATTTTCAGCAGCCTTATAATCGATATTTAGCAACCATTTCTGTAATGTTTGTTTACATGCATGTTTTGTTAGAGAGTAAATTAATAAACGTTTATTCAATTTATTATAAAGGTAACCTCCCAGGAAACAGAAAAATCTATGTGAAAATTGGGTCTTTAGACATTTACTAGGACAAACTACATATTTCCTTCTTTTGTCATTATTGGAGGACTCATACTGTATCATAGAATGTTGTAGTAGCGCAGTGTGTAGTATAAACAATTTGCGAACAGATAAGACACTACACTGTTGATAAAGGTCAGTTGTAGGGAAAAGGAATGGTAGAGAATTGCTAACTTTTAATACCGCCCTCTGAGCCCTTTCTAATTGCAACATGGTTGTTTTAGGTGCGCCTCCCCAGATGGTAATACAATATGTCAACAATGATTGACATAGTGCAAAATATACCATTTTTATTACATTAAGATCTGCAACACGACGTAGATTTTTAAAAATATAAATTAACTTACGTATCCTTGTACTTAAGAGGCCAATATGAAAGTGAAAGCTAAGGGTGTTATCTATCATTACGCCGAGATATTTTATGCAATCCGTTCTAGAGAGTGTAGGACAGGAGCAAGAGCTATCAATTTGGGAGCAACAGTGAGCTGTAATGTGGAGGTATTCTAATTCAGGTACATTGATGTTTTTTGTAGTAAATGCTATGTATTTTGTTTTATCGACATTTAATGTAAGTTTATATTCTTTTAGCCACTTATTTACTAAATCAAACCCATTTTGTGCGAGGTTAAATACCTCAGACCATGTATCAGCCTGGAAAAGAAGAGCCATGTCATCCGCAAAAGCAATGATCCTCCCATTGTGAATTTTTACATTACATAGGGAATTAATATATGTAAGAAATAGCGTTGGACCAAGTACACTACCCTGTGGTACACCATATGATACGGGAAGATCATCACTGCAGCAACCACCAATCCGTACCCTCTGATATCGACCCGTTAAATAGTCAGAGAACAGTTTCAGCTGTGTATTTCTTATTCCAAGATCTTCTAGCCTATTCGACAAAAGCGGAACGGAGACGGTGTCAAATGCTTTAGCTAGATCAAGGAATATAGCAACTACTTTCTTTTTACTGTCAAGGTTTGTAACAATGAAATCAGTTAGTTCATGAACTGCATCCTGTGTAGAACGTTTTGGTCGAAATCCATATTGGCAATGTGATAACAGATTATGTTTCTCTAAGTAATTAGTCAAGCGCTTGTTGATTACTTTTTCTAGTATTTTTGACACAGTGGGAAGAATGGAAATGGGTCTGTAGTTATTGACACAGCCCGCATCACCGCTCTTGAAAAAAAAAAAAGCAGTGGAATTTTTAAGGCTGTAGTGGTAAGATTTACAGTGGCAGAGCCACGCGGCAGCAATTGCTGTCGCACGGATGGGCCGGCTAAAACCGGGGTGGTACCACGACCTCACAGAAAACCAGCGTGAAGTAGCGGTTTACCTCTGCGTTTCGCTTGGTGAGTGCAGGTGGCCGGAGGCCTTTTTTACTGGAAATGAGGCATTCCATCTTAGTCCTCACGGGTGACAACGCATCTACATTTTGATTTGTAATAGAGGATAGATGTAGAAGTCTATGGGCCGCAGCAACCACTTACCATCAGGTGGACTGTGTGCTCGTTTGTCACCCTTATCCTATAAAAAAAAAAGATAGAAAGTTAATTTTTACGACACCCATCATTCAAAACGGCACCAGTACAAAATTTTCAGTAAACAGTTGACTTTATGCACTCTTATATAACAATTTTTTAAAATTAAAAATTTTGTACAACCGACCTTAATACAAGTTATTAATAATAACTCAAAAACTATTCATCAGACCTTGATCAAATTCATATGGGACCACATGTGAAGTACCAGCTTTCAAATAAAAAAAAATCATAGAAATCAATTCACCCAGTAAAAATTTATGAGGTAACACACATAAAAAAAACATACAGTTGAATTGAGTACCGTCTCCTTTTTGGAAGTCGGCAGAAAAGAGAAATAGAATCATACACATAAAATAACCAGACTAGCGATAGAATCAGCGTCATATTATATGAAACTTCTGGCACTGCGATTATCAATCCGCCGGCCATGTATCACGATTAAGATGAATTTCTGCTTTCAATGGAAGATATTCTTATTTCTGGGGTGATTAAGAAAAAGAAAGAAGAATGAACAAAATCAATAGACAATAAGTGAAAGTGAGTGTTCCTCATAGTAAGTGTTCACTGTGTTTATTGGTGACTATAAACGATTTTTAACCTCTAGATAAAACCTCTTTTCCAGTAGAAAGGGTCTCCGGTTCTCTATCTCTCTATCTCTATACACATTTGCAGCCAATTTCATGCAAAGAAGGATACAGATGCGTTGTCACTCTTGAGGACCAATATGGAATTGCTCACAGACTGTAATTCTACTGGTTATATATGCCAATCGGATTGGTACACACCAATGCCTACTTAGTAGCCAGCCTCCGCAGAGTCTACTTCACCTGAGTATGCCTCGTGTAAAGGTGGAACACGTGTCGTATTTTCGAGAGTGGTGTGTCGTGCCTAGTGTGGTGGTGCTGGGGATGGTAGTGCTGGGATTGACGGTGACGTGTATAGTGCGCGCGATTGAGGGAGCGTGGGAGGTCCCCTTAAAACTGGGCAGGACACATCATTTTGTTTCTTTACGCGGAATTAAGCAAATTAATTTATAACAACCCCATTATAATGGATTTCCGCAAAGTAACGCCTGATTACAATTATCTGAAAAAAAGAGCTTACTTCTTTTTAAAAGGCTGGCAACGTAGCTGCAATTACCCTGGTATTGCAGTTGGCGGTGGTAGTCACTTACCACGAGGTGAGCCGCATGGTTGTTTGTCGTGAGATTGAGGGAATAAGGATTACACCGGTTCTTGCGTACAAACTTTGGCTTGTCTCGGTTGAGTCAGGCTACCGTGATAGGAATTCAGTCTGAAGCACATGTAATAATATTTACATTATTTTAACTATTAATTAATCTTCATTATGAGTTACGAGGAAAGCTAAGCGATATTTTAATCATTTAGTTCTGTTTTAATTCAACATATTTTTCTTTAAATTACACATGGCTGCGAGAGATCCCCACGGATAGCTTCCAGCAGATGAGCTATTAAGTTATTCATCACCACACATCTCGTTTCACAACATTTTGCTTCGAACCAGATATTTTTCTATAATTTCGTAAAATCCAACTAGATTTAAATTCTCGACCTGTCGAGGGCTTTACAGCACCTATGTTCACAGGGGGCTTTAAGATACAGTAAGCTAATTAATAGATCGGACCTAAGTTAATCAATAAAAGCTCAAGTAACTCAGGTTTTCCGGTTTTACGGGATGATATGGGGTTGGTGGATATTGTTACACCGCCACTCAGCTGTGAATAATACAGAACTTCTTTTACAAAATTTGGTCGCCAGTATCCTTGTGCTACAGTTACCATTAAGTGGTTCGTTTGTCACTTTAATTGTATGAAAAAAAAAAATACTTTTTCTTGAAAATAGTGTGAAAAGATATTGAATAGTATGCCAATATACGTTACTAATTAATTCTTAATTTTATTATACTTTATTTTATTTGATATTTTACCGTGTGCGTTTTTTTTTTCTTTTTTTTTTTTAATATGTTAAACGTTACCCCCACACTAGGATTTTCTCCTGTGTCGTGGAGGCAGTTTACAAACATAAATTGCACAAGGACAAACATCCAGACCCGGAACAATTATTTGTAGGCCATACAAATACTTGTTCCGTGCGGGATTCGAACCCGCGGCCCCCAGCGCAACAACTGATTGCTAAGCCACTGCGCCACGGAGCCGTCATTTAGTTGTTATGACCGCATTGCTTGAATATTACAGACAAATAAGGCGAAGGGAATAATCTTGCTGAACCTAGCGATAAAGACAAAACATTTCTGTGATTGCGACGGAGGCATATCTCGACAAACAATGAAAATACACGGCAAAAGAAAATACTTCCCTTTAAGTTTTAAGAGTTTTTTTTGTAACGTAAGATTGAAGATTTTTTTGTAACGTAAGACGTTTTATGAACCAGGTATGATTGAACCCGGGATAGGAAGAATTTTGTAATTGGGAAGTGCCAAATGAACTAATAGTCTACGTGATGGTAAGTTGGTACTGTAATCCATGGACACCTGCTGTCAAAATCCAAACAAATAAAGCCATTCAAATGAAAAAGGCTGCAGATATATTGTCATAGCTGACGACTAATATAAAATACCCCTAAGCCTGTAACTAGCTCTCTATGACCTTCAGATCGGAACGCAGCAGAGCAAGCACTACTATTTTTCGGCAGAAATGGATAAGAAGGTACTAAGCCAAATTAAATCTAAACTAAAAAATATACCCAAAAACTTGATCGTTTCACTACGAATTCTCTTTCTTCTGTTTTAGAATTATGGTTTATTACAGATGTTTGTTGAAGTTTGCTTAAAACGCTAAAATCAAGAAAAATTACACATTCTGAATTTATAAAGGAGCATTTATTCCATTTTAGCCAATGCATTTTAGTTCTGCAAAGGCACTTCATTAATAATGAATATGTACTCTGTGACGATGGCTGGCGAGAGGGCAATCGTATTTGACATGTAAATGAACTCTGTCTGTAAAACGACGTTACTTGACGACATATTCAGTTGTTGACCTTAACCACAGAACACTATTTCTCTCTACTGAGAGGCATTACAGTCCGGTGATTTAAAAAAAGAAATGAGATTAGACTATAATTTCTTTTTTACCATAATCGATACATAATTGATATAGATGAAGGTGTATCTTTATCGAAATTCGCTAATGGATTTAGGCGCCTCGCGTTGTAGAGATATAAAAAAGGTGGATTGGCGATTGCAGTATCAGACATCTCTCACTTTTGAGTTCTCCCCCTGTCACACGACTGGCTATTTTTAATTAATTAAAAAATATATTTTATAAAACAAACTATTTTTCATATATTTACGACGTGGAAAAGCCATGCTGCATCAATACCATAGTTGCAGCACGAATTGAATAGAATTATTAATAGCAAATAACCTATTATTATTAAATCGAAATTAAGAATTTATACAATTAAATCGTGAAGTTAAAAGTGCAGTTTATCGGTCAGAGACTAGTGGTAAGAGTAATGGAAAATTCAAGATAGCGTGTTTTCGTTGCAAACTAAACAAAGACGTATGTAAGTGCCTGCGTGAAACGCTCCACAAAAATCATGACGTGTAGTTACTTTTCTTACTTTTTACTTTTTGTCTTTATTTTTTTTTCTACATCGTTACTAATTCAATTTAATTTTAAATATTTCTCAATTTGTAAAGAATAATTGGTTCAATGGATGCCAATGATTTTAATTCCAGCCTGTAGAAAGCAATAATGGAAAATCTGGTCTCTTCCCGTTTAAAATGTAAAAAGACTTTAATTAAATATACGAATTACGGCCATAGACAATTCATTTGTCATTACGAGTGGTAACGAATTTGGAAACGTTTCTACCGACTTAAAAAGGAGACGGTACTCAATTTGACTGTATGTTTTTTGTTTCCTTTTTTTTTCTTTTTTTATGTGTGTTACCTCATAACTTTTTTTAATGTGGTCCCTTATTAATTGGATCAAGGTCTGATCAATAGTTTTTGAGTTATTCTTAATAATTTATATTGAAGTTGGTTCTACAAAATTATTATTGCATGCCTTAAGCGCAAAGCGCGTAGGTACGAGTATATTCTACTAGCGCCTAAAAATCAAGATTCCAACGTTTTGTCGCATAAAATCGTATCTAACAATCATATTGAACATATAACTTATATAATAAGCATATTAACAGACAGATAAATGATTGTTTAAATTATTAATATGTTTTTAAATCGATTAATTGCATTTTTACATATAAAGTAGTTTTAGTGGCTTATGGTGTAGATTTATCAAGTCCGCATGGAGTGGTAAGCACGATAACTTTTGAAAATATCAATAGTTTAACTCAATCTATATTTTAATCTCTTCATCTATCATGTGGGAAGCCATGGAATGTAAATGACAGTTTAATTTTGTTTTGTTTAGTTATAATTAGATATTTTCGGCTGCGAAATGTCGAAATTTTCGGTATTTGGCAGTAAGTTTTTGGTCGTATTAAAATAAATTAATACAAGGCTGCTTGCCTTGTAGTATTGTATTAATTTATTTTTCTAAATAGACTGTCTCACTCACTCATCACTTACTTCGGCGTCAAACGCCGTCGTGAGTAGATACTGTATCGTTTGTTTATGTACAAATACAAAATATTCGAAAAACAAAATTTCATATATGCTTGAATATTATAATAATTAGAGATTTTTATTACATTATTTTAAAAGCACAGAATATATATAGTAAATTATTTTTGTTCTGAATTTCCAAAGGAACAAAAGACCACAACTAGGATTAAAAAATGAAAAAACAAAATAAAAAAATTGGTTCGGCATGAGACAACAAACGCAAAGAATGCAGGCTATGGTAATTCGTATTCTGGTAGTACTCGCTAGATACTGGTAATACACGATTTGTCCACTTTAAGTGTGAATCAACGTTAAATGTATTTAGGGTGAAAACATGGCGGCCAGTCTCCACAGAGATTATAGCCATCAACGCAGGACTTGACTATCACACACATCAGTTATTGGGTTTTTGTCCAGTAAATTCTCATTAGCAGCCATGAGTCAGGGACTCGACGGTGTTTGACACACTTGCATCGGGAAGCAATTAAATATGTTGGTCCTGCGCCTGATCTCTCTCCATCCGTGTCGGATTTTCGTTCCTTCAGACTATAAGAGTGGAGGAATAGAGAGTGAACCTGTGTTTACGCACAAATTTGAGCTTAAATAAACTATTGTATGCTAAAACGCTTCAATTCAAAGATGTCTATAATTTTTTTTTCTTTTTAAAAACGTTACCCCCACACTAGGATTTTCTCCTGTGTCGTGGAGGCAGTTTACAAACACAAATTGCACAAGGACAAACATCCAGACCCGGGACAATTATTTGTAGGCCATACAAATACTTGTTCCGTGCGGGATTTGAACCCGCAGCCCCCAGCGCAATAACTGATTGCTAAGCCATTGCGCCACGGAGCCGTCATATTATAAACTATTTATAGCCAATTTAGTGTTTCTTTTTTTTATATGTGATGGAGAAGAAAGTTTGTCAAGTGGGAGCCCCGTACCGATAACCTGGTAAGATGTTCGATGAGTGAAGTGGCTCAAGACCACGTTTGTTCCATTCCTTGGAATATTTTCGACAGTGAACTTGTGAAGGGCTGTCATAATGATGATGATAATGACACATCACACATACATAAATGTGTGATGTATATATATTTACAATTGTATTCCAAGGTTTTAGTCTGAAATAAAAATTAATTAAGTTACAAAAAGGAAGTGTCACGTGTCACTCTGTGCTGAATTGTAAATTATCACGGCATTTATTTCTCGTAGCAATTAGATTGTTAGAAAAAGTGATTAACATCTGTTCTGCTTACATAATATCCCTACAGAACACATAGAAGGAATAGTTGAAAAATATTACTTATGACAAAAGTGGCTTCCCTCGCGTTGGCTTCTATTTAGGAATATCATTAATACTACTCCAATTAAAATTTAAATTTCATAAATGTAGTTATATTCACGATGAACTTGTGTGAGGAACTATATTCATCAATGGGAGTAGAAATAAAAGCAGCGGCGTCTTTCTGATTACAGCTGATTTTGTAATCTAAGTCTGGAATCGAAATGATGAACGGGGGTAGAAATATTTATTTGTTGTATTTGTTAGCAATGTAGAAGCGGCGAAATAGAAACCAATACCTCATATCCACTCGTGGGTATCTAAGAGGCGACAGAAGGGAAACTGAAACAGGAGATAGGTGGTAGCATTTTTCTGATAACAGTGCAGAGTAATAAAAAGCTGGGGTTGCCAACGCACTTGCCAAGCGTAGATACTACTGCAAATATCCGGCCTAATTGACAAACAATAGGAGAAGTCTTTGATCAGCGTGGATATGCCTATTAAAAGTAAAAAAGTAGCAGCCTACATACATCCCACTAGTGGAGACAGGCCGCAGTGACTTTTAGTACAAAAACAGTTGATTTGACTCCAACGCGGGTTAAACGATTTCACATAAATATACCTAAAATGATTTCCGAAAAATTTTTAACTTCTCAAATAAACAGGTTTTCTCGCGATATTTTCCTTCACCACCGAGAACGTGGTAAATCAAAACTTCAAATTGCAATTTAAATATGAGTGGTGTCGGTGCGGATTGAATTTGGGTTGCTTATGTACTATGAAATGTTCGTTTGGATCGGCTCGATTACCGGATAACTTTCAAGATTCTATCAATGCAATTTTACATATTTATAATGTTTCGTTAAAATAAAAATAAACATGCGTTTAAAATTTGCTATCCTTGATATTTATAGTACTTTTCTGCAAGAGCCTGTTCATTTACTCATGCCAGCTATAAAACCGGGACTGTCACAAAAATCTCAATAGGTTTTTATGTCTGAAAATATGACAGCTGTCTTAATATAAGACAAACTGTTTTATAAGTCTCACTAAAAGTAAAAAAGTAAAGAAGCAGCTTACATACGTCTTACGAATGTATGTGCTAATTACCCATGTCAAAAATAGTGGTTTAACATGTCCACAATTTTTTTAAACTATTTCGACATCAAGGTTTCGCCGCCAAGTTATTCTTTACCACTTCACTGAGCACGTGGAAAATAAGCAAATAAACCTTACCATTTTCATTGGTCCTCGCGGGAATCGAACACTTGTTCCTGTGCTTTGAAATCCTACGGCGATCTCGTATTTGCTTAAATTAAACTCATAAACACTGAAAAGAAGCTTTTGCACTAATGTGGATCCCATCTACCTTGTAATTAGTCATTCAAACTATTCCATCATTTAGTAATGAAAATCTTACAGGCCACTTAATTAATTTTCAGTTACTTACATCGAACTTGATACAAAAAGAAGTTGGTGAAATATGGCTATGCTGATAGACACCCAACATATTTAAGTTAAGACATTCTGTCTTAATCACAGTTTTGTGTACTCTCATTTTGCTAAAAGTGACAATAACGATAAATCATCCCGACACCGGTTTGGATATTTTAAGTCTGACAATTTTTGAAGCTGAAAGAATATGTATTTAATTCAAAGAAAAATAAAAAAGAATTCTCTTTAATTTCATTAGTAACTTATTATTAATTTATGTAGCAGGAAGTAGATGGCGATATTATGAGATTAAAACTATAAAAACAAAAACTGTACCCTCCAGTACTCAGCGACAATTAGTTGAGGTGCGACTGGGCTGGCCCAATCCCACAACAAAGCCGCCAACATTTATTATTCAACATCATTACAGCCCTTCACAATATCCCTACTGAACATAGGCCTCCTCCGAGGAATGCCACAAAGCACGGTCATGAGCCACCTATATCCATCGATTTCCTGCATGTCTTATCAGGTCGTCACTCCACAGGGGGACGCCCTTCACTACGTACATCGGTACGAGGCCGCCACTCGATAACCTTTTTCCCCATCGGTTGTTGGTTTTTCGAGCTAACTGGCGGCCCCTTGCCACTTCAGCTTACTATCCGTTGGGCTATGTCAGTCACTCTGGTTTTACTGCGGATATCCTCATTTCTAAGTTTATCACTCAGAGAAACTCCGAGCATAGCCCTCTCTATAGCTCGCTGAGAGTCCTTGAGCTTGCTTATCCGGGCAGCAGTGAAGGACCACGTCTCAGTTTCATAGATCATCACTGGCAACACGCACTGGTTATACAGACTCGTTTGCAAGTTTTGAGGTATACCTGACTAGAAAATGTGTCATAATTTCCCGAACGCTGCCCAGCCGTGTTAAATCCGTCGATTGACCTCTCGGTCGAAATTTGACTTACGTAGTGTCGGACTATTTGTCGCAGGTAAACCTACTTGTCCACAACTTCGAGCTTAGTGCTCCCAACAACTACCGGCATAGGTATAACATGGACGTTATACATGATATTTGTTTTGTCCATATTATTCATCTTAAGATCTTTCTGTTGGGAGGCACTATTGAGGTCATTGAGCATAGCGCTTAGGTCCTCCAGTGATTCATTCAGTGTCATAAGAACTATATCGCTGGCAAATCGAAGGTGAGTGATGTACTCGCCATTGACGTTAATACCGTACCCTTTCCAGTCCAGAAATTTTAAAACGTCTTTTTCAAGGGATAAAACGTCGCCTGTCTTACACCTCTCTGCAGTTAGATAGGTTTCGTTCTCTATTTCTGAACTCGGATAACCATCATAGCCTTACTGTACAAACACTTCAGCTCTTCGATATACCGACAGTCTACTTGGCACTGCTGGAGGGACTACAGCATCGCCCAAATTTCCACGGAATCAAAGACTGGATATTATATTTTTTTTTTGAAAATATTAGAACTACAGACACGACTTTTCTACAGATTTATTCTATGTATAGATAACGACATTATACTTGGCTCCTATAATGCTTCACATTATATAAATAACAGCAGCTGTTAGCCGAACAGCATGTCCGGCTTATGAAATTTTGCGACCCAAACTAAAGATTTATAAAGTCTTGCTATTTTAATAGTCTTTCCAGCTGGTATATTACCTAAATGAAGTGAATTTTAAGCATGTAAGCGACGTTATTGATTACCAGAATATTCTTGTTTGACTAAAACAGGAATGTTAATGCTTCATAAAATTATCTCGATGATGAAGTCATTTTCGTTCGTAAGGGTTAATATGCCATGCCTAATAATAACGCTAAAATATCTCATTGTGGCTTATGTATAAGATTTAGGCATATGGTATCGCGGACCTTTTTTTAGGTGGAGTAAAGATCTATATTTTTGCAGAACATTGCATTTACTTATCATTAACCATATTTTTTTATGGTTTCCGCCGGAAGGTGGGGTGTACCTTGATACATTTAGCGCCGTTGGGCTTATCTAGGTTAGGACATTTGCTCCTATCGTGTTCCATGCTACTAGTATGTGAACAGGGGCTTTCATTCGCAGTGCACCTTAATTTAGCATGGCCGAACTGCAGGTACTAGTTGCACTGGAGGAATGGCGAGAAGCTGGAGATGTGCATACACTAACAGTCGACATTTTATTGTATAATTTAGGTTCAGCCAGCAGGACCGCGTTATAAAGATTGCTGTCTTTACTATCCCGTTTGAACCTATCACTAACCATTACGTCAGCGCACGCGGATAAATCATTTCGAGAGCGCTTTTTCTTCTGACTTGCTTAACGTAAATCAATATTTAAGGTTAGCTGAGCTATGTGGACTAGTGTTAGATAGCCTATACTATTCCTCATGAGTTTGGCTATAATATACAAAAATAATTTTTCAAATTGGACGGGTATTTCCAGTGATTAGCGTGTTTAAACAAACAAAAAGATGCTTCCGCTTTATTATATTAGTATAGATTATATTATATGAAAATACATTTAGGGTTTCTGTTACGGATGTAAGGAGTTATTTTCTACCGACTTCAAAAAGGAGAAGGTACTCAATTCGACTGTATGTATTTTTTATGTGTGTTACTTCATAACTTCTTTTTGGGTGAACCAATTTCGATGATTCTTTTATTTGAAAGCTGCTGTTTCACATGTAGTCCCATATAAATTTTATCAAGACATGACCAATAATTTTTGAGTTATTCTTAATAATTTATACTGAAGTCGGTTGTATAAAATTTTCAATTTTTAATTATTTAACAAGCGAACCATATTTAAAACTATAAGACATACACATTTATTATTTAAAATGTCTTATAAGACTCCCTTAAACGTGAAGAATACTAATTAAATGAGTAAACCTGTTATATTTATGTTGTTAAAGTCTGAATCATTATTATAGGTATGTACAATGTTTTTTCAATAGACTTCAAAGATGATTAATGATATTCCGTGGAGGTTATCAGTGGTAGTCGACAATCCTTAACGTCGATCGAGCTGAACTTTGTTGTCTTTTCACATTTATGTTTTTATTGTGATTTTTTTAATTTCAGAATTAAAATCACGTGGCAAATGTGGCAATCTAGGAAACGTATATTTCCCGCGTTCAATCGCATTTCATCTGCCGATGCACTTGATTTAACAACGTTAATTGATTTCTTAATTACTGCCGAATTTGCAAATAAATTTGCACAGTCGAACAAAAATAACCTGGAAAAAAAATTTACAGGTATAACAGTTTATTTATATGATAAGCTGGACAGTTAGAGTTCATTTGTCATTCAGTTTTATATAAAAAAGGATTTGCTAACATGCTTAGATCCACACACAGGTATAAGGTTGCTAAAAGTAAAACTATTGACTCAGCTTAACACGAGAATAAAAACTAATTTACCGAATAAAGCCACTGAATCTACGTGACCGTTTTGGCAATTTAATTAAGTCGTATGTGAGACTCGACTCCCCAGACCCCACATTTTTAATGATTTGGAACATACAAACTTATTTGGTCCATTTATGTTTTTCTTCTATATAATATCGGTGACAAGGGAGTACCTACACGGTTGTGGGGTAGTAGATATTCTTACACCGCCACTGCATGGTCGCAATCAAATATTGCTCTATAACACCCTCTCAAAAATAAGAAATCCCAGTCTAAGTACCCAGATGGAGGTACATAATTTAGGTTATAACAATCTTTGCCGCTAAACAACTGCTTCGCTTTTTTGTTAAGGTTTGAAAGATAAGAAATAATATGTGATATAAGCTATATAACTGCAGGCTGTGAGATATTTTACTCGTTCTTCTACTACACTTACTACACTTAGGCTGTACCAGCTCATCATAAGTCTACTGCTGATCACAGATCCTATAGATTGCCACAAAGTGCAGTCTTGAGCCACCAGCATTCATCGAAACATGCGCGCAGTGGATGGAAGCAGATGGCTCAGGATAGTACTCTTTCTTATATAATTTGTTTAAATTCGTTTTCAGGTATGCATAAGCTTAAACACGAGTAGTTAGTAATTTACTGTCAGGAGTTTTTAACTAGTTTGTCATTCTAATTTTTAAACACTTGGAAATATCCTACGTTTAAATATAAATAATTGTGGTAAGATTCGTCATAAAATGAAAAGAAAATACGTAGGTATTACGGTGCGTACATATTATATCACATAACATGTTATAATAAAACATAGCATTATTATATAACATTTTTCAGTAATGTGGAGACTTAATGTTATAAAATGTGTTATATAACGAGACCCTAATGTTATATAACTGGAGAGTATATTTCGCTAGTCATTAAACTATGTTAACCCTGTGTCTATGTTTTTTTTTATTTAAAAGTACAAGAGTTGCTGTGGCAGCTAGCAAAAAGTCTTCTCGTGTCGTCATTGTGAAAAGCACTGCAGAACGACAAACGACAATGTCACATGACATTGTTATATTGCATTGTTATTCTAATGTGTATAGTATTGTTATATGTTGCAATGTTGAAAAACAATGTAACATAATGTGGACGTGTTATAAAACAAAAGTTACACAACATGTTACTTAATCTGTACGCACCCTTAGCCGTAATTTTTATTGCGTTACGGGTTCATTACTGCTGCATTAAAAACCATTACGCTTACTGCTCTTAAATTATCGTGTTTTAGTTAATAACTTTAAATAAAGAACTTTTATCTCCTTTATTCGCCTTTAATATTTTTATAGAAGTAAGTTCCATACACCCTTAATAGCCATGTAGCCCAGGAACTAAGCGCATGCTTTAAATTTTACACAACGTGAGCAACCCTGTTTGAATACTTACCAGTAGCAATGAAATTTTGTTTGCAATTTTAAGTGCAAATTTACCACATGCTCGGCGTTGTATATATTTCTAAAACATGTGAAGTCCGTCCTTTCGTTCCTTGCACTAAAACTATCAGAAACGAGAGGATCCCTATGCCCAGCGTTCGGATTTATATAGGTTGTAACCTTACTTTACTTTTCTATTAGGGGTGTCAAAAATTATAATTTAAAAATAGTATTTTTTTTTCACTTAGTATTCTAGCCCATAAGGCTCCACGGCTGGGCAATATTCTTAAAGAAAAAAAAAACGTATTATGTTAGTTAAGTTAGAGTTACAGCCTATATATGTCCCACTTCTGGGCACAGGCCTCCCCTCATTTCTGAGAGGGTTTTAGGGCAAAGAAGTGTCCGCCGCGCTGCCCTAATGCGTGTTGGTCAACTTCACATGTCTTCGAAATATTTTTTTCTTATTTCTCAGACATGCAGGTTTCTTCACGATGTTTTTCTTCATCGCTGAGCACGTGGTAAATTAGTATTTAAAATTGCAATTAACAATTTCATTAGTGCCGGCGGGGATCGCTTGCTTGCGTACTAAGAAATTAACAACGAGCGCTAACCATGTGCGCTACCACGGCTCCAAACAATCAAAAGTATATAAAAATAGTTTTCCTCCAATTCATCGCATTATTGTCTTACCTATTTTACACTGGTGTTTTGTGAGGGTGTACTACCTCCATGATTAAGCCGATCCATCGGTGCTGCAGCGTGGATGCGCCACGTAGGAGCTTCATCTTTAATTACCTCTTCCATTAGTTTAAATATTCAATACCTACAATGTTTTTGAATAAGGTGTTGTATTTTTATGCTATAATTTTTTGTATTTCTAAATAAATCATTATTATAATACGCCATGCTACCTAGATTATATTAAGGGAACTTAAAATTTAGTATTTAAAATTGTTCATGAGAGTTGATCTAAATTTGTACTTAGTTCCAATTATATAAATAATTATATAACGTTATTTCAGTTTTTGAAATTACGAGGAAATAAGTCCTCTACTTTTATTTCAAGTCATCCGAAATCGAATGTGATTTATGGGCAACAACTACGCGCGCTCCTCTGTGTTTAAATTCACAACGTTTTAGCGACCCCTACGAATGTGTGCGTGCGTAGTAAAATAATAGGCGTTAGATATTTATGAATGACAATCAGTTAATGCATTACAAAAAGGACAGAATGTAAGAGATTTTTTTAATTCATTTTTCTTCACTATTCGCCGATATTACTTATTCTGAACCTTTTCTGCAAATTTGGGCATATATTGCAACAATATAACCCTGTATAGCAATATTTTGAAATTTCGTTCGATGAATTCAATAAACATTCAAAAACCGTTTAGTATAAACTAATTTGTTAAGTCATAAGGTCATTGTTAATTTTAGCTTTTTATAAAAAGCATAGTTCAAACAGTCGCCTTATCACCTTGTATTTACAATTCATCCCGTTCTTTTATATTATATCATTATTAACGTTCAGATGGCTTTGCAAAGTAATCTCTTTCTTTCTGTGTGACTCCTGTGAGAAATAAAGAAACATTCAACGCATGCTATCCAAGACACGAGCACGGTAAAGTGGTATGAACACCGGTTGAATAAAAAGTAGGATTTGTGTAGAGTAAAACGTTATACGGTATCACTTTGAAATATGTACATGTTGTATTTAATAATGGAGTGGTCTATAAAATGAATAAATTGATAAAAAAAATTAATAAACTTCTTAAATTTATATTTTCAGAAATTTAAGATTAGATTTACACACAAGCCGTGGTAGAGGCTACTCCAACCTACAGCCATCTCCGAAACAAAGAAGGTCATAAATGAGTTGCCACTCAAAGAAATAAGACAGGCATTCCCTCACAGCCTAAAATTATTCTTACATTCTATACCCTTCAGAACGGAAACCAGCAGTGCTCGCACAAAAAAGGAGTCCTACCAAATAGTGTGTGACCACTGTGGACGCCTTCGGCAAACAAAGAAATCCGTAGATGTGTTGTCACGTTTGGGAACCGAGATGAAATAACACAATTTAGTGCACTGCTACATCCTTTTCTTTATTAAAGATGTAAAAATTAATTATATAATTGGGTTGTTAATAGTTTGCTTAATTCCGCGTAAAGAAAGAAAATGATGTGTCCTGCCCAGTTTTAATGGGACCGCCCACCCTCCCTCAATCGCGCGCAATATACCCGTCGCCGTCAATCCCAGCACTACCATCCCCAGCACCACCACAATAGGCACGACACACCACTCTCGAAAATACTTAATATTGTTTATGGGGTTAGAATGTCGTCAAAATACTTAATTATAACCCCATTATAAAGGATTTCCGCAAAATAACGACTGATTCTATCAGTTAAATTATATAATTATATATTAGTCTAATATTCACGTTTTATGGGTGGTCTAACAATCGCAGTACCGGACAAGTCGTGATGGTGCTGCTTCCCGTCGCTGATCACTACTCAGTCAAAAGCCTCTGGGGTCAAAACCTTCCAGGAATGTTCAATTAATATATTACATTGAAGAAATTTTTTTTCTTCATTGCGATCCGATATCCGAATTGCAAATAAAAACAGTTTAAAAAAAAACTGTGCGTCCGATAACTTGACACGACTAAAATGGAACAATCCAAAGTCGTTTATAATTTGTCTTATATTTTTTTTCGTACATTTTCTGCACTGCAGAATGGCACGTAAAGAAAACTATTTTAAATATAGCATAATTAGTGTCGCGACGCCCATGGAATGAGATGGAAATTTTTATTTGTAGAAAATTATCCTATACATTGTAACAAAAGCCTTGATTCACTTCTTCAATCCATTTTATAAATGAAAATATACGTTAACAAAGATAACTTGGAGGTTGATTCTCACGAAGTGGATGCTTATCTTTATATTGTGCCTGTCAGCACTGCCGAGTGCAAAACATAAGACGCAATAAACGCTAGATTCATCTTAAGGAATGAGATTAACTCACTCGCCACAATATCGTTTGTCTAATGATGTCTGTATTGGAGTTTATCTTTTACTACCGATTTCAAATAGGAGACGGTACTCAACTCGACTGTATGTTTTTTTTTCTATGTGTGAACCAATTTTGATGATTTTTTTTATTTGAAAGTTGATTCTTCATCTCATATTTCATTCAACTGCAATAAATGTATTGTCATTTCTAATTAAACAATGTAATTCTTCCAAATTTAAAACGATCTTTCCACAATTATTTCTTCTGCGGTAGTAACGCACCGGGTACCAGCCAGTATGTACTAAAAATATTTTCAATAAATAGTCAGAAATAAAATAAAATTATAAATTTTTATTTTTGGGCTTTACCATTGAAGACAGAATTGTCATTAACGCTTGGCGTGGGGATTGACGATTGCAGTACCTGACGTCTTACACTTTGAACGCTGTTTCCTGACGCAGGTTAAAAGTTAGTTAAAGTTAAAGCCTATATATATACAAACATGCCACTGTTGGGCACAGGCCTGTCATGTTGTCCATGCTGATGTTGTATGAAATATCCGTATGTTGGCGTACTTCACATGTCTTCGAAATATTTTTTCTTATTTCTCAGACATGCAGGTTTCCTCGTGATGTTTTCCTTCACCACCGAGCACGTGGTAAATCACAATAGAATTAACAGTTTTATTGGTGCCAGCAAGGATCCGACCCGGGTTGCTCGCGTACTGTTAAATTTACAGCGAGCACTTAACCCCTGAGCTACCACGGCTTTGTCGCAGGTAAGACAAAATAATATTCACGAATCTATCGGATACAATACAAATTTTCTGATAATATTTCCTATCGTTATCTCTACTTCCTGCTTCCAACCGTGATGTTGTAAGAATATCCACTACCCCATATCGTCCCGTGCGTGTAGTAAGAGGCGACAGAGAAAAACTGACACAGTAGATGGGCAGCAGAATCTTCCTATTAACAAATTAAAATTATAACTGTGGTTGGTCACCCTCCTGTCAAGCGCAGCATCTTTATGAGGCAATCTGTGAAGGAGACCTATGGTCAGCAGTATAATAATATAATAATAATAATAAATCATTTTTATTTCCTCTTCACAAAGGTATAAAATTTCACATTATTACTTAGGTAAATAATACGGTTGCAGAGAATTTGTAACCTTTGTGAGAGACTGGTGTCCATACTAGGGTAATCCCTGTGTTATAGATCACCAGGCCCTCACCCTAACGAATTGCACATAATATTTACATTTTCAATTATACTACAAGGAATGATTCTATATGGTTTTTTTAAATTATTTCTATATTAATAAAAATAGTGCGTGCGTGCGCGCGCGCGTGTGTGTGTGTGCTCGTGTGTGTGTGTGTGTGTGTGTGTGTGTGTGTGTGTGTGTTTGTGTGTGTGTTTGTATTAGGTATGTGTTTTTAGGATAATACTGTCAGTAAATTTTCAGCAGCCTTATAATCGATATTTAGCAACCATTTCTGTAATGTTTGTTTACATGCATGTTTTGTTAGAGAGTAAATTAATAAACGTTTATTCAATTTATTATAAAGGTAACCTCCCAGGAAACAGAAAAATCTATGTGAAAATTGGGTCTTTAGACATTTACTAGGACAAACTACATATTTCCTTCTTTTGTCATTATTGGAGGACTCATACTGTATCATAGAATGTTGTAGTAGCGCAGTGTGTAATATAAACAATTTGCGAACAGATAAGACACTACACTGTTGATAAAGGTCAGTTGTAGGGAAAAGGAATGGTAGAGAATTGCTAACTTTTAATACCGCCCTCTGAGCCCTTTCTAATTGCAACATGGTTGTTTTAGGTGCGCCTCCCCAGATGGTAATACAATATGTCAACAATGATTGACATAGTGCAAAATATACCATTTTTATTACATTAAGATCTGCAACACGACGTAGATTTTTAAAAATATAAATTAACTTACGTATCCTTGTACTTAAGAGGCCAATATGAAAGTGAAAGCTAAGGGTGTTATCTATCATTACGCCGAGATATTTTATGCAATCCGTTCTAGAGAGTGTAGGACAGGAGCAAGAGCTATCAATTTGGGAGCAACAGTGAGCTGTAATGTGGAGGTATTCTAATTCAGGTACATTGATGTTTTTTGTAGTAAATGCTATGTATTTTGTTTTATCGACATTTAATGTAAGTTTATATTCTTTTAGCCACTTATTTACTAAATCAAACCCATTTTGTGCGAGGTTAAATACCTCAGACCATGTATCAGCCTGGAAAAGAAGAGCCATGTCATCCGCAAAAGCAATGATCCTCCCATTGTGAATTTTTACATTACATAGGGAATTAATATATGTAAGAAATAGCGTTGGACCAAGTACACTACCCTGTGGTACACCATATGATACGGGAAGATCATCACTGCAGCAACCACCAATCCGTACCCTCTGATATCGACCCGTTAAATAGTCAGAGAACAGTTTCAGCTGTGTATTTCTTATTCCAAGATCTTCTAGCCTATTCGACAAAAGCGGAACGGAGACGGTGTCAAATGCTTTAGCTAGATCAAGGAATATAGCAACTACTTTCTTTTTACTGTCAAGGTTTGTAACAATGAAATCAGTTAGTTCATGAACTGCATCCTGTGTAGAACGTTTTGGTCGAAATCCATATTGGCAATGTGATAACAGATTATGTTTCTCTAAGTAATTAGTCAAGCGCTTGTTGATTACTTTTTCTAGTATTTTTGACACAGTGGGAAGAATGGAAATGGGTCTGTAGTTATTGACACAGCCCGCATCACCGCTCTTGAAAAAAAAAAAAAGCAGTGGAATTTTTAAGGCTGTAGTGGTAAGATTTACAGTGGCAGAGCCACGCGGCAGCAATTGCTGTCGCACGGATGGGCCGGCTAAAACCGGGGTGGTACCACGACCTCACAGAAAACCAGCGTGAAGTAGCGGTTTACCTCTGCGTTTCGCTTGGTGAGTGCAGGTGGCCGGAGGCCTTTTTTACTGGAAATGAGGCATTCCATCTTAGTCCTCACGGGTGACAACGCATCTACATTTTGATTTGTAATAGAGGATAGATGTAGAAGTCTATGGGCCGCAGCAACCACTTACCATCAGGTGGACTGTGTGCTCGTTTGTCACCCTTATCCTATAAAAAAAAAAGATAGAAAGTTAATTTTTACGACACCCATCATTCAAAACGGCACCAGTACAAAATTTTCAGTAAACAGTTGACTTTATGCACTCTTATATAACAATTTTTTAAAATTAAAAATTTTGTACAACCGACCTTAATACAAGTTATTAATAATAACTCAAAAACTATTCATCAGACCTTGATCAAATTCATATGGGACCACATGTGAAGTACCAGCTTTCAAATAAAAAAAAATCATAGAAATCAATTCACCCAGTAAAAATTTATGAGGTAACACACATAAAAAAAACATACAGTTGAATTGAGTACCGTCTCCTTTTTGGAAGTCGGCAGAAAAGAGAAATAGAATCATACACATAAAATAACCAGACTAGCGATAGAATCAGCGTCATATTATATGAAACTTCTGGCACTGCGATTATCAATCCGCCGGCCATGTATCACGATTAAGATGAATTTCTGCTTTCAATGGAAGATATTCTTATTTCTGGGGTGATTAAGAAAAAGAAAGAAGAATGAACAAAATCAATAGACAATAAGTGAAAGTGAGTGTTCCTCATAGTAAGTGTTCACTGTGTTTATTGGTGACTATAAACGATTTTTAACCTCTAGATAAAACCTCTTTTCCAGTAGAAAGGGTCTCCGGTTCTCTATCTCTCTATCTCTATACACATTTGCAGCCAATTTCATGCAAAGAAGGATACAGATGCGTTGTCACTCTTGAGGACCAATATGGAATTGCTCACAGACTGTAATTCTACTGGTTATATATGCCAATCGGATTGGTACACACCAATGCCTACTTAGTAGCCAGCCTCCGCAGAGTCTACTTCACCTGAGTATGCCTCGTGTAAAGGTGGAACACGTGTCGTATTTTCGAGAGTGGTGTGTCGTGCCTAGTGTGGTGGTGCTGGGGATGGTAGTGCTGGGATTGACGGTGACGTGTATAGTGCGCGCGATTGAGGGAGCGTGGGAGGTCCCCTTAAAACTGGGCAGGACACATCATTTTCTTTCTTTACGCGGAATTAAGCAAATTAATTTATAACAACCCCATTATAATGGATTTCCGCAAAGTAACGCCTGATTACAATTATCTGAAAAAAAGAGCTTACTTCTTTTTAAAAGGCTGGCAACGTAGCTGCAATTACCCTGGTATTGCAGTTGGCGGTGGTAGTCACTTACCACGAGGTGAGCCGCATGGTTGTTTGTCGTGAGATTGAGGGAATAAGGATTACACCGGTTCTTGCGTACAAACTTTGGCTTGTCTCGGTTGAGTCAGGCTACCGTGATAGGAATTCAGTCTGAAGCACATGTAATAATATTTACATTATTTTAACTATTAATTAATCTTCATTATGAGTTACGAGGAAAGCTAAGCGATATTTTAATCATTTAGTTCTGTTTTAATTCAACATATTTTTCTTTAATTTACACATGGCTGCGAGAGATCCCCACGGATAGCTTCCAGCAGATGAGCTATTAAGTTATTCATCACCACACATCTCGTTTCACAACATTTTGCTTCGAACCAGATATTTTTCTATAATTTCGTAAAATCCAACTAGATTTAAATTCTCGACCTGTCGAGGGCTTTACAGCACCTATGTTCACAGGGGGCTTTAAGATACAGTAAGCTAATTAATAGATCGGACCTAAGTTAATCAATAAAAGCTCAAGTAACTCAGGTTTTCCGGTTTTACGGGATGATATGGGGTTGGTGGATATTGTTACACCGCCACTCAGCTGTGAATAATACAGAACTTCTTTTACAAAATTTGGTCGCCAGTATCCTTGTGCTACAGTTACCATTAAGTGGTTCGTTTGTCACTTTAATTGTATGAAAAAAAAAAATACTTTTTCTTGAAAATAGTGTGAAAAGATATTGAATAGTATGCCAATATACGTTACTAATTAATTCTTAATTTTATTATACTTTATTTTATTTGATATTTTACCGTGTGCGTTTTTTTTTTCTTTTTTTTTTTTAATATGTTAAACGTTACCCCCACACTAGGATTTTCTCCTGTGTCGTGGAGGCAGTTTACAAACATAAATTGCACAAGGACAAACATCCAGACCCGGAACAATTATTTGTAGGCCATACAAATACTTGTTCCGTGCGGGATTCGAACCCGCGGCCCCCAGCGCAACAACTGATTGCTAAGCCACTGCGCCACGGAGCCGTCATTTAGTTGTTATGACCGCATTGCTTGAATATTACAGACAAATAAGGCGAAGGGAATAATCTTGCTGAACCTAGCGATAAAGACAAAACATTTCTGTGATTGCGACGGAGGCATATCTCGACAAACAATGAAAATACACGGCAAAAGAAAATACTTCCCTTTAAGTTTTAAGAGTTTTTTTTGTAACGTAAGATTGAAGATTTTTTTGTAACGTAAGACGTTTTATGAACCAGGTATGATTGAACCCGGGATAGGAAGAATTTTGTAATTGGGAAGTGCCAAATGAACTAATAGTCTACGTGATGGTAAGTTGGTACTGTAATCCATGGACACCTGCTGTCAAAATCCAAACAAATAAAGCCATTCAAATGAAAAAGGCTGCAGATATATTGTCATAGCTGACGACTAATATAAAATACCCCTAAGCCTGTAACTAGCTCTCTATGACCTTCAGATCGGAACGCAGCAGAGCAAGCACTACTATTTTTCGGCAGAAATGGATAAGAAGGTACTAAGCCAAATTAAATCTAAACTAAAAAATATACCCAAAAACTTGATCGTTTCACTACGAATTCTCTTTCTTCTGTTTTAGAATTATGGTTTATTACAGATGTTTGTTGAAGTTTGCTTAAAACGCTAAAATCAAGAAAAATTACACATTCTGAATTTATAAAGGAGCATTTATTCCATTTTAGCCAATGCATTTTAGTTCTGCAAAGGCACTTCATTAATAATGAATATGTACTCTGTGACGATGGCTGGCGAGAGGGCAATCGTATTTGACATGTAAATGAACTCTGTCTGTAAAACGACGTTACTTGACGACATATTCAGTTGTTGACCTTAACCACAGAACACTATTTCTCTCTACTGAGAGGCATTACAGTCCGGTGATTTAAAAAAAGAAATGAGATTAGACTATAATTTCTTTTTTACCATAATCGATACATAATTGATATAGATGAAGGTGTATCTTTATCGAAATTCGCTAATGGATTTAGGCGCCTCGCGTTGTAGAGATATAAAAAAGGTGGATTGGCGATTGCAGTATCAGACATCTCTCACTTTTGAGTTCTCCCCCTGTCACACGACTGGCTATTTTTAATTAATTAAAAAATATATTTTATAAAACAAACTATTTTTCATATATTTACGACGTGGAAAAGCCATGCTGCATCAATACCATAGTTGCAGCACGAATTGAATAGAATTATTAATAGCAAATAACCTATTATTATTAAATCGAAATTAAGAATTTATACAATTAAATCGTGAAGTTAAAAGTGCAGTTTATCGGTCAGAGACTAGTGGTAAGAGTAATGGAAAATTCAAGATAGCGTGTTTTCGTTGCAAACTAAACAAAGACGTATGTAAGTGCCTGCGTGAAACGCTCCACAAAAATCATGACGTGTAGTTACTTTTCTTACTTTTTACTTTTTGTCTTTATTTTTTTTTCTACATCGTTACTAATTCAATTTAATTTTAAATATTTCTCAATTTGTAAAGAATAATTGGTTCAATGGATGCCAATGATTTTAATTCCAGCCTGTAGAAAGCAATAATGGAAAATCTGGTCTCTTCCCGTTTAAAATGTAAAAAGACTTTAATTAAATATACGAATTACGGCCATAGACAATTCATTTGTCATTACGAGTGGTAACGAATTTGGAAACGTTTCTACCGACTTAAAAAGGAGACGGTACTCAATTTGACTGTATGTTTTTTGTTTCCTTTTTTTTTCTTTTTTTATGTGTGTTACCTCATAACTTTTTTTAATGTGGTCCCTTATTAATTGGATCAAGGTCTGATCAATAGTTTTTGAGTTATTCTTAATAATTTATATTGAAGTTGGTTCTACAAAATTATTATTGCATGCCTTAAGCGCAAAGCGCGTAGGTACGAGTATATTCTACTAGCGCCTAAAAATCAAGATTCCAACGTTTTGTCGCATAAAATCGTATCTAACAATCATATTGAACATATAACTTATATAATAAGCATATTAACAGACAGATAAATGATTGTTTAAATTATTAATATGTTTTTAAATCGATTAATTGCATTTTTACATATAAAGTAGTTTTAGTGGCTTATGGTGTAGATTTATCAAGTCCGCATGGAGTGGTAAGCACGATAACTTTTGAAAATATCAATAGTTTAACTCAATCTATATTTTAATCTCTTCATCTATCATGTGGGAAGCCATGGAATGTAAATGACAGTTTAATTTTGTTTTGTTTAGTTATAATTAGATATTTTCGGCTGCGAAATGTCGAAATTTTCGGTATTTGGCAGTAAGTTTTTGGTCGTATTAAAATAAATTAATACAAGGCTGCTTGCCTTGTAGTATTGTATTAATTTATTTTTCTAAATAGACTGTCTCACTCACTCATCACTTACTTCGGCGTCAAACGCCGTCGTGAGTAGATACTGTATCGTTTGTTTATGTACAAATACAAAATATTCGAAAAACAAAATTTCATATATGCTTGAATATTATAATAATTAGAGATTTTTATTACATTATTTTAAAAGCACAGAATATATATAGTAAATTATTTTTGTTCTGAATTTCCAAAGGAACAAAAGACCACAACTAGGATTAAAAAATGAAAAAACAAAATAAAAAAATTGGTTCGGCATGAGACAACAAACGCAAAGAATGCAGGCTATGGTAATTCGTATTCTGGTAGTACTCGCTAGATACTGGTAATACACGATTTGTCCACTTTAAGTGTGAATCAACGTTAAATGTATTTAGGGTGAAAACATGGCGGCCAGTCTCCACAGAGATTATAGCCATCAACGCAGGACTTGACTATCACACACATCAGTTATTGGGTTTTTGTCCAGTAAATTCTCATTAGCAGCCATGAGTCAGGGACTCGACGGTGTTTGACACACTTGCATCGGGAAGCAATTAAATATGTTGGTCCTGCGCCTGATCTCTCTCCATCCGTGTCGGATTTTCGTTCCTTCAGACTATAAGAGTGGAGGAATAGAGAGTGAACCTGTGTTTACGCACAAATTTGAGCTTAAATAAACTATTGTATGCTAAAACGCTTCAATTCAAAGATGTCTATAATTTTTTTTCTTTTTAAAAACGTTACCCCCACACTAGGATTTTCTCCTGTGTCGTGGAGGCAGTTTACAAACACAAATTGCACAAGGACAAACATCCAGACCCGGGACAATTATTTGTAGGCCATACAAATACTTGTTCCGTGCGGGATTTGAACCCGCAGCCCCCAGCGCAATAACTGATTGCTAAGCCATTGCGCCACGGAGCCGTCATATTATAAACTATTTATAGCCAATTTAGTGTTTCTTTTTTTTATATGTGATGGAGAAGAAAGTTTGTCAAGTGGGAGCCCCGTACCGATAACCTGGTAAGATGTTCGATGAGTGAAGTGGCTCAAGACCACGTTTGTTCCATTCCTTGGAATATTTTCGACAGTGAACTTGTGAAGGGCTGTCATAATGATGATGATAATGACACATCACACATACATAAATGTGTGATGTATATATATTTACAATTGTATTCCAAGGTTTTAGTCTGAAATAAAAATTAATTAAGTTACAAAAAGGAAGTGTCACTCTGTGCTGAATTGTAAATTATCACGGCATTTATTTCTCGTAGCAATTAGATTGTTAGAAAAAGTGATTAACATCTGTTCTGCTTACATAATATCCCTACAGAACACATAGAAGGAATAGTTGAAAAATATTACTTATGACAAAAGTGGCTTCCCTCGCGTTGGCTTCTATTTAGGAATATCATTAATACTACTCCAATTAAAATTTAAATTTCATAAATGTAGTTATATTCACGATGAACTTGTGTGAGGAACTATATTCATCAATGGGAGTAGAAATAAAAGCAGCGGCGTCTTTCTGATTACAGCTGATTTTGTAATCTAAGTCTGGAATCGAAATGATGAACGGGGGTAGAAATATTTATTTGTTGTATTTGTTAGCAATGTAGAAGCGGCGAAATAGAAACCAATACCTCATATCCACTCGTGGGTATCTAAGAGGCGACAGAAGGGAAACTGAAACAGGAGATAGGTGGTAGCATTTTTCTGATAACAGTGCAGAGTAATAAAAAGCTGGGGTTGCCAACGCACTTGCCAAGCGTAGATACTACTGCAAATATCCGGCCTAATTGACAAACAATAGGAGAAGTCTTTGATCAGCGTGGATATGCCTATTAAAAGTAAAAAAGTAGCAGCCTACATACATCCCACTAGTGGAGACAGGCCGCAGTGACTTTTAGTACAAAAACAGTTGATTTGACTCCAACGCGGGTTAAACGATTTCACATAAATATACCTAAAATGATTTCCGAAAAATTTTTAACTTCTCAAATAAACAGGTTTTCTCGCGATATTTTCCTTCACCACCGAGAACGTGGTAAATCAAAACTTCAAATTGCAATTTAAATATGAGTGGTGTCGGTGCGGATTGAATTTGGGTTGCTTATGTACTATGAAATGTTCGTTTGGATCGGCTCGATTACCGGATAACTTTCAAGATTCTATCAATGCAATTTTACATATTTATAATGTTTCGTTAAAATAAAAATAAACATGCGTTTAAAATTTGCTATCCTTGATATTTATAGTACTTTTCTGCAAGAGCCTGTTCATTTACTCATGCCAGCTATAAAACCGGGACTGTCACAAAAATCTCAATAGGTTTTTATGTCTGAAAATATGACAGCTGTCTTAATATAAGACAAACTGTTTTATAAGTCTCACTAAAAGTAAAAAAGTAAAGAAGCAGCTTACATACGTCTTACGAATGTATGTGCTAATTACCCATGTCAAAAATAGTGGTTTAACATGTCCACAATTTTTTTAAACTATTTCGACATCAAGGTTTCGCCGCCAAGTTATTCTTTACCACTTCACTGAGCACGTGGAAAATAAGCAAATAAACCTTACCATTTTCATTGGTCCTCGCGGGAATCGAACACTTGTTCCTGTGCTTTGAAATCCTACGGCGATCTCGTATTTGCTTAAATTAAACTCATAAACACTGAAAAGAAGCTTTTGCACTAATGTGGATCCCATCTACCTTGTAATTAGTCATTCAAACTATTCCATCATTTAGTAATGAAAATCTTACAGGCCACTTAATTAATTTTCAGTTACTTACATCGAACTTGATACAAAAAGAAGTTGGTGAAATATGGCTATGCTGATAGACACCCAACATATTTAAGTTAAGACATTCTGTCTTAATCACAGTTTTGTGTACTCTCATTTTGCTAAAAGTGACAATAACGATAAATCATCCCGACACCGGTTTGGATATTTTAAGTCTGACAATTTTTGAAGCTGAAAGAATATGTATTTAATTCAAAGAAAAATAAAAAAGAATTCTCTTTAATTTCATTAGTAACTTATTATTAATTTATGTAGCAGGAAGTAGATGGCGATATTATGAGATTAAAACTATAAAAACAAAAACTGTACCCTCCAGTACTCAGCGACAATTAGTTGAGGTGCGACTGGGCTGGCCCAATCCCACAACAAAGCCGCCAACATTTATTATTCAACATCATTTCAGCCCTTCACAATATCCCTACTGAACATAGGCCTCCTCCGAGGAATGCCACAAAGCACGGTCATGAGCCACCTATATCCATCGATTTCCTGCATGTCTTATCAGGTCGTCACTCCACAGGGGGACGCCCTTCACTACGTACATCGGTACGAGGCCGCCACTCGATAACCTTTTTCCCCATCGGTTGTTGGTTTTTCGAGCTAACTGGCGGCCCCTTGCCACTTCAGCTTACTATCCGTTGGGCTATGTCAGTCACTCTGGTTTTACTGCGGATATCCTCATTTCTAAGTTTATCACTCAGAGAAACTCCGAGCATAGCCCTCTCTATAGCTCGCTGAGAGTCCTTGAGCTTGCTTATCCGGGCAGCAGTGAAGGACCACGTCTCAGTTTCATAGATCATCACTGGCAACACGCACTGGTTATACAGACTCGTTTGCAAGTTTTGAGGTATACCTGACTAGAAAATGTGTCATAATTTCCCGAACGCTGCCCAGCCGTGTTAAATCCGTCGATTGACCTCTCGGTCGAAATTTGACTTACGTAGTGTCGGACTATTTGTCGCAGGTAAACCTACTTGTCCACAACTTCGAGCTTAGTGCTCCCAACAACTACCGGCATAGGTATAACATGGACGTTATACATGATATTTGTTTTGTCCATATTATTCATCTTAAGATCTTTCTGTTGGGAGGCACTATTGAGGTCATTGAGCATAGCGCTTAGGTCCTCCAGTGATTCATTCAGTGTCATAAGAACTATATCGCTGGCAAATCGAAGGTGAGTGATGTACTCGCCATTGACGTTAATACCGTACCCTTTCCAGTCCAGAAATTTTAAAACGTCTTTTTCAAGGGATAAAACGTCGCCTGTCTTACACCTCTCTGCAGTTAGATAGGTTTCGTTCTCTATTTCTGAACTCGGATAACCATCATAGCCTTACTGTACAAACACTTCAGCTCTTCGATATACCGACAGTCTACTTGGCACTGCTGGAGGGACTACAGCATCGCCCAAATTTCCACGGAATCAAAGACTGGATATTATATTTTTTTTTTGAAAATATTAGAACTACAGACACGACTTTTCTACAGATTTATTCTATGTATAGATAACGACATTATACTTGGCTCCTATAATGCTTCACATTATATAAATAACAGCAGCTGTTAGCCGAACAGCATGTCCGGCTTATGAAATTTTGCGACCCAAACTAAAGATTTATAAAGTCTTGCTATTTTAATAGTCTTTCCAGCTGGTATATTACCTAAATGAAGTGAATTTTAAGCATGTAAGCGACGTTATTGATTACCAGAATATTCTTGTTTGACTAAAACAGGAATGTTAATGCTTCATAAAATTATCTCGATGATGAAGTCATTTTCGTTCGTAAGGGTTAATATGCCATGCCTAATAATAACGCTAAAATATCTCATTGTGGCTTATGTATAAGATTTAGGCATATGGTATCGCGGACCTTTTTTTAGGTGGAGTAAAGATCTATATTTTTGCAGAACATTGCATTTACTTATCATTAACCATATTTTTTTATGGTTTCCGCCGGAAGGTGGGGTGTACCTTGATACATTTAGCGCCGTTGGGCTTATCTAGGTTAGGACATTTGCTCCTATCGTGTTCCATGCTACTAGTATGTGAACAGGGGCTTTCATTCGCAGTGCACCTTAATTTAGCATGGCCGAACTGCAGGTACTAGTTGCACTGGAGGAATGGCGAGAAGCTGGAGATGTGCATACACTAACAGTCGACATTTTATTGTATAATTTAGGTTCAGCCAGCAGGACCGCGTTATAAAGATTGCTGTCTTTACTATCCCGTTTGAACCTATCACTAACCATTACGTCAGCGCACGCGGATAAATCATTTCGAGAGCGCTTTTTCTTCTGACTTGCTTAACGTAAATCAATATTTAAGGTTAGCTGAGCTATGTGGACTAGTGTTAGATAGCCTATACTATTCCTCATGAGTTTGGCTATAATATACAAAAATAATTTTTCAAATTGGACGGGTATTTCCAGTGATTAGCGTGTTTAAACAAACAAAAAGATGCTTCCGCTTTATTATATTAGTATAGATTATATTATATGAAAATACATTTAGGGTTTCTGTTACGGATGTAAGGAGTTATTTTCTACCGACTTCAAAAAGGAGAAGGTACTCAATTCGACTGTATGTATTTTTTATGTGTGTTACTTCATAACTTCTTTTTGGGTGAACCAATTTCGATGATTCTTTTATTTGAAAGCTGCTGTTTCACATGTAGTCCCATATAAATTTTATCAAGACATGACCAATAATTTTTGAGTTATTCTTAATAATTTATACTGAAGTCGGTTGTATAAAATTTTCAATTTTTAATTATTTAACAAGCGAACCATATTTAAAACTATAAGACATACACATTTATTATTTAAAATGTCTTATAAGACTCCCTTAAACGTGAAGAATACTAATTAAATGAGTAAACCTGTTATATTTATGTTGTTAAAGTCTGAATCATTATTATAGGTATGTACAATGTTTTTTCAATAGACTTCAAAGATGATTAATGATATTCCGTGGAGGTTATCAGTGGTAGTCGACAATCCTTAACGTCGATCGAGCTGAACTTTGTTGTCTTTTCACATTTATGTTTTTATTGTGATTTTTTTAATTTCAGAATTAAAATCACGTGGCAAATGTGGCAATCTAGGAAACGTATATTTCCCGCGTTCAATCGCATTTCATCTGCCGATGCACTTGATTTAACAACGTTAATTGATTTCTTAATTACTGCCGAATTTGCAAATAAATTTGCACAGTCGAACAAAAATAACCTGGAAAAAAAATTTACAGGTATAACAGTTTATTTATATGATAAGCTGGACAGTTAGAGTTCATTTGTCATTCAGTTTTATATAAAAAAGGATTTGCTAACATGAATAGATCCACACACAGGTATAAGGTTGCTAAAAGTAAAACTATTGACTCAGCTTAACACGAGAATAAAAACTAATTTACCGAATAAAGCCACTGAATCTACGTGACCGTTTTGGCAATTTAATTAAGTCGTATGTGAGACTCGACTCCCCAGACCCCACATTTTTAATGATTTGGAACATACAAACTTATTTGGTCCATTTATGTTTTTCTTCTATATAATATCGGTGACAAGGGAGTACCTACACGGTTGTGGGGTAGTAGATATTCTTACACCGCCACTGCATGGTCGCAATCAAATATTGCTCTATAACACCCTCTCAAAAATAAGAAATCCCAGTCTAAGTACCCAGATGGAGGTACATAATTTAGGTTATAACAATCTTTGCCGCTAAACAACTGCTTCGCTTTTTTGTTAAGGTTTGAAAGATAAGATATAATATGTGTTATAAGCTATATAATTGCAGACTGTGAGATATTTTATTCGTTCCTCTACTGCACTTACTACACTTAGGCTGTACCAGCCTATCATAAGTCTACTGCTGATCACAGATCCTATAGACTGCCACAAAGTGCAGCCTTGAACCACCAGCATTCATCGAAACATGCGCGCAGTCGATGGAAGCAGATGGCTCAGGATAGTACTCTTTCTTACATAATTTACTATCACAAGCTTTTAACTAATTTGTCACTCTAATTTTTTCTTTAAAACTGCTTGGAAATATCCTACGTTTAAATAGAAATTATTGTGGTAACATTTGTCATAAAATGAAAAGAAAATACGTAGGTATTAGCTGTAATTTTTATTGCGATACGGGTTTATTAGTGCTGCATTAAAAACCATTACGCTTACTGCAAATCACTCTTAAATTATCGTGTTTTAGTGAATAACTTTAAATAATGAATTTTTATCTCCTTTACTCGCCTTTAATATTTTTATAGAAGTAAGGTCTAGACACCATTAATAGCCATGTAGCCCAGGAACTAAGCGCATGCTTTAAATTTTACACAACGTGAGCAACCCTGTTTGAATACTTACCAGTAGCAATGAAATTTTGTTTGCAATTTTAAGTGCAAATTCACCACATGCTCGGCGTTGTATATATTTCTAAAACATGTGAAGTCCGTCCTTTCGTTCCTTACACTAAAACTATCAGAAAGGAGAGGATCCCTATGCCCAGCGTTCGGATTTATATAGGTTGTAACCTTACTTTACTTTTCTATTAGGGGTGTCAAAAATTATAATTTAAAAATTGTATTTTTTTCCCCTTAGTATTCTAGCCCACACGGCTCCACGGCTGGGCAATATTCTTAAAGAAAAAAAAACGTATAATGTTAGTTAAGTTAGAGTTACAGCCTATATACGTCCCACTTCTGGGCACAGGCCTCCCCTCATTTCTGAGAGGGTTTTAGGGCAAGGAAGTGTCCGCCGCGCTGCCCTAATGCGTGTTGGCTAACTTCACATGTCTTCGAAATATTTTTTTCTTATTTCACAGACATGCAGGTTTCTTCACGATGTTTTTCTTCACCGCCGAGCACGTGGTAAATCAGTATTTAAAATTGCAATTAACAATTTCATTGGTGCCGGCGGGGATCGATGCCGGGTTGCTTGCGTACTAAGAAATTAACAACGAGCCCTAACCATATGCGCTACCACGGCTCCAAACAATCAAAAGTATATAAAAATAGTTTTGAAAATTTTTAATAAAAATTAAAATATAATATAGGTCTCCAATTCATTGCATTATTTTCTTACCTATTTTACGCTGGTGTTTTGTGAGGGTGTACTACTTCCATGATTAAGCCGATACATTGGTGCTGCAGCGTGGATGCGCCACGTAGGAGCTTTATCTTTAATTACTTCTTACATTAGTTTAAATATTCAATACCTACAATATTTTTGAATATGGGTGTTTTTATGCTATAATTTTTTGTATTTCTTAATAAATAATTATTATAATACGCCATGCTACATAGATTATATTAAAGGAACTTAAAATTTAGTATTTAAGATTGTTCATGAGAGTTGATCCAAATTTTGTACTTAGGTCCAATTATATAAATAATTATATAACGTTATTTCTGTCTCTGAAATTACGAGCAAATAAGTCCTCTACTTTTATTTCAAGTCATCCGAAATTGAATGTGATTTATGAGCAACAACTACGCGCGCTCCTCTGTGTTTAAATTCACTACGTTTTAGCGACCCCTACGAATGTGTGCGTGCGTAGTAAAATACTATTATTTATTTATTATTTCAATATTTATGAATGACAATCAGTTAATGCATTGCAAAAAGGATAGAATGTAAGAGATTTTTTTAATTCATTTTTCTTCACTATTCGCCGATATTACTTATTCTGAACCTTTTCTGCAAATTTGGGTATATATTGCAACATAATTCATAATTCATTTATTGCATATTATTATACAATATAACCCTGTATAGCAATATTTTGAAATTTCGTTTGATAAATTCAATAAACATTAAAAACCGTTTAGTAAAAACTAATTTGTTAAGTCATAAGGTCATTGTTAATTTTAGCTTTTTATAAAAAGCATAGTTCAAACAGTCGCCTTATCACCTTGTATTTAAAATTTATCCCGTTCTTTTATATTATATCATTATTAACGTTCAGACGGCTTTGCAGCGTAATCTCTTTCTTTCTGTGTGACTCCTGTGAGAAATAAACAAACATTCAACGCATGCTATCCAAGACACGAGCACGATAAAGTGGTATGAAAACCGGTTGAATAAAAAGTAGGATTTGTGTAAAGTAAAACGTTATGCGGGATCACTTTGAAATATGTACATGTTGTATTTATTAATGGAGTGGTCTATAAAATGAATAAATTAATAAAAAAAAATTAACGAACTTCTTAAATTTATATTTTCAGAAATTTAAAGTTCGATTTACACACAAGCCGTGGTAGAGGCTACTCCAACCTACAGCCATCTCCGAAACAAAGAAGGTCATAAATGAGTTGCCACTCAAAGAAATAAGACAGGCATTCCCTCACAGCCTAAAATTATTCTTACTTTCTATACCCTTCAGAACGGAAACCAGCAGTGCTCGCACAAAAAGGATTCCTACCAAATAGTGTGTGACCACTGTGGACGACTTCAGCAAACAAAGAAATCCGTAGATGTGTTGTCACGTTTGGGAACCGAGATGAAATGATACAATTTAGTGCACTGCTACATCCTTTTCTTTATTAAAGATGTAAAAATTAATCATATAATTGGGTTGTTAATAGTTTGCTTAATTCCGCGTAAAGAAAGAAAATGATGTGTCCTGCCAAGTTTTAAGGGGACTTCCCACCCTCTCTCAATCGCGCGCAATATACCTGTCGCCGTCAATCCCAGCACTACCATCCCCAGCACCACCACACTAGGCACGACAAACCACTCTCGAAAATACTTAATATTGTATATGGGGTTAGGATGTCGTCAAAATACTTAATTATAACCTCATTATAAAGGATTTCCGCAAAGTAACGCCTGATTCTATCAGTTAAATTATATAATTATATATTTGTCTAATATTCACGCTTTATGGGTGGTCTGACAATCGCAGTACCGGACAAGTCATGATGGTGCTGCTTCCCGTCGCTGATCACTACTCATTCAAAACCTCTGGGGTCAAAACCTTCCAGGAATGTTCAATTAATATATTACATTGAAGAATTTTTTTTTCTTCATTGCGATCCGATATCCGAATTGCATGTAAAAACAATTTAAAAAAAAAACTGTTCGTCCGATAACTTGACACGACTAAAATGGAACAATTCCAAAGTCGTTTATAATTTGTCTTATGTTTTTTTCGTACATTTTCTGCACTGCAGAATCGCACGTAAAGAAAACTATTTTAAATATAGCATAATTAATATATCCTCTACTTTAATTATAAATAATTAAAGTAGAGGATAATATTCTACAAATAAAAATTTCCATCTCATTCCGTGGGCGTCGCGACAATAATTATGCTATATTTAAAATAGTTTTCTTTACGTGCCATTGTACACATATTACACATTGTAAGAAAAGCCTTGATTTAATTCTTCAATCCCTTTTATAAATGAAAATATACTTTAACAAAGATAACTTGGAGGTCGATTCTCACGAAGTGGATGCTTATCTTTATATTGTGCCTGTCAGCACCGCCGAGTGCAAAACATAAGACGCGATAAACGCTAGATTCATCTTGATAACGTCAACTGTCACTGTCAACAAATTATTTTATATTATAAATATAATTTAATAAATTTAATAAATTTAAATTGGTGAAAATAATCAGCAAAGAAAAATAAAAGCACAGAATCAAGGAATACTCAACGCCAGCCAAAAATAATTAGCAATCTTCTGCGCAACGCTTTAACCCTGGTACTTTTAAACTCATCGCCAACTAAAGAGGTACTGTGAACTTTTGTTGTTTTTTTTTGTCCCGTAAAATTAAAAATCTCTTACAACTTATTGTTTCCTGATATAATGATGAACAAATTTGACAAATCTTCGTCTGAATCAAATGTCTCAGAACAACAAGAGCATACACCACCTAACTTTGTCACTCAAAGAAATAAACGGGGCAGAGAAAATGATTATGAATATGATTTTTACACTTTTCGGGAGGAAATAAAATCAATGATTTTTACTTTAATGGCTGTACAGCAGGATGAAATCAAGAAAATTCACCCTACCCTTATGGACATAAGAGTTACAAATAACAACATACAAAACTCTATAGAATTCCTTGCATCACAGAATGAGGAACTAAAAAAGAAAATTGAGCAGTTGGAACTTCAAACAAAGAAGGACAAGGACTATATAATAATACTAGAAGATAAGATCGAGGATCTACAGCGAGAAAACCGTAAGGTCAATATTGAAATAAAAAACGTTCCGAAAGTGCCCAATGAGTCCAAGGAAGACCTATTAAAGTTGTTCTTAACTTTATCCCATAACATCGGCTGTAACATTGAAAAAAGGGATATTAAAGACATTTACAGAGTAAATAGGAAAACTGACCAGAATAAAAGTCAAGTTATAACGGAGATGTCATCGACTATGCAAAAAACAGAGTTTTTAAAGCTAGCTAAAAACTATAATATAAGACACAAAGAAAAACTGTGCGCAAAACACTTAGGCTTTACAAAAAATGAATATGAACCCATTTACGTATCAGAACAACTGACAGCAAGAGGAGCACGCTTATATTTTCTAGCCCGCGATCTTGCCAAGTCTAAGAACTACAAGTTCTGTTGGACAGCCTACGGTAAAATATATATAAGAAAAAAAGAAAACTCGCCCATTATAGTTATTAAAAATGAATCCCAAGTTAATAATCTTATGCAAAAGGAATGACTATATTATGTAAATAACTTAGTTAATTCGCATCCTTTTTGTCTATTTTTTGTTTTTTGTTTTTTTGTTTTTGGTAATAAGGTTGATTTTCTTTGTCACTACTTTTCTTATAAAATATCTAAGTATAAAGCATGTATTAACATAGTAATTACTGTTGTCACGAATAACATCACACATATACAAAAACGCAAAATAATTTTAAATATACACACGATATATTTCTACATATGTCTACATATTTCAAAATCGAAGTACATACTTAATTTCTTTCACACACATCCACATCAAATTTCACACACTAACATAAATACCTTTTACGTAAAAATATTTCTCCACACAAACACAATACAAAAATACCTACCAATATTTACTTTTGTTAAATTTACTACTGCTAACTCTGAACTCCCTCGATTAACTCATCATAATTACCCCGTTGTATTATTCCTGCCCGTTTTGTTATATAGCTTTACACTTTATTTTTCACATAATAACCTAACATCTCTTTTTGGTTGTCCCATCGTCTCGGCCGACATCCCCCTAAAATATCGCCGCACAGTTCCTCCTCCTCTCCCATATACCCTGCACTTGGAGGCTACACCTATTGTGGCCACCATTTTTGAATCCGGTACTTTTTACCCCTAATACCAAAATTCACATCCGATATCGACCTAATTGAAAATATAGATAATGTGACTATTTGTAGTGCATCCTCTTGTGATCCACATGAAGTTCGAAACGCTCTCACTGCAAATAACCTGGGTACTAAAGCATTAAAAATCCTCGCCCAAAATATTTGCAGTATATCGGCCAACATACATAATTTCTCTACCCTGTTACATAATATCAACACTGATCTCGATGTTTTAATATTGACAGAATGTTGGCTCGGCATCGAGCCTTCTATTCCCATTCTCCCTGGTTTTATATCCCACTCTTCACCTAACCCAGTGAATCAGAACGATGGCGTCGTCGTCTACTACAATAACTCAATCACTAATGTTTCTATTTCCAACCCGAATATTGTTGATGCCAGCTCACTCCTTATTCAAATACAACAACAAACTGTAATTTTAGCTATATATCGACCATGTGCATTTCGAAATCCCCTCAACTTTATAAATTCCCTTTATCAGACCCTAGCTTCTTTAAATAAATTTAAAAATATTATTATCGCAGGAGATATCAATATTAATATTATACCTAACTCCAATCCCGATCAAAACACTGAAGCGTATTTGAATATGCTTGCCTACAATGGCTTTTTGCCAGCCCATACTCTTCCCACTCGTAAATTGGCCTGTCTCGACCATGTCTTTTTAAAAACCACCTTTCCAGCCCAATGTTTTGTGATCCAATCCTCAGTTACGGACCACGACGCTATCTTACTCGTCATCTATATGAAGAATATATCACATGCATCTTCCAAAGTCTCAAAAAAGATTGACATCCCCAACCTTATGCACACCTTAAAAAAAGTAAACTTCTCCGATGTACTCCAGCTCACTGATCCAAACCTAGCAACTAACCTGTTTATTAGTAAACTTCAGGCTGCGATAAATCAACACTCCAAGTCCAAGCTCTTGCCCAGCCGACGAAGGTTTCTCAAACCTTGGATGACTCCTGGGTTATTAAGATGTATTCGAAATAGAGACGGCATGCATAAGAAACTTAAAAAAGACCCTCAAAATGACATACTTCGAAAAACTTACTGTCGCTACCGTAACTTCTGCAATTCCCTTCTTAGGAAGATTAGGATAGCATATAATAGAGAACGGATAAATAAGGCTGGAAATAATAACAAAAAATTATGGAACGCTATCAGAGATGTTACGAACATGAACAAACAGCGCTCCGACTGCAACGACCTCCTCACTTCTACGTCCACTACCTCCCAATCGCTAGATAGTACAAATGCTTTTTTTGCCAATATTGGTAAATCTCTCGCTGAGGATATACTTCTTGCCTCCACTCCCTCCCCCCAAAAATTCCCAATATCTTGCTCAAATGAGACCTTTGTCCTCCTCAATACCACTCCATCCGAAATCGACTCCCTCATCTCATCGCTCAAGGAAAACTGTGCGGTCGGGTGGGATAATATTCCCTCATCTATCCTTAAATACGGAAAGGATTTACTTGTTCCTGCTATATGTCATATATGCAACCTGAGTTTTTCATCAGGTTGCTTCCCTGATGCCCTCAAGAAAGCCCTAGTTCACCCCATTCACAAGAATGGGGATCGAAGCCAGCCCAACAATTACCGCCCCATTTCTGTCTTACCCGCCTTGTCTAAGATACTGGAGAGACTGATCAATAACCAGTTAATCGATTTCCTAGAGAAAATGAACTTATTGTCCCCTGGACAATTTGGTTTTAGATCTGGCAGATCCACAGCAGATGCGGTTCACTCTCTTACTGATCATGTGATCAGAAACTTAGACAAGGGTAATAAATGCCTATCGGTCTTCCTCGACTTGGCCAAGGCGTTTGACACGGTTTCCATTCCCATTCTCCTGACTAAGCTGGAGGCAATGGGTGTCAGAGGTACCCAACTATCTCTCTTCCGAAGCTATTTTTCAAACCGTAACCAGGCTGTCATTATCAATGGAAAAGTGAGTTCTGAACTATCCATGAATTACGGTGTCCCCCAGGGAAGCATTCTTGGCCCTACGCTTTTCTTGGTCTACATCAATGACCTCTGCTCTCTCAAAATCCCTGGCTGTAAGATTATCTCCTTTGCAGACGATACCGCGCTAACTTTCTCAGCCTGCTCCTGGAAAGATACCTTCCAACTTGCCCAATCCGGTTTAGACTTAGTCTCCCTCTGGCTCCTTACAAATCTACTCACTCTCAATTCCAAAAAAACTCAGTATATCACCTTTTCCCTTCACAGCATTCCACTCAATGCATTTGACAATTTTCGCTTAATTGCTCATTCCCATTCTGACCTCCCCTCCTTCTCATGTAACTGTCTACCTCTTACCTCTTCGGATTCCACAAAATATTTAGATATTATTATAGACAGTAAACTGACCTTCCAGCCCCACATCAACCTCACCGCTTGTAGACTCCGAAAACTCATGTTTGTTTTTAAAAATCTTCGCCAAGTCGCAGATCCGTGTCTGGTCAGATCAGTCTACTTAGCACTTTGTCAGTCACTTATAGTTTACTGTTTAACAACCTGGGGTGGCGCGAGTAAGTCAATACTAATCAAGTTGGAAAGAGCCCAAAGAGCGGTCCTCAAAGTCTGTACGTTTAAGCCCCTGTTATCACCAACCTTCGATCTTTACCAGTATTGTGAGGTTCTTTCCGTGCGCCAACTCTTTATTTTATTAATTGTCCTCAAACAACATAGTAGTTGCAGCTATGATCCCTCTTTACTGTCTTCCCAGAGAAATCACCTGGTAGTACGTTCAACCTCGTTCAAAACCGTGACCTCACAACGATTTTTCTGTTTCTTGGGCCCCTTCCTTTACAATAGACTACAACGTGAGCTCAACATCTTTCCTCTTACAAAACTGTTATGCAAATCTAAAGTCTCTAATTATTTGCAGACTATGAACTATGAGGAGACCGAATCTCTCCTTCATCCTATCAGGTAGGAAATATACTATAAATAAAATATACTATAATATATTCATACCCAACACACCCACTCCGACACAAACACACACACACACACACACACACACCCAACCACACACCCACCCACACACATACGCCATTCACGCGCACACGCACCCTCTTACACACACACACACACACACACACACACACACACACACACACACACACACACACACACACACACAAACATTTCCTTCTTTTCTTTTTTTTCTTTTTTTTTGTTACTAGTTTCATCATATTCTGCACCAATATGACCTACATCCTGTGAGGAGAGACCTGGTGCTCTGAAACACAGGCTTTCAGCCTATCTCAGACGCCAGTCTTTCACAATCTAAATAATTTTGTTCCTTGGTGTTAACCCCAGTTCATAACTATATTAGTTTTTAGATTGTGGAGAAAATAAAGAATTTTTATTATTATTATTATTATCTTAAGGAATGAGATTAACTCACTCGCCATAATATCGTTTGTCTAATGATGTCTGTATTGGAGTTTATCTTTTTCTACCGATTTCAAAAAGGAGACGGTACTCAACTGTATGTTCGACTGTATGTTTTTATGTGTGTTACCTTACAAATTTTTACTGGGTGAACTGATTTCGATGATTCTTTTTTATTTGAAAGCTGGTTCTTCATCTTATATTTCATTCAACTACAATGAATGTATTGTCATTTCTAATTAACTAATGTAATTCTTCCTAATTTAAAACGATCTCACAATTATTTCTTCTGCGGTAGTAACGCACCGGGTACCAGCCAGTATGTACTAAAAATATTTTCAAAAAATAGTCAGAAATAAAATTAAATAATAACTTTTTATTTTTGGGCTCTACCATTACCAAGGTGATCGCCACCATGCTGGTTCTATGAAAAATTATTTAAAAATTGTATAAACGAAATTATGTTTGAAAAAAAAGTCCCGCTGCGTTTCTTGCTGGTTCTTCCCAGGACTGAGGTATTTTCCGAACCAGTGGTAGATAAAAAATTACTTTCAATAAGAATTATGTAGTAATCGATATTTAATAAAAATTATTCTATTCTATTCTATTGTATTCAATAATTTAAAATTTAAAATTTTGTACAACCCACTTTAATACAAGTTATTAAGAATAACTCAAAAACTATTCATCAGACTTTGATCAAATTCATATGGGACCACATGTGAAGTACCAGCTTTCAAATAAAAATGAATCATCGAAATCGGTTCACCCAGTAAAAAGTTATGAGGTATCACCAATAAAAAATCATACAGTTGAATCGAGTACCGTCTCCTTTTTGGAAGTCGGCAGAAAAGAGAAAAAGAATCATGCACATAAAATAACCAGACTAGAGATAGAATCAGCGTCATATTATATGAAACTTCTGGCACTGCGATTATCAATCTGCCGGCCATATATCACGATTAAGGTGAATTTCTGCTTTCAATGGAAGATATACTTTTTTCTGGGGTGATTGAGAAAAAGAAAGAAGAATGACCAAAATCAATAGGCAATAAGTGTAAGTGTAAGTGAGTGTTCCTCATAGGAAGTGTTCAAAGTCACCAATAAACGATTTTTAACCTCTAGATAAAAATATAGGTATCTCGTTCTTCGCCAGCACAGGTGTATGCTCCTCTCATTACAAATATGTTGTTTTGGTTTAACCACATTTGCTCTTTTATAAGAAATAAAATATTTCGAAAACGTGTAAAGTTCGCAAACACGCATTGGCGCAGTGAGATGGACTACTAACCCTCTCAGAAATGAAAGGAGGCCTGAACTCGGCAGTGAGAAAAAGCTGTAATTTTACACCTAACTACTTTTTTATATATGTAATATTGGACTGACAAATGACTTAACAGTCCATTTGTTTGTAGCTGACGTAGCTAATGAACAGTTGCGAGTCTTATACGTGGTATAGCCATGCTGCAGCTATATTATCAATATATTTGTAGCACGAATGGGTCGGCTCGACCGGGGAGCAGCTTGGCATCTCAATGCTGCTGTGTTCGTATGGTGAGTGTAGAGAACCGGAGACCCACTCTGTTTTCTTATAGTATAGGGTGACAAACGAGCACACAGTCCACCTGATGGTAAGTGGTTACTGTGGACCATAGAAATCTACATTTATCCTCGTTTGCGAATCAAACTACATATGCATTGCCACCCGTGAGGACTAAGATGGAATGCGTCGTTTCCAGTAAAAAGGGTCTCCGGTTCTCTACACTCACCATGCGAAACACAGCAGTGTTAAGCTGCTACTTTACGCTGGTATTCTGTGGGAGCGTAGTCCTTCCCCGGTCAAGCCGGCCCATTCGTGCTACAACTATACTACTATATAGCTGCAGCATGGCTCTACCAGGTATAAACAAACTATTTACTGGAAACAAGACATTCCGTCACTGTGTGCTCGTTTGTCACCCTATCCTATGAAAAAAACATGGGGAATCGATCCCATGACCATAAAATACTAGTCCGAGCTCTTACCGCTACGCAAAATCGTGTTCGGCATGCGCACTAACCTAAATGGGTTATACGGTGCGAAATATTTTTATTTTCTATACGCTTGGCCAGCTGGAGTTTCCACTTCGGGTACTTTAATTTTTAGCCAAGCCCTGCATATCCTATAAATTGGAGCGAAATTGGTGATGACAAGTAGGGAATGCCCCCTTGTAAGATGGAATGCCTCACGGTTTTTAATTATCTCTATCTCTTTGACTTTCAGCCTGGAACACAACAGTGCAGCACTGCTATTTTGTAGTAGAAATGGGTAAAATGGAGGTACCACCCAAACTGACTTTTAGGTAGAAAAAGGGACCTTCCTACCATCGATGAATTTCTTGTTAATTTACAAAACCACTATTTAATTTTTCTCACTGTATTTTAATGTTATAATCATAACATCAGAAATTAATATATTAATTTGGCCTCTCAATACATTTTTGATAATGTAGTGTACGTACATAAAAACAGGTGATATTCATTCTGTAAATACTAGGAACAGACACAAGCTAGTAGTACCAGTTACTCGACTCCACCGAGTCAGTAATTCGTTCTTGGGGCAAACTATACGCTTTTTCAACAAAATCCCAGAGAATATACAAAATTTAACTTGCTCAAAGTTCATAAACTTTATTAAACAAAGTTTGTATTAAAAGAATTATTATAATATTAAGAAATTTATGGATTATAATAAGCCCTGGAAATGAGGTGATCGCTACCAAGCTATTTCTAATTTGTATTGTGTGGTTAATTTTGATTACATGATTGTAATCTGTTATTTAAAAAAAGTCCCGCTGGGTTTCTTGCTGGTTTTTCCCAGAACAGATGTTTTTTTTTTCGAACCAGTGGTAATTAAACAAAAGAGTGACTTTCAATAAATATTATTTATAACCTGTTATATACCTGAATAAAAAAGTTTCGGTTTCTGTTTCTGTTTCTGTTTCATCAATTACATCCATATTTAAAGGAACGAACTTTATTTTTATTCAATTATCATTCATCAATATTTCTTAAATTCTTTTTACATCGGGCTATCATATCACAACAATGACTCTCTCGATGTTTAATTGACAAAATTCAATTTGCTTTCTCGGTGTCTTTAATCCCGTAAGTCAAATTTTTTCATTATTTTAAAACAAATTTTTATCCTTTTGGTATGAACGATGAGGGCTGGAATTAAAAATTTTCATTGGTATTAATATTTTCTTGCGGAATGTGTAAAAGTGTTAAAAAGTTTATTTTTTGATTTTGTAAATACGTTACCCCCACAATAAGATTTTCTCCTGTATTGTGTTGGCAGTTTACAAATATAAACTGCACAAGGCCAAACATTCAGACCCGGAATAATTATTTGTCGACCATACAAATACATGTACCGTGTGGGATTCGAATCCGCGGCCCCCAGCGTTTCATCTCATTACTAAGCCACTATATTTATTTTGAAATCTCTTTCCATATCGTCATCATCCTCATTATTACTGCCTATCGAAAGTCCACTACTTAACATAGGTCGCGCATATAGGTTGTCTCATAAGGAGGTTTTTGTTATAGTTGCCTCGCTTTGCTTTAAGTTGTTATGAGATAGATACTGCTGCCCATCTCCTATTTAATTTTTCTTTCGTTGCTGGGATAACTTGGGGTAGTGGATACACTTAAGCCGTCACAACACGGTGTTTCATCAATCGGCCATCGGAGCCTCATCTTTAAAAAGAAGAAGGACAGAAAAGATCAATGGCAGACTTTTATACATAAAATTAGTTGAGAAGGAATGGTAGCGTCTATATATCAAAAATATCTTAAAATGTTAAGCATCTGTCCCTTAATAACTCTGTCAAAGAATTTTGTCCTGAGAAGGCGTCAAAAAAAGATATTTAGATTTGAACCTTCTTAGGTTAAGTCTTATGTAACTTGGAAAAAGTCATGCATCCTGTGGTTGGTTTATGTTAGCTAAATACATTCTCTACATAATGTACTTACCTACATAATAGAGAGTTTTTATATATATTTTATTTGCATACCATAAATGTATATTTCTGGCAGGGCTCCATGGCCTTCGTGTCATTCTCTTCAGTGACATTCTCAGAAGGGCTAGAACCCAGAGCCGTAAACCCAGTAAAAAAACAGTGACATTTTGTTTTAGTTAGTGTTGCCATAACATTAAATGGAATTGTTACATAGTACTATGATTGAGATAATGTATTATTGTAGGAAGTTCTTTTTAAGAGACTCATTTTCAACCATTATCATCGTCATCATTATTACAGCCTTTCATAAGTCCACTGCTGAACATAGGCCTCCCCCAAGGAATGCCACAAAGCACGATCCTGAGCCACCAGCATCCATCGACTTCCTGCATGCCTTACCAGGTCGTCACTCCATCTCGTGGGTCGCCCTACACTTCGCCTACCGGTACGAGGCTGCCACTCGAGAACCTTTCTTCCCCATCGGTTGTCGGTTCTTCGAGCTATATGGCCGGCCCACTGCCACTTCAGCTTACTAATCCGTTGGGCTATGTCGGTTACTCTAGTTCTATTGTAGATATCCTCATTTCTAAGTTTATCATGCAGAGAAACTCCGAGCATAGCCCTCTCCATAGCTAGCTGAGCAACGTTGAGCTTCCTCATACGGCCAGCTGTGATGGACCACGTCTCAGTTCCGTAAGTCATCACTGGCAACACGCACTGGATGTACAATTTCGTTTTAAGGTTTTGAGGTATGTCTGACGAGAAAATGTGTCGTAGCTTCCCGAACGCTGCCCAGCCTAGTTGAATCCGTCGATTGACCTCTCGGTCGAAGTTGGACTTACCTAGTCGGACTATTTGTCCCAGGTAAACATACTCGTCAACAACTTCGAGCTTAGTGCTCCCAACAACGACCGTCATAGGTGTGACATGGACATTAAACATAATCTTTGTTTTGTCCATGTTCATCTTAAGACCTATCCGTTGGGAGACACTATTGAGGTCATTGAGCATAGTGCTTAGGTCCTCCAGCGATTCTGCCATAAGGACTATATCGTCGGCAAATCGAAGGTGAGTGATGTACTCGCCATTGATGTTGATACCGTATCCTTTCCAGTCCAGAAGCTTGAAAACGTCTTCCAATGCAGCGGTGAAGAGTTTCGGTGATATGACGTCACCCTGTCTTACACCTCTCTGCAATTGGATAGGTTTCGTACTCTGGTTCTGTACTCGGATAGCCATCGTAGCTCTACTGTACAAACACATCAACACTTCGATATACCGACAGTCAACTTGGCACCGCTGAAGGGACTGCAGCACCGCCCAAATTTCGACGGAATCAAAGGCTTTCTCATAGTCCACATACGCCAGACATAGTGGCAAATTGTACTCTTCGGACTTCTGTACAATTTGCCGAAGGGTATGTATGTGGTCTATGGTGCTAAAGCCCTTTCGGAAACCGGCTTGTTCGGGAGGCTGGAAGTCGTCAAGTCTGCGCGCGAGACGATTCGTAATGACTCTCGAAAACAGCACGTAGACGCGGCTCAGAAGGGAAATTGGTCTGTAGTTCTTCAAGAGAGAGTTTTCACCGTTCTTGAAGAACAAGACCACCGCACTTCTGCTCCACGCCTCCGGTGTAATGCCACCATGGAGGACGGAATTAAATAGCTTATGAAGGACTTCAAGTACCTGTTTTCCACCCGCTTTCAGAAGCTCCGCTGTAATTCCATCCTCGCCTGGGGCTTTACCGTTTTTAAGATGCTGGAAAGCCATTCTAATCTCGCTCAGACTGACGTCCGGGATATCTTCGGAATAGTGTCGGATGAGACTCGCTCTTGGATCGTTATTCACACTTGCGTGTGGCTCCAACGATGACGGGTACAGCCCATAGAACCTTTCAATCTCACTCAAAATCTCAGGTGTCCCGGAAACGATGCTGCCACATTCTGTCTTCAGCTTTGACAGTTGGCTCTTTCTGGCAGACAGATCTCTGGCAAAGACTTTGGAGCCTTGGTTCCGCTCGATCGCTTCTTCAATACGAGCTGTATTGAAGTTGCGTAAGTCCCGCCGCATGCATTTGGAGATCTGTCTGTTCAGATGCCTGTATGCTGTCAAGTCTGTTGAAGAATGTAGCTTCATCTCCCGTCTAACAGCCATGAGATTAAGAGTGTGATGGGAGAGTTTTTGTGTTCTTCTGCGGCGGGTCTTGCAGAACTTAGCTCCGACCGCCTGGACAGTTTTCACGAACTTGTCATTCATGTCGTCCACTTCATTGCAGTCTTCTAGGCACTGAAAACGGTTTTGTAACTCGAACTGAAAGTTTTCGGGACTTTGGAACAGAGCACGAGGGGGACGGAGCGTCGACTTCATTAGACGTGTCCTCTCCAACTTAACGTTTAGGTTCAGTGTGCCTGTCACCGTTCGGTGATTGCTGCTGGTTTTCACCCTCGCGATCAATGAGACATCACTGAAAAGTTGTCGTCTGGTAGTCATAATGAAGTCAATCTCATTTTTTGTCGAACCGTCGGGGCTCGACCAGGTCCACATCCTGTGGGGCCGCTTCTGTAAGAAATAGTTCATCATAAAGAGTCCCTCTTTCTCCATGAAGTCGACCAGCTGCTGGCCCCTTGGGTTCCGTTGCCCTATTCCAAATTTCCCTACTTTCAGCTCACCGTTCTCTCTTGTGCCTAGTTTTGCATAGAAGTCTCCCATTAACACCGTATATTGGGTTTTGGAGGAATGCATGGCTCTAGAGATATCCTCATACATTTCCTCCACCTCCTCATCGGGGTGTGCTGAGGTTGGTGCGTATACCTGTATGACCTTTAGCGAATACCGTTTGGTGATTCTGAGTATAAGGTACGCAACCCTCGTCGACACACTCCCGGTCTTTACAACGTTGTTAACGAGAGACTTGTGGACGATAAATCCGACACCTCCTTGGGACAGGTGGTCGCCCTCCCGGTGATAGAGCAAGTTGCCGGATTCGAGGATTACCGTGTCCTCCCCTTCTCTTCGGACTTCGGATAATCCTATAATATGCCAGCGCAACTTGTCTATCTCTTCTTCCAGCTCCACAATCTTCTCGTCAGTCCTCAGGGTGCGTGCATTGTACGTTGCCAGGTCGAGTCGTCTAAGGTGCCAACCGAACCTCCACCGGAGATTCTTAGCACCCCCTGCCCCGCCGTTACCATGGTCGCCACCGTAGCCAGGAATAGCGGGGCCGCCAGGGACTGAGGGCCGTCTGTTTGTTGCTTTAATCATTGGGGGGTATATGCCATAGTTGCCACGCTTGGCGAGCGGGTTGGCAACCGCAGTTTTTTTATTGTAATTTTGGCTATTATCAGGAAGATACTGCTGCCCATCTCCTGCCTGTTTCCCTTTGTTTTTTTTTTTTTTTTTTTATAGGAGAGGGGGCAAACGAGCATGCGGCTCACCTGATGGTAAGTGACTACCGCCGCCCATGAACAACCGCAACACCAGGGGAATTGCAGATGCGTTGCCGGCCTTTTAAAAAGGAGTAGGCTCTTTTCTTGAAGGTCCCTAAGTCGTATCGGTCCGGAAAAATCCCTGGTGGTAAACTATTCCACAAGGAAGTTGTGCGAGGAAGAAAACATCTTCTAAATCGCACAGTGGTGGACCGCCAATCATCCAGATGGTGTGGATGGTATCGGGAGTTCTGCCGCGATGTGCGTTCGTGAAATTTGGCGGCTGGGATTAATCCGAACAATTCCTCAGAGCACTCCCCATGGTAGATGCGAAAGAAAATGCAAAGAGATGCAACATCTCTTCGCAGTGCCAATGAATCGAGCCGATCGGAAAGGGCTCGGTCGTCGACGATTCGAGCCGCTCTGCGCTGGATGCGGTCAAGTGGAAGGAGCTGGCACTGGGGAGCCCCTGCCCAGAGATGGGAACAGTATTCCATGTGAGGCCGAACCTGCGCCTTGTAAAGTTGCAGGCGGTGTGCCGGCATGAAATACTGTCCCGCTCTGCTGAGCACGCCAAGCTTTTTAGAGGCCAATTTGGCCTTCTCTTCCAAGTGACCACGAAACTGCACGTCACTCGATATGTCGACTCCGAGGATACCGATACTGGCTGAGGCAAGAAGGGGAGTGCCTTGAAACTGAGGAGATACGACAAAGGGGTTCTTTTTAGCGGTAAACGCGCAAACTTGTGTCTTCTGAGGATTAAACTGGACTAGATTTAGTCGCCCCCAATCCGAGACTTTGTCCAGCAAAGACTCGACTTCAGACACAAGTTTGTTCCGGTACTCGGCGACGTTTTCCCGAGAAATATTGGCCCGGGAAGCCCATAGGAAGGCAGCTTTGAAAGAAGCACTTTGTGCCAAACCCGATCAAAGGCCTTCGCAATGTCCAGACTAACGGCCAACGCCTCCCCCTTGGACTCTACTGCCTCCGCCCATCTATGGGTCAGGTAGACAAGAAGATCACCAGCTGATCGACACCGACGAAAACCGTATTGGCGGTCACTAATCAGCTGGTGATCCTCAAGGTACCGGATGAGCTGGCAGTTAATAATGGATTCCATTATTTTGGAGAACAAGGAGGTAATCGCGATAGGCCTATAGTTGGACGGGTCTGAGCGGTCGCCTTTTTTAGGGATCGGGTGGACAAAAGCTGTCTTCCATGAATTCGGGACTACGCCTTGGGAGTAGGAGTACCGGAAAAGACGCGTTAGGACCGGTGCCAACTCCGGAGCACACGTCCTCAGCACAATTGGGGGGATTCCGTCAGGCCCACTCGACTTCTGTATGTCCAGGGAGAGCAGTGCTTTGCGATCCGAGCGCTGTGAGAACAGCACATCCGGCATGGAGCACTCACACCGCGGGATGGTCGGCGGTGTTTTCCCCCCGTCATCAAGAGTCGAGTTGGACGCAAAAAGGGAGCCTAAAAGGTCGGCTTTGTCTTTTGCGTCATGGGCCAGTGAGTCATCCTCCCTGTGCAGAGATGGTAGTGATGGCTTACAGAAATTCCCTTGGACAGCCTTGGCGAGAGACCAGAATGCACGGGTTCCCGAAGGAAGGCGAACTAGTTTCTCGCCAATTCTGCCTATGTGCTCTGACTTTGCCTTGGCAATAACTCTTTTGAAGGACCTGTAGGCGAAGTTATACTTCTTTTTAAGTGTGCTGGTATTTACATTCCGAGTCGCCGAAGCCGCAGCCCAGGCTTGATAACACTCCTGCTTACTGCGTAATGCAGTCTTACAGCAGCGACCAAACCAAGGCTGAGATCTGCCTCCGATGGGTACCACAGATGATGGAATAAATAGTTCCATTCCCTGTAGCACCACATCAGTGACAGAGTCAGCAACAGCACTGGGATCATCCGGCGAGAAGCAAACCCGCCCCCATGGGTAGGATGCAAAGAAAGACCGCATTCCGTCCCAATCCGCTTTGTCGCCTTTTACGACACCCACGGGAGGATATGGGGTAGTGGATATTCTTGACCGCCACTACACGGCATTTTCAACCATATCACTTTTATTTTTATTATTACTGATAGTATAGTTATAACTAATAATAACTAAATATGAAAATATTTTGTGTTTTTGTGTTGTGTTGGTAGTCTTACAAAGTATATACTAAAATAATATGAATATAGTAAATGGCAACACTTGAATAGAGTAAAACGATTTCAGTCATTTGATATTCCCAAAAAAATTTGTGTGTGTGTGTGTCTTTAATTAAAATAAATTTTTATTTGAAAAATCATAGAAAAATAATAAAACTCATTTTATATATAACTTATTTCTAGACGCAATTAATTTTGTCACCTTTTTTCGTGCCATTGTTCTTTATTGTCTACAGACCATAGTTCTGGATCTGGATATTTGTCTTTGTACAATTCGTGTATAGAAAAAGTCTCCACAAACAAAATAAAGATGAATTTTCTTCTGCATCGTGGTTATATCAGGTTTTTTTAAGGTGTGATAGTTTTCACTCGTAGGGCGCAATATACAAGACTTGGGTGTTAGACACATTTGACTGAAATCCTGTGTGTTTTCTCCTCGCCGCGTGTAGGTAGTGCCACAAATACGCTTTTACATACATCCACGACCCTACCATAACCAGTCCCCACGTGGCATGAAGCACTTTTGTTAGTGTTAAAGAGCAATAAAATATTACCAAGTACATTAAAAAGTTTTACAAAACTTTATACACAATAGATTGAAAGCAAAAAGCTTTATGAAAACATCATTGATCAAAAATCATCCTTAATGATGTGTTAAAATGTAATCCCTATTAATGTTAATTACTATTTGAGATGTGCACGTAATGGTGGGGGATGTAACGACGCCCACAACTTTTGCTCATTAACAATGAAGGGCCATATTCGAACTTTGTATTAGGCAAAACGGATTTTTTTAAATATTTTTTAAGCCCCCGCCTCTATCGTATTACGTGGTAGAGCCACGCTGCAGTATGGTTGCAGCACGAATGGGTCGGCTCAACCGGGGAATTATTACGCTCACACACAATATCAGCGTGAAAGAACAGCATAATGCAGCTGTGTTTCGTATAGGGTGTGATGAGAATCGGTGACCCTTTTTCCAATCCTAAAACAAAAATACTTTGCGTGAAAGCTTTCCTTATTTCACGTCAATACTAAACTACAGTCATCTAAGGGCATAATAAATTACAAATTATGAATACGGTCTAAAATGCCCCTAATTTATATGAATAAAGAACCCAAATAATTTCTTATTGAAATGAATTACTCAACTGTAATAAAGATACGAAACCTTGACATAAATTATGGCATCAAAAGATCTTCACTGACAACTAGAAAAACTTTGAGAAGTTACTCTTTCAGAAGCTGATCTAACAAAGCTACAGTAGCCAAACGGTTGAAAGTAAAAAGAAACAAAAGAAACGAAAGAAAGAATAGGCGTGGATTCGAATCTAGTATCAGTTGTATGTATGTGTTGTTGTTGTCTACGTTGTAAACCAATCATAAGACGAGCAATTTCAGGTTGCCTGAAACAGTTAAACGTTCATTTTATAACGCGAATTCTACACATTATATGAAACTTATTTTACGGATTTTGTCGCGTTTAAGTTGTTTTAACTCACAACGTTTTGTGTGCTTACAACACCTATGCTCACAAGGGAATTGACGTGTTTAATAACCTGATATCACAGTTATCCCATGTCTTGGCCCGATTTACGCAGAACGAGTTTACAGTAATTTAAAGTATTGTCTTGCCAATGTGATTCATATGGCAATCGAAATTGAAAAGCATTCTAATTACAATAGAGAGGGATAGATGGGTGTTGACATCGCATGATAGCTTGTCTCATTACAGCTTGGAATACCATAATTGATGTGATACGTCAAGCGATAGAGTATTTCATCCCCTTTGCTGACGTGCCCATTGGTGGTGAAGCTCGGATCGATGCTCAAGACCACAAAGCTCCGGATGTTATCCTTAAGAAGTGAGCTTTTAACCAAGCCGCCAAGTCCTGCAAAAAGGCATTACAGCAAGCAAGTTTCGACTGCATTAAACGCATCGGTACAAAGCTCTCTGTCAAACCATCTGCCTGTGGAGCTTTTTGATCTCTCGTTAAAGCAGTCGAAAAAAACTTCTGTCTGTTAACACTGCCTCCACTGGTAAAATCAGATGGCTCACTGGCGCATGCGCCTAAGGAGAAAGCGGACTTATTTGCTTCTCTTTTTGCTTGCAATTCGTGTCTGGACAGTAGCAACAACGTACCATCTCAATTACCTCTCTACGTGGTAGAGCCATGCTGCAGCTATATTATGGTTGTAGCACGAATGGGTCGGCTCGACCGGGGAAGGACCACGCTTTCACAGAAAACCAGCGTAAAATAGCGGCTTAACGCTGCTGTGTCTCGTATGGTGAGTGTAGAGACCCGAAAACCCTTTTTACTGGCAAAGAAGTATTGCATCTTAGTCCTCACGGGTGACAACGCATCTGCATCTTGAGTCTCTATTGAGGATAGATGTGGATGTCTAAACGAGCACACAGTCCACCTGATGGTAAGTGGTTACTGGGTCACAGTAACCACTTACCATCAGGTGGACTGTGTGCTCGTTTGTCACCCGATCCTATAAAAAAACCTCACTGCGGTACCTCTATGTCAGAGGTCAGGATCATCAACTAGGAGGTTCTTAAAATCTTGCGAATTCTAGACGTGAACAAAGCTAGTGGATCTGATAATATACCAGCTATAATTCTGAAGGTATGTGCACCTGAGTTGTCTCCTGTGTTGACACGCTCTTTTCGCCTGTCATTTAGGACTGGAATAGTGTCTAAAGCTTGGAAGCAGGCCAATGTGCAGCCTATGCCTAAAAAATTAGCCGTACCGACCCTGCAAGATTATGGAGCGTATATTGAATGCCCACTTCATTGTATACCGTTGCACCTTGTCCAATGCTGAGGTACCTGTATACATAAAATCCGTATCAATAGTGCTGATAAAAGAAGTATCGACATACTGGAGCATGCTTCTTGTAATGCAATTATATGAGAAGATTTACATAATTGTCTTATATTACCAACAGAGCGTTTTGCGTTTTTGCAATTATAGCAACAAACCTAATAGGTATACTATCCATAGTTATATATGTTTTGTTAATTTGTATTTGAACTAAAGAGTAGTAATTTGTATTTGCGCCATTTGAATTTAACTTGATTTGATCGCACTAGTATTTGTTATTTGTTAATTTGATTTGTGTCTTTTCTTTTGTGCTAACTTGTATTTGGTTGATACGTAGTAATTCGTATTTGTGTAATTTCTATTCAACGCCATTTGATAGGAACTGCATTTATTAACTGTTAATTTTTGTTGTATTTTTTGTTTGTTATCTTGTAATTTGTGCTCGAGCCGCGTCGTAATTTGTATTTAATAGTGATTTCATCACCCAAGCTACTGATCCGTTGTCTGCGGACTGAGTTGCGCTGGGCCACAAGCGCCCATGCTTTGATAGGTCGACCGGATAGGTTCCATAACTTGATGAAGCGGTTCGAGCAGGTGGATGCTCGAAGGGCCGCAGTGGAGGAGGCTTACGCTGAGCTCGAGGATTCGGATGTGGAGAAGGGAGTCCTGGACTTCTGCTTCGCAGACTATGAGCAGTTCTTGTGGCTCACGGACGAGTTGATCGAGGCTGAAGGCAGGTATGCCGAGGAGGCGCGTGAAGCTCGGATGAGTGACCTGTCCGAGTCCTCTCTGAAGCAGCTTTAGCCGGAGCTGTTGGGACGACTCCCAACTCTGGACCTGCCAAAGTTCTCCGGGGTCCTTTCCGAATGGCTGACCTTCGTTGGTCTTTTCGACAGCCTAGTGGACGCCCGGAGTGACTGGACCCCGAGCCAAAAGATGGCGTACCTCCTGGTCTTACTGGAGGGGGAGGCCCTGGGCGTCGTCGGCCACTTGAGATTGTCGGACGATGCCTACCAGACTGCTCGGGACCTCCTAGCTAGAAGATACGCCAACGTCCGGCAAATTGCGGACGGACATGTTAAGCAGCTTCTAAGCCTCCCGCTGCTTAGTGACCGGGCCAGACTGCGTCCGGACCTGTTGGATCCAGTCTTAGTGGCCTGTAATACGTTGAGGCGGCTGGAATTACCAGTGGGCGAATGGGCTTTTTTGTTGCTCCGCATCGTGCTGTCCCGTCTACCTCTCGACCTTCGAATCCATTTTGAGGAGAGATACGGCGGGGAAGAGGCCTCCTATATTTATAGTTTTTGCAGGAGCAGTGCCGGCAGATCGAGAACGCGGCGGGCACCGTTGACGACTTACGAGACGTGCCCAGTGAGAGGCTGAACCCGCCAGGCAAGTCGTCGTCAAACCCCCCCCCCCTGCTCCAATTGTCGAGCATCTGATCACCGGGTAACGTCGTGCCCGAAATTATTAGGTAAGCTGGTTCCAGCGAGGCGAACTATCGCCGAGGAGCGCCTCTGGTGCTGCTCATGTTTGGAAGGGCACCTCCAGCGAGACTGTCCGCATCGGCGGCCCTGTCTGCATTGCCAGGGCCATCATCATGCAGTTTTGTGCTTGGGTGCGAACGGCGTCTCCTCTCGGGACTCTGCCAGGCCCTCGACCCCCACGGGCAAACGCTCAGCCACGCCCTTTGCCAGGCGGCTCTCAGCGCCCGCCGGCTCTCGGCGCCCGCCGGCCGGCCACCGGGCCCCTAGGTTTGGAAGGGGTCCCTCCTCCGACCAGTCGGGGGGTAATTAGGGCCCCCCTGGAGCGTTGAATCACGCTGTCAAGGGGTATTAGATTTGGTTTGGTCGAGCACTTAGTCAAAAAATACTTGAATTAAAATTAAAAACTGCTTTGGGCTTTCTGCGAAATTTTCCTATTTGTAGCAGTTTAAATTAAAGGAATTGAATTTAATCTACTCCTTTAAATGCTACTGCATGTGTTTTGTACATATATTTAATCACTGTATTTGATTGTTGCGTCTGTTTGCTGAAAGGAAAATCTGAATTCATTTGAAATTGAATGGCGCGCTATTTGAAAAATTATGTATATGTTTATGATAGTGTTTGATCATTTTGCTTTGCGAAGAAGTAGGAATGTCCCTTACGTTATTGTTTTGTTTAATTTGCAAGTTCACCTATGCGCATCGGTGATTAATTTGGTTGTATTAATTCTGTAGTTGAACATTGATGCTTTTGAAAAATTAGTTGAAATATGAGCATAGGACTACTTTCCTAACAGGCTAGCTAGTTTTGGAGATTATCAGATTGAAATCAGCTGCCGCACTATTTTAGTAAATGATAATATGGTGGGTGGCCTGGCTAGGCCTACTTGTTGAAAATTCATACTAGGGACTATCTGTGCGTTTCGTTCGGTTCTCCACAGACGACGTTCATGTGGAATTTGTGGTTGCGCTCTGCACTGAAGCATCTGCTGGCACAAAATTTGTCTGGGCAGCTTCGTGTAGCGTCACTGTTTGCAGAGCTGATCCGGTCGGATTGCGGAACTAATCATAGGGGCACAGATAGGTGTTTGAAAGAGGTCGTCGGACTTCTGTCCAGTACAGGACTTGTTAAAGTGCTGCGATGCCCAGGAGGGGCATCCAGTGGAGGCTGACCCTCCGGCTTGCCACATTAGGGCTATTTTTTGAGGCGTTGGTTAGGGTTGCATGATCTGATGGGTTGCCTAAGGTGGCCTAGTTTGGTTGTAGATTCGGTCTTGCTACTTGCCGTCGCGACCTTGTCCCGCTGCCCGGTTTGCTCGCGGACCTAAATCCTTATGTCCGGGACGGGGGTTTGTTCGCGCTAAACGCTAATTTCAAGAACGAACGCGAGAGGGCGCGCGGCTCAGTGTCATACCGGTTTGACATTCGGTCGTGCTTCAAACGCCCAAGGGCAGTCAGTCGTCTGCCAGGTGTGCTTGGAACAGCACGCTATCATTTTTGTGCGGGAAATAGTTAGGGCGTCTAGTAAATATCCCGTCTGGGATTTATAACGCGCATTCCCTGTTTGGATAGCCTTTCCCGGGACTTATTGGGTCCGACTCAGAATCTGTATAAGTGCATTCGACAATATTAGTTAGTGCGGTCTCTGATATTCTAGAACTAACTGTTGCAACGCGAAACGGTAGTGACATTTGATCCAAAAACTCCTTGTGCGTTTTGTGCTTTAACCTTATAACCAGCGATAGTTAGTGGCTTCTGTAAGTTAGTAAATCGTACGATAGAGTTAATTGACTGTCATCGTGACGAACGAGGAAAGTGACTGTGGTCCGGCGCCGAAGCAGTCTGAAGCGGTGCAGCATTTGGACAACGCCTCGGAAGGCCCCCTCAAGTTGGAGCGGTGTCGACGCTCGGGCTGCTGCCGACGGCCAAGGTCTAGGTTCAATCACCCGCAGTCACACCCAGATACACATCACATCACCTTCTTTCCCCTTCACTACGCAACTACATGTGACCTGACCGACTCTGGAGGGACCAGTCGCCTTGGATATAGGTAAGTAAGCTTCGCCTAATTCCTCTGCCGGTTGACTGGCCGTAGTATAGAACGCTCCCCCGTATATTTAGTGTAATTAGAGAGATTCCACGTGGCCATATTGAGGCCCGACCTACGTCTGCTCGGGAAGTCTTCAGCTCATGGGCCCCTGAGGATTTGATCCTTTAAGGGAGCAGCCGTAGGCCGTAACATGTTTATTTGGGTCGTTTACATTGTCGCTACCATTCGCAAGGTTGCGCTTATGTTTGAAATACACAAAGCATCGAAATATAATACCTTCTGGCCATAGCTTGTCACACAAAAACAACGATTATTTTTACTTTGGAACAAAATACTTGTATGCATTGTAATTCCTTAAAATTTTAACCTTAATTCTTTCTAGTTGAACATTTACCTATGTTTCTTTCTATATGTATTTTTTTTTTTATATCAGTTTCCGTTATATCTTTGTGTACTTTAGTGATTAATATCGATACCTTCGTTTCTGCTATTCTAACGGTAACGGTACTTTTACTTAGGTTTTCGATGCTTGACCACCTGCCAGCCGCACTAATCTTTCAAATATTCTGCAAATGACAAATTAATAAGACCAATATTTTCATAGTTTGTCGCGCTATCTGTATCTATATTATCTGGCTGATTTCTGTCGGATTGATCAGAATCTTGGGCAACCCGCTTTGAATTCCACTGAGGCAGAGATACTCGGCGGTAGGTAGTTTGGGTGTTAGTTACCGGAGACATATCACCAATATCAGTACAGTTGCACTTCAATCAGCCATAATCTCGTCAAAATGTGATAATCTCATTGGACCACTATCCAGGTATGTATTATGTACTCTATTTATATCTCGATATCGATTTATAGTCAACCTTCCTTATATAATTTTTTTATGTCTGATTTAATTTCCTACAGTTGGTTAAACATAACAAATCTCGTTTTTGTTTCTTTTAGTACCTCTTGAACAATTAACAAATCTTTTAAAATCTTCGTGACATCAACATGATCAAAGGTGATTGGAGAAATTTTTTCTATATCATGAGCCACGAACACAAGAATCATTTCTGGATCAGCTACCTTCAAGAGAGATATGATATCTTGAAGGTCATGCCTCTTTGTACTCTATTATATATTTAGAGAAAAACTTTTCACCACAAAAGGTAGCAAAACAGGAGATGAATTTTTTATGTAACTAAATATAAAGGCGAAATTGATATTGTGATATTCTTACGTTCACTCAAAAGGCCGCAAAATTAACTTTTAATAAATAGTAAAAGCCAACTTCAAAGATATAGAAAGAATAAAATACTTTCTTATTCTGAAGTCAGTTCCTTTTATTTATAGGATAGGGTGACAAACGAGCACACAGTCTACCTGATGGTAAGTGGTTGCTGTGGTAGATATCCACATCTATCCTCAACAAAGAATCAAAATGCAGATGCGTTGTCATCCGTGAGGACTAAGATGGAATGCCTCTTTTCCAGTAAGAAGGGTTGCCGGTTCTCTACACTCACCATAGGAAACACAGCAGTGTTAAACTGCTATTTTACGCTGGTATTCTGTGAGAGCGTGGTCCTTCCCCGGTTGAGCCGACCCATTCATGCTACAACTGTACTATTAATATAGCTGCAATATGGCTCTACCACGTAAAATAACGTTAAAATAAATTTTAATTTTTTTTACAATAGTAGTAGTAGTATATCCAGGAGGGAAAACAACACACATATTGATAAATAAAGCATGCTCTATGATGCATCCTTAATTATTCTTCTCCACACTATGTTTCAGCACTAACGTCAGAATGTGATATTATTTGCTTTTACTAAAGTTAAGATTTTATGTTTGATTTAAAAAAGCTTAAGTTACTAAAACCGTAAAATATATAACTGCTCAATTTGAAGATAAGATAGCATTATAAATACATGTATTGCTTTAGCGTAATTTTATAACACAGGAAAACGGTAAGTAATGAATCAAAAATAATTTTAACTTCTAAAATAATGCCGCTACGGTTTCTTTTCGCTTGTTTAGTATATTGTAGAAATTTGTTGTGCAGTAAAAATCCCTAGTAATGAACATAAATCGGATACTAAAACTAGAGCTTACTTGATCTTGTGAACGAAACAAACGAAGCTCATACTATTTTGATGCTCTATATCTAACACAGTCTGCCATTAACTTAACTAAATCAAAACTTAATTGTTTTCTTAAAATAATATTTTTAAATATTTATTGTATGTATATGTAGTGGTGGCGTTAGAAAATGGATCAGCTCATTTAGTCCCGTGAGTGTCACAAGTAGCAACTACGGGAAATACGGGAAAAATCATATTGCGTCCGTTTGATGGCGGTATCACCGTCTCGATTACGTTATGCGTAAATCAACTAGACTGGCAACGGGCAGCAACGTCATTTTTTTTTCAGACATCACAATTTTTTTTAACAAGCTAAGTGTGACAAACAAGCACACAGTCCACTTGATGGAAAGTGGTTGTTGTGGTCCATTGACATGTGATACGTTGCCTCCCTCCCTACGCTCACCATTCAAAACACAGTAGCATTAAGCTGATGTTTCACACAAGAAGTATTGACACTGTTCTAATGTTTCTACGAAGATATGTTTTGAACTGTGCTTTAACTAACGCTAACTAACATTACAAACGAGGTTGCGAAAGATTGCTCCAGCATTTCGTTGCCAAATAACGAAAACTGCAGAACTAACGTGCATTGCAATAATTAGCAAAAACTTCGGACTCCGCATGTTATGAACATGTGATATGTGAAGTTATCCGTTAAGAAATAATAACACAGTGCGATACCACGAAACTGCAAAGAATCGGAGAATGTTGTAATATATAAATATTAACCTTTACGTAAATAGCTCTTGAGAATTAATTTTTAAATCCGCTTTACAATTCAATTTATAGGTTACATTTTTCCTAATAGCTTTATAAAATTTCTTGAAGATTTAAAATGAATTCCTGCTCCATACAAAAATAGTTCATATTGCTTTAATATTAATAAAATATGTAATAAAACTTTCATGATTTTAAGAATGGAGTTCGCATTATTATGTAGATATTTTAAAAATATTCTAAAACGATTTTTAAGTATTGTTCTATACTAATCAAGTGAATATCTGCCACATAAAAAGAGGTATACCACCCTTCAAGTACTTTTATTAGCAGTTTTTATTTTATAAAATTGAATTCACAAACAAATTTACAATTCATTCGATGGTATGTGCCGTCCGTTGAACCTTACGTGTTGAATTTGAAATGGTAGAGCCATGCTGCAGCTATATTAGTAGCATAGATGTAGCACGAATGGGTCGGTTCGACCGGGGAAGGACCACGCTCTCACAGAATACCAGCGTAAAATAGCAGCTTAACACTGATGTGTACCGTTTGGTGAGTGTAGAGAACCGGAGACCCTTTTAACTGGAAAAGAGGCATTCCATCTTAGTCCTCACGGGTGACAACGCATCTGCATTTTAATTCGCAAACGAGAAAAAATGTAGATATCTATGGGCCACAGCAACCACTTTTTTATAGGAGAGGGGCAAACGAGCATTCGTCTCACGTGATGGTAAGTGACTACCGCCGCCCAGGAACAGCTGCAACACCAGGGAGGGAATTGCAGATGCGTTCCGGCCTTTTAAAAAGGAGGACGCTCTTTTCTTGAAGGTCCCTAAGTCGTATCGGTCCGAAAAAATCGCTGATGGTAATCGATTTCAAAAGGAAGTCGTGCGAGAAAGAAAACATCTTCTAAATCGCACAGTGGTGGACCGCCAATCATCCAGATGGTGTGGATGGTATCGGGAGTTCTGCCGCGATGTGCGTTCATGAAATTTAGCGGCTGGGATTAATCCGAACAATTCCTCAGAGCACTCCCCGTGGTAGATGCGAAAGAAAATGCAAAGGGATGCAACATCTCTTCGCAGTGCCAATGAATCGAGCCGATCGGAAAGGGCTCGGTCGTCGACGATTCGAGCCGCTCTGCGCTGGATGCGGTCAAGTGGAAGGAGCTTGCACTGGGGCGCCCCAGCCCAGAGATGGGAACAGTATTCCATTTGAGGCCGAACCTCGCCTTGTAAAGTTGCAGGCGGTGTGCCGACATGAAATACTCGCTCTGCAGAGCACGCCAAGCTTTTTAGCGGCCAATTTGGCCTTCTCTTCCAAGTGACCACGAAACTGCACGTCACTCAATATGTCGACTCCGAGGATTCCGATACTGGCTGAGGCAAGAAGGGGAGTGCCTTGAAACTGAAGAGATACGACAAAGTGGTTCTTTTTAGCGGTAAACGCGCAAACTTCTGTCTTCTAATGATTATGAGGATTAAATTGGACTAGATTTAATCGCCCCCTATCCGAGAATTTGTTCAGCAAAGACTCGACTTCAGACACAAGTTTTTTCCGGTACTCGGCGACGTTTTCCCCAGAAATATTGGCACGGCAAATAAATTATACGGCAAATAAATTATACGGCAAAAAAAATATAGAGCATCACCAGTGCTGTCATCCGCATAGCAATAAATGTTACCAGTTAGCTACATATCATTGATATGCAGAAGAAACAGCGTTGGTGATAGCACACAGCCTTGTGGAACACCAGCGTTAATAGGCTTGTAGTCGGAGCATGCACCGTCTACAACGACCTGCAAGGAAGCTGGTGATCCAATTGCACAATTTCTCGGGAAGCCCATAGGAAGGGAGCTTCGAAAGAAGCGCTTTGTGTCAAACCCGATCGAAGGCCTTCGCAATGTCCAAACTAACGGCCAACGCCTCCCCCTTGGACTCAATTGCCTCTGCCCATCTATGGGTCAGGTAGACCAGAAGATCACCAGCTGATCGACCCCGACGAAAACCATATTGGCGGTCACTGGTGATCCTCAAGGTACCGCATGAGCTGGCAGTTAATAATTGATTCCATTATTTTGGAGAACAAGGAGGTGATCGCGATAGGCCTATAGTTAGACGGGTCTGAGTGGTCGACTTTTTTAGGGATCGGGTGGACAAAAGCTGTCTTCCATGAATTCGGGACTACGGTACACACGTCCTCAGCACAATTGGGTGGATTCCTTCAGGCCCACTCGACTTCTGGATGTCCAGGAGAGGAGTGCTTTGCGAATCGAGCGCTGTGAGAACAGCACATCCGGCATGGAGCACTCACACCGCGGTATGGTCGGCGGTGTTTTCTCTCCGTCATCAAGGGTCGAATTGGACGCAAAAAGGGAGCCTAAAATGTCGGCTTTGTCTTTTGCGTCTTGGGCCAGTGAGTTATCCTCCTTGTGCAGAGATGGTAGTGATGGCTTACAGAAATTCCATTGGACAGCCTTGGCGAGAGACCAGAATGCACGGGTTCCTGAAGGAAGGCGAACTAGTTTCTCGCCAATTCTGCCTATGTGCTCTGACTTTGCCTTGGCAATAACTCTTTTGAAGGACCTGGAGGCGAAGTTATACTTCTTTTTAAGTGTGCTGGTGTTTACATCCCGAGTCGCCGAAGCCGCAGCCCAGGCTTGATAACACTCCTGCTTACTGCGTAATGCAGTCTTACAGGAGCGACCAAACCAAGGCTGAGATCTGCCTCCGATGGGTATCACAGATGATGGAATGAATAGTTCCATTCCCTGTAGGACCACATCAGTGACAGAGTCAGCAATAGCGCTGGGATCATCCGGCGAGAAGCAAACTCGCCCCCATGGGTAGGATGCAAAGAAAGACCGCATTCCGTCCCAATCCGCCGACCTGTAATGCCAAACACGGCGGCAACCTGCAGAACGCAACCGCGAGGGGATCGTGAGTGGCCTCACACTCTGGATCAGACAATGGTCCGAAGAGCCGAGAGGGGCATCGACGGAAACCTGATATCCGTCCGGATGAGAGGTCAGCAGAAGATCCAACAGGGAAGGTGTATGATCCTTCACATCTGGAATCTGCGTAGGCGAAGTAACCAGTTCTGTCAGACTATATGCCAAAGCAAAGTCATAAACAGATCTCCCCGCATGAGCGGTTAAACGTGAACCAAGCCATTCGGCGTGGTGGGCGTTAAAATCGCCAAGGGTTACGATCTCTGCGGATGGGACCTGTTGTAGCAAAGAATCTGTAGCCATTTGGACGTGGTCAATGAGTCGGTCTGTTTCGGCATTACCGCTATGGGACCTATAGAGGCACCCGTAGACGCGCGGATGGTCGTCGCTGTCTACGCGTAGCCATAGGATGGACAGGTCCGAACCTTCAAAACTTCCGAAGCGTCGAGAACAGATGTCCTCTCTGACATACACGCAAACTCCAGCCCGAGGTACAAAAGAGTGCTCCAATTTGTACCCCGGGTAAGAAAGTTACGAAGTATCAGCCGGCGAGGACACCTGCGTCTCGGTCAGAAAGAGCAAGGCCGGCTTCGCCGTCTCGAGATGGTAGTGGACGGCGTTTAGGTTCGAGTGAAATCCCCTGATGTTGCAGAAATTCACGGATAGCGGATAGCGTGGCAGGAGTCGCCTTGGTCTTGTTGCTCAGTTTGCCCCGAGCAGTTATGTTTTTGTCCCCCCCCCCCCCCAGAATACGCGGGGCAGCCTGAGCACCCACGCTCAGGAGTGGAATAACATGGTCGTGGATGCTCAGCGAGGGATTTTCCAGGGGTGCTGGTACCCTCCTGAGGTAGTTTATCGTGTAATTCCGCTACCATGTTGATGGGGTGGTGGGGGGGGGGGAATTGGGCCTCCGGCCACCTGCACTCACCAGACGAAACGCAGAAGCAGAGTTTCTACTTCACGCCGGTATTCTGTGGGGTCGTGGTACCAACCCGGCTCGAGCCGACTCATACGTGCAACAGCAAAAACTGCTGCGTGGCTCTACCAAACCACTTACCATCAGGTGGACTGTCTACTCGTTTGTCACCCTATCCTATAAAAAAAAAACATTTTCAAACCAAAAACTCTGCAGATGCGTTGTCACATCAGAGGACTAAGATGTAAAGCCTGCAATTATACTGGCTTTCTGTACCATTTATATCGGACCACAGCTGTACAGTTACTGCCATTTTGCGCCCATAATGAGCAATGGTGTTCCGATGGCTATTAATATTTTACGTATAATTTCTTCTGTTAACCAGGTTATTAATCAGTTAGCTAAAAGAAATCGGTTAAAACTAATTCATAAATTCTTTCTGTAAGATTTAACGAAAAATGTGAGCATAACTCAACTTGATAAGCTGCCTGAACTGCAGTTTCCACAGCTTAAATTTACTTATAACTTTAGTCGCGTTCGCCTTATTGACTTAACCTCGTTCGAGTGTTATAAATCTAACACTACGAGTTGCATTACCTACAGGCTTTTAAATAATGTGTTTATTTATAATTATTTTATTAATACTACAATATTTTATAGAGTAATGACCAAAGATTACAAATCCGCCGTCACACTGATGGTAAGTAGGTTTTGTGGCCATAGACATCTACATCTATCATAGAATAAGAATCAATATGCAGATGCTTTGTTACCCCCAAGGACGAAGAGAAAATGCCTCCTTTTCAGTAATAAGGGCCTCTTTGAATGAAACTAATTTTTACGTATTCTATGGTGTTTAATTTAACCTGACCTGACCTGACTAAATATAAGAAATCATCACAGGAGCCTCTTATTCTCCATACAAAACACTGCATTAAGCTTCTATTTTACGCTGGCATTCTGTAAGAGCGTGGTCCTTCTCCAGTCGAACCGACCCATTCGTGCTGCAACTATGCATAGCTGTTATAGCTGCAGCGTGTTTTACTACGTAAAAATATTTGTAGCCAAGGTGTTTCAAATACGTATTTCGTAGATCATTGTACAATTTATTTTAATTATAAAATGTTACTTTACCAGGGCAGGGGTTTACCGATAGAGACAGAAGTAAAGAAGCAAAATTTATGAAGGTATTATTTTGTAATCAATCTTTAATAAGAACAAATGTATTATTTTCTAAAAATTGACCCAGATCTCAGCTACTATGAATTAAAATCTTTAATAGTAAGTTTAAGGTAGCTTCCAGTAAAAATTTCGCTGAGATAGAAAGAAGATTCAAATCTGCAGCAAAGGAAAGATTTTCAGGTTTTGTTATTTAATTATTTTATTTTGTTTAATCTTATGAATAGTTCGGGATCACATAACAAAATATAATTATTTTGTAATAATTCATAATATAATTTGTTATGTTTATAATTATTGATAATTTTGATTATGAATAAAATGAGGAATTAGTGTTTACAAGTTAAATTATTTAATTTTTAATAACAACTAACAGCAGTATTATTATGTTGTGTTTCTGGTGAGTGTAGACAACCGGAGACCCTTTTTACAGGCAAGGCAATCCATCTTATTCATTAAGGGTGACAATATATTTGCATTTTTACTCTTAATCGATTATAGATACAGATGTCCTTGAGAGATAGAGATTGACATTGTGTGTCATACTGATTGTTTAAAAAATATAAGTCATTCCTCGCGATTATTAAAAACAGTTTACGTGTCTGTGAAAAAGACACAATAGTTAAACAATGGAAATGTTCATATATGATTCATAGGACAGAAAAAGGGTTAAACATATAATCATGCCAATCCACCTACGAATCGTGGCAATGCCCCGTGTGAGAAATGTTCATGTTCAGCAGTGAACTTTTAGTATGCTGTAATGAATGCATAAATTAATGTATTATAATAAACTTTTATAAAGTCTTTGTATAGTACAAAAATTAAGCTTGGTGATAGACAATTTTTTTTTTCTTGTTTATTTCTTTTTTTTTAAAACGTTACCCCCACACTAGGATTTTCTCCTGTATCGCGAAGGCAGTTTAAAAACACAAATTGCACATGGACAAACATCCAGACCCGGAACAATTATTTGTAGACCGTACAAATACTTGTTCCGTGCGGGATTCGAACCCGCGGCCCCAAGCGTTGCAACTCATTGCTAAGCCACTACGCCACGGAGCCGTACACAATAGATCTATATTTATTGGGATTTGTTGTAGAAACGTATTGCCCATGAATGAATTAGCGGTTGCACATGACACTAGTTGCACGCCTTTCAAAAATAATCTCGGCACATTACTTGACAGTAAAAGTTGGCGACCAGCGATGATTTAGCGATGATCTGCCAACCTCATCGGTGTCGTCGCGTTAGTGGTTTCGACAAATCTGTTCTCTTGGGCTTTCCTGTAAAAATGCTCAGGTTTTCTAAATGACGTAGGTTTTTAAGAATTGTTCAAATTTTAAGAATACGGCAAAAGACTCGACGGTATAACTTTGGTCGCTTGGGAAAGATTAATCGTTGTGTGGGGCGCCACGAGCGTAGATTATTGGCGCTGTGGAGGTCACATAATAGTTTCTTATATTGAATCAAATAAACCAGTTTGTAAAAATTACATTACGCGTATTATATATTGTGCTGTTTATAATTCCTAATTTGCAGCGCATTCAATGTCGACGCGTTAAAATAATTTTATAAATAAATTTTACATTTAATAAAATCATTTGAATTTATTAACTAAGCTTCATTATATAAATGTGTCTGAAGTAATAAAATATAATTTATTTTATACATTAACAAAAAATATAACTCGATAAAAACTTTTCTGCAAATACAATTCCACAGTCGAAAAGTAATAAAAAAAAACCTTTCAGCTTCGCAACAGGGAATGAACAAACGTATCTCGTTCGAATTGTTTGTTCTTTTTTTTAATTAATATAATCCACGTGAGGCACCGGGCTAATTGAAACGTTGTAATATATTTCGAAATGATATTCTTTAAGCAAGACACACGGGCAGAGTTCACCTGATTGTAAGTGATTACTGTGGCCAATGAATACCTGCATCTATCTACTAACAAGAAGTTTGTTTTGATAGGCAGTCTCATTTTCTGCTTAGGAGTTAGGTATGTGGGTAGGTTTTCAATTGTTAGCCTTCCGTTCTCGCCAATCAGTGCCTGCAGTGCTGCGTTGGTGTCTGAAGGCAATAGACAGAAATTATTATTACAGGCTGTGAAGCATTCTATCAAAGTCCTTAAAGGTAAGTGATAACGCATCAGGTAGAGTTCACCTTGTTTAAAAAACAATTAAGCGAGGGCTGATAGATGAAGAGAGCCCTGGTAGTTTTAGGCTAAGTGCTCACCGTTAACATTACAGTACGCGAGCAACCCAGGTCCTTTTGTTGTTACTTTGTATCAAATTTCACTTTTATAAAATAATGGTCACAGCCTATAAATAATACGCCTGCCTATAAATAATAGAAATCGGTTATACAAGTTTTTTAATATTACCACTTGTTTGAGTGCATCATAGAGCATGCTTCAGTTATCAATAGTTGTGTTGTTGTTATCCATCCTGGATATACTATGCTATTGTAATTAAAATTAAAATTGTAATTTACTTTAAAAATGACAATATCTTTCCATTCAGAGAAAATTCATTTCGAATAGGTGAAAAAAAAACGATTAATTATTTTCTTATGTCGATGACTGCCTCGTTGATATAGTGGTTGTAAACGCTACTGTTGATCATGAATCAATTCTGTCAAGGAATTATCAGTAGCTGCCCAAAGTCAGGAAGTTGGCGGTGTCTCGCACCCGTGCCACGGAAAGCACGTAAAGCCATTGGTCTTGCACCTGATCTCTCTTCGGTCGTGTCGGTTTACCGTCCCATCGGACTATGAGAGAGAGGGAATAGAGAGTTTTTTTATAGGATAAGAGTGACAAACGAGCACACAGTTCACCTGATGGTAAGTGGTTATAGACATCTGCATCTATCCTCGATTACGAATCAAAATGCAGATGCGTTGTCACCCGTGAGGACTAAGATAGAATGCCTCTTTTCCAGTAAAAAGGGTCTCCGGTTCTCTACACACACCATACGAAACACAGCAGCATCAAGCCGCTATTTTACGCTGGTACTCTGTGAGAGCATGGTCCTTCCCCGGTCGAGCCGACCCATTCGTGCTACAACTATACCAGTAATATAGCTGCAGCATGGCTCCACCACGTAAAGAGATAGAGTGCACTTATGCTTGCGGATACACTTGGGCACTACACTATGGTCTTGGTCTTGGCTATTCTACGTTGAGGCTGGGCACTGTAACCGAAATTTGGGCTGGAAGACATTGTTATTATGCCGATAATTGAAATAGCGAACAACCACCGTGATAAGTATACTCCCTATCAGACAATCAATGGGGAGTCCTATGTTCAACAGTGGATTTTTGATAAGCTTTAATGAATGATGAATGAATGTACTGTTAAATGTGTAATAAAGTGTTATCTTCAGCTTACGAATTGTGGTGGCGCCGTCTTCGTGCCACAAGCGAAAGGATCGAAGCCTACATCACACTATGGAAATTTCCGATCTATTTCGGTATGTAATGTAATAGTACCGCATTACTGTCACATGGAGCGTAGGCCGCTCTTCGGGCTAAACACTCTTGGCGGCGGGAGAACTGAAAGGGGTTCAGTGGGTGTTCAGCCAAAAAGTAAAAATTTCGGGATACTCATAACATATGTCGGCAACATTTTATGATTATTCCACAATAGTCTCTACTCTATGCGACTGTTTGATCACAGACTATTAAGTGTTTGACATTGGCAGTAAGCACCTAAAAAAGGGGTCTCCGGTTGTTCATTGAACATACGAATCACAGTATTTTCTGCATCTATCCTCGTTTGCGAATAAAAATGCAGATGCGTTGTCACTCGTGAGGACTAAGTTGGAATGCCTCTTTTCCAGTAAAAAGGGTCTCCGGTTCTCTACACTCACCATACGAAACACAGCAGTGTTGAGCTGCTATTTTACGCTGGTATTCTGTGAGAGCATGGTCCTTTACCGGTCGAGCCGACCCATTCGTGCTAAAACTATACCAGTAATATAGCTGCAGCACGGCTCTACCTACTACATTACTCATAACATATGTCGGCAACATTTTAAAATTATTTCGCAATATTCTCTACTCTATGCGACTGTTTCATCACAGACTATTAAGTGTTTGACATTGGCAGTAAGCACTTAAAAAAGGCGTCTCCGATTGTCCACTGAACATACAAATCACATAGTATATAATCACAGTATCATTAATGCTGGCATTCTGTGAGAGAGTGGTAGCTCCCCGGTCGAGCGGACCCATTCGTGGTACAACCATAATATAGCAGAATGACTCTACCACTTATGCTTGACGGTGAAGGAAAACATAAGTAATTAAACCTGCGTTTCTAAAAAAATTAACTATTAAAGGACAGGTAAAGTCCGCGAACACGCATTGGAACAACGCGGCGATCAATTTTTTTCATAATTCTCTTAGAAATGAGAGATAAGTTGAGCCCAACATTGCGATTTGCAGAGCCTTTAACTTAAACCTTCCTGATTATTGAATTATGAATTTTGACCAGTGGTAGAGCCATGCAGCAGCTATATTAATTGCATAGTTATAGCACGAACGGTTCGGCTCGACCGGGAAAGGACCATGCTCTCACAGAATATCAGCGTAAAACAGCAACTTAATACTGCTGTATTTCGTATGGTGAGTGTAGAGAACCGGAGACCGTTTTACTGGAAACGAGGCATTCCGTCTTGGTTCTTACGGCTGACAACGCATCTGCATTTTGATTCGTAAAAGAGGAGCAACTTACCATCAGGTGGACTGTGTGCTCGCTTGTTATCCCTATCCTATAAAAAATTGTATTTTTATAAAAATTTGTACAAAAAATTGTCTTCACCTAAGCTTCGACTACGTTACACATCAAAATTTTAATAACTTGCTATAAAATCTGAAACCAAGACTTATCACAAAATGTTTTCATAAAAAAGCAATTTCAAAGCTTACTGATCAAATGTTTTTCTATTGAGGTAAACATTGGTTCCCCGCTTTCGAGGTAACGTGAAGCGGCAAATTGGACCACTACAAAAATTCGTGTGAAATCTTTACGCGAGAAAGATATTCGCTGGATTTTGATATATAGTCTAACGGTTTAACGAAGTGAAAAATTCTTTATTCGTTACTTAGAAAATAGCGGGAATACTGAAGATATAGAAAATTATATAGATTAATAGTTTCTATGCAAATAACATTAAAAAAGTCTATTTTGGAACGAAGTTCCTTATCACGCGATACGAAATTCACGGAAGAAGTGTAACGGTGCGTACACATTATATAACATAACATGTTATAAAATATGTTATATAACATATTTCGTGTAATGTGGAGGCTGGACGTTATAAAACGTGTTATATAACGTTACACAAATGTTATATAACTCGAAGGCAGTACGACAAACGCCAATGTCATACGACAATGTCATATAACATTGTTATATTGCATTGTTATTCTAATGTGTACAGTATTGTTATATGTTGCAATGTTGATAAACAAAGTTACATAATGTGGACGTGTTATAAAATAAAAGTTATACAACATGTTACTTGATCTGTACGCACCCTTAGATTTTTTTGGTCCCGACGCCCTTTCTATAGTGTGAGCGAGACGGAATAATATCCATCTCCCTCGCACTTTTTCTTATTTTGCCATGAAAGAAATATTATTTTAAACGAAGCTTCATTTTAATAGACGCTAGTAATTCATATATTTGTATTTGTAAATCAATAATATAATACGTTTATCAATAATAACATACTACGAAAGGAGTTTCGTTCCAACCGAGTTTTCTCCACGACACTAACGCATATTTTTCTTTAAATTAAACGAACTTACATTCCACCTGATGGTAAGTGGCTGCTGCATAGACATAGAACAAAGACACCTGCAGTGCCACCTCTGAGGACTAAGATAAAATGCCTCACAGCTTGTAACAGGTTCTCCATTCCTTTCTTACGTGGTAGAGCCATGCTGCAGCTATATTAATAGTATAGTTGTAGCACGAATGGGTCGGCTCGACCGGGGAAGGACCACGCTCTCACAGAATACCAGCGTAAAATAGCAGCTTAACTCTGTTGTGTTTCGTATGGTGAGTGTAGAGAACCGGAGACACTTTTTACTGGAAATGAGGCATTCCATCTTAGTCCTCACGGGTGACAACGCATCTGCATTTTGTTGGATGTAGATGTCTATGGGCCACAGTAACCACTTACCATCATCAGGTGGACTGTGTGCTCGTTTGTTACCCTATCCTATAAAAAAAAAACACAGCAGTGCACGCACTGCTATTTGGCAGCTGAAATAGTTAAGGGGGCGGTAAGGAGAGGGGGGAGAGACTCGTAGGTAGAAAAAATTACCAAGACCCAACCAAAAACCAACAAGAAAAAAAATATAAAAGGCATGTTCGATCGTTTAGTACTATATAAGGCTAAAGCGAGATACGTGGGTATCCCTGGCTTAGCTTAATATAGGTATATTATGTTAGAAAAACAGACAATTTAAAAGTTCCATTGCCGTAAGCATTCTTAAAATACAGAAAACAGTTCTTTGTGAACGGAATGTTTTGTAGAACATAATCGTATAATTGAGAGAAGCTCCTTACCTTAATTGTTAATAGTCTTGTTATTTAGATCAATAATTTAGGTCAATGTTGACAACCGCTAGAAAAATACGAGTATCACACTGTCTACCAAGTACGGACGTAGGACATGTGTCATTTGCTTGTAGTTCTAATTTTATAAATGTACTAGCTGCTCCCCGCGACTTCGCCCGCGTGTTATTTAGGGTTTTAATTATTTTACGCGGTACCTTAATTCTTTTTTTTAAGTAGCCTAAATTACTCCTTATATCAACAGATACCTGTCGGTGAAAGTACCGTCAAAATCGGCATAGCCATTTCGGAGATTAGCCGGAACAAACAGACAGACAGACCGACAGACAGACAGACAAAATTTTTTAAGTTTTATTTTTGTTATAAGTATCGTATATACTTTCATTTGCGTTTAGTAAAAAGCTGTTAGTTTGACATTACAAACAGATACTTCAATTTTATTTATTTGTGGTATGTAGTATAGATTCATTGCAAGAACTGAAGATCGAGGACTTTTCTATTAAAGGCCAAACACTGTTGACTGGACATGGATATGGACTTAATAAAAATTTATGTTCTGAGCTATTACTTATTGCTTTTATCTTTACAACAAAACTGTTTTTAATTAAATCGAAGTTATTTTTTATTATAAATTGATGCCCAGCAAATCAGTAAGTTGAAGTGGAAATGGGAGGGGCATATATCTCGCAGAACCAACAACCGATGTGGAAGAAATGTTCTCAACTACCAATCTCCTATCGGTAAGTGAAGCGTAGAGCAGTCTACAATAGGTAAAGCGACGATCTGGTATGATAAAAGGATGCAGAGAGTCGATGGATGCTCATAGCAACTATGAGCTACTCAGGAACATGAAACAGAAACAGAAACAGAAACTTTTTAATTCAATATAGATTATAAATAATACTTATTGAAAGTCACTCTTTTGTTTAATTACCACTGGTTCGAAAAAAACCTCTGTCCTGGGACGAACCAGCTAGAAACCCAGCGGGACTTTTTTTTAAATAACAGCTTACAGCCATGCATGTTACACAAATTAACAACACAACAAATTTGAAATAGCTTGGTAGCGATCACCTCATTTCCAGGGGTTGTTATCATCCATTAATTCTTTAATATTTATAATAACCCTTTTTATACAAACTTAGTTTAATAAAGTTTTTAAACTTTGGGCAGGTAAAATTTTGTATATTTTTTGGAATTTTGTTGTAAAAGCGTATACATCGCCCCAAGAATGAATTACTGACTCGATGGAGTTGAGTAACTGGTACTACTAGCTTGTAGTCTAGTTTTTACAGTCCTAGTATTTACAGAATGAATATCACTTATTTTTGTTAAACTACTTTTATTTTTGTGTACGTACATTACATTTTCATAAATGTATTGAGTAGCCAAAGTTAATATATTAATTTCCTTAAATTTTTGTCGCAGCGACTCTTTAGGCTTTAAATCATAAATTGCTCTTATGGCCCTCTTCTGTAAAACAAATATAATTTCAGCGTCAGCTGCGTGTCTCCATAGCAAAATACCATAGGACATTATGCTATGGAAATAGCTAAAGTAAACTAGTCTAGCTGTTTCAAGACTAGTTAGACTTCTAATCTTTTTTACAGCATATGCTGCAGAACTAATGCTTTGTGGCATTCCTTGTAGGAGACCTATGTTTGGCAGTGGTCCTGAAATGGCCTGTTATAGAGAAGCGAAGTCCACCAGATGCTTAATGGTTACTGCATTCCAAGAACACCTGCAACCAGCTTTAAGGAAAGAAGGCTACAGGTGCGTTATCTTCAATGAGAAATAAAATTGAATGTCCTTCAGCGTGTAACTATACGGGCTCAGATTCTTTCTTTTGTTTTTGGGCACATTAGTGCAAGTAATACTACTTATCTACATAATTTGGTAAGATGATGGTACCTTCGGGCTGGAATGTGTATATTGTAACTGTATATTGTCATAGATTTAAAAAAAATGTACTAGATATAAATGGTTTGATACCTTAATAAGTAAACGTTATTATTATTATTAAAATACACCTCAGATCAATCCTATATTTTTTGAGAGCGCGGTCCGTCCCCGGTTGAGCCGACCCATTCGTGCTACAACCATAATATAGCTGATGCGTGACTCTGCCGCGTATATAAGCGTAGATATACATGTATATGGTTTTTGGAGTAGGTAAACGTCAGCCGCACAACTTCGATGCACGTTAGAAAATTCAATTTTTTTATAGGATAAGGATGACAAGCGAGCACACGGTCCACCTGATAGTAAGTGGTTGCTGTCGCCAATAGACATCTACATCTATCCTCGTTTGCGAATCAAAATGCAGATGCGTTGTCAGCCGTGAGGACTAAGATGGAATGCCTCTTTTCCAGTAAAATTTCAATCCTCCTTCCACAGATGTGCATAACAGGCCAGCCAGAGGACATTAAACTGGCTTGGCGGTCCTAACCTGCCTAAACACACACCTAGGAAGAAGAGGACTCCTACATATTACTGATAAAACACAACGTACTCTCTTAGTTTTTATACAAATGAAAAAAATTACATACAGCACCGTGAAAGTATATAATGATTGTAATGTTCTTACCGTTAGACAGCTTTATATCTTGCTGTGTGTTCTAAAAACTCATAAAACCAATACTCCTGATGATAAAATCAATGCTAAACGAAATCCATATTGTGTTATTCGCAAAAAAAATATCATAAACCGTTTTTGCACAAAATCAATACTGCTCAAAATCAATAATTTTATATAACAAAATAAATAGAGTACTACACATTTATAACATGTCATTTCTGGAATGCAAAAGAACGTTAATTGCTTGGCTGAAGCAATTGGATTACGTTAAGACTGAAAATTTGTTATGACATCTTGATGACCGAATTTAAATTAGATAAGAACTTTTTTGTTTTTTTAGATTACAGATGATTTAGTATAATTTTTGATGTTACTCCGTTGCTGAATTCTAAGAATTAAAAAAAAAATTGTTAATATACATGTCTTAATTATTACAAACTTGAAGAGTGCTTTATTCTAGGAAAAGTTAATTTAAAACTTAAATGGATAAGGCCCACACACTCTGTAAAACATGTACTTTTACCAATAAAATATTATGTGGTAATATTATGTGGTATCTATAAATTTTTGTCATCCGTTTGGGAAATATAAATACATAATTGTAAATAATCATGGTAAACGTACATAAATATCAATAAAATAAAATAAATACATAAAAAACACATAAATATATAAAAACCTGATGGAAGCCCTCAGCAGGGGAGACCAAACGGCCGAGGGTTAGGGGGAAAGGGAAAGAAACCGGCGGACGATGCGGGCTGTATCGACGAGCACCGCCTTCTGCATTTGAGCTTGGAGCGGTCCGTCACGGAGTCCCAGTCGCCTTAGATGACCCGAGAGGCTGATTGGAATTAACCCATTCGCAGAGACGACTACAGGTATAATTTCGGCCGGCAGTCCACCCCACATGTCGGTCACCTCGTGAGCCAGGTCCAGATATTTTTTCAGCTTATCTGTTTCGGCTTTCACGAGGTTCTCGTCATAAGGAATGGTAATGTCGACCAAAACTATCCTTGACTGTGCCCGGTCCATCAGCACAATATCAGGCTTATTCGTAAGAATAGTCCTGTCTGTGATGATGGTCCGGTCCCAGTAGAGCCTGGCGCGGTCATTTTCGAGCACGGCTTCCAGCAAGTACTTATAATACGGCAGTTTCCGATCCACAAGACCGTATTTCAGAGCGAGCTCCTGATGTAGAATCCTGGCTACTAAGTTGTGCCTGTGCAAATACTCAGAGTTAGAAAGCGCCGAACAACCGGAGATGACATGCCTAAGTGACTCACCGGGATGGCGACAAGCTCGACAGACGTCGACGGTGCCATCCTTTAGGATGTATCTCCGATAATTATTGGTCTTAATAACCTGGTCCTGTATCGCACAGACAAAAGCCTCGGTTTCCCCAAAGAGGTCACCGAAACTTAGTCAGTGGAGGGAGGCGACTGTGTCTACGAAAGACTCGTGTAGAGCCTTGTAGAACCTCCCGTGGAGCTCCTTCTCCTTCCATACGGTATCCCGGTTGGAAATGCTCTGTACAGCCGGGTCCTGCCATTGCTCGTTGGCTAAGGATAGAGGGGTAAGTCCTTTATCACAAGAAATAACGTCCCTATAGTATGGATCATCCGCTCTCGTCAGAAAGTAATTACGGAGGCTGCACACTTCGCGATTATGCATGGTAAGCGCGCTTAAAAAGCCGCGCCCACCATGCTTCCGCGGCAAGTACAGCCTCATTACTGACGATCTCGGATGATGCATCCTGTGGGACGTCATTATAGTGCGGACTTTTCCTTCCAGAGCGTTTAGTTCGGTCTGAGTCCACCTGAGTATGCCAAAGGTATACATGAGAACAGGCATGATCCAACCGTTATATGCGTGCGTCTTATTCACACCGGACAAAAGGATGTTAAGCACTTTGGTCAAGCGTGCATAAAACACATCGCAAACTGACTGTTTCATACCCGCCTCATCTACACCGATGTTCTGTGACATACCCAGGTATCGGTATGTTTCAGCCTCGGAAAGGGTCCTTATGTTGATGGGCATAGATAAATCTATGCTCTCAGAGTTAGCAACCCTTCCCCTTTCAACATGGATGACCGCACGCTTATCCGTCCCCAGCTCCATTCTAATAGAAGTGCTAAAATCAGAAGTGATGTTTAGCAATTCCATAAGATGAGAGCGACTGAAGGCGAATAACTTGAGATCATCCATATAGAAAAGGTGGGTCACTTTTGTACCTCCCTTCCGAAGCTGAAATCCCCTTCCGGAGCCCTCCAGTAAGGTACTGAGAGGGTTCAGAGAGAGGCAGAACCAGATTGGACTCAAACAATCACTCTGGAAGATATCTGGAAGATTATCTTCTTATCTTTATGTGGTATAAAATATTATTATTAATATTATGATTATTATTAGTTTTAAATTTCTCTCCTTCGTCTTAAGTTTAATTTTGTATTGCATAAAAGCAGGTTACATATACACATGTACATGTCACACTTTTTGAGACCACTACTGGCTAAATTATACCATCAATCCACCTGATATTAACTGGAATCTGTGGCCACAAACACCAACAGCTATTCTTGTACAAGAATCAACTAAACAATCAAGAATTACTCCTCATGGCTAAGATGGATCTTTATCAATAAAAAAGGCTTTCCAGTTCTCGGCACTTACCATAGGAATTACGAAAGAACTATATCATTATTTTATGCCAGTATTCTATGAGAGTATAGTTCTTTACCGATTAAGTCAACTCAAGTATATTGCAGTTAGCGTGTATATATAATACAGCAGCAGGGTGACTCTACCACTTAATGTTGGCACTACCAAAGTTGTTGAAGGAGTTGTCTATACACTATGCTGGGCAGAAGGCTTGTGAATCTACAACCTCGTACCACCGACGCTTCTCCATAAAATCAGTCGGTTTCCAATGATGTAACCAATTAGAACAGAATGCCCGGTTTTCTAATTACCGGCACGGTGACGGCACGGCGACGGCTTCGTTTTTCCACTCGGTTTTTGGACAGTACTAACACAGGCTCCAGTTCTACAGTACGCAAAAATATAATTAAAGAAGAAAATATAATCAAAGCAGAGAAGTCAAATTTTGAATTCATCCAATCCTAAAAATTAAATACTTAGAAGGAATATATTATACCCTATTTAAAAGTTGGAAATGGGCTCTAAAAAATATTCAACTACTTCTATATGAATGAGAACACATTTTATCATTTCACAAGTCATTTTCGAGTCTCAATCTCAACGCGCCCCTTCTTCGGCCCGCGCACACACAAACGGCTGCAATACGTACACAATACACATGTAGTTTTGCTGGCCAGCAACGCGTGGGTAGCTTGCTATCACGGCAGTGGCGACATCGCCGGTGGGAGTCATCGCCGTGCCGTCGCCAGCGTCGATACGTGAAAAAACATGCCATATATTTCATACATTTTGTACATTTTTGCTTCCCCGGCAGCTATGCCATTGCCGTCGCCGTGCTGGTAAATGTAATAAACCACGCAAAGGTTATAATAATATTATTAAAAATTAAGTTCCACGGTTCGAAAAAATCCTCTGCCCTGGGACTAAAAATAGTCACACTGGGTGACTTGTCCAACAAGAAACACAGTGTGACTATTTTTTATAATAATTTACAAAGTGGTACAACAGAATTATACAGATACATACATGGTAGCGAACATTAAATTCCCAGGGGATGTTATAAGTTATGTTTTTTTTTATAGAAGAGGCGACAAACGAGCATACGGCTCACCGGATGGTAAGTGACTACCGCCGCTCATGAACAACCGCTACACCAGGGGAATTGCAGATGCGTTGCCGGCCTTTTAAAAAGGTGTAAGCTCTTTTCTTGAAGGTCCCTAAGTAGTATCGGTCCGGAAAAATTGCCCGTGATAAACAATCCCACAGAGAAGTTGTACGAGGAAGAAAACTCCTAGTAAAACTCACACTCGTGGACCGCCAAACATCCAGATGGTGAGGATGGTATCGTGAATTTTGACGCGATGTGCTTTCGTGAAATTTGGCGGCTGGAATTAATCCGAACAATTCTATTGTCTTTAATATTATAATAACCCTTTTTATGCAGCCTTTGTCTTCATTGTAAAAGCGATTTTACTTACTTACTTACTTATCTTCACGCACAATCCCTGACGGGGTAGCCAGAGAGAACAGATCGCCAAGTGTCACGATCCATACATACCTCTTTCGCTTCTTTCAGATTCATTATCTTCTTCATACATGCACGTCTATGTATCCGAGTACTCTTGACCCTCCTCTCTTCGAGCAATTTGCTCACATGGTCTTCGAAAGTTAGTCCCGGTCTACCTCGACACCTTTTAATATTAACTTTCGCGCTATATATTTTCTTCACCATTCGGTCTTCACTCATTCGCTCAACGTGCCCAAACCACCGAAGCACGCCCTTATCAATTTTTGTGATAAGGTCATCTTTCAAACCTGCCATATTGCGAATCTCTTCGTTTCGCTTTCGGTCGGCCATGGTAACGCCGCACATTTTACGAAGAGATCGTATCTCCACTGCATTCAACTTGCTTTTATGCTTCTTCTGGCATACCCAGGTTTCGCTGCCATATAACAAAGTCGGCACCAACACTGCGTTATGTATTGCAAGGCGTGCACTCTTCACTACGCCTTGCCTTTTGACTAACGCAGTCAGGGCACCATTGACTTTGTTCCCGGCAGCGACACGCCTGTCCACATCTAAATCACATCTTTCATCCCGGCTAAAAGCACTCCCCAAGTATACAATTTCATTTACTTGTTCTAGGCATTCCTGATTTACCCATATTTCACACTTCGTTCTCTCTTCGTCCCTTTTAAATACCAGAACCTTAGTTTTATTAGCGTTCAAACGGAGACCTTTAATTTCACATTCCTCTTTCATACACGTGACTAATGCCTGCAGTTCTGCCTCTGATGGTGCAATAAGCACTGCATCATCAGCATACAATTTACTTTTATGTCACCCAATTTCACACCGAAACAGCTATCTTTCAGCTTCTGTAAACAGCTGTCGAGATACAGTATGAACAGCCAGTAAGGCGTGACACAACCCTGCTTTACGCCCGTTTGGACGCTAAACATGGGTGACAGGTCATGCCCTACCCGCACACAGGCTTTACAGTTACAGTAAAGAGACTGCACAGCCCTTAGCAATCGACCATCCACACCATACCCCGGCAACAGTTCCCACATTTTCTTCCTTACAACCTTATCAAATGCTTTCTCAAGATCCACAAAAGCATAGAAAATCCTCTGGTTAGCAGCCAGAAGCTTTTCCGTGATCATGCGGAGAGAAAACATTTGATCCGTGCATCCTCTTCCAGGTCTAAATCCGCATTGTGCCTCCCATAGAAATCTTTCCGATTTCTCTTGCATCCCACGTGTCAAAACCTTCGAGTAAACTTTACTTGCTAAACTGGTCAAACTGATCGCCCGATAGCACCCGCAATCAAAATGTGAACCTTTACCTTTATATAAAGGCACAATGACTGCGGATCGCCAATCATTCGGGACATCCCCCGTCCGCCAGCACAAATTGCTCAGCAGATGAAAGCTGTCCCAGACGCGAGGCCCACCATACTTGACCATTTCAGCAGTAACTCTGTCTAGTCCCACTGCCTTACCACATTTCAAACTTCGAATCGCACGTTCAATCTCTTTCATGCTGATGACCTCAGTGTCATCAAGGTCCGGGTCTGGCGTACCAGTCACGGCTTCACCCCCGGATCCCTCACTAAGATCATCACACGCATACATTTCTCTATAAAATTCGCTCCATCGCTGCATGACGTCCGATTTTTCTGAGAGGACGTCATTAGTTCTCGAAAGCACTTTGTTCATTCTTTAGGCCGTCGCACCACTTCGGGTCCTTCCAACCTCTTTCCAGAAGAGTTTGGAGTTCTCCTTAAAGTTGTGCGACAACCTTTCGTCCGCTTCCATTCTACACCTTTCACGCACTTCCTTAATCAATGCTTTCGTGTGAACTTTCTGCAGCCTATATCTTTCTTTCATCTTCTCTCTCATATCCTTATCATTACTAGAGGCCAAGTAGTCTAACCATGCTTTCTTCTTCTTCTTTACAGCTTCTTTCACTTCATCATTCCACCATGCATCTCTTCTTTTACTATTGCCTCTTTTTGTTGTTCCACACACTTATTCCGCTGCACTTACCATTACATCCCTAAGGTTCTGCCATGCTGATTTATATTTTATTCGTGGTAGAGCCATGCTGCAGCTATATTGGTAGTATAGTTGTAGCACGAATGGGTCGGCTCGATTGGGGAAGGACCATGCTCTCACAGAATACCAGCGTAAAATAGCAGCTAAACACTGCTGTGTTTCGTATGGTGAGTGTAGAAAACCGGAGACCTTTTTTACTGGAAAAGAGGTATTCCATCTTAGTCCTCACGGGCACAGCGGGTGACAACGCATCTGCATTTTAATTCTTTATTGGGGATAGATTTCTCGTTTTGTTTATTTGGCATAATATTTTTTATCCTATTATTTTTTTAATTTTACCTATCAATAAATCCTTAAACCCTTTACTATTCCTTTTTGTGAGGGCATTGTCAATTTACTTAAGTCACGTTAAGTACGTTGAGTTATGTCGGTTACTTTGGTTCTACTTATGGATCCAACCACGCACGCGGAGAAACTCCGAACATAGTTTTCCACAATATTCCCTGAACTACTTTGAGATTCCTCATAATATGTAAAGGATCACGTCGCGATAACCAATCGTCATCACTTGCACCACCCACTGGTTGAACACTTTTGCTTTAAGACTTTGAGGAATACTGGATGAGAAGATGTGTCGTAATTTCTCAAACGCTGTCTCGCCAAGTTGAATCCTTCGGTTCACCTCTTGGTCGACGTTGAACTTAACTATTAGTACAATTTGTTCTAGGTAAGCATATTTACAACTACCAGTATAGGTGTGACACGTTATAAATGACCTATGTATGACCCGTGGGGACACACTATTAAGCTCATTGAGCATAGAGTTTTAAGGTCCTCTAGTGTTTCTGCTATAATAAATATTTCGTCGGTAAATCGAAGGTGAGTGATAAACAACAATGTCGATGCTGTAAGAGTTTTAGAGATATAATATCTCCCTGTCTTATATATAATACTTTAGCATTTCAATATGCGGAATGGGTAGAAATATGATTATTTAGGAGAAATAAAATATTAAATGTAAAAATTAAATACCAAATTTAATGGCAGCATTGTCTTAAAACTAATTGTAAGTATAAATCACAGATTAAATACAATCTTAAATTTTAACGTATATAACTAGTGTTATAGATGTATTGCACTATAAATTACACATAATTAGACATAATATTATAATAAATGCTTTTAAATTATGGACATATGTTGACTTCGTTTTCATGCATGGATTAGATTTTTTTTTTATAAAACTTAAGTGTTAAACGAACTGCAGTCCATGGACACACACAAGAACTGCTAGCGACCAAAATTGTTCTGGCCGCGAGCACTGAGTCTGATAAAGATGTAAGAGTCAAAGACTAACATCACTGACATCATCAGAAAGCAGACGACTTTAGTTTGCAAACAATATATTATTAGCTTACATATCTCTCGACGAACATAGGGGGTAAAGATTGACAAGAACATACTTTATTTATTTAAAACCTTTTCGGTTTCCTTGGCCCGTTATATGGATAGAAAGTGCAAAAGCATTCATGAAATAAAACTCAGGCTTAACAATTTATGGCGGATCAAAGTTGTTTAATCTGAAGTCATCATTATTTGTCTAAAGAATATTTATTTATTAAAACGGATCTTAACGTAGAAGCGAGAGAGGAAAACAAATTGTTTTCATCCAACTTTACAAAAAGGAAGAGTAATTCGACTGTATCTTTATTTTTTATGTGTGTTACATCAGAACTTTTGTCTAGATGAACCGATTTTGATGATTTTTTCTTTTATTTGAAAGCTGGTACTTCTCAAGTGGTTCTCTATAAATTTCATCAAGGTCTGACTTATTCTAGAGTAGCTCTTGAGTTATTCTTAATAAAGCGTATTAAATTGACTTCGACTACACTGATGATGTTCTCATTTTGTTTATATTTAATTCGGTTGTACAAATATTTTAATTTTACCACTCGTTCGAATATAGAAACCGAACACTTTTGGTAGGATTGATCACCACAGAAGCGACAGAATAACAATATGCGTCTTTCTTCTACCGTTCTTCGCATTAACCAACTCTTTTTCATTTCTCCACGTTTTTATTAACTCAATTTCTTGTTTGTCCGTCGTTACGGGTGGAATTTAGTAATTGATTTTAGACTAGCTTCCCGATGAGTTGGAAACTTTAAATTTTAATTATAGCTCAAATTCGGATGACAATGCAAAAATATTATAAAAAAACATGTTAATTTTTTTTTAATTTCACTTGTTTACTTTGTGGCTATTTCTCAATATTCAGATAAAAGTTATTCATAGGTTAAATTATGACATAAACAAATTAAAAATTACATTTTTATGAATAAAATAGTTCATTTGTGTTACTTTTGATTTAGTATGGTTGTAATTCAATTGATGAGTAACGTTTATTTGACGGTTGAAAATTGTGGCCATAGTGGTAAAGACAATCTCTTTCACCGCATCCTTTCTACTACACCGTGCGTCATACATTGAGCTATATGTACTACGTACTAGAGAAGCCATTCCAAACAAAAATTGTGTCCTACTCTATGTCTTCGCGCATGCGCGTGAGTAGTAGTCGCGCATGCGCGAAGACTTTAATTTAATATAAAATAAGATATTAATATAAAATAAATATAAGAATTTAATATAAAATATCTTAATTTAATCTAAACAAACATATTTCTAAATATAATGTAATAATAATTATTTTATGGAATTCACAAATCTTCAATTTACGCAATATTTAGTTTGTATAGATTGCAATACGGTTCAGTTGAACATAGTCAATGTTCGGAATGGCTTCTCTAGTTCGTGGTACATATAACTCAATGGCGTCATAAGTATGCAACATCTCATGTTTGTATGTCAGGTAGACATAGTATACGTATATATAATTTATTTACATACACTACATATAACCCTACATTGTTAAAAAAGACGAAATGAATAATACCAAATTTTAATGACGATCTTAACATGGACATTAATAATTATTATAATGTACATGAAATTATAATTCAGAAGACCGGATTAATTTAAATGACTTTCTTTAAATGATTTTTCCTAAAGTTACCACGATTTAGGATATATGTTATGTATTCTGCCAATAAAAAAATTACAATACCAAAATTAAACTTCAAATAGATCTACAGCGTTTATGGAACGACTGACTGATGTATAAATCTCGTTCTCTTGTTTTAACCCCTCCTTTCCTCTATAATATGGAAACTCGTTGAAAGTTGGCAGATAATATATGCCTGGTCTATTAAATTTAGTTTCCAAACCAAGGTAATTCGTTTCGGAGTTATTAAAACACTTAGCAAATCTTGCATCTTGAATCGAATTGCATCTAACGCCAATAAACTTCTTTGGGTGCTCGATCGCCTGCCACCAGTAAAAGGCGGATCTGACGTGACTACACAACACAAGGCAAGGGATGGCAGGTATGTCGCCCGGCTGGTACTCTCCTCCATTTACATAAAAGTCTACATGTCCTAGCTTCTCTGCCAAGCCGAATCCATCTATATTAGTGTGAACTATATCTACTCTGTCCGCATCTGAAGCGTGTAGTTTTGAACTCGGCGGTAGAGCACGGTAGCACGGACCGGCAGGATCCAAACCAGTGATCCTTGATGGTTTCTTACCCGTTGCAGCGTATAAGTATTTAGCTGCATACCCCGCTATATGAGCTCCTAAACTAATACCAACAATTTCTAAATTTTCAACTTTTAGTCCTTGATCGGTAAGTTTCTTTAAAAATTCGCCTATCTTGTCCCCCAGCACTTTAGTCAATCTGACAGACCTGTAAAATAAACGGTTTTTTAATAAGTAAAGTAATACAAGCACAACAAACTATTACTAAGATGTAAAACAGTAAAACCCAACAAAGCTGGTTTCTATAGTCGGTGCTAAGACATTGAATCAAAAAATAAATTTGACTTTAATATACAATATTTTATTATATACAATATTAAAAACTGTAATAAAAAATGCGTGAGTGTCGTGGAACACTCGAGTGGAACGAAGTTCCTTGCGTAGTATATTATTATTGATAAACGTAGGTATTATATTATTGATTAACAAATACAAATAAATGAATTACTAGCGTCTATTAAAATGAAGCGTTATTTGAAATAAAATAATATTTCTTTCATGGCAAGATAAGAAAAAGTGCGAGAGAGATGGATATTATTCCATCTTACTTGCTTATTTCGCCACCAAGCCCGTCTACACTATGACACAAAGGGTAGTGACGAAAAAATCTTACACTTTTTGTCGCCTAGCTCCCATCCGCCAAACCCGTACCGTCCGATAAGGAACTTCGTTCTAAAACTAAAACTAGTAACTGAATTATCATACAGTCCTACTCCACGCGGTATCGTGCCAAGAACGCTGGCTGCGTTTCCCCGCTAAATGGCTATAATTAGCCTTTGAGCGAGAAAAGAACCAGCCCTCTTATTAATTTAATTATTTGGCCCTTTCGAGTGAACTAAGCGACATCACAAGCTCGAGGTAACAAATGGAGTGTCATCTAAATAGCTACAATAAAAAAATCACATCCTTTATTTTCCAACCATTAGAACAGAACTTTTTTCTTCAAATTTCTGTGGGACCACCCTTGAGCCCACTTAAAAAGAAAATATTAATAAATAACGTCCTCCATACTGAGTTTTGGTCAAGACGAGCAGTCTGAACGGAGCATAGACATTTACGTAGGATAGGATTATAGTGTTCAAGTGTATGCGCAAGCACAAATACACTCTTTATTTTTTCACTCTTACGAGTATAGTCCGATGGGACAATTATCCGATACGGTTGGAGAGAGATTAGGTGCAGGACCAACGGTCTTACGTACTTTCTGAGGCACGCGGGCATCGCCAACTTCGCGACTGTGTGCGGCTACTGAGAATTTCTTTACAAGTAAAACCCAATAACTGATTATTGGCCCGGCCCGTGATTAAAACCCAGGATTTCATGATTAGTAACCGCTTTTACGAACACTAGACTAACGAGGCATTCAAAAACAAATAAATATGATATTTTTTTAAACATTCGTAAAAGAATATCTACGTTTTTGAAGTCTTCTAGAAAAATTGTTACAATCACGATATTTGTCACGTCTTTGCGTTGCCACTCTTCTGCGACTGTATGTTATGGTACGTTCCCATTTAGCGGATATAGGATTCGATTTTAATAGAGGCTTCCTATATCCAATTAGTGCAAACGAGAGTGTACGTGATCGCATTGATCTGCTCACACTGGATTTCGAACATTGAATATCAAATATGACTGAAGTTGAGGTAATTCAATACTATTCAGCTACCAATTAAATTACATATTTGGGCCAGAAATCTACGATTGAATGTATGAACATTTCAAACCTTAATAACTAAATTAACAAGAGTCATACATAATAAAAATACATGACTTATTGTTCATAGATATACGGCCAAATGTAATGTAATAATGATATCTTTATTCCTTAATTATCTGAAGAAGCCAGTGTCATCTCTAAAATAAAATTAAATAGATGTTGGCAATAATAAAAACTGTACAGCATAATAATTCATATCTTTTTTTATATAGGATAGGGTGACAAACAAGCACACCGTCCACCTGATGGTAAGTGGTTGCTGTGACTCATAGACATCCACAGCTATCCTCAATAAAGAATCAAAATGCAGATGCGTTGTCACCCGTGAGGATTAAGATGGAATGCCTCTTTTCCATTAAAAAGGGTCTCCGGTTCTCTACACTCACCATACGAAATACAGCAGTGTCAAGCTGCTATTTTACGCTGGTATTCTGTGAGAGCGTCTTTATCTTATGTTATTCGTCAGAGCTGACAACGCATCTGTAGCATTCTTCGTTTAAAGGTTTCTAGAGGTGTCCATGGACTACAGTAATTAATTATCGGGTGGATTGTAAAATCGTTTGTCACTTCAGTTTTATAAAAAAAAAGTACTATTTCACTTATTAAAACCATTGGTAGAGCCATGCTGCAGCTATATTAATAGTATAGTTGTAGCACGAATGGGTCGGCTCAACCGCGGTAGGAGCACGCTCTCAGAATACCAGCGTAAAATAGCAGCTTAATGCTCCTGTGTTTCGTATGGTGAGTGTGGAGAACTGGATACCGTTTTTACTGGAAACGAGGCATTCCATCTTAATCCTCAGGGTTACAACGTATCTGCATTTAGATTCTCAATTAAGGATAAATTCCATCAAGTCGAATGTGTGCTCGTTTGTCACCCGAATCTATAAAAAAATACTATCTTCTTTCTATCTATTATTTAAATTTAAGAAGTTCGACTTTGTTTCGAGTGATTTCTTGTCACTCACCATATGAATTGGAGTAGCAATATCCTACCGTTTCAAGCTGCTCTTGCCCTAGCAAACCTACCCATTCGTGCAACAGTCATACGCTGCAGCAAGCTCCTACGTAAGATATAGAGAGTTTTTTTATAGGATAAGAGTGACAAACGAGCACACAGTTCACCTGATGGTAAGTGGTTATAGACATCTAAATCTATCCTCGATTACGAATCAATATGCAGATGCGTTGTCACCCGTGAGGACTTTTCCAGTAAAAAGGGTCTCCGGTTCTCTACACACACCATACGAAACACAGCAGCATGAAGCCGCTATTTTACGCTGGTATTCTGTGATAGCATGGTCCTTCCCCGGTCGAGCCGACCCATTCGTGCTACAACTATACCAGTAATATAGCTGCAGCATGGCACCACCGCGTAAAGAGATAGAGTGCACTTATGCTTGCGGATACACTTGGGCACTACACTATAATCTTGGGCGCTGATGGCTATTCTACGTTGAGGCTGGGCACTGTAACCGAAAATTGGGCTGGAAGATATTGTTATTATGCCGATAATTTTAAATAGCGAACAAGCACCGTGATAAATATACTCCCTATCAGACAATCAATGGGGAGTCCTATGGTCAACAGTGGGTTTTTGATAAGCTGTAATGAATGATGAATGAATGTACTGTTAAATGTGTAATAAACTGTTATCTTCAGCTTACGAACTGTGGTGACGCCGTCTTCGCGCCACAAGCGAAAGGAATCGAAGCCTAGATTCAGATATGTAATGTAATAGTACCGCATTACTGTCACATGGAGCGTAGGCCGCTCTTCGGGCTAAACACCCTTGGCGGCGGGAGAACTGAAAGTGGTTCTGCGGGTGTTCAGCCAAAAAGTAATAATTTCGGGATACTCATAACATATATCGGCAAAACATTTTATGATTATTCCACAATAGTCTCTACTCTATGCGACTGTTTGATCACAGACTGTTAAGTGTTTGACATTGGCAGTAAGCACCTAAAAAACGGGTCTCCGGTTGTCCACTGAACATACGAATCACAGTATTTTCTGCACCTATCCTCGTTTGCGAATAAAAATGCAGATGCGTTGTCACTCGTGAGGACTAAGTTGGAATGCCTCTTTTCCAGTAAAAAGGGTCTCCGGTTCTCTACACTCACCATACGAAACACAGCAGTATTGAGCTGCTATTTTACGCTGGTATTCTGTGAGAGCATGGTCCTTTCCCGGTCGAGCCGACCCATTCGTGCTACAACTATACCAGTAATATAGCTGCAGCACGGCTCTACCACGTACATTAGTCATAACATATGTCGGCAACATTTTAAAATTATTTCGCAATATTCTCTACTCTATGCGACTGTTTCAGCACAGACTATTAAGTGTTTGACATTGGCAGTAAGCACTTAAAAAAGTGGTCTCCGGTTATCCACTGAACATACGAATCACATAGTATATAATCACAGTAACATTAATGCTGGCATTCTGTGAGAGAGTGGTAGCTCCCCGGTCGAACGGACCCATGTGCTACGACGTGCTACAACCATAATATAGCAGAATGGCTCTACCACTTATGCTTGACGGTGAAGGAAAACATAAGTAATTAAACCTGCGTTTCTAAGAAATGAACTATTAAAGGACAGGTAAAGTCCGCGAACACGCATTAGAGCAACGCGGCGATCAAATTTTTTCATAATTCTCTTAGAAATGAGAGATGAGTAGAGCCCAACATTGCGATTTGCAGATTCTTTAACTAAAACCTTCCTGGTTATTGAATTATGAATTTTGACCAGTGGTAGAGCCATGCAGCAACTATATTAATTGCATAGTTATAGCACGGATGGTTCGGCTCGACCGGGAAAGGACCATGCTCTCACAGAATATCAGCGTAAAACAGCAACTTAATACTGCTGTATTTCGTATGGTGAGTGTAGAGAACCGGAGACCGTTTTACTGGAAACGAGGCATTCCGTCTTGGTTCTTACGGCTGACAACGCATCTGCATTTTGATTCGTAAAAGAGGAGCAACTTACCATCAGGTGGACTGTGTGCTCGCTTGTTATCCCTATCCTATAAAAAATTGTATTTTTATAAAAATTTGTACAAAAAATTGTCTTCACCTAAGCTTCGACTACGTTACACATCAAAATTTTAATAACTTGCTATAAAATCTGAAACCAAGACTTATCACAAAATGTTTTCATAAAAAAGCAATTTCAAAGCTTACTGATCAAATGTTTTTCTATTGAGGTAAACATTGGTTCCCCGCTTTCGAGGTAACGTGAAGCGGCAAATTGGACCACTACAAAAATTCGTGTGAAATCTTTACGCGAGAAAGATATTCGCTGGATTTTGATATATAGTCTAACGGTTTAACGAAGTGAAAAATTCTTTATTCGTTACTTAGAAAATAGCGGGAATACTGAAGATATAGAAAATTATATAGATTAATAGTTTCTATGCAAATAACATTAAAAAAGTCTATTTTGGAACGAAGTTCCTTATCACGCGATACGAAATTCACGGAAGAAGTGTAACGGTGCGTACACATTATATAACATAACATGTTATAAAATATGTTATATAACATATTTCGTATAATGTGGAGGCTGGACGTTATAAAACGTGTTATATAACGTTACACAAATGTTATATAACTCGAAGGCAGTACGACAAACGCCAATGTCATACGACAATGTCATATAACATTGTTATATTGCATTGTTATTCTAATGTGTACAGTATTGTTATATGTTGCAATGTTGATAAACAAAGTTACATAATGTGGACGTGTTATAAAATAAAAGTTATACAACATGTTACTTGATCTGTACGCACCCTTAGATTTTTTTGGTCCCGACGCCCTTTCTATAGTGTGAGCGAGACGGAATAATATCCATCTCCCTCGCACTTTTTCTTATTTTGCCATGAAAGAAATATTATTTTAAACGAAGCTTCATTTTAATAGACGCTAGTAATTCATATATTTGTATTTGTAAATCAATAATATAATACGTTTATCAATAATAACATACTACGAAAGGAGTTTCGTTCCAACCGAGTTTTCTCCACGACACTAACGCATATTTTTCTTTAAATTAAACGAACTTACATTCCACCTGATGGTAAGTGGCTGCTGCATAGACATAGAACAAAGACACCTGCAGTGCCACCTCTGAGGACTAAGATAAAATGCCTCACAGCTTGTAACAGGTTCTCCATTCCTTTCTTACGTGGTAGAGCCATGCTGCAGCTATATTAATAGTATAGTTGTAGCACGAATGGGTCGGCTCGACCGGGGAAGGACCACGCTCTCACAGAATACCAGCGTAAAATAGCAGCTTAACTCTGTTGTGTTTCGTATGGTGAGTGTAGAGAACCGGAGACACTTTTTACTGGAAATGAGGCATTCCATCTTAGTCCTCACGGGTGACAACGCATCTGCATTTTGTTGGATGTAGATGTCTATGGGCCACAGTAACCACTTACCATCATCAGGTGGACTGTGTGCTCGTTTGTTACCCTATCCTATAAAAAAAAAACACAGCAGTGCACGCACTGCTATTTGGCAGCTGAAATAGTTAAGGGGGCGGTAAGGAGAGGGGGGAGAGACTCGTAGGTAGAAAAAATTACCAAGACCCAACCAAAAACCAACAAGAAAAAAAATATAAAAGGCATGTTCGATCGTTTAGTACTATATAAGGCTAAAGCGAGATACGTGGGTATCCCTGGCTTAGCTTAATATAGGTATATTATGTTAGAAAAACAGACAATTTAAAAGTTCCATTGCCGTAAGCATTCTTAAAATACAGAAAACAGTTCTTTGTGAACGGAATGTTTTGTAGAACATAATCGTATAATTGAGAGAAGCTCCTTACCTTAATTGTTAATAGTCTTGTTATTTAGATCAATAATTTAGGTCAATGTTGACAACCGCTAGAAAAATACGAGTATCACACTGTCTACCAAGTACGGACGTAGGACATGTGTCATTTGCTTGTAGTTCTAATTTTATAAATGTACTAGCTGCTCCCCGCGACTTCGCCCGCGTGTTATTTAGGGTTTTAATTATTTTACGCGGTACCTTAATTCTTTTTTTTAAGTAGCCTAAATTACTCCTTATATCAACAGATACCTGTCGGTGAAAGTACCGTCAAAATCGGCATAGCCATTTCGGAGATTAGCCGGAACAAACAGACAGACAGACCGACAGACAGACAGACAAAATTTTTTAAGTTTTATTTTTGTTATAAGTATCGTATATACTTTCATTTGCGTTTAGTAAAAAGCTGTTAGTTTGACATTACAAACAGATACTTCAATTTTATTTATTTGTGGTATGTAGTATAGATTCATTGCAAGAACTGAAGATCGAGGACTTTTCTATTAAAGGCCAAACACTGTTGACTGGACATGGATATGGACTTAATAAAAATTTATGTTCTGAGCTATTACTTATTGCTTTTATCTTTACAACAAAACTGTTTTTAATTAAATCGAAGTTATTTTTTATTATAAATTGATGCCCAGCAAATCAGTAAGTTGAAGTGGAAATGGGAGGGGCATATATCTCGCAGAACCAACAACCGATGTGGAAGAAATGTTCTCAACTACCAATCTCCTATCGGTAAGTGAAGCGTAGAGCAGTCTACAATAGGTAAAGCGACGATCTGGTATGATAAAAGGATGCAGAGAGTCGATGGATGCTCATAGCAACTATGAGCTACTCAGGAACATGAAACAGAAACAGAAACAGAAACTTTTTAATTCAATATAGATTATAAATAATACTTATTGAAAGTCACTCTTTTGTTTAATTACCACTGGTTCGAAAAAAACCTCTGTCCTGGGACGAACCAGCTAGAAACCCAGCGGGACTTTTTTTTAAATAACAGCTTACAGCCATGCATGTTACACAAATTAACAACACAACAAATTTGAAATAGCTTGGTAGCGATCACCTCATTTCCAGGGGTTGTTATCATCCATTAATTCTTTAATATTTATAATAACCCTTTTTATACAAACTTAGTTTAATAAAGTTTTTAAACTTTGGGCAGGTAAAATTTTGTATATTTTTTGGAATTTTGTTGTAAAAGCGTATACATCGCCCCAAGAATGAATTACTGACTCGATGGAGTTGAGTAACTGGTACTACTAGCTTGTAGTCTAGTTTTTACAGTCCTAGTATTTACAGAATGAATATCACTTATTTTTGTTAAACTACTTTTATTTTTGTGTACGTACATTACATTTTCATAAATGTATTGAGTAGCCAAAGTTAATATATTAATTTCCTTAAATTTTTGTCGCAGCGACTCTTTAGGCTTTAAATCATAAATTGCTCTTATGGCCCTCTTCTGTAAAACAAATATAATTTCAGCGTCAGCTGCGTGTCTCCATAGCAAAATACCATAGGACATTATGCTATGGAAATAGCTAAAGTAAACTAGTCTAGCTGTTTCAAGACTAGTTAGACTTCTAATCTTTTTTACAGCATATGCTGCAGAACTAATGCTTTGTGGCATTCCTTGTAGGAGACCTATGTTTGGCAGTGGTCCTGAAATGGCCTGTTATAGAGAAGCGAAGTCCACCAGATGCTTAATGGTTACTGCATTCCAAGAACACCTGCAACCAGCTTTAAGGAAAGAAGGCTACAGGTGCGTTATCTTCAATGAGAAATAAAATTGAATGTCCTTCAGCGTGTAACTATACGGGCTCAGATTCTTTCTTTTGTTTTTGGGCACATTAGTGCAAGTAATACTACTTATCTACATAATTTGGTAAGATGATGGTACCTTCGGGCTGGAATGTGTATATTGTAACTGTATATTGTCATAGATTTAAAAAAAATGTACTAGATATAAATGGGTTGATACCTTAATAAGTAAACGTTATTATTATTATTAAAATACACCTCAGATCAATCCTATATTTTTTGAGAGCGCGGTCCGTCCCCGGTTGAGCCGACCCATTCGTGCTACAACCATAATATAGCTGATGCGTGACTCTGCCGCGTATATAAGCGTAGATATACATGTATATGGTTTTTGGAGTAGGTAAACGTCAGCCGCACAACTTCGATGCACGTTAGAAAATTCAATTTTTTTATAGGATAAGGATGACAAGCGAGCACACGGTCCACCTGATAGTAAGTGGTTGCTGTCGCCAATAGACATCTACATCTATCCTCGTTTGCGAATCAAAATGCAGATGCGTTGTCAGCCGTGAGGACTAAGATGGAATGCCTCTTTTCCAGTAAAATTTCAATCCTCCTTCCACAGATGTGCATAACAGGCCAGCCAGAGGACATTAAACTGGCTTGGCGGTCCTAACCTGCCTAAACACACACCTAGGAAGAAGAGGACTCCTACATATTACTGATAAAACACAACGTACTCTCTTAGTTTTTATACAAATGAAAAAAATTACATACAGCACCGTGAAAGTATATAATGATTGTAATGTTCTTACCGTTAGACAGCTTTATATCTTGCTGTGTGTTCTAAAAACTCATAAAACCAATACTCCTGATGATAAAATCAATGCTAAACGAAATCCATATTGTGTTATTCGCAAAAAAAATATCATAAACCGTTTTTGCACAAAATCAATACTGCTCAAAATCAATAATTTTATATAACAAAATAAATAGAGTACTACACATTTATAACATGTCATTTCTGGAATGCAAAAGAACGTTAATTGCTTGGCTGAAGCAATTGGATTACGTTAAGACTGAAAATTTGTTATGACATCTTGATGACCGAATTTAAATTAGATAAGAACTTTTTTGTTTTTTTAGATTACAGATGATTTAGTATAATTTTTGATGTTACTCCGTTGCTGAATTCTAAGAATTAAAAAAAAAATTGTTAATATACATGTCTTAATTATTACAAACTTGAAGAGTGCTTTATTCTAGGAAAAGTTAATTTAAAACTTAAATGGATAAGGCCCACACACTCTGTAAAACATGTACTTTTACCAATAAAATATTATGTGGTAATATTATGTGGTATCTATAAATTTTTGTCATCCGTTTGGGAAATATAAATACATAATTGTAAATAATCATGGTAAACGTACATAAATATCAATAAAATAAAATAAATACATAAAAAACACATAAATATATAAAAACCTGATGGAAGCCCTCAGCAGGGGAGACCAAACGGCCGAGGGTTAGGGGGAAAGGGAAAGAAACCGGCGGACGATGCGGGCTGTATCGACGAGCACCGCCTTCTGCATTTGAGCTTGGAGCGGTCCGTCACGGAGTCCCAGTCGCCTTAGATGACCCGAGAGGCTGATTGGAATTAACCCATTCGCAGAGACGACTACAGGTATAATTTCGGCCGGCAGTCCACCCCACATGTCGGTCACCTCGTGAGCCAGGTCCAGATATTTTTTCAGCTTATCTGTTTCGGCTTTCACGAGGTTCTCGTCATAAGGAATGGTAATGTCGACCAAAACTATCCTTGACTGTGCCCGGTCCATCAGCACAATATCAGGCTTATTCGTAAGAATAGTCCTGTCTGTGATGATGGTCCGGTCCCAGTAGAGCCTGGCGCGGTCATTTTCGAGCACGGCTTCCAGCAAGTACTTATAATACGGCAGTTTCCGATCCACAAGACCGTATTTCAGAGCGAGCTCCTGATGTAGAATCCTGGCTACTAAGTTGTGCCTGTGCAAATACTCAGAGTTAGAAAGCGCCGAACAACCGGAGATGACATGCCTAAGTGACTCACCGGGATGGCGACAAGCTCGACAGACGTCGACGGTGCCATCCTTTAGGATGTATCTCCGATAATTATTGGTCTTAATAACCTGGTCCTGTATCGCACAGACAAAAGCCTCGGTTTCCCCAAAGAGGTCACCGAAACTTAGTCAGTGGAGGGAGGCGACTGTGTCTACGAAAGACTCGTGTAGAGCCTTGTAGAACCTCCCGTGGAGCTCCTTCTCCTTCCATACGGTATCCCGGTTGGAAATGCTCTGTACAGCCGGGTCCTGCCATTGCTCGTTGGCTAAGGATAGAGGGGTAAGTCCTTTATCACAAGAAATAACGTCCCTATAGTATGGATCATCCGCTCTCGTCAGAAAGTAATTACGGAGGCTGCACACTTCGCGATTATGCATGGTAAGCGCGCTTAAAAAGCCGCGCCCACCATGCTTCCGCGGCAAGTACAGCCTCATTACTGACGATCTCGGATGATGCATCCTGTGGGACGTCATTATAGTGCGGACTTTTCCTTCCAGAGCGTTTAGTTCGGTCTGAGTCCACCTGAGTATGCCAAAGGTATACATGAGAACAGGCATGATCCAACCGTTATATGCGTGCGTCTTATTCACACCGGACAAAAGGATGTTAAGCACTTTGGTCAAGCGTGCATAAAACACATCGCAAACTGACTGTTTCATACCCGCCTCATCTACACCGATGTTCTGTGACATACCCAGGTATCGGTATGTTTCAGCCTCGGAAAGGGTCCTTATGTTGATGGGCATAGATAAATCTATGCTCTCAGAGTTAGCAACCCTTCCCCTTTCAACATGGATGACCGCACGCTTATCCGTCCCCAGCTCCATTCTAATAGAAGTGCTAAAATCAGAAGTGATGTTTAGCAATTCCATAAGATGAGAGCGACTGAAGGCGAATAACTTGAGATCATCCATATAGAAAAGGTGGGTCACTTTTGTACCTCCCTTCCGAAGCTGAAATCCCCTTCCGGAGCCCTCCAGTAAGGTACTGAGAGGGTTCAGAGAGAGGCAGAACCAGATTGGACTCAAACAATCACTCTGGAAGATATCTGGAAGATTATCTTCTTATCTTTATGTGGTATAAAATATTATTATTAATATTATGATTATTATTAGTTTTAAATTTCTCTCCTTCGTCTTAAGTTTAATTTTGTATTGCATAAAAGCAGGTTACATATACACATGTACATGTCACACTTTTTGAGACCACTACTGGCTAAATTATACCATCAATCCACCTGATATTAACTGGAATCTGTGGCCACAAACACCAACAGCTATTCTTGTACAAGAATCAACTAAACAATCAAGAATTACTCCTCATGGCTAAGATGGATCTTTATCAATAAAAAAGGCTTTCCAGTTCTCGGCACTTACCATAGGAATTACGAAAGAACTATATCATTATTTTATGCCAGTATTCTATGAGAGTATAGTTCTTTACCGATTAAGTCAACTCAAGTATATTGCAGTTAGCGTGTATATATAATACAGCAGCAGGGTGACTCTACCACTTAATGTTGGCACTACCAAAGTTGTTGAAGGAGTTGTCTATACACTATGCTGGGCAGAAGGCTTGTGAATCTACAACCTCGTACCACCGACGCTTCTCCATAAAATCAGTCGGTTTCCAATGATGTAACCAATTAGAACAGAATGCCCGGTTTTCTAATTACCGGCACGGTGACGGCACGGCGACGGCTTCGTTTTTCCACTCGGTTTTTGGACAGTACTAACACAGGCTCCAGTTCTACAGTACGCAAAAATATAATTAAAGAAGAAAATATAATCAAAGCAGAGAAGTCAAATTTTGAATTCATCCAATCCTAAAAATTAAATACTTAGAAGGAATATATTATACCCTATTTAAAAGTTGGAAATGGGCTCTAAAAAATATTCAACTACTTCTATATGAATGAGAACACATTTTATCATTTCACAAGTCATTTTCGAGTCTCAATCTCAACGCGCCCCTTCTTCGGCCCGCGCACACACAAACGGCTGCAATACGTACACAATACACATGTAGTTTTGCTGGCCAGCAACGCGTGGGTAGCTTGCTATCACGGCAGTGGCGACATCGCCGGTGGGAGTCATCGCCGTGCCGTCGCCAGCGTCGATACGTGAAAAAACATGCCATATATTTCATACATTTTGTACATTTTTGCTTCCCCGGCAGCTATGCCATTGCCGTCGCCGTGCTGGTAAATGTAATAAACCACGCAAAGGTTATAATAATATTATTAAAAATTAAGTTCCACGGTTCGAAAAAATCCTCTGCCCTGGGACTAAAAATAGTCACACTGGGTGACTTGTCCAACAAGAAACACAGTGTGACTATTTTTTATAATAATTTACAAAGTGGTACAACAGAATTATACAGATACATACATGGTAGCGAACATTAAATTCCCAGGGGATGTTATAAGTTATGTTTTTTTTTATAGAAGAGGCGACAAACGAGCATACGGCTCACCGGATGGTAAGTGACTACCGCCGCTCATGAACAACCGCTACACCAGGGGAATTGCAGATGCGTTGCCGGCCTTTTAAAAAGGTGTAAGCTCTTTTCTTGAAGGTCCCTAAGTAGTATCGGTCCGGAAAAATTGCCCGTGATAAACAATCCCACAGAGAAGTTGTACGAGGAAGAAAACTCCTAGTAAAACTCACACTCGTGGACCGCCAAACATCCAGATGGTGAGGATGGTATCGTGAATTTTGACGCGATGTGCTTTCGTGAAATTTGGCGGCTGGAATTAATCCGAACAATTCTATTGTCTTTAATATTATAATAACCCTTTTTATGCAGCCTTTGTCTTCATTGTAAAAGCGATTTTACTTACTTACTTACTTATCTTCACGCACAATCCCTGACGGGGTAGCCAGAGAGAACAGATCGCCAAGTGTCACGATCCATACATACCTCTTTCGCTTCTTTCAGATTCATTATCTTCTTCATACATGCACGTCTATGTATCCGAGTACTCTTGACCCTCCTCTCTTCGAGCAATTTGCTCACATGGTCTTCGAAAGTTAGTCCCGGTCTACCTCGACACCTTTTAATATTAACTTTCGCGCTATATATTTTCTTCACCATTCGGTCTTCACTCATTCGCTCAACGTGCCCAAACCACCGAAGCACGCCCTTATCAATTTTTGTGATAAGGTCATCTTTCAAACCTGCCATATTGCGAATCTCTTCGTTTCGCTTTCGGTCGGCCATGGTAACGCCGCACATTTTACGAAGAGATCGTATCTCCACTGCATTCAACTTGCTTTTATGCTTCTTCTGGCATACCCAGGTTTCGCTGCCATATAACAAAGTCGGCACCAACACTGCGTTATGTATTGCAAGGCGTGCACTCTTCACTACGCCTTGCCTTTTGACTAACGCAGTCAGGGCACCATTGACTTTGTTCCCGGCAGCGACACGCCTGTCCACATCTAAATCACATCTTTCATCCCGGCTAAAAGCACTCCCCAAGTATACAATTTCATTTACTTGTTCTAGGCATTCCTGATTTACCCATATTTCACACTTCGTTCTCTCTTCGTCCCTTTTAAATACCAGAACCTTAGTTTTATTAGCGTTCAAACGGAGACCTTTAATTTCACATTCCTCTTTCATACACGTGACTAATGCCTGCAGTTCTGCCTCTGATGGTGCAATAAGCACTGCATCATCAGCATACAATTTACTTTTATGTCACCCAATTTCACACCGAAACAGCTATCTTTCAGCTTCTGTAAACAGCTGTCGAGATACAGTATGAACAGCCAGTAAGGCGTGACACAACCCTGCTTTACGCCCGTTTGGACGCTAAACATGGGTGACAGGTCATGCCCTACCCGCACACAGGCTTTACAGTTACAGTAAAGAGACTGCACAGCCCTTAGCAATCGACCATCCACACCATACCCCGGCAACAGTTCCCACATTTTCTTCCTTACAACCTTATCAAATGCTTTCTCAAGATCCACAAAAGCATAGAAAATCCTCTGGTTAGCAGCCAGAAGCTTTTCCGTGATCATGCGGAGAGAAAACATTTGATCCGTGCATCCTCTTCCAGGTCTAAATCCGCATTGTGCCTCCCATAGAAATCTTTCCGATTTCTCTTGCATCCCACGTGTCAAAACCTTCGAGTAAACTTTACTTGCTAAACTGGTCAAACTGATCGCCCGATAGCACCCGCAATCAAAATGTGAACCTTTACCTTTATATAAAGGCACAATGACTGCGGATCGCCAATCATTCGGGACATCCCCCGTCCGCCAGCACAAATTGCTCAGCAGATGAAAGCTGTCCCAGACGCGAGGCCCACCATACTTGACCATTTCAGCAGTAACTCTGTCTAGTCCCACTGCCTTACCACATTTCAAACTTCGAATCGCACGTTCAATCTCTTTCATGCTGATGACCTCAGTGTCATCAAGGTCCGGGTCTGGCGTACCAGTCACGGCTTCACCCCCGGATCCCTCACTAAGATCATCACACGCATACATTTCTCTATAAAATTCGCTCCATCGCTGCATGACGTCCGATTTTTCTGAGAGGACGTCATTAGTTCTCGAAAGCACTTTGTTCATTCTTTAGGCCGTCGCACCACTTCGGGTCCTTCCAACCTCTTTCCAGAAGAGTTTGGAGTTCTCCTTAAAGTTGTGCGACAACCTTTCGTCCGCTTCCATTCTACACCTTTCACGCACTTCCTTAATCAATGCTTTCGTGTGAACTTTCTGCAGCCTATATCTTTCTTTCATCTTCTCTCTCATATCCTTATCATTACTAGAGGCCAAGTAGTCTAACCATGCTTTCTTCTTCTTCTTTACAGCTTCTTTCACTTCATCATTCCACCATGCATCTCTTCTTTTACTATTGCCTCTTTTTGTTGTTCCACACACTTATTCCGCTGCACTTACCATTACATCCCTAAGGTTCTGCCATGCTGATTTATATTTTATTCGTGGTAGAGCCATGCTGCAGCTATATTGGTAGTATAGTTGTAGCACGAATGGGTCGGCTCGATTGGGGAAGGACCATGCTCTCACAGAATACCAGCGTAAAATAGCAGCTAAACACTGCTGTGTTTCGTATGGTGAGTGTAGAAAACCGGAGACCTTTTTTACTGGAAAAGAGGTATTCCATCTTAGTCCTCACGGGCACAGCGGGTGACAACGCATCTGCATTTTAATTCTTTATTGGGGATAGATTTCTCGTTTTGTTTATTTGGCATAATATTTTTTATCCTATTATTTTTTTAATTTTACCTATCAATAAATCCTTAAACCCTTTACTATTCCTTTTTGTGAGGGCATTGTCAATTTACTTAAGTCACGTTAAGTACGTTGAGTTATGTCGGTTACTTTGGTTCTACTTATGGATCCAACCACGCACGCGGAGAAACTCCGAACATAGTTTTCCACAATATTCCCTGAACTACTTTGAGATTCCTCATAATATGTAAAGGATCACGTCGCGATAACCAATCGTCATCACTTGCACCACCCACTGGTTGAACACTTTTGCTTTAAGACTTTGAGGAATACTGGATGAGAAGATGTGTCGTAATTTCTCAAACGCTGTCTCGCCAAGTTGAATCCTTCGGTTCACCTCTTGGTCGACGTTGAACTTAACTATTAGTACAATTTGTTCTAGGTAAGCATATTTACAACTACCAGTATAGGTGTGACACGTTATAAATGACCTATGTATGACCCGTGGGGACACACTATTAAGCTCATTGAGCATAGAGTTTTAAGGTCCTCTAGTGTTTCTGCTATAATAAATATTTCGTCGGTAAATCGAAGGTGAGTGATAAACAACAATGTCGATGCTGTAAGAGTTTTAGAGATATAATATCTCCCTGTCTTATATATAATACTTTAGCATTTCAATATGCGGAATGGGTAGAAATATGATTATTTAGGAGAAATAAAATATTAAATGTAAAAATTAAATACCAAATTTAATGGCAGCATTGTCTTAAAACTAATTGTAAGTATAAATCACAGATTAAATACAATCTTAAATTTTAACGTATATAACTAGTGTTATAGATGTATTGCACTATAAATTACACATAATTAGACATAATATTATAATAAATGCTTTTAAATTATGGACATATGTTGACTTCGTTTTCATGCATGGATTAGATTTTTTTTTTATAAAACTTAAGTGTTAAACGAACTGCAGTCCATGGACACACACAAGAACTGCTAGCGACCAAAATTGTTCTGGCCGCGAGCACTGAGTCTGATAAAGATGTAAGAGTCAAAGACTAACATCACTGACATCATCAGAAAGCAGACGACTTTAGTTTGCAAACAATATATTATTAGCTTACATATCTCTCGACGAACATAGGGGGTAAAGATTGACAAGAACATACTTTATTTATTTAAAACCTTTTCGGTTTCCTTGGCCCGTTATATGGATAGAAAGTGCAAAAGCATTCATGAAATAAAACTCAGGCTTAACAATTTATGGCGGATCAAAGTTGTTTAATCTGAAGTCATCATTATTTGTCTAAAGAATATTTATTTATTAAAACGGATCTTAACGTAGAAGCGAGAGAGGAAAACAAATTGTTTTCATCCAACTTTACAAAAAGGAAGAGTAATTCGACTGTATCTTTATTTTTTATGTGTGTTACATCAGAACTTTTGTCTAGATGAACCGATTTTGATGATTTTTTCTTTTATTTGAAAGCTGGTACTTCTCAAGTGGTTCTCTATAAATTTCATCAAGGTCTGACTTATTCTAGAGTAGCTCTTGAGTTATTCTTAATAAAGCGTATTAAATTGACTTCGACTACACTGATGATGTTCTCATTTTGTTTATATTTAATTCGGTTGTACAAATATTTTAATTTTACCACTCGTTCGAATATAGAAACCGAACACTTTTGGTAGGATTGATCACCACAGAAGCGACAGAATAACAATATGCGTCTTTCTTCTACCGTTCTTCGCATTAACCAACTCTTTTTCATTTCTCCACGTTTTTATTAACTCAATTTCTTGTTTGTCCGTCGTTACGGGTGGAATTTAGTAATTGATTTTAGACTAGCTTCCCGATGAGTTGGAAACTTTAAATTTTAATTATAGCTCAAATTCGGATGACAATGCAAAAATATTATAAAAAAACATGTTAATTTTTTTTTAATTTCACTTGTTTACTTTGTGGCTATTTCTCAATATTCAGATAAAAGTTATTCATAGGTTAAATTATGACATAAACAAATTAAAAATTACATTTTTATGAATAAAATAGTTCATTTGTGTTACTTTTGATTTAGTATGGTTGTAATTCAATTGATGAGTAACGTTTATTTGACGGTTGAAAATTGTGGCCATAGTGGTAAAGACAATCTCTTTCACCGCATCCTTTCTACTACACCGTGCGTCATACATTGAGCTATATGTACTACGTACTAGAGAAGCCATTCCAAACAAAAATTGTGTCCTACTCTATGTCTTCGCGCATGCGCGTGAGTAGTAGTCGCGCATGCGCGAAGACTTTAATTTAATATAAAATAAGATATTAATATAAAATAAATATAAGAATTTAATATAAAATATCTTAATTTAATCTAAACAAACATATTTCTAAATATAATGTAATAATAATTATTTTATGGAATTCACAAATCTTCAATTTACGCAATATTTAGTTTGTATAGATTGCAATACGGTTCAGTTGAACATAGTCAATGTTCGGAATGGCTTCTCTAGTTCGTGGTACATATAACTCAATGGCGTCATAAGTATGCAACATCTCATGTTTGTATGTCAGGTAGACATAGTATACGTATATATAATTTATTTACATACACTACATATAACCCTACATTGTTAAAAAAGACGAAATGAATAATACCAAATTTTAATGACGATCTTAACATGGACATTAATAATTATTATAATGTACATGAAATTATAATTCAGAAGACCGGATTAATTTAAATGACTTTCTTTAAATGATTTTTCCTAAAGTTACCACGATTTAGGATATATGTTATGTATTCTGCCAATAAAAAAATTACAATACCAAAATTAAACTTCAAATAGATCTACAGCGTTTATGGAACGACTGACTGATGTATAAATCTCGTTCTCTTGTTTTAACCCCTCCTTTCCTCTATAATATGGAAACTCGTTGAAAGTTGGCAGATAATATATGCCTGGTCTATTAAATTTAGTTTCCAAACCAAGGTAATTCGTTTCGGAGTTATTAAAACACTTAGCAAATCTTGCATCTTGAATCGAATTGCATCTAACGCCAATAAACTTCTTTGGGTGCTCGATCGCCTGCCACCAGTAAAAGGCGGATCTGACGTGACTACACAACACAAGGCAAGGGATGGCAGGTATGTCGCCCGGCTGGTACTCTCCTCCATTTACATAAAAGTCTACATGTCCTAGCTTCTCTGCCAAGCCGAATCCATCTATATTAGTGTGAACTATATCTACTCTGTCCGCATCTGAAGCGTGTAGTTTTGAACTCGGCGGTAGAGCACGGTAGCACGGACCGGCAGGATCCAAACCAGTGATCCTTGATGGTTTCTTACCCGTTGCAGCGTATAAGTATTTAGCTGCATACCCCGCTATATGAGCTCCTAAACTAATACCAACAATTTCTAAATTTTCAACTTTTAGTCCTTGATCGGTAAGTTTCTTTAAAAATTCGCCTATCTTGTCCCCCAGCACTTTAGTCAATCTGACAGACCTGTAAAATAAACGGTTTTTTAATAAGTAAAGTAATACAAGCACAACAAACTATTACTAAGATGTAAAACAGTAAAACCCAACAAAGCTGGTTTCTATAGTCGGTGCTAAGACATTGAATCAAAAAATAAATTTGACTTTAATATACAATATTTTATTATATACAATATTAAAAACTGTAATAAAAAATGCGTGAGTGTCGTGGAACACTCGAGTGGAACGAAGTTCCTTGCGTAGTATATTATTATTGATAAACGTAGGTATTATATTATTGATTAACAAATACAAATAAATGAATTACTAGCGTCTATTAAAATGAAGCGTTATTTGAAATAAAATAATATTTCTTTCATGGCAAGATAAGAAAAAGTGCGAGAGAGATGGATATTATTCCATCTTACTTGCTTATTTCGCCACCAAGCCCGTCTACACTATGACACAAAGGGTAGTGACGAAAAAATCTTACACTTTTTGTCGCCTAGCTCCCATCCGCCAAACCCGTACCGTCCGATAAGGAACTTCGTTCTAAAACTAAAACTAGTAACTGAATTATCATACAGTCCTACTCCACGCGGTATCGTGCCAAGAACGCTGGCTGCGTTTCCCCGCTAAATGGCTATAATTAGCCTTTGAGCGAGAAAAGAACCAGCCCTCTTATTAATTTAATTATTTGGCCCTTTCGAGTGAACTAAGCGACATCACAAGCTCGAGGTAACAAATGGAGTGTCATCTAAATAGCTACAATAAAAAAATCACATCCTTTATTTTCCAACCATTAGAACAGAACTTTTTTCTTCAAATTTCTGTGGGACCACCCTTGAGCCCACTTAAAAAGAAAATATTAATAAATAACGTCCTCCATACTGAGTTTTGGTCAAGACGAGCAGTCTGAACGGAGCATAGACATTTACGTAGGATAGGATTATAGTGTTCAAGTGTATGCGCAAGCACAAATACACTCTTTATTTTTTCACTCTTACGAGTATAGTCCGATGGGACAATTATCCGATACGGTTGGAGAGAGATTAGGTGCAGGACCAACGGTCTTACGTACTTTCTGAGGCACGCGGGCATCGCCAACTTCGCGACTGTGTGCGGCTACTGAGAATTTCTTTACAAGTAAAACCCAATAACTGATTATTGGCCCGGCCCGTGATTAAAACCCAGGATTTCATGATTAGTAACCGCTTTTACGAACACTAGACTAACGAGGCATTCAAAAACAAATAAATATGATATTTTTTTAAACATTCGTAAAAGAATATCTACGTTTTTGAAGTCTTCTAGAAAAATTGTTACAATCACGATATTTGTCACGTCTTTGCGTTGCCACTCTTCTGCGACTGTATGTTATGGTACGTTCCCATTTAGCGGATATAGGATTCGATTTTAATAGAGGCTTCCTATATCCAATTAGTGCAAACGAGAGTGTACGTGATCGCATTGATCTGCTCACACTGGATTTCGAACATTGAATATCAAATATGACTGAAGTTGAGGTAATTCAATACTATTCAGCTACCAATTAAATTACATATTTGGGCCAGAAATCTACGATTGAATGTATGAACATTTCAAACCTTAATAACTAAATTAACAAGAGTCATACATAATAAAAATACATGACTTATTGTTCATAGATATACGGCCAAATGTAATGTAATAATGATATCTTTATTCCTTAATTATCTGAAGAAGCCAGTGTCATCTCTAAAATAAAATTAAATAGATGTTGGCAATAATAAAAACTGTACAGCATAATAATTCATATCTTTTTTTATATAGGATAGGGTGACAAACAAGCACACCGTCCACCTGATGGTAAGTGGTTGCTGTGACTCATAGACATCCACAGCTATCCTCAATAAAGAATCAAAATGCAGATGCGTTGTCACCCGTGAGGATTAAGATGGAATGCCTCTTTTCCATTAAAAAGGGTCTCCGGTTCTCTACACTCACCATACGAAATACAGCAGTGTCAAGCTGCTATTTTACGCTGGTATTCTGTGAGAGCGTCTTTATCTTATGTTATTCGTCAGAGCTGACAACGCATCTGTAGCATTCTTCGTTTAAAGGTTTCTAGAGGTGTCCATGGACTACAGTAATTAATTATCGGGTGGATTGTAAAATCGTTTGTCACTTCAGTTTTATAAAAAAAAAGTACTATTTCACTTATTAAAACCATTGGTAGAGCCATGCTGCAGCTATATTAATAGTATAGTTGTAGCACGAATGGGTCGGCTCAACCGCGGTAGGAGCACGCTCTCAGAATACCAGCGTAAAATAGCAGCTTAATGCTCCTGTGTTTCGTATGGTGAGTGTGGAGAACTGGATACCGTTTTTACTGGAAACGAGGCATTCCATCTTAATCCTCAGGGTTACAACGTATCTGCATTTAGATTCTCAATTAAGGATAAATTCCATCAAGTCGAATGTGTGCTCGTTTGTCACCCGAATCTATAAAAAAATACTATCTTCTTTCTATCTATTATTTAAATTTAAGAAGTTCGACTTTGTTTCGAGTGATTTCTTGTCACTCACCATATGAATTGGAGTAGCAATATCCTACCGTTTCAAGCTGCTCTTGCCCTAGCAAACCTACCCATTCGTGCAACAGTCATACGCTGCAGCAAGCTCCTACGTAAGATATAGAGAGTTTTTTTATAGGATAAGAGTGACAAACGAGCACACAGTTCACCTGATGGTAAGTGGTTATAGACATCTAAATCTATCCTCGATTACGAATCAATATGCAGATGCGTTGTCACCCGTGAGGACTTTTCCAGTAAAAAGGGTCTCCGGTTCTCTACACACACCATACGAAACACAGCAGCATGAAGCCGCTATTTTACGCTGGTATTCTGTGATAGCATGGTCCTTCCCCGGTCGAGCCGACCCATTCGTGCTACAACTATACCAGTAATATAGCTGCAGCATGGCACCACCGCGTAAAGAGATAGAGTGCACTTATGCTTGCGGATACACTTGGGCACTACACTATAATCTTGGGCGCTGATGGCTATTCTACGTTGAGGCTGGGCACTGTAACCGAAAATTGGGCTGGAAGATATTGTTATTATGCCGATAATTTTAAATAGCGAACAAGCACCGTGATAAATATACTCCCTATCAGACAATCAATGGGGAGTCCTATGGTCAACAGTGGGTTTTTGATAAGCTGTAATGAATGATGAATGAATGTACTGTTAAATGTGTAATAAACTGTTATCTTCAGCTTACGAACTGTGGTGACGCCGTCTTCGCGCCACAAGCGAAAGGAATCGAAGCCTAGATTCAGATATGTAATGTAATAGTACCGCATTACTGTCACATGGAGCGTAGGCCGCTCTTCGGGCTAAACACCCTTGGCGGCGGGAGAACTGAAAGTGGTTCTGCGGGTGTTCAGCCAAAAAGTAATAATTTCGGGATACTCATAACATATATCGGCAAAACATTTTATGATTATTCCACAATAGTCTCTACTCTATGCGACTGTTTGATCACAGACTGTTAAGTGTTTGACATTGGCAGTAAGCACCTAAAAAACGGGTCTCCGGTTGTCCACTGAACATACGAATCACAGTATTTTCTGCACCTATCCTCGTTTGCGAATAAAAATGCAGATGCGTTGTCACTCGTGAGGACTAAGTTGGAATGCCTCTTTTCCAGTAAAAAGGGTCTCCGGTTCTCTACACTCACCATACGAAACACAGCAGTATTGAGCTGCTATTTTACGCTGGTATTCTGTGAGAGCATGGTCCTTTCCCGGTCGAGCCGACCCATTCGTGCTACAACTATACCAGTAATATAGCTGCAGCACGGCTCTACCACGTACATTAGTCATAACATATGTCGGCAACATTTTAAAATTATTTCGCAATATTCTCTACTCTATGCGACTGTTTCAGCACAGACTATTAAGTGTTTGACATTGGCAGTAAGCACTTAAAAAAGTGGTCTCCGGTTATCCACTGAACATACGAATCACATAGTATATAATCACAGTAACATTAATGCTGGCATTCTGTGAGAGAGTGGTAGCTCCCCGGTCGAACGGACCCATGTGCTACGACGTGCTACAACCATAATATAGCAGAATGGCTCTACCACTTATGCTTGACGGTGAAGGAAAACATAAGTAATTAAACCTGCGTTTCTAAGAAATGAACTATTAAAGGACAGGTAAAGTCCGCGAACACGCATTAGAGCAACGCGGCGATCAAATTTTTTCATAATTCTCTTAGAAATGAGAGATGAGTAGAGCCCAACATTGCGATTTGCAGATTCTTTAACTAAAACCTTCCTGGTTATTGAATTATGAATTTTGACCAGTGGTAGAGCCATGCAGCAACTATATTAATTGCATAGTTATAGCACGGATGGTTCGGCTCGACCGGGAAAGGACCATGCTCTCACAGAATATCAGCGTAAAACAGCAACTTAATACTGCTGTATTTCGTATGGTGAGTGTAGAGAACCGGAGACCGTTTTACTGGAAACGAGGCATTCCGTCTTGGTTCTTACGGCTGACAACGCATCTGCATTTTGATTCGTAAAAGAGGAGCAACTTACCATCAGGTGGACTGTGTGCTCGCTTGTTATCCCTATCCTATAAAAAATTGTATTTTTATAAAAATTTGTACAAAAAATTGTCTTCACCTAAGCTTCGACTACGTTACACATCAAAATTTTAATAACTTGCTATAAAATCTGAAACCAAGACTTATCACAAAATGTTTTCATAAAAAAGCAATTTCAAAGCTTACTGATCAAATGTTTTTCTATTGAGGTAAACATTGGTTCCCCGCTTTCGAGGTAACGTGAAGCGGCAAATTGGACCACTACAAAAATTCGTGTGAAATCTTTACGCGAGAAAGATATTCGCTGGATTTTGATATATAGTCTAACGGTTTAACGAAGTGAAAAATTCTTTATTCGTTACTTAGAAAATAGCGGGAATACTGAAGATATAGAAAATTATATAGATTAATAGTTTCTATGCAAATAACATTAAAAAAGTCTATTTTGGAACGAAGTTCCTTATCACGCGATACGAAATTCACGGAAGAAGTGTAACGGTGCGTACACATTATATAACATAACATGTTATAAAATATGTTATATAACATATTTCGTGTAATGTGGAGGCTGGACGTTATAAAACGTGTTATATAACGTTACACAAATGTTATATAACTCGAAGGCAGTACGACAAACGCCAATGTCATACGACAATGTCATATAACATTGTTATATTGCATTGTTATTCTAATGTGTACAGTATTGTTATATGTTGCAATGTTGATAAACAAAGTTACATAATGTGGACGTGTTATAAAATAAAAGTTATACAACATGTTACTTGATCTGTACGCACCCTTAGATTTTTTTGGTCCCGACGCCCTTTCTATAGTGTGAGCGAGACGGAATAATATCCATCTCCCTCGCACTTTTTCTTATTTTGCCATGAAAGAAATATTATTTTAAACGAAGCTTCATTTTAATAGACGCTAGTAATTCATATATTTGTATTTGTAAATCAATAATATAATACGTTTATCAATAATAACATACTACGAAAGGAGTTTCGTTCCAACCGAGTTTTCTCCACGACACTAACGCATATTTTTCTTTAAATTAAACGAACTTACATTCCACCTGATGGTAAGTGGCTGCTGCATAGACATAGAACAAAGACACCTGCAGTGCCACCTCTGAGGACTAAGATAAAATGCCTCACAGCTTGTAACAGGTTCTCCATTCCTTTCTTACGTGGTAGAGCCATGCTGCAGCTATATTAATAGTATAGTTGTAGCACGAATGGGTCGGCTCGACCGGGGAAGGACCACGCTCTCACAGAATACCAGCGTAAAATAGCAGCTTAACTCTGTTGTGTTTCGTATGGTGAGTGTAGAGAACCGGAGACACTTTTTACTGGAAATGAGGCATTCCATCTTAGTCCTCACGGGTGACAACGCATCTGCATTTTGTTGGATGTAGATGTCTATGGGCCACAGTAACCACTTACCATCATCAGGTGGACTGTGTGCTCGTTTGTTACCCTATCCTATAAAAAAAAAACACAGCAGTGCACGCACTGCTATTTGGCAGCTGAAATAGTTAAGGGGGCGGTAAGGAGAGGGGGGAGAGACTCGTAGGTAGAAAAAATTACCAAGACCCAACCAAAAACCAACAAGAAAAAAAATATAAAAGGCATGTTCGATCGTTTAGTACTATATAAGGCTAAAGCGAGATACGTGGGTATCCCTGGCTTAGCTTAATATAGGTATATTATGTTAGAAAAACAGACAATTTAAAAGTTCCATTGCCGTAAGCATTCTTAAAATACAGAAAACAGTTCTTTGTGAACGGAATGTTTTGTAGAACATAATCGTATAATTGAGAGAAGCTCCTTACCTTAATTGTTAATAGTCTTGTTATTTAGATCAATAATTTAGGTCAATGTTGACAACCGCTAGAAAAATACGAGTATCACACTGTCTACCAAGTACGGACGTAGGACATGTGTCATTTGCTTGTAGTTCTAATTTTATAAATGTACTAGCTGCTCCCCGCGACTTCGCCCGCGTGTTATTTAGGGTTTTAATTATTTTACGCGGTACCTTAATTCTTTTTTTTAAGTAGCCTAAATTACTCCTTATATCAACAGATACCTGTCGGTGAAAGTACCGTCAAAATCGGCATAGCCATTTCGGAGATTAGCCGGAACAAACAGACAGACAGACCGACAGACAGACAGACAAAATTTTTTAAGTTTTATTTTTGTTATAAGTATCGTATATACTTTCATTTGCGTTTAGTAAAAAGCTGTTAGTTTGACATTACAAACAGATACTTCAATTTTATTTATTTGTGGTATGTAGTATAGATTCATTGCAAGAACTGAAGATCGAGGACTTTTCTATTAAAGGCCAAACACTGTTGACTGGACATGGATATGGACTTAATAAAAATTTATGTTCTGAGCTATTACTTATTGCTTTTATCTTTACAACAAAACTGTTTTTAATTAAATCGAAGTTATTTTTTATTATAAATTGATGCCCAGCAAATCAGTAAGTTGAAGTGGAAATGGGAGGGGCATATATCTCGCAGAACCAACAACCGATGTGGAAGAAATGTTCTCAACTACCAATCTCCTATCGGTAAGTGAAGCGTAGAGCAGTCTACAATAGGTAAAGCGACGATCTGGTATGATAAAAGGATGCAGAGAGTCGATGGATGCTCATAGCAACTATGAGCTACTCAGGAACATGAAACAGAAACAGAAACAGAAACTTTTTAATTCAATATAGATTATAAATAATACTTATTGAAAGTCACTCTTTTGTTTAATTACCACTGGTTCGAAAAAAACCTCTGTCCTGGGACGAACCAGCTAGAAACCCAGCGGGACTTTTTTTTAAATAACAGCTTACAGCCATGCATGTTACACAAATTAACAACACAACAAATTTGAAATAGCTTGGTAGCGATCACCTCATTTCCAGGGGTTGTTATCATCCATTAATTCTTTAATATTTATAATAACCCTTTTTATACAAACTTAGTTTAATAAAGTTTTTAAACTTTGGGCAGGTAAAATTTTGTATATTTTTTGGAATTTTGTTGTAAAAGCGTATACATCGCCCCAAGAATGAATTACTGACTCGATGGAGTTGAGTAACTGGTACTACTAGCTTGTAGTCTAGTTTTTACAGTCCTAGTATTTACAGAATGAATATCACTTATTTTTGTTAAACTACTTTTATTTTTGTGTACGTACATTACATTTTCATAAATGTATTGAGTAGCCAAAGTTAATATATTAATTTCCTTAAATTTTTGTCGCAGCGACTCTTTAGGCTTTAAATCATAAATTGCTCTTATGGCCCTCTTCTGTAAAACAAATATAATTTCAGCGTCAGCTGCGTGTCTCCATAGCAAAATACCATAGGACATTATGCTATGGAAATAGCTAAAGTAAACTAGTCTAGCTGTTTCAAGACTAGTTAGACTTCTAATCTTTTTTACAGCATATGCTGCAGAACTAATGCTTTGTGGCATTCCTTGTAGGAGACCTATGTTTGGCAGTGGTCCTGAAATGGCCTGTTATAGAGAAGCGAAGTCCACCAGATGCTTAATGGTTACTGCATTCCAAGAACACCTGCAACCAGCTTTAAGGAAAGAAGGCTACAGGTGCGTTATCTTCAATGAGAAATAAAATTGAATGTCCTTCAGCGTGTAACTATACGGGCTCAGATTCTTTCTTTTGTTTTTGGGCACATTAGTGCAAGTAATACTACTTATCTACATAATTTGGTAAGATGATGGTACCTTCGGGCTGGAATGTGTATATTGTAACTGTATATTGTCATAGATTTAAAAAAAATGTACTAGATATAAATGGGTTGATACCTTAATAAGTAAACGTTATTATTATTATTAAAATACACCTCAGATCAATCCTATATTTTTTGAGAGCGCGGTCCGTCCCCGGTTGAGCCGACCCATTCGTGCTACAACCATAATATAGCTGATGCGTGACTCTGCCGCGTATATAAGCGTAGATATACATGTATATGGTTTTTGGAGTAGGTAAACGTCAGCCGCACAACTTCGATGCACGTTAGAAAATTCAATTTTTTTATAGGATAAGGATGACAAGCGAGCACACGGTCCACCTGATAGTAAGTGGTTGCTGTCGCCAATAGACATCTACATCTATCCTCGTTTGCGAATCAAAATGCAGATGCGTTGTCAGCCGTGAGGACTAAGATGGAATGCCTCTTTTCCAGTAAAATTTCAATCCTCCTTCCACAGATGTGCATAACAGGCCAGCCAGAGGACATTAAACTGGCTTGGCGGTCCTAACCTGCCTAAACACACACCTAGGAAGAAGAGGACTCCTACATATTACTGATAAAACACAACGTACTCTCTTAGTTTTTATACAAATGAAAAAAATTACATACAGCACCGTGAAAGTATATAATGATTGTAATGTTCTTACCGTTAGACAGCTTTATATCTTGCTGTGTGTTCTAAAAACTCATAAAACCAATACTCCTGATGATAAAATCAATGCTAAACGAAATCCATATTGTGTTATTCGCAAAAAAAATATCATAAACCGTTTTTGCACAAAATCAATACTGCTCAAAATCAATAATTTTATATAACAAAATAAATAGAGTACTACACATTTATAACATGTCATTTCTGGAATGCAAAAGAACGTTAATTGCTTGGCTGAAGCAATTGGATTACGTTAAGACTGAAAATTTGTTATGACATCTTGATGACCGAATTTAAATTAGATAAGAACTTTTTTGTTTTTTTAGATTACAGATGATTTAGTATAATTTTTGATGTTACTCCGTTGCTGAATTCTAAGAATTAAAAAAAAAATTGTTAATATACATGTCTTAATTATTACAAACTTGAAGAGTGCTTTATTCTAGGAAAAGTTAATTTAAAACTTAAATGGATAAGGCCCACACACTCTGTAAAACATGTACTTTTACCAATAAAATATTATGTGGTAATATTATGTGGTATCTATAAATTTTTGTCATCCGTTTGGGAAATATAAATACATAATTGTAAATAATCATGGTAAACGTACATAAATATCAATAAAATAAAATAAATACATAAAAAACACATAAATATATAAAAACCTGATGGAAGCCCTCAGCAGGGGAGACCAAACGGCCGAGGGTTAGGGGGAAAGGGAAAGAAACCGGCGGACGATGCGGGCTGTATCGAGGAGCACCGCCTTCTGCATTTGAGCTTGGAGCGGTCCGTCACGGAGTCCCAGTCACCTCAGATGACCCGAGAGGCTGATTGGAATTAACCCATTCGCAGAGACGACTACAGGTATAATTTCGGCCGGCAGTCCACCCCACATGTCGGTCACCTCGTGAGCCAGGTCCAGATATTTTTTCAGCTTATCTGTTTCGGCTTTCACGAGGTTCTCGTCATAAGGAATGGTAATGTCGACCAAAAATATCCTTGACTGTGCCCGGTCCATCAGCACAATATCAGGATTATTCGCAAGAATAGTCCTGTCTGTGATGATGGTCCGGTCCCAGTAGAGCCTGGCGCGGTCATTTTCGAGTACGGCTTCCGGCAAGTACTTATAATACGGCAGTTTCCGATCCACGAGACCGTATTTCAGAGCGAGCTCCTTGTGTAGAATCCTGGCTACTAAGTTGTGCCTGTGCAAATACTCAGAGTTAGAAAGCGCCGAACAACCGGAGATGACATGCCTAAGTGACTCACCGGGATGGCGACAAGCTCGACAGACGTCGACGGTGCCATCCTTTAGGATGTATCTCCGATAATTATTGGTCATAATAACCTGGTCTTGTATCGCACAGAAAAAACCCTCAGTTTCCCCAAAGAGGTCACCGAAACGTAGTCAGTGGAGGGAGGCGACTGTGTCTACGAAAGACTCGTGTAGAGCCTTGTAGAACCTCCCGTGGAGCTCCTTCTCCTTCCATACGGTCTCCCGGTTGGAAATGCTCTGTACTGCCGGGTCCTGCCATTGCTCGTTGGCTAAGGATAGAAGGGTAAGTCGTTTATCACAAGTAATAACGTCCCTATAGTATGGATCATCCGCTCTCGTCAGAAAGTAATTACGGAGGCTGCACACTTCGCGATTATGCATGGTAAGCGCGCTTAAAAAGCCGCGCCCACCATGCTTCCGCGGCAATTACAGCCTCATTACTGACGATCTCGGATGATGCATCCTGTGGGACGTCATTATAGTGCGGACTTTTCTGTCCAGAGCGTTTAGTTCGGTCTGAGTCCACCTGAGTATGGCGAAGGTATACATGAGAACAGGCATGATCCCACCGTTATATGCGTGCGTCTTATTCACACCGGACAAAAGGATGTTAAGCACTTTGGTCAAGCGTGCATAAAACACATCGCAAACTGACTGTTTCATACCCGCCTTATCTACAGCGATGTTCTGTGACATACCCAGGTATCGGTATGTTTCAGCCTTGGAAAGGGTACTTATGTTGATGGGCATAGATAAATCTATGCCCTCAGAGTTAGCAACCCTTCCCCTTTCAACATGGATGACCGCACACTTATCCGTCCCCAGCTCCATTCTAATAGAATTGCTAACATCACAAGTGATATTTAGCAATTCCATAAGATGAGAGCGACTGGAGGCGAATAACTTGAGATCATCCATATAGAAAAGGTGGGTCACTTTTGTACCTCCCTTCCGAAGCTGAAATCCCCTTCCGGAGCCCTCCAGTAAGGTACTGAGAGGGTTCAGAGAGAGGCAGAACCAGATTGGACTAAACAATCACCCTGGAAGATACCCCTTCTTATCTTTATGTGGTATAAAATATTATTATTAATATTATGATTATTATTAGTTTTAAATTTCTCTCCTTCGTCTTAAGTTTAATTTTGTATTGCATAAAAGCAGGTTACACATACACTTGTACATGTCACCCTTTTTGAGACCACTACTGGCTAAATTATACCATCAATTCACCTGATAGTAACTGGAATCTGTGGCCACAAACACCAACATCTATTCTTGTACAAGAATCAACTCAACAATCAAGAATTACTCCTCATGGCTAAGATGGATCTTTATCAATAAAAAAGGCTTTCCAGTTCTCGGCACTTACCATACGAATTACGAAAGAACTATATCATTATTTTATGCCAGTATTCTATGAGAGTATAGTTCTTTACCGATTAAGTCAACTCAAGTATATTGCAGTTAGCGTGTATATATAATACAGCAGCAGGGTGACTCTACCACTTAATGTTGGCACTACCAAAGTTGTTGAAGGAGTTGTCTATAAACTATGCTGGGCAGAAGGCTTGTGAATCTACAACCTCGTACCACCGACGCTTCTCCATAAAATCAGTCGGTTTCCAATGATGTAACCAATTAGAACAGAATGCCCGGTTTTCTAATTACCGGCACGGTGACGGCACGGCGACGGCTTCGTTTTTCCACTCGGTTTTTGGACAGTACTAACACAGGCTCCAGTTCTACAGTACGCAAAAAATATAATTAAAGAAGAAAATATAATCAAAGCAGAGAAGTCAAATTTTGAATTCATCCAATCCTAAAAATTAAATACTTAGAAGGAATATATTATACCCTTTTTAAAAGTTGGAAATGGGCTCTAAAAAATATTCAACTACTTTCATATGAATGAGAACACATTTCATCATTTCACAAGTCATTTTCGAATCTCAATCTCAACGCGCCCCTTCTTCGGCCCGCGCACACACAAACGGCTGCAATACGTACACAATACACATGTAGTTTTGCTGGCCAGCAACGCGTGCGTAGCTTGCTATCACGGCAGCGGCAACAGCGCCGGTGGGAGTCATCGCCGTGCCGTCGCCAGCGCCGATACGTGAAAAAACATGCCATATATTTCATATATTTTATACATTTTTGCTTCCCTGGCAACTATGCCATTGCCGTCGCCGTGCTGGTAAATGAAAAACCACGCAAAGTTTATAATAATATTATTAAAAGTTAAGTTCCACGGTTCGAAAAAATCCTCTGCCCTGGGACTAAAAATAATCACACTGGGTGACTTGTCCAACAAGAAACACAGTGTGACTATTTTTTTATAATAATTTACAAAGTGGTACAACAGAATTATACAGATACATACATGGTAGCGAACATTAAATTCCCAGGGGATGTTATAAGTTATGTTTTTTTTTATTATAGAAGAGGGAACAAACGAGCATGCGGCTCACCTGATGGTAAGTGACTACCGCCCGCTCATGAACATCCGCTACACCAGGGGAATTGCAGATGCGTTGCCGGCCTTTTAAAAAAGTGTAAGCTCTTTTCTTGAACACGAACGTGATAAACAATTCCACAGAGAAGTTGTACGAGGAAGAAAACTCCTAGTAAAAGGCACACTCGTGGACCGCCAAACATCCAAATGGTGAGGATGGTATCGTGAATTTTGACGCGTTGTACGTTCGTGAAATTTGGTGGCTGGAATTAATCCGAACAATTCTATTGTCTTTAATATTATTATAATGACCCTTTTTATGCAGCTTTTGTCTTTATTGTAAAAGCAATTTTGATTTATATTTTATACGTGGTAGAGCCATGCTGCAGCTATTGTTAGTATAGTTGTAGCACGAATGGGTCGGCTCGATTGGGGAAGGACCACGCTCTCACAGAATACCAGCGTAAAATAGCAGCTAAACACTGCTGTGTTTCGTATGGTGAGTGTAGAGAACCGGAGACCTTTTTTACTGGAAAAGATGTATTCCATCTTAGTCCTCACGGGCATAGCGGGTGACAACGCATCTGCATTTTAATTCTTTATTGGGGATAGATTTCTCGTTTTGTTTATCTGGCATAATATTTTTAATCCTATTATTTTTTTTTTAATTTTACCTACCAATAAATCCTTAACCCCTTTACTATTCCTTTTTGTGAGGGCATTGTCAATTTACTTAAGTCACGTTAAGTACGTTGAGTTATGTCGGTTACTTTGGTTCTACTTATGGATCCCACCACGCGGAGAAACTCCGAACATAGTTCTCCACAATATTCCCTGAACTACTTTGAGATTCCTCATATGTAAAGGATCATGTCGCGATAACCAATCGTCATCATTTGCACCACCCACTGGTTGAACACTTTTGCTTTAAGACTTTGAGGAATACTGGATGAGAAGATGTGCCGTAATTTCTCAAACGCTGTCTTGCCAAGTTGAATCCTTCGGTTTACCTCTTGGTCGAAGTTGAACTTAACTAATAATACAATTTGTTCTAGGTAAGCTTATTTATTAACGACTTCGAACATATTTTCCCCAACAACTACCAGTATATTGAATAAAACAGCTTTTACGGATTTTATCGTGTTTAATTAACTTATTTTATATTCCCGACGTTTCGGTTGCTTTCCAGCAACCATGGTCAGCAACCATGTCAGTGACCATGGTTGCTGGAAAGCAACCGAAACGTCGGGAATATAAAATAATTAATTTAACGTGATAAAATCCGTAAAAGTAGTTTTATTCAATGTGTAGTGTTCGCGTAAATATAAGAAATCATTAACTACCAGTATAGGTGTGACACGTTATAAATGACCTATGTATGACTCGTAGGGAGTTCCTCTAGTGTTTCTGCTATAATAAATATTTCGTCGGTAAATCGAAGGTGAGTGATAAACAACAATGTCGATGCTGTAAGAGTTTTAGAGATATAATATCTACCTGTCTTATATCTCTCTGTAGTTGGATAGTTACAGTACTCTGGTTCTGTACTCGGAGAGTTATCGCAGCCTTTCTATTCAAATACTTTAGCATTTCAATATGTGGAAAGGGTAGAAATATGATTATTTAGGAGAAATGAAATATTAAATGTAAAAATTAAATACCAAGTTTAATGGCAACATTGTCTTAAAACTAATTGTAAGTATAAATCACAGATTAAATACAATCTAAATTTAACGTATATAACTAGTGTTACAGATGTATTGCACTATAAATTACACATAATTAGACATAATATTATAATAAATGCTTTAAAATTATGGGCATATGTTGACTTCGTTTTCATGCATGGATTACATTTTTTTTTATAAAACTTAAGTGTTAAACGAACTTCAGTCTATGGACACACACAAGAACTGCTAGCGACCAAGATTGTTCTGGCCGCGAGCACTGAGTCCGATGAAGCTGTAAGAGTCAAAGGCTAACATCACTAACATCATCAGAAACCAGACGACTTTAGTTTGCAAACAATATATTATTAGCTTACATATCTCTCGATGAACATAGGGGGTAAAGATTGACAAGAACATACTTTATTTATTTAAAACCTTTTCGGTATCCTTGGCCCGTTATATGGATAGAAAGTGCAAAAGCATTCATAAAATAAAACTCAGGCTTAACAATTTATGGCGGATCAAAGTTGTTTAATCTTAAGTCATCATTATTTGTCTAAAGAATATTTATTTATTAAAACGGATCTTAACGTAGAAGCGAGAGAGTAAAAAAGGAAGAGTAATTCGACTGTATCTTTATTTTTTATGTGTGTTACATCAGAACTTTTGTCTAGATGAACCGAGTTTGATGATTTTTTCTTTTATTTCAAAGCTGGTACTTCTCAAGTGGTTCTCTATAAATTTCATCAAGGTCTGACTTATTCTAGAGTAGCTCTTGAGTTATTCTTAATAAAGCGTATTAAATTGACTTCGACTACACTGATGATGTTCTCAGTTTGTTTATATTTAATTCGGTTGTACAAAAATTTTTATTTTACCACTTGTACGAATATAGATACCGAACACTTTTGGTAGGCGGGTTGATCACCACAGAAGCGACAAAATGACAATATGCGTCTTTCTTCTACCGTTCTTCGCATTAACCAACTCTTTGTCATTTCACCACGTTTTTATTAACTCAATTTCTTGTTTGTCCGTCGTTACGGGTGGAATTTAGTAATTGATTCTAAACTAGCTTCCCGATGAGTTGGAAATTTTAAATTTTAATTATAGCTCAAATTCGGATGACAATGCAAAAATATTATAAAAAAACGTGTTAATTTTTTTTTAACTTCACTTGTTTACTTTGGGGCTATTTCTCAATATTCAGATAAAAGTTATTCATAGGTTAAATTATGACATAAACAAACTAAAAATTACATTTTTTGTTACTTTTTATTTAGTATGGTTGTAATTCAATTGATGAGTAACGTTTATCTGACGGTTGAAAATTGTGGCCATAGTGGTAAAGACAATCTCTTTCACCGCATCCTTTCTACTACACCGTGCGTCATACATTGAGTTATATGCACTACGTACTAGAGAAGCCATTCCAAACAAAAATTGTGTCCTACTCTATGTCTTCGCGCATGCGCGTGAGTAGTAGTCGCGCATGCGCGAAAACTTTAATTTAATATAAAATAAGATATTAATATAAAATAAATATAAAAATTTAATACAAAATATCTTAATTTAATCTAAACAAACATATTCTTAACGGTGGTAGAGCCACGCAGCAGTTTTTGCTGTTGCATGTATGGGCCGGCTCGAGCCTGAAGTAGAAGCTTTGCTTCTGCGTTTCGTCTGGTGAGTGCAGGTGGCCGGAGGCCCAAATCCCCCCCCCCCCCCACTCCCATCAACATGGTAGCGGAATTACACGAAGAACTACCCCAGGAGGGTACCAGCACCCCTGGAGAATCCCTCGCTGAGCATCCACGACCATGTTATTCCGATCCTGAGCGTGGGTGCTCAGGCTGCCCCGCGTATTCTGGGGGGGGGGGCAAAATTCCGCTCAAAAGCATTACTGCTAGGGGCAAACTGAGCAAGAACACCAAGGCGACCCCTGCCACGCTATCCGTGAATTTCTGCAACATCAGGGGACTTCACTCTAACCTAAACGCCGTCCACTACCATCTCGAGACGGCGAAGCCGGCCTTGCTCTTTCTGACCGAGACGCAGGTTTCCTCTCCGGCTGATATTTCGTATCTCTCCTACCCGGGGTACAAATTGGAGCATTCCTTTGTGCCTCGGGCTGGAGTTTGCGTGTATGTCAGAGAGGACATCTGTTCTCGACGCCTCGGCAGTCTTGAAGGTTCGGACCTGTCCATCCTTTGGTTACGCGTAGACAGCGACGACCATCCGCGAGTCTACGGGTGCCTCTATAGGTCCCATAGCGGTAATGCCGAAACAGACCGACTCATCGACCACGTCCAAATGGCTACAGATTTCTTGCTACAACAGGTCCCATCCGCAGAGATCGTGATCCTTGGCGATTTTAACGCCCACCATGCCGAATGGCTCGGTTCACGTCTAACCGATCATGCGGGGAGATCTGTTTATGACTTTGCCTTGGCATATGGTCTGACACAACTGGTTACTTCGCCTACGCGGATTCCAGATGTGGAGGATCATACACCTTCCCTGTTGGACCTTCTGCTGACCTCTCATCCGGACGGATATCAGGTTTCCGTCGATGCCCCTCTCGGCTCTTCGGACCATTGTCTGATCCGGAGTGTGGTGCCACTCACGCTCCCTTCGCGGTTGCGTTCTGCAGGTTGCCGCCGTGTTTGGCATTACAGGTCGGCGGATTGGGACGGAATGCGGTCCTTCTTTGCATCCTATCCATGGGGGCGGGTTTGCTTCTCGCCGGATGATCCCAGCGCTGTTGCTGACTCTGTCACTGATGTGGTGCTACAGGGAATGAAACTATTTATTCCATCATCTGTGGTACCCATCGGAGGCAGATCTCAGCCTTGGTTTGGTCGCTCCTGTAAGACTGCATTACGCAGTAAGCAGGAGTGTTATCAAGCCTGGGCTGCGGCTTCGGCAACTCGGTATGTAAATACCAGCACACTTAAAAAGAAGTATAACTTCGCCTCCAGGTCCTTCAAAAGGGTTATTGCCAAGGCAAAGTTAGAGCACATAGGCAGAATTGGCGAGAAACTAGTTCGCCTTCCTTCGGGAACCCGTGCATTCTGGTCTCTCGCCAAGGCTGTCCAAGGGAATTTCTGTAAGCCATCACTACCATCTCTGCACAGGGAGGATGACTCACTGGCCCATGACGCAAAAGACAAAGCCGACCTTTTAGGCTCCCTTTTTGCGTCCAACTCGACTCTTGATGACGGGGGGAAAACACCGCCGACCATCCCGCGGTGTGAGTGCTCCATGCCGGATGTGCTGTTCTCACAGCGCTCGGTTCGCAAAGCACTGCTCTCCCTGGACATCCAGAAGTCGAGTGGGCCTGACGGAATCCCCCCAATTGTGCTGAGGACGTGTGCTCCGGAGTTGGCACCGGTCCTAACGCGTCTTTTCCGGTACTCCTACTCCCAAGGCGTAGTCCCGAATTTATGGAAGACAGCTTTTGTCCACCCGATCCCTAAAAAAGGCGACCGCTCAGACCCATCCAACTATAGGCCTATCGCGATCACCTCCTTGTTCTCCAAAATAATGGAATCCATTATTAACTGCCAGCTCATCCGGTACCTCGAGGATCACCAGCTGATTAGTGACCGCCAATACGGTTTTCGTCGGGGTCGATCAGCTGGTGATCTTCTGGTCTACCTGACCCATAGATGGGCGGAGGCAGTAGAGTCCAAGGGGGAGGCGTTGGCCGTTAGTCTGGACATTGCGAAGGCCTTCGATCGGGTTTGGCACAAAGCGCTTCTTTCCAAGCTCCCTTCCTATGGGCTTCCCGAGAAATTGTGCAATTGGATCACCAGCTTCCTTACAGATCGGAGCATCAAGGTCGTTGTAGACGGTGCATGCTCTGACTACAAGCCTATTAACGCTGGTGTTCCACAAGGCTGTGTGCTATCACCAACGCTGTTTCTTCTGCATATCAATGATATGTTGCTAACTGGTAACATTCATTGCTATGCGGATGACAGCACTGGTGATGCTCTATACACCGGCCGTGCCAATATTTCTCGAGAAAACGTCGCTGAGTACCGGAACAAACTTGTGTCTGAAGTCGAGTCTTTGCTGAACAAAGTCTCGGATTGGGGGCGACTAAATCTAGTCCAATTTAATCCTCAGAAGACACAAGTTTGCGCGTTTACCGCTAAAAAAAACCCCTTTGTCGTATCTCCTCAGTTTCAAGGCACTCCCCTTCTTGCCTCAGCCAGTATCGGTATCCTCGGTGTCGACATATCGAGTGACGTGCAGTTTCGTGGTCACTTGGAAGGGAATGCCAAATTGGCCTCTAAAAAGCTTGGCGTGCTCAGCAGAGCGGGACAGTATTTCATGCCGGCACACCGCCTGCTACTTTACAAGGCGCAAGTTCGGCCTCACATGGAATACTGTTCCCATCTCTGGGCAGGGGCTCCCCAGTGCCAGCTCCTTCCACTTGACCGCATCCAACGCAGAGCGGCTCGAATTGTCGACGACCGAGCCCTTTCCGATCGGCACGATTCATTGGCACTGCGAAGAGATGTTGCATCCCTTTGCATTTTCTTTCGCATCTACCATGGGGAGTGCTCTGAGGAATTGTTCGGATTAATCCCAGCCGCCAAATTTCACGAACGCACATCGCGGCAGAACTCCCGATACCATCAACACCATCTGGATGATTGGCGGTCCACCACTGTGCGATTTAGAAGATGTTTTCTTCCTCGCACGACCTCCTTGTGGAATCGATTACCATCAGCGATTTTTCCGGACCGATACGACTTAGGGACCTTCAAGAAAAGAGCGTACTCCTTTTTAAAAGGCCGGCAACGCATCTGCGATTCCCCTAGTGTTGCAGTTGTTCATGGGCGGCTGTAGTCACTTACCATCAGGTGAGCCGCATGCTCGTTTGCCCCCTCTCCTATAAAAAAAATATTTCTAAATAAAATGTAATAATAATTATTTTATGGAATTCACAAATCTTCAATTTACGCAATATTTAGTTTGTATGGATTGCACTACGGTTCAGTTGAACATAGTCAATGTTCGGAATGGCTTCTCTAGTACGTAGTACATATAACTCAATGGCGTCTAAAGTATGCAACATCTCATGTTTGTATGTCAGGTAGACATAGTATACGTACATATAATTTATTTACATATACTACATATAACCCTACATTGTTAAGAAAGACGAAATGAATAATACCAAATTTTAATGACGATCTTAATATGGACATTAATAATTATTATAATGTACATGAAATTATAAATCAGAAGACCCGATTTCTTTAAATGATTTTTCCTAAAGTTACCACGATTTAGGATATATGTTATGTTGTATTCTGCCAATAAAAAAATTACAATACCAAAATTAAACTTCAAATAGATCTACAGCATTTACGGAACGACTGACTGATGTATAAATCTCATTCTCTTGTTTTAACCCCTCCTTTCCTCTATAATATGGAAACTCGTTGAAAGTTGGCAGATAATATATGCCTGGTCTATTAAATTTAGTTTCCAAACCAAGGTAATTCGTTTCGGAGTTATTAAAACACTTAGCAAATCTTGCATCTTGAATCGAATTGCATCTAACGCCAATAAACTTCTTTGGGTGCTCGATCGCCTGCCACCAGTAAAAGGCGGATCTGACGTGACTACACAACACAAGGCAAGGGATGGCAGGTATGTCGCTCGGCTGGTACTCTCCTCCATTTACATAAAAGTCTACATGTCCTAGCTTCTCTGCCAAGCCGAATCCATCTATATTAGTGTGAACTATATCTACTCTGTCCGCATCTGAAGCGTGAAGTTTTGAACTCGGCGGTAGAGCACGGTAGCACGGACCGGCAGGATCCAAACCAGTGATCCTTGACGGTTTCTTACCAGTTGCAGCGTATAAGTATTTAGCTGCATACCCCGCTATATGAGCTCCTAAACTAATACCAACAATTTCTAAATTTTCAACTTTTAGTCCTTGTTCGGTAAGTTTCTTTAAAAATTCGCCTATCTTGTCCCCCAGCACTTTAGTCAATCTGACGGACCTGTAAAATAAACGGTTTTTTAATAAGTAAAGTAATTACAAGCACAACAAACTATAACTAAGATGTAAAACAGTAAAACCCAACAAAGCTGGTTTCTATAGTCGGTGCTAAGACATTGAATTGAAAAATAAATTTAACTTTAATATACAATATTTTATTATATACAATATTGAAAACTGTAATAAAAAATGCGTGAGTGTCGTGGAACACTCGAGTGGAACGAAGTTCCTTGCGTAGTATATTATTATTGATAAACGTAGGTATTATGTTATTGATTAACAAATACAAATAAATGAATTACTAGCGTCTATTAAAATGAAGCGTTATTTGAAATAAAATAATATTTCTTTCATGGTAAGATAAGAAAAAGTGCGAGAGAGATGAATATTATTCCATCTCACTTGCTTATTTCGCCACCAAGCCCGTCTACACTATGACACAAAGGATAGTGTCGAAAAAATCTTACACTTTTTGTCGTCTAGCTCCCATCCGCCAAACCTGTAGCGTCCGATAAGGAACTTCGTTCTAAAACTAAAACTAGTAACTTAATTATCATACAGTCCTACTCCCCGCGGTATCGTGCCAAGAACGCTGGCCGCGTTTCCCCGCTGAATGGCTATACTTAGCTTTTCAGCGAGAAAAAATCCAGACCTCTTATTAATTTAATTATTTGACCCTTTCGAGTGAACTAAGCGACATCACAAGCTCGAGGTAACAAATGGAGTGTCATCTAAATAGCTACATTAAAAAAATCACATCGTTTATTTTCCAACCATTAGAACTGAACTTTTTTCTTCAAATTTCTGTGGGACCACCCTTGAGCCCACTTAAAAAGAAAATATTAATAAATAACGTCCTCCATACTGAGTTCTGGTCAAGACGACCAGTCTGAACGGAGCATTGACATTTACGTAGGATAGGATTATAGTGTTCAAGTGTATGCGCAAGCACAAGTACAGTCAGCCATCCCTCCCATCTCTGCACAGAGAGGACGACTCACTGGCCCATGCCGCAAAAGAGAAAGCCGATCTGTTGTGCTCTCTTTTTGCGTCCAACTCGACTCTAGATGACGGGGGGAACACACCGCCGACCATCCCGCGATGTGAGTGCTCCATGCCGGATGTGCGATTTACACAGCGCTCGGTTCGCAAAGCACTCTTCTCCCTGGACGTCAGCAAGTCGAGTGGGCCCGATGGAGTCCCTCCCATTGTGCTGAAGACGTGTGCTCCGGAGTTGGCACCGGTTTTAACGCGTCTTTTCCGGTACTCCTACTCCCAAGGCGTAGTCCCGAATTCATGGAAGACAGCTTTGGTCCACCCGATCCCTAAAAAAGGCGACCGCTCAGACCCGTCCAACTACAGGCCTATCGCCATCACCTCCTTGTTCTCCAAAATAATGGAATCCATTATAAACTGCCAGCTCATGAGGTACCTTGAGGATCACCAGCTGATCAGTGACCGTCAGTACGGTTTTCGTCGGGGTCGATCAGCAGGTGATCTTTTAGTTTACTTAACTCATAGATGGGCGGAGGCAGTAGAGTCCAAGGGGGAGGCATTGGCCGTTAGTTTGGACATAGCGAAGGCCTTCGATCGGGTCTGGCACAAGGCGCTTCTTTCGAAGCTTCCTTCCTATGGGCTTCCCGAGAAATTGTGCAAATGGATCACCAGTTTCCTTGCTGATCGGAGCATCAAGGTCGTAGTAGACGGTGCATGCTCTGATTACAAGCCTATCAACGCTGGTGTTCCACAAGGCTGCGTGCTATCACCAACGCTGTTTCTCCTGCATATCAATGATATGTTGCTAACTGGTAGCATTCATTGCTATGCAGACGACAGCACTGGGGATGCCTTATATACCGGCCGTGCCAATATTTCTCGGGAAAACGTCGCCGAGTACCGGGACAAACTTGTGTCTGAAGTCGAGTCTTTGCTTAACAAAGTCTCGGATTGGGGCCGACTAAATCTAGTCCAGTTCAATCCCCAGAAGACACAAGTTTGCGCGTTTACCGCTAAAAAGAACCCCTTTGTCGTATCTCATCAGTTTCAAGGCACTCCCCTTGCTGCCTCAGCCAGTATCGGAATCCTTGGCGTCGACATATCGAATAGCGTGCAGTTTCGTGGTCACTTGGAAGGGAAGGCCAAATTGGCCTCTAAAAAACTTGGCGTGCTCAGCAGAGCGAGACAGTATTTCATGCCGGCACATCGCTTGCAACTTTACAAAGCGCAAGTTCGGCCCCACATGGAATACTGTTCTCATCTCTGGGCCGGGGCACCCCAGTGCCAGCTCCTTCCACTTGACCGCATCCAGCGCAGAGCGATTCGAATCGTCGACGACCGAGTTCTTTCCGATCGGCTCGATACACTGGCACTGCGTAGAGATGTTGCATCTCTTTGCGTATTTTATCGCATCTATCACGGGGAGTGCTCTGAGGAATTGTTCGGACTAATTCCAGCCGCTCAATTTCACCATCGCACGTCGCGACAAAACTCGCGTTACCATCCATACCATCTGGATGATTGGCGGTCCACCACTGTGCGATGTAGAAGAAGTTTTCTCCCTCGCACAACTTCTTTGTGGAATCAATTACCACCAGCGAATTTTCCGAACCGATACGACTTAGGAACCTTCAAGAAAAGAGCTTACACCTTTCTAAAAGGCCGGCAACGCATCTGCAATTCCCCTGGTGTTGCGGTTGTTCATGGGCGGCGGTAGTCACTTAACATCAGGTGAGCCGCATGCTCGTTTGCCCCCTATTCTATAAAAAAAAAAAAAAAAAAAAAAACACTCTTTGTTTTTTCACTCTTATAGTCCGATGGGACAGTTATCCGATACGGTTGGAGAGAGATTAGGTGCAGGACCAACGGTTTTACGTGCTTCCTGAGGCACGCGGGCATCGCCAACTTCCCGACTGTGTGCGGCTACTGAAAATTTCTTTACAGGAAAACCCAATAACTGGTTATTGGACCGGCCCGTGATTAAAACCTAGGATTTCATGATTAGTAACCGCTTTTACGAACACTAGACTAACGAGGCAGTCAAAAACAAATAAATATGATATTATTTTTTTTTAAAACATTCGTAATAAGAATACTCGTATCTACGTTTTTGAAGTCTTCTAGAAAAATTGTTACAATCACGATATTTGTCACGTCTTTGCGTTGCCACTCTTCTGCGACTGTATGTTATGGTACGTTCCCATCTAGCGGATATAGGATTCGATTTTAATAGAGGCTTCCTATATCCAATTAGTGCGAACGAGAGTGTACGTGATCGCATTGATCTGCTCACACTGGATTTCGAACATTGAATATCAAATATGACTGAAGTTGAGGTAATTCAATACTATTCAGCTACCAATTAAATTGCATTTTTGTTCATACATTCAATCGTAGATTTCTATCTACGATTGAATGTATGAACATTTCAAACCTTAATAACTAAATTAACAAGAGTCATACATAATAAAAATACATGACTTTTTGTTCACAGATATACGGCCAAATATAATGTAATTATGATATCTTTATTCCTTGATTATCTGAAGAAGCCAGTGTCATCTCTACAAAATAAAATTAAATAGATGTTGGCAAAAATAAAAACTGTACAGCATAATAATTCATATCTTATTTATATAGGATAGGGTGACAAAAAAGCACACCGTCCACCTGATGGTAAGTGGTTGCTGTGACTCATAGACATCCACATCTATCCTCAATAAAGAATCAAAATGCAGATGCGTTGTCACCCGTGATGACTAAGATGGAATGCCTCTTTTCCAGTAAAAAGGGTCTCCGGTTCTCTACACTCACCATACGAAACACAGCAGTGTCAAACTGCTATTTTACGCTGGTATTCTGTGAGAGCGTCTTTATCTTATGTTAGTCATCAGAGCTGACAACGCATCTGTAGCATTCTTCGTTTAAAGGTTTCTAGAGGTGTCCATGGACTACAGTAATTAATTATCGGGTGGATTGTAAAATCGTTTGTCACTTCAGTTTTATAAAAAAAAAGTACTATTTCACTTATTAAAACCATTGGTAGAGCCATGCTGCAGCTATATTAATAGTATAGTTGTAGCACGAATGGGTCGGCTCAACCGCGGTAGGAGCACGCTCTCAGAATACCAGCGTAAAATAGCAGCTTAATGCTCCTGTGTTTCGTATGGTGAGTGTGGAGAACTGGATACCGTTTTTACTGGAAACGAGGCATTCCATCTTAATCCTCAGGGTTACAACGTATCTGCATTTAGATTCTCAATTAAGGATAAATTCCATCAAGTCGAATGTGTGCTCGTTTGTCACCCGAATCTATAAAAAAATACTATCTTCTTTCTATCTATTATTTAAATTTAAGAAGTTCGACTTTGTTTCGAGTGATTTCTTGTCACTCACCATATGAATTGGAGTAGCAATATCCTACCGTTTCAAGCTGCTCTTGCCCTAGCAAACCTACCCATTCGTGCAACAGTCATACGCTGCAGCAAGCTCCTACGTAAGATATAGAGAGTTTTTTTATAGGATAAGAGTGACAAACGAGCACACAGTTCACCTGATGGTAAGTGGTTATAGACATCTAAATCTATCCTCGATTACGAATCAATATGCAGATGCGTTGTCACCCGTGAGGACTTTTCCAGTAAAAAGGGTCTCCGGTTCTCTACACACACCATACGAAACACAGCAGCATGAAGCCGCTATTTTACGCTGGTATTCTGTGATAGCATGGTCCTTCCCCGGTCGAGCCGACCCATTCGTGCTACAACTATACCAGTAATATAGCTGCAGCATGGCACCACCGCGTAAAGAGATAGAGTGCACTTATGCTTGCGGATACACTTGGGCACTACACTATAATCTTGGGCGCTGATGGCTATTCTACGTTGAGGCTGGGCACTGTAACCGAAAATTGGGCTGGAAGATATTGTTATTATGCCGATAATTTTAAATAGCGAACAAGCACCGTGATAAATATACTCCCTATCAGACAATCAATGGGGAGTCCTATGGTCAACAGTGGGTTTTTGATAAGCTGTAATGAATGATGAATGATGTACTGTTAAATGTGTAATAAAGTGTTAACTTTAGCTTACGAATTGTGGTGGCGCCGTCGTCGCGCCACAAGCAAAAGGAATTGAAGCCCAGATCTTTTTCGGAAATTTCCGATCTATTTCGGTATGTAATGTAATAGTACCGCATTACTGTCACATGGAGCGTAGGCCGCTCTTCGGGCTAAACACCCTTGGCGGCTTGAGAACTGAAAGGGGTTCAGCGGGTGTTCAGCCAAAAAGTAAAAATTTCGGGATACACATAACATATGTCGGCAACATTTTATGATTATTCCACAATAGTCTCTACTCTATGCGACTGTTTGATCACAGACTATTAAGTGTTTGACATTGGCAGTAAGCACGTAAAAAAGGGGTCTCCGGTTGTCCACTGAACATACAAATCACATAGTATATAATCACAGTAGCATTAATGCTGGCATTCTGTGAGAGAGTGGTAGCTCCCCGATCGAGCGGACCCATTCGTGCTACAACCATAATATAGCAGAATGGCTCTACCACTTCTGCTTGACGGTGAAGGAAAACATAAGTAATTAAACCTGCGTTTCTATAAAATGAACTATTAAAGGACAGGCAAAGTCCGCGAACACGCATTGGAGCAACGCGGCGATCAAATTTTTTCATAATTCTCTTAGAAATGAGAAATGAGTTGAGCTCAACATTGCGATCTGCAGAGCCTTTAATTTAAACCTTCCTGAACATTGAATTATGAATTTTGACCAGTGGTAGAGCCATGCAGCAGCTATATTAATTGTATAGTTATAGCACGAATGGTTCGGCTCGACCGGGGAAGGACCATGCTCTCACAGAATACCAACGTAAAACAGCAACTTAATACTGCTGTGTTTCGTATGGTGAGTGTAGAGAACCGAGAACGTTTTTACTGGAAACGAGGCATTCCGTCTTAGTCCTCAAGGTTGACAACGCATCTGCGTTTTGATTCGCAAAATAGGAGCAACCATCAGGTGGACTCTGTGCTCGCTTGTCATCCTTATTCTATAAAAAAATTGTATTTTTACAAAAATTTGTACAAAAAATTGTCTTCACCTAAGCTTCGATTACGTTACACATCAAAATTTTAATAACTTGCTATAAAGTCTGAAACCAAGACTTATCACAAAATGTTTTCATAAAAAAGCAATTTCAAAGCTTACTGATCAAATGTTTTCCTATTGAGGTAAACATTGGTTCCCCGCTTTTGACGTAACGTGAAGCGGCAAATTGGACCACTACAAAAATTCGTGTGAATTCTTTACGCGAGAAAGATATTCGCTGGATTTTGAAATATAGTCTACCGGTTTAACGAAGTAAAAAATTCTTTATTCGTTACTTTGAAAGTATTGGTAATACTGAAGATATAGAAAATTATATAGAATAATAGTTTCTATGCAAATAACATTAAAAAAGTCTATTTTGGAACGAAGTTCCTTATCGCGCGATACGTGTTTACTAGCAAGCTAGTTGTACTGTTTGTCCTATTGATACACTTGAAGAGTTGATAATATATAAATCAAACTACAACAATGTATGATCTGAGCTGGTTTATTATTATATACAATAATTTAAATGGCCTTATTACACATTGAGTAACGCAACCATAGTGCAATCTATTTCTATGTCAACGCCATCTATCGAAGTAGAACTAAAACTTTTTTAATTACAAATGTGGTTTCTTCATTAACATACCGCCCACCAAGGACATTTAGTGACGGAATGGCCTTTTAAATTGTACTTAAGTCCAAAATTTGCACTTAAATCTAAAATTTGAACTTAAATCTAAAATTTGCACTTAATACTTTATAACACACTTCTATAATTTAATCTCATAAAGTATGACCTAAAAACTTACAAATAAAAATAAAGACTTCAACAGCTTAAAATAACCTAAAATAAAATTTTGAAAAGTAACATTGTAAAATTAAACCTATAAATGTAATTAATGTTGTACATATAGCTACATTTGATCGTAAAAGTAAAAGAACATTTGATACAATAATATTTTTACATAAATTTGACATAAAAATTGAACAATTCATGGATCCGAGATAGGCAGAATACATAATTTTGATGTTGGCCTCTTAATTACGGATGTTTTCGTACGCAATGTGACTACACGGGTAACGTTATCATCACCGGGGTGTTTCTCTATAACTCTACGCAATAACCAACGACTTGGAGGCAAATCATCTTCTTTAATTAAAACAACGTCACCAACATTAGGTTCCGGAACTTGTGACGCCCATTTGTACCTATTCATGAGCTTTGACAGATATTCCTGTGACCATCGTTTCCAAAAAGACTGCAGCATCCTTTGCACAAATTGCCACCTAGTTAAATAGCTTACGTTTGAACTTTTGTAATTTTTATCTGGTACATTAATTATCGGTTCTCCTATTAAAAAATGTCCAGGAGTTAAAGGGAGGGGCTCACCAGGATCAGTAAAGTTAATAACACTTATCGGCCGCGAATTCAGACAGGCTTCCACTTGATTGAGGAATGTAGTCATTTCCTCGTACGTTAGGGTAGAGTCGCCAATAACCCTTTTAAGGTGAAATTTGGTGGATTTTACACCCGCTTCCCAAAGACCACCGAAATTGGGAGCATGAGGCGGAATAAAATGCCACTCGGTGTTGTTTGCTTCCAGATATTCTGCTATGGCTGGCTGAATAGATGCCAACTGTTGCAGTTCTCTGGAGGCGCCTACAAAGTTGGAGCCGTTGTCGCTCCACAATTTAGCACAGTGACCTCGTCGCGACACAAAACGTCGAAAAGCGGCTAAAAATGCCTGTGTGCTCATGTCACTGACGACCTCTAGGTGAATAGCACGAGTGGACATGCAAACGAAAAGGCATATGTAGGCCTTATAAGAACGATGCCCACGTCCTTTAGTGGTTCTTATACTTATGGGTCCAGCATAATCCACTCCGCTATATAAAAATGGTCTTGCTGGTGTACATCGAACCGATGGGAGCGCACCCATCAGTTGGTTTCTAACACTAGCTCTCTGTTTCGCACAAGTTACACACTTGCGAACATATTGTTGAACTAGAGATCTAGCACCTATTACCCAATAGGCTGACCTTAAATAGTTTGCCATTAACTGAGGACCACCATGCAATGTCTTCTCATGCGCGTCTGCAACTATAAGAAGAGTCAAATGGCATGAATGTGGTAGAACTATCGGATGTTTTACTTGCTCATCTAGTTCAGACTTTTCAAGTCGTCCACGAATTCGCATGATACCATTCTTGTCGAGAAAAGGACAAAGTGATTTCAATTTACTTGATTTTATATTCAAATACCCTTTTTCCTTTAATTGTTCATATTCTGTTGTGAATGAATCTATTTGTGATTTCCTTATACAAGTTTGTAATGCTGCTTCTATTTCGTGATCTTTCAAATATTTACTATCGTGTTTTTCCTTTTTTAAAACTCTTCGACAATACGCAATAACTTTAACTAATTTTCTTAGACTGGAATAATTTTCGAAAACTACGTGCTCTGGAACTACAGCTGTGTGCGCCTTTATAGTTTGTTCTAAATCTGTCTTTAGATTCTTTGGCCTCTTGTACTCAATTAATTTATTTTTCAGAAATGATGGTCCTGAAAACCATAACTCATTACCGACTAATGAACTGGGTAGTATTCCTCTTGATGCGCAGTCAGCTGGGTTCTCTTTGGTCGGCACATGAAACCATTGAGATGAATTCAAAGCGCCCAAAATTTCTGAAGTCCTGTTGGCAACAAACGTTTTCCACCTGCTAGGGTGACTATTAAGCCACGATAGCACTACTGTAGAATCAGTCCATGCAAAGATCTTTTCCTTTGAAATATTTAAAATCTCTGCTGTCTCTATCAATAACTTTGATACAAGTACAGCACCACATAGCTCCAATCGAGGAATACTAATTTGTTTGATGGGAGCTACTCTCGTTTTAGCCACTAACAACGACAGATGAATTTTGCCTGAGACATCAATTGTTCTTAAGTAAACGACGGCTGAGTACGCTGCTTTAGAGGCGTCACTAAAACCGTGCAATTCAAGGTCATCAGATGAACTAGTACCAAGCCAACGAGGTACCTGAACTTTGGTTAGTAATGACAACTCTTCGCGGTAAGTACTCCACTCTGTTATTACTTCGGTAGTTAATTCCTCATCCCAACATACACCTAAGAGCCATAATTTTTGTATGAACATCTTTGCTAATACGACACTAGGAGCTAACCATCCCAATGGGTCGAACAAACGAGCTATATCTGATATTATTAGTCTTTTTGTTACAGGTGCTGTCGTCAGCGGTGGAAGATTTACCGAGTACTGAAAGCAATCTTCTAGGCGGTTCCAGGTAAGTCCCAAAATTTTTATTGTACTATCTAGCTTAATTTCTATTTCCTTATTATCTATTTCCTTTTCCTTAACTCCTATGTCCTCTTTGTCCTTATTTTCAGTGTTCTCATTTTTAATTTTTATTTGACCTGTTTGCTGTACTATTTCATTTGTATATATTGAACTTATTCTATCTAATAGTTGCCGATTGTTACTGTTCCACTTCTGCAATGCGAATCCTCCCTTTCCTAATAATGCTACCATCTGTTTACAGATTTCAACGCCCTCTTCGACGCTATTACTTCCCATCATTAAATCGTCCATATAAAAAGAGTTTAAAACTCTATCTGCTGCAAGCGGGTACTTATCTCCTTCGTCGTACGCAACCTGATGGAGTCACCTAACTGCCTGATATGGTGCAGAAGCTGTTCCAAAGGTCACCGTTACCAACTCATAATCCCTAAGTGGCTTTTCAGGGCTTTCTCGCCAAAGTATCCTCTGGAAGACAGCATCTTCATCCGCTATTCTGACTTGGCGGTACATTTTGATTATATCCGCCACAATACCAATAGCGTGTACTCTCCATCTAAGAATGGTGTGTCTTAAGTTTGCTTGCAGCGTTGGTCCAACCATTAAAGTGTCATTGAGTGAAACTCCTTTTTTATTTTTCTCAGAGGCGTTGAAAACTACACGTACCTTCGTGGTGGTCTTATCGTTTCTAATCACCGCGTGGTGTGGTAAGTAAACTGCTTCATCTTTCTTATTATCCTCTTCCTTTACAGGTCTCATGTGTCCTAATTGTAAGTATTCATTAATTACCTCTGTATATTTTTCCTTTAAATATGTGTCCTTATTTAATCTTTTTTCTAACGATTTGAATCTTGTTTCAGCTATGTCACGGGAACTTCCAGCCTTGCATGCAGGATCTTCGTCTCGAAATGGTAAACGTACAATGTATCTGCCTGTATCATCCCTCTTAGTAGTTTTCATATAAAATTCTTCACATTTTTGCTCTTCTGGGTTAAGTAATTTCCTTGTACTAACTTGTTCTTCTATCTCCCAGAATTTCTTTAGAATATTGTCTTCATTGAACTGTGTACAGTGCACACTTAAATTTCTTGTGTGGTGTTTTGAACTCTCATTGCTTGAACTGACTACACCGGAAAGGATCCACCCTAAGGTGGTGTTCTGCGCTATTAGAGTACCAGACGGACTCTTTACTACACCTTCCTTCATAATGCAACAGTAAGCATCTGCACCCAAAAGAATGTCTATTTTATTAGGTGTTTTGAAATAAGGATCTGCCAAACAAAGACCGTTGATATCAATCCAATCCAATGAACTGGTATTCACACTTCTCTCAGGTAAGTATGATGTAATCTTACTCAAGACGTAAGCATTTATTTGAAGTTGAAAATCAAGATCAACAGTAGATTTAATAATTAAATTTACCATATAATTAGCAATGGTTGACTTATTATCTCCTCAACCTGAAACGTGACCTCGGACTGGAATTTTCTTAAGCCTAAGAAATTGGACAGTGGCCTCTGTTATAAAACATGCTTGTGATCCTTGATCAAGTAGGGCTCGAATTGTTTGAAATTCACCTATCTTGGACTCTGCCTTTATTAATGCAGTGGCTAGTAAAACCTGTCTGGGTTTTAAGACTTTGCCCGTAGATAAGCATGTAACTATCTGATTGTCACTATTTGAAGAACTGGCGTTGTCAATAGTGGACTTTACTGTAGAATCTTGGCCTTTATTCTCAGCGTTAGGTTCTCTATTAGGGTGCAGCAAGGAATGGTGGCGCTTTTTGCAAACTCTACAGACATTCTGCTTTTTACAGTCATAAACTGTATGATTTCCGCCTAAACAATTAAAACATATTTTATTTTTTGCTACGAACTCTCGTCTGTTTTCTATGGACTGTTTTGCACATTGCTTACAAAAACAGAGCTTGTGAAGTTCTGAGCAAAATTCGCAACGAATATTCGACGACTTTGTGGCCAGCATTGCTTTCGAACTAAGAACGTGAGAACTATTATTGATCTGGTGAGCCACAGCCTTCCTCGGCTCTATACATTCTAAAGCGCGAAAACGACTTTCAATAAATATCCGAAACTGCTCAAAGGTGGGCAACTCGTTGCTGGAGTCATTAGAAACACTTAACTCCCACTGCTTTCGTGTTTCATTATCTAATTTGAACGTCACTATATGGATAACAATAACGTCCCATGTACTTACATCGATTTTCAAATTTTTCAATGCATTTAAACAGTCGCTCGTGGTATCTAGCAGCTCCTTTAATGAGTTAGCCGATTCCACATGTAAGCGTTTCTGGCCGAACAATCTTTTTAAAATACAACTGGTTAAATACTTTTTATTTGCATAACGCTTTTCTAACTGAGACCAACATTCGCGGTAATTGGCATCTGTGATTGGTGTGTGCCTAATCAACTGTTCGGCTTCACCAGTGAGGTGGCTTTTAAGATAGTGCAGTTTTCGCACATTATCTAAAGATGCATTATTGTGTACAAGTGAAATAAAAAGATCGTGAAAAGATGTCCATTCACTGTACTTGCCAGAAAAGGTAGGAATTGTTATCTTGGGCAACTTTACAAATGAATTAGATTGCTTAGAAGAATTATTACTACATCCACTGTCTTGTGGTAGCGGTTCTCTTACACTATTTAACGTTGATTTCATTAAACATTTACATGATATGTAAGTATCTTCGGTTGTGTCATATATATCGACAACCTTTTGACCTATGTCTTCTAACTTAAACCGACCATAAAGTTGAGATTTAGTATTTTTAAACGAAGACCAATCATTTTCTAATAATTCAAGCCTTGTTTGTATATATTCTACTGTAAGTCTATCCTTTGGACACTTTTTAAAATTAGTAAAGGCTTTTTGAATTACTTGTTGAAGGTCTTTTAATATATTAATTTGTCCTTCCATCGTAAACAACAAACAAAATGATGGTAAAAGATAGTTATAGAATTGATTAATTAATATCAAAAAAAAGTATAATTTAATTATTTATGTGAAGATAAATTTATCAATCTAAATGTTAACACAATATTAACTTGGTAACAGAACAACCTCAATTGAATTGTATAACTTTACAAGTTTCTTTACTAGACAAAAGTTTGCGATTTTTTCTAAGTCTCAAAAACAACGAAAAATTTTACAAGTGTTTATAAATAAATACACTCTGGTAGAAATCGGACATAGGTTCCCCGTTCCTCCGTTTTTATAAAACTTATTCTAAGTCCTTAATCTAACATGCACAATTTTAAAGTTAAAATCTTCTTAGAAATAAAGTTTAAAATTGCTTGGCAAATAATGTCTACAGTACTTGTCACCAATCAAGTTATATTAAATGTCTCTGCTACTATGGTATTTAATTAAATTGTACTCACGTTTGCACTTCACTCACACAAACCCAGGTTGAACTAGTAGTGTACTCGTGGCGCCCTCCTTCGGCGTCACTTTGAACTTCAACTCCCGGCTGCTATCGACGAACTCGAAGATTGAATTGGCGATGTACTGCTGATGGCGCCCTCTGTGGCGTCACGTTGAACTAACACTCCCAATGCAGCTGAGTATGGCCCTCTTGCTGGGCCAAGCTGTTGCTGCCTCTGCGAGGTGCCCGGTACTCTTGCCGCAGCGATCCACTGCGAGTACTACGGGGTGCGGCCCAAAGCTGGCACCGCAAACTAACAAAAAATTCAGACTATTCCGGGTCTGATATCCGGCTCGAAGGACCAATGTTTACTAGCAAGCTAGTTGTACTGTTTGTCCTATTGATACACTTGAAGAGTTGATAATATATAAATCAAACTACAACAATGTATGATCTGAGCTGGTTTATTATTATATACAATAATTTAAATGGCCTTATTACACACTGAGTAACGCAACCATAGTGCAATCTATTTCTATGTCAACGCCATCTATCGAAGTAGAACTAAAACTTTTTTAATTACAAATGTGGTTTCTTCATTAACAATACGAATTTCACGGATGGGGGCTAGGCGGGAAAAAGTGTAACGGTGCGTACACATTACATAACTAAACATGTTATATAACATGTCTCAGTAATGTGGTGGCTGGACGTTATAAAACGTGTTATATAACGTGACACAAATGTTACATAACTCGAACGGCAGAACGACAAACGACAATGTCATATAACATTGTTATCATCATCATTCATCATCATTACAGCCCTTTACAAGTCCACTGCTGAACATAGGCCTCCCCCAAAGAATACCACAAAGCACGGTCCTGAGCCACCTGCATCAATCGACTTCCTGCATGTCTTACCAGGTCGTCACTCCATCTCGTGGGGGGACGCCCTACACTTCGCCTACCGGTACGAGGCTGCCACTCGAGAACCTTTCTTCCCCATCGGTTGTCGGTTCTTCGAGCTATATGGCCGGCTCACTGCCACTTCAGCTTACTAATCCGTTGGGCTATGTCGGTTACTCTGGTTCTACTGCGGATATCCTCATTCCTAAGTTTATCACGCAGAGAAACTCCGAGCATAGCCCTCTCCATAGCTAGCTGAGTGACCTTGAGCTTCCTCATACGGCCAGCAGTGAAGGACCACGTCTCAGTTCCATAAGTCATCACTGGCAACACGGACTGGTTGTACAATTTCGTTTTCAGGTTTTGAGGTATGTCTGACGAGAAGATGTGTCGTAGCTTCCCGAACGCTGCCCAGCCCAGGTAAACATACTCGTCAACAACTTCGAGCTTAGTGCTCCCAACAACTACCAGCATAGGTGTGACATGGACATTCAACATGATCTTTGTTTTGTCCATGTTCATCTTAAGACCTATCCGTTGGGAAACACTATCGAGGTCATTGAGCATAGTGCTTAGGTCCTCCAGCGATTCTGCCATAATGACTATATCGTCGGCAAATCGAAGGTGAGTGATGTACTCGCCATTGATGTTGATACCGTATCCTTTCCAGTCCAGAAGCTTGAAAACGTCTTCCAATGCAGCGGTGAAGAGTTTCGGGGATATGACGTCACCCTGTCTTACACCTCTCTGCAATTGGATAGGTTTCGTACTCTGGTTCTGTACTCGGATAGCCATCGTAGCCCTACTGTACAAGCACTTCAACACTTCGATATACCGACAGTCAACTTGGCACCGCTGAAGGGACTGCAGCACCGCCCAAATTTCGACGGAATCAAAGGCTTTCTCATAGTCCACATACGCCAGACATAGTGGCAAATTGTACTCTTCGGACTTCTGTACAATTTGCCGAAGGGTATATATGTGGTCTATGGTGCTAAAGCCCTTTCGGAAACCGGCTTGTTCGGGAGGCTGGACGTCGTCAAGTCTGCGCGCGAGACGATTCGTAATGACTCTCGAAAACAGCACGTAGACGCGGCTCAGAAGGGAAATCGGTCTGTAGTTCTTCAAGAGAGCGTTGTCACCTTTCTTGAAGAACAAGACCACCGCACTTCTGCTCCACGCCTCCGGTGTAATGCCACCATGGAGGACGGAATTAAAGAGCTTCTGAAGGACTTCAAGTACCGGTCTTCCACCCGCTTTCAGAAGCTCCGCTGTAATTCCATCCTCGCCTGGGGCCTTACCGTTTTTAAGGTGCTGGAGAGCCATTCTAATCTCGCTCAGACTGACGTCCGGGATATCTTTGGAATAGTGTCGGATGAGACTCGCTCTTTGATCGTTACTCACACTTGCATGTGGCTCCAACGATGACGTGTACAGCTGCCCATAGAACCTCTCAATCTCACTCAAAATCTCAGGTGTCCCGGAAACGATGCTGCCACATTCGGTCTTCAGCTTTGATAGGTGGCTCTTTCTGGCAGACAGATCTCTGGCAAAGACTTTGGAGCCTTGGTTCCGCTCGTTCGCTTCTTCAATACGAGCTGTATTGAAGTTGCGTAAGTCCCGCCGCATGCATTTGGAGATCTGTCTGTTCAGATGCCTGTATGCTGTCAAGTCTGTTGAAGAATGTAGCTTCATCTCTCGTCTAACAGCCATGAGATTAAGAGTGTGATCGGAGAGTTTTTCTGTTCTTCTGCGGCGGTTCTTGCAGAACTTAGCTCCGACCGCATGGACAGTTTCCACGAGCTTGTCATTCATATCGTCCACTTCATTGCAGTCTTCTAAGCACTGAAAACGGTTTTGTAACTCGAGCTGAAAGGTTTCGGGACTTTGGAACAGAGCACGAGGGGGACGGAGCGTTGACTTCATTAGACGAGACCTCTCCAACTTAACGTTTAGGTTCAGTGTGCCTCTAACCATTCGGTGATCGCTACCAGTTTTCACCCTCGCGATCACGGAGACATCACTGAACAGTTGTCGTCTGGTCGTCATAATGAAGTCAATCTCATTTTTTGTCGAACCGTCGGGGCTCGATCAGGTCCACTTTCTGTGGGGCCGCTTCTGGAAGAAAGAGTTCATCATAAAGAGTCCCTCTTTCTCCATGAAGTCGGCCAGCTGCTGGCCCCTTGGGTTCCGTTGCCCTATTCCAAATTTCCCTACTTTCAGCTCACCGTTCTCTCTTGTGCCTAGTTTTGCATTGAAGTCTCCCATTAACACCGTATATTGGGTTTTGGAGGAATGCATGGCTCTAGAGATATCCTCATACATTTCCTCCACCTCCCCATCGGGGTGTGCCGAGGTTGGTGCGTAAACCTGTATGACTTTCATCGAATACCGTTTGGTGATTCTGAGTATAAGGTACGCAACCCTCGTCGACACACTCCCGATCTTTACAACGTTGTTAACGAGAGACTTGTGGACGATAAATCCGACACCTCTTTGGGACAGATGGTCGCCCTCCCGGTGATAGAGCAAGTTGCCGGATTCGAGGATTACCGTGTCCTCCCCCTCTCTTCGGACTTCGGATAATCCTATAATATGCCAGCGCAACTTGTCTATCTCTTCTTCCAGCTCCATGATCTTCTCGTCAGTCCTCAGGGTGCGTGCGTTGTACGTTGCCAGGTCGAGTCGTCTAAGGTGGCAACCGAACCTCCACCAGAGATTCTTAGCACCCCCTGCCCCGCCGTTACCATGGTCGCCACCGTAGCCAGGAATAGCGGGGCCGCCGGGGACTGGGGGCCGTCTCTTTGTTACATTCATAGGGGGGTATTTGCCATAGTTGCCGCGCTTGGCGAGCGGGTTGGCAACCGCAGTTTTTTTATTGTAATTTTGGCTTAAGAATTAGAATAACAATGAAATATAACAAACAATGCAATATAACAATGTTATATTGCATTGTTATTCTAATGTGTACAGTATTGTTATATGTTGCAATGTTGATAAATAATGTTACATAATGTGGACGTGTTATAAAACAAAAGTTATACAACATGTTACTTGATCTGTACGCACCCTTAGATTTGTTTGGTCACGACGCCCTTTCTATAGTGTGAGCGAGACGGAATAATATCCATCTCCCGCGCATTTATTCTTATTTTGCCATGAAAGAAATATTATTTTAAACGACGCTTCATTTTAATAGACGCTAGTAATTCATATATTTGTATTTGTAAATCAATAATATAATACGTTTATCAATAATAACATACTACGAAAGGAGTTTCGTTCCAACCAAGTTTTCTCCACGACACTAACGCATATTTTTCTTTAAATTAAACGAACTTACATTCCACCTTATGGTAAGTGGCTGCTGCATAGACATAGAACAAGACACTTGCAGTGCCACCTCTGAGGACTAAGATAAAATGCCTCACAGCTTGTAACAGGTTCTCCATTCCTTTCTTACGTGGTAGAGCCATGCTGCAGCTATATTAGTAGTATAGTTGTAGCATGAATGGGTCGGCTCGACCGGGGAAGGACCACGCTCTCACAGAATACCAGCGTAAAATAGCAGCTTAACTTTGCTGTGTTTCGTATGGTGAGTATAGAGAACCGGAGACCCCTTTTACTGGAAATGAGGCATTCCATCTTAGTCCTCACGGGTGACAACGCATCTGCATTTTGTTGGATGTAGATGTCTATGGGCCACAGTAACCACTTACCATCATCAGATAGACTGTGTGCTCGTTTGTCACCCTATCCTATAAAAAAAAAACACAGCAGTGCACACACTGCTATTTGGCAGCTGAAATAGTTAAAGGGACGGTAAGGAGAGGGGGGAGAGACTCCTAGGTAGAAAAAATTACCAAGATCCAACCAAAAACCAGCAAGAAAAAAAAACTACATAAAAGGCATGTTCGATCGATTAGTAATATATAAGGCTAAAGCGAGATACGTTGGTATCGCTGGCTTAGCTTAATATAGGTATATTATGTTAGAAAAACAGACAATTTAAAAGTTCCATTGCCGTAAGCATTCTTAAAATACAGAAAACATTCTTTATGAACGGAATGTTTTGTTTAACATAATCGTATAATTGAGGGAAGCTCCTTACCTTAATTGTTAATAGTCTTGTTATTTAGATCAAAAATTTAGGTCAATGTTGACAACCGATATAAAAATATCACGCTATCTACCAAGTACGGACGTAGGATATGTGTCCTTTGCTTGTAGTTCTAATTTTATAAATGTACCAGCTGTTCCCCGCGACTTCGTCCGCGTGTTATTTAGGATTTTAATTATTTTACGCGGTACCTTAATTATTTTTTAAATAGCCTAAGTTACTCCTTATATCAACAGATATCCCCGTTAAAATCGGTCCAGCCATTTCGGAGATTAGCCGTAACAAACAGACAGATAGACAGACAAGTTTTTTAAAAGTTTTGTTTTTGTTATAAGTATCGTATATACTTTCATTTGCGTTTAGTAAAAAGCTGTTAGTTTGACATTACAAACAGATACTTCAATTTTATTTATTTGTGCTATGTAGTATAGATTCATTGCAAGAACTGAACATCGAGGATTTTTCTATTAAAGGCCAAACACTGGTGACTGGACATGGATATGGATTTAATAAAAATTTATATTCTGAGCTATTACTTATTGCTTTTATCTTAACTACAAAACTGTTTTTAATTAAATCGAAGTTATTTTCTTTATAAATAGATGCCCAGCAAATCAGTAAGTTGAAGTGGAAATGGGAGGGGCATATATCTCGCAGAACCAACAACCGATAGGGAAGAAATGTTCTCAACTGCCAATCTCCTATCGGTAAGTGAAGCGTACAGCAGCCTACAACAGGTAAAGCGACGATCTGGTATGATAAAAGGATGCAGAGAGTCGATGGATGCTCATAGCTACTATGAGCTACTCAGGACCATGAAACAGAAACAGAAACAGAAACTTTTTTATTCAATATAGATTATAAATAATACTTATTGAAAATCACTCTTTTGTTTAATTACCACTGGTTCGAAAAAACCTCTGTCGTGGGAAGAACCAGCAAGAAACCCAGCGAGACTTTTTTTTTAAATAACAGCTTACAATCATGTATGTTACACAAATTAACAACACAACAAATTTGAAATAGCTTGGTAGCGATCACCTCATTTCCAGGGGTTATTATCATCCATAAATTCTTTAATATTATAATAACTTTTTATATAAACTTAGTTTAATAAAGTATTTTGAACTTTGAGCAGGTAAAATTTTGTATATTTTCTGGAATTTTGTTGTAAAAGCGTATACATCGTCCCAAGAATGAATTACTGACTCGATGGAGTAGGGTAACTGGTACTACTAGCTTGTAGTCCAGTTTATACAGTCCTAGTATTTACAGAATTAATATCACTTATTTTTGTAAAACTACTTTTATTTTTGTGTACGTACATTACATTTTCATAAATGTATTGAGTAGCCAAATATAATATATTAATTTCCTTAAATTTTTGTCGCAGCAAATCTTTAGGCTTTAAATCATAAATTGCTCTTCTCTCTTCTGTAAAACAAATATAATTTCAGTGTCAGCTGCGTGTCCCCATAGCAAAATACCATACGACATTATGCTATGGAAATAACTAAAGTAAACTAGTCTAGCTGTTTCAACACTAGTTAGACTTCTAATCTTTTTTACAGCATATGCTGCAGAACTAATGCTTTGTGGCTATCCTTGTAGGAGACCTATGTTTGGCAGTGGTCCTGAAATGGCCTGTTATAGAGAAGCGAAGTCCGCCAGATGCTTAATGGTTACTGCATTCCTTGAACATCTGCAACCAGCTTTAAGCAAAGAAGGCTACAGGTGCGTTATCTTCAATGAGAAATAAGATTGAATGTCCTTCAGCCTGTAACTATACGGGCTCAGATTCTTTCTTTTGTTTTTGGGCACAGCAGTGCAAGTACTACTACTTATCTACATAAATCGGTAAGATGATGGTACCTTCGGGCTGGAATGTGTATATTGTAACTGTATATTGCCTTAGATTAAAAAAAATGTACTAGATATAAATGGATTAATACCTTAATAATTAAACGTTATTATTATTATTAAAATACACCTCAGATCAATCCTATATTTTTTGAGAGCGCGGTCCGTCCCCGGTTGAGCCGACCCATTCGTGCTACAACCATAATATAGCTGATGCGTGACTCTGCCGCGTATATAAGCGTAGATATACATGTATATGGTTTTTGGAGTAGGTAAACGTCAGCCGCACAACTTCGATGCACGTTAGAAAATTCAATTTTTTTATAGGATAAGGATGACAAGCGAGCACACGGTCCACCTGATAGTAAGTGGTTGCTGTCGCCAATAGACATCTACATCTATCCTCGTTTGCGAATCAAAATGCAGATGCGTTGTCAGCCGTGAGGACTAAGATGGAATGCCTCTTTTCCAGTAAAATTTCAATCCTCCTTCCACAGATGTGCATAACAGGCCAGCCAGAGGACATTAAACTGGCTTGGCGGTCCTAACCTGCCTAAACACACACCTAGGAAGAAGAGGACTCCTACATATTACTGATAAAACACAACGTACTCTCTTAGTTTTTATACTAATGAAAAAAATTACATACAGCACCGTGAAAGTATATAATGATTGTAATGTTCTTACCGTTAGACAACTTTATATCTTGCTGTGTGTTCTAAAAACTCATAAAACCAATACTCCTGATGATAAAATCAATGCTAAACGAAATCCATACTGTGTTATTCGCAAAAAAAAACAATTTTTGCACAAAATCAATACTGTTCAAAATCAATAATTTTATATAACAAAATAAATAGAGTACTACACATTTATAACATGTCATTTCTGGAATGCAAAAGAACGTTAATTGCTTGGCTGAAGCAATTGGATTACGTTAAGACTGAAAATTTGTTATGACATCTTGATGACCGAATTTAAATTAGATAAGAACTTCTTTGTTTTTTTAGATTACAGATGATTTAGTATAATTTACTTTTTGGATGTTACTCCGTTGCCGAGTACTAGGAATTAAAAAAAATTGTTAATATACATGTATTAATTATAACAAACTTGAAGAGCGCTTTATCCTAGGAAAAGTTTATTTAAAACTTAAATGGATAAGGCCCACACACTCTGTAAAACATGTACTTTTACCAATAAAATATTATGGGGTATAGTTTTCTCATTTGGTTGGGCTGTATAAATATATAATTGAAAATGAAAATGATAAACTTACATAAATATCAATAAAATAAAATAAATACATAAATATTACATAAATATATAAAAACCCAACCAGATGGAAGCCCTCGGCAGGGTAGACCAAACGGCCGAGGGTTAGGGGGAAAGGGAAAGAAACCGGCGGACGATGCGGGCGGCATCGAGGAGCACCGCCTTCTGCATTTGAGCCTGGAGCGATCCGTCACGGAGTCCCAGTCGCCTCAGATGATCCGACAGGCTGACTGGGATTAACCCGTTCGTAGAAACGTCCACAGGAATAATTTCGGCCGGCAGACCACCCCACATGTCGGTCACCTCGTGAGCCAGGTCCAGATATTTTGTCAACTTATCTATTTCGGCTTTCACGAGGTTCTCGTCATAAGGAATGGTAATGTCGACCAAAAATATCCTTCACAGTGCCCGGTCCATCAGCACAATATCAGGCTTATTCGCAAGAATAGTCCTGTCTGTGATGATGGCCCTGTCCCAGTAGAGCCTGGCGCGGTCATTTTCGAGCACGGCTTCCGGCAAGTACTTATAATACGGCAGTTTCCGATCCACGAGGCCGTATTTCAGAGCGAGCTTCTGGTGTAGAATCCTGGCTACTAGATTGTGTCTGTGCAAATACTCAGAGTTAGAAAGCGCCGAACATGCCTAAGTGACTCACCGGGATGGCGACGGCGCCATCCTTCAGGATGTATCTCCGATAATTGTTGGTCTTAATAACCTGATCCTGTATCGCACAGACAAAACCCTCGGTTTCCCCAAAGAGGTCACCGAAACGTAGCCAGTGAAGGGAGGCGACTGTGTCTACGAAAGGCTCATGTAGAGCCTTGTAGAACCTCCCGTGGAGCTCCTTCTCCTTCCATACGGCCTCCCGGTCGGAAATGCTCTGTACTGCCGGGTCTTGCCATTGCTCGTTGGCTAAGGATAGAATGGTAAGTCCTTTATCACAAGAAATAACGTCCCTATAGAATGGATCATCCGCTCTCGTCAGAAAGTAATTACGGAGGCTGCACACTTCGCGATTATGCATGGTAAACGCGCTTAAAAAGCCGCGCCCACCATGCTTCCGCGGCGAGTACAGCCTCATTACTGACGATCTCGGATGATGCATCCTGTGGGACGTCATTATAGTGCGGACTTTTCTATCCAGAGCGTTCAGTTCGGTCTGAGTCTACCTGAGTATGCCAAAAGTATACATGAGAACAGGCATGATCCAACCATTATATGCATGTGTCTTATTAACGCCCGACAAAATATTGTTCAGCACTTTTGTCAAGCGTGCATAAAACACACCGCAAACTGACTGTTTCATGTCCGCCTCATCGATACCTATGTTCTGTGACATACCGAGGTATCGGTATGTTTAAGCCTCGGATAGGGTCTTTATGTTGATGGGCATAGATAGGTCTATGCCCTCAGAGTTAGTAACCCTACCCCTTTTGACATGGAGGACCGCACACTTATCTGTCCCCAGCTCCATTCTAATAGAGTTGCTAAAATCACAAGTGATGTTTAGCAATTCCATAAGATGAGAGTGACTGGAGGCGAATAACTTGAGATCATTCATATAGAAAAGGTGGGTCACTTTTGTACCTCCTCTCCTAAGCTGAAATCCCCTCCCGGAATCCTCCAGTAAGGTACTAAGAGGGTTCAGAGAGGGGCAGAACCAGATTGGACTCAAACAATCGCCCTGGAAAATACCCCTTCTTATCCTTATGTGGTTCTCCGCAGCCATCATCCGCTCGCCTAGATGATAAAGGATCGTACTCCACAGCCCCATTCACTGCCCGAGGATGTCTCGAACTGTACAGTCAACCTTGTACAGCTCGAGGACCCTCCCAAGCCATGTATGAGGCACCGAGTCGAATGCCTTTTTGTAGTCTATCCAGGCGGCGGAGAGGTTCCGACGGTTAAGTTTAACCACCTTGCCAATGACAGCGTCAATGAGGAGTGGTTCCTTTGTTCCACGACCACCGCCCCGACATCCATTTTGAGCGCGCGACATCACCTGATTTGAGTTCAGGTGACGAGTGATTCTCGCGCTCAAAATGGATGTTAGTGTCTTGTATATGGTAGGTAGATACGTTATGGGGCGGTATTTGCTCGGGTCTGTGGAATCCCGGTCTTTAGGAACCAAATGAGTGATCCCAATAGTGAAGAGGCTCGGGAGCGACTTTTGGTCGAGAGCCTCTTGAAACTGTCGGGCGAGAACAGCGTGACACACCACGAATCCCTTCAGCCAGTAGTGATGCAGTCCGACGAGTCCCGGACTTTTTCCAATTCAGGGCCTTACGGACCGCCTTAGCTACGTCATCCGGCGTAATGATGACGGGGTCCATGGGCGTAACATTCGCACACTGACTCGCTACAACTTCCGTCCAAGGGCCCTCGCTGTGGTTTACGAGCTCTGACCACAGGCCGCGCCAGAATGTGATAGTGTCGGCCTGATTCGATGCTGGGCCCTTTCCACGTACCATTGGTCGCTCCAATGATTCATAGAGCCTCTTCTGATCACTCTGGAAGAGACGATTCTGGTTGAACCGTGTCGACCTCTCGGTATATCGCCGAATCCGCTTCCCCCAAGCAGCGATTCTCTGCTTCAGGTCGTCTATGCGCTCCGTCAGTTTTTGCGTTATATCCGGCTGGAACAAACTGATATTTGTCCCAGCAAACGCCATCCTGACGGTGCGCACAATTCTCAGCCTATTATTGGCCGACCTGAAGCTTATCAGCGTGCCGATGAGGGCCCTTGCCTTTGCGATACGGTCCTCAATCCTTCTTCTCCAGGCTGGGATGGCGCTACTTTGTCTAGTAGCGCGTCCAGCCGTGGGAAATTTGGCGCCAATAATACGGCAAACTGCCAGTGCGGCGCCAAAAAGAATTGAGTCCGTCTCGCAAAGGTCCCGGCTGGCTTCCAAATAGGTCACCAGCATTGGGTTGAGAGCCCTCACGACAGCCCGATTCCGCTTGCTTAGGGGTATACGGGGAAGTCGCGGTCGATTCTCGAGAGGCATATTGCGCGTTTCCCTAATCGCCTCTACCAATATGCTCCTCATTTGCTCTTGTTCCGGGGCGACTATTCCATCGTCGCCTGAGTCAACCACAAGGAGATCTACGGCGGCATCTACATGTGCGGGTTGCTCTGCAACTCGTAGAGCCGCATCTCCTATCGTAGTATTTTCATTCGACAAATTAATAGCCTCACGTCGTAGCCGTTCGAGTCCGCCGTCATCAAATATTTTTGAGCGCATGAAAATAAATATTATTATTAATATTATGATTACTATTAGTTTTAAATTTCTCTCCTTCATCTTAAGTTTAATTTTGTATTGCATAAAAGCAAGCTACACATACACATGTACATGTCACCATTTTTGAGACCACTACTGGCTAAATTACACCATCAATCCACCTTATATTAACTGGAATCTGTGGCCACAAACACCAACATTTATTCTTGAACAAGAATCAACTGAAGCATCAAGAATTACTCCTCATGGCGAAGATGGATCTTTATCAATAAAAAAGGCTTTCCAGTTCTCGTCACCTACCATACGAATTACGAAGGAACTATATCATTATTTTATGCCAGTATTCTATGAGAGTATAGTTCTTTACCGCTTAAGTCAACTCAAGTATATTGCAGTTAGCGTGTATATATAATACAGCAGCAGGGTGATTCTACCACTTAATGTTGGCACTACCAAAGTTGTTGAAGGAGTTGTCTATACACTATGCTGGGCAGAAGCCTTGTGAATCTACAACCTCGTACCATCGATGCTTCTCCATAAAATTAATCGCTTTCCAATCATTAGAACAGAATGCCCGGTTTTCTAACTACCGGCACGGTGACGGCACGGCGACGGCTTCGTTTTTCCACTCGGTTTTTGGACAGTACTACCACAGGCTCCAGTTCTACAGTACGCAAAAATGTAATTTAAGAAAAAAATATAATCAAAGCAGAGAAGTCAAATTTTGAATTCATCCAATCCTAAAAATAAAATACTTTGAAGGAATATGTTATACCCTATTTTAAAATTTGGAAATGGGCTCTAAAATATATTTCAACTACTTCCATATGAATGAGAAGACATTTCATCATTTCACAAGTCATTTTCGAGTCTCAATCTCAACGCGCCCCTTCTTCGGCCTGCGCACACGCAAACGGCTGCAATACGTACACGATACACATGTAGTTTTGCCGGCCAGCAACGCGTGGGTAGTTTGCTATCACGGCAGCGGCGACAGCGCCGGTGGGAGTCATCGCCGTGCCATCGCCAGCGTCGATACGTTAAAGAACATGCCATATATTTTATACATTTTATACATTTTTGCTTCCCCGGCAGCTATGCCATTGCCGTCGCCGTGCTGGTAAATAAAAAACCACGCAAAGGTTATAATAATATTATTAAAAGTTAAGTTCCACGGTTCGAAAAAATCCTCTATCCTGGGACTAAAAATAGTCACACTGGGTGACTTGTCCAACAAGAAACACAGTGTGACTATTTTTTTTATAATAATTTACAAAGTGATACAACAGAATTATACAGATACATACATGGTAGCGAACATTAAATTCCCAGGGGATGTTATAAGTTATGTTTTTTTTTTATAGAAGAGGGGACAAACGAGCATGCGGCTCACCTGATGGTAAGTGACTCCCGCCGCTCATGAACTACCACTACACCAGGGGAATTGCAGATACGTTGCCGGCCTTTTAAAAAGGTGTAAGCTCTTTTTTTTGAAGGTCCCTAAGTAGTATCGGTCCGGAAAAATTGCCGGTGATAAACAATTCCACAGAGAAGTTGTACGAGGAAGAAAACTCCTAGTAAAACACACACTCGTGGACCGCCAAACATCCAGATGGTGAGGATGGTATCGTGAATTTTGACGCGTTTGGCGTTCGTGAAATTTGGCGGCTGGAATTAATCCGAACAATTCTATTGTCTTTAATATTATAATGACCCTTTTTATGCAGCTTTTGTCTTTATTGTAAAAGCGATTTTGATTTATATTTTATTCGTGGTAAAGCCATGCTGCAGCTATATTGGTAGTATAGTTGTAGCATGAATGGGTCGGCTCGATTGGGGAAGTACCACGCTCTTACAGAATACCAGCGTAAAATTGCAGCTAAACACTGCTGTGTTTCGTATGGTGAGTGTAGAGAACCGGAGACCTTTTTTACTGGAAAAGAGGCATTCCATCTTAGTCCTCACGAGCGCAGCGGGTGACAACGCATCTGCATTTTAATTCTTTATTGAGGATAGATTTCTCGTTTTCTTTATTTGGCATAATATTTTTAATCCTATTATTTTTTAATTTTACCTATCAATAAATCCTTAACCCCTTTACTATTCCTTTTTGTGAGGGCATTGTGAATTTACTTAAGTCACGTTAAGTACGTTGAGTTATGTCGGTTACATTGGTTCTACTTATGGATCCCACCACGCGTAGAAACTCCGAACATAGTTCTCTACAATATTCCCTGAACTACTTTGAGATTCCTCATATGTAAAGGATCACGTCGCGATCACCAATCGTCATTACTTGCACCACCCACTTGTTGAACACTTTTGCTTTAAGACTTTGAGGAATACTGGATGAGAAGATGTGTCGTAATTTCTCAAACGCTGTCTCGCCAAGTTGAATCCTACGGTTCACCTCTTGGTCGAAGTTGAACTTAACTATTAGTACAATTTGTTCTAGGTAAGCATATTTATCAACGACTTCGAACATAGTTTCCCCAACAACCAGTATATTGAATAAAACTACTTTTACGGATTTTATCGCGTTTAATTAACTTATTTTATATTCCCGACGTTTCGGTTGCTTTCCAGCAACCATGGTCAGCAACCATGTCAGTGACCATGGTTGCTGGAAAGCAACCGAAATGTCGGGAATATAAAATAATTAATTAAACTTGATAAAATCCGTAAAAGTAGTTTTATTCAATGTGTAGTGTTCGCGTAAATATAAGAAATAATTAACTACCAGTATAGGTGTGACACGTTATAAATTACCTATGTATGACCCGTGGGGACACACTATTAAGCTCATTGAGCATAGAGTGTTAAGGTCCTCTAGTGTTTCTGCTATAATAAATATTTCGTCGGTAAATCGAAGGTGAGTGATAAACAACAATGTCGATGCTGTAAGAGTTTTAGAGATATAATATCTCCCTGTCTTATATCTCTCTGTAGTTGGATAGATACAGTACTCTGGTTCTGTACTCGGAGAGCTATCGCAGCCTTTCTATTCTAATACTTTAGCATTTCAATATGCGGAAAGGGTAGAAATATGATTATTTAGGAGAAATAAAATATTAAATGTAAAAATTAAATACCAAATTTAATGGCAACATTGTCTTAAAACTAATTGTAAGTATAAATCACAGATTAAATACAATCTAAATTTAACGTATATAACTAGTGTTATAGATGTATTGCACTATAAATTACACATAATTAGACATAATATTATAATAAATGCTTTAAAATTATGGGCATATGTTGACTTCGTTTTCATGCATGGATTACATTTTTTTTATAAAACTTAAGTGTTAAACGAACTTCAGTCCATGGACACACACAAGAACTGCTAGCGACCAAGATTGTTCTGGCCGCGAGCACTGAGTCCGATGAAGCTGTAAGAGTCAAAGGCTAACATCACTAACATCATCAGAAAGCAGACGACTTTAGTTTGCAAACAATATATTATTAGCTGACATATCTCTCGATGAACATAGGGGGTAAAGATTGACAAGAACATACTTTATTTATTTAAAACCTTTTCGGTATTTCCTTGGCCCGTTATATGGATAGAAAGTGCAAAAGCATTCATAAAATAAAACTCAGGCTTAACAATTTATGGCGGATCAAAGTTGTTTAATCTTAAGTCATCATTATTTGTCTAAAGAATATTTATTTATTAAAACGGACCTTAACGTAGAAGCGAGAGAGGAGAACAAATTGTTTTCATCCAACTTTACAAAAAGGAAGAGTAATTCGACTGTATCTTTATTTTTTATGTGTGTTACATCAGAACTTTTGTCTAGATGAACCGATTTTGATGATTTTTTTTTTATTTGAAAGCTGGTACCTCTCATGTGGTTCTCTATAAATTTCATCAAGGTCAGACTTATTCTAGAGTAGCTCTTGACTTATTCTTAATAAAGCGTATTAAATTGACTTCGACTACACTGATGATGTTCTCAGTTTGTTTATATTTAATTCGGTTGTACAAAAATTTTAATTTTACTACTTGTTCCAATATAGATACCGAACACTTTTGGTAGGCGGGTTGATCACCACAGAAGCGACAGAATAACAATATGCGTCTTTCTTCTACCGTTCTCCGCATTAACCAACTCTTTGTCATTTCACCACGTTTTTATTAACTCAATTTCTTGCTTGTATGTCGTTACGGGTGGAATTTAGTAATTGATTCTAAACTAGCTTCCCTATGAGTTGGAAACTTTAAATTTTAATTATAGCTCAAATTCGGATGACAATGCAAAAATATTATAAAAAAACGTGTTAATTTTTTTTTTAATTTCACTTATTTACTTTGGGGCTATTTCTCAATCTTCAGTTAAAAGTTATTCATAGGTTAAATTACTACATAAACAAATTAAAAATTACATTTTTGTGAATAAAATAGTTCATTTGTGTTACTTTTTATTTAGTATGGTAAAAATTCAATTGATGAGTAACGTTTATCTGACAGTTGAACATTGTGGCCATAGTGGTAAAGATAATCTCTTTCACCGCATCCTTTCTACTACACCGTGCGTCATACATTGAGTTATATGTACTACGTACTAGAGAAGCCATTCCAAACAAAAATTGTGTCCTACTCTATGTCTTCGCGCATGCGCGTGAGTAGTAGTCGCGCATGCGCGAAAACTTTAATTTAATATAAAATAAGATATTAATATAAAATAAATATAAAAATTTAATACAAAATATCTTAATTTAATCTAAACAAACATATTTCTAAATAAAATGTAATAATAATTATTTTATGGAATTCACAAATCTTCAATTTACGCAATATTTAGTTTGTATGGATTGCACTACAGTTCAGTTCAACATAGTCAATGTTCGGAATGGCTTCTCTAGTTCGTGGTACATATAACTCAATGGCGTCATAAGTATGCAACATCTCATGTTTGTATGTCAGGTAGACATAGTATACGTACATATAATTTATTTACATACACTACATATAACCCTACATTGTTAAGAAAGACGAAATGAATAATACCAAATTTTAATGACGATCTTAATATGGACATTAATAATTATTATAATGTACATGAAATTATAATTCAGAAGACTCGATTTCTTTAAATGACTTTCTTTAAATGATTTTTCCTAAAGTTACCACGATTTAGGATATATGTTATGCATTCTGCCAATAAAAAAAATTACAATACCAAAATTAAACTTCAAATAGATCTACAGCGTTTATGGAACGACTGACTGATGTATAAATCTCATTCTCTTGTTTTAACCCCTCCTTTCCTCTATAATATGGAAACTCGTTGAAAGTTGGCAGATAATATATGCCTGGTCTATTAAATTTAGTTTCCAAACCAAGGTAATTAGTTTCGGAGTTATTAAAACACTTAGCAAATCTTGCATCTTGAATCGAATTGCATCTAACGCCAATAAACTTCTTTGGGTGTTCGATCGCCTGCCACCAGTAAAAGGCGGATCTGACGTGACTACACAACACAAGGCAAGGGATGGCAGGTATGTCGCCCGGCTGGTACTCTCCTCCATTTACATAAAAATCTACATGTCCTAGCTTCTCTGCCAAGCCGAATCCATCTATATTAGTGTGAACTATATCTACTCTGTCCGCATCTGAAGCGTGAAGTTTTGAACTCGGCGGTAGAGCACGGTAGCACGGACCGGCAGGATCCAAACCAGTGATCCTTGACGGTTTCTTACCCGTTGCAGCGTATAAGTATTTAGCTGCATACCCCGCTATATGAGCTCCTAAACTAATACCAACAATTTCTAAATTTTCAACTTTTAGTCCTTGTTCGGTAAGTTTCTTTAAAAATTCGCCTATCTTGTCCCCCAGCACTTTAGTCAATCTGACGGACCTGTAAAATAAACGGTTTTTTAATAAGTAAAGTAATTACAAGCACAACAAACTATAACTAAGATGTAAAACAGTAAAACCCAACAAAGCTGGTTTCTGTAGTTGGTGCTAAGACATTGAATCGAAAAATAAATTTAACTTTAATATACAATATTTTATTATATACAATATTAAAAACTGTAATAAAAAATGCGTGAGTGTCGTGGAACACTCGAGTGGAACGAAGTTCCTTGCGTAGTATATTATTATTGTTAAACATAGGTATTATATTATTGATTAATAAATACAAGTAAATGAATTACTAGCGTCTATTAAAATGAAGCGTTATTTGAAATAAAATAATATTTCTTTCATGGCAAGATAAGAAAAAGTGCGAGAGAGATGGATATTATTCCATCTCACTTGCTTATTTCGCCACCAAGCCCGTCTACACTATGACACAAAGGGTAGTGACGAAAAAATCTTACACTTTTTGTCGCCTAGCTCCCATCCGCCAAACCGGTACCGTCCGATAAGGAACTTCATTCTAAAACTAAAACTAGAAACTTAATTATCATACAGTCCTACTTCCCGCGGTATCGTGCCAAGAACGCTGGCTGCGTTTCCCCGGTAAATGGCTATAATTAGCCTTTGAGCGAGAAAAGAACCAGCCCTCTTATTAATTTAATTATTTGACCCTTTCGAGTAAACTAAGCGACATCACAAGCTCGAGGTAACAAATGGAGTGTCATCTAAATAGCTACAATAAAAAAATCACATCGTTTATTTTCCAACCATTATAACTGAAATTTTTTCTTCAAATTTCTGTGGGACCACCCTTGAGCCCACTTAAAAAGAAAATATCAATAAATAACGTCCTCCATACTGAGTTCTGGTCAAGACGACCAGTCTGAACGGAGCATAGACATTTACGTAGGATAGGATTATAGTGTTCAAGTGTATCCGCAAGCACAAGTGCACTCTTTGTTTTTTCACTCTTATAGTCCGATGGGATAGTTATCCGATACGGTTGGAGAGAGATTAGGTGCAGGACCAACGTGTACGTTGTACGTGCTTCCTGAGGCACGCGGGCATCGTCAACTTCGCGACTGTGTGCGGCTACTGAGAATTTCTTTACAAGAAACCCCAATAACTGATTATTGGCCCGGCTCGTGATTAAAACCCAGGATTTCATGATTAGTAACCGCTTTTACGAACACTAGACTAACGAGGCAGTCAAAAACAAATAAATATGACAATTTTTTTTAAACATTCGTAAAAGAATATCTACGTTTTTGAAGTCTTCTAGAAAAATTGTTACAATCACGATATTTGTCACGTCTTTGCGTTGCCACTCTTCTGCGACTGTATGTTATGGCACGTTCCCATTTAGCGGATATAGGATTCGATTTTAATAGAGGCTTCCTATATCCAATTAATGCGAACGAGAGTGTACGTGATCGCATTGATCTGCTCACACTGGATTTCAAACATTGAATATCAAATATGACTGAAGTTGAGGTAATTCAATACTATTCAGCTACCAATTAAATTACATTTTTGGGCCAGAAATCTACGATTGAATGTTCATACATTTCAAACCTTAATAACTAAATTAACAAGAGTATACATAATAAAAATACATGACTTATTGTTCATAGATATACGGCCAAATATAATGTAATAATGATATCTTTATTCCTTGATTATCTGAAGAAGCCAGTGTCATCTCTACAAAATAAAATTAAATAGATGTTGGCAAAAATAAAAACTGTACAGCGTAATAATTCAAATTTTTTTATATAGGATAGGGTGACAAACAAGCACACCGTCCACCTGATGGTAAGTGGTTGCTGTGACTCATAGACATCCACATCTATCCTCAATAAAGAATCAAAATGCAGATGCGTTGTCACCCGTGATGACTAAGATGGAATGCCTCTTTTCCAGTAAAAAGGGTCTCCGGTTCTCTACTCTCACCATACGAAACACAGCAGTGTCAAGCTGCTATTTTACGCTGGTATTCTGTGAGAGCGTCTTTATCTTATGTTAATCGTCAGAGCTGACAACGCATCTGTAGCATTCTTCGTTTAAAGGTTTCTAGAGGTGTCCATGGACTACAGTAATTAATTATCGGGTGGATTGTAAGTTCGTTTGTCACTTCAGTTTTATAAAAAAATAAGTACTTTTTCACTTATTAAGACCATTGGTAGAGTCATGCTGCAGCTATATTAATAGTATAGTTGTAGCACGAATGGGTCGGCTCAACCGCGGTAGGACCACGCTCTCAGAATACCAGCGTAAAATAGCAGCTTAATGCTCCTGTGTTTCGTATGGTGAGTGTGGAGAACTGGATACCGTTTTTACTGGAAACGAGGCATTCCATCTTAATCCTCAGGGTTACAACGTATCTGCACTTAGATTCTCAATTAAGGATGAATTCCATCAAGTCGAATGTGTGCTTGTTTGTCACCCGAATCGTTAAATAAAACTATCTTCTTTCTATCTATTATTTAAATTTAAGAAGAAGTTGGACTTTGTTTCGAGTGATTTCTTGTCACTCACCATATGAATTGGAGTAGCAATATCCTACCACTGGCAAACCTACCCATTCGTGCAACAATGATACGCTGCAGCAAGCTCCTACGTAAGAATGCTAAATAATTCACGTGACAGATGATTATGAAAAGAATTTTATACAATCTCAGACTTATATGCTTAAATCATGCATTTTGAGAAGTTAGTTGTAAACGTTTGTAGTTAGAAGTTAGTTGTAAAGTTGGTAATTTTTTTTTCTATTTACTCCTTTAAAAAAAGTGAACCCCTACACTAGGATTTTCTCCTGTATCGTGAAGGCAGTGCGGCAGGTGGAAGGAAAAGGGGAGATTTTCCGCCGGGCAAGGTGTGCTGCCCGGGGAGCAGCCAACGCTCCTAGTGGTAGTTCGGAGCTACTCTATATATACTGCTTTAACTTCGGAACTTTGTTAGCGCGATTTAGGCTTCGATGTGTTTCCTTTGTGCTTACTTTACATACATAAATTTCACGAGGACAAACATTAAGACCCGGAAAAATTAGGTGTAGGCCATACAATTATTAGTTACGTGGGGGAACGGAGCCCGTGACCCTCAGCGCCGCAACTCATTGCTAAGCCACTGCACCACAGAGCCGTCAATTGAATCAATTGAAAATAGAATATTTTGTAAGTTGCACAATAATAGTACACCATCTAAATTTGATAAACATCATCCGGAGCTAGCACTTCTTTTTTGCCTAGGAATCAGTCTGGAGAGGCACCACTCTCTTGCCTATTTCTGCCGCCAAATTGCACTACTGTGTTCCAGTCTCAAGAGTGTACAGACTACAGAGCCAGTATCATAACAGACTAAAAGCTTTCCGTCTTAGTCCTCAAAAGTGACAACGCATCTGTAAATTGAAATGCCCAATTCTGGCCATGAAACGCCCAACAAGTTGCATTTGTTAAAAAAATACATCCTTTTTTATGGTAATTAATCGCAGTATTTTACATAAATAGATTGCAATCCAAAAAAGATTGCAATATTTAGCACAGAAAAAAAGTATCGAAAAATAAAAATGAAATTAGGTAACTCCGCAATTGATTAGTTTGTGGATAAAATAAAAAGTGTTGCCAATTACAAATCTCTTTAAAAAACTTGATTCTCTTTTTTCAATCGATTTTTATGGTGTCATTATTATAAAAGTAATATTATTTTTCGATAATTATTATGATGTTATGATAATTAAACAATCGAATTGCTAGTTGATTTACCATGACCTCTTTAGAACATAACAAAAACCATACTGCACAATTTGACTGTTATTCTCATCTGTTCTTAAAAATACATTTAAAATGGAATTTAAATAAATAAAACAAAACATATTTTAAAAGGCGTGAAGAACTTTAAGCTTATCAAAGATTATTCTTTTTTATGAAATTATAAATTGAATAAAAAAATCACTATCTATTTATAGATTTTATGTCTGTTTAATTGGCAACATCAAATCTGACAGCTAGGCTCATGTCATAATTATCAAAACTAAATAGTCACAAGTCGAATTCATTTGCGGTGTTTTGGCGGGAACTTGACCGGCAGCGGTTTGCTGCTCCAGTATCATAGTTTAAATAATAGTTTGAAGTGGAATTTGATATGTAAAAGTGGTGCAATTTTATGTATTAACTGTCTACGCATTTGAACTATTAGTGGAAATGGTGAAACTGGTGCTCTGATGGTGGTGGATTCTCAAGATAAGCTATTTGTTTGCATGGGCGCCTTTAGATACCATCGCCAACTGTCAGCTGTCTGCTGGCTCAAGTTGCTGTCAAAATGTCCTAAGAGTTGCACAATGTGATGCATCAACATATTGTGAAACAGTGAAATTCTATATAGTATTCAAAATAAAAAAGACTAGGCTGTATGGCATAGTTCCTTTGCCTGCTCTCTCTAGCGAATAATAAAAACAACAACAACGAATTCATTTGCATTTGTGTGATTTTGTTTGTTTTCTCACGGATTTGTTATCTAAGCAACGAATAAGTTTTCTAAATGGACTATCATAATTCTTCTCACCCTATTGACCACGGCCTGAAAATGGATTCCGCTCCCACTTCTTACGATAACCTTTGCTTGCCGAACTTGATAACCGAACTTGGACTCGATATCCACTGTTAACGATGACCCCAGCTTTCACACCGGCCAGAGTTCTTCCCAGCTCTTAGTAACTCATTCAAAAGGATATTATCATTTCCATATGCTTTTATATGTGGGCACTGATGGCCGAAGTGTCTATGAACGGTGGGCATTCCCCTTTCTTTGTTTGAGGTTCATTTCCGGTAGCCATTTACCATGAGGTGGATTTTCTGGGCTCCTCAATTTTATATAAAAAAATCTGAATTAAATTTATAATGAATATTATAAAGTTAACAATTTGAACTTACTTTGGATAAATATACGTTAGAAACTCGAACGTTTCTGTCATCATGACGTTGTATCCACGTTTGGAGTAGGCAGTAGCTATCGCCTGACTGAAGGGAAAGAAAGCACTGTCGAGGAAACCGCCACAGTAAAGTAAGGTCTTCTTATTTTTTAAATCTAGAAAAAAAATATTCCTTTACTCTCATCATAGTTTAAGCAAATTATTATAATATTTTGTAGGAAAGAGACAGAGCCGTGGTAGCTCAGATGGTGAGCGCTCGCTGTTATTTTCTTAGTACGCGAGCAACTCGGGATCGATCCCCGCCGGCACGAATGAAATTGTTAATGGTAATTTTAAGTGCTTATTTACCACGTGCTCTGTGTTAAGGAAAACATCGGGAGGAAACCTGCATGTCTGAGAAATAACAAAAAAATAAATTTCGAAGGCATATGATGTTCGCCAACACGCTTTGGGGCAGCGACGTGGACACTTCCTTGCCCTAAAACCCTCTCAGAAATTAGATGACGCCTATGCCCAGCAGTGGGACGTATATAGGCTGTAATTTTAACTTGAACTTTTAAGGGTGACAAGCGAATACACAGTCCACCTGATGGAAAGTGAATGCTGTGACCCATAGTACCTACATATGTCCTCGATTAAGAATCAAAATGCAGATGCGTTGTCACCCCCTGAGAAGTAAGATATAATGCCTCGTATCCAGTAAAAGGGGTCTCCGGTTCTCTACACTCACCATACGAAACATAGCAGCATTGAGCTCCTACTTCTCGCTGATATTCTGTGAGAGCGTGATCCCGCCCCGGTCGAGCCGATCCTTTCGTGCTACAACTAAAATATAGCTACAGCATGGCTCTACCACATATAAAATGATATGTTGATATAAAATAATACGGAAGATCTTCGTTATCGCCTTGCTTAGCGTACGCAGTACCAATAATCTCGCGCTTTGGCGTATCATTTCTTTCTTTCTTGGCAATTCGACCGGAGAAATGTTACCTTCTCAGTGATAACCAGAATGAAATATCAGTATAATGCTAGTGTTTGTAAGTTTAGTGTTTTGTAAGGTAATTGCGGAGTACTTTTAAGTCTTTATTTTTTTGCTAGTAACGGGACAATCTATCTTAGTCATCCAGTTGACAACGCATCTATATTGTGATTATTATTTGAGGAAATGGTTCGTGAGCCACTGCGTCCTCCTATCATCAGGTGGTCTGTGAGCGCGTTTGCCCACGGGACACAAAGCTTAAAATTGGACTCACTATAAGAGAAATTTGCCATGTTTCTAAGTTTGAGAAGCGGGTTTCATTTTACATATTGCGTTCATTCTTGCACCTTTGACGGTGCCCCCCTTACCCAATGTGGGTGTTAAATATTTGTGTAATATTCACTTTATACGGGACGGTGCTAGCAGTTATCAAAATCTACACGATGTTATTAGAAAATTTATAGTTCTTTTGACATTCGTTACCGTTACCGATACAGCTGCAAAAATCCACTGCTGCTTATAGGCCTCACCCATAGATTGCCTCATAGGGGGGAAATTCAGCATAGTTGCCACGCTTGCCAAACGGGTTCGTAACCGCAGTTTTTTAATAGGAAGACGCTGCGGCCTATATATAAACTTGCAAAACGAAAAAAAGACGTCTGGTACTGTGATTGACAATCCGCCTGTCAATCTGAACATTGCGGCAAACCTTCTTTAAAAAGGGAGATGATTTCCAAGTCTAGCAGTCGGTTTTTACGGACTAATAAAGAAGAAGTAGTTTCAAAATATAAATAAGTAAAATTTAAGTAAAAAATGTATTAAATACATTTAATGTATCACGTTTTTTATCATATTCTTGCACTGTCATTCGAATTTGAGCTATATTCAAAATTTGAAATTTCCAACTCATCGGGAAGATACTTTAAAATTAACCACTAAATTCCACCCAGAACGACAGACAGACACTAAAATCACTTTCGTGTTGTTTTCGAATTCTTTCATCTACCTGTTCGATAATTGGCGTGTAATTAAAGAGAACATTTACAATTCTTACCTACTAACTTATCTTTTACTAAGGATTTTGGTGCTGAAGCAATAGGATAATTTCTCCTGTGAATTTTCCCGTTTGCCACTTTGTGGATAACAATTCGAAACATTTGCATCTTCTTCGAGCTTATTGTAGCATTTTTCAAGACGCCTGGACCTGTAAAAGATTTTATCAAATTTATTCATCAGTCGTAAACTAGAAAATCATCACAGCGAAGTAATTGCTTGGACTCTTTCAATAATGAGAGGCTGCTTGTGCTCAGACGTAGAATTTATTTTTAACTTCCCGCTATGAAAATCAATTATTTTCAAAAAAATCGGGATGTTATTGGTTTCACGGTGAAACTTTCACCCCAATTTTCGAAAATTGTGGTTTCATCAGATCTTGACGTTTTGAGGTCCTAGGAAGCTATTCTGACTATTCGTCCTACGAGGATCTCCTACATCCTACGAGGATGTGTGTGCGTGTGCGTGTGCGTGACCTATGGAACTGAGACGTGGTCATTCACTGCTGGCCGTATGAAGAAGCTCAAAGTCGCTCAGCGAGCTATAGAGAGGGCTATGCTCGGCGTTTCTCTGCGTGATAGACTTACAAACGAGAATATCCGCAGTAGAACCTGAGTAACCGACATAGCTCAAATAATTAATATGCTGAAGTGGCAATGGGCCGGCCATATAGCTCGAAGAACCGACAACCGATGCGGAAGAAAGATTCTTGAATGGCAGTCTTGTACCGGTAGGCGAAGTGTAGAGCGTCCCCCCACTAGATGGAGTGACGACCTGGTAAGACATGCAGGAAGTCAATGGATGCAGGTGGCTCGGGACCGTGCTTTATGGCATTCCTTGGGGGAGGCCTATGTTATTATTATTATTATTATTATTATTATTTATACTCTTTATTGCACATAAAACACTACACGACATAGCAAACTTAAATTTATCAACGAATGTACAATTAGGTGGCCTTATCGCTAAACAGCGATCTCTTCCAGGCAAACCTTGGTGAAGGAGACAATTTTCATTTAAATATATAGAAGTGTGTATAAATAGTAGATAAACAAGCATATTATATTAAAAATAATATTATATATACCTATACACATAAACAAATATATACATACACACATACATATACACATATACCTACATATACATACATAGAATACATACACTTTTATAAATATTTCTGTAATACATTATAACTATATATCATATACATAAACCTTATCAGGAAAAGTAGATATGACAATAAAATATATTAAGTGTGGTAACTATGTTCAGCAGTGGACTTGTGAAAGGCTGTAATAATGACGATGATGATGATGTTAATTGTAATTTTAATATTTCTATTATCATAGTAAATAGTGGAAAATTTATATATTGATCCCATGTGCCTAATGATGCTAAAAAACAAACCAGTCAATTTTATAGAGAATAAATTATAATATTTATAAATGAAACAACTACGTCATAATATAAATCACTAATTAAAATAATTCTTCATTGATTCGTTGTATTTACAGTCGCGGAGCTTGCTTTAACATTTTGCCGTCTAGTAGTTCATCATTACTTAGGGGCAAAGTTAACGTTAGTTTTAATGACTTGATCTAATGATTACGCTTTCTCGATAACATCTCAGGAATAAAATGAGATTTACGATAAAAATCGCGATTATTTTAAACCCTTAATTGGAGTAGAGCTATGCTGCAGTTATATTACGCTAGTAACATGATTTACTCGGCTCGACCGGGGTAAGACCTTGCTCCCTCTGAATATCAATGTGAAGCAGAAAAATAATACTGCTGTGTTTCATATGGTGAGTGTAGAGAACCGGAGACCCTTTTTACTGGCAACGAGGCACTCTATATTAGTCCTCAGGGGTCACAACGCATCTACATTTTGATTCTTATTTCAGGATAAATCTATATGTCTATAGGTCACAGTATCTACTTACCATTAGATGGGCTTAATTTTAAAAAAAAAATAACAAGTACCGTAAAAGCCGTTTCACATTTTTAGGTATAACAAAACATTTTTTATACGGTTTCGAATAAAAAATGCAAATACAGGTTTATTGTTTCGATTAGATCAATCCTATTGCACGAAAAAAATTCGTTTTATCATCAAACAAAATCACAAAACATATAATACTTTGACCGGCGGTGAAAATATATTTTTTGATCTTCTTTATTTGATTAAAGTATATTTAAAACTACTTTTTCGTCATAAGTTTTTTTTTTCTTGTTATTTGTTGATAATATTAATTTTAACATTAGTAACAGGAAATATTGTTTCGGATTAATTTTTTTCCTGCTATCAAATGGTTGGATTGGTGGTACAAAAAACGGCTTTGAAGTGATGAAGAAGCATGCGATCCGGTTTACGTTATCTGTAGATGAACCCCGCGCGAGGCTTGATGCCTTGAATAAAAGCCATGAATAACTTTCAACTAATGTACTCATAAACAGTAATATAATATAATATGAAAATTTATTAAGTCTTAGCTGTTCCCCGTGACTTCGCCCGGGTTTAATTTAGATTTTTGCGCGGAACCCTAATTTTTTTTTCAGTGTAAAAGTAGCCTAAGTTACTCCTTATAACATTAGCTATCTGCCAGTGAAAGTTTCGTCAAAATCGATCCAGCCACTTCGGAGATTAGACGGAACAAACAGACAGACAGACAAAATTTTAAAAAATTGTGTTTTTGTTTTAAGTACCGTATACACTTTCATAATATGTATTTAGTAAAAAGCTGTTATTTTGATATTACAAACACACGCTTCAATTTTATTTATTTTTATAGATAAACCGTGTAGTGGCGGTGTAAGAATATCCACTACCCCATATCATCGCGTGAGTATCGTAAGAGGCGACAGAGGGAAACAAAGCAGGAGATGGGCAGCAGTGTCTTCCTAATAACGACTAAAAATAAAAATAAAATATCAAATATCCCTCCTATGAGGCAATCAAATGGGGACGCCTATGTTCAGCAGTGGACTTACGTGTCTGTAACGGTATTAAGTAGTAACCTCGATTTGCTTAAAACCAAAGTTTCGAATACAGCAGCAGATTCACTAGGTATTCTACAGAATTTAGTAAGTGTACGTGGGATTACATGAGTAATTCCTCCTTTCCCGCTAGCATCGGAACATCTGACGCTCCTTTTTCCGTTTCAAGAACGCATTTGAAACAGCTTCCTTTGTTTGAATGAAACACTTACTACTAGTACTTAGCGGTTAACCACCGTAGAGTCTATATCACCTGAGGATGCTTCGTGTAGAGGCGAAACACGTGTCGTATTATCGTCAGTGGTGTGTCTTGCCTAGTGTAGTGGTGTTGGGAGTAGCGGTGCTGGGATTAGTGGTGACGGGGATAGTGCACGCAATTGAGGGAGGGCGGGAGGTGCTCTTCATACTAGGTAAGACACATCATTTTATTTTATAACGCGGATATTTGCGATGTTAAAAAATTATTAATTATGTGTAACAAGTTAAGTATTGTACCTATAAGAATTCATAATTACCTTTGTTTGATAGACTGCGATTGATTTTGAAAGATAGTAAAAGATATGTACACCGCATAGTGATTGATTGTCTTATGCGTTAAAAGGGCTTCCTTACAATTAATTTAAAGTACTTACAGTTTGGTATTAATCCAGCTGGATAGCCAATTTCAGGCTTAGGGCTGTATTCTTCGCCATTGCCGAGACTTGAAGCGAACAGCAAAACGACAATGGCGTTTAAAAACACGACCGCATTTTGCACCGCCATTCTGTAATTAAAAAGAGACATATTATTATCTACCAATAATTAACTTGTAATATTGGGTCGATGAATATCTAATATATAAAAATAATGTTTGTTTTTTCGTATTTTATGGACTGCCATACCGTTCATTAGATTGTGTTAAAACTTTGTCAACGTATGCCTTACACTTGCGCGAAGGTTATAGGCATAGTACAATTAACTTACAGTAGGTGGCGCGTGTATCGTACCGCCAAGTCATATATTATTCAATTTCAATAAATGTATTTCTACTGAAACAATATAATTCTTCCAAATCGAAAACGATATTTCCACAATTATTTATTCTGCGACAGCAACGCGCCCGGTACCAGCTTGAAATATTATAAATATTATAATATCTACAACGAAATCACTAGTTACCGATGATTATTTAAGCGGTATGAATCATGTCATTAATTACATTTTAAATATTATTATTATTATATTTTTACTATAATATTCAAAACGAAATTTCCAGCAGATTCCATCTATAATTGCCACCATTTATGAAATTTGCCGGAAGTACATCATCATCATTACAGTCCATCAAAATCCACTGCTAAATATATTCCGAATAGGGGAAATAGGGAGTTGCTTGCCTCAGATACGACGCTAGTAAGAGGATCGGAAACTGCAGGTTTTTAATTGGATATTCCAGGAAAATGCTTCAGCCTATTTCATGGGTAAAATTGATCCAGTAAATGGGTCATGAATATAATATTTCAGCGCTATGAAGGGAACGGAGTATATGTAATGATAAAATTAACTTTGATATCTCTTTACATAATGTGGTAGAGCCACACTGCAGTAAGAAGCTAACTATGCAACTGAATGTGTCGGCTAGACCGGGGAAGGACCATGCGCTCGCAAAGTAACAGCATGTAATAGCAGCTTAATGCTCCTTATGTCTTTAGCTTTTTAATGTGATAGACGAAAAGTGGAGACCCGTTTTATTGGAAACGAAGTATAACATGCAAAATTATCATAATATATTTGTAGCCACTAAATTATGATAATATAAGTTACAGCCACTTCTGTTCACAGGTCTCCTCCCATTTTGGAAAGGGTTTTAGGGCAAGGAATCGTCCACCGCGCTGCCCCAATATGATAATGAAGTTCACACATCCATCTGATGTTAAGTGGATGCTGTGGCCTATAGACATCTAAATCTAAATGCAGTGCGTTGTTATCCTTGAGGCCTAAGATGGAATGCCTCATTACAAGTACGAAGGGTGTCAGGTTCACTCGACATTCATACGAAACATAACACCATTAAGTTGCTATTTGAATGTGATATTTTGGAGGGATCGTGGTACTTCCCCGGTGCCGACCCATTCGTGCTACAACCATGAAATGTGGTGAGGATTTAGGCAAATTCATGGGGCCCAGCTGTGGACTTTCACGGACTGATGAAGAAGAAGAATGAAGTCTTGAAATGAGGGCTAATACTTTTCCGCTCACCAGATGTCGCTAGTTGGTACTGGGGTGAAGTTATTTATAACACAGTGTCACCAAAGTAAAAAGATTTTTTTATTTAGAATTAGGGTGACAAACGAGCACACAGTCCACCTGGTGGTAAGTGGCCCATAGACATCTACATATATCCTCGATTACGAATCAAAATGCAGATGCGTTGTCACCCGTGAGGACTAAGATGGAATGCCTCGTTTTCAGTAAGGTCTCCGGTTCTCTACACACACCATACGAAACACAGCAGCGTTATGCTGCTATTTTACGCTGGTATTCTGTGAGAGCGTGGTCCTTCCCCGGTCGAGCCGGCCCATTGCATGGCTCTACCACTGGTCAAAATTCAAAATTGGCCTCAGCCCATCTTTCATTTCTAAGAGGATTATGGAGAAATTTGATCGCCACGTTGCTCCAATGCGTGTTCGCGGACTTACATATATTTAGAGATATAATATATACAGACCCAACAACAAAAACGAAGAATTCCGACTTCGAAATAAATGTGGTTAACCTTTATTCAACTGAAGACAACTTAGGAATAATGCTGGTACGAATTGACGAATATTTAAAAATAAACACACGTTTACTTTTAATTTATTACATTTTGTGGCTACATATTTTTTTAAACTTCGTACGACGCCAAATATTTTCATTATAAAAATAATGATTTATTTTGATGATTTATGGGTTTAAGAATATATTTACGATTGCATAGTGACTGGCTGATTTCCACAATTTTGAATACTGGGGAATGATCAAGACATACTTAAATTATTTTACTAAGGTAGGGCTTCTTTACAGCGCCTACGGGTCAGTCTGGATTGATACCATCTTTTTACACATTTCCATCGCAAAGGAACGCACTCATTGGTATTTCGGTTTGGGAGACAAAAAAGCGTGTACAGTTATAGATTGTGAGGCATTTCAACTTAGTTTTCAGAACTTTCCACCGATCAAAATTTTTTCACAGAAACACCCAATAACTCATTTTAACTTGACCCGGTATTACAACCCGGGATCTCATGATTAGCAATTGCATTTACGACTACTTGACGAACGAGGCAGTCAAATGTTTATGATATGTATGTAGGATGGTTTTATCAGTAAAGGATTATACTATTTTCTTTTAGCCTTAAAAACCTTTACCTCCGCCCTAGGATTCTCTCCTGTATCGGGCAGTTTACATACATAAATTTTACAAGGACAAACATCCAGACCCGGAATAATTAATGGTACTTGTTCCGTGCCGGATTCGAACCCGCGGTCCTTAGTGATGCAACTCATTGCTAAGCCACTGAGTCACGGAGCCGTCATGAGGACTATGAATGGACTGAGATCGTATCTGGAGAACATTATTTTATAATTACATCATAATGACATCTATTTTCGTAAACAGGGAGATCAGATAAGACAGTAAAAGTTGGACCGACAATAGAAAAACTTAAAGCGTCGAGGAAATATTATGTTATTAAATACGTGAAAGATTAATTCTGATATAACCGCATGAAAATGCTTGAACAAAATATAGTTCATCACAACTATCGTTATCATTTTTCTTATCGTTTAAGCCTATTTTCTTATCAACCGATTTAAAAAAGGAAGCGGTACTCAATTCGACTGTATGTTTTTTTATGTGTGTTGCCTCATAACATGTTACTGGGTAAACCGATTTCGATAATTCTTTTTTATTTGAAACCTAGTGCTTCACATGTGGTCACATATGAATCAAGGTCTGACCAATAGTTTTTGAGTTATTCGTAATAATTTATATTGAAGTTGTCTGTACAAAATATTTAATTTTAAATTATTTTTCTTACAGTTTAATGGTGACAAGCGAGCACATGTTCTCATAGCCTATATAGGTCCATGTTCAGGAAGACGTGACGATGAATGCATTGTCTATGTTCATCATTCTGGCCTCTGGTAATAAGGTTACACATTCGCACTGGTTATTTAAGAAAACAAAAATCTAACTTATGTAGGAAAAAACGGTGAAGATAATTAAAATATAGCAAATGAACATTTTTATATTACTCTATGAACGAAATACAACCGTGTGCGTAACCGGAAAACATTATTAATGCAAATTTGAAGGTTTTATATGTATCTAAATTATATACTTATGTTAATGTAACGAATTTTTTTACGTATTATTGCAAAAAATACAATAACAATTAACATAATGATTGATTTATGACGGAAAAAATGAAAACAACAAGGCGACGCATTTAAGCGTGGGGACCGTGAGGGCTGTTTGACAACACACTATACATCCTTAAATTACACGTCTTTATGAGGCGAGTAAGGCATGAGGAAAGATCCCATGACTCCCAGTAGATGGCAGTAAAACATCTCGTACACGATTGAGGTAAATCCCTATATTTTTATAGGATAAGGTGAGAAACGAGCACACAGTGCACCTGGTGATAAGTTGTTGCTGCGGCCCATAGACATCTACATCTATCTTCGATTACGAACCAAAATGCAGATTCGTTGTCACACGTAATGACTAAGATAGAATGCATCATTTCTAGTAAAAAGGGACTCCAGATGGTCTCTTGTTCTTTTTTATAGTGATGTGACAACCGAGCACACAATTCACCTTTTTTTTTTTATAGGAGAGGGGGCAAACGAGCATGCGGCTCACGTGATGGTAAGTGACTACCGCCGCCCATGAACAACTGCAACACCAGGGAGGGATTTGCAGATGCGTTGCCGGCCTTTTAAAAAGGAGTACGCTCTTTTCTTGAAGGTCCCTAAGTCGTATCGGTCCGGAAAAATCGCTGATGGTAATCGATTCCACAAGGAAGTCGTGCGAGGAAGAAAACATCTTCTAAATCGCACAGTGGTGGACCGCCAATTATACAGATGGTGTGGATGGTATCGGGAGTTCTGCCGCGATGTGCGTTCGTGAAATTTGGTGGCTGGGATTAATCCGAACAATTCCTCAGAGCACTCCCCATGGTAGATGCGAAAGAAAATGCAAAGGGATGCAACATCTCTTCGCAGTGCCAATGAATCGAGCCGATCGGAAAGGGCTCGGTCGTCGACGATTCGAGCCGCTCTGTGCTGGATGCGGTCAAGTGGAAGGAGCTGGCACTGGGGAGCCCCTGCCCAGAGATGGGAACAGTATTCCATGTGAGGCCGAACCTGCGCCTTGTAAAGTTGCAGGCGGTGTGCCGGCATGAAATACTGTCCCGCTCTGCTGAGCACGCCAAGCTTTTTAGAGGCTAATTTGGCCTTGTCTTCCAAGTGACCACGAAACTGCACGTCACTCGATATGTCCACTCCGAGGATACCGATACTGGCTGAGGCAAGAAGGGGAGTGCCTTGAAACTGAGGAGATACGACAAAGGGGTTCTTTTTAGCGGTAAACGCGCAAACTTGTGTCTTCTGAGGATTAAACTGGACTAGATTTAGTCGCCCCCAATCCGAGACTTTGTTCAGCAAAGACTCGACTTCAGACACAAGTTCGTTCCGGTACTCGGCAACGTTTTCCCGAGAAATATTGGCACGGCCGGTGTATAGAGCATCACCAGTGCTGTCATCCGCATAGCAATGAATGTTACCAGTTAGCAACATATCATTGATATGCAGAAGAAACAGCGTTGGTGATAGCACACAGCCTTGTGGAACACCAGCGTTAATAGGCTTGTAGTCAGAACATGCACCGTCTACAACGACCTTGATGCTCCGATCTACAAGGAAGCTGGTGATCCAATTGCACAATTTCTCGGGAAGCCCATAGGAAGGGAGCTTCGAAAGAAGCGCTTTGTGCCAAACCCGATCGAAGGCTTTCGCAATGTCCAGACTAACGGCCAACGCCTCCCCCTTGGACTCTACTGCCTCCGCCCATCTATGGGTCAGGTAGACCAGAAGATCACCAACTGATCGACCCCGACGAAAACCGTATTGGCGGTCACTAATCAGCTGGTGATCCTCAAGGTACCGGATGAGCTGGCAGTTAATAATGGATTCCATTATTTTGGAGAACAAGGAGGTGATCGCGATAGGCCTATAGTTGGACGGGTCTGAGCGGTCGCCTTTTTTAAGGATCGGGTAGACAAAAGCTGTCTTCCTTGAATTCGGGACTACGCCTTGGAAGTAGGAATACCGGAAAAGACGCGTTAGGACCGGTGCCAACTCCGGAGCACACGTCCTCAGCACAATTGGGGGGATTCCGTCAGGCCCACTCGACTTCTGGATGTCCAGGGAGAGAAGTGCTTTGCGAACCGAGCGCTGTGAGAACAGCACATCCGGCATGGAGCACTCACACCGCGGGATGGTCGGCGGTGTTTTCCCCCCGTCATCAAGAGTCGAGTTGGACGCAAAAAGGGAGCCTAAAAGGTCAGCTTTGTCTTTTGCGTCTTGGGCCAGTGAGTCGTCCTCCCTGTGCAGAGATGGTAGTGATGGCTTACAGAAATTCCCTTGGACAGCCTTGGCGAGAGACCAGAATGCACGGGTTCCCGAAGGAAGGCGAACTAGTTTCTCGCCAATTCTGTCTATGTGCTCTGACTTTGCCTTGGCAATAACTCTTTTGAAGGACCTGGAGGCGAAGTTATACTTCTTTTTAAGTGAGCTGGTGTTTACATCCCGAGTCGCCGAAGCCGCAGCCCAGGCTTGATAACACTCCTGCTTACTGCGTAATGCAGTCTTACAGGAGCGACCAAATCATGGTTGAGATCTGCCTCCGATGGGTACCACAGATGATGGAATAAATAGTTCCATTCCCTGTAGCACTACATCAGTGACAGAGTCAGCAACAGCGCTGGGATCATCCGGCGAGAAGCAAACCCGCCTCCATGGGTAGGATGCAAAGAAAGACCGCATTCCATCCCAATCCGCCGACCTGTAATGCCAAACACGGCGGCAACTTGCAGAACGCAACCGCGGAGGGAGCGTGAGTGGCACCACACTCCGGATCAGACAATGGTCCGAAGTGCCGAGAGGGGCATCGACGGAAACCTGATATCCGTCCGGATGAGAGGTCAGCAGAAGGTGCAACAGGGAAGGTGCTTGATCCTCCACATCTGGGATCCGCGTAGGCGAAGTAACCAGTTGTGTCAGACCATATGCCAAGGCAAAGTCATAAACAGATCTCCCCGCATGATCGGTTAAACGTGAACCGAGCCATTCGGCATGGTGGGCGTTAAAATCGCCAAGAATCACGATCTCTGCGGATGGGACCTGTTGTAGCAAGGAATCTGTAGCCATTTGGACGTGGTCGATGAGTCGGTCTGTTTCGGCATTTCCGCTATGGGACCTATAGAGGCACCCGTAGACGCGCGGATGGTCGTCGCTGTCTACGCGTAGCCAAAGGATGGACAGGTCCGAACCTTCAAGACTGCCAAGGCGTCGAGAACAGATGTCCTCTCTGACATACACGTAAACTCCAGCCCGAGGCACAAAGGAGTGCTACAGTTTGTACCCCGGGTAGGAGAGATACGAAATATCAGCCGGAGAGGAAACCTGCGTCTCGATCAGAAAGAGCAAGGCTGGATTCGCCGTCTCGAGATGGTAGTGGACGGCGTTTAGGTTAGAGTGAAGTCCCCTGATGTTGCAGAAATTCACGGATAGCGTGGCAGGGGTCGCCTTGGTATTGTTGCTCAGTTTGCCCCGAGCAGTTATGTTTTTGAGCGGAATTTTGCCCCCCCCCCCCCCCCCCCCCCCAGAATACGCGGGGCAGCCTGAGCACCCACGCTCAGGATTGGAATAACATGGTCGTGGATGCTCAGCGAGGGATTCTCCAGGGGTGCTGGTACCCTCCTGGCTCCTGGGGTAGTCTTGCGTGTAATTCCGCTACCATGTTGAAGGGGGGGGGGGGGGGGGAATTGGGCCTCCGGCCACCTGCACTCACCAGACGAAACGCAGAAGCAGAGCCTCTACTTCACGCCGGTATTCTGTGAGGTCGTGGTACCAACCCGGCTCGAGCCAGCCCATACGTGCAACAGCACAAATGCAGATGCGTTGTCACCCGTGAGGACTAAGATGGAATGCCTCTTTGCCAGTAAAAAGGGTCTCCGGTTCTCTACACTCACCATACGAAACACAGCAGCGTTAAGCTGCTATTTTACGCTGGTTTTCTGTGAGAGCGTGGTCCTTCCCCGGTCGAGCCAACCCATTCATGCTACATCCATAATATAGCTGCAGCATGGCTCTACCACGTAGAACAAGAAATAAATGAAAACAAAACTACAATAAAAAAAGAAACTAAATAAATAATACACATTTAAATTACACAAAATTAAGACTTTTATAAAAAGCGTTACAAAAAATTTATGGAAAATAAACACATTAATCAAAATTAGTAATTTTTGTTAAGCTTTGACGGCTTAACAAAAATTAACAGCAAAAGTGTCATGACTTGTTATTTTATTATAGTGAGATGGGTCACATTATCCTTAGTACTGTATATACTTGCTAATCATATTATATTATATTCAAACAATCAAACAAATCAGGAGATGGGCAGCAGCGTCTTTCTATATAACGACATTATATAACGAACATGAATATAAAATAAAAAAACTGCGGTTGTCAACACGCTCGCCAAGCGTGGCAACTATGGCAAATCCCCCCTAGGAGGCAAGCTATGGAGAAGGCCTATTTTCAGCAACGGACTTTAATAGGCTGTAACGGTAAGGGTATACTTAGTAATTGTAAAATATTTATATATGCATTCTTTTCTTCTTGATCACTTTATAATATTTACTAGGTGATAGAATACAAAATTGGTCATGTAGAAAGAATGAACGAAGAAAGAGTGACAAAGCAAATTTATATTGCATTTAAGTAAACGGCAAATTCGGGAAGGGACGCCTTAGACAAAGGTATATCGACCAAATCGGCGATACATTGAAAATGGGCCAGATTAATGCGTAGATATATGGATACAAAGGAGGCGAGAGAGGTGTGTCAGGATCGCGCCAAATGGAATAAATACATAATACTTATTGAAAGTTATTTTTTACTTTTACCGGTTTTGGTTCGCAAAAAAACCTCTGTCCCTGGGAAGAACCAGCAAGAACCCCAGCGGGACTTTTGTTTTTGAAGAACACAATTTACAGCATTATATTTTATACAATGAGGTTATTAGATAGGAAACCTGTTCTGCGAAGGAGTTTATAAATAACAGAGCTTACTTGCCGTGTTCCGCTATGAAGGATATAAAGAGTCCACTACAACAGGCTGTGAAGTATACCATCTTAGTCCTCAGTTGTGGCAATGCATCTGTAGCCTTATTTGTTTGAAGTTGACTGCAGATTTTGATTGATTGCAGTGACCAATAGCACCAGGTGGAATGTGAATTCGTTTTTCACTATAGTTTTATAAAAAAAACACTCACTTGACCAATTGTATTAGGACCTCGTCAATTGTATATCATTTTTTGTATCTAAAGTAATTGACACGAAATATATATTTTTAATAAAAATAATGAGGACGGGTTTGTGTTTAATAATTACAAGGTGTAACAAACACCCTATTTAACTCCCTCAGAGGTTGAGGTTTCCAAAATTCTTCCTTAGTGGATGTTTACGTCGAGAAATTATTATATGCGAAATTTCAAGTCAGTCGACGTATAGTTTAGTAGATCTCGTGACGAGTGAGTCAGTGCGATTATTAATATTGGTTCTTATATATATATATATATATATATAAATTTTAAACAGCTGTTATAACAGTAGCTAGTAGCGTATGGCATTATTTGGATATAAAAAATAATCATCAAACATCTGGCTTTTCTCTCTATCTTTTCGTAAAGTTGCATCATAATTGGTTCAGCCATACCGAAAATTAGCCCGGATAGACACACAGATAGACAAACATTTTAGAAATTGTTTTTGAAAATACCAAAATATCATGCAAATAATTCGCTGCACATAATAAAAGCCAATTTCTTCGATATAATAGACAGATACAATCGATTTCATTTATATGTAGAGATGAATAGATAAGAAAACAGCTATTATAACGGTACCTAGCTAGCACGACCTTCAATTCTGGTCTATTATCCTAACATTTATCGATATTAACATTATTATTAAAAACATCCATTTAATTTATTGTGTACTAGAGACTTTTTCTGAGTGTGGTCCATCTATTAATGTAGCGTTATTAAGATTTTAAAGTAATCATGAATGACCATTAATTTTATTAATTTATTTCGATTTACAAAACTTGACACAATCGGTTCAGCCATTCCTAAGCTTAGCCCGGACAGACAGAAATACATATTTTTTAAAACAGATATAAATGTCTTAACGGTATGCCAATATATGACAGATATTTCTACAATTATTTCTTTTCTTGCATGGTAGAGCCATGCTGCAGCTATATTAGTAGTATAGTTGTAACACGAATGGGTCGGCTCGACCGGGGAAGGACCGCGCGCTCACAGATTACCAGCGTAAAATGGCAGCTGTGCTTCGTATGATGAGTGCCAAGAACCCATTTTACTGGAAAAGAGGCATTCCATCTTAGTCCTCACGGGTGACGACGCATCTGCATCTTGATTCTTTATTGAGGATCACACAGTCCACCATCAGGCGGACTGTGTGCTCGTTTGTCACCCTATCCTATAAAAAAATATATGCTCAATAAATAACAGATATGTCTATATTACAGAGATACACTATAATTTTAATTATATGTCTAGATGAGATAACAGCTATTACAACAGTAGTAGTGAAAGGCAACCTTAAATCGGATTATATGCTTCTAAATTGTTAACATTATAATTTTAAAAATGCACTCAATATATTGAGTACTTAGAAGGAGATCGTCTTTACACGCATACGTCCTAACATTTAGGCCGACTGATATCCATAAATAAACTCATAATTCATTTTTTTTCGTTAAAAAAACGTCAACTGTATTAAGCATCCAGATCCGGAACAATGCTTTGGCCTACAAAGCTTGCTCCGGGTTTTTCTCATGTGTAAATATGCACTTAATAAGCAAATTGCAACCAACAATATGGTTTCAGGTGATTATGTCTGTGTGAACGTGTTTTATATAATGAATTGAGCATGGTTTTTGCGTCACTTGAAATTTATTACGTAGTATTTTGCCTATTTTACTTTGTAAGTCTGTGCTACTATCGTCATCATTATTATTACTGGCCTTTACCAATCCACAATTGAACATAGGAAAACCTAAGGGATGCCACAAAGCAGGTTATCACTTCGTCTACTGAATAAGCTAAAGTTTTATAGAATAAGGGTTACAAGGTAACGGCACGCAGCCCATCTGATGGTAAGTGGATGATGTGTTTGTCACCCCTTAGGACTAATAGAATAGAATAGAATAGAATAGAATATTTTTTATTCAATATACATTACATGTGTAATTCTTATTGAAAGTCATTTTTACTTTACCACTGGTTCGAAAAAAAACCCTCTGTCCTGGGAAGAACCAGCAAGAAACCCAGCGGGACTTTTTTTTAAAATAAATTTTACAATATGAATGATTACGAACTATTTACAAAATTTATTTTAGAAACTGCTTGGAAGCGACCACCTCATTCCCAGGGGTTATTATCAACCATGTATTCATTTATACTATAATAACCCTTTTTATACAGTTTCAGCTTAATAAAACATTTAAACTTGGTAATAGAGAGAACCTGTACACTTTCCGGGACCTTGTTGTAATAGCGTATACATTGCCCCAAAAATGAATTACTGACTCTGTGGAGTCGAGAAACTGGCATCACTAGCTTGTGTTTGTTCCTAGTGTTTACAGAATGTATATCACTTTTTTTACTAAAACTATCTTTGTTTTTGTGAACGTACTTTAAATTTTCGTAAATATACTAAAGAAAGAAATGCTCTTTTTCTAGTGAAAAGGGTCTTTGGTTCTATTAACTTACTCCAGCTATATACTCATACGAAACACAGCAGCATTACGCTGCTATTTCACGCTGGTACTCTGCTCGAGCGTAGTGACTTCCCGATCAATGTTACCCATTCGTGCTAAAACCATACCGTTTCAGCCTATTAAAGTCCACTGCTCATAGTTGCCACACTCGTCAAGCGGGTTGGCAACCGCAGTTTTTTTTTAATATTTTTAGTCGTTATTAAAAAGACGCTGCTGCCCATCTCCTGATTTGTTTCCCTTTGTTCTCTTACGATACCCACGGGATGATATAGGGTAGTAGATATTCTTACACCGCCACTACACGGTCATAACTATACATGGTAAAACCAGAATATAGTAGCAATAAGGCTCTACCGCAAAACTAGTGTAAAATCATTGAGTAACAATATAAGTGCTAAACCAATATGGTAGAGATATTTACATTCAACTACATACATACATATAATCACGCCTCTTTCCCGTAGGGGTAGGCAGAGACCACTTCTTTCCACTTGCTACGATCCTTACATACTTGTTTCGCTTCGTCCACTTTCATTATTCCCTTCATACATGCTCTACGGTTTAGGGTACTCTTGACCTGGCCTTTTTTCAAGACGTCAGGGATTTGGTCTTGAAATGTCCGCCTAGGTCTACCCCTTCCAACACTTTCATTCACACTCGCCTTAAATACTTTTTTCGTCAATCGCTCTTCATTCATTCTCTCGACATGGCCAAACCATCTCAGCCTACCTTTCTCAATTTTTGACACTACATCTTCTTTCAGACATGCAACTATTCGCGTAAATATAAGAAATCGTTATGGCAGAGATATTTTACGCTAAGTGAATCACATGTTTGCTTTTTTTTATCGCTAACAGAGAATTTGGCCGGTTTCGCTCCGAAGTGTGGAATAAACTAAATTCAAACAAGACCCAAGTATCACGTCATCATTTTAAAATATACAATCGTTGGTGCGTCTGGGCATCGCCTTGAACGATAGAGGTCCTATTTAAATATAATATTTGATTTGTCGAGATGATGGTTCATAACTATGCTAGAACCCAACAGGTTTCTCTATAGTCATCTAATTAATAAATTCTGTATAACATAATGCAAGACATAACATATGCACAATGTCATGTCACGTCGTCATTTGAGTCGAGATGAAACGTTACGAGCCGATGGCATATTAGAAAATGGTGCTATTCAACGCGTTGTTGCTGAGGCCCTAAACACCAGCCAAAACGTGATATTGAGGTTTACGTCACGATATTGCAGTACTGAGGATGTATAGCTAAACGGCACACGGGTAGATATCGTGTTATTACACAGTTATAAAATCGATGGCGGTCGGCGGCTTTCGTGGACTCGAGAGCATTTACCATGGAGTGACAAACAATGGTCTTTGGTGCTGTTCACCGATGAGTCACGGTTTGGGTTTTATCCGGATTCACGAAGAACACGCGTTTGGAGAACTCCAGGGAGAGTTAGCCGTCTACGGTACCCTCAGGAGGTTCACTCATACTAAGGCTATATATATATATATATATATATATATATACTGGGTGTCCGGTGGCAGAATTAGGATTTAAATTTCGAACTGTTTTCGAACCGTTAGCGGAGGGGCGGGCGGGGGGGTCACGTTCGATTCGTCATTCGTGCGGGTTCCTTAGTCACGATGTCGCAGTGGACGGGTGAACAACGTGCGTTCGCAATCGAAGCTTATTTTAAAGCAAACGATTCCTGTGCTATTGCTCGTCGAAGATTTTGTTCGCGGTACAATATCCGACGGTTACGTGATGCGCCAAGCGAAAATTTGATTCGATTGTGGGTGCGGAGGTTCAGAAAAACAAGTTCAGCAGCAAATAATCCGCGGCCGGGATCCAGCAGAACGTCGAGGACTGATGACAACATCGAACTTGTCGCAAACAGTTTACGCGATAACCCGCGACAGTCCGTGCGTAAGAGAGCGGCTGCTCTAGGGCTCCCAAAAACGATTGTGCACGAAATATTGAAAAAGGACCTTAAACTTCACCCCTTTAAAATTCAAATTGTGCAAGCGCTTAAGCCTAATGATTACAATTGGCGCAAAAGTTTCTGCGAAACAATGTTGCAGCGATTTCGTACAGTGAACACAATCTTTTGGAGCGATGAAGCCCATTTTCATTTAAATGGAAGTGTAAATAAACAGAACTGCCGTTATTGGTCACCTAAAGGACAGAACCCGCGATTGAAACATCAACAGCCACTTCACAGTCCCAAAGTGACGGTTTGGTGTGCATTGTCAAGCAGAGGAATAATCGGACCCTATTTTTTTGAAAATCGTCAAGGACAAGCCATTACTGTAACCGGCGTTTCTTATCGGCGAATGCTTAACGATTTTTTCCTGCCAATATTAAGAGAACATCCTGCCTACAGTTCACAGACATGGTTTCAGCAAGATGGCGCCACGCCTCACACTGCTAGAGAGACCATGGCGCTTCTTCGTGATTTGTTCCCTAACAAATTGATAAGCCGTTTTGCTGACATCCCCTGGCCACCCAGGTCGCCGGATCTTACCCCCATGGACTTTTTTCTGTGGGGGTACCTCAAAAGTAAAGTTTATGAAACCGCCCCACCGACCATCTCAGCATTAAAAGAAAATATCGTTCGCGAGGTTAATGGCATCCCGACGTCCCTTCTCCAGCGAGTGGCGCGCAATACTGAAGCCAGATTCCAAGAGTGTGTCCGACGTGATGGTCAACATTTAGACGAAATAATTTTTAAGAAATAAAACCCGCACTTCCCTTCTTTGTTATAGTCATTGAAATAAAAAAAAATATTTTGCAGTTTTTTTATTATTTAATTTTGAAATCCTAATTCTGCCACCGGACACCCGGTATATATATATATATATATATATATATACGATACGGCGATACGAATATATATATATATACAGAATCTAGGGATATCAAATTATTTACGACTTTATATACCCTCAGGAGGTCCACACTAAGGCGGGACAATCATGGAGTGGGCAGAAATTCTTCTTGGCGGACGAATCCAGCTCGTTTGGATCCAAGGCATCACGACTGTACATAAATACCACGAAGAGGTATTTAGCGACTGTTATTGTCCCAAACAGAATCCTAATAGGCCAGGGATTTCTACTCATGCACGATAACGCTCCTTCTCATATGGCGCGGCTGGTGACGGACCCTCTCCGAGACCACAATATTCAAGTTTTGGATTGGCCTGCACAGTCGCCCGATTTAAATCCTATCGAGCATACCTGGAACATGTCACAACTTAAAGCTTTGAGAAATTTCCCGCCAAATTTGACGACGGAACAACAACTTTACGATCACTTGCAAAGAACATACCGCAGGAAGTTGTTGTTTTTATTATTCGATCGAGAGATCAGGCAAAGGCACTAAGCCATACAGCCTTGTTTTTTTTATATTATCCTTCATAGTTCACTACTTCACAATATGTTGATGCTTCACATTGTGCAGCCCTTGGTAGACGGTAACTTGAGCCAGCAGACAGCTGACAGTTGGCGATGGTATCTAAAGGTGCTTATGCAGACAAACAGCTTATCTTGGGAATCCATCACTATCAGAGCACTTGATTCACCGTTTCCACTAATAGTGCACATGCGTAGACAGTTAATACATAAAATTGCATCACTTTTAGATATCAAAATCCACTTAAAAATATTATTTAAACTATAATACAGGAGCAAACCGAGCAGCAAACCGCCGCCGGTCAAGTTCCCGCCAAAACCTACCGTAGCAAGACATTAACAATTATGAACAATTGACGTCGATGTGTAATTAATGTGAGAAGTGACAACACTGATTATTATATTATACATGTTTTTTTTTTTCAATTTTTATGAAACTTAATAGTTTTATAAGAAGAAAAGAAGTTTTATTATCTTACTAATTTTTACAATGAATAAAAAAATTACATTTTTATTTAAAACAAAATGAAATACCAAATGTTTTATTTTTTATTTTTATTAAAGACCTTAAAATAACCTATCATTTTTCCATTTATTATATCAGAAAATTATTCATAATTTTTTAGATATTTGATGAAATATAATAATATATCCCTAGATTTTGTTGCTGTTGTTAATTGACCAAGTGATTAATTATGACACAATTTATAATCCCCGGGCAATATGAATAATGACAAGTAAAATTGGACTTTGGAATTAATACTGATTTAAATATCATTATTTATCACATTGTTTCGTCATTATGAATATTGGTACATAATTATTGGGCAATTTGATATTACCTAACCTTACCTTACTATGTTAATCACTTAGATGTAACAAATCTGTAATTAACAAGTGTAAAAACGTGAAGAAAGAGAAAAAGCACATCGCAGTATCAAATAGCAGCATTGGGATATTCTTTCCTTTGCGTTACAAATAAAATATACCTTTGATGAAAAAACTATATTCCCATTGTGTTTAAGTATGAAATATGTGACATCAAAAAAATAAAGCTAACATAACTTATGTTATCTATTTTTTACTCTACCCAATCGGTAACGGACTTAAATCATAATAACTGGTCAATTTAATTACTTCAATTGTTTTTATCACATTGTCTACTCATTTTGAGCATTATTCATAATGCCTTATTAATTATTTGGTCCATAACATATAGGTTCAGAGCCATAACTTCAGAATGTGAAATGTGTGTTTCATTTATTTAAGACAATTAGTTTACAAAAATTTATTATACAATTTTAAACAAAGTCACAAAGTACATAATTAGTTTATTAAAAGTTACTATAGAAATATTTAATTACACCTAGCATAAATTCTCACACATCCAGGGTTGCCTGATAGAGCATGCCCAATAGACATTAAGTTCTCACTTTGTCTTCACTTATAAAGGTTTGCAAGCCTAAAATGATTTTATATCATGATACATAATTGCTTATCTAGCCGGATGATATGGAAACGGATCAAGCTGAAAGAGCTATTATTAAATCATTCTATAATAATATCGTTCTATAACGCCATATTACGTGCGTGGACTTAAACTCTACTAATCACTTATTCTATCCAATACTTAAATAGTACATAAATCATTTTGTATTCGTCATGCAACAACAGGATATAAAAGTTATAAGATTAAATACATATAGAGTGCGAATATAATTCATGGAATAACACAAATTTCACGGATTTTATCGCATTTGATCCTAAGCAGATTGTACTCCCATAAATAAAAAAATTAAATCCAAACCCATGCGTACTACAGCGAGACTTCAAGATACTGTAAGCTCGTTCTGGGTAAATCGGACCCGAAATTAATGATTAAAATTTGAAGTTAGGGTTAGCAATGCTGCAAAAATAAAAAAAATAAAAAAAACATGCGTGAGTGTCGTGGAAAACTTGGTTGGAACTAAGTTCCTTATTATTGATAAACGTATTATATTATTGATTAACAAATACAAATAAATGTATTACTGGCGTCTATTAAAATGAAGCGTCTTTTAAAATGAAATACACTATAACACAAGGGGTAGTGACGAAAAAATCTTACACTTTTTGTCGCCCAGCTCCCATCCGCCAAACCCCTACCGTCCAATAAGGAACTTCGTTCCAATATCAGAACTTCAAATTACCCTTACTTCAAATGAACTCATAATAATACAATTCAAATATCCATATTTAACATCAACCTGTAAAATTTATATAAATACAAAAATATGTTTACGTTACGCTATAAAACCGTGAAGTGATTTTAACGATTTATTTTCTTAGTAGAAGCATAATATTTAATTTAGAAAAATTAAGAAAAAATGCAGTTAAGCATATTTCCTAAGCTAAGAGGAAGTTAAGCGTTAGTAATTGCTTTATCCTTTAATAGTCATTGAGTTATATGTACTACGTACTAGAGAAGCCATTCCAAACAAAAATTGTGTCCTACTCTATGTATTCGCGCATGGGCGAAGACGTTAATTTGATATAAAATAAGATATTAATATAAAATTAATATAAAGATTTAATATAAAATATCTTAATTTAATCTAAACAAACATATTTCTAAATAAAATGTTATAATAATTATTTTATGGAATTCACAAATCTTCAATTTACGCAATATTTAGTTTGTATGGATTGCACTACAGTTCAGTTGATCATATTCAATGTTCGGAATGGCTTCTCTAGTACGTAGTACATATAACTCAATGTTAATAGTATTGCTTAGTGCTGCTTAGCAGCAGTTTGGCTAGGATATACCTTAATAATATGATAAAAGGCTATAAACAATAGTAGTAGAAGCTAAAACATCTAAAACCACCTATCTGCTTTCAAGTATAGAATTAAAAAAAAATTAAAATCACATACTTCCCGAAAAAGCAGTCACGGCTTTTATGTGTATGATGAACCGTTGAATTATATTTGAAATAGTACGAGTATTTAAACAGCGGCAAACTGAATGTGCTACGCTTAAAAGCGTTTAACTGTAAGTTTATGCGTACGTGAAGAATTCGATCGGCAATTATTATCAGAGCTATTGTCAGAGTCCATCAGAGGTATATTCCGTGGTTTGGATTTTTATTTTGAAAAGTATTTTACTCTGCCAAAAAATGTGTCTTTTCCAATGAATAGATACTTTAGGACTTAATTTTACTCCAACGTTGCAACTTGCAGATCAAAATAAATTGCGAGGAACAAATTTAACAGAATATAAAGGATATAAAATAGTTCTATTTATTATTAAAATGACATTTCCCACTAATTTTAAACTTAAGTTCATATTTTTCTAAACTGGCACCTCCATTGAGCTTGCCACACACAGTACTTGACCCTAATTAATATTAAAAATTGTAGTTACTTTTATATCTTAAAACCCTGATTTAGTTAGTACTTAAAAACGTAAATTTTAATTTAAATTACATTTTAATCCATACGTCTCTAATATGTAAAGAAATGACCGCTATATTCATAACAAAACTGCGGCCAAGGTTTTTACAATTAAATTTAAGGTAGGCATGCGCTGCTACTACCATTGCTCTGTCAAAATTTTTGACAATAGTCTTTCTTGTGTATAAGTGTGGATGAATTGAAACTATGATATGATGAAACTACCATACCTGCTATACATCACTGTCATAAAATAATATTTTTCCTTATTTTATATTAAATAGTTTCCGAACGTAAGAAAGCTGACCCCGTCTCTCTTACATTACTTGAGTATTTATAAGGTACATGAGGATAATATGGTCACCTTAAGCTTTGCCGCCCAATAAATCGAAAACTAGAAAGAGTACAGAGACAAAAACACAAAATCTTTATGCTATAACTAATATATTAAGAAAAAAAATCCAAACAAGTTTTGCCGATAATAAGGAACACTTCGAAAAATCTATTTATAAAAAACTAACTACACTACACAATACTAAAATCGACTAAAATTGTCACTATATACTCAACTATCAAAATGGCGTCGATAAAGCAGCGCCCTTTTGACCCTTTATTATTTGATTGACTGATAAAGAGCTATCGTATCACGGAGCCACCTATATAAACAAGGCTGTAGTTTTTGAGATTTAAGAAAGTGACCATATTAACCGAATGACTACATTACCCTCACGTACTATATAATTCATTATTTTACACATAGAATAATGCCTTGGTTAAACAAAGGCAAGAAGTTAGTAAGCATGGCGATGAAAGAGGTAGCAGAAGATTGTAAACCATAATGACTTCTTATTTTTACGCGAACACTGCACATTCGCTAGTTTTTTTTTTCGGATTTTATCGCGTATATTAATTTATTTTATATTTCCGACGTTTCGAGCACTTTACATCATCCATGGTCACAAGGGAGACTGAATTGTTCAACATCTCAATGTCCACAAGAAAAGTCTGCAGTTTGTGGTCATATACTAGACGTCATATGCCATTACATCAGATTTAATAGACCACAAATCCTCGCGAAAGAGCATCGATTCCTGCCAAGGATGACACTCGTATGTCAATTTTTATTTTCGCTATTTGTCTGTGTCGTAGACAGTTATAAATTTCAATGTGAATATATTTATATTGTCTGCATTGCAAATGAACCTTCAAGAAAAGAGCCTATTCCTTTTTAAAAGGCCGGCAACGCATCTGCAATTCCCTTGGTTCCCCTGGTGTTGCAGTTGTTCATGGGCGGCGGTAGTCACTTACCATCAGGTGAGACGCATGCTCGTTTGCGCCCTCTATAAAAAAAAATATATATATAATCTATAATTGTAAAATCCTTAAATACCTTATCAGTTTATAATAATTGTATAGTCTATACTTCCGGTGCAATTCAAATGTAAGTACTGTACGTTAGTTAAGAACAAAAAAATATAGTTAGATATCTTAACGGGCACGCAACCTAATTGTTCCTACCGTAATTATTGTATCAGAAATATAGCTACTTGTAGTAGTTCTAAAGAGCTTTTAATTTATCTTCCTTATTCTATTCTGAACAAAATTAAAAAATATCCTAATTTCAATAGAGAAGGAGGCTATTTAGCACTAACAGCTATTAGGAAAAACAAGACAATGATTTTTATTCTTAAAAACCAGTTTTTTATTTTGAGATGTGATTTACTGCTCTAGCAGACCGTTTCCAATTATTATAATACTATATCTGCTGCCAAATCTGATCTGATGAATCTTTTTTTTTATAGCATAAGGGTGACAAACGAGCACACAGTCCACCTGATGGTAAGTGGTTGCTGTGGCCCATAGACATCTACATCTATCTTCGATTAAGAATCAAAATGCAGATGCGTTGTCACCCGTGAGGACTAAGATGGAATGCCTCGTTTCCAGTAAAAAGGGCCTCCGGCCACCTGCACTCACCAAGCGAAACGCAGAGGTAAACTTCTACTTCACGCTGGTATTCTGTGAGGTCGTGGTACCACCCCGGTTCGAGCCGGCCCATCCGTGCGACAGCAAAATCTGCCGCGTGGCTCTACCACTTGTTGTCAATGCTATACTAAAATGCAGTTAAGGTATTCTCAACTACCTTTTATATTGTGATAAGCATTCAGATATAATGACTCCATACTTACGTTAATTACATTTTTATATTTTACAGAACAGTACGTCAATAATCTATCAAGAAAACCAATTTCGCGCTTTTTTTTTCATTTCTTCTTGTATTAAACTTTTCTGAATTAACCGCCTTCTTTCGTATCAGAGCAGAATAGTAGCTGTAGTATTACTTTTTGGTGTGAATCCATATTGCACGTCGGTGATATAATTTATTGAACTTAAATATTTTTCTAATGTATAGCCTTCGTTAACTACAACATCATGATGATAAAAACCTCAATCCCCCCAACCTCCTCCGTGATGTCTGCTGTTAAATGCCCGGAACGTTGGTAATCAAAAAAAATTAAATGTGATAAAATCTGTAAAATAAGTTTTATTCCGTTGTGTAATATTCCGCGTTAATATAAGAAATCATTATCAAATAATTCATCTTTCGATAAAAAATAACAAATATTTTGCCAATTTTCTAAAGTTTATCTTTTTGAATAATGTATTAAATATCAACACATACATCTTGGTGACACTAAACACATTATTCGTGAAATGTTCCTCTATTTTAAATACGTCTAGCTAATAGGTATGTAGTTTTAAATTTTTTCTTTTTTGGTTTCAACGTGGGAGGAATGACGTGTAAATTGATAACTTCAATAAATTTTCTTCTTTTTTTTTAATTTCATACGACGGAAATAAAACTATATTGTTTGTTACAAATTACGTCAATTTGTATACCCATATTATTATATGGTTGTATAAATTGACGTAACAATGTGATGAAGTGATTCTATTGAATATCTCTTTATTACAGAAGTAAAGTTGGTTGTAAGTATGTAAGTTTCTGTACAGGAGAAAACCTCTGAATTTACAGATTTTAATCGTATCAACAGTTTTATACAATTCTGAAAGGACCTATAATATATTTTATTGTAATAGTAAACAGATTATTTAAAAAATAAAAATATTCTGATTTTTTTTATTAAATATCAAAACATTAGGTCAGCTAATGGCAAGGTCAGTTAATGTAATTTTTATAAACAAATACTACATACTGTCAGATGAAAAACTACATAGAAAAGAAATGTCGTACATCGATACCTTATCACTAGGAAAGATTTCTTCCACACAACCCAGGCATGGACAGATTTGCAAAAAAAAAACAATATGTGTATTGGTGTCACAATAACAAACAAAATTAACACGTGTTAGAGCCATGCAGCTATATTAGTAGTATAGTTGTCGCACGAATGGGTCGGCTCGACCGGGGAAGGACCGCGCTCTCACAGAATACCAGCGTAAAATGGCAGCTTAACACTGCTGGGTTTCGTATGGTGAGTGTAGAGAACCGGAGACCCTTTTTACTGGAAACGAGGCATTCCATGTTAGTCCTCACGGGTGACAACGCATCTGCATTTTAATTCGTAATCGAGGATAGATGTAGATGTCTATGGGCCACAGCAACCACTTAGCATCAGGTGGACTGTGTGCTCGTTTGTCACCCTATCCTATAAAAAAAAACATATTGGTAACTGGCGAAATGCCACGGCTTCGCACGGGTGATTTCTAAATCTTGACAACAGTGCCACCTACCGGGTCCACTCAAACATACACAATCAATTACATTAAAATCGGTCAAGTATTTTGGGAGGAGTATAGTGACAAACACGCATACAGAAGATTTACTCGCATAGACATATATATATATATATATATATATATATATATATATATATATATATATATATATATATATATATGTGTGTGTGTGTGTGTGTGTGTGTGTGTGTGTGTGTGTGTGTGTGTGTGTGTGTGTGTGTATATGTATATATAAAGATAGGCCAGTCATATCCACCGGAGTAGGAGCCAAAGGCTGGGTACTACCACCTGCTTGGGAACCTGTAACTCATAAAATTAAAACTAAACCCAAGCATACCACTGCAAGACTTCAAGACACAGTTAGTTTATTCTGCGTAGATCGGACCAAAATTATTAATTAAAAAAGCTGAAGGTACTCCGGTTTAACACTGACATCGGGACGTCAATAACCTCAGTCCCCGTGACCACGGTTGCTGGAAAGCAACCGAAACGTTGGGAATATAAAATAAGTTAATTAAACGCGATAAAATCCGTAAAAATAGTTTTATTCAATGTGTAGTGTTTGCGTAAATATAAGAAATCATTATTATGTGATAAGTTGGCAAATGACTATTCGGCGAAATAAAATTCTGCGAAACGTTAGCTGGCAAGTGATAATCTGCCAAACAATTTTCGGCGAAAAGGCAGAGATCCAAACCCTATACACTCACCTAGTGCTACAAACATTGTTAGGACAACAACGGATTGGACGCGGCGTGTTCGCAGACGAGCGCGCCGCACGTCCCTCCATACTGCGTACACAACGTACCTACACCCGCGTCCCTGGGCGGTTCTCACCGCCCAGAACATCGAACAATACGAGTTGGCCGTCAGAGCCGGGGCCCGCAACCCCCTGTTCGAACGGGCGTTAAATAACTCATCCATGTTATGTTAACGTGATCACTGAACTGAACGGAATATTATCCCACTTCCCCAAGATTATTGATTTTAGTGCTTAAGTCTGCCCTTATAATAAGAGATGTCCCTTATTATGTTTTTTCTTATATGGGATAGGGTGACAAACGAACACACAGTCCACCTGATGGTAAGCGGTTGCTGTAGACTATACACATATACATCTAGCCTCGTTTGCGAATCAAAATGCAGATGTTGCACCCTTGAGCACTAAGACGGAATGCCTCCTTTCCAGTAAAAAGGGTCCCCGGTTCTCTACACTCACCATACGAAACACAACAGTATTAAGCTGCTATTTTACGCTGGTATTCTGTGAGAGCGTGGTCATTACCCGGTCGAGCCGACCCATTCGTGCTACAACTACACTACTAATATAGCTGCAGCGTGGCTCTAATACGTATAAAGTGTCTCTAAGCCTGTAACTTTACTAGCTCTCTACGTCTAACCAGAACACAGTAGCGGAGCCACTGCTGCATGGCGGCAAAAATCGTTAAGAACCGCTCATCATCACAGGCGGACTCCGAGGCAGAAAGGGAGTCTTAGAAAACTTTATTGTACGTATTACGACAGACGAAGAAAAGTTTCAATTTAAATTCGTGAAATCGTCTGACGGTGGAAAAGGAAGGGAGGTGCCAAGGAGTTCCGATCTGTAGGGTATAGATAGCCAGTATTTTAACAGGCTATGTTAACAGATATTCCATCTTAGGCCTCAGAGGTGACGACGTATCTAAAGTCTTCTCTGTTTGAAGTCGGTTACAGATGTTCACAGGCTCTACTAGTAGCCAATTACAATTAGGTGATGTCGTTTTTTTACTTCATTTTATTAAAAACTAGCTGTTCCCCGCGATTTCGCTCGCGCGTAATTTATTACGATTGGATTTCATGGGTTTTAGTTTTTTGCACGGTATCCTAATTATTTTTTTAAATAAAAGTAGCTTAAGTTACTTCTTATAATATCAGCTATCTGCCAGTGAAAGTCCGGTCAAAATCGGTGCAGCCGTTACGGAGATTAGCCGGAACAAACAGACAGACAGACAGACAAACATTTTAAAAATAAAAATCGTGTTTTTGTTATAAGTACCGTATATACTTTCATATGCATATAGTAAAAAGCTGTTATTTCGACGTTAAAAACAGACTTTAATTTTATTTATTTGTGTAGATAAAACTTCTAAACCATAAGGTAAGTTAACAAGTAACAGATATATCAGGTGTGCGGTGTTTTATATAAACACTAAAGCATCACACAATAGCTTCATGCGCTCTTCTGAGAAAATTTTATGTTCCATATGCATAATGTGACCATACGTTCTGCGTTGGGTGGTACAGTCCCGCTTTCAGGAAGTCTATCCCACAGTTCTCAGCGGGGGCAAATAGGTCCCGTTTTTGCAAACAAAACAAACGGTAATTTAATTTAGGTAAAATCTTCCAAGATAGTTAGTCGCCGTTAGTTAATAACATATGAACTAGTGTTAAAACCCATTTAAAACAAACTGTTTTGATTACCAAGACTAACAGCAAGAAATAATTTAATTAATTCCATTCCTACATGAAAACTGGATGCAATATTTACATATATGATGTGTGTGTGTGTGTGTGTGGGTGTGTGTGTTTGCGTGTATTTTATTTATATGTGTCATACTTATATTATGTATTTAAGTAGAATAGGAATCAATTGCTTTAACTGTTTTAATTTTATTTTACACACACATGTTCAAAGGCGCCGCTTATTCCATGTTGGAATTACTTCCAGCAGGCCAGCAGAAGAATAGTTAAAAGTAATAGAAGTAGTAGAAAGTGTTCACTTTTATACAAAAATATTTTTATTTAACATATATTATATGTGAGAGTATGTATCTATATTATGTATATATATATATATATATATATATATATATATATATATATATATATATATATATATATAATTATTAAGTTTAAGGTAGTACTGTTTAACAAGAAAATGTTAAATAAGTAAAAAGTAAAACAAAAAAAAAATTTTTTACATAATTCCGCAGGCGTCCCGCTCTGATGACGAAAATAAATTGTCACTCTACGTATGCATTACTCTTAATTATTAGGATGCTATAGTAAATGAGGATGCATGTAAGAGTAGAGGCGTCGAAACTTTCTTCACGTTCGAAAACTACTATCGTAAATAAACCCGTCTTCCGAACAGCACGTCCGTAGTTTAGAACTTAAGGAGAATGCAACAGCTGGTTTTTCTATTATTATTTCCGTTGTAAAACAACTTGATGCGCTTGCAGCTTTTTATTTCAAATAGACTTTAAAACGAGGATTTTTTTTTAATATAATGCATTTCTTATTTAGGAGAGATTAGTTATTTATATTTATAAGAGAATATATTATATCATTTTGTCCCATGTACGAGTGCATGCACCATATGACAAAATGTACACACCCACTATGGGTCACAATGTACATGCACCCTGAGAAAAAGTAGTGTACATATGCACCATGGGATAAAATGCGCATGCACTATGGGACATAATGTACATGCACCATGAGAAAAATTGGGATAAAATGTACATACACCATGCGCCAAAATAGGGTGACAAATTCTTTTACGTACAATGTAGTAATATCAATAACTAATCTTTCTAAAATGAGAGAGTATATTTAAAAGTTATTTGTTTTTAAAGTCTATTTAAAAGTACAAGCTACATAATATACCAACGTTGCGAAACAGTGTCAAAGGTGCCACATGTCTGATATTGCGATCATCAATTCGCATGCCAAGCGTTGTGATTAAAGCAAGTCCTCCCGTACAGCGGGTAATGCCCATATCCAGCTGTGGGCTTTTATGGACTGATGAATATGAAGTTATTAGTTGAAGTCAGCTTTGACGAGTATTTAATATAAAAAGTAATTAAAAATTAAAAATTTGTACAACTGACTTCCATATAAATTATTAAGAACAACTCAAAAACTATTGGGCAAACCATAATCAAATTTAAATTAAACCAAATATAAAGCACCAGCTTTCAAATAAAAAAAGAGTCATCGAAATCGGTTCACCGAAAAAAACTTATGAGGTAACACATTAAAAAGAACCATATAGTCGAATTGAATACCTCCTCCTGTTTGAAATCGGTAAAAAACCCGGTCAAGCTATGCGCCAATTAAAGTTTGGTGCCAGTCTTCCACATCTAAATGATGTTTCAGATTGTTCAAAGATTTTTCGGGACAGGTAGTTATAGTAGATAGATTAATTGGGAACAGATAGTTACCGAACATTTTTAAGCAAAAAATGCATTAAACATAACTTAATTCTGATTTCTTTTGCTTTTTTAACCGACTTCAAAAACTTCGACTACATTGATGATGTTCTGGTTTTATTTATATTGAAGTTGGTTGTAAACAAAATTTATCGAACATTTTTGAGCAACAACTTTTGGGGAAAAATGCATTAAACATAACGTAATTCTGATTTCTTTTGCTTTTTAACTGTCTTCAAAAACATCGACTACGATGTTCCCGTTTTATTTATATTGAAGTTGGTTGTTTAAAACTTTTAAATTTTATCACTTGTTTACTGCAATAACCAAGTTCAGAATCAGTTGCAGAAATCAAGTTATTAATAATTTTAATTTCTGAGTACCTGCTTTTTACGAGTATAACTATGAAACTGAATTCAATCATCTCCGTAAAACACTGACAAACTTTTTTTTATAGGATAAGGATAACAAACACACCCATCCACCTGATGGTATGTGGTTACTGTGGCCCATAGACATCTACATCTATCCTCAATTACGAATTTAAATGCAGATGCGTTGTCACCCGTGAGGTCTAAGATGGATTGCCTTGTTTCCAGCAAAAAGGAACTGCGGTTCCTCTACACTCACCATACGAAACATTTTTGAGCTATTATTTTACGCTGGTATTCTGTAAGAGCGTGATCCTTCCACGGTCGAGCCGACCCATTCACGCACAACTATACTACTTATACAGCTGTAGCATGGCATATTATAATATTATCCAGGAATTTGACACGATAAAAAATTATCATTGCTATTATAACAGATGTATAAATTTGTTAATCGTTTGTATTTATCACTTACAATTTCTTAACTTGAACTTAAGGCTTTTTATTGAATACGTATTTTCTTAGTAGGAAATTTGAAATAATATATTTCTTTTTTCTTGACCTATATTTGAAAATGCCTATTAAAGGTTACCCAATTCTGTCGAAAGCACAAGTTTTTTGACTGTATAACGATTTACTTTTATAATTTTTAAAACCTAGAGAGATATTAGGAGAAACTTTGGAGGTAAGCCGTGGTAGCTCGGATGGTTAGCGCTCGCTGTAAATTTCACAGTACGCGAGTAACCCGAGTTCAGTCCACGCCGGCACCAATGAAATAATTGTTAATTGCAATTTCAAGTGTTGATTTACCATGTGCTCGGCGATGAAGGAAAACATCGTGAGGAAACCTGCATGACTAAGAAATAAAAAAAAATCGAAAACATGTGAAGTTCGCCAACACGCATTGGGACAGCGCGGCGGACATTTCCTTGTCCTAAAACCCTCTTCGAAATGAAGGGAGGCCTGTGCCCAGCAGTGGGACATATATAGGCTGTAACTTTTTGTTTGAAACTATTGTACATACACATAAATCGCACTCGGACAAACATGTAGAAACAAAGCCGTTATTTATTGACTATACAAAAGTTAATTTTATGCGGAAATAGAACACGCGACCCCTCTATCTTTACAAATTAGTTAACGATCAGAAATATTCATACAAAATAAATCACAATAGTTCCTAATATATAATTTAAAATGCCACATTGATTAAATTTACTTACTGACGCTCTTGATTAGGACAGCAGAGAAGCACAGAGGCAAGATGCAAACAAAAAATATTCACACACACGACAATAGAAAATGAAAATTACATCATCATCAAAGTAAGGAATATAACTTGTAGTTTGTGCACTCTCCAACGCTAATTTTACGCGACAACTGAATTTAAAAAATGGCCTTTACTGTTCCCTAATCGATACTAAACTGTCGCTCGTTATCCAGTAATTTAGGTAAGTTAGTAAATTAGTGAACCGGTATTCATTAGCTATATTCTTGTAAAATTAATTTTATTGTTATTAATGTTGATGGGTAAAGCTCGATAGATATATATATATTCGGAGAGTGCGGGCAAGAATTGAATGACAATCCCTCACTCTCCATTCCATCATCGGAACAGGCGCTCTACTGTTCTCCGCCGATTTGTTGTCGACATATCACGCATTCCAAGAAAATCGTTTGCCTCGTTCAAAATACGTGCAGTAATTTTGCCAGAAACTTCTTGTCATTTCTGGGAGTATTATGGAGTAATTGACACGCCTATTCCTCAGATAAGCAGGTTTATTCACAACTAGTTATTCCCCGCGACTTAGCCCGCGTGTAATTTAAGGTTTTAATATTTATGCGCGGAACTCTAATTCCAATATAAAAGTAACCTAAGTTACTCCTTATAAATTTAGCTATACACCAGTGAAATTCCCGTCAAAATCAGTCCAGCCGTTTCAGAGATTAACCGGTACAAACAGACAGACAAAAATTTTAAAAATTGTGTTTTTTTTTTAATTACCGTATATACTTTCATAGGCATGTAGTAAAGAGCTGTTATTTTGACATTACAAACAGACACTTCAATTTTATTTATTTTTATAGATTTTTTCTTTCAACGCTGAGCATGTGGTATAAAATCTCGTAAAATTGCAATACACGATTTCGTTACTGCTGACGAGAACCGAGCCCGGGTTGCTCGCTTACGCTTACTTGTGATATATCCGGCGAGCGCTTAGCCCCTGAACCACGACAGCTAAATGTTTCACGTAACTAAATGTGAAATCCAATCGAGTCATAAATTACATTCAGGCGAAGTCGCGAGGAACAGCTAGTATCGAAATAACTGAAGTATTACTAAACTAATACTGGTTTTTAATGATTGTCTTAAATCAAAACAATGACACATTAAAATATTTGAACGGTGGTAGAAACGCTGTTGCACATATGGGCTGGCTCGAACCGGGTTGGTACCACAACCTCACAGAATACCGGCGTGAATTGGAAGCTCTGCTTCTTCTAAACTCCCCCCCCCCCCATCAACATGGTAGTGGTATTAAAGGAAAGACTACGCCAGGAAGGTACCAGCACCCCTGGAGAATCCCTCGCTGAGCATCCACGACCAAGCTACTCAACTCCTGGGAGGGCAACATTCCACTCAAAATAATAACTGCTCAGGACACACAGAGCAACAAGACGAAGGCGACCCCTGCCACGCTATCCGCGAATTTCTGCAGCATCAGGGGACTTCACTCGAACGTACACGCCGTCCACTACCATCCCGAGACGGCGAAGCTGGCCTTGCTCCTTCCTACCGAGACGCAGATGTCCTCTTCGGCTGATACTTTGTATCGTTCCTATCTGGGGTACAAATTGGAACACACCTTTGTGCCTTGGGCTGGAGTTTGCGTATGCGTCAGAGAGGACATCTGTTCTTGACACCTCGGCAGTCTTCAATGTTCGAACCTGTCTATCCTACGCGTAGACAGCGAAGACCATCCGCGTGTCTACGGGGTTTCTCTATAGGTCCTATAGTGGTAATGCCGAAACAGACTGACTTATCAACCCAAAGGGCTACAGATTCCTTGCTACAACAGGTTCCATCCGTAGAGATCGTGATCCTTGGCGATTTTAACGCCCGGCGGCTCGGTTCACGTTTAACCAATCATGCGAGGAGATCTGTACTTGATTTTGCCTTGGCATATGGTCACAGTAAAAAGAGAGTATAATTCCGCCTCCAAGTCCTTCAAAAGAGTGCCAAGGCAAAGTCAGAGCACATAGGTAGAATTGGCGGGAAACTAGTTCGCCTTCCTTCGGGAACCCGTGCATTCTAGTCTGTCGCCAAGGCTGTCCAAGGGAACTTCTGTCAGCCATCTCTTCCATCTCTGCACAGGAAGGACTACTCACTGGCTCATGAGAATGCCGATCTACTAGGCTCTTTCTTTGCGTCCAACTCGACTCTCGATGACGGAGGAACACACCGCTGACTATCCCGCGGTGTGAGTGCTCCATGCCGGATCACACAGCACTCGGTTCGCAAAGCACTCCTCTCCCTGGACATCCACAAGTCGAGTGGGCCTAACGGAATTCCCCCAATTGTGCTGAGGACGTGTGCTCCGGAGTTGGCAACGATTCTAACGCGTCTTATCCGGTACTCCTACTCCCAAGGTGTAGTCCCGAATTCATGGAAGACAGCTTTGGTCCACCCGATCCCTAAAAAAGGCGACCGCTCAGACCCGTCCAACTACAGGCCTATCGACATCATCTCCTTGTTCTCCAAAATAATGGAATCCATTATAAACTGCCAGCTCATGAGGTACCTTGAGGATCACCAGCTGATTAGTGACTGCCAGTACGGTTTTCGTCGAGGTCGATCAGCTGGTGATCTTCTAGTCTATCTGACTCATAGATGGGCGGAGGCAGTAGAGTCCAAGGGGGAGGCATTGGCCGTTAGTTTGGACATAGCGAAGGCCTTCGATCGGGTCTGACACAAAGCGCTTCTTTCGAAGCTTCCTTCCTACGGGCTTCCCAAGAAATTGTGCAATTGGATGTGCGCTGCAAAGAGATGTTGCATCCATTTGCATTTTCTTTCGCATTTACCACGGGGAGTGCTCTGAGGAATTGTTCGGATTAATCCCAGCCGCCAAATTTCATGAACGCACATCGCGGCAAAACTCCCGTTATCCCATCCACACCATCTGGATGCTTAATGGTCCACCACTGTATGTTTGACTAGGAATTTCCTTCCACGTACGACTTCTCTGTGGAATAATTTACCACTGGCGATATTTCCGGACCGAAACTACTTAGGAACCTTCAAGAAAAGAGCTTACGGCCGGTAACGCACCTGCAATTCCCTTGGTGTTGCAGTTGTTCATAGGCGGCGGTAGTCACTTACCATCAGGTGAGCTGTATGCTCGTTTGCCCCCTCTCCTATAAAAAAAATACTCAAGCAAGGTATTAGATTACTAAAAAGAAATGTTGTGTTGTTGCAGGAAAAAAGTAAACAATTATTAAAAAAAATTACAGCAGAGACGTAACAAAATAAAAATATATTTAACACTAGCAACCCACCCTCGGCTTCGCTTGAGTATTTTTTTATAGGAGAGGGGGCATACGAGCATACAGTTCAACTGATGGTAAGTGATCGGTAATCACTCAGCATGAGCTGCGGCAAGCCATAACGCTGATTTTCAGTAATGACGAAAGCTGTGGAAAATACAGTCTCATTACCAATGTCTTTTATCATCGCTTAATTACAATCCCACCTGATGGTAAGTGGTGATGTAACCTAAGATGGTGAAGCGCACTGACTTAACAAAAGGCTATTAACTCTTGCTTTGAATACAGTCACACTGTAATCGGATGGAAAGACAGATGCTGGCAACTTATTCCACTCATTTGCTGTACGCATCATAAACGATTTAGCAAACCGTATGGTTCGAATGCGTGGTAAGTTAACAACGAAAGGGTGGTGACTGGCCGAACATCTGGTTGTCCGATGGTGGAGGTTTGAGGGAGGAATTAAATTATGCAATCCCTGTGCACACTTTCCGAAATGCATCCTATACAGAACCTAAAAGCTAAAAATTAAATACCTGAGGGGGTGAAATAGGATGTTACAGCTTAACTGTAATATCGTTTTGTATTTTTTTTATATAGAATAAAGGTAACAAACGAGTACACAGTCCACATGATAGTAAGTGTATGCTGTGATTCATGGGCATCTACATCTATCCTCAAATAAGAATTAAAATGCATTGTCACCCCTGAGCACTAATATGGAATACATCGTTTTCAATAAAAAGCGGTCTCCGGTTCTCTACACTCACTATAAGAAAAACAGCAGCATTGAGGTTCCTTTTACGCTGGTATGATGTGAGAAACTGTACAGCTGATCTATTTCTGCTACAGCTATAATATAGCTGCAGCACTACTCTACCTCGTCAAAAATTGCATTGTCTGACTTCATCCACGGGAGTATTATATACTCAACTTCATCCCTCTTTTCTACAGTTAGATTTGGATATGTTTTCTAAATTTATGTGAGATTAACCCTGAAGTAAAACCTATATATTTAATAAGAAAAACATCATTAAAATCTATTCCTAAGTGATCAGATGTCGTGTAACATGCTATAAATACAAAATAATTTAAAATTAAATATTTTGTACAGCCGATTTTAATATAAATTTTTAAGAATAACTCAAAAACTATTGGTTTGATCTTGGGAACACATAAGAAGTTTTTTTTTTATATAGAATTGGGGGCAAACGAGCATGCGGCTCACCTGATGTTAAGTGACTACTGCCGCCCATGAACAACTGCAACACCAGGGGAATTGCAGATGCGTTGCCGGGCTTTTAGAAAGGTGTAAGCTCTTTTCTTGAAGGTTCCTAAGTCGTATCGGTCCGGAAAATTCGCTGGTGGTAATTGATTCCACAAGGAAGTTGTGCGAGGGAGAAAACTTCTTCTAAATCGCACAGTGGTGGACCGCCAATCATCCAGATGGTATGGATAGTAACGCGAGTTTTGTCACGATGTGCGATGGTGCGGAACTTGAGCGGCTGGAATTAGTCCGAACAATTTCTCAGAGCACTCCCCGTGATAGATGCGATAAAATACGCAAAGAGATGCAACATCTCTACGCGGTGCCAGTGTATCGAGCCGATCAGAAAGAACTCGGTCGTCGACGATTCGAACCGCTCCGCCGTCTTCGCCGTCTCTAGATGGTAATGGACAGCGGTAAGGTTGGAATGAAGTCCCCTGATGTTGCAAAAATTCACGGATAGCGTGACAGGGGTCGCCTTGGTTGTATTGATCCGCTTGCCCCGAGCAGCATTGGTCGCGAGCGGAATTTTGCCCCCCCCCCCCCCAGAATACGCGGGGCAGCTTGAGCACCCACGCTCAGGAGTGAAGTAGTTTGGTCGTGGATGCTCAGCGAGGGATTCTCCAGGGGTGCTGGTACCCTCCTGGGGTAGTCTTTTATTTAATTCCACTACCATGTTGATGGGGGGGGGGGGATTGGGCCTGCGGCCACCTGCACTCACCAAGCGCAACGCAGAGGTAAACCTCTACTTCACGCTGGTATTCTGTGAGTTCGTGGTACCACCCCGGTTCGAGCTGGCCCATCCGTGCGACAGCAAAAGCTACCACTGTTAAAGTACCAGCTTACAAATAAAAAAATACATAAAAAAACATACAGTCGTATTGAGTACCGTCTCCTTTTTGAAGTCGGCAGAAAAAAAGATCGGCTAAAAATCAAGGACATCAAAGTTAATACGCAGTTGACAAAGATATTATTTTATTATTAGATAATTTATTATACACAAATTCATTAAAATAAAAAAATAATTTTGTATAATATAATACCGATTACCATTCATAACCATGATATATAGGAAATTAATAAAATAAACCAGTATCAACACAGGTACAAAACATTTTGGTGCCACCCTGACTGGTTTCAAGCACCGGTTTATTATCATAATAGTAATAAAAGAGTTCATCTAAACAGTGGTCACTTCAAAAACGTGTTTTTTCTACCGACTTCAAAAAGGAGGAGGTACTCAATTCGACTGTATGTTTATTTATGTGTATTACCTCATAACTTTTTTGTAGGTGAACCGTTTTCAATGATTCTTTTTTATATTAAAGCTGTTACTTCTCGTGTGGTCCCATATGAATTTGATCAAGGTCAGACCAATAGTTTTTGAGTTATTATTAATTACTTATATTGAAGTCGGCTGTACAAAATTTATAATTTTGTACAGCCTAAAAAAAAAGAATCATCGAAATCAGTTCACCCAGTAAAAAGTTACGAGGTAGCATACATAAAAAATCATACAGTCGAATTGAGTACCGTCTCCTTATTGGAAGTCGGCAGAAAATTTAAATAAACTATAAACAAAGTAAACACCACTTCGGTTTAACTGACTATATTATGAGCTGAAAGCCTAAGTTGAATACCCGCATTAAGTTTAGTAGCAAGCGGGACCCAATTGCAAATTATAAACCGAAAGAAAATTAATGGGTGGGCTCATAATATAGTCTATGAAATCGAAGTAGAGTTTACTTTGTTTATAGTTTATTTTTATTTTATTTTTTAATTGTTTATTTCATTTTAGAGTATTTGATTATAGTGAAATAATGATAGATTTATATAAGAAAAATTAAAATCGTTTAATAGTGAAAATACTTGTAAAATGGTGAATTAAACTGTTGTGTTAGTTAAGTTATTCATGTTTATTAATAAATAGTTGTTTTAACCTTGTGTGTTAGATATTTAAGATTTTTAACTTTGAAAATTTATTGTAAAATAGGCATATTTTGTTGAATAACTTAATACGTTTTTATGTGATAATAATGTAATGTGTGTCATAATATTAAGACTTTTTGTATGATTCTTAATCAATGTAATTATTAAGGATAAATCAAAAAATTCTGGCCTCATTTCCAATAAAAAGGGTTCCACTAGTTTTCTGTACACATTATGAAAGACGAAGCAAACCGAAGTTTTAGGCATGGTGCATGTACCCGCGTACACTGAGACCAAGGCATATCAGGAGTTAAAGGTTCCATCTACCGTACTTAATACTTCTTCTTAATCATTACCTCGTTCAAATCCACTGCTGGGTATAGGCCTATCTCGTTGTAGAAAGGCTTTCGTCTGAATCGTCACGCTTCGATAGACGTATTAATATTTCAGTACCAGGTTTCGCACCTTTGTTGCTTCTTGTCGCGAGTGTAGGTATTTTACGTCTGGTGAAAGTGTTGTAACGCTACCTGTCGAGAACCACAGAATCTTTCTGGCTTTGTGGAGGGAGACGTTAGGCGGCATGGGAGTAGTTTGCTCTGTTTTCAGAGCTTTAGTTAACCTCCAAAAGTCGTCTTGAGATGGTTCTATTCCTTCTAAGAGGTTTTTCTATTTATCGTCTCTAAGTTCGGCTATGCGTTGTTTAACCTTGTTTTGTAGAGAACGTAGCCTAATTTTGTTATCTTCCGTGCGATAACGGTCATAAGATTTTAGCGCGGTGTTTTCGCTCTAATCAATTGTGGAAGACCTGCCGGAAGCTTCGTGTACCGATCACTCGACACACAAACCTTACGGGAGCAATCTTCGCCCGCTGAAGTGAAGTGAGACGATAGGGCGCTAATTGTCCTATTGGCTTCCACCAGCGAGTCAGTCTTATCCGGTATGGAGTCTAAATGCTGGGAGTTTGTAGAATCGAGTTTGATCACGAGTTTACGCCAGTTCACGATGGTTTTGGTCTGAAGAACTTCACCTGCCGACCGGCCCAGTTCTAATACGAACGGCCTGTGGTCCGAGAATAATTCGATGAAAGTATCGATCGAGTTAATAGTAATCTGGATGTTTTTTAATAGTGTTACATCAAATACGTCCGGGTGAGAACGTCGAAGTTAAGTCTCTCCGTGAGGTCAGCCAGAAGTTTTGAAACGAAATGGAAAGATCTTAAGACACCACACGCTACCATACTTATCACTTTAACGAATACATTTGATTATAATAGAAGAACCTTGTCTCAAAAATTGTTTCGAACCCGAGCGATTGAAATCAGTGTCCGCTGTCATCAATGTAATTGTTTATTATAATTTAAAGAGTTGATTTACCTTTTACGGGGGTAGTGCCACCCTCTTAGAAAATCAAAAACTGAACAAACTAGCATGTTATTAGTTTTATTATATCTTTTAAAAATAGTGTCCATTTATATCAATACATCACTTTTTTTTCTTAATAACTGGCTTTACGGCTCTGGGATCTAGCCCTTCTGAGCTTGAAGTTACAATATATTATAATAATTATCTTTCATAGTATACTGCTTCACAATATGTTGATGCGTCACATTGTGCAGCCCTTGGGAGATTTTGATGGCAACTTGAGCCAGCAGACAGCTGACGGTTGGCGATGGTATATCAAGGGGTCTAAGCAGACAGACACCTTATTTTGAGAATCACTTCACCATCATAGCACTTGTTTCACAGTTTCCACTAATAGTTCACATGCGCAGACACTTAATACACAAAATCGCACCACTTTTACATATCAAAGTCCACTTCAAACCATTATTTAAAGAATAATACAGGAGCAGCAAACCGCCGATGGTCAAGTTCCCGCCAAAACTCCTCAATACATCACTGCAACCGATGGAACTACTGATTAATAAAATACATACACAATAATATTGGCAAAGAGTTCCATTTTCAAAATTTGAACTTGTTTTTTAATTATATCGTTTACAAATGGCCAGTTTTAAAAATTTTAGTGTCGCCCTCGTATTTAATGCGTGTCCTTTATAATTATACTGACTCTCTATACCCTTTAGACCGGGATACATCTGTGCAAGAACTGGTATTTTGAGACAGAAATAGGTGAGAGAGTTGTACCTACTTAACCTAACCTAGACTTCTAGACTTTGTAAAGGCCAATTTCCTGACTTTAACTGTGACTTTGAATCCTTTGGACTAGGGAAGCACACTTTTGTGGCAATACAGGCTGTCTCAGTGATGTCTAAGTTCTGTGATGATCTAGTTGTGGACCATTATGACGATCCTTTACAGCCTATAAAAAGTCAACACTGAAAATAGCCCTTCCCTATAGATTGTCTGTTTTATAGGGGGAATTTTGCGATAGTAGCCAAGTTGTTATCAGGAAGATGCTGCTGCCCAACTCCTTATTCAGTTTCTCTCTTTTGCCTCTTACGACACTGACGAAACGATATGGGATATTAGATACACTTATACCGCCACTACACGATTAATAATGATGATAATGATGAAATACAAGACCAACACCCGATCACCAAATGCAAACAGTTTTTTCCTACTTTTAACCCAAGGTTAAACATTTGACCTATCTTATACAGTAACAAAAAAAATAAAATTGTTTAATTTAAATATTAATGAGGCTCGTCCAAAAATTACCTTGATATCTGTTTCTTTAAGTCTACGTTAAGCCTTATAATAAATTACGCGAATGTTTCCACGGTGTAAATTTATTCTGTTGCTTATTACGGAGGTCGAATATTTTGAATACTCTCTGACTGATTTTTTCTCATTCACTCAGGGTTCGCACGAGTGCTTCATGATCACAAATATATAAGTGTATAAATTGTTAAGAAATTTATCGAATTAAATGATTTTTATCGTTCTCAGTGGAATATTTGCATGAAATATCTGCTTGACTATGTCTGTCTTCTGTCTGTCTGTCCCAGCTAATCTTCGGAATGGCTGAACTGGTTGTAACGAAACCTTACAAACAGATATATAGCAGTGTGCAAAATGATCTAGGCTTAATATATGCAAAAAACTGAAGCTTTTTTTTGAAGAAAAAAATTAAAATAAATAACCTTTGATGATTGTCATAAATCATAGTCATTTCATATCACCTAATGATTTAATATGACCCATCACTAACTAACAGATCATGACACTTTTATTTGACACCTTAACAAAAATAACTAATTATGATTTATGTATTTATATTCCAAATTTTTTGTAACGCTTCTTATAAAGCCTTCATTTTGTGTAATTTAAATGTGTATTATTTATTTAAGTAAGTGGAAGTAATGGATGGATAGTATGTTATCAAACAATCCTCAAACTCCTCCAATTTTAAAAGCTAAGCCTTGTTGTTTTATTTTTTTTTCTCTTCCGTCATATACCTATCATTACGTTAACGATATTGTATTTTTTACAACATTTTTTTTTAATATCGTTTCATACATTTTTTTTAATAACGTTACATATCGTTACCATAAAGATACAATTTAGATAGGTACCTATCAAATAACATATAAATAAAATTGAAATGTCTGTTTGTATTTTCGAAATACAGCTGCCTTTTATTGAACTGAAGGGATGAGTTATTTGCGTGCCATTAATACATAAAAAACTATTTTTAAAATGTTTATCTATCAGTCTGTATATCCGGACCAATCTCCAGAATGGCTGAACCGATCGTAATAAAACTTTATTTTGTGTATTTGTTTGAGTATTTTTTAGAAGTCGAAATATTGATTAAATATGGTCGCTGATGATTAACTTAAATCTAAATCACGCCATATTGACAGTTCTATCCAGGTGAAGCCGCAACGGTCGCTCTCAAGTGTTTGTCTCTAATATATAATTAAAGGTTTGTAATACAAGACTTACAGTCGACCTCGGTTCGACCTCTGCAAAATGAACGGCATCAATAGCTTTCGCTAGATGGAGTACATTGGTTCTCTAAACTGTCCACGAGGCATTCGACCTTTTCAGAGTAGAGGTGAGGTGGGCCGATAGGACGTTAATCGCCTCATTGGCCTCCTCTGGCGAGTATATCTTGTTTGGGATTTTGTCTAGATGCTGGGAGGTCATGGACTCGATTTTGACCTCGAACTTACGCCAGTCCACGATGGTTTTGGTCGGAATAACCTCACCTGCGGGCTGGCCCAGCTTCATTCTGTGTTCCGAGTTGAGTTCTAAAATGGTACAAACGTACATCTTTGAATATGGCTACATCATATTTTATACGTGGTAGAGCCATGCTGCAGCTATATTAGTAGTATAGTTGTAGCACGAATGGATCGGCTCAACCAGGGTAGGACCACGCTCTCACAGAATACCAGCGCATAATAGCAGCTTAACACTGCTGTGTTTCGTATGGTGAGTGTAGAGAACCGGAGACCCTTTTTACTGGAAAAGTCGCATTCTATCTTAGTCCTCAGGGGTGACAACGCATCTGCATTTTGATTCGCAAACGAGGATAGATGTAGATGTCTATGAACCGCAGCAACCACTTACCATCAGGTGGACTGTGTGTTCGTTTGTCACCCTATCCTACAAAAAAAATCAAGGATATCCGATTGGTGACTGGTAGTTAATATGAAGGGGGTTGGAGTTCATTCTGATTGCTTGTAAGCGATTTCCAGGAGCAATGCTTACTGTTGAGGTCTCTAGCTATTATGACACTGGAGCCTAGATTAAGTAATTCTACAATGTCGGATTCAGTTATATGTTTAAGGCGACACGAAAAAATGCACCTCCTTTCATCGAATAGTGTAGGAGTTATGACACGACTAAAGAAACTGGAATTTTGATATAGGTAAATTCATATCTTTATCTTGAATTGAAAAAGCATTCAAAAACACGAATGTAAAATTTTGACTCGATCATAATTATTTTTTTTTATAGAAGAGGGGGCAAACGAGCATGCGGCTCACCTAATGATAAGTGACTACCGCCGCCCATGAACAACCGCAACACCAGGGGAATTGCAGATGCGTTGCCGGACTTTTAGAAAGGTGTAAGCTCTTTTCTTGAAGGTTCCTAAGTCGTATCGGTCCGGAAAATTCGCTGGTGGTAATTGATTCCACAAAGAAGTTGTGCGAGGGAGAAAACTTCTTCTAAATCGGACAGTGATGGACCGCCAATCATCCAGATGGTATGGATGGTAACGCGAGTTTTGTCGCGATGAACGATGGTGAAATTGAGCGGCTGGAATTCCGAATTCCCGGCTGGAGTCCGAACAATTCCGCAGAGCACTCCCCGTGATAGATGCGATAAAATACGCAAAAAAATCTATACGCAGTGCCAGTGTATCGAGCCGATCAGAAAGAACTCGGTCGTCGACGTTCGTCGTCGTTCGAACCGCTCTGCGCTGGATGCGGTCAAGTGGAAGGAGCTGGCACAGGGGTGCCCCGGCCCAGAGATGAGAACAGTATTCCATGTGGGGCCGAACTTGCGCTTTGAAAAGTTGCAAGCGATGTGCCGGCATGAAATTCTGTCTCGCTCTGCTGAGCACGCCAAGCTGGCCAATTTGGCCTTCCCTTCCAAGTGACCACAAAACTGCACACTATTCGATATGTCGACGCCAAGGATTCCGATACTAGCTGAGGCAGCAAGGCGAGTGCCTTGAAACTGAGGAGATACGACAAAGGGGTTCTTTTTAGCGATAAACGCGCAAACTTGTGTCTTCGGGGGGTTTAACTGGACTAGATTTAGTCGGCCCCAATCCAAGACTTTGTTAAGCAAAGACTCGACTTCAGACACAAGTTTGTCCCGGTACTCAGCGACGTTTTCCCGAGAAATATTGGCACCGCCGGTATATAAGGCATCACCAGTGCTGTCGTCCGCATAGCAATGAATGCTACCAGTTAGCAACATGTCATTGATATGCAGGAGAAACAGCGTTAGTGACAGCACGCAGCCTTGTGGAACACCAGCGTTGATAGACTTGAAATCAGAGCATGCACCGTCTACTACGACTAGGAAACTGGTGATCCATTTACACAATTTCTCGGGAAGCCCATAGGAAGGAAGCTTCGAAAGAAGCGCTTTGTGCCAGACCCGATCAAAGGCCTTCGCTATGTCCAAACTAACGGCCAATGCCTCCCCCTTGGACTCTACTGCCTCCTCCCATCTATGAGTCAGATAGACTAGAAGGTCACCAGCTGATCGACCTCGACGAAAACCGTACTAGCGGTCACTAATCTGCTGGTGATTCTCAAGGTACCTCATGAGCTGGCAGTTTATAATGGATTCCATTATTTTAGAGAACAAGGAGGTGATGGCAATAGGTGTAGTGGCTCCGCGGAGTTTGCGGGCCAAAGAGGATAACTCAGCAACGTTAATGTTGCTGATGAAGCCGCAGACTAGCGAGAAGTCAGCGGCGGAGTTTTGTGGGACGAGCTTTGATTTTGGGGCCTGGGGAGGCGGCACTGACCGTGAGGCGGCAAGTGCCGGCGGTTTCACCCAAGCGTTGGGTTCCGACACGGAAGGCGCGGATAGGCTTGCACCTTGCACATAAACCCGTGCGACAGGGGCGGGCTTGGTGGCGATTTGAGGCAAGGGAGTTGGCACCGAAGACGGTGCGGGCTTGGGGGCAGGTAGCCGAGACGAGATAGAGCGGCACTTTGGAACACCCGCGATAGTTCGCCAGGTGGCCCTCTTCACGGCAATCGAGGCAGCTCGGAAGTTTAACCGTCTCGGGCGTGCAGGAGCAGTCAATAGTGCCGTGGTCACCTAGGTACTTGACGCACCTAGGCCTGGCCTAGCAGTTTCTGGCCGAGTGGCCGTACAGTTGGCATCGGTGGCACTGGCCATCGATGCTTCTATTTTGGGGTGCTTCAACTGCAATCCCCGTTAGGTTGCAGATGCGAAAGCGTTCCCAAGGCCCTGCCAATATGCGGCGGAGGTGGAACACCATGGAGTTTTGTCGGTGCGAATTCGACATAATCCGTCCTTGCGCCCGCGGGGCGGGTCTTCGTAGACATTTCCCCATGAAAAAACGTGTCTGGTGGTGCATTCTATGCATCTCCCAGACCGGGAGATTTTGGGCTTTGAGGTCGTTGAATACGTGCTCAGTTTCGAGCTCTTTAGGGAGACCGCGAACGACCATACGAACGTTACGCTGCTCTGGGATGGCGTATGTGTGGAAGCTTATTTGCTGGACGTGCAGGTGATTCGTTATACTGTGGAATTCCTCAATCGAGTTCAGGAACATACGAATGCCCTGATCGGCGTTTTGAACCTTTGGGTAATAGATTTTTGTGGAGATCAACCAGTTCGATAGGTTGCTCCATTTGGATTTCTCATGTACAATAATGGGTGGCAGCGGCTTTTCCCTACGTTCAACAGGGGACCCTTTCTAAAGATGGTCATACTTTATACATTAGAAATTAGTAATTCATTTATGGAGCAATGCGATTTTACAACAAAATCCCATAAAATGTACAGAATTTGTCAATAAACAAGCTTAATAGTTGTTGAAGACAAATTGTACAAAAAGGGTTATCATAATATCAAAGTATGCATAAATGACAAAAACCCCTGGGAATGAGGTGATCGCAACCATACTAGTTCTATTAAAATTAATTTAAAAATTGTACAAACAAAATTATTTTAAAGTGAAATATGTTTAAAAAAAGTCCCGCTGGGTTTCTTGCTGGTTCTTCTCAGGACAGAGATATTTTCCGAACAGATTCTAAATAAAAAATTACTTTCAATAAGTACTAGCTGTGCCCCGCGACTTCGCCCGTGTGGAATTTACTACGATTTCATGGATATCAATTTTTTTGCGCGGAACCCTAATTTTGTTTTTGAGTAATGTTACCATCGTATAAATATTGAAAAATATTGACATTAATATTTATACGATACTAACGTCATTCAATTGTTTTGCCTTCCTGGAACCCCTCCACTAACACTTAAACTTTATGGTATGATTATTAAAGTTCAAATTGACTTTAAGTATTATTACGAATCTATTTTATGGGAATATAAAAAAGTGTTGTTTTCAGATTTTTTCAGGCAATTTTTTAAATTTTTCTCACCGTAAGAACCATCTTCGTACTTCAAGAAATATTATAAAAAAAGAATTAGCGAAATCGGTTTAGCTGCTCTCGATATTTGCGCTTAGCAACATATTCAGCGATTCATTTTTATATTATAGATTATGTAATAATCTGTATTGAATAAAAATTATTCTATTATATTCTATTCTGTCAACCTCTATTTATCCACGAGACAATACGATGTGGGGTAGTGGATATTCTTTTTTTTTTAAACTGGCTTTACGGCTCTGGGTTCTAACCCTTCTGAGCCTTAGTGGATATTCTTATACCGATACTACATAATTTTTTGTAATTATTTGTAGACCATACAAACACTCCTTTCAAATATCCATGCAAAAACGTCGTGAAGTAACAAATTATATTAAAGGACATGTATTTAATATGACCTTCAAGGTTTTTTCTTGTATTTACACTTTACTGATCTTTTCATTATCACCAGTTATCGATAATTTGTAGTTTTCAGATTTTTTCCCTCTATATTACGTATATGACTTAAATGATCATGCCTTGACCTTGATGAAACATTTTAAGTATCTAAGTCAACAAGTGGTATTAGTTTTTTATGGATCATTCCGCAAATGTTAAAAATGCCACGTGTTTCTTTTTATAGAATAAGGCTTTCAAACGAGCACACAATCCACCTGATAAATGATGGTAAGTGGATACTGTGGCCCATAGACATCCAGAATTATTCTCGATTAAGAATCACAATGCAGATGTGGTGTCACCCCAGAGGTAAAAAAAGGTCTTCGGTTATTCACACTCACACACACACATACGTGTGTATGTGTGTGTGTGAGTGTGAATAACCGAACACAAACACAGCTACTCTTTGCAACTACACATATACAACTGCTATTTTACGCTGGTATTCTGTGAGAGTGTAGTGTTACCCCGGTTGAGCTGACCCATATATGGTACAACCGTATATAGCCTGCAGCAGGGCTCTACCATGTACAATCGTATTATTTACTTATTTTTACTTTTTTGATCTGCGACCGTTCTAGGTGTTTTACAATACCCATAGAAACATTATGAAAAATTTCCCTTTTAGTTGTAAATAATTTAAGAACTTTATATAATCCGCCCCGCCTTCGCACGTATGATTTCTAAATCTCGACAACAGTCCCACTTACCGGGTCCAATTGTGAATCTAAACCAGTGATTAACTTGATACAACATCAAAATCGGTCCAGTCGTTTAGGAGATAATTCACATACACACATACAAAAGAATTGTATGCCTACTCGTATAACCATACGTTATTCTTGGTATTCAAGGGCATTAAAAGTGTGTTCCTATTATATAGGTCTAATAGTTTTTGCGTCATAAAGGTGGGGGGAGAGGTCGAAAATAGCTAAATTATACGAGTATAGAGGTCATGCAAGTAATTAATGCAAGTGCTATGGAAAAGCGGAGTCTCCTAACACAAGTATTTATACTTAAGGCCGGCCATATACATACGGAATTCCGTTTCGAGATTCCGTTTCTATATTCCGATTCGGAATCCCGAACACAGCAAGTCCATATAAAATCTATGACCCGCCACACACGTACGGTAGTTTTCCGTTCGATATTTTGCGGGCAAAACAGGATTCCGTTTGTGTGTGGCCAACCGTTCGGTATTCCGAAACGGAATCTCGAAACGGAATTCCGTATGTATGTGGCGGGCCTAAAAGGAGACCCCGTCCCCGGTTATAATTAATATATCTATAATATGATCATCATTTACTGAATAAACTATAAAAAAGTTTATTTTATTTTATTTTCATACACACTCACTTTACCCTTCACGTGACCCTTTTCTTTTCCAAATTTATATGACACACTTCCGAGTGTCTAGTTATACTGAATTGATCTTTTCGTCACTACCCCTTGTGTCATAGTGTAGACGGCCTTGGCGGCGAAATAAGGAAGTTAGTTGGAATAATATCTATCTCCCTCGCACTTTTTCTTATCTTGCCATTAAAAGAAATATTATTTTATTTCAAATGACGCTTCATTTTAATAGACGCTAGTCATTTATTTATTTGTATTTGTTAATCAATAAAGAAAGAGGTTTGTAAGGATCGTGACACTTGGCGATCTGTTCTCTCTGGCTACCCCGTCAGGGATTGTGCGTGAAGATAAAAAAAATAAAAATAAAATAATATAATACCTACGTTTACAATATTAATATACTACGCAAGGAACTTCGTTTCCACCGAGTGTTCACTCACACTCACACGAGTGACACTCACACATTTTTTATAGGATTTGTTACAAAATAACACACAGTCTATCTGATGGTAAGTGGATGCAGTAGCCCATAGACATCTGCATCTATTTTCGTTTGCGAATCAAAATGCAGATGTGTTGTTACCCGTGCGGGTGAAGATGGAATGTTCTCTACACTCACCATACGAAATACAGCAGTGTTAAGCTGCTGTGTTCTGTGAGAACGCTGGTATTCTGTGAGAGCGTGGTCCTTCCTCGATCGAGCCGACCCATTCGTGCTATAACTACAGCAATAATGTAGCATAGCTCTACCGTGTAAAAAATTATGGCAACTATGGCCAAAATCTCCCTATAATTCAATCTAGGGGGGCCTATATTCAGCAGAGGGAAATAGTATTTCATTTAAATTATCCGTGGGGTCCACGTGCTGTTAAGTTCCTATAATAACTGTATCAGCGACTATTCGTCGCTGCTACTTGTAAGAGGGCTGGTCCTTTTCTCGTTCAGAGCCAAAGTACAGCCATTCAGTGAGAAAACGCAGCCAGCGTTCTTGTCACGATTGCAAGGGGAGTAGGACTGTATGATAATTTAAGTTATTAGTTTTAGTTTCTTTATTATAGTTTTTTTTTTAATATTGTATATTTTTCTATGAATTACAAATTTTTAACAATAATTCATTTAAAATTGATAATAAAATTAGTTTTGTTTTACTCGTTAATGCAGGAGTATCCCGTAATGTGATTATTATTATTTATCTATTTTTTTTTTATATAATACTAATTGTAACTGGCCAAGCTTTGCTATTTAAAAAAAAATTTATTATAAAAGCGCAACAAATACGCGCATTTGAATGCAACGTTTTATCAAAATTTAAAAGCAATCGGCGAAGAACTTTACTTATTAGACAACGTGGTTTACGTGACAGTGGTGATAGTCTTGGATAGAAACTATAGTTTGAGAAGAATACTTCTTACTCTTATATTAACAACAAAATAAGTACCTTATCCACGATGCAACAGCAACAGTCTTCGCGAAGTTTGATATTTGCCGTCAAACTTACTTTACATTTGAATTAAAATATTTCCGCGTAACTGATTTCATGAAACTGTCTGAATTTAAACTACTTTTTTTAAAAAGCCGTACGATTTTAAACAAAGGATTATTTACATTTATAAACAATTAAAAAAAACGAGAAGGTTCTATATTCTATATGTATGTTTTTTTTTTATGTATGTTCGTCGATGGAGGAAACGGCTGATACTATTTAAGTAATTCTATTTTATTGGTTATACTTTAAAGGTGGTCCCATATCATCATCATCATAATTACAGCCCTTCACAAGTCCACTGCTGAACCTAGGCCTCTCCCAAAGAATGTCACAAAGCACGGTCCCGAGCCACCTTTATATATCTACTTCCTGCATGTCTTACCAGGTCGTCACTCAATCTATAGTGGGCCGCCAAACACTTTGCTTATTGGTACGAGGCTGCCACTCGTGAACCTTGCTTCCCCATCGGATGTCGGTTCTTCGAGTTATATGGCCGGCCCATTGCCACTTAAGCTTACAAATTGTAAGGGTAGTGACAGTAAGGGATGAAATAATGTAACTATTTTCGACGTCATTCTAGGTGTAACGTTTTGAAGTCGGCTTGTGCATTTTCGTAATAATCTAATTATTATTTACAGACATGTCTAAGCCCACTTATATCCGAGAGCAGTTTTGGGAGTTGGTAAGGATGGTGCTAATGAAATGCAAGGTTAATGAAAATATTGTGATATTAGGCGATTTTAATGGAAGGGTTGGGGTGAGGAGGCTTGGTTATGAAAGGATATTGGGAACGTTTGGTGATGAAAGTATAAATGAGAATGGTGAAAGCCTTCTCGCCGTATGCGTGGAAAAGAATCTTGTTGTGACGAACACTTTCTTTCGTCATAAGAAGATTCACACGTATACATGGGAAAGAGGTGATGATAAATTTCATAATTGTTGATGAAAGAATGAGGAGCGTGGTGGTAGATACAAGGGTTTACCGGGGCTCTAACGTAGGGACGGATCATTACTTGGTCTTATGCCGAATTAAGGTCTTTTCAGACGTTGGAGGCATCGGACATCTGTGTCTACCACAGCGTTACAGCGTATAAGAACAGAGAGGTTACAAGATGAAGGTGTGAAAGAGAAGTTCAAATGTAGATTGAGAGAAAATATAAGTGGTATGGCTGAATTGTGTATGAATGATTTAGACTTGGAGACTGTGTGGAATAATGTCAAGAAAGGTTTAGTGGATGCAGCTACCGAAGTATGTGGTGTAAGTAAGAGAACGAATGAAAAGAAAAATAACACGTTATGGTGGGATGATGAGGTACGGATGGAAGTTGAAGCAAAGAAGAAAGCATGGCTAGATTTACTAGCAACCAAGGCTAGTAATTCTAGCAGTATGAATGATGATATTGAAAGGAAAAAGGCAGTTTTTAGACACCTAAATAAGAGAGTAAAAGAAGTAGTTGAAAGGAAAAAGCAAGAAAGAACGGATAAGAATGATAGAAGAATATCGGATAACTTCCAGGCAAACATTAAAATGTTCTGGAAACTCGTAAGAACTACCAGGGGACATTCACAACAGCCTAGAATGAATGCTATACGAGACCAGAATGGCTGTATTCTGAATGACGAAGTTTTGAGTTTAAGGAGATGGCAGGAATACTTTGAAAGCGTGTTTATGAGTGATGAGACGTTTGAATTAAATGAAATAGAAATTCCGAAAGAAGAGGAAATAGATAGAGATATAAGTATAGATGAAATAATGAAAGCAATGAAAAGTATGAAAGTAGGTAAGGCAGCCGGTTGTGATAGAGTATCTCTTGAAATGCTAAGGGCTGGAGAAGGAGTGGTGGCAGACCTGCTGTACACCTTGTTTAATTTATGTTGGGAACTTAAGCGGGTACCGGGAGACTGGTGCAAAGCCGTGATAGTCCCAATATATAAGGGAAAAGGATCACAGCAGGACTGTAAAAACTACCGTGGTATCAGCCTTCTTAGCATTGTGGGAAAACTGTATGCTAAGGTACTAATTGAAAGAGTTATGAAAGAAACTGACGGAAAAATCTGGGATGTGCAAGCGGGATTTAGAAAGGGAATGGGATGTACGGATCAGGTCTTTTCCATGCGCATGATCGCCGAGAAGTTTTTGGCCAAAAACCAAAGAGTTTTTTGTGCGTTCATGGACTTGGAGAAGGCTTATGACAGAGTGGACAGGGATGTGTTATGGCAAACACTGAACTCATTTGGGTTGAGCGCTGGTCTGATACAGGCATTGAAGTCTCTATATAGGGACTCTAGTGCTTGTGTCAGGATCAACGGGGCCTACTCGGACTGGTTTGACATCCATAAAGGTGTCAGACAGGGCTGTGTGGCTTCCCCGTGGTTGTTCAACCTATTTATGGACAGTTGTTTGGAAAATTTGAAAGTAGAAGAATGCGGGTTAAGAATGGGTGAGTTAACCGTCAAATGCCTTTTGTACGCCGATGATCAAGTCATACTTGCGTCGTCGGCAGCCGAGTTGCAAATGATGGTTACATTAATGAACAGGACATTAAAAGAAAAGGGAATGAAAGTGAACGCAAGTAAGACGAAAGTTATGGTTTTTGAAAGAGAAGAAAGTAAAACGATATGTGAAATAAGAATAGAAGGGGAGTTGGTAGAGCAAGTAGATGAGTTTGTATATTTGGGATGTGTGTTTAGCAGGGATGGTAGATATGATAAGGATATAGAACGACGAGTGAATGCAGGAAATAGAGTGAATGGGGCTCTACACTCTATTGTGAAAAATCAGAATGTGTCCAAAAAGGCACGTATGGCAATTCACAATGCTGTGTTAGTACCTACTTTAATGTATGGTAGTGAAAGTTGGGTGTGGCAGAAGAAGCATGAGAGTAGAATAAATGCTGTAGAAATGCGGTCATTAAGGAGTATGTTAGGGATGAAGCTGAATGACAGAGTGAAAAATTGTTTAATAAGAGAAGAGTGTGGTTTGCAAGATGATGTTGTGACCAGGATTAAGAAAGGAATGCTTCGGTGGTTTGGCCATGTAGAAAGAATGAATGAGGAAAGAGTGACAAAGCAAATCTATGTTGCAGAGGTGAACGGCATAGTCGGGAAGGGTCGCCCTAGGCGAAAGTTTATCGACCAAATTGGCGATATATTAAAAATGGGCCAAATCAAGAGTACCTTTAACTGACGAGCGTGTATGCGTAGGTATATGGATGTGGAAGAAGCGAGAGAGGTGTGTCAGGATCGTGCCAAATGGAAGTCCATAATCTCTGCCTACCCCTCTGGGTGACAGGCGTGAGTGTTTATGTATTATGTATGTATTTACAGATAATTACTAGTGTAATTTATCGTGTAACTTGTAAACGACTTGACAGATTGAAGTCATGTTCACACTATATATTTGTTAGGTTAAGACGATGTTCTATAGATATGCTAGATTAAGGGTGACAAGCAAGCACACAGTCCACCTGATGGTAAGTGGATGTTGTGGCCCATACACATCTACATTTATCCTCGATTAAACATCAAAATGCAGACGCGTTGGCACGCCTCAAGTCTAAGATGGAATGTTTCCAGTAAAAAAGGTCGGATACAAAACACAGGACAATTAAGCTGCTATTTTTCGCTGGTAATCTGTGAGAGCGTGGTTCTATCCCGGTCAAATCGACCCATTCGTGCTACAACTATAATATAGCTACAGCGTGGCTCTATAACGTGACAAAAGTTATAAACAAATCTATATTTATGGACCAAAACTATTCTGATTCATATTCACAATAATATTATGTTCGTGTTGGTATAGTCACTATATATTGTCAAAAAAAGATATCGTCATGTCTGACCAAAATTTTAATAATACTTATTATTTAAATAAGGTTAATTAATTCAGCAAAAATATTTTTTAAACATCTATGAGTAACAAATTTGTGCTCAGTCCACCGAACGGTAAGTGGATGTTGAGGCTAATCGAGGCTAATGAAATGAAGATACATTGTCACACCTGAGGACCAAAATGGAATGCCACTTTACCAGCTAAAAGGATCGCGGGTTTGATCGTTACCTTCCGTAACACGGCAACATTGTACTGCTAATTTATGTCGGTGTTCTGTGAGATCCATAGATATTATACTACATATATATAGGGCAGTGAGATCGTCGTCCGTCTCCTGTCGATCCGAACCATTAGTGCTGCCCCTTAATTATGATGCGATGTAGCTCTATCATGTTTAAAACATTTACGAAACATTATACGACTTAGGGACCTTCAAGAAAAGAGCGTACTATTATAGTACTACCTAGTAGTATTACCTACATTATTTTTATAGGTACCATGCCATGGTACAAAGGGGCACAGGTACATGGGGCAAAGCGCTCGCCGTTGATTTCACAGTACGCGAGCAACCCGGGTTCAAGTTTCAATTGTAATTTTAAGTGCTTATTTACTACACTCTAGACGATCGTAAAGAAAGCTACATATCTAAGAAATTAAAAAAGAATCTCAGACGTTAAGCCCACCAACACGCATTGGGGCACCGAAGCAGAATATTTATGACACTTTTTAGTAATAAACGGAAGCCAGTTTCTAGTTGTATAAATTAGTATAATTATAGAAGAAAGGTTCTCAAGTGGCAGCCTCGTACCGGCAGGCGAAGAGTAGTGCGGCCCTCCACTAGATGGAGTGATGACCTGGTGAGACATGCAGGAAGTCGACGGATGAGCCATGCTGCAGCTATATTAGTAGTATAGTTGTAGCACGAATGGGTCAGCTCGACCGGGGAAGGATCACGCTCTCACAGAATACCAGCGAAAATAGCAGCTTAACACTGCTGTGTTTCGTATGGTGAGTGTAGAGAACCGGAGACCCTTTTTACTGGAAAAGAGGCACTCCATCTTAGTCCTCACTGGTGAAAACGCATTAGATGTCTATGGGTCACAGCAATTACTTCCTGTAAAAAAAATGCAGGTGGCTCAGGACCGTGGTTTTTGGCGTTCCTTGGCGGGGGCCTATGTTCAGCGGTGGACTTTCGAAGGGCTGTAATGATGATGATGATGATGAAAATAATATATAGGCTGTAACTAATTTTACTTCAATCATACCTATTCAATTTTGCTTTGAAAATGAATGAATGACATATACTTTATTGTGCACCAAAAAATACATATGAGAGGAAAAAAAACATAAATTAAATACAGATACAATTGGCAGTTTTATCGCCTAGAAGCGATCTCTACCAGGCAACCATTGCAGAGGATAAAGTGACCTGTGAGAAATGGTAAGGGTGTACGTAGGTTCTTTGAAAATACACACGATATACATATAATTATATAATCAATAAATATATACATACTATAATAAATAAATACATTTTAAATACAAAAATATAGACATACATATACGAGAGAAGAAAGGATTAAACAAGTAAGTGAAGTCAAAGCCTAAACGTAAGGAAAAATGAGTAGGTAGTAATTTTTTTAGAGGAATGACTATTTAAGGAGGAAAGAAGTGAGCTTCGACAAGTTTTTTAAACTTATCAATAGACTGCGCACTTCTAATGTGCAGCGGTAGGGAGTTCCAGAGCCTATTTCATTGAACCTTCTTAAAAGTATTCAATGCGTTATCCTGCGCATAATGATAATATCGTCCTCCAGACCGAATTTCGGTCACAGCGATCAGTCTCAATGCAGACCAGCCTTCTGCGCAGTACAGGATTATATTGCACCTATGTACACCTGTTTACGCATACACTTATATGCCTAAACAGGTGCACTCTCTATTCCCTAACTCTCATTGTCTGATGGGACGGCAATCCGATACCGCTGGAAAAAGATCAGGCGTGAAACCAACGGTTTTATGTTCTTTCCGAGGAACGAGGATAAACACCACCAAATTTGTGACTCCAGACTGATGTTTAGAATTTTTGACAGCAAAGCCTAATAACAGATTCTGGCTCAACCCGGGATTCGAGCCCGGAACCAACTACGATAGAGGCGGTCAAGTAATGTAGTGCCCATAAACATATACCAATATAATCGTTGTGGTTGAACTTGCTTTAGAGGATCATACAGGATATACACACAGATAATAAAAATTACATAGTCTATACAAATAGATAAAATTGAAGTGTCTGTTTGTAATTTCAAAATAACAGCTTTTTACTAAATGCATATGAAAGTATATAGGTACGGTACCTATAACAAAAACACAATTTTTTAAATTTTTGTCTGTCTGTCTGTCTGCCTGTCTTGATGATGATGATGATGATGAATTGAAGTGTCTGTTTGTTCCGGCTAATCTCCGTTTCGGAGATTCCGTTTCGGCTGGAACGATTTCGACGGTACTTTCACTGAACGATAGCTGATGTTATAAGGAGTAACTTAAGCTGCTTATATTTTAGAAAAAGAATTAGGATTCCGCGCAACATAATTAAACCCCTAAATTACACGCGGGCGAAGTCGCGGGGAACAGCTAGTATATAATACAATTATAGTAAATAAATGACAATAATTGAATACTTACGAAATCGTCAACGTATTCTAGTTCATTAAGCTTTCTTCATTAGATAATATCACTAATTATTAAACACTTAATACATGTAAACATGTAATTATCGTCCTTCTAAATGAAACTAGTTAGTCACTACTAAACTATCTCCTCACTTTCTGTCAATTGTTTTCTGTGATACATAAATATAAACAACAGAAGTTTCAAACAATAATATTATTTTTCGAACTTTAAAATATAAAACAAACAAGTCACAAATTTAAAACAATATTTTTGTTCGAAATTTAAAATCATCAAAAATATTTCGTGTTATTTTATTTTTTTATCTATGCAATATTTTAAATCACGATTTAAATAAAAGCGATATAGAAAATCACTACACTGTCCGTGTTTCGTAAGAGGCAACGTTACAGTCGGCGGCAATGTCTACGACTGTCAAGATTCCAAGTTTAAGGGCAAGGATGAAAACATTACAAGGCGCCGGCGCAGGATGGTGTTATATCAGAGGTCAACAACATTCTTGCAATTATTCATGTTCTAATCGATAAAATATAGTAAGGAGATCTGAATATTTACCGAGTAATTATAAAATGTAATGCTTACTCCATTACCGCCACTTATCGGAAATGGCACTGAGCTCTCATATTATATTGTGAACATGAGTCATTTTGGTCCATATATATAGAATTTTTAATAACTTAATGACAGCGCCACCTATCGGGTTCTAGCATAGCTATGAAACACATATATTGTGTAAATATGACCTCAATAGGCCAAGTCGTTCAGAAGTTCCACGGTCACTAACAAACGCTTCAACAATTATATAATCATACAGTTTAAATACAGAGTTATACAATTACACCTTTTAAGGCCTTTTTAAGGACAAGAGCAATACCGACATCACTAATTTATTATTTTATGTAGTGCAGTTTAATTATTAATTAATCAACCGCCTCATTGGTCTGGTGATCGTAAGCTATTTCTAAGGTTAGATGTAGATGTCTACGGGCTACAGAACATACCATCAGATGGACTGTGTGCTCGTTTGTCACCCTAATTCTATAAAAAAGCGCGGCTGCTGGTCATGCGGTCCCGGTTTCGAATCCCGCGCCGATCTAAATTCTCAGTAGCAACCCGGACTCAGGAAGTTGGCGGTGTTTCACCCACACGCTTCGAAAAACACGTTGGTCCTATACCTGAGATGTCCCCGGCTGCGTCGGACCGCCGTCCCATAGGACTATGACTGGATTGAGGATTGCCTCTAATGAGAGGTGCACTGACCTGTGCTTGTGCACACGCTCGTGCTCTGTACTCCTGTTCCGCGCAGAATGGCAAGCCGTCATTGAGTCTGGCCGCCGTGATCCGTGACCGTAATTCAGTCAAAAGAATATTTATGTTTTATAAAAACGTAGTTTTTAGAAATAAAATAAATTTAGTTTTAGTTAGTTTTAGTTTATATAAATAAAATAAATTGCACATAGCAAGCACCTTTTCTGGAAGGATATTTCTAGGTCATTGAAAAACCTGTTCCGTAAACGAAACTTGATTTATAATTAAATTATAAATTGATTTGGTTAAAATATAATATAATACTAGCTGGCCAGGCAGACGTTGTTCTGCCCTCTCCGTGGACCCTGTGTCCAATAAAAATTCTTAAATTCGTAATAAAAAATATTGAGGGTCACTTATAGGGATGAAAACTACTCTATCTCTCAAGTTGGACCAAACTGCACTCAGTGTGCAAAATTTCATTGCAATCAGTTTAGTAGTTTAGGAGTTCATCACGGACAAACAATGTCACACGTAATTTTTATATATAAAGATTATATCATCGCAAACATCATTTTGCCAGAACAAATGCTACAGACGTATTCGACACAGCTTTCTCTGGCCGTCAACAAAATACCTATCAAATACATAAAGTCCATTAGGTATTTGAATGTATTTAAAATACCTACATTTTGTTACCCATATGTACCCATGGGTGGCGTAAGAAGCGACAGAGGGAAACAGAAACAGGAGATGGGCAGCGACATCTTTCCGATATCAACTCAAACTAAAATACAAATAACCGGCCAACTGCGAGTCGGACTCGCGCATGGAAGGTTCCGTACCATCGTAATATACGTTTCTTGTATCAGAGCCCCTTTTAATTTTCAGTTTATTTTAATTTTTATTATCTTTTGTTATAGCGGTAATAGAAATACACATTATGGGAAAATTTCAACTGTCTACCTATTACGGATCATGAGATACAGGCCAATGACCGACAGACGGACGAACGTACAGCGTAGACTTAGTGATAGGGTCCCGTTGGTTACTCTATGGGTGCGGAAACCTAAAAACAACACTCGCCAGCCCGCCTACTATGGCAATTAGCAATCTACGACGAGACCTACGTTCAGCAGTGGATTTTTGTGATAGTAATAAATGGATGAATTTATCCCTTTTTCGAAGTCACTTAAAAAGTCAATGTTATTAAAGCAACATATCCCCAAAACCGACGTGACCCAGACAAACTAGTCCTAGATGTTATTAGTAGAGTCATAGACTAACGTTTGTCTATTGGTCGTAACAAAGCGACTTCTAATCATGAGTTCTGAGGTTCAAATCCCGGGTAGTGTCAAAATCAGTTAATTATTCGGTTTTTTTCTGAAATACACTGAGTATTCATCTGAAGTCGGGAAGTTGGCGGTGTTTCACCCATGCGCCTCGGAAAGGACGTAAAACCGTTGGTCCTGCGCCTGATCACTCTTCGGTCGTGTCAGATCGGACTCTCCGGTCGTGTCCCATCGGACTTGAGAGTGAGAGAATAGAGAGTGCACCTGTGCTTGCACATACCCTTGGGTACTCTAATCAATCCTACGCAGATGGCTAGTCCTCATTCAGATTAGTCACCGTGACCGAAATTCGGTCAGGAGGACATTTATTTTTATATGTAACTAGCTGTTCCCCATGAGAAAGTAGCCTTTTTTTTGCGGATGGAAAATCATCAAATGACGCCTTTCGCTCTGGGTGGAGTGGAAGGGAGTGTAAGACTTTTACTGACTAAAAACCATCCGTGTTCCTTCAGTGCCCTTACGTTCCGGAGCCGCGGTATCTCTTTCGAACAGCCCGCAGCATGAGAAAGTAGCCTATGTTACTCCTTGTAACATCAGCTATCTACCAGTGAAAGTCCCATCAAAATCGGTTCAGTCATTTCGGAGATTAGCTGGAACAAAAAGACAGACAGACAAAAATTTTAAAAATTGTGTTTTTGTTATAAGTACCGCATATAATTTCATATACATATAGTAAAAAGCTGTTATTTTGACATTACAAACAGACACTTCAATTTTATTAATTTGTATAGATTAGAATTGTGCGTGTGAGAATACATATTTAATACCCGAAGAATTTAAATTATTAAGCGGAAGAATATTCATAAAATTATAGCTAAAACACATATATGTATTTGGTAAAATGACTAAGAACTCTAGGTGTTAGAACTATTTTTGTGCATAGAAATCCGTCTGGGTGGATAACACCGTCTTAGCTATATTTGCCGCCAAATATATTCTATATATCTACTAGCTGGTGGCGTTTACGTGTTGGAGCCATGCTGCAGCTATATTGTGGTTGGAACATATATATAATAATAATAATAATAATAATATTTTGTATTTAATTTATGATAAATACTAACATAACTTCACATTTTTGTAAGTAACATAATAGTATTTTAATTGTTTTATATAATTATAAATATTTGCATGCCTATTAAAGGCAGAATATAGCATGAACTATGCACCACTGTTAAATCTGGTACCACCTGTATTCTGTGCAAATAAATGTTTCCTTCTTTCTTTCTTTCTTTCAACACGAATGGGTCGGCTCGTCCGGGGTAGGAGCACACGCTCTCACAGAATACCAACGTAAAATAGCAGCTAAGTAGAGAACCGGAGAACCTTTTTACTGGAAACGAGGCATTCCATCTCAATCCTCAGGGGTGACAACGCATCTGCATTTTGATTCTTAATAGAGGATAACTGTAATTTATAAACTATATTATTATAAATTGATGTGTCTACAAATGTTAAAATGTAAGTGCCTAATGATGTTTGTGGCAATTTGCAATTTTTATTCTTTTTTTTTTTAAAAAAGATTACACCAGCATTTTCTCCTGTTTCGTGGAGGCAGTTTACAAACATAAATTGCACAAGGACAAACATCCAGACCCGGAACAATTATTTGTAGGCCATACAAATACTTTTTCCGTGCGGGGTTCGAACCCGCGGCCCCCAGCGCAACAACTGATTGCTAAGCCACTGCGCCACGGAGCCGTCAATTAGAAATTAATGTTTCTTTCAATTTTTCTCGAGTGATAGTCTTCTTACCTTAAAATGAATTTGTACAGAGTGATTAACTGACCTGGTAAGACATGCTAGAAGTTGCTATATGCGAGTATCTAAGGATCGTATTTTTAGCATTCCTTGAGAAGGTCTATGTTCACAATGAACTTGTTAAAGACTGTAACGATGAATGATTATACCACTTCAGCGCGGAACATATTAAAGAGCCACAAGGTTACGCGCAACGACTTTTCAGACACACAGCGAATATTCGCTGCGAATATTACTCGCAGCGACAATTCGCTGCCTGCCTATCACAAACAACGAATACTACACTAGAATTATCCATAATGTGAATATATTATATTCTTAAATTTTCTTTTCAGGTGCTCTTGGGTTGCTATTTTGAATCCCAACTTAATTAATTCGTCAAACAATGAAATCGTCTGCCTTTGCGTTTATATATATATATATATATATATATATATATATATATATATATATATATATATATATATATACATATATATCAAGATAGAAAAAATGGGGAGCTGTTTAAAAAAACGCAAAGGCAGACGATTTCATTGTTTGACGAATTAATTAAGTTGGGATTATATATATATATTATATAATCAAGATTTAAGAAATAAATATTTTAAACCTTGTAATCTAATCATTGGGCCGCGCAGTCTTATCTGCATTTTATTACCGAAAAGGAGCAGTGCATTTAGCTCTTACTTTTTAAAAAAAAACATGCGTGAGTGTCGTGGAACACCTGGTTGGAACAAAGATCCTTTCGTAGTATATTATTATTGATAAACGTGTTATATTGTTGATTAACAAATATAAATAAATGAATTACTATCATCTATTAAAATGAAGCGTCATTTAAAATAATATTTCTTTCAAGGCAAGATAAGAAAAGTGCGAGCGAGATGGATATTAATCCATCTCGCTCGCACTATAGAAAGGGGGTCTTGACGGAAAAATCTTACACTTTTTCTCGCCTAGCCCTCATCTGTCAAGTTCGTACCGTGTGATAAGGAACTTTGTTCCAATACTCCACTACACTAGGGTTTTCTTCAGTATCCTGTACATACATTAATTACACAAGGACAAACATCGATACCCGAAAAAAATCTTATGTCTATGGGCCATAGCATCCACTTACCATCGGTAGACTGTGTGCTTGTGTCACCCATATACTATAAAAAAGGCTGGCCAGGCAGACGTTCTGCCCTCTGCGACGACCATTTGTCCTATAAAAAATCAATCTTCGTAACAAAAATATTGAGAGTCACTTATCGGAATAAAGACTATTCTATCTGCAAAATTTCAATGAAATTAGTTCAGTAGTTTTAGAGTTCAACGCGGACAAACAATATGTCACTTAATTTTTATATATGTAAAGATATCTGCCGTCAAACAGCAGTGCTTGCACTGCTACGCTTCCGTCTAAAGGATATAAGGAACTAGTTAATTTACAAGCTGTGACGCATCTGTATTTGAAATTGGCCTCGGATGTCCATGGACTGCGGTAGCTACCTACCAACCGGTGGACTGTAAGTTCCGTTGTCACTTCAGTTTTATAAAGAAATCTTTTATGACTTTAAAAGATTTTTGAAAGTCAATTAACTTGTCATATTAAACTGTCTAATGAGATTTATTTAAATAATTCTTATGTATGTTTACTTGTCACTGAACTTCCCTTAAACGGATGGAACGAAATTGATTAAAAACATTTTGTGTGTGATTGATTGGCTGGCTCAGATGGTGGATCCTGGATCATTTAGATTCACAATTGGACCCGGTAGGTGGCGCTCTTGTCGAGATCCAGAAATCATATACGTGGCAGGGCCATGCTGCAGCTATATTAGTAGTATAGTTGTGGCACGAATGAGTCGGCTCGACTGGGGAAGGACGACGCTCTGACAGAATACCAGCGTAAAATAGCAGCTTAATGCTGCTGTGTTTCGTATGGTGAGTGTAGAGAACCGGAGACCCTTTTTACTGGAAAAGAGGCATTCCATCTAAGTCCTCACGGGTGACAACGCATCTGTATTTTGATTCGCAAACGAGGATAGATGCATATGTCTATGGGCCACAGCAACCACTCCCCATCAGGTAGACTGTGTGTTCGTTTGTCATCCTATCCAATAAAAAAAATCACCCGTGTGGAGTCGGGGCGGATCGCTAGTTATATATAATTTGCATGCATACCGTCATCTTTGCAAATAAATATTTATTATTTACATTTGTTATGTAACTGGTTCTTAGTAATTTAACACTACAAGATTTAGATGCATCGCTTGTCATAGGCGAAGGTCAAGATTCAATTATACGTGAAAAAAATACATTGAGTTAGAAATAAAACAGCCATGTTACGGCGATGCGATGATACTGTGAAACATGCAGTTGTTCACGCGACAAGCGTGGCAGCTATGACAATATCAAATGAGGCAATCTATGGGAGAGGCCTTTATGTTCAGGAATGGATTTGGATATAGTTCTGTTCTAGGGACAGCTCCGATTCGGACCAATTTTTTTTACATGTTTTTGGCGCAAATGACCCTGAAATTTTGTACGAGAGTTTGAAGTATTAGATTTTTAAGGCAGTTTTTCATGATAAATCAACCAAACCTCACTTCTTTACACAGGAATATTGACCCAAAGTGTAAAAAAGTAATAGGCAAATGGTAAAGAAAAATTAATTAAGAAAGATCTCCAACATTGTTTCATTTTTATCTTATAAAGTCAAAATGCGTGGTAATGCATTATTTTAACTGATTTTACTGCGTACGCACACATTCGTAAGGGTCGACTGGTAGGCAAAAACGTTGTTGCCCATAAATCACATTTTTTATAACATTTTGATATAATTTCAACACATTTGATATAATTTCAAATAAAAATATAAGCCTTATTTACTCGTATTTTCAAAAACCGCAATAACGGTATTTAATTATTTATATATTTGAACTTAAGTTTAAAATTTAACTACTCTTTGCAAAATAACCCTGTATTTACCACTCATGCCGATTTCCCTACCGGCACCAATGGAATTCTTAAATGCAATTTTAAATGCTAATTTAGCACGTGTTCGGCGATGAAGGAAAACATATTGAGGAAACCTGCATGTCTGAAAAATAAGAAAAAAATATTTCGAAGAGATGTGAAGTTCGCAAACACGCATTGTGGCAGCACGGCGGACGTTGCTTTGCCATAAAACCTTCTCAGTAATGAGTAATGTGGGACGTACAGGCTGTAACTTTATGCCGCGACTCTATAGCTTTTTTTTTATAGGATAAGGGTGACAAACGAGCACACAGTCCACCTGATGGTAAGTGGTTGCTGTGGCCCATAGACATCTACATTTATCCTCGATCACGAATCAAAATGCAGATGCGTTGTCACCCGTGAGGATTAAGATGGAATGCCTCGTTTCCAGTAAAAAGGGTCTCCGGTTCTCTACACTCACCATACGAAACACAGCAGCATTAAAGTGCTAATTTACGCTGGTATTCTGTGAGAGCGTGGTCCTTTCCCGGTCGAGCCGACCCATTCGTGTTACAACTATACTAGAAATATAGCTGCAGCATGGCTCTACCACGTATATAGCTTCTGAGTGAGACTAAAGTTCTCAATCAATGGGGCTTCGGTGACATGCGCTAATGTGGCTGATATTGCCAATTTTAGCATTAAATGCGCCTATACATCTGAGGATACCGTTGCAATTCCTATGGTGTTGTAGTTGTTCATGGATGGCAGTAGTCACTTACCATCAGTAAAGTCGCTTGCTCGTTTCCCCCCTCTTACATAAAAAAACATTTTGTAGTGGTGGTGTTATAAAATGCACTTCCCCATATCATCCCGTGCGTTTCGTAAGAGGCGACAGAGCGAAACCAATCGGAAGATGGGCAGCAGCGTCTTCATAATATCGACTAAAAATAAAAAACTGTGGTTGCCAACCCGTTCGCCAAGCGTGGCAACTATGCCAAATGTCCCCCTATGAGGCATTCTATAGGGGAGACCTATGTTCAGCAGTGGACTTTAATAGGCTGTAACGGTATAATATAACAAATATAGAAACTATGTCAGCTGGTGGTTTGCTCTTGATTTATTCGCGACTGGCGTCAATTCACCTTTCATTCTAGAACGGGTGTTTAGACCGTTTAACTTGCTCACGCCAGTCTGTGCGGTTCCTAGCCAGTAATTTCCAACGAGAGAGCTTAATTTTGCAATTTTTTGGACGTCCTTAAATCAAAGATGGCCACCACTCTTATAGGTTAACAGGTCGTCACTCCAGCTAATTCCATCTTCAGCTTACTGATCCATTGGGCTATGTCAGTTACTTTAGTTTTTGGTAACGGTTTTTGAAATGAAGATTTGTGGTCTATCAAATCTGATGTAATGGGATGATCTTGAACATGTTCACAGATTGCGAACTTCCCGGAAGCGTCGGTGCTTCACGTCAGCGATGAAAGGTCGGGAATTAAAAAGTCAATATTAAACGTGGTAAAATCCTCTATGGATTAGTTTAATTTAATGTTTAGTATTCGCGTAAATATAAGAAATAATTTAGTGGAATAATTCCGAACAGTGACTTTTAGCATTCTGCCATGGCCAAAAGTCAAGGGCAACATTTCAGTTCCATATGTCATCACTGTTAGGACGCTACATATCTTCTCCTTTATTATCCCGTTAGAGATCACTGCTGGACATGCTCATTCAGAAGCTATAATGTGGAAATAATTTTATATTTTTTAAAAAAAAAAACGACTTTTAAAATCGATTTTTACTTAACTTTCTTACCCATATGAGTGGATCAAAACAACTAATCTTTCGTCTAAATAGTTACATTAAAAACAACATCCTCTATTTTTACACTCTTAGGTTAGAAATTAAATCTTAAAAATAATATCTACAGTATAAAATAAAGAATTAAAATCGGTACGGAATCGGTGTTCTGTTGCGAGGATTTGTTGTCTATCAGGTCTGATATAATGGTTGGGACGACAGAACATGTTGGCACAACTTCAGACTTCTCGAAGCGTCGGTGCTTCACATCAGCAGTATGTTCTTTTACGCAAATTTTTATGGAACTTTCTTCCAAAGATGTGTTTTGTACAACCCGCTTAAATAAAAGTTAAAATGTAACATTTATTACATGTGTAGCATTCATCATTATCAGAACTGCATTTATGAAATTATGAAGTCTACTCGACCGTAGAAAAAATATCAGAATCTATTTTATGGTGCCAATCAATGTTAAATGGGAACAATGATATAAATCAAATATTGCAAAGACCATAAATTCATCATTATTTTGTTAAAACTAAATTAACTTTAATTACAAATGAATGTAAAAACTTAGTAGTAAATTTAGATTCCATGGCAATTTATCTTTCTTAAGGATACATCGGAACACACCTCCAATATAAAAAATTGTAAATGTTTCTAGACATATGATATGAATGCAATTCTGAAAAACATCTATTCACGTGTTTCTGTAGCATATTATATATATGCCAATTATCAATTATCTAGGTCCAATAATCTTTGAAAAAAAAATTCTGACATAGAGACACAGACACCGAAGTGACTCTAAAAATGATCGAATTTTGCTAAATTTGGCGCGGAATAGCATTCAATGATCTTTCTAAATTGTAGACCACGCGAGCGAAGCCGCGGGTAAAAAGCTAGTTATAATATAAAAGTGATCAGATAGTGTAATTAAAAAAGCGATCACGTCGGAAGAAGTATCTTGGAACTTTACAACGACGTGTGAAACAATGACATTCGTATGATACTCTGGTATTGGAATCCGTCCACTGTTTGTTATGCATAATATGCATAATAAATACGTGTATTGATGTGTGCAATACGTGAGTCTGTATATTATGCGTATGCGGCAGTATGATGGCTCAGTAATGCAATGGATATAAGTTTGCGTGCGTTTCACGCACGGGACAATCCAATCAGTAATTAATTCATGAGACGTACACAACTGTACATAGGCGTGGTACAGCTAAGCGCTCACTGTAAATTTCACAGTACGCGAGCAACCCGGGTTCGATCCCCGCCGGCACCTATGACATTGTTAATTGCAATTTTAAGTGCTGATTTACCACGTATTCGGCGGTGAAGGAAAACATCGTGCGGCAACCTGCATGTCTGAGAAATAAAAAAAAAATTCGAAGACATGTGAAGTTCCCCAACACGCCAATACCACTGAGAAGTGAATACTTTGTTTTTGACAGTAGTCACCATCAGGTGGACTGTGTGCTCTTTTGTCACCCTAAAACAGCCTTACGTAATGTGTATAATAAGCTCGATTGTAAGCTATGGTTCTGCATTATACAGACGGCGTTGTGGCGCAGTGGCTTAACAATGAGTTGCGTCGCTGAGGGCTGCAGTTTGAATTCCGCACGCAACAAGTATGCAAATTTCTTATAAATTCAAATATCTTTATACGTGGTAGAGCCATGCTGCAGCTATATTAGTAGTATAGTTGTAGCACGAATGGGTCGGCTCGACCGGGGAAGGACCACGCTCTCACAGAATACCAGCGTAAAATGGCAGCTTAACACTGCTGGGTTTCGTATGGTGAGTGTAGAGATCCAGAGAACCTTTTTACTGGAAAAGAGGCATTCCATCTTAGCCCTCACGGGTGACGACGCATCTGCATTTTGATTCGCAAACGAGGATAGATGTAGATGTCTATGGGCTACATCAACTACTTACCATCAGGTGGACTGTGTGCTCGTTTGTCACCCAAACCCATAAAAAAAATTAAGTTAATAACATATGTTTTTGAGACGCTCCAAAGAGTAATTTCCATAATCGTATTGGAGATGCCTCGCTCTTCAGCCCATTTTACAGTTTTTAATATTTAAAAGTACTTACATAATTAATAAAGAAAAAGTTTATTACAAAAAAGAAAGTTAAGCTAAATAAACTTTACATACTACATAGCTTGTGTGTGTGTGTGTGTGTGTGTGTGTTTGTGTGCGTGTGTGTGTGTGTGTGTGTGTGCGTGTGCGTGTGCATGTGCGTGTGCGTGTGCGTGTACGTATGTGCGCGTGTGTGTGTGAGAGAGAGAGAGAGAGTGAATATGAGAGTATGTATGTGTATGTAAGTGCAAAGTGTGTGTGTGTGTGTGCGTCCCTCTACCAGCCCTACGACTTCAGTCTTGGGATCGGGGTTAGCCATTGTGCAGAGAGGTTGTGTAGGTGTGATCTATGGTGATGAAGAAAATTAAAAAAAAGTTTCGAGTAGATATCGTATCTTTTTTCGCAAGATTTTATAACGACAATAATGGGAAGCTGATATAACAATATTTTAGAGGTCCCTGTAAAATTTATCAAAACTGAACACATATGACCGTTAACTCGGTGTGTGTCTGTCTGTCCCGACACACGAGTTTTTCTGTTATAGAGCTCCACGTATACAAGACTTAAAAAATGTGGTTTCCAATTAGAAACGTGAGGTTATAATCAGCAATTTTAATTAAGGCACAGGTTGAGCAAAATGTCGCGCTACTCGTTATTTGTGCAGTTTTTAGGAGCTATCTACTTTTTATTTAAAAGATATATCAACTTATAAAAAACACATTATATTTCTACATCATGATTCCATAAGAGTCATATCCAATTTTTTTTAAAGGAATAAATATTAAAATAATCTCCTTACAACGAAACCACATAAATGTGATATAATTATTGATAACATGCATCTCCTCGTAAAGTAAGTATTATTTTATTTTGCGATTTACACCTATGGATAGGCAATTTATTAATGAACATTTCTATCATAATTTTTTTTTTCAAATGAACAAAATTTGATTTTATTAAGAAATTATTTTAAAAACTGGGCGTATTCACTGCCCACGGGCTTGCTGGAGTCAGTAAGCGCGAAGCTCTTGAAGGTGAAACCCGTGTCATTTGTCACGACGTCAGCTAGCGCACATGCTCGCTGACGTCATCTCAATCGATAATATTATTTTTTAGGTTATTTATAGGTAGTATTATTTGTTTGTTTTGGGTATAATTTTTCGTATTAGTTATACATATATTTGTTGTGTTTTTTACTGCGCGATGAAGCTTTTTGCGTGTATTTTCTTTGAAGTAAATGAAAATAAAAAAATGAAGCACCATTAGCATGTAAGGTTCGAATCTATAATTAACATTTCGACAAATATTATAATTTACACTATAAAAGGCTAATTCAATATTATCAGTATAGTATACAGTTAAAAATAATCCTAATACCCAACCACAATATCTTATTAGGTATAGTACTGCCTCGTTGGTCTAATGGTTGTAGTAATGCGACTGCTGATCATGAGGTCCCAAAAAGTCGGTCCAAAAAGTCAGTTATGAGTTTTTCATTTATGTTCTAAGTTATAATTAGTATTACTAAGTTATAGTTTTTTGCTAAAATATAGTATATTATTTATTGCTTGTTTTTTTCTTCTTTTTCAAAAAATAATTGAGTACATAAGGTGTTATTTATACACGCCGAATGTCAGAGAGAAAAGCTAGTACATCTTTTGCAAAACTTTAAAATCTAAAACCAATTTTAAAACAGACGAATTCATCATAACTCCCTTAGCTATAAAATAAGTTATGATCTAATTAATGGCATTTATTCCAGTTTATGGCAGCTCTGATTTATATTACGTGGCTGAAATTAGGTACTTTTTATTAGGTACGTCAAACCAAATAACAGCCGGGCGGCTGACATTATGCACTCCATACATTTCTTATATCTAAATACAACCCCTTTAATTTCCACTAAAAGAAAATAAATAACATGTAAATTCAAACAAAAACTAACTGCATTACTATGTCTATAGTCATATTAATACAAATCAAAAAGCCTATATATGAAATAATGTAAAGTAAGCATAATTTTACCGGGATCATAACTTGTCAAATAATTAGGAAAATGATCGTTTTTCGTTGCGTACGTGTTTTGATTTTTAATTTAACACTGTTAGGTTTAAAACTGCGAGGTAACATTTGAATAAATATTCTTTCCTCTAGATACAAAGAATTTTTTAGATGACAATATTTGTAGTTAAGACTACTAGAAATCTTATTTATGGAGTAAAAGGGCGAAAACACTGGAATTAGGGGCATGACTGGTATTAGGGACATCCACCCTAATACGGTAAAAAGTATCTTATGTATTAATATACCTACTTTTTACTATACACTAAATTATTTTTAAAACTAAATTTAACTAAAAAATACTAAACTGACCATTTATTTTTTAACTCAAAACAGGACATGGGTTTATTTATACTCTAAAAACTATAACTTTATAAAATTATTGTTCACTATAAAATAATATTCGGTATAGACGGTAATTATTAAATGCAACATTTTTTTAAATTATTAATTACATTTGTCAGTGGATTAAATTTGCTTTAATAAAGTGGTGATGATTTTAAATAAGAATAAAATTCTGGTCAAGTTTTTTATTATTACCTTTGTTAACAACACCGCCTTTAGAACTGGAACCGTAATTGTTTTTTTCAGACGTCCACAATTTATTCAAAATAGAAAAATACTCTTTCTACTGGAGCATTTGTACCAGGTAGACATAAAATATATTCGATTAAGAAAATTATGTTGAAGATTGTTGACTTTGAATACTTCCATCCAACTAGTTACGGGACAATTTTGTGTCCCGGGGCTTTGTTTGGAGACAATGGGACAGGTGACCGAGATAAGGGACAGTCCCGTTTAAAACGGGACGTATGGTCACTTTAGCTATAACCCGGCGACGGCTCCGTGGCGCAGTGGCTTAGCAATCAGTTGTTGCGCTGGGGGCCGCGGTTTCGAATCCCGCACGGAACAAGTATTTGTATGGCCTACAAATAATTGTTCCGGGTCTGGATGTTTGTCCTTGTGCAATTTATGTTTGTAAACTGCCTTCATGACACAGGAGAAAATCCTAGTGTGGGGGTAACGTTTTTTTAAAATTAAAATTGAAATATTGAACCCTTATACATCTTGTTGATTTTTGTATTACCTTTATTAAAGTTACCTTTATGTATACATAAATATAATTACGTATGTAGAAATAAAATTGAATAAAAATAAAAACCAACATGTTTTTTTCATCCTCATCAATCATTGGGCTCACCCCAATATGATAATGTCAGCCAGCATAAGTAATAATCAGGCTAAGTAATGAGTTAACGTAAAGTAAAAGTAATAAGTAATAAGTTACAAGGTGCTCAGTTCAAAATTAGTAGGTAGGCATGTTACTTTTCAATACGTGACACGTAAAAGTTAACAATAATCAAAAACACATCTGTGAAACATCCTATTTATTTATTTATTTATTCTTTATTGCACCAAATATTTATACAAAAAGCGAGCTATCTATCTATTTACCTATAGTGAGTAGGTATCTTTTAAACTCACAATTTTCAATGCTTTATTTTTAATATATAATTAATTATAAAAGTTCATAATTAGATAATATATGAGAATACATAATTCTAATATAATGCAACTAATATACCGAATAAAAAAATTAAAATACATTTATCGTTGTACGCTGTGTGTATTTCCATAAAATACTTTATTGATGTTGAAAAAATAATACGTACATTCGTACAGTAGGAGGCGCCTTACATATTTCTTACGCAATATATTGTAGCGAGTCGGCGCGGCGGACCAAATGCTCAAGGTCGTTCGCATGGAGTATTAGTTTTAGGAGGGAGTGTAGTTAGAAAAAATTAAGACCATCGTATGTTCTAAGCGTTTAATATATCTGTCATTTATTTGAAGCATTAATGTCATTCATTTTACGACCTTACTTGATAATCGTCGATTATTGCTAACTAAAATTAATTCACTATACCTGTCTCTTTCTATTGTCATTTAGTACAAAAAAGAAAGATAAAGCATTTTTTTTAATATACATTGATTTTTATGAGTAAGGCCGCTTGTGCTTATTTATTTATTTCGAATAAAACTTTGATATTGCTGACCTTTGCTGTATCTCTAAAAAGATCGCTAAAAATCAGGAGAAAAATAAAGATACAGATTATTGTGTTTTTATTGCGTCTTTACAACGAGATCCATAAAAACACGGGCTTGGATATTTTGACACATGATACTGGGCATACTAAAGCGCAGTAAAACGACTTGCATACCATATACTCATTCACATCGAAATTGTCTACTGCCGGTGATTTTTCCGGACCGATGCGACTAAGGGACCTTCAAGAAACTAGCTTATTTCTTTTTAACAGACCGGCAACGCACCTGCAATTCCCCTGGTGTTGCAGTTGTTATTGAGCGGCGGTCGACACTTACCAACAGGTGAACCGCACGCTTGTTTGCCTCCTATTATATAATAAAAAGTTGGCCTCTCCTGTAATTAATGTGAAAATTATGTGTCAACATAACAGTGGATAACAGTGCTGTTAAATAGCTCTATAGTGCATTTTTATTACTATCTGTTTTGCTCTCCTCCTACTCCTACTACATTGACAAAATTGTTAATTGAAATTTTAAGTACTATCTAAGCACGTTCTCGGTGGCGAAGAAAAACTTTGTTAGGAAACCTGCGTGTCTGAGAATTAAAAAAATTATTTCAAGAACAAAGTCTGCCAACATACATTCTGGCAGCACGGCGGACGTTTCCTTGTCCTAATACCCTCTCAGAAATGAAGGAGGTCTGTGACCAGCAATGTGACTTATATATAGGCTGTAATTATAATTTCCTTTTTTAAAAAAACAACATAAAAAATCAAGCAATTTTAACAACTTCACAAACAATAAAAATTAACGAATTTCCTGCCCGCAAAACAGACACAAAAGTTAAATCTACCGAAATTATCGTAATACGACTCACATGGAAGGAGATTTATTAAAACATGTTATTGTAATATATGTAAATAAAACGGAAAATTCTCATTATTCGTCAAAACAATAAAGATGTAAATTTCAATATAAATCTAAACAACAGAGTCCACATAATTATACTTGCAGTATTTTTTTATCTTTTTTTATAGTTGCAAATGTTTTATCTTTAAGGCCGGCAACATACATACGGAATCCCGTTTCGTGATTCCGTTTCGGAATCCCGAATCGGGATTCCGTGAAGACATCACACACATACGTTTTATTTTCCGTTCGGAATAACAAGGGTCAGTGGAGAGACGTTAGCCATTGAGTCTAGACATTCTGCCAGCGAATAATGACGACGATTTTCTAATTGCGATTCCATTGTTGCTGTATCATTCTTACTAGGTGCATCCCCTTATCACCCTAAGCTTGCAATATAGTCAATACTATGTAAAAAGATCTATCTATCCAGAGATATTTTTGAAATATTTATGTATTTAAATTCTTTCGACGAATTATTAAATAAAATAAGATGAAAGGTTACGAAAAGCTATACACCCACAAGATTAAATGTAAAAACATACATAAACACATCTACTCGCTTCGGTCGTGCGACGAACACTGAGCGCGTTCCGTACGGAATTTACGTATGTGTGTTGCGACTCGTACAAAATCTATGGAAGACGTGCGTTCGGAGTGGCTTTTTTCCGTTCGGGATTCCGAACGCACAGGCGGTCATACGGAATCTCAAATCGGAGAAATTCCGTACGGAAAAATAACGTACGTGTGTGGCGGGTCATAGATTTAATATGGACTTGCTGCGTTCGGGATTCCGTGTCGGAATATCGAAACGGAATTCCGAAACGGTTTTTCAGATATCGGATATGATAATGTTTGTGCCTTCTCAACAACATAAAGAAAATAACTAACCATGGTGGGGTGTGTACTTCTATTCCATTTATTTTGCACAAGGAATCTCTTTACTTTATTTTGTTCTTCTTCACCCCAAAATACTCTTAGAAAGTCAGCTTTAAAATCATCAAAAGTTGTCCAACGCACATTATTAATGCGAGCCCAATACTTGGCTTCAACTACTAAGCACTCTTGTGCTATCGAAATTTCGAGACCATTAGATGGAACTTTCTTTAAATAATTGGTGAGATCTTCCAAAAATGATACTGATTTCCATTTCCAAATTTCGGCTTTTCTATTGTTAAATTATATACATTATGTACAATATTTTGTCTAGGATCATTTACATGAGAGGTGCTCGCCCCGGACACCTCTCCTTGATTTATTTTAATTTGGTGACCTTTCGTTTGGTTAATAAATTTTTCCTCAAGATCCTTTATTTTAACCTCAAATGTTTTCACTGCATTCTTAATTAATTTCTGAAGCATTTTCATCTCATCTTTAGGCTTAGCCTTAATTGAGGTTGATTTTTTCTTATTTTTACCCATTTTTAATTTTTATTTCCACCTGTGTTTTTTTTTTACACCTTTTGTGTCCTTCACTTACTTTAATTGAGTTTTTCCACTTATTTCACTTTATAATAGTATTTCAGTTTTTTTTTACACCTTTTGTGTCCTTCACTTACTTTAATTGAGTTTTTCCACTTATTTCACTTTATAATAGTATTTCAGTTTTTTTTTACACCTTTTGTGTCCTTCACTTAGTTTAATTGAGTCTTTCCACTTGTTACACTTTAAATTATTATTTCGCTCCGTTATGCACACACCTCCTATATTATTACTCAATTTTAATATTTAAGCCCCACCCCCAGACTCTCAACCACCCCCAGCAAACACCACTCTCCAAGACACCTCTCCATTTCACGGACAACAAATTGTAGGCATATAGCCTACCTCATAATTTTATATTACCGGCCTCCTATTTAAAATTTAACCTCTATCCTGGTCACGGCACCAAATTGTAACGAACCCCCCCCCCCTCTTTTTCTTTTCTTCTATATATCCAATTATACTTGTATTTCTTTAGAATCTATATCTGTAAGATATATAAATATATCTGATTTATGTGATAGTATATCTTGATCTTTCTAAAGGTTTAAATATAGGCCGTTTAATAAATTTATGGCGTGATCGTCTTAGTTAGAACCCTTTTTTAACTTGTGTTTGTATAGTAACTTATTTCTTTTAGGTGTATCTTGGAAGAATGAATATTCACGAGAGCCATCGAAAGCTGTTGGTAGAGTCTTATAAGTTAAAGAACCCCGTTCACGAAGACAGAGCTCAAACAGGTTAAGAACAATAAATTGTCCCTATTTCACTTGTATCTGGTTCACAACAGTCAATTCCTTATTAATTAATCCCTTCCCGCTTGGAAAAGGCTCAGAATATTTATATCAAATACCAGCTACAAGGGCTTCGCTCTCCCAAAAAAAAAATGTGGAGGAGGTACACGGCTCCGCACACGCCGTGCACGGTGAGTGCCAACCATTTTAATGCGCTCCCCCCGAAGGGTACGCTAAGTTGGGAACTGGACCGTAGTCCACAGCAAAATAACTGGCGAACCAGTAAAAGAGGACTTGGCCCCTTGACAGTGCGTAAGCACAAACATCGACCGAAGTCGCGCATGTCAATGCGTGTAAACGCTATACAGAATACGATCAAATCCAGCCACAGTGAATGTACGTCACACGGGTTAGGCAACAATAGGCACACTGGCCATAAAAAGCCTTCCGTGAGCGCCACCACCTGCCAGATCGCCGTTCCTGCAGTGGTGATGTAAGTATAAGGCATCACCACCAATTGCATGGTCAGCACGGCCAATTGGCCGCAGAGCGTGTCATGAGTCTATCGCTCACCTCAAGGGAATGGGGTCCCACGTTACGCGGCTTTCGGCCGCAGCCTTGAGAGCCTCCTCAGATTCTCCCTCCAGCTACCACCCGCATGAGGTCGACACATATGCTTCACCAACCAATACAATGGCAGATATAGCCAATAGGCAGTTATAAGACATTAGTAATAATTCGCCATCGGAAAGGGTTTGCGTCACTGACGTTGAGTATATGCATTTTTCGATCATGTTTGTCTCACCCACCAACAAGCCTTCAATCTTTCAAAGGTGGGAACTTTAGAGAGATATATTAATGTGTTGTTATATAAAACATCATGGAGGGCAGACAGTCTGCAGCCCCGCAATGAAGGGACCCGACTTGGGCAAAGCTACTTAGGTTGTGAGTCAAACCAAGACGCAGAGAGCTCCATTGAGAATAGCGACCCGCCAACCAACCATCGCAGAGACGCAATGCTGCAGCATGCAACAAGCATCAATACGACTATCGTCGGGCTTACACCATCCCAAGGTCCCCCATACAGTCCCAGCAGACATCACCACCCGCATATCTCCATCGACCAGAACCACAAGATGTGTCGAATCAGGTGCAGCCCACCCGCAGATCCATCACAATACACAATACTGCAAGTAGCAGTAAGCATCAATGCAACTATCATACGGATGGCGCCCCCTCACAACACACCCACATGATCCCTATCGACTTTGGTAACAAAATTGATAATGTTGTTAACTAAAAATACCACCAACGTTTCATAGTAGCACGGTACTAAGACTTTAGTAGCCAAAACTCCACGTATCATAGCGGTATTGCACTAAGACATGAAGTTGAGTATGCTTGCTGCACTTAAAAGTACTACCAAACACACTCACCCTAATCCGAAAGATAGCCGACGTATCATATCGCTATGCGCTAAGACGTCGCCCACAAACGGTAGGGGTGTGCGATGTCCACGGGCAAGTCGTATTGCTACAACAAACCTGCTTAACACCGGCACTAAGATGATATGTCTAGACATATCATCTTAGTGATCACATGACACATCAATTAGCGAGTCCAAGTTTACCTCGGTCTCAGAGGCTGCGAAGCAACCTACACGCCACTCTAATAATCCTTTTCAAGTCCCATTTCTTTCAATATAATGCTTTTACATATTTGAGACCTTCCACATATTTGCTTTATTTCATAGACCATACTATTGTATGTCTTATTCATATGGGACTTCAAGTCATAACTCTGCTATCATAATGCTTATGCATCATAGGGACCTTCTATATTAATGCTTTGGTTCGTTAGACCTTACTATAATAAGTCCCTAATATAGTACTAGTCATTGTGCAACCTTAGTACTAGCAGTCGGTCAGCCGACCACCCCATATATATGTACAACCTTGGGTATGTGTCTCCGGCAACGCCCCAATATATGCAGGTTTTTAATAAATTTAAAGATTTTTAGAGACATTTTATGCGTTTACTAATATTAAAATATTCAATATTCCAAATGGATATTTTTGAACTTTGTGCTTATTATTTGCATTTAATTGTTTAAAATATAATTTCTATGACATTTTTAAATGTCTGTATAATGAATTTAATTATTATTTATTAATAATAATTATGAGGCGTCACGCTCTCGACCTTCGAATCCATTTTGAGGAGAGGTACGGCGGGGACGGCGCCTCCTATATTCCGCCCTTCAGGGACCTGCTGCGGTTCTTGGAGGAGCAGTGCCGGCAAATTGAGAACGCAGCGGGCAACGTCGATGACCTACGGGTTGCCAACCGAGCCGTGCCCAGGGAGAGGCGGAATCCGCCGGGCAAATCGTCACCAACCCCCCTAAGGACGAGCGGAGCTCCCGCGGGAGGGCGCCACCCCTACCATCTTGTAGCGGCATAGCGGCCAGGGAGGCGCCCCCCTGCTCCTATTGTCCAGCATCCGATCACCGGGTGACGTCGTGCCCGAAGCTGTTGGGTAAGCCGGTCCCGGCGAGGCGAACCATCGCCAAGGAGCGCCGCTGGTGCTACTCATATTTGGAAAGGCACCTCCAACGAGACTGCCCGCACCAGCGGCCCTGTCCGCACTGCCAGGGCAACCACCATGCCGTTTTGTGCCTGAGTGCGAACGGCGTCTCCTCTCGGGGCTCTGCCGGGCCCTCGACTCCCACGGGCGGGGGCGCTCAGCCGCGCCCTCTGTCTGGCGACGCTTGGCGCTCGCCTGCCGGCCACCGTGCCCCTGGGTTTGAAGGGGGCCCATCCCCCGACCAATCGAGGGGTCGTTCCCCCAGGGGCTGAAGGGTCGTCGCTCCCCCTCAGCGTGTTGAGAGGAACTTCACGGCCACTCAGCGGTACCATTCTCACCCCCGTTGGCTGAGTGGCCGCGACTGGAGCACCATCCTCCCCCCTTTGGTTGGTGCCGGTACTACCGGGTTCCTGCGACCTCGAATCTGTCCCGGGCCTCAAGGTCGAGGTTCCCCGAAGCTCCCCAGGTCAGCCCATTCGGTGATTTGCAACCACGGGTCATCGAGATGCCACCAGAACGTCGCTTTCGGGACCCCCGGTTCGAGTGCCGGTCCGATGGAGGCAGCTCCAGCTAGGTAGCTGCCGCCCTAGCTCCCACCACGGCCGCCTCCACTGATCCTTCGAGCCGTCAACAGTTCACCTGTCAAACTGTTCTATTGCCGACGGCCTCAGTGAAGGTGTACAACCCGAGTGGCGACTGTTTAACGGTTCGCGCTCTATTGGATTTGGGTTCACAACGCTGTGTGGCCTCCACTTCATTGGTGGGAAGACTAGGACTCCCCTGGAGCTCTGAATCACGTCCAATGCTAGGTATCGGAGGTGCTGAGCCTCCTGCTCCTAGGGGACAAGCTGAGTTGGTGTTTGGCTCTGCCAGCGAACACCTTCACATTCTTGTTAAGGTAAATGTCCTCGATGACATTGTAGGTTTTCTCCCTAACGTCCGTATAAATAACAGCGCGGTTCGTTGTGCGTCGGGTTTGAGACCGGCAGGCCCTCAATGGTCCCAACCGGGGCCTATAGATTTGTTGCTGGGGGCCAACGCGCTGGGGTTGATCTTGTTAGGCGAGGTACGAGCCCTACAGCCCGATGGCTTGTCAGCCATGTCCACTGTATTTGGGCACAGCTTCTTTGGACCGGTTCTGTGGTCACCACCTCCTCAGACGGCCGACCCGCTCTCTGTTGTGGGCGTGTCCCTTTCGGAAGTCGTCCAGCGGTTCTGGGAAATTGAGGAGCCACCACACGCAGCTCGAGTCAACCCTCTGGACCGTGAGTGCGAGTTGTTCTACCAGAACAATACTGGCCGTCGTTTTGTCACTCGCTTACCCTTTCTAGACTCACGGCCCCCTTTGGGCCAATCTCGTACCCTGGCCGAAAAGAGGTTTCTTTCCATTGAGCGCCGTATGCGGCGCGACCCAGCCTTTCGCGACAAATATGTCGAGTTTATGCGCGAGTATCAAGAGCTGGGTCACATGTCACCGTCCAACTTCGGCTGGCGGTCACAGGAGCACTACTTCCTCCCTCACCATGCGGTCTTGAGGACCCCTGGGAGTAAGATTCGGGTAGTTTTTGACGGCTCCGCCCCCTCGTCAAATGGTGTGTCCCTAAACCAGTGTCTCCACTCTGGTCCTAAATTGATCAAGGACATATCCGACATTTTGACCCACTTCTGTCGGCACCAAGCGGTTTTAGTAGCCGACATTCGGATGATGTTTCGACAATCAGTGGTCCATCGTAATGACCGTCGATATCAGCTGATATTGAGGCGCGAGAAGCCCAGCGATCCGATACAGGTGTTCGAGTTGAACACCACCACCTATGGACTCCGGTCCAGCCCGTATATCGCCCTGCGAACCCTCCTTGAACTCGCTGAGAGAGAGCGTCTAAAATACTCTCGGGGCTTCTATTTTTGAGACTTCGGTCTACATGGGCGCCTCCACCGTCGAGGAGGCTCTTGTATTGCGAGACGAATTGATTGCCATCCTGAAGTCCGGAGGTCATGAGTTGCGCAAATGGTTGTCGAACTCCCCTCATATTTTGAAAGATCACCCAGGAGAGAATCAACAAGACCCTCATCTATTCGAGCACCCTGACAATCCTAATTTGTTGACTGTGCTGGGCATTCAATATCAGCCTGTTCAGGATACTTTCACCTATCGAGTCAAACTCGATCCCCCTCCTAAAGCATGGACCAAGCGCTCCATGCTGTCTACAGTAGCCCGCACCTTCGATCCTAGTGGATGGATCACTCCGGTCATTTTTTTTGGCTATGTGCTTTCTTCAAAAACTCTGGATATCCGAGTTGGGTTGGGACGAGCCTATTAGCGGGGCTCTCAAGCGAGAGTGGCACTCCATTGTGTCCTCCCTTCCGGACATCAACCGGGTCTCCATGCCAAGGTGCTTCCTTTCTCCAGGGAAATGTAGGGCTACCCTACATGGATTTTGCGATGCCTCTGAGAAAGGCTATGCTGCTGTCGTATATTTGCGGACTCTGAGCTCTCCTGGCCATACTTCCGTTCATCTCGTACTTGCTAAATGCAAGGTTGCTCCCATTAGGTCCCGCTTAACTATCCCTAAATTGAAACTGTCCGGAGCCGCTCTTCTCACGCGACTCCTCAACCACGATCACTCGTCTTTGAAGTCTGTAATTGACATTACGGACGTCTACGCTTGGTCGGACAGTGAGATAATACTTTGTTGGCTCAAAGCTGCACCTTCTCGCGGCTGTGAAGCCCTCTCTTTGGTTGTCTCTCGAATACCTACATTTTTTGCAGCAGCGCGTTAAATGGTCTGACAAGACGGATCCTCCTCGGGTTGGAGACCTCGTGTTTGTTAAAGAACCCAACGCTTTGCCTTTGTATTGGCGCCGTGGGCGCATTGTTAAGTTGTCCTACGGATCGGATGGGGTGCCAAGGTGGCCGAGGTTTTGGTTGGAGATTCGGTCTTGCAACGTGCCGTCGCGACCCTATCTACCGTTTGCCAATTTACTCGCGGGTATAATTCCTTATGTCCGGGACGGGGGTTTGTTTAGGCCTAATATTAAAAATTAAAACTTGCATTCAAAACTCGACTCCGCGCCTGCCTCCGATGGTATCAAGGTCAATGCCTACCCCCTCTCCCTCTCGCATTCCATTCAAGGGCGCGGCTATCGAGACGCCTAGAACTTTTCACTGTCGCGTGACGGCCGTTCGTTTAATTGTTTTTGGAAGTTAATATTGAATTGTAACGTCGCGTTAAGTGCCTCTCATTGTGTTATCTATTTTCGTTCGTTTTACGTGTCAACGAGGCTGATTCTTGAGTTTTGCGTTATTAGTTTAACTTAGATTAACATTAATTTTCGTTGACGAGTTGCTTTGTGGCATTTTAATATCGTGCGAAGGAATTTGCTTTGTCGTATCGAACGCTGAACATTGTGACTCGAGAAGAGATCGCGTTTGTGCTCAATGATAATTTGTTGCTAATTAAATTGAAGTTAATTAAATGTATAATAAAATTGATAAACTAATATAGTGAAATAAAAGTTGAAAGTTTCAATTGGTGAACGCCCACTGAAGGGATCGCACATTTGGAGAAAAGCAGCGCCTGTGGATCTGCTGTCCGACTACATCGGTTAAGTCAGGTGACAGTTATACACACTTTCACACACTACTTACATACACCTCACTTACCACCTGACTGGTACCCTGTGGTCAACCTTACCTCTGGAACTCTTTCCGGAACGTTTTGTTTGCTTATCAGCCGTTTTATAGTAAAAATCTATAGGGCACTTGGGCCCCGCTCTCTGTTGCCCGTCGAAGGTGTTACTCATGGGCCCTAATACAGTCGACTTTTGTCGGGGCAACTAAGGACGTGAACAATATATATAAACAACACTTCCTTATTCATATATTAAGCGATTTCTGATATTCCCTCACCATACTCAATACTCTAAGAATCATAATAGAAAAAAAAAACAGTTTTAATATAATAGAATGGGTATAAAAATAAGTAGAAAAAAGGAAAGTAGAAAATAAGAGAATAGATCCTTTTTACTGAAAACGAGGCATTCCATCTAAGTCCTCAGATGTAACAACGCATCTACATTTTGATTCTTAATCGAGGATAGATATTGATATCTATAGGCCACAGCATCCACTTACCATCAGGTGAAATGTGTGCTCAATTGTCTAAAATAAAAAATAGAATAGAATAATATAGGCAGTATTTAATTAAGTGTAAATAAATTTATTACTCGTATTTAACTTTTTTTTAATCTGTTATATGAAACTAATTTTACGGATTTCATCGCATTTAATTTGAAATTTAAATAATTTAATTTTGAAATTAAGCGCGATAAAATCCGTAAAATTTGTTTCATACAATGTGTAATGTCCACGTAAATATAAGAAAACTATATAAAACTTTTTTTTAATCTGTTTCAATAATCTGTTCATGCTGGCAATTTGATTATATTCAGGCAGAGTTTATTCATCAGAAAACCTCCATCTTCCTGTAACGGGACGTGAATATATTCTCTATTGTATATCCTAAAAGATTATGTTTGAAAACAACTCTAGGAATGTGACGCGCTTCGGGCTTCTTTGAAAAAAGGCCTTCCAAAACAATACAAAAAACTTTAGCGGAGACACTCTGCTTTTCTCTCAGTTGAATATTAAAGGTTTTTATTTTCTCTTCGCAACATTTTTTTATAAAAACTACTAATGCTTTCTACTCTTGTGAATTTCGAAGTAAATGGTTTTAGTAAATTAAAACCCGTCTGATTGGATGTTATTGGCAAAGGCAGTTGAGTTAGCTAAGCGAATGCTGGTGACTAAAAGGGGAACTAAAAGAAGTAGAAAAATTGGCAAATGAGCATGCGCCTCACCTGATGATAACTGACTACCGGCGCTCATGAACTACTACAATACCAGTGGAATTGCAGGTGCGTTGCAGGCCTTTTAAAAAGTCAGTAACCGTACAAATAAATAAAATTGAAATGCCTGTCTGTTATTTAAAAATAACAGCTTTTTACTAAATGCATATAAAAAATATACCGTACTAATAACAAAAAAACAATTTATTAATAATTTTTTCTAACTGTCTGTCTGTCTGTTTGCTCCAGCTAATCTCCGAAACGGCCAGACCGTTTTGACGAGACTTTCACTGGCAGATAGCTGAAGTTATAAGGAGTAACTTAGGATACTTTTACTTTAGAAAAACAATTAGGGTTCCGCGCAAAAAAAAATTAAAACCCATGAAGTCGTAGTAAATTCCACGCGGGCGAAGTAAATTCCGGGAGGGAAAGCTCATACTCAATATTAGAAAATGCGCGTGTGTTAGCAATTATTAAAAGTTCTAGCACAATCTAGAATAAAATAAACAAAAAGTAAATTCACACAACCAACAAAAAATACAATTAAAACTTTCATTGTATTCAATTAAACATATTATGTAAAATTATCAAAATCACGACATCATTCGTATCTACGGAAAATACTTCTCACGTTTTGAATACCAACTAAGAACTTTGAACCAGGTAAGTCCAATTTACCGAGAGGTTAAACAACGGATCTAATTCGGCTGAGCAGCATTTAGGAGATTACTTAGCGACACATCTCCGACGGTGGCTTTATATGACGAAGATATTATCATAATGGCGGAATCGGTGGAGGCCCTCAGCACTATGATCAGTGACCTCAGTAGTGTCTCCCAACGGATAGGCTTTAAAATGAAAATGGGCCAAGCAAAGATCATGTGTAATGTTCATGTCTCATCAATGTCGGTAGATGTTGGAAACACTACGCTCGAAGTTGTTGACGAGTATGTTTACTTAGGATAAATTATCCGACTGGTAATTCAACTTCGACCGAGAACTCAAGCGATGGATTCAACTTGGTCATCATTCGGAGGATTATGACACATATTCTCACCACGTACTCCTAAAAAGGGAACAAGAGTATAGGACGTGGTGCCAGTGACGACATATGAATCTGAGACGTCTTCGCTCACTGCTGACAGTATAAAAATGCTTTGAATCGCACAGATAGCTTATGGAGAGCCGTCCCCATACCCCTGCGTGATAGACTTTTTTATAGGATAAGGGTAACAAACGAGCACACAGTCCACCTGATGGTAAGTGGTTGCTGTGGCCCATAGACATCTATATCTATCCTCGATTACGTGTCAAAATGCAGATGCGTTGTCATTGGTGAGGGCTAAGATGGAATGCCTCCTTTCCACTAAAAAGGGTCTCCAGTTCTCTCCACTCACCATAAGAAACACAGCAGCGTTAAGTTACTACTTTACGCTGATATTCTGTGAGAGCTTGGTCTTACCCGGTCGAGCCGACCCATTCGTGCTACAACTATACCAGTAATATAGCTGCAGCATGGCCCTACCACGTAAAGAGGGAACCTCAATAGAACCAGAGTAATCAGCACAGCCCAATAAATCAATAAACTGACGGGGCAATTGGCATTTGAGCTAAGTTTAAAGAACCGACATCGGATGGGAAGAAAGGTTTCGTACCATATATAGGTTGCTTAGGACCGTGATTTGTGGCATTCTTTGGGGGAGGCTACATCCAGCAGTGAACTTATAAGGGCTGTAATGATGATGATGGTGAACACCATACTTTCACTTTTTCAAAGAAAGTAACACCACAGCGCCCCTCATAATAATGATGTGACAGATACAGTGAAAGAGCGCTCTAACAACGACAAAATGTGAACACAGCTTTAGTCACGTACTACGAAATTTAAGGGCCACGCGGTCACTAATGCGACATATAATACATGATGTTATTAATGGTGTTTATAAAAGTCCTATGAGACGGCTGTATGCGTGCTCTGAACGCTGAATTCACGGAAACTCCCAGAAAGACATTTATGACGCACAGTAGGGCGTTTCTATCGCTAAACACATTTTACAATATAAAATGTAGGGTTGTCAACGCTTAGGTTAAAATATTATTAATATTAATACATGAAGAAAAAACGCTGTACCCTTTTTAATCATATTAAGTGTGAGATGAGTCTGAGATTTGGCATAGTTAAAGTTTATATGGATAAGGAATGCAAAAAGCTAAAATTTATATATCATATGTGTTACAAATACATTAAATTAATTTAAATAAAACATACATTGTTTAAGTGCATACTGCCACTATCTCAGAGTGAGTATATATTATTTAATTAAAACTAATTTTACGGATTTTATCGCGTATATTAATCTATTTTTTTTATATTCCCGACGTTTCGGGTGCTTTCCAGCACCCGTGGTCACGGGGGACTGAGGTGTTTGACGTCCTGCTGTCATAGTTAGCCCGGCTACCTTCAGTTTTTTTAATATTAATTTTTGGTCCTATTCACGCAGAATGAGCTTACGGTATCTTGAAGTCTAGCAGTGGTATACTTGGGTTTGGATTTGATTTTATTAATTATGGGATCCCAAGCAGATGGCAGCACCCATCCATCTTCTCTATTGAAATTAGGATGTTTTTTAATTTCAATAGCCTCGCGAATCATCCTTGGGAGGAATCGGTGTTCTTTTGCGAGGATTTGTGGTCTATCAAATCTAATGTAATGGCGGGGACGATCTTGAACATGTTCACAAACTGCAGACTTCCCGATACGTCGGTGCTTCACGTCAGCTATATGTTATTTATGTTATTATTCTAAGGCAAATGTCAAACACTTAATAGTCAGTGGTCAAACAGTACCACAAACTAAAGATTTTCGTTAAAGAATTTTAAAATGTTTCCAACCAATAATTACAGACAGATTGATTGAATAAATTGTGAATCTTGTGAGATTTCAAATGTTTCTTTTATATAGTGTGTGGAGTGTACGTCAAGGCAAAAAAGAGCTTATTTTATCTAATCCAATATTAATTATTGCTTGCACTCGCGCGAAGGTTATAGGTATAGAAATTAACTTACAGTAGGTAGCACGCGTATCGTACCGACGAATTTATCATTCCTAATAAACAAAATAACCGTTCCAAATTTAAATCGATATCCTTTTTAATTTCCACAACTTTAACTATTTAACAATTGAAAATGAAATTCAGCGACCACTAGTATAAAGTAATTTTATTTCTTTCCGTGAAATAGGAATAAAATGGACCTCTGTCACTGCTCCTTAGCAGAAGAAATAAATAGATAGGGGGGGGGGAGCAGATGGACCCATAAATTTCTTTTATTTTTTTAAATAAGGCCACACATGTATTACCACCCTAAAAGACTGCGATGAAAAGTCTCAGTGTGTAATTGCAACAGCACACGCATCAGCTCTAATAATAATATATAATTATTATTAGAGCTGATGCGTGTGCTTCATAAGGTGAGTCTAGAGAACCGGAGACCCATTTTACTGGAAAGAAGGCATTCCATCTTAGTCCTCACGGGTGACAACGCATCTGCATTTTGATTCTTTATTGAGGATAAATGTAGATGTCTATGGGTCACAGCAACCACTCACCATCAAATCGACTGTTCGCTCGTTTGTCACCCTATCCTATAAAAAAAATAAGAATTTTTGTAATCTATATTTAATAAAAATTATTCATTCAGAATTGAAGATACTGTTAGACCAAAAAGAGATAATTGAAATGATAGCTTAAGGTGGTCCGGGTTAACTATGACATCAGGACATCAAACATCCACTTTGCCCATGACGTTGAAAACTAAAAATAAGTTAGCATTAAGGCGAAAAAATCCGTAAAGTTAGTTTTATTAAATATTTATTTAATAAGGATCGTCAATAGAGTTAAACACATTGATTACATAATTGACATGTTTATATAGTACTTACTTAATAGATTTACTCAGATATTATACGCATATTACACTTAGATATTATATTACACACTTACTTAACAGACTTATTATATAATACTTAGGTAATTGTAATTTATAATAGGTTGTCATTGTTACACAGCATGGTATAAAATAAGAAATAGCAGTCCAAAATAGTTTAGTTAAAAACAAAACTAAGATTCAAGATTTGGTTAAACATCAAAAAAGATTTTTTTTTATAGAATAAGGGTGGGAAACACAGTCCACCTGATTGTAAGTGGTTGCTGTTGTGTAGAATATGGTATTATAGTTTTGTTCGTGTGTGCTGGTGTGTGTGTGTGTGTGTGTGGGGGGGCGCGTGCGTGCGTGCGTGCGTGAGTGTGTGTGTGTGTGTTTGTGTGTGTGTGCGTGCGTACGTGCGTGCGTACGTGCGTGCGTGCGTGCGTGCGAGCGTGCGTGCGTGCGTGCGTGCGATCGTGCGTGCGTGCGTGCGTCCGTCCGTGCGTGCGTGCGTGCGTGCGTGCGTGCGTGATTGTGTGTGTGTTTGTGTGTGTGTGCGTGCGTGCGAGCGAGCGTACGTGCGTGCGTGCGTGCGTGCGAGCGTGCGTGCGTGCGCACGTCCGTCCGTGCGTGCGTGCGTGCGTGCGCGAGTGTGTGTGTGTGTTTGTGTGTGTGTGTGTGCGTGCGTGTGTGCGTGCGTACGTGCGTGCGTGCGTGCGTGTGTGCGTGCGTGCGTCCGTCCGTGCGAGCGTGCGTGCGTGCGTGCGCGAGTGTGTGTGTGTGTGTTTGTGGGTGTGTGCATGCGTGCGTGCGTGCGTTCTTCCGTGCGTGCGTGCGTGCGAGAATGCGTGCGTGCGTGCGTGCGTGCGTGCATCCGTCCGTGCGTGCGTGCGTGCGTGCGTGCGTGCGTGTGAGTGTGTTTGTGTGTGTGTGTGGCATTCTCTCCCAGTCCACACGTCTCGTGTTGACTGGGAGAGAATGCCAAAAGCTATTAAGTCCACTTTTTGTAATCCTCTTTACTAATGTGTACAATAAAGTGTAAATAAATATTTTTTCTTAAATAAAACTGACACCCCTAAAAGCTGATATTGTGTAAACAAAGAATCATTGGCTCATATAGCTTAGTTATAAATTCTACGTGCATCAACCTTTGTATTACATATTTACTTTATACTTACATACTGATCACTACGTGCCTTAGTAGCAAGCGCGAAGACGATAATAATATACAATATTGATCGATTTCATTTTTAACCTTAAGACCATCATGAGTCACACTGTGTATAGCAATGAGACTCTAAAACAAATATTAACAAATATTAGCGATAGATATTGCAGACTTGCCGTATAGTGGTGACGTAGCGAAACTATTATCTGCGAAACTATTATCCCACGTCAACTCGTGGATGTTGTAAGAGGCAACCATTTCTGTTTCATTATCCTTCGTTGCCTCTTACCACACCTACGGGATGATGTGGGTAGTCGGTTCTCAAACGCCATCACAACTCTTCTGTGCGTAATGAATATTCAAAGAAAATATCCCTCTACAAAATGCAAGACCATACAAGCTAGATTGTGAATGTGAATGTGGTATTTCATACTCTCGCATATATAAAGATATAACGAGCGTGAAGCATCGACACCCCAGGAAGTCTACAGTCTGAGACCATAGAAAAATAAAATAATTTGAAATGAAATATATTTCATATTTCATTAAAATTACGTTTGTGAAATGTCATTTCCTTTCTAATCTACTGGTATTTCAAAATGAGGTTTCTCTGACCGGAAACAGAGAAATAAACTTCGCGTATTCAAGGTCGCCACCGTCATATCATCTTTGAATGACATCTAATTAAAAGAGAACACGAACTCTTACTAAGGATCATTCATGTGGCCTTTAAATTGAAACTACCTCATTTTATTTATAAATAAATCGGCTGAGTGCTACTGTCTTCTTGTTCTTATTAAGCTGCTAATTTACGCTGGTGGTACTTGACCGGTTGAGCCGACCCATTCGTGCTACAACTATAATATATCTGCAGTATGGTTCTACCACGTAAAATAAAGTTAGTTAAGTTCGTTTGTCACATAAGTTTTATAAATAAAAATACAATGCAAGGCTTCAAAAGATACTGGAAGCTAATTGAAATTTCTTTTTATTAGTTTGTATTATTATTTAAAATTTGAAGGAAGCGCGATATAACTGTGAAATCGGAACGTTACCTAAATACCTCACTTCTGCCTTGATCATGAATGCAAAGCACTTGAACGTCCTCTATTTAAAAATAAGTTCAATTTAAAGGCCATAAAATCCGTAAAAAAATATTTTATTCAGTTTTATTCAAGATGTAGTTTCATTAATATAAAATCGAAGTATCTATTGTTTTATAAATTACTTTTTCACGGCCGTTTTACATTCTGGAACGGATTGAAAGAGAAACAAAACGCTTTTGTTCTGAAATGACTTTGACGATATTAAAAATAAAGTGGTTTCCAGATACACGGCAAAAACATGTATTATGACGATGTGTTATTATTATGTAATAGCGGCGGAAGAATATCCACTGCCCCATATCATCCCGTGAGTGTCGTAGGAGGCGACAGTGGGAAATTAAACAGTAGACAGCTCAAAAAATAAAAAATCGTGGTTGCCAGCCCATCCTTCAAGCCTGACTACTATGTCAAATATCCCCTCTTTAATACAATGTATGGCAGGCTTATGTTCAGGCGACTTTTGACAGCCTATAATGATTGAAATACATTGACAAACAGTACTAAAAAAAATTAACTCGAAATATGTTAATTGCAAGACAAATGTTTATCAATAAATTATGAATACATCTTAGAAAATGTTTAATTATTCATTCATTCATAGAAATGTTCAATCGGTTATATGTATTTGTTTATATATTATCATACCTACTTGAAGTATAAATTAGCGTTGGTACGTGGTAAAGTTACACTGGAGCTGTTTAAAGACTGCCACGTTTGTCTAGTGGCCTTGAGAGCAACTGCTGTACATGTGGTCCCGGGTTCTCTTCTAACTAGGCGGGAGGCGCTCTTCAAACTAGGTAAGACACATCATTTTATTTTATCGAGCGGATGTACGCGAAGTAATTTTTTACTAACTTTAATATAATGGACTTCCGCAAAGTAACGCCTGATTTTATTAATTATATGTCTATTAAATAACTGGCCTAGTGCGAGTGGGAATCGCGCATGAAGGGTTCCGTACCTTTTAATTTTTAATTTATTTAACTTTTTGTTATAGCGGCAACAGAAATACACATTCTGCGAAAATTCGACTGTCTACCTATTACGGGTCATGAGATTCAGCCGGCTAACAGACAGACGAACGGACGGACAGACGAGCGGACAGCGGAGGCTTAGTAATAGGGTCCCGTTGGTTACCCTTTGGATACGGAACCCTAAAAAGCAATCATACGTGGTAGAGCCATCTTGCAGGTATATTATAGTTGTAGGACGCATGGATCGGCTCGAACGGGGAAGGACTACTCTTACGAATACCAGCGTAAAATAGCAGCTTATGGCTGCTGTTTTGTATGGTGAGTGTAGAGAAACAGAAAACCCTATTACTGGAAATGAGGCATTTCATCGTAGTCAAGGATGACAACGCACCTGTATGTTTATTTTTATTTTATCAGGTGACAGTGTGCTCGTTTGTTACCCTTATTCCATAAAATAAATACATAAAAATAAAATAACAAGCTCAAACCGCTCATGAAAGTGCTCGTGTATTTTGTCGCAAGTCTCGTGTAATTTTACGTATGGGAGTAATACGAAATTAATAAAGGTTTATTTGCGTGATATATATGCGGTGCGCCTGCGAGACGTTAAATATTATACTCTTACCTTATTCTTGTATGTATGTTCATATATTATGTTTATGTAATTGGTTTCTCAAAAACAGCGCTAAAGTTTAGATAAAATTTTGAAAAAGGGTAAAAGTATTAAGTTGCCGTTTTAATATACAGGCAGCCAGCCACTTTTAGTTAAGTAAAGAAGATATTTAGAAGTAAAGATTCAATGCATTGAAGAGTATTGGGTTATCATATCGTGCGGCGCATCAAAACTTATCGAAACTAACATCGAAGAGCGATAGACAAATAATATCTTATTTTGTAAATAGCGAGTGTGACAAGTGTGAAGAAGTGTTTACTTGTTTGAAAGGGGATATGGTGGACATGTTAAATGATATCACAAACAATACCACCGGGAATAATACAAACCCTTCAACTTCGCCAATATGTAAAAAACCAGTTGTTGACGAAAAGCTGCCCCGAATAAATCTACCTACTTTTTTCGGTGCATAGGAAGAATGGCAAAATTAAACCTTTATGATTTCAGAAGCGTAATAAAAACTTCTATAAGTACGCAAAATCTATAACATTCTAAATTTAAAAAAAAATTATGATATTCTATTGTTTAACTTTTAATCGTGTTTACTAAAACTTTATTATATACTTTTTAGTGTTTACATTCAATTTTTAAGTTCAATACATATAGATTTTAAAAATTAGAAAGATTGATTTTCGAATACGTGTTCCGACGCAGCAGACAGCCTGCAACATCAATGCTACTATGTTTTGTATTGCTGCTATGTTTGGAGAGGATACGACTAACGAACAAACTGTTTGAACTGTTTGAACACTCCGTTTTGGTTTAATCGCTTTTATCTTTTACAGTCAAAACTACGATATGAATAATGAATGACGAGGAAGACCAGAGTAGCCAAATTTTAAAGTTAAGTTCAAATATATAAACAATGATATACCGTTATTCCAGTTTTTGAAAATACGAGTAAATAAAGCTTCTACTTTTATTTGAAATTATTCCGATTAAATGTTATTTATGGGCAACGACCTCTTTGCCTACCGATCGTCCCTTAAGAATGTGTGCGTGTGCAGTAAAATTAATTAAAATAAGGCATTACCACGCATTTTCAATTTAAAAAATAAAAAGAATAGAATATTTGAGATTTTTTAATTAACTTTTTTCACCATTTGCCTATATTACTTATTCTGAACCTTCTCTGCAAATTTGGCCAGTTATTGCAAAATAACCCTGTATACATACACTACAAACCTAAAAACTTATAATTATATCGCACTCTTCAATGATGATGATACTATGTGTCCACCCAACTAGCGACATCTGGTGAGTTTAAACATTATTATTTTTCACCTGTCTTTATTATTGAATACATACTTCGGATCTCAACAAGCTATAGTGATAGCTTTTTGAGGTCCGATGTATCAATCAGACACCTATTCTGAAGAACTTCGAACAGTGATAACGAAATTCACAGAAAAGCAACCTGGACTCGTCAATCTATCTCGGTCATTAATGATCCTCGATAACTCAAGACCCTCGAAGACGAAGACGAAGACTCGAAAGACTATTTTAACATTACAAGATCTGCAGTTACAAATCTCACATCATCCTCCATACTGCCAGACCTATCCCCAATCGATTACCATTTTTTTTTTCAATTAAGTCCTCCTACTCCCGCAAATAAAATATTTTGTCCCAGGAAGCGAAACATAATTCCTTTATAGACTGCTCTGATGAATGATCTTCCCTCTTTATTGCAGAATTGTATAGATCATCACCGTCATCATCACTTCAGATCATCACAAGGCCACTGCTAAACATAGACCTTTCCCAAAGCATGCCACCATCACCATCATTACTACCATCCACCGACTTCTTAGTATACTTTATACATAATGAGGGTAAATATTTAGTTTAAATAAATTATATTTTTTCTTATCAAGAAAGGTGATTGAAGTTTTAAATATAAAGCAGCGATTTTAAACTTTAAACCCTAATATTAAGTATGTTTTACCTTCCAAGTTTATTAACATACATATGTCTCTGAGTTTTTTTTTAATGCCGAGCAAATTTTGACCACAAAGATATTTAATACAATATAAAAGCGACTGGGTAAATTCGGAGTAATTTTTTTTTCATTTGTAATTTTTGCTTGCTAGTTTAAAGCACATACAGGCTTAGAGACACATACATGATGTGTCTCCAAGCCTAATTTTTATACAAATAGTATACAAAATATTATCATTTTGATTATCGTCAACGTCTTGACCGATTGAGGTCATATTCACACTATAATTTTTTTTGTTGAGGCGATGGTTTCTAAACACGCTAGGATACGATGGTGGCGCTGTTGTCAAGTAATTAATAATTTCTTTATTTTTTCTCAGGTTCTCTACACTCATCGTACGAAACAGAGCAGCCTTAAGTTGCTATTTGACGCTGGTATTCTGTGAGAGCGTGGTTCTTCACCGGTTTCATTCGGGCTACAACTATACTACTAATATAGCTACAGCATGACTCTACCACGTGTAAAAATTAATTTAATAAAGGTAATTATAGCGAAAAGCTAAGCTTTAATAGCACCCCTGCCATAACATCTTACTAATATACGACACTCTGGTGCTCACTTATTTCGGTCGCTTTAAATTAGGAGCTTCGTTAAAATAATTTGAGCACACATAGGGGAGTTAATAATTAAAATGCTTAAATAATTTATGTGGTATAGCCATGCTGCAGCTATATTACTGATATAATTGTAGCACGAATGGGTCGACTCGACCGGGGAAGGACCACGCTCTCCCAGAATACCTGCGTAAAATAGCAGCTTAAGGCTGCTGTGTTTCGTATGGTGAGTGTAGAAAACCGAAAACCCTTTTTACTGGAAACAAGGCATTCTATCTTACTCTTCAAGGGTGACATAGCAACATTGAGTTACTATTTTACGCTGGTGTTCTATGAGAGCGTGATCCTACCCCGGTCGAGTCAACCCATTCGTGCTGCAGTCATAACACGTATAGATTCTTGAACATCAGATATCAAACTCATGAGTTAATTTAAAAAGACGTTACCCCCACACTGAGATTTTCTCCTGTATCGTGGAGGCAGTTTACAAACATTGATGCACGAGGACAAATGACCAGACCCGGAACAGTTATTTGTAGGCCATACAAATACTTCGTCGTTTGAAGTTCGTTCCAGGTGTCCATGAGCCGCAGTAGTCACTTACCATCAGGTGAACTGTAACTGCGTTGAACTTCCATTTTATTTAAAAAAAATAGTGTTTAAACACGAGAGGCTTTAACAAAAAAGGAAAGGATAATCTGATACAGTATTTACCGAAAAAAAATTACCTCTTTACTTGCGGTAAAGGATTGGGTGGTACTGTGCGAAAATATTTTGACGCGGGTCATTGAGCCTACTTTTTTTAGTTTATTTTGAATACGTTATTATGGTACTCAGGTTCGTGGGATTGCTCGGGTGAGACATGGGTCTTGTGAAACATGGGTTCAACAATGGACTTCTAATGAGCTGAATTATTGACAATTGTGATGATAGTGATCAAATAATATTAGAGTTTGAAATAATAAACAACACACATTGATCGTGAGCTGTGATGATCCTAGTGAGAACACTTGATCATCGTAATTTGTACTAATTAATTATTTTTTTTAATTATAGTCATTAAACTATTGTTATGTGAACTCATAAAATGAATAAAAAATTTCAGATTATTTAGACGTCTGGAAGTGGATGGAAATTTAGTTATAGAATTTCATAATGATTTCTTATATTTACGCTAACAATACACATTGAATTAAACTGTTTATTTTTTATATTTTTATATTATATTATTTACGGATTTTATCGCGTTTACTTTACTTACTTTAATTCCCGACGTTTCGGGTGATTTACAGCAACCCATGGTCACGGGGGGCACTGAGATGTTTGACGTCCCGATGTCACAGCCCGGCTACCTTCAGTTTTTGAATATTAATTTTTGGTTCGATCTACGCGGAATGAGCTTACAGTATCTTGAAGTCTTGCAGTGGTGTGCTTGGGTATGGATTTAATTTTATTAATTATACGATTCCAAGCAGATGGCAGCATCGACGCTCTGTGAAGCCTGCAGTCTGTGAACATGTTCAAGATCGTCCCCGTCATTACATTATCATGTGGTCTATCAAATTTGATAGACCACAAGTCGCGCGAGGCTATTGAAATTAAAAAACATACTAATTTCAACAGAGAAGATGGATGGGTGCTGCCATCTGCTTGTATGTACACATACATATGTAAATACATACAAGTATAGCTTTTAAAATTAAGCATATTAAAAAGAATGATTAATTATTGAATTATACTAATTGTTTTATCGATTTTTTGCATTTATAACTTAAACTTACCCGGCGAAACTATTGTGCGAATAAAACAAGTTTTATTCAAGTATTTTCGTAAATATAAGAAATCATTAAGGATTATTAATCTAAAAAACATTTTTGTTTCGATTAAATATAAAAAAAAAGCATTTGAGATATCTTTGTTACAACTTACAATTCGTCTCCATAACGATAAGCTGAAACGTATAACTCTTCTCCATTGTCATGTTTTAAGATAAGACTGGGGATTTTCTCAAACGATGACAACCCGAAAGAGTTTTAGTGATTCCTATCGCGAAAATTCCCTCAAGACCATATTTACGAATTGTTAGGGACCTGATATGTGCCGTTGTAGCTTAGGGGCTAAAATCTCGCTGTAATTTTCGCAGTACGTGAGTAACTTGGGTTCGTATCCCGGCGGCATTAATGGAATTGTTAATTGCAATTTTAATTGCTGATTTACCACGTGCTCGGTGTAGGAAACATCTATAGGAAACTTTCATGTATGCGGAATAAAAATGTTTTGAAGACATTTGAAAAAGTACAGCTGAGTAGTTTCTCCACAACTCCCTTAGAGATTAGAAGAGCCCTGTACATATATAGTCTATTGTCTGCCGACTTCCAAAAAGGAGACGGTACTCAATTCGACTGTATGTTTTTTTTTATGTGTGTTACCTCATAACTTTTTACAGGCTGAACCGATTTCGATGATTCTTTTTTTATTTGAAAACTGATACTTCTCGTGTGGTCCCATATAAATTGGAATTATGGTTGATCAAGGTCAGACCAATAGTTATTGAGTTATTCTTAGTAACTTATATTGAAGTCGGCTGTACAAAATTTTTAATTTTTGTTTACCGTGTAGTGACAGAAGGAAACAAATCAGGAGATTGACAGCAGCGTCTACTTAATAACGACTAAAAGTAAAAATCTGTGGTTGCCAACACGCTTGCCAAGCGTGACAGCTATGGCAAATATCCCCCTGTGATGCAATCTATGGGGGAGGCCTATGTTTAGCAGTGGACTTCAATAGGCTGTAACGGTACCGTTAATTTTATTAACTTTCCTTTTATCACATAAACACATTTCCTCAAGACCATATTAACGAATGATAAGTCAATTATTCTATTTGTATTTAGTGTTTTTGATTTATGACGAGCCTCGTGTACGGCGATCACTAGACGGCTCCGTGATGCAGTGGCTTAGCACTGAGTTGCAACGCTTAGGGCCGCGGATTCGTATCCCGCACGGATCAAGTGCCACAAATATCAAGTATTCGTATGTTCTACAAATAATTGTTCCGGGTCTGGATGTTTGTCCTTGTAAAATTTATGTACATAATATGTAAACTGCCACCGCGATACTGCAGTAAATCCTAATGTTGAAGTAACGTTTTAAATAATATCCCCCACTTGATAGAGTGACGACCTGATAATGCATGCAGGTAGTCGATGGATGCAGGTCAGCGAACGCGACACTCGGTTCATTTCCACGTCCTGCCAAGGTCATGTACGATGCACAATGCAAAACGACAATAAGTAGGCTTGACGTACGTCAACTTACAGACAATTGACGGATGACGGCTCCGTGGCGCAATGGCTTAGCAATGAGTTGCTGCGCTGGGGGCCGCGGGTTCGAATCCCGGACGGAACAGCTATTTGTATGGCCTGCAAATAATTGTTCCGGGTCTGGATGTTTGTCCTTGTACAATTTATGTTTTTAAACTGCCTCTATTTTATTAATTAAAAATTTATTAAAAAATTTATAGTTATTTTATGTGGATGCTGTAGCCCGGAGACATCTCTATCTATCCTCGATTAAGTATCAAAATGCAGATGCGTTATCACCCTTGAGTGCTAAGATGGAATGCCTTGTTTCCACTAAAAAGAGTCTCCGGTTCTATACACTTACTATACGAAACACAGCAGTATTTAGCATTTATTTTACGCTGATATTCTGTGAGAGCGTGATCCTTCCCCGGTCAAGCCGACCTATTCTTATAACTATAATATAGCTACAGCATGGCTGTACCACGTAAAATGCACTGTCAGAAAAAAAACACATGTTTCGTTTCCCCTTCTTTATGAACTTCGAAATGACTTGTGAACAATTATTTTAACCGCTACAGGCTATTAAAGTCACTGATGAACAAAGGCCTCACCCATAGATTGCCTCATAGAGGGGCCATATTGCCATATTTGTCATAGTTGCCATAGTTGTCACGCTTGGCAGGAGTTAGCAACCGCACTTTTTTTTTTACTTTCTAGTTGTTAGGTGACGCTGCTACCCGTCTCCTGGTTTGTTTCCTTTGTCACTTGTTACGATACCCACGGGATGATATGTGGTAGTGGATATACTTACACACTACTTCACGGTGCATGTAACTAATTATTTCATCCTTTCAAAATTAATACGTGATTAAACTTATTGTATTTGCGATCGCTGTGATATAGATACAGGCCTTTGACCCTACCCTCCTAGGCCTGTCTAATCATTCTACATCTGGCATATGACAACATCATCTACTGTAAAATACACTTTACTTATTTAATTTAAGAAAAGTCCCACTGGGTTTCTTGCCGGTTCCTCCCAAGACAGAGGTTTTTTTTTTCGAGGTAGTGGTAAAGTAAAAAATTACTTTCAATAAGAATTACACACGAGATGTATTTTGAATAAAAAAATATTCTATTCTATTCTGCTGAAGGTCGTGAAGTCTTCCTATACTATCCCATAGCCGCCTTTAAGGATACCTACTGCTCTAAATAAATCGTTGAATTCACTCGCACCGTCACCAAACAGCTACATTTTAAAATTATACAAAATTGTTTTGAATATTTCTTGTTACGTTTTTCTCTGTTTATCAATTTACACGTGGTAGAGCCATGCTGCAGCTATATTAGTAGTATAGTTGTAGCACGAATTAGTCGGATCGACCGGGGAAGGACCACGCTCTCACAGAAAACCAGCGTAAAATAGCAGCTTAATGCTGCTGTGTTTCGTATGGTGAGTGTAGAGAACCGGAGACCCTTTTTACTGGCAAAGAGGCATTCCATCTTAGTCCTCCCGGGTGACAACGCATCTGCATTTTGATTCATAATCGAGGATAGATGAAGATGTTAATGGGCCACAGCAACCACTTACCATCAGGTGGACTGTGTGCTCGTTTGTCACCCGATCCTATAAAAAAAATCATCATTTTCATCATCGTCATAATTTCCTATGTATCCCATACATTACAGCCTATAAAATTCCACTGCTGAACATAGTCCACCGATGTAGATTACCTTATATGTGGGATGTTGCCATAGTTGCCACGCTTGGCATGCGGGTTGTCAACCGCAGTTTTTTATATTTTAGTTGTAAATGGGAAGATGCTGCTGCCATCTCTTGTTTCAGATTCCCTCTGTCGCCTATTACGGCCACCAACTTACAATTTTCTCACACAATTTTCTATATTAATAGCTATATTATTACAATTTTAAAATACAACAACTTTTATCGGATGAAAGTACGTACGTGAAGGTCAAAACAGACCTTACAACTAATACGCTTAAAACAACTAGCGATCTAATTAAGAAATACTACGAGAAATTGAATCTAGACGTTAAATAAATAACACCTGCGTGTGAAAACCACCGAAGTTGTATTGGTTACCTAAAATACACAAACGGAATGCTCCATTACGTCTAATAGTTAGTCAGATCGATTCGCCAACTTACAGATTGGCTAAACACTTAGCAAAAGTACTATCACCACTCAGAGGACACACAAGAGCACACACTTGCACTCACTCGGTGGTAGGACTCCTTTTCTATCTAGGAGTCCATCTGGGGAACAACCATCATCTTACCTATATCTGCTGCCAAATGCCTGTGCCTGCACTGCTGTGTTCCAATCTGCAAGGTAGGTGCAGAAAGTACAGTATAATTACAGGTTCAGACGAAGTCCATCTGAGTCCTCAGAAGAAACTATATGTGTTCGTCGATTACAATAGCCCATTACCATCAGGTTTTTTTTTATAAGATAAGGGTGACAAACGAGCACGCAGTCCACCTGATGGTAAGTGGTTGCTGCGGCTCGTAGACATCTACAACTATCCTCTATTACAAATCAAAATGCTGATGCGTTGTCACCCGTGAGGACTAAGATGGAATGCCTCATTTCCAGTAAAAAGAGTCTCCGGTTCTCTACACTCACCATACGAAACACAGCAGTGTTAGGCTACTATTTTACGCTGGTATTCTGTGAGAGCGTGGTCCTTCCCCGGTCAAGCCGACCTATTCGTGCTACATCTATACTACTAATATAGCTGCAGCATGGCTCTACCACGTATTGTACATATAGTATGATAGTAAGCTGTTTTTTTTTTCTAAAATAAATTTCCCGCTGAGTGTCTTGCTGGTTCTCCCCAGGACAGAGATTTTTTTTCCGAACCAGTGGTAAATTAAACAAAAGAGTGACTTTTAATAAGTATTATTTATAATCTACATGGAATAGAAAAGTTTCTGTTTATTGAATAAATCAAGTAATTAATACTTATTACTTTAACCAATGGTTTATTCTGACCAATGGTTCGAAAAACCTCTTTCTTGGGAAGAACCATCAGAAAACCATACGAAACACAGCAGTGTTAAGCTGCTATTTTACACTGGTATTCTGTGAGAGCGTGGTCCTTCCCCGGTCGAGCCGACCCATTCGTGCTACAAATATACTACTAGTATATCTGCAGCATGGCCCTACACGTTAGTTTTTGACAAGAGATAGGTATTACCTATCAAAGTTTAGTTTGAGACTGGTAGCAAATACGCTATCTTATTATTTATATTTTAACCCAGCCAAATTATTGGCTACCTTAACACCTGCTTTCATTGAGCGGAAAAATAATTTTACAAATGATTTGGAATTAGTTCCTAGTAATTTAAATTAGATAATAAGACAATAGAGGTAATCTCTAGCAAAGATAATTTAAATACCTTAGAATACAATTCAACAATACTTAACTGTGTAATTTCACAAAATAGCAATAATAAAAACTGTATTAACCTGGTGCATCAAAATATACAAGGTATGTTAGGCAAAGAACTAGAAATTGAATTATTTTTAAATTGTAACCTTATTCATATTTTATGTATTACTGAACATTGGTTGAAAGATTACAACTCCATATTTAATTTCAGTAATCACCAGGTGGTCAGTTCGTTCAATAGCGATACTAAATTACGTGGTGGCTCCTTAATATTAGGTAATAAGTCCTTATCATGTAAAGAACGTAAAGACATTGTGAGCCTCTCTGTTGAACGTACTGTAGAAATGGCATGTGTTGAGCTTGAGCACCTTATTGTTGTCAGTGTTTACAGACCCCCATGTTCAAGTTATGATACCTTTGAAAAAGTTATGGAAGAAGTTTTAGTTCAGCTTAATAAACAGAATAAATCTCTTGTAGTGTGTGGAGACTTTAATATCAATCTTCTTCCATCAGTATTAAATTTTGCTATTTGTTCAAATCCTATAATCTTGATAATTTGTTCTTTGAAGCTACACGTATTGCAGGGTGTAGTTCAACTTGTATTAATAATATTTTTACAGGTGTTGTACCAATCAACAAATCAATAATTCAAAAACTTAGTTCAGATCACTGTGGACAACTAATTTCATTACCTTATATGCACAAAAAACAGGAAATTGAGAAAATTGTGTTTGTTCCTATTAATGCAAAACGCCTGGAGAGATTTGGAAGTAATATGGTAAAAAACCTTCCATCGCATTCTTATAAGAACAATGCAGACTATTTATATGGAGAATTATTTACCCTTATAAGCAATGAATTTAATAAAAGATTTACTTCTAAAATATTCTCCAGAAACAGTCGCAAGGCATTTAATGAGTGGGCGACAGTAGGAATTCATAAAAGCAGATGAAGGTTATATGACCTTTACCATGAAAGATCATATAATCCTTCCGATGCTTTTAAAGAATATGTCAAAAATTATTCTAAAATGTTTAAAAGAGTTTGCTCCACAGCCAAATCGATACATATTAGCAACAAAATTAAGACGGCTAAGAATAAAATTAAAATGACGTGGAGTATAATTAACAGCGAAACCGGTAAAGAAAAACCTCGTAACTCAAACTATCAATTAAAAATTAACAATGAATTGACTAAAGAAGTCACAGCGGTGTTTGAAAAATATTTCACTGATATTCCTATCTTGACAACAGAGTCATTGAATACTTCTCCAACGGTGGCCGAGTCATTACTCAAACAGAATGTTAATACCTGTTTAAAAGAACTTAGATTTGAAAAAGTATTACCGCAAGATATTGTAAAATACTTCAAAACCATTGATGTAAAGAAAACCGTAGATTTGTGGGAGATTTCTGTTACAGTTATTGCGTCCATAATAGATTTAATTAAAATCGCGCCTCATTTAGCTATTATTTTTAATACTTGTATCGATTCTGGTGTGTTTAATGATTTAATGAAGTATAGTAAAGTAATACCTTTATTTAAATCTGGTAGTACTTGGACCCCGCTAATTTTAAACCTATTTCTGTACTACCAACTCTCAGTAAAGTTTTTGAAAAAATAATTTTGGATCAATTGTTAATTTTTTAAAACTAATAAATTACTTCATAAAAACCAATTTGGTTTTACAAGGGGTCGCTCGAAGTCTGACGCCGGTGTTGAGATTATGAAATATATTTTTAATGCCTGGGAGAATTCACAAGATGCCTTAGGTATTTTCTGTGATCTTTCCAAGGCTTTCGATTGTGTTCATCATAATACATTAATCAGGAAACTACAACATTACGGTGTAAAAAATTTGGCGCTTAGACTTATTACTTCATATTTAAGTAACAGAACTCAAAAAGTCGTCATCAATAGTAAATGTTCCTCCGGATCGGTAGTATCAATGGGCGTTCCTCAGGGCTCGATTCTTGGCCCATTCCTGTTCTTAATCTATATTAATGACTTACCTTATCTTGTAGGGGACAATCACGATATAGTACTATTTGCTGACGATACCTCTTTAATTTTCAAACTGAAACGGCAGTCAATTAAATATGACGATGTAAATAATGCTCTATCGAAATTATTGGTATCGGTATTATTGGTTTGACGCCAACAATATGCTCTTAAACGGCAATAAGACAAAGTGTATTAAATTTACAATAACTAATATAAAACATTCGAATACCAATGTGCTGTTGGATGAGGAGTTGAGTCTTGTGGATACCACTGTTTTTTTCGGCATTACTACTAACGTGAAACTTCAATGGGGCCCCCATATATCTAAATTAGCAAGCAGACTTAGTTCTACAACATATGCTGTAATAAAGATTAGAAGTCTCACAGATGTTGAGACAGCTAGATTAGTGTATTTTAGTTACTTTCATAGCGTAATGTCTTATGGAATTTTGCTATGGGGTAATGCGACTGATATTGAAGCTATATTTGTTTTGCAAAAGAGAGCCGTTCAGGCGATTTATAACCTAAATTGTAAAGAGTCCCTCAGACAAAAATTTAAAGAAATAAACATATTAAATTTGGCATCGCAATATATTTATGAAAATGTAATGTATGTACATAAAAACATAAATAGCTTTAATAAGAATAAGGATGTGCATACTTTAAACACTAGGAACAAACATAAGCTTGTAATACCAGTTACTAGACTCCACAGAATCAGTAATTCATTAATTATTAACAGTGGTAGAGCCACGCGGCAGCTTTTGCTGTCGCACGCATGGGCCGGCTCGAACCGGGGTGGTACCACGACCTCACAGAATACCAGCGTGAAGTAGAGGTTTACCTCTGCGTTTCGCTTGGTGAGTGCAGGTGGCCGAAGGCCCTTTTTAGTGGAAATGAGGCATTCCATCTTAGTCCTCACGGGTGGCAACGCATCTGCATTTTGATTCGCAAACGAGGATAGATGTAGATGTCTATGGGCCGCAGCAACCACTTACTATCAGGTGGACTGTGTGCTCGTTTGTCACCCTTATCCTATAAAAAAAAATTCATTTATGGGGCAATGTATACGCTTTTACCATAAAATCCCAGAACATATTTAAAGTTTGTCAATAAACAAGAAATGGAGAAAATGTTTATCCCCTCGCTAAGTTTTATCCACCCTTCGAGCATGGGCACACCGGTGGATATAATATCCACATTAGATAAAATGGGAGATATACTTAGATTTTAAATGTCAAAAAAGCATAATTTTTTATCTTGCATTTGGCTCCATGCTACGGACGGGGGATATATGTCTACTCGTTATGTCAAACGGGGATATACTTCTCCCCGTTACCGTGCTTTGGTATATGGACAAGATAATTTTATCTGGCAGTGGATATAATCGGGGGATACGTTTTTTTCCCCAACCCATGCTAGTCGTGCAAGGTCGTAAGAGAAACCATCAAACCATGTCGAACCGTGGGTGTCGTAAGAACATATTGACTATGGGATAGGCTTCAATAGTTGCTTAGCAGTTTCCCTGGTTTCCAATAGATAGCGCTAAAAATCTGTTTTACGCCGTAATATACCCAGACTGGAACCGGAGAGCAGCGTCGAAAATGTGCCATTTTGCGTTGTCAATTTGTTTACCAAGAGGTACGATGAGAAAAATTCTCCCTATAATAGAAAGGATCCATGTCCATGTGTGACTCTTACGGGCTGACAAAGAAGATATAAATGTATATAACAACGATGTTACTGAATTGAAAATTATGAATGACAAACAAAGTGTGCAAATATCACAAGAATTTTTTTAACTGGCTTTACGGCTCTGGGTTTTAGCCCTTCTGAGCCATATCAAAAGAAAATGACTCATGGATCCATAGAGTAATTACATACATGATCAAACGTAACAAAAAATCAATGTCATTAATCACCTACAATTATATTGAGAGCAAAGCTCATAAATATGCATATCAAATATTATAAAAATGTCGTAAATAATTACTTTGATATTTGAATAATGATTTCTTATATTTACGCGAACACTACACATTTAAATAAAACTAATTTTACGGATTTTATCGCGTATATTAACTTATTTTATATTCCCGACGTTTCGGGTGCTTTCCAGCACCCGTGGTCACGGGGGACTGAGGTGTTTGACATCCTGCTGTCATAGTTAGCCCGGCTACATTCAGTTTTTTAATATCAATTTTTTTTGGTTTCATTTACGCAGAATGAGCTTACAGTATCTTGAAGTCTAGCAGTGGTATACTTGGGTTTGGATTTGATTTTATTAATTATGGGATCCCAAGCAGATGGCTTAATTTAATATTTAAAGTTAAGATTTCAATAATATTAAATGTCAAAATTAATTTCGGAAAACAATTAGGTACCAATATCAAATTAATCAATGAAAATAAATGTTAATTTTATTCCAAAGATGGTTCAAGGTTATTATTGAATGTGAGTATTTTTAAATGGCACTGATAACATTTTTATTATGATCTGTGGTTGTAAAATAATTATTTTAGGTGCATATGTGTTCGTTTTAATAATATTAGCATAGTTTCCGTACATAAATAAAGAAATTTGGCGTCACTTTAATTGTACTACATACGTCTTACATCTTTCTAGATCCGAGTTAAGAATAGAGTGGTTTCTAGAAGATATTATTAAAACAAGAGTAGAATGAAATCTATAAAATAAATAAAATTGAAGTGTCTGTTTGTAATGTCAAAATTACAGTCTTTTACTAAATGCATATGAAAGTAAATGCGGTACTTACAAACTAAAATACAATTTTTAAAATTTATGTCTGTCTGTCTGTCTGTTAGTTCCGGCTAATCTCCGAAACGGCTGGACCGATTTTGACTGGACTTTCACTGGCAGATTGCTGATTTTATAAGGAGTAACTTAGGCTACTTTTATTTTAGAGAAAGAATTAGGGTTCCGCGCAAAAACATAAAAACCCTAGCACGCGAGCGAAGTCGCGGGGAACAGCTAGTTTTCTTAATAAAGTGACTTGCAACACAGCCTATCAAAGGAAGTCCACTATTAAAAATAAGTCTAAATAAATTAGGGGAGGCTTATTTTCAATTACAATTGTGCCCAGCAATATTAATCATCAATTTTTACACTACTGACAAACCTTTGCCTGCTCTGTGGCGCAGTGGCTTAGCATTAAGGTGAAAGCTCCAGGGTGGCCCGCGAAATTCCAATTTTCTTAATTTTTTGGCAATTTGTAGGTCAGTGTTAGGTTGTATGTTTAATAAAATATGATTTGCGACCGTGACGAGTATGTATTTACAGAAATATAATCATTATAATTATCAATACAACCCCCTAAGTCCATATAGTCCTATTGTATGGCTATTTCCAGAAAAACTCATTTAAAGGAATTATATGAACTTGGAGGGTTGTATTGGTTTTTTTTAATGACAATAATTCTGTAAATACATACTAGTTACGGTCGCGAATCATATTTTGTTAAACATTCAACCTGACCCTGACCTGCAAAGTCCAAAAAACGTAACAGAATTTGAATTTCGCGGGCCACCTGGAGCTTTCACCTTAAGTTGCGGTGCTAAAGGCCATGGGTTCGAATACCGCACAGAACAAGTATTTGTATGGTCTGTGATTGCGCCCAGCGATATTAATTGCTGTTATGTGAATGTGAAGTCCACCAACACTCACTAGAACAGTGCTGAAAGTGTGTGAGAGAGAGAGAGACTACTTTCCTTTTCTTTCTTACGCCTAAATTACATACACATATAACGCAATGATGAAAAAAATCATGAAGCATTTACTAATGAAATTCTCCAGATAATATTTCACGCGTTTACTGAAACAAGAGAGAATTTACGTAGATTGTACCTGTTCATTTTGAAACATTTTCTAAAGTGGCAACACTTCAAAAGGCGTTTGAACCTTCAAATTAAGCGCTCCAAATTCATAAGGAACTTAGAACACAATTTCTTAGTCATAAGTCAAAGCGTCCAAAGACATCGTGAACAATTTAATAACAAAGTACGATAAATGAGACGCGTAAATATTTCTTTGTTATTAAGAGATATTACCTACTAAACATTCGCTCGACTAAATTTATAAGATTTATGAGCCCGTGTTGTTTTTTTGACAGATATAATAATAACAATGTCTCTTATCTTTAATTTCAAGACATTAATTCTGTAGAAAATATTACTCTTTTTTTTTCAAAAAAGTGATCAAAATCATCGTTAAATTGTGAAGGCTGAATTAGTTCGTAAATCCCAAAATATTTCTTTTTAAAAAAAAATGATATCTAATTCGTACTTAAAGTGACGAATTTCTTTATTATGTTTAAATAGCCAAACCAGCACACAGTCCACCTGATGGTAAGTGGATGCTGTGACCCATAGAAATCTACATTTATCCTTGATTAAGAATCAAAATGCAGATGCGTTGTCACCCCTGACGAATAAGATGGAATGCCTTGTTTCCGTCGAAAGGGTATCCGGGTCTCTACACTCACCATACGAAACACAGTAGTATTAAACTGCTATCTTACGCTGGTCTTCTGTGAGAGCGTGGTCCTTTTTTTAATAGGAGGGGTTGACAAAATAGCACACAGTCCATCAGGTGGTAAGTGATTGCTGTGGCCCACAGACATCTACATTTATCCTCGTTTGCGAATCAAAATGCAGATGCATTGTCACCTGTGAGGACTAAGATGAACTGCCTCTTTTCCAGTAAAAGGGTATCCGGTTCTCTACACTCACCATACGAAACACAGCAGCGTTAAGCTGCGAGTTTAGCCGCTGGTATTCTGTGAGAGCGTGGTCCTCTCCACGATCGATCCGACCCATTCGTGCCACAACCAACATGGCTCTACCGCGTCTAAAAGTCAACCCAGCAAGTTTTTGATCTACCACCACTGAAAATTTTCAACTTTTTAATTTTTTTCTTCAAACTTTACAATTATATAGACAGATAATATTTTTAAATATGAACTTTGGTCAATTAATTATACGTATATATTTTTTTTTATAAAAACGTTACCCCCACACTAGGTTTTTCTCCTGTATCGTGGAGGCAGTTTTCAAGCACAAATTGCACAAGGACAAACATCCAGACCCGGAACAATTATTTGTAGGGCATACAAATACTTATTCCGTGCGGGATTCGAACCCGCGCCCCCCAGCGTAAGCAACTCATTGCTAAGCCACTGCGCCACGGAGCCGTCAAATTAGTTACATGTAGTGGTGGTGTAAGAATATACACTACCCATATCGTCTAGTGGGTATTTAACAGTGGTAGAGCCACGCAGCAGCTTTTGCTGTCGCACGGATGGGCCGGCTCGAACCGAGGTAGTACCACGACCTCACAGAAAACCAGCGTGAAGTAGAGGTTTACCTCTGCGTTTCGCTTGGTGAGTGCAGGTGGCCGGAGGCCCTTTTTACTGGAAATGAGGCATTCCATCTTAGTCCTCACGGGTGACAACGCATCTACATATTGATTTGTAATAGAGGATAGATGTAGATGTCTATGGGCCGCAGCAACCACTTACCATCAGGTGGACTGTGTGCTCGTTTGTCACCCTTATCCTATAAAAAAAAAAAAAAAAAAAAAAATAGGCAACAAATGGAAATGAAATAGGTGATGAGCAGCAGATTCTTTCGGATATCAACTCAAAATAATAATAAAAATTGCAGTTGAACTGCCCGCCCACTAAACGAGGCATCTACAGTAGAATTTTCGCCCGTATCGTGGGCGCTACGTGCATACATCGGAGGGGTTCACATACATACATTACGCAAGGATATACATCCAGACCCCGAACTGATTTATTGGCCACACAAACACTTGTTCCGTGCGGGAAACCAACCTGCAATCCAGCAGTCAGTGCTCTACAGAGCCATAAGTAATGTCTTTTTTTAAAGGATAGGGTGACAAACAAGCACACAGTCCACCTGATGGTAAGTGGTTGCTGTGGTCCATAGACTATAAATCTATCCTCGTTTGAGAATCAAAATGCAGATGCGTTGTCACCCGTGAGGACTAAGATGGAATGCCTCTTTTCCAGTAAAAAGGGTCACCGGTTCTCTACGCTCACCATACGAAACATAGCAGTGTTAAGCTGCTATTTTACGCTGGTATTCTGTGAGAGCGTGGTCCTTCCCCGGTCGAGCCGACCCATTCGTGCTACAACTAACTATTAATATAGCTGCAGCATGGCTCTACTACGTGTAATGTACCTACATTTTTGTTTCCGAGTAATGTTAAAGCTTCTATAATCTTTATGGTAAAATTATTATGAAATTTCATGCGTTATTTTACCCAAAACGTTTTAATAGCACCTACCCCAGTACATCTTGCTAATATAACCGCACTCCGGTGCTCACGTATTTCGGCCGTATTAAATTAAGAGCTTGGTTAAAATAATTTGCTCGCTCAGAGGTGAGAGTTAAACGAATTAAGTGCCATACAGCTTATATAAAACAGGTTTCCCTACGTATATTTTATTCCACAGATAATACAGTATTTTATTTAAATAAATATATTACATGGCTAGTTCATTTCTCGCATACTTAGCCTGGAAAATCAGCCTGCGTTCTTTTCACTACACCGTGGGGAGCAGGAGTTTTTAGGTAAGATTTTTTTTAAATATTATAAATAAATGAGAAATTTATCAAAAGTGTATCGTTTATTTTTAACTGTATAATGATTTCCAACCTAACTTTTAAAGATAGTTACGATGGGCACCCTCGAAGAGATCTTATTTTATTGGTTGATAGATTCCCGTATACCATCAGCGGATGAATATTAAATGCTTAGCTAAAATTCATCCGCTGACGGCATATGAGAATCTATCAACCCATTTCTCCCATCGGGATACCAAATGAGACGACTATGGGATTTTTTTAAATAGAATAATGGTCTCCGGTTCGGTATTCTGTGAGAGCGAAGTCTTTTCCCATTCGAGCCAACCCATAAGTTCTACAAACATAATCTGTCTGAGTCCTATGTCAGATGAAGCTGTAAGAGCCACATGGGCTAAAAGCGCAAACATCACAGAAAATAGATAGTTGTAGCGTGACTCTACTACGTATAAATAATACAATATTCGCAGCATAGATGACTGACACTTTTGATGCTGGCTTACATTAACTATATACGGACGATACGGGAAACACCAAAGCTACTTAGGTTGGACAATGTAGACAGACTTACTAAATATGTTGTCGAATGATGTTTTTATAGAATAAGGGTAACAAACGAGCACACAGTCCATCTAATGATAAGTGGATGCTATGGTCCATAGACATCTACATTTATTCTCGATAATTCCGGTTCTCTACACTCTCCATACGAACTAGCAGCTAATAGGAAATAACAGCTTAACTATTTTACATTGGTATTCTTTGAGAGCGTGGTCGTTTCTCGATCGAGCCAACCCATTCGTGCTACAATCATAATATAGTTACAACATGGCTCTATCACGTAAAAAAGGAAAATGAGGAACCTGCCACGTAGCAAATTAGAGTATTTAAATCTTTGTATATACAAGGTTATTTTGCAATAACCGGCAAAATTAGCAGAGAAGGTTCAGAGTAAGTAATATAGGTAAATAATGTAGAAAAACATAATTAAAAAATATCACAAACATTCTGTCCTTTTTATCGTTTAAATGTTACAAGATAATGCATTATAGATAGATAATTCTTTATTGTACACCAAATCAATACATAAACGAAAGAAAAAGAAAAAAAAATAGTGACACAATGGGCGGTCTTATCGCTAAAACGATTTCTTCCAGACAACCTTTGGATGGACAGGATTACAAACAGCAGAAAATTGTGTGGTTTAGTGATGCAGAAACAACATTTATTATGATTTAATTATAATATATAGAAATAAATAACAAATAAAGACATAAAATACGAATGCATACATATATAGATGACACCAATTCAAAGGTTAAGATAGTGATTTTGTATAAGCTTCTGAAAAACAGATAAAGATTGGGCGCGTCTCACTGACAGAGGTAGGGCATTCCGTAGACGGACTGCTTGGATAGCAAACGACCTATCCAAATTGAAAATAAAAATTTGGTATTATGGGCAGGCATTTTTAATATAAAATTTTCTGATGATCTCAAAACTTTCGAATGGGAATAGTGAATAAATTCAAAGCGATCCTTAAGATAAGAAGGATAGGAAGGATTAAATAGAACATTGTAAAGAAGTGACAGAATATGCGCATTCCGGCGAAGACGAATATGAAGCCACTTGAGCTTATTACGAAAACAAGAAACATGATCATACTTGCGCAAACCAAATATGAATCTTATACAAAAATTTTGAAGACGCTCAAGTTTATCAAGTTGCTTTTCGGTGAGATCAAGATAGCTGACATCTAGATAGTCCAGAATTGGGAGAAGCAGAGATTGTGCAAGCGCAATTTTAGTGGCAGTAGGTAGAAAGTTTCTTAATCTGTTTAATGATCGAGCACCTGCAAACAGTTTACGACTAATATCCTGTATTTGAAGACCCCATGATAGGTTCCTGTCGATATAAATTCCCAAGTGTTTGACTTTTTCACTAACAGGAATAAAATGTCCATCAAAAACAACTTGAGGTTAGCATTATTTTAACTGATTGTCATTCATAAATATCTAACGCCTACTATTTTAATACGCAAATGGTCGATCGGTCAGCAAAAACGTTGTGAATTGAATGGCACACAAAGGAGCGCACGTACGCGTAGTTGTTAGCCATAAACCACATTCAATTTGGGATATTTTCAAATAAAATTAGAATCCGTATTTACTCGTGTTTTCAAAAGCTGCATATATATATATATATATATTAGAACTTAAATTTAAAATTTGGCCACACTGAAAAGTAACCCTGTATAATTATTTTACAAGTTCAACCGTAAGTTTATAGGTACTTATTATTAATAATATCTGTAAAATTATAACAAAGCATAGTATATAGGAGCTCTCCTTAAATTTCACACGCAATCAATTCGGGTTCAAAACCCAACGGCACCAATAAAATTTTAGTTGCAATTTTAAGTGCTAATTTACGAAGTTCTCAACGGCGAATGAAAAGATCAAAGGAAACCTGCATGTCTGGGAAATAAAATATTTTAAAGACGTGTTGTTAAGGCCGCTAACACTCACTGGAGGAGCAACATATCGAATTAATCACTCCAAACTAACAAAATTTAAAAAAAATATCTTCACATTTATTAGCCGTCTTCTAAAAAAGAAGAGATTATCAATTTCACTGTATTTTCCACCTGAAGAGTGGAAATTAGGGGACCAATACTTAAACGTAACTATTTAAATGACATTTTAATTAACATCTTAAGGTTTTAATATTATGAAGTTTATGTGTTTATCTAGTGAAGTAATTTAGCTTGGGAAAAAAGTTAATATCTACCTCAAAAATCCAAATGTTTAAAATAATTTCTACATGATTTAATAGCAATTTTACTAGTAATCTATGACGTAATACTTCTGAAGTCAGTACTAAGTCTAAGGTCTTTATTACTTCAATAATAATAACATAAATTAAAATACATAGTTTAATTCCTCTCTTCTCGCTCCAGGATCGGACAACTAGAAAGAAACAGAATCAGAAACTTTTTTCAATATAGATTGAAAATTGTATGTACATAATGTACTTGTGTCATGTGTCATAATGTCTTTTGTTTTATTTACTAGTGGTTCGGGAAAAAACCTCTGTCCCGGGAAGAACCAGCAAAAAACCCAACGGGACTTTTTTTTAAAAACAGTTTACGTTCTTATATTATGTTACACAATTAACAACACAAAATAAATTACGAGTACGAAATAGCTTGGTAGCGATCAACTTCATTCCAAAGGTTATTATCATCTATAAATCCCTTAATATTTTAATAACCCTTTTTATACAAACTTAATTTAATAATGTGTTTGAACTTGAAAATTTTTATATTATAATCATCATTCATGAGGCTAATTAATGATGGGAGAATGTTGGAAAATAAGATTGATCAAGGAAAATCAACGATAATGTAAAAAGTAGATTAAAATCTAGAAGAATTTATTTTTTAAACTTTACAGTAGTAGTAACTTGAAATTTTTTATATTTTCTGGGAGTTGTAAAAGCGTATACATCGCCCCAAGAATGAATTACTGACTCGGTGGAGTCTAGTTGCTGGCATTACTAGCTTGTGCCTGTTCCTAGTATTCAAAACATGAGTATAGCTTATTTTTGTATAATTTTTTTTTATTATAGGAATGAGTGACAAACTAGAACACAGTCCACCTAATGGTAAGTGGCTGCTGTGGCACATAGACATCTACATTTATCCTCGTTTGCGAATCAAAATGCAGATGCGTTGTCACTCGTGAGGATTAAGGTGGAATGCCTCTTATCCAGTAAAAAGGGTCTCCGGTTTTCTGCACTCATCATACGAAAGACAATAGTGTTAAGCTGCTATTTTACGCTGGTATTCTGTGAGAGTGTGGTCCTTCCCCGGTCGAGCCGACCCATTCGTGGTACAACTATACTACTAATATAGCTGCCGTATGGCTCTACGACGTATAAATAATAACTACTTTTATTTTTATGACGCTCGGCCAGTTGCCACCCTTTCGTTGTCGACTTTCTACGCATTCGAAACAAAAAGTTTGTCATGATCATACGTACAGGTAAGGAGTGAATAAGTTGCCAGCATCTGTCTTTGCATGTCTTCCAATGTAAGTGTCTTAAAGGCAAGAGTGAATAGGCTTTTGTTAAGTCAGCGCTTTACCGTCTTTGGCTGCTTCACCGTATACCATCAGGTAACTTACCAAGCTGGCTTAGAACAGTAAAAAAATATAATGTATCGAAGAATTTAAGAAAAGAAAATGTTTTATTATTATTATTTTGGGGTATTTATAAAGTATTCTCATCTGGTTGGGCTGAATAAATATGTTAAAGGAATTAATAAAAAAACATAAATATATATTTCATATACTAACATAAATAAATAAAGAATACATAAAATCCGAGGGTTGTGCAAATACTCAGAGTTATAAAGCGACGAAAAACTGGAGATGACATGCCTAACGGCCGGTCTCAATAACTTATCTATCTCATACTGGAAGTTAAAATGGCTACCATTGGTATCTATAGTTAATATATAATTATAATTTCAATAATCAAAGATAGATAGAAATATTTAACCTTCACATTGATCTACCGTACAGAGGACTTACACCGGAATAGCGACATACTTTGGGATGTATTTCCGATAGTTGTTGGTCTTAATAACCTGATCCTGTATCGCACAGACAAAACCCTCGGTTTCCCCAAAGAGGTGACAAAAACCTAGACAGGGGAGGGAGGCAGCTGTATCTACGAAAGGCTCATGTATAGCCTTGTAGAACCTCTCGTGGAGCTCGTATGGAAGGAGAATACCTCCTGGTCGGAAATGCACTGTACTGTTGGGTCTTGCCATGGCTCGTTGGCTAAGGATAGAGGAGTAAGCCCTTTATCACACAAAATGACATCTGTAAAATGGATCATCCGATCTCGCCAGAAAGTAATTACGGAGGCTGCACACTTCGCGATTATGCATGGTGAGAGCGCTCAAAAATTTTATATTAATATTATTATTACGAGTATTATGTAGGAGTCGGGTAATATTTTTTAAAGTTTATTTATACAAATACATTAGAGAAGGTAAATTACGTCAAAAAACTGACTACACGTGTTTAAATATTTATGAATTAACTTGTTTCGTTTTCGAGACACGTTGACCGTGGCCTAAATAATAATTACTAGATAGAACCGCTGTATTTGATATTTGATATTTGTAAGGAGAGGTATACGGTCAGTACCACATGTGTCATGAGAGTCTTTCTCCTTGGCCCGAGGTGGTATTTATTCTATTTTTACAACTTGTTTTAACTTTATTATGTTATGTTTTTATAAATTACAATTTTTTTATTATATATAATACTTGTTACAATCTTTTTTTTATTTACAACTAGTTCGGACTAACTAGTTCGGTATAATAAAAAATTCTCGAACTTAGACATATTTTACATGTCCAAAAACAAATTCAAACCAGAAGTTCTCAAGCTTTTACGGTAAGTAACTCATCCATTCGCATACTTATTATTATAACATTAAAGGATATCTTTTCGTGTGTTGTTTATTGTTTTGTTTTTGTTTTTTTTTAATATAGTATAAATAATACGTATGATAAAACATTTATTTATATATCTATAGATCCATACCTACACGAACACACACACACACACACACACGCACGCACACGCACACACACACTCACACAAATATGCACGCGTGCGCTCACGCGCATACCTCTTAGTCTTAGTTTACTAGCCTTATTATTATTTGATATGTATTAAGAGTAGGAGATACCATTTAAGATTTATACAAGGAAACCTATAATTGGCTGTTATAACCATTTATTAATTATTATCATCGTATTTTTATAAGAGCTGTTGGTTTTCTAAAATAATAAAATAAAAAATAAAAATACCTCTGCCCTTGGAAGAACCAGCAAGAATGGGTTTCTTGCTGGTTTAATTTTTTGCTTTAAATTACGCGATTAAATTTTTTGAGACACAACTTTACAATAATTTTGTACAATTTTTTATAATATGAATTATAATAGAACCAGCATGGTAGCGATCACCTCATTCCCAGAGGCTATTTTCATTGATGTATTCATTAAGAAATACAAGGAAGGAATATAAGGAATTTTATTAACTGTTTTTATAATATGTAGAGCCATGGTAATCATACATAGCCATGGTAACTCTGCGGCTAAGCACTTGCTGTAAATTTAACAGTTCGCAAATAGCCCAGGTTCAATTCCTAAACAGTGAAAAGTGCTGACTTGCCTTGTATTTGGCGGTGAAGGAAATCATCGTGAGCAAACCTGCATGGCTAAGGAATTAAAATATTTCGAAGAAGTGACTATACTTCTTCGAAATCGCAAACACGCATTGGCGCAGGGCCGCGAACTGATTGCTTCATACCCATCAAAGAAATGAGAAGAGGCCTGTGCCTAGCTAGTGTAAATAAATTTACAGTCTTTACAGGCTGCAAGTTCACTTAACTATACCTACGTACTACCTACTGTGACTACACTACCTGTGACTGCCTCATTGACCTCGTGGTCGTAAGTGCGACTACGAGTACTGATCGTGAGATCACTGTTGGGTTCGTTTAAACACAGTTATTAGGTTCAAATAAATGAATGAAATATACTTTATTTTACACTAATACAAGAGAAAAAAAAAACAAAAATAAAAAGGTACAATTGGTATCATTATCGCTTACAAGCGATCTCTACCATGCAACTACATGTCAGAGGATATAATGACCTGTGAGGGAGGCTAAGGGTGTACACAAGTTATTTGAAAATACTTGTAGTGAACGTGGTAGAGCCACGCTGTATCTATATTAGTAGTATAGTTGTAGCACGAATGGGTCGGCTCGACAGAGGTAGGACCACGCTCTCACAGAATACCAGCGTAAAATAGCAGCTTAACACTGCTGTGCTTCGTATGGTGAGTGTAGAGAACCGGTGACCCTTTCTACTGGAAAAGAGGCATTCCATCTTAGTCCTCACGGGTGACAACGCATCTGCATTTTGATTCGTAATCGAGGATAGATGCAGATGTCTATGGGCCACAGCAACCACTTAACATCAGGTAGACTGTGTGCTCGTTTGTCACCCTTATCCTATGAAAAATAAAACGAATAACAATGTAATAAGTCCGTATCAGTTTGGTTTCCAGTCAGGGAAAAATACAACAGGTCTTTCATCAAAATTCACTGACGATGTCAATAGTCACCTAAATGAAAAAAGACAGGTGCTTGCTCTATTTATTGACTTCTCACGTGCTTTTGACACCATGTTACATGAACATCTTATGGACAGATTAGACAAGTGTGGCGTACGTGGTCCATTGCTTAATTGGTGCCATAATTAACTGGAGAACCGAAAATCTTTTGTGAGGATTGAAAATAGCTACAGCGAGCCGATGTTTATGACGGAAGGTACGGCACAAGGTTCGGTACTAGGACCCTTGCATCGTCATCGACAATTGCACGTGCTACCAGTTTGCGGACGACACTTGCCTTGTAATTGGTGATAAAAATCCATAAAAGGCTTGTGACCTTTTACAGTCTGACCTAGATATCCTAACAAGGTGATGCCATGATGCTGGGCTTGTCCTTAATGCTAGCAAAACTAATTTGTTAGTAATTAAATCTCCGTAGCTGTCGCCGCACGCGCTTCGGTCTTCAAATGAAATCTTAATTAATGATTTAATGCATTATTACCTAGTAATATTTGTAATTTAATTATTCCACGTAAAATAAATACTAATGAAATAGTTATTACATTATTTTAAAAGCTCAATTATAAATATTTTAAATGTAGTTGTTTTGACTATCCTGTAATCATTATTGCATTCGAGTTTCAACTGAGTAATAATTGTTTAATAATTAGCGATCATTGTGTTCTAATCTTAAGAAATTCTGTCTTTAATTATTAGTAACTACAGGCTTACTGTGAGTTCAAACAATAAACTCTTTATACTTCGATTTAGATTAAAAGTTGTTAAACTGATTTAAACCTGAAGGCTCGCGCAACGCTATTGGCCCGCGCATCTTTACGACCGCGCGGAAGTGATGGCGTTGTGCACCTTTACCGAAAAATAATTGGAACGATCATTCTTTGGTCCGCGCTTGAGGTGTTAAGGTCGAAAGCAAATACTGTAAGTAATTTAAGCTTTGAATAAGTAAATCGTGTTATTATTTCTGTTTATTACTTTCTGTTCTGTTTATGGTTCTTGCTCATTTTAATATTTGTAATGGACGTCAAAATCAGACATACCTGTAATCCACTTCAATTAAAAAATTAACCGCATACAATCGCATCTACCTACATAATAACAGCGCTGCTGAATGTTGCTGCCTATAAATTGATATAGTTGATACACAAACATGTCTCGGACTAGTTATTGACAGTAACTTTAATTGGAGACAGCATATTGAACATGTATGTACTAAACTAAGACAAATATCACTATTCTCAATAATCGCATTCCATTAAAAATAAAGTTAATGTTATATAATGAACTTGCGGAGTCGCACATTCAATACGGGCTAAGTAGCTACGGCCGAACTTACAAAACATATCTTGACCAGATCCAAATTTACAAGCAAGAATACTTAAAATCATAGTTCCAAATAAAATAAAAAATAAATTCCGGAATGACGTCAGTGGTCTTTTCAAACACTGTAAAATTTTAGCAATACATACACAAGTATTAAACATTTTATTAAAAGAACAATTTTTTAATGAATCGCTAAGAATACCGATTGAGGATACTGTGTACACTCGAGCGATTTCTAATAACCGTCTTATTGAGCCGCGTGCTAGCAATGCGTGCGGTGAGCGAACATGTGGTTATCAATAACTTGCCGTCAGAATTGGTGGATAATGTCTCTAAAAATAACATTAAGTGTAAGTTAAAGGATCATTTTCTTAAGTAATTATAACGTGTTTTCTTATATTTTTTTTTCTCTGATTGTTTGCATGGTTTTTTTTTTACTTTTTACAGTATCTATAATGCAATATTACGCTATTCTACACTACTATTATAAAGAGAAAAGATTTGTTTGTTTGTTTGTTTGAATTGAATAGGCTCCGAAACTACTGGACCGATTTGAAAAATTCTTTCACCATTAGAATCCTACATTACCCTGATGAACATAAGCTATATAATATTTTCAAAAAAGTTAGGGATCCGTATGAAAACTTCGTTAATATTACTAAAGGTGTGAAAAAAAAATACCAAAAAGAATCCTTGTATCGCGTACGCTGCGGAAACTATTGATAATAGAGCAAAGTAATGTATTTCAGTTTTATAGAGGATATCAATATCTATAAAAAAAAGTCTGCGATACCATTTATGTTTAACTATTACAGTTATGTCACAATAACTACTTTTTCATGTTAAAATGTGAAATAGTAACGCCGGTACAAACTAGGCCACATTATTCGTATAAGTACCTGTATCATGAATAACAACCAATTACGTTAACCATGTAATTTTAGTAACATATTTCACTTTTTAAATCTTTGTTAATTCAGCAACCGTCCGTCGTGATGTCTCTCTAAAAGTTCGCATGTCGCAAGGCGCAGACGCGTGATATACGCGGGTGAAATCGCGGGATACAGCTAGTATCTTATAAAATTGTAGACTCTCGATAGCTTAGGTATACACCTTAGTGGTTTCTTATATGCTATCGCTATAAATATTTGTAATGCTTGTTCATGTGATAAATAAATGAAAAAAAATTAGTTAACTTCAGGCCAAAAATCCCATTTTCCTTTCATTTGTGTTTTAGTGGTGAAATCCCCATAAATACACAATATTTGTAGACGAGGACCTTATTTACGCATTATTAAGTGCAATAAAGTTAAATAGTTAGAAATAACAAATGTCAAATAAATATTTTTTTAATTAAATTTTTCGGCAACAACCTCACATTTGATCACCACATGCTATAGTGGGATATTTTTAAGAATCAATTTGTCCAGTTCTGTCTGGCAAATATTATCATGATGACACTGACAAACCATGAGTTATGAGAATAGCTTTTTTTCTCACATCATTAGCAGAAGATACATATCGCCTAGTAGGCGATTTAGTTTTTCCATTAAAACTAGAATAGTTAGTTTATATGATTCTTATTGAAAAGATTGGCAACCAGTTTTCCTCAAGTAAATGTACCTATGTTTGCGGAAATATATGTTTTTTATAAAGCGGAACAAATACCAGGCGAATTCTTAACTGAGTGGCACGGGATCGTCATCTCGCACAGTTTTGTGGTTTTAAAATAGAACTCGAGACGGGATTAAAAGACAAGTTTGTGCTAGGATTGGCGAATGCCGAGGAAAACTAAAAGTTTTTAGTGTAAACATCGATAGTATCCAACAACGCGTTGGAATTTGCACAAAGCTTACGATGCCACCACTCGAGAACCTATTTTCTCCATCGGCTGTCGGTTCTTCGAGCTATATGGCCGGCCCATTGCCACTTCAGCTTACTAATCTGTTAGGCTATGTTGATCACTCTGGTTCTACGACGGATATCCGCATTTCTAAGTTTATCATACGGCCAACAGTGAAGGACCACGTCTCAGTTCCATAGGTCATCACTGGCAACACGCACTCGTTGTACAGTCTAGTTTTCAAGTTTTGAGGTACACCTGACGAGAAGATGTGCCGTAATTTCCCGAACGCTGCCCAGCCGAGTTGAATCCGTCGATTGACCTCTGGGTCAAAGTTGGACTTACCTAGTCAGACTATTTTTCCCAGGTAAACATACTTGTCAGCAACTTCGAGCTTAGTGCTCCCAACATCTACCGGCATAGGTGTGACATGGACGTTATACATGATCTTCGTTTGTCCATGTTCATCTTAAGACCTATCCATTGGGAGATACTATTGAGGTCATTGAGCATAGTGCTTAGGTCCTCCAGCAATTCTGCCATAAAGAATATTTCGTCGGCAAATCGGAGGTGAGTGATGTACTCGCCGTTGATGTTAATACTGTGGTGTTAATACAGAGGTGAAGAATTTCGGGGATATAACGTTACCCTGTCTTACACCTCTCTGCAGTTGGATAGGTTATAGATCTGAAATTATTCAACATATATATTTTATTTATATACCTAATACAAATTCTCTGCCACTTCAAAGTATATTATCATTAAGTGATTTTCTTTCCATGCACATAAGAAAAAAATGTTTTGCAATTTCGGATAGACAGGAAGAGTTTTGTAAAACAAACTTAAGTGTGGAGATTGTATCGCAGTTTTGCATTCTCAGCATAATGAGGTAAAATCGTTAAATATATTTATTTCTATCTTTATAAAGATAAAAGAAGTTAAATTTACCTTTCGAAAGACGTTATAGATGTATGTTTATTTTGTGAAACAGTATTAAGAGTAAATATAAAGTATAAAACTCTTAATATAGGAATGAAAGGAATGCTTCGGTGGTTTGCCCATGTAGAAAGAATGAATGAGGAAAGAGTGACAAAGCAAATTTATGTTGCAGAGGTGAACGGTATAGTCGGGAAGGGTCGCCCTAGGCGAAAGTTTATCGACCAAATTGGCGATATATTAAAAATGGGCCAAATCAAGAGTACCTTTAACCGACGAGCGTGTATGCGTAGGTATATGGATGTGGAGGAAGCAAGAGAGGTGTGTCAGGATCGTGCCAAATGGAAGTCCATAATCTCTGCCTACCCCTCTGGGTGGCAGGCGTGAGTGTTTATGTTATGTTATGTTATGTTAAAACTCTTAATAAAAACAAATTACATTTTTTTTAAATGTTACCTCCACACTAGGATTTTCTCCTGTATCGCAGGGGCAGTTTATATACATTGATTTCACAAGTACAAACATCCAGACCCAAAACAATTATTTGTAGGCCATACAAATACTTGTTCCGTGCGGGAATCGTATCTGCGGCCCTTAGCACTGCAACTCATTGCTAAGCTACTGCGCCACGGAGCCATCAATTAATTGTCACCAGGATATTAAATAATTTTTAGTTAGTTTTGTTTTGTTACGCTAAAGAAGTATAACTTCCTACGTGCGTACATAAGTACTCACACACTGTTTTTTCTTGTTGTACAAAAACGTGTATTGTATTATATCGTGTATTGTAATTATTTGTTTCACTTTTTTTTACACAAATTGATAATTTAATATGTAAGGTAACCAAGCTTTTACCAGTTAAACACACTTTGTTGCTTGGTTGGCTTGTTAATTACCGAGATCAAAGGCATCAGAGCTCCGCATATTAAGTGCCTTTAATGGACTTAAAATATGTTTTACGTTTCAGAGTTAAATTAATTTATCATTGGCGTGTATAGAAAATATAAAAACTTTTTGTACAAATGCCAAACGCAAAAAAAAACCCTGCATCACTTTAAGGCAGATTTTTTCTTTATTAACCCGTAAAAGTCCACTACTGGATATTGACCTTTCCCATTGTAGGGATTTGCCTAAATCGTCACGCTTGTTAGACGGATTGACGATATTGGTGATATGGTGCGAATAAGCTTATTCTCTACAACACCCATGGGACGAAATAAGGGCATGGCATGATAAAGGCAGACTGGTATAATAAATAAAATTCACAAAATCACGCACATACACGCACGTACGCACACTCGTATGCACGCACGCACGCACCCACGCGCACACGCTCAAGCGCACGCATTCGCACACGCACATGCACACGCACACACACATGCACATGACGCGTCTACGCACACGTATGTGCATACGCACACATACAATCACACGCACACGCAACGGACACGCACACGGACACGCACTCTCACGCACACACGCACACGCACACACACCCGATTACGCCCACGAACATGCACACTCACATTCTCAGGCAAACTCACACGCCCACGCACATGACGAGCCCACGCACACGCACGTGCACACGCACACGTACACGCACCCGCTCACGCCCACGCACATGCACACGCGCACGGACACGCACTCGCACGAGCACACTCACACGCACACGCAACCAATCAATCCCACGCACACGCACACACAAACGATAACGCCCACGCACACGCACACGCACTCTCACACACACGCACAGGCAAACACGCTCACGCACACGTATATGAACAAGCACAAACACATACACACGCACAGGCACTTGCACGCGCACACGCACACGTACACGTACAAGCACACTCACCAGATCACGCCCACGCATACGCACACGCACACTCACACGCATACGCACACGCACACTCACACGCACACGCGCAGGCAATAACGCTCACGCATACGCATATGAACACGCACACGCACACGCACACGCACACATACACGCACACGCACACGCACACGCACACGCACACGCACAAACACACGCAAACGCACACTCACCCGATCACGTCCAAGCATACGCATACGCACACTCACACGCACACGAACACTCATACGCACACGCACTGGCAAACGCACCCGCTCACGCACACGTCCACAAACGTGCACATTCACACGCACAGGCACACGCACACGCACACTCACACACACGCACTCACACGCACAGGCACAGGCACACGCACACGCACACGCTCAGGCATACGCCCACTCACACGCACACGCACATGTACAGGCACACGCCCACGCACAGGCACACGCACACGCACACGGACCGGGACACACACCCACACGCACACGCACTCGCTCACGCACACGCACTCACTCACGCTCACGCACACGTACAGGCACACGCACACGCACACGGACCGGGACACACACGCACACGCACACGCACTCGCTCACGCACACGCACTCGCTCACGCTCAAGCACACGCACACGCACGCACACACACACACACACACACACACACACACACACACACACACACACACACACACATACTGGCTGTCCTAGTAAATAATTATAATAATCCCCCTAACCCTCGGCCGAATACTATATAAATACCCCAAATACTAACAAACTTTTTCTAGCAAGCTTACATTTTCTTATGTATTATACTATTTGATGTATAACCAATAAAAAAGCACTGCGAAATTAACGGAAAGCGTGTTTATTGGTGGTCTACATAACTAACTGGAAAAATGTCGCGTTAAATGAAGTTCAATTATTTCCGAAACGGTTTTCTTTGCACTCACATGCGAGTAGATAAATATGTTTCCTTTTTGTAGTTAGGTTTTTTTTTAATCTTTCGCGCAGTAGCGCCGTGGTCTCTCTCACATAAGAGATCTAAGAGATCATTAAAAACCCGCGTAAAATAACAAATAGCTAATGTAAAGGATCGACGCTCCGGAAAATCTGTAGTATGTAAACACGTGCAGGATCGCCCCGTCATTTCATCAGATTTAATAGACCACAAATCGTCGCAAAAGATCACCGTTCCTACCGAGGATGATTAGCATAAAATGTTTATCTTTTTTTTTGGCTGGGTCCTACCATCTGCTTGGGATCCTATAATTAATATAATTAAATCCAAACCCAAGCTTTCCAGTGCAAGACTTTAAGATACTTTAAATAGCAGTGCTTGCACGGTCTAGTATTGTAATGTTGTTAGTTAGTGGAAAGTGTTCGCCGTCTGAAGGGTATAGAGATACAGCATCCCCGTCACCCCGCCAGTATATATTAATGATATTAGCATTAAGTGTAGAATAAGAGAGTAAGAGAGCAGTATAATTAAAGATCTAGAACAAGCAACACGTCTCTATTCATTAAACAAGTTCCTACATTACATTGCAAACCTGCCAGGAATAGCTAAAATGCTATCAAGTGAAATGAATAATAAATAATAGTTAACGAAGAATAAAGTCAATATATAATAAAGTTAATAAAAAAGTGAATTAAATAAAATTATCTTGAAATGTAAGAAAAAATATAAGAATGAAAAGATAGATAGACAGACATAATATTTTTTTATATTTATAAAAAAAATTATAATCATTCCCTTTTTTATTTTAGATGTAGTGCCTGTAGCCTTTTTAACAGTGGTAGAGTCGCACGGATGGGCCGGCTCGAACCAGGGTGGTACCACGACCTCACAGAATACCAGCGTGAAGTAGAGGTTTACCTTTGCGTTTTGCTTGGTGAGTGCAGGTGGCCGGAGGCCCTTTTTACTGGAAATGAGGCATTCCATCTTAGTCCTCACGGGTGACAACGCATCTGCATTTTGATTTGTAATAGAGGATAGATGTAGATGTCTATGAGCCGCAGTAACCACTTACCATCAGGTGGATTGTGTACTCGTTTGTCACCCTTATCCTATAAAACAAAGCCTCCCCGTCACCGCCGCCAATATATATTATGATATTAGCATTAAGTGTAGAATAAGACAGCAGTAGAATTAATGATCTAGAACAAGCAACATGTCTCTATACATTAAACAAGTTCCTGTATTTATGAATAATTACAGGCTGGCAATTCATCTTAGTCCCCAGGAGTGACAACTAGTTAGTTAGTTTTATTTAGTTAGTTAGTTAGTTAGCTTTCTTTGTTTGAAGTTGGCTGCAGACTTCCATGCAATAGTCACCATCAGATGACACTGTAAGTTCTTTTGTTCTAACATTCCCCTACGGACTCAGATGGAATAACTCGTCACCAGTAAAAGGGTCTCCGGTTCTCTACACTCACCATACAAAACAGCAGCAATACGCTGTTACATTACGCTGGTATTCTATTGGAGCCTGATCCTTCCCCGGTCGATGCGACTCATTCGTACTACAGCTCTGTCACATAAATGAGCTACTCGTAGTGCATCATATTTTTTTAATATGTAGAAGTTTTATTGAGGAAGCCAAGGAAAAACATGAAATTATGTTTATCGGTATCATAAATAGAACATAAAGCGGGTACACAGCAAATAGGTAAGCCATTGCTGTAGAATTTTATGGACTTTGAATATATATTAGTCTTAAAGTTATCTTACATGATTGTATTTGTCACGTCAATGGAACATTAAAATGAGTAAATGTATGCAAATATGTTAATATGTATTTAAAACTAACTAACTTATTACTACGGGCTGAAAAACTCGGAAAGCGTGAGTTTAAAACCCCAATTTCACCACTATCGTAAACTACTTCCTACCATTAGCATTTTGAGAATAGAATAGAATAGAATATTTATATATATATATATATATATATATCGATTACATGTCATTCTTATTGAAAGTAAATTTTAATTTACCATTGGTTTGGAAGAAAACCTCTGTCCTGGGAAGAACCAGCAATAAACCCAGCGGGACTTTTTTTTTAAATAAGTTATACAATATGAAAGATTGTACAAACTTTTTACAAAATTCATTTTAGAAACAGCTTGGAAGCGACCACCTTATTCCCAGAGGTCATTATTAACCGTGTATTCATTTATATTATAATAACCCTTTTTATACACATTTTGTTTAATTAAATATTGTATACAAGTTAAAGAAATTCAAAACAATGTTGAATAATTAAGTTTTTTTAGTATAAAACTGGCTCACTGAATGCTAAGTGGCTACTCTAGTCCATTGACACCTTCAGCTAACCTTAAACAAAGAAGACTTCACCTTCTCTCAGAAGCGATAACGCATCAATTCTTAATATAATTAATACTATTATATTTCAATATTAAAACATTTTATAAATTTAGTTAGATAAATTAATGGATTTTAATAATTTCATTAATATTTTTTGTTTACATTTAACAATAATCAAATAAATATTCATCAACATTGAAGGCAAAGTACGCTCTTATGGTTAAAAAACTGTATTGATTTGTTCGATCGTAATGCATTTCTTTTATTATACTTATATGTACATAAATGTATTCGTAACACTTATTATATATAATTTTTTGCTTTCTGCGGTCCATCTCCATACAAAATTTAACTATGCCAAATTTCTCACTTAGCTATGCGCGCATTAAGCTTAAAAAAGGGTACAAAGTTTTCTCTTCACGTATTAAAGATGGATAATAATATGTAGGTTCTTCGATTCTCTTGCAAATATTGGTAAAGTTTATACAGGCGAGGACCCATGTAGAATACGCTTTACGAATTACACAAGTTTGTAAACAATAATGTATCTTAATGAAAAATTATATTATTATTCTAGGTTATTCGTTAAGCCGTTAGACGAATCGATCGCTTCCCACCGGCATCACTGAAATAGTTATTTGCATCATCATTAATTACAGACTATTAAAGTCCACTGAGAATTGGTCTCTCCATAGATTGCCTCATAATACTTACAATAGTTGCCACAGTAGGCAGGCGAATTGGCAACTGCAGTTTTTGGAACGAAGTTCCTTATCGCATCGTACGAATTTGCCGGATGGGGGCTAGGCGAGAAAAAGTGTAAGATTTTTCCGTCACGACCCCTTTCTATAGTGCGAGCGAGATGGAATAATATCCATCTCCCTCTCACTTTTTCTTATCTTGCCATAGAAGAAATATTTTGAATGACGCTTCATTTTAATAGACGCTAGTAATCCATTTATTTGTATTTGTTAAACAATAATGTAATACGTTTATCAATGATAATATACCACGAAAGGAACTTCGTTCCAACCGAGTATTTCACGACACTCGTGTTTTTTTTTTATATATAAAGCAGTCTTACTATTAGGATTACCCATTTATCTTTATGATGTTGGATTTTAGATTTTTGTACCTCATATATAATATATGGAATGGCATTGTTATTATATATTTATAAGTACAACTCTTATAACAAATGTCCGTTGGTGCATCTGTTCGTGTATTTGTCTTCATCGTCGTTCATCTGTCGTTTTTTACGTGGTAGAGCTACGCTGCAGATATATTATGGTTGTAGCACGAATGAACGAACCCTTTTACTGCAAAGGAGGCATGCCATCTTAGTCCTCACGGCTGACAACGAATCTGCATTTTGATTATCAAACGAGGATAGATGTAGATGTCTATGGGCCACAGCAACCACTTACCATCAGGTGAACTGTGTGGTCGCCTATCACCCTAATCCTATACAAAAAAATCTCAAGACCCAAGAAAGGCGAGGGTGGTAGTACTCCTTTTTTGCCTAGGAGACAACTGTGGACAACGTCAACGCATCTATAGCCTTCTTAGTTTGAAGTAGGCTGCAGGTCAATTGCCTAACCTACCCCCCCCCCCCTCCCGAACGGGTTCCCGCCTTGTCGTGGCGGGGCAGAAGTTCTCCCCGAGGAAGAGCTACCGCGGATGTGTGCGAAAGCGTGGCCCTGCCAATGAGCGGGACTTTTTTTGAAAAAAGAACATTTTACTTACAAAATTAACTACCCAAATCAAATTAAAAATAGCTTGGTAGCAATCACCTTATTCCCAGGGGTTATTATCATCCATAATAAAAAAGTGTTTACTAATAGAGAATGACAAAAGGCATTATTTCGATTACTTTTGCCCTTTGTATTCTCTATTTCGATAAATCGATAAATAAAAAAATAAACACTTTTTGTCGAACCGCGAGTAAAATGGAATGCAATGACTGACACGGGACCAATTACAGTGCGTTCACACCGGCTAACCGACTTTTTTTACATAACAATACATTGCAAATTGTCAGTAAGAGACATTTAAAAATATCTTTAAAGAAAAATACTCATGTATGTTTTGCTACCATTGACAGCCTGACACGTTTTCGAATTCGTGTCATTTAAAATTCAACAAAAAATGGAAAAATGGTAATGACCTACACAGGTCTTGCACTTGCACTCTTGGAGATAAAAACAATACTAGCGTGCTCTTAAAATCATAAGAGACCGTTATCTTTACCGTTATAGCATTTTAAATTCCAATGTTAAACAAAGACCTCCCCCATAAATTGCCTGAGGATATTTGTCACATAGGAGACCACAATATTCTATATCTAAAGCGAAGTATAAGTAGCGGCACGAAAGTCTAGCGGTGACCATTATTACGTATAAGTCGCGCTAATTAGCTCGTGTGTATCGTTCACGCTGATTGGCTCTCCAGTCACATTCGTGCAATTCAATCCGTGCGTGTCCCCTCCACCTTTCGTTCAGGGCTTACGTGCCGTTACTTGTAACAAAGTAGGTATTGCAGCAGGATTAAGTAATTTTTTGTTAAGACGTAGTGTATTGAAGATTTCAAGACCTGATTTAAAAAAAAATATTAATGCGGAAATTATTCAATTATTCTCTTTTTGGAACAAAGTTCTTTATCGGACCGTACGAATTTGGCGGATGGGGGCTAGGCGAGCAAAAGTGTAAGGTTTTTCAGTCAAGAACCCTTCCGACGTAGTGTAGACGGCCTGGCGGCTATAAGGAAGCGAGGTAGAATAATATCCATCTCCCTTGCACTTTTCTTATATTGCCATGAAAGAAATATTATTTTAATTTGAATGACGCTTTATTTTATAGACGCTAGTAATCCATTTATTTGTATTTGTTAATCATTATTAATAGTGTTATCAATATAATACTTTTATCATTAATAATATACTACGAAATGAACTTCGTTCCAACCGAATGTTCCACGACACTCACACATTTTTTTATTTCTTTGAAGGCGGATTTTGCTTTTTATTAAAATATTAATTTTGATAATTTTTAATGTACTTAAGAGTATTACAAGCTTTAATAACAACTACTACAACTACTATATTTGTTATTTATTTGAAATTTGTTGCAGGTCTCTAAGGGTTGTAGAACACACCAACAGCTGGATTGTAAGTTCGAATGTCACTTAAGTTTCATAAAAAAACAACAGTACATTATAAATAATTGTTATGTATGGTTTTGTTTTTATAAGAGCCGTGGTAGCTCATATGGTTATTGCTCGCTATAAATTTACGCACATTTATTCACAGTACGCGAGCAACCCGGGTTCGAGCCCAGCCGGCACCAATGAAATAGTTGCAATTTTTAGTGCTGATTTACCGCGTGCTCAGCGGTGAAGGAAAACATCGTGAGGAAACCTGAGAAACAAAAAAAAAAATTTCGAAGACATGTGAATTTCGCCAACACGTTTCGCAGCACACAACATTGGGGCAGCGCGGCGGACACTTCCTTGCCCTAAAACCCTCCCAAAAATGAGAGGAGGCCTGTGCCCAGCAGTGAAACGTATTTAGGCTGTAACTTTAACTTTTACTTTATGTTTTGTTTTTGACGTTCCCCCCCCCCACTCAATGAAAGGACTTCAGGGATCGATGGGAACAGCTTGGAGCTCCTCCCTTTATCCTAAAAGCAATATCAGGGCCTCGGATTCCTTTTATTCAGAGACCTGCACTGAGGTACCCCTCACCAACAGTAGCTCGGAGCTATGCAACAAAAGCTTCATCCCGGATGACTGTACAGATAAACGTAATGAAACGTATTGGAGTTTTAGACAAGCCTACTTCTTTGACTCCCGGTTTCATCTCGTGCATTTTTCTTGTTAAAAAGATTCAAGTCATCAATCACAGTACGTTCACATCTGACTGACTTTTTGCACAACGACACATTATTAGTTGTCAAGTACAAGTAAGGAACATTTAAAAATATCTCATGAATGTGTTGCTATCGTTAACGTATTGACACGCCGTTCGAAATTTTGTTTCATTGTACAAAAAATGTGTGACAAAGGATAATGACCGTGAAGCCGTAGTAGCCCAGAGACTAAGCGCTAGCTGTAAATTTCACAGTAAGTGCGCAACCCAGGTTCAATTCCCGCCAGTGCCTATAAAATTTTAAATTGTTTTAATTTTAAGTGTTGAGTTACCTTCAATATTTCATGGACATGAGAGTCCGCTTACACGCACTGGAGGAGCACCGCAGACAAATTGCTCCAAAAACATCTCAAAAATGAGAGGCCTGCGCCCTGTGATGTATAAGGGTTGCTTGTAACGTTACTTTAACTTAACACGTTCTCTGGCAGTTAGGATTTTAGTTGTAGAAATTTAGATGAAAATTCGTAATAAGTTAAAAACGTTGGCCACGAATTGAGGGCGAGAAAGGATTCATTGGTATTGGAAATAAAAACTGTTTAAATCGCTATATACAGTGAAATATATTTATTTTAAGTAATAACTTGAAAATGACTTTAAGTGCGGTAAGCTCTGAAACAGTTATCAACACAAAGAGCTCGTGTTTCAGGGCAAATAGAATAATAGTAAATGGTCTCTTTACGTTTTTTTTTTTATTTTGTTCTTTTGCCTGCTTGTTGTGAGAGTCACTCTTCAGTCCTAACAGCCTGTTCAATACACACCCTCTGACTTGGAACTGGACGGCGCGTCAGAATTATTGCTACTAACTTCTTCCTCTCTTTAATCAATATCAGCTAGGCGATGGAGTGAAAACGAAGGAAAGTAGCGAACACTAAATATTTCTTCTGACGAATCACTATCAGTTGCCCTTTCTGCGTCAACTGTAAATGGAATTTATTGAATTATCGTCCGACAACTCAAAAACGGGCACTTTTTTACGTTTATGCAACACAAGAAAGCCATAATTAATCCGAATATGCAGGTAAATAAATTATGTTATTCACCTAGCAGCGTATACGTGGTAGAACCATGATGTAGCTGTATTATTGGTAAAGTTGTAGCACGAATGGGTCACATCGATCTGGGCAGAACCACGCTCTCACAGCGTAAAATAACGGTTTGGCACTGCTGTGTTTCGTATGGTGAGTGTAGAGAACCGGAGGCCCTTTTTACTGGAAATGAGGTATTCCAACTTAGTCCTCACGGGTGAAAACGCGTCTGCATTTTGATTCGTAATGAAGGATATATGTAGATGTCTATGGGCCGCAGCAACCACTTACCATCAGGTGGACTGTGTGCTCGTTTGTCACCCTTATCCTATAAAACAAATTCAAATAGAACAGTAAATGGAAAGTGTACGGTTTTTGCCCGTGGGAGAAGAGTGCTCACGTCGCGCAGTTGCCACGTTGCTCAGTAAAAGATCTACAACATGGTTATGGACGGTGGTAGGCTCATTTTTCTTGCAAAACTGGTGCGAAAATGAAGGACGCACATATAAATACTTGGAAAATAACATGAAAAATGTATGCAATTTGCCAAACTATAAAACCAAACTAAACACATACACGTAATGCTCCACCACGTGGATAAATTACCATGTATTATTCTTTTCGGTTTTTGAAGTTGCTTTAAGTTGTTTTTATATAACGTGTAACGTGGTAGAGCCATGCTGCAGCTATATTAGTAGTATAGTTGTAGCACGAATGGGTCGGCTCGACCGGGAAAGGACCACGCTCTCACAGAAAACCAGCTTAAAATAGCAGCTTAACGCTGCTGTGTTTCCCATTTTACTGGAACCATTTTACTGGAAAAGAGGCATTCCATCTTATTCCTCACGGGTAACGACGCATCTGCATTTTGATTCTTCATTGAGGATAAATATGGATGTCTATGGGTCACAGCAACCGCTTACCATCAGGTGGACTGTGTGCTCGTTTGTCACCCTATCCTATAAAAAAAGAAATATAATTATCAATTTTTTTTGTGTTCAAGGTAAGAAAAAATTTCGTCTAAATTCTAAATTACATTAAAAACTTCATTCCATATTTTCCAACCTTAAGAATGATTTTTTAAATGTACCTATACAAAAAAAGAAGAATCATTCAAATCGTACAATGATTAAAGAAGTTATTTTTATATAATACAGGTGACAAATGAGCATGCAGTCCACCTGATTGTAAGTAGATGTGGCCCATTAACATTTAGATCTATTCTCGATCAAGTCACCCCTGGAGACTGAGATAGAATGCCTTATTTCCAGTAAAAAAGGGTCTCCGATTCTCTACAGTCACCATACGAAACACGACATCATTTAGCTGCTATTTCACGCTGATATTCTGTGAGAACGTAGTCTTTCCCCGTTCGAGCCGACCGATTCGTGCTACAACTAGAATACACTGCAACAAGGTTCTACCACGTACAAAGTTATGTCCGAACATATGTTACATATTATTATATATACAGACTAATTGAGAATCCTCTTACTTTTTGTAGTCCGTTAAAAAAGCATATTTTCGCACATTATAATTTATGAGCTGCAGTTTACCTGTTTTGCAAAATCAAGTTAGGGTTGACACTCGTATACGTAAATAGGCTGTTGTATTTAAGTGACTAATCTATACTAAATCTATACAAATAAATAAAATTGAAGTGTCTGTTTGTAATGTTAAAATAACAGCTTTTTACTAAATGCATATGAATTTATATACGGTACTTACAACAAAAACATAATTTTTAAAATTTTTGTCTGTCTGTCTGTCGGTCTGTCTGTCTGTCTGTTTGTTCCGGCTAATCTCCGAAACGACTGGACCGATTTCGACGGGACTTTCACTGGCAAATACCTGATGTTCTAAAAAGTAACTTAGGTTACTTAGATTTGAGAAAAAGAATTAGGGTCCTGAGCAATATAATCAAAACCCTAAATTACACGCGGGCGAAGTTGCGGGGAACAGCTAGTATACAATACGTATAAAACACCTTATCCGAACCGAAAGCACATTCTAGCGGATAAGAACCTCAATGACAAGTTAAAAACAACACGAACAATAAACTGATAAGTGTAATATGAGGTCGGCTGAGCTTAAAGTCGTGACCTCTAGATATTGTATTGTTACCCCACGGCCGCCCGTTCCGCTTGTATTGCCATGTAAGTTACCCCATTTCATTTCATTTTGTTTTATTTTTTTGCGTTTTTTTTTTTTTATTTGAACTCCCAAAAGGATTATATGAGTAGGAATATCACGATAACCTTATGAATTAGACAGGGTTTTTTTACATAATAAATATAGTATGTAAGTATATACAAAACGACGGCGGGCTTCATGTTATATATGACAATAAACACAACATTTTTTACTATATACAACTATATAAGTAATTTTAGTGTTATTTTAGTAATTTTACACAAGCTGTAGATAAATAACTTTTTATTATGCCAAGGCTGCAAAAGTTAAAGTGGCAAGTTTACAAAAAAAGAATGCGACGTTGCCGTTTTTATAGGTTTTACGCTTTACACGATGTTGTAATTAGTATAAAATAATCTACATTAAATTAGTTTGAAAAAACAGTAAACGTTGAAAAATCTGGTATAAAAAGTCTCGCTGAAAAAATACGTAAGTGCTAAATGTAATAATACACTTTGACTTGAACAAAGATATGCATCTTGATTAGCCTGTAGCAAAACCAACGATAATTACAATAGTTTTTATGTTTCCTACAGTTCGTACATTAGTGTCATTCGGATAAAAAAACAGAAATTCTAGGTTTCTGATGTTTTTTAATAACGAAAACCTTTGAACACTTTTAGTTTTTTTTTAAACTGAATAGTCAAAGATACTACTACAGTACTCTCACAGAATACCAGCTTAAAATAGCAGCTTAACGATGCTGTGTTTCGTATGGTGAGTGTAGAGAACCGGAGACCCTTTTTACTGGACAAGAGGCATTCCATCTTAGTCCTCACGGGTGACAACGCATCTGCATTTTGATTCTTTATTGAGGATTGATATGGATGTCTATGGGTCACAGCAACCACTTACCATCAGGTGGACTGTGAGCTCGTTTGTCACAGTAAATGGGTACTGCAGCACATGGTCACCTGATTACCAACTTCAAACAAAGAAGTGTACAGATGCTGTCATCTCTGAAGGCTAAGATGGAACGTCTCACAGCCTGTAATGAAACTCGCTCTCTCTACCATCACCATATGAAACACAGCAGCATTAAGCTACTATTTCACACTCAGGTATTTTGTGAGAGCGTGGTGCTTCCCTGTTCGGGTCGACACAATACAACAACAATATAGCTCTACCACGTGTGGAAATATATTTGATGGCAGAATTAGGTAAAAGGTTTACCTTCTAGATAAACTCCTAAGCAGAAAAATAGAAGTCTACCATCTACTTAGACTCTAAGTAAGATGATAAATTTAAGGCTGGTTTAAAATAAAATATTTTAAATGTTTTCATTATTAATTTGAAAATGGAATGTTTTTTTTGCGTTTGAATAAATTGCATATATAGTATAGAATAAATAGTCGAGTTAGCTCAGGGCAGACCTAACTGTAAATTTCAAAGTACGCGAGCAACCTGAGTTCGATCCTCGCCGGCACGGATCAAATCGTTAATTGCAACTTTAAGTACTGATTTACTACGTGCTCAGCGGTGAAGAAAAAACCATGAGGAAATCAGTGTGTATGAATAAAGAAAAAAAATATTTTTGAAGACTTGTGAAGTCTGCCAACACGCATCGCAACATGAGTCGCATTGAATAACTGAAAAGTTTCCTTGATTTTTTTTTATAAACACACATTTGAGTAGACTCCCAGGCGATCTATTAGTATATATATATATGAATGGCTTCTAACCAGATGAAATCCTTTAAGAAAACTGTCTACTATCGACTAAAACTTCCCAATAATTTTAAATACACCGAAATCCACATCACTACGCGTGGTGACAACCCTACTTACTTTAAGAAGTTTAAAATGGCCACCTACTCTATAACAAACTGTAAGCAGTATTTGCACATGTCTTTTTATCCCACGTTCAATGCTTTTAAAATGGAGTTCGTTCAACGAACCTAATAATTCAAGGTCGATCAGTTTATCTAGATACTTGAACTTGTTGTGCAAAACAAGAATAGACTACTGAGAGGATATATTTTTATTTATAATTAAAATAGCATTATCAGTGTTTTATTCCAACAAGTATATTCAGTGTTCACCTCTAAGTATACGGAGTCACACAGTCTACAATCGTGCTTCAAAGGTAGCACAGTACATATGACAGGCGTCAAGACCGACAAGGACCGTTCAAGCGGGTTCCACAGTCTCAGTTGTCCACGTCTATTTTAAAAAACTTCAATTGTGTGTGGAATCGAATGTCTTTAAAAATTATTTATCTTTGCTACTAAAATTGCCGACTTGACTTTTTATCTCTCAGAATACAGGCGTAAAATAGCAGCTTAACTCTGCTGTGTTTCGTATGGTGAGTGTAGAGAACCGGAGACCCTTTTTACTGGAAAAGAGGCATTCCATCTTAGTCCTCACGGGTGACAACGTATCTGAATTTTGATTCTTCATTGAGGATAGATGTAGATGTCTATGGGCCGCAACAACCACTTACCATCAGGTGGACTGTGTGCTCGTTTGTCACCCTATCATATAAAAAAAATTCGCCATTAATTTTTACCACGCAACTCTTTTTTTATAAAATTTAGGTGAATAACTAACAGTTCACCAGTAAGTCGCTACAGCAGCCAATGGACACAAAGCACACAGCTGACTTTTGTTTTGACAAAGAAGGATGCAGATGCGTTGTCACTTTTAAAGACTAAGCTGGAATACCTCACAAGCTGCTATTTTACTGTCCCTCTATACCCTTCAGTTTCAGTCCCTTTGTGAACACAGCAGTGCTGGCGCTGCTATTTGGCAATATAAATATATAAGAGGGTGGTTCATATCCAGACGGACTCCTAGGCAAAAAATAAACCCTATCACGACATAGTAAAGCTCTTGTTATTCTGTAAATAAATAATAGTCACTGGAGGCCAGCTCTGGACTATAGGCTGAGTGTCCCTTACCATAACAATTGAAGAAAATTAACAAGGAAATAGAAGAGGAAAGTTGACATAATGTGTTCTCCCTTTGTACAATGAAGAGCCCGTGCACACGAGCCATTCGTGTGGTTCAATGGCTCGTGTCAACCCGGCTGTCAATTGTGGCAACTAAGGCAATTGCAATGTAAGGAGTATGGATGTCTCCCATATGGAGCAATGTATGAAGGAGGTCTATGTGGACTTTTGGTAGGCTTAAACTGTAACGGTTAATTGCACGTATAATTTCGACATTCAATTTCAGGCTTGATTGTTTCTTTGTTTACTTGTTTACTACTACAGGCACATAATAGTAAGTAATAAAGTAATGACTCATTTACTTAAACGTTTAGTCTATTTTGTTTAGTTTAGTATATCTGTGATATTTGCATGAGAAAAGTTATTTACAAAACAAATACGTGTTTATTGTATGTCTGTAGCGTAAAATAGCAACAACGCTGCTGTGTTTGGTATGGTGAGTGTAGAGAACCGGAGACCCTTTTTACTGGAAAAGAGGCATTCCAACTTAGTCCCCACGGCTGACAACGCATCTGCATTTTGATTCACAAACGAGGATAGATGTAGATGTTTATGGGTCACAACCACTTACCATCAGGTAGACTGCTAGTTAGTCACCCTACCGTATAAAAAAAATTAAAATATTTCAACTCCATATCAATTTCGTTACAATCTGAGAACTTCTATATACCAAATACTCTGTGGCTCTGAGGTTTCAGAAATTAGTACCCCTGAAAAGTTAAAATTAAACGCGATAAAATACGTAAAATTAGTTTTATTCCATGTGTAGTATTTGCGTAAATATAAGAAATAGTTCTTTTTAAGGTAATTTTTCGAAGTGTTCCTAATCATTGCCAAAGCTTGTTTGTTTTTTTTTTCTTAATATATTACGACTAAGTGTTTTTGTCTCTGTCCTCGTCCAAGTTTTGGTTTTATAGGACGGCAAAACTTAAGGTGACATATTACCCTCACGTAACTTTTAATCTATATTGAATAAAAAAGTTACTGTTTCTGTTTCAAACAAACGGGAAGTATAATGGAACTCGATTGATTTTTTAATCCATTGTGTTTACGTCCCTGAAATTATTAATTTGCCATTTTGAAACCTGACTTACACGTGCTCAGCGATAAAAAAATATCGCAACGAAATATGTATCTTTGAGGTAAATAAATACAAACGTGTTTCGTATTTCGATAACTTACTATTAACCGTCACCAAATCCTAGCCCACCATGGTTCCGAACCTAAGACTTCGTAAGAAGATACTTTAACTGCAAAGCTACTAGACCTTTATACAATTCGGTTAAGACCGTATTTATTGGATGACAAGGTTAAAACTGTTTATTTTGCGACGTAAAACAATTAAAATTTAGTTTGTAAATTTAACACACTTAGGTCAGCGTTCCGTACCATCTTAATACACTTTTCTGAACTGCCCCTTTTAATTTATAATTTATTTTAATTTTTAATTTATTTGTGGTTATAGCGGCAACAGAAATACACACTGTGAAAATTTCAACTGTCTACCTATTACGGATCATGAAATACAGCCCGCTAACAGACAGACGGACGGACTGACGGACGGACAGCGGAGGCTTAGTAATAGGGTCCCGTTGGTTATATTTTGGATATGGAACCCTAAAAATGATGTGTTTTACCTAGTTTGAAGAACCATCCCCACCTTCCCTCGATCGCGTGCACTATCACCATCATCCATTACTCACGCAATAAATGGACAGCGGCAGGTGCTAGTACAATTAGCTGAGCTACTTCATTGTTATATTCTATAGGGATCTTAGGTAATAAATTTTAATATATTTAATATAATGGATTTCCGCAAAGTAACACTATTTCACCCATCAATTACAGCCTATAAAAGTCCACCGCCGAACATAGGCCTCCCTCATAGATTGCCTCATTGATTCATTTTGCCATACTTATCATGTCGGTTTGTTTTTTTATTACAACCGCATCTTTTTATTATTTGAGTTGCCATCAGTAAGATGCTTCTTTCTATTTTCTGTTTTACTTATCCTATGTCGTCTGTTACGACACCCTGAGGACGATATGGGGTAGTGGATATCCTTAGAAATAACTCAAAAACTATTGATCAGACCTTGATAAAATTTATATGGGACCACATGTGAAGCACCAGATTTCAAATAAAAAAAGAATCATCGAAATCGGTTCACCCGCTAAAAAGTTGTGAGGTAAAATACATTAAAAAAACATGCATTCGAATTCAGTACCGTCTCCTTTTTGAAGTCAGTAGACAATCAACATAATTTATGGGTGTTATGTTATGTCAGTGGAAGCTGCGGCCCATGGACATCTACATTTCTTCTCGATTAAAAATAAAAATGCAGATGCGTTGTCACCCCTGAGGACTAAGATGGAATTTTCGTTTCTCTTCAAAATTTAACGTTTTGATTCATGCTTAATAGAATCAGGCGTTACTTTGCGGAAGTCCATTGTATTAAAGTTGGTAAAAAAATTACTTCACGTAAAATAAAATGATGAGTCCTACCTAGTTTGAAAAATACCTCCCGCCCTCCCTCAATTGCATGCACTATCCCCGTCACTACTAATACCAGCACCAATACTCCCAATACCACTACACTAGGAAAGACATACCAGTGACGACAATACGACGCGTGTTTCGCCTCTACACGAGGCAACTTTAGGTGATGTTAGAGACACATCATTTTATTTTATCGAGCGGATGTACGCGAAGTAATTTTTTTACCAACTTTAATATTTTGATTCATAATCTATACAAATAAATAAAATTGAAGTTTACTAAGTAAGTTTACTATATGCATATGAAAGTATATACGGTACTTATAACAAAAACACGATTTTTAAAATTTTTGTCTGTCTGTCTTTCTGTCTGTCTGTCTGTCTGTTTGTTCCGGCTAATCTACGAAACGGCTGGACCGATTTTGACCGGACTTTCACTGGCAGATAGCTGATGTTATAGGAAGTAACTTAGTCTACTTTTATTTTAGAAAAAGAATTGGGGTTCTACGCAAAAAAAATAAAACCCATGAAATCCAATCGTAATAAATTACGCGCGGGCGAAGTCGCGGGGAACAGCTAGTTAATTAAATAAATTAATGATTTCTATGGGCCACAGCATCCACTTACCATCAGGTGGACTGTGCGCTCGCTCGTCACCCTTATTCTATAAAAAGAAACGCGCACGTGTGTTAAACAACAAATAAATAAACGGGAAGTAGATTGAAAGTCCATCGTTTTTTTTTTAATCCGTATTAGTGTTGACGTCCTTGCAATTATTGAGTTGCCATTTTAAAACTTGATTTACAGGTGCTCGGTGATAAAAAAACAACACAATGAAACTTGTATTTGATACTAGTACGTCACCAAGCCTGGCGGTGCGTTCCAAATCCAAAGCTTCGAATCCAAAGTCGGGCCAAAATTATTTTTATTGCGTTTTTTTATCAATAAATTCTCCGTACCAGCCCGGAGTCAGGAAGTTTTCACCCCCGTGCCTCGGAAAGCACGTAAAGTCGTAGTTAACAGAGGGAATAGAGAGTGCACCATTTTTTTTTTAAAGGAATGGGGGCAAACGAGCATGCGGCTCACCTGATGGTAAGTGACTACCACCGCCCATGAACAATAGCAACACCAGGGGAATTCCAAATGCGATGCCGGCCTTTTAAAACAAGAGCTTGCGCATACACTTGGGCACTATAATCCTCTCCTTTGAAAGTGGCCGTCGTGACTGAAATACGTGGTAGAGTCATGCTGAAGCTATATTAATGTTATAGTTGCAGCACAAATGAGTCGGCTCGATCGGGGAAGGACCACGCTCTCACAGAATACCAGCGTAAAATAGCAGCTTAACGCTGCTGTGTTTATTATGGTGAGTGTAGAGAACCGGAGACCCTTTTTACTGGAAACGAGGCATTCCATCTTAGTCATCACAGGTGACAACGCATCTACATTTAGATTGTTTATTCAGGATAGATGTAGATGTTTATGGGCCACAGCAACCACTTACATCGGGTGGACTGTGTGCTCGTTTGTCATTCTTATCCTATTAAAAAAAAATCGGTCTGCAGGATATTATTAGGTGGGAGCCCTGTTTACTGAGTTACAAAGCAATTATTTAAAAACATCGTTTGTCAAAAGTCAAGATGTTAAATTGCAATATCACTATCATCACTACGGACGCAATAGAACAAGGGGCGGCAGGTGCTCTTAGAAATAGATAAGCAACATCATTGTTAGTTTTTATTGATAGTTTTATCATAGCTAATTAATTCAAAATTCTTTAATATTACGGATTTCCGCAAAGTAACACCGGTTCTATTAATTATCTTAAAAGTCAACATGTTTGTTCTATCTATTTTTATTTTTTCTTTTTAGGCCAGTGATTCAATATTCTTTACCAAAACTTAGATAAACAGACCCGTAAGAAATCAAAACATAATGACCCAACAAAAAATACTTCAACAAAATTAAAGCATTGTAAACTACTGTAATGTATTGACGGCTCCGTGGCGCAGTGGCTTAGCAATGAGTGCGGCCGCGGGTTCGAATCCCGCTCGGAACAAGTATTTTTATGGCCTACAAATAATTGTACCGGTTCTGGATGTTTGTCCTTGTGACATTTATGTTTGTGAACTGCCTCTACGATAAGGGATAAAAATCCGATCAGATCATGCCTTACAGGCGTCAAATGCAACGACGGCGAGCATGTGGCTTGCGATTGTCATCGTCCACGTCAACTATTTTAAACGAAAGTATACTCACTTATACTACGGTAGTACTCGGGTCTACATGTGTATTTTTATTCATAATCGAAAACAGGTTTAGATGTCTATGGTCCACAGCATCCACATACCGTCGGGTGGACGTAGTGTTTTTTTTTTTGTCAAAATACTAATACTAATCTATACGTGGTAGAGCCATGCTGCAGCTATATTATTACTATAGTTGTAGCACGAATGGGTCGGCTCGACCGGGGACGGACCACGCTCTCACAGAATACCAGCGTAAAATGGCAGCATGACACTGCTGTGTTTCTTATGGTGGGAGTAGAGAACCGGAGACCTTTTTTACTGGAAACGAGGCATTCCATCTTAGTCCTCACGGGTGACGACGCATCTGCATTTTGATTCTTTATTGAGGATAAATGTAGATGTCTATGGGTCACAGCAACTACTTACTATCAGGTGGACTGTGTGCTCGTTTGTCACCCTATTCTATAAAAAAAAATAAGTATACACACTTAAGGCGTTATATAAACACCGTTACCGTTACATCTTATCAAAGCCCACTGTAAAACATAGGCCTCCCCCTGAGATTGACTCATAGGGCCATATTTGCCATACTTGCCTTACTTGCCACGCTTGGCAAGCGCTTTTTATTTTTAAATCGTTATTAAAGCACTTTTTATTTCCTGGTTTTTATAGGTAGACGCTGCTGCTCAATTCCTGATTTGTTTCCCTCTGTCCTCTGTTAGGACAGCCACGGGATGTGATGATACACGGCATATAGAAATAATCTCAATCAAAAAACATAATGTCAAAATTTCAGTCTAGACCATATTATGATATTAAACAAATTTTTAGTTTAAATTCGGTATTGTCTCCGAATACCGACCTACACATTTAAAAAGGTTTTGAGTACTAAAAATATTGCCTAACCGGTTCCATACTGGTATGTGAGTCTCATGTCGGTCTTGGAATTGTAGGTCCTATTTTTATATTGGCCTTATTACAAAAAAGAGAGCATCCACTGTGTTACTTACCTCGCATCTTGTTAAAGGTGACTAATAGGATATTGATTTTGAGATTTTGTTCGTGATAGGCTGGCTAGCTATGACTAATTTCTTAATTTTATATTTAAACCCATATATCCTTTAGGCTTAACGTGGTCCGAGTATTGCACTGCTCTTTGGACTCTGCCTACTCTCTCTGTATGTATAGATTTAAAAAAAAGAAGCAAAAAAATTGTAACACCATCCTCATTCATTCGGTTTTACACCACGTCAATGTAATTTATTCGAGCAAAATGACACAAAGACAGCGATGCGAAGCGTTGGCTGACACATTAAGTAGAGTGGGTCTAACATTGTTAGGGACGTAGAAGTTTTACGCGAGTTAAAGCGCTTCTTGTAAATGACACGGGGACGTTTATCGGGACAATATATCTATGAATTTTGCTTAAGTTAGTAGTAGCACGTAAAATTCTTATATTATTTATCAACCAAAAAATGACACTGTGAGTCTTTTTAGGGAAAATAAACAGATAAGGTAAATTATAATTGTGGTGTGGGCGAAACCAAATCCATCACTATTTGTTATTCAGTGAGTTTCATAAGATGAACGTGTGAGCCAGTAGGGGGCTAGATAGAACTCATGGATGCCGACAGATGGCAGCATATACATACATTTTGTATTTTAATTTATAAAAATACAAGCATTGATATTAACATTTTAGACCTGAATTCCTCCTACGCTGACGTCGTTCGCGTACGTCGGTCGCGCGTACTAATGTACATTGTGTTCTATATAGCCCCACACTACGGTTTATACAAAGGTACTCTGTGGGTATAGCCGCGACGCGAGAGCGTGCCCGACTGAATGCGAGTCGGGCAATTACCTGACTTTTGGTTTGCCATTTTAGAGCGAGTATGACGTATCTATACTTTAAAAACATCTTATTAGCATGAATACAGGTAACTCACTGCGGCGCTTTGTGCCATTCCTTGGGGAGGCTTATATTCAGCAGTGTACTTGTGAAAGACTGTAATGATGATGATTATAATATAAAAATTTCGTCTTATATGCGTTCCCATGCTTAGTATAGAAACGTACAGAAGTCAGACGTGCGTGTAGTGGCGGCGTAGGCGAATTGACTACTTCATATCATCCCGAAGGTATTCTAATAGACATTTCACTTCCCACGGCCCCACCAACCTCGCGGTTATGAGGGTCGAATTTCGAGATATACACGCGGTAATTGTTCCCCGGTCGAGCCGACCCATTCGTGCTACAACTATACTATTAATATAGCTGCAGCATGGCTCTACCACGTATAAATATTTGCGTATTTTATCGCATCTATCACGGGGAGTGCTCTAAGGAATTGTTGGGACTAATTCCAGTCGCTCAATTTCACCATCGCACATCGCGACAAAACTCACAATACCATTCATACCATCTGGATGATTGGCGGTCCATCAATGTGCAATTTAGAAAAAGTTTTATTTCTCGCACAACTTCCTTGTAGAATCGATTACCACCAGCGATTTTTCCGGACCGATACGCCTTAGGGACCTTCAAGAAAAGAGTCTACTCCTTTTAAAAAGGCCGGCAACGCATCTGCAATTCCCCTGTTGTTGCAATTGTTCATGGGCGGCGGTAGTCACTTACCATCAGGTGAGTCGTATGCTCGTTTGCCCTCTCTCCTATAAAAAAATGTATATTGGACACCTGCAGCCAATATCAAATAAAGAAAACTACAGATGCGTTATTACCTCTGAGGACTTAGATGGAACGCCTCACAGCTCACAGCCTCTGACTTTCTATACTATGCATAAAGGAGTCCTACGACGTAGTTAAAATTTAAGTAATGACTATATAATATTGCAATTTTACAGTCAGTAACCGAAAATATGTAATAGTAAACACTTGGCCGCTGAACATGGATTGTTGAAAACAACTGGAAATGTAGAGAATTAAAGTTAAAATTTATCGTGTTTAAAATTCAATGCGCAATTTTAATTTCTAATCCTCTCTCGTTAACAAAAGCAATTATCGACAAACCCGCTCCTCTATCTATCTTGGTACACAATAGTATTACCGAATTTATGTAACAAATTAAATTCCAAAGAGAATATTTATAAGATTGTAAGATTTATTATTTATTTTGCTATATTTATTGCTAAAGAGTGCAGGAAGATTTGTTAGATTGTGTCATGGTACTACTGTATTACCATAAATAATAATTATAATGTCCTCCAGACCGAATTTCTGTCACTGCGACCAGTCCCAAAAGAGACTATTCTGCGGAGGACAGGATTATAGTGCTCGAGTGTGTGGGCAAGAACAAGTGCACTCTCTAATATTCACTTAGCTATATGCATATATGGGACGGCAATCCGAGGACGAACGGCCTTACGTGCTTTCCTGACTCCTGAATCCCGGCTGCTTCTGAGAATTTTTTGAAAAACTCAATAACTGGTAGTTTTGGTCCAAAGCGGGATTCGAACTCGGGACCTTATGATCAGCAATTGCTTTTACAACCACTAAACCAGCGAGGTAGATTTTTTTCCATTATTAACTGGAATGCTGGTCATATAAGGTTATCAGCACCAAGGCAAACGCTTTCTTATTTCATAACGCACCTAAAATCAGTCCGTTACAAAATATGTCAATTTTGTTTTACAGCTAATATTTATTTATTTATTTAAGAACATTAATGGTTGTTGCAATAATGCAGAAATAGCACATGAGTTACAAAAGAAATAGCGTGCATACATCAATTTAGACATTAATTACATAATCAATTAAATATACACACATGCGGCTTTTAATGCTAAAAAGTTACCTACTCGTAACGTACAAGAAATACAATACTCGTAATTGAGGATACAACAGAATATCTAATATTAAGTGTATGACACTACAATACGTGTTCGGAATACAATAAGAACTTGTTTTATTGTGTTTAAATGAAAGGAAATGAATTGACAACAGTCTTCAGAAAGTCATTTACTCCGTAACTCCATTTCCTCCGTAGTTAAGTACTAAAAGAAAACATTATTGGATTTCTGCTCTATCTCGGAACTTGGAAACAGTGTTACAAAAGTAATTGATTTTTGAAAGGAAAGCGTAAATAAGTATTCTTGTGGACACGTAACTTTTATTAAAAATAAAAACTTTCATTCATTTAATTACAGCCTATTAAAGTCCACTGCTGAACTCAGGCCTCCGCATAGAATGCCTCATATGTTTCCAGCAGTAGTGATTATATTGTAATTAAAGAAAACGAAAATAAACACTGTAATATTAGAAAAAAACCAACTTTGCATGATTATGAACATAGAAAAAAAAAGTTAAGTAATTTCGTCAAGTAGTTCTCGAGGTCTTTTAAAGTGAAATATGTTTTTTTTTAAAGTCCCTCTGGGTTTCTTGCTGATCCTTCCCAGGACAGAGGTATTTTCCGAACCAGTAGTAAATAAAAAATGACCAATAAGTATTATGTAATAATCAATATTGAATAATTTAAAATTAAAAATTTTGTACCGCCGACTTCAATATAAGTTGTTAAAAATAACTCAACAACTATCGGTCTGACCTTGATCAAATTAATATGGGACGACACGAGAAGTACCAGCTTTCAAATAAAAAAAGAATCATCGAACCCAGTTCACCGAGTAAAAAGTTATGAGGTAACACACATAAAAAAAACATACAGTCGAATTGAGTACCGTCTCCTTTTTGGAAGTCGGCAGAAAAGTCATTCAATTCTATTATATTCTATTCTAGGTATTTTGAAGACACTATTCTTTTACCACGAACTGCGACAATAAAAAAAATTCATTCGACCTTTTTTATAATAATACGTATTCCAAACCTAATTAGCTTTAGTTTTATTCATTGGAGATTCCTCTTAATATATAATGTACGAGATTTAATGAGTGCGAGTAGCGTAACCTTGATAAGTCAACAATAAACCCCAACCACTTCTTCTTCGTGATTGTGGTCCAATATAACTTTATTGTGCAAAGTCACCGGCAAATCCTTTTTCTAATTTCTGAGGGGGTTATGAATACATAGTCAACAGTCCGTCATACTGCTCCAGTGCGTGCGAAGAAAGAAATCTTAAGTTCACGAACTTAAGATTTCTTTTTTCTAAATAATTACCGGACATTACAACTTAGAGTGAGTGGGATTAGTGTTACCGGATAGGGGCCTGGATAGATCCGGACTTGACCGGATTTTAAGAGCCAAGACCGGCGTCCGTCCGGATTTCAATACAGACCGGATTTTCTCCACGCCGGAAGGTCTACAGGTCACCGCAAGTGAACAAGTGAATACTACTTCAAACAAAGTACTTGTGAAGAATTTTACAAAAGGTTTTGGAGAAGCCAACTTTTTAAAAGTTGTTGTTGTTAGTGGCCAAAAATATAATTTGAAATAAATGTATATTTTATTAGGAATAAAGCGTAATTACAATCTATAGTTGTGTGTTATTGCCGATATGCCAGCCGAAAACTATTTTTTTTTTCAAAAAAATCAGGAATTTTAACCACTTGCAATCGGATCTCCAATTCAAAGCCCTGGTAACTCTAGTTGCAACAAACAAAAATAAATGTAAGAACGTGTTGTTGTGTATAAAAGAAAGTAAATAGTAGATAATACTAATTACATTGCAATTAATTTAGGAGGATTTTCACGTGGTAGAGCCATGCTGCAGCTATATTAATAGTATGGTTGTAGCACGAATGGGTCGGCCCAACCGGGGAAGGACCACGCTCTCACAGAATACCAACGTAAAATAGCAGCTTAACGCTGCTGTGTTTCGTATGGTGAGTGTAGAGAACCGGAGACCTTTTTTACTGCAAACGAGGCATTCCATCTTAGTCCTCACGGGTGACAACGCACCTGCATTTTTATTCGTAATTGAGGATAGATGTAGATGTCTATGGGCCACAGCAACCACTAACCATCAGGTGGACTATGTGCTCGTTTGTCATCCTTATAATATAAAAAATAATAATAATAATAAAGTCTGTAACGACGAAGATATAGATTGCAGCCTTTAACATCAGGCAGGTACCGCTGTTATAAATTATGTTTAATAAAGATGACAATGTCGAATCGCGGTTGGGATGAAATATCACGGAAATTTCATAGCGTTAATTTTGGTAGCAGTCGCGTCTTTGAAGTGCTGCCATTCGAGTAAATGTGACGAAATTGTAACTTATGTTCAACGGAAATTCCCTTCTGCTTACTAACTCACACTTTAATTAATATTTCATAATTACGTATATCATTGTGTAGTGATTGCGAAAGAGAATCCCCTACCCCTTATCATGCCATGGGTGCCGTAAGAGGCGACAATGGGAAGTGAAACAGAAGATTTTTTAAGACCACGCTGTAACAGAATACCAGAGCAGATACCAGTGAAATAACAGCTTATTTATTGATTTCTTAGTTATTTTTATTTAAATAACAGCATATTGCGGCTATGTTTCGTATGGTGAGTGTTTTTCTTATAGGATCGGGTGACAAACGAGCACACAGTCCACCTGATGGTAAGTGGTTACTGTGACCCATAGACATCTACATCTATCCTCAATAAAGACTCAAGATGCAGATGCGTTGTCACCCGTGAGGACTAAGATGGAATGCCTCTTTGCCAGTAAAAAGGGTCTCCGGTTCTCTACACTCACCATACGAAACACAGCAACGATAAGCTGCTATTTTACGCTGGTTTTCTGTGAGAGGGTGGTCCTTCCCCAGTCGAGCCGACCCATTCGTGCTACAACCATAATATAGCTGCAGCATGGCTCTACCACGTAGAGTGTAGAGAAACAGAGACTATTTTCACTGAAAACAAGGCCACATTCCATCTTAATCTATTTCCTATGATGTTCGTGCTGTTACAGGTTTATCTGACACAGGGCTCGCGGCCGCGAACTATTTAAAAAAGGGAAACGCAATGAGGATGAGGATGATGATGATGATGGTTTATGATTTGGTAATAGTACCAATCATCATGTCTCCTCTGTTGAAGTTTTTTGAGCTTTCTAATCGCTGTCCGAGTGGGAGTGTGCGGTCCCCGCCTCTGACTGCTTAGCTCGTTCTATCTTAGTCCTTAAGGGTGACAACGCTATGGGCCACAGCGTCCACTAATCTTCAGGTGGACTGTGTGTTCGTTTGTCAACCTTATCCTACATAAATAACATGTGTACAATGATCTTCCAACGTTTAAATATTATTAACTTGTTTAAAGTAATTTAACTCGTCAGAGCATATATAAATTCTTGGTTGATGTGCATGTTAGATATTTCGCTGCTTCTATGCTAGCAGAAAGTTTTATACTACCTTTTTTTTTAAATGCCAAAAGCAATAAAAAATCAACAGGCTCTCAGATAAAAAACCGTTCAATGTCAACGTTAGATTAAATTAAATGTTCGCTTATCTCAAAAACTTTTTGCTCTACAATTCAATTTCTTTAAGTGAAACATCACAAAGGCTACAATGTAGGACGCTCTTAATGCTTTTAAATTGAATTCTTCGAAATAAAGTAAGTAATATATAGGTATACTTTTATATTATAGAAGATCCACTTAAAATGTTATCAGATTTCATTGCATATTAACTTTTTGTGAATTGTAGTAATGAATAAATAATTAAATATTAATAAATTTGAAAAATTGAAAAAACCGGTACGGTTCTAAACATACGTCCTAGTATCGGTGTAATAATATCCACTATCTCATAACGTCCCGTGGGTATCGTAAGAGGCGACAGAGGGAAACAATCCAGGAGATGGGCAGCAGGGTCTTCCGAATAACAACTAGAAAATAAAAAACTGCGGTTGCTAATCCGCCTGCCGAACGCAACTATAGCAAACGTTTCTCTTATGGGGCAATCTATGGACAGGCCTGTATTCAGCGGTGTACTTTGCTGGGATGTAATGATGATGACGAAATTTTCTATTTAAAGAAGGAAAATAAGGGACCATATTAGTTATATTTTGTCGTGTGGGGGTGGCGTATGAGAATCCATAGTCCCGTGGGTGTCGTAAGAGAAAATTCTAGAAAAATCTTATGGCGTCCAATAGATGGCGCTATAACTATTCTTTTAACGTTAGACCATAGATAAATAAATATGTAGCAAGCGCTAGACTACCTGTACTATTTATGTTTTATCGGGAACTTGACTTGATTATCCTGTATTATTGTTTAAGTGGATTTTGATATGTAAAAGTGGTGCGCTTTTGTGTATTAAATGTGTGCGCATATGAACTATTAATGGAAACGGTGAAACAAATACTCTGATGGTGATGTGATTCTCAAGATAAGGTATCTGTCTGCTTAGGCGCCTTGAGACACTATCGCCAACCGTCTGCTGGCTCAAGTGGCGGTCAAAATCTCCCAAGGGTTGTGCGAAATGTGACGCATCAACGTATTGAGGAGCAGGGTACTACAAAGGATTATTATCACTTGATACTGAGATAAATGAAGACATGGCTTAAAGGACAAGCATCCAAACCAAAAATAGAGCGTAGGCTGGAAACAGCGTCAAAGATGCGAGACTTCTGGTAGCATGACATTGAATAGTTAACCAATCGTAAACTTTGCTTTTCTTTGATAAACATTTACGGCATAATTTATAATCGAGAATTATCGTTTACTTAAATTACGTTACATTAGCCTGCCTCTTTCTTTTATAATTTAGTGAAACGAGAGAGAGAGAGATTTTATTTTTAGTTCAATGAAATCGACCAGTACTACAACAAAAGAAACATAATTTTAATAAAACTTTGTAAAAACCGGAAAAATTACAATAATAATTTAAATTATTTGTCATTTACACTAACAAGCTACGATGTTATTAAAATTATACATAACAACAATAATGATGGTGTGAATGTATAATTGTAATGAATGTAAATACCGGAACAATTTATCATTACTATATTGTATTTAAATATACGGAAGTTCAGCAGGTAACAACTATCTAATTAGACTTTGCTTATATTGTACATCACCATGACTAAAGAATATTTTTTTATAGAATCAGGATGACAAGCGAGCACACAGTCCACCTGATAGTAAGTGGTTGCTGTGGCACGAAGACATACATCTATCCACGTTTGCGAATCAAAATGCAGACGCGTTTTAAACCGTGAGGACTAAGATGTAATGCCGCTTTTCCATTAAGACGGGTCATATTCAATTAAAGTACTTCAAAAACCTTCTTTTCTTTTCTACTTAGTGATAGGAGTTCGTTCTTATTTCTCAGAAGTGACAACGTATCTACATCCTCCTTCAGACACTTTGGTTTTCTCTCTATTTTCCCTACGCCGGTAAATCAGTACTTTCTCAAAATTACAAATAACAATTTAATCGGTGCCTGTGATGATATACACTGTACCTTCTTAAGAGGAAATGCGGGTGGTCTTTTCTGTTCTTCGCTCTCGTCTGTTCTGTTCTTTCTGGTTTATGATCTTATAGCAATGAATTTTCCTTTTTGATGATACACTAATTTTATAAAAATTTGCTTATTTAGAACGCTGTCACCAGAGGCTCAGTGTTCAAATTTGATAACTAACACGGAAAAAGGAAACACATAGGGACACAGTGTTTATCCTTCTTATTCAGTTTATGAAATATCTTTTAAATTGGTCCAATTTTGGAGAGGGAAATGGTAGAGAGCCAAACCTTGAATTACGCCTTTTCCGCCGACTTCCAAAAAGGAGACGGTACTCAATTCGACTATGTTTTTTTTATGTGTTACCTCATAACTTTTTACTGTGTGAACCGATTTCGATGATTCTTTTTTTATTTGAAAGCCTACTTCTCATGTGGTCTCATATAAATGTGATTAACGGCTGACCAATAGTCTTTGAGTTATTCTTAATAATTTATATTGAAGTCGGTTGTACAAAATTTTTAATTTTTAATTATTACTTAGGCTATTCAGTCAGATCTGCAGTTGTCTTATCGGACGCCGAGCGCTCGCAGAACGGCCCGCATTTCCTCTTAATTATTGTATCCCAGTTTGGGAAGATGCTAATAAACAGTTTCTAATAACTTTGAAAAGAGCTGAGTAGCAGTTTTTTTTATTTTACGCCGATTACATAGCACACATAATAGATGTTACACGCCAATTCTAAGATTTTATCTGTACGGCAATTATACATCGAATTTAAGATTTAAGAGAAAGGAAACGCCCCTTGATCCTGAGATTTAACGCAAACTTAAGTCTGACCATGTGAGACTGAGATTCATAGAACATTATATTTGATAAATTAAATAAGATCGTCGACACTTAATAAATTTGAATGCATATAGAATAGGAGTATGGCGGGAACTTGACCGTCGGCGGATTGCTGCTCTTGTTTTATTCTATAAATAATGGTTGGAAATGGATTCTCATATGTAATCTATAATATAAAAATGAATCGCTGAATGTGTTGCTAAGCGCAAATCTCGAGAGCTGCAGAACCGATTTCGCTAATTATTTTTTTTATAATATTCCTTGAAGTACGAAGATGGTTCTTACGGAGAGATAAATTAAGATAATTGCCTGATAAAGTCTAAAAACAACACTTTTCTATATTCCCAAACAAAAGATTTGTAATAATACTTAAAAGTCAATTTGATGTTTAATGCCATAACATAAAGTTTAAGTCTTAGTGGAGGGGTTCCGGGAAGGCAAAACAATGACATCCACGACTTTTTCTGGCACCAGGGCAATAACGGGAAGCGGCACACGGCCGCCCCCCCCCCCTACCCAGCGGCGTTTACCTCACCTCGATACCATCGGATGACGCGCCGAGCGCGCGTTATTGGATGCAAATTTCAAATGCCCATTTTTGGCCTAAACAGGCACTGTGTAGAGATGTTGCATCTCTTTGCGTATTTTATCGCATCTATCACAGGGAGTGCTCTGAGGAATTGTTGGCACTGATTCCAGTCGCTCAATTTCACCATCGCACATCGCGACAAAACTCACAATACCATCCATACCATCTGGATGATTGGCGGTCCATCAATGTGCAATTTAGAAGAAGTTTTCTTCCTCGCACAACTTCCTTGTGGAATCGATTACCACCAGCGATTTTTCCGGACCGATACGCCTTAGGGACCTTCAAGGAAAGAGCCTACTCCTTTTTAAAAGGCCGGCAACGCATCTGCAATTCCCCTGGTGTTGCAATTGTTCATGGGCGGCGCTAGTCACTTACCATCAGGTGAGCCGCATGCTCGTATGCCCTCTCTCCTATAAAAAAATGTATATTGGACACCTGCAGCCAATATCAAATAAAAAAAACTACAGATGCGTTATTACCTCTGAGGACTTAGATGGAACGCCTCATAGCTCACAGCCTCTGACTTTCTATACTATGCATAAAGGTGTCCTACTACGTAGTTAAAATTTAAGTAATGACTATATAATATTACAATTTTACAGTCAGTAACCGAAAATATGTAATAGTAAACACTTGGCCGCTGAACATGGATTGTTGAAAACAACTGGAAATGTAGAGAATTAAAGTTAAAATTTATCGTGTTTAAAATTCAATGCGCAATTTTAATTTCTAATCCTCTCTCGGTAACAAAAGCAATTATCGACAAACCCGCTCCTCTATCTATCTTGGTACACAATAGTATTACCGAATTTATGTTCAAATTAAATTCCAAAGAGAATATTCATAAGAATGTAAGATTTATTATATACATATATTTTGCTATATTTATTGCTAAAGAGTGCAGGAAGATTTGTTAGATTGTGTCATGGTACTGCAGTATTACCATAAATAATAATTATAATGTCCTCCAGACCGAATTTCGGTCACTGCGACCAGTCCCAAAAGAGAATATTCTGCGGAGGACAGGATTATAGTGCTCGAGTGTGTGAGCAAGAACAAGTTTAATCTCTAATATTCACTTAGCTATATGCATATATGGGACGGCGATCCGAGGACCAATGGCCTTACGTGCTTTCCTGACTCCTGAATCCAGGCTGCTTGTGAAAATTTTTTGAAAAACTCAACAACTGGTATTTTTGGTCAAAAGCGGGATTCGAACTCGGGACCTTATGATCAGCAATTGCTTTGACTACCACTAGACCAGCGAGGTAGATTTTTTACCATTATTAACTGGAATGCTGGTCATGTAAGGTTATCAGCACCAAGGCAAACTCTTTCTTATTTCATAACGCACCTAAAATCGATCCGTTACAAAATATGTCAATTTTGTTTTACACCTAATATTTATTTATTTATTTAAGAACATTAATGGTTGTTGCAATAATGCAGAAATAGCACATGAGTTACAAAAGAAATAGTGTGCACACATCAATTTAGACATTAATTACACAATCAATTAAATATACACGCCGCATGCTTTTAATGCTAAAAAGTTACCTACTCGTTACGTACAAGAAATACAATACTCGTAATTGAGGATACAACAGAATATCTAATATAAAGTGTATGACACTACAATACGTGTTCGAAATACAATAAGAACTTGTTTTATTGTGTTTAAATGAAAGGAAATGAATTGACAACAGTCTTCAGAAAGTCATTTACTCCGTAACTCCATTTCCTCCGTAGTTAAGTACTAAAAGAAAACATTATTGGATTTCTGCTCTATCTCGGAACTTCGAAACAGTGTTACAAAAGTAATTGATTTTTGAAAGGAAAGCGTAAATAGTTATTCTTGTGGACACGTAACTTTTATTAAAAAGAAAAACTTTTCATTCGTTAATTAATTACAGCCTATTAAAGTCCACTGCTGAACTCAGGATAGAATGGATCAGGATTTTATAGGATCGGGTGACAAACGAGCACACAGTCCACCTGATGGTAAGTGGTTACTGTGACCCATAGACATCTACATCTATCCTGTATTACAAATAAAAATGCAGATGCGTTGTCACCCGCGAGGACTAAGATGGAATGCCTCTTTGCCAGTAAAAAGGGTCTCCGGTTCTCTACACTCACCATACGAAACACAGCAGCGTTAAGCTGCTATTTTACGCTGGTTTTCTGTGAGAGGGTGGTCCTTCCCCAGTCGAGCCGACCCATTCGTGCTACAACCATAATATAGCTGCAGCATGGCTCTACCACGTAGAGTGTAGAGAAACAGAGACTATTTTCACTGAAAACAAGGCCACATTCCATCTTAATCTATTTTCTGTGATGTTCGTGCTGTTACAGATTTATCTGAAACAGGGCTCGCGGCCGCGAACTATTTAAAAAAGGGAAATGCAATGAGGATGAGGATGATGATGATGATGGTTTATGATTTGGTAATAGTACCAATCATCATGTCTCCGTTTTTGAGCTTTCTAACCACTGTCCAAGTCGTTTTATCTTGGTCCTTAAGGGTGACAACTCTATGGGCCACAGCGTCCACTAATCTTCAGGTGGACTGTGTGTTCGTTTGTCAACCTTATCCTACATAAATAACATGTGTACAATGATCTTCCAACGTTTAAATATTATTAACTTGTTTAAAGTAATTTAACTCGTCAGAGAATATATAAATTCTTAGTTGATTGATTGAGAGTCTTGCTTGGTTCTTGGTTGAGATATTTCGCTGCTTGTATGCTAGCAGAAAGTTTTATACTACCTTTGTTTTTCTTAAATGCCAAAAGCAAAAAAAAATCAACAGGCTCTCAGATAAAAAACCGTTCAATGTCAACGTTAGATTAAATTAAATGTTCGCTTATCTCAAAAACTTTTTGCTCTACAATTCAATTTCTTTAAGTGAAACATCACAAAGGCTACAATTTAGGACGCTCTTAATGCTTTTAAATTGAATTCTTCGAAATTGAAATAAAGTAAGTAATATATAGGTATACTTTTATATTATAGAAGATCCACTTAAAATGTTATCAGATTTCATTGCACATTTACTTTTTTGTGAATTATAGCAATGAAAAAATAATTAAATATTAGTAAATTTGAAAAATTGAAAAAACCGGTACGGTTCTAAACGAACTTCCTAGTTTCGGTGTAATAATATCCACTACCTCATAACGTCCCGTGGGTATCGTAAGAGGCGACTGAGGGAAACAATCCAGGAGATGGGCAGCAGGGTCTTCCGAATAACAACTGGAAAATAAAAAACTATGGTTGCTAATGCGCCTGCCAAATCCAAATATGGCAAACATTTCTCTTATGAGGCAATCTATCGGGAGGCCTGTGTTCAGCAGTAGACCTTGATGGGATGTAATAATGATGACAAAATTTTCTATTCAAAGAAGGAAAATAAGGGACGATATTAGTTATATTTTGTCGTGTGGGGGTGGCGTATGAGAATCCATAGTCCCGTGGGTGTCGTAAGAGAAAATTGTAGAAAAATCTTATGGCGTCCAATAGATGGCGCTATAACTATTCTTTTAACGCTAGACTATAGATAAATAAATATGTAGCAAGCGCTAGACTACCTGTACTATTTATGTATTCTGTGGAACGATCTAAAATATCCTGACGGTGAGTTTTATCGGGAACTTGACTTGATTATCCTGTATTATTGTTTAAGAAATGGTTTGAAGTGGATTTTGATATGTAAAAGTGGTGCGATTTTGTGTATTAAATGTGTGCGCATATGAACTATTAATGGAAACGGTGAAACAAATACTCTGATGGTGATGTGATTCTCAAAATAAGGTATCTGTCTGCTTAGGCGCCTTGAGATACTATCGCCAACTGTCTGCTGGCTCAAGTGGCGGTCAAAATCTCCCAAGGGTTGTGCGAAATGTGACGCATCAACGTATTGAGGAGCAGGGTACTACAAAGGATTATTATCACTTGATACTGAGATAAATGAAGACATGGCTTAAAGGACAAGCATCCAAACCAAAAATCTTAATAAAAAATATCCTGAGCGTAGGCTGGAAACAGCGTCAAAGATGCTAGACTTCTGGTAGCATGACATTGAATAGTTAACCAATCGTAAACTTTGCTTTTCTTTCGTAAACATTTACGGCCTAATTTATAATCGAGAATTATCGTTTACTTAAATTACGTTACATTAGCCTGCCTCTTTCTTTTATAATTTAGTGAAAAGAGAGAGAGAGAGATTTTATTAGTACTACAACAAAAGAAACATAATTTTAATAAAACTTTGTAAAAACCGGAAAAATTACAATAATAATTTAAATTATTTGTTATTTACACTAACAAGCTGCGATGTTATTAAAATTATACATAACAACAATAATGATGGTGTGAATGTATAATTGTAATGAATGTAAATACCGGAACAATTTATCTTTACAATATTGTATTTAAATATACGGAAGTTCAGCAGGTAACAACTATCTAATTAGACTTTGCTTATTATGTACATCACCATGACTAAACAATATTTTTATAGTGTTAGGGTGACAAGCGAGCACACAGTCCACCTGATGGGAAGTAGTTGCTGTGGTTCTTTAATAGGACACCTATCCCCCCTAGTATTCCGTTTGGATGGGTTGTTGTGTGGCGTGGCTCAAACATCATAGCGTGTACTTCTGTCTGAAGTCAAGTCAAGCCAGTAAAATTACAGGCTTGTGAGGTATTCCCTTTTCTGCCGACTTCCAAAAAGGACACGGTAATCAATTCTCATAACTTTTTACTGGGTGAACCGACTTCGATAGTTCTTTTTTTATTTGAAAGCTGGTACTTCTCGTGTAGTCCCATATGAATTTGATCAAGATCAGACCAATAGTTTTTGAGTTATTCTTAATAACTTATATTGAGGTCGGCTGTACAAAATTTTTAATTTTAAATTATTAATGCTCAGAGGTAACAACGCATCTGTACAATGTATCTGTTATTTATTTGAAATTGGTTGCAGGTCTCTAAGGGTTGTTGAACACACCAACAGCTGGATTGTAAGTTCGAATGTCACTTCAGTTTCATAAAAGAAAACAAAAATACATTATAAATAGTTATTATGTATGGTTTTGTTTTTGTAAGAGCCGTGGTAGCTCAGGTGGTTATTGCTCGCTGTAAAGTTACGCACATTTTTTCACAGTACGCGAGCAACCCGGGTCCGATCCCCGTAGGCACCAATGAAATTGTTAACTGTAATTTTAAGCGTTCATTTACCACGTGCTCAACGGTGAAGGAAAACATCGTGAGGAAACCTGCATGTCTGAGGAGCAAAACAAATATTTCGAAGACATGTGAAGGTCGCCGACACGTTTGGCAATACACAACATTAGGGCAGCGGGACGGATACTTCCTTGCCCTAAAACCCTCTCAGAAATGAGAGGAGTCCTGTGCCTGGGCACAGGCTAGGCAGGTTACAGCCTAGCATACGTCCCACTGCTGACAGTGGGGCGTATACCAGGCTGTAACTTTAACTTTTACTTTATGTTTTGTTTTTGAAATAATGACTGACGCGGGATCAATCACAGTACGTTCACACCTGACTGACTTTTTGCATAGCAATACATTATTAGTTGACAAGTACAAGTAAGGAACATTTAAAAATATCTCATGAATGCGTTGCAGATTGACACGCCGTTCGAAATTTTGTTTCATTGTACAAAAAATGTGTGACAAAGGATAATGTCCTGTGCAAGATGCAAATACGGAGAGCCGTGGTAGCCCAGAGACTAAGCGCTATCTGTAAATTTCACAGTAAGTGCGCAACTCAGGTTCATTTCCCGCCAGTGCCTATAAAATTTTAAATTGTTTTAATTTTAAGTGTTGAGTTACCATGTGCTCGGCGGTGAAAGGAAACATCGTAAAGGCCCCAAAATATTATATAAATCTTAAATATTTCAAAGACATGAGAGTCCGCTTACACGCACTGGAGGAGCACCGCAGACAAATTGCTCCAAAAACATCTCAAAAATGAGAGGCCTGCACCCTGCGATGTATAAGGGTTGCTTGTAAGGTTACTTTAACTTAACACGTTCTCTGGCAGTTAGGATTTTAGTCGTAGAAATTTAGATGAAAATTCGTAATAAGTTAAAAACGTTGGCCACGAACTGAGGCCAGAAAGGATTCATTGGTTTTGGAAATAAAAACTGTTTAAATCGCTATATACAGTGAAATATATTTATTTTAAGTAATAACATGAAAATGACTTTAAGTGCGGTAAGCTCTGAAACAGTTATCAACACAAAGAGCTCGTGTTTCAAGGCAAATAGAATAATAGTAAATGGTCTCTTTACGTTTTTTTTTTGTTTTGTTCTCTTGTCTGCTTGTTGTGAGAGTCAGACTCTTCAGTCCTAACAGCCTGTTCAATATCTTCACCCTCTGACTTGGAACTGGACGGCGCGTCAGAATTATTGCTACTAATTTCTTCCTCTCTTTAATCAATATCAGCTAGGCGATGAAGTGAAAACGAAGGGAAGTAGCGAATATTAATATTTCTTCTGACGAATCACTATCAGTTGTCCTTTCTGCATCAACTGTAGATGGAATTTATTGAATTATTGTCCGACAACTCAAAAAAGGCAAATTTTTACGTTTACGCAACACAAGAAAGACATAATTAATCCAAATATGCAGGTAAGTAAATGTTGCTGTTCACCTAGCAGCGTATACGTGGTAGAGCCATGCTGCAGCTATATTATTGGTATAGTTGTAGCACGAATGGGTCGGCTCGACTGGGGAAAGACCACGCTCTCATAGCGTAAAATAACGGCTTAGCGATGCTGTGTTTCGTATGGTGACTGTAGAGAACCGGAGACCCTTTTTACTGGAAATGAGGTATTCCATCTTAGTCCTCACGGGTGACAACGCATCTCTATTTTGATTCGTAATCGAGGATAGATGAAGATTTCTATGGGCCACAGCAACCACTTACCATCAGGTGGACTGTGTGCTCGTTTGACACCCTTATCCTATAAAAAATTCAAATAGAACAGTGGTAAATGGGAAGTGTTCGTTTTTTACTCGCGGAGGAAGAGTGCTCACGTCGCGCAGTTGCCACGTTGCTCAATAAAAGATCCACAGCGTGATTATGGACGGTGGTAGGCTAATTTTTCTCGCAAAACTGGTGCAAAAATGAAGTACGCACATATAAGTACTTCGAAAATAACATGAAAAATGTATGCACTTTGCTAAACTACGTACATACACGTAGTAATGCTCCACCACGTGGATAAATTACAATCTATTATTCTTTTTAGTTTTTAAAGTCGCTTTAAGTTGTTTTTATAGTTGTAAGAAAAAAATTACGTCTAAATAATTACATTAAAAACTTCATTCCATATTTTCCACCATTAAGAATGATTTTCTTAAATGTACCAAGAAGTTATTTTTATATAATACAGGTGACAAATGAGCATGCAGTCCACCTGTTGGTAAGTACATGTGGCCCAATGACATTTGATTCTATTCTCGATCAAGTCACCCCTGAGAACTGAGACGGAATGCCTTATTTCCAGTTAAAAGGGTCTCTGATTCTCTACAGTTACCAATCGAAATACGGCAGCATTTAGCTGCTATTTTACGCTGATATTCTGTGAGAACGTTTTCTTTCCCCGTTCGACCCGACATATTCGTGCTACAACTATAATATATTTGCAACATGGCTCTACTAGGTATAAAGTTATGTCCGAACATACGTTACATATTATTATATATACAGACTAATTGAGAATCCTCTCGCTTATTGTAGTCCGTTAAAAAAGCATATTTTCGCACATTATAATTTATGAGCTGCAGTTTACCTGTTTTGCAAAATCAAGTTAGGGTTGACACTCGTATACGTAAATAGGCTGTTGTATTTAAGTGACTAATCTATACTACATCTATACAAATAAATAAAATTGAAGTGTCTGTTTGTAATGTCAAAATAACAGCTTTTTACTAAATGCATAGGAATGTGTATACGGTACTTACAACAAAAATACAATTTTTAAAATTTTTGTCTGTCTGTCTCTCGGTCTGTCTGTCTATCTGTTTGTTCCGGCTAATCTCCGAAACGGCTGGACCGATTTCTACGGGACTTTCACTGGCAGATACCTGATGTTCTAAGAAGTAACTTAGGCTACTTAGATTTGAGAAAAAGAATTAGGGTCCTGAGCAATATAATCAAAACCCTAAATTACACGCGCGCGAAGTCGCGGGGAACAGCCAGTATACAATATGTATAAAACACCTTATCCGAACCGAAAGCACATTCTAGCGGATAAGAACCGCAATGACAAGTTAAAAACAACACGAACAATAAACTGATAAGTGTAATATGAGGTCAGCTGAGCTTAAAGTCGTGACCTCTAGATATTGTATTGTTACCCCACGGCCGCCCGTTCCGCTTATATTGCCATGTAAGTTACCCCATTTCATTTCATTTTGTTTTATTTTTTTGCGTTTTTTTTTTTATTTGAACTCCCAAAAGGATTATACGAATAGGAATATTACGATACCCTTATGAATTAGACAGGGTTTTTTTTTACATAATAAATATAGTATGTAAGTATATACAAAACGACGGCGGGTTTCGTGTTATATATGACAATAAACACAACATTTTTTTACTATATACAACTATATTAGTAATTTTAGTGTTATTTTAGTAATTTTACACAAGTTGTAGATAAATAACTTTTTATTATGCCAAGGCAACAAAAGTTAAAGTGGCAAGTTTACAAAAAAAGAATGCGACGTTGCCGTTTTTATTGGTTTTACGCTTTACACGATGTTGTAATTAGTTTAAAATAATCTACATTAAATTAGTTTGAAAAAACAGTATACGTTGAAAAATCTGGTATAAAAAGTCACGCTGAAAAAATACGTAAGTGCTAAATGTAATAATACACTTTGACTTGAACAAAGATATGCATCTTGATTAGCCTGTAGCAAAACCTATGATAATTACAATAGTTTTTATGTTTCCTACAGTTCGTACATTAGAGTGTCATTCGGATAGAAAAACAGAAATTCTAGGTTTGTGATGTTTTTAATAACGAAAACCTCTTAACATTTTTAGTTTTTTTTTTAAACTGAATAGACAAAGATACTACTACAGTACTTACTTGATAGTAAGTGGGTACTGCAGCATATGGATACCTGATGACCAACTTCAAACAGAGAAGTATGCAGATGCTGTCATCTCTGAAGGCTAAGATGGAACGTCTCACAGCCTGTAATGAAACTCCCTCTCTCCACACTCGCCATATGAAACACAGCAGCATGAAGCTTCTATTTTACACTCAGGTATTTTTAGAGAGAGTGGTGCTTTCCTGTTCGGGTCGACACAATACAACAACAATATGGTTCTACCACGTGTGAAAATATATTTGATGGTATAGTAGATGAAAGGTTTACCTTCCTAGACGAACTCCTAAGCAGAAAAATAAGTCTACCATCTACTTAGACTGTAAGTATGATGTTAAATTTAAGGCTGGTTTAAAATAAAATATTTTAAATGTTTTCATTATTAATTTAAAAATGGAATGATTTTTTTCGCGTTTGAATAAATTGCAAATATAGTATAGAATAAATAGCCGAGGTAGCTCAGGGCAGACCTAACTGTAAATTTCAAAATACGCGAGCAACCTGAGTTCGATCCTCGCCGGCACGGATTAAATCGTTAATTACAACTTAAAGTACTGATTTACTACGTGCTCAGCGGTGAAGAAAAAACCATGAGGAAATCAGCGTGTATGAATAAAGAAAAAAAATATTTTTGAAGACTTGTGAAGTCTGCCAACACGCATCGCAACATGAGTCGCATTGAATAACTGATAAGTTTCCTTGATTTTTTTTTTATAAACAAACATTTGAGTAGACTCCCAGACGATCTATTAGTATATATATATATGAATGGCTTCTAACCAGATGGAATCCTTTAAGAAAACTGCCTTCTACCGACTAACACTTCCAATCTAAAAAAAAAAGAAATCCATATCACTACGCGTGGTGACAACCCTACTTACTTTAAGAAGTTTAAAATGGCCACCTACTTTATAACAAACTGTAAGCAGTATTTGCACATGTCTTTTTATCCCACGTTCAATACTTTTAAAATGGAGTTCGTTCAACGAACCTAATAATTCAAGGTCGATCAGTTTATCTAGATACTTGAACTTGTTGTGCAAAACAAGAACAAAATACTGAGACGATATATTTTTATTTATAATTAAATTAGCATTATCATTGTTTTATTGCAACAAGTATATTCAGTGTTCACCTCTAAGTATACGGAGTCACACAGTCTACAATCGTGCTTCAAAGGTAGCACAGTACATATGACAGACGTCAAAACCGGGACCGTTCAAGCGGGTTCCACAATCTCAGTTGTCCACCTCTATTTTAAAAAACTGGAATTGTGTGTGGAATCGAATGTCTTTAAAAATTATTTGTCTTTGCTACTGAAATTGCCGACTTGACTTTTTATCTCTCAGAATACCAGCGTAAAATAGCAGCTTAACTCTGCTGTGTTTCGTATGGTGAGTGTAGAGAACCGGAGACCCTTTTTACTGGAAAAGAGGCATTCCATCTTAGTCCTCACGGGTGACAACGCATCTGCATTATTATTCGCAAACGAAGATAGATGTAGATGTCTAGCAACCACTTACCATTAGGTGGACTGTATGCTCGTTTGTCACCCTATCCTATAAAAAAAATATTCGCCATTAATTTTTTCCACGCAACTCTTTTTTATAAAACTTAGGTGAATAAAGAACTAACAGTTCACCAGTAAGTAGCTACAGCGTCCAATGGACACAAAGCACACAGCTGACTTTTGTTTTGACAACAAAGGCCACAAAATCGTTGTCACCTCTGAAGACTAAGCTGGAATACCTCGCAACCTGCTATTTTACTGTTACTCTATACCCTTCAGGCCGGAACACAGTAGTGCTGGCGCTGCTATTTGCCAGCATAAATAGATAAGAGTGTGGTGCATACCCAGACGGACTTCTAAGCAGAAAATAAACACTATCTTTTTTTTAATAGGATAGGGTAACAAACGAGCACACAGTCCACCTTAATGGTAAGTGGTTGCTGTGACTCATAGACATCTACATTTATCCTCAATAAAGAATCAAAATGCAGATGCGTCGTCACCCGTGAGGACTAAGATGGAATGCCTCTTTTCCAGTAAAAGGGGTCTCCGGTTCTCTACAGTCACCATACGAAACACAGCAGTGTCAAGCTGCTATTTACGTAGGCTTAAACTGTAACGGTAAATTGCACGTATAATTTTGATATTTAATTTCAGGCTTGATTGTTTCTTTGTTTACTACTACAGGCACAGAATAAATAATAGTAGTAATTAATTACTCATTGACTTAAATGCTTAGTATAATATCTGTGATATTTGCCGAGAGAAGTTATTTTCATAACAAATAGGTGTTTATTGTATGTCTGTCTATCCTATTTATATAGGAAATAATGCAATTTTTTTTAATTTTCTCTAACTTATAATAATTTATTTCTAAACAAACATTTTTTTTTATTGCGATCCTTACCACATTTTGACAACTAAAAAGCTTATATATACGACTACAGGACAAGACTTTAGAAGAAGAGATTCGTTATGGATGGGTAGAGACATCAAGCTCAAAAATAATTCTCAATCCAGACCCCCTTTTGACTGGAAATGAAGCATTTCGTCTTAGTCCTCAGGGGTGACACGGTAATGCATTCTGACCCTTAATCGAGGATAGATTTAGATGTCTATGAGCCACAGCCTCCACTTAGCATCAGATAGGCTGTATGCTCGTTTGTCACCCTTATTCTATCAAAAATAATTCTCAATATATTTAATCATCACATCATTAAACACCAAAGTACATTATTGTCACACGCCGCGAATGCGCCAATCCATCGTACTCAATGTCTATGTGATTGCATGTTTTATTCAGGAAAGGCTTTAAAATTATAACATTACAACAGTAAAATATTTCAACTCCTTATCAATTTATTTTTTATTTATTTTTTATTTATTTTATTTATTTCGACCAGCAAGGATCATAGGGTAGTATTACATTCATTTCAAGTTAATTCTAATACTAAAATTATTACTCATTACTAAAATTAATATATCAAATGCAAATAATAATATTGAAAATATAATAATTATTTAATATTAACAAAATAATGTAAATCAATGTAAACGTAACTCACAACAGACCCGACTTAATAATATATTAACAAAATCATAAACATAACTTATATTAATGATATAATAATAATAATTAATCATTTATTGCAGACGATGATTTGTTAAAAGTGGATAGTAAAATTAAATAAAAATTACTTCATATATCTGGGTTGCCTGTCCGAGGCAACGGATACATGGACATGAACATGCATCCAGTGCCTCAAAAAAGTACATTCGGGTTTCTCGCTAATTACGTTAAGAATGAAATAATAAATTTTGCAATCCGAGAAGCTGTATATTCCAAGTACTCTGTGGCTCTGAGGTTTCAAAAATTAGTACCCCTTAAAAGTTAAAATCAAACGCGATAAAATCCGTAAAATTAGTTTTATTCCTTGTGCAGTATTCGCGTAAATATAAGAAACAATTACTTGCCCCTTCCTTAATACCGTTTTCTTATTTTCTTTGTGCATATCTTAGACACATGTATTTATACATGGTAAGACATGCAGGAAGTCGATGGATCGATGGCTCTGTGATAAGGTATCTCTTCATTAGCCAACCAAATAATAAAGGCTCAAAAGGGCGTTGCTTTATCGACGCCATTTTGACAGTTGACATTATAGTAAATATTTTAGGCGATTTTAGTTATTGTTTATTGTAGGTATGTAGTTAGTTCTTTTTAAGGTAATTTTTCGAAGTGTTCCTAATCATTGCCAAAGCTTGTTTGGTTTTTTTTTTCTTAATATATTAGTTATAGTATACGACTAAGTGTTTTTGTCTCTGTCCTTGTCCAAGTTTTGGTTTTATAGGACGGCTAAATTTAAGGTGACATACCCTCACGTACCTTATAATCTATATCTAATAAAAAAGTTCCTGTTTCTGTTTCAAGCAAACGGGAAGTAGAATGGAACTCGATAGATATTTTTTTTAATTCATTGTGTTTACGTCCCTGAAAAGTTATTAATTTGCAATTTTGAAACCTGACTTACACGTGCTCAGCGATAAGAAAATATCGCAACGAAATATGTACATTTCTTTGAAGTTAATAAATACACACGTATTTCGTATTTCGATAATTTACTATTAGCCGTCACCAAATCCTAGCCCACCATGGTTCCAAACCTAAGACTTCGTAAAAAGATACTTCGACTGCAAAGCTACTAGACCTTTATACAATTCGGTTAAGACCGTATTTACTGGATGACGAGGTTAAAACTGTTTATTTTGCGTAGGTCAGCGTAAAAAATAATAACCGGCCAAGTGCGAGTCAAACTCGCGCATGAAGGGTCCCGTACCATCTCAATACACTTTTCTAGCGGGGGAGCCCCTTTTAATTTATAACTTATTTTAATTTTTAATTTATTTTTTGATATAGCGGCAACAGAAATACACATTCTGTGAAAATTTCAAATGTCTACCTATTACGGATCACGAGATACAGCCCGCTGACAGACAGACGAACGGACTGACGGACGGACAGCGGAGGCTTAGTAATAGGGTCCCGTTGGTTATATTTTGGATATGGAACCTTAAAAATTATGTGTCTTACCTAGTTTGGAGAACCATCCCCACCTTCCCTCGATCGCGTGCACTATCACCATCATCCATTACTCACGCAATAAATGGACGGCGGCAGGTGCTAGTACAATTAGCTGAGCTACTTCATTGTTATACTCTATAGGGATCTTAGGTAATAAATTTTAATATCTTTAATATAATGGATTTCCGCAAAGTAACACTATTTCATCCATCAATTACAGCCTATAAAAGTCCACCGCGGAACATAGGCCTCCCTCATAGATTGCCTCATTGATTCATTTTGCCATATTTGTCACGTCGGTTTGTTTTTTTTATTACAACCGCATCTTTTTATCTATTGCCATCAGTAAGATGCTTCTTTCCATTTCCTGTTTTACTTTTCCTATGTCGTCTGTTACGACACCCTGAGGACGATATGGGGTAGTGGATATCCTTAGAAATAACTCATAAACTATTGATCAGACGTTGATCAAATTTATATGAGACTACATGTGAAACACCAGCTTTCAAATAAAAAAAGAATCATCGAAATCGGTTCACCCACTAAAAAGTTGTGAGGTAAAATACATTAAAAAAACATGCATTCGAATTGAGTACCGTCTCCTTTTTGAAGTCAGTAGAAAATCAACATAATTTATGGGTGTTATGTTATGTCAGTGGAAGCTGCGGCCCATGGACATCTACATTTCTTCTCGATTAAAAATAAAAATGCAGATGCGTTGTCACCCCTGAGGACTAAGATGGAATTTTCGTTTCTCTTCAAAATTTAACGTTTTGATTCATGCTTAATAGAATCAGGCGTTACTTTGCGGAAGTCCATTATATGAAAGTTGGTAAAAAATTACTTCACGTACATCCGCTCGATAAAATAAAATGATGAGTTCTACCTAGTTTGAAGAACACCTCCCGCCCTCCGTCAATTGCGTACACTATCCCCGTCACCACTAATCCCAGCATCACTACTCCCAATACCACTACACTAGGAAAGACATACCACTGACGACAATACGACGCGTGTTTCGCCTCTACACGAGGCATCTTTAGGTGATGTTAGAGACACATCATTTTATTTTATAGAGCGGATGTACGCGAAGTAATTTTTTTACCAACTTTAATATTTTGATTCATAATCTATACAAATAAATAAAATTGAAGTTTACTAAGTAAGTTTACTATATGCATATGAAAGTATATACGGTACTTATAACAAAAACACGATTTTTAAAAGTTTGTCTGTCTGTCTGACTGTTTGTTCCGGCTAATCTCCGAAACGGCTTGAACGATTTTGACCGGACTATCACTGGCAGATAGCAGATGTTATACGAAGTAACTAAGTCTACTTTTATTTTAGAAAACGAATTGAGGTTCCACGCAAAAAAATAAAACCCATGAAATCCAATCGTAATAAATTACGCGCGGGCGAAGTCGCGGGGAACAGCTAGTTAATTTAATAAATTAATGATTTCTATGGGCCACAGCATCCACTTACCATCAGGTGGACTGTGCGCTCGCTTGTCACCCTTATTCTATAAAATGAAACGCGCACGTGTGTTAAACAACAAATAAATAAACGGGAAGTAGATTGAAAGTCCATCGTTTTTTTTTTAATCCGTATTAGTGTTGACGTCCTTGCAATTATTGAGTAGCCATTTTAAAACTTGATTTACATGTGCTCGGTGATAAAAAAACAACACAATGAAACTTGTATTTGATACTAGTACGTCACCAAGCCTAGCGGTGCGTTCCAAATCCAAAGCTTCGAATCCAAAGTCGGGCCAAAATTATTTTTATTGCGTTTTTTTATCAATAAATTCTCCGTAGCAGCCCGGAGTCAGGAAGTTTTCACCCCCGTGCCTCGGAAAGCACGTAAAGTCTTAGTTAACAGAGGGAATAGAGAGTGCACCATTTTTTTTTAAAGGAAAGGGGGCAAACGAGCATGCGGCTCACCTGATGGTAAGTGACTACCGCCGCCCATGAACAATTGCAACACCAGGGGAATTCCAGATGCGATGCCGGCCTTTTAAAACAAAAGCTTGCGCATACACTTGGGCACTATAATCCTCTCCTTTGAAAGTGGCCGTCGTGACTGAAATACGTGGTAAAGCCATGGTGAAGCTATATTAATGTTATAGTTGCAGCACAAATGAGTCAGCTCGACCGGGGAAGGACCGCGCTCTCACAGAATACCAGCGTAAAATAGCAACTTAACGCTGCTGTATTTAGTATGGTGAGTGTAGTGAACCGGAGACCCTTTTTACTGGAAACGAGGCATTCCATCTTAGTCCTCAGGGGTGACAACGCATCTGCATTTTGGCTCGTAATCGAGGATAGATGTAGATGTCTATGGGCCACAGCAACCACTTACCATCGGGTGGACTGTGTGCTCGTTTGTCATTTTATCCTATTAAAAAAAAACGGTCTGCAGGATATTATTAGATGGAGGCCGTATTAACTGAGTTACAAGGCAATTATTAAAAAACTTCGTTTGTCAAAAGTCAACATGTTAAATTGCATCATCACTACGGACGCAATAGAACGATGGTGGCAGGTGCTCTTAGAAATAGATAAGCAACATCATTGTTAGTTTTTATTGTTAGTGTTATCGTTATCGCTAATTAATTTAAACTTCTTTAATATTATGGATTTCCGCAAAGTAACACCGGTTCTATTAATTATCTTAAAAGTCAACATGTTTGTTCTATCTATTTTTACTATTTTTTTACACCAGTGATTCAATATTCTTTACCAAAGCTTAGATAATCAGACCCAACAAAAATACTTAAACAGAATTAAAGCATTGTAAAACTACTGTAATGTATTGACGGCTCCGTGGCGCAGTGGCTTAGCAATGAGTGCGGCCGCGAGTTCAAATCCCGCTCGGAACAAGTATTATTATGGCCTACAAATAATTGTTCCGGATCTGGATGTTTGTCCTTTTGAAATTTATGTTTGTGAACTGCCTCTATGATACGGGATAAAAATCCGAGTATATCATGCCTTACAGGCGTTAAATGCAACGACGGCGAGCATGTGGCTTGCGATTGTCATCGTCCACGTCAACTATTTTAAACGAAAGTATACTCACTTATACTATGTTAGTCTCTGGTCGGCATCTGTATTTTTATACTTAATCGAAAACAGGTATAGATGTCTATGGTCCACAGCATCCACTTACCGTCGGGTGGACGTAATGTTTTTTTTTGTCAAAATACTAATACTAATCTATACGTGGTAGAGCCGTGCTGCAGCTATATTATTACTATAGTTGTAGCACGAATGGGTCGGCTCGACCGGGGACGGACCACGCTCTCACAGAACACCAGCGTAAAATGGCAGCATGCCACTGCTATGTTTCTTATGGTGGGTGTAGAGAACCGGAGACCCATTTTACTGGAAAAGAGGCATTCCATCTTAGTCCTCACGGGTGACGACGCATCTGCATTTTGATTCTTTGTTGAGGATAAATGGAGATGTCTATGGGTCACAGCAACTACTTACAATCAGGTGGACTGTGTGCTTGTTTGTTACTCTATCCTATAAAAAAAAATATACACACTTAAGGCGTTATATAAACACCGTTACCGTTACATCTTATCAAAGCCCACTGTAAATCATAGACCTCCCCCTGAGATTGACTCATAGGGGGTGTATTTGCCATACTTGCCATACTTGCGACGCTTGGCAAGCGCTTTTTATTTTTAATCGTTATTAAAGCACTTTTTATTTTCTGTTTTTTATAGGAAGACGCTACTGCTCACTTCCTGATTTGTTTCCCTCTGTCCTCTGTTAGGACAGCCACGGGATGTGATGATACACGGCATATAGAAATAATCTCAATCAAAAATCATAATATCAAAATTTCAGTCTAGACCATATTATGATATTAAACAAATTTTTAGTTTAAATTCGGTATTGTCTCCGAATACCGACCTACACATTTGAAAAGGTTTTGAGTACTAAACATATTGCCTAACCGGTTCCATACTAGTCTGGGAGTCCCATGTCGGTCTTGGAATTGTAGGTCCTATTTTTATATTGGCCTTATTACAAAAAAGAGGGCATCCACTGTGTTACTTACCTCGCATCTTGTTAAAGGTGACTAATAGGATATTGAGTTTGAGATTTTGTTCGTGATAGGCTGGCCACCTATGACTAGTTTCTTAATTTTATATTTAAACCCATATATCCTTTAGGCTTAACGTGGTCCGAGTATTGCACTGCTCTTTGGACTCTGCCTACTCTCTCTGTATGTATAGATTTAAAAAAAAAGAAGCAAAAGAATTATAACACCATCCTCATTCATTCGGTTTTACACCACGTCAATGTAATTTATTCGAGCAAAATGACACAAAGACAGCGATGTGAAGCGCTGGCTGACACATTAAGTAGAGTGGGTCTAACATTGTTAGGGACGTAGAAGTTTTACGAAAGTTAAAGCGCTTCTTGTAAATGACAGGGGGACGTTTATCGGGACAATATATCTATGAATTTTGCTTAAGTTAGTAGCACGTAAAATGCTTATATTATTTATCAACCAAAAATGACACTGTGAGTCTTTTTAGGGAAAATAAACAGGTAAGGTAAATTATAATTGTGGTGTGGGCGAAACCAAATCCATCACTATTTGTTATTCAGTGAGTTTCATAAGATGAACGTGTGAGCCAGTAGGGGGCTAGATAGAACTCATGAGTGCCGACAGATGGCAGCATATACATACATTTTGTATTTTAATTTATAAAAATACAAGCATTGATATTAACATTTTAGACCTGAATTCCTCCTACGCTGACGTCGTTCGCGTACGTCGGTCGCGCGTACTAATGTACATTGTGTTCTATATAGCCCCACACTACGGCTTATACAAAGGTACTCTGTGGGTATAGACGCGACGCGAGAGCGGGCCCGACTGATGCAATTACCTGACTTTTGGTTAGCCATTTTAGAGCGAGTATGACGTATCTATACTTTAATGCCTGGGCTACACTAACGAGAAATGCCGTTGATTATCGCGTTGATGGGCGTTGAATGTAGGTGTGGCCACCACTTAACGCGATAATTCTACAACGGCAAGAACAATGCCGTTTCCCGTTGAACGATAACTCGAGTGTCGGTACATCAAAGAGATTAACGCACGAATTAACGCGTTGAAGCGGCCACACTACGTTTGTCTCATTGTGCATGGTGAGCGCAACGGAGTCGCACGTATGGCTACGATAGAATGGAATAAAGAAAAAGTTATTACGTTTCTTGAGATTCTGCAAACAGAGCCATGCTTAGGCAATGGTAAAATATATTCATATAATAAAAATTTACACTCATCAAACATAGTGTAGCAGCGTCAACGTTCATCTTGCTTGAAATTCAAGGAATATTAACGTAAAGTGACCATGCGTCCCGTTTTGAACGGGACTGTCTCTTTTCTCGGTCAACTGTCCCGTTGTCCCCAAACAAATCTCCGGGACGCAAAATAGTCCCGTTGTTCTAAACCGCGAGAAAATTTAAAACTATGAAGTTCGTCAGACACGAACGGTGCGAGAGCGGGACCGACCAAAAAATTGCCGAATGGGATAATTTCAAAGTCTTCGCAGAAATTCGTTGGGTGATTCGAACATTCCTCACCAACATTCTCAACATAAATTCTCTTTCATTTTAATCGAATATATTTTATGTATACCTGGTACAAATGCTCCAGTAGAAAAAGTATTTTTCTATTATAAATAAATTGTGGACGTCTCAAAAAAAATCACTTACAGGTTCCAGTTCTAAAGGCGATGTTGATAACAAAAACCAATGTAAAAAAAACTTGCCCTTATTTAAAATCATCACCAACTTTAATAAAGCAAATTTGTTCCACTGACAAATATAAATATAATTAAAAAATATGTGGCATTTAATAATTACTCTCTGAGGAACTTTGCTTTAATGAAGCTGGTGAGCTGGTGATTAATTTTATTTTTCACAATTTGTTAAAATAAAAATAATTATAATTAATGCGATTATAATTATAGTGAACACTAATTGTATAAAGTTACAGTTATTAAATAAATAACATAATTTTTTTTATTATTATTAACCTGCTAACTGGGAAGTATAAATAAACCCATGTCCCGTTTTGAGTTAATAAATAAATGGTCAGTTTACTTTAACGCCGTTCAACGGCATTGAAGTTGAAATGACGTTGACCGACCCAAGTGTGGCCACTCAGTTTATCGCGTTAAAATTAAGGCAATAATTGTTGCGTTTTTGGGCATTGACGTTTCTCGTTACTGTGGCCCCAGCATAAAAACATCTTAGGATGAATACAGGTAACTCACTGCGGCGCTTTGTGCCATTCCTTGGGGAGGCTTATGTTCAGCAGTGTACTTGTGAAAGACTGTAATGATGATGATTATAATATAAAAATTTCGTCTTATATGCGTTCCCATGCTTAGTATAGAAACGTACAGAAGTCAGACGTGCGTGTAGTGGCGGCGTAGGCGAATTGACTACTTCATATCATCCCGAAGGTATTCTAATAGACATTTCACTTCCCACGGCCCCACCAACCTCGCGGTTATGAGGGTCAAATTTCGAGATATACACGCGGTAATTGTTCCCCGGTCGAGCCGACCCATTCGTGCTACAACTATACTATTAATATAGCTGCAGCATGGCTCTACCACGCATAAATATTTGCGTATTTTATCGCATCTATCACGGGGAGTGCTCTGAGGAATTGTTGGGACTAATTCCAGTCGCTCAATTTCACCATCGCACATCGCGACAAATTTCACAATACCATCCATACCATCCGGATGATTGGCGGTCCATCAATGTGCAATTTAGAAAAAGTTTTCTTCCTCGCACAACTTCCTTGTAGAATCGATTACCACCAGCGATTTTTCCGGACCGATACGCCTTAGGGACCTTCAAGAAAAGAGTCTACTCCTTTTAAAAAGGCCGGCAACGCATCTGCAATGCTCCTGGTGTTGCAATTGTTCATGGGCGGCGGTAGTCACTTACCATCAGGTGAGCCGCATGCTCGTTTGCCCTCTCTCCTATAAAAAAATGTATATTGGACACCTGCAGCCAATATCAAACAAAAATGATGCAGATGTATTATTACCTCCGAGGACTTAGATGGAACGCCTCACAGCTCACTGCCTCTGACTTTCTATACTATGCATAAAGGAGTCCTACGACGTAGTTAAAATTTAAGTAATGACTATATAACATTGCAATTTTACAGTCAGTAACCGAAAATATGTAATAGTAAACACTTGGCCGCTGAACATGGATTGTTGAAAACAACTGGAAATGTAGAGAATTAAAGTTAGAATTTATCGTGTTTAAAATTCAATGCGCAATTTTAATTTCTAATCCTCTCTCGGTAACAAAAGCAATTATCGACAAACCCGCTCCTCTCTCTATCTTGGTACACAATAGTATTACCGAATTTATGTTCAAATTAAATTCCAAAGAGAATATTTATAAGATTGTAAGATTTATTATATATTTTGCTATATTTATTGCTAAAGAGTGCAGGAAGATTTGTTAGATTGTATCATGGTACTGCTGTATTACCATAAATAATAATTATAATGTCCTCCAGACCGAATTTCGTTCACTGCGACCAGTCCCAAAAGAGACTATTCTGCGGAGGAGAGGATTATAGTGCTCGAGTGTGTGAGCAAGAACAAGTGTACTCTCTAATATTCACTTAGCTATATGCATATATAGGACGGCAATCCGAGGACCAACGGCCTTACGTGCTTTCCTGACTCCTGGATCCAGGCTGCTTCTGAGAATTTTTTGAAAAACTCAAAAACTGGTGATTTTGGTCCGAAGCGGGATTCGAACTCGGGACCTTATGATCAGCAATTGCTTTGACCACCACTAGACCAGCGAGGCAGATTTTTTACATTATTAACTGGAATGCTGGTCATATCAGGTTATCAGCACCAAGGCAAACTTTTTCTTATTTCATAACGCACCTAAAATCAGTCCGTCAATTTTGTTTTACAGCTAATATTTATTTATTTAAGAACAATGGTTGTGGCAATAATGCAGAAATAGCACATGAGTTACAAAAGAAATAGTGTGCACACATCAATTTAGACATTAATTACACAATCAATTAAATATACACACCGCATGCTTTTAATGCTAAAAAGTTACCTACTCGTAACGTACAAGAAATACAATACTCGTAATTGAGGATACAACAGAATATCTAATATTAAGTGTATGACACTACAATACGTGTTCGAAATACAATAAGAACTTGTTTTATTGTGTTTAAATGAAAGGAAATGAATTGACAACAGTCTTCAGAAAGTCATTTACTCCGTAACTCCATTTCCTCCGTAGTTAAGTACTAAAAGAAAACATTATTGGATTTCTGCTCTATCTCGGAACTTTGAAACAGTGTTACAAAAGTAATTGATTTTTGAAAGGAAAGCGTAAATAGTTATTCTTGTAGACACGTAACTTTTATTAAAAAGAAAAACTTTTCATTCTTTCATTAATTACAGCCTATTAAAGTCCACTGCTGAACTCAGGCCTCCGCATAGAATGCCTCATAAGTTCCAGCAATAGTGATTATATTGTAATTAAAGAAAACGAAAATAAACACTGTAATATTAGAAAAGAACCAAATTTGCATGATTATGAACATAGAAAAAAAAGTTAAGTAATTTCATCAAGTAGTTCTCGAGTTCTTTTAAAGTGAAATATATTTCAAAAAAATAGTCCCTCTGGGTTTCTTGCTGATCCTTCCCAGGACAGAGGTATTTTCCGAACCATTAGTAAATAAAAAATGACCAATAAGTATTATGTAATAATCAATATTGTATAATTTGAAATTAAAAATTTTGTAATGCTAACTTCAATATAAGTTATAGAAGAATAACTCAAAAACTATTGGTCTGACCTTGATCAAATTCATATGGTACCACACGAGAAGTACCAGCTTTTAAATAAAAAAAGAATCATCGAACCCAGTTCACCGAGTAAAAAGTTATGAGGTAACACACATAAAAAAAACATACAGTCGAATTGAGTACCGTCTCCTTTTTGGAAGTCGGCAGAAAAGTCATTCAATTCTATTATATTCTATTCTAGGTATTTTGAAGACACTATTCTTTTACCACGAACTGCGACAATAAAAAAAATTCATTCGACCTTTTTTATAATAATACGTATTCCAAACCTAATTAGCTTTAGTTATATTCATTGGAGATTCCTCTTAATATATAATGTACGAGATTTAATGAGTGCGAGTCGCGTAACCTTGATAAGTCAACAATAAAGCCCAACCACTGCTTCTTCGTGATTGTGGTCCAATATAACTTTATTGTGCAAAGTCACAGGCAAATCCTTTTTCTAATTTCTGAGGGGGTTATGACTAAATAGTCAACAGTCCGTCATACAGCTACAGTGCGTGCGAAAAAAGAAATCTTAAGTTCACGAACTTAAGATTTCTTTTTTCTAAATAATTACCGGACATTACAACTTAGAGTGAGTGGGATTAGCGTTACCGGATAGGGGCCCGGATAAATCCGTACTTGACCGGATTTCAAGAGCCAAGACGGGTGTCCGTCCGGATTTCAATACAAACCGGATTTTCTCCACGCCGGAAGGTCTACAGGTCACTGCAAGTGAACAAGTGAATACTACTTCAAACAAAGTACTTGTGAAGAATTTTACAAAAGGTTTTGGACAAGCCAACTTTTTAAAAGCTGTTGTTGTTAGTGGCCAAAAATATAATTTGAAATGAATGTATATTTTATTAGGAATAAAACGTAATTACAATCTATAGTTGTGTGTTATTGCCGATATGCCAGCCGAAAACTATTTTTTTCAAAAATCAGGACTTTTTACCACCTGCAATCGGATCTCCAATTCCAAGCCCTGGTAACTCTAATTGCAACAAACAAAAATAAATGTAAGAAAGTGTTGTTGTGTTTAAAAGAAAGTAAATAGTAGATAATACTAATTACATTGCAATTAATTTATGAGGATTTTCACGTGGTAGAGCCATGCTGCAGCTGTAATTTAAGTTAATAGTATAGTTGTAGCACGAATGGGTCGGCTCAACCGGCGAAGGACCACGCTCTCACAGAATACCAACGTAAAATAGCAGCTTAACGCTGCTGTGTTTCGTATGGTGAGTGTAGAGAACCGGAGACCTTTTTTACTGGAAACGAGGCATTCCATCTTAGTTCTCACGGGTGACAACGCATCTGCATTTTTATTCGTAATTGAGGATAGATGTAGATGTCTATGGGCCACAGCAACCACTTACCATCAGGTGGACTGTGTGCTCGTTTATCACCGTTATAATATAAATAATAATAATAAAAAAGTCTGTAACGACGGAGATGTAGATTGCAGCCTTTAACATCAGGCAGGAACCGCTGTTATAAATTATGTTTAATAAAGATGACAATGTCGAATCGCGGTTGCGATGAAATATGACGGAAATTTCATAGCCTTAATTTGGTAGCAGTCGCGTCTTTGAAGTGCTGCCATTCGAGTAAATGTGACGAAATTGTAACTTATGTTCAATGGAAATTCCCTACTGCTTACTAACTCACACTTTAATTAATATTTCATAATTACGTATATCATTGTGTAGTGATTACGAAAGAGAATCCCCTGCCCCTTATCATGCCGTGGGTGCCGTAAGAGGCGACAATGGGAAGTGAAACAGAAGATTTTTTACATGGAAGGGAGGTGCTGCATGGGAAGGACCACGCTGTAACAGAATACCAGAGCAGATACCAGTGAAATAACAGCTTATTTATTGATTTCTTAGTTAGTTTTATTTAAATAACAGCTTATTGCGGCTATGTCTCGTATAGTGAGTGTAGAGAAACAGAGACCATTTTCACTGAAAGCAAGGCCACATTCCATCTTAATCTATTTTCTGTGATGTTCGTGCTGTTACAGGTTTATCTGACACAGGGCTCGCGGCCGCGATCTTTTTTTTTTATAGGATAAGGGTGACAAACGAGCACACAGTCCACCTGATGGTAAGTGGTTGCTGCGGCCCATAGACATCTACATCTATCCTCTATTACAAATCAAAATGCAGATGCGTTGTCACCCGTGAGGACTAAGATGGAATGCCTCATTTCCAGTCAAAGGGCCTCCAGCCACCTGCACTCACCAAGCGAAACGCAGAGGTAAACCTCTACTTCACGCTGGTATTCTGTGAGGTCGTGGTACCACCCCGGTTCGAGCCGGCCCATCCGTGCGACAGCAAAGCTGCCACGTGGCTCTACCACTGTTAAATCTATTCAAAAAAGGGATCTATTTAAAAAAAGGAAATGCAATGAGGATGAGGATGATGATGATGATGGTTTATGATTTGGTAATAGTACCAATCATCATGTCTCCGTTTTTGAGCTTTCTAACCACTGTCCAAGTCGTTTTATCTTGGTCCTTAAGGGTGACAACTCTATGGGCCACAGCGTCCACTAATCATCAGGTGGACTGTGTGTTCTTTTGTCAACCTTATCCTACATAAATAACATGTGTACAATGATCTTACAACGTTTGCATATTATTAACTTGTTTAAAGTAATTTAATTCGTCAGAGGATATATAAATTCTTGGTTGATGTGCATGTTAGATACTACAGAAAGTTTAATATTACCTTTTTTTCTTAAATGCCAAAAGCAAAAAGAAATCAACAGGCTCTCAGATAAAAAACCGTTCAATGTCAACGTTAGATTAAATTAAATGTTCGCTTATCTCAAAAACTTTTTGCTCTACAATTCAATTTCTTTAAGTGAAACATCACAAAGGCTACAATGTAGGACGCTCTTAATGCTTTTAAATTGAATTCTTCGAAATTGAAATAAAGTAAATAATATATAGGTATACTTTTATATTATAGAAGGTCCACTTAAAATGTTATCAGATTTCATTGCATATTTACGTTTTTGTGAATTATAGTAATGAAAAAATAATTAAATATTAGTAAATTTGAAAAATTGAAAAAACCGGTACGGTTCTAAACGAACTTCCTAGTTTCGGTGTAATAATATCCACTACCTCATAACGTCCCGTGGGTATCGTAAGAGGCGACTGAGGGAAACAATCCAGGAGATGGGCAGCAGGGTCTTCCGAATAACAACTGGAAAATAAAAAACTATGGTTGCTAATGCGCCTGCCAAATCCAAATATGGCAAACATTTCTCTTATGAGGCAATCTATCGGGAGGCCTGTGTTCAGCAGTAGACCTTGATGGGATGTAATAATGATGACAAAATTTTCTATTCAAAGAAGGAAAATAAGGGACGATATTAGTTATATTTTGTCGTGTGGGGGTGGCGTATGAGAATCCATAGTCCCGTGGGTGTCGTAAGAGAAAATTGTAGAAAAATCTTATGGCGTCCAATAGATGGCGCTATAACTATTCTTTTAACGCTAGACTATAGATAAATAAATATGTAGCAAGCGCTAGACTACCTGTACTATTTATGTATTCTGTGGAACGATCTAAAATATCCTGACGGTGAGTTTTATCGGGAACTTGACTTGATTATCCTGTATTATTGTTTAAGAAATGGTTTGAAGTGGATTTTGATATGTAAAAGTGGTGCGATTTTGTGTATTAAATGTGTGCGCATATGAACTATTAATGGAAACGGTGAAACAAATACTCTGATGGTGATGTGATTCTCAAAATAAGGTATCTGTCTGCTTAGGCGCCTTGAGATACTATCGCCAACTGTCTGCTGGCTCAAGTGGCGGTCAAAATCTCCCAAGGGTTGTGCGAAATGTGACGCATCAACGTATTGAGGAGCAGGGTACTACAAAGGATTATTATCACTTGATACTGAGATAAATGAAGACATGGCTTAAAGTACAAGCATCCAAACCAAAAATCTTAATAAAAAATATCCTGAGCGTAGGCTGGAAACAGCGTCAAAGATGCTAGACTTCTGGTAGCATGACATTGAATAGTTAACCAATCGTAAACTTTGCTTTTCTTTCGTAAACATTTACGGCCTAATTTATAATCGAGAATTATCGTTTACTTAAATTACGTTACATTAGCCTGCCTCTTTCTTTTATAATTTAGTGAAAAGAGAGAGAGAGAGATTTTATTAGTACTACAACAAAAGAAACATAATTTTAATAAAACTTTGTAAAAACCGGAAAAATTACAATAATAATTTAAATTATTTGTTATTTACACTAACAAGCTGCGATGTTATTAAAATTATACATAACAACAATAATGATGGTGTGAATGTATAATTGTAATGAATGTAAATACCGGAACAATTTATCTTTACAATATTGTATTTAAATATACGGAAGTTCAGCAGGTAACAACTATCTAATTAGACTTTGCTTATTATGTACATCACCATGACTAAACAATATTTTTATAGTGTTAGGGTGACAAGCGAGCACACAGTCCACCTGATGGGAAGTAGTTGCTGTGGTTCTTTAATAGGACACCTATCCCCCCTAGTATTCCGTTTGGATGGGTTGTTGTGTGGCGTGGCTCAAACATCATAGCGTGTACTTCTGTCTGAAGTCAAGTCAAGCCAGTAAAATTACAGGCTTGTGAGGTATTCCCTTTTCTGCCGACTTCCAAAAAGGACACGGTAATCAATTCTCATAACTTTTTACTGGGTGAACCGACTTCGATAGTTCTTTTTTTATTTGAAAGCTGGTACTTCTCGTGTAGTCCCATATGAATTTGATCAAGATCAGACCAATAGTTTTTGAGTTATTCTTAATAACTTATATTGAGGTCGGCTGTACAAAATTTTTAATTTTAAATTATTAATGCTCAGAGGTAACAACGCATCTGTACAATGTATCTGTTATTTATTTGAAATTGGTTGCAGGTCTCTAAGGGTTGTTGAACACACCAACAGCTGGATTGTAAGTTCGAATGTCACTTCAGTTTCATAAAAGAAAACAAAAATACATTATAAATAGTTATTATGTATGGTTTTGTTTTTGTAAGAGCCGTGGTAGCTCAGGTGGTTATTGCTCGCTGTAAAGTTACGCACATTTTTTCACAGTACGCGAGCAACCCGGGTCCGATCCCCGTAGGCACCAATGAAATTGTTAACTGTAATTTTAAGCGTTCATTTACCACGTGCTCAACGGTGAAGGAAAACATCGTGAGGAAACCTGCATGTCTGAGGAGCAAAACAAATATTTCGAAGACATGTGAAGGTCGCCGACACGTTTGGCAATACACAACATTAGGGCAGCGGGACGGATACTTCCTTGCCCTAAAACCCTCTCAGAAATGAGAGGAGTCCTGTGCCTGGGCACAGGCTAGGCAGGTTACAGCCTAGCATACGTCCCACTGCTGACAGTGGGGCGTATACCAGGCTGTAACTTTAACTTTTACTTTATGTTTTGTTTTTGAAATAATGACTGACGCGGGATCAATCACAGTACGTTCACACCTGACTGACTTTTTGCATAGCAATACATTATTAGTTGACAAGTACAAGTAAGGAACATTTAAAAATATCTCATGAATGCGTTGCAGATTGACACGCCGTTCGAAATTTTGTTTCATTGTACAAAAAATGTGTGACAAAGGATAATGTCCTGTGCAAGATGCAAATACGGAGAGCCGTGGTAGCCCAGAGACTAAGCGCTATCTGTAAATTTCACAGTAAGTGCGCAACTCAGGTTCATTTCCCGCCAGTGCCTATAAAATTTTAAATTGTTTTAATTTTAAGTGTTGAGTTACCATGTGCTCGGCGGTGAAAGGAAACATCGTAAAGGCCCCAAAATATTATATAAATCTTAAATATTTCAAAGACATGAGAGTCCGCTTACACGCACTGGAGGAGCACCGCAGACAAATTGCTCCAAAAACATCTCAAAAATGAGAGGCCTGCACCCTGCGATGTATAAGGGTTGCTTGTAAGGTTACTTTAACTTAACACGTTCTCTGGCAGTTAGGATTTTAGTCGTAGAAATTTAGATGAAAATTCGTAATAAGTTAAAAACGTTGGCCACGAACTGAGGCCAGAAAGGATTCATTGGTTTTGGAAATAAAAACTGTTTAAATCGCTATATACAGTGAAATATATTTATTTTAAGTAATAACATGAAAATGACTTTAAGTGCGGTAAGCTCTGAAACAGTTATCAACACAAAGAGCTCGTGTTTCAAGGCAAATAGAATAATAGTAAATGGTCTCTTTACGTTTTTTTTTTGTTTTGTTCTCTTGTCTGCTTGTTGTGAGAGTCAGACTCTTCAGTCCTAACAGCCTGTTCAATATCTTCACCCTCTGACTTGGAACTGGACGGCGCGTCAGAATTATTGCTACTAATTTCTTCCTCTCTTTAATCAATATCAGCTAGGCGATGAAGTGAAAACGAAGGGAAGTAGCGAATATTAATATTTCTTCTGACGAATCACTATCAGTTGTCCTTTCTGCATCAACTGTAGATGGAATTTATTGAATTATTGTCCGACAACTCAAAAAAGGCAAATTTTTACGTTTACGCAACACAAGAAAGACATAATTAATCCAAATATGCAGGTAAGTAAATGTTGCTGTTCACCTAGCAGCGTATACGTGGTAGAGCCATGCTGCAGCTATATTATTGGTATAGTTGTAGCACGAATGGGTCGGCTCGACTGGGGAAAGACCACGCTCTCATAGCGTAAAATAACGGCTTAGCGATGCTGTGTTTCGTATGGTGACTGTAGAGAACCGGAGACCCTTTTTACTGGAAATGAGGTATTCCATCTTAGTCCTCACGGGTGACAACGCATCTCTATTTTGATTCGTAATCGAGGATAGATGAAGATTTCTATGGGCCACAGCAACCACTTACCATCAGGTGGACTGTGTGCTCGTTTGACACCCTTATCCTATAAAAAATTCAAATAGAACAGTGGTAAATGGGAAGTGTTCGTTTTTTACTCGCGGAGGAAGAGTGCTCACGTCGCGCAGTTGCCACGTTGCTCAATAAAAGATCCACAGCGTGATTATGGACGGTGGTAGGCTAATTTTTCTCGCAAAACTGGTGCAAAAATGAAGTACGCACATATAAGTACTTCGAAAATAACATGAAAAATGTATGCACTTTGCTAAACTACGTACATACACGTAGTAATGCTCCACCACGTGGATAAATTACAATCTATTATTCTTTTTAGTTTTTAAAGTCGCTTTAAGTTGTTTTTATAGTTGTAAGAAAAAAATTACGTCTAAATAATTACATTAAAAACTTCATTCCATATTTTCCACCATTAAGAATGATTTTCTTAAATGTACCAAGAAGTTATTTTTATATAATACAGGTGACAAATGAGCATGCAGTCCACCTGTTGGTAAGTACATGTGGCCCAATGACATTTGATTCTATTCTCGATCAAGTCACCCCTGAGAACTGAGACGGAATGCCTTATTTCCAGTTAAAAGGGTCTCTGATTCTCTACAGTTACCAATCGAAATACGGCAGCATTTAGCTGCTATTTTACGCTGATATTCTGTGAGAACGTTTTCTTTCCCCGTTCGACCCGACATATTCGTGCTACAACTATAATATATTTGCAACATGGCTCTACTAGGTATAAAGTTATGTCCGAACATACGTTACATATTATTATATATACAGACTAATTGAGAATCCTCTCGCTTATTGTAGTCCGTTAAAAAAGCATATTTTCGCACATTATAATTTATGAGCTGCAGTTTACCTGTTTTGCAAAATCAAGTTAGGGTTGACACTCGTATACGTAAATAGGCTGTTGTATTTAAGTGACTAATCTATACTACATCTATACAAATAAATAAAATTGAAGTGTCTGTTTGTAATGTCAAAATAACAGCTTTTTACTAAATGCATAGGAATGTGTATACGGTACTTACAACAAAAATACAATTTTTAAAATTTTTGTCTGTCTGTCTCTCGGTCTGTCTGTCTATCTGTTTGTTCCGGCTAATCTCCGAAACGGCTGGACCGATTTCTACGGGACTTTCACTGGCAGATACCTGATGTTCTAAGAAGTAACTTAGGCTACTTAGATTTGAGAAAAAGAATTAGGGTCCTGAGCAATATAATCAAAACCCTAAATTACACGCGCGCGAAGTCGCGGGGAACAGCCAGTATACAATATGTATAAAACACCTTATCCGAACCGAAAGCACATTCTAGCGGATAAGAACCGCAATGACAAGTTAAAAACAACACGAACAATAAACTGATAAGTGTAATATGAGGTCAGCTGAGCTTAAAGTCGTGACCTCTAGATATTGTATTGTTACCCCACGGCCGCCCGTTCCGCTTATATTGCCATGTAAGTTACCCCATTTCATTTCATTTTGTTTTATTTTTTTGCGTTTTTTTTTTTATTTGAACTCCCAAAAGGATTATACGAATAGGAATATTACGATACCCTTATGAATTAGACAGGGTTTTTTTTTACATAATAAATATAGTATGTAAGTATATACAAAACGACGGCGGGTTTCGTGTTATATATGACAATAAACACAACATTTTTTTACTATATACAACTATATTAGTAATTTTAGTGTTATTTTAGTAATTTTACACAAGTTGTAGATAAATAACTTTTTATTATGCCAAGGCAACAAAAGTTAAAGTGGCAAGTTTACAAAAAAAGAATGCGACGTTGCCGTTTTTATTGGTTTTACGCTTTACACGATGTTGTAATTAGTTTAAAATAATCTACATTAAATTAGTTTGAAAAAACAGTATACGTTGAAAAATCTGGTATAAAAAGTCACGCTGAAAAAATACGTAAGTGCTAAATGTAATAATACACTTTGACTTGAACAAAGATATGCATCTTGATTAGCCTGTAGCAAAACCTATGATAATTACAATAGTTTTTATGTTTCCTACAGTTCGTACATTAGAGTGTCATTCGGATAGAAAAACAGAAATTCTAGGTTTGTGATGTTTTTAATAACGAAAACCTCTTAACATTTTTAGTTTTTTTTTTAAACTGAATAGACAAAGATACTACTACAGTACTTACTTGATAGTAAGTGGGTACTGCAGCATATGGATACCTGATGACCAACTTCAAACAGAGAAGTATGCAGATGCTGTCATCTCTGAAGGCTAAGATGGAACGTCTCACAGCCTGTAATGAAACTCCCTCTCTCCACACTCGCCATATGAAACACAGCAGCATGAAGCTTCTATTTTACACTCAGGTATTTTTAGAGAGAGTGGTGCTTTCCTGTTCGGGTCGACACAATACAACAACAATATGGTTCTACCACGTGTGAAAATATATTTGATGGTATAGTAGATGAAAGGTTTACCTTCCTAGACGAACTCCTAAGCAGAAAAATAAGTCTACCATCTACTTAGACTGTAAGTATGATGTTAAATTTAAGGCTGGTTTAAAATAAAATATTTTAAATGTTTTCATTATTAATTTAAAAATGGAATGATTTTTTTCGCGTTTGAATAAATTGCAAATATAGTATAGAATAAATAGCCGAGGTAGCTCAGGGCAGACCTAACTGTAAATTTCAAAATACGCGAGCAACCTGAGTTCGATCCTCGCCGGCACGGATTAAATCGTTAATTACAACTTAAAGTACTGATTTACTACGTGCTCAGCGGTGAAGAAAAAACCATGAGGAAATCAGCGTGTATGAATAAAGAAAAAAAATATTTTTGAAGACTTGTGAAGTCTGCCAACACGCATCGCAACATGAGTCGCATTGAATAACTGATAAGTTTCCTTGATTTTTTTTTTATAAACAAACATTTGAGTAGACTCCCAGACGATCTATTAGTATATATATATATGAATGGCTTCTAACCAGATGGAATCCTTTAAGAAAACTGCCTTCTACCGACTAACACTTCCAATCTAAAAAAAAAGAAATCCATATCACTACGCGTGGTGACAACCCTACTTACTTTAAGAAGTTTAAAATGGCCACCTACTTTATAACAAACTGTAAGCAGTATTTGCACATGTCTTTTTATCCCACGTTCAATACTTTTAAAATGGAGTTCGTTCAACGAACCTAATAATTCAAGGTCGATCAGTTTATCTAGATACTTGAACTTGTTGTGCAAAACAAGAACAAAATACTGAGACGATATATTTTTATTTATAATTAAATTAGCATTATCATTGTTTTATTGCAACAAGTATATTCAGTGTTCACCTCTAAGTATACGGAGTCACACAGTCTACAATCGTGCTTCAAAGGTAGCACAGTACATATGACAGACGTCAAAACCGGGACCGTTCAAGCGGGTTCCACAATCTCAGTTGTCCACCTCTATTTTAAAAAACTGGAATTGTGTGTGGAATCGAATGTCTTTAAAAATTATTTGTCTTTGCTACTGAAATTGCCGACTTGACTTTTTATCTCTCAGAATACCAGCGTAAAATAGCAGCTTAACTCTGCTGTGTTTCGTATGGTGAGTGTAGAGAACCGGAGACCCTTTTTACTGGAAAAGAGGCATTCCATCTTAGTCCTCACGGGTGACAACGCATCTGCATTATTATTCGCAAACGAAGATAGATGTAGATGTCTAGCAACCACTTACCATTAGGTGGACTGTATGCTCGTTTGTCACCCTATCCTATAAAAAAAATATTCGCCATTAATTTTTTCCACGCAACTCTTTTTTATAAAACTTAGGTGAATAAAGAACTAACAGTTCACCAGTAAGTAGCTACAGCGTCCAATGGACACAAAGCACACAGCTGACTTTTGTTTTGACAACAAAGGCCACAAAATCGTTGTCACCTCTGAAGACTAAGCTGGAATACCTCGCAACCTGCTATTTTACTGTTACTCTATACCCTTCAGGCCGGAACACAGTAGTGCTGGCGCTGCTATTTGCCAGCATAAATAGATAAGAGTGTGGTGCATACCCAGACGGACTTCTAAGCAGAAAATAAACACTATCTTTTTTTTAATAGGATAGGGTAACAAACGAGCACACAGTCCACCTTAATGGTAAGTGGTTGCTGTGACTCATAGACATCTACATTTATCCTCAATAAAGAATCAAAATGCAGATGCGTCGTCACCCGTGAGGACTAAGATGGAATGCCTCTTTTCCAGTAAAAGGGGTCTCCGGTTCTCTACAGTCACCATACGAAACACAGCAGTGTCAAGCTGCTATTTACGTAGGCTTAAACTGTAACGGTAAATTGCACGTATAATTTTGATATTTAATTTCAGGCTTGATTGTTTCTTTGTTTACTACTACAGGCACAGAATAAATAATAGTAGTAATTAATTACTCATTGACTTAAATGCTTAGTATAATATCTGTGATATTTGCCGAGAGAAGTTATTTTCATAACAAATAGGTGTTTATTGTATGTCTGTCTATCCTATTTATATAGGAAATAATGCAATTTTTTTTAATTTTCTCTAACTTATAATAATTTATTTCTAAACAAACATTTTTTTTTATTGCGATCCTTACCACATTTTGACAACTAAAAAGCTTATATATACGACTACAGGACAAGACTTTAGAAGAAGAGATTCGTTATGGATGGGTAGAGACATCAAGCTCAAAAATAATTCTCAATCCAGACCCCCTTTTGACTGGAAATGAAGCATTTCGTCTTAGTCCTCAGGGGTGACACGGTAATGCATTCTGACCCTTAATCGAGGATAGATTTAGATGTCTATGAGCCACAGCCTCCACTTAGCATCAGATAGGCTGTATGCTCGTTTGTCACCCTTATTCTATCAAAAATAATTCTCAATATATTTAATCATCACATCATTAAACACCAAAGTACATTATTGTCACACGCCGCGAATGCGCCAATCCATCGTACTCAATGTCTATGTGATTGCATGTTTTATTCAGGAAAGGCTTTAAAATTATAACATTACAACAGTAAAATATTTCAACTCCTTATCAATTTATTTTTTATTTATTTTTTATTTATTTTATTTATTTCGACCAGCAAGGATCATAGGGTAGTATTACATTCATTTCAAGTTAATTCTAATACTAAAATTATTACTCATTACTAAAATTAATATATCAAATGCAAATAATAATATTGAAAATATAATAATTATTTAATATTAACAAAATAATGTAAATCAATGTAAACGTAACTCACAACAGACCCGACTTAATAATATATTAACAAAATCATAAACATAACTTATATTAATGATATAATAATAATAATTAATCATTTATTGCAGACGATGATTTGTTAAAAGTGGATAGTAAAATTAAATAAAAATTACTTCATATATCTGGGTTGCCTGTCCGAGGCAACGGATACATGGACATGAACATGCATCCAGTGCCTCAAAAAAGTACATTCGGGTTTCTCGCTAATTACGTTAAGAATGAAATAATAAATTTTGCAATCCGAGAAGCTGTATATTCCAAGTACTCTGTGGCTCTGAGGTTTCAAAAATTAGTACCCCTTAAAAGTTAAAATCAAACGCGATAAAATCCGTAAAATTAGTTTTATTCCTTGTGCAGTATTCGCGTAAATATAAGAAACAATTACTTGCCCCTTCCTTAATACCGTTTTCTTATTTTCTTTGTGCATATCATGCAGGAAGTCGATGGATCGATGGCTCTGTGATAAGGTATCTCTTCATTAGCCAACCAAATAATAAAGGCTCAAAAGGGCGTTGCTTTATCGACGCCATTTTGACAGTTGACATTATAGTAAATATTTTAGGCGATTTTAGTTATTGTTTATTGTAGGTATGTAGTTAGTTCTTTTTAAGGTAATTTTTCGAAGTGTTCCTAATCATTGCCAAAGCTTGTTTGGTTTTTTTTTTCTTAATATATTAGTTATAGTATACGACTAAGTGTTTTTGTCTCTGTCCTTGTCCAAGTTTTGGTTTTATAGGACGGCTAAATTTAAGGTGACATACCCTCACGTACCTTATAATCTATATCTAATAAAAAAGTTCCTGTTTCTGTTTCAAGCAAACGGGAAGTAGAATGGAACTCGATAGATATTTTTTTTAATTCATTGTGTTTACGTCCCTGAAAAGTTATTAATTTGCAATTTTGAAACCTGACTTACACGTGCTCAGCGATAAGAAAATATCGCAACGAAATATGTACATTTCTTTGAAGTTAATAAATACACACGTATTTCGTATTTCGATAATTTACTATTAGCCGTCACCAAATCCTAGCCCACCATGGTTCCAAACCTAAGACTTCGTAAAAAGATACTTCGACTGCAAAGCTACTAGACCTTTATACAATTCGGTTAAGACCGTATTTACTGGATGACGAGGTTAAAACTGTTTATTTTGCGTAGGTCAGCGTAAAAAATAATAACCGGCCAAGTGCGAGTCAAACTCGCGCATGAAGGGTCCCGTACCATCTCAATACACTTTTCTAGCGGGGGAGCCCCTTTTAATTTATAACTTATTTTAATTTTTAATTTATTTTTTGATATAGCGGCAACAGAAATACACATTCTGTGAAAATTTCAAATGTCTACCTATTACGGATCACGAGATACAGCCCGCTGACAGACAGACGAACGGACTGACGGACGGACAGCGGAGGCTTAGTAATAGGGTCCCGTTGGTTATATTTTGGATATGGAACCTTAAAAATTATGTGTCTTACCTAGTTTGGAGAACCATCCCCACCTTCCCTCGATCGCGTGCACTATCACCATCATCCATTACTCACGCAATAAATGGACGGCGGCAGGTGCTAGTACAATTAGCTGAGCTACTTCATTGTTATACTCTATAGGGATCTTAGGTAATAAATTTTAATATCTTTAATATAATGGATTTCCGCAAAGTAACACTATTTCATCCATCAATTACAGCCTATAAAAGTCCACCGCGGAACATAGGCCTCCCTCATAGATTGCCTCATTGATTCATTTTGCCATATTTGTCACGTCGGTTTGTTTTTTTTATTACAACCGCATCTTTTTATCTATTGCCATCAGTAAGATGCTTCTTTCCATTTCCTGTTTTACTTTTCCTATGTCGTCTGTTACGACACCCTGAGGACGATATGGGGTAGTGGATATCCTTAGAAATAACTCATAAACTATTGATCAGACGTTGATCAAATTTATATGAGACTACATGTGAAACACCAGCTTTCAAATAAAAAAAGAATCATCGAAATCGGTTCACCCACTAAAAAGTTGTGAGGTAAAATACATTAAAAAAACATGCATTCGAATTGAGTACCGTCTCCTTTTTGAAGTCAGTAGAAAATCAACATAATTTATGGGTGTTATGTTATGTCAGTGGAAGCTGCGGCCCATGGACATCTACATTTCTTCTCGATTAAAAATAAAAATGCAGATGCGTTGTCACCCCTGAGGACTAAGATGGAATTTTCGTTTCTCTTCAAAATTTAACGTTTTGATTCATGCTTAATAGAATCAGGCGTTACTTTGCGGAAGTCCATTATATGAAAGTTGGTAAAAAATTACTTCACGTACATCCGCTCGATAAAATAAAATGATGAGTTCTACCTAGTTTGAAGAACACCTCCCGCCCTCCGTCAATTGCGTACACTATCCCCGTCACCACTAATCCCAGCATCACTACTCCCAATACCACTACACTAGGAAAGACATACCACTGACGACAATACGACGCGTGTTTCGCCTCTACACGAGGCATCTTTAGGTGATGTTAGAGACACATCATTTTATTTTATAGAGCGGATGTACGCGAAGTAATTTTTTTACCAACTTTAATATTTTGATTCATAATCTATACAAATAAATAAAATTGAAGTTTACTAAGTAAGTTTACTATATGCATATGAAAGTATATACGGTACTTATAACAAAAACACGATTTTTAAAAGTTTGTCTGTCTGTCTGACTGTTTGTTCCGGCTAATCTCCGAAACGGCTTGAACGATTTTGACCGGACTATCACTGGCAGATAGCAGATGTTATACGAAGTAACTAAGTCTACTTTTATTTTAGAAAACGAATTGAGGTTCCACGCAAAAAAATAAAACCCATGAAATCCAATCGTAATAAATTACGCGCGGGCGAAGTCGCGGGGAACAGCTAGTTAATTTAATAAATTAATGATTTCTATGGGCCACAGCATCCACTTACCATCAGGTGGACTGTGCGCTCGCTTGTCACCCTTATTCTATAAAATGAAACGCGCACGTGTGTTAAACAACAAATAAATAAACGGGAAGTAGATTGAAAGTCCATCGTTTTTTTTTTAATCCGTATTAGTGTTGACGTCCTTGCAATTATTGAGTAGCCATTTTAAAACTTGATTTACATGTGCTCGGTGATAAAAAAACAACACAATGAAACTTGTATTTGATACTAGTACGTCACCAAGCCTAGCGGTGCGTTCCAAATCCAAAGCTTCGAATCCAAAGTCGGGCCAAAATTATTTTTATTGCGTTTTTTTATCAATAAATTCTCCGTAGCAGCCCGGAGTCAGGAAGTTTTCACCCCCGTGCCTCGGAAAGCACGTAAAGTCTTAGTTAACAGAGGGAATAGAGAGTGCACCATTTTTTTTTAAAGGAAAGGGGGCAAACGAGCATGCGGCTCACCTGATGGTAAGTGACTACCGCCGCCCATGAACAATTGCAACACCAGGGGAATTCCAGATGCGATGCCGGCCTTTTAAAACAAAAGCTTGCGCATACACTTGGGCACTATAATCCTCTCCTTTGAAAGTGGCCGTCGTGACTGAAATACGTGGTAAAGCCATGGTGAAGCTATATTAATGTTATAGTTGCAGCACAAATGAGTCAGCTCGACCGGGGAAGGACCGCGCTCTCACAGAATACCAGCGTAAAATAGCAACTTAACGCTGCTGTATTTAGTATGGTGAGTGTAGTGAACCGGAGACCCTTTTTACTGGAAACGAGGCATTCCATCTTAGTCCTCAGGGGTGACAACGCATCTGCATTTTGGCTCGTAATCGAGGATAGATGTAGATGTCTATGGGCCACAGCAACCACTTACCATCGGGTGGACTGTGTGCTCGTTTGTCATTTTATCCTATTAAAAAAAAACGGTCTGCAGGATATTATTAGATGGAGGCCGTATTAACTGAGTTACAAGGCAATTATTAAAAAACTTCGTTTGTCAAAAGTCAACATGTTAAATTGCATCATCACTACGGACGCAATAGAACGATGGTGGCAGGTGCTCTTAGAAATAGATAAGCAACATCATTGTTAGTTTTTATTGTTAGTGTTATCGTTATCGCTAATTAATTTAAACTTCTTTAATATTATGGATTTCCGCAAAGTAACACCGGTTCTATTAATTATCTTAAAAGTCAACATGTTTGTTCTATCTATTTTTACTATTTTTTTACACCAGTGATTCAATATTCTTTACCAAAGCTTAGATAATCAGACCCAACAAAAATACTTAAACAGAATTAAAGCATTGTAAAACTACTGTAATGTATTGACGGCTCCGTGGCGCAGTGGCTTAGCAATGAGTGCGGCCGCGAGTTCAAATCCCGCTCGGAACAAGTATTATTATGGCCTACAAATAATTGTTCCGGATCTGGATGTTTGTCCTTTTGAAATTTATGTTTGTGAACTGCCTCTATGATACGGGATAAAAATCCGAGTATATCATGCCTTACAGGCGTTAAATGCAACGACGGCGAGCATGTGGCTTGCGATTGTCATCGTCCACGTCAACTATTTTAAACGAAAGTATACTCACTTATACTATGTTAGTCTCTGGTCGGCATCTGTATTTTTATACTTAATCGAAAACAGGTATAGATGTCTATGGTCCACAGCATCCACTTACCGTCGGGTGGACGTAATGTTTTTTTTTGTCAAAATACTAATACTAATCTATACGTGGTAGAGCCGTGCTGCAGCTATATTATTACTATAGTTGTAGCACGAATGGGTCGGCTCGACCGGGGACGGACCACGCTCTCACAGAACACCAGCGTAAAATGGCAGCATGCCACTGCTATGTTTCTTATGGTGGGTGTAGAGAACCGGAGACCCATTTTACTGGAAAAGAGGCATTCCATCTTAGTCCTCACGGGTGACGACGCATCTGCATTTTGATTCTTTGTTGAGGATAAATGGAGATGTCTATGGGTCACAGCAACTACTTACAATCAGGTGGACTGTGTGCTTGTTTGTTACTCTATCCTATAAAAAAAAATATACACACTTAAGGCGTTATATAAACACCGTTACCGTTACATCTTATCAAAGCCCACTGTAAATCATAGACCTCCCCCTGAGATTGACTCATAGGGGGTGTATTTGCCATACTTGCCATACTTGCGACGCTTGGCAAGCGCTTTTTATTTTTAATCGTTATTAAAGCACTTTTTATTTTCTGTTTTTTATAGGAAGACGCTACTGCTCACTTCCTGATTTGTTTCCCTCTGTCCTCTGTTAGGACAGCCACGGGATGTGATGATACACGGCATATAGAAATAATCTCAATCAAAAATCATAATATCAAAATTTCAGTCTAGACCATATTATGATATTAAACAAATTTTTAGTTTAAATTCGGTATTGTCTCCGAATACCGACCTACACATTTGAAAAGGTTTTGAGTACTAAACATATTGCCTAACCGGTTCCATACTAGTCTGGGAGTCCCATGTCGGTCTTGGAATTGTAGGTCCTATTTTTATATTGGCCTTATTACAAAAAAGAGGGCATCCACTGTGTTACTTACCTCGCATCTTGTTAAAGGTGACTAATAGGATATTGAGTTTGAGATTTTGTTCGTGATAGGCTGGCCACCTATGACTAGTTTCTTAATTTTATATTTAAACCCATATATCCTTTAGGCTTAACGTGGTCCGAGTATTGCACTGCTCTTTGGACTCTGCCTACTCTCTCTGTATGTATAGATTTAAAAAAAAAGAAGCAAAAGAATTATAACACCATCCTCATTCATTCGGTTTTACACCACGTCAATGTAATTTATTCGAGCAAAATGACACAAAGACAGCGATGTGAAGCGCTGGCTGACACATTAAGTAGAGTGGGTCTAACATTGTTAGGGACGTAGAAGTTTTACGAAAGTTAAAGCGCTTCTTGTAAATGACAGGGGGACGTTTATCGGGACAATATATCTATGAATTTTGCTTAAGTTAGTAGCACGTAAAATGCTTATATTATTTATCAACCAAAAATGACACTGTGAGTCTTTTTAGGGAAAATAAACAGGTAAGGTAAATTATAATTGTGGTGTGGGCGAAACCAAATCCATCACTATTTGTTATTCAGTGAGTTTCATAAGATGAACGTGTGAGCCAGTAGGGGGCTAGATAGAACTCATGAGTGCCGACAGATGGCAGCATATACATACATTTTGTATTTTAATTTATAAAAATACAAGCATTGATATTAACATTTTAGACCTGAATTCCTCCTACGCTGACGTCGTTCGCGTACGTCGGTCGCGCGTACTAATGTACATTGTGTTCTATATAGCCCCACACTACGGCTTATACAAAGGTACTCTGTGGGTATAGACGCGACGCGAGAGCGGGCCCGACTGATGCAATTACCTGACTTTTGGTTAGCCATTTTAGAGCGAGTATGACGTATCTATACTTTAATGCCTGGGCTACACTAACGAGAAATGCCGTTGATTATCGCGTTGATGGGCGTTGAATGTAGGTGTGGCCACCACTTAACGCGATAATTCTACAACGGCAAGAACAATGCCGTTTCCCGTTGAACGATAACTCGAGTGTCGGTACATCAAAGAGATTAACGCACGAATTAACGCGTTGAAGCGGCCACACTACGTTTGTCTCATTGTGCACGGTGAGCGCAACGGAGTCGCACGTATGGCTACGATAGAATGGAATAAAGAAAAAGTTATTACGTTTCTTGAGATTCTGCAAACAGAGCCATGCTTAGGCAATGGTAAAATATATTCATATAATAAAAATTTACACTCATCAAACATAGTGTAGCAGCGTCAACGTTCATCTTGCTTGAAATTCAAGGAATATTAACGTAAAGTGACCATGCGTCCCGTTTTGAACGGGACTGTCTCTTTTCTCGGTCAACTGTCCCGTTGTCCCCAAACAAATCTCCGGGACGCAAAATAGTCCCGTTGTTCTAAACCGCGAGAAAATTTAAAACTATGAAGTTCGTCAGACACGAACGGTGCGAGAGCGGGACCGACCAAAAAATTGCCGAATGGGATAATTTCAAAGTCTTCGCAGAAATTCGTTGGGTGATTCGAACATTCCTCACCAACATTCTCAACATAAATTCTCTTTCATTTTAATCGAATATATTTTATGTATACCTGGTACAAATGCTCCAGTAGAAAAAGTATTTTTCTATTATAAATAAATTGTGGACGTCTCAAAAAAAATCACTTACAGGTTCCAGTTCTAAAGGCGATGTTGATAACAAAAACCAATGTAAAAAAAACTTGCCCTTATTTAAAATCATCACCAACTTTAATAAAGCAAATTTGTTCCACTGACAAATATAAATATAATTAAAAAATATGTGGCATTTAATAATTACTCTCTGAGGAACTTTGCTTTAATGAAGCTGGTGAGCTGGTGATTAATTTTATTTTTCACAATTTGTTAAAATAAAAATAATTATAATTAATGCGATTATAATTATAGTGAACACTAATTGTATAAAGTTACAGTTATTAAATAAATAACATAATTTTTTTTATTATTATTAACCTGCTAACTGGGAAGTATAAATAAACCCATGTCCCGTTTTGAGTTAATAAATAAATGGTCAGTTTACTTTAACGCCGTTCAACGGCATTGAAGTTGAAATGACGTTGACCGACCCAAGTGTGGCCACTCAGTTTATCGCGTTAAAATTAAGGCAATAATTGTTGCGTTTTTGGGCATTGACGTTTCTCGTTACTGTGGCCCCAGCATAAAAACATCTTAGGATGAATACAGGTAACTCACTGCGGCGCTTTGTGCCATTCCTTGGGGAGGCTTATGTTCAGCAGTGTACTTGTGAAAGACTGTAATGATGATGATTATAATATAAAAATTTCGTCTTATATGCGTTCCCATGCTTAGTATAGAAACGTACAGAAGTCAGACGTGCGTGTAGTGGCGGCGTAGGCGAATTGACTACTTCATATCATCCCGAAGGTATTCTAATAGACATTTCACTTCCCACGGCCCCACCAACCTCGCGGTTATGAGGGTCAAATTTCGAGATATACACGCGGTAATTGTTCCCCGGTCGAGCCGACCCATTCGTGCTACAACTATACTATTAATATAGCTGCAGCATGGCTCTACCACGCATAAATATTTGCGTATTTTATCGCATCTATCACGGGGAGTGCTCTGAGGAATTGTTGGGACTAATTCCAGTCGCTCAATTTCACCATCGCACATCGCGACAAATTTCACAATACCATCCATACCATCCGGATGATTGGCGGTCCATCAATGTGCAATTTAGAAAAAGTTTTCTTCCTCGCACAACTTCCTTGTAGAATCGATTACCACCAGCGATTTTTCCGGACCGATACGCCTTAGGGACCTTCAAGAAAAGAGTCTACTCCTTTTAAAAAGGCCGGCAACGCATCTGCAATGCTCCTGGTGTTGCAATTGTTCATGGGCGGCGGTAGTCACTTACCATCAGGTGAGCCGCATGCTCGTTTGCCCTCTCTCCTATAAAAAAATGTATATTGGACACCTGCAGCCAATATCAAACAAAAATGATGCAGATGTATTATTACCTCCGAGGACTTAGATGGAACGCCTCACAGCTCACTGCCTCTGACTTTCTATACTATGCATAAAGGAGTCCTACGACGTAGTTAAAATTTAAGTAATGACTATATAACATTGCAATTTTACAGTCAGTAACCGAAAATATGTAATAGTAAACACTTGGCCGCTGAACATGGATTGTTGAAAACAACTGGAAATGTAGAGAATTAAAGTTAGAATTTATCGTGTTTAAAATTCAATGCGCAATTTTAATTTCTAATCCTCTCTCGGTAACAAAAGCAATTATCGACAAACCCGCTCCTCTCTCTATCTTGGTACACAATAGTATTACCGAATTTATGTTCAAATTAAATTCCAAAGAGAATATTTATAAGATTGTAAGATTTATTATATATTTTGCTATATTTATTGCTAAAGAGTGCAGGAAGATTTGTTAGATTGTATCATGGTACTGCTGTATTACCATAAATAATAATTATAATGTCCTCCAGACCGAATTTCGTTCACTGCGACCAGTCCCAAAAGAGACTATTCTGCGGAGGAGAGGATTATAGTGCTCGAGTGTGTGAGCAAGAACAAGTGTACTCTCTAATATTCACTTAGCTATATGCATATATAGGACGGCAATCCGAGGACCAACGGCCTTACGTGCTTTCCTGACTCCTGGATCCAGGCTGCTTCTGAGAATTTTTTGAAAAACTCAAAAACTGGTGATTTTGGTCCGAAGCGGGATTCGAACTCGGGACCTTATGATCAGCAATTGCTTTGACCACCACTAGACCAGCGAGGCAGATTTTTTACATTATTAACTGGAATGCTGGTCATATCAGGTTATCAGCACCAAGGCAAACTTTTTCTTATTTCATAACGCACCTAAAATCAGTCCGTCAATTTTGTTTTACAGCTAATATTTATTTATTTAAGAACAATGGTTGTGGCAATAATGCAGAAATAGCACATGAGTTACAAAAGAAATAGTTTGCATACATCAATTTAGACATTAATTACACAATCAATTAAATATACACACCGCATGCTTTTAATGCTAAAAAGTTACCTACTCGTAACGTACAAGAAATACAATACTCGTAATTGAGGATACAACAGAATATCTAATATTAAGTGTATGACACTACAATACGTGTTCGAAATACAATAAGAACTTGTTTTATTGTGTTTAAATGAAAGGAAATGAATTGACAACAGTCTTCAGAAAGTCATTTACTCCGTAACTCCATTTCCTCCGTAGTTAAGTACTAAAAGAAAACATTATTGGATTTCTGCTCTATCTCGGAACTTTGAAACAGTGTTACAAAAGTAATTGATTTTTGAAAGGAAAGCGTAAATAGTTATTCTTGTAGACACGTAACTTTTATTAAAAAGAAAAACTTTTCATTCTTTCATTAATTACAGCCTATTAAAGTCCACTGCTGAACTCAGGCCTCCGCATAGAATGCCTCATAAGTTCCAGCAATAGTGATTATATTGTAATTAAAGAAAACGAAAATAAACACTGTAATATTAGAAAAGAACCAAATTTGCATGATTATGAACATAGAAAAAAAAGTTAAGTAATTTCATCAAGTAGTTCTCGAGTTCTTTTAAAGTGAAATATATTTCAAAAAAATAGTCCCTCTGGGTTTCTTGCTGATCCTTCCCAGGACAGAGGTATTTTCCGAACCATTAGTAAATAAAAAATGACCAATAAGTATTATGTAATAATCAATATTGTATAATTTGAAATTAAAAATTTTGTAATGCTAACTTCAATATAAGTTATAGAAGAATAACTCAAAAACTATTGGTCTGACCTTGATCAAATTCATATGGTACCACACGAGAAGTACCAGCTTTTAAATAAAAAAAGAATCATCGAACCCAGTTCACCGAGTAAAAAGTTATGAGGTAACACACATAAAAAAAACATACAGTCGAATTGAGTACCGTCTCCTTTTTGGAAGTCGGCAGAAAAGTCATTCAATTCTATTATATTCTATTCTAGGTATTTTGAAGACACTATTCTTTTACCACGAACTGCGACAATAAAAAAAATTCATTCGACCTTTTTTATAATAATACGTATTCCAAACCTAATTAGCTTTAGTTATATTCATTGGAGATTCCTCTTAATATATAATGTACGAGATTTAATGAGTGCGAGTCGCGTAACCTTGATAAGTCAACAATAAAGCCCAACCACTGCTTCTTCGTGATTGTGGTCCAATATAACTTTATTGTGCAAAGTCACAGGCAAATCCTTTTTCTAATTTCTGAGGGGGTTATGACTAAATAGTCAACAGTCCGTCATACAGCTACAGTGCGTGCGAAAAAAGAAATCTTAAGTTCACGAACTTAAGATTTCTTTTTTCTAAATAATTACCGGACATTACAACTTAGAGTGAGTGGGATTAGCGTTACCGGATAGGGGCCCGGATAAATCCGTACTTGACCGGATTTCAAGAGCCAAGACGGGTGTCCGTCCGGATTTCAATACAAACCGGATTTTCTCCACGCCGGAAGGTCTACAGGTCACTGCAAGTGAACAAGTGAATACTACTTCAAACAAAGTACTTGTGAAGAATTTTACAAAAGGTTTTGGACAAGCCAACTTTTTAAAAGCTGTTGTTGTTAGTGGCCAAAAATATAATTTGAAATGAATGTATATTTTATTAGGAATAAAACGTAATTACAATCTATAGTTGTGTGTTATTGCCGATATGCCAGCCGAAAACTATTTTTTTCAAAAATCAGGACTTTTTACCACCTGCAATCGGATCTCCAATTCCAAGCCCTGGTAACTCTAATTGCAACAAACAAAAATAAATGTAAGAAAGTGTTGTTGTGTTTAAAAGAAAGTAAATAGTAGATAATACTAATTACATTGCAATTAATTTATGAGGATTTTCACGTGGTAGAGCCATGCTGCAGCTGTAATTTAAGTTAATAGTATAGTTGTAGCACGAATGGGTCGGCTCAACCGGCGAAGGACCACGCTCTCACAGAATACCAACGTAAAATAGCAGCTTAACGCTGCTGTGTTTCGTATGGTGAGTGTAGAGAACCGGAGACCTTTTTTACTGGAAACGAGGCATTCCATCTTAGTTCTCACGGGTGACAACGCATCTGCATTTTTATTCGTAATTGAGGATAGATGTAGATGTCTATGGGCCACAGCAACCACTTACCATCAGGTGGACTGTGTGCTCGTTTATCACCGTTATAATATAAATAATAATAATAAAAAAGTCTGTAACGACGGAGATGTAGATTGCAGCCTTTAACATCAGGCAGGAACCGCTGTTATAAATTATGTTTAATAAAGATGACAATGTCGAATCGCGGTTGCGATGAAATATGACGGAAATTTCATAGCCTTAATTTGGTAGCAGTCGCGTCTTTGAAGTGCTGCCATTCGAGTAAATGTGACGAAATTGTAACTTATGTTCAATGGAAATTCCCTACTGCTTACTAACTCACACTTTAATTAATATTTCATAATTACGTATATCATTGTGTAGTGATTACGAAAGAGAATCCCCTGCCCCTTATCATGCCGTGGGTGCCGTAAGAGGCGACAATGGGAAGTGAAACAGAAGATTTTTTACATGGAAGGGAGGTGCTGCATGGGAAGGACCACGCTGTAACAGAATACCAGAGCAGATACCAGTGAAATAACAGCTTATTTATTGATTTCTTAGTTAGTTTTATTTAAATAACAGCTTATTGCGGCTATGTCTCGTATAGTGAGTGTAGAGAAACAGAGACCATTTTCACTGAAAGCAAGGCCACATTCCATCTTAATCTATTTTCTGTGATGTTCGTGCTGTTACAGGTTTATCTGACACAGGGCTCGCGGCCGCGATCTTTTTTTTTTATAGGATAAGGGTGACAAACGAGCACACAGTCCACCTGATGGTAAGTGGTTGCTGCGGCCCATAGACATCTACATCTATCCTCTATTACAAATCAAAATGCAGATGCGTTGTCACCCGTGAGGACTAAGATGGAATGCCTCATTTCCAGTCAAAGGGCCTCCAGCCACCTGCACTCACCAAGCGAAACGCAGAGGTAAACCTCTACTTCACGCTGGTATTCTGTGAGGTCGTGGTACCACCCCGGTTCGAGCCGGCCCATCCGTGCGACAGCAAAGCTGCCACGTGGCTCTACCACTGTTAAATCTATTCAAAAAAGGGATCTATTTAAAAAAAGGAAATGCAATGAGGATGAGGATGATGATGATGATGGTTTATGATTTGGTAATAGTACCAATCATCATGTCTCCGTTTTTGAGCTTTCTAACCACTGTCCAAGTCGTTTTATCTTGGTCCTTAAGGGTGACAACTCTATGGGCCACAGCGTCCACTAATCATCAGGTGGACTGTGTGTTCTTTTGTCAACCTTATCCTACATAAATAACATGTGTACAATGATCTTACAACGTTTGCATATTATTAACTTGTTTAAAGTAATTTAATTCGTCAGAGGATATATAAATTCTTGGTTGATGTGCATGTTAGATACTACAGAAAGTTTAATATTACCTTTTTTTCTTAAATGCCAAAAGCAAAAAGAAATCAACAGGCTCTCAGATAAAAAACCGTTCAATGTCAACGTTAGATTAAATTAAATGTTCGCTTATCTCAAAAACTTTTTGCTCTACAATTCAATTTCTTTAAGTGAAACATCACAAAGGCTACAATGTAGGACGCTCTTAATGCTTTTAAATTGAATTCTTCGAAATTGAAATAAAGTAAATAATATATAGGTATACTTTTATATTATAGAAGGTCCACTTAAAATGTTATCAGATTTCATTGCATATTTACGTTTTTGTGAATTATAGTAATGAAAAAATAATTAAATATTAGTAAATTTGAAAAATTGAAAAAATCGGTACGGTTCTAAACGTACGTCCTAGTATCGGTGTAATAATATCCACTACCTCATAACGTACCGTGGGTATCGTAAGAGGCGACAGAGAGAAACAATCCAGGAGATGGGCAGCAGGGTCTTCCGAATAACAACTAGAAAATAAAAAACTGTGGTTGCTAATGCGCCTGCCAAATGCAACTATAGCAAACATTTATCTTATGGGGCAATCTATGGGCAGGCCTGTATTCAGCGGTGGACTTTGCTGGGATGTAATGATGATGACGAAATTTTCTGTCGAAAGAAGGAAAATAAGGGACGATATTGGTTATATTTTGTCGTGTTGGGGTGGCGTATGAGAATCCATAGTCCCGTGGGTGTCGTAAGAGAAAATTCTAGAAAATCTTATGGCGTCCAATAGATGACGCTATAACTATTCTTTTAACGCTAGACCATAGATAAATAAATATGTAGCAAGCGCTAGACTACCTGTACTATTTATGTATTCAGTGGAACGATCTAAAATATCCTGACGGTGAGTTTTATCGGGAACTTCACTTGATTATCCTGTATTATTGTTTAAGTAATGGTTTGAAGTGAATTTTGATATGTAAAAGTGGTGCGCTTTTGTGTATTAAATGTGTGCGCATATGAACTATTAATGGAAACGGTGAAACAAATACTCTGATGGTGATGTGATTCTCAAGATAAGGTATCTGTCTGCTTAGGCGCCTTGAGACACTATCGCCAACTGTCTGCTGGCTCAAGTGGCGGTCAAAATCTCCCAAGGGTTGTGCGAAATGTAACGCATCAACGTATTGAGGAGCAGGGTACTACAAAGATTTTTATTATCACTTGATACTGAGATAAATGAAGACATGGCTTAAAGGACAAGCATCCAAACCAAAAATCTTAATAAAAAATATCCTGAGCTTAGGCTGGAAACAGCGTCAAAGATGCTAGACTTCTGGTAGCATGACATTGAATAATTAACCAATCGTAAACTTTGCTTTTCTTTGGTAAACATTTACGGCCTAATTTATAATCGAGAATTATCGTTTACTTAAATTACGTTACATTAGCCTGCCTCTTTCTTTTATAATTTAGTGAAAAGAGAGAGAGAGAGAGATTTTATTTTTAGTTCAATGAAATCGACCAGTACTACAACAAAAGAAACATAATTTTAATAAAACTTTATAAAAACTGCAAAATTACAATAATAATTTAAATTGTTTGTCATTTACACTAACAAGCTACGATGTTCTTAAAATTATACATAACAACAATAATGATGGTGTGAATGTATAATTGTAATGAATGTAAATACCGGAACAATTTATCTTTACAATATTGTATTTAAATATACGGAAGTTCAGCAGGTAACAACTATCTAATTAGACTTTGCTTATTATGTACATCACCATGACTAAACAATATTTTTTATAGAATCAGGATGACAAGCGAGCACACAGTCCACCTGATAGTAAGTGGTTGCTGTGGCACGAAGACATACATTTATCCACGTTTGCGAATTAAAATGCAGACGCGTTGTAAACCGTGATGACTAAGATGTAATGCCGCTTTTCCATTAAGACGGGTCATATTCAATTAAAGTACTTCAAAAACCTTCTTTTCGCTTCTACTTAGTGATAGGAGTTCGTTCTTATTTCTCAGAAGTGACAACGTATCTACATCCTACTTCAGACACTTTGGTTTTCTCTCTATTTTCCCTACGCCGGTAAATCAGTACTTTCTCAAAATTGCAAGTAACAATTTAATCGGTGCCTGTGAGGATCGACACTGTACCTTCTTAAATGGAAATGCGGGTGGTCTTTTGTCCATACAAACGCTCTCGTCTGTTCTGTTCTTTCTGGTTTATGATCTTATAGCAATGAATTTTCATATGCTCAACCATAGCCTCTCTTTCTGACTGGATTTGATTCCGACTGGCCCGGGCGCTTGGTTGGTATCTCTCCACAACTGTGCTCTCGTCTGCATACCCATAGACACCGGGAATGAGCAGATAATTTATATACAGCAGGAAGAGAGTTGCAACGAACCCCTGAGGAACACCGACGTTAGTCGCCACAGTATTGGATGAGCAGCCATCAACGACGACCCGGAGAGACCGTTCACTCAGAAAGTCCTTCACCCTGACAATTGGACCAGGGGATAAGCCGTACGCTGAAAGCGTGCCCTATAGACTAGCGTGCCAAACCCTGTCAAAAGCCTTCGAAACATCGAGGGAAACAGCAAGTGCTTTACCGCTGTTACCGCTTTACTCGAGGGCTTCGCCACATATGTGAGTGGCATATGCTAGAAGGTCCCCAGTTGATCGATTTCAGTGAAAACCCGTACTGGCGATCACTGAGGAGATCATTTTGCTCTAGGTATGCCATGAGGTGGGCATTCAATATACGCTCCATAATCTTGCAGAGTATGGAGGTAATTGAAATTGGCCAATAGTTGGCAGGGTCGGTATTGCTACCTTTTTTAGGCACAGGCTGCACATTGGCCAGCTTCCAAGATTTAGGCACTATTCCAGTCCTGAATGAGAGGCGGAACAAGCGTGTCAACACTGGAGACAACTCAGGTGCACAGACCTTTAGAACTATAGCTGGTATACCATCAGGTCCACTAGCTTTGTTCACGTCTAGACTTCGCAAAGTTTTAAGAACCTCCTTGTTGGTGATAGGGACCTCAGACATAGAGGTACCACAGTGAGGTAAATGAGATGGTACGCTGTTGCTACTGTCCAGACGCGAATTGCAAGCAAAAAGAGAAGCAAATAAGTCCGCTTTCTCCTTAGGCGCATGCGCCAGTGAGCCATCTGGTTTTACCAGCGGAGGCAGTGTAGACCGACAGAAGTTTGTTTCAACCGCTTTGGCGAGAGACCAAAAAGCTCTACTGCCAGATGGTTTGACAGAGAGCTTTGTGCCGATGCGTTTAATGCGGTCGAAACTGGCTTGGCGTAATGCCTTTTTGCACGACTTGGCGGCTTGGTTAAAGGCTCTCTTCTTAAGGCTAACATCCGGAGCTTTACGGTCTCGAGCATCGACCCAGGATAAGTACGACATATACTTGTGCTTTACAGCACGAGCGCACTCAGCGTTAAACCAACGGCGAGCTTTACCACCAATGGGCACGTCAGCAAAAGGGATGAAATACTCCATCGCTTGACGTATCACATTGGTTATGGCATCCGCGCAGCTCGATGGGTCTCTAGAGGAGCAGCAGACCTGCCGCCAAGGATAAGATGCAAAGAAATGCCGCATCTCATCCCAATCTGCTGACTTGTATCGCCACATTCGTCGCACTCCGTGGAAATCGTAGTTAGGTGGGGAACATAACGACACAGATTTCACCAGACAGTGGTCAGAAGTTCCCAAGGGTGAGGTAACCTGAACATCGTACCTGTCTGGATTGTTAGTCAGCAGAAGGTCGAGGCAGTTGGCTATGTGCCCATCCACATCAGGTACTCTAGTCGCTTGTTGTACCAGCTGGGATAGCCCCAGCGACAAGGCAAAATTCCACGCCTCTCTCCCAGCGTGGTCGGCCTTCTGGTATGGGAACAGCCAGTCCTAATGACAGGCATTAAAGTCCCCCAGAAAAACCAACTGTGCATTAGGGTACCGATTTAGAGCCACATCAGAGGCTTCACTGAGGTGTTCAAACAGCCTAGTTGTCTCCTGGTCGCCGCTGTGCGATCGGTAGACACAAGAATAAATAATTTTATCCATTCCTGTGTCTATCAATACCCAGATCGAAGAGAAAGTGGGGTCTTCAAGGTGACGGAGACGCTTACAGCAGATGTCGTTGCGGACGTAAACACAGACTCCGGCGCGCTGATGGAAATTATGCTCCATGTGTACTCAGGGTTGCCAAGGTACGCCGCATCTAGAAGACATCTGATCTGCGTCTCAGTCAAGAAGAGTAAGTGTGGCTTGTCAGTCTCAATGTGGTAATGGACTGCATTGAGATTTTACAGTGCAGGCCTCGGATGTTTGTGAGGTGCACTTTAATGGAGAGGGAGTGCAACCGGTGTACAAACTTCATCATCATCATCATTACAGCCCTTCACAAGTCCACTGCTGAACATAGGCCTCCCCCAAAAAATGCCACAAAGCACGGTCCTGAGCCACCTGCATCCATCGACTTCCTGCATGTCTTACCAGGTCGTCACTCCATCTCGTGGGGGGATGCCCTACACTTCGCCTACCGGTACGAGGCCGCCACTCGAGAACCTTTCTTCACCATCGGTTGTCGGTCGGCTATATGGCCGGCCCACTGCCACTTCAGCTTACTAATCCGTTGGGCTATGTCGGTTACTCTGGTTCTACTGCGGATATCCTCATTCCTAAGTTTATCACGCAGAGAAACTCCGAGCATAGCCCTCTCCATAGCTCGCTGAGCGACCTTGAGCTTTCTCATACGGCCAGCAGTGAAGGACCACGTCTCAGTTCCGTAAGTCATCACTGGCAACACGCACTGGTTGTACAATTTGGTTTTAAGGTTTTGAGGTATGTCTGACGAGAAGATGTGTCGTAGCTTCCCGAACGCTTCCCAGCCGAGTTGAATCCGTCGATTGACCTCTCGGTCGAAGTTGGACTTACCTAGTCGGACTATTTGTCCCAGGTAAACATACTCGTCAACAACTTCGAGCTTAGTGTTCCCAACAACTACCGGCATAGGTGTGACATGGACATTAAACATGATTTTTGATTTGTCCATGTTCATCTTAAGACCTATCCGTTGGGAAACACTATTGAGGTCATTGAGCATAGTGCTTAGGTCCTCCAACGATTCTGCCATAAGGACTATATCGTCGGCAAATCGAAGGTGAGTGATGTACTCGCCATTGATGTTGATACCGTATCCTTTCCAGTCCAGAAGCTTGAAAACGTCTTCCAATGCAGCGGTGAAGAGTTTCGGGGATATGACGTCACCCTGTCTTACACCTCTCTGCAATTGGATAGGTTTCGTACTCTGGTTCTGTACTCGGATAGCCATCGTAGCCCTACTGTACAAGCACTTCAACACTTCGATATACCGACAGTCAACTTGGCACCGCTGAAGGGACTGCAGCACCGCCCAAATTTCGACGGAATCAAAGGCTTTCTCATAGTCCACATACGCCAGACATAGTGGCAAATTGTACTCTTCGGACTTCTGTACAATTTGCCGAAGGGTATGTATGTGGTCTATTGTGCTAAAGCCCTTTCGGAAACCGGCTTGTTCGGGAGGCTGGAAGTCGTCAAGTCTGCGCGCGAGACGATTCGTAATGACTCTCGAAAACAGCACGTAGACGCGGCTCAGAAGGGAAATCGGTCTGTAGTTCTTCAAGAGAGCATTGTCACCTTTCTTGAAGAACAAGACCACCGCACTTCTGCTCCACGCCTTCGGTGTAATGCCACCATGGAGGACGGAATTAAAGAGCTTCTGAAGGACTTCAAGTACCGGTCTTCCACCCGCATTCAGAAGCTCCGCTGTAATTCCATCCTCGCCTGGGGCCTTACCGTTTTTAAGGTGCTGGAGAGCCATTCTAATCTCGCTCAGACTGACGTCCGGGATATCTTCGGAATAGTGTCGGATGAGACTCGCTCTTGGATCGTTACTCACACTTGCGTGTGGCTCCAACGATGACGTGTACAACTGCCCATAGAACCTCTCAATCTCACTCAAAATCTCAGGTGTCCCGGAAACGATGCTGCCACATTCTGTCTTCAGCTTTGATAGTTGGCTCTTTCTGGCAGACAGATCTCTGGCAAAGACTTTGGAGCCTTAGTTCCGCTCGATCGCTTCTTCAATACGAGCTGTATTGAAGTTGCGTAAGTCCCGCCGCATGCATTTGGAGATCTGTCTGTTCAGATGCCTGTATGCTGTCAAGTCTGTTGGAGAATGTAGCTTCATCTCCCGTCTAACAGCCATGAGATTAAGAGTGTGATCGGAGAGTTTTTGTGTTAACTTAGCTCCGACCGCATGGACAGTTTCCACGAGCTTGTCATTCATATCGTCCACTTCATTGCAGTCTTCTAGGCACTGAAAACGGTTTTTTTAACTCGAGCTGAAAGGTTTCGGGACTTTGGAACAAAGCACGAGGGGGACGGAGCGTTGACTTCATTAGACGAGACCTCTCCAACTTAACGTTTAGGTTCAGTGTGCCTCTAACCATTCGGTGATCGCTACCAGTTTTCACCCTCGCGATCACGGAGACATCACTGAACAGTTGTCGTCTGGTCGTCATAATGAAGTCAATCTCATTTTTTGTCGAACCGTCGGGGCTCGACCAGGTCCACTTCCTGTGGGGCCGCTTCTGGAAGAAAGAGTTCATCATAAAGAGTCCCTTTTTCTCCCTGAAGTCGGCCAGCTGCTGGCCCCTTGGGTTCCGTTGCCCTATTCCAAATTTCCCTACTTTCAGCTCACCGTTCTCTCTTGTGCCTAGTTTTGCATTGAAGTCTCCCATTAACACCGTATATTGGGTTTTGGAGGAATGCATGGCTCTAGAGATATCCTCATACATTTCCTCCACCTCCTCATCGGGGTGTGCCGAGGTTGGTGCGTAAACCTGTATGACCTTCAGCGAATAACGTTTGGTGATTTTGAGTATAAGGTACGCAACCCTCGTCGACGCACTCCCGATCTTTACAACGTTGTTAACGAGAGACTTGTGGACGATAAATCCGACACCTCCTTGGGACAGATGGTCGCCCTCCCGGTGATAGAGCAAGTTGCCGGATTCGAGGATTACCGTGTCCTCCCCCTCTCTTCGGACTTCGGATAATCCTATAATATGCCAGCGCAACTTGTCTATCTCTTCATCCAGCTCCACAATCTTCTCGTCAGTCCTCAGGGTGCGTGCGTTGTACGTTGGCAACGTCAACGTTGGTCGAGTCGTCTAAGGTGGCAACCGAACCTCCACCGGAGATTCTTAGCACCCCCTGCCCCGCCGTTACCATGGTCGCCACCGTAGCCAGGAATAGCGGGGCCGCCGGGGACTGGGGGCCGTTTCTTACAAACTTACTTTTCTTTTTCCTGTTTTTCATTAATGGTGGGAGTGAATAGGTTGAAAGAATCGCAGTTGGACGAGGCGTCACACATATAACCTAGGGACGCAAACAGAGTCATAGCATCGATGGTACCTAGCATGGAGATCACGGGGAAGCCCGAACCCCCCTGGAAATTACCACCAGGCCCTCTCCTCTGGTCGCCAACCGGCATGGTGGAGCCATCCCAGGATTTTTCGTAAGATGACGGGGCAGCCTTTCATGAGTGGCTGGCTCATTAATTGGGCCCCCAACTATCTACGGTCGGCCAGCGGTGCAACCGTGCTTCGGATCCCGCTAACCTCCATAACCAGGCACCTGACACTAAGAAACGGCCGCGTCGCAACCGGTCCGTATGCGTAACGCAACTGTCCAGACCCATTCTCCCTAAGAAATGGGTTTCACCTAACATCATACTGGAACACGATTTGCATCATTTGGCGGTATATCTTTGCCAGATGAGTGGTAACTAACCCTCGGCCGGGCCTCTCACTAGTAGAAGACCAACCTACCACCAGTATGTAGTACTGCTCGTTTAGCACTACCCAGGGGATACGTGTGCCTACTCTTTTAAGGGCAGCAACGCACCTGCAATTGTAATAATAATGTCTTCCAGACCGAATTTCGGTCACGGCGGCAGGCCTATGCCGACTAAACGCAGGACAGGATTACAGTGGCCAAGAGTACGCGCAAGCACAGGTGCACCCTCTATTCCTTCACTCTCATAGACCGATGGGACGGTAAACCGACACGACCGGAGAGAATTCGGGCGCAGGACCTACAGCTTTACGTGACACCAGCAACTTCCTGATTCCGGGCATCTACTGAGAATTTCTTGACACAAAAACTCAATAACTGATATTTTTTGACCCGACCCGGGATTCCAACCCGGGACGTCATGATCAGCAGTCGCGTTTACAACCAGTAGACCAACGAGGCAGTCTGCAATTGTATCCTGTATATGTCCCCTGATGTTGCGGATGTTAATGAGCGACGGTGGTCACTTACCATCACGCGAGCCGTATACCTTATAGATAGAGCCTTTGCCTCCTCTTCCATAAAAAAAAACACATCCTTACGAAGTCTCATCAAGCAGACAAACTGCATTCGTATAATATTGGTTTGACATAAAACTTTAGATTAAAACTTCTTAAAATAACTGTAGATAAGTAAGTGTCGGGCGACTTGATAACGACCTTTAAATATAAATAAGTTTACAGTTTGCAAATACAATAACAAATAAAGTTGATAGTTCAAGGGAATTTTATAAATTGAGAATTTGAAGATGTGCCCTAGTTTAATTCCAAGATTATTAATGATTTCTTATATTTACGCGAATACTACACATAAAAAGAGACCAACGCCTTAGCGATTTTATCGCGTTTAAGTTTAACTTTAACTAATGTTTAATTTTAATTTTGTTACTTGGTAGAGCCACGCTGCAGCTATATTATGGTTGTACCACGCTCTCAGAGAAAACCAGCGTAAAATAGCAGCCTAAAGCTGCTGTGTTTCCTATGGTGAGTATAGAGAACCGGAGACCCTTCTTACTGGAAACAAGGCATTCCATCACAGTCCACAGATGTGGCAACGCATCTTCATTTTGATTTTTAATTGAGAATAAATGTAGATGTCTGTGGGCCACAGCATCCACTTACCATCAGGTAGACTGTGTGCTTATTTGTTACCCTTATTTCATATAAAAATAATCTTTTTAATTCCGAATGTTTTGGATGCTCTACAGCACCCATGGTCACGGGGAGGGCTGAAGTGTTTTGCGTCTCGATGTCATAGTTAGCCCAGCTAACTTCAGCTTTTGAATTTTAATTTTTGGTCCGTTCTACGCAGAACAAGCTTACAGTATCTTGAAGTATATGATCCCAAACACATTTTATTGATATAGTGTAAAGTCATTGTAAAGAATATTAAAGTAAAAATGTAGAGTGGATAATAAGATGAACAAAAAATTGGAACTATGTTTTAGCTTTTTTAGATTACCAGCCAGTAAGAAATCGTTCATCGAACCTACGTTATGGATCAAGGCTAAAAGATTAATAAAAACAGTGAGATACATTCTGTAAATAGGGCAAGTATAAAAGTTAGTCATACCAGTTAATCGACTTCAAAGAGTTTGTAATTGTTTTATTGGGCACGGCATACGCTTTTACAACAAAGGAAATACGCAAAACCTGTATAAAATGGGTTATTATAATTTTAAAGAATACAATACTGATAATAAACCCTGTTATTTCTAACGTATAATAATTAATTTTCTATATTGTAATTTAATATAAATTATTATTTGTAAAAAAGTCCAGCTGGGTTTCTTACTAGTTTTTTTTATAGAATAGTCCACCTGATGGTAAATGGATGCTGTGGCTTGTTCTGCGTAGAACGGACCAAAAATTAAAATTCAAAAGCTGAAGTTAGCTGGGCTAACTATGACATCGAGACGCAAAACACTTCAGCCCTCCCCGTGACCATGGGTGCTGTAGAGCATCCAAAACATTCGGAATTAAAAAGATTATTTTTATATGAAATAAGGGTAACAAATAAGCACACAGTCTACCTGATGGTAAGTGGATGCTGTGGCCCACAGACATCTACATTTATTCTCAATTAAAAATCAAAATGAAGATGCGTTGCCACATCTGTGGACTGTGATGGAATGCCTTGTTTCCAGTAAGAAGGGTCTCCGGTTCTCTATACTCACCATAGGAAACACAGCAGCTTTAGGCTGCTATTTTACGCTGGTTTTCTCTGAGAGCGTGGTACAACCATAATATAGCTGCAGCGTGGCTCTACCAAGTAACAAAATTAAAATTAAACATTAGTTAAAGTTAAACTTAAACGCGATAAAATCGCTAAGGCGTTGGTCTCTTTTTATGTGTAGTATTCGCGTAAATATAAGAAATCATTAATAATCTTGGAATTAAACTAGGGCACATCTTGAAATTCTCAATTTATAAAATTCCCTTGAACTATCAACTTTATTTGTTATTGTATTTGCAAACTGTAAACTTATTTATATTTAAAGGTCGTTATCAAGTCGCCCGACACTTACTTATCTACAGTTATTTTAAGAAGTTTTAATCTAAAGTTTTATGTCAAACCAATATTATAACAAGGCGAGCAGGCAGTAAAGTATATATATATATATAACGATCCGCCCCGGCTTCGCACGTGTGATTTAGATCTCGTTAACAGCACCACTTCCGGTAGGTCGTCTATTGTAAATCTAAATCAACAAACAAACACAAAATTTCATCAAAATCGGTCCAGCCATTTAGGTGGAGTTCAGTTACATACACACGAACAGAAGAATTATATATTTACACCTTCCTCTTGAAATTAAATGAATATGAAAACCCCATCAAAATCAGTTACGTAGTTTAAAAGATCTAAGCGTACAGACGGCGGGAAACGACATTAAAAGTAAAAATATATATATTTAACGTACTATCTTTTGTGGGTGGAATTTCATACACATTCACATTATGTTGCATGATAAACGATAAAAATAAAACAAATCAAAGGTAATATTCCAATCGATGACTCATTGTCATTGTAACCAATTTTAAATGAAAACATAATATGATAATAACGTTCACTAATTGACATATAATGTAAACAACCGCGGTTGAATAAAGTTACACGGCCAGTAACGAGTGTGGTGCACGCTAGTGTATGACGTGAAAATGGCTACAAAAATAGCAGTCGTAACTGGCGCTAATAGAGGTTTAGGATTTGCTGTGGTAAAAGGCCTTTGTTTAAAATTCAACGGCAAAGTATATTTAACAGCACGAAATGAAGAAAGTGGCTTGGAAGCTGTGAATAAGTTAAAATCAATAGGTCTGTGTCCAGAATTTCATTTACTTGACGTAAATATTGAAGACAGTGTCAAAAATTTCGCGGATTTCATTAAAATAAAACATGGTGGATTGGACGTCTTAGTGAACAATGCAGGTATTTTGGAACGGGATGAGATATATCCATCTTATGACGCTGCAAAACGTAATATTGACACAAATTATCGCAGCTTACTAACAATTGAAAAGTATTTATACCCCTTACTAAGAGATGGCGCTAGAGTCGTGAATATTTCAAGTGCATGTGGACATCTATCAAATATAAAAAATAAAAAATGGCTTAAGTTATTGCAGAAGAAGGATTTAAAAACTGAAGAAATTAATGAATTTGTTAATGAATATCTTGAAAGCGTGAAAAATCAAACATTCAATAAAGATGATTTTGCCGATCAAGGTAAACATGCGGAGCACAGAGTATCAAAAACGGCATTAACTGCGTTGACTATGGTACAACAAAGAAAATATTTTGATAGAAATATTTCTATAAATGCAGTGCATCCAGGACATGTGAAAACAGATATGGCAAATGGAGGTGGTGTATTAGACCCTGACCAAGCTGCTGACACAATTCTTTATTTAATTTTGGATGCTTCTTCAAATCTAAAAGGTACATTCATGTGGCATAATAAAAAGCTTGTTGACTGGTATGATACCGATGGCGACTATTACTGTAAAGACCTTTGGTAATTAAAACTTTAAATTATAGTAACAAATAACAATGTCAAAACTAATGAGCCAGACACATCAAAAATGCCAATGTATTTTGACTAGAATCAATCCCACATAACGGTGAATTTAGTTGGTAAATCGCACTGACTTAGCGAAACAAAAGCCCCTTCACTTTTGTCTTGAGGACCTTCGTTGCTAAGCTTCGTTGTAACTTGTAATTGCAAGAAAAGACAAACCAATAATTCCACTCTTTTCTTTGCGCTGTACTCATCAAGACCAGAGACTAACGAGTGGACATGTCGAACGACTAACCAAACCGTTTAACGTACCATAAACTTTTAACAGATAACATATTATAAAATTTATTTATTAAAACATTAATGCTGGCATTTACTATAATTTCTTAATTTTAATATTTTCTATTGTAATGTAAACAAAATAATAAATTAAAATATGATGTAACTGTCCGGTATCTTTTATTAAAAAATAAACAGTAAAATATTTAAGAGCTGGTTTTTCAATCGTCAGAAATAAATGTTATCCATTAAATACATTTTAACATGATTTAATAAAAAAAAGTAAAGCAATTGATGAAACCTTTTACTCACACGACTGTAATTTTTAACTTTTTTATGTTGTATTTTATCCTATGAGTAAATTTTATCTGATTATAGAAAAATCAGTCCTGAACATTAAGAACACAACAGGCTGTGCATGAACAATGAGCATGCGCACGATAATAAGTCTCTTCGTAGAATAACCTTGTGGAATATTTAGAGACAATGGCAGGAGACCCGACGGTATGACTTAGGTCCCTTGGGAGAGAGTTAAATCTCTAGTATGGCATGTTACCTGTGTAGACACTTTGGCGGCCTATTATCTCAGGGATACCTTCTTCACAGCCGGGGAGGTATCGGCGGCAACTGAACTAAGTGGCGTAAATATGAGGCTCTGAGAGATTACTACATATTTTCGCCATTTGCTTTACAGACTATCAGTCTGTGGGGTTCGATGGGATCGATGTACTTTCTATAGCAGAGTTTCCTAACATTTTTTTTGACCAGGGACCACTTAATTTTTTTTTGTAGTTATCAGGGACAACAAGGTGAAAAAAAAACTGTGTTAGTTCAAGAAAAAATTGCTATCACAACTTTTAACATAATTATATAATAAACTGAATTGAAGCATTCATTAACAGTATATTTTTTTATATAGGATAAGGTGACAAACGAGCACACAGTCCACCTGATGGTAAGTGGCTAGTGTGACCCATAGACATCTACATCTATCATCAATAAAGACTCAAGATGCAGATGCGTTGCCACCCGTGAGGACTAAGATGGAATGCCTCTTTGCCAGTAATAAGGGTCTCCGGTTCTCTACACTCACCATACGAAACACAGCAGCGTTAAGCTGCTATTTTACGCTGGTTTTCTGTGAGTATTATTTGTGTATTTATTGTAAAAGCTAGTAGGTACCTACTTACTAAGGTGACGCGCGGTGTTGAAATGCCCGCGAGACGAGAAAATAATAAATATGTTATTTAAAACTTTCGCGGACCATATTTAAGCTCTTGTAGACCGCTGGTGGTCCGCGGACCACTGGTTGGGAATCACTATTCTAAAGGAACTGTATCCACGAATTGTCATCGCTGCCGATAATAAATGGGCTGGTTATTTTTCTCACTCAAATGCTAAGTATAACCATTCAGCGAGGAAATCAAGCCAGCGTTCTTGGTAATATACCGCGAGGAATAGGATTGCACGATAATATAAGTTTTTAATTTTACTTTTTTTATATAGTACCTACTTAATAATTATATTGTATATATGAATGTTATGTAAATAAAAGTCATCATAGTTCAAATATAAGATTTCAATTTACCATTATAACATTTTTTTTTCATTCATTACAACTTACCAAAAGTCAAATGCTGAACATAGGCCTTCCCCAAAAATTGCATGATGGTATGTGTATTTGCCATAGTTATCACGCTTGGCGTGTGAGATGGCAACCACAGTATATCTTTTTATTTTGAGTTGTTATCAAGAAGATACTGCTGCCCATGCTCCAATCATTCCATCATCATCATCATCATCTCCATTTTTATAACGTGTAATTTTATTTGAATAATCTTAGTTTGAAAAAAAAACATTCTTCATTTTTTATTTCTCCTCTTTACATTTTTTTTAAATAACACAAACGAACACACAATCTATCTGATGGTCAGTTGATGCTGTGGCAAATAGATATCTACATAAATCCTCGATAAAGAATTAAAAACGAAAATGCAGATGCGTTGTCACCCTTGAAGACTAAGATGGAACGCCTTGTTTCCAGAAAAAGGCTATCTGGTTCTCTATACTCACCATACGAAACCCAGCGAAAACGTTGTCGTTCCCCGTAGATATAAATTATTTATGTAGTTAACAGTGTACAGTTGTTTAATCAAAAAAGTATTAATAAATAACCTTTTCTTCTTTTATTATTCCATTACATCTTATAAAAGTCCACTGCCAAACATAGGCCTCCCAAATAGGTTGCCTCATGGGGAGGGCCGTTATGGATGGATGGATGACTTCTTGAAACAAAATCATATTGGATGATATAAATACCAATGATATATTTAGATGTTTTATTATTTGCAATTTTAATATTACGTCTTTACCTATGAAATTACCGTTTTAATGAAATAAGTCAACGTATATTTTTATTTATTTTTTATATTTCTATTAATCAAAGTAATCACCCACGAAATTGATGCATCTTTTCCAACGCAGTAGCAGTTTATTGATGCCCTTGTTGAAGATATCAGCTGAACGGAAGACCACAAATTCTTCAAAGGCATTTTGTACTGCCTCTCGGGTATTGAATTTTTTCCCGCCAAACAGTTATCCTTTTGTAACTTGTAACTTGGAGACCGTCTGTTGTGCAGTATTAAGTCGCACATTTTCGTGCAGGAGCAACGGCGACGAGCGATTGACCAAAGCTGGTTAGAGACGTCCGAGCTTCTCCATCATTCTGTTCAATTCTTCCCAGTACACATGCATGTAATGCTCATTCCGTTTGGTAAGAAGATGTGATGTATCACACCGACGTTAGACCACCATACAGTGACCATCACTTTTCTAGGTGTAATTTTCATTTAAGGCATTGTTATGGAGTTGTACCAGTATCCAATCAACTTGCTGAGCACTTGCGATTGTCAAACAGAATCCATTTTATAGTATAGGTATATTTAACATGTTTTGCTTATATATTTTATGTACAGTTTTCCTATATTAAATGTATATCACAGTAAGTATGTTTGTAATTGCACCTGACCTGCCCCAATATTTTAACACACCACAGGTTAACTGGTAAAGAATGACTTATGGCATTAAGTACATTGCACCTTTATTGCCTTATTTAAATAGGTGTTAACAGTAAAGTTTATAATAAAATCCTAAATGTAACGGTGATTGTTTAACAGAATGATGTGCGAAACAAAAAGAAAATATGGTACTAAAAGTGACGCCGTGACCAAAATCATTATGATGTCTAGGTTCGAACTGGATTTTGTGATTTTAGTGGAGTCTGGGCATGTGAACTATTAGTGAAAATGATGAAATAAGTGTGCCGATAATAATGTAAACATCAAGCTAGTTTGTCTTCTTAGGCGCCTCAAGATACTATCATCGAATTCGTTGAATGTCTGCTGGCTTAAGCTGCTATACAAATATCCCGAATTTCTTACAATGTGACGCTTCAAAATATTGTGATAATATATTCTAATATAAATAAATTATTATAAAAGATAATTTCATATCATTTGACACAGGCAAACAAACAACCGCACGAATCCATTACCAACAAAAAAAAGTAAATACGAATGTATTTTGTTTGACATTGACAATAGACACTTGAGCTTGACAGTATGAAATAATGTATTCCGTTTGTGAGAGTGCTTAAATTTTGTCTAAATTTAATCTTTCCTTCGATAATATATATTATTCCATATATTTTAAATTATATTGTTAAAACAAGATTTGCTTCATAAAATAACCTGTGTTTAACAGATAAAACTTTCAGTCTGTTAGGTAAGTTAGTGATTTAAAATTAAATACATTTTCAAATTGAATTTAACTGAATAGTTTTTAAAAGGAATGCGATGCTACCAATAATTTTACAGCGTCTGTTATAAAGAAATTGTGTCGTACGCTGGAAGTTGTCAATTTATTTGAAAGGTTTATTACATTTACTTTTTCATTCACTTCATGTTCTAAGCCAAAAAAGGCGGAGAAGTACCTTGACCTAGCGTAAAATATTGTCATTCTAAGTGCGGCACTGCGCAGACCTAGATTTAGTATTCCTAGTAGTGAAATTTCGTTTTTGTAATCGCAATGTGACTTGACGTGGTACTATAAAAATTTGCGAATTTCACGTGCCAATAATATCCATGTAACACTCCGGAATGTGACAGTTTGTTCGTCGGGAAGTGACCTTCGGCGCGTTTTTTGTGGTGTCTATAAATACTTCTAACATTATCTTATTTTCAAATAAAACAAAACTGAAAGTCTAGTTGCACTTTTACATTTATCAGAACGAAATTGTGTTTTTTTTTTTAACATGATAGTCTAATATGTTAGAATAATCATAATATATATAAAACTTAAAACATTATTACTTTATTCTTTAATGCAGCAACTCAATATCAGCACAAAATCTCAATAAACAACAGTATATAAATAATGTTTGAACTTGAACTATGTTCCCAAATACTGAACCTTCTTAAAGACCACTGTGCACCTATATGTGTTATCTCTACAGTCATAAAACATTGTGTACGTCACTAAAACAATGGTTCTAGTGAATACCGTTCGTGCAATGGCGTCATTTGCGGCGCAAGCAGCCCTCCGATCTCGTTGGAGCTCATTAATTGAATCAACAAGTGTTGATGTGCCGGGGGAAGTAACGGATGGGGTCCGTTCTGTCGTTGGATGGCTGAAACAGGCACTGTCTATTTTACAATATATAATGGGTAGAATTGTAATGCATTGTATTGTCTTTACTGTTTATTTGCTACATATGTTATTTCCTTTTTCTTATAAATAGTCTTCTGTAGGTTCTTCACTGTCTTGCACTTAGGTATTCTTACTTTTATTTAAAAACATTACAGCATGTGAAATTCATGTGGTATCATTATTTTGATTATTTAATATATTAATAGGTTAATGCATGTTTGGTGTATAATGTGGAGAAATATATATGAACACAATATTATATGAAAAACTAAAATGAAAATGTTTCTTTTTCCTCAAAACAGTTATATGGATTACAAATGAGACATCCCCAGTAAGTAATTTATAAGAGTTGTTGTGGGGCTATCTAGCTCTCCCTTATTAATTAACAATGTTGAGACTTTTTACAAAAGGCGAGTAAAAATTGAGTGACGTTGAAGAACCCAGAATGTTGAGTGTTGCGGGACAAAGTGTCGCGTAGTGTATCCAGGGCTTTACTCATTTATCAGTATATTAGATCTCCCCCTCCCTTTACTACTTAAAATATGAAACCACAAAGATTTAATTAATGCTTAGACAATTTTAACTACAAAGTTGTATCTACTATACGAACATAATAAAAGTCTCATCCAATTATCTAAAAATTTACAGATTATCAAAAGTGTGTTAATGATGCATTCTATTCTGTACCATATAGGTTGTATGTGACTTTAGAAAATCATTCCCATACCTCACATTATAATATTTATAGGTTTAAAAATCGAAAACTTAGTCAAAAAAGCAAAAAGTATGCCTTATTTAAATAAAAATTGCTTAAAGCATATTTATCAAACTCACATTAATAAATAAAGATCGATTTGTACTCTGTGATTGATGCCACAACTAGCCAGTAGCATTTCTTACATAAGATCCGTGTTTGCTTGGTTATAGTGTTATTAATTTATTAATTGTTGTAAGATTTGAAGACTATCTACATTTTATTTTATTTTATACCAGCTGTTCTCCGCGACTTCGCCCGCGTGTAATTTAGGGTTTCAATTATGTTGCGCGGATCCCTTCTCCTTATAACATCAGCTATCTGCCAGTAAAAGTCTCGTCGAAAGCGGTCCAGCTGTTTCGGAGATTAGCCGGAACAAACAGACAGATAGACAGACAAAAATTTTAAAAATGTGTTTTTGTTATAAGTACTGTATATACTTTCATATGCATTTAGGAAAAAGCTGGTATTTTAACATTACAAACAGACACTTCAATTTTATTTATTTATATAGATATAGATAATATTCAACTGTACGCTCAATATAAGTATATTTTCTTAAATTTAGTTTCTCAGTAAGCAAATTATTGTTAATTCTTTGTGAGAAATAAGGTTCTTATACTATGAACACTAATCTGTGGAGTCTTTGTCGAACATATTAGATTAGCACATGTCACATTTGTAGACCCTCAGAACAATTCTTTTTTATAACTCGCGATACCATCCACGCTATCTGGATGATTGACGGTCCACTACTGTGGGATTTAGAATAAGATTTTTCCTTGCACAACTTCTTGGGGAACTACGTTTACGCCAAAAAAAATATGTTCATCTTTTATTTTGTCCACGTTTGTCTACTAGTGAATGACAACAGAAGATAAGCGTTTTTTTCTGTTTGTGTACTCGGTTTGTATTGATTCAAATATTATTTATTATAATTATAATGTGAATCAATTACCACCAGCGATTTTTCCAGATCGATACGACTTAGGGACCTTCAAGAAAAGAGCCTACTCCTTCTTAAAAGGCCAGCAACGCAACTGCAATTCCCCTGGTGTTGCAGTTGTTCATGGGCGGCGGTAGTCACTTACTATCAGGTGAGCCGCATGCTCGTTTGCCCCCTCTCCTATAAAAAAAATGGTGAAATGGGCGCCAAAAGCAGATTTATGACGCTGTAAGGGTGCACAGAAAATCAATTTTTTGTCATTAAAAACGACTAATTCATCTTTTTTTTAATAATTATAAAAGTTAAAGATTTTCCTTAGCGAGTTATGATGCCCAAAACACGATTGACACATTTTATCTCCATACAAAAATCGCGAATTTTCCTCAAAATCTACAATTTTATGTACGTCCATTAAAGGAAAAAGCAGTTTCATTCGAATGTAGTTAAAGCAATTTCAATTAAATTACGTCTATGTGTTCCCCAGTAAATACATGGGGGAATTATGGGTTTATTTTCCGAAAAAAGAGTATATTTAATTTAAAAAAAATATGAAATAAAAATCGCGCAATAAAGTTGCGCGCGAACCGGCTAAACAGAAGCATATCGCCGCTCCTCGCTCGTGACCACGATACTATTTCGCCTTAATATTATGTAGGCCTTTGTATAATTTCCTTCGCTGGCGTAGAGTTGCTTAATGCTTACAGGGTTCCTCTTCACTTCAAATTTTATCAATGTAATGCAATAATTTAAAGAATTTCTTGAGGCAGGTTGTCATGTATAATACTATCCGTTTGTAAGGAGACCCTTTTTACTTGAAACGAGGCATTCCATCTTAGTCCTCAGGGGTGACAACGCATCTGCATTTTGATTCTTAATTGAAGATAAATGTAGATGTCTATGGGCCACAGTATCCACTTACCATCAGGTAGACTGTGTGCTCGTTTGTCACCCTATGCTATAAAAAAAACAACTGAGACGTATCTAACAACTCCTCGTTTACTAAAATCTATCAAGCCGGTTATGTTATTGAGCATACTAAAGAATTAGACATACACACGTACAAACATACATTCGAAAAACATTACCCTCCTTCTGGGGCAGTCGGATAATGTCATTATTTCTACGAACGTTGTAGAGCCACGCTGCGGCTATGTTGTGGTTGTAACACGAATGGGTCAGCTTGACCGGGGTAGGACGACGCTCTCACAGAATACCAGTTTAAAATAGCAGCTTAACGCTGCTGTGTTTCGTATGGTGAGTGTAGAGAACCGGAGAGCCTTTTTACTCGAAACGAGACATTTCATCTCAGTCCTAAGGGGTGACAACGCATCTGCATTTTGATTTCTAATCGAGGATAATAATTTTTATTTAATATAATTCTCATTTTCTCACATGTAATTCTTATTGAAAGTAATTTTTTTACTCACTTAGCAGAATAATGCTGTGTTTCGTACGGCTCTCAGGGGTGACAACGCATCTGCATTTTGATTATTAATCGAGGATAGATGTAGATGTATAGACATCCATAGGGACCACAGCATCCACTTACCACCAGGTGGACAAGGAACAAGCGCAAACTAGTTATAGCAGCTAGTCAACTTCATAGAGTCTAATTGCAATGCGCTTTTACAACCAAAACCCAGAAAATATGCAGGTTACATTTATTAAAGACTAGCTGTTCTCCGCGACTTCGCCCGCGTGTAAGGTTTTAATTTTTTGCAACGAACCCTAATTATTTTTCTATAATAAAAATAGCCTAAGTTACTCCTTATGACATCAGCTATACGCCAGTGAAAGTCCTGTCAAAATCGGTCCAGTCGTTTCGGAGGTTAGCCGGAACAAACAGAGAGACAGACAAAAATTTTAAAAAGTGTATTTTTGTTATAAGTATACCGTTTATACTTTCATATGCATTTTATAAAACGCTGTAATTTTGACATTACAAACAGACACTTAAATTTTATTTATTTGTATAGATTTTAAAATTTTTATGAAATAACACCTGTTTAATGTTTTTAATAATATTATAGAATACGTGATACGTGTGGGGTACACTGAAAGATTTGCGTTAAATGAAACGATTTATATGTAAACTAAATAATATGTTTACTACATCGATCACTAATAAAAAACTAGATACACAATCAGTGATAAAAAATGGCATAACCGAATGTGCACCCAGTCGAACATATGGGTGCACTTTTAATCTAGTAGCATTCGAATGCTTTGACGGTAAACATGTCTCAGTGTTCGTTTAAAAAGTGTAAAAATCACACATCCAGGACGCTAAAAAAGATGTAATTTCATATTTTCGGTAAGTGTTAATATTAACATTATTTAATTGTTATAACTGTATTGTAAACACTGATATTTTGTCAAGAAATCATCGTAAAAGTATTTTTAATTTAAGTCTTAATAAAATAAGGCGTCATTGGTTGAGGTATATGCGTTGATTCTGTTCCATTTGTGGAAACGCTATTGTTTTTTATTCTTTTATTATTAAAGTAAAATATTTTTTGTTTAATGAGAGTTCTTTAGTTTCTCTAAATATTGTAGTACTCTAAACGTCAGGAATATAAAATAAGTTAATATAAGCGATAAAATCCGTAAAACTAGCTTCATTTAAATGTGTAGTGAACGCGTAAATATAAGAAATCATTATAATTATTCAGTCTTATCCGTTTTTTTAAACATCTGTAAATATGAACATTACGTCAAAATTTGGACAATAATATTCTTAGATTTTACAAGAACTTTCTGTACTTATTTTTTATATTTAGTAACTATTATATTTAGATAAAACTTGTTTGTCAAGCAATATCTTTAAATTATTTCACACAAGATAAAGAATATATAAATAATTATGACTCTTTCAATTACTTTCATTACTAAATGAATGTGGTGCCCTATCCAAAAGTATATTTACATTCAGGTAATAATATAACCCTTACACACATACACCATAGAATAGAATAGAATATGCTTTATTAAGTAGACCAATTATTTAAAACAAGTTTAAAAAAATTGTAAAATTAAAATTACAGTAACAAAAAAATATTGTGCAATTCGACTCCACTCTCCTTGTCCAAGCGACGAGCCTCGGTCGTAAAATTTTATTGCTTTTTGTACGATGCTTTGTCAATACAACTTTACGTATTTCACTTAAGGTTGAATTTACATTAATGTATATTTATATCAACTAAAATTACGTCAAAACATTTGGTGACAGTTTTTAGAGAACTTTTGTATGGGATTGTGCATCTAGTTTTTATAAGTGATCGATGGTTTACTACTTTGGAGATTGAGTATCCATTACATTTTAAACACTTTTTCATCCGTTTAAGCAATTTTTGAAAGAAGTGGTATAATTAAAAATGTTGTTTACCGACTTCAATATAAATAAAATGAGAATATCATCAATGTAGTCGAAGTCAATTAATTAAATATGAATTATTAAGGATAACTCAAAAACTACTGGTCAGATATTGATCAAATTTATATGGGACCACATGAGAATAACAAGTTTTCAAATAAAAAGAATCATCAAAATCGGTTCACCTAGAAAAAGTTCTGAGGTAACGCAAAAAAATACATTCGAAATGAGAACCTCCTCGTTTTTTTAAAGTCGGTTGAAAATAAGGACCATTGGTTTGAGGGAATGTTTTTCACGGTCTGGATGAATGCTGTCACGGCCTCTTCTGGCTCCGTAAATGTCAAACCTTTACGGTTTGACATTTGGTTTGACATGGTAAAATAAAGAGATCGCATGGTACGAAGTCTGGACAGTGTTGGGAACAGGTCAAGAGCTCAACCTTTTCAGAAGCCAAAAAGACATTGTTCTGTTCGCGGTGTGCGCCGAAGCATTGTCATAGTGCAGTACGATGCGACTTTTTGTTCGGTTACTCAGCATTAACTATCATTTGCTCATCAAGTAGAATCGTGCAGACAAGACCTGTCTGAGAGAAAAAGAAATCTATATTTGAGGTGAAAACTTCTTTAGCCGCGTTGAGCGATTTTTAGTAGTAGAAAATCTTCAATTTTCTCTCAGACGTCACCGATGACCTTGACATGCCCGTAACACGTAGTATAGCGGCCTGTATACATGTATACGCATATATCATTGAGTTTTCATTTCTGTCGGCAGTTCTTATGGCTGCCTCTGTTTTCTTTTTTTTTTGCCCATGTTTCTTGTCTGCCTTATTTTGGTGATCTGCTGTCGCCATCGAACACCCGTACAGAAGACTGTTGCTTTCTTTCCGGAATGTAATATGTCCATGTTTCATCTCTTGTCACATAGCATTTGATCTTCTGTGATCACACTTTAACAAAATTATTTACACATTTATTTATTTATTTCAACTCGAACCCGCTTTTGTTCTAGGGTGAGTTCTATGTCCGACTGCTGGGCACAGGCCTCCTCACATCTCTGAGAGGGCAAGGCATTGTCCGCCGCGCTGCCCCAATTCGTGTTGGCGAACTTCACACGCGTTCGAAATTTTTTGTTTTATTACTTATACATGCAGGTTTTGTTGACGATGTTTCCATTCGCCGCCGAGCACGTGGTAAATTAGCACTTAAAATTGAAATTCACAATTTCATTGGTGCGGGCGGGGATCGAATCCGGGTTGTTCGCATACTCTGAAATTTACAGCGAGCGCTAACCATTTGAGCTACCACGGCTCTTACGTATAATCTTCACAGCTTAACTTATGTAATTGTGTAAAAATTTATTATATTCTTATATACATTTCTAAATAATATACAAAAGCTATAGATGACTTACCGATTTTACATTCTTTTAGAAATTTAAAAAATGGGGGAAGCGGCATTTTTGTTAAAGCGACTTAAATTCACAAAAATGAAGACCGCAAGCTATTTATTATTATATTTAGTTTGAACGTAACCCAACTGAAATAATAACCGGTGTTCACAAGGTCATAACAATCTAACTGACGCCTCGCGCTTTCGTTTAAATTACGTTAATTAATAAAGTAGTTAACTCACTTTGCTTGCAATAACTTTTCTATTGTAGATATGCTGCGAGTAAAATAAAAATAGTTAATTGTATGCTATACTTGCTTACTCAACTGTTACCTGAATAATTAGATAAGTTTTACCTTTACCCAGGGCCGGATTAACCTTTAGGCAGAGTAGGCAACTGCCTAGGGGCCCCGCATCGGGTAGGGGCCCCGTGCGCACACAAATACAATAGAAAATGTTTCATACAGAGAAAATTTTATTGGAAATTTCCAAAACCTCAGTGACAATAAGTATTATTACGTTTTAGCAACGCATACTGTCAGTTGATGCAATACTTTATACTTACAGAACAAAACCATCTAGTATCGACTAATAATATGGATACGTTACATCCCTTTATGCTGACTGCAAAGGGGCCCCGAAAATTCCATTGCCTAAGGGCCCCGACATGGTTAATCCGGCCCTGCCTTTACCATAGAGTGGCGGTGTGAGAATATCCACTATCCTATATCGTTCCTTGAGTATAAAATGCGACAGGGCGAAATAAACCAAGATATGGGCAGCAAGTATGTAGAAAATAAAAAAAACTGCGCGTGCCAATCCACCTGCCAAGCGTGGCAACAAGCAGGCCCACGTTCAGCGGTGTTCTTTCATTGGATGTTTTTTTTTTATAGGATAAGGGTGTCAAACGAGCACACAATCCACCTGATGGTAAGTGATTGCTGTGGCCCATAAACATCTACATCTATCCTCAATTACGAATCAAAATGCAGATGCGTTGTCACCCGTGAAGACTAAGATGGAATGCCTCGTTTCCAGTAAAAGGGTCTCCGGTTCTCTACACTCACCATACGAAACACAGCAGCATTACGCGCATATTATTTTACGCTGGTATTCTGTGATAGCGTGGTCCTCCCCCGGTCGAACCGACCCATTCGTGCTACAACTATACCAGAAATATAGCTGCAGCATGGCTCTACCACGTAAAAAATGATGTAGTGAATGAATGAAAATATTAGATGAATAATATATATGAGTAGTGTAATCGTGCGAGTAATGTTTTTCTTTTTCGAATATCAATGAATTGTTTAAAAAAGTCGAAATTGATAAAAAAATTATTTAAAAAATAAAATTTTCGTATTTCACTTTTTAAATAATGGATGATTATTGCATTTTTCCCTTTTTCCACAGAAAAGCAGCTTTATGGTAATGGCAACACTGTTATAGTTGTTAAGTAATGCAGATTGTAGAGGTAGGAGAGAATTATCACCCGGTCTCTTCTCGTTGTAAGAGACGATTATGGGGAGTGCCAAGAAAATCTTATAACCGTAGTGTAGGTGATATGTGCGTTGTCACCACTGGGGACCAAGATGCAATACCTCACAGCATATCATTATAATGGCTGTCTATGCCAGAAATAGTACAGTGCGAGCACTGCTATTTGGTGGCAGTAGTAAGCATTCAAGAATCCATATTACTGGCGGCAGAAATAGTTAAGAGGACGGTACTACTAGGATAAGAAATGGCATCGTACCACCTAGTAAAGCTTACTTATCCCCGGGAAAAGGAGAAAATGCTTATCCCCTCGCATATTTTTATTCACCCTTCGAGCATGGGCACACCGGTGGAATAGTATCCATAGTAAATGAAATGGGAGATAGACTTAGTCTTAAATTTTTTGTATGAATATAAACTTAAACCCACGTCCAATCAACTAGGATAGAATTGTCCCTTTCGAATGTCAAAAAAGCATAATATTTTGTCTTTAATTTGGCTCCATGCGGATATACTTCTCCCCGTAGCCGTGCTTTGGCATAAGGACTAGATAATGTTATCTCTTGTCAGTGGATATAATCGGGGGATAAATTTTTTGTCCCCAGCCCATGCAGGCCGTGCAGAAATGGAATTCTACTACGTAAAGCGTAGTAACATTTTTATTTTACTTTGTAGGAATTAAATATTTTCATTGTTACGATCAAAATATAATTTTATGCACTGTACTTGCATGTTAGTTTAGTGTTTTGTTTAGAAATTTACTTATGTTTATTGTCGATGCTTGCCTTTATAAAGAGTTACGTTATAATTATCGCATGATTAACTTTTAATATCTAGTGTTTCTTCATCGTCTTTAGTTATTTAGACGTTATATGAAAAATTAAAGTAGCTATTTAGCCTGCAACTTTACTTTTCATTCGATTAAATGTTAGATAATTCGCGCTTTACCTAATATCGACAACAACAAGTGAAAACAAAACGCTTCGCTATTAAACAGCTGTATTTATTTTGCGACTACACGACTCCTTTTAGAATTTTTTTCATTGTAGTTTTATACGTGGCAGAGCCACGCTGCAGCTATATTAGTATAGTAGTAGCACAAATGAGTCGGCTCGACCTTGGACCACGCTCTCACAGAATACCAGCGTAAAAATAGCAGCTTGATACTGCTGTGTTTCGTATGGTGAGTGTAGAGAACCGGAGACCCCTTTTTACTGGAAATGAGGCATTCCATCTTAGTACCCGCGGGTGACAACGCATCTTCATTTTGATTCGTAATCAAAGATAGCTGTAATTGTCTATGGGCCACAGCAACCACTTACCATCAGGTGGACTGTGTGCTCGTTTGTCACCCTATCCTATAAAAAAGCTTTATGAAAATAAATAGATTTATTATTATATTATAATAGATGATAGGAGAGCCAATAACAGGTTGTTATGTTTTATAATATGTCATCTAGATTGACAGTGCATCCGTAGCATTCGTAGTCCATTCTTGGTTGGTTGGTGGAGTAATCTAATATTATAAAAAAAACTATAATATAATTATATCGATGTATATTTTGCAGGCATCATTAGAAGTTCGACAAGTTGGACGACGCGCTGTGAGCCAGCTGTCCGGCCGCGGGATGGGTGACGACGTTGTGATCATACACTACAACGATGTGTACAATATCGAGCAGACAACTAGTAAGCTATTTAATAGAATCGGCCGTTACTTTGCGGAAATACATTATATAAATGATGTTAAATAAACGAAGCGGCCAAGTGCGAGTCGGACTCGCCCATGAAGGGTTCCGTAGCAGCAAGTAACATAATTTACGTTTTATGACGTATTAAAAAAAACTACTTACTAGATCTCGTCCAAACCAATTTTCGGTGGAAGTTTACATAGTAATGTACATCATATATTTTTTTTAGTTTTATCATACTCTTATTTTATAAGTTACAGGGGGGGGGGGACACATATTTAACCACTTTGGAAGTGTCTTTCGCGCAAACTATTCAGTTTAGAAAAAAATGATATAAGATACCTCAATATAATTTTTGCAGACCTATCCTTAGATACCCCACAAGTATGGGTTTGATTAAAAAAATACATTTATTTTCAATTAAGAATCGAAGTGCAGATGCGTTATCACTCCTGAGGACTAAGATGGAATGCCTCGTTTTCAATAAAAAGGGTCTCCAGTTCTCTACACTCACCATACGAAACACAGCGGCATTAAGCTGCTATTATACGCTGGTATTCTGTGAGAGCGTGGTCCTACCCCGCTAAGCTTACCTTAGTATAATAGAATACAATTTTTTATTTTATATAGATTGTGACGTAATACTTATTAAAAGTCTGCCATCACAGGGACGTTTGTTCATCGTTATCTCAATTTTAGTAGTTTCATTTTAAAATTAGAAAATACCAGATTTTTTTTTTATAGGATAGCGTGACAAACGAGCACACAGTCTACCTGATGGTAAGTGGTTACTGTGACCCATAGACATCTACATCTATACTCAATAAAGACTCAAGATGCAGATGCGTTGTCAGCCGTGAGGACTAAGATGGAATGCCTCTTTGCCAGTAAAAGGGGTCTCCGGTTCTCTACACTCACCATACGAAACACAGCAGCGTTAAACCGCTATTTTACGCTTTCCCCGGTCGAGCCGACTCATTCGTGCTACAACTTTAGTACTAATATAGCTGGCTCTACCACGTAAACTAATACAGAATACACAAAATATGTGAAATTCTAGAAATATATATTAGGTCAATTTAAAATTAGAGTTTTTTTTTTTTGCAATGAGTCTAATTTTGTGTACAGCCGCTAGTAATGTGTGTCACGGACTAGTTACACTGAATTTTAAATTGCCCGGCACACTCTCATATATTTATATATACTCACATATTGACACGTTTTACAGCTATGTTATAGTGACAGCTATATTATAGTTGTAACTCGAATCGGTAAGCTCGAACGCGGAAGGATCACGCTCTCACAGAAATCAGCGGGTACTAGTAACTTAATTGTGATGCGCTTCGTATGGTCAGTGTAGAGAACCGGAGGCCCTTTTTTTACTGAAATATGGAATGCCTCATATTCCATCTTAGTCCTCAGGGGTGACAAAGCATTCTCTTAATTGATGATAGATGTAGATGCCTATGGGCCACTGCATCCACTCAGGTGAACTACGTGCTAGTTTTTCACCTTATTCTAATAAAAAAGGCCCTCATGTATAATTATAACTTCTAGAATTGTTAGATTAAGCGATAAGCCCTGGAATGAGTGCTAATAATTTTCTGCTCACCAATGTAGTTTAATTGATAAGTTGTTTTTTAATAAAAGTTTATCAGTTTCTAGAGTATTATATTAATACGAGTACACAAAACAATGCGTCAGTGGTTTGCTCTTTAATTTTTTGCACATCTTTAACTTTTTTTAAAAAAATTCCACTTTTATGGTTTATTTATTTTTAATCTTAATTAATATAAAATATAGCTCATAGTGCAGAACGAAACAATAACCTTTAAATTTACCGAACAAATTAACTTCCCCACTATGAAATCTGTCAAATATTATATTTCACTTTCTAGTGACGCTGCCCTGGTGGCAGAAAAAGTCGTGGATGCCCTCATTGGCTAAACACATATATTATATGACGACAATAATAAATGTGCTTCGTATGGTGAATGACGAAAACGGGACTCCCTTTTTATTGGTAACGACGCATTCCATCTCAATCCTCAGGGGTAACAATACATCTGCCGCATTCACTTACCCTACTTAGTGGACTGTATGTTCGTTTGTCACCATTACTATATAAATAGGACGTGGCGCAGGACAGGATTATAGTCCTGCGCCGATGGCTAGTCAATGCCAATTGTATGAGCAAGCACAGGTGCACTCTCTATTCCTCACTCTCATAGTCCGATGGGACGGCTATCCGACACGACCGGAGAGAGATCAGGCGCAGGACCAACGGCTTTACGTGCTTTCCGAGGCACGGGAGTGAAACATCGCCAACTTCCTAACTTCAGGTTACTACTACTGAGAATTTCGCTGCACGCCGATATAAGTTAGGGAGAATATCGCGACATGACATCAGGAACATCACCGCTCACGCTGCCTAGTCGGATAGGACCAACACGACAACATAATAAAATAAATAAGGTCAAGTTAGATAATAAACCATATGTATACCCGTTGAAACAGTGTAGTGGCGGTGTAAGAATATCCACTACCTCATATCGTCCCGTGGGATCCGTAACAGGCGACAAAGTGAACAATCCAGGAGATAGAGTGGCATTTGCCAAAATAATTAATAATTTAAAATTTTGTACAGCCCACTTCAATATAAGTTGTTAAGAATAACTCAAATAACTCAAAAACTATTGGTCTGACCTTGATCAAATTCATATGGGACCACACGAGAAGTATCAGCTTTCATATAAAAAAAGAATCATCGAAATCGGTTCACCCAGTAAAAAGTTATGAGGTAACACACATAAAAAAAATATACGCGTCGAATTGAGTACCGTCTCCTTATTGGAAGTCGGCAGAAAAACCTGCGATTGCCAACCGCCTGCCAAGCGTGAAAGCTATAGCAAATTCCCCCATGAGGGAGGCCTATGTTCAGTAGTGGACTTTATAAGCTGTAATGGTATCGTGGATACCCGCTGAATCGAACGATTGTTGATAAACGGACAGCGCAAACGATCGAATACTAGGAGACATATAGACATAATATAATTATTTCTGTTTGCGTTCGCTTAGTTATTTTCTGCCGACTTCCAAAAAGGAGACGGTACTCAATTCGACGCGTATGCTTTTTTTTCAAGGTCAGACCAATAGTTTTTGAGGTATTTGAGTTATTCTTAATAACTTGTATTGAAGTCGGCTGTACAACATTTTTAATTTTAAAATTATGTTCACCGAGCCTCAACACTCACGTCAGCATTGTGTAAATATAACCGGTAAATCACAAACATGACACTAAAATCCAAATTAGGTTTTCTCTACCCATATTCTATATACCCATACTCTGTTTGGCTTCCTCGTTAGTCAAGTGATCGCAAACGCGACTACTTATCATGTGGTGCGGGTTCGAAACCCGGGTGTTTCAGATATTTTATTTATCTGTTAAGAAATTCTCAGTAACGGTCCAGACGCACGTAAAGTCGTTGATCCTGCGCCTGATTCGATTTATTTTCACAGGATAGGGTGACAAACGAGCATACAGTCCACCTGATGGTAAGTGGTTGCTGTGACCCATAAACATCTACATATATCCTCAATAAATAATTAAAATGCAGATGCGTTCTCACCCGTGAGGACTAAGGCCCGCCACATATATACGGAGTTCCGTTTCGATATTCCGATTCGGGATTCCGAACGCAGCAGAATCATATAAAATCTATGACCCGTCACACACGTACGGTAGTTTTCCGTTCAAAATTTAGCGGGCAAAACGGGATTTCGTATATGTTTGGCCGATCCGTTCTGCAATTCCGAAACGGAATTCCGTATGTATGTGGCCGGCCTGAGATGGAATGCCTCTTTGCCAGTAAAAAAGGTCTCCGGTTCTCTACACTCACCATACGAAACACAGCAGTGTTAAGCTGCTATTTTACGCTGGTATTCTGTGAGAGCGTGGTCCTTCCCCGATCAATCCGACCCATTCGTGCTACAACTATACTACTAATATAGCTGTGGCGTGGTTCTACCACGTATAAATCATATTAACATCTGAATAATACTCAGCTCACAGAACTACCGGGACTCGAACCAACTATAACTTTGTTTTTTTTTTCAGACACAGAACCGGTGGGCGGTGCGCTAAGATTCAGCACTGCTATTAAGGCATTGCAGCATCTCAACCCTCTCGTTTTGTTCAGCGGAGACGCCTTCTCACCTAGCATGTGTACGTTTTTCCTCTTTTAGCTTGCACATATCGATCGAAAAAGATAAATATGCTTGTACTCCACCTGATGGTTAGTGCCTACTGTATATCGTGAACACCTGCAACTGACTCCAAAGCAGCAGGGCAAGGCGGGGCATGTTCTCAGGAGGCATTTTGTAAAGGAAAAGTCTTGGAAAAGTCTACATACACACGCACGCACGTACACACACACTTGTGTCTGGCGTTAATTTCGAGAGTCGATATTGAAACCTAACTTAAGTCTTAGATAAAATAACTTACGTTCCTTACCTTATTTGCAGTGTAAGTCCCAATTATATTAATTGAAATTATATTCTTTATTTTCCCTTTTTTTGTACAGTAAGCACATTCACAAAGGGAGAACAGATGGTGCCTGTCCTGAACGAAATAGGAACGCATTGTGCAGTATTCGGTAATCATGACTTTGGTAAGTAATTACTTCGACCCTGTCAATTTTATATTCGTTTTTTTTTTTATAGACGAATAGATAAACCGACATAGATACGTGACATAACACGAGAGGAATGCGTTGCTGAATTTTTAGACGTAAAATATAAAGACGTAAGCTCATTTGGGGTACAGTCCAAGCTCAAAGCCTATTTATATTACTACGATGGTAGATAGGCTCTGCAGCCATAATAAGTTAAGGTCACTTGTCCGCAACTCCTTTAGTTGACAATGAACAGGCGAGAAGACTAGTTCTTTGTTTCGTAAACCGCGAACGTTGTTTTCGACAATGTAACACTGATTTTGTTTAATGTGACAAAGAAACCGCTGTCCTTATTTATGTGCGCACTTTGTCAACGTGATTTGAAGTTTATTTCAGACTAGCTGTTTCCCGCGACTTCGCCCGCGTGTAATTTGGTGTTTTAATTGTGTTGCGCGGAACCCTAATTATTCCGGAGATTAGCTGGAACAAACAGACAGACAGACAAAAATTTTAAAAAATGTGTTTTTGTTATAAGTACCGTAAATACTTTCATATGCACTTAGTAAAAAAACAAACAGACACTTCAATTTTATTTATTTGTATAGATAAGTATGTAACTTTATTTTGTATTTTTCAAAAAACAGTAACTGTCGTAAACGAAAATACAACTGCTTGACATATTTACCGTGTCGATTACCCGCCGTGTGATCCACAACTGTGATACTGCATGAATTATCGGTCTATGTAGTTTTTGTCCAAGCCTATACTTCGTTTTGACTAAAGATATTTACTCCTTATTCATCCACACCAGATTTTGGGCTGGAAGTACTCTCCGGACTGGTAGCCCAGTGCAATTTCCCCTGGCTGATGTCTAATGTCATCGACAATGAAACCGGGCGTCCCCTGGGCGACGGCAAGATAACTCACGCACTCATGTGCAACGGACACAAGATCGGACTCATCGGACTCGTTGAACAGGTATACCGGAGGTACTATAATGTGATAATTTTCTCCAGAACGAATTTCGGTCACGGCGGCAGTCTCAACGGAGTACAGGATTATAGTGCAAGAGTATAAGTAAGCACAGGTGTACTCATTATGCCTTCACTTTCATAGGCCGATGGGACGGCAAGCCAAGATGACCGGTGAGAGATCAGGCACAGGACCAACGGCTCTACGTGTGAGAGTTGTGAGAATTTCTTGACAGCAGAGGAACTTTAAATAAAATTAATTTTAAGTATTCTATCGCGTTTAATTTTAACTTTTTAATGCCCGACATTTAGTTTCATGTAATGTGTAGTGTTCGCTAAAATATAAGAAAGTGTTCGAAGAGAAATTCTTGGAACACAATAAGTGATTTTTAGCCCAACCTGGGATTCCAACTCTGAATGTATAGTCTAGTCAAATAAGGTCTGAAATTAAAACTTTAGCACTCAACGGTGCATTTTTGATACAATGTAGTTTTAATTATACGAAAACAATGTGTAAAGGTTTTTTGTGTCTGCAACCCCCGGCAAGGGTTGAAAAAAAATTGACAAAAGTGTTTTTTCGCAATTACTCGAAAACGGTAAAATTTAGACAAAAAAGTTATAAAAATGTGTAAGAGCTTAAAACTTTTCCATAAATAAAAAAAAATATGTTTTTTTTTCCTGCGGTCAAAATGAACCAAGTTAGGGAGGTTTTAAGTTTAAGGGATGAACGTAAATTTAAAAAAAATTGTAGGTAGTAGAAAAATAAGCGAATTTTTTTTTTTTTTATATTGCTTAAAAATCTAATGTTTAATTTTAGGGATACAGGTTTTTTTTTATTGTTAAAAAAATACGCGTAAAGCCGGTCCTGTGCCTAATCTCTCTCCGGTCGCGTCGATTTAACGTTTTATCTAAATATAAGAGTGAGACAATAGAGAGTGCACCTGTGCTTGCACATTCACTCGTGCACTATTGTCCTGTCTTGCTCCAATGGCTAGTCTCCGTTGTGGCCGGCCGCCTTGATCGAAATTCAGTCTGGAGGACATTAAATATATAAAAAAATATATATAAGCCTCTTCTCATTTCCGAGATGGTTTTGCAGTGGAGCTAACTACTTAAGTCTCTAACTTTCTTTTTTGCACTATTTTGTTCCACTTCATTATTCTCTCATAACTAAAGACTCCCTCTTTTTAGCCGGCTTATGAGGGTATGAGGAGTTAAGCAATTCGAATGTATTTTTATGTGTAACCTCAAAACATTTTTCTAGGTGGACCGATTTTGATGATACTTTTTGGTTTGAAAGCTGGTGCTTCTCATGTGGTCCCATATAAATGATTAAGATCTGACCAGTAGTTGAACTTAAATTCTTTTATTAATTTAATTGATTTCGACTATAATAACTTGTATAGTTGTTTATACACATTTTGACGTTTCAGGAATGGCTGGACACGCTGGCGACTATTAACCCGGAAGAGGTTACGTTCATTGACTTCCTGCAGGCGGGGTCTAAATTAGCGTCACAGTTGAAGCAAGAGGTAACCTATATATCATTAAACGAGTATTTTATCTACTATATTATTTTTATACTAGTATTTTTCCATTTATACATTATATAAATTAGGTTTTTTTTTGTTTGTTCTAATTTTGTTATTTTATTGTAGTGATAGTTTTATAGGTTACTGTTCTCCTTAAAGGAAGTCTTTTATTATATGTTGTGTTTACCTTTAATTTAAATGCATATATACAATTTTTTTTTAAGTGCACCTCATAATAATTGTTTCTATATGTATTTAGTTGGTAAGCCTTATTAATAAATAAAAAAAATAAATAAAAAAAAATATTTAACTAGCACCATCTAGATAGTTTATTTATTTTTTTAAACTTTTATGCACAAAAGACAAATCGTACATATGGCGGACGTAATGTCTTAAGGCATTCTCTCCCAGTCAACCATTAGGCTAAGCAGAGATAAACATAATATATTGTTACGAACTTGGGGTTCGAGACAATTAAAAACTGCCGATTGAATTACCAAAATTGACACTTTAATTACAAAACACTAGTTACAATTTAAAACCACACTAATAATAAAACACAATTGTACTACTGATCACTTTAGTTCGCAGTTATTTTGCTTCGAATTATTCGCTTATATCGCCAATTCAATACTCAATCGGTCGTGGTCTATACCGGCCTTATATAGGGCCTCAGATAGTTTCCAGAACCTTCTACTGTAGAAACATCTAGAATGTTCGAGTACATATCGGTCCCGAAATTTCTAGAAGGATCTTGACTCTCCTAGTTCTGCTACTCGACACTAGAGGGCGATAGTGGTAACTAGTGTTGCCATGTACAAGACATTAATAGTGGCGCGCAACAATATTAACGGTATAAAAGTAAAAAAGTAAAGATGCAGCCTATTTACGTCCCACTGCTGGGCACAGGCCTCCTCTCATTTCTGAGAAAGTTTTAGGGCAAGGAAATGTCCACCGCGCTGCCCCAATGCGTATTGGCGAACTTCACATGTCATCGAAATATTTTTTTTATTTCTCAGACATGCACGTTTCCTCACGATGTTTTCCTTCACCGCCGAGCACGTGGTAAATCAGCACTTAAAATTGCAATTAACAATTTCATTGGTGCCGGCGGGGATCGAACCCGGGTTGCTCGAGTACTGTGAAGCTTTCAGCGAGCGCTAACCATCTGAGCTACCACGGCTAAGATTATGTTATTAACGGTATATAATAACATAATCTATTATTATTAATGGTAATCAAAGATCACTTATTTTAATAATTTAAGTTTTCCTTTTTTTAATTCTTAAAATTTAAAATAAAAAACTCGTTGACCTATTATACTCCAAATGCTGCACCTATAAAGAGATCGGCAATCCTCAATGCGGCATCAGCTTCGTTCCTCCACGAAACGCAGGACCTCTTCTCCCGACGTACTTTTGTCCAAACGGGAGATGTAGATGGAGCTGTATAGTTGGCTCCACAACACGCAGAGTTGTACTCGCGTTTATTTTGGCGGTCCCACGCTGGTTACAGACGGGTCTCGACGTACGTCACTTCTCAATGAGAGTAAACCCGTCATTATCAATTTTGTTTCGGGTCACCACTGGAACTGATTAAATATATATTAATATAACATTGTCCTTTTGTTGTAATAGCTTACTTCTTCCAGGGCTGCGAGTATGTAATAGCACTCACCCATATGCGTACACCGAACGATATCAAGTTGGCGGAAGGCTGTAATGAAATAGATCTCATACTTGGCGGGCACGATCACGTGTACGAAATTTTAGAGGTATGTATTTTTGTACACACACGCACGCACACACACTCAGACTCACGCACGCACGCTCGCACGCGCATACACACACACACACACACACACGCACACACACACACACACACTATGAAGTTTCGGCACACACACATGCGTGCCGAAACTTCATAGTGGAATGCTTATAATAGATTCATCACCATCATCATTACAGCCTACCAAATGTTCATTGCTTATCATAGGACTCCTGTAGATTGTCTCATGCTGTAGATCATTGATATGCAGAAGAAACAGCGTTGTTGGTAGCACGCAGCCTTGTGGAACACCAGCATTAATAGGCTTGTAGTCGGAGCATGCACCGTCTACAACGACCGCCACACTTAACAAGCTTTTTAGCAACCGGTTTTTTTTTTAATTATGAGTTAGAAGTAGTGTTATCAGGATGATTACGATGTCCAGCTCCTATTTGATTTCCATCTGTCGCCTCTTACGACCCGCACGGCATGATATGAGGCAGTAGATTCGAATTGTAAGAAGCGAGTTGTAGTAAGTTAAAATCGTGTAAAATATAATACGTCGCACATATTTACTAAACCAATCTAATATAAATATTTACACACTACGAAAATAATCACCCAACAAATGTTTAAACCTGTCCGAGGACGAGTCTCAACAACATAATTTAAAATTAAATATGTTGTACAACCGACTTCAATATAAATTATTAAGAATAACTCAAACACTTTGATAAAAAAGTATAAGGAGACTTCAAGAAACTAAAAAGAATGAAATTATTTCCACATATTACCTTCTAAAGTGGATTCTAAGACACGGTGTATAGAACAATTAAACTACTTCAGTAACTATAATGTCGAACTTATTTTCTACTGACTTCAAAAAGGAGACGGTACTCAATTCAACTGTATGTTCATTTTTTATATGTGTGTTACCTCATAACTTTTTATTGGGTGAACTGATTTCGATGATTCTTTTTTTATTTGAACGCTGGTGCTTCACATGTGGTCCAATATAAAGGTTTGACCAGTAGTTTTTGAGTTATTCTTAATAATTTATATTGAAGTCGGTTGTACAAAAATTTTAATTTTAAATTATATTTAGTTCTTTTGAAACCGCTTTTGCTTTGTGGCTAACATTACAATTTTTAATTCTTCTTGTAATCCTGTCAATACATTGGTTATCTGAAAGAGATTGTCAGCAACACCCATGGCATATATACAGGGTTATTTTGCATTAACCGGTCACAGAGAAGGTTCAGAATAATATTAGTTATTAGGCCTTTTTAGATTCTATTAATTTTTTTTTCACCATTGGTGAAAAAATTAATTAAAAAAATTCTAAAACAGTCTGTCCTTTTTATCCTTTCGTAAGAGTCGATCGGTAGGCAAAAACGTTGTTCAATCAAATCACATTCAATTTGGGATAATTTCAAATAAATGTAGAAGCCTTATTTACTCGTATTTTCAGAAACTGCAATAACCATATATCATTATTTTATATATTTGAACTTAAGTTTAAAATTTGGCTCCTCTTTGAAAAATAACCCTGTAAGTACATATATCTTTTTTCATATATTCTGTAAATGTTTGTGTGAATGCCTCGATGGTCTAGTGATTGCGACTGTTGATGATCATAAAGCCGCGGGTTTAAGTGGGGGCTAATAATTTTTCACTCACCAGATGTCGCTAGTAGTGACTGAGGTAAAGTTTTTTGTTACACAATGTCAGTTTATTGAGAAATTAGTTTTAAATAACAGTTTATCATTATCTAGAGTATTATATTAATACACAACACAATGCGTCAGTGGTTTGATTTTTAATTTTTTGCACTTTATAACTCTTAAAAAAAAATTGGCTTTTAGTTATATTTATAGTTTGGTTTATTCATTTCTAATATAATTAATATAAAATATAACTAATAATACAGAAAGAAACCTTAAAGATTACATTTTCCTGAAAAATTATCGTCCCCACTATAAAAATCTGTCAAATATTTTACCTCACTGTAAAGTGGCGCCGCCCTGGTGGCATAAAAAGTCGTGGATGCCCTCATTCCGAGTCGGGCCAATAAATATCAGTTATTGAGTTGTTCAGTCAAGAATTTCTCAATAGCAGGCCGGAGTCAGGAAGTTGGTGGTGTTTCAACCCCGTGTCTCGGAAAGCACGTAAAGCCGTTGATCCTGCGCCTGAACTCTCCGGTCGTGTCGATAACCGTCCCGTCTGCTTAATTTACCGTCATCTATAATATTATCTTTCGCAATAGATTCGGTCTGGAGTGCATTATTATTATTATATGTTTTTGTATAGCATGCAATTAAAAACATATATAAGTAAATAAATAAAAATATTTTAGATAAACAACAAGTACGTCGTCAAGAGCGGCACGGATTTCCGACATTTCTCAAAGATAAACATTAGCTTCGGGCCCGAGGGAACACGCGTGGAGATATCAGAGATGCAGGTCACAAGCTCTTACCCGGAAGACCAGGTTTTGAAGGCCAAGGTGGAGAAGTATTCAGGTAAAAGGCATCTATTAGTCATCATTTGATGAAATTATGTCATGTAATGATAGTCATGGAAGGGACTGAGGTGTTTGACGTCTCAATGTCATAGCATGGATTCCTACATTTTTTGAATATTAATATTCAAAAGCAAAAGTAGCCTTGTAATATTTAATATATATCTGTTCTACACAAGGTTAGCTTGTAGTAAATGCATATAAAATAGGCTTGGGTAAAAAATATCGATATTTTCTCATAAAATATCGATATATATAGTCGATACTTTTTTTCGCGATATATCGGTATCGGTATACCGATATTTATATTAGAGTATATTTATATTAGAGTATCGAATTCGTATCAATTTGGATATATTTAAAAAGGTATCAATGACCATAACATGAAACAACAAAACGAGCTACAAAAGCATTCATGTCGTCGTCCAACCGTCAGTAATATTAAATTTTGGGCCTTATCCTTACATCATGCAAATTATGACGATATATCGATATTTATCACGCGATATATATATCGCGATATTGTTTAAGAATATCGATTCGATGTATATATCGATATAATTTTTCCCTTGTCCATCCCTAATATAAAATTAATCTCACCTTTTGTATAAACTTTAGGTGCAATAAAGAATACAATAAATAAATAAATTTCCCGTAGTAATGGATTATGTCACAGTTTTTTATTATAAATACAGATCCTTATTTCAGCCATGATTGAGGGTAAAATGGACGAAGTCCTGGGCAAGTTCTGCGTCCCTCTAGAAGGTAGATTCTCCTGCATCCGTCGCGAGGAGTGTAACCTTGGCAACTGGGTCTGCGATGTCTTGTTAGCGGCCACTGGTGCTGACCTAGTCATCCTCAACTCGGGAACCTTTAGATCTGATCAAGTGAGTTTAATTGATTACGTTAAATTTTATATATTTATTTTTATAGAATAAGGGTGACAAACGAGCCTACACTAGTAGAATACCCCAACGGGTATAATAACGATAGTGAGACTTGTAAAATTACAGATTGATGCCTTTTAGTCGCCTGCGCGATACTTTATACTGCTACAACGGGTTAGAGGTTACAGTTCGACCTTTATTAGTTTGCGTATTTCCTTTTATTTTTTACCCTCATTCTCAACAACATATGTTGTTTTTTTATAGAATAGGGTTAGTCACCCTATTCTATAAAAAAAACTATAGTCCACCTGATGGTAAGTGGTTGCTGTGGCCCATAGACATCTACATCTATCCTCATTTGCGAATCAAAATGCAGATGTGTTGTCACCCGTGAGGACTAAGTTGGAATGCCTCTTTTCCAGTAAAAAGGGTCTCCGGTTCTCTACACTTACTATACTCACACTCACAATACGAAACACAGCAGCTTTAAGCTGCTATTTTACGCTGGTATTCTGTGAGAGCGTGGTCCTTCCCCGGTCGAGCCGACCCATTCGTGTTACAACTATACTACTAATATAGCTGCAGCATGGCTCTACCACGTCTAAATGTGTGTAATTTTTGTTGTAGGTACACCCAGCTGGTGACTTCACTCTTCGAGACCTGTCCACCATAATCCCGATGAGAGATCCGCTAGTAGTGGTAGAAGCGACAGGAGCTACTATTTTGAAGATTCTAGAAAATTCTGTTAGCAAATATCCAAGTTTAGAAGGAAGATTTCCTCAGGTAATTTTTAATTTGTAACTATAATTAAAAATTACTTAGATTTTTAGTGGCGGAGGTAGAATATCCACTACCCCATATCTTCCTCTGGGTGTCGTAAGAGGCGACAGAAGGAAACAAGCCAGAAGAGGAGTAGCAGGATCTTCCTGATTACCACTAGAAAATAAAAAAACTGTGGTTGCCAACCTGCCAAGCTTGGCCACTATGGCAAATATCCCTCGTAAGAGGCAATCTATGGAGGCTCCTAATACTATGCAGTGGACTTTAGAATAGAATAATTTTTATTCAATATTGATTACAAGTAATTCGTATTGAAAGTAATTTTTTACTTTACCACTAGTTCGAAAAAATCCTCTGTCCTGGGAAGAACCAGCAAGAAACCCAGCGGGACTTTTTTTTAAATAAATTTTACAATATAAATGATTACAAACTATTTACAAAATTTGTTTTAGAAACAGTTTGGAAGCGACAACCTCATTCCCAGGGGTTATTATCAACCATGTATTCATTTAGATTATAATAGCCCTTTTTAAAGAACTTTTGTTAAATTAAATATTTAAACTTGGTACCTAATAGAGATACCTTGTATATTTTCTGGGACTTTGTTGTAATAGCGTATACATTACCCCAAGAACGAATTACTGACTCTGTGGAGTCGAGAGACTGGTATCACTAGCTTGTGTTTGTTCCTAGTGTTTACAGAGTGTATATCACTTTTTTTTACTGAAACTATCTTTGTTTTTGTGAACATAAATTAAATTTTCGTAAATATGCTCGGCGGCCAAAGTTAATATATTTTTTTTTTAATTTTTCTCTGAGAGACTCGGTTTAAGGTTGTAAATAGCTCTTATAGCCCTCTTCTGCAAAACAAAACTAGTTTCTAAATCAGCGATAACTCTCGCCACAAATTTCACAGTACGCAAGCAACCTGGGTTCAATCCCTGCAGGCACCAACGAAGTACTTGATCTGAGTCCGTTAGTGACTTTTTCATGACGCACACATACGCACGCGCGTACACAAATACAATTATCCTTTTAAAAATATTAAAATGGGTAGCTAATTCAAAACTTTGAAATTTGTTATAATAGCAATCTCCGAAAAGCCTACAATACAGCAGGGTTAGTCAATGCTTTCTACAATCGTTAACGCTAACCTAAGTTTCTATCTTATAAAAATTAATTAAATCAACGTTAAGTCATGTGATTTGGATTTCATCAAATGTGCTGAATGAATGAAAAATAAATGATATTTTTCAAATATTTAATTATAAATGAATGCGTTCAATGTCAAATAGTTTTCTATTAGCGTTAAAGATTGTAGAAAATCAACTTGGCCAAACTTGAAGGTGATTTTCCGCAACAGGTGGCCGGGATCTCGTTCGCTTTCGATCCGTCGAAGCCTCCCGGGCAGAGGGTAGCCGAACAAGTGGTGAAGATTGGTGACGAGTATCTGCAACAAGAGCAGAAGTACCGGCTCGCGGTCAAGCAGTACTTGTACGCTGGGAACGACGGCTTCACCATGATACCGCATTGTCCTGTACTGGTACGTAACCATCTATTGGCCAGAACTCCAGGCTGTTCTACCCACTTTTTTATAGGAGAGGGGGGTAAACGAGCATGTGGCTTAGTTGATGGTGACTACCGCTTCCCATAAACAACTGACGGGAATTGCAGGCCTTTTAAGGAATTGTAGGTTCTTTTCTTGAAGGTCTCTAAGTATACGACTGACTGAGGTAAAGTTTTCTGTTACACAATATGATTTAATTGAGAAATTAGTTTTAAATAATAGTTTATCAGTTTTTCGAGTGTTATATTAATACACAACGCAATACGTCAGTGATTTGATCTTTAATTTTTGTACTTTATACCTCATTTTTATTTATTTTTTTATAATTAATAGAATCAGGCGTTACTTTGCGGAAATCCATTATATAAAAGCTTTTACAAAAATTTACTTCGTAAATATCCGCGTTATAAAATAAAATGATGTGTCTTACCTAGTATGAAGAAGCAAGGCAAGGCAAGCAAGCAAGGGCGGGAGGTGCTTCTTCATACTAGGTAAGACACATCATTTTATTTTATAACGCGGATATTTGCGAAGTAAAAAAAAAAAATTTTGTAAAAGCTTTTATTTATTTTTTTACTTTTACTTATATTTATAGTTTGGTTTATTTATTTTTAATGTAATTAATATAAGATTTAACTAATAATTCTGAAAGAAACCTTAACTTTTATATTTTTGTAAGAAATTATCTTCTCCGCTATGAAATCTGTCAAATGATTTACCTCTTTGTAAAGTGGCGCCACCCTCATGGCAAAAAAAGTCGTGGATGCCCTCATTAGGGTAGTGGCGTGTGGGCAGTGCCTGCTCCGGAATTCTCTGGTACCCACTGTCCACAGGATGTTGAATAGCCAACTCAAAATCAAAATTATTAAAACGTTGGTATATTGTTGGTTGATGTGTCAAGATCATGCCAAATGAAGTTTGTAGTCCCTGTCTACCCCTCTCGGTGCAAGGTGTAAAAGTTTATGTTGTGTAATGTGGCCGGCAACACACCTGCAATTTCCCTGGTGTTTGCAGTTGTTCATGGGCGGCGGTAATAACTTACCATCAGGTGAGCTGCATGCCCGTTTGCCCCCTCTTCTATATAAAAAAATGTTTAACTAAAGTGTCAATTACACAATTTCATTAAGACCTTGAACTATGTTACAGGTGTCGGAGGATATGTGCCCAGAGGTGGGCATGGCCATTCAGAACCATTTCGCGGCGATCAACGTACGGACAGGCAAGTCGCGTCCTTCGAAGCACCGACAATCCCTTGTCACTCTTAGCCGACGGTAAGTACTTATGGATACCTCATCAAAAGTGGTTATTATAATGATTGATGCGAGTATTAGCATTCCAACTTACAACTGGTGTCTGTGCTACGATCGGACGTCAGTCAACATGGCTAACCGTGACAAAGTCTCGTTATATTTAGCAATATTATTCCATATTGCATGCCGTAAGCGCCTAAGCGGTCGGTATGTTCTATTAGGGCCTAAAAATTAAGATTCCAACGTTTTGTCGCATGAAATCGTATCTAGCAATCATATTGTACATAAAAGTGATATAAAAAGCGCATTGTTAGAAAGATAAATGATTGTTGAACTCATTAATATTTTTTTTTAAATCGATTAATTGCTATTTTTAAATAAAAAGGGGCTTTAGTGGATTATGGTGTGGATTTATCAAGTTCGCAAGGCTTGTAAACACGATAACTTTTGGAAATGTTAATTGTTTAACTCAATATATTTTTAAAACTTTTCATTTATCATGTGGGAAGCCATTGAATATAATGGCAGTTTAATAATATAATGTCGGAAGCCTTGTATGAATAAATTATTAATAAATAGAGACTGCGTCACTCAGTTACTTCGGCGTCAGTCGCCGTCGTGAGTGGACATTGTTTCGGTTGTTTGCAGCGGCTCAAAATGATCGCTGTACAAATACACAATATTCGAATAACCAAAGGAGAATGGGATTTTTGGGCCTGAAGTTAACTAATTGGTTTATACTGTCAAAATTGGCTATATTTTTCTAAAGTAAAGTACAAAAAAAAATATTACTATATAGGAAGTTATTTTTACAATCTAGAATTCGAAAAAACAATAAAATAAGAAATAAGTTAGAAAATCGATTGCATCGATATTATATTTATTCGGACCCGAAAAATTAAATGAAAAAGCTTGCAAGGTTTCATTAAAATTATATTATTTACTTTGAATGATACATTCATTTGGAAATAAAATATATTATTCTCTTATAGAAAAAAGAAAAATAAACATTTTATAGCAATATAAATCGATTACCATAAAGAATACACTTATGAAATTCTCGTTTCTAAACGTTATCTTTCAATACAGGACTTCTCATTTTGAATTTGAAACTTGGCTTGACAGTTCAAACTTCAAACTATTAATTTAAAAGAAAAAGATAGATTTTCGTTTCGATTTGAAATGAACACAATATAATCGATTCTTGATTAAATTGAGTGTATTAATATCTATTTTCGATTATTTTTCTGTGTTTAGGAGATAATAATTGCGAACATATCTACAAAATAATAATAAAAAATACAAAATATCAACATTCCAACATGTAACAGTAACAACAACAATTCATGTAATCGATCTCAGATCGATATCCCTAATATTCACTTCACTTAGTTGTTATTATTTTAACTTTTGTTAATTGTTTCGCCATTGTGTTTCCTTATTAACCACAATTTTAGTGATTTTACACTGATCCTGTCTTTATATTTTTAAGTAATTATAGTGAAGAATAACCTGTAACAGTGTAATAACAGTGAAAAATCACCTGTTACAGTGTAGGTAATACTTAATCTCACTTTTACTTATTCTACAATAACTCGGCTCCTAGATTGACAAATGTCACCAGATTTTCAGCTATGAATCGTTTATATATACGCTTTCAAATGGTCCTACTTTCAACTTGTTAACAACTGGGCCCAAGAATGTATGGAGACGTCTCCTTCTCCTTTCTTAAATACTTGATTATAATAATAATGAGATTTTTTTATTACAGTATTTTAAAAGCACAATAAATAATAGTAGTACGTACTAAAAGTAAGTAGTATCAATTTTTTCGTCATGTGTGTCATTTTCATGGTTTTCGAGGGTGCTGAAGCCGATAGTGCTGTCGAAATGTAAATCCAAGATGGCGGCTGCAATAGATATCAATTTTTTCATCTCGGGTGTCATTTTCATGGTTTTCGAGGGAGCTGAAGCCGATAGTGCTGTCGAAATGTAAATCCAAGTTGGCGGCTGCAATAGGTATAAATTTTTTCATCTTGGATGTCATTTTCATGGTTTTCGAGGGTGTTGAAGCCGATAGTACTATCGAAATGTATTTAAACTACTTTAAAAATTCCGTATAATCATGTTATACGTAATTTTTTCAATGCGCTCAGGGCATGGCTGGACATGGGCTAAGCCGTTTGAAGATCATCAGCCCTTTTTGTTTCGGGGTTTTTTAAATTTTCAATTTATATTATAATCCAAATTTTTTGTAATCACGGTGGGTAGTATCATAAAGTACGGGATAATTTTGTACTGTTTGTATTAAAATCTCTGCGATCACTCGCTATATGTGACAGGTTATTCTTCTTCTTCTTTTATATTATGGCTTCTCTTGATAGAATTCTGCCAGTGTCAAGTCAGTAGACAGGTTATTCAATGCGAATCGATTCATTCGCCGCGATTTGAATTGGACATGTTCAATTTTACTCTCAGCGAATGTCCATTCGATGCGAGTAGCCATTTCGCTCAGCGTGCTGCTCCTGACTAAACGCCCGTGCATAGATCGTTTCGTTTTCATTCTGCATAGATACGTGTGTAAGTCAATCAAATAACTCAACCAAAAAACATTTTTCTACAGTGGATAAATTACGATATAATTCGTTTCTTGGGTGTGTATAGAAAAAAATGGGATCTGTGGGACACAAATAATAGTAACGATTTTAGTTTTACACCTGATAGAGCCACGCTATAGCTATATTAATAGTATCGTTGTAGCACAAATGGGTTGGCTCGACCGGGGAAGGACCACGCTCTCACAGAATACCAGTGTAAAATACCAGCTTGATAGTGCTGTTTCGTATTGGAAAAGAGGCATTCTATCTTAGTCCTCACGGCTGACAACGCATCTGCATTTTAATTCGCAAACGAAGATAGATGCAGATGTTTATGGGCCACAGATACCACATACCATCAGGTGGACTGTGTGCTCGTTTGTCACCCTAATTCTATAAAAAAAAAACGCAAAGGCACACGCCTTCATTAAGTTGTTTAACGAATTAATTGAGTTAGGATTCGAAACACCAACCCAAGAGCAATTGAAAAGAAAAACTAAGAATATAAAAGATACATGTTATAGATAATTCTCGTGTTGTACTCGCTGTGTGTGATGGCAGGCAGCGAATTGTCACAGCAAGTCTTCGCTATGTGTGACTGAAGCTTTACACACACACGGTGATGGAGAGGGCGGGACCGCACGTGTTTGCAGACTTACTTACATTGCAAGCGAATACACATGGTAGAGTCATGCTGCAGCTATATTAGTAGTATAGTTGTAGTACGAATGGGTCGGCTCGACCTGGGATGGACCACGCTCTCACAGAATACCAGCATAAAATAGCAGCTTAACACTGCTGTGTTTCGTATGGTGAGTGTAGACAACCGGAGACCCTTTTTTTGGAAAAGAGGCATTCCATCTTAGTCCTCACGCGTGACAACGCATCTGCAGTTTGATTCCTTATTGAGGATAGATGTAGATGTCAATGGGCCACAGCAACCACTTACCATCAGGTTGGACTGTATGCTTGTTTGTCACCCTATCCTATAAAAAAAGCCGTTCTTGTGTGGAAGACGCTTAATTCCCATCAAGCCATTTACGATCAAGTAGGCTGTAAGTTTGTTGGTCAACTCATAGCTACTGCTCTAACTGCGATACTGATGTATTTCGCTCTACGCTATAAAATTGCCATTTAGTGATTGATAGTATGCTCGATTTTTTTTTTGGTATTTTTAAAACTACAGAATCGATATCTTTCAAAACTTAGGTGTTCATTATGCAAGTGTTCCTATAGTATTTATTAAAATGAAATTGTTTTACGATATCGTAATTTCTCGAATCATGGGAGTCGAAAAACTTTCATTAACTTAAGAACGTAATAAACATTAATGGTGTAGCACACACACACACACGCACGCATACACGTACGTATAAATGCACATGCGCACACACAAATTTAATTTAGTAGAATTTTTAATGGTTGTTTTTTTTATCGCAGGCATAGTTTAGTAAAGATGTTAGATGGGAGCGAATTAGACGGACCTCCGCCACTGCGGAGAGCGTCGTCCGCCGCAATGGAACCCACTCCGCATCATCACAGGTAAAGTTTATGGGGAAAAATAAATCTAGATTTTGAGTAGAGGAGTACTCTAAAGTCTAAACTGTACAGGTATACTTTTCGGACATTTATTCAACGTTAATTATGATATAACATTCTTAATTAGGTCATCACTGGCAACATTTTTACGTGGTAGAGCCATGCTGCAGCTATATTAGTAGTATGGTTGTAGCACGAATGGGTTCCCTTGACCGGGAAAGGACCACGCTCTCACAGAACACCAGCGTAAAATAGCAGCTTAACGCTGCTGTGTTTCGTATGGTGAGTGTAGAGACCCTGAGACCCTATTTACTGGCAAAGAGGCATTCCATCTTAGTTCCCACGGGTGACAACGCATCTGCATCATGAATCTTTATTGAGGATGGATGTAGATGTCTATGGGTCACAGTAGCCACTTAGCATCGGGTGGACTGTGTGCTCGTTTGTCACCCTATCTTATAAAAGAAAACACGCACTGGTTGTACAGTCTTGTTGCCAGTGATAACCTATGGAAATGTGGCGTGGTCCTTCACTGCTGGCCGTATGAGGAAGCTCAATGTCGCTCAGCGAGCTATGGAGAGGGCTATACTCGGGGTTTCTCTTGGGGGGCTCGTGATAAACTTAGAAATGAGGATATCCGCAGTAGAACCAGAGTAACCGACATAGCCCAACAGATTAGTAAGCTTAAGTGGCAATAGGCCGGCTATATAGCTCAAATAACCGACAACCGATTGGTAAAAAAAGGTTCTCGAGTGGCAACCTCGTACCGGTAGGCGACGTGTAGGGTGACTCCCCACAAGATGTAGTCACGACCTGGTAGGACATGCAAGAAGTCGATGGATGCAGGTGGCTCAGGACCGTGCTTTGTGGTATTCCTTGTGGGAGGCCTATATTCAGCAGTGGTCTTGTTCCTAATTAAAACTGAAAAGAAATAGAGCCAAAAGTAAACAAAAAAAAATAAACATTAATGTTAGTAAATGTGTTGTTAACCCGAGCAAAGCAGTTACTTTGTGCGCTTTTGTCTCCCTTATTCTATATCTATAATACATATACATATATATTTTAATACCAGCACCTTTAATTCATGCTTTTGACCATCCAAAAAAAATATTTTTATGAAATATATTAACTGTTCGTAATTTGACAGGTTGACGCGACGCGCGTCTCTGGACGACCTTGAGCAGAACGCGTGCGATTTGGCGCCAAAAGTTGAAAACAGAATAATAGTCATCGATAAACCGGAGGTAAAATCCATAATTATATAGTTTACGCGGCAAGTCTGAGACTGCCTCGTTTGTTTAGGGGGTCGCAAACGCCATTAATGATCGTGAGGTCTCCGGTTCGAATCTCGGGTCGGATCGAAATCAGTTTGGGGTTTTTTTCCGTAGCAGCCCTAAGTCAGGAAGCTAGTGGTATTTTACCTCCGTGCCTCTTAAAGAACGTTAAACCGTTGGTCCTGCGCCTGATCTCTCTCCGGTCGTGTCAGATTACCGTCCAATAGTACAACTTTGCTTTCACACACTCTCTTGCATCATAATTATATACTGCGCAGAAGGCTAGCCTCCGTTGCGGCTGACCGCCGTGACCGATATTCGAGCTGGAGGACATTAAGCGGCAATAACCTGAAATGTGTGGACTGCAAACTTAAATAAACTAACATTTATGTTTGTTTAATTACCATTCGATTACTGTCGTGAACCATTCCTAACGCAAGCATTTTACGCTTACTTGAAGTAGATATATTAAACGGGGATATTAATAATATTATTAAGGTACGTGAGGGTAATAAGGCTACCTTAAGCTTTGCCGCCCTATAAAACCAAAAGTAGGAGAAGCACAGAGACAAACACACAAAGTCGTATACTATAACTAATATAAAAAAAGAGCAAACAAGCTTTAACATTAATAAGTAACACATCGAAAAATTATCTTAAAAAATTAACTACACTACACAATACTAAAATCTTTACAAATATATTTCATATTCAATATTTACTATATAGTCTACTGTCACAATGGTGTAGATAAACAGCGCCCGTTTGAGCCTTTATTATTTGATTGACTGATGAGATACCGTAACAGTGGTGGAGCCACGCGGCAGCTTTTGCTGTTGCACGGATGGGCCGGCTCGAACCGGGGTGGTACCACGACCTCACAGAAAACCAGCGTGAAGTAGAGGTTTACCTCTGCGTTTCGCTTGGTGAGTGCAGGTGGCCGGAGGCCCCTTTTACTGGAAATGAGGCATTCCATCTTAGTCCTCACGGGTGACAACGCATCTACATTTTGATTTGTAATAGAGGATAGATGTAGATGTCTATGGGCCGCAGCAACCACTTACCATCAGGTGGACTGTGTGCTCGTTTGTCACCCTTATTCTATAAAAAAAAATCACAGAGCCATCAATGCAAACAAGACTGTAGTTTTTGAATTATAAGACAGTGACCATATTACCCTTACGTACTATAATAGTAATTAATTTTAAAAATATATCATATATATATAATGCGTGCCATTTTGTGACTGCATCTTAGACCAACAAAAAAAGATAAACGGAGTGCTGCGTACATTTCCGGTCACGTTGAAACCATTAACAGTTTCGCTTGGTCAATACTTATTAATATTTAAGATACGGTGATGGGAGAAAGTTGACATAGCATATATTTTAAATAATTATTAATATTCCAGAAACTTCAAGCACTCCTAGCGGCGAGGGCCCGTTGGGAATCTGACACAGTCATCAAGGAAGTCGATGATGAAAACTCACCCTGAATCTTTCAATCACGTTTCATCCAAGTCTCTTGTTTTAAAATCGTATTATTTATGCAATTTCGACCTTAACAAGTTAGTGATAAAGTTTACCTTTGCGTAGCTTCATATATTTTAGGATAGTACAAGGAGGTAACGCACCATTTGTGGAAGAAACAAAGTCATATCGATTGCTTTATTTAATTAATAGAAATCGAGGTTAAACGCATCGACGCTAAGCAATTTTTATTTTATGGCCGCATTAACTCTACTTGAAAAAATATATCGAGATATAGAAAACATACTGGCAATAATTGATACTCTGTCATCGATATCGACTTATAACAAAGGCCAGCAGTAGCCTTTCAACGTGGGAGCGACATCAGGTACTATTTCTCGTCTCTCGTTTAACAAAAACTGTAATTTATTATTAATATAACCTTATAAACAATTAAAAATAGTTCGCGGACTCGATGTGACAAAGATATTTTGCTAAAAGTTAAAAAGAAATAAGATATACGCTGATATTTGCGCAAAGAAAAACAACTCGCTAACTATAATAGCAATCAATATTAAATGCTATCCTAGCGCTTAATTATGTTCCGATCTCACACGAGCTTCGGCGTTTACTTTAATGAAGGTAATAATTTTATTATTATTGACAAGTTGGGTCAAAAAAGACGTTAGGCTGTATTTGTTGATTTCCTTTGACGTTTATATTAAAACAATCGTAAAGGTTTTTATTTAGTTAGCGTAGCATAATGCTTGTATATGTTTTGTTTATTATGTTATTTAATAATACTCTTATAAAGGGTAAATAATAATAATTAATATATTTTTATAATGCACCAAAAATATTTTTATCTAATATATTTTACGTAGCAAACACTAAACTAGTTCTATCGTATCCTCCAGTTTTCTAAATATAAAAAGCACTAACTTATAAAACAATGTAACGTAATTTTCGACACTAATTATAATTAAACAAAGCTCATAGTTACTTGAATATAATCAGATCGTCCGTTTTTATAGCTTATCTACCTCATAACAGTATTGCTTATATGTGTTAGTGCTATAGTATTGAATGGACTTCGAACCAAAATGTATTCTCGGTTCTATAATTAGACAATCATTCTCTCATTTTATCGGACCTCTCGCTCGCTCTTTAAAATCTATATTATAAAATCTTTACAAATAATTCGTGAAGAGGAATACAAGACGTACATTGATAAAATTAATGTTTTCAAATGTCTACTTTATATGTTTTTTTTTTATATAGGATAAGGGTGACAAACGAGCACAAAGTCCACCTGATGGTAAGTGGTTGCTCTGACCCATAGACATCTACATCTATCCTCGATTACGAATCTCTGACTTTAACTCTTAACGGAGAAATGTAGATATCTATGGGCCACAGCATCCACTTACCATCATGTGTGTTCGTTTGTCACCCTTATTCTATAAAAAAAAGGTGGTGGCATCTCTAACATATTTACAAATGAATATGTAATGATGTTGTTTGGTCAACAGACCAATCTTTAAGATTATTGATAAAGTTTACTAACTATTCATAAAACTAATATATATTCAATCAAATCACATGCATTATCGCTAATTTTTTCACTTAACATCCAACTTCTTTATGGTTTAAAATTTAAATAAATTATGAACAGAAGTTTCATACTTTCAGTTTATAAAGTACTTAAAATTTTAAAGACATATTTTAGTAGATATTGGGAAAACTTATTGTATACAAATAAATACAATTGTTTTGAATGTTTTTGGAATCTCAGTGTATTATAGAATATTCAGCTTTTTGCACCAATTGTAACTATTAGAACCAAATTTACAAATAGGTATTTATGTTTGACTTTATATTCATTTTCTCTTGGTCCATTATAAAAAGCCCAGTCCAAAAAATTCGTTTCAATCGACACTTAAATAATCGAAAATAAAATTATAGATGATTTTTTTTTTTTAATTAATATTTCATATTTACTAAACATGTTTTTAGCAATAATAATTCGAGTGAAATTTTAAAAGACATAGCTATATTAAATATACAGTGCTAGTACTCATCTGATTATGATTCAAAATGGTTGACAGTGGATTTAGATTGATTGAATATTATGTAGGTATTTATTGTAAAAAGGCGGCGCCATTTTAATTATTTGAGCGGGAAACGCGAACAATATTTGTTATTTTTTTTTTATTGTAGAAAAGACGCTATTTTTTGTCTATAGTATTAATGATAGTTACATAATAATTAATTTATTTTTTTATAAGTACGAACATTAGTTACTCCATTATTAACCTATTATCGAATACGTAATATATTAAATGGCTATTACATATTTTATAGGTCTATTAACGAAAAATAATTAGGTACTTATTTTTATCTTCCCCCTTAAAATCTCTTAGGGAATTAATTATTGCACTTTGTGTCCGTATTTAAATTAGCATAGCAGTGCCTTTGCAATACATGTTAACTGAGATTTTAATAATTTATGTTAAGTACATAACAAATAAGGTATGCAACCAGAACTAATAACGCTTAACGAATAATATAACTTATTTTGTAAGCAATAAGATTGCTTTTTGTGTTAGAGAAATTTAATTAATATACTTGTCTGTCACCAAACATATTTTATAGTCGCTTTGATAGTTGAGTTTCTATTAGAAGTTCAATACTGTACGTAATATGTTGTTAACTTTCTTAAGCCACAGTCTATGGGTTAGGATTTTTTTATGAAGATATTACAGTACTTCAGTATAGGTACTGTGGGACGGTAAACGTTAGAAACAATCGTATTGTACAAACACTCGTAATTTCAACTTTATCACAAAGGAATAAATGTCAATATAATTTCTAAGCAGCAATTAGTTCCAAGCCGTGCGAACGACTCAGCTGATGAGTCAGTTACGAATAGCATTGAACAAAGAGAGGAAAGAGCGCCACTGTTTTGCGGAGCTGAATATCCATTGTATTTTGTTTTACATAATTGAGTTATGTAGTTTTACCAAAAAATAAATAAGTTATACATCTATATTTAAAAATATATTGTTACGAGCTTGGGGTTCAAGACAATTAAAAACTGCCGAGTGAATTACCAAAATTTACACTTTAATTACAGAACACTAATTCAAACTTAAAACCACACTAATAATAAAACAGAATTGTACTACTGATCACTTTAGTTCGCAGTTATATCGCTTCGAAGTATTCGCTTATATCGCCAATTTAATACTGCCTCGGTCGCGATCTATACCGGCCTTATATAGGGCCTCAGATAGTTTCCAGAACTTTCTACTGTAGAAACATCTAGAATGTTCGAGGACATATCGGTGCCGATTGACTAGGTGTCGATAGTTCCAGAAAGTTCTTCCATGGAAATTTCTAGAAGGTTCTTGACTCTCCTAGTTCTACTACTCAATGCTAGAGCACGCTAGTGGTATTAATTGTATATATCGAATTTGTATATAATTGAATATCGCAATACTGACAATCTCGCAATAATAATTTGGATAGCATCAGCATTGTATTATATACCGTCTCGATACACTGTCATATTCGGAAACACGAAGTTGGCCGATGCACAATATTTATTCTGAAGTACTGTACAAATTGATTGTGTTTTTATTATTAAACTTCTAACTACGAGGGTGGATTGAAAAGTACTCGGCCTAACCAAGAAAATAAACAAATACTAAATCAGTTATATTTTTATTTTTCTACATAATCACCATCAAGTTCAATACACTGTTGCCACCTCCCCTTCCAAGCATTTAGACCGTTGAAAAAAAATGATTCTTCCTTAGAGTCAAAATATGCGTCTACAGCTGCTTTGACCTCGTCGTTTGTCGAAAATCTTTGACCTCCCAAGTGCTTTTTTAGGTTAGGGAACAGAAAGAAGTCTGATGGTGCCAGATCAGGTGAATACGGCGGATGCGGTAACAGTTCAAAGCCACAGTTGTGAATTTCAGCCATTGACTGTACTGACGTGTGAACACGGGCGTTATCTTGATGAAACAGGACTTGTCTTCTGAGCATTCCTTGACGTTTTTCTTTTATTTCCTCTCGTAAACGACGTAGTAAGGTGCAGTAGTAATCAGAGTTTATATTCTGACCCCTTTCAAGATAATCAATCATAATCACACCTTTCGAGTCCCAGAATACTGAAGCCATCACCTTATTTGCCGACAAAATCGACTTAGCCTTTTTAGGGGGTGGTGAACCAGGTCTTCTCCACTGTTTTGATTGTTGTTTTGTTTCCGGTGTACAGTAATGAACCCATGTTTCGTCCATAGTAACAAAACGATTCAAAAAACCATCTGCATCGGCTTCAAATAACTCCAAACAGTCGCGTGAAATAGTCAATCGCGTCCTTTTTTGTTCAACTGAAAGCAGTCGCGGAACCCACCTCGCAGACACCTTGTGGAAACCCAACTCGTTGACAATGATGTTTTGAGTTCGTTCATAAGAGATGCCTATAATCTCGGCTATCTCTCTAATTTTTAATCTGCGGTCTCCCATTATTAAATCAAGTACTTTTTTAATATTTTCGTCAGTAGTTGACGTCGAAGGCCTTCCAGAGCGGGGTTCATCTTTCACACTCTCTCTACCACGCTTAAATTCTGCTATCCATTTTTTGACGGATGAATATGACAGAGCACAATCGCCTAATGTACTGACCATGTCATCATGGATGGCTTTTAATGATAGCCCCTTCTTATGGAGGTACTTAATGACGGCACGCTGCTCGATTTGCTCCATTCGCGGAAATTATGTCCGATTACTTTGTTAATAAATTTATAAAATCACAACTAATTATCGCACACGTTTCGAACTTCATACAATGAACTAGTCTGAACTGAACTAAATAATGTGGATAGATTTGATTTTTAGAATTGAATGGATCTGTGTTAGGCCGAGTACTTTTCAATCCACCCTCGTAATAAAGGCCTATGTATTTTAAAATTAAAAGTTTGCAATAACGTTCTGCACTTTACAACTCTTGTAACTCTTGTGATAATATAACCTGTTTTTTTTTTTTTTGTATGTTGCTAATATTCTGTTTTTTTTTTACTTTTGTTGTGTTTTAATATGTCACGAACTGTGAGGTTATTGTTGTTTAGGATTATGAATAGTAAAAGATAGAAATAAATGCACACGCACTGTTGTAAAAAGCACTCGTGGGTCAAGTACATAATAACTAACCTAAATAATAACATAATTATAATTAAATATCAAATAGAATGACATCTACTGGACAAGAACTAATTCATTATGTAATATATAAAAATTAAGGTTTGTTTGTTCGTATTATATGCGCTGCAATACCGTTCATCAGATTGCGGTAAAACTATGTCAACTTATTGCTTGCACTTAAACTAAGTAGCGCGCGTATCGTACCCACAAAAATATTTGAAAGTTCTAAATCCTTCAATGTATTTCATTGCTAATTTACCAATATAACTATTCCATATTTAAAACCACATTTTCACAATTATTTCTTCTGTGGCAGTAACGCGCCGGGTACCAGCTAGTAATCAATAAATAACTATTTACTGTCAGGCAAAGTTTGCCCATTTTTGTTATTATATGAGGCTTACATCCATGTTAGTAGTAAAATAAAATCTAAAATAATATTTACTCATTGTTAAATTTGATCGATTCATCTCTTCGCACGTCTTTTGACTTGTAAATCTATGAATCGATCGAAGACGGCAGAGTCCATCCAGTCCCTTATTATCCTTAAGTTTCCACTGGAACTCCCCGACAGTCGCAGCGTCATCCAAACAGACTTTTTTTCTCATAATTACACACAAAAATCGTCTGCTTACGCGGCCGCAAACATGACGTGGGATGTGGAAACCTCAATAGAGCCGTAAAAACATCCAATGATCCACAGAATACTCGTGTAAAAACTTTTGCAATACGCTAAAAAATGTTTATTTAACGCTTTCTGAACAACAAGTAAATCTATACTCCAACACGTTCCCTCTCACCGATAATGCCCTACGCTCCTTTTAAATAACTGAATCGTCTATCAGATTCTTAGTAACAATTTTTCTAAGAAACTTTAAATTTTAATAGAATTTGTCAAATCCGTTAACGAAGTTGACATATCTGGTGAAAAGCTAAAATGAAAAAAAGAGTTATATTATGGGTATACATAAATATATAAAAATAAAATTAAAACATCTATTTCCCAGTGCAATGCTGCTTTTTAGGGTTCCGTACCCAAAGGGTAACCTATAGATTATTACTTGGGGTAACCAACGGGACCCTATCACTAGGTGTATAGTATAGGGTATTGTCTGTCTGTCAGCGGGCTGTATCTCATGATCCGTAATAGGTAGACAGTTGAAATTTTCACAGAATATGTGTTTCTGTTGCCACTATAACAACAAATAATAAAAATAGAAAATTAATTAAAAATTAAAGGGGGCTCCTCTACTAGAAACGTGTTTTACGATGGTACGGAATCCTTCATGCGCGAGGCCGACTCGCACTTGGCCGGTTATTTCTCACAGTAGTAGTCTTTACAAATTGAATTACCTAGGTATTTTTATTTTATTTATTGAGCACAACATTCTTATATTGCTCATATTAATTTTTACAATATGTAAACCTCTGGGTTGCAGTATCGTCGTCATATTTATGATGAACAATATATAATAATTATGTTATATTAAAATATGTAATAAGATTTCAGTTTTGCCTTATATGATCCCGAAGCAGTATTTCTGTTTATTTAACCAAGAAAACACGACGGTTCGATTTATTATCTAAAAGTGTCAATGTGTAAACATTTGTAATTTTCATACCAAAAATATTAACACTAAAAAAATATTTCTTATGTAAATTAAAACAAATTGTTGGATCCAATTACCATTCAATATTTTTGTCTATATTAGGATTATTAGCTTATGCCTAAATCCATCTAGTTTATATTCGAATCTAAAGATTAATTAATTAAATATAATGATTAAAAGCGAGATTACCTTTTAAGTGCTAAAAGTCTTATGAATGCTTACGACGAGCTTACTTTGCCACGAGTGTTTCAACATTACATTATTTTTTTTTATAAGAGTGCACGCTGATACTAAAATAATTTTAGCGAATTATTATGCTAGTTGTATCGTGAAAGTTGTGATATTTTAATGAATGAATAATTTGCTACCGTTATGTGATCAATTTTGTTTTAAATAAATGACGAATTAAAAAGTTCGTGTTTTATTTGTTACCTGCATACATCGATATATATACATATATATATATATCTACTACGCACTAGATTTCGCATTCCGATTATTATTACATTTTATTTAGAAATATGTTTGTTTAGATTAAAATAAGAGTATTTTATATTAAATTCTTATATTTATGTATTTTATATTAAACTAGCTGGCCAGGCAGACGTTGTTCTGCCCTTTTCGACGACCCTTCATATAAAAAATGCTAAAATTCGTAATAAAAAAATATTGAGTGTCACTTGTCAGGATAAAAACTATCTTTTTTTTTTGCGCCCAGAAGCAATTGGAAAGGGCTACCCCGATTGCGCGAGGAAGTGGAGAATGCTTTATGCATACCACGACAGCCGATCTGTCGTGGTTATGTGGGACTCACTGTGACGACCTACTGGGGAACCTAAGTGATACCCACTAAACTCCACTTTGGGGACTGACAATTGGCCGATTAAGCCGCTTTGTCGGATCGGAAGCGACCCTCTTTTGGGAGAAGAGGGCGCAGGGTAAAAACTATCCTCTCAAGTTGGACCGAACTACACAGTGTGCAAAATTTCATTGAAATCGGTTCAGTAGTTTAGGAGTTCTTCGCGGACAAACAATGTGACACGTAATTTGTATATATAAAGTATAATGTACTCTGTGATATAAAGATTAGTCTTCGCGCATGTGCGACTCTACTATCTCCTGCGCATGCGCGAAGACATAGAGTAGCACACAATTTTTGTTTGGAATAGCTTCTCTAGTACGTAGTATAAGTCAATGTTTGCATAGATGTAACCATGTAGTGGCGCTGTAAGAATGTCCACTACGCCATATCGACACCCAAGAGATGATGCTCTTGGGTGTCCTAAGTGGCGTCTTCCTGATGACAACAATGGCAATTATGAGGCATTCTAAGGGGAACCATATGTTCAGGAGTGGACCTTAATAGGCTGTAGAGGTAACGGATAAATGTTTTAGGGCTGAATAACGGATATTATAAGTACTTACATGAATATTTAGTCGCGGGTGTTTGCAGTCGTAATATTCATATCGATGCCTAACTACCTTTAAACCGACTGCAATTAAATAGGAGGAGGTTCTCAATTCGACTTTATTTTTTTATGTGTTACCTCAGAACTTTTTTCTAGGTGAACCGATTTTGATGATTCTTTTTTTTTTAATTTGAAAGTTGGTGCTTAAACAAGATGTGACCAGTAGTTTATGAGTTATTCTAATAATAATGCGTATTTAATAGACTTAGACTACATTGACGGCGTTCTCAATTGTATTTATATTTAAGTCGGTTGTATTATATACGTGGTAGAGCCATGCTGTAGCTATATTAGTTGTATAGTTGTAGCACGAATATTTCGGCTCGACCGGGGAAGGACTACGCTCTCACAGAATACCAGCGTAAAATAGCAGCTTAATACTGCTGTGTTTTGTATGGTGAGTGTAGAGACCCGGAGACTTTTACTGGAAACGAGGCATTCTATCTTAGTCCTCACGGATGACAATGCATCTGCATCTCGATTCGTAATCAAGGATAGATGTAGATGTCTATGGGCCACAGCAACCACTTACCATCAGGTGGACTTGACTTACGCTGGTATTCTGTGAAAGCGTAGTCCTTCTCCGGTCGAGTCGACCCATTCGTGCTACAACTATACTACTAATATAGCTGCAGCATGGATCTACCATGTACAAATCATTCCTTTTACTTTGTTCTCAAACAGCTTGTATTTTGCAGTGCAATGTGTCGTTAGAGTCGTCTATTCTACGGAGTGTAATAGACAATATAATATGGTAAGTAGCTTCAGAAGTCCATGGACTCGTTATTCGACCAACTTCAAACCGAGGAGTCGCAAAGTATCAGTGGCCTGAGGTCCCGAGTGCTCTAAGGTAGACGCATCAACATATTGTGAAGCAGTATACTATGAAGAATAATTATTATAATATTGTAACTTCAGGCTCAGAAGGGCTAGATCCCAGAGCCGTAAAGCCAGTTATTAAGAAAGAAGAAGAAAAGGACTAAAATGAAATGTTTATCAAACGTAAGGAAGAAAATAAACTATTCTGTTTGCAGATAGGGGTTAGGAAATTAAACTACAATTATCAGATTAAAATTACTTCACATAATTACCAAAAATTGCCGTCCGAAAGTTATTTTTTTTCCATAGTTATAATAAATGTCACCGTAATCGAAAGTGAGATGCAAAGTTCATATTGATGCTATACAATACAAAATCGGACATGCACGATATGATACGCAATTTGTCCACAGTAATACTGGAGATTGGTGAATCAGATACAGATCGAAAAAATTGTTTAGTATTTGTACACAAACCAACAAAGAAAGATAGTACACTACGTTAGTTTCAAATGACGCGGAATCCAAGCCAAACTTATTGTAAGAACCTGCACTCGCGCACACATATGTACACAAAATCATTTGCAATAAACAACATGGTTTTAGGCTTATGTATGAGGGTCCAGCAATAGACTTTTTCGGGCTGATAAAGAATGGAAGGTTACGTCTATCTTTCTTTATTGGTCGGTTTACACCATACTGTTATGTAATTTCTTAAAATCTACTCATTAGCGGACAATACAATTTCCTATTAGACCAATAAAAAATAAATTGTTCTACATAATTACAAGATACACAATTCGGTATCGATTTTGTTGGACGTAAAGCGTGTCGTTACGAAATCGATTTCTCGAAATATTAATCAATTTCGCAATGATACCAATTATTTATCGAAACAAACCTAAAACGCATAATATCCACTGCGCAAATCCTAACCTTATTGTAGTTAATCGTTGACACAACCATAATGCCTTGTATAAAAAAAAAACATCGACCCCAACGATATTGATTTGATTTACATGTTTGTCTTATTTACACAAAAATGAAATTATACCGAATAGTATATAGTTACAAAATACTATGATCACTTTGTAGTCATGTCAATTTACGGGGAAATTACCCGATATAAACACATTACTGCCATATTACGTAACCGTCATCTTATACTGCTATGATGAGTTCCTTTTAGTATTATATAAAATGACTATCAATTACATGTTTGGCATATAACTTTATTGCCGAAACCTTGCGGCGAAACCTTTACAAAAACGATCCTGTTAATGTTACCTTAATAGCGCGGGAGCGATAATTCTAGTCGCGCCCGTATTGTGTACAAAACACGATTAACCTTAAACTAGATAATTCAAATTATAATGACTGTGCAATATTTATTTACATTGCTACCGTACAAAGTGATCACAACAACGAAAATTAAGTAGAAATTATGACACTTATAGACTATGTTTAGCCCAAACACGGACCATTAGCGCAATACATGATGCGTATTTATACGCACAATAATTATGATTTTAAGACTACCCACATTCTAGAACCTACCGCGTATCCTCATCACTAAAAAAAGTTTTTAAATTTACATTAAAAAAAAAAACTCTTTTATGATACATGTACACTTGAAAAATATATGTGGCTGCCTCTAAAAACATTTTACATACAAGGAATACAATGCGACTTGCCTTGTTCAGTACAAATACAACACGTCACTATATTAATCCGTAAAACCTACTTTCCCGGTCGGTGATACGTTAAGCTGAAACCACACTAATGCTGCTTAACAAAAATAAACTATAGTTTAACAAACAAAAATAAATATAAGTTTTATCTTCAATAAATTGATACAATAATACACAAGCCCAATGGCTTAAGATTTCCCCTGCGCTCCAACTAGGTACTGCTCTACCTTAAAATAATAGCTTCTTGGATGTGGCAACTCAATATAATTGAATGTAATGACTACTTGCAAATTATACGATATTTAGTAATAGTATGTGATGCAAGTGTATTTCTTGTCTTGTTGCATTGTTTTTACACAGCTTTTAACTACGCCAACCGTAATTTTTAATATGATGATATGCGGCACCCCGACATGGACTCTAATCGTGTGTAGATGGCCAGTATCAGAGAATACACTCTCGTAGTCCGATGGGACGGCAATTCAACACGACTTGAGAGCCAGCCCAGCAGCTTTACGTGCTTCGGGGGTGAAACATCGCCAATTTCCTGACCCCGGGCTACTAAGACAAACCTAATGGATTTTGCTCCGACCCCAGATTCGAAGTCGGGACCTCATGATTAGTGGTCGATCTTACGACCACTAGACCAACGTGGTCATCGATGCCGCGTTTTACTGATACGCCGAATGTATGTAGTTAGAGCGCAGCGGCAACCATGGATTAATCTAAACCTAAGGGTTTGTTTATCCTCCATACAATGATAATTAAATGTTATTGTACATTGCAATGTAAATCTACCTTCATAAAAAACTATAATGACAAAAAACAGCATAAATGTGACTCCAGTTTAAAAGAAAACCAATAAGTGATATGAGTTCCAAAGATCACAATTAATGAACATATGTGTGAAAATAATTCAAGTAAAACTGTATCATTGTTAGAACTTAAGGATGCTAAAATTAATATTAGGAAAGACCGTCTTTGCGTCGTCATCTTTCCTAGTATTATGGAATTGAGGGTAGCGGAATTGGTATTAGTGGTGAGAGTGAATGTGCACGCCATTGAGGGAGGGAAAGAGGTAGATGATTAATTTGAACATCTTTAATATAATTGATTCCCCGAGAACGAATGCCTGATTCTATGAAGAAACTTTTCCAAGTCTTTATATAGGCCTACACATAATCTAGAACATATAGCAACAAGGCCTTTTGATCGTGATCCATTAGCATCACATCACTCACGGGATAAGTGGTATCAAGACTCGTCTGAACAAAGTCGGTATTATATTTTATATGACAACTAAAGTTATAAAAATGGCAAGTGATACGAGCGAAAATAGAATAAAGGGTTGCCAGTTTTTTATAGTGACCTTTTTGTTGATATAAAAATGTTTTTGTCTACTACCAAACTACTGAACAACAGTCACAGAATATACAGACGTAAAATCAATTACAAAATCAATGATTTTTACAAATACAACTATTTACAAAATGACATGTCTCTTACATGGAGTTAAATTTATTGCTTGCCTTATCACATAATAGTATTAAATTTCAGAGTTGGCAACCCTATTTAGAAAGGAAACATTGTAGATGCACTCAGGGCACAAAAATCCATCTGCCAAATTGTGAGGTAGAGCAGTTATTTGAAAACTTATATTTTTGCACAAAACAATCAGTCAGCACCATTTTTTATAATACATAATTGGATAAAGATACCTATAAGGTGCCAGGTTGTAGATTTAATCTGGGAATATGCATACAGCAGCATTAAGGTAGTGACAGACAATTGTGTCATGATTATTATAGGAATAATTGAGTTCCACACATCTGAACTTGTGTAATATGCCCAATTATAATTAGTATGTTTGTCAGAGTAAGAAACTGCATACAATGTATATTTGAGAGTAACTAGACTTAGCTGATAAATTTTAATTGTTTAATTTAATTTATCAATTAATTGTTGAGGCTTTCACACAACAACTAGTTGAAATCTTTCTGCACATAAATATTACAGTATAATTAGTTGAGTATGTTTATATTATATCAAATAACTGAATCATTTAATTAAACAAAACAGATAATTTTATAAAATCAAGGAAGTTTAACTAAGCATGGAGATAATTACAAACAGATATTGTTGTACTTTAAAAAAATAATAGATGCAAAGTTTAAAATTGGACCTAGAATTGTATTAACAACTTTCTTAGAAATGTACTTAGTGTATGTATGTCAAAATAACAAATTGCTCTGAAAGTTTAACAACAATTTAAAACATCTAAATATTACATTAGTGTTCTGAATAAATTTTGATTAAGTATGAGTCATAAAAACACAAATTCAGATGCAGCTTTTTAAGAGAAGACTATAAAAATAAATATGTAATATGTTGTATTTTAATTGAGATTATAGTCAATGTTTATATTGTACTCCCATCAACCTCAAACTTCTTGGAAAAGGGATATACCTTATGTTGTGTAATCGGAAAGAAAAATATAGTTTAGGCCTATCTATTCCCACATTCATCTTTATGACAAAATTACTGCCTGAAAAACATATCAATTTCTTAATAAAATCTATCTATGACATCTACTAATGTACAAATGTCTAACGAAAATTTGAAACTATATTTGCATTATAAGATAGAATGTATCATTGTTGTACGTTCCCAGAAAAATATTGTTATAAACATTTAACTCCAACATGATTCACAGTTTATAGTATTAATTGGCAGATAGTTTTTCTAAATATCAAACTTATGACGTGCTTTACACAATTATATTTTCTGTTTCAACAATGACAATCACTTACATTATACAATCTAAGACTTGGACATCTAATAATGATAAATGAGTATTGACAATGTTAGGCATTATCATTATAATTCAGCAATTATTTCTTAAACTAAGTGTACTTCAACACCTAAATTACCTATTAAAAAAAACTATCATTGCATAAATCCCGTATCATAGAGGAACTTTAAATTGCTTACTACAGAAAATTATAAATTGTCGTGGGTGGTAAATGATGACATATTTGTTGTATTGTAATTATTATGTTTGTAAGCTATTGTTATAAATTTATGCAATAATAGTTACTATTCATTTAACAGGCATTAGAGCTACCATAGCCCTAGCAGTTAACCCATTTGAAGTTACGGAACAATTGTCAGCTTATAGGGACGGGGATATTTACAATTTTTCTTAATTAAAGCAATGTCTATTGTTATTCAAGATACCTAATAAGTGTCATTTAAACTTCTTATTATCAAAACATTTTCAGAAAGGGGTTAACTGCTACGCTGCAAGAAACCTTGAGATAATCACATTTGCTCAGAACCTAAAAATGTCTACCACAATTTTACGGCTTCATACTTCTGATTAGTGCCCGCGATTAGAGAAAAACAACTGTGATGCTTTCTTTGTCAAATAAATAAGTCTGCTTAAACACTACAATGTTCGAACGGAAGATAGTTCACAACCGGTTACGACGGTTCCTAAGAGCCCTAAGGCGCGCACGGCGCGTCTTTGCGGATTATATGTCTCCATTTTGACTTATCCCGATCCTTTTGATGAACTCTTCTTGCAACATAACTGTCTTGATCATGTTCGGGTGGGCCCCATATGCAATAGTCTTATCTGGAGTTGAGCAATATTGCTGTGCAGCATCTGTGAGGATCACTTGTCCATTGCTCAAAGCCCCTGTTGTGTCAATTGTGTTCCAGTATGATTCACTTGGGGATGTTGTGTTAACTCCAGGAGGTGGAGCAGCAGGCGCTCCTGTGTACCTAAAGTACGGGTTCTTCAAATCTAATGTGTTGGACGATGAAATGTTAGTTCCTTCTAAAGTAATATCCATAGTAACGTCATAACTCTGCCTTTTATTGGCTAGAAGGAGGACTCTACCAGAGAGTGCTTGACCCTGTTTTGCAAAAATTGGTGTCTCCAAGAGGCACCGCACTTGGTACCAATGTGTTAAGGGCTCTGTTGGTGCTGTGGATAACCAAATGTGCTGTGTACTTCCAGCAAATAGCACATCAAACCAAAAAGCAAGGCCATGGCAAGTCCCCGACTGTGTCAGCTCGAATCTAAACGGCACTTCAATACGATGCAGATCAGTTTCATTAGCATTAAGAAAGTCAACTACATGTCTCACAGATCTCGACATACAAATGCGGACATCAAAAGTGTCAACAATTGGCTGTCTGAAATACTCTTTCATTGCTGCAGTTCGTAATGCACTTAGATCTACCCCATGGAAACATGTCTGATACCAAAAATTCGCCTTGTTATACTGTTCCATGAAGAGTGCATCATCTGTGAATGGTGCTATGTGAAGGTCCCCACGAGTTGGATACATATTGCCATTTGGTTTAAGCCACTTCTTTGCATGTAAATAAGTTTCCAACATCCGTTCATTGTATAACATATAACCCATAGGTTCAGAAATAATCACATCCACACTTTCAGGTAGCTCTATTTCTTCTATTTTACCAGCGACAACAGTGATACGATCGTGCAAACCATTGGCACGGACTAATGACTGTGCATGGTGTGCCATATTACTCGCTTCAACTGCATATACTTTCCGTGCGCCAGCCTGCGCTGCAAAAAATGATAATATTCCCGAGCCTGCACCAACATCCAATACAACCTTGTTTTTAAAATCGTTTATGTTTGATAAAATGGCACGCTGATACGTGCTTGTTCTGACATAATCCTGCATCATGTTTTGCTGCTGACTCAAGTACCCGTAAAACTGGAAATACTGCATCGCTGACGAATCCTCCGTGCGTACAGTGAATACGCTTGATGAACGTCCCGCTTTAATTTTGCTGACCAGTAAATGAAAATTCTGACAATCAATGTCTGAAGCGAATTTAAAAAACAAGGTTTCATTGTCGATCGTGAAAATGTATGACTGGCCTGCTACTCGCGAACATTCACTTTGGCTGTGAACGGGAAATTCCAGCACTTCTTGAGCTAAAACAGGATCAGCACGAATCACTTTAACACTTAGCCCTTGAGGGTCGTAATCCACGTTTACGTTTGTAGGGAAATTGAACCGCGGCGTAAGAGCGCCGTCATTGTTGACGGCAGACACCGTCACTCCGCGAAACGTGTTCGCCATTTTCGTGATGCGGCACTTACTCGATTCAAAGATTTCAATATAGTCCACGCGCGTAATGGCAAACAAAGAAAAATGCCGTTGAGAAGATTTAGGAGGCCGGTGTAAAATCGATCACTCATAAACTTCCTCCGTCCTATAATCTATGGTAGCAGCGGCAAGGCAGCGTGCTAATTTTCATTGTCGTATAATCTGTGAATGAAGGTGATTTTTTTGGAGTTTATGCCCTGGTATCCAGACCTTTAGGCCAAGTCTTGAGTATTTTTATTCGGTTTATTACAATTTCCCCAAAAGTATAATTATCCCTCATAGTTCACTGCTTCATAATATGTTGATGCGTCACATTGTGCAGCCCTTGGGAGATTTTGAAAGCAACTTGAGCCAGCAGACAGCTGACAATTGGCGATTGTATCTCAAGGCGCCTATGCAGACAAATAGCTTATCTTGAGAATCCATCACCATCAGAGCACTTGTTTCACCGTTTCCACTAATAGTTGGTTCACATGCGTAGACAGTTAATACATAAAATCGCACCACTTTACATATCAAACTCCACTTCAAACTGTTATTATTATTAGCAGCAAACCGCCGCCGGTCAAGTCCCCGCCTAAACTTTTTTTTTCTAAATATTTTGTTACTATTATACAGATGAAATTCACTTTCACAGATGACAAATTTCATATAGCACCATCTTTAATTTTTTACTGTATTAATAACAGCTATCTTTTGCGCTGTTCGCGTTTAAACAGAAAGATGTCGTTTGGTGCCTAGACAGGTCAGGCAATAATGGTTTTTGGGGACTGTAGTCACCGTGGACGGTTGATTGGATAAAGAAATATGCGTAATAACAAAGATGCTACCTCATGTATATAAAGGCATGGAAGTGTTAACAGTTTCAGACTAATAAATAATTAAAAATTAAAAACTTTGTACAGCCGACTTCAATATAAGTTATTAAGAATAACTCAAAAGCTATTGGTCTGACCTTATTCAAATTCATATGGAACCACACAAGAAGTACCAGCTTTTAAATAAATAAAGAATCATCGAAATCGATTTACACTGTAAAAAGTTATGAGGTAACACACATAAAAAAAAACATACAGTTGAATTGAGTACCGTCTCCTTTTTGGAAGTCGGCAGAAAATGGTTTTTAACTATCAGTGTGTTTTAACTTCTCAATGGCCCTTATACATTTCTTTTGTTTACAGAATTGCCCCAAAAGATACCTTAACACTGATTCTACATAACCGTCGTACGCAGTAATGACGGCAGATTGATTCACAATTGTTTATACAGTGCATAAGAGAACTGGTTGAGTTTAGTACAAATATCTTCCACTTGAGATTTTTATTTTAAGTTTGAATCGAGATTGAGGCCTAAAAATTTTGTATTTTTGACTACAGTCATTTGTTGTCCATTGTAGCATATATTAAGATTTATTAAATTATTTTCATATTTTTAATGTCGTTAAATTTGTTTTATTTAGATTAATTAATAAATTATTATTTGACAACCATTGAATTATGTCCAGTGTTTGATTTATATCAGATATCATTTGATTTTTGCTTGAGCTTGAAAACATCACTAGACTATCGTCTGAAAATAGTACCATATCTTGATTTATATAATTTAGTAAATAGTTTATATAAACAATCAATAATAATGGACCGAGAATACTTCCCTGGGGTACTCCTTGAGTTATTTGACGATATAACGATGGATGTACTACTTGTCTATACGTTTTTGAGCATATACGCGTAATTTATGTTCATTGTTGTCTGCTTATTAGGTATGTTTTTAAAAGATTGAGGACATTTCCTTCTAATTTACTTAAGAGGATACTGTGATTAACATAGTCAAAAGCTTTAGTTAAATCCATATATAGAGCAGATACTAAGTGCTTATTATTAAGGCTTGACATTATACTACGTAGAAATTGAAAAACAGATAAATTTATATCTTTATTCTTTCATAATCCGACTAATTTCTCTGTGAAGATTTTATATTTTTCAAAGAAATCATTGAGGTTTTGACTTATTACCTTTTCAAAAATTTTAGAGAAGTATGAGTCCTATGGGTCTATAATTTGCAACATCACTCTTATCATTTTTCTTAAAAACAGGTTGAACTACCGTTTTTTTTAAATTTATTTGGAATATTCTAAAGGTTATACTTAAAGAACTATGTCTACTTGTCACACATATAAAAACCTGATAGTAAAAGTTTATGTATAAGGTATAGTAAAAAAACTTCCTGCAAGTTTAGAAAATAATGTTATGTAGTCATTTTTACGATTTAAACGCTGCGAAGCCCAAAAATATTAATGTTACTCTTTAGGTTAGGATTTGCCGTTACCAAATATTATTTATTTATTTAACAGTTTATGTTCACATAATTCGATAGGAAAATGGTAAAAACAAATACTTAATTTTTCTATCTCTTATTAATGTTCTATCACCACTTCCTCTGAGATTATACTGAGAAAAATCTTGTGCATCCCTGCATATTTTCATTCTATATGATCCATGAAAAACACACAAAATGGCACAATACCCAACAAGAGGCAAACACTACAAGTGTTTATATTATCTTTGGCAACAACGAAGGACTGCGCCGATGCCTATCGTAGAACTGTCAATACAAACACCAAACAGAAACACTCACGCCTGTCACCCAGAGGGGTATGCAGAGACTACGGACTTCCATTTGACGCGATCCTGACACACCTTTCTCGCCTCCTTTTTACATCCGTATTTCTACGCATACACGCTCGTCGGTTAAGGGTACTCCTAATCTGGCCCATTTACAATGTATCGCCGATTTCGTCGATAAACCTTCGTCTAGGGCATCCTTTTCCGACTCTTCCGTTCATTTCTGTAACATAAATTTGCTTTGTCACTCTTTCCTCGTTCATTCTTTCTACATGACGAAACCACCAGAGCATTACTTTCTTGATTCTGGTCACAACGTCATCTTGCAAACCACACTTTTCTCTTATAACACTATTCCTAGAATTGTCAAATCTCAAAAAAATCCGTTCCACTCGTGCGCACTCAATGACAGTACTGCATGATTAATTTATTTAATTATTATGTTAATTTTACTTAATCTGTACTATACAAAGAGTAATAAAGAAATAATTACTGATTAAATAAAACATAAAATAATGTTTAAAACCTAGAAACACAGTTCAATTAAGTCAAGTAGCAGTATGTAAAATGGAACGTCCTAGAAAAAGTGTAGTTGAGATACGTTCAAAATATGGTGGTAATACGTTACCCTAGACGTAGAATAAGCTTAAATAAATAATAAAAAATATTTTTCTCCTGCGTTTCTTTTAACATTGTGATAAGCGTATTTAATTTACAATTCAATTAGCTGAATTTTAAGATTTATTTCATTTCTATACATAGCCAGGTGAAAAATGGGAATGGGAAAAATCTTTCTTTACGATGTAGGATAAAACGAGTGAGATGATGGTTGATACACTTTTTAATACCTTTATGCTAACGTCATCATAACCTGTGGTATTTGTATTTGTATTCTTTAATAAATTAATTATATTATTAATTTCGAAAGGAGTCGTTGGGGTCATAAATAATCAGTTATAAGTATTCGGTACTTTGGAGTCAACGTTAATTGTTCTTTGATTACTTTCATTTCCACATATGAAATAAATGTTAAATAACTCTGCGATATCTTTGGGGTTTGAGCTGTTTTGATTTTATAGTCATTCTGTGCACGTTGTGTTAACTTTATTATTTTGTTTAAACGTTTTGTGTAATATTTGAACAAATTTCTGTTGTGTGTAGTCGGCTGTTTTCTATATTTCCAAAGTAAATTTCTTTTTGTTTTGCACATATTCTTATACCTTTCGATATCCAGGAAGGTTTTTCCCGAGAAGCTCTTTTTATTAATTAGAAGATCTTTTTATTAAAGAGAAGTTCCTGGCCTTTCTTCAACAACAATTGGACCTCATGGATCAGGTGTCGCTGAAGCAACTACTGATGACTAACTTCACCGAAGACGAGATCATCCAAGCTAAGAAGGTGTTAGTCGTCATGTCACATCATGTCACAGGGACGGGCCCGGTAAGGAAGACCTGTAAGTTACTTTCAGGCTGTTCAATGTAACCGACCCTGATGACATCCCAACTTTCATCGCGCGTGATCTCAACAAGCTGTCTCCTGTGATTTTCAATCACGTTAGACGTGGCCAGATTGTTGAAAGACAACACCACGTTGAAAGCCAAAATCACCGACATCTGTTTCAAATTTGAAGAATCGGAACAAGCCGCAACAGAGCTGAGACAAGAAGTCACTATGTTGTGCAACATAATTGCAACACCTGCGAATTTACCGCCGTCGTAGAATGTAAATACGACACGCGGTAACTGTAATAGTAATCATATTTCACCGATGATTGCGACTCCGTCATGCGATACCATCTGTCAGGCGGTCGATGACCGTGAAATCAGGGCGACCTCAGTCGTTGTTGCATCACCACCCTTTAGCCCTTGACTGAACCCATAAGTACTCCTCTCCCGAAGCTAATCTCAAAACAAGGAAAAAAGTTAGCAGATGTTACCCGAAAGTCTATACGTCCGGCATCCTCTTGTGGTTGAAAACAAAAGAATTTGGATATAACATCAGTTCCTGTGGTGACTCGAAACAAGATTAATAATGACGGGTTTAGTTTAGTTTAGTTTAGTTTACGACGGGCTGTTTTCCGCAACTCCACGTCTATGCGCGTATTTTGCGTGTGGGCAGGAATAATGTGATTATTCGAGCCATGAGATCTCCCCGAAGAAGCTCAACAATCCTTTGATGTTGCATACAACTTCGGGGAGTGATCCCGGCGTGCCGAGATGTTTAGTCCTGTACGTAGCGACCTCCGGACATTTCAGTAGCACGTGGGCCACCGTTTCTTCCTCCCCCATACATGCCCTGCACAGGGGACTGTCTGTAACACCTATAGTAAATAAATGTTTGTTAAAGTTGCCGTGTCCCGTGACAGCACTTGTTACTATCCTGATCTGCGGCTTGTTCAGTCTCATTAAAACTTTGGTTAAGCGACTGTTTATTTCAGGCAGGGCCTCCCTAGCTTTTTTGCAGTCTACTAGACTTTTTCAAAGCTGAGCGTGTTGATTAGTGAAGTGTCTACGTACCAGTGAACGAAAGTTATCCAAGGGGATTGGTATGATTGGTTCCGGCCCTATAGTGGCCAGAGCCAATCCTCTTCTGGCCAGTTCGTCTGCTGCATCGTTGCCTCTGGATCCACTGTGTCCCTTTGTCACATTGTTGTTTTTACATACCTCATTTAATCGTTGATGGCAATCATATATTAGTCCTGAGTTCACCACATTGCAACTCAGAGCTTGTAATACCGCCCTACTGTCGGTCAGTATTCTGATGGGGAATTCATTTACCTTCCTAGCATCTATTGCTATGGCCGCTTGAATGATACCCATACATTCCGCCTGAAAGACTGTGTTATAGGTACCCAGCGGTGTGCATATGTTGATATTGAGGTCTTCAGAGAAAGTTCCAGAACCTACACCATCCTTTGTATTAGAACCATCGGTGAAAACTCTAAGCTCTTTTAGACTTAATCCTTCCGGCTGTCTGGTTTCATTTAATTATATCTTGTACTTCTTATCGAAAACAAATTGTTTAGGAATTTTATCGTACTTGGCTTGTAGGATAGGAATTTTTGAGTGAATTCTATCAATTATGCCTGTATGGGGCCCTATTCTTACTCCAAAGATTTAGGGTCTTGAGTCTGATGGCAGCTAAATTCGCTTCTTGTTGTATATGTAGATGAAGCGGGGTTAGCTCGAACATCGCTTCTAAGGCTGCTGTTGGCGTAGTTCTTATGCAGCCTGTGGCAGCCATACATGCCAGTCTCTGGTAGCGCTGAAGCTTCTTTATAGTGGTGGCTTCATTTGTCTTGGTCCACCATACCAGAGCGCCGTATGTGATCATGGGCCAAATTACAGTTTTGTAAAGCCACAGTATGATTTTTGGCGTCATTCCCCATCTTTTGCCAATCATGTTTCTGCATTGCCAGAAAGTTATACTAGCTTTGTTGATTTTGTTTTCTATGTGTTTATTCCAGTTAAGTTTGCTGTCCAAGGTAAGACCTAAATATTTTACCTTAGAGGATAGCTGGAGTTTTGTGCTGAAAAGACTTGGAAGATGATAGTTATTCAGCTTTCGTTTTTGTGTGAAATGTTCACACAAAAACGAAAGCTACCGTTTTATTTGGATTTGGGCTAGAACCGTTTTATTTGGATTGTCGTTAAGTCGTATTCCCTGCACCTCTCCACTATACGGAGAGCCGCTTGTGTCAGGTCACACACTATGCTTGCTGTCTTTCCAGAGACCAGTATTGTCAGGTCATCAGCATAACCTACTGTGTAGAAGTGATTGGCATTTAATTTGCTGATGAGTTCATTGATGACCATATTCCACAAGAGAGGTGAGAGAACCCCACCCTGCGGGCAGCCTTTCTTAATTTGTATTGGTTGAGATTCACCAGCAATCTTTATTATTCTTGTACTGAGCATGTATACTATCCAGTCAATCAGTGCCGGTTCAAGTTTATGCCTACTGAATGCACCTTTTATGCTGGAGAAGTTCGTTCTGTCAAAAGCACCTTCTATATCAATGATGGAACCTAGACATATTTCTTTGTTTTGGATGGCCTCTTCAATCTTTGTAATTACCTGGTGAAGTGCCGATTCTGTTGATTTGCCTAGACTGTAGGCGTGTTGCTTGTCGTGTAGTGGTAAGTTCATTAGCGCCGACCCCCTTAATTCCCTTTCACACATCCTCTCCATCGTCTTTAGGAGAAAGGATGTGAGGCTAATGGGCCCGTAGGACTTAGGGTCAGTGTAGTCGCTTTTTCCTGGTTTGGGTATGAATGTGACTTTCACTTCCCTCCATCCCCTAGGAACATATTTAAGAGCCAGACAAGCTCTCATTATGGCAACAAGTCTGACTATTAGGGCTTTACCCCCCACTGTAGGAGTGCCGGGAATATGCCGTCAGGTCCTGCCGCCTTATAGGGGAGGAAACTGTGAATGGCCCAATGGATTTTGTCCATCGTTACCACTCTCTATGCTAAATTCCAGTCTTCTGCTGTTGGTGTCAGTATGTCGTCATGCCGGTTTGCCTCCTGAGTTACGCAGCAACCTGGGAAGTGCGTTTCAATTAGGATGCGTTGGGCTTCATCCGGCGATGTTGAGTAGCTACCGTCGGGTTTCTTTAGAGAGATGGATCCCGACGTGTTCGGTTTAGCTATAATATTCCTTATCCTATTTGCTTGTTCACAGGTTTCTATGTTGCCACAGAATTTACACCACCCAGTCGAGCGTCGATACCTGATACATTTTTTGTATTCAGACTTAGCTTTCTTGTATAGTAGCCAGTCTTTATCCATTGAGGTATTCATGGCCCTATTTAGGGCTTTTCTTACCTTCTTACGTTTCCTGTCTAGTTTTTTACCCCACCACGGTTGCTTTACCTCAGCATGCCTTGGTGGAGTGATTTCTGGACATGATTCATGGTAGCTATCTATCATGGCCTTAGTAACAGCTGCTACCTGTTCTTCTAGGAGCGACTGATCTGCTATAGTATCTGTCCCCTCAAAACCTGCGAGCGAAGACGTCAGCCTGTGAAGGTATTTTGTTTTATCCGGCTTGCGGGGATTTCTCCATGGTGGTGTAGCGGAGATAACGACCTGTAGTGCGAAGCAGATCCATCTATGATCTGAGCATGAGGCCTCTCTCGACACATGCCATCTCGTAATTAATTTAGCTGCTCCTTCTGTTGCAAGTGTGAGGTCGATTATTGTGCGACAGCGTTTGTTTCTAAAAGTTGGTTCAGAACCTATGTTTAAAATGGTTAGGTTAGTGCTAAATAGATATTCCACTAACCGCACCGAAACAACGAGGAACCACCCGTACGTCTGCTTATCAGCCTTGAGTAACAGCCAGTCCCTGATGTTAACCCAGCGGTTCTGGTACGCCAGCACACGACCAATGTCGCGTGAGTCTTCCCAGGCTCCCTGGGCATCAGGTATAAGGATACCACATTTGACTCTTTGTGGTATCTCCAACTGTTTCCTTATGGTCAGCGAGGTGTTGGATTTAAGGTCGAGGGTAGCAATATTCCCCTTCAACCAATCCAGAGCCTTCTGGTCGTCGCACCACAGTTTCAGAACACCCTCCGTGTAAACGGGTTTGCCCCTAAAACCTAGGCCCGACGCATCTGGGTCCTGGCTACTCCAGGCCTCACTGATCATCTTCCTCTGTATTGCCACAAGGATGTCGTCTGATATTAAGGTATATATTACTATGGGCCAATGTTCTTAATTTTTAAGTTCTTGCCTGAAATAAAGTTATTGTACTGTAGGCACTAAGCATATCTTAGATAAAGATTTCTAGTCTTTAAAGCGTTTGTATACATAGATTGAATCTACATTTCTACATTAAAGGAGTCAACTCACTTTTTCTAATTCAATTTTCAAATGAGGCAAAGAGAGATAAGCACATTAAGGTGACACTAGTCGACATTATTTCTATAGAAATTTCGGGGGGTATTACTCCGCTGTTTGACACTTTACATCCAAAATTAAACATGATTGTCTCATTATTAGTTTTGTCTGTACGGAAACAGAATAGTAAAATAAAAAGTCAATAAAAAGTTATGAGCTACCAAAGATTCGTTTTTATTGCCAATTTTAACACAACTTTGGGCATAAATTAGTAATAAAAGAAGTGTAAAATTTCCAAAACAAAGACGGTACCGACAAAGCTCAATTATCGAAGAATTCAATAAATTTTATTTGTAATTGATTTATGCAGTGGGTTTTTCATAAAACCCCTTTTTCCAAAGGCCTTTTCATATTTTTTTACGCGCGCGTTTTACTATGAGTTATCGTGCATCTCACTGAATAATGTTTCCCCCGGTGCGGTGCGGGAGGACGACGTTCACACATGTGCAGGCGCGGTGACGCACGCTTTTTATTCGAAATGAAATGTTTTGCAATTTTGTTATTTGGACGCCAAATGACATAGAAATTGATATAATTGAAAAAGATGATGCGTTTTGGACGACAGACAAAATTTTGAAATTTTCGTCTGTAATATAATTTGTATAATATAATTATAAAAGTAAAAAAAATTAAAATTGCAACAATTTCATTGGTGCCGGCGGTGAGCGAAGCAGGGTTGCTCGCGTAATGTGATATTTATAGTGAGCGCTTAATTATTTATTAGACGACTTTGGCGGCGGACAAACTAGGGGTAGGTATAATGTGGGATTATCATAGGTACCTACTGTTATTACCTAGATACCTACAACCTAAATTACAACGAAATGTCACAAACCGTCGCTGCGTCGTGGACACTAAAATGTAAACTTTAGGTAGGTACCTACGTCGGTACTAAGGAAACAATCTTGATGGGTCATTTGTCTTGATAAAAACCTGTGTTTACGTTTAGTGATATTGAGTATATATAAAAAGTAAGAAGACAGGTAATTAAGTATTTTTGAAAACAATTTATAGGTAGGCAGACCTAATTACAATTATTATCTAAATATTATAAATGCGAAAGTTTGGATGTTTGGATGGATGCATGAATGGATGTATGTTACTCAATCACGCCAGAACGGCTGAAGGGGTCTGGGTGATATTTGCTCAGAGATAGGTTATTCAGTCTGGAATTTTATTTTATTTTTATTTTTTAAAAAACGTTATCCCAACACTAGGATTTTCTCCTATATCGTGGAGGCAGTTTACAAACATCCAGACCCGGAACAATTATTGTAGGCCGTACAAATACATGTTACGTGCGGGATTCGAACCCGCGGTCCCCAGCGCAACAATGCATTGCTAAACCACTGCACCACGGAACTGTCAAATTTATTCAGGTATTTCGTTCCCGTGGGACAATTTTCGAGTTACACGCGTTCGAAGCCGAACTCTTGAATGATCGCTGCATTATCGATCGATATCAATGATCGTTGCTTACCACCCGGGGAAAACTAAACATAATAAAATAAGCAATCTATATTAGGTATATAGAGCCACAGAGGTATAATATGAAGCGATAAAGCTGCGCCTAATAATTTAGTACGAGTTTGTAGGTAGGTACTTGCAGATTTCTAAGCAAGCGTCGAGCGGCACACAGCGTAGGGCATAAACTATTTAGTAATCTGTGGTAGGGCGGTATGTACAATAATACTAGCTGTGCCCCGCGGTTTCACCCGCGTCATCAGGTGTCCGAGATGTGTGGCATGATATGACACGTAGTTCAAGCATTTTATAATTGCAATCAAATATTTTATTTGATAGTAATGTATGAAAAAAATGGCATAATTAATGGAGTACTTTTATTTTATCTGTCGGCATATTATGCGCGGTTTTTTCCAGTTTTAAAGAAAAACGTACACGATACATGAAAAGTGTGTAGGCAAGAAATGATTCTTTATAAATTTGCTATCACCCTCTTATACTTATTAATCAATTAAAGTTAAACTTTCAAAATACCATAGCAACGTGAAATGAAAGAGTTCAAAAATAAAGATGTAACTAATCATTGTTACGCTCACCCGGAGATAGATATACGTACTCAATTAATTTTGAATTTATTTTAGCTTCTAGCTGTTCCTCGCGACTTCGCCCGCGTGTAATTTAGGATTTTAATTTTGTTGCACGGAAAACTAATAATTTTTCTAAAATTTAAGCAGCCTAAGTTACTTCTTATAATATGAGCTATCTACTAGAGAAAGTCCCGTCAAAATCGGTCCAGCCGTTTTGGACATTAACCGGAAAAAACAAACAGACAGACAGACAAAAATGTTAAAAATTGTGTTGTTATAAGTACCGTATATAATTTCATATGCAATTAGTAAAAAGCTGTTATTTTGCCATTACAAACAGACACTTCAATTTTATTTATTTGTATTATATTATTTGTAGATATAGATTAATGATTGAACTAACCTAACCTCGCTCATAGAAGCTTTCAATACTGGCTTCTCAGTTCTGAACAGGCGGCTAGGATTTATGCGTTATGTTCGCGAGACAAGCCAATTATTGAATTATTTTAATTTTACATTATCTGTTAAACTATGTACTATATAAACATGGTATAAAGAACGAAGTTTATCTTCATAAAATTGTCTTGATGATGAAGTAACTTTCGTACGTAAGGATAAATATGCCATGTCTAATAATAACGCTCATAATCACTTTTTAATTTTCAATTATTTTTGTAACAAAATGCCTAATTGTGGCTTATATATAAGAAATAGACATATGGTATCGCGGACTTTTTTAGACGGAGTAAAGATCTATATTTGTCTAGAACAACTATAACACCAGCGTACTTGCTTAACAAATATAGGCTAGCTGAGATATATAGCATAATGCTAGATAGCCTATACTATTTCACATGAATCTGGCTATAATATTCAAAAAGAATTTTTCAATTTGGACTGGTAGTTCCAGAGATTAGCACGTTTATACAAACAAAAAAAGCTCTTCCGCTTTATTATATTAAGTACAGATGTGTGCATCGTGTTCATGTAACTTCGTTTTTGTTCGAATGGTTCGGAACGCCGTACGAACAAGACGTGCGGGAATACTAGTGTCGATCTGCTCATCACTGATGCTATCTCTGTCAGGCATGATGCCAGGTGACACAGCTTGCTTTTTGGCCGCGCCCACCAGTGAGTTCGAGCCTGCGACTTGTGCCACCTTAAAGGAAGTTACGTGTAATTTTGAAATCAAACTTGAGATATTGTCATCGATTGTCTGTTGGTAGATGTTGTTGTCTCCGAAAACGCCGCATTATGATACATCAACAGAATGTGGGAAAATTTTTGAACATGTTGTTTTAAAAAATGATTTTCTTTTATTTTATATTGGCGAAAGTATAACCGTTCGAGTCCATAACGAAAGAATAACGCCAACTTGAATTAGGGATGATCGATGTTGCAGAACATCGATAATGACATCGATGTTGGCATCGATGTTCGATGTTTAGCCTACTCAAAACATCGATGACTTACATATGGTTTTAAAATTATGTGGGTATACAAAGCAAGGGAAAAAGTAACAGTTAACTTGAATATCAATTAACGTAGAATAGTTTTTATGCGACAACCGACAATGACACTACAAAATAAAGCGAAAGCAGTGACCACTGTGACATTACAGGTGACACTTGACAATTAAGTTTGACATGCCATAATGATAGTTTTTGACGTGACAACGTCTTATAATTCGATGAAGCTGGCTGCATGCACGAAAAAACATGACTTATGCGGCGTTACCTCGATCTGAGGCGTTCCATTTAAGGCTTGAAGTGCAAACGAGAGCGCGGAACGAGCGACAAAGAGGCACAATCGGCCTCCGCGTTCGGCAGCGTTCGACATCTGTCTCTCACCTACTTGAGTGAGTGATGCGTCCGCATGAACAGCTGCTATACAATAAATAATATTTACATGTTTTCGTCAAGTATGAAGTGCAGTGAAAAGTGAATGTGGTGACAATTGTTTATAACAACATTTTCTTATGATGTTATCACGTTCAACTATCGTCAGTAAACCGACTATACAGACAACAGATTTTTTTTAGGTTAGCGATGCGTTCAGGAATTCTGAATTATTCAAACTTTTAAATCTTCAGAAGAGACGTAATATTTAGTTGATATTGATTTCACAGCTTCGCATTGTTCGCTAGTTCCCAGTAGTAGCGTCAACATCGATGTTAAAACATCGATGATCATCGAACATCGAACATCCCTAACTTGAATGTTAATTGTCACATTCACAAACATGCACATTCACGAACTTGATATTTTGGCGGGAACTTGATCGGCGGCGGCTTGCTGCTCCTGTATTATTGTTTAAATAATGGTTTGAAGTGGACTTTGATATATAAAAGTGGTGCGATTTTGTGTATTAAGTGTCTGCACATGTGAACTATTAGTGGAAACTGTGAAACAAGTGCTCTGATGGTGATGGATTCTCAAGATAAGCTGTTTGTTTGCATAGGCGCCTCTAGATACCATCGCCAACTGTCAGCTGCCTGCTGGCTCAAGTTGCCGTCAAAATCTCCCAAGGGCTGCGCAATGTGACGCATCAACATATTGTGAAGCAGTGAACTATGAAGGATGAAGACAAGGTTGTATAGCATAGTTCCTTTGCCTGCTATCTCGAGCGAATAATAAAAACAACAACTACAATCACAAACTTGACAATTTGTCAATGTCATGTTCACGCCTTTCAAACTAAAACGTAAGCGTAAGGTTAGTAAAATAGAAACATTTTGATTTTCGCATTGACTTATTTATTACTCATTGAGTTTTCGACTTTTCGATTTCGTTCAAGTACGTTAAGAAGAAATGTCGAAGAAAATTAAATCTATAAAGTGGGAATCCGTGCCCGTAGAAGGGTTTCCTATTTCAATGACAGACAAACTTCAAGGTTTTGTCGGCCTCGAGGAATGCACGGACTATGGTCTCGATAGGGATGGGAAGAAACCAAAGAAAGTAAGTCTCGCTTATAGTCAATATAATATGTGAGGTATGGGTATGGGTATTCATAAAAAAATCTTTTATTAAGTTCTGTAATTTTACGTGGTAGAGCAATGGTGCAGCTATATTAGTGGAATGGTTGAAGCACGAATGGGTCGGCTCGATCGGGGAAGGACCACGTTCTCACAGAATACCAGCGTAAAATAGCAGCTTGAAGCTGCTGTGTTTTGTATGGTGAGTGAAGAGACCCGAAGACCCCTTATACTGGCAACAAGGCATTCAATCTTAGTCCTCACGGGTGACAACGCATTTGCATTTTGATAATCGTAATCGAGGATAGATGAAGATTTCTATGAGTCATGGCATACACATACCATCAGATAGACTGTGTGCTCGTTTGTCACCCTTATTCTATAAATAAAGCATAGTGAATTTCTACAAAGGTATGATATTCTATTAAATAAAGAATTTATTAATTTTCTGCCGCAATACTTCGTATTGATTATTAATAAGACCTTGGTAATTTTGGATATCCACCTTAAATTTATAGTATGGTGTAGTTAATTTAGACCTCCCATCTTAAACTGCAACAGTAAGATAGATTCTTTTTTGTTCCATTTACACTTAATATAACAATGATGTAGGTACATTATAAGATATTATTATTCTTACAACCTTGAGGCCCACCTAGGTCCTGGAGCCAAATATCAGCGAAGGGCAACATATAATGGACCAAAACATTAATTGATGGTTTTTAGGTCTGATTATGTTTTGAGTGTATGTATCTGACATTATATCTCAAGTGTCTGTGTGTCATCTCATAATATGTCTTCTACCAGGTTGAGATTGGTTAGGAGTAAGGGACAAACTGTGGTTGTAAATCTTCTGAGTAGTTGAAATATTCTGTCTATTTAGAAGTTTTTGCAATGATCAAAATATTCACGGGGACATAATAGTTAGGAAATTAATAATAATTTTACAATATTTCAGAAAAAGCAATCACAGAAACAAAAATTGGCAAATAAAGCTAAAGTATTACAAGAAAAATCAGAAATAACAAGCAAGAATGTGAAACTTGACAATGGTTTTGTAGTAGAATTATGTGATACTGTAAAGCCTTCACTAACAAATGAAAAAACTGTTGATCAAAGTATTGTCAGAAAAAGTGATGAGAAGAAAAAGAGAAAGCAGACAACAGAGCAAGAAGCAAAACCTAAGAAAAGGAAACTTGGTGACATTTCAGAAGTAAATTCAACTTTAACACCTGAAGATATGTTGACTTGGGCTGAGTTTAAGTTGCCGCAAGAAATAATTAATGCTTTGGCAGAGCTAGGATTTAAAAAGCCAACAAAAATACAGCAGTTGACACTACCAGCTGCTATTCATGGTGATTACTTAATCTTCCTTTGGTGTCTTCTATATTCTGTATACATTTTCATATAAAAATTACATGTCACATTGTTTGTCTGCTATGAACTCCTAAACTACAGATTTCAATGAAATTTTGTAAATGTGTATTGCTTGCTTCAAGTTAAGAGATCTAATAGTTTTTATCCTGATAAATGACCCTCAATATTTTTATTGCGAATTTAAGGATTTTTATAGGGTTATCAGAATGGGCAGAACAACGTCTACCTGGTCAGCTAGTTCTGTTTATAAATTGAAGTGACAAACAAACAGTTCAGCTGATGGTAAGTGGCTACTGCAGTCTATGGAAACCTTCAGCCTACCTGAAGCAAAAAAGGCTACAGTTACATTGTCACCTCTGAGGACTGAGATGGAATGCTTCACAGTCTGTTACTATACTGACACTCTTTACTGTTCAGACCGAAAAACATTAGTGCAAGCACTGCTATATGCAGGCACGTAGGCATATAGACATAAATATGTAAAGGGGTGGTAATGCTGTACCAAGTAATTATGAAATTAATTTATTATAGGTACTTATTATTGTCACCAGTGCACAAACGAGACTGAGTACGCACAAATGTGTGAACGTATCGCAAGCGTTTGCCGCAAATTACCTTTGATTTGTGACAAAAACTGACACTCGATCGGGGTGGTTACAAGTGCTTGCAAAACTATGCACCGAGCCAAACACTCTATCTTCTCTTTCTGACGGCTTGTTGCGATTTATCAAGTGCACGGACGTGGCATAAAGTCATACTAGACAGTAGTTTGGTTTTTCTGTCAACGAATTCTCATTGTTAGTCTGGGGCTGTTCTGACTGAAATTCGGTCTGCATGGGCCAATAAAGAATTTATATCATCAATATAAAATTCTTTATTGGCAGATGAGAATCTGTTGAGGTTATATTGAAATATGTTGATGTCTATTATATTCCTCATACTTTTTACATGAATATTTTAACAGTTAAATGAAATTAATCTTAAATTTTTTCATATAATCTAATTTAATTTTGAACTAAATCATTTAATTTAAACTTTATATTTCCGACGTTACGCAATAAAATCCTAAGATTAATTTCATTTAATGTGTAGTATTAGCGTAAATATAAGAAATACTTTAACAGTATTATAAACAATCTTAGGTTTGGATTTAGAATCGTTTGGCAGGGATTTGAGGGAGTAAGGTGTTTTATTTGGTAGAGGTTTGGTCCCCGATTATAACAATACCACTCTCATTAAAAGGTTCTCATTAAAAAACTATTATAACCTTTTTAAAATTTGGAATACTTTGGCAGAACAGGGGTTAAGGGATGGGGGGAGTGTTCCCTAACTCCCGACACCACTCTCTTCAAAGGGTAATACACTGTTCTTGAGAAAAATCACAAAGAAAATCCCATGGACCTTACCTCAAAATTATAACATTTATTGTCTCCGGCAGGTGGAGGGAGGGAAGAAATCAATACTACCTTACAAAGTACAGTTTAAATTTTAGAGTTTGTCTGGAAATAATACCCAAGTTTTTGTAACAATTTGTTAAGTATACTGCCACCTATCACAAAGCCATGAGATTTTCCTCATACTTCCTATTGTGTTTTCTTTCAATAGCAATGGGATGATACAGATTGATTCTCTTACGCTTTCATCATAAAGCCTCTAAAAAGCTTGGCGTGCTCAGCAGAGCGGGACAGTATTTCATGCCGGCACAACGCCTGCAACTTTACAAGGCGCAGGTTCGGCCTCACATGGAATACTGTTCCCATCTCTGGGCACCCCAGTTCCTAGTGCCAGCTCCTTCCACTTGACCGCATCATCATTGGCGGTCCACTATTGTGCGATTTAGATGATGTTTTCTTCCTCGTACAACTTCCTTGTGGTATCGATTACCACCAGCGATTTTTCGGACCAATACGATTTAGGGACCTTCAAGAAAAGAGCCTACTTATTTTTAAGAGGCTGGCAACCCATCTGCGATTCCTCTGGTTCCCCTGGTGTTGCAGTTGTTCATGGGCGTCGGTAGTCACTTACCATCAGGTGAGCCGCATGCTCGTTTGCCCCCTCTCCTATAAAAAAGTTTTCCTCATAATATGAAAATTCTAGGTAGGTAATGAAATGAAATGTGTTATTTTCTCTATTTCCTTTCTCTTATTTTTTTTTAAACAAATTTATGATTTTTATATAGATTATATCATGGTGGATTTAAATAGTTACTATTTTCATTTTATTTTTCTTCTAGGCCGTAGAGATATTCTTGGTGCTGCAGAAACTGGTAGTGGGAAAACCCTAGCCTTTGGTCTTCCAATTTTATCTGGAATTATGAAACTAAAGGAAAAGGCTGAAGCTGGATTTGATGTGTATGAAATTCCCTACAAAAAGACATCTGTGAAAAGGAAACATGTAGTTGAAGATGTAAAACAAAAAGTAAGAAAAAATCGTTCAAATAAAAAGAGAAAAGTAGAAAAACACAAGGAATCTTCTGAAGATGGCTATGGCAGTGGTGATGACAGTGAAGATGCAGAAGACAATAAGGAAGACACTAGACATGAGGATGAATTTCTAGAAGAAATAGAAGTGCCTATAAAGAAGAGGGAGACCTCAGTTGATGAAGGGAATGATAGTGATGAAAGTGACAATTATGTACATCTGTCAGAAATGTTAGATTCTGATGATTTAGTTGAAACAAGTGATGACGAAACAGATAAAGGATCAAATGAAGACATTGATAATGAAATAGGCGAAGAAACAGATGGAGTTGATGAGGTGGATGAAAAAGGTAACTTCTATAATTTGTTACTAGTTTTTTTTCAATACATAGCCATGCTTGAAAGATGGTTGGTTTTTATTAGGTGACTACTAGACTCATGATTGATGAATGATTTGTTCCTTTGAGACGGATCTCATCAAAGTATTGATGATGGCAATTACATTTTTTTGAATGTTCCAATCAAACAAATGACAGAACCTACAACCATAGGGTATAGTAATGTCGGTCATTACTATATTTTTTGATCGTAGGTCCTGACATATGTCTAGTGAAAGAAAGGTTCTCAATTGGACTGAATATTTTTTGTATATATGTTATGCAATAATGTCGTCAATTATTGTGAACCAAATTTTATGATATTTTATTATACAGAAGTGATCCCATATAATTTTGGAGAAAAATTCATAACCCTCAGGGTGGAAAAATTAGGGATGTAATTTTTAATGTAACTATTAAAACAACTCAATTGGTCAAAGGGTTCAAAACATTAAAGTTAATAAAAGGAAAAGCCATATTTAAAGAACTATGACAAAATAATTCCACACAACATAAATAATAAATTAATTACTTACTTACTTCAGAAATCATCAACTTTAGGTGTTATTGTAGAAATGATTTTGTTCTTTTAAGTACATTGACGTCGGCATTTGCTTTTTACTAAAAGTTTAATTCTGTAAAAACTTCTTAATAATGTAAAACATTCGAATACCAATGTGCTGTTAAATGGGGAGGAGTTGAGTCTTGTGGATACCACTGTTTTTCTTAGTATTACTATTGACGCGAAACTTCAATGGGGCCCCCATATATCTAAATTAGTAAGCAGACTTAGTTCTGCAGCATATGCTGTAAGAAAGAAGAAGTCTTACAGATGTTGAGACAGCTAGATTAGTGTATTTTAGTTACTTTCATAGCATAATGTCTTATGGAATTTTGCTATAGGGTAATGCAACTGATATTGAAGCTATATTTGTTTTGCAAAAGAGAGCCGTTCGGGCGATTTATAACCTAAATTGTAAAGAGTCCCTCAGACAAAAATTTAAAGAAATAAACATATTAACTTTGCCATCGCAATATATTTATGAAAATGTAATGTATGTACATAAAAACATAAATAGTTTTAATAAGAATAAGGATGTGCATACTTTAAACACTAGGAACAAACATAAGCTACAAGCTTATGTTTGTTCCTAGTGTTTAAAGTATGCACATACCAGTTACTAGACTCTGGGCAATGTATACGCTTTTACAACAAAATCCCAGAACATATTCAAAGTTTGTCAATAAACAAGTTTAAAAGTTTTATTAAAGAAAGACTGTACAAAAAGGGTTATTATAATATCAAGGAATACATGAATGAAAATAAACCCTGGGAATAAGGTGATCGCCACCATGCTGGTTCTATGATAAATCATTTAAAATTGTATAAACGAAATTTTTGTTAAGTGAAATATGTTTGAAAAAATAAAGTCTCACTGGGTTTCTTGCTTGTGTTCTTCCCAGGACTGGGGTGTTTTCCGAACCAGTGGTAAATAAAAAATGACTTTCAATAAGAATTATGTAATAATCAATATTGAATAAAAAAATATTCTATTCTATTCTGTAAAACTGGTTTGTTGTCAACCTTTTTAAAACGTACCCCAACATTAGGGTTTTCTCCTCTATATCATGGAGGCACTTTACATACATAAATGGAACAATTATTTGTAGGCCATTCAAATACTTGTTCCGTGCGGGATTTAAACCCTCGGCCCTCAGCTATAACTCCTTTCTAAGGCATTGTGCCACGGAGACATCATTCTTATATTATATTCAGTGACAATCACAGAAGACTTGCAATATGTGTTAAAATGGTTAAAAATTAAAATTACTTTTCATATACCTAACGAACATATATATTTTTATAAATACATTAAGTATGATTTTGCCGTGTAGTGGCGGTCAAGAATATCCACTACCCCATATCCTCCCGTGGGTGTCGTAAAAGGCGACAAAGGGAAACAGGCAGAAGATGGGCAGCAGCATCTTCCTGATAATAGCCAAAATTATAATAAAAAAACTGCGGTTGGCAACCCGCTCGCCAAGCGTGGCAACTATGGCAAATACCCCCCAATGACTAAAGCAACAAACAGACGGCCCCCAGTCCCCGGCGGCCCCGCTATTCCTGGCTACGGTGGCGACCATGGTAACGGCGGGGCAGGGGGTGCTAAGAATCTCCGGTGGAGGTTCGGTTGCCACCTTAGACGACTCGACCTGGCAACGTACAACGCACGCACCCTGAGGACTGACGAGAAGATCGTGGAGCTGGAAGAAGAGATAGACAAGTTGCGCTGGCATATTATAGGATTATCCGAAGTCCGAAGAGAGGGGGAGGACACGGTAATCCTCGAATCCGGCAACTTGCTCTATCACCGGGAGGGCGACCATCTGTCCCAAGGAGGTGTCGGATTTATCGTCCACAAGTCTCTCGTTAACAACGTTGTAAAGATCGGGAGTGTGTCGACGAGGGTTGCGTACCTTATACTCAGAATCACCAAACGGTATTCGCTGAAGGTCATACAGGTTTACGCACCAACCTCGGCACACCCCGATCAGGAGGTGGAGGAAATGTATGAGGATATCTCTAGAGCCATGCATTCCTCCAAAACCCAATATACGGTGTTAATGGGAGACTTCAATGCAAAACTAGGCACAAGAGAGAACGGTGAGCTGAAAGTAGGGAAATTTGGAATAGGGCAACGGAACCCAAGGGGCCAGCAGCTGGCCGACTTCATGGAGAAAGAGGGACTCTTTATGATGAACTCTTTCTTCCAGAAGCGGCCCCACAGGAAGTGGACCTGGTCGAGCCCCGACGGTTCGACAAAAAATGAGATTGACTTCATTATGACGACCAGACGACAACTGTTCAGTGATGTCTCCGTGATCGCGAGGGTGAAAACTGGTAGCGATCACCGAATGGTTAGAGGCACACTGAACCTAAACGTTAAGTTGGAGAGGTCTCGTCTAATGAAGTCAACGCTCCGTCCCCCTCGTGCTCTGTTCCAAAGTCCCGAAACCTTTCAGCTCGAGTTACAAAACCGATTTCAGTGCCTAGAAGACTGCAATGAAGTGGACGATATAAATGACAAGCTCGTGGAAACTGTCCATGCGGTCGGAGCTAAGTTCTGCAAGACCCGCCGCAGAAGAACACAAAAACTCTCCGATCACACTCTTAATCTCATGGCTGTTAGACGGGAGATGAAGCTACATTCTTCAACAGACTTGACAGCATACAGGCATCTGAACAGACAGATCTCCAAATGCATGCGGCGGGACTTACGCAACTTCAATACAGCTCGTATTGAAGAAGCGATAGAGCGGAACCAAGGCTCCAAAGTCTTTGCCAGAGATCTGTCTGCCAGAAAGAGCCAACTGTCAAAGCTGAAGACAGAATGTGGCAGCATCGTTTCCGGGACACCTGAGATTTTGAGTGAGATTGAGAGGTTCTATGGGCAGCTGTACACGTCATCGTTGGAGCCACACGCAAGTGTGAGTAACGATCCAAGAGCGAGTCTCATCCGACACTATTCCGAAGATATCCCGGACGTCAGTCTGAGCGAGATTAGAATGGCTCTCCAGCACCTTAAAAACGGTAAGGCCCCAGGCGAGGATGGAATTACAGCGGAGCTTCTGAAAGCAGGTGGAAGACCGGTACTTGAGAAGCTCTTTAATTCCGTCCTCCATGGTGGCATTACACCGGAGGCGTGGAGCAGAAGTGCGGTGGTCTTGTTCTTCAAGAAAGGTGACAACGCTCTCTTGAAGAACTACAGACCGATTTCCCTTCTGAGCCGCGTCTACGTGCTGTTTTCGAGAGTCATTACGAATCGTCTCGCGCGCAGACTTGACGACTTCCAGCCTCCCGAACAAGCCGGTTTCCGAAAGGGCTTTAGCACCATAGACCACATACATACCCTTCGGCAAGTTGTACAGAAGTCCGAAGAGTACAATTTGCCACTATGTCTGGCGTATGTGGACTATGAGAAAGCCTTTGATTCCGTCGAAATTTGGGCGGTGCTGCAGTCCCTTCAGCGGTGCCAAATTGACTGTCGGTATATCGAAGTGTTGAAGTGCTTGTACAGTAGGGCTACGATGGCTATCCGAGTACAGAACCAGAGTACGAAACCTATCCAATTGCAGAGAGGTGTAAGACAGGGTGACGTCATATCCCCGAAACTCTTCACCGCTGCATTGGAAGACGTTTTCAAGCTTCTAGACTGGAAAGGATACGGTATAAACATCAATGGCGAGTACATCACTCACCTTCGATTTGCCGACGATATAGTCCTTATGGCAGAATCGCTGGAGGACCTAAGCACTATGCTCAATGACCTCAATAGTGTTTCCCAACGGATAGGTCTTAAGATGAACATGGACAAAACTAAGATCATGTTTAATGTCCATGTCACACCTATGCCGGTAGTTGTTGGGAGCACTAAGCTCGAAGTTGTTGACGAGTATGTTTACCTGGGACAAATAGTCCGACTAGGTAAGTCCAACTTCGACCGAGAGGTCAATCGACGGATTCAACTCGGCTGGGCAGCGTTCGGGAAGCTACGACACATCTTCTCGTCAGACATACCTCAAAACCTTAAAACGAAATTGTACAACCAGTGCGTGTTGCCAGTGATGACTTACGGAACTGAGACGTGGTCCTTCACTGCTGGCCGTATGAGGAAGCTCAAGGTCGCTCAGCGAGCTATGGAGAGGGCTATGCTTGGAGTTTCTCTGCGTGATAAACTTAGGAATGAGGATATCCGCAGTAGAACCAGAATAACCGACATAGCCCAACGAATTAGTAAGCTGAAGTGGCAGTGGGCCGGCCATATAGCTCGAAGAACCGACAACCGATGGGGAAGAAAGGTTGTCGAGTGGCAACCTCGTACCGGTAGGCGAAGTGTAGGGCGTCCCCCCACGAGATGGAGTGACGACCTGGTAAGACATGCAGGAAGTCGATGGATGCAGGTGGCTCAGGACCGTGCTTTGTGGCATTCTTTGGGGGAGGCCTATGTTCAGCAGTGGACTTGTGAAGGGCTGTAATGATGAATGATGATGATTATCCATATACACAAGTAAAACTCTAAATTATATGAAGTTAGTAATTCACTAAAGGTTACTTCTTAAGACAGACAAAGGGTAGCTTAAGTGATGAATTCTCTAATGCCAGGATATTAATTTACTAAATTTACTTATAGGTATTGGCTGTGTGAAAGTGATTGAGAACATAGAGATGCCAGGACCAGTGGAAGTGAGGACGGGGAAGCCTCTATATGCACTCATACTTACACCTACGAGAGAACTGGCTATACAAATCAGCAGACATCTTATTGCAGCTGCAAAATATACAGGTAACAATTATTTGGTTTACATTTCATATACATACATTTTTTCACTCACACCTGTAACTTAACATGACTCAAACTGCAAGGTCTAATTTATGCGTTTTATTTTTGTTATTGTTTTTGCGATTTTTTTGTTTATTGTTTTTGTGAGTTTAAGCAATCCCTGGAATATTTTAAATTTGCATAAAGTCAGATAAAAGTATGATAATATATATATTTACACGTGGTAGAGCCATGCTGCTGCTATATTAGTAGTATAGTTGTAGCACGAATGGGTCGGCTCGACCGGGGAAGGACCACACTCTCACAGAATACCAGCATAAAATGGCTGCTTGACACTGCTGTGTTTCGTATGGTGGGTGTAGAGAACCGGAGACCCATTTTACTGGAAAAGAGGCATTCTATCTTAGTCCTCACGGGTGGCGACGCATCTGCATTTTGATTCTTCATTGAGGATAAATGTAGATGTATATGGGTCACAGCAACCACTTACCATCAGGTGGACTATGTGTTCGTTTATTACCCTATCCTATATAAAAAGAAATATATGTGGAGGCTTGTAATTTGCAATTCTTATCACCATTTTGTAACTTTACGTAGATATTTGTCTGTAAGCCTTCTTAAAATGAATTAATAAATGAATAAATTGTATATAGAAATTAGATGAATTTTGTTTATTAATGTCTAGGGATGCCTAGGAAATTACTTAAGTATGTATCACCCTCTTTTGTTTCTTCTACTGAGCAGTAGTGCACCTGATGTCATGTTCCAGTTTGAAGAGTAAATTAACCATGGTATAGTTTTTTCTTTAACTGTGTAGGGGCGGTGTAAGAATATCCATTACCCCAAATCGAACCATGGGTGTCGTAAGAGGCGACAGAGGGAAAATCAAACGGGAGGTGGGCAGCAACATCTGAACAACAAATAAAAATTATAAAAACTATTGACTAAACTAAACTAACTTCACGATTTTTCTTTTGTGCATAAAAGTTTTAATAATATGAATTTATTTAAAAATAGACTGTACCTTTGGTTAATTGACAAAATTTTTTATGACATTAACGAATTTCTGACATTGTAAGCCATATTCTGACATTATATTCAGGCCATTAGTGTGTTGTAATTCTGACATTGTATAATATGATTTGAAATAATGTTTAATTTGTTAATTTTTAATATCATATAGGTCATTTTTTTGTTTAAAGTTTCTTATTGTTTAAATTCATAATTTAAAGATAATTTGCATGCTATGTCATATTAAAATAGCAAAACATGAGAGCACAATACAACTAAAACATCTGTATCTATACTTACCATGTTTTATGCAAATAAAGATTATTATTATTATTAATAAATAAATAAATAAATAAAACTGCGATTGCCAAGTGTGGCAACTATAGCAAAATTATTCCAATAAGGCAGTCTTTTGGGAGGACTGTGTTCAGCCGTGGACTTTTATATGATAGTATGGATGATGAAATGATGATATAATTTTATTTGTTGATGAGACTTCATTGATTTTAGGCTTAAACAGCAATATTTTAAATATGACATAGTGAATATATATGTATGTTACCTTTACTTTTTAATGTATTGTAAAAGTACTGTATTGCCATTGTCAATGTCATTTGTTAGTGTGGTAAGAGAATCAATCACCCAATTTTGTCTCGTACGTTGCGTAAGGCCGGCCACATACATACGGAATTCCGTTTTGGGATTCCGTTTCGATATTCCGATTTGGGATTCCGTGAATTCATCACACACATACGTTTATTTCCGTTCGGAATAGCAAGGGTCAGTTGAGATATGTTAGCCATTGAGTCTAGACATTCTGTCAGTAAATAATAACGACGGTTTTCTGATTGCTATTCCATTGTTCCTGCATCATTCTTACTAGGTGCCATCTCCTTATCACCCTAAGCTTGCAATATAGTCAATATTATGTAAAAATATCTATCTATCCAGAGATATTTTTAAAATATTGATGTCTGTAAACTTTTTCGACGAATTATTAAATGAAATAAGATGGCCTTAGGCCGGCCACATACATACGGACTTCCGTTTCGATATTCCGATTCGGAATTCCGAAAGCAGCAAGTCCATATAAAACCTAGCCTAAACACCTAGCGTACAGCAACAATGGAATCGCAATTGGAAAATCGTCGTCATTATTCGCTGTGCAGAATGTCTAGACTCAGTGGCTAACGTCTCTCAACTGACCCTTGTTAAACCGAACGGATACAAAACGTATGTGTGTGATGCATTCATTCGAAACGGAATTCCGTATGTATGTGGCCGGCCTAAAGGGTAGATTTGGAAATTACACAGGAATAAAAACCTGCGATTGGCAATCCGTCTCTCAAGCATGGCACCCATGGTTTATGATTGTTACGAGTCAATCTATGGGGGAGGCCCATGATCAGTAGTGAAATTTTCATAGGCTACAATGAATAAATTGAATAAAACTATTTTTTTTACGGATTTTATCGCATTTAATATACATATTTTAATTCCCGACGTTGAATGAATTGTGATTGGACTCCGTTTCATCCCACGAAGCATGTTGTCTAACCTGGGTAAGGTATATTGGCCATATTGATATTGATGACATGAATGGCAATGTTCCATATTGTAATTATGTATTTAAGCGACAGTAGTCTAATAGCAGGCTGTGGACTGAACTCAAAACGACTTTAACGACGATTGTCGTATGTTAATACAACATCACCGCAACCTGACGACGTTACAGCCCGTGTGTTAACAGTAGGAACAAAAGATTACCTATTTGATTTACCAGAAAAAAATGGTTTAGTATATTTGTATAGAAAATCTTGTCTCGTACACCACAAATTAGTGTTTGATAAGTAAATAGATCTGAACAACCTATAAATATGGGAAAAGATTATTTTTTCAGCCATTACAAGGATTTTAATAAAGATAGTGTTCAATCGGTTTCTTTTTTATATAATACGGCCGCGTTCCGTCTAACTCGCATTGAAATTTGTTGTATATAATTTGAGTCTTATGACAAATCAATAAATCTGAAATTGTATAAAAAGCGCGGGCGTAGGGCGTAGCGGGGCGGGTGCAGCGCGTGTGCGGGGCGAGCGCGGGGCGAGCGCGGGGCCGGCGCGGAGTGGGAACGATGCGGGTGCGTGGCGTGGGCGAGGCGTGGGCGGTTGAACGTCGATAAATGCAATTTCACATTTATTGATTTGCCATAAGACTCAAATTATATGCAACAAATTTCAAAGCGAGTTAGACGCGGGTTCTGACGCGCGTGGCGTGCGCGTAGCGGGTGCGTGTCGTCACTGTCGTCGGAACGCTGCCTACATCCTGACAATTTTATCGCGTTGGTTGAATTGCTTTAGCAAAAATTTCGCAAATATTTTTATCTCGATAAAAGGATTGTTATGAAATGTTAGTGCTTTAGATTATTCGTCGTGGGTTCGAATCCGCCATTCGACTACTGTCGTGAACCAATCGTAACACGAGCATTTTAAGCGTACCAGGAGTTGTTATATTAGTGATGTTAATAGCGTGGCTAGTATTTTTATTAAAAAAAATATGTGTCAAGACTGCCTCGTTGGTCTATGTGGTCTCCAGTGGTCGTAAACGCGACTGCTGAAGAATAATGCAAAAATCAGTTTTTGAGTTTTTCATTCAAGAAATTTTTAGTAGCATTCTGACCCCAGAAAGTTGAGACCCCAGGAAGTTGGCGGTGTCTCACCCCCGTGCCTGGAAAAGTACGTAAAGCCGTGGGTCATGCGCCTGATCTCTCTCTGGTCATGTTGGATTACCGTTCCATATAACTATGAGATACTCAGTGAGATACTCAGTTGAGACAACTTTGTAGACTTCACATGAGAGACAGCCTTTACGGCCGGGCTTCGGGACAGCTCGTTGGGATTAACCCAAGGCTTGGTACTTGGCTGCTGAGAGAGCACGCACTCCCCATACATGCTTCGCGGACCGTTGGGTTTAAGAATTAGCAGCTCTAACCCTATCACTGATTCCCTGTGTAGAAATGGACCCCCTGAGTCCAGATGTCTCAACTGAGTATTTCAACTGAGTATGAGAGTGAGAGAATAGAGTGCACTTGTGCTTGTGCACTTGTTTACTATAATCCTGTTCTGCGCAGATGGCCAGTCTCCGTTGAGACTGGCCGACGTGACCGAAATTCGGTCTATAGAACATTATTACTCATTTTCACTAGGGGTCACGTGATAATTATTAATGAATAAAATAAAAAAATATAGTTTTTAAAATACATTAACAGGTATCAAAATAGCTACGATAGTCGGCGGGATGGCGGCCGTGAAGCAAGAGAGAGTGCTACGTTCGGGACCAGAAATTGTTGTGGCCACTCCGGGACGCCTTTGGGAGCTAATAATTCAGGGACAACCGCATCTACAACAGCTCAGCTCAGTTAAGTGAGTGGTGTTATAAGTGAGAACTGTAAATCCATCATTGCACACATTCCAGCTGGTTGATGGTTAGTGCATGCTATGGCCCATAGATATATACATCTATTAAGAATAATTATTATTATCAGAATTAAACTTAAAAAAAACCTAAAAAAAAGAACTAAAAGGAATAAAATAATTTTCACATAGTGTGTGAAGATCAAAGTTACACAGGTAACAATTAGAATTAGTTTTTTTTTATAGGATCTTGTGAAAAACGAGCACACAGTCCACCTGATGGTAAGTGGTTACTGTGACCCATAGACATCTATATCTATCTCAATAAAGACTCAAGATGCAGATGCGTTGTCACCCATGAGGACTAAGATGGAATGCCTCTTTGCCAGTAAAAAAGGGTCTCCGGTTCTCTACAGTCACCATACGAAACACAGCAGCGTTAAGCTGCTATTTTACGCTGGTTTTCTGTGAGAGCGTGGTCCTTCCCCGGTCGAGCCGACCCATTCGTGCTACAACCATAATATACCTGCAGCATGGCTCTACCGCGTAGAAAATATTGTTTGAGAGCAACATACGCGAGTATGTTTGGGCTGAATATGAATAACAGGGTGAGAAATTGTGTGATAAGAGAAAGTGTGGTTTGCAAGATAATGTTGTCACAAGGATTTAGAAAAGAATGCTTCGGTGAACGAGGAAAGAGTGACAAAGCAATTTTATGTTCAAGAAGTGAACGGCAGTAAATAGTTGTTTAAACGGTTGAAGTTTTTTTTTAATGTAACGTCTTTTTGAGTTAGTATTTTTTTTCCTTCAAAATTTATATGGTAGTTCCCTTGAGGCGTAGCCTATTTATTAATAAATAATAGTTTATAATTTAAAATTTAAAATGTTGTATAACCGACTTCAATATAAATTATTAGGAATAACTTAAAAACTATTGGTCAGACCTTGATCAAATTTATATGGGACCACATGTGAAGCACCAGCTTTCAAATAAAAAAAGAATCATCGAAATCGGTTCACTCAGTAAAAAGTTATGAGGTAACACACATAAAAAATTGAGTACCGTCTCCTTTTTGAAGTCGGTAGAAAAAAAAACACGCTTTTGTAACTAAAAAGTCGAAAATAATTTTCAATAAGTTTAAAATAAGAAAATAGTGTCTCTCTCACTCACGCCTGTCACCCAGAGGGGTAGGCAGAGACTACGGACTTCCATTTGGCACGACCGTGACGGACCTCTCACCTCCTTTACATCCATATATCTACGCATACATGCTCGTCGGTTAAGGGTACTCTTAATCTGGTCCATATTCAATATATGGACAGTTTGTTCGATAAACTTTCGTTTAAGGCATCCCTTCCCGACTCTGCCGTTCACTTCTGCAACATAAAATTGCTTTGTCACTCTTTCCTCGTTCACCGAGTTCTATTCTAAATCCTTGTAACAACATTATCTTGCAAACCATACTTTCTCTTATCACACAATTTCTCACCCTGTTATTCATATTCAGCCCTAACATGCTCGCGTATGTTGCTCTCAAACAATATTTAAAAAAAAAACAATATTCCTTCAGGTTCTTAGCTATTGACGAGACGGACCGTATGATCGAGCGCGGCCATTTTGAAGAGCTGCAACCGCTTTTAGAGCGGCTAAACAACGACGAAGCGCAGCGCAGCACTAGGCAGAACTTCGTGTTCTCCGCGACGCTCACTCTAGTGCACGATTTGCCAGCGCATATGAAAGGGAAAAAGGTAAGGTTTGCTAGATGGTGGGAGTGCGTTTCTGTGAAGGAGTCCACCTGCATAAGTACCACTCATACCTAATACTGGTGAAAAGCAGCAGTGCTTGCACTATTGTGTTCCTGTCTAAAGGGTATACCGATCTATTATAATTACATGTTGAGAAGTATTCCATCTTACCACTCAATGGTGGCAATCACGGAACAAATACAAAGAGGAGGTGTTGTAATTAGATTTCACTATGTAACAACGCGTGACAATTTGCGGGGTGAGGGGATGTTAAACCCCGGCCACTTTACTATTTTCCATCTACCGATAAATAGTAAAACTACTCCCATCGTTCCATATCGATGTTGCTATGTAGTTTAGCTACCTTGACGATAGATGGCGGCCTGTTCACAAAATGATTATAAAAACTATAAAAATAATCTTTTGGCTATTAAACATTCTTTAGGACTGAATGCAAAACAAATTTCAACACTTTCGTATGATTTTTTTATCAATACTGAGCTCTACGTACCTTTATATTTTTAGTTCCCATGACACAAAGTATCGACATCTAGTGTCGAATATATTTAATTACATTTGGAAGCGGACGCACTCATCCTTTTCTTCTTAACTACGAAAATACACCGATTTGCGATTTTCGACACATAACCGCACAAGACGAACGCTGACAGTATACTAAGTAAAGCCACGCCCACTGTGATGACGTCAGGACCTAGTTAAAATCACAGTGCACAGTTGCTTATGCCATCTCCTCTTTGTATTTTCTCTATGGTGGCAACACATTTGTAGCTTTCTTTGTTCAAGGTTGGTACCACGTGTCCACAGGCTGCAGTAGTCACATACCATCACGTGATCTGTAATTTCATTTAGGTCGTGTTCCGATATACTGCGAGCACTGCTCAGTGGTCTCACTGGTGAAATATTCGTTCCGCTGTGGACTTGCCAGTATACTGTCGCAGTACCTTACGGAAATATATGACGTCTTAACTCGCCGACATTTTTGTACTGTTAGAGCCCTGGCGTTTTCGGGGTACGGTGCTATCAGTACTTTGATCACGTGATCAAAAAACATAACAGCGCCTAGAGATTTAACAGCTTCCACGAATGATTGTTATTATTATTAATTAATATTGTTATTCAAATAAACTCGGACATCAAGTTTTAAAAGTAACAACATTCAAATAAATTTTATTCTTGTTGAACAAAAAACGTGTACATGATAAATATTTTCAGTTAAAATAGTGTCGAAAAATGGGAATGACAGTATACTGGACTGCGTTCCGTTTTAAACAGTAACCAGTATAGTAAACTAAAAAGGAACGGCTTCACAGTATACTGAATTGACGTCACACCTTATAGTGGTCACTGTGTATATTGGCACATAACCTTAATGCATCAATTTTATAAAAAATAGTCACCAAAAACTTAAAGGTAGCCCAATATAGTCGATGACAATACAGTCGACAGATTTGTGTAATTTATAGATAGCGAATCGACTATTAATTTTAGTGGTCATATAAAACTTTCAGGTAACAAAACGGGGGAAGATACTAAATAGAAAAATCGAGAAGATGACGCCGCAGCAAAAAATCAAAAGACTGGTCACAATGCTCGGTATGACTGACCCCAAGGTTGTGGATATAACTACGCAGAATTTGGGTAAGTTCATATCAACTACTATTAACTTTGTATAACAAACAAGCTATCACTTTCATATACAGGGTTACTTTTCGAAAAGTAGCCAAATTTTAAATTTAAGTTCAAATATATAAAAAATGATATATCGTTATTGCAGTTTTTGAAAATACGAGTAAATAAGGCTTCTACTTTTATTTGAAACAAGCTGACACGGCAAACGTCGTTTTGCTATTACATTATTTTTAGGAGATATTTTTTAGTTTTAAAAATCGCGATTAAAAACAGCGGTTGATCGTAGAAGGGTGAAAATTTGAAGTTTTATATATTTTTCAATGCTAAATCATAATAAAATAATTTTTTTTGTATGGTTTGAAAAATAGCTGTTGGCCGATTCTCAGACCTAACCGATATGCACACAAAATTTCATACAAATCGATTCAGCCGTTTTGGAGGAGTATGGTAACAAACACCGCGACACGAGAATTTTATATATTAGATTATCCCAAAGTGAATATTATTTACGTGCAACAACGCCTACCGATCGACGAATGTGTGCGTGCGCAGTAAAGTCAGTTAAAATCATCGATATATATATGTACTACGCACTAGATTTCGCATTCCGAACATTGATTATGGTCAACTGAACTGTACTGCAATCCGTACACTAAATTAAATATTGCGTAAATTGAAGATTTGGGAATTCCATAAAATAATTATTATTACATTTTATTTAGAAATATGTTTGTTTAGATTAAAATAAACACTTGAAATCACATAAAATTCACAGCTCATTGAGTCATTCTGTTGGTAACTTATTGACGACATTTTAAAATTCTTTGATGATAATTCCTACTCTATGCGACTGTTTAACCACAGACATAACGATGTAACATAACGTAATACTCGTATAACACACATTTCAAATAAATTTTAGCTTTGTATGTTTGTATATTGTTGTCCATATGAACTTTGTCTATGCCAAATCTTACTATTGTATATAAAAGTTTGTACGCACCCTTACTTCTGTTTCATTTGCAATGCTATTACGCTAACCTGTATGTGTCCTCATCACATCGTGTGCGATCTTTAAACCTATGTTACTTTGGTCTTTTTAATTAAACGACTTCGAAAAAAGGAGTTTTTCAGTTTGATCTGTATGTTTGTATGTATGTATGTTTGTCTGCGATTATCTCGCGTTTGCCTTAACCGATTTTGATGCGGTTTTCAGAAAAGTATGTGTTACATTCTGGAGAGGGTTTTGGTATACAACAAATGGATATCACGTGACGTCGCCTGCATGGAACGTTACGTTTCTGTTATTAAGCGATACATTAGTTCAACTCGACCGATTTTGTTGATGCGGTTTATTAATAGTTTACATATTACTCTATCCGTTCATTACAGCCCATAAAAGTTCACTGCTGAACATATACCTCCCCCATTGATTGCCTCATAAGGAGAATTTTGCTATAGTTGCCACGCTTGGCAGATAGGTTGGTAAACGCAGTTTTTTTTATTATTTCGAGTTGTTATTAGGAAGATGATACTGCCTATCTCGTGTCTCAGTGTACCTCTGTCGCCTTTCGGCCGCCTTGTTAGTCCAGTGGCCATAAACGCGATTACAGATAGTGAGGTCCCGGGTTCGAATACCGAATCGGGCCAAAATCAATTATTGGGGTTTTCTGTCAAATAAGTTGGCGGTGCTTTAGTGTCCTACGCCTGATCTCTATCCTTTTTTATAGAAATAGGGCGACAAACGAGCACACAGTCCACCCGATGGTAAGTGGTTGCTGTGGCCCATAGACATCTACATCTATCTTCGTTTGCGAATCAAAATGCAGGTGCGTTGTCAGCCTTGAGGACTAAGATGAAATACCTCGTTTTCAGTAAAAAAGGTTCTCTACACTCACCATACGAAACAGCAGTGTTAAGCTGCCATTTTACGCTGGTATTCTGTGAGAGCGTGGTACATCCCCAGTCTAGCCGAACCGTTCGTGCTACAACTATACTACTAATATAGCTGCAGCTTGGCTCTACCACGTAATACCGGGTTACCGTCTCATCGGACTATGAGAATGAGGCAATAGGGAGTGCACCAGTGCTTGCGCATACACTCGTGCAATATGTCACGAAACTTGTCTGGTCTGGAGAACATTATAATTCTTTTAATGTTCTTTTTTTTTAATTTCGTTTGTTATGTATTATTTTTTTAGGTGCAGCGGAAACGTTGACGGAATGCCGGATTGCATGCTCTTTAGAAAATAAAGACGCATATTTGTATTATATATTGAAGAAACATCCCGGGAGGACTATAGTGTTTTGCAACTCTATAGGCAGCGTTAGAAGGTAAACACATAATCTTTCCGTTTATCCATCCATTACATCTTATAAGAGTCACCTGTAGGCCTCTCCCATAGATTGCATAATAAGGAGGCTTTTGTCATAGTTGTGACGCTTGGCAGGTGTGTTGGCATCCGCGGTTTTTTAATATTGCAATGCCTCACAATGTGAGGGAGTGCTCTACTCTCGATATGTGGTCATACCTCAAATTCGTTATAAAAATCGTTCTTATACTTTTAGCTAGATATCAAATCCATATTATTATTAACTTTACAATAACTACAGACATTGAATTATAAGATTAGTTTATTTTTTAATTGATTTAGTTTAGATTACATAACAAAAAATGTAATTGAAAAAATATATGGACTGCTGTCCGTTGGTCTGTGCGTCGGTGAGTCTTCTCGCATAATAGAAATGTAAGTAATAGATTGAGATAATAGTCTATACAAATAAATAAAATTGAAGTGTCTGTTTGTAATGTCAAAATTACAGTTTTTTATTAAATGCATATGAAAATAAATACAGTAGGTACTTATAACTAAAATACAATTTTTAAAATATTTGTCTGTCTATCTGTCTGTCTGTTTGTTCCGGGTAATCTCCGAAACGGCTGAACCGATTTTGACGGGAATTTCACTGGCAGATAGCTGATTTATAAGGAGTAACTTAGGCTACTTTTATATCAGAGAAAAGTATTAGGGTTCAGCGCAAAAACAAAAACCCTAACGCGCGAGCGAAGTCGCGGGAAACAGCTAGTATTAAATAAGATTCCATACATTCTAAGGAGGGTTATTGATTTTTGCTATTGAACTCAACATCGATTAATAGTTATTTATTTTTTTTGATAAGAAATTTAAACGCTCATGAGGCGTGCACTTTTGGATTTTCCAAAATTTGTTTAGAGTTTTTATCGGGAAAATGCTGCTATTACACGCATCTGACAATATGAAGCAGGATATATTATTACACCACCACTATACTATTTACAAACACACACATTGCTTGATTTTAAATGTGTTCTGTGAGAGCGTGTTCCTTCCCCATTCGAGCCGACCCACTCTTGCTATAACTATAATATTGCAGCAGCGTGGCTCTACCATGTTCAAAGTATGTTACGTTACGTTATTACGTGGTAGAGCCATGCTGCAGCTATATTATATTATGATATGCAGCACGAATGGGGCGTCTCAATCGGGGAAGGAACACGCTCTCACAGAATACCAGCGCAAAATAGCAGCTTAATGCTATTGCGTTTTGTATGGTGAGTGTAGAGAACCGGAGACCCTTTTGCTGGAAACGATGCATTCCATCTCAGTCCTCAGGTGTGACAACGTATCTGCATTTTGATTCTTAATGTAGGTGGACTATATGTATATATATAAAAGTATCTTACCGTACCTTATAAAAGCAACGTACTATTAAATTTACAGGTTGGCACAACTGTTCACTTTGCTGAAGTGTCACCCTCTACCGCTGCACGCTAGCATGCCGCAAAGGCAAAGGCTGAAGAATCTAGAAAGGTTAGTTTTATGTTTACATAATTTTATAAGCTTGACCTGTAACGCATCTGCAATTCCCCTGGTGTTGCGGTTGTTCATGGGCGGCGGTAGTCACTTACCATCAGGTGAGCCGCATGCTCGTTTGCCCCCTCTCCTATAAAAAAAAAATACAGTTTTGGAGAGCAAAGTGTACCCAGTAGTGATGTAACGAATATTCACAGTCGCGTTAGCATTTATTTTTTCATTCTTTTTTATATGGAATATGGTTGACAAAATATATTAGAAAAAATAGTAAAGAGTGATATGTTATGTTTTCTATGATTTTTAGGTTTAGAGACGACCCACACGGTGTACTGGTGGCGACAGATGTCGCTGCCCGCGGTCTGGACATCCCCGACGTGGACCACGTCATACATTATCAAGTGCCTAAGACGGCGGAAGTACGTTCTTTCTCCACATTTATTCCTCTGCATCAGCTTATAAATTGCCCCCATCTGGATATGGACTGTTCCCTTTTCTGCCGACTTCAAAAAGGAGATGGTACTTAATTGGACTGTATGTTTTTTTATGTGATTTCGATGATTCTTTTTTTTATTTGAAAGCTGGTACTTCACATGTGGTCCCATATGAATTTGATCAAGGTCAGACCAATAGTTTTTAAGTTATTCTTAATAATTTATATTGAAGTTGGCTGTACAAAATTTTTAATTTTAAATCATTAGATTATATCATTAAAGTCACGTTAAGGGTGCGAATTTATGATAGCAGTTGCTTTTTACATCCGTTGATTTTATACCGCCATCCAAGTCACGAGCGCCTCTGATGACAAGTGAGTGGTGATGAGTGGTGACAAACCTACATTTATACAGACTGCGAATTAAAATGCAGATGTTTTGTCACCCCTGAGTACTAAAATGGAATGCCTCGTTTCCACTAAAAAGAGTCTCCGGTTTTCTATTCTCACCATACGAAACACAGCAGTATTAAGCCCATATTTTTCGTTGGTATTCTGTGAGAGCGTGGTCCTTTCTTGGTCAAGCCAACGTATTTGTGCTACAGCTATAATTAAGCTGCTAGTGGCTCTATGACGTATATAGAGCAAAAAGACTAAAACAATATCATAACATGGCATACAATTCAATATCACAATAATAAATAACAGGGGCCATTTTATACCATGCAGGGTCCTTAAGTCAACCAAAGTTTGGGGGTCAATTAGCAAGTAAAAATTAAAAATTTCTAAAATTATCTAAATGTTTAATGGACACCATTTGTGTATTTTTTGTGATCTTTTTACTGGCATCATTTAATAAATTAAAGCGAAGAATTGACTTCTTTTTACCACGTTTTTATTCAGTCATATTCTTTTTTCTGTCTGAAAACATTCGGAAGTAGGCAAGAATTGTGACATATTTTGAATCTTTAATTGATTGTTTACATTTCCTTACAGAATTATGTCCATCGAAGTGGCAGAACGGCTCGAGCGACTAAAGAAGGCCTCACAATACTAATGATGGAGCCCTCCGAAGCGTATTCGTATGCGAAACTTTGTCGGACTTTGAACAAAAGTGAGTTTCATATATGCGTCTCACAGCTGAGCACAGACCCCCATGTGTGATGGTATATATTTTAGATTTACTGTAATGCCGCGTTGCTCGTAATATAGGTCACCGGTAGTGGCGGGGTAAGAATATCCATTACTCCATATCGTTCCGTGGGTGTCGCAAAAAGAGACAGAGGGAAGCTGAAATAAAAGATGGTGGGGGGGTTGGGATGGGAAAATTGCGGTTGCCGACCCTCCTGCCAAGTGTGGCCCTATAGCTAAGGGAGGCTATGACTCATAGCCTCCCTGTACTAAAACAGAAAACAGGGCTGTCTTGTTGAAAACAGTAAGTCTACTGTTAAAGCAGTAGGGTTGGCAGCACTGCGCGGGGCCGACCTCGGCGGGGATTCCCCGCTCCGAGTCGATGAGAGAACTTGCAACGTCGCGTCGTAAGTTGCTTATATAAAGAAACAGGTTTCCGGTACAGACAAATCTGTGCTGGTCGGTACCGTTCGGTGCAGGGTTAACCTGCATAAAGAAACAGGTAAATCTGCCCTTATTGACAACCACGGCCTCCAGTTCATCGGTCGACGATTTTTTACTTTTGGAAAGTGTTTACTTTAAATTTAGAAAGAAAAGAATCTTATATTTACGCTAATACTACACATTGAATAATACTACTTTTACGGATTTTATCGCGTTTAATTATCTCGTTTTTATTGATTCCCGACGTTTCGGGTACTTTACAGCACCCCCGTGACCATGGGTGGAACGTGCACATTGCGATAGCGTGCGTGTCTGTCGGAGCGATCAGTTAAAAGCATAGATTAATATACACAGGGTTATTTTGCAATAACCTGCCAAATTTGCAGAGAAGGTTGAGAATAAGTAATGTGGGCAAATGTTGAAGAAAAATTAATTAAAAAAAATCTCAATCATTCTGTCCTTTTCTACCGGCTTCAAAAAGGAGGAGGTACTCAATTCGACTGTATGTTCTTTTTTATGTGTTTTTTCCAGATTAACCGATTTCGATGATTCTTTTTTATTTGAAAACTGGTGCTTCTCATGTGGTCCCATATAAATTTGATCAAGGTCTAACCAATAGTTTTTGAGTTATAACTAATAACTTGTATTGAAGTCGGTTGTACAAAATTTTAATTTTAAATTATTAACTTTTATGTCTCATTTTCGTTTGACCACAGCAACGGAACTGGCTTCGTTCCCGGTAATGGAACAGAGTATGCCGACCATACGGGAACTGGTGTCATTGGCGAGGGAAATAGACGCCTTGCTGCTGAAGCGAAGGCGCGCCTCACAGGCCGAGGGTTGGAGGGAGAAGGCGGCTAGGGAAATGGACATTATCATCGACGAAGATGACGTGTATCCTTTTTGAAGATTAGAAACTGAAAACTATGAGCTCTCAAAATTGTTTCAATAGACATTGTCTGAGAATGAACCAGTTTATGACGTCATAGTCTTAACAGGAATAATCTTGCAGAAAATCCCTCTGGGTTTCTTGTTGGATCTTCCCTAAGACAGAGGTTTTTTCAGAACCAGTGGTAATAGCATAAATGACTCAATAAGTATTCTTTTTTATAGGATAGGCTGACAAACGAGCACACAGTCTCAACTTGATGGTAAGTGGTTGCTGTGGCCCATAGACATTTAGATCTATCCTCGTTTGCGAATCAAATGCAGATGCGTTGTCACCCGTGAGGACTAAGATGGAATGCCTCTTTACCAGTAAAAAGGGTCTCCGATTCTCTACATTCACCATACGAAACAGCAGTGTTAAGCTGATATTTTACGCTGGTATTCTGTGAGAGCGTGGTCCTTTCCCGGTCAAGCCGACCCATTCGTGCTACAACTATACTACTAATATAACTGCAGCATGGCTCCACTACGTAGTAATTTATATTGAATAATGTATACATTACAAGTCGTCAAGTTAGTAAGTAACAGACAGTAAACTTCCCAGAGCGTCGATTCTTCACGTCAGCTATATATTCTTTTAGCTTAGGTTTTCTTTATAGAGTAAGAGTAACAAACGGGCACACAGACCACCTGATGTAGTGTGGACCATAGAAGTCTACATCTATCCTCGATTACGTAGTAGATGCATTGTCTCGCCTGAGGACTAAGATAAAATGCCTAGATACCCGGTAAAATGAGTCCCCGCTGCTATTTTACGCTGGTATTATGTGAGAGCATAGTCCTTCACCGGTTGAACCGAACCATTCAAACTACAACCATAATATAGTTGCAGCGTGGCTCTACCACGTTAAGATATATCGGCACGACAGTGCAGTTAACAATTTTATTGGTGCCGGTGGAGATCGAACTCAGGTTGTTCGTGTACTGTTAAATTTACAGCAAGCGTATACGTTGTAGAGCCATGCTGCAGCTATATTGGCAGTATAGTTGTATTGGTAATAATGGGTCAGCTCGACCGGGGAAGGACCACGCTCTCACAGAATACCAGTGTAAAATAGCAGCTTATCACTGCTATGTTTTGTATGGTGAGTGTAGAGAACCGGAGACCTTTTTTACTGGAAAAGAGGCATTTCATCTTAGTCCTCACGGGTGATAACGTATATGCATTTTGATTCTTTATTGAGGATAGATGTAGATGTCTATGAGTCACAGCAACCACTTACCATCAGGTGGACTGTGTGTTCGTTTGTCATCCTATTCTAAATAAAACTGTTAGTCCCTGAGCTACCATGGCTTTGGCCTCTAAAACCTTAACTCGACACTACAGACCAATAAAACAAGTAGACCGTTCCATAGACAAGGCTTTGAGTTTCAAGAAAAGACAATTGGAAGCTTTACTGACAAGGCCAATCTTTCCCAAGGGATTCTCGTTCAAGTTCCCAACCCTCAACGAAACGAAAACACAAGAGCCCAGCCAGAATGCTTTACAGGTAAATCTTTGCGTTTTCTAATATAGGTGATACTTGTGAATTACAAATTGTGAAGGTAATGCTTATTTTGTGTAGTGACAGTGTAAGAATATCCACTATCCCATATCGCCCCTGGGTTTCGTAAGAGGCAACAAACTGGAACAGGATAATGGAGGAGGATGGGCAGCAGCATTTTCCCAATAACAACTTAAAATATGTAGTTCGAGTTGCTAACTCGCCTGCCAAGCATGCCAACTATGCCAAAATCCTCCCTAAAAGATAATCTGTGGAGGAGGCCTTTGTTCAGCGTTGGGCTTGTAGCTGTAATGGATGGATGAAGAAGAAGAGGTGTTGTAATTAGATTTCACTATGTAACAACGCGTGTCAATTTGCGGGGTGAGGGGATGTTAAGCCCTGCCCACTTTACCATTTTCCATTTACTAAAATTATAAAAATAATATTTTGGCAATTAAAAATTCTTTAGGACAGAATGCAAAACAAATTTCAACACCTTCGTATGATTATTGTATCAATATTGAGCTCTACGTACCTTTATATTTTTAATTCCCATGACATGAACTGACGCCATCTAGTGTCGAATATATTTAATTACATTTGAAAGCCGACGCAGAGATTTTTCTAGAACCTTTTTCATAAATTAGGTATAAAATTACTTACAAATGAAATGTGATGCCATCCATGGCTTCAGAGCGAGTTTAGTTTTTATACGATAAAACGCAACACTTCATCCGTTTCTTGTTAATACTACGAAAATACATCGATTTTCGATTTTCGACACATTAGCGCACAGGACGGACGCTGACAGTATACTAAGTAAACCCACGTTCACGAGTTAGAATCACAGTGCACAGTTGCTTAAGCCATCTCGTCTTTGTATTTGCTTCGTGATTATATACAAGCACCTCTTTACCCTAACCGTGAAATTCCCAAACCATTGAATTTGGAACGTAGAGCCAGGTCATCTGGTACAGCGATTCGATCCACCTGCCTAGCGTGACGGACGACGTAAAACATGTCTTATCTAGGACGAGAAAGCCTTACTTTTACGAGCTGATAAAAAATAATCATTCTGTGGGTGTCGTAAGTGACGACAGAAGAGAACTGAAACAGGAAATGGGCAGCAGCATCTTCCTGTTGAAGAGTCAAAATAATAGAATCCGCGGTTTTCCCCCTATTAGGTAATCTATGTTGGACGTTTAACGCATATGTTCAGCAGTGAACTTTTGACAGGCTGTAATGAATGGATTGAAGAATGATTAGAAGCGTCAGTAGCCTAATGGCAGGTCGCGAACCGCGAACTCGAAAGGTCGTGGGATCGAATCCGCCATTCGACTACTGTCGTGAACCACTTCTAACACAAGCGTTTTAAGCTTAGCAGAAGTGGTTAGTGGGAATATTAGTAATGTTTAATAGCTTAACTCATATTTTTTTTATAAAAAAAATGGATGATTGAATGAACTTTTTTTTTTATAGCAGAGGGGGCAAACGAGCATGCGGCTCACCTGATGGTAAGTGACTACCGCCGCCCATGAACAACCGCAACACCAGGGGAATTGCAGATGCGTTGCCGGCCTTTTAAAAAGGAGTAGGCTCTTTTCTTGAGGGTCCCTAAGTCGTATCGGTCTGGAAAAATCGCTGGTGGTAATCGATTCCACAAAAAAGTTGTGCAAGGGAGATAACTTCTTCTAAATCGCACAGTGGTGGACCGCCAATCATCCAAATGGTATGGATGGTAACGCGAATAACTAAATAGAGACTAAAATCAGATTTTTTATTTATAAGACTGAATCGCGTTCACTCTAGAGGTCCTTTTCTTCTTGTAACTTGTTTGGTGCCACCCTCTTACATATTCCTGCTGCCAAGTAACAGTATACTACTGTTACGGTTTAAAGCGCCAGGTTACAGGTTTTGGGGCATTCTGCCTTAGCCGTCAGAGATGACACAGCATCTTAAACCTCTTTTTTTTAAGTTGATCTCAGGTGTCTATGGGCTACGATAGCCACTTCCTATCAAGTACATTGTTAATCGTCATTCATCATCATCATTATTACAGCATTTCATAAGCAAACTTCTGAACATAGACCTCCCTTAAGGAATGCCACTAAACACGACTCCAAGCATTCATTAACTTCGTACATGTCTTACAAGAGGGGGTTAGTCAAGTTGACAATCTTCAACCCTAATAGAAAACTATAAAAATTAATAATATTCCCGTGACATATCGTTGAGATGTGTTATTTTCATTAATTTTTAGGGTCCTGTAGGTACACAACAAGGAACCCTTATAGTTTTGCCATGTCCGTACGTCCGTCCGTCCGTCCGTCCGCAGTTTTGCTCAGAGAGCCTAGGTGCTACAAATTAGTAATATGGCATAGTTACAAATATTAATCACGCCTAGAAAATTGTGAAATAAAATCTTAAAAAACATTTTTATTTTGGGTACTACCCAACAAGTAAATGGACGATGATGCTTTTTACCCGTCTATTCCGTCATGTGGGGTATCGTTGGATACGCATTTCTTTGGGGGTGTGCTTTTTTAGCTTTAAAGTGGTATTATTCATTAGTCATGTGTCCTTTCAACCCCCCCCCCCCCCCTCTCCTACCAACTAAACCGCTGTTTCTGGAAATGTGAAAAGTATAAACAATAGTAGTATATATAATGAAGTTAAAAGGAAAACTATCACAGCTAAGTAGAATTAAGTAGTTAACGGGCAATAGTCGACCAGCTTATAAAATACACTTGGATTAATAAAAATTTCTTTACAACTCCATAGAAAATGACCTAAAACTAGCTGCATTAATAATTTTGTAATGTTATGGTAAACTGTTAAAAATAAAGATTTTATGAAGAAAACGACTTTATGCGTTATTACTATTAGCTATACTTTTTCGTTTACGGGATAGGTAAGGCATTATTATCAAAACCGAAAAGTTTTTTTAATCTTTTTTTGAATACCACTTCCTATAAGTCTGATTTGAAAATAAATCCTTCAGTTCCGATCTTCCTATTTGGCCCTACTTTTAGTCGTTATAGCGGTCAAACCGCGAACTCACTTATTATGCTCATCTTCTACATTATACCTCTATATTGTGCGTGGCCCGACACGCACTTAGTAAGTTTTTTATAGTTTTCTATTAGCGTTATCGATTGTAGAATGTTGACTTGGCTAACCTCGAAAATCGTAACTACATCTAGGTGGGGCGGGTGGGGTGGAGGATACATTTCACTCACCAGTACAAGACCAGTTCGCTACTCAAAAACCATTTAGTCACTTTCTTTTCCTTTGACATAAAATCCCGACACCAGCAACGAGATGCGACAAAGGTGTGAAACATTTCGTTTTGTGATCGCTATTATGTGTGCTAAATTTGGTGATTACGGCATATGGGATATATAATATTGAAGAGGGTTATTAACGGACCGATGAGAGATTTTTTTTACAAAGTTTTGAGTTTAACGTTTATTTAACTTCCAGGTTATGAAGAAGGCTTTAGAAACGGGTGAATTGAAGAAGGAGAAAAGAAAGAGCAAGAACGAACCGCTGTTGAAACTAGAGAAGCAGTTTAAACAATAAACTAGGTTGTTTTGTTACAAATAATGACTTCTTATTCCTTATATTTCTTATGTATGTATACCCTGTAGTGGTGGTGTAAGAAGTAGTGGCTACACTAACACAACATTCCTTATCCGTATGAGGCGTCACGATCACGAAAAAAACCAGGAGGTGGGGTAGCAGCGTCTTCCTGATAATTAAATTTAAAAAAAACTGCGGTTACCAATCCGCCTGCCATGCGTGGCGACTATGGCACAACCCCCTACGACGGAAATATATGGGGGAGGCAAATGTTCGACAGTGGACTCAAAATATTCTGTAATGGTACAGTTAGGCTCTTGACGGTTCCGTGGCGCAGTGGCTTAGCAATGAGTTGCCGCGCTAAGGGCCGTGGGTTCGAATCCCGCATGGCACAAGTATTTTTATGATCTACAAATAATTGTTCTGGGTCTGGATGTTTGTCCTTGTGAAATTTATGTATGTAAACTGCCCTCAAAATGCAGGAGACAATCCTAGTGTCGAGGTAACGTTTTAAAAAAAGGCTGGCCGCACACATTCGGAATGCCTCTCAGAATTCATATTATTATAATTTAATTATGCTCCACACACATTCTAATTTTTTCAGGTTATGATTTTCTCAGGTCGATCTGTAAGAATGACTGACGAGCGTTCTGATTTCCGGATCAGAATATTTAAGATTATAATTTCATAACGCGCGTTTTATATACATTTAAACACGCGAGCACTCACACACACACACACACACACACACACACACACACACACGGTTGACACTGCGAGCGATAACGGCTAGACGTGTTGCGACTTGTGAAGTTGTAATGTAGAACCGTCGATCACTAATAAAAACCTAGATACACAATCCCATGCAAAAGTTCTCTAAAAATTGTCGCCAATTGTTTTGACGTAATTCTAGTTGAAATAAATATACATTAATGTAAATTCAACCTTACATGCATTGCCTAAAGTTGTATTCACAATGCTACGTACAAATTAAAAGCGCACCCAAATGTTCGAGTGGGCGCTCATTCGGTAAGGACATTTTTGTCACTGATTGTGTATCTAGTTTTTATTAGTATTCGATGTGTAGAACTGACTTTCTCTTACTCTGATCACATTAAGATGATGAATCCAGTGTATTCGTTTGCGTCTCTCTTTTATTATTATTTAAAGCTAAAAGCAGTGCGATGAGTATTAATTCCTCTTCCATATACGAGACTTGTGCCTGAGCCGAGAAACACGAAACGACAAGGTAATTTATCTGAATTTTTGAGATATGTGAGGCAGCTTACCGGAATTCTAACAAAGTGACAATTGACAAATCACTTTTTATTTTCCTCTTTCTTAGTTGCCTTCATAGTACTATTATACATTTACATTATATTACTTCATACACATTATACTTTTTAATTTTTTAGTCAGCTTCTGTAAAATTATTATTCCGGTCTTTTCTTGTATTCATATTTGTTTTTCGTCACATCCGGTATTGCGTACATTCCGTTATAATATAATTTTTTTTGTCAATAATTTCACTCATGTCTTCATTATTTCATTTTGTAATATTTATTCCCACCTTTTAATTTTAAAAACACCCGGCGGTGCGCATGCATTGTCGCAGCGCACCGCCTGGCAGGATCACCATGTAATATCGGAAGGTGTTGAATGAAAAGGAGACGTGTTTATCAGTTCGAGACTTTAATTATACTGCTTTTACTTATTCTAACTTAACACTTATATTAGTGTTAAGACCACCTGGTAGACTGTGTGTTCGTTTGTCACTCTTATTCGATAAAATAACATAATTTTTCTATACACGGTATGTTTTGCAACGCTCACGTGATAACGACTTGCGAGCAGATGCGCAAAATGTGTAACACTTGACAAACAAACACTGTTATGTCAAGTCGCTGCTGCAGACCACGGTTACACCATGCCATCCAATTATTTTTTTTAAATACTAGTAATGCTATTAAATTTTACTAATATTCCGTTTAACTACTTCTGGTAAACTTAAAATGTTTGTGTTAGAAGTGGTTCACGACAGTAGTCGAATGGCGGATTCGAACCCACGACCTTTCGAGTTCGCGGTCCGCGCCCTGCCATTAGGCTACTAACGCTTCTTAAACATTAAATCAACTTTAAACCAACAAGTCCATATACGCAGTGTCACTTCTGGGGACTAAGTTGCAATGAATCTTAGTTTATAATTATGCTGGTTCTATACCTTTCAGACCAAAAATACAGCAGTGCACGCAATGCTGTTTTGCGACGGAAACAGGTAAGAGGGTAATACTTACTCAAACTGAATCTTAGGTAGAATAATATAATTTAAAATTAAAAATTTTGTACAGCCGACTTCAATATAAGTTATTAAGAATAACTGAAAAACTATTGGTCAGACCATGATCAAATTCAAATGGGATCACATGTGAAACATCAGCTTTCAAACCAAAAAAGAATCATCGAAATTGGTTGACCCAGTACAAAGTTATGAGGTAATACACATAAAAAAAACATACTGTCGAATTGAGTACCGGCTGCTTTTTGGAAGTCGGCAGAAAAGAATCTTACCATCTAGTAATTATTAAATAAAATTTATATAAATAAATATAAAATATTGATTATTAAATTATACAGATTCTCTACGCCATTCAGACTAACACAGCAGTGCACGCATTGCTGGTAGGCGGCAGAAATCAGTAAGAAGGTGATACATATCCAGACGGACTTATAGGCAGAAAAGTATTCCTATCTTCTTCACACTTGCGGTGAGTCGTGTATTGTCAATCAGTCTGTCACTTTTTAACGGATAAGACAGTACTTAATTGTAGTCCCACCGTATGGCAACATTGTAGTTACGTAGCACTCGAGGGTAAAGACACTGGTTTAGTTGTTTAATCTTGCCTAAAATATATCCAGATTGTTATCGTAAGTACTGTCAACCGCTGGTAAATTGATCAGCTTCTTTACTGTACAAACTATCAAATAAGCCATTTTATGTCGACAGTAAAAGAAACATAGATGAATCATAAAAAAGAGACGGACAATTTTTAGACATAATTGTTTGTACTTTTTTATGACTCCGAATACCCATATGCCGTTGGTTCATATCCGGCTCAAAGGACCATTTTAATTTTTCTCTTACAATACAACAGTAAATAAATAAAAAAGAATAAGTATTTCGAACATCTTTAATATCTTTAATCTCTAAATCCTTAATATCTTTTTATTATAATTTAAATATATAAATTAATATTCACTAATTGAGCTAAGTATACAAGTAGAATTTTATACTTAAAAATAACTTTAATTTATGTAACATAATTTAAACAAGGTTACATGAATGTATTGTACTAGAATGAGACATGTAGGACAGAGGACAGCGCCGGCGATGAAATTATTATAGGAATCATATAAAATCCAAATTACATAGGGTGGAATGACACATTGTGGTGGCCTAGCATTGACAATAATAATTAAGTGACTTATATTTACTATTCTATACTTAGTGAGCAATTCTTGTATACATATATGTATATGTAATTTGTTTCTTAGAAATAGCTCTAACGATTTGGACGTAATTATGTACATATTTAGACAATTAAAAAGAGCTTTCCCATTTCATAAAGACTGTGTCATCACTGAGAAAGTTATTTTTATAGCGGTATACCCATCATGGGTATACTGGTGACTATTGAATTTAATCTTGATAATGGATATTTTTGCGTTTTAGTAAATCACCCTCAAGATTGGCTCGGCAATGTTTATCACGAAATACTTACTAAACTACGATAATAATATAAATTCCAAGACTTATGTATGAACCTTTCAATTGACCTTGTCACGTTGGTTTACAGAGAGAGCTTTTTTGTCACCTACTAACGATCAGGTAGGTAAGGTAAATGACTTAAATCTCTCGAAGATAAGTGCACCGAGGTAAACATACTATGTAAACAATCCACCCGACTTCGACTATTAATTCCCAACTGAATTTATCAATTCCTTGTGGATAGATTGCCCCCATATAAATTGGTTTTAAAAGTAGAGTATCCTATTATTTTACTTCGTAACTTTGATCCACGCAGACTATCTCTCACCAAACTAAATGAAAGAATGGCGTAATACCATAGAATAATTAATAATAACAACCTATCGTGTGTAGGTCGCAGGTCTATATGAAAACAAGATAGCTAGTAATATGAACAAATTAATTTAATTTTTTTTTACAACCGACTTTGACATAATTTATTGAGAATAACTCAAAAACTATTGGTCAGACCTTGATCAAATTTATATGGGACCACAATTGAAACACCAGCTTTCAAACAAAAAAGAATCATCGAAATCGGTTGACACAGTAAAGAGTTATGAGGTTAACACACATAAAAAAAACATACAGTCGAATTGAGTACCGTCTCCTTTCTGAAGTCTGTAGAAAATAGAGATAAAAGTCTATGAATTGACGCTACGTGGACAGATGCCCTAATACCTTAAATTTGACTTGTAACAAACAAGAACCCTATCACAAAACACAAACTAACTGCAATAGGACTTCCGCTGTAGCTAGACGCGACATTCTCCGTTTCCTTGCGTCGGAAACGACGTAGTGTGTTCGCATCTTGGTGTGTATCGGAATCGATGGAGTTTGTTCGTATGACATTTGCGTAGTACTGAGCTGAGGCGCGGGGAGTGCGTACACGTTCCGGATGCTCGAAGTCCACTTCGTAAAGACCGAATTTTGTACTGCAAAGATATTGATTAGTTAATTTTTTTTACTACTAGCCAGTGCTGCTTGTTATAAACCGTGTAGTGGCGGTGTTTGTCCACATCCCGTTCCGTGGCTGTCGTAAGAGGTGTCAGAGGGAAACTAAAACAGAAGATGGGCGGCAGCATTTCCTGACAACAACTCAAAGTAATAAAAACTGTGGTATCTACAATATCCTCACTATGAGGCAATCTATGGGAGAGTGTTATGTTCAGCGGTGGCCTTTTATCAGGGATGGACAAGGGAACAAATATATCGATAATATCGAATCGATATATTTAAACAGTATCGATGTATATCGCGTGCTAAATATCGATAAATCGTCATCATTTGCATGATGTAAAGATAAGGTCCAAAATTTTATATTACTGCCGGGTGGACGACGAAAAAAAACTACAACCAACCAACCAACAACATATTGTTACGAGCTTGGGGTTCGAGACAATTAAAAACTGCCGATTGAATTACCAAAATTGACACTTTCATTACACAACACTAATTACAATCTATAATCTAAAATGTTCGAGTACATATCGGTCCCGAAATTTCTGGAAGGATCTCGACTCTCCTAGTTCTGCTACTTGACACTAGAGGGCACTAGTGTAACTAATGTTACCATGTATAAAACATTAATAGTGGCGCGCAACACTTTCTTTTACCCAACACTAGAGGGCGCTAGTGTAACTAGTGTTGCCATGTACAAGACATTAATAGTGGCGCGCAACAATATGAATACTTTTGTACCTCCTTTTGTTGTTACATGTTTTGTCATTAATACAACATTCTAAAATATATCGAAATTGATACGAATTCGATACTCTAAAATAAATATCGATATATCGATATTTTTTGCCCAAGCCTACCTTTTATAAGCTGCAATGGATAGTTTTTCAATTTTGCAACAATTTTCACCTGATGGTAAGCGGTGATGAAGCCTTAGGTGGTAAATCGTACGGTTTTAGCGTGATAAAAGCTTATTAATTCTTGATTTCAAGACATGTTGTATTAGAGGGAAAGACAGACGCTGGCCAAGTATTCCACTCTTTTTTTGTAGATCTAATGAACAATGAAGCAAATTGTTTGGTTCAAATGCATAATATGTCAACAATAAAAGGAAACCCGCCAAGCGTGTAACTCGTGTCAGTGGTTCATATCCGGCTTAAGAGACCAATGTTCAATACAACAGCTATAATAATAATAATTTAAAATTAAAAATGTTAAAAATGTAAAAACAACCGACTTGAATATAAATTATTAAGAATAACTCAAAAACTATTGGTCAGACCTTGACCAGCTTTCAAATAAAAAAAGAATTATCGAAATCGGTTCACCCAGTAAGAAGTTATGAGGTAACACACATAAAAAAACATACAGTCGGATTGAGTACCGGCTCCTTTTTGAAGTCGGTAGAAAACTGGTCGTCGTTCGTAATGTGAACAACTGCAAACTATTGGTTTTGAATCCGTGGAATTTTGAAAATAATGTGCTATAGACCCGTCGAACGTCTGATTGTTCGATGGTGGAATTGGGAGGGTAAGAGGTTTTCTTTAGCGTATAGTTCTTATCGGGCAGTATGTTTATGTAAAAGTTCAAAAATTAATTTGAGGTCGTAACCGGTAACAGAAATAGGTAAGTGGTATGCGATAAAATGCACACAGTTAGTTTTATAATTAAAAAATAACTTCAAAATTATCATAAAGTAACGAGAGTTACCAAAGATTACCTATAACCATCCATCCATTCGAAATTGTCGATCAGTGACCAATAAGTGTATCCCATGATTTTAGCGCCATCTATCCAAATAGAGAGAAGCACCTGAAACAATAACATAATCTATAGAAATAAATAAAATTGAAGTGTCTGTTTGTAATGTTAAAATAACAGTTTTTTACTAAATGCATATGAATGTATATACGGTATTTATAACAAAAACACAATTTTTAAAATTTTTGTCTGTCTGTCTGTCTGTTTGTTCCGGCTAATCTCCAAAACGGCTGCACCAATTTTGACCGGACTTCCACTGGCAGATAGCTGATTTTCTAAGGAGTAACTTAAGCTACTTATATTTAAGAAAACGAATTATGGTTCCGTGCTAAAACTTAAAACCCATGAAATCCAATCGTAATAAATAACGCGCGGGCGAAGTCGCGGGGAACAACTAGTTTATTATAATTTGTTTTTATCAAACCTTATCAACAGATAACTGGATAAATAGATATTAAAACATGCTTAAATATTATTCTATCATTCGTTATTATGACTGATTTACACAGGGTCAGTAACTGACTCCAAATTCCAGGCAAGTCAGTGCTGATCCGATACTGACATAGTGTAAATTGATTTGGAGTCAGTACAGCGCTGTCGCGCCATTGCTGACTTCAATATTCCTGCTAGAATATTTTGAAGTCAGTCCACTATTGGACCTTGTCTAAACCAAGTCAGTACTCGGTCAATGGTCAGTCGTTGGCGCTGCATTGTAGGGTGACGTCACGTCAACAATAAAACAGAACCTCCAGTTTCTTTTCTGTCGTCTATCCATTTTCTTATCCAAACTCGTTTCTTTTTAAATATCTCTTCTTCTAACGTTGCCGTGAACTCTTTCAACAACATGTAGGAATATTTTCTCAATAAATAATTCAATCGTTGTAAATTCTGCCGTTTCTGTGAATTCATTCTTGTCCACTAACTTTAATAACTTGCATACTCCCTAAAGAAATAACCACGGCTATTGACTGCATGCATGTAAACACTGCAAGTCAGTCATCAGCGCCAGCAATGGCATCTGTTACTGACCCAGTGTAAATCAGCCTTTATATTTATAATGACGGATAGTAGGGTTGCCAACTCTACTATATATGATAAACTACTAGTATTGGTAGTTTTTTCGAGTCGTGATGTGACATTGCATCCTAGCCTACCATGACATCACACAAATGTTTCATCACAGGCACTGGCAGGTACGAGTAATATATGCGTACTAGTTGTGCCTCTTGTGTTATTGGGTCAAGTACTTACGATGCTGAAGTTGAAAACTTGGAGTCTTTATAATTTATGTAAGTAATACGTGTAGTAGAATAGAATGTAAAATAATTTTTAAACTTGATAACAATATTATCTATAAAAATAAATAAAATTGAAGTGTCTGTTTGTAATGTCAAAATAACAGCTTTTTACTAATTGCATATGAAAGTATATATGATACTTATAACAAAAACACAGTTTTAAAATTTTTTGTCTGTCTGTCCGTCTGTTTGTTCCGGCTAATCTCTGAAACGGCTGGACCGATTTTGACGGGATTTTTACTGGTAGATAGCTCATGTTATAAGGAGTAACTTAGGTTACTTATATTTTAGAAAAAATAATTAGGGTCACAAAACTAAAACTAAATTATGCGCGGGCGAAGTCGCGGGGAACAGCTAGTAATAAATAAACCCTACATTTATCCTACTGCATTCATCTCATTCTCTCTAAGTTTAGTTTTCTGAAAGTTTCAGTTCTACCGCGTGTCAACTGCACACATGTTTTTTTTATTATATGTTGTATGTAATTGAAAATGAAGTTTAATTGTAAATGAAGGTTTTGCGAAGCGGTGTGGATTTTGGCGTTCATAAGAACTTTAAACATGGCTAAATTAAATAAAAAGAGATTTTAACGTTTAACCTACTCATCTAAATGCTGAAATACTTTTATATTTATACGCGAGAGCACGCTTTATATTATGGTTGTAGAACGACTCGACGGGGGAAAGACCACGTTCTCACAGAATACCAGTGTAAAAAATAGCAGCTTAAAACTCTTGTGTTTTGTATGGTGAGTGTAGAGAACCGGAGACCCTTTTTACTGGATAAGAGGCATTCCATATCCTCCTCAGGTCCTCAGGGGTGACAACGCATCTCCATTTTCATTCTTAATCGAGTATAAATGTAGACGTTTATGGGCCACAGCATCCACTTACCATCAGGTGGACTGTGTGCTCGTTTGTCTCCCTAATTCTATAAAAATTATTAAAGTCCATCCACACCTGCTCCAAGTAGTCTCTGATGAACTTCACTCTGTCCTCATCGTTTAGCCGACTGCCAGAAGTCGAATATCCGTTTTCCGTGATTAGGAAGCCCACGTTACCGTACTGCTTCATTAGCCAGGCAATCTGCCGACGGATGCCTTCTGGGTATAACTGTACAGAAAGAAAAATGTAAATAGATATTTTTTTATTTGATAAACAGCGTGAAATTAAAATAATTGTCATCATTTTAAAATAGGTATGAGACATGATACAAATTACATATTTTAAGACTAAAATAACGTTAATTCTAAAGCTTTAATATTGTAGACAAGGAAAACTAAAAAAAAGCTAAGTAAGTAAGTAAGATCGTCCCTGCCTACCCCGTAAATGAAAACGTACCTAAAACTATAGTAGTATTGCATATAAGTCGTTTTCTTCATATTATAATGTTTTAATTTTTAACAGTTTACATAAATATTACATATTTGTATAAAGTTATAATGCAGCTAGTTTTAGGTCATTTCCTATGGAGATGTAACGAAATTTTTATTAATCCACGTGTATTTTATAAGCTGGTCGACTATTAGTCGTTAACTTCTTAATTCTACTTAGCTGTGATAGTTTTCCTTTTAACTTCATTATACATACTGCTATCGTGTATACTTTTTACATTTCCAGAAATAGCGATTTAGTTGGTAGAAGGGAGGGGGGATACACACATGACTAATGAAAATTACCACTATAGTTTCGCAAATGGACCCCTGAATCGAAAATATATTGTTCCACACTTCCAGTGTTTTGAAAGACCTATCCAACGATATCCAACACGATGGAATAGATGGAACCCTAAAAAACGTTTCGGGAAAATCCTTTGTTCTGGGTCTGGGTGGAACCATAAAAGAAAACCTTTTTAAAATAAATAAAGTGTATTCCCCATATCATTCTGTCCTCCATATCGTGGTACTTCAGATCTCCTGTTTTTATTTCCTTCTGTCGCCTCTTACGACACCCATGGGATATGGTATAGGGCTATAGGGGAATCCCTTACGTGGTCTTTTGATTTTTCTACCGACTTCAAAAAGGAGGAGGTACTCAATTCGACTGTATGTTCTTTTTTTATGTGTGTTATAACCTTTTTCTGGGTGAATCGATTTCGATGGATCGTTTTCAATTTGAAACCTGGTGCTTCTCATGTGGACCCGTATAAATTTGATCAAAGTCTGACCAATAGTTTTGGAGTTATTCTTAATAATTTATATTGAAGCCAGTTGTATAAAATTTTTAATTATTTATAAATCAAGTCACAAACGAACATACAGTTCACCTGTTGTACACAGTGTAAGTGGCTACTGCAGTCCATGGACACCTGTAGCCGACTTCAAACAAGAAAGCCTACAGATGCATTGTCACCTCTGAGGACTAACCTGGAATGTCTGACAGCCTGTAATTACATTTATAGTTCTCTATGTCCTTCAGACGCGAACAAAGAAGTACAAGTGTCTTACAAACTGGAAACCTCCCCAACGATATCCTGAATTTTATTATGTCAAGATTTAGTGAGGAAACGGTGACAATTGTCACCGATACACGTGGTAGAGCCATGCTGCATAGTTGTAGCATGAATGGGTCGGCTCGACCGGGGAAGGACCACGCTCTCACAGAATACCAGCGTCAAATAGCAGCTTAACACTGCCGTGTTTCGTATGGTGAGTGTAGAGAACCGGAGACCCTTTTTACTGGAAAAGAGGCATTCCATTAGTCCTTACGGGTGACAACGCATCTGCATTTTGATTCACAAACGAGGATAGATGTAGATGTCTATGGGCCACAGCAACCACTTACCATCAGGTGGACTGTGTGCTCGTTTGTCACCCTATCCTATAAAAAAATAGTGACTGAATACAAAACTACAAAAAAAATTAGTGACTTAATACTTTAGGAGATATAGCCTTTTTAGCAGCCTCTCCTCGAAAACGTCAGTAGTAATGACTCATTACTGTCAAATAGAACAACATTATGTAATCACCATATATATATTTTTTAGAATTAGTAGTAATAGGGAGTGGAAGAAAAATACGTATCAGATAGCGTAAATTGTTTGTGCACTCTCAGTGTGTAATAAATTTATGAAAATTGTGTGACCATTGTAAAATATTTGTGGAAAATTGACAATATACTCCCGATGGAGGGGCGTACCCTCCAGCGGAAACCAAAAAATAAAATAAAATAAGTAGATAGATATAATCACTTACTTAATGTATATAAAGAATAAATGAATAAAGTAAAAACGTCCCATAAACCACTTAATACGTTATGTCTTCCTTATCAAGACTTTACTAACAAGTTGAATATCGGAATCTGCTTTTGTGGTATTACAGTGTTAATTATCATTGACGTATTTTCGTGGAAAAAAAATAAACTGACTCGTGAAGGATTTGAACCTCCGCCCTCCGATGATCAAGGTTTATTTTATATCGGCGCTCTTACCTACTGAGCTAACGAGTCTTGTTCATATTACTGAAATCAAAGCATCAGAAGCCAAAAGTTGACGTCATTCATCGATAAAATGAGTCAACGATTAACGTACGATTCACAACGTACTGTTATACCCCATCAATGTTAGGAGATCGGTTAATGCATCTCTTTCACGCTGCTGTGTCAGCAGCCTATATAACGGACCTCCCGGCAAATGCCCGACAATCAGTCAATCAGTCAAGAATCAATCTACAGTCAGTCTCGTTCCAATATAAGTCTCGTTCATACATCGTTACTAAGTCGTTACTATATCCTATACTAAATCTTTTCTATGTTCTAAGTCCCAGTTATTCTATATCCTAAGATTAAATAAATCTTATTGTTAATTCTCATCAATTATATCGTGTTGTGTAAATAAAATCGTTTTTTAAAAAGCTCTATCCTCGGTCCCGTATAATAGTACGCAATACTACGTCGTCAATAATCGGGACAGTGGAAACGTTTATTATATTACTAGTTGTTACCCGCGACTTCGCCCGCGTGTAATTTAGGGTTTTAATTATGTTGCGCGAAACCCTAATTCTTTTTCTAAAATATAAGTAGCTTAAGTTACTCCTTATAACATCAGCTATCTGCCAGTGAAAGTCCCGTCGAAATCGGTCCAGCTGTTTCCGAGATTAGCCGGAACAAACAGACAGACAGACAAAAATTAAAAAAATTGTGTTTTTGTAGTATATACTTTCACATGGATTTAGTAAAATGCTGTTATTTTGACATTACAAACAGACACTTCAATTTTATTTATTTGCATAGATATGACTAACATTTTATTATGCGCTGTTCATATAGAAACTGCAAGGATAAAGTTCCGCCTCAGCTGGACTATGTACTCTTTAAAAATGTAAAAATAAACTGCTTAAGTTCAATAACGATAGAAGTTATTAAACTCCTTCATCCGTGATTCAACTACGGGTAACCGTTGAGGCTTAAAACCTACGTAAGATTGATGATGAATGATTGATGATAAACTTATTATGATAAAAACAACTTCAAACTGTTTCGGACATTAATTTCTAATTACATTATAATGTAACTAATACTATATTTAACAGAAAAATCCACGGAAAGTGATAATGTGCAGATATGCTTTAATCAATACCAAGTAATCTGTTATCAATCGATTTAGTGTTTACCGTCAGGTGTGAATCTTACATTATTATCTATTTCTATCAAGCTTGAACATGAAGCGATGTATTTTTAGGTCTAGCTTTATTCTTCATTTGCTTGAAAATTTTCACGAGATAGTCACGATCCAAGAATCAAGAAAATAAGCACGATTTTTTATTTCGTATTATATTGTTTCAAAATTCCAATAACTTATTTAAATAACTATTTTATTTTTATACAATAAGGGTTATAAACGAGCACACAGTCCACCTGATGGTAAGTGGTTGCTATGGCCCATATACATCTACATCTATCCTCGATTACGAATCAAAATACAGATGCGTTGTCACCCGTGAGGACTAAGATGGAATGCTTCGTTTCCAGTAAAGAAGGGTCTCCTGTTCTATACAATCACCAACTCACCATACGAAACACAGCAGAGTTATGCTGCTATTTTACGCTGGTATTCTGTGAGAGCGTGTTCCTTCCCCGATCGAGCCGACCCATTCGTGTTACAACTATACTATGATTTTGAAAGGGGTACAATATTGATATTAAATTGAATATTTGTGTTAGATAATATAATAATTATTAAAAATTAATAAGATAATATTTTAACGTATAATGGGTGAGTTTCTAAAAAATACTTATAGGTTAATTGATAGAATCAGGCGTTACTTTGCGGAAATCCATTATAATGGGATTGTTATAAACTAATTTGCTTAATTCCGCGTAAAGAAAGAAAATGATGTGTCCTGCCCAGTTTTAAGGTTATTTATAGGTTTATAATACTTCTATCAAATATTTTACGTGTTAGAGCCATGCTACAGTTATATTACTGATATTAGTTGTAGTACGAATGGGTCGACTCGACGGGGGAAGAACCACGCTCTCACAGAATATCAGCGTATAATATAAAATTAAAAATATTGTACCAACCGATTTCAATATAAGTTATTAGTTTTGTCTCAAAAATTATTGGTCAGACCTTGATCAAATTTATAAGGGACCACATGAGAAGCACCAGTTTTCAAACACATAAAAAAAAGGGTCAGCTCGGTCGGGTGGGACCACGCTCTCACAGAATACCAGCTTGATGCTGCTGTGTTTCGTATGATGAGTATAGAAAACCGGAGACCCTATTTACTGGAAAAGAGGCATTCCATCTCAGTCCTCACGGGTGACAACGCATCTGCATTTTCATTCGTAATCGAGGATACTTGTCTAGGGGCCACAGGAACCACTTACCGGACTGTGTGTTCGTTTGTTACCCGTATCCTATAAAAAAGGCAACTGATATACCTCAAAATTGAAATATGCAAACTGAGAAGGATTCTAAGATTGAAGACCTTTTATAGTAGCCGCCAAAAAACATTTAAATGTGATTGATGAGGTTTTCATTTACGAAAAACGTTCAAAAAGTGAGAATGAGGTAGAAACTGTTTGGAAACCGATTAAGAGGACTACAAGAGCCAAGTGACCTTGAATTATGCACGCACACATTTACACAGCCCATGTGAGCGCCATCTAACGACAGTGAGGTTTAACACTAACGAAGTTACGCCGGAGTGTTATAATACGGCGGCTCTTCACGTTGGCCAACACAGTGACGAATGTGTTGGCAGAGTTATTGGCCAAGAAATTGTGATGGCGTCCACACGTTGGAAGGTCGTTCAGTTAGCTTCGGTTCAGGCCAATGTGCGGACGAATTTGCTCCGTGGCGCAGTGGCTTAGCAATGAGATGGGGGCCGCGGGTTCGAATCCCGCACGGAACAAGTATTTGTATGACCTACAAATTATTGTTCCGGGTCTGGATGTTTGTCCTCGTGCAATTTATGTTTGTAAACTGCCTCCACGATAAAGGAGAAATTCCTAGTGTGGAGGTAACGCTTTTACTAAAAAACAAAAATAAAAATACTGGCTGGTAAAGCTGAGATATCTATAACATACTGAAGTGGAAGGAAAATGGGATATATCACGCCGGGCAAGGCTTTCAGCCCGGGGACTGGCCAAAGCTCAGTGTGAAATTGAAGTATAAATAAAAATACATACTTTTTATTTATACTTCAATGAAAAAATAATAAAGAGGAAATATTAGTGATTTGGGTGAACTTTGTACGAATGATTTAGACTTTGCGACTGTGTGGGATAATGTTAAGGAAAGTTTGGTGGATGCAGCTACCGACGTATGTGGTATAAGTGAGAGAACGAATGAATGGAAAAATAGTACGTTATGGTGGCATAATGAGCCATGGATGGAAGTTGAAACAAAGAAGAGTGTATGGCTAGATTTACTAGCAACCAAGGATTGTAGTTTTCCGAGGTCCAAAGAGAGGGCTGGAGACGGTAATCCTCCGGCAACTTGTTCTATCACCGAGAGGGCGACCATCTGTCCCAAGGCGGTGTCGGATTTATCGTCCACAAGTCTCTTGTTAAGTAAGTTATAAAGATTGGGAGTCTGTCGACGAGGGTTGCGTACCTTTACTACAGAATAAATAATAGCTTATACTCAGAATCACCAAACGATATTCGCTGAAGGTCATACAGATTTACGCACCAACCTCGGCATGTCCCGATGAGGAGATGGAGGAAATGTATGAGAATATATGTAGAGCCATGCATTCCTCCAAATCCCACTATACGGTGTTAATGGGAGATTTCAACGCAAAACTAGGCACAAGAGAGAACGGTGAGCTGAAAGTAGGTAAATTCGGAATTGGACAAAGGAACTCAAGGGGCCAGCAGTTGGCCGAGATGGTTCATGGAGAAAGAGGGACTCTTTCTTCCAAAAGCGGCTCCACAGAAAGTGGATCTGGTCGAGCCCCGACGGTTCGACAAAAAATGAGCTTGACTTCATTATGACGACCAGACGACAACTGTTCAGTGATGTCTTAGTGATCGCAACGGTGAAAACTGGCAGCGATCCCGAATGTTTAGAGGCACACTGAACCTAAACGTTAAGTTGGAGAAGTCTCGTCTAATGAAGTCAACGCTCCGTCCCCCTCGTGCTCTGTTCCAAAGTCCCGAAACATTTCAGCTCGAGTTACAAAACCGTTTTCAGTGCCTACAAGACTGCAATGAAGTGGACGATATGAATGACAAGCTCGTGGAAACTGTCAATGCGGTCGGAGCTAAGTTCTGCAAGACCCGCCGCAGAAGAACACAAAAACTCTCCGATCACACTCTTAATCTCATGGCTGTTAGACGGGAGATGAAGCTACATTCTTCAACAGATTTGACAGCATACAGGCAACTGAACAGACTGATCTCCAAATGCATGCGGCGGGACTTATGCAACTTCAATACAGCTCGTATTGAAGAAGCGATCGAGCGGAACCAAGGCTCCAAAGTTTTTGCCAGAGATCTGTCTGCCAGAAAGAGCCAACTGTTGAAGCTGAAGACTGAATGTGGCAGCATCGTTTCCGGGACACCGAGAAGAAAAGATTTTTAGACGAAGAGATTTTTAGTGAGATTGAGAGGTTCTATGGGCAGCTGTACACTTCATTCTCGGATCGTTACTCACACGCAACGCACACTCTTAACCGACATTATTCCAATGATATTCAGGACATCAGTCTGAGCGAGATTAGAATGGCTCTCAAGCACCTTAAAAATGGCAGAACTTCTGAAACCGGGTAGAAAACCGGTACTTGAAGTCCTTCAGAAGCTCTTTAACTCCGTCCTCCATGGTGGCACTACTCCAGAGGCGTGGAACAGAAGCGCGATGGTCTTGGTATTCAGGAAATGTGACAACGCTATCTTGAAGAACTACAGACTTATTTCTCTTCTGAGCCGCGTCAACGTGCTGTTTTCGAGAGTCATTACGAATCTTCTCGCACACAGACTCGACGACTTCCAGCCTCCCGAACAAGCCGGTTTCTAAATAGGATTTAGCACCGTAGATCACATACATGCCGTTCGGCAATTGTACAGAAGACCAAGGATTACAGTTTGTCACTATGTCTTGCGTATGTGGACTATGAAAAAGCCTTTGATTCTGTCGAAATTTGGGCGGTCCTGCAGTCCCTTCAGCAGTGCTAAGTTGGCTGGCGGTATATCGAAGTGCAGAAGTGTTGGTACACAGTAGGGCTACGATGGCTATCCGAGTACACAAACAGAGTACGAAACCTATCGAAATGCAGAGAGGCGTAAGACAGGGTGACGTTATATCCCCGAAACTTCACCACTGCATTGGAAGACGTTTTCAAGCTACTGGACTGGAAAGGATACGGTATTAACATCAATGGCGAGTACATCACTCACCTTCGATTTGCCGACGTCATAGTCCTTATGGCAGAATCACAGGAGGACCTAAGAACTATGCTCAATGACCTCAGTAGTGTCTCCCAACGGATAGGTCTAAAGATGAACATGGACAAAATAAAGATCACGTGTAACATCGACGTCACACCTAAGCCGTTAGTAGTTGGGAGCACTAAGCTCGAAGTTGTTGACCAGTATGTTTACCTGGGACAAATAGTCCGACTAGGTAAGTCCAACTTCGCCCGAGAGGTCAATCGACGGATTCAACTCGGCTAGGCAGCGTTCAGAAAATTACGGTACATCTTCTCGTCAGGTATACCAAAAACTCGAAGATGAGAGTGTTAAACTAGTGCGTGTTGCCAGAGATGACTTATGGATGAGACTGAGACGTAGTCATTCACTGCTGGCCATATGAGGAAGCTCAAGTTCGCTCAGCGAGGTATGGAGAGGACTATGCTCGGGGTTTCTATGCGTGATAAACTTAGAAATGAGGATATCCGCAGTAGAATCAGAGTGACTGACATAGCCAAATGGATTAGTAAGCTGAAGTGGCAATGGGCCGGCCATGTAGCTCGAAGAACCGACAACCGATGGGGAAAAAAGGTTCTCGAGTGGCGGCCTCGTACCAGTAGGCGAAGTTAGTGCGGCTCCCCACTACATGGAGTGATGAGCTAGTAAGACATGCAGGAAGTCGATGGATGCAGGTAGCTCAGGAGCGGGCTATGTGGCATTCCTTGGGGGTCTATGGTCAGCGGTGGACTTGAGAAGAGCTGTAATGATGACGATGATGCACTAAAAGTTGATGGCATTCAAAACGATTGAGCATAAAGCTATTAAGGTACGATTCACAACTTATGCAATACTGCGTTGATAATAGACATGCGCGCCGCGCCGGCGCCGCCGCGCCACGCCGCGCCCTGCCCACGCCGCGCCGCGCCGACAAATCCGATCGGCGCGCCGTGAACCAACGCGGGACAGGCGCGTGGGCGCGGGGTCAATAAAACCATGCAATTATTTAAAAATTCAAAAATCAATAAAAAAGTGTAAAAAGATCGTAAAAATCGTTCGGTATCGCTTACCGGAATTGAAGCGAGCGGCGGAAATAGAACAAATTAAATTTTTACAGTCTCTGGAGCGCGTATCAGAACTTTCAGTATGTATATAAAAAGTACTCTGTGATCAGAACATTTGTTACTAGCACGGCTAGTGAGCGCGTTTTTTCTATAGTGGGACTAACTGTGACTGCTAAAAGATCTAGACTAAGCCCAGTACACGTTAATAAAATTATTTTTATTAATGATAATTATACATTGTGCAAAAAACACAATTTTAATTTCCTATAGTTTGTGCAAGAAACAAAAAAATGTGCTTTTTCGTTTTTGCACAAATTATAAGGTATACCTAATTAATTAGAACTTGTTTGGTTTGTTTTTATTTTGAGAAATTAAATTTGAATTCCTATCCAGGTCTATGTTTCACTTGTTACTACCTTATTTTAAATAAATGTTTATAAAAATTAAAATAAAATACGGCCGCGCCGGCGTGGCGTCGCCACGCCGACCACAATGGGTCGGCGCGCCGCCGCCGCCGAATTCTTGCTCGGCGCGCATGTCTAGTTGATAATAATCGAAAAAGTGGATAACTTTATAATAATTAAGGTTTTGTTATGGCCCATTCACATGGATACTTTAAAGGTGGTTATGTTAATACCGTGACCACGTATATATGCACGACTGTGAAGGAAAATGTCGTATAGTAAGTAACCCGCAAGTTTTTCGAGAACATGTAAAATCCGTTATGGGGTTAAGTTTACTAGAGCTTTTTTCGCGCTCTGTCTAAATATCACTAAATAGCAGTTAAAGTATCTGGGAATTAATGATTTCTTAAATTTACGCGAATAATTTCAAAACATTGCACATACAAATTTTAAAACATTGTTACATTAAAAAAGGTTAAAATTAAACGCGATAAAACCCATAATATTAGTATTTTACCATGTCTGGGGATTAAATAAGTTATTTTCGTAACTTGGAAAATAAAATTATAATGGATAGTGTTTAACTTTATGAGGGTACCAATTTACCTAAAGTTACCAATATAGGTTAATTTTTTACCATATTTTTTTTTACAGAATAGGTTGGTTAATAGGTGACAAATGAGCATACAGTTCACCTGATGGTAAGTGGATGCTGTGGCCCATAGACATCTACATTTATCCTCGATCAAGAATCAAAATGCAGATGCGTTTTCAACCCTGAGTTTGTTTTTGCCTGGTTTCCAGTAAAAAGGGTCCCCGGTTCTCTACACTCACGATACGAAACACAGCAGTGTTAATCCGCTATTTTACACTGGTATTCTGTGAGAGCGTGGCCCTACCCCGGTCGAGCCGACCCATTCGTGCTGCAACCACAATATAGCTGCAGCATGGCTCTACCACGTAATCATTTTATTTATTGTTAAACATAAACAATGTTTAACAATAAATAAAATATTTAAAAAATATAGCTCACTTAAGCTGGGTTGTAACTTACTTGTATAATACGGATCTCAAATTAAAAGAACTGTACTTCTTTCGTAGGTACAGACTTATCATCTGGGAATGTTTGGCTGAGAATATAAATACCTTGTTATAATTTTGTACCGTTTAAAGTTTAAACATTATTAAGCATTGCCGCATATATGTGTAAATTATAAACGTTTTCGTTTTGTCGATAAATAATAAACATAATAATAAAATAAACATGTCGCATGGCGAAGGAAAATAAGGAAATGCATCGCCCCGTAGATGTCGTAAGACACGACTATGGGAAATCCCCGAGAAATCTTATAATTTTTACTCTTTTCGTTTTATATACTACAAACGTAAAATACCCCCACTAATAGCGGGAAATAATGACAAACCTACAACGAGAGAGGACCATGACCAACAGAGTCATCTTTTATGAGCAGATAAACCCATCACTAGATTCTCTGCACAAACCAAAGGTAGACTGGTAGAGAATGCCTTTAGGCATTAAGTCTGCCGTTTTGTACATTTCTTGTATGTGTGCAAATAAAGCTTAAATAAATAAAAATAAATAAATAAATAAACAAGAAGTATGAAAAACACAACAATGCGTAAGTTGTGAATAGTACCATCGTACCTTAATCGCTCTACGCTGATCCATTTTTAGAAATCGTGAATGACTGTCGTCAAGGTTTAGCCATTGATGTGAACAAGGCTCGTTAGCTTAGTAGCGACGATATTAACCAAAACTTGATCATTGGAGGGCGGAGGTTCTAATCCTTCACGAATCATCTTTTTATCGTGTTTTTTACAAATGTTCTAAATGAGATACTTACACACTTTAATCCAAAGTGTTGATTTTCGATTTAAATTTAGTAAAAGATAAGTTATAACATTAGTTGAAAATACCCGAATGCGTAAAAATGTTCACTGAAAAGAAAAATTCAAATATTAACATCCTGTGTCACATTCTCAATAAGACGTATCTAATGACATCTTATATGCTAAAATCCGTCAAGCCGTTTAAGCTACAGAGCGTGCGAAAGACTTAAACGGTTCCGTAGACCGCGGGCGTTAGTATGTCATACAAGTATGTAATTGTTCCATGTCTGGATATTTGTTCTTGTGCAATGTATGTATGTAAACTGCATCCACGATACAGACGAAAATCCTAGTAAGGAGGTAAAACTTTTAAAGATATATAAATGTTATGGACCAAATTATTAATAATGAATAATTCATAATGGCCATACAATTTGAAAACTACTGATACTTTATTTCAAAATGTTAAATATAAGACTCGTGAGCTCAGTAGGTAAAAGCGCCGATATAAACTAAAACTTGATCATTGGAGGGTGGGGGTTCTAATATTTTTATTTATTTATTTAAACACTTTATTGTACTAAAGGTACAAACGGCGGACTTAATGCCATATGGCATTTTAATAATAAGGCTAATACTTTTGTTACAAGAAATATGTACATGTGCATTTGTAAAAAGAAAGTTACAAATTTTAATGCGTTTCTGAAAATTCGTTCATAATTTTATTGTTACTATTTAAAAAAATAAATGTAACTTTTTTTTATAGGATAAGGGTGGCAAACGAGCACACAGTCTACCTGATGGTAAGTGGTTGCTGAGGCCCATAGACATCTACATCTATCCTCTATTACAAATCAAAATGTAGATGCGTTATCACCCGTGAGATGGAATGCCTCATAACTCATAACTCATAACTTCTTTAATAGAACTTACTTATTTATCGTAGATGCATTTTGCATATTTAAATTGCAAATGGACAAGCATCCTCTAAACCATTATTTGTAGAAGCACTTGTTCAATGCGGGATTCCTGCCCGCTGCCCTGCAGCGCTACAATCAAACGCTCATCTACTCTGCTTCCATGATTTTCTTGAAAAAAAAAAACTTGATAAAAAGCTGACTCGTGAAGGATTTGAACCTCCGCCCTCCGATGATCAAGCTTTAGTTTATATCGGCGCTCTTACCTACTGAGCTAACGAGTCTTGTGGCGTAGCGTTTGAAATAAAGCAACATTAGCCAAAACTTGACGTCATTCATCGTTTGCTAAAAATGGATCAACGTAAAACGATTAAGGTACGATTCACAACTTACGCACTATTATGAATTCACTTTCCTCTTCTTAATTCGCTCGTAAAAGTCAATTGCTCAACATTGGCCTCTACCGTTGTAGGAAAACATGTGTAATGCGTATATGTGTGCGTAAGAGCACACTTCGCAGGCGACTCTTTTCCCAAAAGAGGGTCGCTTCCGATTCGGCAGAAAGGCCTAACAAGCCAACACCATACACAAGAGTGGAGTTTAGCGGGTATACTTAGGGGTTAGGTAGTGTAGACACAGTGAGTCCCGCATAACCACGACAGCCGGCTGTCGTGGTAAGCATAAAGCATTCTCCACTCCCTTGCGTAACGGGGTAGACCTTTTCAATTGCTTCTGGGCGCAAAAAAGAAAGGGATTTGTCACACCTGTGCACATTTGCTACCTGTTACCTGCCAAAGCCACGATGATCCAAACTTCGTGGTGGGCCATCGTTCCTATCTATGTTGGGACCATGTGCTGAGAAACTTTCAGCTTTTATAAAATAAGAAAGATCTGATGATCACGAGCTCTTACGTTGATCGTCATTCAAGATTTTCGTATGAAACATGATAAAAAGCTGACTCGTGAAGGATTTGAACCTCCGCCCTCCGATGATCAAGCTTTAGTTTATATCGGCGCTCTTACCTACTGAGCTAACGAGTCTTGTTGCGTAGCGTTTGAAATAAAGCAACATTAGCCAAAACTTGACGTCATACAAAATGAGCCAGCAAAGATCTACTTACGATTCACAACTTACGCAAGACTAGGTACGTTGATAACAACAACAATAATAAGTGATATATAACAATAATAAGTGAAAAACTTAATATTGTTATATATCAATTCAAATTTTGTTATGCCCCGTTTACATGAAAACTTGCAGGTGGTTATGTGTATTTTATGGCAGTGACAGAAAAGATCATAATGAAACCCGCAACTCTTTCGAAGACCGCTAACTGGTTAAGATTACCAGAGCTTTACGTGGTAGTGCCATGCTGCAGCTATATGAATAGTATAGTTGTAGCACGAATGGGTCGGCTCGACCGGGGAAGGACCACGCTCTCACAGAATACCAGCGTCAAATAGCAGCTTAATGCTGCTGTGTTTCGTATGGTGAGTGTAGAGGACCGGAGACCCCTTTTTACTGGAAACGAGGCATTACATCTTAGTCCTCACGGGTGACAACGCATCTGCATTTTGAATCGTAATCGAGGATAGATGTAGATGTCTATGGGCCACAGCAACTACTTACCATCAGGTGGACTGTGTGCTCGTTTGTCACCCTAATTCTATAAAAAAAAGCTTTTTCCGCTCAAGGTATCTTGCCTATTAAGGCTGTCAAAATATTATCGAATGGCAGTTCTTAAGTTCAGTATCTGGAAATTTACGCGAATAATTTCAAAACACGTTCGGAAATGAAAAAAATTAAAATCAAACGTAATAAAATCCGTAAAATTTGTGTTTTTTCCATATTTTAATTAGTTAGATAATATTATTATATTTTTTATAGGACATAAAAAGTAAGATGATGTTATTATATTTAAATTTTAAACGAAGTTAAATAATAAATAATTATTTTGAAAATATAGCTATGTCAAATATATATAAAATAGACGGCTCCGTGGCGCAGTGGCTTATCAATGAGTTGCTGCGCTGGGGGGCGCGGGTTCGAATCCCGCACGGAACAAGTATTTGTATGGCCTACAAATGATTGTTCCGGGTCTGGATGTTTGTCCTTGTGAAATTTGTGTTTGTAAACTGCCTCCACGATACAGGAGAAAATCCTAGTGTGGGGGTAACGTTTAAAAAAAAAAAAAAAGTAAAGTAAAAAGTAAGTATGAGTCAACAACGCAACCCATGAAACTGGGTTGCGTTGTTGACTCATTTATTACGGATCACTAATTAATTAAGAGAACGGTAGTTATTAAATATAGTCATAACATTTAGGAATGTTTGACTGACAATATGAATTTTTGATGTTAAAACTTTGTTCCGTATAAATATCAAGTATTACGAATTGTTATCCCTGGTTTCAAAAAATCGCCTGCGAAGCGTGCTCTTACGCACACATATACGCATTAGTTACACATGTTTTCCTATAACGATAGAGGCCAATGTCGAGCACAGGACTTTTACGAGCGGGTTAAGAAGAGTAAAGTGAATTCATAATAGTGCGTAGGATGTGAATCGTACCTTAATCGTTTTACGCTGATCTATTTTTAGTACGACGTCTATATATACACAGTGCTTTTTAGCAATTGATGAATGACGTCTAGTTTTGGTTATTCAGGGTGTATGTCCAACGACATAGAGTAAGCCTCGTTAATTCAGTAGGTAAGAGCGCCAATATAAACTAAAGCTTGTTCATCAGAGGGCGAAGGTTCAAATCCTTCACGAGTTAGCCTTTTATTATGTTTTTACAAAAGCGCTAAATAAGATACTTATGCATTATAATCTAAAGAAACTATTTTTGATCCAAAAACACGATTCGTAAAATAATAATAAGAAAATACCCGACTGCGTAAAAATGAAAATGTATATAACATTTTATACCCTATGTCACTCTCACTAATACGACTTTAACGACACCCATAATATGTTAAAATGCAGTAGTGTAGTGTTAGACTACCAAAGGCATGCCAAAGAAATAGATATACATACATATTTCCTCACAAACGAGTTTACAGTTTATACGTATGATCGGAGAAGAACCTGTTTTTCGTATGGCTTCTTACGTGTAACGAAGCATTCTATCTTAGTCTGCAGGGTTATCAAGGCGTCTGCATTTGATTCTGCATTACATCGAGGATAAATGTACTCTATTTATATAATGAATGTTCTATTAACGTTAGTATATAAAGTAACTTGACAGAGCTGACAAGCGAAGGTTGTGGTCGGTGGTCATGGTGATGGTAATGGATTATGAGAGATAGACAGAGAACAATATGGACTAACGTCTGAAATAATTAATAGAATCAGGCGTTACTTTGCGGTAATCCATTATATTAAATTTGGCAAAAAATTACCCCGCGTACATCCGCGTTATAAAATAAAATGATGTATCTTACCTAGTTTGAAGAGTACCTTCCTCCCTCCCTCAATTGCGTGCACTATCCCCGTCACCACTAATCCCAGCACCACTACTCCCAACACCACTACACTAGGAAAGACTGATGACAATACAATACTACACGAGGCATCTTCACGTGACGTAGACTTTGCGGTGGCTGACTGCTAAGTGACGCTAAGTACTCTTCAAACTATGTAAGACACATCATTTTATTTTATCGAGCGGATGTACGCGGGGTAATTTTTTGCCAACTTTAATAGTCAGAAATAAATCAATTTTATTCTTTATTTTATTCATAGTTACCCAAGTAACATACAAAATTAATTTTTTATACTATAACGTAAGTACAATTACAATTTGTTAGTTTATGGGTGTCCGGAAAGAGGCTGCCACGATCATAAGTATTTGGCAACGGTTGACGTGATTTCTAATATTATTGCGAAGGAAATATGAGAAAATTACTCTTTGTACTTTCACAAATTTAAGTTGCTATTTTATACTCCTTTGCTACCTGTTACCTGACAATGCCACGATGATCCAAACGTCGTAGTAGCCCATCGTTCCCACCTATGTTAGGAGCATGTCCTGAGACACTTTCAGCTTTTATAAAATAAGAAAGGTCTGGTGATCACGAGCTCTTACGTTTTCGTATAAAAAATTATACAAAGCTGAATCGTGAAGGATATGAACCTGCGCCATCCGATGATCAAGCTTTAGTTTATATCGGCGCTCTTACCTACTGAGCTAACGAGTCTTGTTACATGAAGTTTAAAATAAGGCAACAGTAGCTAAAAAGTGACATCAAAAATCGAGTACAAATATAAGCCATTGTAAAGCGATAAGGTACGATTCACAACTTACTTTGTATTATGCCGACAACATTCATAAAAACATGTGTGTGTACTTATGTACGCACGTAAGAAGTTATACTTCTTTAGCGTAACAAAACAAAAATAACTAAAATAAAACTCGTTTTATAGAATCATATATATTTCAATAACTACCTTGAATATAGTTATCAGTTCTCATGAAAACTTGACAGTTGCCAGACAATTACCTACCAACTGAAGTTGTCGCTTTTAGGTTTCGGTGAAAAATTAACTCTCATAATTTTTTTCAAACGCGCCAAAAGAAGTATAAGCTCAAAACTGATACGTTTATTATTAAAATATTGTTATGTTCTGTTCAAATGAATACTTTAGATGAAGGCTTCTGATCAGACCTGTGAGAAATGAGATGGAATACCTCACAGACTGTAATACTAACTCTCTACACCCTTCCGACCGGAACACAGAAGTGCAAACACAGCTATTTGGTAACAGAAATAGGTAAGAGGTTGGTACCTGGACTCTAAAACTTAATTTGCTAATTTAAAAATAACGGAACTTAATAATTTCGTGACTAAGTCAGAAACAATCTCGAGGTTAAACTTAAACTCCACAGTGTCAAAATTAAGTCAAGTAAGTTAAGTATTTTATTATTATGTTATATAAACATATAACAACACATTGAAAAATCCATATTAGACCCATTAAAGCCTATGAGTTTTCCAACGAAAATAAAATTTTTACTACGTTTTTTTGTGATATAGAAACAGAAACTTTTTATTCAATATAGATTATAAATAATACTTATTGGACGTCACTCTTTTGTTTAATTACCACTGGTTCGAAAAAAACCTCTGTTCTGGAAAGAACCAGTGGGACTTTTGGAACGAAGTTCCTTATTGGACGGTACGAGTTTGGCGGACGGGAGCTAGGCGACAAAAAGTGAAAGATTTTTTCATCACTACCCCTTGTGTCATAGTGTAGATGGCCTTGGCGGCGAAATAAGGAAGTGCGATGGAATTATATCCATCTCCCTCGCACTTTTTTTCCTTGTCATGAAAGAAATATTATGTTCATTATTTTATTTCAAATGACGCTTCATTTTAATAGAAGCTAGTAATTCATTTATTTGTATTTTTTAATCAATAATGTAATTTCTACGTTTATCAATAATAATATACTACGCAAGGAACTTCGTTCGAACCGAGTGTTCCACGACACTCACGCATTTTTTTTAAATAACAGTTACAATCATGTCTGTTACACAATTAACAACACAAAACAATTAGAAATAGCTTAGTAGCGATCACCTCATTCCGGGTAACCACGGCCCGGGGAGTGTCGCCCACATTATTTATCGTCAGGTGTGAATATTGCGTTAGTAGTTATTTTTATCAAGGTCGCCCCGCAATAATTTTAGGTCGAGTTATTTATGTGTAATTTCGAGCATTTCTTTTTACTATTACTACTATTAACTATTATTTATTGTGTTTCGGGGCACGATTGCATAATTGAAAAACGAAATTTTAATCCTGATTACATTATAAGTTTAAGAGGTTAAGGTTTTATGTATCGTTATAGCCCATGAAACGTCCACTGCTGAACATAGGTCTCCCACAAAGATAGGGGATCTCATAGGGGTATATTTGCCATAGTTGCTACACTTGGCAGGCGGGTTGGCAACTATTTTATGTATTACAAACTAGCTGGTACACAGCGCGTTGCTGCCGCAGAAGAAATATTTCTAAAAATGTGGTTTTAAATTTGGAAGAGTTATATTATTTCATTAGGACTGATAATAAAGTCATTAAATATATAACTTGCAAATAAATTTATCAGTAATAACGCGAGCAACCTACTGTAAGTTAATTGTATCATGCTTATAAGCTTATAACGTTCACGAAACTGTGCCTAAGCAATAAGTTGATGAAGTTTTAGCGGAATCTAAAGAACAGTATGGCAGCGCATAAAATACGAACAAACAAAAATATTAGTAACGCATGCACATTGAAATTAAATGTAAGAATTTATTGATATATTTCATTAATTCATTAATCCATTCATTACAACATAACAGAAGTCCACTGCTGAACACGTCCACTGCTCAACAGTAGTAGAGCCAGGCGGTAGCCTTTGCTGTCGAACGGATGGGCCGGCTCGAACCGGGGTGGTACCACGACCTCACAGAATACCAGCGTGAAGTAGAGGTTTACCTCTGCGTTTCGCTTGGTGAGTGCAGGTGGCCGGAGGCCCTTTTTACTGGAAATGAGGCATTCCGTCCTAGTCCTCACGGGTGAAAACGCATCTGCATTTTAATTTGTAATAGAGGATAGATGTAGATGTCAATGAGTCGCAGCAACCACTTACCATCAGGTGGACAGTGTGCTCGTTTTTCACCCTTATCCTATAAAAAAAAACACATGCCATCAACAAAAATAGTCTCATAAGGGGGACCTTTGCCATAATTCCCGCGCTCAACAAGCAGATTGGAGCCGCAAATTTTTATTAACTGGATCTCGACAACAGAGCCACCTCCCTGTCCAATAGTAAATCTAAACCATCCAGGGACCCACTAATACACACACAAAAAATTCATCAAAATAAAGTCGAGCCATTTCGAGTTTTAGCTAGACTAGTAGACAGTTCCTGAAGTATGTCCCCGTACTTGATGAAAAGAAATCATTAAAAGTGGTTTATAATTGGCGAAGATAACGCGTAACATGCATACAAATAAAACATAAAGTCGAACTGTAAACTTTTTTTTTATTGGAGAGGGGGCAAATGAGCATGCGGCTCACCTGATAATAAGTGACTACAGCCACCCATGAACAACTGCAACACCAGGGGAACTACAGATGCGTTGCCGGTCTTTTATAAAGGAGTAGGCTCTTTTCTTGAAGGTGCCTAAGTCGTATCGGTCCGGAAAAATCGCTGGTGGTAATCGATTCCACAAGGAAGTTGTGCGAGGGAGAAAACTTCTTCTAAATCGCACAGTGGTGGACCGCCAACCATCGAGATGGTATGGATGGTATCGCGAGTTGAATTGAGCGGTTGGAATTAGTCCGAACAATTCCTCAGAGCACTTCCCGTGAGAGAGATGCAACATTTCTACGCAGTGCCAGTGAGTCAAGCAGATCGGAAAGAACTCGGTCGTCGACGATTCGAATCACTCTGCGCTAGAACTTCCTTCTTTAATTGGAGTTGCAACGCTTACTAAGTGGTAGGACTTCTTTATTGCCTAGAAATCCGTCAGAGTAGGCCCCTTTTACCTACTTCTGCTGATAAATAGCAGTGCTTGCACGTATCTCTAGCGTTCTTTCTTTAAAGGTACTCCCGATATCCATGACTGCATTAGCCACTTACATTCATGTGGACCGTTAGTTCATTTGTCACTTCAGTTTTATAAAAGAAGAGTCGAGTAAAAATTGTTCCCTAAAAATAGATAGTTATCTAAAAAATAAGCGCCTGTTCTGTAAGCGGACGCGACAAAAGCAACTTTTTTATGTATCAACTTTTTTATATAAATAGCAGCATAATGCCGCCGTGCTTTGATTAGAGAGTGATGAGGTGGAGACTCTTCATACTGGTATACGAGGCACATCTTAGTTCTCAAATATCAAAAACACGTCTGCATTTTGATTCTGAATCGAGGTTAAATGCGGTTGTTTATGGTTGTCCAAAACATTCACTTATCGTCAGGTGAACTGTGTGCTTATTTATCGTATAACCCTAATGTTAAATTGATAATCTCGTCAGATCCAAAAGTACATGTTTACGATTTGGATTTATAATTGATTCCAGTCTGGATTCGAATCCAGGAATTGCGATTTAATAAGTGTAAGATCACAGTATTACTAGTGGTCATGCCTTGGTCAGTTCTCATCGATTCTCTTACTTTTTTGCATAAGGTTTTCTCATAGAGTCTCTGAGAGATGACTTTTTTTTTATAGGATCGGGTGACTAACGAGCACACAGTCCACCTGATGGTAAGTGGTTACTGTGACCCATAGAGATCTACATCTATCCTCAATAAAGACTCAAGATGCAGATGCGTTGTCACCCGTGAGGACTAATATGGAATGCCTCTTTGCCAGTAAAAAGGGTCTTCGGTTCTCTACACTCACCATACGAAACACAGCAGCGTTAAGCTGCTATTTTACGCTGGTTTTCTGTGAGAGCGTCGTCCTTCCCCGGTCGAGCATGGCTCTACCACGTAGTATGATATTTATGTCATTTGCAGTAGACACTATCGGTGCGCGAAGAGGTCGCGCGGTGATGTTTCGAAACGCACTGTATCCGCGACTGGTCGTAACAACTGGGGACTTGAGGGCTGGTTTCCTACTCGCCCAAAAGGCTAAGCAAAGCCATTCAATGAGGAAAACGCGAATGGGTCGGCTCGACCGGTGAAGGACCACACTCTCACAGAATACCAGCGTAAAATAGCAGCTTAATGCTGCTACGTTTCGTATGGTGAGTGTAGAGAACCGGAGACCCTTTCTACTGGAAACGAGGTATTCCATCGTAGTCCTCATGGGTGACAACGCATTTGCATTTTTATTCTTAATTGAATATAAATGTAGATTTAGAAGATGCTTTCTTCCTCGCACGACTTCCTTGTGGAATCGATTACCATCAGCGATTTTTCCGGACCGATACGACTTAGGGACCTTCAAGAAAAGAGCGTACTCCTTTTTAAAAGGCCGGCAACGCATCTGCAATTCCCTCCCTGGTGTTGCAGTTGTTCATGGGCGGCGGTAGTCACTTACCATCAGGTGAGCTGCATGCTCGTTTGCCCCCTCTCCTATAAAAACAAAAAACAAAAGATGTCTATGGGCCACTGCATCCACTTACCATGGGGTGTGTATTTGTTTGTCATTCCATTCTGTATTAAAAAATACGCTGCCAGTATTCTTTGCGTTATACCGCGAGGAGAAGAAAAATTATCAAACAATCCTATTGTTAGATAATAATCTAACAACAGGACTGTAAAATCTTAGGTTATTGTTATAATAAATATTGTATATTGTTGCGTTATTTAAAATGTAAATAATAAAATCTCATCGCAATATCAATTGTGGATATTTTCTATTCCAACCTAGTGTATAATACCTTAAATATTTACCGCTATATTTACTCACCGGCAGTAATCTCGACTCTCCATAAGGCCAAGCAGGGTCAACCACTAATACGCCATTGATCTCGGGTGATCCAGTTATGAACCATATACCGGGGTCTTCACCTGGTTTCGCGGGTCTAATCAGGCGAGTTGTATAGTGGTTAAGAGCGTAGAAGTCATAGGCACCTGAAAAGAATAAATGTATTTTCTGATGATGTTTTTGACTAAACAGTTGTTTTTGAAAACGACATTTTTGACTTTTCAAATATTTTTCTTAATCACCACGTTTGGCAAGCGGATTAGTGATTGCAGTAACAAAGGTCTCGAACTTTTGATCCCGTCACTAGTTTGGAAAATTTTTTATAATACTAGCGATCCACCCTCGCTTCGCACGGGTGCATTCTCGATTTCAACAACAGCGTCACCTACCGGGTCAAATTATAGCTAAGAACCATCCAGGTGATAGCGTATCGTGCGATAGAGGGCGTTGCCAAGTCTTGGAGGCAATTGCCTACATTTCCTTATGAAATATTGTTTTCGGCGATAACGTTTGCACCCCTCTCAACCTATAGGAAATGAGACAATTTTGGTCTTATTAGATTCAGTACACCTTTATTTAGGTCTGTGCATTTTGTTTTTCAGTAAATCTGTTTAGTTTAATTAAAAAAAATACAAAAGTTTTTTAGTCAAAAATATAGATATTTCGATGCTAAAAAGATAATATTATAATATATCGTACGTAAATAGTTCTTTTTAAATAAAAACGACGGACCTAGTTTTTTATTATATCTACAACGTTTTTCCAAAAATCATGAAAATTAGACAATATTTACGGGGGATGCATCGCAACACACTAATACATACATACACGTAGATATCTTTTTATAGATAACTCTTTATTGCATTTAAACCAAGTGATTAGAATAACGGAAAACATATAAACTGCAAATCGAAAGTAAAAGGACATTGTAATTTTATATTTTGACGGATAGGTGCAACGTGCAATATAAAATAAACTGAGGAGTAAAAAACTATTAATATAATATTTAATGAATACATATAAATAAATATATATACATATATAGGTACATGAATATACATTCAAACACACATAATATATATACAGAGAAAATTGAACAAAAAATCAAGTATTAATGAAAAGAGGAAATACATATAATTTATTATTATGATGATGGGAAATTTAAATAATACTCCATAAGTTGTTTTTTTAAAGTCTATAAAGATAGAGAAAGAACTCCAAAGTCGGGTTGCTTGTGAAATTAGTTATTATAAAAATAAGTTACGCTGCAAGGAGTATTGAAAGCCAAGCTATACACTGAACGCAAATTACGGTCATGAAATTCATGTCGATAGTGTAATTGTTTCTTAAAGTACCTCGGACATTTCGGAGCAAACAGTACACAATAAAGTAGATGAACATTCCGGCAAAGGCGAATTGGGACTCAATTGAGTTGATTTCGAAATTGGGATACATATATGATATTTGCGAAACCAAATATGAATTGAATGGATATTCTGAAAACGCTCAAGCTTGTTTAATTGCTCCATGGTAATATCAGTGTAGCATAGTCTGAAACAGGCAACAAAATGGAATATGCTAACGCAATTCTGCTAGAAATGGTCAGGGAGTTTCGAAGTCTTTTAAGACTTCCACAAGCTGCAAGCTGTAAGGAATAGCAGAATTCTCAAAACAAATGAAAGGCAGCGTATGCCAAGCAATTTTTTGTAGTAGTTTGTTGCTACCTATCACCTGCGTTTAAATGGAAACATCTTCGACGTCTATTCAACAAAACAAGACATAGTGTATAGAAATATTAAAGTCCCGATTACAGAATGCGATTTTATTTTATATTTTAATTTGGTTCTATAAAGTCTGTTTTAACTTTTCAATGACAGTTAATTTCTGTACTCTTTTGAGTAAAATATGGAATAACATATCAATGTCGTCTAAATACTTACTCTAAAAACTTCATCTCCTATTTAACCACCACTGGAGGTGAAATATTTTCTCCTATAATTTATATCCCTAAAACCTATTTAATAAAAAGGTTCATCAAAATAGACTCATAAATGACGAAGTAACAAACATACAAACAAAAACACAATTGAATAATTGTAAATTAACCTCCTTTTTATGAAGTCAAAAAAAATCATTAAAATAGATTCACAATCGCCGAAGGTATGGCGGAACATACATATAAAAAATATAGTAACAGAACAGACAACCTCTTTTTTGAAGTCCGTTAAAATAGGTAGTTATCCACTTTCCATCTCATCATCATCATTCATCATTACAGCCCTTCACAAGTCCACTGCTGAACATAGGCCTCCCCCAAAGAATGCCACATCCATCTCACCACATCAGAAATTACTCAACACACACAATACTACCTTTACTCTCATACCACACTTACACCACTAAAATTTCACATCAGTAATTGTTTATATCTCCACGTTCTTGTTATGAATAATTGCTTAGGATATATATATGCCCATACATTGTATTCTGTTACTAGTTCTTATTACTTAAAAAATATCCAGTGTGTCAATCTTTTACAACCTGTTGCAAACTTAGGACACAGTTCCAAAAAAAAATAACTATATTCCTTCGTCCCGTTTTGCCCGGTTTATTTTACTGCAAAAATGAATAATAGCGTTAACTATGTGATTGATGATATTGACCATCTTTCTGTATCTGGAACTAATACATGCCCACCAGAAGAAACACATAAAATTGTCAAACATCCAAATAGATATGTCAAAATTCTATCGCAAAACATTCGTTCTATCAATTGTAACTTCTTAAGCTTACAAACCCTCATGCACCGCATCTCCTTTGATTGTGATCTGGTTGTCTTGACTGAATGTAGGTTACCATGCTCTAGTAACTCTACTCTTCCTATCTTGCAAAATTATACCATATTCAAGACCACCAATCAAAATAACCAAAGTGATGGTGTCGTGGTATATTTAAAGACGCACCTATTGGCTACATGCGAATAACCAGACTTTCACCAATCAGCTTCTGGTCTCATAATAAAGATAAATACCGACTTGGAAATAGTTTGTATCTACCGCACACCATCAATAGACAATATAAATAGTTTTCTCTTAGTCCTTAATAACATTCTTCTGTCACTACGTATATTCAAATCTGTTGTCATAACAGGTGATTTAAATTTAGATATGAAACCCGATACGCTTGACACGCGATCTCACGAATATTTGAATTGTCTTGCCTACCACGGCTATCTTCCTGCCCATACTCTTCCAACCAGGAGCAGCAATTGCTTGGATCATACGATCCTAAGAACAAAGTCTCCCACTCTTACTTTTGTGTATAGCTCCTCAGTAACTGATCACTGTTCCACATTACTTTGCATACACACTCAACATATACGAACGGCCTCAACTTCGTTCATCACCAGGATCGACTATGAGGGTCTTGACAAATCAGTATTGCAACTGGACTTCACACCTCTTTTTTCTATAAGAGATGTAAATATAGCTACCGATAAATTCATTAAATTAGTAACTTCGGCCATTTCCGATAACATGACAGTAAAAAAAGTTTCTTTGAAAAAGAAAATTCTTAAACCTTGGATTACTCCTGGTTTATTACGGTGCATAAGAAATAGGGACGCTCTACATAAAAAAGTTAATAACTCTCCTGGTAACGACGTACTAAAAATTACCTACAAAAGATACAGAAATTTTTGTAATAGTATTTTGAAAAAAGCGAAGAGACTATATGATACACAGGAACTAAGTAAAGCAACTAATAACCCAAAAAACTTGTGGGATACTATAAAACGAGTAACGAACACCATTAAACCTAAAAACCCTTCTACACAATTATTAACTTTATTACCTTCACCTAAGCAGTCGTGCAATAGTGTAAATTTGTACTTTGTAAATATTGGAGAGAAACTTGCAAATGATATAATCAACTGCAGAACCTTTCAAACAACAACCTCCCCACAAACCCCATCTAACATCACATCTACTTCATCTTTTGTCCTAGATCCTACAGATCCTAATGAAATTATTTCAGTTATAGACTCCTTACGGTCTAATGCTGCTACTGCTTGGGATGGCATTTCGCCTTCCTTCTTAAAGAAATACTCAACCACTCTGGCACCGATCTTATGCCATATATTTAATCTTTGTTTCGACACTGCTGTCTTTCCCACGTCACTTAAAAAGGCAATTATTCATCTAGTCTTCAAGGGAGGTGACGGGAACGTACCGAATAATTACCGTCCCATAGCGGTTCTCAGTACTCTATCAAAGGTTCTCGAAATATTGATTAATAAAAGACTAATTTCCTAACTCGAACATTATAATTTAATTTCTTCACAGCAGTTTGGCTTTCGCAAGAATAAATCGATAATGATGCAGTTCAAAGTTTGACCGATCATGTCGTTTAGAACTTGGATCCAGGCAAAAAGGTCCTCACTATATTTTTGGATCTCGCGAAAACGTTTGACACCGTTCCTATCTCAACTCTTTTACTCAAATTAGAAAAGATAGGTGTCAGGGGGTTGCAACTAGATCTCTTTCAAAGTTACCTCACAAATCGCTCCCAGTCTGTCAGAATTGATGATCACAATAGTGATGACCTCCCAGTCTATTACGGCGTACCACAAGGAAGTATATTAGGTCCCACACTATTCTTAGTGTTTGTCAACGATCTATGCAACCTTAATATTTCAAATGATAAGATTATATCATTTGTAGATGATACTGCAATAACATTCGTTGCCAAAACATGGTCTGTACTTAAGCACAAGGCTCAAATTGGCTTCGACCTTATAACAAATTGGCTTTATTCCCACACGCTAACCTTTAATGCCTCCAAAACTAAATTTTTACCTATTCTATTAGTTCAGCCTCCCAACCAAATTTACCAATAGCCCTTAAAGCCCACTCTTGCCACAGACATACTCAGGTCTCTTGTCAATGTCCAACCATATCCTCTGTTGACCATATTAAATACCTAGGTATAATCTTAGATAAAAACCTAAATTTTAAAAGCCACATTAATCTTCTCACTGGCAGAGTCCGTAAATTAATTTACGTATTTAAAACCCTAAGAAGTATTGCTAACCCTACTGTTATACGTAAAGTTTATTTTGCACTATGCTTATCCATTATTACATACTGTATTTCCTGCTGGGGTGGTGCTGCTAAAACTAACCTAAAGAAGTTGTAAGTGGCACACAGAGCCATTTTGAAAGTGGCTTCTTTCCGACCTATCATTTTTCCAACTAATCAGTTGTACTGTAATGACTGGAACGTCCTTAATGTTCGGCAACATTTTATTCTGCAAACAGTTCTAATGCAGCACCGCAATACCCCAATAATATATGGGTTATCATTATCTAACTGCAAGAAGACTGTCCGCTCATACCTTCAAAACACATTTTATGACGAAACAGCACAAATAAAATAACTAACCTGATTTATCTACTCTCTCACACAAACAAACACATCAACACGCAATCACACACGCACACACACACACACACACGCACACACACACACACACACACACACACACACACACACACGCGCACACATACACACATATTCATTTCTCAACTTTATAATTATAATTTGAATAAATAGAAATTGATATAATTGTAGCACTTTTAACTGTATGCATGTAATAATTATATACACAATGTTATGGGGATTGAGACTGTTACTCCTTAATACAGGTTAATTTGTAACCTAGCTAGGAGTGCAGAGCTACATCCACTAGATTTAAGGACATATTTTATAGATAGTACAAACAATGTAATGTCAAACTCATGTACTACAATCACTTTAATATAAATAAAGTTATTATTATTATACTTTCTAATATAAATAAAATTATTATTATTATTATTATTATTATCTAACCTCTCATCATTTTGATTTCTTCCTTAGTGAACCTGGGTAGCGTGGACACGTTGAATCCTTGTTTACGGCTGTATTCTGCCATGACTTTTTCAATAGACGGTGGCCAACCACCTTTCTTGGAGAATATTGGATGGGAGTAGCGACCAGTCTTGAAATAAAGAATAAAGTGAATCGACATAAGAAATTGCGAATGATAGGTTAAACTTGATCTTCAGGAGACACAAATTTGCGCGTTTACCGCTAAAAAACCCCTTTGTCGTATTTGCTCAGTTTCAAGGCACTTTCTTCCTCGCACAACTTCCTCGTAGAATCGACTATCACCAGAGATTTTCCGAATCTATACGACTTAGGGACCTTTAAAAAAAGAGCGTACTCCTTTTTAAAAGGCCGGCAACGCTTCTGCAATTCCCCTGGTGCTGCGGTTGTTCGTGGGCGGCTGTAATCACTTACCATCAGGTGAGCCGTATGCTCGTTTGCCCCCTCTCCTATAAACTCCCCTTGTTGCCTCCGCCAGTATGGGAATCCGCGGCGTCGACATATCGAGTTACGTGTAGTTTCGTGGTCACTTGGAAGAGAAGACCAAATTGGCCTCTAAAAACCTTGGCGTGCTCAGCAGAGTGGGACAGTATTTCATGCCCGCACAACGCCTGCAACTTTACAATACGCAGGTTCGGCCTCAGATGGTGTTGCAGCTGTTCATGGGTGGCGGTAGTCACTTACCATCAGGTGAGCCGTATGCTCGTTTACCCCCTTTCCTATATAAAAAAAAAAAACTATAAAAATCATGCGTGACTGTCGTTCAACACTCGGTTGGAACGAAGTTCCTTTCGTAGTATATTATTATTGATAAACGTATTATATTATTGGCTAGCAAATGCAAATAAATGAATTACTAGCGTCTATTAAAATGAAGCGTCATTTAAAATAATATTTCTTTCATGGCAAGATAAGAAAAAGTGCGAGGGAGATGGATATTATTCTATCTCGCTCGCGGTATAGAAAGGGCCGTGACGGAAAAATCTTCTACCATAGAAAATCCTTTGTCTTACACTTTTTCTCGCCTAGTTCCCAACCGTCAAATTCGTACCGTGCGATAAGAAACTTCGTTCCAATGATTAAGAGTGAGATAGATGATTGAATGACAGGTGAGAGAAAGGAAGACAGAAGATGGAAGGATGAGAGCGAGATATATGCGTATAACGGCGGCTCTTCACGTTGGCCAACATACTGGCGAATGTGTTGGCCAACAACGATGGCCATCGTGTAGAGCGGGTGTTTAAGCTACGTTTGTACGTATTGGAACGATGGCTCACAAGTTGGCGCGAGATCCGACTGGTGTCGGTTTTTTACAAAAGATCAAAGGGTTGAGGCAGAGTATTGGCCGCCGCGTCCACACGTTGGGCGCACGTTCAGTTTGCTACGAGCTCCCAGAGTGATTGCACGCACCTGATTTAAATTTTATATGCACGCATCGTAACTAGTGTCTACATAACGGCAGTAACAATGACCAATGAAAAAACTTTTCGCTTTATATAGCCCTACCAAGCCGAAAATTGTATGTAAAACACAAGTCTTTAAAAAAAATGTTACCCCCACACTAGGATTTTCTCCTGTATCGTGGAGGCAGTTTAGAAACATAAATTGCATAAGGACAAACATCCAGACCCGGAGAAATTATGTGTAGGCTATACAAATACTTGTTCCGTGCGGGATTCGAAGCAGCAACAAGGCAGCAACTCATTGTTAAGCCACTACGCCACGGAGCCGTCAAGAAATTATTTTTTTCCATTTCTTTTTGATCACCCTTTTCTTATACACATTAACGTTGTAGTGATTGACGTATTACTTTATTTATTGATGTATTAATGCTATGAGACTAGGTAGGATACTAAAATCAAATTAAAAAGTAGGATACTAAAATCATGTTTTTACTGTCTTTATTATTCCCTATTAGTTACTTTATTTCGTTAATAATACTGTAATTTTTAGCTATGGAAGAGCGAAGTCACCTGTTACAGGCATTATTTTGCTTACTAGGTGACCTCGATCATTGATCGTATAATGTAACTTTAATGTTTGACGAAATAAATTATTTATTATTATTATTAAGTTTTATTCTATAATTATATAATAACCCTTTTTAAAAAGGTTTTGTTTAATAAAATTTTACAACAGTTTCATAGACAGGCTTCGAATATTTTCCAGGCCTTAGTTGTAAAAGTGTTAATTTACTTATCTGTATAACGTTAGTGTATAATAAAGAAATATTAAAAATTTATATTAAAAATATTAAATATTAAAAATAGTGAAAATTAAATAAAAAATAGTGGTATGCTGTGAATAAATAAACCGCAGCAGCCGTTAGCGCTTCAATAATCATTTTAATAAATTCGTCCGCACATTGGCCTGAACCGAAGCAAACTGAACGACCTTCCAACTTGTAGACGCGATCACAAATTATCTGTCAATATCTCTGCCAACACATTCGCCACTATGTTGGCCAACGTGAAGAGCCGCCATAAGAAAGACGGGAGAATTAAAAGATGAGTGATTTCAAATTAAAAACAGTAAAAAACGTTCAAGAGTAAAAAACATTTTATTTTACCATGCAGCCCATAGAAATTTTGGTGCTAGAGGGAATATGTCAATTTTTTCCTTAACTACAAAACAGGTTGATGATGGTTGAAGCTTTGGCAGAAAAACCTTCAAATATGCTGAAGCTAAATTTACATACTAGTGATGAGAAACATCATTATCAGTGCAAGGGCCTGGTTTCACAAACCCGTTTGACCAATGCAATTATGTGGGAAAAAAATACTGTGGTAACAATAAGAATGGGCCAATACGACCTAAGAAGGACGTCGCTCACGTTTTGCTAAGTAACGAGACCCGGAGATCCTTTCTACTAATAAAGTGAGGCATTCCATCATAGTGATGGTGAATTTTCATTTATCTAGGTTGATTCTCAATTGAGGATAGATGTCAGTGTCTAAAGGCCACAACATCCACTTACCATCAGTTAGACTGTGTGCTCGTTTGTTAACCAACCTTGTCGGCACTCTGGCCATACTTTAAGGTTTAATGGTGCAAACATGGTATTAAATCAAAAACAGAAACTTACGGAATGTTCTCTCGCAAGCTCAGCCAGTTCTTTATCAGAAGGTGTGAGCGGTTCTATCCACAACAGGCTATTGGAAAGGGACACTCTACCTGCGTGAAAAAAACAATGAGTAGTTAATAAGAATGGAATAAAATTTAAAAAAAGTTATTCATGATTTGATTTTGTTCTTTAGTAATGGACTTGTATTCTTGTACTTTTGCCTGTGTCATACTTAAGAATTTATCCTTTATTATAATTTTTTGTTTAAAAATTTCTTCAGAATTTGTTTATGCGTCACATTGTGAAGTTTTTGAGAGATTTTGACGGCAACTTGAGACAGCAGACAGTCGATGACTATAGTATCTCAAGAAACCTAAGCAGACACATTATCTTGAGTTTCACATCACTATCACAGCATTTGTTTCATCGTTCCCAGTAATAACACAGAATAAATAATAGTACAAGAACAGAAGGCTCACTCTTTGATAGCAAACTTGCGAGTTTAAACCTAGTTACAACGTAGCTAATGTTCATAATACTTTGCACACCTCGGAAGTGACCTTCGTGAAATTAGCCTACGTGGAAACAAAAATTAATACGGCGCGCGTATTAAATCAAAATGCACCATACGTCTGCGTGCGAGTGTCTGTATCGCTTAGCCCGTTACGCGCCTTTGTTAAGACCGCTTCTACTGTAGGATTAGGTGTTGTGCGAAGACAAATTGAATCCATTGATATTAGTTGGTATATATTAGAATACACCGAGGTGTTATGCAATGTATTAGTATTTCTTTAATTTTTTTTATTTTGTTAAAAAACCTTACCCTAAACTAGGATTTTCTCCTGTAAGTCAAGTATTTTTTAATTGATTCACTTTAGATGACATAATAATTGAAAAAATATATGGACTGCCGTCCGTTGGTCTGTGCCGTGTGTGAGTCTTCTCGCTTAATATAAATGTAACCAACAGATTGAAATATATTTACTTATTTAAAAGCTTTATTATTCTAACCATAAAGGTTACAAAGGGCGGACTTAATGCCAGTTAGCATTCTCTGCCAGTCAACCCATAGCGTGGTGAGAACTTAGTGGCAGGTGACTTAAATAATCAAATATAATAAATTTATTTATATATATATATATAACACATTAAAATAACGCTTATAAATTACACTAATGCATAGGAACACAAACAAATACATAATAATCCAAATATAACAATTATCCGTATTCTTCAGTTAACAAACATAAATTGCACAAGGACAAACATCTAGACCCGGAACAATTATTCGTAGGCCAAATACTAGTTCCATGCGGGATTCAAACTTGCGGCCCCAGCGTTAAAACGCGAAAAAAATCGAATTCTGCGAAGCTGTGGTCGGGTCACTAATCAAATAATAAATCTGTAACTATGGCGTCAGTAGTAAAGTACCTAATCTACCTATAAATAATAATATATTACCTTTCGGTATCCTTAGGAACAGTACAGAATGAAAAGTCGATATTTCTATTGTTATTTAAGCACCCGTATGCTATGCAGTATCTTTTGGCTTTTTGAGGGGCCATACTTGAATAAAAACTAAAAAATAAATATCAAAAGTGCCTAAATACTTATAAGAGAAAAATATTTTTTTATGTTAACGTAAGACTCGCGTCAGCTCCAGCGGGCGCGTGACAACCTCACGGAAATTGCCCCGCACGCGAGACCGCACAGCGTACGTACATTTCATGCCTAAAGCGCGGAGTGAGATATGCCTTGCCTGATATTCACATGCGCAGATGTTTAATGTACAAAGTCGCACCACTTATATGTAAGAATCAAAATCTACTTTAAACCATTATTTTAACGATAATGCAAGGGCAATAATTCGCCACCGATCAAGTTCACGCCGAAACCCATTTCAAACATGAAAATAGTTTTTTTTTTAAACTTAAGTGACCTTAAATCTTCTGTGGTAAGAGGAGGCCTGTGATCAACCGTAGGACGTACGTAGTGTTTAAGTTTATTAACTTTATATAAATATATTAACTTACCTCGCTGCTTAGGTCTGAAGTATTCGTCATAAATTCTATAGGCTTTAGCGTGGGCGATCAGTATATGCTTATTGCAGAGATACGGAGCTAAAGTCGGTTCCGTGATGCCAGGCGCTAATACACCGGAGTTGTAGCCGAAGTCGCACACCACGAGCGCCTCGTTAATCGTTATCCAGGTCTTGACGCGGTCTCCGAATATGGAAAATGCGTAGCGAGCGTACTCCGCGAACCAGTCTGACATCAATGGGTTTGTCCAGCCACCTGGGTGAAGGATTTAAGTTCACATTACTGATCCATATACATTTACATGTAAAAAATTAAATAAGTTGTTATATTATATCATATTCGATTTTTCATTTTAATTTTTAATTTTTTTAGATAGGCGCCATTTAGAGTTTTTTTTAAAATAATCATAAATAACCGTCTGTTATATCAATTTTTCGATTTTACAAAAATCTTTCGGATATAAAATTTTAAATTTAAAATTTTGTACAACCGCCTTCAATATAAATTCTATGTCTTAACTCAAAAACTATTGGTCATCAAATTTATATGGGACCACATGTGAAACACCAGCTTTCAAATAAAAAAATAACAGTAAAAAGTTATCAGGTAACACACAAAAAAATATACAGTCGAATTGGACGTAGTTATGCAAAAAGGATCCAACCCGCAATAAGTTAATTTGAGTTTATGATATTTGAAGTATCCATACTTCAGATATCATAAACTCAAATTATCGGTATGGTTTCTGTCTGTTTGTAATTTTTCTTCTTATTTGTGTTACGTTTGTAAAAATTGTTACATCACATAATAGTATAGACCACAAACATTATTTTTCAAGTCAACATTTTTTGACACAAACTCGGGTTGGATCCTTTTTGCATAACCACGTCCAATTGCGTACCGACTCCTTTTTGAAGTCGGTAGAAAATATAGCCCAGATCACATTGTTTACTATTTGTTCGTGGAGTTTTTCATCAAATCATTTTATAAATGGTTATTCATGTCCTTTTAGAATGCAAATAACCTCCTGAACTCGACAAAAGGCAGTTATTCCGATGTTACTGTTACGGACGGCGGAGGAGGCCGCCGCCCCTTCACATCGCGATGCGCCCCGCGCACCCCGCACACCGGCAGCAGATCACGCGATGTCGCCGACCAATCAGCGCGCGGCATCGCCTTACGACGCTACTCACATACTGAGACGCTCTCTTTCGGGAAATAAGAAGGGCGTTTTGGTCTGTGAGGTGTTCATTTCGGAAGCGGCACTCGAAGACAACAAGAGAAGAAACCATCAAGAGAGAAGAATTTATACTCCATTGAAGACTCCCCTCTGTGTATATAGTTAATTAGTCAAAGCCGCATTTGTAAATAGTTTAATACAGTATGGTTCTACAGTACCATCTATTCTTTGAGCAGTATAGAGTATAGATACAGATAAATACATAATTAGAAAAATAGATTGCCCTAAAGCTTAATTTTTCTTTTGAAGAACAGTTTACATAATCGAGCAACAAGCACTACCCTTGTGTCGTAGTAACTATAGTCGTCATTCACTTCTATACTGTATGTCTTCACTCTTCATACTATACCCGTAAAAATACTAGCGATCCGGCCCGGATCTCTTCAATCTTAACAACAACGAACATAGATAAGCACCCCATAAAAAAACTTGAAATATTCAGTACATTTACCAGTTCTACATCTATCAAAAGGATCTGCTCAAAGATCTAGGTTATACTTTCTATTTGTTGTGTGATATTTTTTTATTTTCTTTTGTCATATCTTTTAATAGAGTGCGACGTATTAACCGCATTCAACACACTTTTATATTAACGGGTTCAGTTTGCGAATTTATAAACCAAAAAACGATACGTTATTCGTACTTTTTACTGGTAACAAGGCATTCCATCTTTGTTATTGGGGGTGAAAACGTATCTGGATTTTGTTTTTTAATAAATGACATATTGCGTAGGTATTTTTGCAATACAGTATCGTCATATCATTTGGTGTTCGTTTGTAACCATTACTTATAAGATAATTTTTTTTTTAATTTTATAACAGTAGTGAGTTTGAGGAAGAAAATAGTGCAAACGCACACACGCTCATCACCGACAAACGTGTGTATATTTAGAGGACTAAAAGATAGTGACTTCGAACGACACACGCACACATTTAAACTATTTCTGTATAGCATCAAGCCACGGCTGGCTACGTTAATATGTTGCTTGTAAAATAATCTGACAAGAATTCAAAATGATTGCATGTATATTAGTAAAATTTTTAATCGTTAAAAGAAATTTTTAGAGGTATCTTTGTTTTTTTTTTATCATATCAAATTAGTAGTGTCATGTTTTCGACACACTATCTAACTAGCATATATCCTGAAAAATATCTATTTTTATTTATTTTTATTTTATTTTATTTAATAACAACCTTTTTTACATATATTCATTGATTCCCTGGTCCCTGAGCTAGTATAACTGTGTTTCAGGAACCAGTTCCTCCCCTTAAAGTTAGCCTTGTTAAAAGGTCAATTTCTATATAATAATAATAATTTAATTATTTAGAAAAGTAAAGAAATATAAATAAGAAATTTAAAAAAAATGTTATTTTAAGCGCTTGTTTTGTGTGTGTGTGTGTGTGTGTGTGTGTGTGTGTGTGTGTGTGTGTGTGTGTATGTGTGTGTGTAATTGTTCGTGTGTTGATGTGTGTGTAAGTGTGAGTGGGTGTGTGTGTGTGTGTGTGTTGGAATATATTATGTGTGTGAGTATTGCTTGTGGTAAACCTACGGCATAAGTGCTTCTGTGCTGTCATAATCAAGATTCTCTAACCACACTCTGATCCTTGCCTTTATTTGGTGGTTACTGTAATTATTTAAGTTTAATTTAAATTCCCTGTATAACTTATTGTACAAATGCGGGGCAATGTAACTATAGTGTCTTTTCGCAAAAATACTTCTTGTTCTAGGGGTCGGGTATTTGAATGTCCTTTTCTTTTGAATTTTGATACATGGTGCAGTTATACGATGGTACCTTCGTATGCATTGATAGATAAAAAGTTTTCTTACGCTTAGTACTCGGGCTTTTTCATACACTAGTGTAGTTGGATAACGAAATGGAAGCAATAGCATTACTTTTAAAATACATCGTTGGGCAAGTTCAGCTTCGACGAGAATTGTCTTACAAGCCCCGCCCCATGAACAGATACCGTAACATATTAAAGACTCACAGAGAGTCCTGTAAGTTTGCAACAATAACATTGGACTTGCTACAAGCCTTAGTAACTTAAAAACATAGACAAGCTTTCTTATCTTTTTACTAAGTGATATTATTTGATGTTTCCACTGAAGCTTTTCGTCAATTATAATTCCCAAATATTTTATTGTGTTAGTTTTAGTTATGTAAGGGCAGTTACAACATATTGGAACATCATCAAGTTTGTTACATGGACTTGTATGAATCTTTAATTTAAATTTGTCATTTGGTTGACCCGCACGAGTTTTGCTGAAACAGATTAATTTTGTTTTGGTTGTATTTAGTGAAAGTAGATTATTTTCTAGCCAACAAGAAATTTTGGCCAGTCCCGCCTCAGCAACTTGTTTCACACGCTCCCAGCTCTTTGCATGAAATATTATTACGGTGTCGTCAGCATACATAGTTATATTACCGGCGTTTAATTCAATTTTAGTCATGTCATTTACGTAAGTTAAAAATAATGTCGGTCCGAGAGTACTGCCCTGTGGGACACCGTATGTACATCGCATGTCATTACTGGAATGTCCATCCACTCTAACGCACTGCTTTCTGTCACATAAATAACTTTGAAACCATTGCAGTGCAATCCCTCTTATACCCAAGTTCTCCAACCTCCGCAAAAGAATCGACGTTGACACTGTGTCAAAGGCCTTTTGTAGGTCAATGAAAATACCTACACATCTGTCACCCTCATCTACGTACTTATTTACTTGTGAGGTCACGTTTAGTATACAGTCTTCCGTTGACTTACCGGTTCTAAAGCCAAATTGATTGGGAGACAATAACAACTCATTGGATTCTAGATAACCAATTAGCCTCTTGTTAACAATCTTTTCTACAATTTTGGACATGACACTTAACAAAGCTATAGGTCGGTAGTTACAAGCAAGGGTTTTATCACCTGCCTTATGAATAGGCGACACAGTGGCTTTCTTAAATATCTCAGGAAAAACTCCTGATGAAAAACTAAGATTACATAGATGCGATATTGGCTCCGCTAGAATACTATGAAACATTTTTAACATTCTTGTAGGGATTTGATCATGACCTGCAGCACTATTATTCTTAAGATTCAATATCACGCATCTTACTTCAACTGGGTCAGTTGGTGACAGTAGCATGGAGTTTTTAGGACTAATGTTATTAGTTGCTTCTCGTGTTAAATCTGCCTCGCTTTTATTTAACTTATTAAGAGTCTCGTTGGCAAGAATTTTACCAATCGATGTAAAGTACTTATTGACCTCATTAAGGGAGTCAGTTGAATTTTCTTTGATTCTTAATAGTTCCATAGATTTCGATTTTGGTTTATTCAGATTACACAATTCTTTAATAGTTTTCCATGTTTCTTTGCTGTTTCCTGCATGTTTTTTGAGTTGAAATTGGTAATAGTTACACTTTAATGTTTTTACAATCTTGTTACAAATATTTCTATACTGTATATAGTAGTTTTTAAGGTCTTCGTTATTTATATTATTTTTAAGTCTTTTATGAATTTTGTCTCGCTTTCGTATAGATCTTACAACACCAGTGGTGATCCAAGGTTTTAATGGCCTATTTCTATTGGGAATTTTTTTATTTTCTGTGTTTAGTGTAATAATTTTCTGCAACAATGTGACTAAGTACTCAGCCGCATCATTAGCTGATTGTAAATAATAGAACTCAGACCAGTTAATAGATTTAAGTCTCTCTCCCATTTTATCAAAGTTCATAATAGTCTTAGTTAAATAAATGCTTCTATCGCACTTCCCAATTGACGATGCTTCTAAACATAATAGTATTGGAGCATGATCCGTAAAGTGTTCGAATACAAGGGTTTGTGCTCGAAGACCTGTTTTAACCATAAAATGATCTAGGCAGGTACCATCTCTTGTCGGAACACTTATTCCAGGACGTAAGCCATAGGAAGCCATTATGTTTAGATAGTCAATGGTGTAGCATGTTGGACTATTTGACATAATATCAAGGTTAGTATCACCTGTGAAAACAATATGCTTAGTTTTTATGTCACGCAATATGCAATCGATGGACTCTAGATAGGGACTAACATTTTTAAAACTTGGTGGTCTATATGTACCAATGACTGTGTATTGACGATCTATTTTTACAATTAGACAATTACCTTCCTTTATACTTGGTTCAAAGACTTCAATATTCTGAAAAATACTCCTAACATATATAATTACACCATCATTTTGATTGAAAGTATGCTTAGTGCTGAAAGCTTCATAATTATTGATTATTGGTATGTGTGAGTCTTCATTGATCCAGCATTCAGTGAATACCAAAATATCAATCATTACATCTAACCTAGATAAAAACACTAGGAACCTATCCAAGTTACAATTTATACTGCGTATATTTACACATAGGATTGAAAATGGTTTGCCTTTTTCAGTTAGGTCTAAATAACTTTTACAATTGGTTGGATCATCAACGTAGCTACATTTGATATCTCCCGAAGTGTCCATATCCTCAAATAATAATATGTTATCCATGTAGAATAAAAGAAGTTTCACGGCCAAAATGATATGTGTCTTATAAAGTAATATTGAATCTTAGAATGTAGTACTGATATACATCCTAGTTTTTGTTCAAAATTCATTTTTGAATACAAGATATATAAAAATATAAAATTAATTATAATATGTGTAAACATTAAAATTATGCTATAATGAATAAAAATGATCATTGTGTAATTTGTTTTGTAGCTGTGAAAATTTATAAGTGTTGTGTGTTTTATTGTAATATTGTAGGTTAACATTGCAAATATAATATGTAGTGTTTGGTAATAGTGTAAATGTGTATTATAGTGTAAAAAAATAAATGTTATTTGTGTAGTGTTGCGTAGGCAATTTTTGTATTGTGTATGTATAAAGCGCAATGTGGACTTACAATTATAATAATATAGTAACAAAAAATTAAATTTAAAGTAAAAATAGTACATAAAAATTGAGATAATTTTGTTCAAGCCTAGTCACTGACGAGATTCCAATATTTCCAGCTTTTGAAGGTCTGTTTCGTCATTAATACGCTGAGCAGAAGATCCTTCTGCTTTTCTCAAATAAATAACTCCATGATTAACCCAACAATACTTATAATTTTTATTTTTTGCATAGTCTCGAGCCAGATAGAATATGCGCTTGGCCTTAGGTGTAAGATTCTCGGAGATGTAAATGGGCTGGGACATCCCTTTAATTTTAATGGTTGAAGTAGTTAATTCCCTGTATTTCTTTTTGAATGATTTAACGGAATTGAGAAGCTTTTCTTTCGTCAAAACTGATGTGAATTCAGCTATGATGGTTTTGTTCTTTGAGGAACCCGACTTGACACGGAAAATGTCCTTAATATCTGCTGTCTGGATGGGTGAATTTGTAACCAAACCAACTTCTTTTACTATTTTAATAAGGTTCTCTTTTGTTTCTGGTTGCCCATGTGGAATATTGCGTAACTCAATGCTTGAAGATCGAGACCCGCGTTCTAGGTTTTCAATTTTTTGTTCCAGCACTTTAATATATTTAAGATTACTTCTACGTTCCGTTTCCATTTCTTCCAATCTTACCCTTATTTCCTCATATTTAGTCGACATAAAGTCGACCGAATTCCGAATATCATTATTCTGCTCTTTAATTTGGGTAATCGTAGCCATCAATGTATTGAGTTTAGCATCTTGTTGTTGCTTAATTTGTTTTAATGATTCCTGAATTTCTTCCATAAAATCATTTAAATCAATATCTTGACGCCGCCTTTTTAAACGGTTTGCAATATTTGACGTCGATTCCTCGTCAGTCTCGCGTACAGACGTAATGTCTGGGGCTGAGTCATAAGCGGAATGCTGAGGCGATCTATTAAGCGGCATTGTACTAGGGGATATGGGGTGGCGACGATTCACGTAGTACTCACCGGTGACGCAGAGGACAATCGGTGCACGTGCAGTGTATTGGTCGGACGATGCTACGCCTCTCGGGGCGGGCAGTAAGCGGCGATGGGCGGTGACGGTGCAGCAGATATCTCAACGCGCCGAGTACCAGGAGCTAATGGTCGGTTTAAGCTCTTCACTGTTAATGCACTCCTAATTTTTGGATTTAATTAATTTTGTCAAAATTCACTTTAAATATTTTAATTGAAAACAACGATAGATTCGGTTTGAAACGCGTCTGAACTCCTCAGAGGTCCGGGGGGAAGGGATCATATACTTACATATTTTTTTGATGTTGTTTACTACAGAGGATTCATATACTTTAAGACATTATAAAACTTGCGTTTAGCTCCTATAGTTTCCTTAAGCCATTACAATACGTGCTTTCAAGGGTGTATTTATGTGCGTGGGTGTACCTAACAACTTATAGATCACAACAAAAGTAATTACACTTACCCAAGTCCTGTAATATCTGCGGCATGTCCCAGTGGTAAAGAGTGACTACAGGTTCGATTCCCTTCTCCAAGAGTGCATCAATGAGATTGTTATAATACTTCTTCCCGTGCTCGCTTATCTCATTTGTTAAGCCCTTAGGAAGAAGACGCGGCCATGATATTGAGAACCTGAAAATCGGTTATATTTGTTTGTTTGTCTGCAAGAAATCTAAGAACCATTTTATGTATGGTAAAATTTTAATTTTAATTATGAAAAATGTTTAAGTAGTATTTTATAAAAGTGAAGTGACAAATAAACTTATAGTCTACGTAGTACATATGTGGCGGCGCTATCGTCGCGCCACAAGCGAAACACATCGAAGCCTTAATCGCGCTAACAAAGTTCCGAAGTTAAAGCAGTATATATAGTATAACTCCGAACTACAACCCGGATCCCCTTCCCGCTATCGCGTCCGCAGGCCGAGAAACTCCCTCTCGGATTCGCCAAACAAACTGTCAAACGACTTGAACTGCCTCCTCGCGGCTCAATCAAATTCATAATTAATTTTCATAATTAATTTTAATTCATAATTAATTTGCCTTCGTAGGCACTCCCTCAGCGGCTTATAGCCGCCTGCACCCTCTTTTCCCAAAAGAGGGTCGCTTTCGATACGGCATGAGAAGCTTTAAACAGCTGGTTGTCAGTCCCCAAAGGCGGTTTTTAGGGGGTATCACTTAGGCTCCCCGGTTAGGCGTGAGTCCCCCATAGCCACGATGGATAGCCATCGTGGTATGCGTAATGCATTTTCCGCCTCCCTACGTAAAGGGTAGCCCATTTTCCAATTGCTTCGGGCGCAAAAAAAAAACTACAACCCGGAGGGGCTCCGGGTGGTAATTCGGAGTTATACTATATATACGACGGTAGCGCCGCCACACATATATTAACTTTAATTGTAACGTACCTATAGAAGTTCAGTCCTAAGTCAGCCGCTATGTCCACGTCTTGCCGCCATTTGTGGAAGGAGTCGGCTGCGATATCCCCGTTTTCTGCATTCTTGATTAATTTTGGGTTCGTGTGAACTAACCTATCCCATATGCTTTCGCCTTTATCTAAAATGATTTTTTTATTAATATTTAACAAAGAAGTAAGGGTTATTAAGGATGGAGTATACCTAATGGTAAGTAAATGATTTGACCCATACACACTCTACATTCCCATTCAAACACCCATTAAAAATTTCATCAAAATCAGTGGAACCATTTTCGAGTTTTAGCGAGACTAACGGACTGCAATTGTTTGTATATGATTTTATATTTATTGATTTGATATATAGAGGAGATTATTTAGTTGTTCTTGTATATAATATACTCGTAACCTCTTCTAAGCGCTTAAAGTAATTTCGCAGAAAGAAATGTCCAGCGCGCTGCCTCAGCACGCGTTGGCAGACTAAATATATATATTATAACTATATCTTTATTCTTCTATATTATATCATAAAAATATATCTTTTTAAATTTCTCAGACATGCAGATTTTTCCACAATGTTTTACTTTACCGCCGAGCACGTGGTAAATCATTGCTTAAAATCGCAATTAATAATTTCATTTGTGCCGGCGGTGATCGAAGCCCGCTAGGTCACGTACTCTAAAATTTACAGCGAGGGCTTACTGACCTCTGACTGAGCTACCAAGACTTATGATAAGTAAATAACAATAATTGTGGATGGATGTAGACCGAATGTGTGCTTGTCATGTTATCCTTTACATAAAAATAATTACAGATCACTTACCGCTGGCGTTCCATGCACCTTCAACCTGATACGACGATGTACTTGATCCGAACTTGAAGCCCGTTGGAAATTTTCTAAAACTCTCACACCATACCGTATTTAGCAGCACACTGTTTATGAAAAAGAGTGGTATTTAAAACATTAAAATCAAAATAAAATAAAATTGCACATAATAATTTTTTTCGAAGGAAGGTAGATGCTGGGGCCCATATACACCTACAACACAGAATACCAGCGTGAAATAGTGGCTTAACGATGCTCTTTCGTATGGTGAGTATAGAGAACCGGAGACCCTTTTTACTGGAAACAGAGGCATTCCATCTTAGTCCTCACGGGTGACAACGCATCTGCATTTTGATTCGCGAACGAGAATAGATGTAGATGTCTATGGGCCACAGCAACCACTTACAACAGCACTACTGACAAACGAGCACATTGTCCAGCTGATGGGCGGACCGGAGTGTGCCGAGGTTGGTGTGTAAACCTGTATGACCTTCAGCGAATACCGTTTGGTGATTCTGAGTATAAGGTACGCAACCCCCGTCGACACACTCCCAATCTTTACAACGTTGTTAACGAGAGACTTGTGGACGATAAATCCGACACCGCCTTGGGACAGATGGTCGCCCTTCCAGTGATAGAACAAGTTGCCGGATTCGAGGACTACCGTGTCCTACCCCTCTCTTCGGACCTCGGATAATCCTATTATATCCCATTGCAACTTGTCTATCTCTTCTTTCAGCTCCAGGATCTTCTCGTCAGTCCTTAGGGTACGTGCGTTATAAGTTGTCAGGTCGAGTCGTCGTAGGTGGCAACCGAACCTCCACCGGAGATTCTTAGCACCCCCTGTCTCGCCGTTACCATGGTCGCCACCGTAGCCAGGAATAGTGGGGCTGCCGGGGACTGGGGGCCGTCTTTTCGTTACTTTCATTTCATTATATTGCCATAGTTGCCACGCTTGGCGAGCGGGTTGACAACCGCAGTTTTTTATTGTTGTTCTGCTGTTCAGAAAGATGCTGCTGCCCATCCACTGTTTCAGTCCCCTGAGCTGATTGTAACCGTTGTAAACTTAATTGTCCGGTTAAACTAAATTTAAAATCTATATCATAGCGCGCAAAGTTTCACGGTTAAGATCCATCGTTTTAAATGAAAAACGCGGGAAGCGTTGCAGGAGAATTAATAGAACTTTGATTTTTTTTAATATTGAGCAATTGGCTTATGAAGTTCTATTTTTAAATAAACTTGCTTTTTAGAAACATATAACACGGGTGCGTTCCATTTTTAAATTTCGAGCATCTCAAAACTTATGGTGTGACCTACGTAAAAAAAGAATCATCGAAATCGGTTCACCTAGAAAGAAGTTATGAGGTAACACACATTAAAAAAATATACAATCGAAATGAGTACAGATGAGAGAGATCCTCCTTTTTGAAGTCGATAGAAAAAGGAACTTCAAAATGTTAATATTCTTAATTGAGAGTTTTATTTTTATTTCGCGTTTAACTCGTAAAATATTTTTTCCTTAAATTAAATATAAATATATATCTACGAGTATACTTAATAATATAATAAAGCGGAAGAGTTTTTTTTTTGTTTTTTGTTTGTTTAAACGCGCTAATCTCTGGAACTACCTGTCCCATTTGAAAAATTCGTTTTGTATATTATAGCCAGATTCATGTGGAATAGTACAGGCTATCTAACATTAAGCTATATCACTCAGCTAGCCTAAAATATGGATATTTGTTAAGCAAGTCAGAAGAAAAAGCAATCCCGAAATGATTTATCCGCGTACGCTGGTGTTATCGTCAGGGATACGTAAATACAATGTTCTAGAAAAATATAGATCTTTACTCCGTCTAAAAAAAAGTCCACGATACCATATGTCTATTTCTTATACATAAGCTATAATTAGGTATTTTATGACAAGAAAATATTGAAAATTAATAAAGTGATTTATGAGCGGTATTATTAGGCATATAAGATATATTAGATATATAAGTTACTTCATCATCAAGACAATTTTATGAAGATAAACTTTGTTCTTTATACCATGTTATTTGGACGCATAGTTTAAGAGATAATGTAAAATTAAAATAATTCAATACTTGGCTGGGCGCGCGAACGACACATAAACCTTAGCCGCCCGGTAAGAACTGCGAGAACTGCTCAACCGGGATGGGGAGGGAAAGTGGATAAAACTTAACTTCGCTCTACATCATACATAATATGCCAACAGATAAAAGTACTCCCTTAATTATGCCAATTTTTCCGTCCATTGCTATCAAATAAAATATTTAATTGTAATTATAAAATGCTTGAGCCAGGTCATGTCGCGCACCTCCAACACGTGATGACGCGGGTGAAACCGCGGGGCGTAGCTAGTATATGTATAAACGCGAGCGTGCCTTTTCCGACGCCTTGTAATTGGCATTCTAAGACTGCGGTCGTCGTTTCATCAAGATTATTGAGGCTTCTTAATTAGTCACTTCCCATGGTACATGTTTGCCTTCATAACGCACACTAATCAACTCGTGCTCACTAGCCTTTAAAATCATGCACCGTGTGAACTAGTGATTAGAGTACTTCACTACATATTATATATTTATTATTATATATTTACTATTATTCACTACATATTACTATCCTCGCTATTACTCCACGGTTTGTAAATTCGAATCCCAGCAAGAGTGAAACCCATTCAATTGTGATTAGGGCTGCCAACTTTTTCAGCACACAGTCCACTTGATGGTAAGTGGATGCTGTGGCCCATAGACATCTACATCTATCCTCATTTGTCAGCCGTGAGGACTAAGATGGAATGCCTCTTTTCCAGTAAAAAGGGTCTCCGGTTCTCTTCACTCATCAAACGAAACACAGCAGCTTTAAGCCGCTATTTTACCCTGATATTCTGTGAGAACGTGGTCCTTCCCCGGTTGAGCCGACCCATTCGTGCTAAAAGTATATTATTAATATAGCTGTAGCATGGCTCTACCACGTATAAAACCTTCTCTATATAATAAAAATAAATAAATGAATTCGGATTTAGCGATTTCTGAAAATACCCATTACGTAGGGACTAGAGAAAAATTCATTAACGTTTTTTTTTAATTTGAAAGTCAGTGCATACACTCTGGAATTAAAAATAATTAATTTTACATTTTTATTTTCTTCAAAAATCGACCTTTAGGTTTTTAAAAAGGGGGTGCAAAGTTTGTATGAAAAATATTGTATTAAGACGCACATCCCAAAAAACTTGACGTAGAAATCTGACAGTAACTGCCTTTTATAACGTAAGCATCCACAATTTTTTTTATAGAAGAGGGGGCAAACGAGCATGCGGCTTACCTGATGGTAAGTGACTACAAACCGCAACACCAGGGGAAATGCAGATGCGTTGCCGGTCTTTTAGAAAGGTGTAAGCTCTTTTCTTGAAGGTTCCTAAGTCGTATCGGTCCGAAAAAATCGCTGGTGGTAATCGATTCCACAAGGAAGTTGTGCGAGGGAGAAAACTTCTTCTAAATTGCACAGTGGTGGACCGTCAACCATCGAGATGGTATAGATGGTATCGCGAGTTGAATTGAGCGGCTGGAATTAGTCCGAACAATTCCTCAGAGCACTCCCCGTGATAGATCTCTACGCAGTGCCAGTGAGTCAAGCCGATCGGAAAGAACTCGGTCGTCGACTATTCGAATCACTCTGCGCTAGAACTTCCTTCTTTAATTGGAGTTGCAACGCTTACTAAGTGGTAGGACTTCTTTACTGCCTAGAAATCCGTCAGAGTAGGCCCCTTTTACCTACTTCTGTTGATAAATAGCAGTGCTTGCACGTATCTCTAGCGTTCTTTCTTTAAAGGTACTCCCGATATCCATGACTGCATTAGCCACTTACATTCATGTGGACCGTTAGTTCATTTGTTACTTTAGTTTTATAAAAGAAGAGTCGAGTAAAAATTGTTCCCTAAAAATAGATAGTTATCTAAAAAGTAAGCGCTTGTTCTGTAAGCGGACACAATCAAAAGCAACTTTTTTATGTATCAATTTTCATCATTTCATATGCAATATCGGCTCGATACACGCAGCGCCAGTGTATCGAGCCGATCAGAGAGAACTCGGTCGTCGACGATTCAAACCGTCTATTTCCACTAAGAAATAATTTTGGAAAATTCAACCTTTAGTCAGAGGGGCGTTACCGTGTAGTGGCGGTGTAAGAATATCTACTATCCCACATCATCCTGTGAGTATCATAAGAGGCGACAGACGGAAACAAATCAGTAAATGTGCAGCAGCCTAATAAACACTAAAACGACAAAAAATTAGATAAATCGGCTTTATAACAAGGGTGCAAGTTGTATATGAAAAATATTAATATTACAGACAGCTCAAACCTGAGAAAGTAGAAGCATGAAATCATGACAATATAGCTTCCTTTTATTACGTAGGCAATGACTAAGATAGGATTTTGAAAAATTAAAACCTTCAGAGGGTGAAATAATAAATCAATTTGTACCACACTTTTTATTTTACGGGGCGATTGACAGTTGAGTATTCTGTTGATAAAATAAATAAAAACGTAGTTTTACTTCATCGCAACGGATTTTGATACGATACGTTTTCACTGTCATTTGAATATTTCTTTACGGAAGGTTAGTACGTACAATACATTCTCATTAAGTTTGAATAGTAGAAAAAGTTCAATGTTTTGTAATTAAGCCGACAAAAAATTAATATTCGGGCGGTTACTTCGCTGGCTAAACCTTGAGATACATCAAAATAATGTACTAAAGTAAAATAAAGTAGTTCTCCAAAAAGTCTAAACCAAAAGTCCGCGCTAACATAATAATATATCTATCTCCTAAATTTGACTCACGGTAACCACTTTTCTGCCGACTTCAAAAAGGGGACGGTACTCAATTCGACTGTATGTTTTTTTATGTGTGTTACCTCATAACGTTTTACTGGGTGAACCGATTTCGATGATTCTCTTTTTATTTGAAAGCTGGTACTTCACATGTGGTCCCATATGAATTTGATCAAGGTCAGACCAATAGTTTCTTAAGTTATTCTTAATAATTTATATTGAAGTTGGCTGTACCAATTTTTTTATTTGAAATTATATCTTTCAAATATTCATAAAAATATTTGCTTAGTTACGAAGATGTTTTCTTTAATTTAGTATTAATATTTATCATAGTAAATATATATAATAATATATAATACTTTAGAAGATATCAGGCTCAAAATTGGTGTTATTTAAGGCGATACATCGAAAACCGTTGAAGCGGGCTATGGCCGGACTAACCAGAGTAAAACATAATTTCTATAAAAACTTAAAACGCCGTCATAAGGTCTAAAATTGCGAAGCGCCCGCGACGATTAAAACCGTTTAGAAATTGCGTAGATTCTTAAAATATTTAAAAAAAAATTATTGATTTTAGTAATCAAAATAATGAGCAACTAAATTACGAATATTGATGTTATGAATGTATTCGAGTGGTTTCCAAGCATATAGATTAAGTAATTTCGTTGTGATTTCAACTATAGTGATTTTTAGAGGTGTTTTCGCAAATTATTGTGATCGAGTCAAAATTTTACAATCGTGTTTTTGAGCAAGCAAACTCAAGATAAAGACATGAATTTACCTATATCAAAATTTCAGTTTCGTTAGTCGTGTCATACTCCTATACTATTCGATGAAAGAAGGTGCATTTTTTCGCGGTGTCGCCTTAAGGCTTTAACTAGCCTGAATGACCTTGACGAAACGGCGATCGCAGAGATTTTAGCCGACGTCAACACCGTCTAGCAACTACATTCTGTATTACTTATAAAAGTGCAAAGATTAATAGACTGTAGAGATGACAATTATATAAGTGACATACTGCCTGTTATGCTTGCGCATCACTGAGAACTACAGACCGATTTCCCTTCTGAGCCGCGTCTACGTGCTGTTTTCGAGAGTCATTACGAATCGTCTCGCGCGCAGACTTGACGACTTCCAGCCTCCCGAACAAGCCGGTTTCCGAAAGGGCTTTAGCACCATAGACCACATACATACCCTTCGGCAAATTGTACAGAAGTCCGAAGAGTACAATTTGCCACTATGTCTGGCGTATGTGGACTATGAGAAAGCCTTTGATTCCGTCGAAATTTGGGCGGTGCTGCAGTCCCTTCAGCGGTGCCAAGTTGACTGTCGGTATATCGAAGTGTTGAAGTGCTTGTACAGTAGGGCTACGATGGCTATCCGAGTACAGAACCAGAGTACGAAACCTATCCAATTGCAGAGAGGTGTAAGACAGGGTGACGTCATATCCCCGAAACTCTTCACCGCTGCATTGGAAGACGTTTTCAAGCTTCTGGACTGGAAAGGATACGGTATCAACATCAATGGCGAGTACATCACTCACCTTCGATTTGCCGACGATATAGTCCTTATGGCAGAATCGCTGGAGGACCTAAGCACTATGCTCAATGACCTCAATAGTGTTTCCCAACGGATAGGTCTTAAGATGAACATGGACAAAACAAAGATCATGTTCAATGTCCATGTCACACCTGTGCCGGTATTTGTTGGGAGCACTAAGCTCGAAGTTGTTGACGAGTATGTTTACCTGGGACAAATAGTCCGACTAGGTAAGTCCAACTTCGACCGAGAGGTCAATCGGCGGATTCAACTCGGCTGGGCAGCGTTCGGGAAGCTACGACACATCTTCTCGTCAGACATACCTCAAAACCTGAAAACGAAATTGTACAACCAGTGCGTGTTGCCAGTGATGACTTATGGAACTGAGACATGGTCCTTCACTGCTGGCCGTATGAGGAAGCTCAAGGTCGCTCAGCGAGCTATGGAGAGGGCTATGCTCGGAGTTTCTATGCGTGATATACTTAGGAATGAGGATATCCGCAGTAGAACCAGAGTAACCGACATAGCCCAACGGATTAGTAAGCTGAAGTGGCAGTGGGCCGGCCATATAGCTCGAAGAACCGACAACCGATGGGGAAGAAAGGTTCTCGAGTGGCAGCCTCGTACCGGTAGGCGAAGTGTAGGGCGTCCCCCCACGAGATGGAGTGACGACCTGGTAAGATATGCAGGAAGTCGATGGATGCAGGTGGCTCAGGACCGTGCTTTGTGGCATTCTTTGGGGGAGGCCTATGTTCAGCAGTGGACTTGTGAAGGGCTGTAATGATGATGATGATGATGATGATCACTGAGAATTATGTCGCGGTTACGCATCTTCTGGGTCAAAGCGTTCGCTGTAAATTTTCCCGGGTTTGATCCCCGACAGCACGAATGAAATTTGCAATTTTCGTCAACACGCATTGGGGAATCACGGCGGGCATTCCTTTGCCCTAAAACCCTCTCAGAAATAAAAAAAAGAGCCCTGTGTCCAGTAGAGGGCCTTGTATAGCCTATTACTTTACTTTGTAGCAATATTTATATTCGTTTCAGGTATAGAAGGGTACCTTATGCTGACAAAAATATCATGTGGAGGCGACGAAAACGTAAAACATCTTTGTACCTAGATAAAACGTTCGAAAGATTGTCAGTCATGTCATACGCCACATTTTCTATAGAGCGTAGAACATTACAGATAGGGCAAAATAAAAAATAATCCAAAGTATTATGGGAACTATTTATTAATAATATATACATTTATAGGTATTTATAATAAAAATAATGAACAAGCTGCAAGGTTCAACTAATAATGTTTATTGTAAACACAATTGTAACATTCCTGTTTTAATTTTTACCAAAGGTTTATTGATGAAACGTAGTCAAGATCACTTCATATAAAATATATTTAATTAAAATGGACACATGACCTATTTGGCCTTCTACTTACAACTCGGCCGAAATTTGAAAAGAAGATTTTGTCTTTTCACACAAGTATTGTTTACAACTGGCGTGGTTTCGAAAAGCGTGATTAAATGTCAGCGGTATATAATCAATTAAATACTGAACTTTTTTGAAATTTATTTTTTGTTTATTTTTGTTATATCTTCTTTAAAACTGACGCCATCTGACTATTTTATTATTTGTTTTTTTTGTAACGCATAAGGATAAGTTAGACTAAGTTAGATTAACTTGGATAAGTTTATAATTTTTTTAAATTTACACAAAATTTCCACAATAAATTATTACCTTTTCTATAGTGATTTTCTCCTCTTAGTTTCGGCGTGACTGTAGGATGTTATAGTGAGTCACCGTCAGTTACTAAGCAGCCATAAGAGGAGAGAATCTCTTAGTTTCGGCGTGACTGTAGGATGTTATACTGAGTCACCGTCAGTTATTAAGCGGCCATAAATCATTATATGTATGTATAGACATACATATATACATTTCTTGATTTTAATATTTATGTTTTTTTTGAATTTTGATTGGTTTTTTGAAACCTGGTAAAATTATTTTTTTCCATACCAATTGATGGGCCTGAGTATAATGCCAGTTATGCTCTTTGGCTGAAGTTATTTTTTATTTTATGCTCAATTTCAGACAAAACAATATTGATTGCGCATTTCTAAAACACAATTTTACCTCTTCTCCTTCTAATAATAGCTCCTGCACCTAACACGGCGGAATAGTTATTATTATATATATGACCATTTGCGGAAACAGTTTCTGTTAACAGTTATGAGTGTAACATTTTATCAGCTGCTTTGTTTATAGTGCTTTGAGCAACACTTTGCCGGTTTCTGTACAGAAAATGATGCTGGCTTTGCAAATATGAATGGCCGCTACCATTGAATATAATACCCGCTATGTTACACTTATTTACATAGAAACTTTAATTATCATTTGCATAAAATTCTAAATAGCACTTTTCACACAAGAAAGTAAACAGATTTTTTTCATCATTTAGATCAGTCCATCTTGTTTTTCACTAATTAAGTAAAAAGTAAAACAAACCAATAGGTCCGTGATTTAAAATTTCTTGCAACTTTTTATACAAAAGCATGACCTTATCATAATATAAAAATCAATCATTTAGCCATGTGATAAAACTTTTAAGTGTGCCAGTCAAACATAAATGATGATATTCGTGTCATTATACTGGAAATAGTCTTTTAAATATTTTGTAGTACAATTGATAATCTTCAGTATGATTAACCGTGTATATGACTTTTATAAGTCTATGTTATTTTTGACGAAAATTATTATTGCAGATAAAAGCCCTTTCACATTTATTTTAGTCGCGAATTAAATTAATCAAAATGAAAATAATAACTTTGGCTCTTTATAACTGATCTTTAAATGTAAAACACTGACTTGAAATTATATATATATGCCTCTCATGCATATATATATATATATGAGCCTCTCTGTTGAACGAACTGTAGAAATGGCTTGTGTCGAGCTCGAGCACCTCATTGTTGTAAGTGTTTACAGACCCCCATGTGCTACTTATGACCATTTTGAAAGGATTGTGGAAGAAGTTTTACTCAAACTTAGTAAACAGAACAAGTCTGTTGTAATGTGTGGAGACTTTAATATCAATCTCCTTGAAACTTCTTCCATTAGTATTAAGTTTAGCTCATTGTTTAAATCGTATAATCTTGTAAATTTATTCTTAGAACCAACACGTATTGCTGGGCCTAGTGCGACCTGTATAGATAACATTTTTACAGATGTTAAGCCCTTGCATAAATCAATTATTCAAAATTTAAGTTCAGATCACTGTGGACAGTTAGTATCACTACCTTACATACACAAAAAACAGAAAAATAAGAAAGTTGTGTTTGTTCCAATAAATGAACATCGCTTGGAGAGGTTTAGAAGTAATATAATAAAAAGACTTCCATCACTTTCGTTTAAAAATAGTGCTAATTATTTGTATGCTACATTATTTGAAATTATACGTTGTGAATTTAGTAGAATATTTACTTCTAAAACTTTCTCTTTTAACAGTCGCAAATCATTTAATGAATGGGCGACAGTAGGAATTTATAAAAGTAGGCGAAGGTTATACGAGCTTTATGATGAAAGATCATATAATAGTAGTGTTATATTTAGAGATTATGTAAAAACATATTCTAAAATATTTAAAAAAGTGTGCTCCACTGCTAAGGCTTTACATTTAAGCAACAAAATTAAAACTGCATCCGACAAAATTAAAATGACCTGGAGAATAATAAATAGTGAAACGGGCAAGGTCAAACCGCGCAACTCGGATTTTCAATTGAATATTAACAATAATTTAACGCGATCTGATCAAGAAGTTGCTATGGCTTTTGAGAAACATTTTACTGATGTTCCTTTTTTGACAACAAAATCATTAAATTCTTCTCCTACTGTCGCCGAATCATTGCTCAAACAAAATGTAAAGGCTTGTTCAAATACTTTTAAATTCCATAGGGTACTGCCAAAAGATATCGTTAAATATTTTAAAACTATTGATGTTAAGAAAACGGCAGACTTATGGGGGATTTCCGTTAAAGTTATTTTATCTATAATAGATACATTAGCACCTTATCTAGCCACTATATTTAATATAAGCGTCGAATCTGGTGTGTTTCCTGATTTAATGAAACATAGTAAAGTCATACCTATATTTAAATCTGGTAGTACATTAGACCCCGCCAATTTTAGACCAATTTCTGTACTACCAACATTAAGTAAAATTTTTGAAAAAATTATTTTAGATCAGATGTTAAGTTTCTTTAATATTAATAAATTGCTACATAATAATCAATTCGGTTTTACAAGGGGTCGCTCGACAACTGACGCTGGAGTTGAGCTTATTAAACATATTTTTTGTGCATGGGAGAATTCAGAGGATGCTTTGGGTATATTTTGTGACCTTTCCAAGGCCTTCGACTGTGTTCACCATGAGACATTAATCAGGAAGCTACAGTACTATGGTGTCAAGAACACAGCGCTTAAACTTATTATTTCATATTTAAGTAATAGAAAACAGAAGGTTATTATCAATGGTAAAAGTTCTTCCGGGTCACCTGTACTAATGGGTGTACCTCAGGGCTCGATTCTCGGCCCATTCCTGTTTCTGGTGTATATTAATGACTTACCTCACCTTGTAGGGGATAGTCATGATATAGTATTATTTGCTGATGATACTTCCTTGATTTTTAAACTTAAACGTCAATCATTTAAATGTGACGAAGTGAATAATGCTATATCAAAATTAGTGCATTGGTTTAACGTTAATAATCTGCATTTGAACGGAAATAAAACTAATTGTGTTAAATTTACAACAACGAATGTTCAAAATCTGAATACCAATGTGTTTTTAAATGGGGAGGAATTGAGCCCTGTTGTATCCACTGTTTTTCTTGGCATCACTCTTGACGCAAAGCTCCAGTGGGGCCCCCATATATCCAAATTAGCAAGCAGACTAAGTTCTGCAGCCTATGCTGTAAAAAAGATTAGAGGTCTCACTAGTGTCGAAACAGCTAGATTAGTTTATTTTAGTTATTTTCATAGCATAATGTCTTATGGGATTTTGCTATGGGGAAATGCGGCTGATTCAGAAACTATTTTTGTTTTACAGAAGAGGGCCATTAGAGCTATTTACAATCTAAAACCGAGAGAGTCTCTTAGAGATAAATTTAAAGAAATTAATATATTAACTTTGGCCTCTCAGTATATTTACGAAAATTTAATGTATGTTCACAAAAACAAAGATAGTTTTAGTAAAAGAAGTGATATACATTCTGTAAACACTAGGAACAAACACAAGCTAGTGATACCAGTTTCTCGACTCCACAGAGTCAGTAATTCATTCTTGGGGCAATGTATACGCTATTACAACAAGGTCCCGGAAAGTGTACAGGTTCTGTCTATTACCAAGTTTAAATGTTTTATTAAGCTGAAACTGTATAAAAAGGGTTATTATAGTATAAATGATTACATGGTTGATAATAACCCCTGGGAATGAGGTGATCGCTTCCAAGCAGTTTCTAAAATAAATTTTGTAAATAGTTCGTAATCATTTATATTGTAAAATTTATTTAAAAAAAAGTCCCGCTGGGTTTCTTGCTGGTTCTTCCCAGGACAGAGGGTTTTTTTCGAACCAGTGGTAAAGTAAAAAATGACTTTCAATAAGAATTACACATGTAATGTATATTGAATAAAAAATATTCTATTCTATTCTATTCTATTCTATAACTATTAGCATTTTTTTAATTCATTGAACTTTTTTAAGATTTTGTTGAAACTCTACTGGTAAAAAAAAAACAAATATATATATATTATAGTTCTTGATGAAAATAATGTATGCGCGTTACATCGCATCCCATCAAGAATTTCTAATGTAATTCTTGGTGTAAAGCTAAGACTTGATAATAACTGTAAACAATAGAATAACAAAATAATGAAAACATTTACATTTACATACACAACATTTACAAAAATACTTGCTTTATAACCTAATAAATATTATTTGACCGTAATAAAATAAAACAAGGTAGTCTTCGGCATGAAAGTAAAAATAAATATTTTAGATTATTTTTGCAATATCTAACAGCCGGATCAGCGCGCGATTCTGATCCATCTAAAGATGCTAAATTTCAGCAAGCACTGTCAAATTCAATAGGAGTGACAGAAAAACAGTTCTTGATATAGAAAGGTAAATAAATTATTTAACCTATAAAGTAAATCACTTTATTACAAATCAAAACAGCCCAATAGCTTTATTAACATGAGACATAATTGTACGAGTGCTTACAATACTTAACATTATTTTACTGAAATCTCAGAAAGTTTCTTTTAATAGAATAAGGGTGACAAACGAGCACACAGTCCACCTGATGGTAAACTTACCATTTAGATGTGTATGGGCCGTAGCAACCACTTTGCTATGGCCCATACACATCTACATCTATTCTCGATTACGTATCAAAATGTAGATGCGTTGTTACCCGTGAGGACTAACATGTAATGCCTCGTTTCCAGTAAAAAGGTTCTCCGGTTCACCATACGAAACACAACAGGGTTAAACTGCTATTTTACATGTTAGTCCGTGAGAGCGTGGCCCTTCCCCGGTCAAGCCGACCCATTCGTGCTACAACTATACCTACTACTAATATAGCTGCAGCATGGCTCTACCACGTAAGAAAAAATAGACGTTGAAAATTTAAGTATTTTTAGAAGCAACTTTGCAATTATTTTCTATTGAGTTAATTTTTGTAGAATCGTGTTTTGCAAACCGCCACCTGAAATACGTACAATTTTTTTTCGATAATGACGTGAAATTACAAAACGATCCCCATGCATTTCAATGTGGCTCTATTCAGCCTCTTAATATGAACATACCTGGGGATTCAGAGATTTTAAAATTTTTCATGCGTAGATAATGGAAGATATAATATTATATTATTACTGTCCCGTGTGAGGCAACCTTTATACTTATATACATATTCTCATCATATTTTTATGGTTGGTTAGAAAAATCATATCAAAATGCAAACTTTCACAGGGTAAATTCTTTTTTACTATTTTTACCCAGCAAGTGGTAAAGCAACTACAATCCCATCGATAAGTGATTATGTAGTCTAAGATGGTGAATTGCACTGACTTAACAAAAACCTATTCACTCTTGCCTAATAGTACTAGGTAAGTATTATTTGCGACCTATTTGTGAGTGTGTGTGCGCGCGCGCGTGTGTGTGTGTGTGTGTGTGTGTGTGTGTGTGTGTGTGTGTGTGTGTGTGTGTGTGTGTGTGTGTGTGTGTGTGTGTGTGTGTGTGTGTGTGTGTGTGTGTGTGTGTGTGTGTGTGTGTGTGTGTGTGTGTGTGTGTGTGTGTGTGTGTGTGTGTGTGTGTGTGTGTGTGTGTGTGTGTGTGTGTGTGTGTGTGTGTGTGTGTGTGTGTGTGTGTGTGTGTGTGTGTGTGTGTGTGTGTGTGTGTGTGTGTGTGTGTGTGTGTGTGTGTGTGTGTGTGTGTGTGTGTGTGTGTGTGTGTGTGTGTGTGTGTGTGTGTGTGTGTGTGTGTGTGTGTGTGTGTGTGTGTGTGTGTGTGTGTGTGTGTGTGTGTGTGTGTGTGTGTGTGTGTGTGTGTGTGTGTGTGTGTGTGTGTGTGTGTGTGTGTGTGTGTGTGTGTGTGTGTGTGTGTGTGTGTGTGTGTGTGTGTGTGTGTGTGTGTGTGTGTGTGTGTGTGTGTGTGTGTGTGTGTGTGTGTGTGTGTGTGTGTGTGTGTGTGTGTGTGTGTGTGTGTGTGTGTGTGTGTGTGTGTGTGTGTGTGTGTGTGTGTGTGTGTGTGTGTGTGTGTGTGTGTGTGTGTGTGTGTGTGTGTGTGTGTGTGTGTGTGTGTGTGTGTGTGTGTGTGTGTGTGTGTGTGTGTGTGTGTGTGTGTGTGTGTGTGTGTGTGTGTGTGTGTGTGTGTGTGTGTGTGTGTGTGTGTGTGTGTGTGTGTGTGTGTGTGTGTGTGTGTGTGTGTGTGTGTGTGTGTGTGTGTGTGTGTGTGTGTGTGTGTGTGTGTGTGTGTGTGTGTGTGTGTGTGTGTGTGTGTGTGTGTGTGTGTGTGTGTGTGTGTGTGTGTGTGTGTGTGTGTGTGTGTGTGTGTGTGTGTGTGTGTGTGTGTGTGTGTGTGTGTGTGTGTGTGTGTGTGTGTGTGTGTGTGTGTGTGTGTGTGTGTGTGTGTGTGTGTGTGTGTGTGTGTGTGTGTGTGTGTGTGTGTGTGTGTGTGTGTGTGTGTGTGTGTGTGTGTGTGTGTGTGTGTGTGTGTGTGTGTGTGTGTGTGTGTGTGTGTGTGTGTGTGTGTGTGTGTGTGTGTGTGTGTGTGTGTGTGTGTGTGTGTGTGTGTGTGTGTGTGTGTGTGTGTGTGTGTGTGTGTGTGTGTGTGTGTGTGTGTGTGTGTGTGTGTGTGTGTGTGTGTGTGTGTGTGTGTGTGTGTGTGTGTGTGTGTGTGTGTGTGTGTGTGTGTGTGTGTGTGTGTGTGTGTGTGTGTGTGTGTGTGTGTGTGTGTGTGTGTGTGTGTGTGTGTGTGTGTGTGTGTGTGTGTGTGTGTGTGTGTGTGTGTGTGTGTGTGTGTGTGTGTGTGTGAGAATACGTGAAGAGGAATAAAGGTTGAGTACTAATTCGCTTACCTGTACGAGGTTGCCGCTCGAGGACCTTTCTTCCTATTTTTTATCTGTTTTCCAAGTTATATAACCAGCCCATTGCCATTTCACTGCAATATTCCGTTGGGCTATGTCAGTTACTCTGGTTTTAATGCAAATATCTTCATTTCTAACTTTATCACGTAGAGAAATCCCTCTCCAAATTAAAATTTTTACATTTTTTAGATGATAGTTTGTCTAACATAAAAAAAACCATAAACCCAAATGAATGTCTTTATATAGTTATTTATACTTAGGTAAGCACCATTCTTTTATTTATTTAAATTGTTTGATTTAATTTGATAACAGTGTACCTAAATGTAAGTATCTGTATCTTTATTTACCTCCCCAATAATATTTTATAAAGTCATACTCATAAAAACAGCGTTTTATTGTAATACATAATTATAAAATTCAGTATCAACTAATTAATAAAAATATGCAACAATAAAATTACATAGGTATTAAAAACTATCGAAATCTAAGTAACGAGACCATTCGTCGTTCCACATCTAAATTATATAAAAATGCATTTTTCAATTTGACTAATCAACGTCGCTGCGAAAATTTCTTCTTCTTTGGGCACTTTAAAAATTCATTTATTTAGAAAATAATATTTACAGTTACCAGTGTACAGATATTAACTAAATTAAGTATTTCTGGTCATAAAAATATTTATAATTGAGTATAAACTTTTAAAAAACTAATATATATTTGAACGAAGTCGCTCCAACACCGACGTACGGTCCACCCTCGACGATGTCCGAAAACGGACTGTGACAGAGCTTACATGGCGACGGAGCATGCGCGCTCGCGTAAATATATTCAATTTCAGGGAAAAATGATATATTCTCTTATAAAACGGGGAATAAAAATAAAACTCTCAATTAAAAAAATTAATATTTTTAAGACCTTTTTCTTAGTGTAAGAACTATTTAAAAAGCTTGTGCCGTTTTGGAGAAATATTGCAAAATATGACAAAGATAGGTACTCTTTGGGGATTTTTTTTCTAATAAGGGGTTGACAAAAATACAATTATGTTAAATTAAAAACATTCCATCACAAACATCCTCTTCTGTTACCCTGTATTTTTTCTTTGTGGATTAAATAAACAGTTATTGAGATTTTTTTATTTAAATATCCACGATTTAGGCATTTCAACGACTGTTAAGGCCTTAAAGGGTAGTACAGTATTCATGTTTTTGTCAGCAAATAAATAGATAATTGGTCAGCAAGCAACGGCTAGCAAACATTATTAAATCAATAGGCAATTTTTGACTTCCTGAACGGCTGTAAATTTTTTAATACAGCATATTAACACTTTCACTGTCCGGTTTCCAGACACAATAGTAAGACAATAGCTATGACCTATATTTAGTGCACGGGACAGCGAACGGGTTAATTATATAAGCTGCAATGAGTGACTCATGTTTATAAAATTTTGATAAGCACTTAGACTTAGAGGGTAAGCAACTAATCTAGATTTGTGCAGCATATAAAAATAGCAAAAATTGCATGCGTAAAAAATTATATGTGGTAAAAATAATAAAGATTATTTTGAAGGAAGCGCGAGATAACTGTGAAATCGCAATGTTAAATACCTCACTTCTGCCACTTGATCATGAATGCAAAGCACTTGAACGTCCTCTATTTAAAAATAAATTAAATTTAAACGCCATAATAACCGTAAAAAAATATTTTATTCAGTTTTATTCAAGGTGTAGTTTCATTAATATAAAATTGAAGTATCTATTGTTTTATAAATGAATTTTTCATGGCCGTATTACATTATGAAACGGGTTGAAAGAGAAACAAAATGTTTTTGTTCTGAAATGACTTTGACAATATGAAAAATAAAGTGGTTTTCAGATACACGGCAAAAACATGTATTATGACGATGTATTATGATTATGTGATAGCGGCGGGGGAATATCCACTGCCCCATATCATCCTGTGAGTGTCGTAGGAGGCGACAGTGGGAAATTAAACAGTAGACAGCTGAAAAAATCTGACAACCCTAAAAGCTGATATTGTGTAAACAAAGAATCATTGCCTCATATAGCTTAGTTATAAATTCTACGTGCATCAACCTTTGTATTACATATTTACTTTATACTTACGTACTGATCACTACGTGCCTTAGTAGCAAGCGCGAAAACGATAATAACGTACAATATTAATCGATTTCATTTTCAATCTTAGGACCATCATGAGTAATGACTCATAGTGTATAGCAATAAGACTCTAAAACAAATATTAACAAATATTTAGTTAGAGTTGACGCAAAACTTTATACGTGGTAGAGCCATGTTGCTGCTATATTAGTAGTATAGTTGTAGCACGAATGGGTCGGCTCGACCGGGGAAGGACCACGCTCAACTGAGTACTAGCGTAAATTAGCAGCTTAATGCTGCAGTGTTTCGTACGGTGTGTGTGGAGAACCGGAGACACTTTTTACTGGAAATGAGGCATTTCATCTTAGTCCTCACCGCAGCAACCACTTACCATCAGGTGGAATGTGTGCTCGTTTGTCACCCTTATCCTATAAAAAAAAAATTCCTACTTGCGTACATAAGCACACACACACACACATGTTGTTTTTATAGAATAAGTGTAACAAACGAGCATACAGTCCATCTGATGGTAAGTGGATGCTAGGGCCCGTAGACATCTTCATCTATTCTGAACTGCGAATCAAATGCGTTGTCACTCCTGAGTTCTAGGATGGAATGCCTCGTTTCCAATAAGAAGGGTCTCCTGTTCTCTACACTCACCATACGAAACGCAGCAGCACTAAGCTGCTAATTTACGCTGGTGGTACTTGACCGGTCGAGTCGACCCATTCGTGCTACAACTATAGTATGGTTCTACCACGTAAAATAAAGTTGATAAGTTCGTTTGTCACATAAGTCTCACACCAGCATAGTCTGTATTTGCCTCCAATCAGATCTAATACTCAAACATTGTACATTAATTTCTAATGTTATGTTTCGCACGTGTAATTTCTGGATCTCGACAACTAACAGCGCCTCCTACCGGATCCAATTGTGAATCGTTTAGATCATCCAGGGTCCCACTCAAACACTCACACACACACACACACACACGCACACGCTCACGCACGCGCACGCACACGCACACGCTCACGCACGCGCACGCACACGCACACACACACCCACACACACACACACACACACACAAACACACACACACACACACACAAACACACACGCCCACACACACACACACACACACACACACACACACAAAATCTCATCAAAATCGGTCGAGCCATTTTCGAGTTTTAGCAAGACTAACGGATAGCAATTGATTTTTATATATAGAGATATGTATGTGTATTGTGTTAAAAGTATAAATATTAACACCAGTTAGCGATTATATATCCGCGAGGCATTCGGTCTTCCCAGAATCGTCAAAGGCGAGATCCGGATTTCCTGGCCTAATGAGAGGCGGCATGGGCGCGGTTTGCTCTGCTTTCAGAATGACGAATGACGGAAAAAAAAATTGCGGCTCCGTGCCGCAGTGGCTTATTAGCAGTGATCTAGCATTTTAAAATTTATCATTTAAATTGACATAATTATAACGGCAATTAATTAATTTCTTTTTAATAATCATAAATATGTATACACAATTGTGTTTATATTTGTTGTTTAAAAAATTTTTGCAACCTTACTAAATAATCTAACATTTTAAAAATTATCGTTTGAATTGACATTATAATTTTGACTCCAGTTAATTAATTGGTTTTTAATAACCATAAATGTACACATTGAATTACTATTTCTTGTTTAAATAATTTTTTGCATGTATACCTGTAAAATATTTGCACACCACATGTAGTGGTAGAATGTAAATGGGCCATTAGATATAATTTGTAAATTGTAAATTGACGACTCCGTGGCGCAGTGGCTTAGCAATGAGTTGCTGCGCTGGGGGGCGCGGGTTCGAATCCCGCACGGAACAAGTATTTGTATGGCCTACAAATGATTGTTCCGGGTCTGGATGTTTGTCCTTGTGAAATTTGCGTTTGTAAACTGCCTCCACGATACAGGAGAAAATCCTAGTGTGGGGGTAACGTTTTTATAAAAAAAAAAATTAAGATCATACTTTATTGTACACCTATATTCTGGCAAATAAATGAATTTGAATTTGAATTTGAGATGCAACGCTAATGGCCGCGGGTTCGAATCCCGCACGGAACAAGTATTTGTATGGCCTACAAATAATTGTTCTGGGTCTGGATGTTTGTCCTTGTGAAATCTATGTTAAAGCCTGCCCCCGTGATGCAGGAGAAAATCCTAGTGTGGAGGTAACGTTTTCAAAAAAAGGATTAGAAAATAAGAGCTCGGGCCAACGGGCTCCAGTAGGTTGTCCCATTTGTCGTGCTTATAGTCGCTATACGCTGTTTTACCTCGTTTTGGAGGTTGCGAAGTCGAAATTTATTATCTATTATGCGATAGAGGTAGAGGTCGTAGTGTTTTACGTTCCTTTAAGCCAGAATCCATTCCAACGATATCCTGGATTTCAATGAGTTAAGCTTTGGTGAGGAATTGACAGTGACGAACTCAGACTAACAAAAAAAAAAGAAAGATGGAGCCCTACTAACATTTCAAGTGACGCAAAAACTAAGCCCAAACCATGTTCAACTTATTATAAAAACACTCACTCACGTACACTTATGGACATATGTTTTAGGCACATAAGTGTGCGTCTACCAGTGAACTTTTACGGGCTCGTATAGAAAGAAAAATGATGTATGTTATTATTAGTTTTTAGGGTTCCGTACCTCAAAAGGAAAAAACGGAACCCTTATAGGATCACTTTGTTGTCCGTCTGTCTGTTTGTCAAGACCCTTTTTCTCAGGATTGCGTGGAGGTATCAAGCTGAAATTCATATCAAATACTCAAGTCTACAGTCCCTTAGAGCTGTGAAAAAATCAAGATACAGCCGTTTATGCCGCAAATTTTCGACATTCGCAAGGGAATCAAAACCTACAGGGTACTTCCGTGAACTCAGAATCTTGAAATTTGGTACGAAGCAACGTTTTATAGCACAGATAAAGGAAAAATTGCGAAAAGCATAAATTTTTAGTTACATCATATAATAAAAATATTTTTAATAATTTTAAACTTATATACCTACGGATTTGTTCGGAACCCTCGGTGTGCGAGTCCGACTCGCACTTGGGCGGTGTTTCTTTATATTTTATCTTTTTTATTATTTTAGTAAATATTATCTGGCCAGGCAGACATTGTTCTGCCCTCTCCGACGACCCTTTGTCCTATAAATATTCTTAAATTCGTAATAATATTGAGGGTCACTTATCATGATAAAACTATCCTATATCTCTGACCAAACTACCCACAGTGTAGAAAATTTCAGAGAAATTAGTTCAGTTGTTTAGGATTTTGTCACGGATAAACATTGTGTGAATGTATTATGTTATGTAATTAGTAGAATTAGGCGTTACTATGCGGAACTCCATTATATTAAAAATCTTAAAAATTAATTTACTATGATCTTTTTATATAATGATTTCTTATATTTACGCGAACACTACACATTGAATAAAACTATTTTTACGGATTTTATCCTAGACGGCCCCCGTCATTACATTAGATTTGATAAACCACAAGTCCTCGCGAAAGAACATCGATTCCTGCCAAGGATGATACGTGAGGCTATTGAAATTAAAAAACATCCTAATTTCAATAGAGAGGGAGGCTGGGTACTACCACCTGCTTGGGATCCTGTAATTCATAAAATTAAAACTAAACCCAAGCATACCACTGTAAGACTTCAAGACACAGTTAGTTCATTCTGCGTAGATCGGACCAAAATTAATAATTAAAAAGCTGAAGGTACTCCGGGTTAACTTTGACATCGGGACGTCAATCACCTCAGTCCCCCGTGACCACGGTTGCTGGAAAGCAACCGAAACGTCGGGAATATAAAAATAAGTAAATTAAACGCGATAAAATCCGTAAAAATAGTTTTATTCAATGATCTTTTTATGTTATATAATTAAATGCACGAATTAAATTTTTTTCTTTAGTAAAAAAAAAGAAAAACACTGAATTTATTTAGCATTTAAATGATTGCATCATTTAAATGCTAAATAATTAAAATTTAACATTAAATTTTATTACAAAAAATCGAATAACCGGTGTATACTAACTCACACGATAGTTTTTTTTTCATAGCAATAAATAAGAAAAATATTAAATGATTTTTAAAAATAATTAACTACTATTCTTACAAAATATGGTTTGCAAGTTTAATTACGTGGTTATGCAACATAAAGACTAATAGAGACAGAATCATTTTTACACGTGTGATCCGGAGACATTGTAGTGTCTCACGCCAAGTACACCTTCAACATATGTATATGTATGTAAACGTATAGGCGTGAAACTACAGTGTATATATTCTCGAAACAGATGTCAACATAACCTCACCTAATTTTTAACTTCATATATTTAATTATTAACGAAACGTCAACATTTTATACAGTCATTTATTATTTTGTTTATCAATTGTTTCCATATAACAATAAAACGATTCCACTATGGAGTGTAGAGTAGAAGGAGGACCATCTCTGTATATGAAAAGTGTCCCTAAAAACGCGTCCAATAAGAGTGGCGCTGCACTAGCATAGGATAAATTTAAAAAAGCGCCAAAATTAATTAGAATAAAATGGAGAAATAAACAAGGACCGACCAATCCACTTGGTTGTGTACTACGTAAATAGTTGAGACAGAGTATACTGGCATTTTACTAACTACTCTAGTCATGAAATTTTTTAAATATTTGAATTCAACTGACTTCACTCTGTCTACATCAGCTATACTCATATGGTAGTTTTTCAGAAGCCAGCGCTATTGTGCTAGGTTTTGGAACCTCTATTTTCAGTATATAGTGGGACACTTTTTCAACTTTCGCACCTTATAAGATTTTAATAATTTCGACCAAATTATTTATCTTTTTAAAGATTGATAACTTGGATGGTTGTCTTTTAAGCCATTTTTTCATTTATCTCGGTATCAAATGATTATAATCCGTTATAGTACACTGCTTTACAATTTGTTTATGCGTCACATTGCACAGCCATATTTAATTGTTAGTAGAGTTTTATTCAGAGTTACATTGAAATTCAAAGTTAAAGTTTTATACCTAAGTTGACTGTATAAATAAATAAAATAAATAAAAATAAAAATAATTTATTTCGGACAACAAGATCCATAGAATTTGTTAGTAAAGAAAAACTTACATCTATGTTAGTAATATAATTTATACTCAATACTTAATTATTAAACAGGACATAGTCCTGGCGATCATTTGTTTAATCAGTGGACAGTCCCCACTGTCTGCAATCTCACTCAGCACACTGTGGCCGCTGCCGCGCACTCTGTTTAGCAAGGATGCGGTCTTTTTTCTGATTATTGCATCAAAGCTATCCACACCCGCCAGTGCAAACATCGCAGACGCGCTACAGTAGCGCGGCAGCCGCAACAGCGCCCTAAATGCATTATTGTATTGAGTACGTATAATGAATGGAGACTTTTTTATATTAAAAAACATCACTATTGTTATGAAATAAGTACCTATTTAATATAATTCTTAAAAAAATAAACAAGACCCGGTCTCGATACGTTAAATTTTTCGAGAGTTATCGTGACCACGCAAAAAAAATCCGGACGTCCACGAAAATTTTTTTCGGTTTTCTTAAAATAGCAAAATAAAATTGATTTATACAAAATATGAGATAGATTGTTTAAATTTTCTTGAAATAAATCTACTCATATTATCTTATGAGTGCAAATCAGTTGTTGTAGAGGTAGTAGAGCAAAAAGAGCAAAAAATTTCTTGACCTTGATGTGTTGAAAGTAAAGCACAAACTCAACCGCTTCGCGGTATGAGGTGTGCGATATTTGAAAAAAATAAATAAATTGTGTACTTTACAAAAAGTTATGAAATCCGAACGAAAACAGTTTCACTGTAAAGCATCGCGCCAAGTACACTTTCAAGTATAGTTACAAAAATAATAATTACATTTTTATAAAAACTTATAAAATAAAAAGAAACCAAGTACATAACCGTTTTAGATTCGAAAAAAATTTTTGCTGAAATAAGTTTTTTTTTTTTATAGGATAGGGTGACAAACGAGCACACAGTCTACCTGATGGTAAGTGGTTCCTGTGGCCCATAGACATCTACATTTATCCTCGTTTGCGAATCAAAATATAGATGCGTTGTCACCCGTGAGAACTAGGATGGAATGCCTCATTTCCAGTAAAAAGGGCCTCCGGCCACCTGTACTCACCAAGCGAAACGCAGAGGTAAACCTCTACTTCACGCTGGTATTCTGTGAGGTCGTGGTACCACCCCGGTTCGAGCCGGCCCATCAGTGCGACAGCAAAAGCTGCCGCCTGGCTCTACCACTGTTAAAGTAATAATAAAAAAATGATGTACTTGGTATACATATATATATATATATATATATATATATATATATATATATATATATATATATATATATATATATATATATATATAAGTCGCGGGGAACAATTAGTAGTATAATATAAAATTAAAATTAAGTATAACTACTATATTAAGCATAACTAGTTGCTCAAAGCAGACAAAAATATATAAACTATGTTGGGCCTAGGGTCACAGAATTGATAGGGCGACAAAATTTATTTATTCTTTATTGTTACACTTTATAACCTAGGTTTTTTTCTTTACGCTGCAGCTATATTATGGTTATAGCAAGAATGGGTCGGCTCTACCGAAGTAGGACCACGCATTCACAGAATAACAACGTAAAATAGCAGCTTAATGTTGCTGTGTTTCATATGGTGAGTGTAGATAACCGGAGAAACTTTTTACTGGAAACGAGGCATTCCATCTTAGTCCTCAAGGGTGACAACGCATCTTTATTTTGATTCTTAATCGAGGATAGATGATAACGTCTATGGGCCACAGAAACCAATTACCATCAGGTGGACTGCGTGCTCGTTTGTCACCCTTATCCTATAAAAAGGTTACAATAATAGATTATTACCGTTTCAATGGACGAACTGTCTCTTTTTAAGTCTCTCTGACTATTATAAAATTATCTGCACAGGTTATCTGTCACTGTTACTTCGGGTTCTGCTGTTTTGTTCTGGGTTTTAACATCCCCTTTTTTTGCATACCAGTTCTCACATCTTTGCAAAGGTTAAGTAGCTCTTTTCAAGCATATTGCGCGCACGGAGGAGTGTGTAATTTGGCATAGTTGAAGTTTGTATGGGGAAAATCAAAACATGTGTATATGTTATCGTCACTCTGTATAATCTGGTATTCTATAAAATATCAAGCATTCGGCATACCTAAAGCATACCGAAAGCATTCAGACAATGTATACAATATTATTTATTCCATGCTTTATCTTGGTATTCTGTACAACACCAACTGGTTAACAGACAATGGCTAAAGAAACAGACTAAAAATGATTTGCAAAAAACAGATCAAAAATCCTAAATAACTCTGAAAATAAATTTCCACCTGTGCCGTTATGCACCATCGTAAGAATCCCTGTGCCAGAGGTCAATAGAGGTCGCGGTGATTGCAATATTCTGGCTATTGTCCTACAAACAAGTGGTAACATTAAAAATTTTGTACAACCGACTTCAATGTAAATTATTAAGGATAACTCAAAACTACTGCTCAGACCTTGATCAATTTAAATGGAAACACATGGGAAGCATCTGCTTTCAAATAAAAAAGAAGAATCATCAAAATCGGTTCACCTAAAAAAAATTATAACACACATAAAAAATACAGTCGAATTGAGTACGTCCTCCTTGGTTAAAACAGACAATGAACTCTCAACTGGAAACGAAACAAGACGTAATAAAACTTTATACTTAAGACAGCAGTTCACGGTTTGTCTAAGATACTAATTAATGAAGATGACGTCCCCAGTCTCCGTTCAGACAAGACTCTCCGTTCCCTGACTAATTTACAGTCTTTGGGAAGAGGTCTGGGAGAGGACAGCGTTGTGACACTGAAAGATGGTTATGTGTTAAAAATAATTTTTATTATATTTTACATCCAAATGTCACAATAGTGCATCATATATCTCGATGGAGAGACGTGCTAAGAGGCTCATTGGTAACCTTGATTTGGTTGAAACCAATCTTATCAGCCTCGAGTACAGGCGCAAAGTAGCCAACCTCTCGGTATTCCATAGGATGCATTTCGGTGAGTGTGCGCAGGAATTACACGCTTTAATTCCTCTTTTTTTTTTTATAGGATAAGGGTGACAAACGAGCACACAGTCCACCTGATGGTAAGTGGTTGCTGTGGCCCATAGACATCTACATTTATCCTCTATGACAAATCAATATGTAGATGCGTTGTCACCCGTGAGGACTAAGATGGAATGCCTCATTTCCGGTAAAAAGGGCCTCCGGCCACCTGCACTCACCAAGCGAAACGCAGAGGTAAACCTCTACTTCATGCTGGTTTTCTGTGAGGTCGTGGTACCACCCCGGTTCGAGCCGGCCCATCCGTGCGACAGCACAAGCTGCCGCGTGGCTCTACCACTGTTTTCCTCTCTCTCCTTTCCACCATAGGACAACCAGACGGTCGGCGGTCGGCGGTCGGCGGTCGGTCTTCACCCCTTTCTTGTCGCTATTCCACGCATTAGAAATAAACAGTTTACTTCGTCTTTTGTAATACGTACAGCAAAGGAGTGGAATAATTTTCCGCGTCTACCTTTCCGTCCGAATACAATCTGGGCGTCTTCAATGCAATGCTTTTGTTACGCTATGGCAGTGCAACCGAGTTTACCATCGAAGGCTACATCACCACTTACCACCAGGTGGTGTTGTGGTCAAGCACTGGCTTGTAATAAGTAAAAAATATATGAATAAATAAAAACTACCCACTTTTTTTTTATTTGAATCAAGCTAACTTACTACATCAGTACTTTTAAACACAAAGTCTTGTTATCGTTGAGTTTTTAAAGTTTTCGTGTATTTGTTGGTTAATATTATTTTAACTAACAGGAATCCAGCATAAGCAAATGATTTTTTATGAATGATTGACATTTAATTAAATTATTTGCTTGCGATTTTTTTATATTATATCTATAAACAATTTTTAGTCAAAAACTGAATTTTTAGTAAAGTTGATAAACAAAATATGTTTTATTTCTTCACATTTTATACTTTACCTGATCTTCTCATGGCACTTTATACATTATCTAGTTATTACATACAATACATAGGAAAGATATGCAATGGTAAACAATAGATTATATATTTTGTCTAATATTGTATATTAGATAAAATATATAATCGACGTACAGTCCCGCGATCATTTGGAAGGAAAGACTAAATTGGTCTCGAAAAAGCTTGGCGTGCTCAGCAGAGCGAGACAGTATTTCATGCCGGTACACCGTTTGCTACTTAACAAGGCGCGAGTAAGCCCTCACAAGGACTACTGTTCTCATCTCTGGACCGGGGCACCCCAGTGCTAGCTCCTTCCACTTGACCGCATCTAACGAAGAGTGGCTCGAATCGTATACAATTGAGTTCTTTCTGATCGGCTCGATTCACTGGCGTTGCGAAGAGATGTTGCATCCCATTGCATTTTCTATCGCATTTTCCACGGGGAGTACTTAGACAAATTGTTCGGATTAATTCCAGCCGCCAAATTCCACCAACGCACATCGGCTCAAGTACTCACAGTACCTTCCACACCATCTGGATGCTTGGTTTCCGTCACCATGACTGTGCGATTTACTAGGAAGTTTCTTCCTCGCAAGACTTCTTTGCGAAATCATCTAACGCCGTCGATTTTTCCGGACCGATACCACTAAGATACCTTCAAGAAACGAGCTAACACCTTTTAAAATGGCCGGCAACGCATTTGCAATTTCCCTGGTGTTACAGTTGTTTATAGGCGATGGTCGACATTTACTATTTATTATTGTAACACGTACTATTTTATAAATAACTAAATTTGATTTAACCTGGGCAAAACCGCAGGGTGGAAAGCTAGTACTATACCCTACTAACTATAAAAATCGAGTAAATATATCTGTGGGTCGGGCAGGCACAGACAGAAGTCGGGGGGTGGGGATGGGGGGGGATATTCACAGTAAACCTAGGGCTGTCGGAACTCTAAATCAGGCACTGATGTCAAATGCCAATTTTAAATTTATTAAATACTAATATTTTGCACGTGTCATTTCTGGATCTCGACAACAACTGCACCTATCGGGTCCAAATGTGAATGTGAACAATCTACCGACCCATTCAAACACACACAAATTTAACAATTTATTAGAAGCTAGGGGACTTGCAAGTGCAGATTATTTGTTTTTGCTACACAACATTTTCCTCAATAAATATTTATGTATTTTAAAGCAGGCCTTTTTAACCTCGGTATGTATGTAATAATAATACATACTAAGGTTAAAATTCTAAGTTTTCTTCAGAATTAACAAGATTTTTATTTAAGTTTTATTTCAGAAAGTTGAACTATGTTTTCTGAGATATTAATGTAATGATTTTAATTGGTAAGTGGTTTCTGCGGCCCATAGATATCTACATCTATGTTTTATTACGAATCAAAATGTAGATGCGTTGTCACCCGTGAGGACTAAGATGGAATGCCTCATTTCCAGTAAAAAGGGTCTCCGGTTCTTTACACTCACCATACGAAACACAGTAGCGTTAAGCTGCTATTTTACGCTGGTATTCTGTGAGAGCGTGGTCCTTCTCCAGTCGAGCCCACCCATTCGTGCTACAACTATACTACTAATATAGCTGCGCATGGCTCTACCACGTATAAAAGTAATGTTATATGGAATCTTGCTATGGGGTAATGTGACTGACATTGAAACTATCTTTGTTTTGCAAAAGAGAACCATAAGAGCAGTATATAACTTAGGTCTGAAGGAATCCCTTAGAGAAAATTTTAAAGAAATAAATATATTTAACTTTGGCCTCTCAATATATTTACGAGAATGTAATGTATGTATACAAAAACTATAACAGTTTTATTAAAAAAGGGGATGAAGCTGCTCGCGTCCGTACGAATTACTGGAATCCTGATTCCCTACACGTATCCCCTGGGTAGTGCTAAACGAGCAGTAACTACTACATACTGGTGGTAGGTTGGTCCTCTACTAATGAGAGGCCCGGCCGAGGGTTAGTTACCACCCACCTGGCAAAGACATACCGCCAAATGATGCAAATCGTGTTCCGGTATGATGTTAGGTGAAACCCATTTCTTAGGGAGAATGGGTCTGGACAGTTGCGTTGGTTGGTTGGTTGCGACGCGGCCGTTTCTTAGTGTCAGGTGCCTGGTTATGGAGGTTAGCGGGATCCGAAGCACGGTTGCACCGCTGGCCGACTATAGATAGTTGGGCGCCCAATTAATGAGCCAGCCACTCATGAAAGGCTGCCCCGCCATCTTACGAAAAATCCTGGAATGGCTCCACCATGCCAGTTGGCGACCGGAGGAGAGGGCCTGGTGGCGATTTCCAGGGGAGTTCGGGCGTCCCCGCGATCTCCATGCTAGGTATCATCGATGCTATGACTCTGTTGCGTCCCTAGGTTATATGTGTGACGCCTCGTCCAACTGCCATTCTCTCAACCTATTCACTCATCCACCATTAATGAAAAAAAGGAATAAGAAGAGTAAGTTTGTACAGCGGTTGCACTCCCTCTCCATTAAAGTGCACCTCATAAACATCCGAGGCTTGCACTGTAATCTCAATGTAGTCCATTACTACCTTGAGACTGACAAGCCGTACTTACTCTTCTTGACTGAAACGCAGATCAGATGTCTTCTAGATGCGGCGTACCTTGGCAACCGTGGGTACACATGGAGCATAATTTTCATCAGCGCGCCGGAGTCTGTGTTTACGTCCGTAACGACATCTGCTGTGAGCGCCTCCTTCACCTTGAAGACCCCACTTTCTCTACGATCTGGGTATTGATAGACACAGGAATGGATAAAATTATTTATTCTTGTGTCTACCGATCGCACAGCGGCGACCAGGAGACATCTAGGCTGTTTGAACACCTCAGTGAAGCCTCTAAGGTGGCTCTAAATCGGTACCCTAATGCACAGTTGGTTTTTCTGGGGAACTTTAATGCCTGTCATCAGGACTGGCTGTTCCCACACCAGAAGACCCACCACGCTGGGAGAGAGGCATGGAATTTTGCCTTGTCACTGGGGCTCTCCCAGCTGGTACAACAAGAGACTAGGGTACCTGATGTGGATGGGCACACAGCCAACTGCATCGACCTTCTGCTGACGACCGATCCAGACAGGTACGATGTTCAGGTTACTTCACCCTTGGGAACTTCTGACCACTGTCTGGTGAAATCTGTGTCGTTATATTCCCCACCTAACTACGATTTCCACGGAGTGCGACGAATGTGGCAATAGAAGTCAGCAGATTGGGATGAGATGCGGCATTTCTTATCCTTGGCGGCAGGCCTGCTTCTCCTCTGGAGACCCAACGAGCTGCGTGGATGCCATAAGCAATGTGATACGTCAAGCGATGGAATATTTCATCCCCTTTGCTGACGTGCCCATTGGTGGTAAAGCTCGCCCTTGGTTTAACGCCGAGTGCGCTCGTGCTGAAAAGCACAAGCATATGGCGTACTTATCCTGGGTCGATGCTCGAGACCGTAAAGCTCCGGATGTTAGCCTTAAGAAGAGAGCCTTTAACCAAGCCGGCAAGTCGTGCAAAAAGGCATTACGCCAAGCCAGTTTCGACTGCATTAAACGCATCGGCACAAAGCTCTCTGTCAAACCATCCGGCAGTAGAGCTTTTTGGTCTCTCGCCAAAGCGGTCGAGACAAACTTCTGTCGGTCTACACTGCCTTCGCTGGTAAAACCAGATGACTCACTGGCGCATGCGCCTAAGGAGAAAGCGGACTTATTTGCTTCTCTTTTTGCTTGCAATTCGCGTCTGGACAGTAGCAACAGCGTACCATCTCAATTACCTCACTGCGGTACCTCTATGTCTGAGGTCCATATCACCAACAAGAAGGCTCTTAAAACCTTGCGAAGTCTAGACGTGAACAAAGCTAGTGGACCTGATGGTATACCAGCTATAGTTCTAAAGGTCTGTGCACCTGAGTTGTCTCCTGTGTTGACACGCTTGTTCCCTCTCTCATTCAGGACTGGAATAGTGCCTAAATCTTGGAAGCTGGCCAATGTGCAGCCTGTGCCTAAAAAAGGTAGCAGTACCGACCCTGCCAACTATCGGCCAATTTCAATTACCTCCATACTCTGCAAGATTGTGGAGCGTATATTGAACGCCCACCACATGGCATACCTAGAGCAAAATGATCTCCTCAGTGATCGCCAGTATGGGTTTCGCCGAAATTCGACCTACTAACGTATGCCACTCACATATGGGGCGAAGCCCTCGATAACAGTGGTGAAGCATTTGCTGTTTCCCTCGATGTTTCGAAGGCTTTTGACAGGGTTTGGCACGCTAGTCTATTGGGCAAGCTTTCAGCGTACGGCTTATCCCCTGGCCTAATTATCTGGGTGAAGGACTTTCTGAGTGAACGGTCTCTCTGGGTCGTCGTTGATGGCTGCTCATCCGGTACTGTGGCGACTAACGCCGGTATTCCTCAGGGGTCCGTTCTCTCCGCAACTCTCTTCCTGCTGCAAATAAATCATCTGCTCATTCCTGGTGTCTATGGGTATGCGGACGACAGCACAGTTGTGGAGAGATACCAACCAAGCGCCCGGGCCAGTCGGGATTAAATCCAGTCAGAAAGAGAGGCTATGGTTGAGCGTGTGAGTCTCACATCACAGGCAGTCCCCGAATGGGGCGATGCCAATCTCGTGAGATTTAACGCCTCCAAAACACAAGCGTGTCTTTTTACCGCTAAAAGGAGCCTGCGCATTGGCTCCTACTTTCCGGAATATATCCTTGGAGTACACTGACCGCCTTCAGTTGTTAGGGATTAATTTTCTCTGAACCTAAACTATGGGTGGTTCATTGAGTCCAGAGACAAAGCAGCCGCAAGGAAACTTGGTGTCCTTGCAAGGGTGCGGCGGTACTTCACGCCGGGGCAGCTTCTTACCTTATATAAAGCGCAAGTCCGGTCGGTCGTGCATGGAGTACTGCTGTCACATATGGGCTGGTGCTGCAAAATGCCAACTGGCAGCATTGGACTCAGTGGAAAGACGTGCTAAGAGGCTCATTGGTGACCTTGATTTGGCTGAAACCAATCTTGTCAGCCTCGAGTACAGGCGCAAAGTAGAGAGTCTATCGGTATTCTATAGGATGCATTTCGGTGAGTGTGCGCAGGAATTACACGCCTTAATTCCTCCCTGTCCTTTCCACCATCGGACAACCAGACTGTCGGCGGGTCTTCATCCCTTTGTTGTCGATATTCCACGCATTAGAACCAAACGGTTTGCTTCGTCTTTTGCAATGCGTACAGCAAAGGAGTGGAATAATTTGCCGGCGTCTGTCTTTCCGTCCGAATACAATCTAGGCGTCTTCAAGGCAAGAGTGAATAGGCTTGTGTTACAATAAGACAGTGCGATTTACCACCTAAGGCTGCATCACCATTTACCACCAGGTGGGATTGCGGTCAAGCACTGGCTTATAATAAGTAAAAAAAAATAGTTAAGTAGGTTCATTCTGTAAATACTAGGAGCAAGCACAAGTTAGTTATACCAGTTACTCGACTCCAAAGAGTCAGTAATTCCTTCATGGAGCAATGTGTACGCTTTTACAACAAAGTCCCAGAAAAAATGCAGACCTTTTCTATCAAAATGTTTAAATAATTTATTAAGCAAAAATTGTCTAGTAAGGGTTATTATACTACTAAAGAGTACATGACTGATAATAACCCCTGGAGATGAGGTGATAGCTACCATGCTGTTTCTAAATGTTTTCATAACAATTGTATAAAATAGTATATTGTAAATTGTGCTTTTTTTTTTAAAAAAAAGTCCCGCTGGATTTCTTGCTGGTTCTTCCCATGACAGAGGTTTTTTTGCGAACCAGTGGTAAAAGTAAAAAATGACTTTCAATAAGTATTATGTACTGTAATCTATATTGAATAAAAATGGTTCTATTCTATTCTATTAGAATTAAAACATTTTGTTATCTTCTACTATCTGAACATTGGGAAGTCAATTCATTAATTTAACAATGCTTGTGGCGGGCAATAAAAAATATTCTGAAATTATTAAAACCTCGTTTAAGGAAACTGAGATTTATGTCATGAATAAATAGAGTTGAATTTTTAACACCATGTTATATATCATTCTTCCTACCTTTTTTCACATCGGAATGAGGATTTTAACATGGAAATGGTGCTTCGAAGTTTTATCACGTTTTTATTACATCTCTTTCTTGTTTGTCTGTCTGTCTGTCGTTGATTTTAAACTAACTTCCCAATGAGCTGGAAACTTGAAATTTTTAATATAGCTTAAATTCGGACGATAATGCAAGAATAATTTTTTATAGGATAAGGGTGACAAACGAGCACACAGTCCACCTAATGGTAAGTGGTTGCTGCGGCCCATAGACATCTACATTTATTCTCGATTACGATTCCAAATGAAAAAAAAAAACTCGATTACCATATAAAGCACAACAGCATTAAGCTGTTATTTTACGTTAGTATTCTGTGAGAACATGGTTCTAACCCGGTCGAGCCGACCCGTTCATGCTACAACACCTCAGCCCCCCATGACCATGGGCGCTATAAACTTATCGAAACGTCGGGAATATAAAAAAAATATGAATATCTCTACATAGTATAAAACAAAGTCGCTTCCCGCCGTCTGTACGCCTAGATCTTTTAAGCTACGCAATGGATTTTGATGCGGTTTTCATCAATAGACAATGATTTAAGAGGAAGGTTATATATAATTCTTCTGTCCGTATGTATGTAACTGAACTCCTCCTAAATGGCTGGATCGATTTTCTTTGATGTAATTTTGTATGGGTGATTAAGTTGATTTGAGAATGGTTTGGATTCACAATTGGACCCGATAGGTGTCGCTGTTGTTTATATCTAGAAATCACCCGTGCAAGGCCCAGTCGGATACCTAGTACGTGAAAAGGCGTAAAAACTAGTTTCATTCAAATAACTATTAAACTTAAAAAAAAATTAATGTGGCCATCCAATTTAATTAAAGTGAATCATTAAGACCATTTCGCAATTAGCAAAGACATCACGTAACATATTTACAAAAAATACAATAGAAGATTTTTTATTTGTATCTGTTCACTCTCTAGTTTTTGTATAGTCCACAACATTTTATTTATTTGAATTTATCCCGAGAACCATTTTATAATTAAGTTCTGAAACTAATAACTACCTTAATATTACTAAATTATCATGTTAATTATCTTTGTGCATGTTTTTGGGAACTGAGTTTAAAATAATAAAAAAATAAATATAATATAAGAATGCAATTTTAATCCTAGTAATGGAAAACTGTCAAATTTGGTTGAACGTTCTTTTATTTTAGAATAAGGGTGACAAAAGAGCACACAGTCCACCTGATGGTAATTGGTTGCTGTGGCCCATAAACCTCGATTAAGAATCAAAATGCAGATGCGTTGTCACCCCAGAGGACTAAGATGGAATGCCTCGTTTCCAGTAAAAAGGTTCTCCTGTTCTCTACACTCACCATACGAAACACAGCAGTGTGAGCCTGCTATTTTACGCTGGTATTCTGTGAGAGCGTGGTCCTACCCCGGTCGAGCCGGCCCATTTCTCTACCACGTAATAAAATTATCAAAATAATTTTGGAAACTTTTTCCATTATATTGTAGTGTAATCCCAAACAAGATTGACATCACAAAGAAACATTTTTCACCTCCGCAAGTAAACAGCGTTGAAATTTTGCACTTGACTTTTAAAATTTTTTCTCTAGGCGTTCTTCCTTCATTTTCGAACATAAGGCATATCGGAAAAATTATTTTTTTAAGTACAAATAGCATAAAATGAAATAAGCAAAAGAATCCTTAAAAAAGCCACCAATGAACACAATGTAAAGAATGTTGTAGCGTTGATTTACAATGGGTTACGTGCTGTGCTGGGGCTCTTTCTGGTTCTTCCCAGAACAGACAATAATCCCGAATCAGTGGTAAAAAGCAAAAATGAGTTTGAATAAGAATTAAATATAATTTGTATTGTATAAAAAATATTCTATTTAATTACAGCTCTTAACAAGTCCACAGTTAAACACGGGCCTCCGTCAAGGTTAAGCTGATTTTTATTGGCACCATTATTGTGTGAGAAATTCGAAATCGAAAGTATTTAAATTTTTTTAAATTTTCTTATTTTCGAATTAATTAGAAAACCTCAAATTAGTAGAATCAGGCGTTATTTTGCGGAAGTCCATAATAAAAAGTTTAAAGTTGGTAAAAAATTACTTCCCGGACATCCGCTCGACAAAATAAAATGATGTGACTTACCTAGTTTGAAGAACACCTTCCGCCCTCCCTCAAAACACCACCACCAGTGGTGTTGGGAGTATTGGTATTGGGATTAGTGGTGACGGTGATAGTGCACGCAATTAAGGGAAGGCGGGAGGTGTTCTTCAAACTAGGTAAGACACATCATATTATTTTATCGAGCGGATGTACACGAAGTAATTTTTACCAACTTTAACAGAAAACCTCTTTCAACTGATAGATAAAATCAAATAACTATTTTATTTTATTTCACGACATTATAAAATAAAGGAATCTACTACCCCTAGGTGTGTAAAAGGCGACAGAAGGAAAACTGAAACAAGAAATAGGCAGCAACTTACTTACCTAATAATAACTAAGTAAAAGTAACGACAAAACCTCCTGTTCCGAACCCGCCTGCCAAGCGTAGTGACTATGGCCAATATGCTCCCTATCAGAGAATCTATGGGGGAGGTCTACATTCAGCAATGGACTTTTGATAGATTGTAATGGGTGGACGGATTGCTTATAAAATTATACATTATTTTTTATTTAATTTATAGGATAGGGTGACAAACGAGCACACAGCCATGCACAGGTAAGTGGATGCTGTGGCCCATAGACATCTGCATCTATCTTCAATTATGAATCAAAATGCAGATGCGTTGTCACCCGTAAACACTAAGATGGAATGCCTCATTTCCAGTAAAAAGGATATCCAGTTCTCTACACTCACCATACGAAACACAGCAGCATTAAGCTGCTGCTTTACGCTGGTATTTTGTGAGAGCGTGGCCCATCCCCGATCCAGCCGATCCATTCGTGTTACAACTATACCAGATATATAGCTGCAGCATGGTTCTACCACGTATAATTATTATTAATAATGTACTAATTTAGTACCGTGTAGTGGCGGTGTAAGATTATCCACTACCCCATTACGTCCTGTGGGTGTCGTAAGAGGCGACAGGGGGAAACAAATCAGGAGATGGGCAGCAGCGTCTTCCTAATAACGATTAAAATTTAAAAAAAATCTTCCGTTGCCAACTCGCTTGCCAAGCGTGACAACTATGGCAAAAATGCCCCCATGAAGCAATCTATGGGAGAAACTTTAATATGTTGTAACGGTAATTTAGTAAATACAATCCATTAGCATTGATTTAGTTAAAAAAAAAATTAAATCATCAGTATAAAATGTAATTACATAGAAATAAATGCATACCTAACAATTAGCACCCTTAAATTTATCATCTTGTATATTTAATATCACACACTACACTATTAAATGTTCCTATTATAAACACATCTGAGCCCAGCCGAGAGCAAGAAGTACCGAGAATTACTGCGAAATTTTTGCACGAGAGTCGGCATTTTAAGGAAATGCTTGCGATTAAGTACTTGATAACGGTTTTGTGTCTCATTGGAAATAACAGTTAGGCTGCGTTTACACCAGAGCTGTACGAGATAGCTAAATTGTGCACGAGAAATAATCTACCAATAGAATTATTTCATTTTCCTAGAATCGTTCAACACAACTCTTTACTTAATTTCCCTAGTATCATTCAACACAACTTCGGTGGAATAGGAAATAAGTCCACTGCTTAACACAGGCAACACCCATAGATTGTCACAAAATATGGTCTTCAGTCAATTGCATCCGTACATCCATCATATAGATGATGGATGTACGGGCGGAGTTGCGCCCTCCACTATAGAGTGGCAACTCCGCGCTTCCAAGTATGGGGCTGCCACTTCAAAATCATAATGATTTTTCTGCTGTCTTCCAAAAAGGAGGCGGTACTCAATTCGATTGTATGTTTTTTTTATGTGTTACCTCATAACTCTTTACTGGGTGAACCGATTTCGATGATTTTTTTTATTTGAAAGCTGATAGTTCTCGTGTGGTCCCATATGAATTAGATCAAGGTCAGACCAATAGTTTTTGAGTTATTCTTAAATAACTTATATTGAAGTCGGCTATACAAAATTTTAAATTATTAATTATTATATTTACTCGAACACTACACATTAAAGTGAAAGTTCCAGGGTAGCCCGCGAAATTCTAATTTTATTACGTTTTTGGAATTTGCAGGTCAGGGTCAGGTTGTATGTTTAACAAAATATGATTCGCGGCTGTAACGAGTATGTATTTACATAATTATAATCATGTAAACTAGTCTAGCTGTTTCAACACTGGTAAGATTTCTAATCTTTTTTACAGCATATGCTGCAGATCTAAGTCTGCTTGCTAGTTTTGATATATGGGAGCTCCATTGAAGCTTCGCGTCTATTGTGATTCCAAGAAAAATGGTGGTATCTACAAGACTCAGTTTCACCCCATTTAAAATTACATTAGTATTAAATTGTTTGACATTTGGAGTCATGAATTTCATACATTTCGTTTTAGTGCCATTTAAATGCAAATTATTAACATTGAACCTATTTACTCATTTAGATATAGCAATATTTATTTCGACATATTTTAGTATTTGTCCACTTAATTTGAAAGTTAAAGAAGTGTCATCTGCAAATAATACTATATATGTATCATGGTTATCCCCTACTATGTACGGTAAGTCATTAATGTACACAAGAAACAGAAAGGGGCCGACATTTGACCCTTGAGGCACGCCTATTTGTACCATCGTCCCGGGAGAGCTCATACTGTTAATGACAACTTTACGAGGAAGAAAACATATTCTAAATCGCACAGTGGTGGACCGCCAATCATCCAGATGGCGTGGATGGTATCGGGAGTTCTGCCGCGATGTGCGTTCGTGAAATTTGGCGGCTGGGATTAATCCGATCAATTCCTCAGAGCACTCCCCGTGGTAAATGCGAAAGAAAATGCAAAGGGATGCAACATCTCTTCGCAGCGCCAATGAATCGAGCCGATCGGAAAGGACTTGGTCGTCGGCGATTCGAGCCGCTCTGCGCTGGATGCGGTCAAGTGGAAGGAGCTGACACTGGGGAGCCCCTTCCCAGAGATGGGAACAGTAATCCATGTGAGGCCGAACCTGCGCCTTGTAAAGTTGCAGAAGGTGTGCCGGCATGAAATACTGTCCCGCTCTGCTGAGTATGCCAAGCTTTTTAGAGGCCAATTTGGCCTTCTCTTCCAAATGACCACGAAACTGCACGTCACTCGATATGTTGACGCCGAGGATTCCGATACCGGCTGAGGCAACAAGGGGAGTGCCTTAAAAAAAGAGAAATTTATGTATTTAAACTGTCTCCACAATACTGGAAAAAAGCTTAGAATATAATAGAATGATTTTTATTCAATATAGATTATTACATAATACTTATTGAAAGTCATTTTTTTTATTTACCACTGGTTCTACTTTTGTCCCGAAAAATGCCTGGTTATTATGAGATATATATATATATATATATATATATATATATATATATATATATATATATATATATATATATATTATGCATATCTCACACCTCCTCGTGCAAAAAAGGCTAAACAAATTTAGATTAAATTTTATATGTAGCTATCTTAGGTCACGGAATATCACACAGGGTACCATTTACCACGGAAAATGACTGTTTCGTTGGGAATATCTCTTTAGCATATAATCTATACATATAATAAATCTGTAGAAAAGTTGTGTCTGTAATTCTAAGATATTCTTCAAAAAACAAGTCCAGGGGCTAAATAAAGGTTTCTGAAGCCAAATTAGTGGTTTTTAGAATTTTTGTCTGTCTGTCTGTCTGTGTATTCCGGATTCACGCAAAAACTACTGGACCGATTTACATGAAATTTTGTATTTAGGTAGTTAGTAACCCAGGGCAACTTATAGGCTATTTTTTATCCGATTACAGAATTAAAAAAAGAAGGTTAAGTATTTTCCTTCCTTTAAATATTTATTTTCTATTATATCTTAGTTACAGGCGGGATTACAAGTGTTTTTCAAATAAATACCAGATTTATAATAAAGTTTAAGATATAGTTATTTATAACCTTGGTAGAATAATTTAAAACTACACCGATTTGGTTATCAAAATAGTGCCATCTATCATCAAATGGAAAAAGTAGTATATTTTGCTTTCAGTTATTAATAAATTAAATAATATAAATAACTTACATTCATATGTTTAAATAATTAGATTTTTAAAATTATTTAAAAATTCTAACGTTTAGTTTTTCAGCAATTTTGTTATTTTATTTTAAAAGTGTAATAATTTCAATAGATAATAGTGACGTCTATCAAAAATATGAAAATTTACAAGGTTTTTATTTCAATTACTAAACTATAATATGTAAAATGACCAAAACTGTTTTGGCTGCAATTATTGCAAAATTTTTATTATCATTAAAGTTTTATTAAAGAGATTTTTATATATATGTCGTGTCCAGATCGTTGAATTGATCATATATCATAAAATACTCGTAGTATATCATTTCTTGAAATGGTGTGGTCATTTCATGATATTTAACACTGTTTCTTGACCATGCCATGATATAGCTTGACCAAATAATTGAATAGAAATCGTTTGCAGATATTAATAACTAAACTCAACGTTACTATTTCATGATATAGTCATATGACGATATCATTAAATCTAGCGGCGCTGATAGCGTATTTTTTAACAGAAACAGAACCTTTAACAGAATTGCCATCACTTTATGCCTTATTATTACAATAAATATATTAGTTTTCGCTTCTGTCGCTGATATTACTAGATAGTATACTTCTGACTTTCATTGTTTCATCTAATACTAGCGCCATCTACTACTTAATGAACTAAAATGGTAAGTCACTAATAATATTAAATAATAGAATGCTACTGAATATATGATGTAAATAATGAGAATTTGTTCGTGGCATCGGTGGATGTCTTATTACTAGGTAGATATGGTCCACAATCATGCAAAAGTATAGTTTCAGCGTTTATAAATTGTATTTAAACAAATACAATTCATAAATTTCATATTTTCAGACATATTAAGATAATTGTGGCAGTCCTGGTTTCATAGCTCATATGAGTATATGTAATAGAACAGGCTCTTACGGAAAGACTTAAACAAAGGTTTGTTTTATTTTACTTGTCAAAGTAATCAAACTGATTAAAACTTAAATTTCATGGTACGTAAGCATTATTATAAATTTTGGCATACATTTTAGTTGCAATCTGAAGAGTGTCAATTTACCACCTTCTCGGCGGTGAAGGAAAACCTGCATATCTGAGAAGTTTCCCAGTTGAGGTCATCCCGCGTTGGAATCAGCGCAGCGAAAACTTTTTTGGCCAAACACTCTTTGCGGCCTGAAAAACCTGAAAAAAGTAGCAGCTTACATACATGTTACTACTGGGCAGTAACGTATATGTAAGCTGCTAATTTTTATACTTTTCATGGGGCAATAAATGTAAATGTATAGAATAATTATTTCATTCATATTTTCGGGTATGTTAATTTTTTGTTTTTACTCTACTGTAAATATTAAGGGTTGCAAAGATGAGTAGAACTCATTATCGTCAGCCTATCAAAAGTCCACTGAAATGAACATAGGCTTCCCGCATAAATTGTTAAGTAGCTGGATATTTGCTATAGTTGCCACGCTTGGTAGGCGGGTTGGCAGCCGCAGCTATTATTATTTTGATCTGTTGTCAAAAAGATGGTGCAGCCCATCCCATCCTCTGTTTGTTTTCCTATGTTGCCTCTGACGACGGGACGATATGAGGTTGCGGATTTTCTTTCACCGCCACAACAAGGCGAACAATTTTCTACTCCCGTTCATGAGTGAAGGACTACCCACGTTCACTATGAATAACATTTATAAGAAATAAAACTAATTTTAAGGCTTTCATCGCGTTTAATTTTAACCTTTTCAATTTCCGATGTTTTGGGCACTTTAGTGCACGGTCGCTCACGGATCACGGTAGGACTGAGGTGTTTGACGACCTGATGTCATAGTTAGAATAGAATAATAATAATAATAATGTCCTCCAGACCGAATTTCGGCCACGCCGGCCAGTCTCAACGGAGACTAGCCATCGGCGTAGGATAGGATTAAAGTGCCCAAGTGTATGCGCAAGCACAGGTGCACTCTCTATTCCCTCACTCTCATAGCCCGATGGGACGGTAAACCGACACGACCGGAGAGAGATCAGGCGCAGGACCAACGGCTTTACGTGCTTTCCGAGGCACGGGGGTGAAACACCGCCAACTTTCTGAGTCCGGGCAGCTACTGAGAATTTCTTGATGGAAAAACTCAATAGCTGATTTTTTGGCCCGACCCGGGATTCGAACCCGGGACCTCATGATCAGCAGTCGCCACCACTAGACCAACGAGGCAGTCAAAGAATAATAGAATAGAATAGAATAAGAATAGTACAGAAAGAATAAATGCAGTAGTATGCTTGGGTTTGAATATTAGTTTATTAAGTATGGTGTCCTTAGCAGATGGTAGCACTCAGCCATCTTCCCTATTAAAATTAGGATGTTTTTTAATTTCAATAGCCTCGCGAATCATCATTGGTAGGAATCGATGTTTTATTGTAAGGATTTGTTGTCTATCAGATATGATCTAATGGTTGGGACGATACATGTTGACATACTTTAGACTACCTGGAGCGTCCGTGCTTCACATCAACTATATGGTCTTTCACGAAGGTTTTTATGGAACTTTCAGTTAAAGATGCGTAAAAACCCAACGTAGAAAAGTTAAAATTAAAATTAAACTTGATAAAATCCGTAACATTCGTTTTATTTCATGTGTAGTATACATCATTATAGAACTGCGTTTATGCAATTTTGAAATCTACTCGAACGTAAAACAAATATCTACTGTGTACACCTATTTTATGGTGCCAATCAATATTAAATAGTACCAATGATATGAATAAAATATTTCAACTAAACATTATACCGTAAATTGATAGAAGATCATGAAATTCATCATTATTTTGTTAAAACTAAATTAATTTTAATTATGAATTAATGTAAAGAGTAAAATATAAATAATATAAATAATATATTTTTATTCCAAGAAAATTTATTTTTCTTATAGATACATTTATACGGAGGATACGCGCTATATAAAAATAGTAGGTGTTTCAGACATATATTTACGTGTTCCTGTAGCATATTATATCTATGTCAAATACCAATAACCTACGTCTAATAGTCTTTTAGAATTCATAAAATATTTTCGACAGACGTTAAGACAGACACCGGGACTCTAAAAGTAATCGAATTTTGCTAAATTTGGCACGGAACAGCATTTAATGATGTTCCTAATTAAAGGTCACGCGAGCGAAGCCGCGGGTAAAAAGCTAGTACAATTATACAGCTCAATCTTCGCTAAAACTGCTGAAGAGATTTGATATGCAGACTTCCTAGGAAATAACATATAAAATATTTCTTACTTCGAAAAATGCACAGTTTTTGTGGCATTTAAGTTTAGCCAAATATTAATAAAATTCCGTATGTGTGTAAACACGTGATCTTTACTAAATCTATAGATGTGTATGCTAAGTATAAATTAACGACAACATTCATCTTAACTTAATACAAGGACGCATTATAAGAAGACGTCACGTATAGGCTAGAGATTTTATCATCAATGGAGCGTGTTAGGTAATTGATGACAAAATTAAATTAATATCTGGCAAAAAATTGGCTAGTTTCGGTTTGCCTACACTTAAGCACAGTGAAGGGGGGAGTAGTGAAGCGACGGAACTTAGCTACAACGCCGAGCATTTAGAAATCCAAGTAAACGAAATGGCGCTACTTTTCCGTTCCTGCACGTATTAAATAAGATTCTGCAGCACATAGATAGTGAAGACCAGAGGCTTTTCTTTCGAAAGCAACATCGGTAACGCGCACAACATTCGTATTAAACTTACTGTTACGTCCTCGAGCATTACTGTAACATTGCGCAACGGTAGACAGACTGCACATTCAGTTTTCAAAGAAGGGAAAGGATATGAGAGGAGCTGAGAAATTGAAAACGTTCTTCGAAATTGGAAGGACTCGATATATTAAATAAGACGTAGTAGGGAGCAGAAAGAATATGAGTATTCCGACGGAGAAGGATTGGAAGCCACTTGAGCTTAGTGCGGTATTTCAAAACATGGTCATATTTACGAAGTCCAAATATGAACCGTATACATAGATTTTGGAGTCGCTTAAGTTTATTAACTTGCTTTTCGGTAATATCTAGATAACATATGTCGGCATAATCGAGGATAGGGAATAGTAAAGATTGGGCCAGCATAATTTTGGTGGAGATGGGTAAAAAGTAGTTCATTCTTCGGAGTGAACCATAAGCTGCAAATATTTTACGACACACTGCATTTATTTGAGGAGTTTAAGAAAGGCTAGAATCTATCAACTCCCAAATAATTTACAACGTCACATTATAACGGAGTTGTACAACATGTTATGGGATTTAATTTAATTTAATTTAGAGATTATGCTTGAACTGCCAATAATAATTATCGCTTGGGATTTGATAGGATTAACGGTTAACCCATAAGATTAATAGAATAAATAAATATATATAACACGTAGCATCTAATCTGCAAGTTAAAGATTTACATATCGGTAGATACTGTAATTGGCAGTGACCACAATACTGACCTACCCAGGCGAGCCGCATAACGCATGAACTGGAGCTTAAATTTTGCATCACAGTAGTTCTGCTGATGCGTAACCTTTATGCACCGAGATTTTGCAGCGGCGCCAGGCTGCGCATCGTACAGCTGAGGAGAAATATTAAGAACTCATCTATTCTAACTGGAGCAGCTAAAGGAGAATATGTTCTGAATGCCTACATTCCAATTATTCCAAATAATTTACTATTCCAATTCCACTCAAACTAGCGGGTTCGAAAAAAATATTTGTATGGCCAGCAAATAATTGTTTTTTTTCTTTATAGGATAGGGTGACAAACGAGCATACAGTTCACCTGATGGTAAGTGGTTGCTGTGACCCATAGACATCCACATCTATCCTCAATATAGAATCAAAATGCAGATACGTTGTCACCCATGAGGACTAAGATGAAATGCCTCTTTTCCCGTAAAAAGGGTCTCCGGTTCTCTACACTCACCATACGAAACGCAGCAGTGTTAAGCTGCTATTTTACGCTGGTATTCTGTGAGAGTGTGGTTCTTCCCCAGTCAAGCCGACCTATTTGTGTTACAACAATAATACTAATAATATAGCTGCAGCATGGCTCTACCATGTAAAAAATCTTAGAGAATTGAAAACTTTAGAGTGGATATTTGTTCTTGTGAAATTTATGTATGTTACCCCCTCTCACGATACAGGATAAATTCTTAGTTTAATAATAACAATTTTTAAAAAGAAATGGAAAAAGAAAAAAGAAAGGAGAATAAAAGGAACACAAAATTGGCGGGAATTCATTTGGTTACTTGGTGATTTTCGTATGGCCGTCTGTACGAGTATGTTGGCTGAGTTTCGAGCGATAGTTTAGATTCGGTAAGAATCCAGGGACACAATGAGCTTACTCCCACTATTTAAATATAATATGTATTTATTTTATAAGGTAATAAATTGTAACTCATTTTTTAATTTTGTGATTGAATAAAAAATGAATGAAAAATGATCTGTTGGGATTCCTCCATCTATTTCTCAGAGGGTTTTAGGGCGAGGAAGTGTTGAATTTAAGTACTGGCATATTTTATATTTATTTCTTTATATTAAATACAGTGTATAAACATAATTACAACAAATGTTTGCCCCCAGTGGGATTCGAACCCTAAACCTCTGGATTCTGTTCCGATATCTAGCTTCATAGGTGAGGTCAACACTTACTTGAGTGCCTGATTGTAGTGAAAAATATAACAGTCTCTTTAATTACTTTGAGATTTTACAATTTGTGTTCGAACCAATCGACGTCAAAGGGCATTGACGCAATATATGAAGACGTGTTATGTATGACTGTTATAATGAAATGGCTTACTTATTAAAATACAAACGATTTTACGTGGTAGAGCTATGCTGCAGCCATATTAGTAGTATGGTTGTAGCACGAATGGGTCGGCTCGACCGGGGAAGGACCACGCTCTCACAGAATACCAGCGTAAAATAGCAGCTTAACGCTGCTGTGTTTCGTATGGTGAGTGTAGAGAACCGGAGACTCTTTTTTACTGGAAACGAGGCATTCCATCTTAGTCCTCACGGGTGACAACGCATCTGCATTTTGATTCTTAATCGAAGATAGATGTAGATGCCACAGCAACCACTTACCATCAGGTGGATGGTGTGCTCGTTAGTCACTCTTATCCTATAAAAAAATTTCAACAATCACATAATGTTTGACTTGTATAATAAAATTTAAAGATGTTTGGATAATCGAAAAGTGCACACTTCGATACCTCTAGTTAATAAAAAAAATTGTTTACATCTACTTACATTTTTATAATTATTATTTATAATATATTATATGATAATAATGGTATAACGCAAAAAGTATATATTATAGACAATGATCAATGAACTTGATGTCGTAAGCAAAAGATTTCCAAGGGGTGAGTGGAAACTTTTGGTAAGATTGCTTTTAGTTGATTAATTGCTTCAGTTAGGTATTAGTAATCACTAATCACACACAGGTGAGCTGACGGAACAGTAATCGAATCGCAATTACACTTAAGCTCGCAATCGCATTTACATTTACACTTACATAATAGTTACTTAAACTAAGAATAAATAAAGAATTATACAATATAAAAATTAAGAAATAGTCAAGTCGTTTTTGAGAAAACGAAAAACTTTATTGTTCAATGTGAGGAAGGTTAATATGCAACATCGAGGAAAATTAAGATTATAACAACGTGAACGTCTTTGAAACTCAGCTAATTTACCCATCTTTAACAAATTTAAAAAAAAAACTTAGTAGGTACTCAATTCGACTGTACCTATTTTTTTAATAATAATATGCAATTAATTTTTATACGTGATAGAGCCATGCTGCAGCTATATTAGTAGTGTAGTTGTAGCACGAATGGGTCGGCTCGATCTAGGAAGGACCACGCTCTCACAGAATACTAACGTAAAATAGCAGCTGAATGCTGCTGTGTTTCGTGTGGTGAGTGTAGAGAATCGAGAACCATTTTACTGGAAAAGAGGCATTACATCTTAATCCTCACTCGCATCTGCATTTTGATTCTTTATTGAGGCTAAATGTAGATGTCTCATGGTCACAGCAACCACTTACTATCAGGTGGACTGTGTGCTCGTTTATCACCCTATCCTATAAAGAAAATGCATCAGGCTAGTACGTGATAGAGCCACGCTGCAGCAATATTATGGTTCGAGTAGCTTGCTACATATTTATTAATCTGTGGTTTCAACTGGGGAAGGACCAGGCTCACATAGATTATCAGCGTAAAATGAAGCTTAATGCTACTGTCTTTCGCGTGGAAAGTGTTATTTTCATTAAATACATTATATATGTATATAAGTCGTCAGGGGTTCGCATATACATTTTTAATTCTGTTCGAATTAGTAGGAGTCAACAGTATCTGTTCATCCTCAGGTGGACTGTGTGCCTGTTTGACAGCCGCTGTTTATTTGACAACTATAAAAATCACTGTTTTATCTAAAAACCAGTTCGTCAATATATTATATCAATGATTGCTCATAAATAATGGAGTCACGTAAAAATAATAAACTAAAAAAATCACTAAAAAGCTTTTACATATTATAAATAAAAAGTAATAATATATTACCAACTCTTAATAATATAGTGACAAGTCGAACTCTGAAGGTAAAAGTGTAGGAATTCCCTCTCCAATTCCAAGTGAAGGTAAAGGTTAATATTTTCTGTTTGTTCGTTTTCCCACATTCTGGGTTATTCCAAAATGTTAATTGAACGTCGTGAGGAAACCTGCCTATCTATTATATATAAATTACTAGCTGACCAGGCAGACATCGTTCTGACAACATTCCGCCCTTTCGGACGACCATGTGTCCTAAAAAAATAATTAAATTCACAATAAAAAAATTGAGAGTCACTTCTCGGGATAAAAACTATCCTATCTCTCAAGTTGGACCAAACTGCACACATTGTGAAACATTTCCTTAAAATCAGTACAGTAGTTTAGGTGTTCATCGCGGACAAACAATGTGACACGTAATTTTTATATACAAAGATGAGCAATATATCCGCATATATTAAATGCGCCCGCACTTGCATTGGGGATAGCGCGGCGTAATGTTTCCTGCTCAAAAACTCCTCTCAGTGGCCTGTTACGTGCAGTGGGCAAAAAATAAATAAAAACTTAATATAACTATATTGTACAGCATACAAAAAAATAAACAAAATTGATACACTGTAGCATTATGCTGTTATTTTACGCTAGTACTCTGTTGAGCGTGGTCCTTCCCCGGTCGAGCCGACCCATTCGTGCTGCAACTATACTACTAATATAGCTGCAGCATGGCTCTACCACGTACAATATGACCAACAGACCTGCTTACGACCACTACACCAAGGATGCTGCAAAATACATAATTTAAAATTAAAAATTTTGCACAACCGACTTCAATATAAATTATTACGAATAACTCAAAAACTATTGGTCAGACCTCCGATCAAATTTATATGGGACTACATGACAAGTACCAGCTTTCAAATTGAAAAAGAATCATCGAAATCGTTTAATCGTAAACACATTAAAAATAACATTCAGTCGAAATGAGTACTGTTTCCTTTTTGAAATCGGTAGAAAAACTACATAATATTATTGTGTCCCGCCCTTCCTTCACACGGGAGTATGTACGGTTCGATGGCCTATCGATCCAGCGAGATCTTAACAATATTAATATCTTGTACGCTCGACTATCACCTACATCGAGTCTTCGAACGAATCTTCGAACATCGAGTTCTAGTCGGTCATTCCTTGCATACGAAAACCTACTGGTCCAAAATGTTAAGGATAAAAACTGCTTTAATCTAGAAATTAAATAAAAGCAGATAATTTTAGTTAATTTCACAGGGATTTCTACTTTTTAAACATACGTCTCAAATAAACTGAAGTTGTATTACGAGCATTTTTTAAAATTTCTTTTTTTTATTGCGTATTATTCTTAATCTAAGAGTAAACATAGCTAAGCTTGTTTATATATACTCTATGTTCTTAATATAGCGATTTTGGGCGGGAACTTGATCGGCGGCGGTTTGCTGCTCCTGTATTATTGTTTAAATAATGGTTTGAAGTGTACTTTGATATGTAAAAGTAGTGCGATTATGTGTATTAAGTGTCCACGCATGTGAACTATTAGTGGAAACGGTGAAACAAGTTTTCTGATGGTGATGTGATTCTCAAGATAAGATGTCTCTCTGCTTAGGCGTCTTGAGATACCATCGCCAACCGTCAGCTGTCTGCTGGCTCAAGTTGCCGTCAAAATTTCCCAAGGGCTGCACAATGTGACCCATCAAAATATTGTGAAGCACTGTACTATGAAGGATAATTATACATTGTAACTTCAGGCTCAGAAGGGCTAGAACCCAGAGCAGTAAAGCCAGTTATAAAAAATATAGCATCGCAGAACATCGCGGAAACTATGAGAAAAACGATTTACGTAGAGTACTCTATGGAAACTCGCATGAGTCGCGAGGTAAGATTTTTTCTGACCTAATCGACAAAATAAATATCATCATAACATAACTACAAATATTTTTTTGCAAATTAACTAAAATAGAAACAAAAAATATTTATAAATTACTAGCGACACGCCTCGGTTTCGCACGGGTGATTTGTGGGTCCCGAACAAGGGCCGCCTACTAGGTCCAATTATGAATCTAAACCATAAAGTGACCCACTCAAACCGACAAAAAGAATCATCTGAATCGGTCGAGCCATTTTCGAGTTTTTGCGAAAGTAACTCACGACAATTGATTTTTATATATGTATATTTATTTATTTAAACTTTTATGCACAAAAGAAAAATCGTACATATGGCGGACTTAATGCTTTAAGGCATTCTCTCCCACTTAACCAATAGGCTAAGCAGAGATAAACATATGGGAGGTGGTGCAGCAAAAGTAAACTAATAATGAGAAAAAAAGGTAAACCTAAATACATACTTACATAGATAATATATGTAAACATTCCTTAAGCATCAGTCTGTGCTCTGTATATTTTCAGTTTTTTTCTTGTTTTCGGTTGTTATCATGAATATTGTAGCTGCTGATCCCCAGTTTCTGTTTCCCTCTGCCGTCTCTTACGGCACCCACAGCATGATATGGGGTAGTGGATATTCTTACGCCGATAATACGGAGCAAAAATGTACCTATAGTAATAATTATTACATAATTTAAAATTCAAAATTTTGTACAACCAACAATAAATCAAAAACTATTGGTCAAACTTTGATCAATTATATTATATATAATATTTATATGGGACCACCTGAGAAGCACCAGCTTTCAAATAAAAAAGAAGATTCGAAATCGGTTTACCCAGACAAAAGTTATGAGGTAACACATATAAAAAAACATATAATTGAATTGAGTACCTCCCCCTTTGGGTAATAATCTAAAATTAAAAATTTTGTACAATCGACTTCAATATAAATTATTGAGAATAACTCAAAAACTATTGATCAGACCTCGATAACATTTATATGGGACTACATGTGAAGCACCAGCTTTCAAATAAAAAAAGAATCATCGAAATCGGCTCGCCCAGTAAAAAGTTATGAGGTAACACATAAAAAAAACATACAGTCGACTTGAGTACCGGCTCCTTTTTGAAGTCGGACGAAAAGAACGTCTAATCGTGAAAATAATTGAAAGTTAATAATTAATAACGGTAATTGTGCAATAGGTCTGTCATTTACATGTATAATAAATTGTTAATTTTATTCTATAATTATAATTGTAACTGTACTTTAATTGTAGTGTTTTTATATAATTTTATTTGGTTTTCTTCTGTTGGCCAACCACGTGACGTGTTATCTCGTGGACCTTAGCAAAAACGAACACTTAGGGTACACTTCGGTGTATGTCTATCAGTTGTTTCCTTTTGAGAGTGTTTCACGTACATTATTGACATTTTTGTATAGTTGTAAAAAAGATAACCCATATACTGATGTACAGGGAATAAATAAACGAATATATTTTTATTGTACTCCACAAAATAGAAATATACAAAAAACATTTAATAGGAAGTAAAGGTTACAATTCGGCGGACTTTTATCGCGATAATGCTGTTAAAAAAGTAGTTTTGGGTTCATTTTTATGAAACTCCAAAATATTTCGACGTTATCAATTATATCTCTTTGAAGCAGCCATATAAAACTGTATAATTTATAATGATTTGTGAAAATTTTTTTGGGAATAAATTGCTTCACTCCTGACACCACCGTGTCTAAAAAGGAACATGTGATTTTTTTTAATAAAATAAATCGTGACAAATGAGCACACAGTCCATGTGATGGCAAAAAATACTATGGTCCATATACACATATAAAAATCTTCGACTAAGAATTAAAATACAAATTCGTCGGCACCCGTGAACACTAAGATGGATTGCCTCATTACCAATATAACAGCGCATCCGGTTCTCGCCATTTGCCTTAAAATTAAAAATTAAAAAATTTGTACAAATAAAAGGAATCATCGAAATCGGTTCACCCAGAAAAAAGTTATGAGGTAACACACATGAAAATACATACAGTCGAATTGAGTACCGTCTCCTATTTGAAGCCGGTAGAAAATAGTAAAATGCTGCGATTTAATACTGGTATTAGTTGCAGTTAACTCTTCCATGTAGAGGGAATAAAAACCTGTACTTTGATCCCCACCGGAACCAATTTTATTACTTACAATTTTAAGAGGTAATTTAGCACGTACTCGACAGTGAAGGAAAACATTGATCCGAGGATTGCAATATTTCAAAAACATTGGGAGAAACAAGTCCTTGAGGGAGGCCTATGTACAGCAGTTGACTTATGAAAGGCAATAATGATGATGATAATGATGAAAACACTGGGGAAGCGCGGCGGACTCATTGCTCCATAACTTCCTCAGAAATGTGAGCAAACCTGTGTCAGTGTGACATATACAGTGGGACATATACAGGCTGTAACTTTATAACGTGACGTAAGATACATTATCGTTAATAGTGTCATATAAATCGAGTTCGATAGTTCATTCACGGCAACCTTGGTTACTAATTTAACGAACAATGGTAATAAATCAATCAAACTCGTTTTTATAACAAAGGAGCGTATTAACACGTTAGATTGTATTCTATTCAAATAAATAAAAACGAAGTGTCTGTTTGTAATGTTACAATAACAGCTTTTTACTAAATGTATATGAAAGTATATACGATACCTATAACAAAAACACAATTTTTTACATTTTAGTTTGTCTATCTATCTGTTTATTAAGTCTAATCTCCGAAACGGCTGGACCGATTTCCACGGGATTTTTACTGGCAGATAGCTGAGGAGTAACTTAGGCTATTTATATTTTAGAAAAAAAAATTAGGGTTCCGCGCAACATGACTAAAACTCTAATTACACGCGGGTGGAGGCGCATGGAACAGCTAGTCTATTATAAAAATATATTTACGCTGTTAGTATTATGCGAAAAATTATTACATGACAAAAAGGCAATTTTACACAAGGTATGTATGTATTATGTAAACATTAGACACGAAGAAATAAAATACGTATGACCCTGATTAACTGTTTCTATTGCATCTTGTCGTCATGACAATGATAATATATTGGTTGGTCTTTGGGTAAAGTGTCACACTCATACTGGATAGAGTCATAAGACGTTGTCACTCATATATCTGTGTATGTAACTTTTGATGTGTTTCTTCGTCTATTCCACGGAGGTTCTCGTTTTCCTTTTACAAAACCCACTGCTTAGGAAAAAACAGGTTATTGTTTTTTTTTTATTTTATAGGATAGGGTGACAAACGAGCACACAGTCCATCTGATGGTAAGTGGTTGCTGTGACCCATAGACGTCACCATTTATCCTCAATAAGGAATCAAAACGCAGATGCGTCGTCACCCGTGAGGACTAAGATGGAATGCCTCTTTTCCAGTAAAATGGGTCTCCGGTTCTCTACACTCACCATACGAAACACAGCAGCGTTGTTAAGCTGCTATTTTACGCTGGTTTTCTGCGAGAGCGTGGTCCTTCCCCGGTCGAGCCGACCCATTCGTGCTACAACTATACTACTAATACAGCTGCAGCATGGCTCTATCACGTATAAAAACCATCACAAAACCACAGTAACACAAATAGTACATTGCATATTTTATCTTTTAAAAACATATATATTTTTTATAAACAAAACAAAGAGTACATAAATTTGTGGGAGATGGGAGTCCAAACTAGGATACCCTGTGCTATGGTTCTCCCGGCTCCCGGATCAACTAGATTTTTTTTTCTTTTTTTAATTATATATAGCTGAGACATTTTTTCCGTTTGCGAGAGGGCATACGCGTAAGCGGGTTAATCGTATTGTGTGTGTGTGTGTGTGTGTGTGTGTGTTTGTGTGCGTGTGTATGTCTGTGTTAACTCGTACGCGGTATGTTAAGATGCGATTTGCAGTAATTGTTCTGTTTTTTCATAATCAAGTTTAAGCAGCCAATCTGAAATTTTCTTTTTACATTCAAATTTTGTTAGGTTAATGATACAGTGTAAGAAGCCGATAAAATATCAAACTAAATAAGGAATGAAGGAATGAGCCGTAGTATCACAGGGGCTAAGCGATAGCAGTTAAATTCACAGTACCCGAGCGACTCTGGTTCGATCCCCGCCGGCATCAATCAAATTGCGTATTGCAATGTTAAGGCTTTAACTAGCCTGAATGACCTTGACGAAACGGCGATCGCAGAGATTTTAGCCGATGTCAATACCGTCTAGCAACTACGTTCTGTATTACTTATAAAAGTGCAAAGATTAATAGCCTGCAGAGATGACAATTATATAAGTGACATACTGCCTGTTATGCTTGCGCATCACTGAGAATTATGTCGCGGTTACGCATCTTGTGTTGTTGTGTGGTGCTGTAGCTTTGTCCGGTAGGCGTCACGAGCTATCAAGTGTTAAAGTTTCAAGTACGTAAGAGTTTTTTATTATATATGTTAAAAAGTATTTATTTGTGTCGTATTAGTAAATCTGGGTCAAAGCGTTCGCTGTAAATTTTCCCGGGTTTGATCCCCGATAGCATGAATGAAATTTGTAATTGCAATTTTCGTCAACACGTATTGGGGAAGCACGGCGGGCATTTCCTTGCTCTAAAACCCTCTCAGAAATAAAAAAAGAGTCCTGTGCCCATTAGATGGACTTGTATAGCCTATTACTTTACTTTGTAGCAATATTTATATTCGTTTTAGATATGGAAGGGTACCTTATGCTGACAAAAATATCATGTGGAGGCGACGAAACCGTAAAACATCTTTGTACCTATTATCTAAAACGTTCGAAAGATTGTCAGTTATGTCATACGCCACATTTTCTATAGAGCGTAGAACATTGCAGATAGAGCAAAATAAAAAATAATCCAAAATATTATGGGAACTATTTATTAATAATATATACATTTATATATTTTAAAAATAATGAACAAGCTGCAAGGTTCAACTAATCATGTTTTTTGTAAACACAATCGTAAAATTCCTGTTTTAATTTTTACCAATTGATGAAACGTAGTCAAGATCACTTCATATAAAATATATTTAATTAAAATTGACACGTGACCTATTTGGCCTTCTACTTACAACTCGGCGGAAATTTGAATAGAAGATTTTGTCTTTTCATACAAGTATTGTTTACAACTGGCGTGGTTTCGAAAAGCGTGATTAAGTGTCAGCGGTAAATAATCAATTAAATACTGAACTTTTTTGAAATTTATTTTTTTGTTTATTTTTGTTATATCGTCTTAAAAACTGACGCCATCTCACTATTTTATTATTTGTTTTTTTGTAACGCATAAGGATAAGTTAGACTAAGTTAGATTAACTTGGATAAGTTTATAATTTTTTTGACTTTATCACAAAATTTCCGCAATAAATTATTACCTTTTCTACAGTGATTCTCTCCTCTTAGTTTCGGCGTGACTGTAGGATGTTATAGTGAGTCACCGTCAGTTACTAAGCGGTCATAAATCATTATATGTATGTATAAACATTTTTTGATTTTAATATTTATGTTTCTTTGAATTTTGATTGATTTTTTGAAACCTGGTAAAATTATTTTTCCATACCAATTGATGGGCCTGAGTATAATGCCAGTTATGCTCTTTGGCTGAAGTTATTTTTTATTTTATGCTCAATTGCAGACAAAACAATATTGATTGCGCATTTCTAAAACAAAATTTTACCTCTTCTCCATCTAATAATAGCTCCTGCACCTAACACGGCGGAATAGTTATTATTATCTATAAGATCATTTGCGGAAACAGTTTTTGTTAACAGTTATGAGTGTAACATTTTATCAGCTGCTTTGTTTATAGTGCCTTGAGCAACACTGCCGGTTTCTGTACAGAAAATGATGCTGGCTTTGCAAATATGGATGGCCGCTACCATTGAATATAATACCCGCTATGTTACACTTATTTACATAGAAACTTTAATTATCATTTGCATAAAATTCTAAATAGCACTTTTTACACAAGAAAGTAAACTTTTAGCTCTTGTTTTTCACTAATTAAGTAAAAAGTAAAACAAACCAATAGGGCCGTGATTTAAAATTTCTTGCAACTTTTTATAGAAAAGCATGACCTTATCATAATATAAAAGTCAATCATTTAGCCATGTGATAAAACGTTTAAGTGTGGCAGTGAAACATTAATGATGATATTCCGGTCATTATACTGGAAATAGTCTTTTAAATATTTTGTAGTACAATTGATAATCTTCAGTATGATTGACCGTGTATATGACTTTTATAAGTCTATGTTATTTTTGATGAAAATTATTATTGCAGATAAAGCCCTTTCACATTTATTTTAGTCTCTAATTAAATTAATCAAAATGAAAATAATAACTTTAGCTCTTTATAACTGATCTTTAAATGTAAAACACTGACTTGAAATTATATAATTATTGGCATTTTTTTAATTCTTTGAACTTTTTTAAAATTTTGTTGAAACTCTACTGGTAAAATATATATATATATATTATAGTTCTTGATGAAAATAATGTATGCGCGTTACATCGCATCCCATCAAGAATTTCTAATATAATTCTTGGTGTAAAGCTAAGACGTGATAATAACTGTAAACAATAGAATAACAAAATAATAAAAACATTTACATTTACATACAAAACATTTACAAAAATACTTGCTTTATAACCTAATAAATATTATTTGACCGTAATAAAATAAAACAAGGTAGTCTTCGGCATGAAATTAAAAATAAATATTTTCGATTATTTTTGCAATATCTAACAGCCGGATCAGCGCGCGATTCTGATCCATCTAAAGATGCTAAATTTCAGCAAGCACTGTTAAATTCAATAGAAGTGACAGAAAAACGGTTCTTGATATAGAAAGGTAAATAAATTATTTAAACTATAAAGTAAAATCACTTTATTACAAATCAAAATAGCCCAGTAGCTTTATTAACATGAGACATAATTGTACGAGTGCTTGCAATACTTAACATTATTTTACTGAAATCTCAGAAAGTTTTTTTAATAGAATAAGGGTGACAAACGAGCACACAGTCCACCTGATGGTAAGTGGTTGCTATGGCCAATACACATCTACATCTATTCTCGATTACGTATCAAAATGTAAATACGTTGTCACCCGTGAGGACTAAGATGTAATACCTCGTTTCCAGTAAAAAGGTTCTCCGGTTCTCTACACTCACCATACGAAACACAGCAGGGTTAAACTGCTATTTTACATGTTATTCCGTGACAGCGTGGTCCTTCCTCGATCGAGCCGACCCATTCGTGCTACAACCATACCTACTACTAATATAGCTGCAGCATGGCTCTACCACGTAAGAAAAAATTGATGTTGAAAATTTAAATATTTTTAGAAGTAACTTTGCAATTATTTTCTATTGAGTTAATTTTTGTGGAATCGTGTTTTGCAAACCGCCACCTGAAATACGTACAATTTTTTTTCGATAATGACGTGAAATTACAAAATGATCCCTATGCATTTCAATGTGGCTCTATTCAGCCTCTTAATATGAACATACCTCGGAATTCAGAGATTTTAAAAGTTTTCATGCGTAGATAATGGAAGATATAATATTATATTATTACTGTCCCGTGTGAGGCAACCTTTATACTTATATACATATTCTCATCATATTTTTATGATTGGTTAGAAAAATTATATCTAAATGCAAACTTTCACAGGGTAATTTTTTTTTTTACTATTTTTACCCAACAAGTAGTAAAGCAACTACAATCCCATCGATAAGTGGTTATGTAGTCTTAGATGGTGAATTGCACTGACTTAACAAAAACCTATTCACTCTTGCCTAATAGTACTAGGTAAGTATTATTTGCGACCTATTTGTGTGTGTGCGTGTGTGCGTGCGTGCGTGCGTGCATGTGTGTGTGCGTGTATGTATGTGTGTGTGTGTGTGTGTGTGTGTGTGTGTGTGTGTGTGTGTGTGTGTGTGTGTGTGTGTATGTGTGAAGAAAAGCGTATGAGAATACGTGAAGAGGAATAAAGGTTGAGTACTAATTCGCTTATCTGTACGAGGTTGCCACTCGAGGACCTTTCTTCCTATTTTTTATCTGTTTTCCAAGTTATATAGCTAGCCCATTGCCATTTAACTGTAATATTCCGTTGGGCTATGTCAGTTATCACGTAGAGAAACCCTTCTCCAATTTAAAATTTTTACATTTTTTAGATGATAATTTGTCTAACATAAAAAAAACCCAAGAATGTCTTTATATAGTTATTTATACTTAGGTAAGCACCATTCTTTTATTTATTTAAATTGTTTGATTTAATTTAATAACAGTGTACCTAAATGTAAGTATCTGTATCTTTATTTCCCTCCCCAATAATATTTTATAAAGTCATACTCATAAAAACAGCGTTTTATTGTAATACATAATTATAAAATTCAGTATCAACTAATTAATAAAAATATGCAACAATAAAATTACATAGGTATTAAAAACTATCGAAATCTAAGTAACGAGAGCATGTTCGTCGTTCCACATCTAAATTATATAAAAATGTATTTTTCAATTTCACTAATCAACGTCGCCGCCAAAATTTCTTCTTCTTTGGGCACTTTAAAAATTCATTTATTTAGAAAATAATATTTACAGTTACCAGTGTACAGATATTAACTAAATTAAGTGTTTCTAGTCATAAAAATATTTATAATTGAGTATAAACTTTTAAAAAACTAATATATATTTGAACGAAGTCGCTCCAACACCGACGTGCGTGCACCCTCAACGATGTCCGAAAACGGACTGCATAGATAAATATATATGTAGCAAGCTAACGGACTGTGACAGATCTTACATGGCGACGGAGCATGCGCGCTCGCGTAGATATATTCAATTTCAGGGAAAAATGATATATTCTCTTATAAAACGGGTAATAAAAATAAAACTCTCAATTAAAAATATTAATATTTTTAAGACCTTTTTTTTAGTGTAAGAACTATTTAAAAAGCTTGTGCCGGTTTGGAGAAATTTTGCAAAATATGACAAAGGTAGGTACTCTTTTGGGATTTTTTTTCTAATAAGAGGTTGACAAAAATACAATTTTGTTAAATTAAAAACATTTACCAAATCTTCTTCTGTTACCCTGTATTTTTTCTTTGTGGATTAAATGAACAGTTATTGAGATTTTTTTACTTAAATATCCTAGATTTAGGCATTTCAACCACTGTTAAGGCCTTAAGTGCTGATTTACGACGTGTTACTACATACATGTGAGAAATAAAAAAAAAATATTTCGAGTACATGTTTGTGAAATCCGCCAACACGCATTGTCGCTCTTTTTTCTTGCCTCTCAATAATGACAGGAGGCCTGTGACTGAGAGTAGGGCGTATGTAGGCTGTAACTTTACCTTTTTTTTTTTTAAATAAGGAACGAGTATTTTGACGAAAAATAAGTTGACAACGTAGTTATGGCAGTCTGTTTAAGCCATAGTGTTCCGTTCGAAGCTAACTAACAGAAACAATTGGAAAATCAGTTGCTACGGAAAGTGCCAGAACAACTAAAATCAGGCCCGCCATCTAGCTGTTTCATTTCCAGCGAAGGAAGATAGATTAAGTGCTGCGTACATTACATACATTTTTTTTATAGAATGAATGTGATAAACGAGCATACAGTACACCTGATGGTAAGTGGATGTTGTGTCCTATAGTCTATAAACATCTACATCTATCCTCGATTAAGAATAAAAATGCAGATGTCCCTGAGGACTAAAATGTAATACCCCATATCCAGTAAAAAGTGTCTGCGGTTCTCTACACTCACCATACGAAACACAGCAGTGTTAAGCTGCTACTTTAAGCTGGTATTCTGTGAGAGCGTGGTCCTTCCCCGTTTGAGCCGACCTATTAGTGCTACAATCATTATATAGCTGCAGCATGGCTCTACAACGTAAAACATCTACAGAAAGAACAATATTTCACTAAAATAAAAATATTGAAACTGATCCTTAAAGATATTTATCAAGACATGCTTTTTTCTCATAAACACTCACGCCTGTCACACAGAGGGTTAGGCAGAGACTATGGTATTCCATTTGGCACGATTCTGACACACCTCTCTCGCTTCCTCCACATCCATATACCTACGCATACACGCTCGTCGGTTAAAAGTACTCTTAATTTGGCTCATTTTCAATATATCGCCAATTTGGTCGATAAACTTTCACCTAGGGTGACTTCCTGACTCTGCCGTTCACCGCTGCAACATAAATTTGCTTTGTCACTCTTTCCTTATTCATTCTTTCTACATGACCAAAGCGCCGAAGCATTCCTTTCTTAATCCTGGTTACAACATCATTTTGCAAACCACACACTTCTCTTATCAAAAAATTTCTCACCCTGTCATTCAGATTCATATCTTTATTTGATTACTTACTTATTATTAATTACTGTAGTAAATGCTTCCGCAAATCCAATGACACAGTTATCTTAAACGTACACTTGCTAAGTCAAGGTTTGCAGGTTTGATTCTTGATTAATTATTTGTCTTACCTGGTAAAGTAGGTTTGCGTTTCCACTTATTCAGTTATGTAGAATTAAAAGATAATATAAAATTAGACAAGGCATTCCATTTTATTTAAAAAAAAAATATTTTACAACAACTAAAATACATATTATACACAGTTCATAAGTACAGTTTCTTTACATTTTCCGGACCGATACGACTTAGGGATCTGCAAGAAAAGAGCTTACTTACACCTTTCTAAAAGACCGGCAACGCATCTGCAATTCCCCTGGTGTTGCGGTTGTTCATGGGCGGCGGTAGTCACTTTACCATCAGGTGAGCCGCATGCTCGTTTGCCCCCTCTTCTATAAAAAAAATATAAGATTTTTCTGTACACTGTAGTTCGCCGTATTTCGAGCGCAAACATTTTAATAGTATTTAGTGTAAGAAGATAGTTCGCTCGCTTCTATAAAAATAACATGAGGATGAGTTGTAGTGAATGTTTGGTTAGAGTAGTATACAGGCTGTTTGGAGTTCCCCGGCGTATAGACATAGGGAGCATAAATGTAAATGTCCTTGAGCTACGGCGTCCACGTACCATAAGATGGACTGTGTTTGTTTTGTCACCCTTACTTATATAGAAATATAGTACAGTACAAAGCTTTAGTGGCCAGCGATGACCTTTAGAATAGATACGTCGCCCTTCACTACTGGCCGTATGAGGTAGTTCAAAGCCATTCAGCTATGGAGATGGATATTAAGATAAAGATAAAGATATTTATTTTGTAAAACATGAGTAAAAATATAAAGGTGTTAAAAACATAAAACAAGCTACATGTTTTGCCAATTATGGCGTACAAAAATTATATTACATATTTTATTAATTATACAAGATAAAAACTAACCCTACGGACATAATTCTAGATGTGCAACAATTTCAATGGCATCTCCTAATATTGCATTAGAGAAATGTCACAATTCAATATTGAGCTTAAAAAAATCAATAATTTAAGAAATCAGGCAAGCTGTAATAACATTTGGCTATCGGATACTTTTTAAGATATAGCTTAAAAAGTGTAGTAGGCAATTGTTTCATGGGTTTAGGGATTTTATTATATATTATTGGCGCCAGACAGAAAATACTTTTATGCATCAATGCCGTTCTCGATCTAATTGCGCATAAAGTGTTATTATCCCTTATAATCGCAACGTCGATATTCTCAGAGTTTTCCGCTTGATTAAGCTCGTAATAGTAACGATGTCATGGAACATGCTAAAAATGGATTGATGCACGTTACTCAGGACCTTCTTTTATTGATTAAGGGTGACAAACAAGCACACAGTCCACCTGATGGTAAGTGGTTGCTGTGAACCATAGACATCTATATTTATCCTCAATTAAGAATGCGTTGTCACCCCTGAGGACTAAGATGGAATGCCTCGTTTCCAGTAAAAAAGGATCTCCGGTTGTCTGCACTCACCATACGAAACACAGCAGCATTAAGCTGCTATTTTACGCTGGTATTTCGTGAGAGCGTGGTACTTCTCCGATCGAGTTGTGTATCGCCAGCAACGCAGTCAGGAATTTGTATTTAGAAAAACCTTTTCTCCCTCGCATAACTTCCTTGTGGAATCAATTAGCACCAGCGAATTTTCCGGACCGATACGACTTAGGAACCTTCAAGAAAAGAGCTTACACCTTTCTAAAAGGCCGGCAAGGCATCTGCAATTCCCCTGGTGTTGCGGTTGTTCATGGGCGGCGGTAGTCACTTACCATCAGGTGAGCCGCATGCTCGTTTGCCCCTTCTTCTAAATAAAAAAACAACCCAAAATTAGGGACTTTTAGGTGCTAATTAGGTGCCAAATTTAAAAATTATGTGCTCTAAAATTTTTACCGCAACGAACTGTTGAAATTTGCATTGCATTTGCATTCAGCATAACGTATCACTAGCAAAGCTGTGACGATAGTACACATGTACGATAAATATTAATAGCAAGGAATTAAATTGGGTTTTTCTAAATGAAAATTCCTGACTTAGCGTTGTTGGCGAGACACAGTTTCCCTATCGAGCCGACCCATTCGTGCTACAACTATAATATAGCTGCAGCATGGCTCTACCACGTACAAAACCTAAATCTAACAGACCATGCCTTGTAGCAATTAATGGGGTATGTCTCTGTACAGGAATGGATTTGTGTTGATTTTTAATAAGCTTCAATGATAAATAATGAATGATATTTTTAATATCAGTGCTATTCTGAGGCTAGTTTTAAATGGATAAGTAGCCATTGATCTGAGTTAAGTTAATAAATAAATAAATAAATAGATAAATGTTTCAAAAAAAAAAAGGTTAAAGAAGCTCATTATGTTCACGTATAAAAATATATATATAATAGTCTTTTATTCTTTTTTTTTTGTATACGCCGTGAAGTTATGCAAAGACAAATCCATAATAAACAAGGAATCTTTTTATAACAATCTACTAAAAAATTAGCCGCCAATTTCATAAAGCCTTTTCTTTGGTACAGCAAGAATAGATTTTTAGCGGAGGTGTTAGTTGACAGTTAAGTTTGATACACCCTAATGACATTTTTAGGTTTTCGATACGTTCAGGAATTCCGAATTAACCGAAATTTTAAATCTTTTAGAGGAGATGCAAGATTTATTTGATATTGATTTCGCTGGTTCGCAAGTTCCCAATAATCGATTATGAGTTCTTTGACATCGATTTTCGATGTTTGACATGTGGTAACAATAGATATTAAAACACCGATGTTTTAATTTTTAACATCGAAGATCATCGTATATCGACGATCATCGAACATCCCTATTATCTGTGTCGTCATCGTCATGCGTCAGTCGCGTTTGATGCGCCCGCGAAGTTTTTCCTTCCGTTGTGAGATTAATATTGTAAACGTTACCTTGTTAAGATGGCTTACCGTTACTCAAATGTTAAGTATACCGAAATGGTGCAAATTTTAGCAATTTGCAATGATAACGTTAGTGAAGCCTGCCGTGAATATTCAAGGCGATTTCCCAACTCACGTGCACCGAGCTACGCTGCGTTGCTAGGCGCTACACAGCGATTGCGAGATTACGGACAATTCCAGCCTGAATAATCGATTGTAGTTGTCCACCGCGGCGCACAGTACGTGAACAGGAAGACATACTGCAGTTTTTTTTAAACAAAATCCAACAGCGAGCGCTTATGAGGCAGCCCAACAGTTCAATGTGTCACAATACTATGCATGGAGTGTCAAACAAAATGAAGGGAAGTACCCTTTCCACCTGCATCGTGTTCATGAACTCAGCGATGCTGACAAATCAGCGCGAGTTACATTTTGTAACTGGTTACTAGCTGCCGAACGAGCTAACATTTTATGGACTGATGTATCAGCATTTGGCAGAATAGGACTATTTAATACGCACAATGAACACTTGTTGCGCTATGAAAATCCACATGGACTAAGACCGCATAGATTTCAACACCGGTTTAGTGTCAATGTGGGACAGGCCTTATCAATACAAAATTAATGGGCCCTGTCTTCATAGAAATATTAAACGGTGAAAGCTATATCACAGTTATAAAACACGGTCTAACAACTCTGGCAGCGTGTCGATGATAACACCTACACGCTGTCAGAATTGTTAGAGGATATACCACTTCCATATATACGCAATATGCATTACCAACTTGACGGGGTGCCGGCGCACTATACTCACCAAGTTAAGGATTATTTAAACAGAGAATACCCTGGTCGCTGGTTCGGACGTGGCGGGCTTTGTGCATAGCCTCCCAGATCGCCAGATATCACACTAATGGATTTTTATTTGTGGGGGCATGTAAAGACATTACTGTATACTGGTCGCGCATTCGAAATCCGTGAATGTTGAAATAAAATATTATTTATGCGTTCGATCAAATCAAAATGAATTATCAACTACTTATTATCTCGTGTCGGTGAATAGTTGTTTTAGGTCACCTATGCAATATGCATAAAATGTGGAGGTGACTATTTTGAACGCTATGTGCGAGATGCTCACAGCCATCCACGAACGAGTATCTAATTCTAATTTTTAAATTTGTATTTTAATATTTTTGCTGAACCATTATAACTAAATATTTTTATTCAATTACTGTTAATATCTGTATTTAATCATTTTAAATATTTTATTGTAATATTTGTACTTAATTCTTTAAACCTGCATCCATTTTTTAAATACAACTCACATTGAATTAAAAAAAAAATAGTTAATAACACTCAACATTTAATTTGCACGTGCTACAAACCGAAAAGGTCAGGCGGTGCCTTTGAACCTTTTATAACACCTATCGACGTCATATACCTTTACCTTGGCCTTGGGCCGCCGCATGTGCGACGTTGAGGCGATGCCCGGAAGCTACGTTGTCTCTCGGATAAAGGCAGCCTTGCTAGCAAACAGTGTACGTAACAAACTATCTAAATGTCTATTAAAGAATGTCTATTACCTAATTCGTAAACAAATTATGAAACGAAACTAATAGTTCATCAAATCTGGGGGCACGGCACTGCCACAGAGTAAAGAAGACCAGAGGGGAAGCTTTCTAACAACGTCGAAAATCTATACCTATTCTGGTAGGGTTATCACCTGATGCATGTGAAAATTTTAAGGAAAAAATAAAAATATTATATATTATAAAATAACATATGTGTTCATTGTAACTTAAGTTAATATAATAACATTTTTGTTTTCTTTATTATTGTTTTATAATTATGGACTAAGAATATGTATATGCCATTTTGTTATCTTTTATTACTGTATCTATTGTTAATCACCGATGTAAAATTTCTATATTGTTACTATGTTAATTGTAGTACGCAGTTGCAACTGCTATTAGTTTTTATTGTTGTTGATTTTGTATATGCTTTACGTGCCACTAAAGTTTATAGAAAGTAATAGAGAGTGGAAGACAATTACGTATCAAATAGCGTAAATTGTTTCTCCACGCTCAGTGTGTAAAAATTTATAAATTTGTGCGACCAATATAAAATGTCTGTGGAAAAAAAAATATAATAACATGTGTTGGCAACGTGCCTATAAATAATATTTCAAATTATTAGTTTACCAATTACGAATAGCTTCTAAAGATAAATTATCAAGCAATAATTATCCTATAAGAAAACGCTTAGTAAAAGTTTAAAGAAATACCGAATTAATAATTTAAAAGTCCCGGGTTCGATTCCCAGGTCGAACTACTTTTTGTCCTTTTCTTAGCAATATTTTTCTTAGTAAATTCATGGAGGGAATTGTTAAGACATGATTTATGATTCCGGGTTCGTTTCCCCGGTTGAATTACTTTTCGTTGTTTTCTTAACAATTTTAGAGAAATATTAAGATAATGTTAACCAGGGTTCAGTCCCCGGTTGCAACGATCACTTTTTGTCTTTTTGAGATTAATGTAAAGTTGTGTAGTGCATAGTAATTATCTGTGTAAAATAAATGCAAGTTTTGTATAAACATAAATACTTATTTTCGATGTTTAATACATGAAAATAATTTTGTTTGTGTTATCAGATAAGAAACATTATGACTGATAAGGATAGTGTTTGTGAACCTTGGTGTTTCATAACGAACAGAGATAGGTGCTATCTGACCAAGGATTTAACTACCCTCCTACCGAGTTGACGAGAGTCGTGTAAAAATTGGTTGTACATTGGTTGTGCCGTGCGTTGATTTGTAATTTAGGAGGCCTGGAAATCTAATTATTTGCAAATTTCAGTAATTTATGTAAAATTGACTCATAAATGTTTCAGGATGACTGAAACAAAGCAAAATAGGTGAATTCTGTATTGATTTCATGCATAAATATTTAAAAGTGTTTTAAAGGTAAAAGTATATATAAAAATGTGAATTAAAATATTGTATGTATTAGTTAAAATATTTGTATTTTCAAATAAAGAACATTGTTCCAACAAAATTATATATTAGATATTTAAGACTTCTAACTTAGTGCATATGTTGAAAAATAGGCATATTTTGTTGAATAAATAAAAAGCTTTTTGTGATATTAAAATACAATATATATCATAGCATACGTTTGTACGTGGTAGAGCCATGCTGCAGCTATATTAGTATCTAGTATAGTTGTAGCACGAATGGGTCAGCTCGACCGGGGAAGGACCACGCTCTCATAGAATACCAGCGTCAAATAGCAGCTTCACGCTGCTGTGTTTTTCCTATGGTGAGTGTAGAGAACCGGAGACCCTTTTTACTGGAAAAGAGGCATTCTATCTTACTCCTCACGGGTGACAACGCATCTGCATTTTGATTCGTAAACGAGGATAAATGTAGATGTCTATGGGCCACAGCAACCACTTACCATCAGGTGGACTGTGTGCTCGTTTGTCACCCTATCCTATAAAAAAAGCATAGAGAATTTGTTGTGCTATCATTATAAGTAAATTGTATAAATGTATGTCTTATACAAATAAAGATATTGGGCAAACCGTGAGGGTGCAATAGTAAAAGTTTAACGTAATTGTGCTGTGAAATCGCATAGGGGGCGCGGCTCTTTTTCGAGTATAGCGTTGAAGTACCTTATTAAACTGATTTTCGTGTAATTAGTGACAACGTCCATCAACCAGTTACGCACAACTGGCAGCAGCCCCAGCAGTACCAAGGCAGGTGGTTGATACACCGAAACCAACCGAAGATGCCGAGAAAGGCAGATATCCACCGATCGTAGCAGAATGCCTCCCGAATTGGACGAAGCATTTTGAGTTACTCAACAAGAAGTTGAGTCACCCTCCGAACGCTCGCCCATTCGGGAAGGGGGTGCGCTTCTCCCCCCAGAGCCCGAAAGAATTCCGGGTCATCCAGAAATAGCTCATCGATCTATCCAAGGAAATACCAGCGATGTCCTGGTACTGCTACACCCCGAAGAGGAGAAGCCCACAAAAGTGGGCATTAGAGGGCTGCCAGTGGACACGGACACAAAAGCGATAGGGGAGGCTATCAAAGCGTTAGGATTTCCGATACGCTATGTAAAGGCAATCCCTCCGCGCAGAGGCAGGCCAGGATGCCTGTACTTCGCGCAATTGGAAGAAAGGCTAAGACTTATACAAAGTTAATGAATTACTTTACATGAGAGGAGTCGTAATTGAAGCCTGGCAGGGACGAGTGGGTCCAGCACAGTGCCACCGCTGCCAGGCGTTCGGACACGCCTCCTACAATTGTTTCCGACCCATTAAATGCGTCCGTTGCGCGGGGGAACACGCTACAAGGGATTGCTCGAGGGGTAGAGATGAACCACCTACATGCGCAAACTGCGCTAAATCACACACAGCCAATGATCGTCGATGTCCGGTTTTGAGGAGGATCGCACGGAAGCAAGGGATAACACTTCCCGGCTTGCTTCCGGAAGGGCCGAAGCTGATTCCAGAGAGTCGCCCGAGGACCGTTGAGATCAACGAAGAGGGGTGGGCAACCATAAGAGGGAAGGGGGGAAGCAAACAGCCCCCCACCCCCCGCAGCCACAATCACAGCAGCCAATGGATGTAGTTGAACAACCGAAAGCCAAAGCAACCACCGGAGCGACTCTCCAGCCCCCCGCTAATGACGCCACAGAGCGTCTGGCACCTAAAAAGAAAAAGCGGGGGAGAAGAAAGAAGAGCAAAACGCAACAGCCTCCTCAAACTGTTACCTCTACCCCCACTCCAGCGGTCACGATAACCTCCCAGGCGCAGGTTACCGCTAAGGATGTAAGGACCACCATAGGTAGAGCACCAGAGAGGACTCTACCTGAACATAGAGTCCGCTCTACAATCAGAGCGCACTCTACCATACGAAGAGAGACCCAAGCGCAGTCGAGACAAGAGCCAACCTCACATAGAACACCAACTGCTGGCCCCGGCTACGTAGATGCCATCCACAGATTGGTCGGCATAGCCATAGAGGTTGGCACGCAAGTCCTGGCAGATATAAGAGCCGGGACAGATCCAATAACAGCAATTATGAGAGCGTTGGCGCAACTACTTGCTCGGCATTACAGAGGCGAGTAACCTGCGCCTACTATATTGGAATCCAGACGGGATACAACAGAAGATCCATGAACTCCGCACTGTCGCCCAACAGCAGGACATACAGGTGATATTGCTGGGAGAGACAAAATTGAATCCATCGATGCATCTTAAGCTGCCAAACTACCACATTTACAGAAGGGACGAAGTCAATCCTCAAGGGACCGCCTACAGAGGCACGGCGGTTCTAGTGAGGAGAGACATCGTCCATCAAGAACTAGACCTGCCAACATACGAAACGATGCGCTCTATCGGCATAAAAATGGAGGCGGCGGGTGAGGAACCAAGGATCTACGCAGCATATCGCCCGCCAGGGACTCCATTCTGCGCCTCAGACATCCGGATGGTAATGGAAGGCGAAACATCAACCATCGTCGCGGGGGACCTAAACGCGAAACAGCCGGCGTGGGGGTCCAGAGTGATCACCCCGCTGGGTCGTGAACTTTATGATGACGCCGAGAGATACGGCTATGACGTTTTAAGTCCCGAGGAACCAACGCACGTCCTTACGGATCACCGAAAATGTCCGGATGTATTGGACATCGTGCTCTCTAGGAACGTCAACTACCCGGTAGTGGTAGAGGTGCTGTACGACCTGATGTCTCAGCACCTCCCGATTCTCATCACCCTTGGCCTCAAGGCAGTGATTACGATGCCCAGAGCTCTCAAAAGGAAGATTAATTGGAGGCTCTACCAAAAACACCTAATGGAGAGACCTCCAACCTACACCCCAATAAACACAGCGGACGACGTAGAGGCCGCTGCAACGAGAATTACAAAGACGATACAAGAAGCCCTACATGCGGCCTCTACGATCGTTCCGACTACAGGAAGACGGGAAGAGCTGCTGCGAGAGATATGCGTGCAACTCAAACGCAAAAGAGCACTGAGGAAACTCTGGGCGCGTACTCGCTGCCCCAGATTGAAAACACAATTGAACACCTTGTCGGATGAACTCGGTCAGTTGCAGACCGGGCCCACCGAGGAGAGGCCTGGAAACGGCGCATATCGAAAGCAGCGGAGGAAGATGCGTTGCTCTACAAACTGAACCAGCAGTTAACAAAAACCAGACCCCCGTTTGCCCGCTGACCAACAACGCGGGCGAACGTTGTTAAGGTAGAGCGGATATCCAAGCAGAGCACTTCGAGGAGCAATTTATGCCAAATCCAGCAAGTGCGGAGTTCATGGAACTACATACCCGGAAGGAGAGCCGCGTACAGGAGTTCCTGTCGAAGCCCGCGCCACCGCTTGCAGGAGAGTGGTTTATATCCCCTGCCATATTGCGGAGGACAGTAGCCCGCCTGCAACCCAGGAAAGCGCCGGGGCACGACGGGATAACCAACGCAGCACTTCGACAGCTGCACAATAGAACACTTGTAGAGCTAGGTTGACTCTACAACGGTATACTGCGGAGATCCCACTCCCGGAGGACTGGAAAATCGGCAAAGTGATCGTTCTGCCGAAACCCGAGAAGGACAGGCGTAGAGCAGCCAGTTATAGGCCGATCACGCTGCTACCGCACTTACCTAAACTGTGCGAAAGATTGTTGCTAAGAAGCTTCTGCCCATGCGTACAACTTCGAGCGGAACAGCACGGATTCAGGAGAGGCCATTCAACAGCAACACAGCTGACCAGGGTGCTGCACTATCTTGCGGCCGAGTACAACCGCGGCCGCACATCGTTGGGCGTCTTTCTCGACATAAAGAAGGCGTTCGACAGAGTGTGGCACACTGAACTACTTTATAAGTTAGAAATACAAACAAGTACCCCTCCTGCTATGTTGCGGCTAGTGGCGTCATACGTCAGGATAAGAAGTTCTACGTCTGTGTGGAGGATGCCGAGTCCGCAGCGAGACCAATTAGAGCCGGCGTACCGCAGGGCAGCTTTCTGTCGCCGATCCTGTACGCGGCTTACACCAATGACATTCCCACCCTGGCAGACCACCTGCGCGAATGGGAAGACGATGTTGAATTAGCGCTATACGCGGACGATAGTGCCTACTTCACATCGTCTAGAAGAGCCCACATAGCCACTGCCAGGATGCAGCGCCTGCTGGACCTGCTGCCACCATGGCTAGACGAGTGGAGGATGGCCGTCAACGTTGGCAAGACGACCGCTCTGCTCACTTGCCGCTATAGGAATTTTCTACCACCACTGACGCTCAGGGGCCAGGAGATCACCTACCAGAAGACAGTGACGTACCTAGGATGCCGGATCGCCGTCCGCAATGCCAGATGTGCGCGGGCGGCGCTCCGTCCGGTCCTAACCGCAAAATTACCACTGAAAACGAAGCTAAAAATATACAAGACGTATATAAGATCCAGATTCACACATGCTGCGCCAGCCTGGTACGCGCTCCTGAGCGATCATCAAAAGCGGCGATTACAGGTCCAGCAGAATTTGTCACTAGGGACCATCGTCGGTGCAGGTCGCTACGTCCGGAATGACGTCATCGCGGCCAACTTGAAGATGGAGACAGTCGAGCAATTTGTGGCCCGATTAGCGCGCGGTATGTTTGACCGCGCTGATAACGGGCCACACGAACTTCTACAAAACTTCGCAACCCTACATGCTTGGCCACCGGACGGGCGACCTCTGCCAAGAGAACTCCTCTCTATAGAGATTAGAGAGTCGAGTAACAACCCTCAATGCCGCTGACAGGCCAACTTAGACACCTGGCCGCATTATCCGCCTCTAAGAAGTCACCTGGAACAGCTTAGACCGAATTAGGCGCCTTTTTCAGGCATTGGCCGAATTAGGCGCCTTTTTCAGGATATCGGCCATATTATACCGTTTTTTCAGGCATTGGCTATATTATCCGACTTCATGCAAAACAATTGCAAACATGAAAATTTTAAATCGACATACAACGACCGGGAAATCAAACCCGCGTCGCTGCTTCATCCAACAACGCCATAACGGCTCCCACGACCGGTGCATAGTGATGCACCGCGAGGAGATTCCGGGCAAAGGGGGCGTGCCCCGAGGCCCGATACCTGCTGTGTGCATTAGCATACATGCAGACGACTATGTAGTTGTAATTCGTTCGGGACCAGCTACCAGTAATATATATAATCAAGAAAGAAAACATATAGGGAAGTGATAGGGAAAGTAATTCCGAGGGATCCTTCACAAACACCTATAAACAACATATACAGTCCACTATAAGAAGAATCACATAACCGAGACGTCGGGACCGGGACCACCACAAGGAGACCCGTAATCATCGTCGTCTGACCTTTTCTTTTGAGAATGTTATCTTTTTCTTTTGAGAAAGGGACCTCAGGCGCTCTCTTGTGATACTCCTTCACGGGGTTCACGACCACCTTGTTAACCTCCCGAACCCAACTTGGTGTTTCTGGGTAGAACGTCTGTGACAGAGTAATCCCAGTTTGATTGGATTCTTTCAGATAAGGGATCTGATTAGGGAGCTGATGCTGTAGGTGCGCCCTTTTCAACATGTCTGTTATTTGTCATTAAATTGAAGCTGCAAAAATTGTATATTTTGCTTATTTTCATGCTTAGCTTCACATTACATATACATATCTATATTTCTATCAATATAATTTTCATAAGAAAACGTATTCATGAGTACAAAAAATCAGATGGTTATTTGTAATGAATGTGATGATGGTAGTGGGCAGTGGCGGTGTTCATACACCACCACCACCAATGTTACTACCAGGATGATGGTGACGGTAATAAGAGCTGTGGTGGTGATGCTGGTCGTGGTGGTGGTGCCAGTTACGGTCCACTGTCCATCACCACCACCAATGATACTACCAGCACCACAACAACCACTGACACCATTACCAGCACATACAGCACCACCATCCACCGCTACCAACACCGCACGATCAGCACCACCGTCCACCATCACCATCACCAGCACTACTACTACTAACACTAACCAGCACCACTGTCTGGCTATTGTATTATTTTCTCTCGAATTTTCATACATACTATACAACATAGGCATTTAGCTTATACGAACACTAATTATCTAATATAAATATATACTTATAAATCTATAATGTCTTATTTTATGAAGTACACAATCTCTAAACTTTACTCGAATTTTTTTAAAAATAATAGATTTTTGATCTATAAAATCACAAAATATTATTCGTCTATTTATTACAATGCGCGTGACCAACAGCCCTTTCATTCACACTCTGACTGAGCCGATGCAAACCGGTTTGTACCCTGACGGAGCGTCGGTGAACCTGTGGGTGAGAGCTCACGCACACATCACTGCGCTATGTGTGGGTGTCCCCGCAGCGAGACGTTTGTATGTAGCTTCCCCTCTGGTCGGTTTCTTTACTCATGTGGCAGTGCCCCCGCCAAGTCGAGCAAAAAAGCGGCACGGCCGTACCATACTTTTCTCGAAGCAGTTCAGGCCATTTTCGAAACCCCATAACTTCGTTGTGAATAAAACTAGAAGCCTGAATTTTCAGTAACCAAGTAGGCATTGTATAATCTCGATATGTTTCAAATTTTATTAAATTTGAACCAGTAGTTTAAGAATTAGCACTAGTCAAATTACGTAAGCGGAATGATAAGTAACTAGCCACTGCTATTTAAAAAGGTAAAATAAAAAAAATATATATGTCATTTTTAAATTCGTATCTCTGGCCACCTGTGTTTAAAATTTGAATTTGGTGGAGTGAAAATTTTATTGATTTTTGGTCATTTGAGAATATATTTCGTCAACTGTTTTCAAAATGGATAAAATTGAACAAAGAGCGGTGATAAAGTTTCTTCATATGAAGGGCATGAAGGGGAAAGATATATATGACGAGTTAAAGAATGTTTTGGGTGAATGTGCTCCTTCTTATGCCACAGTAAAAAACTGAATGGCTGAGTTTAAACACGGTCGTACGTGTGTCCAAGCTGAAGCCCGCCCCGGACGTCCAAAAAGCGTCACGACCCCAGAAATGGTCGTGAAAGTACATGATATAGTTTTAGCAGATCGACAATTGAAGTTATCTGAAATAGCTGACACTACAGGTAAAAAAATGGGTACATCATATCCTAATTGAGGAATGAAATATGAAAAAGTTATCGGCCCGTTGGGTGCCGCGATTGCTTACGCACGATCAAAAAGGATTCGGGTGCAAAACTCAAAAGAATGTCTGGACCGTTTTCAGAGTAATAAGTCCGATTTTTTACGTCGATTTGTAACAACAGATGAAACATGGGTTCATCATTACACGTCAGAATCAAAAATTCAATCAAAACAGTGGACTCAATCGGGATGCCCGGCTCCAAAAAAGCCATGGCTGTAAAGTCGGCTGGAAAAGTGATGGCTTCTGTCTTTTGGGATGCAGATGGGATCTTGATGATAGATTACCTTCCTAAAGCTCAAAAAATTAATGGGAAATACTACGCTAATCTTTTAGATAAGCTTCGTCAATGTATTCAGCAAAAACGACCAGATTTGGCGAAAAAAAATTATCTTCCACCAAGACAACGCTAGGGTTCATACATGTGTTAAAGCTATGGCAAAAATCAACGAATTGAAGAATGATTTGCACTTGCACTTATTATAACTATACACACTTATTCCCTAAGCTCAAAACTTTTTTGGGTGGACAGAAATTTGCCACAAATGATGAAGTCATAGCCGCTGTAGAGGAGTGTGTTGCAGGCCTCGAAAGAAATCATTTTATGGAAGGCATTACTGTTTTACAACGAAGATGGAATAAGTACGTAGAGGTTCACGGAGACTGTATCGAAAAATAAAATTAATTTTATCACAGGAAGTTAAGTATTTTCTTATTAGGCTAGTTACTTATCATCCCGCCCTCGTACTTAATTTTGTCACTCACTGACTGACCGATCATCAAAACTCTAAGTAGTCCAGGAAATGAAGCTAAAAAAATGGCAAAACCTTGCAATTTTTTCGTCCAGCACCGCTTTGTACAAAAATTTGGGATTAGGCTTATTTCACCCTCTAGTTCATTTTCTATACTGTGCCATTGTACGCTTTTTGTTTTTTAGGGGTGAAAATTACCCCTTATTTTCAAAAATTATAAAATAACATTAAAAACCTAAATATGGGTGAAAATAGAAATCATTATAATTATATAAAAATATTATTAATTAAATTTTTAAATGGGGAGAGTTTAAAGCGCTTGAATAAGGTGATGTTCGATCGTAAATGTAGGTGTTAAACGGCTATATCTCGCCGAATATTCACTGTACAAAACATCAGCGCACAGGAAAATTTTTGTCATTAAAAAAGCTACAATTAAGTACTGTATCGTTTCTTTTGTATCTTTCGTATTTTGGGAGATATTTTTAAGAAAAGGGTTAAAAACACGAAATTGAAAAAAATCTTTTTCTCTTTTAACTCCAATTTTTCTAAAATTAGCCATTTTAAATTGGTCAAACTTCGTGGGTGTATTAATAGTACATATATAAAGAGAATTACAGAAGGGTGGCGATCAATTTTAATTACGTACTTTGGGGGTAGTTTTCACAGATTTTTTTCGTAGAAAAAAGCGTGTATCGATCTTATTTTGATCATAAGTCGGTCAATTTTCATGCTAGAGACGATTTTTTGTTTTTGTTTGAAAGCTCAAATTAAATACTTTAAAAAAAATTTATGAGCTTTCTTCGAATAATGCAAATTTTTCTCGTTATTTCGTTTTAAATCTTCCAATTTATGCATTTGACGAAAAAAGCTAAGCATTAATTTGCTGTATCTTAGTTCGTATTTGTCGCAGAAAAATTATAAAAAAGCATTGTCTTTGTTTTTTTAAAAGCTACAAATTGGCTCTCTACATTTTTTTGGATAAAATGCATATTTTTAGAGTTATTCGCAAAAACCATTTAAAAAAGTCGATTTATTCGTCAAAAAACTGTTACTTTCAACTTTGAATAACTCAAAAAATATTAGTTTTACGGAAAAAATGTATATAATATTTTTTTTCTTAGAATTACTTTTTCCGTCGATTCCTATAGTTAAAATGTAATAAAAAAATTCCACTCCCGGGATGGAGTGGCAACCACCCCCAAGGCTCTAGCGTACAGTGGCATGATATAGACAATGATCCTTGAGCTTTTCCCTACCTTCTGTGAAAATTTCAAGTAAATCCATGGTGGACGAAAAAATTGCGAGCCAAAATGCTTCATTTCCTGGACTAAAGGCACTTCTAGCAGACATAGAAGCTTCAAATTTGAAATACGTATATTGTTTAGTATATAAATCAAGGAAAAATTAAAATATTTTGCAATATCGGTCCAGTTTTTGAGATACACCAACTGCATAAATAACTTTGTAATCCCATATAAATATATAGGATTACAAAGTTACATTTGCAGTGAATGAATCAGTGTACCTATATATGTGTAATATAATGGAATAATAGGTGTAGATAGGTACCTAGATATAACTATCTACAAAAAGAAATGAGGTGACATCAAAAATATAACATGTAAAAAAAACCAAGTCTCGCAACTCAGTTCTTCTACCGTAAAAAGTTGTGAGAACCATGTAATACCAAGTCGGTTAATTTATTCAGTCCCTACTTAAGGGTCCTTCTGTCTTAAGTTATCACGTAATTAGCTAATCTAACAACATCTTATAGTGACCATATCAATATTAAAAATCTTTTATGTTTTAAATAAATAAATTGACTTGGCAATCGCACTAAACAATCTAATTTAATATAATAATATGTATTACTTGAAAGAACAACGTCTGCTCGGCCAGCTAGTTTAATATAATATGTATTACTTGAGAGATACATTGTGTTTTAATGCGATGGCCAAGTCAATCTATTTATTTAAAATACCCTACCGGTTGCGTGAACTTCGGCCGCGATAACCGAGATACGCGGGTTCCCCGCATCACGGCCAGCGAGGTACTCATCTCCTTCGCCCACGCGTCGAGCCACACAAGCCGCACACCGCCGCCCCACCTGGCGCTTATCTCACCTACATACCATCGGGTGACGATCCAGCTCGAACGCAATTGGATGACGTTCAAAATGACCAAATTTGGGCATAAACAAGGGGTTTATTCCACTTTTTCCCACCTAATGTCTCACTGGTAGGACAAAATTGAGAACAAAACAGAGAAAAAAAGACTCATTGAGATTAGTTCGTCTATTTTTCCCCACTAAACGTTTCGTGGTGGGACAAATTACAATGTTAAAATAAACCTCGTCCACTTTTCCCCACTAGGGCTAGCATAAGCAAATTCTAAGATCTAGAAGTATTTTTCAAACAAAAAAGAAAACAAATCATCACAATTAAATAATTGTAATTAATATAAGTGATACATTTACATATTGTTTATAACATTTTTGGAGTTATCCACAGAAATCAAAACCAACATTAATGATAAGATTTATGACGCTTTCTTGAACTCCTCGAACAAATGCAGTGTGTCATAAAATATTTACAGCTCAGTTCACTCCGAAGAATGAACTACTTTTACTCATCCAGTAACAAGCTTAGCTGTGATGAGTCACAGGTCATAAAATTTATTAAACATTGTCCTTCATAAATATTACATTTATTTCAAGTGGAGTTCAGAGGTATAGTTAAGATATAAGGTAGAATAAATAAATGAGAGAAGCTTAAGCCTATCCTGTGAATATTTAACAGAAACCATAACACAAGAATATATTGACAAATTTAACATCAACTCACAAAAACCCATTTAGAAAAGCCTTTCTTAAGTTATAAGATGTTAAATCAAAATTTATTTAAAATAAACTGGAACAGATATTCCTGATTATTGTTTTTTCGCAATGATAGCTCTTCCACGGGCCACTTCTGCTGCAATCAAGCTGGCCCTACGTGTATAAGGAAATGCTATAAAATAAAGATAATTTATTTTATTTTGTTAAATTAAATATGTAATATCTTCAAATAACTTCAACTTTTTTATAAAATAAGGAAATTCGAAATTTTTCCATTTATTGGTATTATAATTCGCAACTTTGTCTTCAAACTTCTACAAGTTGTAAAGAACGTCTCGTACAAGGAAAGAGTATAATTAAATGGTTAAACGAACTTACCATAGAATTATTACGCTGGGTAATAATTCTATGAGATTTACTTACATAATTACTGAAATCACAGATCCTCTTAAAAATACAAATATTATGCAACGATACACATGCCAAGAAGTATAAAAACGGAAACGGAATATTTGTTGCAAATATTGAAATAACAAACGAGTAAAATGAAACATTTAGGTAATAAATTGCTTCCATAATTTTTTTAAATTTAAGTTAATTAAACTTTTAGTATTAAATTGTTACGGCCTACAGCTTTACCATTACCATTTATTAGATTAAATACGAACCACAATACAACAAAGATACACATCCCGTTCGATCGACAAAAATGCCTCGCTAGACAACCGACCCTTTGATAAGTAATCAACCATAATTATACGACAACCATAATTATCCGATTACGTGATAATAACCATCTACCTACCCAACGCATCTCTCTAGCAAACTCCCGCTTGCGCAACCTACAGGCGTGGCATTCGCAACTACCCACCAACAACAAAAAAAAGCAAGCATCAAAGCAATAAAAGAAAAGAATTTTATTTTTCCGTATTACGGCCGGGCGTGATTGTAGACACAAATTAAACCAATCAAACCAACGCTCCCTGCCACCAAAATTGTTTTATTTTTATCAAACACTACGGTCGGGCTTGACCGGTAATCGAACCCGGAACCACGCTCTGCTACCACTTTGTTACGGCCTACAGCTGTCCTTGCAAAGGTCGTCTTGGCTGGGGCCCATAGCAGCTTCTTCGACGGGCAGACGCAGGTCGGGCCTCAATATGGCCACGTGGAATATGTTCTATCACAATAAACTATATGGGAGCAAACTAGAAAGCAAAGGTACTTACCTGTATCTGGAGCTAACTTCGCTCCAAGGCTTGAGCAGTCCATGAGTGTGTGTAATGGTAGATAGCGAGTCGTGTACGGTGATGTGTGAATGTGTGGGGCCTTGGCAAGCGTAGGCGACCAGCAGCGGCTGAGTTCCAGGCTGCTCCAAAATACTGCATCGCTCCAGACTGCTTCAGCGCCGGACCACTTCTTTCTTCACTGTCACTATTCAGTCTCTTAGCTTTATTGTACATTTAACTAACTTCAATTCGCCTAATTCCACACTCATCGCAGAATCGAACTCGTGATATCCGACACGGCAAGGACAGTAGCACAATTCGACATTGAATGTCCCGGATTCACTTATCACAAATTATAAATTCGACACCAGAATAACACGTCGCGCTAGAGTCAAAATACGCCTCGTTGATACGCAAACTAATTTAACTAGGCAACCAAAACACAAAAGGCACTAATGTGACGACCCAATTATAACGATATCTTCATCTAGCTATCTAGATCCACGAAGGGCCCGTGAATTTAGGGAAGAGGGCTTGACGGTCTCCCCGCATCGTGGCCGGCAGGGCACCTAATCGTGGCCCACGCGTCGAGCGACTGACTCCCAGCCTCACACCGCCGCCCCACCTGGCGGCGTTTTTTCACCTACATACTATCGGGTGACGCGACAGCTCGAACGCAATTGGCGGGCGTTCAACATGGCCAAATTTGGGCATAAACAAAAATAAATTTTATAGTAAAAGTTTATTGTTAAAATTATTGTTAAAAGTTACTACTTACTACTGCATTGTTCTTACTTTCTATGACTTTTTAGCCACCGAGCATTCCAGTTATGTATAACAAACATTTAATTTCATGACAAGATAGTAATATCTTTATTAAAATTCCCATATTTTAATCCCATAATAATTAGGATGTTTTTTGATTTCAATAGCCTCGCGAATCATCCTTGGAAGGATTAGGTGTTCTTTAGCGCGGATTTGTGGTCTATCAAATGTAATGTAGTGACGGGGGCGATCCCGTACGTGTTTACAGACTGCAGACTTCCCGGAGCGTCGATTCTTCACATCAGCTATGTATTCTTTAACGCGGGTTTTTATGGATCTTTTAGTTTGTCCTATATAAGAGAGACCACATTCACAATCAAGCTTGTACACTCCTGCATCTTGCAGAGGAACATTATACTTGACTGATGATAAAAACTTACTAATCTCCTTCGGCGGCTTGAAGTATGTTTTAATGGAAGCACGATTCAAGATGTAGCCAATCTTGTCAGTGACACCTCTGACATATGGCAGTACAGCAGTCACTCGCTCGACTGTGGCCTGCTTCACTCGTTCACTGTGACGTAGGTGCGGGACCCGAAGCTTATTGTCGTGCAAAACTTGCTTGACGTGTTAGAGCTCGGCGGCCAGGTGTTTACTGTCACAGATCTATCATGCTCTCTGAAACAAAGATTTACCCACGGTAGCTAACTGTGAAGGATGGTGATGAGAATCACCGTTTAAATATTTATCTGTATGGGTCTTTTTTCTTTACACAGTGTGACTCAAGGTGTTATCAGGATTCCAAATTACTAACACATCTAGAAAAGTTAAAGAACTGTTTGCCTCTAACTCCATTGTGAACTGAATTTTAGAATTTATGGAGTTAAGATGGTCTAAAAATGCAGTTACTTTATCTAAAGGTAGAATTGTGAAAGTGCCGTCAACGTACCACTTGTAGAATCTTGGGTTTACGGGAGAAGTAAGCAGGGCTTTCTCCTCAAAGTCTTCTATGAATATATCGGCGGCAATGGGAAATACAGATGAGCCCATCGCCACTCCATCTACTTGCTTGTAGAACTCTTCCTTCCACAATAGGTAGCCAGATGTAAGGCAGTGTCTGAGTAATACTGCATATTCTACGGGCATGTTGTTTTCCTCCAGCCTTCTAGTAACAATCGAGATGCAGTCTTCAACAAGTAAGCATGTGAACAGAGACTGCACATCAAAACTGACCATAGTTTCATTGTCTGCCAGATGTAGGTCTTTAATCTCGCTGACAAAATGGTAGGTTCTCTGTACCACCTATTGTATTCGATGGAGTTGTTATCCCTTACTTTGACAATTTCAAAAATCTTGGTATTTATATTGATAATTCCTTAAATTGGATACGCCAACTGAATGATGTAAGTAAGAAAACTTTTGTCGCTCTTTGTTCACTGCGTCGCCTTCGATAATTTCTTCCCATTCCTACAAAAATTATGCTCGCACAGTCTCTTCTCCTTCCGATTCTCGACTATGCTGACGCAAGCTATGTAGACATAACTGAGGACTAGCTAAATAAGCTTGAGAGACTTCAAAATACTAGTATTCGCTTCATATTTAGATTGCGCAAATTTGACCATATTTCCCAATTTCGCTCACGTCTCAAGTGGTTACCTATCCGACTTCGCCGGAACACACACACATCACTATACACGACTCCCTATCTAAAGGAGAAGTTTAATTTTGTAGGACTTCCGGGGGAACCTTTACGCTCTTCTAGAAAATTCATTTCAAGTGTACCAACTCACAATACATCATTTTTTAATAAATCTTTTACTGTCCAGTCTATTAAGCTCTGGAATGCCCTACCTTTGCATATACGTGAGGCCCAAACTATTGTTATGTTTAAGCGACTACTTAAAGAGCATTACTTGTCTCAATCGTTCGGACACTGTTAGGATAGATTGTGTGATTATGTATTTATTGTATCTATCAGCTTTACATTATTGTTTGAGGGATTTTGTATATATATATGTATATTGATATATATGTGTTGTGTGTATATTTATGTATATATGTATATGTATGTATATTTATGTATATATGTATATGTATGTATATATGTATATGTCTGTATATTTATGTGTATGTATATATTATATGTTGTATATTTATATTGCACCACCTACCACCTACCTTTTCATTGTTAGTATTCCTTTACACCTTTGGTTGCCTGGAAGAGATCGCTATGTAGCAATAAGGCCGCCAAATTGTACATATATAATCTGATTTTTGTTATGACATTTGTATATTTGTTCGTGGTGTACAATAAATGTATATTCATATTCATAGGAATCCTTTGTGTGTGCTCTTGTATGTCCCTTGAGCGGTGAGAGTATTTTCACTAAGTGTTGAGCCAATCTGTAAGTTAGTGAATCGATTTGGCTCACTATGGGACGTAGTGGAGCATTGGGCTTGTGAACTTTTGGTAACCCATACAACTTTGGTGGTTTGGCATACGTAGGTATTATCGATTTTACGTCTGGAATTGATTTTTCGGAGTGTTTCTTTATGAGGTCACTAGTTGTTTTAAGTGTGGTATTTGTTGGGGCGTTTTTAACCTTTTTATAAGTACTTGCATCCGACAAAATAAATATAAGAAATCTCAATGTTATTATGTTTATAGCAAGGGATTAGATGAGCAACCATAACCCATAGTACCTACCGTCTCGGACTAGGAGCTTCGTATAATTATGGTTGAACCTCACTTAAGGTAAGTTCGTTTAACCATTCAATGTCGAATTTTGTGCTACTGTCCTTGCCGTGTCGAATATCACGTGTTCAACTCTGCGATGAGTGTGGAATTAGGCGAATTGAAGTTAGTTAAATGTACAATGAAGCTAAGAGACTGAATAGTGACAGTGAAGAAACAAGTGGTCCGGCGCTGAAGCAGTCTGGAGCAATGAAGTATTTTGGAGCAGCCTGGAACTCGGCCGCTGCTGGTCGCCTATGCTTGCCAAGGCCCCACACATTCACACATCACTGTACACGACTCGCTATCTACCATTACACACACTCACGGCCTACCCAAGCCTTGGAGCGAAGTTAGCTCCTGATACAGGTAAGTACCTTTGCTTTCTAGTTTGCTCCCATATAGTTTATTGTGATAGAGCATATTCCACGTGGCCATATTGAGGCCCGACCTGCGTCTGCCCGTCGAAGAAGCTGCTATGGGTCCCAGTCAAGACGACCTTTGCAAGGGCAGCTGTAGGCCGTAACAATTTTATATTAAAGTTTTAATTAACTTAAATTAAAAAAACAATTATGGAAGCAATTTATTACCCAAATGTTTCATTTTACTCGTTTGTTATTTCAATATTTGCAACAAATATTCCGTCATTTATACTTCTTGGCATGTATATCGTTGCATAATATTTGTAGTTTTAAGAGGATCTGTGATTTCAGTTATTATGTAAGTAAATCTCATAGAATTATTACCCAGTGTAATAATTCTATGGTAAGTTCGTTTAACCATTTAATTATACTCTTTCCTTGTCCGAGACGTTCTTTACAACTTGTAGAAGTTTGAAGACAGAGTTGCGAATTATAATACCAATAAATGGAAAAATTTGCAATTTCCTTATTTTATAAAAAAATTGAAGTTGAATAAAACTACTTTTACGGCTTTTATCGCGTTTAATTAAGTGATTTTATATTCCCGACGTTTCGGTTGCTTTCCAGCAACCTTGGTCACGGGGGACTGAGGTGATTGACGTCCCGATGTCAAAGTCAACCCGGAGTAACTTCAGCTTTTTGATTATTAATTTTGGTTCGATCTACGCAGAATGAACTAACTGTGTCTTGAAGTCTTGCAGTGGTATGCTTGGGTTTAGTTTTAATTTTATGAATTAAAGGATCCCAAGCAGGTGGTAGTACCCAGCCTCCCTCTCTATTGAAATTAGAATGTTTTTTAATTTCAATAGCCTCACCTTATCATCCTTGGCAGGAATCGATGTTCTTTCGCGAGAACTTGTGGTTTATGAAATCTAATGTAATGGCGGGGGCCGTCTAGGATATGATCACAAACTGCATACTTCCCGGAACGTTGGTACTTCACGTCAGCTATGTGTACTTTACGCGGATTTTTATTGATCGTTTTATTTGCCCTATATATGAGAGACCACACTCACAATCAAGCTTGTACACTCCTGCATCTTGTAGAAGAATATTGCACTTGACGGATGGTAAGAACTGACTAATCTTCTGCGGCGGCTTGAAGAATGTTTTAATAGAAGCTCGCTTCAAGATGTAGCCAATCTTGTCTGTGACGCCTCTGACATATGGTAGTACAGCAGGCACACGCTCGACTGTGGCCGGCTTCACTCAGTCACTGTGACGTAGGCGCGGAACCCGAAGCCTGTTGTCGTGCCGAACCTGCTTGACGTGCTGAAGCTCGGCGGCCAGGTGTTTGCTGTCACAGATCCCTCGTGCTCTCTGCAACAAAGATTTGCCCACGGTAGCTAACTGTGAAGGGTGATGGTGGGATTCACCGTTTAAGTATCGGTTTGTATGGGTCTTTTTTCTATACACAGTGTGACCTACGGTGTTATTAGGATTTCGAATGACTAACACATCTAGGAAAGCTAAAGAATTATTTGCCTCTAACTCCATAGTAAATTGAATTTTAGAATTTATGGAATTAAGATGTTCTAAAAATACAGTTACTTTGTCTGATGGTAAAATTGTGAAAGTATCGTCTACGTACCGCTTGTAGAAACTTGAAGTTACTGGTGCAGTAAGCAGGGCTTTCTCCTCAAAGTCCTCCATGAAAATATCGACGACAATGGAAGATACCGGTGAGCCCATCGCAACATCATCTACTTGCTTGTAAAACTGTTCCTTCCACAATAGAGAGCCAGATGTAAGGCAATGTCTGAGTAATACTCCATATTCTGCTGGCATGTTGTTTTCCTCTAGTTTCCTAGTTACAATTGAGATGCAGTCTTCAACAGGTAGGCATGTAAATAGAGACTGAAGATCAAAACTGACCATAGTTTCATTGTCAGTAAGACATAGGTCTTTTATCTCACTGACAAAATGGTATGAATCCTTTGTGTGTGCTCTTGTATGTCCTCTGAGTGGTGATAGTACTTTTGCTAAGTGTTGAGCCAATCTGTAAGTTGGCGAATCGATCTGACTCACTATTGGACGTAATGGAGCGTTAAGTTTGTGTATTTTTGGTAACCCATACAACTTCGGCTGTTTGGCACACGCAGGTATTATCGAATTAACGTCTAGATTCAGTTTCTCGGAGTATTTCTTTATTAGATCGCTAGTTGTTTTAAGCGTATTAGTTGTAGGGTCTGTTTTGACCTTTACGTACGTACTTTCATCCGATAATAGTTGTTGTATTTTAAAATTGTATTTTAAAATTAATAATCAAAAAGCTGAAGGTACGCCGGGTTAACTTTGACATCGGGACGTCAATCACCTCAGTCCCCCGTGACCACGGTTGCTGGAAAGCAACCGAAACGTCGGGAATATAAAATCACTTAATTAAACGCGATAAAATCCGTAAAAATAGTTTTATTCAATGTGTAGTGTTCGCGTAAATATAAGAAATCATTAAAATTGGAGTTATTTGAATTTCGAATTTCCTTATTTTATAAAAAAGTTGAAGTTATTTGAAGATATTACATATTTAATTTAACAAAATAAAATAAATTATCTTTATTTTATAGCACTTATACACTTAGGGCCAGCTTGATTGCAGCAGAAGTGGCCCGTAGAAGAGCTATCATTGCGAAAAAACAATAATCAGGAATATATGTTCCAGTTTATTTTAAATAAATTTTGATTTAACATCTTATAACTTAAGAAATGCTTTTGTAAATGGGTTTTTGTGAGTTGATGTTAAATTTGTCAATATATTCTTGTGTTATGCTTTCTGTTAAATATTCACAGGATAGGCTTAAGCTTCTCTCATTTATTTATTCTACCTTATATCTTAACTATACCTCTGAACTTCACTTGAAATAAATGTAATATTTATGAAGGACAATGTTTAATAAATTTTATGACCTGTGACTCATCACAGCTAAGCTTGTTATGTAAGTACTAGTTAATGTAAATTTTTGCAATCTCAAATCTTTATTGCAATATTTTGATGTTATATAATCTAAAACTAAATTATTATTAGGTCTATGTTTGTGGGAGAAGTTTAAAAAGGGTCTCCGGTTCTCTACACTCACCATGCGAAACACAGCAGCTATTTTACTCTGGTATTCTGTGAGAGCGTGGTATTTTCCCAGTTGAGCTGACCCATTCGTGCTAAAACCATAATATAGCTGCAGCATGGCTCTACTACGTAAATGTTCTATAATACCATGTAAGTGTTCTGTAAATTTTTACACATTTTTAATTTTTTTTACTTCCTCTACAGCACCTTCCGCCCTCCCTCAATTGCGTGCACTATCCCCGTCACCACTAATCCCAGCAACAATACGACATGTGTTTCGCATCTACACGAGGCATCCTCAGGTGATGTAGACTCTACGGTAGCTGACCGTTAAGTGAGCGGTGAGCTAAAACAACTGCCTTTTATACAGACCGCTGACGCAACCGCTCCCTGCTTAAGGAGCGAGCGACCACGTCTTGCGATAAAACATGCGACCAATCACCGCCAGACTTAAGCAGCCGTTTGTAAAATTAAAAACAAACTTCCGCGCAACGCCCGCCTACCCTCCAACCACGCAACCAATAGCCAATCACCGTGAGGGTGACAAACGATCATATTGCTAGGCTGTCTGCTATTAGAGAGCAGGCTTAAAGATATTTAGGAGAGGTGAGTTAGAAACATTTGTTTATTCATTCAGCAGTGCAACGTTACTGTTATTACTTTTTAATAACTCTAACTGTTCCAGCACACAGAGTTGCAGCTGTGTGTGCTGGAACAGTTAGAGATTTAATAGAAACATTGATGTCTACATTCTAAAAAAAATTAACTTCCCCTGCCATGAAATCTGTAAATATTACACCTCATTCCAAAGTGACGCCGCTCTGGTGCCTAAAAAGTCGTGGCTTAATCGTCTTAAGGCTAAAGTCGTTTAGTATCGCGATCGTCCATCCACCTGCTTACCGTGACGATAAGGCAAATTCTCTCTACAAGGAGTGTCCCGTCTAGTATTCCAGTATTTGGCTCGGTGAAGTGCACGGCTCCTTCATTTCGTTTCGTGTAAATTCCTTCTTCATCTTCATCATCATTAAAGTCCTTCATAAGTCTACTATCTACTGGTGAGGTAAGATTGATAGAAGTCTTTCGCAAAGAATACTACAAAAATGGTTCTGATCCACCTGTATCCATCGACTTTCTGCATGAAACTACCATGAAATAACGTAAAGCCGCTGGACCTGCATCTGATCTCTGGTCCTGGTCTCTCTTCTGTCCTGTTTTTTGAGCTTTTTGACCGCATATTGTCACTTCAGCTCACTAATAGTAAGTTCTTAAATATAATTTTAATTAAAACAACAATATTCGTTAGTAACAAAACATCATTTTGACGGTTACATATACAAGACACGTTTATTCTCATCACTAATAGAAACTTCCTTAAAAATCTGTACCAAAGTATGCTACAGTGCACTAAAGGATAAACAATTGTACTAAAAACAACTAAAGTGTACTACACCGTACTGAAGTGAACTGAACGCGCATCTGAAAAATGTAACAAAGTGTGTTAAAGACTACTAAAGTGTATTTACTAAACCGAATAAAAATTGATCTAAAGACTACAAAATCTGCTAAAGACTATATTGAACTAAAGAGCATCGGGAACGTCCGTTAATTTATGATGTCTTGCGGTAAATGACTTTGAGGGCGTCGGGCATGAAATCATCATTAGCATTAGCGTCAAGAGGAGAATAGGCACCGGTACATAAAACAAAACTGAGTAAAGTTTATCTGTTGTATATTTTTTGTTCGCTACGTCGTAACTGTGGCTTCGTATGACATCCGCGTAGTACTTCGCAGACGCGCGCGGATTGCGGCGTCGGTTCTCGTCATCAAAGTTTATGCTGTATAGGCCAAATTTGACTCTGAAATTAAACAAATAAAAAAAATCAAACAGGCTTAAATTATTTACCTAAATGTAAGGAATTCACTCATTTCATGGGCGCATCAAGAGTATATAAGAGAGTACTTATAGTAGTTCGTCTATAAGTAAAGTCAAGGGCACTTTACTATAAGGTTACAACAGCCCCAAATAAAAATGAATAATATCCATGTCAGTTAGTTCAGTTATAACTGAAAAATTTATGGAAATGTGGAAAATCGACACTTTAAACCGTATCATTAGCTACTGTGACCACAAATTTATCAATTATACAGTGATTTTTTCACTATCGTGGTCTTAAATAAACGTGCTATTAATCGCAGTCACAAATCAAGCAAAAAAAAAGTTGCTAGGTTAGTTAAAATTAACGTACTTTCTTTTAGTTGTAGTTGAAAAAATAAGATCATCTAGGCAAATTACTTCAAAAGGTGAGCCATTTATCCTAGATTTCAAAATGGTATAATAGGCATCATGTTTTGAAGGAAACAGATAATGATTAATGACGCCATTTCATGTGAGTTAGAGCCAGACAGGTAGCGATTCTATTTGATATGCGACCAAATTATGTTAAATTGTATTTAAAAAAGCAATATTATCAATAAATTAAGAGACAAAGTATTAAATGAATTAATAAAGAAAATATATAATTCCGGCAGAATTACAAATATTAAGACAATGAATATTGTTAATTTATCTATTAACAAATGACATAGTAGAGTAGGAATTTTATTTATATTCGACAGCGATATTCAATTTTGAATAATTCTTGCTCATTTAGGACGTCCGTTCATGATAAAAAGTATGTGGTACACTGTATATTCCATATATGGTTTGTATGTTTTGCTCACTTCATGCGTCCGTTCATGACAGAAATGATATGGCACTCTGTATATTCCGTATATGGTTGGTATGCTTTGCTCACTTCATGCGTCCATTCAGAACGGAAATGATATGGCACTCTGTATATTCCGTATATGGTTGGTATGCTTTGCTCACTTCATGCGTCCATTCAGAACGGAAATGATATCGCACTCTGTATATTCCGTATATGGTTGGTATGCTTTGCTCACTTCATGCGTCCATTCAGAACGGAAATGATATGGCACTCTGTATATTCCGTATATGGTTGGTATGCTTTGCTCACTTCATGCGTCCATTCAGAACGGAAATGATATGGCACTCTGTATATTCCGTATATGGTTGGTATGCTTTGCTCACTTCATGCGTCCATTCAGAACGGAAATGATATGGCACTCTGTATATTCCGTATATGGTTGGTATGCTTTGCTCACTTCATGCGTCCATTCAGAACGGAAATGATATGGCACTCTGTATATTCCGTATATGGTTGGTATGCTTTGCTCACTTCATGCGTCCATTCAGAACGGAAATGATATGGCACTCTGTATATTCCGTATATGGTTGGTATGCTTTGCTCACTTCATGCGTCCATTCAGAACGGAAATGATATGGCACTCTGTATATTCCATATATGGTTGGTATGCTTTGCTCACTTCATGCGTCTATTCAGAACGGGAATGATATGGCACTCTGTATTTTCCATATAGGGTTTGTATGTTTTGCTCACTTCATACGTCCGTTCATGACAGACATGATATGGCACTCTTTATATTCCGTATATGGTTTATAAGTTTTGTTCACTTCAAGCGTCCATTCGGAACGGAAATGATATGACACTCTGTATATTCCGTATATGGTTGGTATGCTTTGCTCACTTCATGCGTCCATTCAGAACGGAAATGATATGGCACTCTGTATATTCCGTATATGGTTGGTATGCTTTGCTCACTTCATGCGTCCATTCAGAACGGAAATGATATGGCATTCTGTATATTCCGTATATGGTTGGTATGCTTTGCTCACTTCATGCGTCCATTCAGAACGGAAATGATATGGCACTCTGTATATTCCGTATATGGTTGGTATCAGAATCAGAATCAGAATCAGAATATTTATTGCCAATAAGCTGTGTATGTACAATTTGCGGGTGACATTGCAATTAAATGTTACATAGTTTACCCATATCGGGTATGCAATAATTAAGAAATAAAACTTTATATAAATTAATGTTTGGTATTAAAATATTCATTTAAATTATAAAACACATTATATATTAACCACTTCTTGAGGTGTATTTTAAATCTTGGCAAGTCCATAGCTTTTATATTAGGTGGCAGATGATTGAATATTTTAATACCTGTACAAAAAGTGCTCTTATAATACATGTAATTATTAATTTTAGGTGTACATAAATTGTTCTTATATTGACTACGTATTGGACGTGAATTCAAGTTTGATTTAATCTGAAAATATTTGTTATTCTGTTTGATAAAAATTGAAATTTCTAAAATGTAAATATTAGTAAGAGTGAGATAACCTTTTTCTTTGAATACATTTCTTAGAGTTTCTTCTGAGTACATATTATAAATGATCCTCAGACATCGCTTTTGTAGAATAAATGTTGACTGCACGTTTGTAGAATTACCCCAGAAAATAACGCCGTAAACTAATAGAGGGTATACCTGGCCGAAGTATGCAGCCCTTGATACATCAACGGTAGTTGTTTCTGCTAATATGGATAATGCGTAACTATAGCTAGATATTTTTTTGTTTATTTTTTCAATGTGGGATTTCCAGTTTAAATGACAGTCTATGGTGACTCCAAGAAAATTAATGTTATCAACTGTTTCTATTTGGGTGTCTTTATCTGCAATATTTAAATTTAAAGATTTTGTTTTGTAATTTCTGAATTGAATAATTTTAGTTTTTGTTAGATTTACGTTTAAATTAATTTTATTAAGCCATTCGATTGCTATTTTTAAGGTTTTATTTATGTTATTTTCAAAATTCATTTGAGTATCGGGTATAAAGATAGTTGCATCATCAGCAAACATAACACATCTATTGTCAGTGACATTTGGCAAGTCATTCACATAAACTAAGAATAACAGAGGGCCCAAAATACTCCCCTGTGGCAAACCTAGTGTCATTTTAACTGGCTTGGACTGTACTTCTTCGAAAGTTTTACTGATTTTGTCAAATTTTTCAATAGCTGTGTGTTGTTCTCTATTTTTTAAATAGCTTTCTAACAATTTTAATGCTAAACCACGTATACCTAATTTGTCAAGTTTATTTAATAGTACATCGTATATTACACAGTCAAATGCCTTTGACGTATCTAAAAACAAACCTACACAAGAAGTTTTATTATTTAAAGATTCCCAAATTTCCTTAAGTATTTCATACATTGCAAGTGTAGTGGATTTATTTTTCTGAAAACCAAATTGATTTTTATTTATTATACTATATTTTTTGAAAAACTCTATAATCCTATCGTAGATGATTCTTTCAAATATTTTTGAGAAGTTGGATAAAAGAGCTATGGGCCTATAGTCTTTGATATTACATTTTGAACCTTTTTTGAACAAAGGTTTGATTTTTGCTGTTTTTAATTCATGTGGAAAGGTACCAGTTTCTATCATTAAGTTAAGTAAATAAACAAGCGGCTCACTAATATACTCTATGGATTTTTTAATAATTTGGATCGATATATTGTCATAGCCGCAACTTTTTTATTTTTCAGGTTTATGATTATTTTTTTCAATTCATTTGCGTCAACGGGTGATAAATATAGGCTATGTAGATGTGTAGATGGTAGAGGGTAGGTGTCTGTGGCTTGTGTTTGAGTGTTAATGGTAGCAAAATAAGTGTTAAAAACTTCTGCTATAGCACCTGCATCCGTGATATTAGTATTATCAATGGTCACATTTTTAATAGTTGTTTTGAATATGTTTTGTGAAGTGGTTTGCTTTCTTATTAAGTACCATGTAGCTTTATTTTTGTAGTTACTATTTTTAATGAATTTTATATTTGATTTTTGTTTTGCTAAACGTGTTACGGATTTTAATATTTTGCAGTATTTCTTATAATACGGTATTAATTCGTTTTTCTTATATTTCAGTATTTTTTGATATAAGTATCTTTTAGTTTTACACGCTCTTTTAATGCTGTCTGCCAATTTGACCTTTTCTTAAAAGAAATTCTAACCTTTTCTACAGGTATGCAAAGATGCTTTGCTCACTTCATGCGTCCATTCAGAACGGAAATGATATGGCACTCTGTATATTCCGTATATGGTTGGTATGCTTTGCTCACTTCATGCGTCCATTCAGAACGGAAATGATATGGCACTCTGTATATTCCGTATATGGTTGGTATGCTTTGCTCACTTCATGCGTCCATTCAGAACGGAAATGATATGGTACTCTGTATTTTCCATATAGGTTATGTATGTTTTGCTCACTTCATACGTCCGTTCATGACAGAAATGATATGACACTCTGTATATTCCGTATATGGTTTATATGTTTTGTTCACTTTATGCGTCCATTCAGAACGGAAATGATATGACACTGTATATTCCGTATATGGTTGGTGTTCGCGCCAAACGCTAATTCTAAGAATTAACGCCAGAGGGCGCTCGGCGCGGTGCATTCGTACCGGTTTGACGTCCGCGCGAGCGGAGTTGGTGGCAGGCGGGGTGCGTCGGAAGTAATTAATGCAGTGCAGTCACTAGGACAGCGTGGTCGCGTACCGTATAACCTCTAAATAGTGTCGGGTTTTGTTAGCAAATTTATGCAACGACGAGGATTTTGTTGAATCTAGAAAAATAGATTATCTGCGCGGACGCCGGGTCGATTAATTGTTTTGGAAGTTAATATTGATTACGATCAACTTCCGGTCTTGATGCGTGTGGAATTTACTATTGCAGTTTTTTCGCTAGACTCGTGAGGGATTGTATTTAGAAGCGCATTTGCAATATTTAATTTGCTTGAGTGGCCTGTTAATATCGTACGAAAGAATCTTAGTTTGTTGTGTGGAACGCGGAACTTTGTGACCCGAGAGAAGGTCGCGTTTGGGTTCTAGAAATAATTGTTGCTAAGTGAAAACGGAAGTTGAATTTTGATCCACCGTTCATTAGTTGTGTCGCGTGTCACGTGTTTGATTACGATTAACGGAGATTTAGTTGAGTTTGAAGTCAATTAAATGTACAATAAAGTTGATAGATTGAAATAGTGTACAATAAAGTTGATAAACTTAAATAGTGAAATGAAGTCAGCAGTTTTCAATTCATAACGTCCGCTGGAGTGATACCACATCGTGGGGCAGCATCGAACCAGGCCGCTGCCCGATCACCTCGGTTAAGTCAGGTCACACATATACACACTTTCTAACACAAACTTACATGCACCTACCTACCGCCTGACTGAGCCTTGTGGTCAGTCTTAGCTTCGGAACCAAGTACGTCCTATTTAATTGCCTAGCCTTATACCTATAGTGTCGAATAATTGTCCATAGGCCATTAGGGCTCCGCCCTTGGTTGCTCGTTGAGTGTTCCGCCATAGGCCCCGGGATAGTCGACTTTTGTCGGGGCAACTAAGGGCGTGTACAGTTGGTATGCTTTGCTCACTTCATGTGTCCATTCAGAACGGAAATGATATGGCACTCTGTATATTACGTATATGGTTGGTATGCTTTGCTCACTTCATGCGTCCATTCAGAACGGAAATGATATGGCACTCTGTATATTCCGTATATGGTTGGTATGCTTTGCTCACTTCATGCGTCCATTCAGAACGGAAATGATATGGCACTCTGTATATTCCGTATATGGTTGGTATGCTTTGCTCACTTCATGCGTCCATTCAGAACGGAAATGATATGGCACTCTGTATATTCCGTATATGGTTGGTATGCTTTGCTCACTTCATGCGTCCATTCAGAACGGAAATGATATGGCACTCTGTATATTCCGTATATGGTTGGTATGCTTTGCTCACTTCATGCGTCCATTCAGAACGGAAATGATATGGCACTCTGTATATCCCGTATATGGTTGGTATGCTTTGCTCACTTCATGTGTCCATTCAGAACGGAAATGATATGGCACTCTGTATATTACGTATATGGTTGGTATGCTTTGCTCACTTCATGCGTCCATTCAGAACGGAAATGATATGGCACTCTGTATATTCCGTATATGGTTGCTATGCTTTGCTCACTTCATGCGTCCATTCAGAACGGAAATGATATGGCACTCTGTATATTCCGTATATGGTTGGTATGCTTTGCTCACTTCATGCGTCCATTCAGAACGGAAATGATATGGCACTCTGTATATTCTGTATATGGTTGGTATGCTTTGCTCACTTCATGCGTCCATTCAGAACGGAAATGATATGGCACTCTGTATATTTCGTATATGGTTGGTATGCTTTGCTCACTTCATGCGTCCATTCAGAACGGAAATGATATGGCACTCTGTATATTCTGTATATGGTTGGTATGCTTTGCTCACTTCATGCGTCCATTCAGAACGGAAATGATATGGCACTCTGTATATTCCGTATATGGTTGGTATGATTTGCTCACTTCATGCGTCCATTCAGAACGGAAATGATATGGCACTCTGTATATTCCGTATATGGTTGGTATGCTTTGCTCACTTCATGCGTCCATTCAAAACGGAAATGATATGACACTCTGTATATTCCGTATATGGTTGGGATGCTTTGCTCACTTCATGGGTCCATTCAGAACGGAAATGATATGGCACTCTGTATATTCCGTATATGGTTGGTATGCTTTGCTCACTTCATGCGTCCATTCAGAACGGAAATGATATGGCACTCTGTATATTCCGTATATGGTTTGTATATTTTGCTCACTTCATGCGTCCGTTCATGACGGAAATAATGTGACACTCTGTATATTCCGTATAAGGTTTAATTGATTTGCTCACTTAACGCGTTGACCTTGAGACCGTCCTCCTATCCCGTATGAAATCATAGTAGTTTTCGTAGTGCAACTGTCATACTTTATGAGTTGTCGGGATTAAGATTCCTTGCGAAGAAATGTCTGTTATTTTTTTTATAGAAGTGTGGGCAAACGAATATGCAGCTCACCTGATGGTTGGTGAAGTTTCGACTGCCGCCTGTGAACATCTGCAACACTGAGGGAACCGCACGTGCATTCCCGGCCTTTTAATAAAAGAGTAGGCTTTTTTCTTGACGGTCCCGAAGTCATATCGGTCCGGAAAAATCGCTGGTGGTAGTCGATTCCACAAGGAAGTTGTGCGAGGAAGAAAAAAAATTCTTCTTGTGAATCACACTGTGAGGGACCGTTAAAAATGCAGATGGTATGGATGGTATCGCGAGTTTTGTCGCGATGTGCGATGGTAAATTGAGCGGCTGCAATAAATCCGAACAATTCCTCACTATACTCTCCGTGGTAGATGCGAAAAGGTAGGCAAAGAGATGCAACATCTTTTCACAGCTCCACTGAGTTAAGGCGATCAGAAAGAGCTCGGTCACCGACAACTCAAACCCATTCTGCGCTGTATACGATCAAACAGAAGGAGCTGGCACTGTGGAGCCCCAGCCCAGAGGTGGGAACAGTTTTCCATGTGCGGCCGACACCGAGGCAGTGTGCCGGCATGAAATGCTGTCACGCTCTGCTGGGCACGCCAAGCTTTTTGAAAAGAAGAGAGGCCATATTGGCTTTCTCTTCTCTGCACGTCATTCAATATGTGGATGCAAAGGTATACACCGGTGTATAAAGCATAACCACTGTTATCCGCTTAACAATGAATGTTACCGGTTTGTAAAATATCATTGTTATACAGAAGTAACGGCATGGTGATAGCACGCAACCTTCTAGAACACTAGTGTTAATACGCTTGTAATCGGAGCATGCACCGTCTACTACGATCTTGATGTTCCGATCTACAAGAAAGCTGGTGATCCAATCGCACAATTTCTCATGAAGCTCATAGGAAGGGACCTTGTAAAGAAGCGCTGTGTGCCAAACCCGATCGAAGGTATTCGCAATGTCCAAACTAACGATCAATGCCTTTCCCTTGGACTCTACTGCCTCCACACATCTATGAGTCAGGTAGACCAGAAAATCACTAGTTGAAGCTTCAAGATACCTCATGAGCTGGTAGCTTATAATGGATTCATTAGGAGAACAAGGAGGTGGTGGAGATAGGCCCGTAGTTAGACGGGCCTGAGCGGTCGCCTTTTTTAGGGATCAGCTAGCCAAATTTATCTTTCATGAATTCAGGACTACGCATACAGAATAGGAGTAACAGAAAAGACGGGTTAAAACTGGTTACAACTCCGGAGCATACGGCTTCAGCATAATAGGAGTAACTCCACCAGGCCCATTCGACTTGTTAAGGTCCAAGGGGAGGAGTGTTTTGCGCAACGAGCACAGTGTAAACAGCACATCCTGCATAGTGCTCCGTGCGGGATGGTCGGCGTCGTGTTCCCCCCGATTTCGGGGGGAACATCGAGGGGAACACGACGCAAAGAGACAGCTTAGCAGATTGGCTTTCTCCCTTGCGGCATTTGCCAGTGAGTCGTTCTTCCTGTGCAAAGACGGTAGAGATGGCTGACAGAAGTTCCCTTGGACAGCCTTGACGAGAGACCAGAATCAACGTGTTCCCGAAGGAAGTTGACCTAGTTTCTGGCCAACTCTGCCGATGCGCTCTGACTTTGCCTAGCCAATGACACTTTTGAAGGACCTGGAGGCGGAATTATACTTCTTTTTAAGAGCGCTTGTGTTTGCACACCGATACGTTGGTGCGTCAGCCCAGGCCCGGTAACACTTCTGCATAAGCAGCAAAATTGAAACACACCATAAGGTGTGATACAATTTTACTGGCATGACAAAGCTATGACCGAATCCTACCTCTGATCACACCACAGCTGATGGAATAAAAAGTTATATTTCCTGCAGTACCACATCAACGACAGAATCAGCAACAACGTTGGGATCATCCGGCGAAAATCAACCCCACCCCCAAGGGTAGGATGCAAAAAAAAGACCGCATCCTGTCCCAATCGGCCAACCTATAGTGCTAAACATGGCGGCAACCCGCAGAACGCAACTGCGAGTTAGTGTACTCGTCGTACTCCGTATCAGACAATGGTCCGAAGAGCCAAGAGGGGCATCGAAGGACACCTATATCCGACTGGATGAAGGCCAGCAGAAGGTGCAACAGGGAATGTGCTTGATCCTCCACATGTGGGATCCGCGTATGTGAAGTAACCAGCTGTGTCAGACCATATGCCAAGACAAAGTCATAAATAGATCTACCCGTATGATCGGTTAAACAGGAACCAAGCCATCCAGCTTGATGGGCGTTAAAATCAACGAGGATCACGATCTCTCCAGATGGGACCTGTTGTAGTACAGAGTCTGCAACATTTGGACGTTATTCATGAGTCGGTCTGTGTCGGCTATACTTATATGTAACCTATAGAGGCACCCGTAGATGCGGGGATGTTTGTTGCTGTCTAGACGCAGCTATAAGATGTACAGTTCCATACCTTCAAGACTGCCGCGGCGTTGAAAACAGATGTCTTCTATCACGTATACGCAAACTCCAGCCCGGGGCACAAATGAATGTTCTAATTTGTATACCGGGTAGGAGGGACACCAAGTATCAGCTGGTTAGGAGACCTGCGTCTCAGTAAGAAAGAACAAGGCCAGTTTCCCCCCGCCCTCCAGAATTCGCGGGGCAGCCTGAGCAGCGACGCTCAGGCAGGAAGAGTAAGGTAACGTGGACGTGAATGCTCAGCGGGAGATCTCCGTCACCAAAGGTGCTGTTTCCCTCCTGGAGTAGTGTTCTATTTAACTAACTACCATGTTAAGGGGGGTGTGGGGAATCCGGCCTCAGTCCACTTGTACTCACCAGTTGAAACGTAGAAGTAAACTTCTACTTCACGCTAATAGCCTATGAGGTCGCGTACCACATCCTGGTTCGAGTCGGCCCATGCGAGCGACAGCAAAAGCTGCCGCGTGGCTCTAACCACTGTTAAAAACGCTTTTACGCCCAATCCGAACGCTGTCTGCACGCCTCCCTGCTCGCAATTTGCGACCTCGGGTCTACCTTGGTTACATACTAGCTATTTCTCTATTTTATCAAGATTTCAGGTAGCTTGAATCTGAAGAGGAGCTTGAAGAGTTGCAAGATAATTTTTTTCTAATATTTTTGTTCTTCTAGGAAACTTCTCATGTGTGACAACGCATTTTGAAAAAAAAATAAAAATAGTATTATTTAAATATTCTTTTTGTTTTATTTTTTAATTAAATCAGTACAATCAGTAAATCTACAATTCAAATAAACGTTAAGAGACTATCTCAAAACTATCATTTCACTTTTACGATTATGCGACCGCTCCAAACGCAAACGGACTCCAAATGACCGACTAGCGACCATTACTAAGTAAACAAAAATATGCCATATGCCAGAGTGCGAATCGTAAGAGCCTCCCGCCCCCTTTCGTCTTGACTTCCCCGTACAGCTCAGAGCTCACTTTGCGGATGTAATCAAATCATCGATTTGAGTTGACAAAAACTTTAAAAAACTCTACAATATACGGTAACAGGATAATAGAACTGTGGTTCCCGTTAAGTACATTATCAGGATCAGTATTCAAACAAATTCAAAAAAATAACTTTTTTTAAAAGTCGACCATATTTTTTTCTATTTTATTAAAAAATGTTTTAATTTTATATGCTAAAGGTAAGTAAAGCGGGGTCTTTGACAATCCTCTTACTCCCCAGACAATGCAGAGGTGATAAATCCACATACTATTTGCATACAATTATTTTTTAAATAAAATAAAAAAAATATTACTCGAGTTTAAAAAAAAAAGTTATTTCTATAGGTTTGATTAATGATGCTGATAACGTACTTAACGGGAACCACAGGGTTTTTGTTACATATTGTATTTCGTGGCATTGCGAGGAAACTATAAGTTATATCTCGAGTTTAAATTTATCAAGGATCATTTTGTACCTACACACTTTTCATGTATAGTGTACGGCTTTCCTTAATACTGAAAAAACCGCGCTTCGGGACATTTTCTGGAATGCGGAGGGGGGCTCACCCGGGTGGGGGTGGGAGAATTTAACTTTGCTCTATAACATATATCTTGCCAATTTTTAACATAAAATTATTCAACTACATGAGCGAGGTGCCATGTAATATGGCGCATCTATACGCAGGTGAAACCGCGGGGCACAGCAAGTGATAAAATAAAGTAGTAATTTTGTCTTCCCGCGGTTCTTGATTAAAAGCCTAGGTTTTCGATCAAACGCCAGGTTTTGTCATAAACTTGCGACATATACATACATACTTCTTGTTTGAAAGTTCAACGCTGAAATAAAAGGCCTAACAGAATTACAGCGTCATATATACATACATACATATAATCACGGCTCTTTCCCGTAGGGGTAGGCAGAGACCACTTCTTTCCACTTGCTACGATCCTTACATACTTGTTTCGCTTCGTCCACTTTCATTATTCTCTTCATACATGCTCTAGGGTTTAGGGTACTCTTGACCTGGTCTTTTTTCAAGGCGTCCTTGATTTGGTCTTGAAATGTCCGCCTAGGTCTACCCCTTCCAGCACTTTCATTCACACTCCCCTTATACACTTTTTTCGTCAATCGTTCTTCATTCATTCTCTGGATATGGCCAAACCATCTCACCATACCTTTCTTAATTTTTGTCACTACATCTTCTTTCAGAAGAAGCTTAATTGGAATCGAAATAACATATAAAACAATTTAAACTGTAGTTAGGGCAAACATCCGAATTTAGTAACTTATTGGAATGCTTGCAAAAAAACGTCCAGTTTTTCGCTAACACATCTGTTATAGCAAAGGAATTTATTAGAAAACGATCGCAAATGTACATTAAAAGTGACAAATTTATCGAGGACATCAAGTCAGGTTTACTCAATAATGAAATTAGTTTTAGTGATTTCCGAAACATGTTGCAAAATTTATAAATTATATATTAATATTATTCAAAACGAGGAAGTTTAATTTGATATAAATGAATACGTAATATGATTTTTGTTTAAGTTTGTTGTTATTATATATATATATATATATATATATATATATACATCATCCCGTGGGTGCCATATGTCTTCCTAATAACGACTAAAAATAAAAACTGCGGTTGCCAACCCACTTGCTAAGTGTGGCACCTATGGCAAATGTCCCCCTATGGGACAATCTATGGGTGCGGCCTATGTTCAGCAGTGGACTTTAATAGACGGTAACGGTATATGGGAAATGCTAGCTTTGTTGTGATTTAAATAAAGAATTAGTGTTATCAACAACAAATGCCTATTTGTGATTATGGTGAAGAACTTCGAACAATGATGACGAAACTCTCACAGAAACAATGTCGACTCGTCAATCGATCTTGGGACTAATTACTCCATGGTAACGCAAGATGAGGTCTTGTGTTAGCGGGGCGAGTAAGATGTGCTACGAAAATGCACCGCTGCGTTGTAGCTGTGCGAGGAAGATGCGCAGTTCGAGCTATTAGTTTTCTCGGTCATTTCTCTTGTGGTTTTATAGGAAACAGGGATACGAGTTACTTACGCATAGCCGTCACACCATTCAAAGTTGTCCATCATTGTCCAGGCGGTATAACCGGTCACATTGACACCATCTTTGTTTATGGCCAGCCAAACCTGTGCGAATACTTAAACATTTGTATGGTTTTTTTTATAGAATAAGGGTGACGAACGAACATGCAGTCCACCTGATGATAAGTGGATGCTGTGGCCCATAGGCTTCTACATCTATAATTGCTTAAGAATCAAAGCAGAATCGTTGTCACCCCTGACAACTAAGACGGAATGCTTCATTTCCAGTATTCCAGTTACTCTCCGGTTCTCTACACTCACCATACGAAACACAGCAGCATCGAGCTGCTATTTTACGCTGGTATTCTGTAACAACGTGTTCCTTCCTCAGTCGAGCCGACCCATTCGTGGTACTACCATAATATGGCTTCAACATGGCACTACCACACATAAGGCTGGCTTTTCACTATGGGATATAATATATATTATATCCCGAAATATAAATGATATCCCGCGATTGACGTTCACACTGTGAGATATATCTTTTAACAAGTATGCGTTCGTCATTGGTCATTGGATTACCCCCCTTTACCCCGCACACCGTTTGCGGGGGCGCGGAACAGTGTGCGGGGTACAGGGGACGAAATATAATATGAAAATATCGCTCGGTCGATCGAAAAAATATTTATAGCTTGAGATGTAATATATATTATAGCTCAATGTAAACGGTTCCATAGGAAATGTATGGTGAGCAATATTAATTTATATCTCGAGATGTAATATATATTATATTATATCCCATAGTGAAAAGCGGGCTTTAGCCTGACGTCAAATGCAGATAAGTTGTCACCCTGGGGACTAAGATGAAATGCCTCGTTATCTCTTTCTAAATATAAATATCTATTTCTTTCTTACCTCACCACCTCATTATCATTTCGTACTAAAAGGGTTTACGGTTATTGTCACAGATAACACGAAACATAGTAATTCCATGCTGGTATATTGTGCAAGTGTGGTCCATTCCCGGTCAAACAACCCATTCGTATTTCAGCCTTAATCCATCGCAGCATATTTCTACCAATATTTATAGTCCACCTATCTCATCAGCCGTTAACACAATTGGACATAGGCCTTTTCTAAATTAGGGAGACTATGTCGTAATCGCCACACTAGACGGGTTGGACTCACACCTTTGAGGCTGTCCCGTATATACGCGACGCAGAATACCAATAGGAGACCCCGATGTCTTTCTGGTTTTTCCGACAGTCACCTCTCACGACACCTACGGGCAAAGTAGACTGGTAGATTATCGGAGATCCTATGTATTTCTGACTTTTCCCAAATCAAATCAAATACATTTATTGTATTGTTTCTATACAGGTAGTCGATGAATGCAGGTGGCTCAGGACTGTGCTTTGTGGCTTTACTTGGGATAGGCCCGTGTTCAGCAATAGACTTGTGAAGGGCTGTAATGATGACGATGATTATGACGGCTTACAGGACAAAACAGCTTAATGAATTCATTCTCTCTCTCTTAACAAAAAAAATAACAATAATCACCTGTTCTAAGTGATTCCTGTGGTAATTTAATCGCTCTACATCATTCAGATCATCGCTGAAAGTTGATAATCCATTTTCCGTTATAAGTATCTCGATATCACCATATGTCTTCTTCAGCCAAGCTAATTTATTTCGAATGCCTGGCGGGTTTATCTGTAAAGATATAAATTTGTTATTTGTATCTTCATCATCAGCTCTTCACAAGTCCACTGCTGAACATAGGCCTTTTCCGTTGGAGGGAGATAACCTTAACCTTATCGCAGGCGGATTGACTTTCGCAGTATCAAACGTCTCCCATATTTGATGCTACTGTCCGTCGCCAGTCTGGTGTAAACAGTATGATATAACATCATCTATAGGAAGCCAAGATCTGTTTATTATTTCTCGTGGTCGCCTTTTGCGATACTTACGAGCTGAAGTGGGGTGATTGTTTATCTCACGGCGCCTCCACACGGTGCTACTAAATATCTGCAAGATGCAACAAAAACGCTGTGGTTCCCGTTAAGTCCATTATCAGAATCAGTGTTTTTTATATTTTTTTTATAGTAGAGTGTGTAAACGAGCACGAGGCTCAACCTGATGGTAAGTGACTACCGCCGCCCATGTACAACTGCAACACCAGGGGAACCAGAGGAATCACAGATGCGTTGCCGGCCTTTGAAAAAGAAGTAGGCTCCTTTCGTGAAGGTCCCTAAGTCGTATCGGTGGTAATCGATTCCACAAGGAAGTTGTGCGAGGAAGAAAACATCTTCTAAATCGCACATTGGTGGACCGCCAATCATCCAGATGGCGTGGATGGTATCGGGAGTTCTGAGAGTGTTCAAACGTATGGAAATAATTTTACTTCAGAATTCTTGTATGTGGTTTTATTAACTCCAATTGACACGCGCATTGGTAAAGCGGGGTCCTTTGTTACACATATACAATACTGTTACTCCCCGGCCAATGCAGATGTGATAAAACATAGTATAAAACAAAGTCGCATTCCAGCGTCTGTACGGTTAGATCTTTTAAACTACGCAACGGATTTTGTTGCGGTTTTATAAATAGACAGAATAATTAAAAAAAAAGTTTATATGTTTAATACATGCATATTATATATTATAAAATTCTTCTGTCCGCGTGTATGTGACTGAACTCCTCCTAAACGGCTGGGCCAATTTTGATGAAACTTTGTGTGTGTGTGATTAAGTTGATTAGATAATAGTTTAGATTCACAATTGGACCCGGTAGGTGGCGTTATTGTCGAGATCCAGAAATCAACCGTGCGAAGCCGGGGTGCATCGCCAGTTTGCAAATAAAAAATTATTCCAACCAAGTGTCCGGGCCAGTCGAAAAGTCCAGTCCGAAAGAGAAGCCATGGTGGAGCGTGTGAATCTCACACCACAGGCAGTCTCCGAATGGGGCGATGCCAATCTCGTGAGATTCAACGCCTCCAAAACACAAGCGTGTCTTTTCACCGCTAAGAGGAGCCCGCTCACCCTGGCTCCTACTTTCCGGAATGTATTCTTGGAATATATTGACCAAAAAGTACACCGCCTTTAGTTGTTAGGGGTTGAATTTTCTCCGAACCTCAACTATGGGCGGTTTATTGATGTTAATACCGTATCCCTTCCAGACCAGTAGCTTGAAAACGTCTTCCAATGCAGCGGTGAATAGTTACGGGAATATAACGTCACCATGTCTTACACCTCTCTGCAGTTGGATAGGTTTCGTACTCTGGTTCTGTACTCGGATAGCCATCGTAGCCCTACTTTACAAACACGTCAACTTAGCACCGCTGAAGGGACTGCAGTACCGCCCAAATCGCGGCGGAATCAAAGGCTTTCTCATAGTCCACATACGCAAGGGAAAGTGCTAAGATAAAATAAGTAATAGAAAAAATTTAATTATTTTTTTTTAATTTAATTAATTTTTTTAATTTTCTGAAGTAAAGTTATTTGTATACTGTTTCTGATAACGATCTTAACGGGAACCACTGGGTTTTTTTACATTTTGTATACATATATAAATAAAATTGAAATGTCTGTCTGTAATAGTGAATTTTTTTTTGTTTTTTTTAATTGGCTTCTATTAAGTTCAGGTGGTTATTTGCATGCTACATTTTTTTAAATATTTGTCTGTCTGTCCGTCTGTCTGTGCTAATTAGCGGAATAGCTGAAACGATTGCGATGAAACAAATAGATGTCATGAGGGACCTAAGCTATATTTTATCTGAAAAATATAAAGATTTTAAAAAAAAAACAAAAATTATTTTTTCCAATTAAAAATCTTCACTCTAAATAACGTGGCGTTAATTAATAATTAATAGAATCAGGCGTTACTTTGCGGAAATCCATTATATAAAAGCTTTTAGAAAAAAAATTTTTTTTCCTTCGCAAATATCCGCGTTATAAAATAAAATGATGTGTCTTACCTAGTATGAAAGGGCGGGAGGTGCTCTTCATACTAGGTAAGACACATCATTTTATTATATGACGCGGATATTTGCGAAGTAAAAAAAAAATTTCTAAAAGCTTTTATAACATGGCGTTATTTTTTAATAAATATCATGAAGTCTAATCTTACAGGTCGTCAGTTCATCTAGTAGGGGTTTGCCCTACCGTGCGCTTGACATTACAAGGCTGCTACTGTAAACCTTTCTTCGCTACCGGTTGTCAATTCTTCGAGTTATATGAATGACCTATTGCCACTTCAGTCTACTAATATGCTGGGCTATGTCAGTTACTTTAGTTCTACATTACGGATTTTATCACGCAGAGAAATTCTGAGCATAGCCTTTTCTATCGCTAGCTGAATAGCAGCATAAATAGCTATATAATGCTGTTATTTCATATGGTGAATGATAACAACCTGTGACACTTTTTGCTGCTAACGAGGCATCTAATCTCAGCCCTCAGTGGGGGACAACGCATGTGTATTTTGATTCTTAAAAGATGTGTAGTGTCTATGGATAACAGAACATATTCACCATCAGGTGGATTGTATGCTCGATTGTCACCCGTGACAGCGCCGCCACACTTCTTGTATAAAAAATCTACTAGTTACTTTTTAATTGGGTTCATAGTTGACATCATTAATAAATTACTACATCATACAATAAGAATTTGCTACGTTCAGTTGTGTCTAAAATATTATCGATTTTCTATTTTAAATTAAATTAGTATAACCACGATTATTATTTAGTAATCGGGATTATACAAATAATAGTTATATGTCTATAAAAATTATGACGGTATTACGTGCATTACACTTTGTTTTGACAGCTCTCAAAACGTACTTCAATAGACTGCACATGCTAATAATTACTCTGAGAAAACACCTATGCACAATTAATTTATGACAGTCGCAGCACGAAGTTAGGAACCACTGTCATAAAAAAAATCATATTTATCCCATTCGCTGTCCCGTGCGTTCCATATAATTCATGTGTCTGCAAACCGCAGTCAAAGTGTTCAAATAAATCAAAGTGGTTCGTGTGGTAATAATCGTGTAGCTTCTACACAACTTGACCAATTAAGATCGTATTCACATTATACTTAGTCGGTTGGTAAGTTCTGTCAAAACCTTATTATTTAAAATTTTTGAATACTGGCTAGATGAACTTCCCCAATTTTAAAAATATAACTTTTGCGCTAGCCGAAAATAAAAAAGACATTAATTTTCATTCATTTTCAAAATATGGAGTGGTCGAAGAAAGAAGAAAGTGTAGCGGTTATCGCCTTACACTGCTGTGGTTACGCGCCAAAAGAGATTTTCAATATACTACAAAAATTGAAAATAACCCTACGATTTGTTTATCGCACTATCAAACGTGAATCGTCTTAAGATTCAAGATTCGAAGATCGTAAGAGGACCGGCCGACCTCGTACAGTTAGGACACCCGCGATCATCAAAGCAGTGAAGGCGCGAATCCAACGAAATCCTGTTCGTAAACTAAAAATCTTAGCTCTTCAGATGGGCCTAAGCAGAACCGCGGTTAAAATATTCTATTCGCCGGGCTACTCTATTTTTTTAAAAACTTTATTTCTAGTACTATCTAATGTATGATCTACGTTAAATCTCATAAGTTACAAAATTGCTTAGTGAACTGTGTGCATTCAAACGCTGTACTCAAGATACTGAAGAGAAGGCAAGCCCTCTCCACCTCGTGGGACAGACAGGCTCAGTAATTTTGTTTTGCCTGACAATCGTCACTCATTGAAGTAATACGTAAGTAATCCTACCACGGATATACGAGTATTAAAAAAAAAACAACATGTTACGCTCTCCGACTAGAAGTGGCATAGGGGCTGGACGTAGTGACTCTCAGGCAAATTTAGCAAGTAACAGCCAAGCTCCTCAGTTCTCTGAATTTTCCTCGGGTAGCTTTCGAAATAAACGAAAGCAGTCTGACGATAATGAATAAATATGTGAAGTGCGTAAACAAATGGCACAAATAATGGCTATGTTATCGTCACTTAGTGCTAGTCAAAAGGACTTTATAGACAAAGTATCTAATGATATTGTTGTCATCAAAGAACAAATAAGCGATATAAAAACAATAGTTAACAACTTTTCCTTAGAACAAAGTGCAATGAAATCGGACATATTAAACTTAGTTAATAAAAACACAGCTACCGAAATAAAGATTGAGTCATTAGAATCCCAAGTCGAACAATTAAAGGCGCGGTAACCCCCTCATCATCTTTATCGGAAGAAGTGTATGAAAGTATGCTGACTGAAATCAAGAATTGTGAAATAAGAAGTAGGAATATCTTATTTACAGGGATTCCGGAACCACTAGCTACAGACAAGGAGGAAAGGACCGATATGGATAAAAAAGAAATTACAAAACTATTGATGATAACTGACGGTGACATAACACCGGAAAAAATGTTTCGTCTCCGTAAATATAGTCCTAACAAACACCGTCCTATTAAAGTATGCTTCAAATCTCAAGAAACGGTCAAAATAATATTACGTAACAAGAAAAAACTAAAATGCGACACTATAAAGGTTTATTCCAACCAAACGCCTAAGCAGCAATTACATTTCAAAAGTCTTAAAGAAGAACTAAAACGTCGAACTGATAATGGTGAAAATAATCTTATTATAAAATATGTAAAAGGTATGTCCAAAATATTCAAAGCACTGCCAAAAACTTAAGCAAAATGGGGGCTGCTAACAAAAACATATATATAACCCCAAATGATGATATTTCTTATGAATTAGCAGACAGTTATGAAAGTATAGCAACAAGTAAAAATTCACTATATTTCTTATATGCTAACGTACGCAGCATTGTAAAACGCGGCAAATTTGATGAATTGATGTGTTTCATAGAATCATTTAAAAATCCACTCCATGTAATCATTTTAACTGAAACTTGGATCAAATGGGAAGAAGAAATAAAAAAATTTCAAATTCCAGGATATACACACTATTGCAATTATAGATATGAAGTAAGGGTTGGCGGAGTCTCTATTTATGTTACTAACAAAATTAAACATAATTTAATTGAAGAACAACATCTAACTGGTAACCATTACCTTTGGGTGCACTTAGAAAATCATGCTCTTGACATCGGAGGAATATATAGAAGACCAGGAACCACAAACGTCAAAGAGTTTAATGATACTTACTCCCGACAGTTAAACAAAAGAAAAAGAGGATTGATTTTCGGTGATCTAAATTTTAACCTATTAGGTATGGAACAAATAACAAATAGTTACAAAGAAATGCTAGAGGAAAATTGCTTTAATATTTTGAACAAAATTGATGAATATCACTGTACTCGAGAAACTACAACAAAAATATCTCTAATATATCACGTATGCACGAACCTAAAATAGAATAAATTTCATCTTGCTATCATTTTGAAACAGAAACAGAAACAGAAACTTTTTTATTCAATATAGATTATAAATAATACTTATTGAAAGTCACTCTTTTGTTTGATTACCACTGGTTCGGAAAAAACCTCTGTCCTGGGAAGAAGCAGCAAGAAACCCAGCGGGACGTTTTTTTAAATAACAGCTTACAATCATGATGTTACACAAATTAACAACACAACAAATTAGAAATAGCTTGGTAGCGATCACCTCATTTCCAGGGGTTATTATCATCCATAAATTCCTTAATATTATAATAACCCTTTTTATACAAACTTAGTTTAATAAAGTTTTTGAACTTTGAACAGGTCAAACTTTGTATATTTTCTGGAATTTCGTTGTAGAAGTGTATACATCGCCCCAAGAATGAATTACTGACTCGATGGAGTCGAGTAACTGGTACTACTAGCTTGTGTCTGTTCCTAGTATTTACAGAATGAATATCACTTATTTTTGTAAAACTACTTTTATTTTTGTGTACGTACATTACATTTTCATAAATGTATTGAGAGGCCAAAGTTAATATATTAATTTCCTTAAATTTTTGTCGCAGCGACTCTTTAGGCTTTAAATCATAAATTGCTCTTATGGCCCTCTTCTGCAAAACAAATATAATTTCAATGTCAGCTGCGTGTCCCCATAGCAAAATACCATACGACATTATGCTATGGAAGTAGCTGAAGTAAACTAGTCTAGCTGTTTCAACACTGGTTAGACTTCTTATTAACATCGAACCAATTTACTAATTTAGATATAGCATTATTTACTTCGTCATATTTTAGTAACTGTCGACTTAATTTGAAAATTAAAGAAGTGTCATCTGCAAATAATACTATATCATGGTTATCCCCTACTATGTAAGGTAAGTCATTAATGTATACAAGAAACAGAAAGGGGCCGAGAATTGAGCCTTGAGGCACGCCCATTTGTACCATCGATCCGGAAGAGCTCATATTGTTAATGACAACTTTTTGCGTTCTCTTACTTAAATATGAAATAATTAATTTAAGGGCATCACTTCTTACACCGTAGTGTTGAAATTGATACGCCAATGTCGGATCACAAGCAAATATACTTTGAAATCAAAAAACATCAACCCAAAATTCGAGAGAAAGTAAAATATGATGCAATAGACTATGGAAAACTATACAAAACTAAGATAGATAACAAAAGTGATAATAGAAGCTATTTATATCACCTTTTAGAAGAGAGAACAACAGCAAGTCTTATGAAAAGTAAAATTATCAAAACTAAGATACTTAACCCGCCAAGGCAGAATTGGATAAATAAAACGATAATAAATGAAATAAATAAAAGGAATATACTATGGCACCATTATAAACGTAGCCCAAATGATAATATCATAAAAGATAGTTTTACAACGAAAAGAAATGAAGTTGCTGAAATAATACAACATTCAAAAAGTGAATATTATCAAAAAGAATTATTATAACTGCAAAAACAAGCCAAAAAATGTGATGTCTTATAAACAACCTATCGAAGAACAAGGTAAGGGAATCATCAGTCCCGAGTAAACGTGATTTGAAAAGAGAAAATGAGATTTGCGAATATTTCAATGATTTTTTTCTCAAACATTGGGGCAATCTTGGCTAGTGAACTCCCGCAGCTGAATCCAACTCATAATTTAATAGCAGTTGCAACTGGAAGTGCTACACCGTCACTTACACAAATGAAATCAACAAGTACACTCGAAATTTCTATGATAATTGATAAACTAAATAATAATACTAGTTCTGGACTAGATAAAATAAATACCAAGTCTATTAAATGTTTAAAAAATATCATTATTAATGAGCTCTCTAACTGTATAAATAAATGTTTAGAAATAGGAACGATTCCGGATAGTTTAAAAATTGCCAAAGTTATCCCTATCTATAAGTCCGGAAACAAATTGGACCCCAGTAATTACCGGCCAATATCAGTTCTTTCGGTTTTATCAGAAATTTTTGAAAAAGTAATTTATAATAGACTGGAGCGATATCTGGCTTCACACAATTTTCTTTACGAAAAACAGTATGGCTTTAGACCAAAATCCAACACTCTTTGAGCAACGATAGATTTAGTTAATAAGATAAAAATTAGTATTGATAAGAAACAAATAGTGCTCGGGGTATTCATAGACTTAAAAAAAGCTCTTGACACTATTAGTCTATTAGTTATTATTACGTAAGTTAATAGATCTTGGCATTTGTGGATTTGCATATGACATAATTAAATCTTACCTTTCAAATCGTCGTCAAGTGGTTAGGATTGATCAGATACAAAGTAGCCCTACAATCATAACTTATGGCGTACCGCAGGACTCAGTTCTCGGGCCACTGCTGTTTCTTATATATATAAATGGCATTCATAAGCATGGACTAAAAGGTGACATAACCTTAAATGCAGATGATACTAGTTTATTTTACTATGGTAACTGCATTCATGACATTATATGTAATGCGCAAATGGACTTAGATCTACTAAATATGTAAGTGGTTTCAAAATAATCTTTTAACCATAAATATTTCTAAAACAAACTATATAATATTTAAAGCAAAAAATAAGAAAATACCAAAGCATTCATCATTGAATATAAACAATGAAGAAATTAAACTATTGGATCATGAAAAATATCTTGGTTTGATTTTAGACAGTAACATGACATGGAAATCACATATTAATAAAATAAGAAGTAAACTAATTCCTCTTACTGGAGCTTTACGAGGTATAATTCGATGTTTACCGCGCCAAGTCAGATACACGATTTATAATTCACTTATTAAACCACACATTGAATATTTAATAGAAGTATGGGGTGCGGCTGCAAAAACAAATGGTCGCCCTACAAACGGCTCAAAATAAACTATTAAAAATTTTGTTTAGTTATGATTTTTTCACACGGACACATAAAATATACAAGGAAACTAAAATTATGAATTTTTGACAAACATATATTTATTGTACCTGTATTCTTATAATAAAAATATTAAATAAAGATATGCATACACAAATAACCTTTACCAAGAAACAACAAATACAAAAAATTAGGCAAGACGAGCAAACGACATAGAGTTACATACTCCCCGGACAAACTATGGTAAAAAGAGCATTTTGTATGAAGATGCTAGATTGTATAACAAACTTCCAAAAGAAATAAAAGAAGCAAAATCAAGGAGGAGTTTTAAAAAAATATTAAAATATTATGTCATAAACACAGCGAACACGACACATTGATGTGTGCCACTTCCAGTTGCATTTACTCTATCATTTATAACTTTTATATAACGTAGTTTGGCGCGCAACACTCGAAACAAATCATTATCATAATATTAACAACTACCCTTTTTATACTTATTAAATTATTCTTTCTTTTTTATATACGATATGCCCAAAATGTTTCAAATTCTGTATCATTGAAGTTTCTCGTGTAAGTGAATGTAATTCTTATGAGAAATAAATTATCTCAAACCTCAAATTGTGATCAATGAAGACCTAGGACTACGAGCTTATCGTAAGAATACCGGACATTTTTTGAACGAGTGTTTGAAAAAAATTAGGCTGGATAGATCCCGCGCTTTGTTACGGCGGTACGCGGGAAAAAATACCGGGAAATTTTGTTTTCGGATGAAAAACATTTTAATATCAAAGAAAGTTATGATAAACAAAATGATAAGGTGTATGCCTAAAGCAGTGAAGAAGCCAGCACGCGTATTTCGAGAATTCAACGAGCACATTATCCTTCGTCACTCATGGTTTGGCTTGGAGTCTCATATTCAGGCTTAACTGAGGTGTTTTTCTGTGAAAAAGGTGTAAAAACTAGTGCCGAGGTGTACCAAAATACCTTTTTCTCAAACAATGTTCAAAAGCAGACATTAGATATTCCAACAGGACTCTACCTCTACCACCTCATAGAGCACGACGCACGCAAAACTGGTTGGTTGACTACCCGTGGAATTGACCTTATCGGACATGAAGTCTGGCCCTCTTCTAGTCCAGATTTAAACGATTACAAGATATGGAAACATTTGGAGGAGAAAGTTTGCGCTAAACCTCATCTGAATTTGGAATCTCTCCGAGCATCTTTGGCTAAAGCAGCGGTAGAAATAGATATGAATATGGTGCGTGCTGCAATTGATGATTGGCCGCGCCTATGACGGGCTTAGCTTTCCATTGACTCCCGTCGAGTTGGGGGTTGATACGTATTTTTACAGAAAAGATACACTATCATAAGCACACACACAAAGTTATAACATGCGGAAACGCGTAATTTTTGAGAAAATAGTTATTGAAAATCAATTATTCTTGCATTTTTTATATCTAATCCTACCATAAAACTGACGCCATTTTGTAATGTCATTGTCGTCAGTAGGAATGTCGATTCTTTCCGAAAAAGGTCGATTTTTAAATCGATTCAAATCGTAAGATGTATCGATTCATAAAAAATCGATTTCTAAAATATCTATATTTTTTATGTTTGCATTTATAATGTAAATATAATTCCATTTTATGAAAAACAAGAAAGATACCATAATAAATGATCTCTTATTGAATTTTGTTTTATTTTAACAGTACCAATTAGGGCAGATAACAAATAAAATAGGTTAGGTTCAACTTATGTCAAAGAACCGAATTGATTGACCCCGACTCCACCTGGTACGAGTCTGTCCTACCCCTAGAGTGGTTTTAAAGAGCCGGAGGCGCGTAGGGGGAGCAGCCTCCGTCTGCTGTAACAAATCGTAGGCATCGGAAGGAGGGACGCCTGCGATTTGTTACGCTAAGGCGTAGAGGCTGCTCTTCCCGCAGCGCCGGAGACGTAGCAGTCTCAAAATAGATACAGAAATCCTTCTGAATCAGTCCCCCTATATTTTATGATGGTGACTTTTTTCTCATAAGATGGATTTATATTTACATTATAAATGCAAACATGAAAAAAATATAGATATCTTAGAAATCGATTTTTTGGGAATCGATACATCAGCTTACAATTCGAATCTATTTAAAAAATCGATATTTTTCGGAAAGAATCGACATCCCTACTGACAATAACAATAAAAAAATGGCGTCAGTTTTATTGTAGGATTAGACATAAACAATGCAAGAATAATTGATTTTCAATAACTTTTTTCTCAAAAATTACGCGCTTCCGCATATTGTAACTTTGTGTGTGTGCTTATAATAGTGTAACTTTTCTGTAAAAATAGGTATCAACCCCCAACTCGATGGGAGTCAATGAAAAGTCGTACCCTATGACGGGTCGGGCATGTATTCAAAATAGAGGAGGGTATTTTGAATAATGTAAATACAATTGTATTCTAAAATAAATTACCTTCCATTTCATACATAATTTCTGTAATTATCAAAACGTGTATCATTAATTTTATAAAAACTTTTTGACAGAACTTATGACCTGACTAAGTATAATTGTTGCGTCGAGATATTCGTTTGTTGGTACGCTATATATTATCTAATAGGTGGCGCTGTAGTCATTTATAAAATCATAAATCTATATTTCTAGTTTAGTGCCAAAATAGAAAAACATAAAATACATTAATACATTTTATATTTACACTGTTTTAAAGCTACAGTAGCCTAATTGCAGGGTGCGGACCGCGAACTCAAAAAATCGTGGGTTCGAGGCAACCATTCGACTACTATCGTGAACATCATAATAACACAATCATTCTTAGCCTCCCAGGAGAGGTTAAAGGGAATATTAGCAATGTTCAGAGCATTGCTAGTATTTAAAAAAAACTGTAAAAAGTTCAGTGTTATTTGAAAGTAAAACTAACTATGCCACCTACCGGAAAGTGCAGAACATCGTGTGGTAGTAAAATAGAAATTAGTATTATCATCACAAACCCAAAACCAGGACGACGCCGCCTTCTTCCACTCCGGACGGACGTCCAGAACAGCGTTGAACTCCACGGCGCCGTTGCCAAGTGGCCAACTGCCAATAGTCTCACCAGCTTTAGCCTTCCGCACAGTACGAGACGAATAATAATTTATGCCATAGAAATCATAAGTACCTTTAAAAGCAAGAAGAAGAATTTTAAAAGAAATGTATAGCTACATTGAGTTATATGTACTACGTACTAGAGAAGCCATTTCAAACAAAAACTGTGTCCTACTCCATGTTTTCGCGCATGCGCGACTACTACACCCGCGATGACTGTAATTTGATATAAAATAAGATATTAATAAAAAATAAATATAAGAATTTAATATAAAATATCTTAATTTAATCTAAACAAACATATTTCTAAATAAAATGTAATAATTATTATTTTATGGAATTCACAAATCTTCAATTTACGCAATATTTAGTTTGTATAGATTGCACTACAGTTCAGTTGAACATAGTCAATGTTCGGAAGGGCATATAACTCAATGTATAGCTATTAATTACTAGATGGTAGGGACACCTTTTTTAAACCCCTTCAATAAGGAGAAGGTACTCAATCGATTGCATTTTTTTTTTTCATTTTTTTTACATGATAGGGTGATAAATGAGCACACAGTCCATCCGATGGTAAGTGGCTGCTGTGACCCATAGACATCTACATCTATCCTCAATAAAGCATCAAAATGTGAGAATTAAGATTGAATGCTTCGTTTCCAGTAAAAAGTGGACCCGGTTCTCTACACTCACCATACGAAATACAGCAGTTTTAAGCTGCTATTTTACGCTGGTATTACGTAAGAGCGTGGTCCTTCCCCGGTCGAGCCGACCCATTCGCGCTACAACTATACTACTAATATGGCTGCAGCAGGGCTCCACCACGGATAAAACATATTTTAATAAAGCTGATTAAGGCGTGAGGCTAGTAATCAGTCCGCTGCTCAACTACCTACATGTTTCATCAGATGATCACTCCATCTTGTGGGGGGGGGGGGTCGCGCAATACTATCTGGCTTCCACTCGAAAACTTTTAGGGGAATATAGTTTATAACCGATAACTGCCCGGGGACTGGCAGCAGTACCATATATCATGCACCTTTAATGCTGTTTGGTTTGTCTTTTTGCTGGCCTGGGTATTTTAAACCGATAAATACGACATAATTATACTTACCTAGTCTGTCAAGTGTGACAACTATGGTAAATCCCCCCCCCCCTTACCCACCCCTATAAGGCAACGTATGGTAGATGCCTATGTTTATCAGTAGACTTTGATAGGCTGATGAGATGATGATTAATTAAAAGTAATAAGCTACATACCTCTCAATGTTGGGGAGGTACTTGCCATTTCTGAAAGAGATAATCATATACCATTTTAGATAATTTTTTTTTGTATACCCACCTTTAACAAATTCAATTTCCTCTTGTGTGAATGCGGGTAGTCTTGAGCGTGGAAACCCTTGCTTCCTGCTGTTCTCTGCTATAATCAACTCTATTTTTGATGGCCAGCCACCGTCTTTTGCGTAAATCGGATCCGAATACATTCCAGTCTATAATATACGGATTTAGGTTTTAATATACCTATAATATAATATAGTTAGTACGTCATGACTGTGTAGGAGAATTCACTTTCCCATTCTTCCGGAGGGGTCGCAAGAGGCGAGAAAAGAGAAATGGAACAAGACGAGCTGCAACGTCTTCCTTATAATAACTGAAAGTAATAAAAACTGCGGTTGCCATCCTGCTTACAAATATTACTTCTATGAGACAATCTATGGCAGAGACTTATGTTAAGCAGTGACTTCTGAAATTGATGTGTGCTATTTTTGGTCTATGAACTCATGGAGTGCAGCGGATCCGCCTCCGACACGTGTAGAATATAAGAAAAGTAGGTACCTATTAGACTATAGTATAGTAAACACAACACTATGAAATACCCGCAGGGCGTATGGTTCGCTTAGGCCGTGGTCACCCGCGCGGTCTACGTTCGTAAACAGAGTGCGCGGGTGCATGGCAACTTTGGCCGCTTTGGTAAAACAGAACGCTGTTGCGGAATAATTCTCACAGGCTAATGAATTCCACCAGAGTTACATCACCGCAGTGATGGGTTGCACGAATAGGTCTAAGTTTATACGTGGTAGAGCCATGCTGCGGCTATATTAATTGTATAGTTGTAGCACGAATGGCTCGGCTCTACGTGGGAAGGACCACGCTCTCGCAGAATACCAGCGTAAAATAGAAGCCTATGCTGCTGTGTTTCGTATGGTAAGTGTAGAGAACCGGAGACCCTTTTTACTGGAAAAGAGGCATTCCATCTTAGTCCTCACGGTGACAACGCATCTGCATTTTGATTCGCAAACGATTATAGGTGTGGATATCTATGGGCCACAGCAACCACTTACCATCAGGTGGACTGTGTGCTCCTTGTCACCCTTAACCCATAAAAAAGTGTGAACCCAACCCATCATTTGTAAAGGCGAAGAGGCCTATGTCCAGTTGTGTTCACGGCTTATGAGACATCATCATCATCATTACAGCCCTTCACAAGTCCACTGCTGAACATAGGCCTCCCCCAAAGAATGCCACAAAGCACGGTCCTGAGCCACCTGTATCCATCGACTTCCTGCATATGATACCAGGTGGTCACTCCATCTAGTAGGGGGACGCCCTACATACTACACAACTACCTTCGTCTGCAGGTACGAGGCCGCCACTCGAGAACCTTTTTTCCCCATCAGTTGTAGGTTCTTCGAGCTATATGGCCGGCCCATTGCCACTTCAGCTTACTAATCCGTTGGGCTATGTCGGTCACTCTGTTTCTACTGCAGATATCCTCATTTCTAAGTTTATCACGCAAAGAAACTTGAGCTTCCTCATCCGGCCAGCAGTGAAGGACCACGTCTCAGTTCCATAGGTCATCACTGGCAACACGCACTGGTTGTACAGTCTCGTTTTCAAGTTTTGAGGTATATCTGACAAGATGTGCCGTAATTTCCCGAACGCTGCCCAACCGAGTTGAATCCGTCGATTGACCTCTCGGTCGAAGTTGGACTTACCTAGTCGGACTATTTGTCCCAGGTAAACATACTCGTCAACAACTTTGAGCTTAGTGCTCCCAACAACTACCGGCATAGGTGTGACATGGACATTAAACATGATCTTTGTTTTTAACTCAATAATTAACTCAATGATCTCAATAGTGTTATGAGACAGGTGGACAATAAATATTGGTAGAGTCAAGCTACGAGTTATTAAGGCTGAAATACGAATGGTTAGGCTCGATCGTGGAATGACCATACTCACACAATAATCTAGTATTCTGAATGTGAGAGTGAGCGCTAATCACAAACTTCTGTTATTGTTACGAGATAGAGAAAAGTAGGTGCTGGCCACAGCATTCACAAAAAGTATTCTGCAAGCGTTTTCTCATTGTAGGGAGAGACAAGAGAAAAAACATCATACCATATATGTTCTTATAAGTTCAGTCAAATCTTGGTCTTCCTCATTCGCTGCCTCGAACCAAAATAATAGGTTGGTTATTCCTACTTTACCTACGGAAATAGATTATTTCATTACATTTTTTCTCAGGAGAGCTTATAAATTTCACAGTACGCAAACTACCCGGATTCTATTCCCGCCGACACGCAATTTTAAGCGCTAATTTACCACGTTTTCGGCGGTGAAGGAAAACATCATGAGAATGAAAGATGATGAGAATGAAAAAACTATTGGTAAATCCAATTGTGCATGCCCTAAGCGCAAAAATTATATATAATATAATTAATAGAATCAGGCGTTACTTTGCTGAAATCCATTATATAAAAGGTTTTAGAAAAATTTACTTAGCGGTTAGCCACCGTAGAGTCTATATCATCAGAGGATGCCTCGTGTAGAGGCGAAACACGTGTCGTATTATCGTCAGTGGTGTGTCTTGCCTAGTGTAGTGGTGTTGGGAGTAGCGGTGCTGGAATTAGTGGTGACGGGAATAGTGCACACTATTGAGGGAGGGCGGGAGGTGCTCTTCATACTAGGTAAGACACATCATTTTATTTTATAACGCGGATATTTGCGAAGTAAATTTTTCTAAAACCTTTTATAATTACATATAACATGTTTATACGGATTTTTTTAAAGTAGTTTAAATACACACAAGTTTTCACTAATAACCATATCATACTTCCAATTTTCCAATAATTTTATGTCAAACTTCAATTTAAAGAAAGTTTGGAAAATCCAAAAGTGCACGACTCATAATTAGTGTTGCCCAAAATCGGTCTTGGTCTTGCAGTCTTGGTCTTGTTCTTGCATTTTTGCAAGACCAAGACCAAGAACAAGACCGCCTCTTTTTAGCAAGACCAAGACGAAGACTGACCGTGCAAGATTTGTGCAAGAACAAGACTTAGCTTGCGAGACTCTTGCGTCTTGCAGTTAGGACTCGTGTCGTGTCGTTTCAGGGAGTATAGGAGTTCGGGTATACGCTTAGGGAGTCTATGAGACGCAAAAAATATAATTAAAAAAAATTGGAAAATTGGACTTATGCGCATTACGAACAATACCATAAATATACATAGCGAATGAAAATATCCATTAAAAGAAAAAAGAGTGCATTCCTAGTTTTGACCATCGGCACTTTGATGGTGCGCGGCGTCTTGTTGTCGGCGTCATCAAAGGTCGGATACTGACCTGTCAAAGAAATTGTGCAGCTATTCGAAAGTACAAGGTCAAGATACACGTGCCGGCGGCTACTATTGATATCGCATACAATCGTCGCCGCCGCACCGCACGCACTACATTTGACACTGTTTGATTGCCGCCACAGAGTACATGTTTCAAAGAATAAAATAAGTTTCCGGGTGCTCAGAATGGACACGAATACATTATCCTGATCTCGCAAGAAATCTTGTAATTAGATAATAGGTAGGTATCATAATAATTTATTCTAGTAAGTAATTATTATAAAATTAACTATATGGATTTATAATAATTACTTACTATTATTGTTATTATTATTACCTAAAAGATAAACATGTTCAGTAAGTTCACTGCAAATCTCGACTTTTGCAAGTGTGTGTTTTTAAAACACAAAGTGCTCGAATATGTCGTCACACATTTGATAAATATGGTTGACACCATAGCACTTTTAAAACACTTGAAATGTGTAAAAATGGATCTGGATCTTGTCTTCAAGGCTTAGTTATTAAGGAGTTGAAGGGGTACCTAGGTAAACCCAGAGCCGTCATCTCGGAAGACATTTTAGACTGTTGGAGGATGCATGAGACAAAATATCCGATTTTATCGAAGATGGCCCGTGATTTTCTTTTAATACCTGCAACTTCAGTACCTACTGAGAGATTATTTTCTAAAGCATCATTAGTAATTATAAAACATAGAAATAGGTTAAGTGATGAGTCAGCCAGATGGTTACTTTGTATTAATGCTTTGTCAAAAGAATTAATATAAAGTAACAGTAATGTCAAAGCTGTTGTGTACATACTGTGAAGTAATTTAATTTGCATCGTATTTTATTTTTTATTTAAATAAATAGTATATTGTATAACTCTTTTATTCCATTTCATATATGGGGAGGGTCCATCAATCTCTTTCTAGAGAGATAATGTTATTTAAAATACAGTGTAGTTATTGCCATTAATTTGTTTTTATATGTATGTTTAACCATATTTTAGCACATGTAAGCTTATTAAATGTAAACGTTTATTAAGAAACTGACGCCCGTGGCCGTGGGACACTCATTTGGTTGGAGCATCGGCACGGATCACTTAGGTCGTGGGTTCAAACCCCACCCGGTGTCAGTTGATTTTTTGAATTTCTCATTAAATGTTTAGACATTTATTAGTATGGTTGGTCTTTACTATGGCTATGTTAATTCAAGCTCAATATGTACCTACTCTGTTAAGTTGTTCTAAGATCTAAAGTAACGTTTAATAAATAGTAATAGGCTAATAGGTCATTGCGAGACTTGCGAGACTCTTGCTGCAAGACCAAGACCAAGACCAAGACTCGGAGCTCAATACCAAGACCAAGACCAAGACCAGGTGTATTGGTGCAAGACCAAGACCAAGACTTCCTAAGTCTCGTCTTGTTCTTGCATTTGGGCAACACTACTCATAATGCTCATATGATCATCATATCATCATTCAGGTCACTCCATAAAGTCCAAGACGTATTTAAGTATAAATATATACTTCCTACTTACTTTTAATACGTACTACTATTATTTATTGTGTGCTTTTAAAATATTGTCATAAAAATCTCTGATTATTATAATAATTAAGCATGTATGAAATTTTGTTTTTCGAATATTTTGTATTTGTACAGCGATCTTTTTGAGCCGCTGCAAACAACCGATACAGTATCCACTCACGACGGCGTTTGACGCCGAAGTAGCTTGCTACATATTTCTTTATCTATGCGCCGAAGTGAGTAGGTGAGGCAGTCTATTTAGTAAAATAAATTAATACAAGGCTGCCAAAACACAGAAAATTTCGAAATTTCGCAGCCGGAAAAATTTAATTATAACTAAACAAAACAAAATTAAACTGCCATTTACATTCCATGGCTTCCCACATGATAGATGAAGAGATTAAAAATATATTGAGTTAAACCATTAATATTTTCAAAAGTTATCGTGTTTACCGTTCCATGCGGATTTGATAAATCTACACCATAAGCCACGTTTTTATGTAAAAATAGCAATTAATAGATATTAAAAAAATATTAATAAGTTCAACAATCATTTATCTTTCTGACAATGTGCTTTTTATATCATTTATATGTTGAATATGATTGTTAGATACAATTTTATGCTACAAAACGTTAGTAGAACCTACCTACGCGCTTTGTGCTTAAGGCATGCAATAAGAAAAAATATATTTTGAATTTGTTTTCTTTGCATTCAGACATTTCCTTGCCCTAAAACCCTTTCTTAGTTTAATAAAGTTTTTGTACTTTGAGCAGGTAAAATTTTGTATATTTTTTTATGACTTCTACATATTTTATTCCTCAGAAATGCAATAACCTCACAATATTTTACTTCATAGCCGAGCACGTGGTAAAACAGTGATTAAATTATAGTTGACAATATTATTAGTGTCGGCCAAAATCAAACCCGGGTTGATCGTATTTTTTTTAAATAATGGTTACAAACAAGCACACAGTCCACCTAATAGAGGACACCTACATTTAGCCTTGATTAAGAATCGCAAAACAGATGCGTTGTCATCCCTGGGGACTAAGATGAAATGCCTCGTATACAGTAAAAAGGGCCTCCGTTTCTCTACACTCACCATACAAAACACAGCAGCATTGAGCTGCTATTTTTCGCTGATATTCTGTGAGAGCGGGGTCCTTCCCCGGTCGATCTCTTTTTTTGGAGGTTAATTTAACAATTTTTTAAGAAAATTAAGGTTCTTTTTGTGGTATGAATTACGCAAAACTACGAATTCCGTTAGGATGAGATAAAAAATTTAATAAATGTATAAGTAAAAAAAAATCATAAATTACATTTTTATAAACGAGTAAAAATTCTTGTTTTTATGAAACTATGGTCATGTAGTAATTCGATTGATTAGTTATAATTGTCATCTTTAAAATTGCCACATCAACTAATATGATCGAAGTGAATTGGTGAAAAAAAAAGTCGTAAAAAATTTGCGTCAGCGACAACTAGTCATATTCATTCATTCATTCATTCATTACAGCCTTTCACAAGTCCACTGCTGAACGTATGTATCCCTCAAAGAATTCCATAAAGCACGGTTCTGAGCCACCAGCACCCATCTACTTTCTAATGTCCTAAATAACGTATAAACATAAACATAATATCAAAAACCTTACCATGATATTTCGGTTTAAACTCCTCGTCATAAATCCTCCAGGCCTTAGCATGCGCCAAAAGTATATTTTTGCTACATAGGTAATTACCCAGTTCTGGGTCTTTGATGCCAGGCGCAAAGGCACCTGAGTTGTACGACAAATCGCAAATCACTACGGGCTCGTTAATAGTTATCCAGGTCTTCACGCGGTCGCCAAACAATGTGTAGGCAACTCTTGAGTAATCCGCAAACCAGTCTGCTATATAAGGGTTTGTCCATCCCCCTAAAATAAGTATGAATTTTACATCTTTCTTTTAACTACTAACTACTTTTAACTACCCCATATCGTCACATGGGTGTCGTAAGAGGCGACAGTGGGAAACAAATCAGAAGATGGCAGCAGCGTCTTCCTATAACGACTAAAAACATAAAACTGCGGCAGTCCTCAGGGGTGACAACGCACCTAATTAATCGAGCATAAATGTCCTCCAAATTTCCATCAGACCCACCTAACGAACGAGCAGCTCGGTGACAAAACTCGTTTGTCACTATTATTTTATATAAAAAATTAGGTCAAACAATATGGATGACGCAAATAACAAATAAATTAACCCGGACTTATTAAAAAGGACGGGCAGAGCAAATGGACTGTATTTACAAAATAATTAAAAATTAAACATTTTTTACAACCAACTTCAATATAAATTATTAAGAATAACTCAAAAACTATTGGTCAGACATTAATCAAATTTTTTTTGTGGTCCCACATGAGAAGCACCAGCTTTCAAATAAAAAAAGAATAATTGAAATCGGTTCACCCAGTAAACAGTTATGAGGTAACTAACACACATAAAAAAACATACAGTCGAATTGAGTACCGTCACCTTTTTGAAGTCGGTAGAAAAGAGTGATTTATAAAGAACTTTAATATATTATAATGTGTTCCTGAAACACAGTTACACTAGCTCAGGGCAATCAATTAACTTATGTAAAAGGATTGCTATTAAATAAATAAATAAATAAAAATATATGAGCAGTACCTTACCTAAGTTTTGTAGCCTCTGTGGTAAGTCCCAGTGATACAGTGTAACAACTGGCTTGATTCCATTCAGAAGTAAAGCGTCAATAACCTTATTATAATAGTTTTTACCGTCTTCACTTATTTTGTCGATGAAACCAGACGGAAGTAGGCGGGGCCATGATATTGAAAACCTAAAACCAATAATCCAGCAACTATATAATTTGAGCGTCATTATCTTGTCCTCAAGGACTATAAAAGCATCGATATAAAACAAACAAACAATTTTTATACGTGGTAGCTATATTAATAGTATAGTTGTAGCACGAATGGGTCGGGGAACGGGGAAGGACCACGCTCTCACAGAATACCAGCGTAAAATAGCAGCTTAATGTTGCTGTGTACCGTTTGGTGAGTGTAGAAAACCGACTTTTTTACTGGAAGAAGCATTCCATCTTAGTCTTCACGGCTGACAACGCATCTGCATTTCATTCGCAAACGAGTCTATGGGCCACAACAACCACTTACGGTCAGGTGGACTGTGTGCTCGCTTGTCACCCTTATCATATAAAAAAATCAATTCTAAGCCCCCTTCCACTGGCGTTTCTTTGGAGCTAATCAATTTGTGAATCATCTAATTGTACCACTGTAATACTCACGTATCATTTCATCATGAAATTCACCATGGGTGTCGTAATGTTCAACTGTCGGAAATGCTTTTAAGACTTTGTGGTTTCCGAAAGATAGCGAAATAATTATCCTTTAAGTATCAAACCGGAGCGGGAAAGCAGCTGCTTACTAATGTCTCGCAAGTCAGCCAGCGCCAAATCCCAGCGAGCATAATTTTCTGTTAAAGTAGAGGGGTCTAGCTTTATACAGACAAATAAATGACCCTACCATACCATATCATTTCAGCCTATAAAAGGCCACAGCTAAACATAGGCCTAAGGAGGCCACCTCCCTAGGTTTGCCATAGTTGCCATGCTTGGCAGGCGGTTGGCCAACCAAGGGTTTTATAACTATGACTTGTTATCAGGAAGACGCTGTTGCCTATCTCAAGTTTCAGTTGCCTTCTGTCGCCTTTAACGACAACTACTGGACGATATGATGTAGTGGATATTCTTACAACGCCACTACACTTTTAGAATTCCATTATCTAATATATAATATATCTACTCGTAATACGAGTATAATTCCATATTTAATTATTTAAATATTAATTTGTTACATAAGACTAACAGCGATGAGAAACCCTGAACCTATTCAAGGTTTCCAATCGAAGTTACAACTATAATTTTGTTGAATGACATAATCTGAATTCTCCACACCAGAGACTGCTTCCACTCTTTCAGTCTTACATCCATGCCCTTAGCAAAATAAGGACTCAAATCATTCAAATTTAAAACAAGTAGACATAATACCTTTTTTTTATAGGATAAGGGTGACAAACGAGCATACAGTCCACCTGATGGTAAGTGATTGCTGTGGCCCATAGACATCTACATCTATCCTCTATTACAAATCAAAATGCAGATGCGTTGTCACCCGTGAGGACTAAGATGGAATGCCTCATTTCCGGTAAAAAGGACCTCCGGCCACCTGCACTCACCAAGCGAAACGCAGAGGTAAACCTCTACCTCACGCTGGTAATAAACATAATACCTCTCTCTCTTTCTTTCCCTTTTTCCTCTCTTGACTTTTATACTTACTAACCGATAAAAGTGTAAACCCAGCTCAGTTGCAATTTCCACGTCATCCATCCAGTTATAGTATGAGTTACAAGCAACGTCACCGTTTGCACCGTTTACGATGCCCTTTGGGTTTTGGTGAGTGAACCTGTCCCAAATACTCTCCCCTTTGTCTGAAAACAATACATTTAGCATCATTGTTATAATAATTATAATATTTTTTTTAACCGGCTTTAACCTGGCACGTTGCTGCCGCAGAGGAAACAGGGAGAGTTACTGACCTCTATAGAGGTCAGTGATTATCATTACATTGATATAAAAAAGTAACAATTGAACTATTTTATTCGTACAACTGTTATTTTTAATTTGTTTATAATTTCGTACTTTATACCCTCTAAGTAATTTACCACCTCTAAGTAATTTAACATCAAATCTATACATACTGTTACAGACTATTAAACTCCACTGCTGAACATAGGCTTCCTTCATGGATTGTCTCATAGGGAGATATTTGCCATAGTTGCCACGCTTGGCAAGCGGATTGGCAACCGCTTGTTTTTATTTTTAGTCGTTATATTAGGAAGACTGTTGCCCACATAGACTTATTACATATTGATCTCCTGATTTGTTTCCCTCTATCGCCTCTTACGACACCCACGGGATGGTATGGGGTAGTCGATATTCTTACACCGCCACTACATGGTAAGTTGCTATATTTTCTGAAAAGAAACACGTGTAGTGTGCTAATTGATGAATGTTGAAGCTAAGCTTTATGCATTTTTGTCTGTCGATCTTTCTGTGTAAATCACGATTCACGCAAGAACTACTGAATTACCGTGAAATTGTGTATTTACGAGGTTAATGACCCTGAGCAACATATAGGCTATTTTTTTATCCGACTATGAAAGTGCAAAAACGGAGGGTTAAGTCTTTCCTTTCTTAAGATATTTACTTTGGTAAAGCTGCTGATGGTTACATTAGTCATAAGCGACATAATGTAATTTTCTACCGACTTCGAAAAGCAACCGGTACTCAATTAGACTGTATGTTTTTTTTGTTTTTTATGTGTGTTACCTCATAACTTTTTACTGGGTGAGCCGATTTCGATGATTCTTTTTTTATTTAAAAGCTGGTGCTTCACATGTGGTCTAATATAAATTTGATCAAGGTCTGACCAATGATTTTTGACTATTCTTAATAATTTAAGTATATTGAAGTCGGTTGTACAAAATTTTTAATTTTAAACTATTTAAGGTAAATTACACATATATATATACATAAATTGCACAATTGTATATTACGCTAGTTGACCAGGCAGACGTTGTTCTGCTCTTTCTTACGACCTTTTGTCCTATTAAAAATCTTTATATTCGCAATAGAAATATTAAGGTTCCTTATCGAAGTGAAGTTATTGTATTGTATTGTATAAAAACTATTATATTTCTTTTATAAGTTGGATAATTGATACACTTTTATTTTAAAATTTAATTAAAATCGATTGAGTGATTTCGGAGATCGGCGTGAACAAACATCATGACATGGGACTTTTACATATGAAGATACATTTATGAATGTCTCCGCGATACAGGAGAAAATTTTAGGGTGGGGGGAGGGGGTAACGTGTTTTCAAAGAAAATATTATTAAAAAATATGAAACTGAAAATGACAGTGGCCATTATTGGGGTGCAAATATATTATTGTAATTGTTTGCACCAGCAAATCATGAGCAACCCGCTTTTCACAAATACTTACATATTTACACAAATAAAACAGCTCTGCAAAACATCCGAAAATATTAAAGGCAGGAGTTTTGCTTAAAGGGTAGAACTTTATACATTTTGGACTAGATCAATTTCAAATAGTCACTTGATATAGTCGGGAATCGAACTGAATCAAACTTGACAAAATAAGAGCCTGTAGTTTTTGTTAGCAATAGATCCAACGATATTGATACTCATTCGGCAAAACTTAAAATGATAAATAGGGAAAATATCTTACCGCTAATATTCCACGCTCCTTCGACCTGGTACGATGAAGTAGCCGCCCCAAATTCGAACCCAGGTGGAAATTTTCTTGCGCTCAAACACCAGTTTGCACATAGCAGCACACTGTTGGTTTAGACAAATAAACTGGTAAACATAAATCTTCTTAAATTTTTTGGAACGAAGTTCCTTATCGGACGGTACGGGTTTGGCGGATGGGAGATAGGCGACAAAACGTGTAAGAATTTTTCGTCACTATCCCTTGTGTCACGTTTATTTAGAATGTAAATATAATAAATTAAAACAATATTTCGCTTAAAACATTTCCTTTAGACATAAATAAACTTACAAGGAAATTTTACCTCAAAGCAACCGTCTTCACTGCCATCCTTTCCATTACTAAATCGAATTTCCCTGAGCGGTATCATTAAAGCTTTCTTTTTATTAAACCTGTTCCTCCCAAGTTTTGCTGGTTACGTCGGAACAATCGTCTTCGTCGGAACAAAGGACAAAAGCATTTATTGAGCGAAAAACACGTTACAACGCCTACATTGCGGCATTGTGGCAAACCTAAACTGTCGAATATATTTATAACACAATCTTAAAAAAAATTTTTTCCGAATTAGGGTGACAAACAAGCACACAGTCCACCTGATGGTAAGGGGTTGCTGTGGCCCATAGACATCTACATCTATCCTCGATTACGAATCAAAATGCAGATGCGTTGTCACCCGTGAGGACTAAGATGGAACACCTCGTTTCCATTAAAAAAGGGTCTATAATGATAAAATGTAATATAATGCTAAAATATAATCGAATCGTATATAAAAACACATTTCTTTTAATCTCAATGAAAAAATGGCAGTCACTGGGGACTGCCGACAGAAGTGAAAACTTAAATAACAATGCTTTCAAATTAATTGTAGTATAAGATTTTTTTTTAATTTGTTATTAAATTCAAATTATTCATCTATCGACACTCGGAGCACACAATTATAATATACATATTTTATGGTCTATGTATCAATCAAAACATGTGATGTTCTACGCAAGTATAATTTGAATATTATATAGTATAATATAAAATCTAAGTCCGACTTAATTGACATAATAATTAATATACATTTATATTATTATATACTGCTATTACAGTACGTTGGATATGATGACAATAATACCAGTATGGGAAGTGTAGGGCGGCTCCACACTAGATGGTGTGACGACCTGATAAGAGGTGGAGGAAGTCGATGAATGCTATTCTCATTCGTCTTATTGCATCGAATCTATGAATTATAGATTCGATGCAATAAACGATAATGATTGAACTTGATGACAACGAACGAAAATGAAAAGAACGTTTCATTAACTCAGTGCCTAAAGACATACCCAAAACTAAAAATAACTTATAATTTGAGCAATCAGTATCAAATACGTTTTTAAAATAGTGAATATAAGCATCAGAAGTAAGCAGTGTATAAAAAGTAAACATCATTAGTGTATAGTGATAGTATATATCTTAACATTATTTTAAATATTTTGTATAATTTTTGTGCCATAAAATAAACTAGTGATCTAAGTCTATATTTATTGGAACCTATATAACAAAAGAAGACTATTTAATATAAAAACTATGTGTTAAGCATTAACATTATAGCAATAAAAGTATATCATTATGGATAAAGTGTTAGAAAATAAGTCTAAGGTATAAAGCATTGAAATCAATTGTGTGACGGTGGATTAAAATTTAAAAGTATTCTACGAACGGTGCTCGTTATGAATCATTTGCATATTAATTAAGCATTAAAAACCACTTTTTAAACTTGTAGCAATATTTCGACACGTTTGCTCATGCATCATAATACATACAACTTTGACATACAACTAATTATTACTAAATCGACAAACAACAAGATGTTTTTGTAAATATTTTTGTTTTTGTTTTGTTTTCTTTTATTTTTCTTTATGATTATAATTTTTATAATAAATGTCTATATATAAAAAATTCAATAATTAGAAACTAGTGAAATTCATAGAGGTCACCAATAAAAGGTAAAAGGTATTTTTACATTAATAGAAAAATAATTAAGAGCTATGGGTAAACAATGCAATAAATGTAAACAGATTATTAAAGGAAGACAATATCTTAACTGTACTATTTGTAAAGGAATATTTGACCTTAATTGTTCTAAAACAGAAAAAAGGTACTACATAATGACACCTACGCAAAAAAGAAATTGGAAATGTAGTGATTGTTTAAGTAACGTCCCAAGCACGTGATATACAACTCCTGCTAATGATAATTTCACGAACGTATCAATTACACAGAAAACACACAGTCCCACTTCAAATCTCAAAACTAAAATTCTATCACTTGAAAAATCTACTCCTAAAAGTGAAAGACGAAACTTACTATTGGATCAATGCACTCCTGAGTCAGGATTCAGACTAGATTCTCCTAAAAGTAGACAGGATAAGAATATAACGTGTCAAGTAAAGCACACAAGTAACATACCAACAGAAAATTCTTTTGACTCACTCTCAGTTGATGACGAAGAGGAGGATACAGTGCTCTCATCTCCCGAGCTACTACACAATACATTGAACAGAAGCTGTCCTGACTTGAGACCGGATGACAAAGAAAAAATACAGAATACGGAGCGTATAATAGGAGAACTAAATGAAAAATTAGCATCAGCAAGTCAAGAAATTGACAATGTACTATTAGAGAACAGTTTATTAAAGAAAAAAATAGCTACACAAGAGCGAAATATTACGCAACTATTACAAATATGCGGATCAACTGACAAACCATCCAAAAAAAATACGCGTAAGATGATTAACACGAAGAATATAGGGCTGTCCTCCACGGATTTACAAAATGAAAACTCATTAATAGAAAGTTTAGAAATAGAAGAAAATGAAAATGCAGCTATTACAAACCTTGAACAGGACAAATCACTGGATAATTTATTACATATGCATCAGTTAACCAGCCCTGTTAAAAGCAAACAAAAAATTGTAATTTTGGGGGACGAACAACTTTCCGGGCTATCCCTTGCCTTACTCAAAACTAGAGATGAAAAATGCAACGACAAGTACAATGTAAGTACATTTATAATAAGTCAAGCACCAAGCTCACATATTCTGAAATACCTTGACGACTCGTTCCTTAACAGTCTCACAAAAGAAGACGTGATTGTGCTTGGTGTAGGAGGGCATGATGACAACATAATAAAACTGGAGTCTGAACTTTACTTAGCACTCAAAAAAGTGAAACATATACGTGTCTATGTAGTGTCAGTGCGCTCTAATAAACATTTCAATGTAAAATTGTTCAACAATAGGCTATCATTATGTACAAAGTTATTTCCAAAATGCAAATTTTTAGACTTTTCATCGGATAAGTTTTATAATAAATTTGTATATCTTAAGCAGCTTTGTAATAAAATTAATTTAGATATTGATAGTGACGAATATGCACAAACTTTTCCAGTCCCTAAAAAAATTGTTATCTATGCTCGTTATTCTATGAAAACTAAATGTTACACACCTATGAATACATTTCATTTACGGCAAACTACTATATTAGATTATTTTTCTGTGTTGAAAAATAAAACTCAACTCAATCGAATGACTAAAATATGCAATAACAATAACTTTTTTCTTTCATAAATACCAGGAAACTGCGTCGAATTTTACAGTATTTTATCAAAATATAAAGGGTTCGTTAAGTAAATTGGACACATTGGAAATATGGAAATATGTATTAATGACTTTGCTAAAAACAATAATGAATTTGATGTACTCTGTTTTTCGGAAATCTTTGTAAAGAGAGGGAGCGAAACGAAATACGATTAAAACAATTTCAATTAGCCACATCGTACTGTAGAAAAAACCAAAAACGCGGTGGAGTATGTATATTGTTACGGAAATCAATTGTTTTTAAACCAATTGTTATATGTTCTTCATGACAAAAGAGAGAGATTTTGAGGTGTGTGCTGTTGACATACCCTTGTTTAATTGTATTATAATTTGCGTTTATAGAACACCTGATGATTCTAACTTACCTGTATTTATGAATGCATTCGATCTTCTCTTATTTAGGCTAACTAGGAATGGAAAAAGAAAAATAGTTCTTGCCGGTGATCTGAATATCGATACACTGAAAAATAATAACGTAACTTTACTTTACTTTATCTTCACGCACAATCCCTGACGGGGTAGCCAGAGAGAACAGATCGCCAAGTGTCACGATCCTTACATACCTCTTTCGCTTCTTTCAGATTCATTATCTTCTTCATACATGCACGTCTAGGTATCCGAGTACTCTTGACCCTCCCCTCTTCGAGCAATTTGCTCACATGGTCTTCGAAAGTTAGTCTCGGTCTACCTCGACACCTTTTAATATTTATTTTCGCGCTATATATTTTCTTCACCATTCGGTCTTCACTCATTCGCTCAACGTGCCCAAGCAATCGAAGCACGCCCTTATCAATTTTTGTGATAAGGTCATCTTTCAAGCCTGCCATATTGCGAATCTCTTCGTTTCGCTTTCGGTCGGCCATGGTAACGCCGCACATTTTACGAAGAGATCGCATCTCCACTGCATTCAACTTGCTTTTATGCTTCTTCTGGCATACCCAGGTTTCGCTGCCATATAACAAAGTCGGTACCAACACTGCGTTATGTATTGCAATGCGTGCACTTTTCACTATGCCTTGCCTTTTGACTAACGCAGTCAGGGCACCATTGACTTTGTTCCGGGCAGCGACACGCCTGTTCACATCTAAATCACATCTTCCATCCCGGCTAAAAGCACTCCCCAAGTATAATATATAACGTAACTAAAAAACTAAAAATCGTACTGGCTTATAATCTAAACCTTCATATTGACGTTCCTAGAAGGCTTAACTCAAGTATTGACCATTTTGCTAGTAATATCCAAGACGCTAAAGACAGAGTCCACTATCTCTATTTATCTGACCATGATACTGCTCAAATCTTGGAATTTTGTAGTATTCCAAAAATGAAAAGAAAGCTGAATTACTGGTACAAAAAGGTTAGAAAAATAAGTAAAGAAAATATAAATAAATTCAAGGAATGTATTTCTAATCTTAGCTGGAGTGAGTTATATAGACATAAAACTGACTTGAATACAGCATTCAATAATTTTCACGAAGATATATGCTTATATTTTAAACTTTTTTTCCCAGAGAAAAGGATTAAAGTAAAAGTAAATGACGTACGACCAAAATGGATAGCAAAAGGCATAGCAATATCTAGTACAAAAAAAAGAAAACTCAGGTCATTTTACTATAGAGACAAAACCTTAAAAAGTAAGCTGAGATTTAAAAAATACACTAAATTATTAAGACAATGTGTCAACGCATCAAAGAGAATATACAATAATAGAATAATTACAAACGCTAAAAATAAATCCAAAGCAGCCTGGAGTGTAATCAAGGATAATACTGATAGAATGAAAGAATTTAATGAAATTAATAAGATAATGGTAAATAATAAGAGTATTGATGATCCTTATAAAATTTCTACAGCCTTTAATAATTATTTTTGAAATTTTAATAATAAACAAAGTAATATCATAATATCGTAGTCCCATTATAACGTTACGTCAATAATGTATGTAGCAGCTTATTTTTATTGCCATGTTCTGAACAAGAAATTACTAATATAGTTAAATCTTTAAATAACACCAAATCTGTGGGTATTGACTTACTGCCTACATTATTGTTTAAGTCATGTATAGTAGAACTTGCACCTGTTTTGAGCTTCCTCGTAAACATTTCTTTTGTTCAAGGTGTATTTCCCGAAGCTCTAAAGCAGTCTATAGTAAAGCCTTTACATAAGAAAAATAGTACTAAAGATATGGACAACTACCGTCCAATAACTCTCGTCCCTATACTTTAAGTCAAGCACCAAGCTCACTGCAGCAATGATAAAAAGAATTATAGACTTTTTTAAAAAGCATAGTGTAATAGCTGAAGAGCAAAACGGCTTTTAGGCGAATAAATCGACAACTCTTGCAGCCTACTCTCTAATAAAAATAATAACAGAAAACATAGACAAGAAGGTGCCAGTTGTGTCTATATTTTTCGATATGAGCAAGGCTTTTGATCTTGTAGATCATGAGATACTCTTGACTAAATGTGAAAGATGCGGTATAAGAGGGAATGCTCTGAACTGGATTAGCAGTTACCTTTCTAATCGTCTGCAATGCGTATAAATCAGTAAGATAAATAAAAGTTATGAAATAGTTTCATTTAAATCACCTCTTCTATATAATAAATACGGTGTCCCACAAGGGAGCGTTATGGGCCCATTGTTGTTTTTAATTGATACAAATGATTTACCTAAATTAATTAATTATCCATCAGTTTTATATGCAGATGATTTATCAGTAGTAATTCCAAACCGTGACAAAGCCGCAAGCTACAACCAAACCATCAATGAAACACTTAAATATATAAAAGAATGGCTACTCCAAAATAAACTGCGTGTCAATGTATTAAAATCAAAATTTATACAGTTTTCACATTATAATTCAAATCGAGTGAATCTCAAAATAGCCAAGAACAAGAAATTCAAGAAGCAGAAGATACCAAATTTTTGGGTATTATTTTTGACCAGCATTGCAATTGGAAGGCACACATACAAAGCATTTGCACAAAATTGAGCAGATTCGTATATGTCCTTAGGCGTTTAAGATGTACAGCTGGAGAAAAAACGGTATTAACCGCATATTACGGCTATGTTGCACCAGTGCTGAGATATGGCCTTATATTATGGGAAAATTCTCCAGATATCAGTAAAACATATATCATACAAAAAAAATGTGTAAGAGCTATTTCAGGAGCAGGACCAAGTGAGTTCAGAAGTAGGACTTTTTGTTAGAAATCATCCACAATTATTTCAGAAATTTGAAATGGTCAATCAACGGCTACGCCCCGGAGACACTAACCGCCTTTTGGCTCCATCATGTAAAAGCTCACTTTTTGAAAAAAATTGCTACATGATGACTATTAAAATTTATAACAAAATTCCCTCTGATATCAGGGAGTTACCTTCTCCTCTCTTTATAAAGGCGCTTAAATCATGGCTGATTGATAAATGTTTATATAGTGTAACAGAGTATTTTGAGATAACATAATACCTTTGTATACAATTAATTATAAATTTGTCATATCTATTGTATTAATGTAAAATTTAGTTTTAATGAATTTAATGAATATAGACATTTTATTTCTAAAAACATAACTAATTGATATTGATTATCTATTTATTAAAATGTAAAATAATGTATTAAGTTAAATGGAATAATATTTGCATAATAGCTAGAGATTTGTAAATTATAATTTTATTGCAATTAAAATTATGAATTAATTTATACTGTAATGTAATAATTAAAATAATAATGGCTTAACTAATATCATATAATGTTTAATATTAATCATGTAAAAATAATTCAATTAATAATTTATGAAAAATTTATTGTATAAGAATTCAAGAATTCTTTATATTTGAATGAGTCTATATAAGCATTTAATTGTACATAATATTTGAATTCAAAAAGAATATTTGTTCATATTTTTTAAGTAATGATGAAGTAATTTTAAAATGTAAGATTAGTGTTATTAGTTGTAAGTATTTCATTAATTTTTGCATGCCAATTATGGCAAAACATGTCAGTTCCACATCATTGACCATCTTATGAACCATGTTTTAAGCAAATAAATGTTCTATTCTATTCTATTCTATTCTATCCAAGATGAAGCGAGTGCAATGCACCTCCGGCCCTTATCTAAAACTGATTGCGATCGATACTGATTATCTTTTCATTGATCATGGGACCAGCAAGCACATTCATTTTAAATATTTTTTTTATATAAACGAGCATGTGACTCTCCTGATGGTAAGTGTCGACTGTCGCCCGTGAACAATTGCAACACTAAGGGAATCGCAGGTGCGTTACAAGCCTTCTAAAAAAGAGTAGGGTCTTTTCTTGAAGGCCCTAAGTCGTATCGGTCCGGAAAAATCGCTGGTGGTAGATGATTCCACAAGAAAATTGTGTGAGAAAGAAAACTTCTTATAAATTGCACAGTAGTGGACCGCCAATCATCCAGATGGTATGGATGTGCGATCGTGAAATTGAGCGGCTGGAATTAGTCCGAACAATTCCTCAGAATACTCCCCGTGGTAGATGCGATAGAATACGCAAAGAGATGCAACATCTTTTCGCAGTGCCAGTGAGTCACTCCAATCAGAAAGAGCTCAGTCGCCGACGATTCGAACCTCTCTGCGCTGGATGTGAAGTGAATGGAAGGAGCTGAAACTGGGGTGGAATAGTATTCCATGTGAAGCCAAACCGGCACCTTGTAAAGTTGCTGGCATGATATACTGTCCCGCACTGCTGAGCACGCCAAGCTTATTAGAAGGCTATTTCGCTTTCTCTTCCAAGTGACGACGAAACTGCACATCATTCGATATGACGACGCCGAGGATTCCGATACTGGCTGAGGCATCAAGGGGATTGCCCTGACACTGAGGAGATACGACCAAGGGGTTCTTTTTAGCGGTAAACGTAACTTGTGTCTTTTGGGGATTGAACTGGTTAATATGCAGAAGAAACAGCGTTGGTGATAGCACGCAGCCTTGTGGAACACTAGCGTTAATAGGCTTGTAATCGGAGTATTCACCGTCTACTACGACCTTGATGCTCCGATCTGCAAGAAAACTGGTGATCCAGTTGCACAATTTCTCGGGAAGCCCATAGGAAGGAAACTTCGAAAGAAGCGCTTTGTGCCTAACCCGATCAAAGGCCGAAGGCAAAAAGAGAGCCTAGCAGATCGGCTTTCTCCTTGGCACGGACCAGTGAGTCGTCCTCCCTGTGTAGAAATGGCAGGGATGGCTGTTACTTGGACAACCTTGACGAGAGACTAGAATGCACGTGTTTTTGAAGGAAGTCGAACTAGATGTACTCTTACTTTGCCTTAGCAATGACACATTTGAAGGACCTGGAGGTGGAATTAAACTTTTATTGGGCCTCAAAAATTTTACTTCTTTTTAATTTATATTACTTTTATTTTTAAGTTACTTTATCATATTTTAGGATACTTGTTTATGTTTGATTTTGTATAGACATTCATTGATTTATAATATTATGGATCTTAGATATACGAAAGAGTGTCATTATTATTATTAATTTTATCCTAAATTTCGGAGAAGTTTTTTATCTAGAACTTACCGTTCTTGATTTTAATAAGGTAGTATTAAGATATTATTTTAATATTTTCAAGTAAATCATATAAAAGCCAGTTTATTAACATCTCAGAGTATTTATAAGCAAGTAGAAATACTTTAAGATTAACATACATAAAGATGTTTCTCAAAAGAATTTGAGTTATCTTTACTTAAGTCGAGTTATAAGTAATGGCATTCCATCAAAAAGGCAACATATCACGTCACTAATAGACGGAGCACTACGAACATTTCAAACTTCGCGAAAATAAGAAAAAAAACTGGCCAAGGCCAAGTGCGTGTCGGACACATACAATGTAGAGGTAGGGTTCCGTAGTTGTCCGTCACAATACGTGGGTTTTCTTGATAATGAACATAATAAGTGAGGTCGCAGTTTGACCGTTATAACGACTAAAAATGGACCCAAATAGGAAGACAAAAAAAACTTTTCAATTTTGAAAATAATATAATTTACATGAAATCCGTACAAAGACGGGCATAGTTGACTATCTATTTATAGATATATATGATCGTAACGAACCTTTCCGTAAACCACCACTGCCCTAACTTATCTTGAGGGTCGCCCGCATAAACCATGACAAATGAAACTGTATGAGGCTATATGATTGTATAAATACTTTGAATGAGGCCTACATAATTACCATCTAAAAATAAGCGAAAATAGTAAGTAATAAATCCTCCTCTAAGATCCTCTCTGTCTATCCCGTAAATGAAAAAGTAGTAATAATAAAATGTTTGTCTTACAAATTACAATAACATTACAAAGTTATAATACAGCTAGTTTTAGGTCATTTTATATGGAATTGTTTGTACAAAATTCTTACTAATCCAAGTGCATTTTATAAGTTGGTCGACTATTATTTCGTTGACATGTTGATTCTACTTAGCTGTGATAGTTTTTCTTTCAACTTCATTATATATATTACTATTGTGTATACTTTTCACATTTCCAAAACAGCGGTTTAGTTGGTAGAGTAAGTAAGAGTAGAGACACATAACTCTAATGATACCAATTTAAAGCTAAATATTTCGCAAACGGACCCCTGAATCGAAAAGATGTTGATCCACATCCCAAACTTTTTTAAAAACCTATTCAACGATATGCCACAAGATGAAATAGACGGGTAAAAAAACACCATCCTCCATTTACCTGTACCCAAAATATAAATGTTTTTTTTTAAAGATTTTATTTCACAGTTTTGTAGGCGTTTATCTATAACTATGGACAGAGGGATATGGCGAGACTACAAAGGTTCCTTGTTGGGTAACTACGAAACCCTAAAAACGCTCAAATTACCTACAGTAAGTGCACGCACATACCCGCACATATGATATACATAGTTAATAACTCTTTATTGTACACCAATACTATACTTAAACGAAAGAAAAAAATAATAATGTATGTGTCACAATGAGTGGACCAAAAGGAATTTCTTTCAGACCACCTTTCCATGGATAGGTTCGCAAAAAGCAAAAAATTGTGTAGTTTGGTGATGCAAAACGAAAAATAACTGGTTTGAATTCAACAAGGTTTTAGGAATGCGTCCAAAACTCAAATCTTCAATTTGCATACTAGTTTATAATTATTTCGTCTTTTTAGATAACATGTCAAAAAGCACTGTCGAGGTAAAGGTAGAGGTCGTGTTTAAACGTGGTAGAGCCGTGCTACATAATAGAAAATACCATGCTCACACAGAATACCAGGACATGCGGCATTCCATCAGTCCTCAGTGGTGACAACTCATTTGCATTGTGATCCTTAATTGAGTTGTCAATGGGCCAAAGCATCTACTTACAATCAGGTGGACTTTGCGTCCGTTTGTTACCCTTATTATATAAAAATAATTTAAAATTAAAAATGTTATACAACAAATGATTAAGAATAACACAAAAACTATTTGTCAGACCTTGATCAAATTTATATGGGACCAATTTGAAGTTAAAACGGTTCACCCAGTAAAAAGTTATGAGGTAACACATATAAAAAAACATACACTCGAATTGAGTACCGTCTCCTGTTTGAAGTCGGTAAAAAAGGTCAATAGAGGTTGTAATGGTTATGTGATTCTTATAAAAAATAATTGGAATTCAAAATGGCGACAATTTGTTTACCACGTTTCCAGTTCTGAGCAATACTTAAAGTTCCGTGTCGCTAACTCATTAGAAAGTTAGTTTAAAACCGATTGCATAATTTGAACCAACCTGATAAACAGAGAAGATAGCAAGTTAATAAAAACATGGTAAAATGGTGAACGACGGGATATGTCAGTCGTAAGTGGAATTGCTCACTTCATTGTAAAATTGAGCCGTCATTTCTCAGCAGGATTCTTCCATTTGATGTCCAACTATATGCGTACTGGTTTGATTTAGCAAATTTTCGCGTGATATAAAACAAAGACTTAGAGCTAGAAGTTAGCAGATGAGACGAATTCAACTTATAGTTTGAGTTTTGTTTGTTAAAATTCGTAACTAGGGCCAAAAAAATACTTTTAACCCAGTGGTTAGGAAGTGTCGCCTCTATAATAATATATCCCAGGACTATCCAAATGCTCTTCTATTATTCTAGGTTCAAATCCAAATGTCTTCAATAAATCTATCCGTGAGTTTCTGAAATAATTGTTCTCATCTCTCTTATATTTCTACTCACTTTATGTTCTAGCTTTAAATCTGTAACAGGCCTTTTGTAATCTGCTGGATGGTTGATTGCAAAGCCACTGTTTATTAAATTATTTATAACTTTAGCAGATGTAACTCATTATAATGTACTTCATTAACACATGTTTTGGCTTACAGTTTAGTACCTACTTAATCATATAGTTTTAAGAAACTTTTGTCTCCACAACTGTAAACTGTATTGTGTTAATAAATAAATAAAACATGCGTGAGTGTCGTTGAACACTCGGTTTGAGCGAAGTTCCTTATTATTGATAAACATATTATATTTTAAATTACTAGCGTCTATTAAAATGAAGCGTCATTTAAAATAAAATATACAATGACACAAGGGATAGTGACGAAAAAATCTTACACCTTTTCTCGCCTAGCTCCCATCCGCCAAATAGACCGTGAGGCAGAGCGAAAAAAAGTATCTGAATTTATTAAGCTTGATTTTTTCTCAGGTGATTATAACCATAATTTACAATAAATTGCTACGGTCAATCAAGCGGATATTAGAACAGGTGTCTCAGGTGCGCGGTCAAACATGTCGTGACCACCGACATAATAAAATTCAAAAGCATTTCTTAATGCTGAAACTTTATGAACTTTTGTTTTTTTTTATATGTAAATCAAAATTATGATGGTCAGTCAACGTTCTATGGGGACACAGCTGGTCAGTCAGCTGTAATATACGTAGCGAGGTTTATAATTCGTTTATTAAGCGTGAATTTTTTTTAGTAACCTGTGTATATACCTGCGTTCGTTAAGTAAACTGTTGTTTTCGAACGAATTTTATTCCTGGGATTTTTAGGCACAATTGCGACACGGAAGTGCCTTATTAAAATAAATGTCGTACATAGTTCAAATGATTATGATAATGTTATTTTATTTTAAGTAAATTATAAATAAAAGACGAGCTGTCGCGTGTAACATCTATAGAGAGCGAAAAAATTTTACTTCTTATTCACTGACTAACGGGCGTTGTTCTACGGAATGGTTGAATGACTATTTTATTTATTAATAATATAGTCAGTAGTAGTTACTAAAAAAATTAAAATTTAGCATTTTATTGTAAACTATGATTATAATATATATGAAGCCTGGTTTTTTCTCACGGAGACTTTTTTTTTAATTTATTCTTAGAAAGAGTGTTACATAATTTACATTTCATACTTTGCCAAACTGTATGCCAGTTTGACGGCAATTTTTGGCTCTGCCTCTTAGAATAAAACCCGTACCGCCCGATAAGGAACTTCGTTCCAATAAAAAAATAAAAACAACTGAGTACTTTTTATTAGTAATTGAGTATTGCATGCAAATATGCAAATGATTTCTTTGTAACAACAACATGTTGTTACAAAGAATAAACGTTATGTTATGTTTTGGTGATTATGGTTGTGGATAACCACAACCATAATCACCAAAACATAACATAAGTTTATGTTATTCTTTAAGGTTATGTTTTCCTATTTAGTTTCAACAAGTGCACCTAATTTCAAGGTGATAGGTACTAGTAACCGTTAAAGTGATTCGTAATTCTATAGCGAGGAAACGATCTTGGCTGCAGATCATATCGTTTAATGTTTATATATTTTTTTTTATATCAATTTTGTATTATTGTTAGATTTATATTAGTATGAAAAAAAATCTTCGTTTGTAAAATGTTATTTTATTAAAACCTGCTAAATCTACTAGCGTTTTTAAACGAGGCAACTCTGACCTGAGAAGAAACAGCGAAAGAAACTCCGGAGATATCCTCAATATCGTGAGGAAACCTGCGTGTCTCAGAAATAAGAAAAAAAAAATTCGAAGACACGTGAAGTTCGCCAACACGCATTGGGGCAGCGCGGTGGACATTTCCTTGCCCTAAAACTCTCTCAGAAATGAGGGGAGGCCTGTGCTCAACAGTAGGACGTATATATGCTGTAACTTTAACTTTTACCTTTATGTTAGGACACACATACTCATATTCATACTGAAACTGTCAGAAGCAAAGACATTTAAGTAGTTAGTATACCTATATATTTAAATCTTTGGTCGGAAGTAATTGAAAGTGATGACGTTAGTCGTAAAATAATCATTCACTTGCTTAAATATTTTCAAATCATTTTGAACACATTTACGTATCCTCATCTTTCTTTCCTTCCCAATGGAAGGACTTCGTGATTCCTTTTTGTTAGAAGTGGTCTGATATAAATTTAATGCTGGGCTGACGATGGGATCTATGAGAAAATCATCAAACTGATCAATTTGCAAATGCATCTGTACAGCTTATAGCGAATGCGAATAAAAAGTCTATATATGCGAAGGAAAAGTCTTTACTTTTTTAAAGGTTTCATTGTGAATTGAAATGATAAATTTGGAATTGTTTATTGTTGAATTTGCAATAATTAGTATATGGAGAATCATACGCTATCCTTAACTAATCCAATCAGAATACTTTTATAATATTTCTCCCTATCTGTGTGATGCGCCTGGTTTCGTTGCACAATCTCGGTGTGTCAAGGTTGCGCATCAGCAGAACTGGGACGCTTAATTACGCGGTTAACTTTTTAGCTCAAATTATGCGAAGGCACGCCCGCTTGTTAAAAGAGAAACTCGACTGGTTAGTAGACTGGTTAGTAGACTGGTTAGTAGACTGGTTAGTAGACTGGTTAGTAGACTGGTTAGTCTAAGATTTTGTCATTTATTTTATTTAATAGCTTAATTTTCTGACGTGTAATTAACTTCAACGCATAAATTTATTGCTTGATGATTAAATCATTATACGTGTCTTGTAGCTTTCTAATAATGAGTTTTAGTTCTAGAATCTGTTTACCGAATGTCATCAAATCCATTCAGCCGTTTCAAAGCTAGCAAACGGGCACCAGTAGACTACATCTACTGTCCTCGATTAAGAATCAAAATGTAGATGCATTGGTACTCCTGAGACCAGAGACAATAATTTGAAACTAGTAAAAAGATTTTGCGGTCCTTTACACTCACCGTAAAATATTACACTGTCGCACCATAAAGAATATATTGTAACATCTGTTTACAGTCAAATACAATGACTGTGAGATGTTGCTGGGTGTTGCCTTAACTTTGTCGTAAATGAAAAATTTTTTATCGGATAAGGGTGACAAACGAGCACACTTACTGTGGCCCATAGGCATCTATATCTATCTTCGATTACGAATCAAAATGCAGATGCGATGTCACCCATTGAGGACTAAGATGGACTGCCTCGTTTCCAATAAATAAGGTCACCGGTTCTCTACACTCACCATACGAAACACAGCAGCGTTAAGCTGCTATTTTACGCTTGTATTCTGTGAGAGCGTGGTCCTTCCCCGGTCAAGCCGACCCATTCGTGCTACAACCATAATAAAGCTGCAACAGGGCTCTACCACGTATAAAACATAGACATAAAAACAACATTGTTCAAGGTCTGACTAATGATTTTTGATTATTCTTAATAATTTAAGTATATTGAAGTCGGTTGTACAAAATTTTTAATTTTAAACTATTTAAGGTAAATTACATATATATACACAGATTGCACAATTGTATATTACGCTAGTTGACCAGGCAGACGTTGTTCTGCTCTTTCTTACGACCTTTTATCTTATTTAAAATCTGTATATTCGCAATAGAAATATTAAGGTTCCTTATCGAATTGAAGTTATTGTATTGTATTGTATAAAAACTATTATATTTCTCAAGTTGAATAAGTGATACACAATTTTTTTTAAATTTAATTACAATCGATTGAGTGATTTCGGAAATCGGCGTGAATGAACATCATGACATGGGACTTTTACATATGAAGATACATTTATGAATGTCTCCGCGATACAGGAGAAAATTCTAGGGTGGGGGGTAACGTGTTTTCAAAGAAAATATTATTAAAAAATCTCTAACTGAAAATGACAGTGGCCATTATTGGGGTGCAAATATATTATTGTAATTGTTTGCACCAGCAAATCATGAGCAACCCGCTTTTCACAAATACTTACATATTTACACTAATAAAAAAGCTCTGCAAAACATCCGAAAATGTAATCCGAAAATATTAAAGGCAGGAGTTTTGCTTAAAGGGTAGAACTTTATATATTTTGGACTGGATCAATTTCGAATAGTCACTTGATATAGTCGAGAATCGAACTGAATCAAACTTGACAAAATAAGAGCCTGTAGTTTTTGTTAGCAATAGATCCAACGATATTGATACTCATTCGGCAAAACTTAAAATGATAAATAGGGAAAATATCTTACCGCTAATATTCCACGCTCCTTCGACCTGGTACGATGAAGTAGCCGCCCCAAATTCGAACCCAGATGGAAATTTTCTTGCGCTCAAACACCAGTTTGCACATAGCAGCACACTGTTGGTTTAGATAAATAAACTGGTAAACATAAATCTTCTTCAATTTTTTGGAACGAAGTTCCTTATCGGACGGTACGGGTTTGGCGGATGGAAGATAGGCGACAAAAAGTGTAAGATTTTTTCGTCACTACCCCTTGTGTCACATTTATTTAGATTGTAAATATAATAAATTAAAACAATATTTCGCTTAAATCATTTTCATTAGACATAAAGAAAATTACAAGGAAATCTTACCTCAAAGCAACCGTCTTCACTGCCATCCTTTCCATTACTAAATCGAATTTCCCTGAGCGGTATCATTAAAGCTTTCTTTTTATTAAACCTGTTCCTCCCAAGTTTTGCTGGTTACGTCGGAACAATCGTCTTCGTCGGAACAAAGGACAAAAGCATTTATTGAGCGAAAAACACACGTCACAACGCCTACATTGCGGCATTGTGGCAAAGCTAAACTGTCAAATATATTTATAACACAATCTTAAATTTTTTTTTACCGAATTAGGGTGACAAACAAGCACACAGTCCACCTGATGGTAAGTAGTTGCTGTGGCCCATAGGCATCTACATCTATCCTCGATTACGAATCAAAATGCAGATGCGTTGTCACCCGTGAGGACTAAGATGGAACGCCTCGTTTCCAGTAAAAAAAGTGTCTATAATGATAAAATGTAATATAATGCTAAAATATAATCGAATCGTATATAAAAACACATTTCTTCTAATCTCAATGAAAAAATGGCAGTCACTGGGTACTGCCGACAGAAGTGAAAACTTAAATAACAATGCTTTCAAATTAATTGTGGTATAAGAATTTTTTTTAATTTGTTATTAAATTCAAATTATTCATCTATCGACACTCGGAGCACACAATTATAATATACATATTTTATGGTCTATGTATCAATCAAAACATGTGATGGGCTACGCAAGTATAATTTGAATATTATATAGTATAATATAAAATCTAAGTCCGACTTAATTGACATAATAATTAATATACATTTATATTATTATATACTGCTATTACAGTACGTTGGATATGATGACAATAATACCAGTATGGGAAGTGTAGGGCGGCTCCACACTAGATGGTGTGACGACCTGATAAGAGGTGGAGGAAGTCGATGAATGCTATTCTCATTCGTCTTATTGCATCGAATCTATGAATTATAGATTCGATGCAATAAACGATAATGATTGAACTTGATGACAACGAACGAAAATGAAAAGAACGTTTCATTAACTCAGTGCCTAAAGACATACCCAAAACTAAAAATAACTTATAATTTGAGCAATCGGTATCAAATACGTTTTTAAAATAGTGAATATAAGCATCAGAAGTAAGCAGTGTATAAAAAGTAAACATCATTAGTGTATAGTGATAGTATATATCTTAACATTATTTTAAATATTTTGTATAATTTTTGTGCCATAAAATAAACTAGTGATCTAAGTCTATATTTATTGGAACCTATATAACAAAAGAAGACTATTTAATATAAAAACTATGTGTTAAGCATTAACATTATAGCAATAAAAGTATATCATTATGGATAAAGTGTTAGAAAATAAGTCTAAGGTATAAAGCATTGAAATCAATTGTGTGACGGTGGATTAAAATTTAAAAGTATTCTACGAACGGTGCTCGTTATGAATCATTTGCATATTAATTAAGCATTAAAAACCACTTTTTAAACTTGTAGCAATATTTCGACACGTTTGCTCATGCATCATAATACATACAACTTTGACATACAACTAATTATTACTAAATCGACAAACAACAAGATGTTTTTGTAAATATTTTTGTTTTTGTTTTGTTTTCTTTTATTTTTCTTTATGATTATAATTTTTATAATAAATGTCTATATATAAAAAATTCAATAATTAGAAACTAGTGAAATTCATAGAGGTCACCAATAAAAGGTAAAAGGTATTTTTACATTAATAGAAAAATAATTAAGAGCTATGGGTAAACAATGCAATAAATGTAAACAGATTATTAAAGGAAGACAATATCTTAACTGTACTATTTGTAAAGGAATATTTGACCTTAATTGTTCTAAAACAGAAAAAAGGTACTACATAATGACACCTACGCAAAAAAGAAATTGGAAATGTAGTGATTGTTTAAGTAACGTCCCAAGCACGTGATATACAACTCCTGCTAATGATAATTTCACGAACGTATCAATTACACAGAAAACACACAGTCCCACTTCAAATCTCAAAACTAAAATTCTATCACTTGAAAAATCTACTCCTAAAAGTGAAAGACGAAACTTACTATTGGATCAATGCACTCCTGAGTCAGGATTCAGACTAGATTCTCCTAAAAGTAGACAGGATAAGAATATAACGTGTCAAGTAAAGCACACAAGTAACATACCAACAGAAAATTCTTTTGACTCACTCTCAGTTGATGACGAAGAGGAGGATACAGTGCTCTCATCTCCCGAGCTACTACACAATACATTGAACAGAAGCTGTCCTGACTTGAGACCGGATGACAAAGAAAAAATACAGAATACGGAGCGTATAATAGGAGAACTAAATGAAAAATTAGCATCAGCAAGTCAAGAAATTGACAATGTACTATTAGAGAACAGTTTATTAAAGAAAAAAATAGCTACACAAGAGCGAAATATTACGCAACTATTACAAATATGCGGATCAACTGACAAACCATCCAAAAAAAATACGCGTAAGATGATTAACACGAAGAATATAGGGCTGTCCTCCACGGATTTACAAAATGAAAACTCATTAATAGAAAGTTTAGAAATAGAAGAAAATGAAAATGCAGCTATTACAAACCTTGAACAGGACAAATCACTGGATAATTTATTACATATGCATCAGTTAACCAGCCCTGTTAAAAGCAAACAAAAAATTGTAATTTTGGGGGACGAACAACTTTCCGGGCTATCCCTTGCCTTACTCAAAACTAGAGATGAAAAATGCAACGACAAGTACAATGTAAGTACATTTATAATAAGTCAAGCACCAAGCTCACATATTCTGAAATACCTTGACGACTCGTTCCTTAACAGTCTCACAAAAGAAGACGTGATTGTGCTTGGTGTAGGAGGGCATGATGACAACATAATAAAACTGGAGTCTGAACTTTACTTAGCACTCAAAAAAGTGAAACATATACGTGTCTATGTAGTGTCAGTGCGCTCTAATAAACATTTCAATGTAAAATTGTTCAACAATAGGCTATCATTATGTACAAAGTTATTTCCAAAATGCAAATTTTTAGACTTTTCATCGGATAAGTTTTATAATAAATTTGTATATCTTAAGCAGCTTTGTAATAAAATTAATTTAGATATTGATAGTGACGAATATGCACAAACTTTTCCAGTCCCTAAAAAAATTGTTATCTATGCTCGTTATTCTATGAAAACTAAATGTTACACACCTATGAATACATTTCATTTACGGCAAACTACTATATTAGATTATTTTTCTGTGTTGAAAAATAAAACTCAACTCAATCGAATGACTAAAATATGCAATAACAATAACTTTTTTCTTTCATAAATACCAGGAAACTGCGTCGAATTTTACAGTATTTTATCAAAATATAAAGGGTTCGTTAAGTAAATTGGACACATTGGAAATATGGAAATATGTATTAATGACTTTGCTAAAAACAATAATGAATTTGATGTACTCTGTTTTTCGGAAATCTTTGTAAAGAGAGGGAGCGAAACGAAATACGATTAAAACAATTTCAATTAGCCACATCGTACTGTAGAAAAAACCAAAAACGCGGTGGAGTATGTATATTGTTACGGAAATCAATTGTTTTTAAACCAATTGTTATATGTTCTTCATGACAAAAGAGAGAGATTTTGAGGTGTGTGCTGTTGACATACCCTTGTTTAATTGTATTATAATTTGCGTTTATAGAACACCTGATGATTCTAACTTACCTGTATTTATGAATGCATTCGATCTTCTCTTATTTAGGCTAACTAGGAATGGAAAAAGAAAAATAGTTCTTGCCGGTGATCTGAATATCGATACACTGAAAAATAATAACGTAACTTTACTTTACTTTATCTTCACGCACAATCCCTGACGGGGTAGCCAGAGAGAACAGATCGCCAAGTGTCACGATCCTTACATACCTCTTTCGCTTCTTTCAGATTCATTATCTTCTTCATACATGCACGTCTAGGTATCCGAGTACTCTTGACCCTCCCCTCTTCGAGCAATTTGCTCACATGGTCTTCGAAAGTTAGTCTCGGTCTACCTCGACACCTTTTAATATTTATTTTCGCGCTATATATTTTCTTCACCATTCGGTCTTCACTCATTCGCTCAACGTGCCCAAGCAATCGAAGCTCGCCCTTATCAATTTTTGTGATAAGGTCATCTTTCAAGCCTGCCATATTGCGAATCTCTTCGTTTCGCTTTCGGTCGGCCATGGTAACGCCGCACATTTTACGAAGAGATCGCATCTCCACTGCATTCAACTTGCTTTTATGCTTCTTCTGGCATACCCAGGTTTCGCTGCCATATAACAAAGTCGGTACCAACACTGCGTTATGTATTGCAAGGCGTGCACTCTTCACTATGCCTTGCCTTTTGACTAACGCAGTCAGGGCACCATTGACTTTGTTCCGGGCAGCGACACGCCTGTTCACATCTAAATCACATCTTCCATCCCGGCTAAAAGCACTCCCCAAGTATAATATATAACGTAACTAAAAAACTAAAAATCGTACTGGCTTGTAATCTAAACCTTCATATTGACGTTCCTAGAAGGCTTAACTCATGTATTGACCATTTTGCTAGTAATATCCAAGACGCTAAAGACAGAGTCCACTATCTCTATTTATCTGACCATGATACTGCTCAAATCTTGGAATTTTGTAGTATTCCACAAATGAAAAGAAAGCTGAATCACTGGTACAAAAGGGTTAGAAAAATAAGTAAAGAAAATATAAATAAATTCAAGGAATGTATTTCTAATCTTAGCTGGAGTGAGTTATATAGACATAAAACTGACTTGAATACAGCATTCAATAATTTTCACGAAGATATATGCTTATATTTTAAACTTTTTTTCCCAGAGAAAAGGATTAAAGTAAAAGTAAATGACGTACGACCAAAATGGATAACAAAAGGCATAGCAATATCTAGTACAAAAAAAAGAAAACTCAGGTCATTTTACTATAGAGACAAAACCTTGAAAAGTAAGCTGAGATTTAAAAAATACACTAAATTATTAAGACAATGTGTCAACGCATCAAAGAGAATATACAATAATAGAATAATTACAAACGCTAAAAATAAATCCAAAGCAGCCTGGAGTGTAATCAAGGATAATACTGATAGAATGAAAGAATTTAATGAAATTAATAAGATAATGGTAAATAATAAGAGTATTGATGATCCTTATAAAATTTCTACAGCCTTTAATAATTATTTTTGAAATTTTAATAATAAACAAAGTAATATCATAATATCGTAGTCCCATTATAACGTTACGTTAATAATATATGTAGCAGCTTATTTTTATTGCCATGTTCTGAACAAGAAATAACTAATATAGTTAAATCTTTAAATAACACCAAATCTGTGGGTATTGACTTACTGCCTACATTATTGTTTAAGTCATGTATAGTAGAACTTGCACCTGTTTTGAGCTTCCTCGTAAACATTTCTTTTGTTCAAGGTGTATTTCCCGAAGCTCTAAAGCAGTCTATAGTAAAGCCTTTACATAAGAAAAATAGTACTAAGATATGGACAACTACCGTCCAATAACTCTCGTCCCTATACTTTAAGTCAAGCACCAAGCTCACTGCAGCAATGATAAAAAGAATTATAGACTTTTTTAAAAAGCATAGTGTAATAGCTGAAGAGCAAAACGGCTTTCAGGCGAATAAATCGACAACTCTTGCAGCCTACTCTCTAATAAAAATAATAACAGAAAACATAGACAAGAAGGTGCCAGTTGTGTCTATATTTTTCGATATGAGCAAGGCTTTTGATCTTGTAGATCATGAGATACTCTTGACTAAATGTGAAAGATGCGGTATAAGAGGGAATGCTCTGAACTGGATTAGCAGTTACCTTTCTAATCGTCTGCAATGCGTATAAATCAGTAAGATAAATAAAAGTTATGAAATAGTTTCATTTAAATCACCTCTTCTATATAATAAATACGGTGTCCCACAAGGGAGCGTTATGGGCCCATTGTTGTTTTTAATTGATACAAATGATTTACCTAAATTAATTAATTATCCATCAGTTTTATATGCAGATGATTTATCAGTAGTAATTCCAAACCGTGACAAAGCCGCAAGCTACAACCAAACCATCAATGAAACACTTAAATATATAAAAGAATGGCTACTCCAAAATAAACTGCGTGTCAATGTATTAAAATCAAAATTTATACAGTTTTCACATTATAATTCAAATCGAGTGAATCTCAAAATAGCCAAGAACAAGAAATTCAAGAAGCAGAAGATACCAAATTTTTGGGTATTATTTTTGACCAGCATTGCAATTGGAAGGCACACATACAAAGCATTTGCACAAAATTGAGCAGATTCGTATATGTCCTTAGGCGTTTAAGATGTACAGCTGGAGAAAAAACGGTATTAACCGCATATTACGGCTATGTTGCACCAGTGCTGAGATATGGCCTTATATTATGGGAAAATTCTCCAGATATCAGTAAAACATATATCATACAAAAAAAATGTGTAAGAGCTATTTCAGGAGCAGGACCAAGTGAGTTCAGAAGTAGGACTTTTTGTTAGAAATCATCCACAATTATTTCAGAAATTTGAAATGGTCAATCAACGGCTACGCCCCGGAGACACTAACCGCCTTTTGGCTCCATCATGTAAAAGCTCACTTTTTGAAAAAAATTGCTACATGATGACTATTAAAATTTATAACAAAATTCCCTCTGATATCAGGGAGTTACCTTCTCCTCTCTTTATAAAGGCGCTTAAATCATGGCTGATTGATAAATGTTTATATAGTGTAACAGAGTATTTTGAAATAACATAATACCTTTGTATACAATTAATTATAAATTTGTCATATCTATTGTATTAATGTAAAATTTAGTTTTAATGAATTTAATGAATATAGACATTTTATTTCTAAAAACATAACTAATTGATATTGATTATCTATTTATTAAAATGTAAAATAATGTATTAAGTTAAATGGAATAATATTTGCATAATAGCTAGAGATTTGTAAATTATAATTTTATTGCAATTAAAATTATGAATTAATTTATACTGTAATGTAATAATTAAAATAATAATGGCTTAACTAATATCATATAATGTTTAATATTAATCATGTAAAAATAATTCAATTAATAATTTATGAAAAATTTATTGTATAAGAATTCAAGAATTCTTTATATTTGAATGAGTCTATATAAGCATTTAATTGTACATAATATTTGAATTCAAAAAGAATATTTGTTCATATTTTTTAAGTAATGATGAAGTAATTTTAAAATGTAAGATTAGTGTTATTAGTTGTAAGTATTTCATTAATTTTTGCATGCCAATTATGGCAAAACATGTCAGTTCCACATCATTGACCATCTTATGAACCATGTATTAAGCAAATAAATGTTCTATTCTATTCTATTCTATTCTATCCAAGATGAAGCGAGTGCAATGCACCTCCGGCCCTTATCTAAAACTGATTGCTAGATGCCTCGATACTGATTATCTTCTCATTGATCATGGGACCAGCAAGCACATTCATTTTAAATATTTTTTTTATATAAAAGAGGGGGGCAAACGAGCATGTGACTCTCCTGATGGTAAGTGTCGACTGTCGCCCGTGAACAATTGCAACACTAAGGGAATCGCAGGTGCGTTGCAAGCCTTCTAAAAAAGAGTAGGGTCTTTTCTTGAAGGCCCTAAGTCGTATCAGTCCGTAAAAATCGCTGGTGGTAGATGATTCCACAAGAAAATTGTGTGAGAAAGAAAACTTCTTATAAATTGCACAGTAATGGACCGCCAATCATCCAGATGGTATGGATGGTATTGTGAGTTTTGTCGTGATGTGCGATCGTGAAATTGAGCGGCTGGAATTAGTCCGAACAATTCCTCAGAACACTCCCCGTGATAGATGCGATAGAATACGCAAAGAGATGAAACATTTCTTCGCATGCGATCAAATGAAAGGAGCTGACACTGGGGTGGAATAGTATTCCATTTGAAGCCAATCCGGCACCTTGTAAAGTTGCAGGCGGTGTGTTGGCATGATATACTGTCCCGCAGTGCTGAGCACGCCAAGCTTATTAGAAGGCTATTTCGCTTTCTCTTCCAAGTGACGACGAAACTGCACGTCATTCGATATGTCGACACCGAGGATTCCGATACTGGCTGAGGCATCAAGGGGATTGTCCTGACACTGAGAAGATACGACAAAGGGGTTCTTTTTAGCGGTAAACGTAACTTGTGTCTTCTGGGGATTGAACTGGTTAATATGCAGAAGAAACAGCGTTGGTGATAGCACGCAGCCTTGTGGAACACTAGCGTTAATAGGCTTGTAATCGGAGTATGCACCGTCTACTACGACCTTGATGCTCCGATCTGCAAGAAAACTGGTGATCCAGTTGCACAATTTCTCGGGAAGCCCATAGGAAGGAAGTTTTGAAAGAAGCGCTTTGTGCCTAACCCGATCAAAGGCCGAAGGCAAAAAGAGAGCCTAGCAGATCGGCTTTCTCCTTTGCGGCATGGGCCAGTGAGTTGTCCTCCCTGTGCAGAGATGGCAGCGATGGCTGATACTTGGACAACCTTAACGAGAGACTAGAATGCACGTGTTTTTGAAGGAAGTCAAACTAGATGTACACTTACTTTGCCTTAGCAATGACACATTTGAAGAACCTGGAGGTGGAATTAAACTTTTATTGGGCCTCAAAGATTTTACTTCTTTTTAATTTATATTACTTTTATTTTTAAGTTACTTTATCATATTTTAGGATACTTGTTTATGTTTGATTTTGTATAGACATTCATTGATTTATAATGTTATGGATCTTAGATATACGAAAGAGTGTCATTATTATTATTATTAATTTAATCCTAAATTTCGGAGAAGTTTTTTTTTTATCTAAAACTTACCGTTCTTGATTTTAATAAACCTAGCAAGCTAACAGCATAGCAAAGTGGCGAAGCAATCAGCTTTGTAGCGGTTTCTAACGGTTGCCGTTGAGCAATCAGTTTCAAAATAGGAGGTTCAGATGCCTGGGTGATCAGTAATCGATTGCTGAAAACAGAATTTGAAAATTCGAAACCGTTCTCGAGATAATCGTGGGACAGACGGACAGACGGACAGACATCGTGAAATCAATAAGTGACTTCGCAAGCTTCGCCACTTAATAAGGTAGTATTAAGATATTATTTTAATGTTTTCAAGTAAATCATATAAAGCCAGTTTATTAACATCTTAGAATATTTATTCTAGGGGGGTCATTGTAGAAGCGTGCTCGTCGCGACCCCTGCCAGCCCTTTTCAGGGCTGCAATTCTACTAGCTGCGCACCCATGCCAACGAGGGTTAGGGCGTCCCCCCAAGGCGACGCACACCAGCTCGTCCCCGTTGGTGTGGAATGCAGCGTGCAAAGCGGCGATGGGGACCGCCACCCGTCACGCACAGCCCGACACGGCGGAAGGTGGAGGACAGAGTGTAGAGTTGGCACGTGGAATGTTAGAGGAGGCATGAGAGATAAGACGAATGAGTTGATCGAAATAATGAAAGAAAGAGAATTAGATGTCGTGTGTATGTCGGAGACCAAACGGAAGGGCAGTGGTACTGAAGAGCTCCCTGGCGGGGCGTTAGCTCTATGGTCCGGAGTCCCGGAGAGCGAGAACGCCTGCCAGGGAGTGGGGGTGCTGCTGTCTTCTCGGTTGGTCGATGTTATGACTGAATATAAGGTTGTGAAATCAAGACTTCTCTGGGTTCGCTTTAAATTGGGACTGACGAAGTTATTCCTTTTGGCTGTTTATGCGCCGGTAGCTTCGTCGTCCAGGGCTGAGCTAGAGGAGTTTTGGGAGAATGTAAGAGAAGTTCTAGATTTGGCTAGGGGAAACGAAAGAATTGTTGTATGTGGTGATTTGAATGGATGGGTTGGTACCGCCCGACCAGGGTACGAGTCGGTACTTGGAAAGTTTGGCGATAAAAGGGTTAATGATGCTGGCAAGCTTATACTGGCGGTGTGCAAGGAAAAGGGTCTTCTTGTGACAAACACTATGTTTAATCACAAGAATATCCATATGTATACTAGAGAACGAAAGAATGAGAGAAGTATGATCGATTTGTTCCTGGTGGATGACCGACTGCGAAAACAGGTGATGGATACGCGAGTGTTCAGGGGTGCTGACCTGGGAACGGATCACTATCTAGTGATTACTAGATTTAGGGGTCTGTTCGCGGGTTGGCGCTACCGGACGGCAGTAACAGAACCACAGTCGGTCTGTCGCATCCAAAGCTGGAAGCTTCAGGAAGCGGATACTAGGGACAAATATCATGCGAGGGTAGCCGAAAAGCTTGACACCATCGATGGCAGAAAAGAATGTGTAGAAAGAACATGGCAGAACCTTAGGGATGGAATGGTAAGTGCAGCGGAAGAAGTGTGTGGAACAATAAAAAGAGGCAGTAGTAAAAGAAGAGATGCATGGTGGAATGATGAAGTTAAAGAAGCTGTAAAGAAGAAGAAGAAAGCATGGTTAGACTACTTGGCCTCTAGTAATGATAAGGATATGAGAGAGAAGATGAAAGAAAAATATAGGCTGCAGAAAGTTCACACGAAAGCACTGATTGAGGAAGTGCGTGAAAGGTGTAGAATGGAAGCGGACGAAAGGTTGTCGCACAACTTTAAGGTGAACTCCAAACTCTTCTGGAAAGAGGTTGGAAGGGCCCGAAGTGGTGCGACGGCCTTAAGAATGAACAAAGTGCTTTCGAGAACTAATGACGTCCTCTCAGAAAAATCGGACGTCATGCAGCGATGGAGCGAATTTTATAGAGAAATGTATGCCTGTGATGATCTTAGTGAGGGATCCGGGGATGACGCCGTGACTGGTACGCCAGACCCGGACCTCGATGACACTGAGGTCATCAGTATGAAAGAGACTGAACGTGCGATTCGAAGTTTGAAATGTGGTAAGGCTGCGGGACTAGACAGAGTTACTGCTGAAATGGTCAAGTATGGTGGGCCTCGCGTCTGGGACAGCTTTCGTCTGCTGTGCAATTTGTGCTGGCGGACGGGGGATGTCCCGGATGATTGGCGATCCGCAGTCATTGTGCCTTTATATAAAGGTAAAGGTTCACATTTTGACTGCGGGTGCTATCGGGCGATCAGCTTGACCAGTTTAGCAAGTAAAGTTTACTCGAAGGTTTTGACACGTAGGATGCAAAAGAAATCGGAAAGATTTCTATGGGAGGCACAATGCGGATTTAGACCTGGAAGAGGATGCACGGATCAAATGTTTTCTCTCCGCATGATCACGGAAAAGCTTCTGGCTGCTAACCAGAAGATTTTCTGTGCTTTTGTGGATCTTGAGAAAGCATTTGATAAGGTTGTAAGGAAGAAAATGTGGTAACTGTTGCCGGGGTATGGTGTGGATGGTCAATTGCTAAGGGCTGTGCAGTCTCTTTACTGTGACTGTAAAGCCTGTGTGCGGGTAGGGCATGACCTGTCACCCATGTTTAACGTCCAAACGGGCGTAAAGCAGGGTTGTGTCATGTCTTCCTGGCTGTTCATACTGTATCTCGACAGCTGTTTACAGAAGCTGAAAGATAGTTGTTTGGGTGTGAAATTGGGTGACATTAAAGTAAATTGTCTGCTGTATGCTGATGATGCAGTGCTTATTGCACCATCAGAGGCAGAACTGCAGGCATTAGTCACGTGTATGAAAGAGGAATGTGAAATTAAAGGTCTCCGTTTGAATGTTAATAAAACTAAGGTTCTGGTATTTGAAAGGGACGAAGAGAGAACGAAGTGTGAAATATGGGTAAATCAGGAATGTCTAGAACAGGTAAATGAAATTGTATACTTGGGGAGTGCTTTTAGCCGGGATGGAAGATGTGATTTAGATGTGGACAGGCGTGTCGCTGCCGGGAACAAAATCAATGGTGCCCTGACTGCGTTAGTCAAAAGGCAAGGCATAGTGAAGAGTGCACGCCTTGCAATACATAACGCAGTGTTGGTACCGACTTTGTTATATGGCAGCGAAACCTGGGTATGCCAGAAGAAGCATAAAAGTAAGTTGAATGCAGTGGAGATGCGATCTCTTCGTAAAATGTGCGGCGTTACCATGGCCGACCGAAAGCGAAACGAAGAGATTCGCAATATGGCAGGTTTGAAAGATGACCTTATCACAAAAATTGATAAGGGCGTGCTTCGGTGGTTTGGGCACGTTGAGCGAATGAGTGAAGACCGAATGGTGAAGAAAATATATAGCGCGAAAGTTAATATTAAAAGGTGTCGAGGTAGACCGAGACTAACTTTCGAAGACCATGTGAGCAAATTGCTCGAAGAGGGTAGGGTCAAAAGTACTCGGATACTTCGACGTGCATGCATGAAGAAGATAATGAATCTGAAAGAAGCGAAAGAGGTTTGTAAGGATCGTGACACTTGGCGATCTGTTCTCTCTGGCTACCCCGTCAGGGATTGTGCGTGAAGATAAGTAAGTAAGTAAGTAAGTAGAATATTTATAAGCAAGTAGAAATACTTTAAGATTAACATACATAAAGATGTTTTTCAAAAGAATTTGAGTTATCTTTACTTAAATCGAGATATAAGTAATGGCATTCCATCAGAAAGGCAACATATCACGTCACTAATAGACGGAGCACTACGCACATTTCAAACTTCGCTGAAACCAAGAAAAAAAACTGGCCAAGGCCAAGTGCGTGTCGGACACATACAATGTAGAGGCAGGCCTCCGTCACTCGCTCAAGACCCTGCGTTATATGCCTACCGTTTTGCGTATCGCCCACCATACAACTGACATTGGGCTGCCGCACGCCCGCCTGAGCGCTTGCACCGCACACGTTTCCCGCGCTTACTCGTCAAAATGCCGAAACCACGTAATTATTGTGCAGTGGATGGGTGTCAGAGTCAAAAAACAATTGAAAAATTGTCTTTTTTTTCTTAACTATAAGATTACATCGAAACAAAGCATAACAGTTCTGTAATTTATAAATTGAGTGACAACCATTTTCAACGATAAAATTTAATAACCGAGAATTCAAATTGAAGGAAAAAAATGTATAAATCATTTTATAAAACTCAAACATATTTTATTGACAAATAAAAAATATGGTAATTTCGCAAGATTCGTTTTATTACAATAATCATCATAGGTACAACCCTAGAGCATTCGTGCGATGACGCGCTTGCACGTGAGTCGCACGGCGGTCAACACAATCTCGACTCTTTATTCGCGTATTTATGGTACATTTTCCTCTCGCTGCGAACAGTAGATATTATTATTAAGATTTTGTAGGCTATTATAGCGTAGGTATTTTCGCTTTTGTATGGGAGTGATGTATCTGTTTAGTAAACTAATCTGTGGTAGAGGTAGGGTTCCGTAGTTGTCCGTCACAATACGTGGGTTTTCTTAATAATGAGCATAATAAGTGAGTTCGCGGTTTGACCGTTATAACGGCTAAAAATAGGCCCAAATAGTAAGATAAAAAAAAACTTTTCAATTTTGAAAATAATATAATTTACATCAAACCGGTACAAAGACGGTCATAGTTGACTATCTATCTATATGATCGTAACGAACCTTCGCGTAAACCATCACTGCTCTAACTTATCTTGAGGGTCGCCCGCATAAACCAAGAGTATGACGAATGAAACTGTATGAGGCTATATGATTGTATAAATACTTTGAATGAGGCCTACATAATTACCATCTAAAAAATAAGCAAAAGTAGTTAGTAAGAAAGATCCCCTCTGTCTATCCCGAAAATGAAAAAGTAGTAATGCATATAAGTCGATTCCTTCATAAAATGTTTGTCTTACAATTTACAATAACATTACAAAGATATAATGCAGCTAATTTTAGGTCTTTTTATATGGAATTGTAACGAAATTTTTACTACTCCAAGTGCATATTATAAGTTGGTTGACTATTATTTTGTTAACCTCTTAATTCTGCTTATCTGCGATAGTTTACAACTAAACAGCAGTTTAGTTGGTAGAGTGAGTGAGAGTAGAGAAACGGGACTCTAATGATACAACTTTAAAGCTAAATATTTCGCAAACGGATCCCTGAATCGAAAAGATGTTGATCCACGCCCCCAACTTTTTTGAAAGACTTATACAACGATCCCCACAAGATAAAATATACGGGTAAAAAAACCTAGGGTCTCTGAGTAAAACCGTGGACTTACGGACATGGCGAAACTATAAAGGTTCCTTGTTGTGTAACTACGAAACCCTAAAAACGCTCAAAGTACCTACTTGTAAATGCACGCACACACGCACACATGGTTTACATAGTTAATAACTCTTTATTGTACACCAATACTATACTTAAACGAAAGAATAGTCCATAATTCTCTAGTAGTCTAATAATCATAATAATCTCTAGTAGTCTAGTAGTCTAATAATAATAAAATAGGAATTCGTCCAAAATTCAAATCTTCAATTTGCATACTAGTTTATAATTATTTCGTCTTTTTAGCTAACAAGTCAAAACGCACTGTCGAGGTAAAGGTCGAGGTCGTTTTTAAACGTGGTAGAGCCACGCTGCAGCTACATATTGGTTGTAGCACGAATGAGTTGGCTCGACCGGAAAATACCATGCTCTCACAGAATACCAGGAAACGCGGCATTCCATCAGTCGTTAGTGGGGACAACGCATCTGCATTGTGATTCTTAATTGAGTTGTCAATGGGCTAAAACATTTACTTACCATCAGGTGGACTTTGCAACCGTTTGTTACCCTTATTCTATGAAAATAATTTAAAATTAAAAATGTTGTACAACAAATGATTAACAATAACACAAAAACTATTTGTCAGACCTTTATCAAATTTATATGGGACCACATTTGAAGCACCAGCTTTCAAATAAAAAAAGAATCATCGAAATCGGTCGACCCAGTAAAAAGTTATGAAGTAACACACATAAAAAACATACACTCGAATTGAGTACCGTTTCCTGTTTGAAAGTCGGTTGTAACGATTTTGTTATTCTTTTAAAAAATAATTGGAATTCAAAATGGCGACAATTTGTTTACCACGTTTCCAGTTCTGAGCAATATTTAAAGTTCCGTGTCTCTAACTCATTAGAAAGTTAGTTTAAAAAAAATCGATTGCATAATTTGAACCAACCAGATAAACAGAGAATATAGCATGTTAATAAAAACATGGTAAAATGGTGATCGACGGGAGATGTCAGTCGTAAGTGGCATTGCTCACTTCATTGTAAAATTGAGCCGCCATTTCTCAGCAGTCATTTCGAGCTGTCCTATAAAAAAAAAAACTTTTTATTAGTAATTGAGTATTGCATGCAAATATACAAATGATTTCTTTGTAACAACAACATGAACGATTATGGTTGTGGATAACCACAACCATAATCACCAAAACATAACATAAGTTTATGTTATTCTTTAAGGTTATGTTTTCCCATTTAGTTTCAACAAGTGCACCTAATTTCAAGGTGATAGGTACTAGTAACCGTTAAAGTGATTCGTAATTCTATAGCGAGGAAACGATCTTGGCTGCAGATCATATCGTTTAATGTTTAAATTTTTTTTTTGTTTTTTTTTTAATATCAATTTTCTATTATTGTTAGATTTATATTAGTATGAAAAAAAAATTTTCGTTTGTAAAATGTTATTTTATTAAAACCTGCTAAATCAACTAGCGTTTTTAAATGAGGCAACTCTGACCTGAGAAGAAACAGCGAAAGAAACTCCGGAGGTATCCTCAATATCGTGAGGAAACCTGCGTGTCTCAGAAATAAGAAATAAAAATTCGAAGACACGTGAAGTTCGCCAACACGCATTGGGGCAGCGCGGCGGACATTTCCTTGCCCTAAAACTCTTTCAGAAATGAGGGGAGGCCTGTGCTCAACAGTAGGACGTATATATGCTGTAACTTTAACTTTTACCTTTATGTTAGGACACACATACTCATATTCATACTGAAACTGTCAGAAGCAAAGACATTTAAGTAGTTAGTATACCTATATATTTAAATCTTTGGTCGGAAGTAATTGAAAGTGATGACGTTAGTCGTAAAATAATAATTCACTTGCTTAAATATTTTCAAATCATTTTGAACACATTTACGTACGTATCCTCATCTTTCTTTCCTTCCCAATGGAAGGACTTCGTGATTCCTTTTTGTTAGAAGTGGTCTGATATAAATTTAATGCTGGGCTGACGATGGGATCTATGAGAAAATCATCAAACTGATCAATTTGCAAATGCATCTGTACAACTTATAGCGAATGCGAATAAAAAGTCTATATATGCGAAGGAAAAGTCTTTACTTTTTTTAAGGTTTCATTGTGGATTGAAATGATAAATTTGGAATTATTTATTGTTGAATTTGCAATAATTAGTATATGGAGAATCATACGCTATCCTTAACTAATCCAGTCAGAATACCTTTATAATATTTCTCCCTATCTGTGTGATGCGCCTGGTTTCGTTGCACAATCTCGGTGTGTCAAGGTTGCGCATCAGCAGAACTGGGAGGCTTAATTACGCGGTTAACTTTTTAGCTCCAATTATGCGAAGGCACGCCCGTGTATTACAAGAGAAACTCGACTGGTTTGTAGACTGGTTAGTCTAAGATTTTGTCATTTATTTTATTTAATAGCTTCATTTTCTAACGTGTAATTAACTTCAACGCATAAATTTATTGCTTGATGATTAAATCATTATACGTGTCTTGTAGCCTTCTAATAATGAGTTTTAGTTCTAGAATCTGTTTACCGAAACTCATCAAATCCATTCAGCCGTTTCAAAGCTAGCAAACGGGCACCAGTAGACTACATCTACTGTCCTCGATTAAGAATCAAAATGTAGATGCATTGGTACCCATGAGACCAGAGACATAATAATTTGAAAGTAGTAAAAAGAGTTTGCGGTTCTTTACATTCACCATAAAATATTATATTGTCGCACCATAAAGAATATATTGTAACATCCGTTTATTGTCAAATACACGTACGTTTACTGTAAGATGTTGCTGGGTGTTGCCTTAACTTTGTCGTAAATGACATAAGAACAATTAACATTTTTGACTCAACATTACTTAATCATTGAATAATAATAATATATATTAAAATTCATTAATAATTCATTAATTTAATAAAAAAATGATGGATAGCTTCAGTTGTTAGGACACGTAGAAAAAATGAACGAGGGAAGAGTAACAAAGGAAAGGAGACAATTTCTTTTTGTATGGAGAATGGGCCCACCACGAATTTTAGGGAATTTTAATGAAATACGTAGGTCACTCAATAAGTTTTGAGATGCTCGAAATTTAAAAATCGAACGCACCCGTGTTATATCTTTCTAAAAAGCAAATTTATTTAAAAATAGAACTCCATAAGCCAATTGCTCAACATTAAAAAAATACAAAGATCTATTATTTTACCTGCAACGCTTCCTGCGCTTTTTATTTAAAACGATGAATCTTAACCGTGAAAATTTGCGCGCTATGATATATTATGATTTTAAATTTGTAAAAAAAATGAACAATCAAGTTTACAACGGTTACAATCAGCATTAGGGGACTCAGCTCCATCACGCGCATCAATTTTTAGGTGGTTTGCCTGGGCCCCACAAACAGCAGTAACGGCAGAAAATGTATGGACTACTGAAATGTTGGTGCAAGAAGACCCACGAATCACATATACGGACACCGAGAACATTGTAGGCATTAGTTCGGGGAGCATTCATACCATCCTACATCAACATCTTGGAGTGAGGAAGCTTTGATGTCGATGGATCCCTGGTTTGCTCTCCGAAAGCCTGACGGAATCCCCCCAATTGCGCTGACGACGTGTGCTCCGGAGTTGGCACCGGTTTACCGTGTCTTTTCCGGTACTCCTACTCCCTAGGCGTAGTTCTGAAATCATGGAAGACAGCTTTTGTCCACCCGATCCCTAAAAAAGGCGTCCGCTCAGACCTGTTCAACTACAGGCCTATCGCCATCACCTCCTTGTTCTCCAAAATAATGGAATTCATTATTAACTGCCAGCTCATGCGGTACCTTGAGGATCACCAGCTTATTAGTGACCACCAATACGGTTTTCGTCGGGGTTGATCAGCTGGTGATCTTCTGGTCTACCTGACTCATAGATGGGTGGAGGCAGTAGAGTTCAAGAGGGAGGCGTTGGCCGCTAGTTTGGATATTTCGAAGGCCTTCGATCGGGTTTGGCACAAAGCGCTTCTTTCGAAGCTCCCTTCCTATGGGCTTCACGCAAAATTGTGCAATTGGATCACCAGCTTCCTTGCAGATCGGAGCATCAAGGTCGTTGTAGACGGTGCATGCTCCGACTACAAGCCTATTAGCGCTGGTGTTCCACAAGGCTGTGTGCTATGACCAACGCTGTTTCTTCTGCATATCATAGATATGTTGCTAACTGGTAACATTCATTGCTATGCGGATGACAGCACTGGTGATGCTTTATACACCGGCCGTGCCAATATTTCTCGGGAAAACGTCGCCGAGTGCCGGAACAAACCTGTGTCTGAAGTCAAGTCTTTGCTGAACAAAGTCTCGGACTGGGGGCGACTAAATCTAGTCTGATTAAGACTGGCAAAAGTGTTTTCAGAGTTGGTTTAGGCGAATGGAACTATGTACAGAGCATGATGGAGAATATTTTGAAAAGATGTAAAATAAATATTAATAGTATCTAGAATACTTTTTGTATATATCAAAACTTATTGAGTGACCTACCTATATGTCGATTTATTCCTTACTAGCTGTGCCCGCGGCGTAGCTCGCGAATATAGGTTTTACTTAAAGAATTTGACGTTTAGGGTAAGAGAATATTAAACGATTTATATCATTACTCTATGAATAAGTGGTAACAAAATAAATCGATATGCTCAAAGTTCTAAGTCGTTTATGATAGAGCTTCTGTGTGAACGACGATAGAAGTAGACTTAGCCGGGGCGTACAGAAAAAGGTTACGGGACTACTAACGCGGGAAAAAGCAACATAGAGTTGGCCATGTGCAAAACAATCAGTACTGAGGTCCACTCCTGCAACGCGTAAAGTTTGACCTTGCGCTTTATTTACGATCGTCGCATAACACACGCTCTGGGAAACACACTTAAAATAGGGATGCTAAATGATCATTGATGTTAAAAATTAAAACTTCGATGTTTTAACATCGATGTTGACATATGTCAAACATCGAAACATCGACGTCAATGAACCCATTATCGATAATTGGGAACTTGCAAACAATGCGAACTCGCGAAATCAATATCAACTAAATCTTGCATCTGCTCTGAAGATTAAAAATTTTGAATAATTCAGAATTTATGAACGCATCGTTAACCTAAAAAAATGTCAGTATGGTGAGTCAAACTTAATTGTCAAGTGTCTCCTGTAATGTCACTATGGTCACTGCTTTCGCTTTATTTTGTAGTGTCGTTGTCGGTTATCGCATAATAACTATCCTACGTAAATTGATATTCAAGTTAATTGTTACTTTTCCCTTGCTGTGTATACCCACATAATTTTGAAACAATGTGTAAGTATCTACACATATACAAAAACCATCGATAATGGTCAACATCGATGTTTTGAGTAGCCTAAACATCGAACATCGATATTGAGCTATCGATGCCAACATCGATGTCATCATCGATGTTATTATCCCTTTCTTAAAACTGAAGCCTGAGCCGTGGTAGCTCAGATGGTTAGCGCTCGCTGTAAGCTTCACAGTACTCGAGCAACCCGGGTTCGATCCCCGCCGGCACCAATGAAATTGTTAATTGCAATTTTAAGTGCTGATTTACCACGTGCTCGGCGGTGAGGGAAAACATCGTGAGGAAACCTGCATGTCTGAGAAATTAAAAAAAATATTTCGATGACATGTGAAGTTCGCCAACACTATTGGGGCAGCGCGGTGGACATTTCCTTGCCCTAAAACCCTCTCAGAAATGAGAGGAGGCCTGTGCCCAGCAGTAGAACCTAAATAGGCTGCAAATTTACTTTACTTTACTTAAAACTGAAATGAAAGTTATTTGGTATTAGAGGGATTCTGGGTATAAATATAAAACAATATCACTATCACATGGTTTTTGTTTCTGATGATTTTTGTGATGTGTTGTTAGCCTACACGGCTCTAGCTTGCTACATATATATATATATATATATATATATATATATATATATATATATATATATATGCACGGCTCTTACAGGCAGGCATAGATTACTGTGTATATACCTTACAGGCTTGCAACTTCGTCAGACTCATGGACATAAATTACTCGTATTTCAGTGAGTCTCGATACGATTCACCTGCGAAAAATCTTTACACCGCAATTCAGAAAAGGTTGTAATTTGTAAGAGATTAATTAACACGAATGATACAATAAAAAACATAAAAGAACTTATAAATCAGTGCCTGCATAGTAAGTAAAAAAGAAAGTTTGATTCTCGCCGAAAAACTAAATTATTAATAGCTCTTAAAATTTGATTTACCACATAGAGTACTCGGCGGTAAAAAAATAAAAAATAGATGAGATTGTCAACACGCAGTAGGGCAGCGTGTCGTTAATATAAAGGTTAGAAGCAAATATGAAACTCATCTACAGGAAAAAAATTTAACCTGCCTTTTTGTATCACATTTGTGCCACACCACCATCTATCGATGAAATTGGTTAACTATTGTACTTTAATTTAGTTTAGATAATAAGGTTAATATATTTTGTATATATTTATTACGCTCTTTATGTAATACTTTTGTTTACTGCGTTTTAGATATAATTATATCATTATAGAACATTATTTTACATCATTTAATTATGATTTCTAATACGATATTAATTTTAAAATGTACTTGATGACTCATCCAACGTCACTATTGAACAAATTCGTACCTATACTTAGTACCCATACTTCAGAATATTTGTAATAACTTTTGATGGAATTAACCAATTTTAATGAAATAAGTAAGGCCCCAGGCGAGGATGGAATTACAGCGGAGCTTCTGAAAGCGGGTGGAAGACCGGTACTTGAAGTCCTTCAGAAGCTCTTTAATTCCGTCCTCCATGGTGGCATTACACCGGAGGCGTGGAGCAGAAGTGCGGTGGTCTTGTTCTTCAAGAAAGGTGACAACGCTCTCTTGAAGAACTACAGACCGATTTCCCTTCTGAGCCGCGTCTACGTGCTGTTTTCGAGAGTCATTACGAATCGTCTCGCGCGCAGACTTGACGACTTCCAGCCTCCCGAACAAGCCGGTTTCCGAAAGGGCTTTAGCACCATAGACCACATACATACCCTTCGGCAAGTTGTACAGAAGTCCGAAGAGTACAATTTGCCACTATGTCTGGCGTATGTGGACTATGAGAAAGCCTTTGATTCCGTCGAAATTTGGGCGGTGCTGCAGTCCCTTCAGCGGTGCCAAGTTGACTGTCGGTATATCGAAGTGTTGAAGTGCTTGTACAGTAGGGCTACGATGGCTATCCGAGTACAGAACCAGAGTACGAAACCTATCCAATTGCAGAGAGGTGTAAGACAGGGTGACGTCATATCCCCGAAACTCTTCACCGCTGCATTGGAAGACGTTTTCAAGCTTCTGGACTGGAAAGGATACGGTATCAACATCAATGGCGAGTACATCACTCACCTTCGATTTGCCGACGATATAGTCCTTATGGCAGAATCGCTGGAGGACCTAAGCACTATGCTCAATGACCTCAATAGTGTTTCCCAACGGATAGGTCTTAAGATGAACATGGACAAAACTAAGATCATGTTTAATGTCCATGTCACACCTATGCCGATAGTTGTTGGGAACACTAAGCTCGAAGTTGTTGACGAGTATGTTTACCTGGGACAAATAGTCCGACTGGGTAAGTCCAACTTCGACCGAGAGGTCAATCGACGGATTCAACTCGGCTGGGCAGCGTTCGGGAAGCTACGACACATCTTCTCGTCAGACATACCTCAAAACCGTAAAACGAAATTGTACAACCAGTGCGTGTTGCCAGTGATGACTTACGGAACTGAGACGTGGTCCTTCACTGCTGGCCGTATGAGGAAGCTCAAGGTCGCTCAGCGAGCTATGGAGAGGGCTATGCTCGGAGTTTCTCTGCGTGATAAACTTAGGAATGAGGATATCCGCAGTAGAACCAGAGTGACCGACATAGCCCAACGGATTAGTAAGCTAAAGTGGCAGTGGGCCGGCCATATAGCTCGAAGAACCGACAACCGATGGGGAAGAAAGGTTCTCGAGTGGCAGCCTCGTACCGGTAGGCGAAGTGTAGGGCGTCCCCCCACGAGATGGAGTGACGACCTGGTAAGACATGCAGGAAGTCGATGGATGCAGGTGGCTCAGGACCGTGTTTTGTGGCATTCTTTAGGGGAGGCCTATGTTCAGCAGTGGACTTGTTAAGGGCTGTAATGATGATGAAATGAATGATGAATGAAATAAAGACTAAATGTAACCTGAATATACACTTAATAATTTCCTTAACTATTCTTATGATATAAATAAGTACTTTATACGTGATACGTTAACAAACAAACAGACAGACAGACAGAAAAATTTAAAAATAGTAGAAATGTATTTAATTACTTATTTTTAATACCTCTCAATCACTTTTATTACAAAAATATAAAATGTACAGACATCTGCTATTTACATTTTTATTATATGTATAGATAATCTATAGATTACAAAATTAATATTGGTTTTATCGCATCTAACGGGAATTCCGAGAAATTAACAATTGAAATTTGAATATCACAATAATCTTAAAACAAACTAAAAGCGATTTTCTAGTAGTTTTCACAGATATTATGAGTTAGAATTGTGTATATAGAATATTAATAGTATTAAACAAAGTTGTAGGTACATTCATCAATTATAGGTACTTTAAGATTGATGGAAAATCATTCGTGTTAAAACTATACCCGAAATATAACTGCAGCATGGCTCTACCACGTATATGACTTAATTCCTTCCTCTCCCTCCTACCATCGGACAACCAGACTTTCGGCCAATCTCCACCATTTCGTTGTTGACTTACCACGTATTCTACATCGTTCGTCATGCAATGTCAAAGGAGTGAAATAGGTTGCCATCATCTGTCTTTCCATCCGATTACAATGTGGGTGTCTTCAAGGCAAGAGTGACTCCGCATGGTAAGTGTAAAGAATCGGAGGTCCTTTTTACTGGAAACAAGGCTTTACAGTTTAGTCCTCACGGTTTACAACGTATCTGTATTGTGATTCTTAATCGCGGTTAGATGTGGGTGTATATGGGCCACAGCATCCACTTAACATCAGGTCGACGGTGCGCTCGCTTGTCACTCTTATTTTATAAACAAAATGCAGCGCAGTGACGCAGCGTAGGAGAATTCACTATCACATGGGTATCCACGTGATGAGATGTGATAATGTTTAAAGACATATTTAACACATTAAACACATAAAACCTAAAGGAGTCTTTTTTGGACCAAATGTCCCTAATTTTATTTTCTTATTTTCAGTCTATCTGTTTTGTTATAATGGCCGGGCAAAGGCATCCCTAAGCCTTCAGTCTTAATGAGAAAAAGAGTTTCGACATTATCTCACTTTTTTATATAAATTTAAAAGCTGTACTCTTGACTGTGGAGTTATCGCCAGTCCTATTTTTCTTTCAATCACTGCCTCGTTAGTCTAGTGGTCTTACGCGCGACTGTTGAAAACGAATTCAAACGCGGCGGACGGTTTAGTCCTTAAACTATCTCTGAAATTATCTATACCTTAGCCCAAATATAAGTAGGCTGTTGTCACCTTACTTACCTATTTAGTGACTTATGAGATGGCTATATTGCCAAGTATTGGAAGAAGGTGATGATTTATAGGAGACAAATTATGGTGCGGCGTAGAGAAAACCAAACAACAACCACAAGCTCCCTTAGGTTCGAGGATGTGAACGTCATTGCGAGATCAAAGTAAACGACCGGCATTAAGACGTCGGCAAAGGACTACCTAACGCATCAACGACGAATCTCACAAATCCAGTCAAGCGGCGTACTACAACACTAAACCCCATAAGACAATTGTAGCAAGAAGGCTGGTGTGTTATACAGCGAATAAAAAGTTTGGCAGAAATTTTAATAATACGTAGTAATACGTGGTAGAGCCATGCTGCATTCGTGCTACAACTATACTATATTAGTAGTATAGTTGTAGCACGAATGGGTCGGCTCGACCGGGGAGGGACCATGCTCTCACAGAATACCAGCGTAAAATAGCAGCTTAACACTTCTGTGTTTCGTATGGTGAGTGTAGAGAACGGGAGACCCTTTTTACTGGAAAAGAGGCATTCCATCTTGGTCCTCACGGGTGACAACGCATCTGCATTTTCTTTATTGAGGATAAATGTAGATGTCTATGGGCCACAGCAACCACTTACCATCAGGTGGACTGTGTGCTTGTTTGTCACCCTATCCTATAAAAAAAATTGTATTAATGTCCTCCAGACTGAATTCCGATCACGACGGCCAGTCTCAATGGAGACAAGCCATCGGCGCACGACAGGATTATAGTGCACAAATTTGTGTGCAAGCACAGGTGCTCACTGTATTCCCCCGCTTTCATAGTCCGATGAGACGGCTCCAACACGACTGGTGAGAGATCAAGCGCAGCACCAATGGTTTTACGTATTGTCTTATCAACTGAAATCAACACTTCCCAAGTTTGTAAATAATAATGTCTCTTAATGAACAATGATATTATTATTCCTGGTTGCTAGTTGAGCCGTTGGAGGGATCGATCGTTTCCCACCGGGATCACTGAAATATTTATTTGTATCATCATTAATTACAGACTATTAGGTCCACTGAGAATTGGTCTCTCCATAGATTGCCTCATAATACTTACAATAGTTGCCACAGTAGGCAGGCGAATTGGCAACTACAGTTTTTTCTACAGACTTCAAAAAGGAGTCGGTACTCAATTAGACTGTGTTCTTTTTTTTTAATGTGTGTTACCTCATAATTTTTTCTGGGTGAATCGATTTCAATGATTCTTTTTTTGTTTGAAAGCTGGTGCTTCCCATGTGGTTATATTGAAGTCGGTTGCACAAAATTTTTATTTTTTTCTGGGTAAACCGATTTCGATGATTCTTTTTTTATTTGAAAGCTGGTGCTTCTCATGTGGTGCCATATAAATTTGATCAAGTTTTGACCAATAGTTTTTAGTTATTTTTAATAATTTATAATGAAGTTGGTTGTACAAATTCTTTAATTTTAAATTATATTATTTTGTGTTGTTATAGGAGGACGCTGCTACCAATCTCCGGGTTTGATTCCCTCTGTCACCTTTCACGACACCCACGATGATATGGGGCATTAGATAGTCTTATGCCGCCTCTATACGATGAATTACAGAGTTAATAACAAATAATGATATCTTACTAACAACGCGACAACACATCTGGTCCACGATCTACTACTACCATTTTTTTTTATAGAACAAGGTTGAAAAACGAGCACACAGTCAACCTGATGGTAAGTGGATGCTGTGGCCCGTAGACATCTACATCTATCCTCGACTAAGAATTAAAATTCACCTCTGAGGACTGAGATGGAATGTTTCTTTTCCAGTAAAAAGGTTCTCCGTTTCTCTACACTCACCATACGAAACACAGCAGCGTTAAGCTGCTATTTTACGCTGGTATTCTGTGAGAGCGTGGTCCCATCCCGGCCGAATGAACGCACGAACGCGTACCACAACTATAATATAGCTGCAGCATGGCGCTACCACGTGTAAAAAAAAATTTACCTTCATGTAGCGAGTGTGTGCCCCTTTTACCTTTATGCAATTTCCTCTATCACGTAAAAATGCTTTTTTTTTTCTAAGACCGCGTAACCCTTAATACCCGCGGGATCAATAGGCCTACTTTGAATTTGGCTACTCGAGTCCTGCCTACCATCAGGTGAACTATTAGCCCGATTGTTAACTATAATATTACCAAATCGTGTATAGTGGCGGCGAAGAGTATCTACTACACTAAGTCTTCCCCTAGGTGTTAGACATGTGTATATCGTGAATGATTCGTTCATTTGACCCGGGTCGCATCAAGGTATTGATGATTGCAATTACATTTTTTTAACGTTCCGGATCAAACGATTGACAGTACCTACGACCAAAGAGTATTAATGTCCGACTACCGACATTATCAAGCGGGTCTCACAGATCACAGAGTACTGAAACTCGGAAAGATCCATTTGAATGATTAACGCAAATGACCCGGTTCGTAAGACGTGATCGGATAGCTAGAAATGAATGAACAACACAAGTCTACCAGGTGTAGTAAGAGATAGCAGCGAAAGAGCAGTAGCATATTCCTCATTAAAACATAATCATAATAAAAATAAATCTTTCTTAACCCTCGGCCATTGGTTCTCCACTGCCGAGGTTTTATTTATTTTATATATTTTACATAATGTATCAATTCTAATTCATATCGTTATATTTTATTCAATTTTATCAATTTATATAAATCCACATATATCCCATTCAGACAAGAACTTGAAACACAACTTGAATATTATGAAAATGTATAAATTCCGTGTAGTATTTGTGTAAGAATACCCACTGCCCCATATCGTCCCGTGGGTGTCTTAAGAGGTGACAGAGGAACAAAAATCAGGAAATGAACAGCAGCGTCTTCCTAATAACGACTAAAAATAAAAACTAAGGTTGCCAGCCCGCTTGCCAAGCGTGGCAACTATGGTAAATATGGGGGATATTGAGGCAATCTATGGAGGAGGTCTATGTTCAGACTTTATAGGCTGTAATGGTGTAATAACGATAAAAAGCGGTTGCCAACCCACCTGCCAAGCGTGCAACAAGCAACAATATCAAAACAGAGGTAGTAACAATGAAACTACAGTGGCTACAGTTCATCGTAATTATTTTTATAATTTACGTCAAAGGAATGAGTCCGTATGACTTCTTTGTAATACTTTGCAGACGCGCGTGGGGTGCGCTTGCGTTTTGGATCCTCGAAATCCACTTCGTACAGGCCGAATTTGGTTCTGAAAATAATACAATGAGAGGTTTAAAAAAAATCAAGATCAACACGAATTGTCAATAACCTATGATGATCCCAGTAAGAATCTCCCAATTTTTGTAAGTATTAACAACCAACCAACATACGTTCCATTCTCTGCCAGTCAACCTTAGGGCGGTGATAGAACTAAAAAGGCGGTTATAAAGAAATTAAATAAGTATATAAACACATACATATAAACATATATATATATACATATATATATATATATATATATATATATATATATATAAATAAATAAATAAAATTGAAGTATCTGTTTGTAATGTAAAAATTACAGTTTTTTTACTACATGTATACGAAACTAAATACGGTACTCATAACTAAAATACTATTTTTAAAATTTTTGTCTGTCTGTCTGACCGTTTGTTCCGGGTAATCTCCGAAACGGCTGGACCTATTTTGACGGGACTTTCACTGGCAGATAGCTGGTTTCATAAGAAGTAACTTAGGCTACTTTTATTTTAGAAAAATAATTAGGGTTCCGCACAAAAACATAAAAACCCTAAAACGCGAGCGAAGTCGCGGGGAACAGCTAGTATATATATTATAAGACAAAATAATCTATACAAATAAATATAATTGAAGTGCCTGTTTGTAATGTCAAAATAACAGCTTTTGCATATGAAAGTATATATACAGTACTTATAACAAGCACACAATTGTTAAATTTTTTGTCTGTCTGTCTGTCTATTTGTTCCGGCTAATCTCCAAAACCGCTGGACCGATTTCGACGGGACTTTCACTGGCAGATAGCTAATGTTATAAGGAGTAACTTAGGATACTTATATTTTAGAAAAATAATTAGGGTTCTGCGCAACAGAATCAAAACCCTAAATTACACGTGGGCAAAGTCGCAGGGAACAGCTAGTATAATAAGATACTTAAAGATAAGTAATATACTAATGAAACTAAGATATATACAGAGATTACAACTATAATGATGACGGAACTTGCAGCAGTTGTAAAGCAATTTTAGAAAATGATCTCGAATCATTCTTCTTACATGTTTGTTTGCCGGTAGGTTGTCTTAATTTTTCAGGCAGGTCATTCCACAGGCGTGCGGCTTGAACAGCAAACGATGAAGATATGAAACTCGAACGGTGAAGGGGTATAAAGAGAGCAAGACTCTCCGATGTACGAAGCTGTCTATCATGAGTGTCGCGCAGGCGCGTTATTGAGCAAAGACACAATTTGCATTGTTTCGTTGCTGAGGTTGTCCCAATGCGGGTTGGCCTATATGGTAGGACTTCTCCTTCGTCTAGGAGGCCGTTTGGGTAGGTACCACTCGCTTACCTATTTCAGCCGCAAAACAACAGTACCTACACTGCTTTGTTCCTTTCTGAACGGTCGAGCCAATTAATTCAATTAAATACGCATTATTAAGGATAACTCCTAAATAATGATCACGTAAAACTACTGTCAGATCTTGATTAAATATTTATACGGAACCACATGAGAAACACCGGCGCTTTCAAATAAAAAAAAGAATAATCAAAATCGGTTCACATATTAAAAAAAATACAGTCGAATTGAGGACCTCCTCCTTTTTTTGAAGTCGGTTAAAAATACACTCGAAATTTCGGGTCAAATATGCCTGCCCTCCTCAGATTGTTGCACCGCTAAGGGTTGCGGGTTTGAATCGCGCACATAACAAGTATTTTTATAGCCGACAAATTATTATTGTTCCGGGTCTGGATGTTTGTCCTTGTGAAATTTATGTATGTAAACTGCGCCCACGATACAAGAGAAAACCCTAATGTGGAGGTAATTTTAAAAAAATATATATAATCAATACTTACAAATACCCATCAATCCACTCAAAATTATCCAACAACGTCCACGCAGTGTACCTAGTTACGTTGACACCGTCTTCAGTGATAGCCAGCCATACCTGTTGTGACAGGAATTAAAAAGTATTGTTACCGTTAAGCTGGTAATACACGTTGGCCAAGGCTCAACGAACGCGAGCGTAGGCAAATTTATACAAGGCGAGTGATACAGTCTATATATTGTAAAGTAAAATAGTAAAGTTACAGCCTATATATGACCCACTGCTGGGCACAGGCCTCCTCTCATTTCTAAGAGGGTTTTAGGGCGAGGAATTGTCCACCGCGCTGCCCCAATGCGTGTTGGCGAACTTCACATGTCTTCGAAATATTTTTCTTTCTTATTTCTTAGACATGTAGGTTTCCTCACGATGTTTTCCTTCACCGCCAAACACGTGATAAATCAGCAATTAAAATTGCAATTAACAATTTAATTGGTGCCGGCGGGGATCGAACCCGGGTTGCTCGCGTACTGTGAAACTTACAGCGAGTGCTAACCATCTGAGCTACCACGGCTCTATATGTTGGCCAAGTTTTAATGAGTGAATATATTGACATGGCCAACTAACATGTGGATATGAATTCACGAATGCTGGCGAGCGCCTTTGAATTGTGCTGAAATACCGACACTGTTCCGAAGTGAAACGAGTCCTGGCAAGCGATCACAATTATTGGTGACAAGGCGCGCCAAACGAACCACTTTACAACAATTAACGTGGTAGAGCCATGCTGCAGCTATATTATGGTTGTAGCACGAATGGATCGGCTCGACCGGGGAGGGACCACGCTCTCACAGAAAACCAGCGTAAAATAGCAGCTCAACGCTGCTGTGTTTCGTATGGTGAGTGTAGAGAACCGGAGACCCTTTTTACTGGCAAAGAGGCATTCCATCTTAGTCCTCACGGGTGACAACGCATCTGCATCTTAGTCTTTATTGAGGATAGATGTAGATGTCTATGGGTCACAGTAACCACTTACCATCAGGTGGACTGTGTGCTCGTTTGTCACCCGATCCTATAAAAAAAAATATGCAAATTGGCGCTCGCTTGCACTCGGCCAGCTAGGCGAGCGATGAAGAATGGCGAGGCTGGACAAATGGGATGTCTATACGTTGGTACATCTATGGCCTATGTTCAGCAGTAATTTTTGATAGGATGATAAAACTGAACATCGGCCTCCCCATAGATTAGCTGGCCGAGTTTATATTTATATGTTATTACGAAGACGCTGCTGCCCATCTCCTGGTTTGTTTCCCTCTGTCGCCTCTTACGACATCCACGGGACGATATGAGGTAGTGGATATTCGTACACCGCCACTAACGGTAAAAAAGTATTATTTACTGCGGTATTTAAATTTACATTAAAGTAAATATTTGAACAAATGTTTTGTTGGTCGTGTGTTGGGGGCTTAAGGTAATATCTTACCCTGTTTCGTACCGTAGGTGTCATATGAGACGACTATGGTTAATATCATTAAAAAAACTTATCGTTTCCTGTAGACAGCGGTAAACTATCTCGTTTACGCCAGGCGTAAAATACCTAGACAGGCAACAGAAGGCAGCATCAAAGGTGACCACGTCTAGTACTGTCATTATCAATCAGCTATTCAAGCGTGACCATTAAGGTAAACCCTTCATACAACGGTAGAATTACATGTTAGCAGCATATTTATTTCTTCTTATTTCTTCTCCTTTTTAATCTTCTTAATCAGTCATTTTTTTACATTTTATACGTGGTAGAGCCACGCTGCAGCTATAGATAGCAGCTTAATACTGCTGTGTTGCGTATGGTGAGTGTAGAAAACCGGAGACTTTTTTTACTGGAAACGAGGCATTCCATCTTAGTCCTCACGGGTGACAACGCATCTGCAATTTGATTCATTATTAAGAATAGATGTAGATGTCTATGGGTCACAGCAACCACTTACTGTGTACGGATTGTCACCATTTCCTATAAAAAAAAGTCATATGAATCTATTTTAACCGACTTCAAAAAAAGGAGGCGGTTCCGATTTCGCCTGTATTTTTTATGTGTGTTAATATCAGAACTTTTTTCTAGGTAAACCGATTTTGATGTTTTTTTACTTGAAAGCTGGTGTTTCTCATATGTAGTAGTAGTTTTTGAGTTCTTAATAATGCGTATTTAATTGACTTCGACTACATTGATGATGTTCTCATTTTATTCTACCGACTTCAAAAAGAAGGAGGTACTCAATTCGACTCCCAACTTCCAAATAAAAAAAGACTCATCAAAATCGGTTGACCTAGAAAAAAACTCTGAGGTAACATAAAATAAATCAGACATACTTTTTTGGAAGTCAGTTGAAAAATATAATATAACAAGGATAAAAGAAGAATAGTAAGAATTAAACGCAGAGATCAACCAAACAGCAGTGTGTGTACAGCTTTACTTGTAAGCAATATTCACGCATCTTAATTCTTAAGCAACAGTTTTTTTTTTAAATCAAATTAAAAAAAAAACGGGGCATAAGCATCTGGAGAATTACGGCTTATACGTTGTTACATATTATGCTGACTACAATACCTGTTCCAAATGGTCTCTGTAGTACTTAATTCTCTCTTCATCATTCAAGTTGTAGCCTATAGTGGAAACGCCGTTCTCCAAGATAAAAATCTCTATGTCTCCGTACGTTTTCTTCAGCCACCCCAACATCTTTCGAATGCCTACCGGGTTAATCTGAAATACGTTAAATAAATCTTCATTAAATATTTTTCCTATAATATTGATCAACACCAGGTATATCAATATTCGGGATTTTCTGAGGATATCTTCATTATACTCATTGGATTACAAAGGTGATTATCGAAAAGAACAAGCTCTTTATGTATCTGAAGAAAGTGAAAAAAAATAGGTCGTTTTGTTAAGCAGTTCCTTTGATATCTTGTACACAGATAATTTATGAACTACAGACTAAAGGACATCCACAATATAATTTTTTATAATAACACGTGTAGTTGAATTTAAAAAAAAACACACACACAAACTTGTTCATTAGTATTCCCTCTTTCTAATCGTGTGCTTTCCATAACATATTAGGGTGATATAAAATAATAAACACGACTTAATAATGTGAGTGAAACGAGCGACTTAAAAAATTCGATAGTAGAGCACAACCCTCCGCTTCGCGTTCAATGTGTGCAATAAATAAAGAAATATTTTCTTTTCCAAAAGCCAATAAAATAGGCACAACATAACAATACAAAGTTATAACTAAAAACTGGGCTTTTTTACTTTTTCATCGGCACCTAATCAGTCAATATTATTAAGAATATTACTAAGATAAAATGTATCTTATAGAATACCGAGATGATACTTTGCATTCCAAAGATGATGGCAGCATGCACTGATAGTGGAGATCTTGAGTTGTTTTTAAGTTTTGCTTACTCTAAATTTAATTCATCCGTTGTTTCTAATAAATATGCATAATACATACACTTTCATACATGTTACTCAAAATGGTAGGCAGATACTACAGATTTCCAATGACATTTTGTGCCACCAGGACGGCGCCACTTATAAGTGAGGTATAATATTTGTCAGAAATCATAGCGGGAAAGTTAATTTGTTCGGAAAATGTAAAGGTTAATGTTTTATTTCTGTACTATTTACTATATTTTATATTAATAAGAAACTTAACTTTTCAATTAAATGACATTATGTAATAAAAAACTTTACCTCAGTGTCAACTAGCGACATCTGGTAAGCAGAAAATTATTAGCCCTCATTGGCACGAACCTGACGTACCTCTCAGCTTATTTAACATCCATATGTCAACGCACACATGCACGTCGGTAAATGGAACTCATAATTTGACCCATCTTCTACATATCGCCAATTTAGTCTTTACCAATTTAGTTTTAACATTGTAGAGCCATGCTGCAGCTATATTAGTAGTATAATTGTAGCACGAATAGGTCGGCTCGACCGGGGAAGGACCACGCTCTCACAGAATACCAGCGTAAAATAGCAGCTTAACGTCTGCTGTGTTTCGTATGGTGAGTGTAGAGAACCGGAGATCCTTTTTACTGGAAATGAGGCATTCCATCTTATTCCTCACGGGTGACAACGCATCTGCATTTTGATTTGTAATAGAGGATAGGTGTAGATGTCTCTGGGCCGCAGCAACCACATACCATCAGGTGGACTGTGTGCACGTTTGTCACTCTTATCCTATTAAAAAAAAAGTCGACAACTTCCGTGTAGGGCGTCCCTTATAGAATCTGTTCGTCGTTGTCTTCATTGCTTCGTCACTCTTTCCTGATTTATTCTTTCCACCTGTCCAAACCGCCGGAGCATTTCTTTCCTAAATCTCGTCAAAACATCTTCTTACAAACCACACTGAATATAAACATAAATTTAAGGCAGAATACACACCCAGAACCAAGCCGATGCCGCTTTCTCCCATGAGGCGTGGGCTTCCAGGGCCGCACCGAGCTCTGGAGAGCCATTTCCCAGTGGCCAGCTTAAGAGGATTTCACCGTCTCTCGCTTTACGGACTAGTCTGCTTGTGTAGAAGTTGAAACCGAAGAAGTCATATGTTCCTGTGATAGATATATTCATCATAGATGTAACGTTATTGAAATCTTTATCTATCTATATACATATAATAAAAGAAGAAAGAAAAAATGTCTGTACATTTTATATTTTTGTAATAAAAGTGATTGAAAGGTACTAAAAATAAGTAATTAAATACATTTCTACCATTTTTAGAATTTTCTGTCTGTCTGTTTGTTTGTTAACGTATCACGTATAAAGTACTAACTTATTTCATAAGAATTGTTAAGGAAATTATAAAGTGTATCTTCGCGTTACAATTAGTCTTTGTTTCATTAAAATCAGTTCATTCCAGCAAAAGTTATGATAAATATTCTGAAGTATGAATAGGGAAGTATATGTACGAATTTGCTCAACGGTGGCTTTGGTTGAGTCATCAAGTGCGTTTTAAACTAATATCATATCATAAATCATAATTAAATGTTAAATGATGTAAAATAATGTTCTATAATGATATAATTATGTATATCTAAAACGCAGTAAATAAAAGTAATAAAGAACGTATTAAATCTAAAGTACAATAGTTAACCAATTTCATCGATAGATGGTGGTGTTGAGCAAAATGTAATGCAAAAAGGCAGGTTGTGATTTTTTCATGTAGATGAGTTTTTATATTTACTACTAATCTTTATAATAGCATTATTATTTATTATTATTTTAAAACACAAAAGATATTAAAAAAGTATGTTTCCTCACACAAAGGACGTAATAGATGTACAAATTACAACCTTTTCTGAATTGCGGTGTTGAGATTCTCCGCCGGTGAATCGTATTGAGACTTACGAGTACTGAAGAAAATTATATCTACAACAACGGAACCCGACCAAAGTATCAAAATCGCAACGATATAGTATTAATAGTATACGCAAAAACCCAAAATCCTTCTATTAAGAAATAACTTTCCTTTGAGTTTTAAGCGCGTTCAGTTCCTAGTTACAGTCAGCGTGTGTTATGCGATGACCGTAAATAAAGCGCAAGGTCAAACTTTCCGCGTTGTAGGAGTGCACCTCAGTACTGACTGTTTTGCACATGGCCAACTCTATGTTGCTTTTGCCCGCGTTAGTAGCCCCCGTAATCTTTTTGTGTACACACCGGCTAAGCCTACTTCTAACTTCGTTAACACAGAAGCTCTATCATAAACGACTTAGAATTTTTATGATAATGATTTATTTTGTTACCACTTATTGATACAGTATTGATATAAATCGTTTAATATTCTTTTACCTAAACGACAAATTCTTTATGTAAAACCTATATACGCGAGCTACGCCGCGGGCGCAGCTAGTATATAATATTGTTCTGTCCGTGTGTGTGTCACTGAACTGCTCCTAAACGGCTAGAAATTTTGTGTGTGACTAAATGGATTCGAAATTGGTTTAGATTCACAATTGGACCCGGTAGGTGGCGCTGTTGTCGACATCCAGAAATCACCCGTGGGAAGTCGCAGCGGCTTTTTTTATACCTTTTTTTTGCAATGACCGGCCAAATTTGCACGGAAGGTTCAAAATGAGTAATATAGGCAAATGATGAAGAAAAATAATTTTAAAAAAATCTCAATAATTATGTCCTTTTTATCTTTTAAATTCAGAATGCGTGGTAATGCATTATTTTAACTGATTTTACTGCGCACGCACACATTCGTAGGGGTCGATCGGTAGGCAATAAACGTTGTTGCCCACAAATCACATTCAATTTGGGATAATTTCTAATAAAAGTAGAAGCTTATTTACTATCATTATTTATATATTATTTATATATTTGAAACAATTTAAAATTTGGCTACTCTTTCAAAATTAATACTGTATAATTCATAAGAATTTTACGCGTTATTTAAATTGATATTTTACACAATAAACATAAGCTTTACTGTAAATTAAATTGTAGTATAGAAATAACTGACTTCTGTTATGCTCAGATTATTTACAAGCTATTAAATCATAAATAACCATTTTGAATATGTTTGTCTATCTGTCTGTCCGGGGTAATTTTTGAAGTAAAGTCGTATTTTTAATTAAACGAAGCTGCCTGACGTTTACTGGGTTTTCAGGTTTTGATGAATCAAAAATAGTGTTATGATTAAATGACTGAACGGAAAACAAAATGAATTATAAAGAAAACGACTGAATGGTAAAAAAAAAATTTTAACTAAAGGTTTTAAAAATTACGATAAAATATCGATCACGTCGATAGTGTCTCAGATCTCAGGTCGAGATCAAACATTTTGTCTTCTTCTTTTATTATGTGAGCCACGCAGCTACTCCATTTTTCGGCAGTCACTTCATTTAGTCCTTCTTCGAAAAGCTTTTTTACATCTTTCATATTGAAGGTCTTGTTGTTTCTTGCAAAAAACCCTTTGGCCTGCGTCCAAATCAATTCAATAGGATTGAGTTCACAATGGTAAGGGGGCAAACGTAAAACAGTGACTCCACGCTCCGCTGCCATGTCGTCACAAACATGAACACTGCGATACTTGTCGCAGTATTCATGTTTGTGCTGCCGTACAATGTCTATAAGAGTAACTTTTACCATTTGTGCCTCGAATGGGATATTTTTGCTCGCCATCTACTCTTGTATTCTTGGTTTATTTCAAGACATTGTAGGCAGCGATTCTAACTTTCTGAAGTGACAGCGGGCATTATCCATTACCACTACGGAATTAAGTTTTAGTTTGGGCAAAACCCCACTAAACCACTCCTCAAAACACTCAACATTCATCTCTTGATGGTAATCTTCTTTTCCTCTTTTAGCCCCGAACAAAAGTAAGCTATCTTCTACAAATCCTTCTTCCCCGCCTATATGGCTAATAATTAGCCGTTTGCCTTTTCAAGACGGTGGTCAACCCTTCTAAAAATGCCTGCCGGGACGATTGCACAGTCTGGTCAATCCATTGCTCCTTCGGTGTATGACCTTCAAGAAAATGAAAAATAACAATTACTCATTAAATTCACCGGTGGCATGCAATACCTACACTGTAATAGATAAATAGAACAGAGAAAATTTTAATTACCATCGTTGATCCAGGTTTCATCTTGGTAATAAATGTACCTTCCTTCCCTGCGATAATCTTTAATTTTTTAAGGTATCGCTGGCGATCGACAAAACAATATAGCGTCTATTAACACGCTTTTTCTTGAATTTGTGGCGTATTTAAAATATAAGTGTTATAAAATTTTCCTCAAAGTACTCCAAGCGAAGTTCTGTTAATCTGGGTCATCATTAATAACCTTAAGAATCTGTAATGTAAACAGATTATAGGTAAGAAAGTCTACGCAATAGAAAAAAGTCAAATAGAACCTTAAAAAAACGCTATTTGTGCGTGAGCGTGTAAATATGCAGCTTTGATTTGTGTGATAGTGACGCGACAGTCGTCGTCACGTACACTGTACCTATAACAAGCTTTACGCACACATAGTGCCGCACGCAAAGATGTAAAAAAAACACCAAAGTTACCTTTGCAATGGTGGGTATCATTTGCTTAAAAAATTGGTGTACTTTTCGCATTATAGCCGCTAAGGTGAAATCGTCCAATTTATTCTTGAAATTATGTATCGGTCCAAGTTTTTCAGGAGACTTAAATTGCTCGTTTTGTTTGTATTCTTTTAATACACTGAACATTGTGGTCATACCGATTCAGTAGGTAATACCGAAGCAGTTTCCTGCTCAAATACGTATTTGTAGACATTGCGTACCATAAGCTTTTCGGTATCTCTAAGAGAAGCCCCTGGTCCCTTTTTTTTGGGAAAAAGAGCTTTTGCTCGACGTGCTTGGTTGAGGTTCCATATCGTTTATGCGAAACAATATAAAAACACAATAACTCAACAATAACAAACAACACAAACACAGCGTAACAAAAAACTTAACAAGAAACTAAAGAAAAGCAACAGGAAGAAAGCGCGCAGAGAAAATATTCGAGTGATCAGAACAGAGGTTAGAAACCGAATGGTTTGGGCAAAAAATATCGATATATCGAAATATCGATAATTTATAATAAAAATATCGATATATATATCGTCGATATTTTAAAACGTGATATATCGATATATCGATATTTATTTCCGAGTATCGTTTTCGATATATTTTATCGAAATGTTGTATTAATGACGAAACATGTAACAACAAAAGGAGGTACAAAAGTGTGGTTGGTTTTCGTTTTTTTTTTCGTCGTCCAACCGTCAATAATATATTTGTTTTTACCTTTCCTTTACATCATGCAAATGATGACGATATATCGATATATTGATATTTATCACGCGATATATATCGATGCTGTATGAAAATATCGATTCGATATATATCGATATATTTTTGCTTGCGCATCCCTAGAATGAATGACAAGACAAATGACACACAAAATGGCGACCGTCACGGGGGGCGCAGGGTGCGTTCCGAAAGTCAGAGCGCCCCCTCGAGTCACAATAGTATTAAATTATTATTCTTACTAACAATATTTTTTCTGTTTATTTCAATGATAACGACGTCAACAAGTTTCACAATGTCAATCAAGATTTAATGTTAGTTATAATCATCAAGTCATCGTATATAATTGACTGATTGAACGTATCACTATTACATTGAACCTGGCAACATTATTTCACAAAGTGACATTAGCATCTGTCAGGCAGCTTCGTTTAATTAAAAATACGATTTTAGCTAAATCGATTGTGATGAAACTTTACGAACAGATAGAGAGGAATGCCAGGAGAGAACTTCGCTATTATGTTATCCGAAAAGCTTAAAGTTTTTTTATTTTTTGAAAAATCGAAAAATGGAGAAAACAAAATGGTCTTTGACTATCTTAAATCTAAATGAGACTGCATTAATATATTCTATCCAGGCAAAGCCAGGGCGGGTGACTAGTAGTAATTATAGCCTAATTGCAAGCCTTGCGCACAATACGTCACGAGTATGTCGAGGTCATCGGTGACGCGAACCCATAAGTTTTCCCCCTACCAAAAATCGCTCAACGCGAGTTACGATATGGCGGCGATCAAAAGACTTTTTAAAAAGAATAAAATTAATTTAATTTCACAAAAGTTACAAAAGTAATAAATTCAATTAATATGTAAAGTTACAAAGAAGTTAAGTTAAGCGTGGATGGTGTCAGACTGTGAGACAGTTCTATTGTTTCCACGGCGATCCTTTCCGCAGCGCAAGCATTCCTCATTTGCCCATTGTTCTATGAAACTGCTATGTCAGCCCGATTCCAGGGTTACGACACGTTAACTCTTCCCTCCTTAAGTTGGAAGCTAGTTCTGCAGCTTCCAGGAGCGTCCTCGCGACTTGCTTTACTCGATCGCTTATTCCAATTGTATATCTTCCAGATTGCAATAGATGCTGCTAGTATGTAGAGGAGCACTGTAGACCAGCTGGGGATTGCCATAATATAAGACCAGTTCCAGTTTTCTATTTCTTGAATGTCTTCAACCTTGTTCATAAGTTCATAGACACTATCTAGTGAGATGTCTTCCAGATGTATTTCGTACTGGACTTCTTCCTGGTTTATTAGGTTCTCGTTGGGTAGAGGGATGACTTCGTCCATCGAGATGCTGCTGGTGTGTGTTCTTATTGTTGTATTCATGATCTTAACTTGACAGTCCTGTGTTAGGTTGATGAAAAATGTTCCTGATAGTTTCCTATATTCTGTTTTCTGTCCGCATTGGGTTTTTATAATTTCTGATTCCGTTGATACTACCAACCACTTATTTTCTTTGATCTTCTGCAATTTTCCTCGCTTCAGATTCATGCGCGCTTGAGTGCAGTTACCATCTTTATGCTTGATGAGTGAGATGATGCAATCTTCAGATTTCTCTATGGCTCTAGTATCCAGGGATTTGCAGAGCCAGGTATCTTCTGACAGCTTCTTGCAATCTTCTTCCAGGTAGGCGTACTCATCGCTTCCAAGTGCGAGGAATTTGGATTTGGGTATAATGGTCAGGTTTAGGTTGTTTGGCAGGGAATATATGTGTATATAATCATATAATATAGGTTGGACGGATGGGATTTCTAATATAAATGTTAAAGAATGTTCTGTACTATAGGCTTTAACGCTAATAGACTTTTCTATCTTATGAATATTATCAATACTGATCTCCTCGGCTGGATAAAGTGAAAAGTTATCCTGCAAATTACTAAGTTCCAAAATTAAATTTCGTGGGCTTATAATACTAGGGTGCATTATACCTAATTGCGAGAATGCCATAGCATCTTCTAGCACCATTAACTTGTCTAAAATAATCTGTAAACTAAAACTTATTTGAACGTAAATCTCTAAAAAGTGTAACTGGTTTTTTATTGTATCGGAATTAATTGTTATGTTTTTTAGTATAGATGTTAATCTCTTTTGGTTATCATCTATTTTGCTTAGTTGTTTCGAAAATTCCTTTGTAGTACTTTCAGCTAAAGATAGGGTTCGCCTCTGTGAGCTTTGCGTTTTATAGACCGAATTACGAATTTTATTTATTTCGCTTTCAAATCGAATCGCGTCTTCGTTGTCCAAATTACCAGTTATCGCCTTCACTATAGAACCTAGTCCATTTATAATACCACGCCTAAATCTAATCCTAGGTGCAATAAAAATTATTTTCTTATTAATTAAATCTGACTTGTGTTCTATCTGATCCCTATATGTTTTATGTAATTCTTCTGAAGTACTGTTACTTTCAGTTGCCTTAGCACTTGCGTATAATGCCATTAATTTTATCGATATTAGATTCAAGTGCGTAACATTATAAACACAAGCAAGGTTGAAGGAATCAGTCTGTTTCAGAATATGACCTTGTCTAAGTAATAGAACTCCGTTCGTATTGTCTACGGGTTGAAATGTTACGTAGGATCTTGCCTGGAACACGAAGGCTCCGATGATGGTTGTCCTGGAACAAGATGGGGTCTTCGTAGAAGCTTGAAGTGTACCCGAATAGACTTAGAATTAGGATGATTCCCTACTATTTCTGCTACATTATTAGGATGTAAATGAATAATCTTATACGGTCCTTTAAACACCGGTTTAGTTTTGTCGTTTCTCGCTGTTTTGGCAACCTGCTTATAAACTGTTTCACCTACCTTGAATGTTATCTCCTCTGCTGCCTGGTTTCGCTTCGCTATTACCTGTTCCTTGTTTTTGGCCATGTGCGCTGACACATATTCCTGGACGGCTTCTGCATGCATTTTGTGCTTGATAACATAGTCCTGGTAAAACTGCTTAGGATAATAAAACTCTAGTGGATTTCTAGAAGCTGTATGTCCAAATAGTAACTCGTGTGGAGTATATTCTGTTGCCGAATGGATTGAGTTATTGTAAGCAATGACTGAAAATTTCATAATTAATTGTATGGGATCATCTTTGTTTGTCATTCGTTGGATTCTGATAATCTCTCCTATAGTCGAATGAAAGCGTTCTATGGGTGAATTCGAATTTGGATTGTATGGAGTCGTAAAGTGAATGTTTATACCATGTAAAGCGCACATCTCCTTTATAACTTCATTGTCAAATTTACTGTCTGAATCCGTTGTAATTTTATAAGGAATTCCTAAAACTGAGAACACCTGAAATAAAGCTTCAGCTATATGTACACTACTAGTGGCGTTCAACGGTATTGCTTGTGCGAACTTTGAGAAATTGTCTATTATAGTGAGGAAGGTGGCACCGTCTGTCGAATACAGATCCATAAATATATGTTGCATAGGTTTTGTGGGCGTTTCCGTTAAGGCTAATGAGGGTCTAAGAGGGTTCCTTTCATATTTAGCTTGTAAACAGATACTACATTGATTTATGAATGCCTGGATTGTGAGTAGCATGTGAGGCCAATGGTAGTTTCTATGGATTTGCTTGTATGTCTCCTGAATACCACGATGCACAGTTTTGCCTTCATGATATTTCTTAATTATTTCTTGTTGTTCTGTCTTGTTTTCGACAAGGGTAACGCGTGAAATACATCTAAAAAGCTTAGGGCCTCTGTCGTTAAATACCGTCGTGTAAACTCTGGAGAATGCTAGGTACAGTTCTTCATTATAAAAGTAGCAGTAGAATACACGATCAGCAATAGTGTGTTCTTTTAAGAATTGGATAATTTCTTTCTCTGTGTTATTGACTGGAATAAATACATCTTTAATTACTGTTCTAGAGTTAGTAGACCTATTTTCTACTCTGTACGTTGATCCTGGAGTTGATCTGATATGGAATTGTTTTAGTTGTCTGTCGATCGCATCTGATAGGATTGGTATGCCGTTGTTTTCGTTGTCGGGTTGCGTATGGTTTGTCGACACTAAGTGATCGGGATCGCGTGTAACGATACTCATACTATCGGATTATGTGTCTGTTAGAGGAGGTTGTACGTTGGGTCTAACTGTCACGTTATTATCGTTTATATTGCTGTTGTCGTCATTATTATCCACGGGCTGTTGTATTCCTTCTGTCTCCGTATCTATCTCTTGTCGTACGTTTTCGAAAATTCTGTTTATGATGTCGTCGTCAAAATTGTCATCTAAATTGACTGCTAGTGAATCGATGCTCTTATGATAAATTTTGACTCTGGATAGGGCGTCTGCGTTGGTGTTTTGCCGTCCTTTTTTATAAACAACCGTGTATTCAGCGAGTTTAAGCCGCCACCTAGTTAATTTAGAATTAGGGTCTTTTAGTGACATTAGCCATGTCAGGGGTCTATGGTCGGTATATATGACAAATTTTCGTCCATAAAGATAAGGCCGAAAGTATTTCACTGCCCAGACGATGGCTAAGAGCTCCTTTTCTATTGTCGAGTATTTCGCTTCTGTATCCGAAAGTGTCCTGGATGCGTATGCTACCGGTTTATCTGAACCTATTTTTCCTTGAGACAGTACTGCACCAAGGGCTACGTCCGATGCGTCTGTTGTCAGTATGAATGGTTCGTCAAAGTTTGGGTACTGTAGGATAGGTGCATTGGTTAAAATCTGTTTGCAATTATTGAAGGACTCCAAAAATTCGGAGGAGTGTATAACTTTACTATTTTTCTTAAGACATAAGGTCATTGGTTTCGTAAGCTTGGCAAAGTCTTTTATGAACTTTCTATAGTAGCCTACTAGTCCTAAAAAGCTTTTAATTTCTTTCTGTGTTTTCGGTAGAGGGAAGTTTAAAACCGCTTTAATTTTGTCCTGATTAAGTTTTAGTCCTTGATCAGTTAGTTCATGGCCTAAAAATGTGACGTGTTTTTGAAGGAACTCTGACTTGTCTAACTGAATTTTGAGATTATGTGTTTTAAACCTTTCAAATACTTGTTTCAGTTTCTCTATATGCTCCTGCAATGACGTTGATATTATTATGACGTCATCGAGATAGGTGTAAACGTTGTTAATACCTCTAAGGATGTGGTCCATGAGCCGTTGGAAAGTACTGGGTGCATTTTTTAGGCCAAATGGCATTCGAAGGAATTCGTAATGTCCTCTCTCTGTTGTGAATGCAGTTTTCTCTATGTCATCAGGGTGCATCTCCACCTGATGATAGCCGCTAGCCAGATCTAAGGTCGTAAAATATTGGGCGCGTCCAAGTCTGTCTAAAATGTCATCTATGTTGGGAAGTGGGTACTTATCTTCTACTATTCTATCGTTAAGTCTTCGATAGTCTATGACTAACCTCCATTTTACCTTACCTAGTGCGTCCGGTTTTTTTAGGGACAATATGAACAGGGCATGACCATGGGGATATACTTTCGCGAATAATACCTTGTTTTAAAAGATTGTCTACTTGATTCTGTATTTCTTTGCGTTGTTGTGGGGCTTGTCTATAACTTCTTACAAATATCGGAGTCTGGTCGGTCAGTCTTAACTGATGTTTAACTGCATGCGTAAAAGAAAGTGGGATATTTTCAGAGTGGAAGATGTCTCTATACTGATAGCAAATCTTAGTGATTTCGCGTTTCTCCTCTTCATTCATATGGTCTGTACGTATTTTATTTAAGTTGTTGCGTAATTCTTTCTCTATATCCGAGTTAACCTCTATGGAATTTAAACTGCATCTAGATCTATCAGAGTTCTCACGGTATGGTTCTAGGTATATCTTTTCATTATTAGAAATTATTCGTTTTTCTGAATTAAAGTTTATAATGGATGTTCTAAATTTTCCCTCTTTGACCTCGACCATAGCTGCGGGAGATTTTAAGCCGTTAGACCATATGAAATCATCGTGAATGTACTGACCGTCAGAATAATTAGTTTTCACTACTATAATTTTTTCGCATTTTGGTTCAATCTTGAGTTTTTTACTGGGATAGTCAAATGAAATTGGTATCTGCGAGTTAGCGGTATGTAAAAGTCTATTTTTTATATCTATGTTACACGATAGCGTCCTCAATAAATCCAATCCTATTAAGCCTTTATATTTGGGGTCGAAATCGAATATAAGGAACTTATGAATTATATCGCTGTTAAACGCGGGTGGCAGTGGTAGATAGGCCACTTGATCGTGCTGTGTAATGGCATGTGCTGTTTTTACCTCGAATGGTTCATACTCTACAAGGTGTTCGAAAATTGTGTTTTGTATTACACTAGGTGATATCATAGAGCGCGAGGCTCCGGTGTCTATAAGGAACTTACCTTGAAATTCTGGCAGCTCAATATATGGAAGGTGGTCTTTATCATGGTTATTTAATTTTACTAACTTTGGTCTGAAGGCACCGGACCTTGGTAAAAATCCTGCTGAACCTCACCGTCGTCCATTGGAGGTTCGTATACCTGTTGCTTGTAGTTGTCACTACAGTATGCATACTGACCTTGTTGATGCACGTAGTCCGTGTCATCCTCGCCATATTGTTGTTCGTATGGTTGTCCAGGTGGGCTTGTGTAGAATAGCTCCTCAGCTGCAAACTGTGGTTTTTGAGGCTTAGAGACGGATCTCATTTTGACGTCTGAAACCTTCTGTGCAGGAGCTTGTTGCTGGGGTATATTATTCCTAAAAATTCCTGAAGATGTCCTGAAGTTACCTGATGATGGGCGGTTCTTCCATGGCAACATGGATTGCACCCACTGCTGCCTCTGTTCTGGAGTCAAATTATTTTGTCGCAGAACTGGAGCTTTATTACTCGTCTGGTTTTGCATGGCCCCTGAGTTACCAAACCTAAGCGGTAGGGAATTTTGAGGCTGATTTATAGCCCTAATTGGTTCTCTAAACTTTGTCTGAGCCGATGTTGATGGTGCACTATAACTATTATTATTGAATGTCTTATTAAAGGAAAGTTTCGCTTCCTCTTGTCTCGCTATTACTATGGCTGATTCTAATGTGGTGGGTTGTGCTATTCGCACCGCTATAGAAACTTGGAAATCTAAATTACTCGTGTATTGTTCTATTACCATGTTTTCGTAGTACGATTTATTGGTATGTGTGCCTACAGAAAATAGTGTATCTAGTATTTCTCGAAGTCGCTTACCAAGTGTCTCCGCGTCCTCGTTTCTGTTGCGCCGCACCCTACTAAGCTCTTGCATAACCTGGATTTCATTCCTAGGTTCCCTTAATCTACGTACGAGCGCATCTTTAATAGTTTCCCAAGAATTAAGAGTTTCTTGGTATGCTATCGCATCAATCGCGGTACCGCTTAATCTACTCTTTATGAGACATATAATTGCCGGATGTTCCCTGGCAGTATCGTCCAAAAGATTAAGAATATTTTCAATTTCTCTGATATAATGGTTTAATCTCTTTGTATTGCCATCGTACCTTGGTATCAATTCCGCGATCATCTTAAAGTTGGCTGACTCACCGTTAGGAAAAGCCATTTTTAAATTAATAATAAAAAAACACGTTATAAGTTAGAATAGTTGGGCAATTTGTATCTGCCTATTTGCGATTTTAGCTATAGGACGTATACACTACCGGACCTCAACTAAGAGTCTGCAGCGATTTTTAGCTGTTAGACTTATATCCTATAATAGCTAATAGGAATCTATAAAGATTTGAGCTAAAAGACGAATACCTAATCTCCTAACTAAATGTCTATAGCCATTTAGCTTCTAGACAGAATCACATATACTACTTAAAGTAAATACGGAAGGAAATAGAGCAAAGGGAACTTGAAATAGCGAGAGTACTCACCAAAGCACCTTCTGCATCTCCTCACGGGTCTGAGTCAGCTTCACTTGGTCTTCGTCCGTGCCGCCGTCGTAGATTCGAAGTCGCGATTTATACGATCGAAACCGTTCAATTGGTCGAAGGTTCTACCAATTGGCGCGAAAGACCGACTGCGCCAGTTACGGTATGGCGGCGATCAAAAGACTTTTTAAAAAGAATAAAATTAATTTAATTTCACAAAAGTTACAAAAGTAATAAATTCAATTAATATGTAAAGTTACAAAGAAGTTAAGTTAAGCGTGGATGGTGTCAGACTGTGAGACAGTTCTATTGTTTCCACGGCGATCCTTTCCGCAGCGCAAGCATTCCTCATTTGCCCACTGTTCTGTGAAACTGCTATGTCAGCCCGATTCCAGGGTTACGACACGTTAACTCGCGGCTAAAGAAATTTTCACTTCAATAATATTCTTTATCCTTATTTTTATTTCGGATAGCAAAAATTTCATTGTTTTAGTATACACGAAAAAACCAACATCTTTAATTTATTTATGTTGAGCCTGTTCAAATAAGAAACTTTAGTTGATCATTCTTCACACAAAATGCCTCACAACAGCTGTTGTGACTAGCCCCTATTCTTCTTACTAAGGAGAATTCGTCTTCTTTGAACAACTGTTCAGAATAGAACAAGAAGGTAAATAAAGCTCCTTAGAATTGTTACAATTTATATTACAATAGGTACAATTTGTTAGCGGGCCCGTTAAGATATTTAACTATTTGAACTTGTTCGTAGAAAACGTACAGTACGTATATTATATTTAAATTTCACTGGAAGTATAGACTACACCATTATTATTTTATTTATTATTATTTTAAAATCAATTGTATAATAAAATATTATAACTGTCTGCGGCACAGACAACTACTAAAGGCTAAAGAATAATATTTTATGAAGTGTTTACGTGGTAGAGCCACGCTACAGCTATACTATGTTTGTAGCACGAATGGGTCGCTCCAACCGGGGTGGGGCCACGCTCTCATAGAATACCAGCGTAAAATAGCAGCTTAATGCTGCTATGTTTCGTATGCTGAGTACAGAGAACCGGAGAACCATTTTACTGGAAATGAGGCACACCATCTTAGTCCTCAGGGTTGACAACGCATCTGCATTTTTATTCTTAATCGAGGATAAATGTAGACGTCTATGATGGGCCACAGTATCCACTTACCATCAGGTGGACTGTATGCTCACTTGTCAACCTTATTCTATTTAAAAAAAATGGATAGGCGTACCTTTAATGAAATCGATTTCTTCTTGAGTGAACGCAGGCAGCCTTGATTGTGGGTATCCTTGTCTCCTACTGTTCTCTGCTATTATCTTCTCTATTTGTGGTGGCCATCCGCCGTCTTTCGAATATATAGGATGAGAATACATTCCAGCCTGTAATTTATATTTAAACTTTTTCAAATTGAAGACATTTTTTTTTAAGAATAAGCTGTACTTTATTCACCGAAAATTGAATGAATGGATGAATTGGTTTATTCGTCACTGTAAAACAACGTAGTGGCCACGTCAGAGGATTCACTACTACATAACATCATCCTGTGAGTGTTTTATAAGGTGAAAGAAGCAAAGTAAAACAGGAGATGGTAGCAAATATCCCTCCAAGAGGTAATCTATGGGAGAAGCCTATGTTCAGTGGTCTTTTGATACCCTGTAACAGTAACGGTAGTGATAATTATATTAATACGTGGTGGAACCACGCTGGTACGAGGCTGCCAATCGAGAACCTTTCTTCCCCATCGGTTGTCGGTTCTTCGAGGTATATGGTCAGTGAAGTGTAGGGCAGCCCCGCCCCCACTAGATAGAGTGATGATCTGGTAAGATATGCGGGAAGTCGATGGATGCGGGTGGCTCAGGACCGTGCTTTGTGGTGTTCCTTGGGGGAGGCCTATGGTCAGCAGTGGACTTGTGAAGGGCTGTAATGGACGGGTGGATGGATTGAACCACGCTGCAGCTAGAACAAACAGGTCACCCCGACCGAAGAAGTACCACACTAGCACAGAATATCAGCGTGATATATCAGCGTAATGCTGTTGTGTTTCTTATGACGAGTGTTTCTATTAATTGTGAAATACCGTACCATGTAATGCCGTAGATTCTCTGTCAGTTCTTCGTATTCATCATAAACAGGTTCCATCCAAAACAGCTGATTCGTTATACTAACTTTACCTATAAACCAAAAACGATATAAACAAGAGTGTGCGCAAGACTGCATAATTTAATTCCTCCCTCTCCCTTCCACCATCGGACAACCAGACGTTCGGCCAGTCTCCACCCCTTCGTTGTTGACTTACCACGCATTCGAACCAAACGATTTGCTACATCATTCATCATCCGTACAACAAAAGAGTGGAATAAGTTGCCAGCATCTGTGTTTCCATCCGAGTATAATGTGGGTGTCTTCAAGGTAAGAGTGAATAGGCTTTTGTTAAGTCAGTGCACTTCACCATCTTGGGCTACATCACCACTTACCATCAGGTGGGGTTGTAGTTAAGCGCTGGCTTAGAATAATGTTAAAAAAAAATAAAAAAAAATAATTTTAATAAAACTTAGACGGCTCTAATGAATTGCAGTGAGGAGGTTCGCAGGTTCGAATCCCGCACGGAATAGGTATTTGTATGATCCACAAATAAGTGTTCCGCGTCTGGATGTTTGTCCTTGTGCAATTTATGTTTGTAAACTGTCCCCACGATACAAGAGAAAATCTTAGTGTGAGATAACGATTTTTAAAAAATATAGTAAAAGCACAAAAAAATGTAAAAACCGGCTTCAAAAACTAAAACTAAAACTAAAAAGATGATTAAAATTATGTCTAAATAGTTACATTAGAAACTTCATTCCCTATTTTTCCAACCCTAGAGATGGAATTCTACCATTAAATTTATACGTATAACCTATATAATAAAAAAGATCGCTTAAAGAGATTGAGTCGATAAATCAGTCAACATACATTAAAGAAACATACGCGTGAAAACTTCCTCAAATGAAGACGGTGAATTAGTTATGGTGAGACTCATAACTATATCATCGATAAATGATAATTTAACCAGACCAAACAAATAAGAACGGTGTTTCACCCCCGTACTCCGGAGATCCTGACTATGTGAGTAAGGAAATAGAGAGTGCTCCTCACTCACACCTTTCCACTATATAGCTAATCTCTGTTGAGACTGGCTCCCGTGACCTAATTCCAGTATGTAGGAAAGATATTAGATCATCGCTCTGCTGGTAAGAGCCGTTATTACTCAGGAAATAGGAGCTTCTGTTTAATCTCTCTGTCGTAACGGTATCACCATTTCAATGGATTCCTCAGACGACTCAAAAGGTTAAAAAATAACTAGGAATAAAGAGTGAATGTCAGAAAGCAAGAAAAAAAAATAACTAAAAAGAATAAAATATTTTCCCATTCTCAAGTCGGATCATTTTTTTATAGGATAAGGGTGACAAGCGAGCACACAGCCCACCTGATGGTAAGTGGTGGCAGTGGCCCATAGACATCTACACCTATCCTCGTTTGCGAATCAAAATGCAGATGCGTTATCCGTTGTGAAGACTAAGATGTACTGCCTGTTTTCGAGTAAAATGGGTCTCCGGTTCTCTACACTCACCATACGAAACACAGCAGCGTCAAGCTGCTATTTTACGCTGGTATTCTGTGAGAGCGTGGTCCTTCCCCGGTCGAGCCGACCCATTCGTGCCATAACCATACTACTATTATATCTTCAGTATGGCTCTACAACGCATAACCGTAATGGTTAACGAAATAATTACCTAATAAAAGATGAAACTAACCATTGTACTTGGGCTTGAATTCTTCATCGTAGATTCTCCAAGCTTTAGCGTGTGCCAACAAAAGAAACTTATTGCAGAGGTAGTTAGCGAATCCTGGGTCTTTGATGGCAGGCGCTAAAGAACCCGAGTTGTACACAAGGTCACAAACAACAATAGGCTCATTAATAGTAATCCAAGCCTTAACTCGATCGGCATACAAAGTATAGGCTACTCTCGCGTAGTCTGCGAACCAGTCCACTATGAGGGGGTTTGTCCAGCCACCTGAAATGCAGAGTTTGAACTCATAATTTCTTTTATAGAATAAGGGTAACAAACGAGTACACAGTCCACCTCATTGTAAGTGGATGCTGTTGCCCATAGACATCTCTACGTTTATCCTCAATTAGGAATCAAAATGTAGATGCATTGTCACCCCTAAGATAGAATGCCTCGTTTCTAGTAAAAAGGGTCTCCGGTTCTCTACACTCACCATACGAAACACAGAAGCCTTAAGCTGCAATTTTACGCTGGTATTCAGTGAGAGCGTGCTCCTACCCCAGTCGAGGCAATCCATTCGTGCTACAACCACAGATTAAATAATGTTGCCTACAACTAAAATAGCTGCGGCGTGGCTCTACCACGTATAAATATAAAATTTGCTGCTTTCAACTGATTCCAACCAAGAAGGTTAGAAATAGACAAGAGTCTATTTCTGCCCCTAAGAAACAGTGCAGCATGTACTGTGTTCAGATGTTTTTATAGTGCATAATCATTAATAACGGACTGTGAGACAATTCATCTTAATCTTCAGGGATCGCAATTTTATATGTGATAATGGCATTAAATGAAACTAATTTTTACGGATTTTATCGCGTTTAATTTAACTTTTTAATTCCCGACGTTTCGGGTGCTTTACAGCACCCATGGTCACGGGAGGGAAAAAGGTTAAATTAAACACTATAAAATCCGTAAAAATCATTTTCATTTAATGTGTAGTCTTCGCGTAAATATAAGAAATCATTATGGTAGTGGCGTGCTGCAGTGGAGAGAACTGGAGACCTTTCTACTTACTCAAGGGTGACAGCACATCTGGTCTTGACAGCTGATCTTGATTCTTAATCGAAGAGAGAAGAGGCGTTTATGTGCCGTAGAAATTTTCTTCCGGTAAACGGAATGCAATATAAACTCGTATGTCGCAGCCAACCAGCTTAATTAGCCGTTCAATTAACGGCCTCGCTTTTGTAATAAACAGCGCCGTTCAACTAGCGGCCTGAATGATATTCAGCCGGTTAACATGGTTTCTTATAATTACACTAATAATACATTTGAAATAAAAGTAATTTTATGTTTTTTAGTGGCGTATCTGCTATAGATATTTGTACCTACAGAAGGTGTACAAATGAAAGGTAGTCTTTTACAAACCACTCGCAATTTATTATTCCACAAACACGTAAATATAAAGTCAGAAGGAGAATGCAACGTAAGTTCTTATCAAGAAGTAAAAAGCGACTGATCAAGGAGGCAGTGAGCTCACACCGCCGGCCTGCAGCCACTGCATTACGACATTACCATATATGGTCTTGTATCAACGATACCACGCGGGATTAAACCTACTTAACGTTGACCAACTGATAAGAAGTGTGTATAGTGTAAATGCGTGTGTGTGTGAGTGTATGGTTGTATGTTTGATGTAAGTGGACTGTGTGCTCGCTTGTCACCCTATCCTATAAAAAAACACCTGTGCTTACGCACACACTCGTGCAGTATAACCGTGTCCTGCGTAGAAAGCAAGTCTCCGTTGAGACTGACTGCCGAGACGCCGTGAAATTCGGTCAGAGGATATTATTATAAACATCGAGAACTCACCTAAATCCTGTAACCGTTGCGGCAAGTCCCAATGGTACAGAGTAATTAACGGTTGTACGCCATTCTCCAGGAGTCCGTCAATGAGGTTGTTATAGTAGTTTTTTCCGTCTTCGCTTATTCTGTCAGGGAGACCTGAAGGTAGTAACCTTGACCATGATATGGAGAATCTAAAAAGACCGTAAGTATGTGTTTTTGTTATTTATTAATAAGTTCCCATAGAATACCAGTTCATTCATTCATGAATTCATACAGCTTTTTAAAAGTCCAGTTAGTGTAGTAAGAGGCGACAGAGGGAAACAAACCAGGAAATGGCTAGCGGCGTCTTTCTGATAACTGCTAGAAAATAAAAAACTGTGGTTGCCACTTTAAGCCCAAGGTTGGCAGGCGCCAAGCGTGACAACTATGGCAGATATTCTCCTTGTGAGGCAGTCTATGGGTATGTTCAGTAGTGGACTTTAAATGGCTTTTTAAATGATGAAAATAATGATTTCTGTTGACCTGATGGCTTCGACACCTTCTTGATCTTAAAGGCTTAGAGTTAAAAACGGAACTGCCATCATCGGTCTACGGGTTTTGCGTTTGGTATATTTTGAGTTCTATATAGGAATCCTGGTAGAGCCATGCTGCTTATTATGGTTGTAGCACAGATGAGTCGGCTCGACCGGGGTAGGACCACATTCACAGGATACCGGCGTTAAGTAGCAGCTTAATATCGCTGTGTTTCTTTAGTGTAGAGAACAAGAGACCCCTTTTACTGGAAGCGAGGTATTCCATCTTAGTCATCAGGGATAACAAAGCCTTTTAATTACCTACCATCATGTGGATTGTGTGCTCGTTTGTCACCTTTATTCTATAAAAAAGCGTGGAGCACCTAGAGCAGGTGAAGTCGGCAGTTGCAGAATAATTTGGTATGTTCCTTCTTTTTTTTTTTGTACAATATTTTTCTTTAAGCAACTCGTGCTTCATTTTCGACAAATAATCATCGTCACGAAAGCCACAAGTCCACTGGCCTCCACCAAGAATGCCACCAAAATCTATTCTGAACAAACTACATCCAACTCCTTTCTGCCTTACAAGGACGTCACTACATTAGAGTAAGGTCACAGGGCCACCAGATGTCACTTATTTTCTGACGAACGAAATATATATGATTGAGTAGTGTTAGATGTATTATGATCACATGCCTACCTGCTAGCTTGGCCAGTGGGCCATTTTCCAGGTATCAGGTAATCAAGTTACGCAAAAACATTACTCACCTCACGTTAATTCTGCCAGTAAATTTTTACGTAAATGTTAAATATCGTTAAAAATCACTTGGATCGGTCTGCTTTCTTGTAAAACGTTTTATAGTAGTTGTCTGGCTGACATATATAAAAATGGAGCTTCAGAATGTAATTCAAATTGACTATTTTTTTTTTTGAGAGCTTTATGGCGTCTGCTAAGCGATACTGCTGACGGAGTGTCTGGGGATATTGATGACTGATTTTTAACGATATTATCTAAAAGTTATGTAAAAATCTGCTGGGCGAATTAACGTGAGCTGAGTAATATTTTTCCGTACCTTGATTACTTGATACTTGATTGACCTGGAAAATGGACCACTAGCCAAGCTAGCAGGTAAGCATGCGATCATAGTAAATACTAACACTCAATCATGCACATTTCTTTCGTCAGAAAATAAGTAACGTCTGGTGGCCCTGGGATCATAGACTAATCTAATATAATATAAATAATAAATGCTAATAACTAATATGGGACCGGAATATTTATTTTGATTGGTTTAATTATAATAACAAATAAAATACTTTTAACTTCTTATAACTATATGCCTCAGGTTATTAATGGATTGACTCAAAAGGCTTTTACAGTTCCATCGAAGGCAACACAATGCGTCAGTTATCTATGTTAATTAAGATGATCGATATGATTGGACCGAATAAACATTAACCTGTAGAAATGCAGCCCCAGGTCTGAAGCGATCTTAACGTCATCCTTCCAATTGTGGTAGGAGTCGCAGGCCACATCCCCGTTCTCACGATTTCTAATTGCATCGGGGTTGCTGTGAACCAGTCTGTCCCATACGTTTTCGCCTTTATCTGAAAAAGGTAATGTATTTAGTACTTTCTTTTTTATAATTCATCATAATAACTTGATTTTTCTTTTTTTTACATACAATAAGAGTAACAAACGAGCACGTAGTCCATAGATATTCTACATTTACCCTCGATTAAGAATTAAAATGCAGATGCGTTGTCAGCCCTGAGGACTAATATGGAGTGTCTCATTTCCAGTAAAAAGAGTCTCCGGTTCTTTACACTCACCATACGAAACACAGCAGCATTAAGCTGCTATTTTACGCTATTATTCTGTGATAGCGTGGTCTCACCACGCTCGAGCCGATCCATTGGTGCTACAACCATAATATATATTCTTCTTCATAATTTCTTGAGTAGTACACTAGCGGACAAGGCCCTCCCCCATATTTCTTTTTCATAAACCCATTGAAGTTCAGCCACAGTATAAATAATAGTACTAATACGAGTGTCTCCAGTGTTAGGGAGATTCCGTGTGGTGTCGTCGTAAGAAAATCCATCTCTCCATTTTGTCTTGTGGCGGCGCTGTCCTATAGCTTCGAACTACCACTCGGAACGTTGGCCGCTCCCCGGGTAGATCACCTAGACCGGCGCGAGATCTCCCCTTTTCCTTCAACCGGCCACAGTGGTGATTTACCGACGTGATATAAACACGCAATCAACAAGCTTCGCAAACTACAACTTCAAAACCTTCGTCATCCTCCTCAAGTACCCATTCAAGTATTCATTCGCTCCCGAGCAGATATTGTCTGCAGTCTTTTATTTTTATAGAATAAGGGTGATAAATAAGCACACAGTCCACCTGATAGTAAGTGGTTTCTGTGGCCCATAGACATCTACATCTATTTTCGATTACGAATCAAAATGCAGATGCGTTTTCACCCGTGAGGACTAAGATGTAATGCCTCATTTCCAGTAAAAAGGGTCTCCGGTTTTCTACACTCACCATACGAAACATAGCAGCGTTAAGCTGCTATTTTACGCTGGTATTCTGTAACTGGAACATGACGCTGTTTTTGCTTTAATACGTCATGATATATTTATTTTCAATTACTGTTACCCTGCAGATAAATTTATTCAAATAACAGCAAGTTGATCAATTATTAAGCGCAATTTTCTAACATCAGGTAGATTGCACGATCGTTGGTGTCATAAAAATATGAATACGTACCCGGAACAGACAGTTCTGAAGCTACTTTCATGTTCAAAAACCCTGGCGCGTGTATACGATAGAAGTTGTATACAAGGCTAATGTTAACACAGTCGTACTGGTCAAACACTACTTAAACAATTTAAAATTAAAAAATTTGTACATTCGACTTCAACATAAATTATTAAGAATAACTCAAAAACTATTAGTCAGACCTTGATCAAATTTATATGGGACCACATGAGAAGCACCAGCTTTCAAACAAAATAGAATCATTGAAATCGTTTCAGCCAGTAGAAAGTTATGAGGTAAGTAACACACATAAAAAACATACAGTCGAATTGAGTACCGTCTCCTTATTGAAGTCGGTAGAAAAAAGAACAATCGGACGATAAAAGAATAAGAATATACTCACCACTAACATTCCACGCCCCCTCCACTTGATACGATGCCGTGGCAGCACCAAATAGGAATCCAGGCGGGAATTTAACACCGGCGCTCAAATCTGCACATATTAGCAGCACCCTGGCAACAAAGTTTTTTTTTCATAAAATTGAAGTGACAAACGAATATAAGTCCACCTGATGGTAAGTGAAATAAAGAAGGCCTCATAAATAAACAAGCCTCGTAGTCTGTAATTATGCTGGCTCTCTTCATCCTTCAGACTGGTACACAGCAGTGCCAGTAATGTTATTTGGCTGCAAAAACAGGTAAGTAAATGGTAACTACCCAGACTCGACTTTTGGCGGGAACTTGACCGGCGACGGATTGCTACTCCTGTATTATTGTTTAAATAGTGGTTTGAAGTGGACTTTGATATGTAAAAGTGGTGCGATTTTGTATTATTAAATGTCTGCGCATGTGAACTGGTGATGTGATTCTCAAGACATGGTGTCTGTCTGCTTAGGCGCCTTGAGATACCATCGCCAACTTTCAGCTGTCTGCTGGCTCAAGTTGCCGTCAAAATCTCGCAAGGTCTGCACAATGTGACGCATCAACATATTGTAAAGCACTATACTATGAAGGATAGTAATTATACATTGTAACTTCAGGCTCAGAAGGGCTAGAACCCAAAACCGTAAAGCCAGTTATTAAAAAAAAACTACCCAGACTCCAGGACTGCTACTACAGGACTCCCAGTCAGATAAGGATTTCTACCACATATTAAAGTACTTACTAACTATTAAATAATTAAAAATTAAAAATTGTGTAAAACCGACTTCAATATAAATTATTAAGAATAACTCAAAAACTATTGGTCACACCTCGATCAAATTTATATGGGACCACATGAAAAGCACCAGCTTTCAAACAAAAAAAGGATCATCGAAATAGTTCAAACAGAAAAAATGTATGAGGTAACACACTTAAAAAAAACGCAGTCGAATTGAGTACCGTCCTCTTTCTGAAGTCGGTAGAAAAGCTATATAAATTAATTAGATGATTTTTCATTTAAGGGACTTTCGTTATTATTAACATGTCAGTCCCATTGTACCTTATACAATACACAAAACAAAGTACTAAATTACTTGCAGCATCTGACAGTGGTTTAGAGAGTATACTTTGATATTCCCCTATGTTACACATTTTAATGTCAGTTTTAGCGACCAGTAGATTCCTCTCGTGGTGGTTTTTGGAACATTCCGCGAGCAAGTACATCTTCGATTGTGTTGCATGTTTCGCAATTTGGAGAGGAGGCGAACTTAATTTGACATGGGTTATAACAATGTCCTCCATACCGAATCCCACAGACACGGCGGCTAGTCTGAATCGAGACTAGCCATCTACACAAGACAGGGTTATAGTGCCCGAGTGTCTCCCAAACACAGGTGCACTGTCTATTCCCTCACTCTCATAATCCGATGGGACGATAATCCGACATGACTGGAGAGAGATCAGGCGCAATTCCTACGGATTTACGTGATATACGAGGCATAGGGGTGAAATACCGTCAACTTTCTGACGCAGGGCCGGATTCTTAAGTGTTCTTAATCGAGGAAAATATCTTTGGGCTATTACATTCACAAATCACATACCATGAGGTTGGACGATGGACTGAGTGCACGTTTACCTTCAATTGCTTAAAGTAATGCTGTTGAAATAATTTCAAAGCTAAATTAAGTAAGTTAAATAAGACTTTTGTTTTCTTTAAAAATAAATATAGATAGAAATAAAATCATGAATAACTTTACCACAAAACGACCGCCTGTAATGTTGACATATCGAATACTGAATTCTATTTCTCTGCATTAATGTTTGTTTACCGTCTTTATGATAGATAATTAGAAATTTATCGGAGCCCATTTGATAAGCAAAAAGATAATTTTAATATCGTTAAGAGTTGCCACCCGTACTATATAATATATAGTATTTTACTATATTTTGATTATACACAGTAAAAAAATATACTATTATAACTATAAAAATATTTTTACGAAATATATGAAATTATTTAATTATATATTTTTTAATTATAAGTGGTAGATCTATATCTTGTAGTATAGTTGTAGCACGAATGGGTCGCTTCGACCGGGGAAGGACCACGCTCTCACAGAATACCAGCGTAAAATACCAGCGTAAAATTAACACTGCTGTGTTTCGTATGGTGAGTGTAGAGAACCGGAAACAATTTTTACTGGAAAAGAGGCATTCCATCTTAGTCCTCACGAGTGACAACGCATCTGCAATTTGATTCTTTATTGAGGATAGATGTAGATGTCTATGGGTCAAAGCAACCACTTACAATCAGGTGGACTGTGTGCTCGTTTGTCACCCTATCCTATAAAAAATATTATTTATACTAGTTTTTTTTATAGGATAGTGTAGTAGTCTCTTTTCTATGAAAATTCGTTTTCTCATAAACCAACAAACTTGTCTTGTAATATAATTGATGATTTGGCCACAGAGATTCAGCTAATAGTTGGAGCGTAGTTCTCCTATGCCATCATTTTGTCGAAGTATTTCTAACGCCGACCAAAGGTCGGTCACTCAAGTACTCTTCGTTAATTAGGAACTGATTTTAATTATTCTTACGTCACTAAATCTATTTGGGACTAGCAAATCTATATGGGACTATAGTTTTGGTGAAAAAGTTTTACGTCTAAGGGTGGGAAAAATAGGGATTGAAGTTTTTAATGTAACGACATTAACGATATTCTTGAGTTCGTGAACTCCTTAGTCTACTCAAAATCAATTTAACTTATTTGCTATTTTTGTTGTATATATTTGGTCCTAATTATAAAGAAATAGATAAAAACCCTGCAAGGACAATGTAAAAATTGGCAATAAAATTATTATTCAATGAATATTTACAATCAACTTAAATATTAACGATATCAAACTATATTATTTATACCTATTACCTACTCAATCACTAAAAAGCTTCTGCAAGCCTGCAACGACTAATAACCATTGAGTTATATACAAAAATCAATGCTAATAACATTTTTTTCTCGAAACTATTTTATGCATTTAATGCTTTTCAGAATTCTTAAAAAGACCCCCAGTGTGTGTGTGTGTATCTATGTGTCTGTGTGTATAGCTCCTAAACGAACTAACCGACTTTGATTAAGTTTTTTTTTCCGTTCGAATCGTTTGAAACATTGAGTTATATGTACTACGTACTAGAGAAGCCATTCCGAATATTGACTATGTTCAACTGAACTGTACTGCAATCCATACAAACTAAATATTGCATAAATTGAAGATTTGTGAATTCCATAAAATAATTATTATTACATTTTATTTAGAAATATGTTTGTTTAGATTAAATTAAGATATTTTATATTAAATTCTTATATTTATTTTATATTATTATCTTATTTTATATTAAATTAAAGACTTCGCGCATGCGCGACTACTACTCCCGCGCATGCGCGAAGACAGAGTAGGACACAATTTTTGTTTGGAATGGCTTCTCTAGTACGTAGTACATATAACTCAATGGTTTGAAAGGTGTCTTGATCGAGAGTGTTCTTAGTTACGTTTCAATAAAATTTCTCAAGCCGTTTGAAGATCATCACCTCTTCTTGTTTCAGATTTTTTTTTAAATTTTCAATTTAAGTTATTATATCTTTGAAATCGGCTTTTACTATTTAATAAAAGTTTAATTTACGTGCTATTTTATCCTTATATAAACATTTCTTGATAGCGACTCTACTTTATAAAACGTTAATAGATTCATTAAGCAGTTGGAAGTAAATACAAGATAACACAACAATAGATGCAGTAGGCAAACTAACAACGTCATTATTTAACTCTATATGATACAGGGAAGCTTCTCCACAACATAAACTTCTTTACTTTTATTAAAATAATTATACCACCAATCAAGACTTCGATATTCTATAGTATTCATTTCGGTGAGTGTGCGCTGGAATTACACGCTTTAATTCCTCCCTCTCCTTTCCGCCATCGGACAACCAGCACGGCTAGCATGGGCTGGGGACAAAAAATGTATCCCCCGATTATATCCACTGACAACAGATAAAATTATCTAGTCCTAGTTCCTATGCCGAAGCACAGCAACGGGGAGAAGTATATCCCCGTTTGACATAACGAGTAGACACATGTATATCTTCCGTCCGTAGCATGGAGCCAAATGAAAGATAAAAAAAAAATTATGTTTTTTTGACATTTGAAATGGAGAATTTTATCTACTGCGGATATTATATCCACCGGTATACCCATGCTCGAAGGGTGGATAAAACTAAGCGAGAAAGAAAGAAAGAAATCCGTTTATTACACATTTAGCATGCAGCACGACAAGTAAAAAGTAATTAAAATATAAGTTACTTTAGTCGCTAGTAAGTTATAGTCTATATTTAGTTGTAAATAAATACATTTAAATAGCTAAATAGTTACTTAAAAATGTTAAGCTTATACTTAATTAATTGTTAAGATTAAAGTACTGTTGTCACAACACTGGGAGAGGCCGCTGATCCCTAAGATACAGACTTGTCTAGTTTGGGGATCAGAGTCTTCACTTTATTATTGAACTTTTATTTAAATAAAAGATTATTATTATTAATAGCAAAAAGATAAATAAAAGTAAATTAAATATAAATGACAAACATTATAAATTTAAGAAAATACACTTAAGAATACCCTGTGCTACAACATAAAACTGGGAAAAGGACCAGACTCAGTGATAGATCCGGTTTTCAGTCCAGCCCATACCCCGAGGTAACTCGGGCGGCTGAGTGCACGCTTGCTCTTGGTGTCCGAAAATTCAAAAGTAAAAAAATATATAAATGAGCTAATTGTACAATTAGCCCTTTTTTTCAAATAGGATACGTGTGGATGGAATATCTATAAAAGTTTTGTATTAAAAAAAAATTTACTCTCCCCGCTTATAATTGTACCATACACCAAACAGAACGTGTAATAATCTTGCGTATATTCCAAAGAGATTTGAAATATTTACGAACTACTTAAATGTCTTTGGTATATTCTATTTTATTTTGTATCTACCCGCATATTTTAATTTTAATTTTGCTTGCAAAGATTTTAAATATTGTTTGTTAAAAAATGTTGTAAAAGAACTTACCTATTAGCAAAGACAATTAAGTAGTAGTAGTAATAGACCGGACATCTGCAGCAAAATTGTCATCTGTAACTTATGTCCTATAGGATATATCTCTGATTTATGTCATTTAGTCTTAGTGACATCGTCAAAAAGTCAAGACGCATTCGTTTCATACATAGATTAATGATAAGTCATCGCGCGCACTGATAGAGGAGTTCATTGGCGCCAAGATTTCCGTGGCTGGACCGTGAAAACCTTGGCGCCAAAGAGAATTGAGTCCGTCTCACAAAGGTCCTTTTTTTTACTGGAAATGAGGCATTCCATTTTAGTTCTCACGGGTGACAACACATCTACATTTTGATTTGTAATAGAGGATAAATGTGGATGTCTATTGGCCGCAGCAACCACTTACCATCAGGTGGATTGTGTGCTCGTTTGTCACCTTTATCCTATAAAAAAAAGGTCCCGGCCGGCTTCCAAATAGGTCACCAGCTTTGGGTTTAGAGCCGTCACGATAGCCCGATTCCGCTTGTTTTGGGTTATGCGGGGAAGTCACGGTCGATTGTCGCTTCTTCCAATGTGCTCCACATCTGATCTAGTTCATGTGCGAATCAACCACAACTGGAAGATTCACGGCGGCATCCACGTGTACATTTGCTCTGCAACTTGTGGTGCCGCATCCCCAGCCATAGCATTTTCATCTGATGAGGGAACAGCCTCTCGTTGTATCCGTTCGAGTTCGGCGCCATCAAATGTGTTTGCGTGCAAGATGTACCGAACTGGGTCTGCCAAGTTTTGCTCGGTGAAGGTTATAGATGGCTCCACCTCAGCAAAAAAGCGATGCATCCTAGCCCAGTTTGCAAAACCTCCAACTACTCCTCCTTTCGCTCTAAAATACGCCCCCAATGCGTTGCTATTCATTTGGATTATTCATCGCATGCGGCGTACTCCACCAGTGCCGGGTGCCAATTGCGGGGTCCGCAAAGACCCTGCCGACACCAAACTGACTGGTGAGGGTGATGGATGCGAGGGGCTACTGGGTGGTCGTGCAGACCCAGCACCGATTCATGCTGAGGCCATATACACAAGCGGACCTTTGCACGTTCAATTTTGCCGATACTTAGTGATAACACCTTGTGGCAAGGTGGTGACTGACTGCGCCGACGCAGAAGTTCTGTCACATAACAGTTACATCAGCGGGCGATGGGGTCGTAACTTCCCTACGCCTTATTATTATTAATAATTATTTTACACGCCACAATAGCTTGTAGATACGCGCGCCGTACTTGCAATGAGTTGTGCAATGACTCAAAGAACCGAGGAAAAATTTAGTACGTCCTAGTAGCTTTTTACGCGGAAATAATGTAGTTTTCAAGAATCTGTAGTAAGGTGACGTTCCCTCCGCCCGCATCCTGCAAACGCTACCCCTATCAAGTCAACTAATTTAGTTTTTAAAGTATAACTCTAGAAAGTGATTATTAATATGAAATTTTCAGTTTCCATAGTAGGGAAATGTACCGTCTCTCCCTCTTCCCCCACCTCCCTCCTCGTGCCTAACGATACTAAAGCATTCCCTTTTAAGTATTCTATATACATATCTAAAGTACTTGATTAATTTCACATCTGTTGGTAAAATACTATATTTCTACTAATAACTGTTGGCAACACTTTTTTATACGTGGGGAAATCGACACGCGAAAGCAACAGACGGGTCACTACCGGCCGGACTTCTACCAGCTAAAACGCTACGGTGTTCATCCCTTCGTCCTAAGGAGTCGCGGCTACGAGACGCTTTTACATACTACCGCAGCCCCGACGACGATAGCTCTTACAGCGTCCGTCTCGATGACGGAGTGGAGCTGGAGTTCTCCACTCCTTCTTCATCTAGGGACGCACGGGAAACACACCGTATGCGCAACCTGGAAGCCTTACGTAAAAGGCGACGGACAACAAACATGTCCGTCACCTAAGCCTCAATTATGGGGTGAGCAAAGTCTGATACGCTCTCCTTCGGCGCCCAACTATCCGGCTGCGGATTTTGATAACTGCCGTCCTTCCTCTCCATAGCCTCCTTCCGCGTCATCACTTGGTCACAAAAGGTAACGCCGGCACTCCACGCTCTCTCGCATTTAACCAGAGAGGTCGTTTCCCACTACAACCACGAGGTCACGACGCAACTCAGCCCAAGCTTGGCAAATCTCAAGGGTATGCTCATCGCTACTACAGTGGTGGCACTCAGTTGTCAGCTCTCTTCCGGCTATACGGCACAGATACTTACCAAAACACCCATGCCCGGAAAGCACCTGCACCAGCCGGGGAAGGTCAGTGAAGCGTGCGTGCTGTTCATCCATTCTGGCAGGACCGGATGAACAGCCTCGACAGTCCCTCCGATCCGAGGTTTAGACGCTATTTCCAAGCTGGTGGCAGCCCTAGCTTATCATTTACGATCAGATTTATTAATTTATGACATATAGCGCAACTTGTAGAACGATGTTTCTGGCTTTATTTTTGATGACGTAATTTTTACATAATACCTTTATCTATCACCTATCTTCACCCAAAGTCAACGATTATTTTTATTACACTCTATACCTATGAAGTTATCGTTTATTTAATTAAAATATTTACATGTATGACATTGTTGCCATTTTATGGGTAGGTTGTTAATGTCTTTGCTATAAGTCGTCTTCTTTTTCCTTTTCACCTACTTCTTTTTATAGGCATTCTTTACTGCTTCTTTCAAATTGTAATGAAGGCATCCACGACATTTTCCACCACCAGGGTGGCGCTACTTAAAAGTGAGGTATAATATTTGACAGATTTCATAGTGGGGAAGTTGAGTTGTTCGGAAAATGTAAAGGTTAATGTTTCTTTCTGTACTATTAGAAATATTTTGTATTAATAAGAATAAAAATAAATAAACTAAACCACAGACATTCATAAAAGTAGAAAATAAAAAAAAATAAAAATGTTTAAAATATTAAAGAGACCACTGAGACATTATTTTCTGTATTAATTTATTACTCTAAAAATTAATGAACATTTATTAAAAACTTCTCAATTAAATGACATTGTGTGCCAAAAAAACTTTACCTCAGTGTCAACTAGCGACATCTGACGAGCAGAAAATTATAATATTAGCCCTCATTTCTTTCTATAAAAAAAGTTCTAAACTTCGAATAAAGTGAAATTCTATTGGGGCAAGGTCTACAGAATAATATTTTTTATATACTTAGAATATGGGTGACAAACAGTAGCGTAACAATAGGGTGGCAGGCCGGGCAAAATGCCACGGGCCCCCAGCCGGGAGGAGCTCCCGGTCCGAGAGGGCCGTGAACACAAAAGAATCTAAACATTTATTACTACAACATTTAATAAAATGTATTAGTTTTATCTTTAATTAATTTAAGACAGGTAACGTGCTAAAAAAATCTATCAAAATTTCACTGCAGTTTTTGAAAAAGATATCACCCAGTCGGTTTAAAACGCAGTGCTGTAGCTAGAAGAAATAGTTTTCTTGTTAGTTCATATCTTCGCCGCAAGACTTGCGTGTTGTGTATTCGATGATATCTAGGACGTCAGTCTGAGCGAGATTAGAATGGCTCTCCATCATCTCAAAATCGGCAAATCCCCGGGCGAGGGTTTAATTACAGCGGAGCTTCTGAAAGCTGGTAGAAAACCAGTACTTGAAGTACTTCAGAAGCTCTTTAATTCCGTCCTCTATGGTGGCACTACTCCGGAGGCGTGAAGCAGAGGTGCGGTGATCTTGTTCTTTAAGAAAAGCGACAACACTCTTGTGAAGAACTACACACCGATTTCACTTCTGAGACCCGTCTACGTGCTGTTTTCAAGAGTCATTACGAATTATCTCGCATGCGGACTCGACAACTTCCAGCCTGTTGTACAGCTGGTTTTCGAAAAGGCTTTAGTACAATAGACGACTGCAATTTGCCAGTTTGCCTTGCGTATGTGGACTATGAGAAAGCCTCTGATTCCGTCAAAATTTGGACGGTGCTACAGTCCCTTCAGCGGTGCCAAGTGGACTGTCGGTATGTCGAAGTGCTGAGTGTTTGTACAGCAAGGCTACGATGGCTATCCGAGTACGTATGTGTAACGTCCATCTCACACCTATGCCGGTAGTTGTTGGGAGCACTAAGCTCGATGTTGTTGACGAGTAAGTTTACCTGGGACAAATAGTCCGACTGGGTAAGTCCAACTTCGACCGAGAGGTCAATCGACGGATTCAACTCGACTAGGCAGCGTTCGAAAGATTACGACACATCTTCTCGTCAGGCATACCTTAAAATCACAAAACAAGATTATACAACCAGTGCGTGTTGCCAGTGATGATCTATGTGGTTCTTCACTGCTGTCCGTATGAGGAAGCTCAAGTTCGCCTAGTCAGCTATGGGGAGGGCTTTGCTCGGAGTTTATCTGCGTGATAGACTTAAGAATAAGGATATCCGTCGATATGCCGATGCTTGTGCTTTATGGCTTACCTTGGGGGAGGCCTATGTCCTGCAGTGTATTTGTGAAGCACTGTAATGATGATAATGATGATGATCATCGGTAGTAAAGGTAAAACAGCGATTGCAATTAATATTTAAAGTAAGACAGTAATGTTCCCCATTTTTAAATCAATAATCAATATTTTGACAATGCGGGCATCCACGACTTTTTTTGCCACCAGGGCGGCGCCACTAGAAAGTGAGGTATAATATTTGACAGATTTCATAGCGGGGAAGTTAGTTTGTTCGAAAAATGTAAGTTATTGTTTATTTTTGTACTATTACCTATATTTTATATTAATAACATTAAAAACAATTAAACCAAACCACAGATATTCATAAAACTAGATAAAAATGTGCAAAAAATTAAAGAGCAAACCACTGACGCATTGTTTTGTGTATTAATATAATACTTTAGAAACTGATAAACTTTAATTAAAAAACGACTTCTTAATTAAATGACATTGTGTAACAAAAAACTTTATCTCAGTGTCAACTAGCGACATCTGGTGAGCAGAGAATTATTAGCCCTACTTAGAATAACTAAGAATACTTCTTAATTAACTTGAAGTCCCCTGATGGTGCGGGTTCCCAAAGGAAGGCAAACTAGCTTCTCGCCAAGTCTGCCGATGTGCTTAGACCTTGCCTTGGCAGTGACGCTTTTGAAGGACCTGGAGGCGGAATTATACTTCTTTTTAAGTGCGCTGGTGTTTACATCCCGAGACGTTGATGCATCAGTCCAGGCCCGGTAGCACTCCTGCTTATAGCGTGATGCTATTTTACAGGAGCGACCAAACCATGGCTGGGATCTGCCTCCGATGGGCACCACAGAGGATGGAATAAAAAGTTCCATACCCTAAAGTACCCGTACATCAGCAACAGAATCGGCAACAACGCTGGGATCTTCCGGCGAGAAGCAAACCCGCGCCCAAGGGTAGGATGCAAAAAAAAACCGCATCCCGTCCCAATCGGCCGACCTATATTTCCAAACACAGCGGCAAGCTGCAGATCGCAACTGCTATGGGAGCGTGAGTGGCACCGTACTCCGGATCAGACAATGGTCCGAAGAGCCCAGAGGGGCATCGACGGAGACCTGATATCCGTCCGGATGAGAGGTCAGCAGAAGGTCCAGCAGGGAAGGTACATGATCCTCCACATCTGGGATCCGCGTAGGCGAAGTTACCAGTTGTGTTAGATCATATGCCAAGGCAAAGTCATAGACAGATCTACCCGCATGATCGGTTAAATGGGAACCAAGCCATTCAGCGTGGTGGGCGTTAAAATCACCGAGCATCACGATCTCTGCGTATGGAACCTGTTGTAGCACAGAGTCTGCAGCCATTTAGACGTGGTCCATGAGTCGGTCTGTGTCGGCATTACCGCTATGGGACCTATAGGGGCATCCGTAGACGCGGGGATGGTCGTCGCTTTCTACGCGCAGCCATAGTATGGACAGGTCCGTACCTTCAAGACTGCCGAGGCGTCGAAAACAGATGTCCTCTCTGACGTATACGCAAACCACAGCCCGAGGCACAAAGGAGTGTTCTAATTTGTACCCCGGGTAGGAGAGATATGAAGTATCAGCCGAAGAGGACACCTGAATCTCGGTTAAAAAGAGCAAGACCGGCTTCGCCGTCTCTAGATGGTAATGGACAGCGTTAAGGTTGGAATGAAATCCCCTGATGTTGCAAAAATTCGCGGATAGCGTAGCGTAGATACGAGGGCGGCACTGAAAATTTCGGGAATCAAGGAAGTGACACAACATTACTATTTAAAAATGTATTTATTGCTTTTCGAAGTATTTTCCGCAAAATTTGACACATTTTTCCATACGATGGAACCAATCATTGAAGCAACCATTCCATTCGGAAGTTGGGGTCTCCAAAATGGCCGTTTTGTAGGCGTCCACAGCTTCTTCAGGTGATGAAAAACTCTGTCTACGCAATTTATTCTTTATTTTAGGGAAAGTATAGAAATCATTAGGGCTTAGGTCGGGGCTGTACGGCGGATGGTCTAATAATTCTATGTTTTCTTGCTCTAAAAACTCTTTTGTTCTGTGTGCGGTGTGAGAACTCGCATTGTCGTGATGGAGGATGATGCGGCGGTTGCAGTTCTCTTTACGGAGTTCAGAAACGACCTGTGGCAAACAAATGCTAGCATACCATTCTGCATTAACCTTTCTTTGTCCCTTAAGAGGAATAGTCGTAACATGGCCGGTTTTGGAGACAAACGTGGCCACCATTTTTTGGCAACACTCCGTGAACGAACAATTTTTATTGGCTTTAACTCATTTTCGAACACCCAAACTCGTGACTGGTTTTTTGTTTCGGGTTCGTACGCATATATCCAGGATTTGTCACCTGATACGATGTTGTATACAGCATTTGAGGATCCTGCGTGGAATCTTTCGAGAGTTCTGACGCACCAAGTAACGCGAGCCGCTTTTTGCTCTTCACAGAGCGAATGCGGTATCCATCGGGAAAACAACTTTTTTACACCTAATTGTTCATGCAAGATTATTTTTATTTGACTCATGCCAATGTCTAAAGTTGCCTGAATTTCGCGGTATGTCACATGTCAATCTTCCTCAATCAGCTTACGCACAGCATCAACGTTTTCTTGGGTGACTGCAGTTTTTGGACGACCTTGACGGGGATCATCACTGAGCTTGACACGTCCACGTTGAAATTCAGCAAACCAGCGATAAATTGTGGTTTTGGATGGGGCTTCATCACCAAATGCAGAAATCATCCGGTCAATACACTGTTTTTGTGTTAAACCACTTCGAAAGTCATAATAAATCATCGCTCTTGAATTTTCTTGAGTCAAATTCCATTTTCTAAACGACTAAACAAGTTTGATAAAACCTTGTGACAAGACCGAGAATCTTTTTTTAAATTAATAAATGGTATTCGATTTTTAAAACCAAGGACTTTTCAATTAAAAAGATTTTAATATGACAGGAACAGTGGAAATATTCTATTCCCGATACTTTTAGTGCAGCCCTCGTAGTTCGTATTGCTCCGCTTGCCCCGAGGAGATTTACTCGCGAGCGGAATTTTGCCCCCCCCCCCCCCCAGAATACGTGGGGCAGCCTGAGCAGCACTACGCTCAGGAGTGGAGTAGTTTGGTCGTGGATGCTTAGCGACGGATTCTTCAGGAGTGCTGGTAGCCTCCTGGGGTAGTCTTTTCTTTAATTCCGCTACCATTTTGATGGGGGGAATTGGGCCTCCGGCCACCTGCACTCGACAAGCGCAACGCAGAGGTAAACCTCTACTTCACGCTGGTATTCTGTGAGGTCGTGGTACCACCCCGGTTCGAGCCGGCCTATCCGTGCGACAGCAAAAGCTGCCGCGTGGCTCTACCACTGTTAATAAAGCTGCAAATATAGCCTGCGGCCGAAAAGGCCCTTACAGATTCTACACTTGTCGGCTTTATTGTAAGCATATAATCATGAATAGCAGAGGAGAATACTTAGTATTCTCCTCGAACTCCGTCACTTTCAAAAATAGTCATTTCCTTTTTTAGTACTTTATCAAAATCTTTCTCTGTTTAGAATGTATGCAATAACAGTATAACACGTGGTTTCTTGTTGGATTTGTAATTGTAATTCTTCCTGTAATATCAAATCCTTCTTTAGTGATCAAATTGAATCAATGGATCAAGTGAATCTAAGTTCTGGAAACTCGTAAGAACTGCCGGGGGAAATTCAAAACAGCCTAGAATGAATGCTATACGAAATGAGAATGGCTGCATGCTGAATGATGAAGTTTCGAATTTAAATAGATGGAAGGAATACTTTGAAAGCGTGTTTAAAAGTGAAGAGTCGTCTGAATTAAGTGAAATAGAAATTCCGGAAGAAGTGGAGAGAGGTAGGGAGATAATTGTAGATGAAATAATGAAAGCAATGAAAAGCATGAAAGCAGGTAAGGCAGCCGGATATGATAGAATATCACTCGAAATGCTAAGGCCGGAGAGGGTGTGGTTGCAGGCCTGCTGTACACCTTGTTTAATTTATGTTGGGATCAGGAGCGGGTACCGGAAGACTGGAGCAAAGCCGTTATAGTCCCAATATCTAAGAGAAAGCGCTCACAGCAGGACTGTAAAAACTACCGTGGTATCATATTGCTTAGCATTATGGGTAAACTGTATGCTAAGGTGTTAATTGAAAGAGTTATGCAAGAAACTGATGGAAAAATTTGGGATGTGCAAGCTGGATTTAGAAAGGGGATGGGGTGTACGGATCAAGTCTTTTCCATGCGCATGATTGCGGAGAAGTTTTTGGCCAAAAACCAGAAAGTTTTTTGTGCGTTCATGGACTTGGAAAGGCTTATGACAGAGTGGACAGGAATGTGTTATGGCAAACACTGAACCCATTTCGGTTGAGCGCTGGTTTGATACAGGCATTAAGGTCTCTTTATAGGGACTATACTGCTTGTGTCAGGATCAACGGGGTCTACTCGGACTGGTTTGGCATTCATAAAGGTGTCAGACAGGGATGTGTAGCTTCCTCATGCCTGTTTAACCTATTTATGGACAGTTGTTTGCAAACTTTGAAAGTTGAAGAATGTGGGTTGAGAATGGTTGAGTTAACCGTCAAATGCCTTTTGTACGCAGATGATCAAGTCATATTTGCATCGTTGGGGGCCGAGTTGCAAATGATGGTTACTTTAATGAACTGGTCATTAAAAGAAAGGGGTATGAAAATGAACGCGAGTAAGACGAAAGTGATGGTTTTTGAAAGAGAAGAAAGTAAAACGTTATGTGTAATAAGAATAGAAGGGGACTTGATTGAGCAAGTGGATGAGTTGTTGGGATGTTTATTTAGCAGGGATGGTAGATATTATAAGGATATAGAACGTCGAGTGAATGCAGGAAATAGAGTGAATGGGGCTCTACACGCTATTATTAGGGTTCAGAATGAGTCAAATAAGGCACGTATGGCAATTCATAATGCTGTGTTAGTCCGCACTTTAATGTATGGTAGTGATAGTTGGGTCTGGCAGAAGAAGCATGAGAGTAGAATAAATGCTGTAGAAATACGGTCCTTAAGGAATATGCTAGGGCTGAATCTGAATGACAGGGTGAGAAATAGTGTGATAAGAGAAAAGTGTGGTTTGCAAGATGTCGTTGTGACCAGGATTAAGAAAGGAATGCTTCGGTGGTTTGGTCATGTAGAAAGAATGAACGAGCAAAGAGTGACAAAGCAAATTTATGTTGCAGAAGTGAACGGCAGGGTCGGGAAGGGACGCCCTAGACGAAGGTTTATCGACCAAATCAGTAATACATAGAAAATGGCCAGATTAGGAGTACCCTTAACCGACGAGCGTGTATGCGTAGATATATGGATGTAAAGGAGGCGAGAGAGTTGTTTCAGGATCGCGCCAAATGGAAGTCCGTAGTCTCTGCCTACACCTCTGGGTGACAGGCGTGAGTGTTTGTGCTGTGTAATTATTTTTAATTGGCACTTAATTGTAATGGTGTTAACAAATTCTATATATATTAAATAGAATATCCTGAGTGCATTCGAAGAAATCTGACAATTGACCAGTAGCTACCTTTTAAAACGTAGACATCCACTAAGAAAGGATTTATGAAAATCATACTCAAGGGGGTGAAATAGCATGTTACAGTTTGGTTCTACCAAGTATAAAACCTTTTTTATATAATTAAAATTAAATAAATGAATTCGGATTTAAAAATCTCTGAAAATACCCATTACGGAGGGACCAGAGAAAAATTAATCAACGGTTTTATTTAATTTGAAAATCAGTGCATACACTCTGGAATTAAAATAATTAATTTCACATTTTTAGTTTGTTCAAAAATCTACCCTTAGGGTTTTTTCTTTTTTATTTTTTTTAATAAAAACGTTACCCCCACACTAGGATTTTCTCCTGTGTCGTGGAGGCAGTTTACAAACATAAATTGCACGAGGACAAACATCCAGACCCGGAACAAGCATTTCGATTTTATGTGATTAAATGCTTATAGAAAAAAAACCAAGTTTTCTATTCTTGTTTTTATTTCAATTTAGAGGCTATTATATGGTTTATCTCAGGTCCATCTTTTATATTCCTAACTCTTTTATTTTATGCGTAGTAAACTAATATTTACCAAAGTGCGCACACTTGACCCGAATGACTCTATCCCCCCTATGAGGCAATCTATGAGGGTGGCCTATAGGCTGTGACGGGTAATGGTAAGAGAGAGGGAAATGGCATGTTACAGTTTTATTTTACGAGGATATTGACTCGAGAAATACTAAAAGTTCTTAAAGCCATAATAAGGTTCTTAAATTTGTATGGAGAAAATTAATTAATTTTTTTTTTATTAGAATATACGTTCATATTACTTTCTTGAATAAGATAATTTAAAAAAAAAAAACATTTTTTTTAATTTAACTGGCTTTATAACGGGGGTGCAAGTTGTATATGAAAAATATTAATATTACAGACAGCTCAAACCTGAGAACATAGAAACATGAAATTATGACAATATAGCTTCCTTTTACTGTTTAATTTCCCACTGTCGCCTCATACGACACTCACGGGATGATATGGGGCAGTGGATATTCTCCCGCCGCTATTACATAATAATAATACATCGTCATAATACATGTTTTTGCCGTGTATCTGGAAACCACTTTATTTTTCATATTGTCAAAGTCATTTCAGAGCAAAAAGGTTTTGTTTCTCTTTCAAACCGTTCAATGTAAACCGGCCATGAAAAAGTCATTTATAAAACAATAGATGCTTTATTTTTATATTAATGAACATGGGTACATCTTGAATAAAACTGAATAAAATTAATTTTTACGGGTATTATGGTCTTTAAATATAACTTATTTTGGAATAGAGGACGTTCAAATGCTTTGCATTCATGATCAAGGCAGAAGTGAAGTATTTAGGTAACGTTCCGATTTCACAGTTATCTCGCGCTTCCTTCAAATTTTAAATAATAATACAAACTAATAAGAAGAAATTTCAATTGGCTTACAGTATCTTTTGAACCCTTGCATTGTATTGTACTTTTTTATAAAACTTATGTGACAAACGAACTTACTAACCAACTATATTTTACGTGGTAGAACCACACTATAGTTGTAGCACGAATGGGTCGGCTCGACCGGTCAAGTACCACCAGCGTAAATTAGCAGCTAAATACTGTTGCGATTCGTATGGTGAGTGTAGAGAACCGGAGACCCTTTTTACTGGATAGGAGGCATTCTATCCTAGTCCTCACGGGTGACAACTGGTGACAACGCATTTGATTCGCAGTCGAGAATAGATGAAGATTTCTACGGACCCTAGCATCCACTTACCATCAGATAGACTGTATGCTCGTTTGTTACACACATGTGTTTTTGTTTTCCTCACACAACCAGTTTAAAACATCTTACTTTATATTTATCAGTGTGTAATAACATAGATATACATGATATTACCTAGTCATCTTGGCTTTAATGGTATTTGGGGTATGATAATTAATCAGTTACATAATATATTTTAAAACAAACTTTACACACTGCAACTTTTACTGATTCAACCAAAACATATTAAAGTCTTGACACCACACCTGTCTGTCTGTTCCACTATTAATAGACTGCTTTGGAAATAATTACAACAATAAATGCAGCGGCATTTTACTTTGTGTTTTAGCCTTATACAACCAATTTAAAACATCTTTCTTACTATATAGCATGTAAAGGTAATATTATAAATGGACATATTATCCGTTATTCATCTAGTCTTTAACCATATTTATTTAATTACTGTAATGGTGTTTGTGATGTATATTCACTAATTAATTAATACCAGGAAAAAATAGTCTCCACACCACATTTGTTTATCTGTGCACAATGTTTTGCCGGAAGTGCTAAAAGGATTTTGCGTCAATGTATTAAGTACCTATAATTGCTGCATGTACCTACAACTTTGTTTAATACTATTAATAATTAAGCTATTCTATTCTATATACACAATTCTAACTCATAATATCTGTGAAAACTACTAGAAAATCGCTTTTAGTTGGTTTTAAGGTTATTCTGATATTCGAATTTCAATTGTTAATTTCTCAGAATTCCCGTTATAGTCCAGTAACTATGTCGCCTGAAAGTATGGGGTAGTATGCGTCAAATCCGGTATTTCTGATTTTTTGCAAACTTGTTTATGATGTTGGCCTAATGAATAATCCAACTTTGTGACCTCGAGCGCCGAACGCAACTTTGTCAAAAATCAAAAAACCGAGAAAAATTTGAAATTTAATAATTTCTTAGAAGCTGTACGTAGTACATTATATCTCAATGTAGAAGCTAGGGGACTTGCAAGTGCATATTTTGCTACACAACATTTTCCTCAATAAATATTTATCTATTTTATAGTAGGCCTTTTTAACCTCAGTATGTATGTAACAATAATACATACTAAGGTTAAAATTTTAAATTTTCTTCAGAATTAACAAGTTGTTTATTTAAATTTTATTTCAGAAAGTTGAACTATGTTTTCTGAGATTTTAATGTAATGAATTTAATTTAATATAATATATAGCTATCCGTAGATTTTTCTTGAGAAATTTATGTATTTAAACTGCGTCCACGATACAGGAGAAAAGCCTAGAATATAATAGAATGATTTTTACTCAACACTAGCTGTTCAACGCGACTTTGTCCGAGTGTTACTTGGGAACCATAATTCTTTTTCTAAAATAAAAGTAGCCTAAGTTACTCCTTATGACATCAGCTATCTGCCAGTGAAAGTCCCATCAAAATCGGACCAGCTGTTTCAGAGATTAGCCGGAACAAACAGACAGACACACAGACAGACAGGCATTCTATCCTAGTCCTCACGGGTGACAACGCATTTTTTTTATTTTTTTTTATAGTATAGGGTGACAAACGAGCACACAGTCCACCTGATGGTAAGTGGTTGCTGTGGCCCATAGACATCTACATTTATCCTCGTTTGTGAATCAAAATGCAGATGCGTTGTCACCCGTGAGGACTAAGATGGAATGCCTCTTTTCCAGTAAAAAGGGTCTCCGGTTCTCTACACTCACCATAAGAAACACAGCAGCATTAAGCTGCTATTTTACGCTGGTATTTTGTGAGAGCGTGGTCCTTCAGCATATGCTGTAAAAAGGATTAGATTCCTTTTACATGTGTTGAAGCAGTTAGATTAGTTTATTTTAGTTATTTCCATAGCATAATGTCATATGGTATCTTGCTATAACATATAATTAATGTGGCCATCCAATTTAATTAAAGTGAATCATTAAGACAATAAGATAATTAGCAAAGACATCACGTAACATATTTACAAAAAATACAATAGAAGATTTTTTTTTCTGTATCTGTTCACTCTGTATTTTTTATATAATCCACAAAATTTTTTTCTTTGAATTTATCTCTAGTACCATTTTATAATTGGTATAAGTTCTGAAACTAATAACTACCTCAATATTACTAAATTAACATGTCAATTATCTTTGTGCATGTTTTTGGGAACTGAATTTAAAATAATAAAAAAACCAATACAATATAAATATAATATACAAAACCGTTTTTACTGGAAAAGAACCATTCCATCTTAGTCCTCACGGGTGACAACGCATCTGCATATTGATTTTTATTGAGGATAGATGTGGATGTCTATGTGTCACAGCAACCGCTTACCATCAGGGGGACTGTGTGCTCATTTGTCACCCTATCCTATAAAAAAAGGGTCACCGGTTCTCTACACTCACCATACGAAACACAGCAGCATTAAGCTGCTTTTTTACGCTGGTATTCTGCGAGAGCGGGGTCCTACCCCACAATATAGCTGCAGCGTGGCTCTACCACGTAATAAAATTATCAACATTATTTTGGAAACTTTTCCCATTATATTGTATATAAACCCAAACAATATTGACATCAAAAAGAAATATCTTTCACCTCCACAAGTGAACAGCGTTGTGTGTAATTAATTTATAAATTTTGCACTTACTTTAAAAAAAAATCTCTAGGCGTTCTTCCTTCATTTTTGAACATAAAAAGGCATATCGCAAAAATTATATTTTTAAGTACAAATACCATAATATGAAATAAGCAAATGAATACTTTAAAAAAAAGCCACCAATGAACACAATGTAAAGAATGTTGTAGCGTTGATTTACAATGGGTTACGTGCTGTGCTGGGGCTTTTTCTGGTTTTTCCCAGGACAGACATTGATCCTGAACCAGTGGTAAAAGCAAAAATGAGTTTGAGTAAGAATTAAATATAATTTGTATCGTATAAATAATATTCTATTTAATTACAGCCCTTCACAAGTCCACAGTTAAACATGAACCTCCGCCAAGGTTAAGCTGATTTTTATTGGGACCATTATAGTGTGATAAATTCGAAATCGAAGGTATTTAATTTTTTTTAATTTACTTATTTTCGAATTGATTAGAAAACCTCTTTCAACTGAAAGATAAAATAAAATAACTATTTTATTTTATTTCACGACATTATAAAATAAAGAAATGTACTATCCCTGGGTGTAGTAAAATAGGCAGGAGCTTCCTAATAAAAACTAAGTAAAAGAAACGAAAAACCTCCTGTTCCCAACCCGCGTACCAAGCATACCGACTATGGTCAATATGCTCCCTACGAGACAATCTATTGGGGAGGTCTACATTCAGCAATGGACTTTTGATAGACTGTAATGGGTGGATGGGGATGGATTGCTCATAAAATTATGCATTCTTTTTTATTTATTTTATGGTGTAAGGGTGACAAACGAGTACACAGCCCACCTGATGGTAAGTGGTTGCTGTGGCCCATAGACATCTGATTACGAATCAAAATGCAGATGCGTTGTCACCCGTGAAAATTAAGATGGCATGCCTCGATTCCAGTAAAAAAGATATCCAGTTCTCTACACTCACCATACGAAACACAGCAGCATTAAGCTGCTATTTTACTCTGGTATTTTGTGAGAGCGTGGTCCTTCCCCGATCGAGCCGATTCATTCGTGTTACATCTATACCAGATATATAGCTGCAGCATGACTCTACCATGTATAATTATTATTAATAATGTACTAATTTAGTACTGTGTAGTGGCGATGTAAGTATAGTCACTACCCCATATTGTCCGTTGGGTGTCGTATGTTAGAGGCAAAAAAGGGAAACAAATCAGGAGATGGGCTCTTCCTAATAACGATTAAAATTAAGAAACTATGGTTGCCAACTCGCTCGTGCCAAAAAAAAAAGCGTGACAACTATGCCAAAAATGCCCCGTATGAAGCAATCTATGGGGGAGGCCTATGATCAACATTAGGCTTTAATACGTTGTAACCGTAATTTATTAAATACAATCCAGTAACATTGATTTAGTTAAAAAAAAATAGTCAGTATAAAATGTAATTACGTAGAAATAGATGCATACTTAACAATTAGCACCCTTAAATTTATCATCTTGTTTATTTAATTATTTAATATCACACTACACTATTAAAAGTTCCTATTACAAACACATCTCAGTCCCGCTAAGTGCAAGAAGTACCGAGAATTACTGCGAAAGTTTGCACGAGAGTCGGCGTTTTAAGGCAACACATCGAAAACCGTTGAAGCGGGCTATCGCCGGACTAACCAGAGTAAAACATAATTTCTATAAAAACTTCAAAAACGCCTTCATAAGGTCTAAAATTGCGTAGCGCCCGCGACGATTATAACCGCTTAGAAATCGCGTAGAATCTTAAAATATTTTTAAAAAATTATTGATTTCAGTAATCAAAATAATGAGCAAGTAAATTACGAATATTGATGTTATGAATGTATTCGAATGGTTTCCAAGCATATAGATTAAGTAATTTCGTTGTAATTTCAACTATAGTGATTTTTTAGAGGTGTTTTCGCAAATTATTATGATCGAGTCAAAATTTTACAATCGTGTTTTTGAGCAAGCAAACTCAAGATAAAGACATGAATTTACCTATATCAAAATTCCAGTTTCGTTAGTCGTGTCATACTCCTATACTATTCGATGAAAGGAGGTGCATTTTTTCGCGGTGTCGCCTTAAGGAAATGCTTGCGATCAACTACTTGATAACGGTTTTGTGTCTCATTGGAAATAACAGTTAGGCTGCGTTTACACTAGAGCTGTGCGAGATAGCTAAACTGTGCACGAGAAATAATCTACCGCTAGGATTACTTCATTTCCCTAGCATCGTTCAACACAACTCTGGTGGAATAGGGAATAAGTTCCCTGCTTAACACAGGTAACACCCATAGATTGTCACAAAGTACGGTCTTCAGTCAATTGCATCCGTGCATCCATCATCTATAGTAGAGGGCCCAACTCCGCGCTTCCAAGTATGGGGCTGCCACTTCAAAATTATAATGATTTTTTATATTTACTCGAACACTACACGTTAAATGAAACTAATTTTACGGATTTTATGGCGTTTAATTCTAACATTTTAATTCCCGACGTTTCGGGTGCTTTACAGCACCCATGGTCACTGGGGGGTTAAGTTCTTTGATGATCTGATGTCGTAGTTAGCCCGGCTACCTTCAGTTTTTGAATATTAGTTTTTGGTCCGATCTACGCAGTACAGTATCTTGAGATCTTGCAAAGCAAAACCCGAAAACCACCTGAAACTTCGGAAATGCAATAAACTGAAGACCGTACTTTGTGACAACCTACGGTCCCCCGTAGGTTGTCAAAGGTAGGCCTGTGTTAAGCAGTGGACTTATTCCCTAATCTACCAGAGTTGTGTTGAACGATGCTAAGGAAATAAAGTAATTCCATCCGTAGATTTTTTCCGATGTTTGTTCTTGGGAAATTTATGTATTTAAACTGCCTCCACGATACAGGAGAAAAGCCTAGAATATAATAAAATGATTTTTATTCAATACTAGCTGTTCAACGCTACTTCGTCCGCGTGTTATTTGGGGTTTTAGTTTTTTTGCGCGGAACCCTAATTCTTTTTCTAAAATAAAAGTAGCCTAAGTTACTCCTTATGACATCAGCTATCTGCCAGTGAAAGTCCCGTCAAAATCGGACCAGCCGTTTCAGAGATTAGCCGGAGAAAACAGACAGACACACAGACAGACAGACCGACAGACAGACAAAAATTTTAAAAATTGTGTTTTTGTTATAAGTATCGTATATACTTTCATATGCATTTAGTAAAAAGCCGTAATTTTGACATTACAAACAGACACTTCAATTTTATTTATTTGTATAGATAGATTATTACATAATATTTATTGAAAGTCATTTTTTTATTTACCACTGGTTCGGAAAATATCTCTGTCCTAGGAAGAACCAGCAAGAAACCCAGCGAGATTTTTTTTAAACATATTTCACTTTACAATAATTTTGTTTGTTCATTTTTATATGATTTTAATAGAACCAGCGTGGTGGCGATCACCTCATTCCCATTTTCCTTTATATATTATTTGATATTATAATGACCCTTTTTGTACAATTATTCTTTAATAAAACATTCAAACTTGGTTATTGACAAATTTTGTTAATTTTTTGAAATTTAATTGTAAAAGCGTATACATTAGCCCATAAATGTATTACTAATTCTGTGGATTCTAGTAACTGGTACATATTAAAAGCTTATGTTTGTTACTAGTGTTTAATATATAAATATCTTTATTCTTATCAAAGCTATTTATGTTTATATGTACATAAAATTTCATAAATATATCGCGATGCCAAAGTTAATATGTTTATTTTTTTCAAATTTTTCTCTAAGACACTCTTTACCATTTAAGTTATATATCACCCGTAGGGCTCCCTTTTGCAAAAGAAATATGGCTCCAATGTCAGTCGCATAACCCCATAGCAAAATTCCATAAGACATCACGCTATGAAAGTTACTAAAATAAACTAATTTAGCTATCTCAACATTGGTGAGACTTCTAATCTTTCTTACAGCATATGCTCAAGAACTAAGTCTGCCTGCTAATTTGGAGGGCGACACAAAAAGTTTTTAGAACTGGCCACTTGTAAACGATATAATAAAAAAATAAGTACAAATTTTGAAAATGGAACTATTTGCCTTATTTACTTTATTAATTTGTCATTTGTTCACGATTTGGCGGCAAATTTAAAATGGTCTGTGTCACATCAGCATGAATTTAACGCGAGAAAATTTTCGTACAATGATTTTTTATGACTTAAGATGTCATTTAAGTCAACAAGAAAGTTATGATAGACTTCGATATGCCTTTCACGATGAAGCCCCATCTCGTGCCAGTTTACAACTGGTTTAATGAGTTTAAACGTGGTTGCACTAATCTCACCGATGATCTGCGTGAGGGACGGCCTTCTACGGCGACCACTGAAGATAACATCAGTGTTGTGCGGCTTATGATAGAGACTGACAAAACCGTGGTTGTGACTTATCAGCAGATTCGGACAAGCCTAGGCATCGATATCAGTCAATTGTACAAAATCCTCCATGAACATTTAGCGGTCAGGAAGCTTTGTGCCCGGTGGATACCTCATAATTTGACAGAGGCCCAAAATTAGATTGGTGTCGTGATATGGTTCAAAGATTTAATGGAGGTGACTCAAATGCTGTGTTCGAGATACTTACGGGTGACGAAGGACGAAAGCTGGATTTATTGTTATGATCCTGAAACTAAGAGACAGGCAACTATGGCAACTCCAACTTGCCAACTAAATTAAAGAGAGGTCGAAGCATCGAAAGAGAGGTCGAATGTATGTTTAATTATTTATATTTTAGATTATAATATTATTTATTTTGCACTCTACCCAGTAATTAACTTTTCACTTTTCTTTATTTTATTTTTAGTTTGTCGGGAAGAAATTGCTGTATAGCAATAAGACCGCCTTTTGTTTTTCTCCCTGTTTGTTTCTCCTTATTTTATTTGTTATTTTTAGTGTACGATAAAAGATATTTTATATATATATATATATATATATATATATATATATATATATATATATATTGTATTGTATTGTAACACGTTTATTTCTTGGTGATAGCACTGCCCCTTCACATACAGAATCTTCATTACGAATATTATTCACTAGCTGTGCCCGCGGCGTAGCTCGCGTACATAGGTTTTACTTAAAGAATTTGACGTTTAGGGTAAGAGAATATTAAACGATTTATATAATTACTGTATGAATTAGTGGTAACAAAATAAATCGATAAGCTCAAAGTTCTAAGTCGTTTATGATAGAGCTTTTGTGTAAACGATGTTAGAAGTAGCCGGGGCGTACAGAAAAAGGTTACGGGGACTACTAACACGGGAAAAAGCAACATAGAGTTGGCCATGTGCAAAACAATCAGTACTGAGGTCCACTCCTGCAACGCGTAAAGTTTGACCTTGCGCTTTATTTACGATCATCGCATAACACACGCTGAGTGAGAAACACGCTTAAAATAGGGATATTCGATGATCATCGATGTTAAAAATTATAACTTCGATGTTTTAACATCGATGTTGACACATGTCGAACATCGAAACATCGACGTCAATGAACCCATAATCGATAATTGGGAACTTGCAAACAATGCGAACCCGCAAAATCAATATCAACTAATCTTGCATCTGCTCTGAAGATTAAAAATTTTGAATAATTCAGAATTCCTGAACGCATCGTTAACCTAAAAAAATGTCAGTATGGTGTGTCAAACTTAATTGTCAAGTGTCACCTGTAATGTCATAATGGTCACTGCTTTCGCTTTATTTTGTAGTGTCGTTGTCGGTTGTCGCATAATAACTATTATACGTAAATTGATATTCAAGTTATTTGTTACTTTTCCCTTGATGTGTATACCCACATAATTTTGAAACAGTGTGTAAGTATCTACAAAAATACGCTCGCAGTCTGTGGGTAAGGAGTGTTGCGATTGAAGCACTTACGTGACTTACCGAGTGCGATATGTTACGACGATGCGAAGCCGAGAGTATTATTAGTAGCCGACAATTGGCATTTGAGGCAGCCCATAGCTGCTAGGACGTTATTAGGGTGGGCAATCCAAGGAACCGCGCCGCGTGGAACGTGTAGGCAAGACAGCGAAAATGATATCGTTATTTACTCATATGACCTTCAAACACACATAAATAATCTTTCCAACGTCTTTGACAGACTCCGACACTTCAATCTTAAGCTCCAACCAGATAAGTGCGAATTTCTCTGAAAGGAAGTATCATATCTTGGTCATATCATTACCAACGAGGGGGTAAAGCCAAATCCAGAGAAAACCAAAGCTGTTTAACTTTTTTCCCAACCTCGATGTCCAAAGGATATCAAATCTTTTATGGGAATAGTGTCATACTATCGAAGATTTACCAAATTAGATACCAAATTTATCCAAAATTGCAAAACCTCTTACAAACCTTCTGAAGAAAAATGTTCCTTTCGATGGGCAAAATGAGCAACAACTAGCCTTCGAAACTCTAAAAAATTGTTTGACTACTGCTCCGATATTAGCATACCCAGACTTCACAAAGCCTTTTCTGTTGACTTGTGATGCATTAAATTTTGCTATTTCGGCCATATTATCACAAGGTCCCATAGGGAATGATAGACCTGTCGCTTATGCTCCGAGAACTTTAAATAAAGCCGAGTGTAACTACAGTATAACAGAAAAGGAATGCTTAGCAATTCTTTTCGGTACTAAAGTATTTAGGCCATACCTATATGGCCGTCGTTTTAAAATTATTACCGACCACTGCCCACTTAAGTGGTTATTTAACTGCAAAAACCCGGGGTCAAAATTAGTAAGCTGGAGGCTAAAATTAGAAGAGTTCGAGTACGAGGTCGAATACAAAAAGGGTAAGATTAATCCGCAATCTTCCACCTCCCATGAAGAACCTCAAACTACTCAAGATCCTGAACTTCTTTCAGACATTCTCGAAGAACTCATTGAACTGGGTGACTTGAATCTCAGTCCATCAGAACTATTGAATCTCGAACACACTGATTCAATTCCATTAGACGCAAAATCCCTACAAAATTCCTGTAACGAACCAAATAAAGACTCTGAAAACAACCTGGCCCATTGCAACGACGATTACTCTACATTCCTTAAAACATTTTCTAAAAAGGATGAGAGACATTTAATACTTACATAAAAGAATATAATGAGAGCCATTTAAAAAGCAACTGCGTAACAATCCTAGTTTCCGTATCTATCGATTTTGACGAATCAAATCCCTACCTTGAGGATATTCTTTCCGGTTTAAGTGACACAAAAGTCTTAAACGAAGAACGATAATTTCACTCATTTAAAAGATAAAGTCAAAGGGCAAAACTTATTATCTTCTCTTCACAAAAGTATATTATTTTGATGACTGCTCCTATCCCGAAATCTTCAAAACCTTAAAAGCCGCCAGGGACGACATTATACTTTCAGGTAATATTAGTGAAAGCAGTTTCTGATTTTAAGAATCTGTACGAACAACATTCGTTTGTCAAAATATACGGCATGCTTATGTATTTATTTAACAATACAAATATAACAATAAATATACATCATAACTCCATAATATACCCTGTACCGACAGAGATAACGAAAATTCTAAAAGAAAATCACGATATACCAATAGCCGGTCGCTTAGGATCAAATAAAATGTACGAGTATAATAGAATTAAAGAACGTTACTCGTATTATTGGAAAAACATGCGCGCAGATATAGAGAGGTATATACAAAATTGCAAACTTTGCCAAACAAATAAACCATTACACAAGATTAACCGGTCTCCTATGCAAATCACAACCACTTCTACTCGCCCATTTGAGAAAATAAGCCTAGACATAGGAGGCCCTTTACCCGAAGCGGGTTTTCACAAACTCCGATTTATACTCACCCTCCAAGATGATCAAACCAAATTTTCTACAACCTATCCAATTTCCAACGTCACCGCAGAAGTAACATGCCAAGCTCTAGTTCACTTCATTTCACAATTTGGGATCCCTAAATCCTTAATTACCGATCAAGGAACAAATTTTACGGCTGACCTTTTCAAACGTACATGTGAATTTTTAAAAATAAAACAGATATGGTCCTCTCCGTATCATCCCCAGACTCATGGTGCTCTCGAAAGGAGCCATGCCACTTTGAAAGAGTACCTTAAGTCCTTCGTGAACGAAAACCAAACCGATTGGCACAAATACTTCTATACGGCGATTTTAACCTACAACAGTAACGTCCATACAACAACTCAGTTCACTTCTTACGAACTTCTTTTTGGTCATAAGCCGTATATTCCCGATGCTATTTTCGAATCAAAAAGTAACGTTACCTATACTGATTACATTAAAATGCTTCAGCATCGATTAAAGATTTCTCGAGAGAAAGCCTAACAAAGTATACAAATTTCAAAAGAAAGGTCTAAAACATACTACGACAGAAACTCTCGCACGGTCAAATATAAAATAGGAAATTACGTCTACATCAAAAATCATCTTCGTCTTCGTAAATCCCTTTCCCCCATTTGGAATCCCCTACAAAGTTGTCAAGGTCCACAGTAATAATACCCTTACTCTCCTCATTAACAGACGCCATGTTAAACACGACTTTGATGAAGTTGAAACACGCTCATGACATAAGTTCTTAAATATCAAAATTACACTCGTTTTAATATATATACTTTAACACTTACAATTCATTTATACACTTTTTCTTTTACATTATATACACGTTATTATACAATCCAGACTTAGTAAGCCCTTAATTATTATTATTTATAGAACCGCCACCGCATTTTGTGCTATTATTCTTGCAACGTCAATATATTGAACGCATCGACAAGAACCCTGGTATATTCTTCGACCCTGTTGGTACATTGAGGATAATTAATGATCCAATCCAACACCATTTGGAAAACATTCATGAAGTATTTAAAATAATCCGATTTCAGTGTCATGAGAGTGCCGACATAGATTATACTCAGTGTGAAAATATGTTACAACCCCTAGAAGCACTTTACAACGACATCTTAAGAGACTTTAATGCGATTTCCCATATTATCATAAACAGTATGTCCAAGAGATCTGCCTGGTTCTCAGGTATTGGCACGGTATTTAAACACATTTTCGGCACACTGGACGAAGATGACGCTGAAAACTACAACAAAGCTATTCATGCTCTATTTAATAACGAAAATAAACTAGCAGAGTCTACCAAAAAGCATATCTTAGTTTCTAAATCCGCTTTTTCTAGTGTTAATAAATCCCTGGAGGAATTAAATGAAAATCAAGTAAAGTTAAATAGCGTCATTGAACTCTTATCTTCTATTGATAAAAATGCATCTGAAATGCTAAATATACTCAGTTTTCAAACAAAACTAATGTCCTTCAAAGTCGAAGATCTGTGAAACTCAATTTTATTTGTAAAAACCAATACCTTACATCCATCTATACTAAGCCCAACTCAAATGTATAATGTTATAATTAGTAACCTAACAATTATGCCAAAATACAGAGATTTTCCAATATCTCTAGAATTAAGCAACATTCATACTTTAATTAACATTGCCGATTTAGTATGTTATTATTTAGACAATAAACTTATTTTTATCATAAAACTACCTTTAGTTAGTAGTAGTAATATGTATAAAAACTTACCTTTACCAACTCCACATGCTCAAGATAGAGCAAACTCTTTTGCCATGATCTTCCCTTCTGAAAAGTTTGTAGCGCTAAGCAAAGATAAAACAAGTTATGTTTGTCTACAAGACATAAATAATTGTAAAAATATCTCGACAAATACCTATCTTTGTGATAGTGTAGATGTACTCGTAGCTACAGTATCCAATAATATACCCTGTGAAATAGAAATTATGACGAAAGCCTTGATATCAATCCCAGATAACTGTCCATTTAGACTAATTTCCTGTGATCTGGATATATGGCATAAACTATACAACAACAAATGGATTTTTGTTCAAACCAAACCCACTAAGTTCTCAGTGGAGTGTAGTAACAATTTAACCGAACACACTCTATCCGGGACAGGCCTACTCACAATTCCACCTGATTGCGTAGCTTTCCATAAGAATCTGAGATTAGAAAGTAAGCTCTACCCTAGTATAAATGTTCCCGGAATATATTCGGATTTTAATATAATTAACGATAGTTGTTCTAAGTTAAGTAACCTTAACAAATTTTCAATTAACCTTACGTCTTCTATAAATAAAAAAACTTTGAATTAAGAAAATTTAAAATCTTACAACACTGATTCCGATCAGATTATTAAACGACTAGACACCCTAGAAAGTCCAAATTTGTATAATGTTAGTTTCTCTATAATAAGTCTTATATCTGTAACACTATGCATATCTATTATAACCTATATAATTTGTAAGAGAGGAAAGTCTTTCAGAGAGCATTTTAATTTTAACAAAGAAAATACAGAAAATCATCATCACGCTGATCAACCACAGCTACGCATAGAGTAGCCGTAAACTCACTCAAGGGTGAGTTTCCTCTCAACGGGGGGGTTGTTATAGATTCCCTTTTAACAGGGATCCGCTGACACAAAGAACACAGTCAGCACTCTCTTAGTAGCTTCGGTACTATTTCATTTTTCACCGTCGTACCGCAGTCAGTCATACACTCTCATCCGAAATACTCGCCTCTCAATTTCAATTCCTAATTTTTGTCATTCTATAATAAAATCCAGTTGTAATTTCTGAATAGTTTTTTTAAAAGACATTTCGTGAAGCCCCGTATAACAGATCGCTGGGTGAGCACGGCGCGGTGACTGGTAGGCCCGACGCTCCCAATAGGATGAAGTGGTTGGGTGTTAATGCCTCTTCGTCATTGATGTCGACCGGAACATGGGTCAACGGTCGAGAGTTGACGGTGTTTTCAGCGTCCGTTAAGAGAGTTGCTAGAGTCTCCTCCTTTGAGCTCTTCTGATGGAGGGTGGCTTCCAGCGCTGTCGTCACTGATCGCACGAGACACTCCCATGCGCCTCCCTGGTTGGGCGCACCCGGTGCGATGAACTTCCACTTCGTGCGTCGAGTCAGCGCGTAGTCCTTCAGCTGCGGTACCCACTCTTCCATCGCCCGTCGTAGCTCTGCATCTGCTCCATGAAAATTGGTGCCGTTATTTGAATAGATGACCCGTGGCCACCCGCGCCTAGCCGCCATGCGCCGCAATGCCGATATCGCCGAGTCTGTCGTTAGGGAGTAAACTAGCTGTAGATGAACCGCGCGCGTCGTTAAACACGTGAAAAGTGCTATCCACCGCTTTTCGTGCCGTCGCCCTATCGTAACTATCAAAGGCCCGAAATAGTCGACTCCGGTGTAAGTAAACGGTCGCGCAAACGCCCCTAACCTTTCGGGTGGTTAGTCTCCTGTAACCGCTGGCCGTGGTGTTGCCTTGCGTACTCTGCATCGCAGATATCTTCGCTCCACTTCTCGAACGGTCGGTCGTAGTCGGAGGATATGATATCTGGTTGGCGTGGCTTGCCTCCTGGTGCGCCTTCTCTATGAGCAGCTTTACGAATCGGTGGCGTCCATTCAGTATGACGGGTTACTTCATGTGTTCGTCCACGTCGGCTGCGTTGATACTTCCCCTGGCTCATAGTATCCCGTCTTCCAGTATGGGGTCGAGCTTCCTAAGTGCGCTGCCGGTGGCTAGATTCTTCCCTTGCCGAAGTCGTCTGATGTCTTCAGCGAAACTGTTGAGTTGACTGCGTTCCACCCACATCCGTTCTGCCCTCTGGATGTGCTCCAACGTTAATCCTCGTGCCCTTCCTCGTATGGCATTGATGAACTGCAGTACTCGTGCTGTGGTCCTGATCGGTCTCTTGTAAGAAGAGAAACGTTCTATGTCTAGCAGGTGTGGAACGTCCTGGGTGCCACTCTGGTGCGCCATGATTTCCTCCAACTCTTCATCATCCCCTGCCCTCTCTTCTTCTCGGTGAGCCATCTGTCTTCTTCTTCGTAAAGAAATGACGGTCCTGTGAACCATTGGCCGCTTTCTCTCTTGCTCACGAAGTTCATGCGCGTCGCTTGATCTCCTATGTTCTCTGCAGTCGGTATCCACCTCCATTGCTCGGGTGATGTCTTCTCGGCTATCTCTCCTAATCGATGAGCTACGTATGGAGTGTAACGCGCCGTATCGTTCTGTATCCAGTGGAGCGCCGTAGTAGAGTCCGTCCAATATATGACCCTATTTGCTACGACTCTGTGTTCGTCCTGCACGAATTCCGCGAGTCGCGCGTCTATCAAATTCGCCTGCAACTCTAGTCGCGGGATACACTGCGCCTTAATCGGAGCGACTTTCGCCTTGGCCGCCACTAATCTTACCCTAACTGTTCCGTCGCGATATCGTATACGCTAATATGCCGCGGATGCGTACGCGCGTCCACTTGCGTCGTTAAAAACGTGAAGTTGACGCTATACCACTCCCCCCGTAAGAGCATAGTACCTTGGCAGTCGCAGTCGTGACACCTCCTCGACGACTCGCAGCCACCTCTGGAATTCATCCGCTGCCTCCTCGTAGTTCATCATCCCATCCGACCTTCTTCATACGCCATAGGTCTTTGTAGCAGGATCTTGGCGGTGATGGTGAGGTAGCTGAGTAGTCTGAGTGGGTCAAACACTGACATGACCGTGCTCAATGCCTCCCTCTTGGTCGTTGGTCGCTGTAGCGCCTTTACTTCCTGTGGCACCCTATTCATAGATGTATTAAAGGTCAGGGCGTCTTCGTCGGCCATTCACAATAACCCAAAGGTCCTCCCCGGGCTATCTTGCCTTAGGCCCACCTCCTTGGACTTGCGCGCCAGTAGTTCCTCCAGCGTGTCTTCCAGTAGAGCTGCGTGATTGGAATTCCAGCCTGCCAAGATGAAGCCGGCCTTCTGGTGCACTTCGGTATCCTGCTTCGTTGTGTTCACCGCCTCCTCTACCGTTGTATAACTGTCTAAATAGTCGTCCATAATGACTACGTAAGATAGCGTTAAGCGCCAACTGATGTGTTTCTGCGTGTGCGCGCGCGTTATAATCTCTGACACTATGTGCGAGAAACGGCGAGCTTCTCGCGCCGAAAATCATTGACGTCATAACGTATTCCCGCGGCGGGCTATATGGCTCGTTTCCTCGCCGGAGAAACAATTGCGCGGGTTGGTCGCGACGGTCGAGTTTCACATAAAACGCGTAAAACATCTCCCGAATATCCGCGGATACGGCTATCTCGTTTTCTCTAAACCTAAACAGTATGCCCGGTAGGTTCCGCAATAAGTCGGGGCCGTCCAGTAAGTAGTCATTAAGACATCTACCGGATGCGCGAGCTGCTGCGTCGAATACTACCCTCGTCTTCCCCGGCTTGTTCGGGTTCTTCACCGCGAAGTGTTGCAGGTACCAGCTTTTGAGGTCCTCTCTCTCCGTCCCCTCGGCTTCGTAGCCTTTCTCTAGGAGGTTATCTATCTGGGCTGTATAGGCGTCCCGAAACTCCGGCGACTGATCTATCTTTCGTTCAATTGTCCAAAGTCTTCGAGCTGCCATCTCGTAGCTGGGTGGCATCCGCACGTTGTCGTCGTTCCATGGCAGTCCAACTTGGTATTGCTCGCCGGTCTTCTTGACAGTGCGCTGGAATATGTCGACAGCGCGCTCCTCTTCCCGTCGCGGCCTACTCTTCAGCGAGATGCCTATAGAATTTATCTCATACTGCCGTTTGAGGAGGTCTGTTAGCTCCTCGTCCTGACTGAGAAAAGTTTGGATGACCCTATCTGGCCGTCCGTTAGTGCTTGACACGTGTAATACGGTCTCGCCGTCTTGCCTACACGTTAACCGCGGCACGGTCCCTTGAATCACCCATCCTAATAACGTCCTTGCAGCTATGAGCTGCCTCCGGCGTCCTATCCTCAAATTACGGGTGATTATTAAATGACAGTTGTCGGTTCCTAACAATACTCTCGGCTTCGCGCCGTCGTAACATACCGCACTCGGTAAATCACGTAAGTGCTTCAACCGCAAGCACTCCCTACTCACAGACTGTGAGCCTATCTTTAAGTCAGCGATCGTTCGCGCGCTTACATTATAAATCTCTTTACGTCGCGGCTATCCTCTACGCGGCGTGTCAACACAATCCTTTTCGACGGCGGTGCGTCTCGTCTTACGGGCGATTCCTTAGTCGGCGCTACGGACGTATAGGCATGACTTAAAGCACGGTCAGCCTCTCCCATCATGAACCGGGATAGTGTGACGATGTCCGGTTCATCCGCACTTCCGTAGTGCTCTGCATAATCGCACCGTAAGTGAGGGCTAAGTTTACTCATGATTTCCCTCGTTAGCATTGGATTTTGTAAGTATCCCTTGCCATCGACGTTCTTCATTATGCACACTATATTTTGCAACTTAATAGCGAACGAATTTAATTCCTGGGTGGTTTGACCCAGGCGCGGAAGGCGTTTTAATTCTTCTAACGCTCGATCTATAATTACTTCCGGGCGGCCGAAACACTGCTCCAGTGTCCGCATAATGTTTGCTGGATCCTTCGGGGTAAACAGCAGCGCGGATACTACCTCTCTAGCCTCATCTCGTAAGCAGTTCCTTAACCTTGCCATATTTTCCGTATCCGTGAACCCATATAGACGCGTGGATTCTTTCATCGCGGCTTTAAACGTTAACCATTCCGCGGCCGAGCCGTTAAAAATAGGCAATTCCTGTGTCTGCTTCGCGGCGGCTGGTCTAACTTTTATCATGCTTTCTAAAGTTTCCGCTAGTCGTTCTATACCCCTATCTTTCCCTCTCGGGGTGAGCGACCTACCTCTATCCCTATTACCATCTAATCTACAATGTGGCGATGGCGACCTACGTACATCTATATCAGGGCGACATGGCGACGGTAATCTACGATCCGCGTGGCGATGTGGCGATGGCGATCTACGGACACCTACATCAGGGCAACACGGCGACGGTTATCTACGATCCGCGTGGCGATGTGACAATGGCTACGTACGTATAGGCGATAGAGTGCGGCGTTGGACGCGCAACGGCGACCTAACCCGTACACGACGATCCACCTGGTTCATTTCTACGGCGACTCCATTGTCCCTCTGTATCGTATCTACGTGACGTGGTTGATCGTTATTCGCAACCAACTTCCCCTGGGCATCTTCAACGTACACGTAACCCCTATTCGACGGGGCCTGCTCTAACTCGATGCGGGGCGAGGGCTGAGACGAGCGGCAGGGCGGCTCCCCCCGCACAGTCTCCACATTCTCTAACCACTTATCAACACGGTCCCTATTTTCCACTAAATCGTCCTCGTTCAAACTTTCCCTATCTGTTTCTTCCTGTAGTTGCGCGATGTCCCTAGCGTATTTCTTCTTAATAAGATCTTCCTCAATTTGCAATAGCTTCCTTCTAATTGCGGCGAGTTCCTCTGCGGTAATATACTCGATTTGCTTCAATTTCGCGATCGCGCTAGCTGTCGACCGGACTGAACCGACTGAACGGACTGACGGGGCGCGCTCGTGGGCCTATGTAGATACAGCATCGGCTACGGGCGCGACGGTACGCACCATATATAGTGTATTATCTATGGTACGCACTGTCGAACTCGTCTCGATGACCGGAAGAGCTTCTATAATCGCGGCGATTACTATATATAACGATAACTAGCTGACCCGGCAAACGTCGTTTTGCCATATACATTATTTCTAAGGAATATTTTTTAGTTTTAAAAATCGCGATTAAAAAACAGGGCTTGATCGTAGAAGGGTGAAAATTTGAAGTTTTATTTATTTCTCAATGCTAAATAATAATTAAATTAAAATTAAAAAAATTGTCAATAAAAATATTTAGGGGTGGGTCACCCTTATCATTTAGGGGTTTGAAAATATATGTTGGTCGATTCTCAGACCTACCCGATATGCACACAAAATTTCATACAAACCGGTTCAGCCGTTTCTGAGGAGTTTGGTAACAAACACCGCGACACGATAATCATATATATTAAGATATTCTGATTAGACGTCATCATAATCACCCATTGTGATTGTCCCATCCATTGTCCATTTGTCCATTGTGGTTGACGTTAGTCGCAAAACCTGGCAAGCCGTGACCGTGAGTAATATCAAGTTTTCTGAGAAGTGTTGTTTCGTGCCATTTTTGCCGTTCGAATTAACCCCAACTACTTTTTTTCAGCAACCTGATAAGTTAAATGAAAATTAAATTATCTTTTACATAGCTAATCCTTTTTGTTCAAAACGTCCTAACTTCGTTTCTAATATTTATTCGGAATTCCCCCAGAGGCTTCCGATAGGAGAAACATAGACTTAAAAAGTCAGTGATTCTCAATCTGTGATGATAAAAATGTATATTTTATTCATTGAGTTATAATGTACTACGTAATAGATATACTAGATACACTAGATATACTAGATATACTCAACTCGATTGTTTGTAACATCCGTTAGAGCACGCGCGCTCCAACTCACTTAGTCTGTGTCAAGCGGGTCAAGCGGTTGCTGCAACGTGACACGTTTGAGTGAAGAATTTTTTTAAATTAATATGCCTTCGTGTACATTGAGATACTGTTCAAACAACTCGAGAAACATAAGTAAAAGTCAAGGAGTGACTTTTCACAAGTAAGTTCAACATATTATTATCTTTTAAACGCGCTTAATTTAATTATATTTTATCAACTGCAACGTATACGTGAATATCAAAGATTAAAATATTTTTATGCGCAGATTTGACACTGTCGACGTATAATGTTAAGTAATTATGAACAGTAAGATATTAATATATAATCAAGGTAGGAAATGTTAATAATGTTGTCATGAAACGAAAGAATCATGGATCAAATTTGTTGAAAAGAATTGCAGCCAAGAAACGGTTACCGTTAGATTTTTCAAGTATTTGTTCCGTGCATTTAAAAGAAAACGACAAATAAACCACAAAAACAGGAAGAGTGTACTTAAAGAAATCTGCAGTACCATCATCATTATCATCATCATCATTACAGCCATTCACAAGTCCACTACTGAACATAGGCCTCCCCAAGGAATGCCACAAAGCACGGTTCCGAACCACCTACATCTATTGACTTCCTGCATGTCTTACCAGGTCATCACTCCATCTAGTGGGGGGACGGCCTACACTTCGCCTGCCGGTACGAGGCTGCCACACGAGAACCTTTCTTACCCATCGGTTGTCGGTTCTTCGAGCTATATGGCCGGCCCATTTGCACTTCAGCATACTAATTCTTTGGGCTATGTCGGTTACTTTGGTTCTACTGTGGATATGTGATAACGTAATTATATTATTTATATATACGAACGAATTTTTTACTGATGATTTGAGAGAGTATGTTATGTTTGTATTTAATAGCAAGGAGTCTGCAGCTAGAAAGAAACTTACTGCGAAATTTAAGAAAATACAGAGACAAAATATTATTTTTTTCATTTATTTTGGCAACAAACAGTCGTATTTCTTAATATATAGTTTACATTTTACATTTAAATATGACAAAAAAGACCAAAATAGTGCCAATAAATCTACATTAACAAACTATATTATTTACATTGTGAGACAACATAGTTGGGCACAATTTATTACTGCAAAAACTGTTTAAATTTGTGTTAAGAAGATTAGAACTAGTGCTAAAAAGATCTATTTCTGAAAAATTTTTGTTATACATGTTAGTCGAACGTGAATGTTTTCGTAAAATAGCAGCTTAACGCTGCTGTGTTTCGTATGGTAAGTTTAGAGAACCGGAGACCCTTTTTACTGGCAAAGAGGCATTCCATCTTAGTTCTCACGGGTGACAACGCATCTGCATTTTGAGTCTTTGTTGAGGATAGATGTAGATGTCTATGGGTCACAGTAACCACTTACCATCAGGTGGACTGTGTGCTCGTTTGTCACCCTATCCTATAAAAAAAAACATATAAAAGAGTTACGTGTATAGTTTTTATGAAACCGAGGAGATAAATAGTGGTCACTAACGTGAAGAGCGCACAGGAAAACGAAACATATTTATCTAAAGAAAAAAATGTGCTTCTTACATATCAATTGTACATAATTTGAAACATAAATTCTGTCTCAACCTAAATGCTGAGATTGATTTAATGGCTAAAGCAGAAGTTGTAGAGTTACATAAATCTATAATGAAAAAGAATAAACAGAACACTCATTATTTATTATACACCGCGTGCACCTTCACGCATTGACTTTACACTATTATTCACCAGCTGCGTATAAACACGTTAGTGTAAATATAAAATTCCAGAAAATATACAAAATTTGACCTGCTCAAAGTTCAAAAACTTTATTTAACTAAGTTTGTATAAAAAGGGTTATTATAATATTAAAGAATTTTTGGATGATAATAACCCCTGGAAATGAGGTGATCGCTACCAAGCTATTTCTAATTTGTTGTGTTGTTAATTTGTGTAACATACATGATTTGTAAACTGTTATTTAAAAAAAAAGTCCCGCTGGGTTTCTTGCTGGTTCTTCCCAGGACAGAGGTTTTTTTTTTCGAACCAAACAAAAGAGTGACTTTCAATAAGTATTATTTATAATCTATATTGAATAAAAATTTCTGTTTCTGTTAGAGAATGCTAGAAAAGTAATAATAATGATCTTTGATAATAAATATATATTTTTATATTTTACCTTTACCTTTTAAAATATTACCTTTTTTACCTTTTAAAATATTAAATAAAATATCTTTTAAATGTAATTCTGACATAATATTATGTAATATTACAATAAATTAGCACATATGCAAAATAAATAACAATATAACAATATAAAATTGTACTCTATATAATTAACAATACAATCTAAATAAACAATTATTACATACCTACTGATCATTTTACCTACCTAATCTATGATGACAAAAATTGGCCTGACCATAGATAAATAAATATGTAACAAGCTAGGCCTGACAGTCGCAATGCGCTCTTATATCAACTGCACATGCGCGACTCTACTATCTCCCGCGCATGCGCGAAGACAGCATAGAGTAGCGCACATTTTATGTTTGGAATAGCTCTTGTACGTGGTACATTATAAGTCATTGATTTTATTCCATATTGATGATGATGATAATGATAATGCGAAAGTAGGAAAGAGAGAGAGAGAGTTATAACACTGTTGGATGAAAATTTCAAACATAAAGATTTAATAATATTATTATTATAACTTTATTAATGAGTTGGCCCACTCTCGACCTCGATTTTAAATATATTAGGTTTTGAAATTGCCGTTTTGTATGAAATAAGTTGACGTAAGTTTTTTCTATATGTTTTATTTCTATTCATCAAAGTAATCACCCATGCAATCGATGCATCTTTGCCAAGGCAGTGGTAGTTTATTCATTCTTGAAGCAATCACTTGGACGGGAGGCAATAAATTCTTCAAAGGCATTTTGTACTGCCCCTCGGGTATTGAATTGTTTTCCCCCCAAAAAACTATCCAAATTCTGAAAAAAGTAAAAGTCTGTAGGCGCAAGGTCTGGTGCGTACGGCGGATGACGGAGAGCTCCAACCCCAGCTCTTGTTACTTGAAAACTGTCTGTTGTGCAGTATGAGGTAGCGCGTTGTCTGCAGGAGCAGCGAAGACGAGCAATTGATCGAAGCTGGTTGGAGACGTGCAAGCTTCTCCATCATTGTGTTCAGTTCTTCACAGTACACATTTATAGTAATACTCATCCCATTTGGTAAGAAGCAGGATACAACCAACTTGCTGAGTGCTAGCGATTGTCAAACAGAATCCATTTTTCGTCGCAGGTAACAATGCGGTCCGTCTCGACTCGTACTTCGCGCTGGCGATCATTGAGTTCGTGGGGCACCCACTTGTCAAGCTTTTTTACCTTGCCAATTTTGTTTTGATGCTAACGTCGAAAGCTGCTGCTAATTCAGCCGTAGATTGAGTATCATCAGTTTCCACAATCACCTTTAATTCGTCATTGTCGACTAATGTGTTCGGATGACCAAGGGGTTCATTGTTCAGGTTAAAATTTCCAAAACGGAAGCGGGCAAACCAGTAACAGGTGGTGCGTTCGTTTGCAGTATTCACTCCGTAAACGTCGTTGATGTTGCGTGCGGCTTGTGCCGCTTTGCTGCAACGACGGTACTCATATTGCATAATTACTCAATTTTTTAACGTATCCATGATGACAAAAATGATTCAAATGCGATGAAAACATAACACTAATCAATTAACAAATGACTAATTTTGAAGAAAGAATTGCATGTTTTTAAAATAAAATTAATTCGAAATAAGAATTTTTAACCAAACAATAATTATTTTGATTTGAAATGGCCAGTACTACAGAACGGCAATTTCATAGGTAAAGACCTATTATTATAACAGCTTGGTCTAGTTTATCTCGATCCCTGAACTGAACAAAATGTAATTGAGTTTTCCATTATATCTAGCAGCACAATCTGTTCTGTTATGTAGATTTTATAATGTATTCTTGTTTATGTACACTGGTAAGTCTTGCAACAAGCTTTTATATCATATAAACTATTTTTATTTCTAAACTACATGGGTGCAGTTTAATTTTTTTTTTTTGAGATGTGCTATTTAAAATACTTCTGCCAGTATTTTTTTATGTATATAATCCAAATTCATAGGCCTGGGTGGGGGGTCACTTAGTTAACCATTCATTATCATTCAAACATGTATGCAAAATTTCAACTCAATCGGTTAAGGATAACTACTTTAAAATTCAGTTGCAAGAATTGATCTTAACAAACATTTTTTTTTATAGGATCGGGTGCCAAACGAGCACACAGTCCACCTGATGGTAAGTGGTTACTGTGACCCATAGACATATACATCTATCCTCAATAAAGATTCAAGATGCAGATGCGTTGTCACCCGTGAGGACTAAGATGGAATGCCTCTTTGCCAGTAAAAAGGGTCTCCGGTTCTCTACACTCACCATACGAAACACAGCAGCGTTAAGCTGCTATTTTACGCTGGTTTTCTGTGAGAGCGTAGTCCTTCCCCGGTCGAGCCGACCCATTCGTGCTACAACCATAATAGCTGCAGCATGGCTCTACCACGTATTGTACCACGTAACATATTTCAAGTTAAATAAAAAAAAAATTAAAATGAAAATATTGCGAATGTTGAGTAACATTTTCTTTGTGGTTTATTCCGAAGCAATGTAGGTATCATAAAAATGTGAATACCTGTGTATGTTCTTACCAATATTTTAAAGTAACTTGGGACAGGGATAATTCTGAATGAAAACTATATATAGGTAAGCTGAACGTAAAGGTGGCTACTGACCTGCCTGCCGCAGGGGCAATCAAGGAAGCACCGCGATCGGAGCAATATCGGAGCTGTCCCTACACACACGCCTGCCGTTCAGTATGAGAGTGTACGTCTCGCTGGACGCACGCGTTGAAAATGGCGCCAGTTTTATCGAAATATCAATGAATCAGTATATATAGCCTTGGCTCTTTTTTATATAGAATAAGGGTGACAAATGAGCACAGTCCACCTGATGGTAGTGGACACTGTGGCCTATAGACACCCACATTTATCAATAAAACAACCAATTAATTAATAATTACAACCATAATATAGTGCTTAGAAGCTGCAGCATAGCTCTGCCACGCTATTTTTAGGCTATCAAAGACAATTAAATATGACTAACTTTACTCGTCATAATTTAAGTTAAGTAATTAAGTAAAACAAAGTTAAGTTATATCACATCACATCACAGGGGGTCATTGTAGAAGCGTGCTCGTCGCGACCCCTGCCAGCCCTTTTCAGGGCTGCAATTCTACTCAGCTGCGCACCCATGCCAACGAGGGTTAGGGCGTCCCCCCAAGGCGACGCACACCAGCTCGTCCCCGTTGGTGTGGAATGCAGCGCGCAAAGCGGCGATGGGGACCGCCACCCGTCACGCACAGCCCGACACGGCGGAAGGTGGAGGACGGAGTGCAGAGTTGGCACGTGGAATGTTAGAGGAGGCATGAGAGATAAGACGAATGAGTTGATCGAAATAATGAAAGAAAGAAAATTAGATGTCGTGTGTATGTCGGAGACCAAACGGAAGGGCAGTGGTACTGAAGAGCTCCCTGGCGGGGCGTTAGCTCTATGGTCCGGAGTCCCGGAGAGCGAGAACGCCTGCCAGGGAGTGGGGGTGCTGCTGTCTTCTCGGTTGGTCGATGTTATGACTGAATATAAGTTTGTGAACTCAAGACTTCTCTGGGTTCGCTTTAAATTGGGACTGACGAAGTTATTCCTTTTGGCTGTTTATGCGCCGGTAGCTTCGTCGTCCAGGGCTGAGCTGGAGGAGTTTTGGGAGAATGTAAGAGAAGTTCTAGATTTGGCTAGGGGAAACGAAAGAATTGTTGTATGTGGTGATTTGAATGGATGGGTTGGTACCGCTCGACCAGGGTACGAGTCGGTACTTGGAAAGTTTGGCGATAAAAGGGTTAATGATGCTGGCAAGCTTATACTGGCGGTATGCAAGGAAAAGGGTCTTCTTGTGACAAACACTATGTTCAATCACAAGAAAATCCATATGTATACTAGAGAAAGAAAGAATGAGAGAAGTATGATCGATTTGTTCCTGGTGGATGACCGACTGCGAAAACAGGTTATGGATACGCGAGTGTTCAGGGGTGCTGACCTGGGAAGGGATCACTATCTAGTGATTACTAGATTTAGGGGTCTGTTCGCGGGTTGGCGCTACCGGACGGCAGTGACAGAACCACAGTCGGTCTGTCGCATCCGAAGCTGGAAGCTTCAGGAAGAAGATACTAGGGACAAATATCATGCGAGGGTAGCCGAAAAGCTTGACACCATCGATGGCAGAAACGAATGTGTAGAAAGAACATGGCAGAACCTTAGGGATGGAATGGTAAGTGCAGCGGAAGAAGTGTGTGGAACAATAAAAAGAGGCAGTAGTAAAAGAAGAGATGCATGGTGGAATGATGAAGTGAAAGAAGCTGTAAAGAAGAAGGAGAAAGCATGGTTAGACTACTTGGCCTCTAGTAATGATAAGGATATGAGAGAGAAGATGAAAGAAAGATATAGGCTGCAGAAAGTTCACACGAAAGCATTGATTGAGGAAGTGCGTGAAAAGTGTAGAATGGAAGCGGACGAAAGGTTGACTCACAACTTTAAGGAGAACTCCAAACTCTTCTGGAAAGAGGTTGGAAGGACCCGGACTGGTGCGACGGCCTTAAGAATGAACAAAGTGCTTTCGAGAACTAATGACGTCCTCTCAGAAAAATCGGACGTCATGCAGCGATGGAGCGAATTTTATAGAGAAATGTATGCGTGTGATGATCTTAGTGAGGGATCCGGGGATGACGCCGTGACTGGTACGCCAGACCCGGACCTCGATGACAATTAGGTCATCAGTATGAAAGAGACTGAACGTGCGATTCGAAGTTTGAAATGTGGTAAGGCTGCGGGACTAGACAGAGTTACTGCTGAAATGGTCAAGTATGGTGGGCCTCGCGTCTGGGACAGCTTTCGTCTGCTGTGCAATTTGTGCTGGCGGACGGGGGATGTCCCGGATGATTGGCGATCCGCAGTCATTGTGCCTTTATATAAAGGTAAAGGAAGGTTCACATTTTGACTGCGGGTGCTATCGGGCGATCAGCTTGACCAGTTTAGCAAGTAAAGTTTACTCGAAGGTTTTGACACGTAGGATGCAAGAGAAATCGGATAGATTTCTATGCGAGGCACAATGCGGATTTAGACCTGGAAGAGGATGCACGGATCAAATGTTTTCTCTCCGCATGATCACGGAAAAGCTTCTGGCTGTTAACCAGAAGATTTTCTGTGCTTTTGTGGGTCTTGAGAAAGCATTTGATAAGGTTGTAAGGAAGAAAATGTGGGAACTGTTGCCGGGGTATGGTGTGGATGGTCGATTGCTAAGGGCTGTGCAGTCTCTTTACTGTGACTGTAAAGCCTGTGTGCGGGTAGGGCATGACCTGTCATCCATGTTTAGCGTCCAAACAGGCGTAAAGCAGGGTTGTGTCATGTCTTCCTGGCTGTTCATACTGTATCTCGACAGCTGTTTACAAAAGCTGAAAGATAGCTGTTTGAGTGTGAAATTGGGTGACATAAAAGTAAATTGTCTGCTGTATGCTGATGATGCAGTGCTTATTGCACCATCGGAGGCAGAACTGCAGACATTAGTCACGTGTATGAAAGAGGAATGTGAAATTAAAGGTCTCCGTTTGAACGCTAATAAAACTAAGGTTCTGGTATTTGAAAGGGACGAAGAGAGAACGAAGTGTGAAATATGGGTAAATCAGGAATGTCTAGAACAAGTAAATGAAATTGTATACTTGGAGAGTGCTTTTAGCCGGGATGGAAGATGTGATTTAGATGTGGACAGGCGTATCGCTGCCGGGAACAAAGTCAACGGTGCCCTGACTGCGTTAGTCAAAAGGCAAGGCGTAGTGAAGAGTGCACGCCTTGCAATACATAACGCAGTGTTGGTACCGACTTTGTTATATGGCAGCGAAACCTGGGTATGCCAGAAGAAACATAAAAGTAAGTTGAATGCAGTGGAGATGCGATCTCTTCGTAAAAGTGCGGCGTTACCATGGCCGACCGAAAGCGAAACGAAGAGATACGCAATATGGCAGGTTTGAAAGATGACCTTATCACAAAAATTGATAAGGGCGTGCTTCGGTGGTTTGGGCACGTTGAGCGAATGAGTGAAGACCGAATGGTGAAGAAAATATATAGCGCGAAAGTTAATATTAAAAGGTGTCGAGGTAGACCGAGACTAACTTTCGAAGACCATGTGAGCAAATTGCTCGAAGAGGGTAGGGTCAAGAGTACTCGGATACCTAGACGTGCATGTATGAAGAAGATAATGAATCTGAAAGAAGCGAAAGAGGTATGTAAGGATCGTGACACTTGGCGATCTGTTCTCTCTGGCTACCTCGTCAGGGATTGTGCGTGAAGATAAGTAAGTAAGTAAGTTATATCACAGGACAAATTGGTTATATACCAATTTGTTGTGATATAACTTAACTATCTAGTGCTTAGTAACTATAATTTAACTAGTGTTACAAATAGCCAGGATAGTTTTCTAATGATGGTTTTAATAAAATTTATTTACTAAAATTTGTATTTTTGTTTAAATTTTTATTTAATGACATTTTATTTATATTCCAGCAATTTTAATATTATTGGAATATTTACTTTCCCATACTAGCCCGTATGATAAGTTAGGTAACAAATCCCAGTAATGTTACTTGTAAGTTACAACGTTCAAATAACGTTATTTCTGCGGTTCTGACTTGTATTCATACGTGTGCTCCTCGCGAAAGTCGCAACTGTCAGTAATATATAATGTAGTCTGTGGTCGCAACGAACTGAACGAAATTGGCCCAATTGTGCTACACACGCAACAGCGGCAGGGCCGATCTAGGGAGCAAGGAAGGTCTTGCGCTCCTGCAGTGTTGCAAAAGTGAAAAATAAAAAATCGGTAGATTTGCCAGCTAAAAATCTGGAGAAATCGGGAGATTTTTATTTACATGCATGGGTTTAGAAATGTATCATAAAACGTTCTTTTAGATGTCGTTCTTTTTCGTTTCATTTTTTTTCGATCAAAATAATGTCTTTATAATTTAAACTAAAATTTTATGATTATATATTTTTGCTACTCACGCTTCTCCAAAATTCTTCTGTTTCTTCACTGAGTGATTTAATTTCTTTCATATTTAGAAGCAAACGCCATCCTAAATAAATTTTTTGATAACTAATGCTACCTAACAAATTTGGACATAAAGCACAGCAGTTCTCAACAAAACAGAAGAAGGCTAGTAATTAATGAATGTAATTCTATGAACGAACAACACTATATATACATGGCCTAAGCTACCTAATTCGTAAAACAACCCGAACAAAGTAATCTTTAGGGATCTCCCCCGTACACTTACCAGACAATAATGAATTCTATTTTAAGATGTATCAGTGCAATATGCTTTAACCATACCGCGAAGTTAAAAACCTAATAAGGTTATAGGTATAGGTCCCATAGGACGTGGTGCGAGCAATTTGGGAAGTCCCCGTACATAGATTTTGTGTTAAAAGTTCATTTTAGTATTTTGATTATTACTTTTCAATTTTATTTATGATTATTATTTTACATTAGTTGAAAATGTAAAAAATCGGGGGATACGTTCGCTAAATCGGGATATCGGGAGATACTAATTAAAATCAGTATATCTCCCGATAAATCGGGAACTTTTGCAACACTGCGCTCCTGCCGCCCTGCCGCAGGGCCGACTTAAAAAATTGCCCCTGCTTGCCTACACACATCACAATTAAGGGGGCAATTAAGGGTCATCCCCACTCCTACACCCTAGATTGCCCCTGCGGCAGGCAGGTCAGTAGCCACCTTAAAAGAACACACTTCTTAAAGGTCGCTACTGACCTGCCTGCCGCAGGGGCAATCTAGGGTGTAAGAGTGGGGATGACCCTTAATTGCCTCCTTAATTGTGATGTGTGTAGGCAAGCAGGGGCACTTTTTTAAGTCGGCCCTGCGACCTCCGATATTGCTTCGATCGCTGTACTCCCTAGATTGCCCCTGCGGCAGGCAGGTCAGTAGCCGCCTTAATGCAATCTGAAATACCTACCCTAGGATATTTCGCAATAACCCCGGTGTAAGAAAAATAAAAGTAAGTTTTAAAACCCGTAAATTAAAAAAAACTAAGCATGTTATCCAAGGCATCTTTATTTTATTATATTGTCAACAAAACAGATAACAATCAAATTACATTAAAATATATATAACAGTTTTGTGCCATATTGTTATCCTAAATATCATAATTTTTATATTAACAACAGGAACTTTACCTAAATAACTAAGCTATTTGCTAAAATCAACACTGTTAAAATAATTTATTTGCCAATTTAACCTTACGTTCAGTTATTTATCTAAATGCACAAATCCCATGTCTTCAAAATTTCTATCGGTATTCCCCCAACGCACCATACAATGAATAAAAGTTAGGTTTCGCATACATACGTAATAAGATTTTTAAAATGAATGAGAAAAGTTTTTAAGGAGGTAAATAATCCATAGGCAAAGACTGCTTATAGGTAGCAAGTGGACCATTAGGAAGATAAAAGAAGTGCCAGTTTCCGTAATTTGCTAATTTATTAATTTTATTACTTTATTTATATTGAGTATCATAGATTTTATGTACCTAATTATATAAAAATCATTGTTTTACTTTTTATACTTTGGACTTTCTTCTTATTTTTGGTCGTTTTTGTGTATAAAATACATTGAAGTAAAATGTGCTCCGTACTAAATGATACACATCAAGCATTATTATTATTAGAGTCCGCGGACTCAACCATAATTAGTCTGTGCCGGATGCCTGCCGCAACGTGACACGTTTGAGTGCTATATATTCGAACTGAAATAAATATGCCTTCATGTGTATTGAGGTACTGTGTAAACCACTCGAGAAAAATAAGCAAAGAACAAGGAGTGACTTTTCACACGTAAGTGTTCTGTTCTCAATAAAACACGAAATTCAATTATATTTAATTCGATTGTCACTCGTGGCCATATGTCACCGCGCTGGCGGCCATGCTTCCGCCAAAGAGTATGTAACATATAGGTTACATTTAGTTTCGGTAAAATACATAGAGTAACTTCGACTTTTTTAAACAACTACGTTTAATTTGTAGTGTAAGACTTGATATAATGATCACGAACAAATATTTTATACCATTGAAATACAAACGTTACGCGACTACGTAAAGCGAAGAGGATCGTTACTTTGTTTTAATATTTCATCCTCAAGTCGCACACAGCTTTTATATCTTTTTAATATTTTCGTAATAATTACTTAAAATTATATGGATTTATAGTTTTCCCGGGCCTGATCATGAAAATAGAGAGTCGTGGATTCAATTCGTTCAGAAGAATCGCAGTGAAAAAATGTGGTTACCCACAAAATATTCACGCATATGTTCCGCGCACTTCAAAGAAGATGATAAATACATCACAAAAACAGGACGAGTTTACTTGAAGAAATCTGCAGTACCAAGCGATCATGTAAGAATTTTTAATTACATATTTTAAGGTTTCAAACTATTGGATCGACTCGGTTGAAATGTATTTCTACTAATATTTATTTATTTATTTATCTTCATATACACTGTAATGTATATAGGCGGACTTAATGCCTGAGGCATTATCTACGAGTGAACCTTAGACTACTGGAGAGTAATATTATAAATTATAAATGCATAAGTAATGTTATTTCAGCAAGTTTAGCTATCGCTTATTGAAGTGAAATTTTCTTTAGCATCGTTATGATTTGAAACTCAAGGAAACTAAAAAGCGACACTAAAAAGATACAAATATATAAAGCTTTAGGATAGGCCTACGAGAGAATGAGATGGAATCTATTATTACTAATATAATAAAGCGGATGATGTTTTTTTTTGTTTGTTTAAACACTCTAATCTCTGGAACTAACAGTACGATTTGTAAATTATTTTTGTATATGATAGCCAGATTCACGAGCAATAGTATAAGCTAATAATTTTTGTTGAGCAAGTCGGAAGAAAAAGCGCTCCTGAACTGCTTTATCCGCGTGCGCTGGCGTAATGATTAGTGATACGTAAATACAATGTTCTACAAAAATATAGATCTTACCCCCATCTAAAAAAAGTCCTGGATGCCATAGGTCCATTTCTTATACATAAGCCACAATAAGGTATTGTGTGACAAAAAAATTGATAATTAAAAAGTGATTTATGAGCGTTATTATTAGACATGGCATATTTATCCTTACAGACTAAAGTCACTTCATCATCAAGACAATTTTATGAAGATAAACTTTGCTCTTTATAACATGTTATTTGGACGTATAGTTTAAGAGATAATGAAAAATTAAAAGTAGGTAATTTAACACTTGGCTCGGCGCGCGAAAGACGCCAGGCCAACCGATGAGGACCAAGGGAAACCAGCAGTGAATAAAGGACGCGGTCATACCGCGAGGAACAGCTAGTCCAGTATAAAGTGTTTCCTATTATCTCGATCTCCTCTGAGTGCGGTGCTTTAAAGATGGTTAATTTAATTTTTAACTGTTAAAATAAATAGTTGAAAAATTACAAATTTCTTATCAAATAAATAAAATTAATTATATTGAATAAAATTATCATATCCAAACCATTCTTAACAATCCATGATTTTTAAGAAGTTGTGTGTTTTGTTTAGGCCATTTAGTGACTATTTTATGGACCACCTTGAGAGTCAATCAATTTTTGTTCTGTAAAAAGATTTTACCTATAGAATTAAGTAAACGTCGCTATTACAAAGCGATTTTAGTCGAAATAAATATTCTTTTAATTTAATACAATAAAATTTAGACTCTTAAAATAAGCATTCTAACATTTATTTATTTATCTTCACGCACAATCCCTGACGGGGTAGCCAGAGAGAACAGATCGCCAAGTGTCACGATCCTTACAAACCTCTTTCGCTTCTTTCAGATTCATTATCTTCTTCATGCATGCCCGTCTAGGTATCCGAGTACTTTTGACCCTACCCTCTTCGAGCAATTTGCTCACATGGTCTTCGAAAGTTAGTCTCGGTCTACCTCGACACCTTTTAATATTAACTTTCGCGCTATATATTTTCTTCACCATTCGGTCTTCACTCATTCGCTCAACGTGCCCAAACCACCGAAGCACGCCCTTATCAATTTTTGTAATAAGGTCATCTTTCAAACCTGCCATATTGCGAATCTCTTCGTTTCGCTTTCGGTCGGCCATGGTAACGCCGCACATTTTACGAAGAGATCGCATCTCCACTGCATTCAACTTACTTTTATGCTTCTTCTGGCTTACCCAGGTTTCGCTGTCATATAACAAAGTCGGTACCAACACTGCGTTATGTATTGCAAGGCGTGCACTCTACATTTATTTGCTATAAAATTTAACTTTTATCTTATATTTTATGCCGCGTTTGTGATTGAAAATTATCAAATTAAATCATTTGCTGTAAAATGTTTTGTTTTATATTTCATTTCATTTGAATTTGAAGGTTTCACTTTTACCGCGTACTTCAACTGCACACATGTTTTTTTTTTATTTAAGAGACACTACTCCCTCCCTCCAATTTATTTAATTATTACCTTTTATAGCCAACAAAATCTCCAGAACCGGAAGTGATAGAACCGTTGTCAGAATCAGTAAGCAGTTCGGATTCAATTTTCGATTCGCCGAAAAAAATTGCACTTAAAAAACACTTACGCAAAGAATCTGCTACTAACGAGAAACTTATAGAAAAAATTATGAAAATACAGAGACAAAATACTTATCTCAAGAGAAAATGTGCCTTCTACAAAACAATTTTGCAAAATTTAAAAGATAAATTCAATCTGGATCTGGATTTAAATTCTCAGAATGATTTAATGACTAAAGTGGAAGTTATCAACTTACATAAACCTATAATAAAGAAAAATAAACGAAGCAAGCATTAGAAATAAACATAGAAATAGTTTTTTTTTTTTTAATTTAATATAGATTATTATGTTTGTACTTGTACATATTATACTTGTTAAAATTTTATCCTTTTGTTTTATTTATCATTGGTTCGAAAATGCCTGTCCTGAGAAGAAAAACATGCGTTAGTGTCGTGGAACATTTGGTTGAAACGAAGTTCCTTTTGTAGTATATTATTATTGATAAACGTATTATATTATTTACTTACAAATACAAGTAAATGAATTACTAGCGTCAATTAAAATGAAGCGTCATTTAAAGTAATATTTCTTTCATGGAAAGATAAGAAAAAGTGTGGGGGAGATGGATATTATTCCATCTCATTCACACTATAGAAAAGGGTCGTGACGAAAAAATCTTACATTTTTTCTCGCCTAGCCACCATCTGCCAAATTCATACCGTGCTATAAGGAACTTCGTTCCAAAAATAAGTTTATATTTATATTACACAAGTACTGTACAAATCTTAATAGAAATAGCTTGGTATTGGTATTACGTTATTTCCATCATTAATTATCATTTATCAAAAATTCATTATCATCCATAAATTCCATAAATATTATAATAACCCTTTTATACAATCCCTTTTTAATAAAGTTATTAAAACCGATATTTTGTCCACCGCACCGCCAAGGATACATTGCCCCAATAATGAATTTCTGTTTCTGTGGAGTAGAGTAATTGATTTCAACAGTGGTAGAGCCACGCGACAGCTTTTGCTGTCGCACGGATGGGCCGGTTCGAACCGGGGTGGTACCACGACCTCACAGAAAACCAGCGTGAAGTAGAGATTTAGCTCTGCGTTTCGCTTGGTGAGTGCAGGTGGCCGGAGGCCCTTTTTACTGGAAATGAGGCATTCCATCTTAGTCCTCACGGGTGACAACGCATCTACATTTGATTTGTAATAGAGGATAGATGTAGATGTCTATGGGCCGCAGCAACCAATTACCATCAGGTGGACTGTGTGCTCGTTTGTCACCCTTATCCTATAAAAAAAAAAACTACTAGCTAGTAGCTGATCCCAGTATTTACAGATTTATATAATATTGATTAAATGAACATTCACTAATATAAATTTAATCAGCCATCAACTTACAAAAAGTAATGGAATTTTGTTTATGTTTGTGTATGTGAATTATTAAGTGTGAAGTTACAAATGCTTCGAAGGTAATATAAATCGCAAGTTTTTGATTCATTGTGTGATCGACATCAATTTTCCGCTGAGTTAAGCTATCGTTAAAATTTTCCATTTTACACTTTAAATCAAATTAGGCTGTATGTTCTATGAGCTTTGTCTACATGAATTAGCAAATCGTAACAACTACAAAATTATATTATAAACATGTCATTCAATGTCATCAAAAAATATAGTAATCTAGGATTTCGAATTTTTTCGTGATTAAAATATTTCCTACTATTTGTTACTGTAGTATGGTTTAATTTATATATCAAACAAAGTTTCCAGGAATTCTCATCAATCGATTAGAATAATATTCACGCGGATAGATGTATGTTAAAAGTTCACAGTTTTTAATTCGTGATGGCCAAAATAAAGAAATTATCAGGCTCTTTCCGCTATACACAATGGGATCCGTGTTTGATCACATCTCAAATAGTGGCAATGCAGTTTCTCCTCTACCTCACACTGTGCCTGGTCATCGCTGTAATGCAAGATATAACAGGATCTACTCGCACATTAGACCATATATTCGAGTATCATGCAAGTTCTAATTTTTTTACTCATTATCATATCTTTTTATGACCTGAGCTCTGAGATTATATATACATTTTCTTTTAATTTAAACTCATATTTCAGGAAATACATGTAAGAGACAATGAGGGTCGCGCTGTGATATTTGCATTTGTGATCAATGCTTTTATAGGTGCTTTGATACTTTGGAATACTGTAGGCAGAACCAAGTTGTGCCTGGACTTTAGGTAAGATTTTATTTTATAACAAAAGAACTTAAAATTGAAATTTTTGAAAAACGTTAGACTGATAGTTCATTCTGTATTATTTGTCTCACCTTAAATTTATTACACTTAACATTAACTTGCGTTATAACTACCTGGATTACATTTCTCGGTTAGAACTTTTCTAATGCAATGATGTATAAAATGTTACTAATTAGCTCTTTCTTACATATTATTTTTCATTTAATATTTTCATGTATAGTGTATTTATACATTGTATTGCATTTATTTATTGTTGCTCAATCTAGATCTCTTATACCAACTACTGATTATGAAATTAACCAATTCGTTGCGGCACCAATTTTTGACAACTTTTAGCTGTGGCGGCGAACAAATATTTCATGACACTCCTGGCGTGTCATGTGCCACAGAACACACGCGTATTGTGCCATCAGCCATGTGTAAAAGTAATGTTGTTTATTATGCTTTTTTCACTTGTTTAGACCTAATTAAGTTTAGTTGACATCAAACATCAGTTACAAACGGAAGAATACTTGTTTTTAGTGGGTAACTACAGGTTTTTCTGTTTTCTTTGAAATTGAGAGTAAGTGACTTTTTTTATGCAGAGATTAAAAACCTTTGGAACTATATTTTGTTTTATAAAAAACACATTTATATAAGTAGGTACAGCTAAATCACCCTGGAAAACCTTGGTTTTTATTAAATTAAATTTTCACCTAATAATAATATTTGTAAATATCAAACAATCAAGAACCTTAATTTAGAAAAAAATAAGGTTTATGATTCATGGATATTTATAAATGTTAAATATTATTTAATGTCATACAAATGTAAAAGTAAAGTTGATTTGAAAACGTATAATTAGTAAGAACACCAAAACAAGTGTTTTAAAAGGAAAAAAAACACCGGCGCTATAAGGCGGTGGATTAACAAAAGACTATAATATATTAGTGAACTTTTTTATGCATGAACGGTTTCGAACTGTTTCAAGCAAAAATAAACCTTATACCATATCACAAGCAAAATTAAACAATAAGACAAACACATTTTCTTTTTTCTTAACAGGAGAAGTGTTTTCCAGAAATTTATTTACAACTTGAGTTTGTGAGCGATCGCAATGAGTACTATTATTTGTTATTTATTAGACTATTTTTCCACAACATGACTTAAAACCCACAAAGTAAAAAGAGTACCATGTACAAGTTAAAAAAAGGTTGTCAACCCCTAAATATTTCAAATTTGTAAAATATCCAGAAACTAAGCTGTAGCCATGAACTACTTGCAAAATAATGAATATTTTGTTCTGGATAAATCTTCCAATAAAGCAATTTGAGCGAATTATAACGATTTTTAAATAGACACGACTCACATGTCATACGCCACACACAAAAATAATCGATGGCACCCCTGGCGTGCCATCCGCACTGAACTGGTTAATGCCCTCTTAGGCACTGCTCCCCAATGTTATCTGTTTGCAGATGAATAGGTAATTCTGTTGAAAGCTTGCAGTACTGTGAGATGATGTAATATGACATGAATGTTTGATGAACAATAAAATCTATTCAACCTTACTATTAATTGTTGATTATCCCTTACTTAAATTAAGTGTTAATTAACTCTATACCTATCACTTTCCATTTTTATTAAGTGTAGAGAGAAAGAGCAACTTTAAGCATTTTTTAAATTGAGGCTGTGACATTTTACTGTTTGGTTTTTAATATTTGACATTTTTTTTTTATTTCAATTTAACAATTTTTTTTTAATAATTCTGATGTAGATGATAAAATTGTACTCAATTTAATTGTTGTGTTGTCACTAAATTTATTTACTGGTTATTCCATGCTAAATAATGAAATAAATAAATTCAGACCCATAATGTCAGATGCCTTAAGCAAGTTGAAAGAGATCTAGTTTGCTAGCAGTAACCAGATATGTGAAACCAGAGCCTGTCTTCTATTGCAAAAGAGTAGTGAGTAGGAAATGCCGACGGCTCTGTCATGCAGTGACTTAGTTTGAGTTGCTGCACTGACAGCTGTATGTTTGAATGGAACAAGCCATAGCCTACAAATAATTATTCTGTATTGATCTGTAAGTACAATGCCTCCATAATACTGGAAAGAATTCTAATGTGGCGGTAATGTTCTTTAAAAAGAGATAAGATAAGAAACACAACAGAATAGTTTTTTTTTTTTTTTATAGGAAAGGGGTCAAATGAGCATGTGGCTCACCTGATGGTAAGTGACTACCGCCGCCCATGGACAACTGCAACACCAGAGGAATTGCAGATGCGTTGCCGGCCTTTTAAAAAGGAGTAGGCTCTTTTCTTGAAGGTCCCTAAGTCGTATCCTACATTACCATACATTCCATTACCTTGGCTGGTGTTGGCTTGGCTAGTTGCCTTTTTATCTGTAATTTCTGCATTATCTGTAAGCTTTGCATTGAGATAGGAAGCAAAGCAGGCAATAATCTTTGTGTTTGCTGTTGCACATACTTTTGAATGATGCTATAAAGAGGTACATGTCATATTGCATTAACTCTGCATTGCAAGACTACCAAATTATCTAACATTAATGACAAAGTAACAGGTATAGTCAGAGGGGTGGAAGTGCTTGTGGAGTCACACCATTTTATGCTCACTCAGGCCACTCTGTTCATTCAGTTTTATTGATAAAGGGCAATCCCCTGTGAGTAGGGTTACCATATCTCAGGATTTGTCCTGAGATCTCATTTCTCATTAGATTTTTGGACTCTTCTCAGGATTGCAGCTGGATTTTGCAAATCTCATGAAATCTCAGGATTTTTAGAATTTTCAATACAATACAGCTTACATTTTAAAGATCTCTTTAATAAAAAGTTAAACTAATAATAATCTTCTTCTTCTTAATTAATAATTGCACAATTAAAATTAAAACTTATTTATCCAAGTAGGTACTTAAACAGTTTTATCACATTTAATATGTGAAGATACCTTTTTAAGTAAGGTTTTTTCTTTAAGTATTGATTTATATAATGCCCCACATGTTAAACTCTTCAAATTAGGTATATTGAATTAAAAGTATAGCTCGAACTGAAGACACCGTTAGACGGTTTCTTTCATTCGACCATTGAGCCCCAATAATAGAAAAAATTCTTTCTACGTTTGCATTCTGGGCTGTAATTGCAAATATATATTGACAAATACGCATTATCTCTGGTAATCGTGAAATACCTATTGTCTTGATAATGGTTAAAGCATGGTATTGAGTATTTCATTTTAAATTGGGATTGATTGATGATGATTAAGTCTCGGATTGGGGGCGACTAAATCTAGTCCATTTTAATCCTCAGAAGACACAAGTTTGCGCGTTTACCGCTTTAAAGAACCCCTTTGTCGTATCTCCTCAGTTTCAAGACACTCACCTTGTTGCCTCAGCCAGTATCGGAATCCTCGGCGTCGACATATCGAGTGACGTGCAGTTTCGTGGTCACTTGGAAAAGAAGGCCAAATTGGTTTCTAAAAAGCTTGGCGTGCTCAGCAGAGCGGGACAGTATTTCATGCCGGCACAACGCCTGCAACTTTACAAGGCGCAGGTTCGGCCTCACATGGAATACTGTTCCCATCTCTGGGCTGGGACTCCCCAGTGCCAGCTCCTTCCACTTGACCGCACCCAGCGCAGAGCGGCTCGAATCGTCGACGACCGAGTCCTTTCCTATCGGCTCGATTCATTGGCGCTGCGAAGAGATGTTGCATCTCTTTGCATTTTCTATCGCATTTACCACGGGGATTGCTCTGAGGAATTGTTCGGATTAATCCCAACCGCTAAATTTCACGAACGCACATCGAGGCAGAACTCACGATACCATCCACAAACATCTGGATGTTTGTCGGTCCACCACTGTGCGATTTAGAAGATGTCTTCCTCGCACAACTTCCTTATGGAATGGTTTACCACCAGCGATTTTTCCGGACCGATACGACGTAGGGACCTTCAAGAAAAGAGCTGACTCCTTGTTAAAAGGCCGGCAACGCATCTGCAATTCCCCTGGTTTCCCTGGTGTTGCGGTTGTTCATGGGCGGCGGTAGTCACTTACCATCAGGTGAGCCGCATGCTCGTTTGCCGCCTCTCCTATAAAGAAAATGATGATTTACTTGAGTATGGTTAAAGCAGTCCAATCTTCGCAATGGGTTGGAAGTGGAACTGAGTGAGTGTGCGACACTGATGTGATAGGGGCGGTGCCCCACCCCCGCTTTGTGTGCGATGTGCAACGCGTGAGCGACCTCCATAATGTATAAAAACGATAATATTATGACTTTTTTAAATTGTTAAGTCGTTGGAGAGAAATTTCTCAAACTGTAAAAAATCTCAGGATTTTTCAATGGAAATCAGGCCTTTTCTCCGGACATTTGATTTTTTTCATCTGGTAACCCTACCTGTGAGGCACTTTGCAACAGTGGACTTTTATATGATGTGATGAAAGAAGGAATTAGTTTATCTCTTCAGTATCTCAATGCAAACTGCAAAATTTGTGTTTGTGTGAATAAACACTATACAGTCGACTCTCGATAATTTGACACTTGTTAATTTGAATCTCTAGATAATTTAAAAAAAAAATTCCCGGTCCCTTGAAAAGTACTCTATAAATTGAATGAAATCAATATTAATTGGTCCCCTCAGTAATTTGGTTGAAGGAATAGTATCTCGCCCCAACATGCAATAATTTGAAGTCTGGGCTTCTTTATTCTCGATAATTTGAGTTTATCATGCACAAATCTGTCGATTGTTAACATAAACAAGAGACTTTTTTTTTCAAAATAATTTTTTTTCACAAATGTGTAAAATAAATCAATTTTGATCAAACTCTTGTTTACTTGATTCTTTCCTCCATCCCTCTTGGTTATCTGAACTCTTGGTAATTTGATATTTTTCTCTGGTCCCTTTAGTTTCAAATTATCGAGAGTCGACTGTACATACATATTTATAAATCTGTTTGGAAATCATTGCAGTAGAGATGTATAAATTAAATTTTTTGTCACTTTCTTTTACAGTTGCACTTTCTACGGCATTCACTTAATAGCCTGCTGGGTGTACAATGGCACATTCCCAACAACATTCTCCTGGTGGATGCTCAACATTGCCTGTGCGGCAATCACCTGTGTCACTGCCGAATTTCTCTGTCTTCGAACCGAACTTCAAGCTATACCACTCAGCAATATTGGTGCTAAAGTCGATTTATGAAAATTAGCAACAAGTTTTAATAGGACTAGTTATTGGTTTATAGATCCAAGGGTGAGATATGAAAAATATTTAAAGCAATGCCTGTTATCTCATTTGAAACAATCAAGACTGTGCTTAGTGTCAAAACCCTTTCTTGATATAACAAGTTAAGTGCTTAGGAAATGAAACATCTGGAACCTTAGAGCCCAATAGCAGTAAATATACATATAGAAGTGTTTTGTATATACAGTAGAACCTCTGTAAGTCGAACTTCAAGGGAGGCTCAAAAAATTTTGAGTTATAGAGTTTTCAATTTATGACAGGTTTCGACTTAGGCAGATTTTATAAGGAAATATTCAACTTGAAGAGAGTTAGATTAATTCTAACTAATTTTGAGGCCATAAATTCCTTTATCATTTCATAGAATTAGTAATCCTATTTATTGTATATGTGTTTCCTAAGAAACAATGACATACAGTATCGGCAAATTCTTAAAGTCAGTAACTTACTTTATTTTTCTTCGAGCTTTAGAGGTAACTTTTAAATTATCGAGTTTCAAAGGTTGTAAAATTAAACATTCGAGGCATGACGTCCAATTTGTTTCTTCAAGTTATGGAGAGAGAAAATGTATTGAAATGACTTGTAGGGACTCACTTATTATTTCTACATAAAGACGGTTGAGATTTCGAGTAATGAAAGTTTTAAGGCTTGAAGGGAAGGGAACAAAACAATTTTTCGAGTTGTCGAGGTTTTCGATTTATTGAGGTTTGACTTACAAATGTTCTACTGTACATATATAACTTTAGGTGGGTTAGAAATCTAGTTTTCAACATTGACACTGCTACAAATAACCAAAGTATAATTCAACATAATCAATATGAATGAGCCAGCAGTCTCGTACTAAATTTAAAAAAACTGGCCAAGTGCATGTCGAGCCACGCACAATGTAGAGGTAGGGTTCCATAGTTGCCCATCACAACACGTGGGCTTCGTTGATAATGAGCATAATTAGTGAGTTCGCGGTTTGACCGCTATAACGACTAAAAATGGGCCCAAATAGGAAGATCGTAACTGAAGGACATATTTTAAAATAGCCGTATAGGGAGTGGTATTTAAAAAAGATTAAAAAAACTTTTCGATTTTGATAATAATACCCTATCTATCCTGCAAATGAAAAGGTAAAGCTAATTTAACTTCATTATATATACTACTATTGTGTATACTTTTCACATTTGCAAAAACAGCAACATATAGTTGGTAAAGGGAGGACACATGACTAATGAAAAATACCACTTTAAAGCTAAATATTGAAAATATTGAACTGACCACTGAATCGAAAAGATGTTTATCCACACCCCCAATGTGTTTGAAAGACCTCCAACGATACCCCACATGATCAAATAGACGGGTAAAAGAAAAATCATTCTCCATTTACTTGTATGGGAAGTAGCCAAGATAAAAATGTTTTTTTTTAAGATTTTAGTTTCGCAGTTTTGTAGGCGTGATTAATATTTGCCTAATTACAGATTTGTAATTTGGCATATTAGCCACCTAGGGTCTCTGACCAAAACCGCGGACGGACATGGCGAAACTATAAGGGTTCCTTGTTGTATAACTACGAACATTGTAGTGATATTCATACCAATTCCTTAACACATAATTAAATAAAACAACATTCGAGTTGCAGTAATCTATGTATCATAAAAACTTACATCTCAACATTAATTTGGACATTGACAACTTTAAATTGTATATTTATGTTCTTAATTATCCCATAACAGTCTATTGCTAAGCGTGGTTCTCCCCCATTGTAAAAAGATTCATCACCGTCGCCAAATTTACTATATCAATGATTGTAGTACAGAATAACTTATATAAGTAGCAGCACGAAAGTCTAGCTGTGACCGTTATTACGCATAAGTCGAGCTGATTGGCTCGTGCGTATCGTTCGCACGTGCTGATTGGCTCTCCAGACGCATTCATGCAGTTGAATTCGTGCGCGTCCCCTCCACGTATCGTTCAGCGGTAGACTTACGTGCCGCGACTTGTAATTTTGATGTTACCCCTCCGATGTCCGAGTTATAAAGTAGGTATATAGTAGTATACTGTCACCTATGAAAGATCAGATCCGGTCTTCTTTTTTTAACCGACTTCAAAAAGTAGGACGTACTCAATTCGACTGTATGTTTTTTTATTTACCTCATAACTTCTTTCTAGGTGAACCGATTTTGTTGATGAACCGAAAGCTGGTGCTTCTCATGTAGTGTTTGAGTTATCCTTAATAATTTATATTGAAGTTGGTTGTATAACATTTTTAATTTTACCACTTGTCAGGTTGGTTCTTGTAAAAGTCTGATATGGAAAAAGTTAGGAGCCTGTGTAACATTTTAGAGAGGAAACTTTGGGCTGGTGTACTATTCTCAGTAAGATGTGAATCATAATAATTTAAAAAATAACCCGTTTTTAAATAATTCATTTCATCATTATTATTATTAACATTACATCCCTTCACAAGTTCAATGTTGAATATAAGGCCTCCCCCTTCCACAAAGTACGGTCTACAGTAATTTTAATATTCTGTAATGAATATTAAAGTTGTTGGAAGTTTATTTTTTATATGTATAGCTAGAAAGTTAAAACTACGACATTTTTACCTAGGTCCAGTTCTTTGCATTCATTTACTTTATTAGTAATCATACAAAATCCTTATTTCCTTTGTATTTATTGTGTTCCTTTTATTTTAATTTCTATTAGAGGGCATCAATATAAAAACACTTCAGGTATTATTTCTATCATATATTTTATAATAATATATCTTATTAAATTATTAATTAAAATGTGTAATAAATTTGAAATTAACTTAAATGTTATTAATATAAGACATATTTTATTATATATATTTTTTAATTAAAAAACAAAAAATATATGGTATATATTCTAACAATAAAAAAATATAATTATGAAACAGTTCTACTCCCTTTGTTATAGTGCCAAGAATGTTGTTTCCTCGCTGAATGGCCATACTTAGCCTTTAAGCAAGAAAAGAATCAGCCCTCTTGTCACCGTTTGTTATATTGTATTGATTCTGATTAAATAACAAATGAGAATAAAATTATGGTGTTCTATTTCTTTTAGTTATTCATTCTTCTGCCTTTAAGAAACAAACACATGGATTTGGTATTTGAGGTTATTTTACATATTATTATTCTTTATATAATATATAAAAAGTAATGTTTGTTAGTTCGTATTTTATGCGCTGCCATATCGTTTGATTTCGATTAGTCAGATTGCGGCAAAACTTTCAAATTATTGCTTACACTTTCGCGAAGATTAGGCAATTAACTTATAGGTGACGCGTGCATCGTACCGACAAATTTATTTGAAAGTCATAAATCATTCAATTTCAATAAATGTGTTATTTCTAATTAAACAATATAAATCTTCCAAATTTAAAAGGATATTTCCAAAATTATTTCTTCTGCGAAGGCAATGCGCCGGGCGTACCAGCTAGTTGGCAATATATGTTTAGAATTACCATGCTAATTTCATGTAATTTAACTGTGGTCTGGTCTGAGTAGTTGTGTTTGCTGTGAATGTTTAACTTTTCGTCAAGGAAACTTAAAATACAAGCAAATAAAGTGTGGTTTATAATTATTCTCCTGTATGAATGTTGTTAAAGTTGTTAACAGATCAATATTTTTAGATTTAATAGTGAGTGCCTCATTGGTCTTGAAGTCGACTAGGTACTGATTATATGGACCAAAATCAGATATTTACAGGCTTAGGATTATACAGGCTATTCAAACGACTTCAAAATAATTTAAAAGACTTGTACAACCGTCTTCAATATAAATTATTAAAAATAACTCAAAAACTATTACTCAGACCTTGATCAAATTTATATGGGACCACATGAGAAGCACCAGCTTTCAAATATAAAAAAGAATCATCGAAATCGGTTCACACAGAAGAAAGTTATGGAGTAACGCATATTCCGGTCGAATTGAGTTCCTCCTCCTTTTTGGAGTCAGTAGAAAAGGAGGAGGTTCTCAATTCCACTGTATTTTTTTGTGTGTAGAACTTTTTTCTAGGTCTACTATTTTGACGATTCTTTCTTTATTTGAAAGCTGGTGCTTCTCATGTGGTCCCATATAAATTTGATCAAGATTTCACTAGTAGTTTTTGAGTTATCCTTAATAATGCGTATTTCATTGACTTCAACTATATATTACATTGACGCTGTTCCCATTTTATTTATATTGAAGTCGGTTGTACAAAATTTTTAATTTTACCACTTGTCTGTCAATAAATTCTCGGTTAGCAGTGTTTCACCTTCAAGCCTCTATAAAGCCTCGTGCCAGATTACAACCCCACCAGACCATGATATTGAGGAAATAGAGTTTACCTTTGCTTGCGCATGGTCACTATAATCCTGCCCTGCACAGATGGCTAGAGTAGACAAAACTGTTGTGTGACCATGATCCAAATTCGATCTGGAGAATGTTATTATTCTTATTATTATATTATTTATGTTATTACTGAATTTAATTGTTATGTTTGTATTAAATGAATATTGTCTTTGAATAACAAAAAATTTGGAATTATTTAGTCCATTCAATTTTAATAATGGTAGGACCATTAAAGAACATGATTTTCCCTTTTCTAACTAGAATTTCGTCTGGGTTTGTACCGCCGTCTTACTTATTTCTGCCAGTAACATCATTACTTATAATGATTTGTTCAAGTCTAAAGGGTACGGAGAGCCAGTACAATTACAGGCTGAAAGGCATTTCATCTTAGTTCAATAGTAGTAAATTATCTGTGGCCTTCTTTGATTATTTGGTCTCTGAAGCCACTAACCATCAAGTAGACGAGGAGCTCATCTGTCACCCTTATGAAAAAAAACTGTTGATTTTGATTCATATACCCTGTCAAGTCTCTTGTATAGTCTTTTTCTCTACTATAGACATTGCCTTACAATTTAGTTCGTATATTTTCCGCGGTACCTCTTTCTTGAAACACTCGTTAGTAATCTATGCTTTCAAGCCAAGTAAAACGTCTTATACGGTCCATCTTGACGTACGTCACGCACGGCACGTCATGCACGACGCATGACCTAAAACGACAATGAGTAGGCTTGACGTACGACAAGCCGTCCGACGTGTAGACCGTATATAAGACGTTTAAGATATTGATTCATTTGTAGTTTTGTTTTACGCACCTCCACAGGCCAGTGGTTTAAATACATATAATGCGAAAATACAAATGTACAACATTTGACATGTTTCGTAACTTTGTAATTATTGTAAATAAATATTTAATAAAATTTTGTTTTGTTTGCTTTTACTTCACAATTGCGTATAAAATATGAGGGCGAATATATCTGTCTTAAAGTGGATTTTTATAAAATCTGGTAAAGACAAGTACTGATATACAGGATTATTTCGCAATAACCGGCCAAATTTGCAGAGGTACAAAATAAGTAATATAGGCAAATGGTGAAGAAAAATTAATTAAAAAAACACCTCAAACATTCTGTCCTTTTTATCTTTTATATTCTACATACGTGGTAATGTATTATTTTAACATTCGTAAGGTTTGATCAGTAGGCAAAATGTTGTTGCCCATGAATCACATTCAATTTCGGATAATTTAAAATAAATGTAGAAGCCTTATTTACTTGTATTTTCAAAAACTGCAATAACGGTATATCATTATTTATATGTTTGAACTTAAGTTTCAAGTTTGGCTACTATTTGAAAAATAACCCTGTATAAATGATTAGCTTTTAATGAAAGCACCGTGAGGAAAATACATGCCTGAGGAATACATTTTCATTTGAGGACATGTGAAATCTGCCAACACACACGGGTTAGCTTGGCAGATTCTACCCCGCTCCAAACCTAAGGAGTGGTAAGTAATCCACTCCTCCAGGCTTGTGCCCACCAGTGGAACATATGTATCTTCTGTATTATGTAGGTGTCTTTGAAAAGATAGAATAGAATACCTATGAGTGTGAAGTTCCGTAAAGTGAGTGATGAGAACCGGAACCTTTTAACTAATAACGAGACATTACATCTTAGACCTCAAGGGTGAGAACACATCAAAATCTTGATTCCTAATTGTGGCAAAGCTTTTTTTTATCGAATAAGGGTGACAAACGAGCACACAGTCACTTGATGGTAATAGGATGCCGTGGCCCATAGACATCAACATCTTACCTCGATTAAGAATCAAAATGTAGATGCATTGTTACCCCTAAGGACTAAAATAGAATGCCCCGTTCCCAGTAACAATGTTCTCCGGTTCTCTACACTCATCATACGAAACACAGCAGCATCGACCTACTATTTTACGCTAATATACTGTGAGAATGTGATCCTACGACGGTTGAGCGCCGAGTCATTCATGCTACAACCATAATATAGCTGCAGCTTGGCTCTACTACATACAAATGTGTGGTATGTGGGTGTCTATGGGCCACAACATCCACTTACCATCAGGTAGACTGTGTCGTAGTATGTGATCCTTACTACAATCATCATCCGATGATTCACTTGACTTGTGAAAAACTGTAATGATGATTCATTACAGTTTTTCAAAGTCCACTGCTGAACATAGACCTCCCACAAAAATGCCACAAAACACGGTCCTGATCCACCCACATCCATCAACTTCCTGCATGTCTTACCAAGTCGTCATTCACAACTAATAGGGCCTGTTCACTTACCGGTACGTGGCTGCCAGTTGATCTAACCTTTCTATCTTAACTTTAGCTACTAATTGCTACTTAAGCTTAAATGGTTTTATGTAGGTATATTACATATAAAATAATATAAAAAATTAATTACATAAATTAATTTTTTATATTATTTTATATGTAATATTATTTTTAAACCTATCATTATACATGGAATGTATGCAAGAAGTCTGATACTGCAAACGCCCAAATGTGGTCAAACTCTCCCTCTTGTATGTTAACGCGTCAAGCAAAATTTGGTGTATAATTTTTACTGTATGTTACCCTCTTGACTTTATTGAGGTGTGAAAAAACCGTTTGCAGATTTCAAAAGCGTTTTTGAAATTGCTAGGACTTATCAAAAATTCCTGTAACCCGGGACATGCTCCGCTGTTCCTAAACATTTCCAGCGGGACCCGGTCATCTGGCAACTCGTAGTCCGTCCGTTATGAACTTGCAACATGACGGTCTGCGCAGGTACGACGTAAATAAAACTAGCTTTGCGCAGCAATCGGTCAACAATGGATAGATCTATCCTGAGTTGCCATTGCATTGTCACCCGTAAGGAATAAGATGGAATGCCTGAAACACGGCAGTATAAAGCTGCTATTTTACGCTGGTATTCTGCGAGTGTTGTCCTTCCCCGGTCGAGCCACCATTAGTGCAACAACCATTAATAATTGCAGCTTGGCTCTTACACATATAAAACTATTGGTTTAAGAGCCAGTGAGCGGCAAACTTACAGTATTTCAACAAGCTTCACGTTTTTTTCAGTTAATCCCCCTATACCTAAGGCAGGCCCTCCGTCACTCGCTCAAGGCCCTGCCTTATATGCCTACCGTTATGCGTATCGCCCACGATATAACCGACATTGGGCTGCTGCACGCCCGCCTGAGCGCTTGCACCGCGCACGTTTCCCGCGCTTACTCGTCGAAATGCCGAAACCACGTAATTATTTTGCAGTGGATGGGTGTCTAGAGTCAAAAAATCATTTTTAAATAATTTTAACAACGCCATAATGAATCGGCCTGGCAGCAGCGATAAGATTTAATAACCGAGAAATCAGAGAAGGAAAAAAATGTATAAATCATTTTATAAACTCAAACATATTTGATTGACAAATAAAAATATGGTTATTTCGCAAGATTCGTTTTATTACAATAATCATCATAGGTACCCTAGCGCATTCGTGCGATGACGCGCTTGCACGTGAGTCCACGGCGGTCAACACAACCTCGACTCTTTATGCGCGTGCTTATGGTACATTTTCGTCTCGCTGCGAACAACAGATATTATTATTAAAAGTTTGTAGGCTATTATAGCGTAGATATTTTCGCTTTTGTATGGGGGTGATGTATCTGTTTACTTTAGTAAACTATTTAGTAATCTGTGCCTAAGGTACATGAAATGGGAACTCTTTTAGTTTGACCGGCGGTCGATATAAAGACGCTCAGATGTTAAAGGTGTAAAAAAATAACCAAAAAAACATGATAGCAATAAGTCTACCGCTTTAACATCTTGAAATATTCAACAAAAGTTACCGAAAAATAACATTGGTAGACACCTATGACGGTTTCAAGGTCACGGCAGATAAGTTGAAAAGTACAATTTTTTATTAATAATTTACGTTATTAAAATAAAGCTGCAATTTATATATAATATTATTGATAATATTATTTGACATGTATAATTTTCATGGCAGACATATATTGTGGTTGTAGCACCCAGGCAGACAACAAACTTCTGGGCCGTCCATAAGCGCGTACTAATACATGTCTGGTCAGTGTCTGCCGCTCACTGGCTCTTAAACTATACGTTTGTACGTTGCGCATTCATATACGCCGCGTGTTGAAAACATACAAGTAGTTTTGCCAGTGCCTGTTCTAGACATTTCTATTTTATAAGTCAATGTTATATCAATTATAATACTTTTAATAGCTAACAAATAAATAATATTTAACACAATAACAAGGCACCTAACCCAATTTCAAGCACTCGAGAACATTAGGTATCGTATCACTCTTGTGTTTGCACAACATCCGTAGCAGGTTCAATTTCTTCTCGTTTGTCTTTGATGACTCCAATTCGTAGAGGGTGCAAAGGTTTATGAGAAGTTTTTCATTCAGGCCCCTCTCTGGGTCCGAGTTGATTGCCTTCTGTAGTACAGATATAGCTTCTTTCAGACGTCCCATGTAGAGTAAGCATACGGACAGGTTATTCGCAACCTGTGAAAGTGTAATTTGTTTGTTATTATGAGAAGGAAGCACTAAACTTTGTTCTAATGAAACTTTTATTGCTATTTTAAGTTTTAATAAAATATCTAGCTTGGATATGTTCTTGAAACTTAAAATTTGAAAGAAATTAAAAGAACATCTACGAGGGCGGCACTGAAAATTTCGGGAATCAAGGAAGTGACATAACATTACTATTTAAAAATATGTTTATTGCTTTTCGAAGTATTCTCCGCGAAATTTGACACATTTTTCATACGATGGAACCAATCATTGAAGCAACCATTCCATTCGGAAGTTGGGGTCTCCAAAATGGCCGTTTTGTAGGCGTCCACAGCTTCTTCAGGTGATGAAAATCTCTGTCCACGCAATTTATTCTTTATTTTAGGGAAAGTATAGAAATCATTAGGGCTTAGATCGGGTCTGTACGGCGGATGGTCTAATAATTCTATGTTTTCTCGCTCTAAAAACTCTTTTGTTCTGTGTGCGGTGTGAGAACTCGCATTGTCGTGATGGAGGATGATGCGGTGGTTGCAGTTATCTTTACGAAGTTCAGAAACGACCTGTGGCAAACAAATGCTAGCTACCATTCTGCATTAACCGTTCTTTGTCCCTCAAAAGGAATAGTCGTAAAATGGCCGGTTTTGGAGACAAACGTGGCCACCATTTTTTTTTGCAACACTCCGTGAACGAACAATTTTTGTTGGCTTTAACTCATTTTCGAACACCCAAACTCGTGACTGGTTTTTTGTTTCGGGTTCGTACGCGTATATTCAGGATTCGTCACCTGATACGATGTTGTATACAACATATGAGGATCCTGAGTGGAATCTTTCGAGAGTTCTTACGCACCAAGTAACGTGAGCCGCTTTTTGCTCTTCACAGAGCGAATGCGGTATCCATCGGGAAAACAACTTTTTTACACCTATGTGTTCATGCAAGATTATTTGTATTTGACTCATGCCAATGTCTAAAGTTGCCTGAATTTCGCGGTATGTCACATGTCGATCTTCCTCAATCAGCTTACGCACAGCATCAACGTTTTCTTGGGTGACTGCAATTTTTGGACGACTTTGACGGGGATCATCACTGAGCTTGACACGTCCACGTTGAAATTCAGCAAACCAGCGATAAATTGTGGTTTTGGATGGGGCTTCATCACCAAATGCAGAAATCATCCGGTCAACACACTGTTTTTGTGTTAAACCACTTCGAAAGTCATAATAAATCATCGCTCTTGAATTTTCTCGACTCAATTCCATTTTCTCAACGACTAAACAAGTTTGACAAAACCTTGTCAAACTTGTTTAGTCTTGTGACAAGACCGAGAATAAAATAAATGGTTTTAAAAATATTCGAATTTTAAAACCAAGGACTTTTCAATTAAAAAAAATTAATATGACAGGAACAGTGGAAATATTCCATTCCCGATACTTTTAGTGCAGCCCTCGTATAATATAAAAATGAATCGCTGAATGTGTTGCTAAGCGCAAATCTCGAGAACAGCTGAACCGATTTCGCTAATTCTTTTTTTATATTATATCTTGAAGTAGGAAGATGGTTCTTATGGAGAGAAAAATTTTAAAAATTGTCTGAAAAAGTCTAAAAACAACACTTTTCTATATTCCCATACAAAAGATTCATAATAATTCTTAAAAGTCAATTTGAACTTTAATACCATACCATAAAGTTTAAGTGTTAGTGGAGGGGTTCCGGGAAGGCAAAACAATTGAGTGACATTAGTATCGTATATTAATGTCAATATTTATACACACTGGCAGATAGCTGATGTTATAACTTGGGCTGCTTTTATTTTAGGGTTCCGCAAAGAAGAACTCCACGCAGGCGAAGTCGCGGGGAACAGCTAGTGTTTATAAAGATTTATTCCTGTTATGCTGTGCCCGAACGTCCGGGATAAAAAAGCGATAGGCACAACTGAATCTAGTGCCGATTATTTAAAAATAAAATGACGAAATCATCATCCCATTGCCCTTCCAAAACTGGCCGATTTACCTTTTCTTTTTGTCAAGAATTAATATAAGAAGAATAGTGTTTGTTTGTATATTTATGTTTGTTAAATTTATTTGTAGGATGTCTAATAACGGCGCTATAACTGGGTACTTTTAGTAATTTTAGATTTCCACTTTTTAAAATAATTTATGAAAAAAAAATCATGGTTGTTGTAGGTACACTGTACCGTAAAAATATTTGTTCTAGTCCAGAAGTTCCCAAAGTGTGCGTCGCGGCACCCCAGTGCGCTGTAAAAATCAGAGTCTATCTACCATCCTCCAGAAACTAAACTTAGGTATTCGCGGGTACAAAATAAACAACGCAAATCGCGCGCGCTGCATACGTCACTCACTCGCCGATAAATACTTACGCTTGGAAACGTACCCAAAATAAATATCCGACTAAGTTCAAAAGTTCTAAGAATTCTTATTCCCTATACAACATCTTATCAACTTCATATTGTGTATGTTTTAACCTAGTATCATTGTACAAATGAGACAAAATACTAAACCTGTAAGTACGCGGCTAACTGAAAAAGTTTGGGAACACTTGTTCTAATCATTATCCAGTGAGAAAATAAACTATTTTGTGAGCCACCACCACAAAACTCATCTATAAATTCACCATTATATTGGTAGGCTCTTGATCAGCGGCTCTCGCGAAGTTGTTGGCAGCTTCTTGGTACTTCCCGTGCGCGATGTCGATCAGGCCCAGGTCTACGTACTCCCTCACGTCTGGTGTCGGGCATCTAGGAGATGAAATAGAATATTATATAGAAAATTTTCACATGGTAGAGCCATGCCGCTGCTATATTACTGGTATACTTGTAGCACGAATGGGTCGACTCGACTGGGGAAGGACCACGCTCTCACAGAATACCGGCGTAAAATAGCAGTTTAAAACTGCTGTGTTTCGTATGGTGAGTGTAGAGAACCGGAGACCCTATTTACTGGGAACGAGGCATTCTATCTTAGTCCTCAGGGGTGACAACGCATCTGCATTTTGATTCGTAATCAAGGATAGATGTAAATGTCTATAGGCCGCAGCAACCACTTACCATCAGGTGGACTGTGTGCTCGTTTGTCACCCTTATCCTATAAAAAAGGGGTAGTCAGAGTTCAAAGAACAGCGAGTCACTCGGACCATGTGAAACAACCTGGACTAAGTACCAGGATCGCTTACGTGCTTCACCCCTCTGGGATTACAAGCGTGACGTATAATTATATATGTATGTATGATATCTCAATAAACAAACTTAGTACTTACAAATGATGCCTCTGTTCCCTAGCATCTTCTAGATGTACCATTGCAGCCTTGACGTGCCCCGCTAGTAACCACAGTCGACAGAGGGCGCTCGACAACGCCCTCTTCTGGGCCGGAGAGGAGGCTTGCTTCTGTAGTGAGACTAGTATCTTGCTTGCTAGTCTGTAATCCTGTAAAACAATATGTTTATATTGAACAAGACGGAATGAGTGGGAAGGATAGTGAATGATAAGTTTGTATAGCATGTAATAAAATTAGAAAAAATAATTATATAAATGTACATTTGCAGTCTCTGGAGTCTAATAGATCAACGAACTTCAAATCCTACATACTCCTGGTTCCTGCAAAATACACAGACATTCCTCGCTCTCTATTTCTGGCCCTCTGGGGTAGTGTATCGCTGATACAGGGACGCACCAAAGAAGAAAGGTCCCTAAATAGTGTTGTCTTTTTTTTTTTAATATATGCTTAGGTTAAGATAATTGCTATGAGCAAATATTCTTAATGTTTAAGTCCTCAATGCCTGAAATAAAGGTTGTGTTGTATTTTATAACATTGTATATTATGTAATCTATACTCTATAATAATAATAAAGCTTTATTTCTCTACACATTTACAGAGTTAACAAAAAAAATACATAGAACTATTAGAAATTATTTGTTGGTTTATGTAGTCCCTCTTGGGTAAAAGCCTCCTCCAACTTGAACCATTCTTCGCGGTCTTTGGCAATTTGCATCCATTGTTCTCCTGCTGTGTTAATAATGTCATCCACCCATCTTTTCCTTTGCCGTCCTACACTCCTCTTGCCAAATGGGCCCTTCCATTTTGTTGTTTGGTAGATCCATCTTTTGCCCTGATATCTAGCTATGTCTCCTGCCCATTTCCATTTTTGTATTTGGCTATGCTGAAGTGCATCCGTTAATTTAGTTTTCTTGCGGATATCTATATTTCTTATTTTTTGTATTCTTCTTAATTTAAGGATGCTTCTCTCCATAGCATGTTGGCAGGACAATTTTTTGTTTTTCACTCTTTCAGTATACACCCATTTTTAAATAAAACTAATTTACCGATTTTATCGCGTATATTAACTTATTTTTACATATTCCCGACGTTTCGGGTGCTTTCCAGCATCCGTGGTCACGGGGGACTGAGTTGTTTGACGTCCTGCTGTCATAGTTAGCCCGGCTACCTTCAGTTTTTTAATATTAATTTTTGGTTCGATTTACGCAGAATGAGCTTACAGTATCATGAAGTCTAGCAGTGGTATACTTGGGTTTGGATTTGATTTTATTAATTATGGGATCCCAAGCAGATGGCAGCACCCATCCATCTTCTCTATCGAAATTAGGATGTTTTTTAATTTCAATAGCCTCGCGAATCATCCTTGGGAGGAATCGGTGTTCTTTTGCGAGGATTTGTGGTCTATCAAATCTAATGTAATGGCGGGGGCGATCTTGAACATGTTCACAAAGGTAGCCGGGCTAACTATGACAGCAGGACGTCAAACAACTCAGTCCCCCGTGACCACGGATGCTGGAAAGCACCCGAAACGTCGGGAATATATAAAAATAAGTTAATATACGCGATAAAATCCGTAAATTAGTTTTATTTAAAAATGTGTAGTGTTCGCGTAAATATAAGAAATCATTAAGTATACACCCATGTTTGGCTTGGATATGTTAGACTTGGGAGGATACACGAGACCATAATGACCTTTTTCATTCTTAGGCTGTCTATATTCTATACATCTATACTCTATACAAATAAATAAAATTGAAGTGTCTGTTTGTAATATCAAAATAACAGCTTTTTACTAAATACATATGAAAGTGTATATGGTACTTAAGACAAAAACACGTTTTTTAAAGTTTTTGTCTGACTGTCTGTTTGTTCCGGCTAATCTCCGAAATGGCTGGACCGATTTTGACCGAATTTTCACTGGCAGATAGCTGATATTATAAGGAGTAACTTAGGCTACTTTTATTTTAGTAAAAGAATTAGGGTTCCGCGCAAAAAAATTAAAGCCCTAAATTGAACGCGGGCGAAGTCAAATAAAGTAGTGATAGCTCAGGTGTAAGCGCTGGTCGTAAATTCACAGTATGTAAGTAACCCGGTTCAATTCCCACTAAAGATAGTTTTTCTATCAGAGATTTCGGAACAATAAGGTAGCTATTTCAGTGTAACAAAAACAGACACTTCAATGTTATTTATATATTAAGAATATATACTATAAACTATATTATGCAAAAAAAAAATAAAAAATTGTCTACTAGATATATAAAAAGCATACTGCAGACTGTGCCCTATTTTTTTTTATCTGAATTTACCTAAATATTACCTAAGTATTTTGAATGAAAATGAAAACTGTCATACCTTCAAAGCTATAGCACAATTAACTATAGAATGTAGGACCCTTGTCTGTCTACCTGTCCACAGTCTAATAGACTCGACTTTATCCTGTTCGGAAGTTATTGTGCCTGTTCCATCTTCTGTTTTACCCTGTTGCAAGTTCGATAGCATCTGTAATTTATAATTTTTTTATATGATAAATGAGTTTTGGATTTTTACGATTTCCGACAATCGAACGTACCATTTTTGCGACAAATATTTACTTTAAGAATTTTCTTTGTTTTAAAGCTTTTTTTAATGACTGACCGCCTTTTCACTATATATAACAATATCTCGAGGGTAAACTACTATGGAGTAGCTTAGTATGTATGTGGTAAACTTTAGTATGTGGTAGAGCCACGCTGCAGCAATATTATGGTTATATATGTATGTTAGTATGGCTATATTATGGAATGGGTCGCGGCTCGACCGGGGTAGGACCACACTCTCACAAAATATCAGCTTAATGCTGCTGTGTGTCGTATTGTAAGTGTCGAGAACCATAAACCCTTTTTATCAAAAGAGGCATTCCATCTTAGTCCTCATGACTGACAACGCATCAGTATTTTGAATTTCTCACAAAATACCAGCGTAAATAGCAAATAAGCTTAATGCCGCTGTGTTTCGTATGGTGAGTGTAAAGAACCGAAGACCTTTTTACTGGAAAGGAGGCCTTCCATCTTAGTCCTCACTGGTGACAACGCATCTGCGTTTTGATTCGCAAACGAGGATAGATGTAGATGCCTATGGACCACAGCATCTACTTACCATCAGGTGGACTGTGTGCTCGTGTGTCACCTTATCCCATAAAAAAAACGAAGATGCAGCCTGACTCTACCACATAAAATGTATATTATATTAGTTTTGTAATCTTTGTAATAGTAATTCCCAAATTATTCGGTAAAGACATTTCATTTTAGACATCAGGAGCGACATTTTGATTCTTAATCGAGGATCAGGTGGTCTGCATGCTTGTTTGTCACATTTACTTTGTTTTCACTTATTATAAGCCGTGCTTGACCACAATCTCACCTGGTGGTAAGTGGTGATGCAGCCTTAGATGGTAAATCGCACTGTCTTAGTGTAACAAAAGCCTGTTCAGTCTTGCCTTGTAGACGCCCAGATTGTATTCGGACGGAAAGACAGACATCGGCAAATTATTCCACTCCTTTGCTGTACGCATTACAAAAGACTAAGGAACCCGTTTGGTTCTAATGCGTGGAATATCGACAACAAAGGGGTCCGATGGTGGAAAGGCCAAATTGGCCTCTAAAAAGTTTGACGTGCTCAGCAGAGCGAGACAGTATTTCATGCCGGCACATCGCTTGCAACTTTACAAAGCGCAAGTTCGGCCCCACATGGAATACTGTTCTCATCTCTGGGCCAGGGCACCCCAGTGCCAGCTCCTTCCACTTGACCGCATCCAGCTCAGAGCGGTTCGAATCGTCGACGACCGAGTCCTTTCTGATCGGCTCGATACACTGGCACTGCGTAGGAATGTTGCATCCCTTTGCATTTTCTATCGAATTTACCACGGGGAGTGCTCTGAGGAAACGTTCGGATTAATTCCAGCCGCCAAATTTCACACATCGCGTCAAAATTCACGATACCATCCTCACCAGCTGGATGATTGGCGGTCCACCACTGTGCGATTTAGAAGATGTTTTCTTCCTCGCACAACTTCCATGTGGAATAGTTTACCACCAGCGATTTTTCCGGACCGATACGACTTAGGGACCTTCAAGAAAAGAGCCTACTCTTTTTTTAAAAGGCCGGCAACGCATCTGCAATTCCCCTGGTGTTGCAGTTGTTCATGGGCGGCGGTAGTCACTTACCATCAGGTGAGCCGCATGCTCGTTTGCCCCCTCGTCTATATAAAAAAGGAGAGGGAGGAATTAAAGCGTGTAATTCCTGCGCACACTCACCGAAATGCATCCTATAGAATACCGAGAGACTGGCTACTCTGTGTCTGTGTTCGAGGCTGATAAGATTAATTTCAACCAAATCAAGGAAATTCCTTAAAATACTTTAAGCCTTAAAAGTATTAAGGCATACATAAAGTAGATTTACAGTTTATCGACACTATGCATTCCATGCTATAAACCCACAAGTTAGAAAACAACTTTTAGTGATTATTGTTCCTATTACCTTTTGTATAACGTCCAACATCGTGTACAGCCTGTCCATTGCCTCCTCAGGCTTGCCCACGTGGCCCGGCAGTTCGGCGATCAGTAACCTCAACGAGAACGGCGCCATCGAACCGGTTCGATTCTCGTACGTGTCGGGATAGAACTGTAAAATATTATTATATTAATGCAACCAATCACATGTGTAATTCAATTCACTTAATGTAAATCCGCTAGTGTATGCAGTTGTTCATGGGCGGCGATAGATAATTATTACCATCGGGTGATAACAGCGTGTTTCACACCTAGACATAAGACTTACGCTTACGGGACTTACTTGACGCCAGATGGCTGCATTAGTTAGAAGATTTATTATATATGTAGTAGAGCCATACTGCAGCTATATTAGTAGCACGAATGGGTCGGCTCGACCGGGGAAGGACCATGTTAGTCTGGGACCCACCTAACTACGCTCTCACACTCCGCTCTCACAGAATACCAGCGTAAAATAGCAGCTAACACTGCTGTGTTTCGTATGGTGAGATATTCGTATGATTTGTGTAGAAAACCGCAGACCCTTTTTCTACCGACTTCAAAAAAGAAGAGGTACTTAATTCGACTGTACATTTTTTAATGTGGTCCCACATATTTTTTTATAGAATAGGGGGCAAACGAGCATACGGCTCACCTGATGGTAAGTGACTACCGCCGCCCATGAACAACTGCAACACCAAAGGAATTGCAGGTGCGTTGCCGGCCTTTTAAAAAGGAGTAAACTCTTTTCTTGAAGGTCCCTAAGTCGTGTCGGTCCGGAAAAATCGCCGGTGGAAAGTATTCCATAGAGAGGTACGTACGCGGAAGAAAACTCCTAGTGAAACGTACAGTGGTGGACCGCCAAGCATCCAAATGGTGTGGGTGGTTTCAAGAGTTTTGCCGCGATGTGCGTTCGTGAAATTTGGCGGCTGGGATTAATCCGAACAATTCCTCACAGCATTTCCCATAGTAAATGCGAAAATAAATGCAAAGGAATGCAAAATCTCTTCACAGCGCCAGTGAATCGAGCTGATCGGTAAGGACTCTGTCTTCAACGATTCGAGCCGCTCTGCGCTGAATGCGGTCAAGATGTCTATGGGCCACAGCATCCACTTACCATCAGGTGGACTATGTGCTCGTTTGTCACCCTATTTCTATAAAAAAATGCTGGCTGATGAAGAAGAAGGAAGAATCCAAACCTGATAGAACATGTCAGGTTTGCTCAGATCGCCGAACGGCTCGGCTTCCTTTAGCAACGGTTCGTGCAGCTTTATCCTGACCATGATAGCGAACCGCGTCAGCCATAACTGTAGAGAGCGGGGCGTGTGCTTCGTTGGTCGGTGCATTCTACCGACGCCTGGAAAGAAGGATACAAATTAACCACTTTCGGTACTACGGTCGTCTCGTACGTTATTCGTTTGGACTTTTAGCCATGATAGCTCATGGGCTGAGTTTTCAATCACAGTTTTTAGGGTTCCGTACCTGAAAAGGAAAACGGAACCCTTGTAGGATCACTTTGTTGTCCGTCTGTCTGTCTGTCTGTCTGTCAAGACCCTTTTTCTCAGGAACGCGTGGAGGTATCAAGCTAAAATTCATATCAAACACTTAAGTCTACTGTCCCTTGGAGCTGTGAAAAAATCAAACTTCTAAGCCAACGCAATCAAAAGATACAGCCGTTTATGCCGCAAATTTTCGACATTCGCAAGGCAATCAAAACCTACAGGGCACTTCCCGTGAACTCAGAATCTTAAAATTTGGTACGAAGCAACGTATTATAGCACAGATAAAGAAAAAATTGCGAAAAGCATAAATTTTTAGTTACATCATATAATAAAAATATTTTTAATTATTTTAAACTTATATACCTACGAATTTGTTCGGAACCCTCGGTGCGCGAGTCCGACTCGCACTTGGGCGGTGTTTTTTATAGAATAAGGGTGGCAAACGAGCACACAGTCATAGGTAAGTGGATGCTGTAATAGACATCTACGTCTATCCTTGATTAAGAATCAAAATGCAGATGCGTTGTCGCCCCTGAGGACTAAGATGGAATGCCTTGTTTCCAATAAAAAGGGTCTCTGGTTCTCTACAATCACCATACGAAGCACGGCAGCTTTCAGCCGCTATTTTACCCTGGTGTTTTATGGGAGCACGGTGCTTTCCCGGTCGAACCGACCCATTCGTGCTAGAACTATATCTGGTACTAATATAGCTGCAGCATGGCTCTACCACGTGCTACAACCATAAAATAGCTGCAACATAGCTTTACCACGTAAAACTGAGTGTTAGCAATCTTGTAAATCGTGCTGATTATCCTTATAAAGTCCATATAACGTCAAGCGACACTACATATAGGAAAATAACTTTACATACTATAAGTCTGACATAAAATAAATAACAATTCATTTACAGCTTTGTGTAGTTTTTCAAGCTAGTCGAAAACCCGACAACCGATGGAGAAGAAAAGTTCTCGAGTGGCAGCCTCGTACCGGCAGGCTAAGTGTAGGGCGTCTCCCTACTATGTATATAATAGAGTGACGACCTTGTAAGACATGCAGGAAGTCGATAGATGCAGGTGGCTCGGGACCGTGCTTTGTGGCATTCCTTGGGGGAGGCCTATGTTTAGCAGTGGACTTGTGAAGGGTTGTAATGATGATGATAATGTGTATAGTTGTCGAACTAATATGAGTAACTGTCTGTAAAACGTTTAATATTGTAATTTGCTAGAGGCATATAAGTTCAAGTAGACTTGTTGTCGAATGTATATACAGAAGGTTGGTAAGATAATTAGAATCAATAACGAGATAAACGTAAGAATAGACCGACACTTTAACAAAATTAAACAAAAAAGGTGAACATTTTAAATAGATTTTTATCCAAATAAAAAATGAGAGATAGTACTAATTTGTTTTCTATTATCCGAAGCAATACATTGTAGATATAGTGTATAATTATGTCAGCTAATTTGCACACTCAAAAAATGTACCTTAGTAAGGAAATTGATTGAATAAATTGTACTGAATTTATCTCCGTAATGCTTTTGCATTTATCTCCCACGTCCCTATCAATATGAGATGTTTAATTTCCTCAATTACGTTTGAATTTTCTTTTTAAGGCCCTCTTGTAGTAATGTTGTGTAGGTGTGAAAACGTTACCCCGCACTTCGCAACTGTCGTGCGAATGAATACTTAAACAAGCAGAATTTTAGAACAAACAATGTACGTCCACCCACAGTACAAAATTACACTCTAGGGCCAATCTCAAAGGTTTCTCTGCGGACACTGCCCGGCACTCGTAAACACTTGAACTGTTCGATTTTTTTACAATAAAAATAATAAATAATTGGTAAAATGTGTTCTCATAATTCCTTTTAAAATTTACCGCTTTAAGTCATTTTTCATAATGCGCACAGCCAAGGAGTGGAATGCCTGGAATGTCTGTTTTTCCGAGAGAATATAACAACCTCTTCCAGGTGCGTCTTAACAGGCTTCTCCTATTGAATAAAACTATTTTTACGGATTTTATCGCGTTTAATTAACTTATTTTATATTCCCGACGTTTCGGTTGCTTTCCAGCAACCGTGGTCGGTGTCGTGGCAACCGAAACGTCGGGAATATAAAATAAGTTAATTAAACGCGATAAAATCCGTAAAAATAGTTTTATTCAATGTGTAGTGTTCGCGTAAATATAAGAAATCATTAGGCTTCTCCTAGGCAAGCTCGCTCCATCGTAGACGTTATCTTTGCTCTCGGACCAGATGGAGGTCAAGTGTGAGCCTAATTTAATAATAAAAAAAAATCACGGAATATCTGCAAGGTATACGTTTAAATAGCAATTTAGTGTCACCTTTATGGTTTATTTTTTTTACACATAATTATTATTATTCGCGTTTGTCTTCACACAACCCTTGTCAAGCAAATGTCACAAAAATGATATTGTTATTTGTGCCATTTGTTTGACAAGGGTTATGTATATAAGTTCTCAGGAGATCAAAAGAGTTAAATAGTACTGCAACGTCACCTTAAGAAGGATGACATTCAAGCACATATTGCTACGTGCTGATAATTAAATCCATTTAAAAGATGCTATTGGACTACAAGACACAGAAGCCAATCAGCTAGGACAAATGGTTGTCCTTCCATCATCTAGATCGAAAATAGATCTAGATCTATTTTCGATCAAAGATTAAAATGCTGACGCGTGGTCGGTCACCTCTGAGGATTAAGATGCAAAACCTTGTTACCATTTAAAAGGATCTCCGATTTATATCTCTCACTATACGAAACAAAGCAGTACAACCGCTATTTTGCACTGGTATATTATTATATGAGATCTATTTTTAATTTTAGTAAAATTTTGTTGAATTCATATAAATTACTAAAATACATATAAATTTAAATAATATGGTTGCCGCTTAGGACTGCAAATTCATTTTACGGTTCCGTACCCAAAAGGTAACCAACGGGACCCTATTACTAAGCCTCCGCTGTCCGTCCGTCCGCATACGTAGACAGTTGAAATTTTCACAGAATGTGTATTTATGTTGCCGCTATATACTAACAAATAATAAAAGTTAAAATATATTAAACGAAAGGGAATACGGCTGGTTTTCTGCCGACTTCCAAAAAGGAGCCGGTACTCAATTCGACTGTATGTTTTTTTTTTTCGTTTTTTTTTTATGTGTGTTACCTCATAACTTTTTTCTGGGTGAACCGATTTCGATGATTCTTTTTTTATTTGAAAGCTGGTACTTCTCGTGTGGTCCCATATGAATTTGATCAAGGTCAGACCAATAGTTTTTAAGTTATTCTTAAATATTAAATAACTTATATTGAAGTCGGCTGTACAAAATTTTTAATTTTAAATTATTGAACTTTAGCTGTATAAACAAACTGAACAAGAAGAGACTGCACTATAGAAAATTCATAAAAACTAAAAAGAATAAAAACGAAAAAGGAACAACTAATGCTATCGGTTACTTGCACACCCATTTACCTTATATTTTTAATATCGTTTTTAAATAAAACAATTGCAATACTAAAACATTGAATTTTGAAAAACAACACTGCTGTTTTTAAAAATTATAACATCATCTCAGCGAGTTCAAGGTTAATGTAAGTCCTAACCAATATAATGTGTTTTTTTTTTTTGTATAATCAATCAAATCATAATTGAACAAAAGTGTTGTATTAAATGTCGCTGCCGCTTTTAGTGTTTTGTGTCAAAATTAAATTAACAAAACAGAACATAATTTAAAATGCTTATTACCTTTTCTATAAGTCTCAAATATATACCAATTGTGAACGGTATTTGCTTTTAATAAGATAGTTCGGAATTAAGATTAGCCGCGGGAAAATTTATATAACGTTTTTTACTTACTTGGTATTTTAAAAGCACGTGTTTAAAAACATGTTGAAATAATAAAAGTCAAACAGAATTGACATCTTTTAAACACTTGATTGTCCAACTTAAAAGTCAACCGCTGTTGGCTTCGAATTGAATACTCATTCTGACATATTTGATCAACAAAAAAAATATTACTCAGGACCATTCCTATATATAATACGATAATAGACCGTAATTTACCGCACTTCCAACTTTGTTGAAGTAACAACGACCTTACCAACTTCGAAGGACGACAACAGTTTGCACAGTTCGCATTTTTACAAACTACCCGCATTGTCTGTTAAATCAATTACTCATCTAATCAAAAAGAGATGTCGCCACAATTATTTTACACCGCGATAATTATTTGTTACCAACAAATGGTAATAAGCAATCGGATGTTTGGAGTAAGTGTTACACTGTTTATTTTTGTCCAGAAAGGGCTGCAATTTGTTAACAATTTGTAGCCTTAATAAAATAAATAAATATACGGAATTTAGTGGTGAATATTCTTATAATTCAGTTTATCAATATCAACTCGTTTTTAACAAAAAAAAGTAACGTAATGTTTACGCCGTAAATTTTATATATTGACTTATTTTACGTGGTATGCTGCAGCTATATTAGTAGTAGGTATAGTTGTACCACGAATGGGTGGGCTCGACCGGGGAAGGACCACGCTCTCACAAAATACCAACGTAAAATAGCAGCTTAACGCTTATGTGTTTCGTATGGTGATTGTAGAGAACCGGAGACCCTTTTTACTGGAAACGAGGCATTACATCTTAGTCCTCACGGGTGACAACGCATCTTCATTTTGATTCGTAATCGAGGATAAATGTAGATGTCTATGGGCCGCAGAAACCACTTACCATCAGGTGGACTGTGTGCTCGTTTGTCACCCTTATCCTATAAAAAAAATATATTCAAAGAAACTAACCCGGTTGAAATAACATGACATCTGTGAATTTTGTCGTGACATTAGTTCTGTGCGACAAAAGCGTAAGAAAATCTATTATTACATTTCGTATCTTGGGTGTCGTAAGAGTAAGAGGCGACTATGGGACAAAAATGAATACCAGAAAAATCTTATGGCTTCAGATAGATGGCGGTACAACCATCTGTTAACCAGACATACAAGTCAAATAACCATTTATAAATCAGACGCAAAATAGCCAGACTGGCGACGGGAAGTACATTCGGCTGCCAAGCGTTATGATTAGGATAAATCCTCTCTATAATGGAGCAGCATAGCAATAGGCTAAGGGTCCATATTTTCTCACAAAATTATCGATATTTAACGTCAATATTTTTAATTTTGGGTAAATAATCGATATATCGATATTTTCTTACAAAATTATCGATATTTAATGTCAATATTTTTAATTATACGTGGTAGAGCCATGCTGCAGCTATATTAGTAGTATAGTTGCAGCACCAATGGGTCGGCTCGACCGGGGAAGGACCACGCTCTCACAGAATACCAGCGTAAAATAGCAGCTTAAAACTGCTGTGTTTCGTATGGTGAGTGTAGAGAACCGGAGACCCTTTTTACTGGAAAAGAAGCATTCCATCTTAATCCTCACGGGTGACAACGCATCTGCATTTTGATTCGCAAACGAGGATAGATGTAGATGTCTATGGGCCACAGCAACCACTTACCATCAGGTAGACTGTGTGCTCGTTTGTCACACTATCCTATAAAAAAAATCACGATATTATATCGATATTTATTTTAGAGTATCGAATTCATATCAATTTCGATATATTTTAAAATGACATATTTATGTAATTTATCAGACAAAACAATTGAGTAACAAAAGTACTACAAAAGCATTCATGAGCTGTTTTTTTTTCGTCGTCAAAAGGTCCAGTAATAATATTCTGGCCCTCGTGCTACTACATCATGCAAAACATGACAATATATTGATATTTATCACGCGACAATTATAGATACTGTTTAAAATATCATTTTTTATCACTTGCACATCCCTATATGGGAGGCTCATGTTCAGCAATAGACTTCTACGGCTCAAGATGAAATGGATACTTCACAGATACTTATTTAACTTCTTAATTTAGCACTTTTACTTACATATCACTTTTACGAGTAACACTCAATGATCAGTGCTATACAGACATTTGTATCAAGCGGTTGTTTATCATATCATAGCATCTTATGTCAGCAATTTTATTCTTTTCCACTGATATATCAGCATATCTATTCTATTTAACATCATCAAGTGTGGGAATTACACCTCAACAATGACAGTTGTTGGTCCATAAGTCCCGCATAAACATGGGATCTATAAGCCCTGGGACTTGTAACAAAAAAAGATGTGACAAGTGTTATTTGCCTATCATGTCGTAAATGGTGACTAATGGATTGTGATTGTGTAAGTGATAGGCTATGGATGTATATGGACCTATAACTTCTTTCACAATATTTAATAGGGGTTACAGGCACAATGCTATGAATATTTGTGTTGTTATGTATATATAAGAAATGTGACATCTACTTACCCTGCCCGGCAGCAGCAAGGAGAGTGGCAGTGAGATTGACGGCAGCTCTCAGATATCCAGTACGAAGCAGTTCCCTCAAGCCGGCTTCGTCACGACTCACGTGATCAGCTCGGACCACACCGCGACTACCCGCGGTACTGACGCCCAGATATTTAACTGCCACCTCTTGTAAGGCATCACCCTGTGTTGAAAAGCAATGATCACCAGGGCGACAGTCTACCTAATCCATCCATACAACCATATAGCCTATAATAGTCCACTACTAAATGTAGGCCTATGGCCCCACGGTCACGGGGGGGGGGGGGGGGGGCACTGAGATGTTTGACGTCCTGATGTCACAGTTAGCCAGCTACCTTCAGTTTTTTAATGTTAATTTTTGGTTTAAAAAACTAAAGGTAGCCGGCCTAACTGCCATCATCACACCCCCCGTGACCATAGGTTGCTGTAAAGCACCCGAAACGTCGGAATTAAAATAGTAAATTAAACGCGATAAAATCCGCAAAAAAATAGTTTTATTCAATGTGTAGTGTTTGTGTAAATATAAAGAAATCATAACATTTTATATTACAAGGAAAACTTACCAATTCCTCTTCCAACACCAATCCAGGCATGGTAAGGACTTCTCGTTCTGGAAAAAATGAGCCTTTTGGTGATGATTGCGCCTGAAAAATAATGTAATTGCCATGAACTGTGGGTGTTCAAAGGCAAAGTTCAAACTTCATGATGCATAAAGAATCCATGTTTAAACCATATTGGAAACAGAAAGATTACCAAAAAAATATTTCTTTAAATACAATACAGAAAAATTCCCATGTTCATACAAATATAGTTTTCAGTTTAGTAAGTTACAAAAATAAATATTACAAAATTAAAAAAAAAATTAACACCAATTTTAAAATTCTAAGATTTTCCTATTGTTGAGGCCAAAGAAGGTAATTTGTACGCCCTCCAATTGCGTTCGAGCTAGCGCCTCACCTGACTTGGTATGTAGGTGAGGTAAACGCCGAGGTTGGGCGGCTGCGTGGGAGTCAGTCGCTCGACGCGTGGCCGTAAGGTCGGTGCCCCGCCATCCACGAGGCGGGGAGACCGTCAGGCCCTCTTACCTAAATTCACGGCCCGTCGTGGATCTAGACAGCTAGATGAAGTAAGTGCTTCTACGTCACGTAGATATGTGAATTATGCGATATTTAACTCGTGCGAGAGTGCGGAATAGTGTACGCGCGTCGAGTAGATATACGGTCTAGGATTCGAGCCGCGCATTCCTAGTTTAAGAGCTTCTCCCGGTTAATTGGCAGGATATCGTTATAATTGGGTCGTCGCGTTAGTGCCTTTTTGTGTTTGGTTGCCTAGTTAAATTAATTTTCGTGTCAACGAGGCGTATTTTGAATCTTGTGCGACGTATTATTATGTCGAATTTATAATTTGTGATAAGTGAATCCGGGACATTGAACTTTGAACTACTGTCCGTTGCCGTGTCGGGTATCACGTGTTCAACTCTGCGATGAGTGTGGAATTAGGCGAATTGAAGTTAGTTAAATGTACAATGAAGCTAAGAGACTGAATAGTGACAGTGAAGAAAGAAGTGGTCCAGTGTTGAAGCAGTCTGGAGCGATGCAGTATTTTGGAGCAGCCTGGAACTCGGCCGCTGTTGGTCGCCTATGCTTGCCAAGGCCCCACACATTCACACATCACTGTACACGACTCGCTATCTACCATTACACACACTCACGGCCTGCCCAAGCCTTGGAGCGAAGTTAGCTCCTGATACAGGTAAGTATGTTTGCTTTCTAGTTTGCTCCCATATAGTTTATTGTGATAGAACATATTCCACGTGGCCATATTGAGGCCCGACCTACGTCTGCCCGTCGAAAAAGCTGCTATGGGACCTTTGCAAGGGCAGCTGTAGGCCGTAACACCTATCTTACAATCAATATCCTTATTATATAGGTTGTTTTAGGACTTTGTTATAATAGGGTCAACGAATTTGGGCTCCACATATTTTCATGTAAGAAAAATGCTAGAAGGTTATCTCGTCACGGTTCTCTAAATTATTTTATCTGAAGAGCTCTTGTCTCTGTAAATGTTACCCTTCCCTTGGTTTTAAAGCCTTATGGAATATTTAGAGACAATGACAGGTGACCTGGAAGGTATTAATTTGGTGACAATGGAATGAGATTAAAAGATGGAAGAGAGAAAAAGCCCTAGGATGGGATGCTATGTGAAGTTCCTAAAGGAACTATATCCATGACATATCACTGCTGATGCGAGGAAACTTAGCCATATGTTATGTGTACCCATTTTTAGTTAAGTTTTGTTAAATAGAATTCATGCCTATTGCTATACCTTAAGTAAAGTTTTCTTTGCTTCTTCAGTTGGTATCCAAGCATCCCTGCGCCGGTCAGCTTCTATGTCAACAGCTTGATTCTGTAAATAGAAATGGCTGGTTGTGACACTGCTGCTACCAGATATTTACAACCAAGCACTAAAATTGCTAAAAAAATCTCTACATTTCACTAGGAAACCGTTTATAAAATATGTTCAAAAATATGTGTTCCTAAGCATAATGGTGTAGAACAGGGGTGTCAGGAAGTGTGTGGTTTGCAGTACCCAAAAATTACAACCTATATACGTCCCACTGCTGGGCACAGGCCTGCTCTCATTTCTGAGAGGGTTTTTTTAGTGCAAGGGAATGTTCGCCATGCTGCTACAATGCGTATTGGCGAACTTCACATATCTTTTATATCAAAATAAATTTTTTTCTTATCTCTCAGACATGCAGGTTTCTGCACATTGTTTTCCTTCATCACCAAGCATGTGGTAATCAGTAAATTGCTATTAACAATTTCTGTGGTGCTGGTGGGGGTCAAACCTGGGTTGCTTGCGTACTGAGAAACTTACACCTGAATGCTAAACATCTGAGCTACCACAGCTCTATTGCAGTACATATACAGAGTTATTTTGCAATATACGCCCAAATTTGCATTGAAGATCCAGAATAATTAATATATACGAATGTTGAGGCAAAATTAATTTAAAAAATCTCAAGCATTCTGTCCTTCTTATCTTTTAAATTCAGAATGTGTGGTGATGTATTATTTTAACTGATTGTCTTATTTTAATATTATCATGATTAGTCAATCATAAGAATAATTAAATCTTATGGTAATATCGAACAATAGTTTACCTTTATACTAAGGCCATCCATAGCCTCAGTGAGTATAGCTGGAGTTGCCATTCCACTTTTACTTGTTCCTATTTGCGGTTCAGGGCCTATTGTATCAAAGAAAGTTGATGGATCAGGTAAACTAGCGGCAGGAACAGCTGTAGAACCACTCACAGTAGGCAAAACATTTGCAAAGGTCATTTCTTGGGGCATTTTCTGTTGAGTAAGCGCTGTTGTAACATTTTGTGAGAAGAGGTTAGTCGTCGTTGTTGTATTCACTATATTAAAAAAAAGCCACGTATTAATAAAGTAAAACGTTAAAATATATAATTTGTAAGAAAAAACAAACCTTCATTCTCTCCTAAATATATACTTTGAATCATATCAGACGGCGATGACCCTATCTCGTCAAAAAATTGCGATGCGGGCGGCACTTCTGAACTACTAAAATATTGACTCAAAGAGGGTTTGTTATCCATATTCTATTATTTACATTCGAAAACGATTTGTTCCCTTATCTTTATGTTATTAATTACCACAAACTATATAGAGCACCCGCCTAAGGGTATGGTATTAGTATTCTGTGATATAGAGTAACTATACCACAGAATACTTTACTCCTAGAACTATACTATATACACTTCTTACTAGTTTGTGACTATATATCACAGAATAGGCTTGAGCAAGAAATATCGATGTATCGAAATATCGATATTATTTAATAAAAATATCGATATATATTGTCGATGATTTAAATAGCGATATTTAGATACATAGATATATATTTTAGAGTATTGAATTCGTATCAGTTTCGATATATTATATTGAAATATTGTATTAATGACAAAACATGTAACAACAAAAACAGGTACAAAAGTTTTAAGGTGTGGTTGATATTTTTTCGTCGTCCAACCGGCAGTAACATAAAATTTTTGACCTTATCTTTACATCATGCATATGATGACGTTATATCGATATTTATCACGCGATATATATCAATACTGATTAAAAATATCAATTCGATATATATGATATATTTTCTTTTTTAGTGGAGTTAATTTATTTATCTACGGAGTTAAGCCCGCTTTTCACTATGGGATATAATATAATATATATTACATCTCGAGATATAAATTAATATCGCTCACCATACATTTCCTATGAAACCGTTTACAAATATATAATATATATTACATCTCAAGCTATAAATGTTTTTTCCATCGACTGAGCGATATTTTCATATTATATTTCGCCCTCTGTACCCCGCACACCGTTCCGCGCCATCGCAAACGGTGTGCGGGGTAAAGGGGGGTAATCCAATGACCAATGACGAACGCACACTGGTTAAAAGATATATCTCACAGTGTGAACGTCAATCGCGGGATATAATTTATATTTCAGGATATAATATATATTATATCTCATAGTGAAAAGCCAGCCTTCATTAGCTATTTAGTAGTTTTTTTTATAACTGGCCTCACAGCTCTGGATTCTAGCCCTTCTGAGCCTGAAGTTTCAATGTATAATTATCTTCCATAGTTCACTGCTTCACAACATGTTGATGCGTCACATTGTGCAGCTGTTGGGAGATTTTGACGGCAACTTGAGCCAGCAGACAGCTGACAGTTGACGATGGTATCTCAAGACGCCTAAGCAGACAAACACCTTATCTTTAGAATCACATCACCATCAGAGCACTTGTTTCACCGTTTCCACTAATAGTTCACATGCGCAAACACTTAATACACAAAATCGTACCACTTTTACATATCAAAATCCACTTCAAACCGTTACTTAAACAATAATACAGGAGCAGCAATCCGCCGCCAGTAAGTTCCCGCCAAAAACCCCTATTAGGTAGTGATGGGTCAACTCCAAAGAGTACACTATAGGACAGTTATACAGGAAGATCTCCCAACTCGAGTTTGGGCTGTTGTACATGAACGGATCAAGTGAGCCAGCAAAAGAGTAAGAGTGCGATCGAAATCATAACGCTAGATTGGCTGAGTACCTAAATTATAAATGATAGTTCACGGGTCTACTGAATAATGACGAGTATGTAAACACCGATACGAATACAACATTTTAAAAGTTGGAAATGGACTCTAAAAATATTTCAACTACTTCCGCATGAACGAGGAGACATTTCATCATTTCACAAGTCTATTTCCAGTCTCAATCTCAACGTATCCGTTCTACTTCGGCCCACTCATACGCAAACACACACACGGCTGCAGTATGTACACAATACACATGCAGTTTTGCCGGCCGGGGAAGCGGCACGGCACCGGCGACAGCACCGGTAAGCATCGCCGTGTCGTCACTGGTGCCGGTAAGTGGAAAAACATGCCTTATATTTCATACATTTTTTCTTCCCCGATAGCTGTGAGTTGCCATCGCCGTCAACGTGCCGTCACCGTGCTGGTAAATGGAAAACCGTGCATTAGGACAGAAAAACATGTTGGTGAACTGAACTTTTTCATACGCATGCCCATAGATATAGTATATACTAGATTGGCAAGAAGTGATTAGGGCGGGACCAAAATTAAAATAAACCAGTGTGCGTGTAATGTGCATGTATGGGTGACAAATATTGCTGCACCATGCATTGCCCGCCTCAACTTCAATTATTGAAACTGATTGCAGTATATTCGTGTCTTCTTATTTGACGTGTCTATTGTTACAATTTTAGAAGGCTACGTATGTATGCATGTTCATATATTCCCTCAGATCTTCTAAGCTACTCATCATATTTTAACAAATTATATATTTTTAGAAGCATTGTACCTTTTCGCGGGTTTAGAGCTGCATAAAGTCACTTAAAACCTAACATGGTGGCTTAATGCAGAATTATAAGTACTCCCAAAAATGAAATAAATATTGAAATATCGTGTCTGGGTATCCAGTAAAAGGTGTAATCCCGAATATTCTCGACATTCCGAAAATATATGTTGTAAAAATGTTAACTATATTATTAGTTAATTTGGATTTTTATTAGGGGAAAAACTTATGGGCTTGCTTCACAGATGACCTCGACACATTTGTGACGTACTGCGCGCAAGCGTGTGTAGCGTAATATTGTGGACTGTGCACACGTATACTCATATATGATTGAGTTTTCACTTCTGTTCGCAGTCCTTGTGGCTGATCCTGTTTTTTTTTTTAATATAAAACTGATGTAACCTAAGAACTTACACTCTACCTGATAATGGTAAGTGGCTACTGCAATACATATAAATATCAAAAAGAAGGTCGTTGTTACCTCTTCGGACTGAGATGGAATGCCTTACAGCCTGTTTTTATACTGGTACTATGTAAGAGAGAAAAACCTACCTAGAAGACCTCTCAGATAAAATAGGGTTCTACCACTTTACGCGTTCATACATAAACTTCAAAAAGTTTTAGTCTAAAGTCGCTGAAAAAACAAGAATCATGTTGAGATAAGAAATGTGTACAAAAAGCTATAAACTAGACTAGTTAGAGTATTTTTTTTTTAGAATCCTTTAATGTGAACCAATTTATTGTAAAAATGTTGTCATTAAAGTATTTTGCTACATACTATAGTGTAATAATAAAATAAGTTTCAATATATGTGATTTTATTAATAAGAGTTTATGGTTGGATGTGTTGTAGTATTTTCCCTAATGCACGAGAAAAACATTTTTCTTCAAAGTACTTGCTGCATTTAGTCGAATATTTTCTTTTAGGGAACCATTAAAATCAATACAAGCTGTATTGAAGTTGCGTAAGTCTCGCCGCATGCATTTGGAGATCTGTCTGTTCAGTTGCCTGTATGCTGTCAAATCTGTTGAAGAATGTAGCTCCATTTTCCGTCTAACAGTCATGAGATTAAAAGTGTGATCTGAGAGTTTTTGTGTTCTTCTGCGGCGGGTTTTGCAGAACTTAGCTCCAACCGCATGGACAGTTTCCACGAGTTTGTCATTCATATCGTCCACTTCATTGCAGTCTTCTAGGCACTGAAAACGGTTTTGTAACTCGAGCTGAAAGGTTTCGGGACTTTGAAACAGAGCACGAGAGCACTCAACTATATCAAAATAAAAGTGTATAAATGTAATTTTATTTTGCCGTTTGTCAAACAGATTCTATAATTAGAAAAAAATGGTTAAGGTTAATTCAACTAATTATCAACCAAAAATGCGTTGCGGGTGGTGAAGTAAGGTTATAACCTTACTTCACCACCCGCAACGTACGGTTACACTAGTGCAATATTCATAGCATCACGCTATTTTCCCCAAGGTTTTGCGCGGAGCTTCGGATTATATTCCCAAGTCACAATGATAAAACAGCGTAGTTAGATATAATACATTTAGTAATACTCTTGAAGCGCCAATAGACGCCGGCGCATGACAAGCGCAGTTCAATGTGCCAGGATAGTATAAATTCCATAGTATTTGATACTCACAATGCTCGATGCCCGATTCATGCTGGATGGCCGACGACATTGTGCCGAGCGCTTAAATAGCGTGGTACATCGCCTACAGCGTTAGTCGTGGTTAAGTAATAGCTGCGCGGATCAATAGATCTGCGAAATTAAGTTGCACTTGCCGCGGTCAGTCTATGAATGAGTGACCATTTTCTTAACATACCGAGATTGAGAGAATAGAAAGTGCATCTGTATCCTTTACTCTTGTAAAATCATTATCTTTTTAAAATTCATGCAGCTAAAATGATTATAATTTTACTATTTCCTTATACTTTTCAGAGATAGATGAAAGAATATAAACATGAAGCATTATGAAGACTCATAAATATATTAGGCTTTAAACAGAGCAATCTTAATTAACTGATTCTTACAAGTTTCCTTACTTAAATTATTAAGTTTACATTCATATTTAAGTCGAAACGAATATTAAAATAAACTTCTATAATGTATTTAATTATTAATTATTAAATATTTGTAATTATGAAAAGTAATCCTTATCTGAAAAATAAAGCAGCCATTATGTACTCCGTGTCCCCGTTTTTTATTTCCCTATCAAAACATTTTATAAAATATAAATAAGTATATTTTTAGTTAAGTTTTTCCCTATTTATATTAACAATATGTTAAAAAAACCATGGAAACTGTCTATGGCAGTAAACATTTTTCTCCAAAGATCATAACTCGAAATTATAACTTTTCGATCTGATTCTTAGAGAGTTTTTGTAAGTTTATTGGTAGTAACCTGGGATTTTTTATACATTTGAATTAAAATCCAATAAAAGGCAGGTAGATTCAGATTGTTCCCAGGAACATGTTACATGAATATTTTTAATTATTTTAGAACTATCATGGTAAAAATTCAGTTAGTTTTAGAAGTTATTCAATTTCGTGCACTAAACTATTTTTTTTTAATTCTTTTTACTGCTTCCTTAACAATCATTTTTCAATAGTCCTTGTAAGTATAATGTACATCACTAAACGCAACAATGACAAATCACAATTAGTCACGCGTTTTCGGGCTGTCAGGTCGTCTAATGGCGGCTCTTCACGTTGGCCAACATAGTGGCGAATGTGTTGGCAGTTGATATTGGCCAAGAATTTGTGATCGCGTCCACACGTTGGAAGGTCGTTCAGTTTGCTTCGATTCATGCCAATGTGCGGACGAATTTATTAAAATGATTATTGAAGCGCTAACGGCTGTTGCGCTTTATTTATTCACAGCATACCACTATTTTTTATTTAATTTTCACTATTTTTAATATTTAATATTTTTACTATAAATTTTTAATATTTCTTTATTATACACTAACGTCATACAGATAAGTAAACTGTATAAACATTAACACACCTAGGCATAGGTATAATTAAATAAGGCCTGGAAAATATTCGAAGCCTGTCTATGAAACTGTTGTAAATTTTTTATTAAACAAAACCTTTTTAAAAAAGGGTTATTATATAATTATAGAATATATTTATTTATTTATACTTTCATGCACAAAGTAGTACATATGGCGAACTTAATAATAATAATAATTTCTTTCCCTTTCCCCCTAAGCCTCGTCCGTTTGGTCTCCCCTGCCGAGGGCTTCCATCTGGTTGGGTTTTTATATATTTATGTAATTTTTATGTATTTATTTTATTTTATTGATATTTATGTAAGTTTATCATTTTCATTTACAATTATATATTTATACAGCCCAACCAGATGAGAAAACTATACAAATACCCCATAATAATAATAAATAATTTATTTCGTCAAACATTAAAGTTACATTATATGATCAGTGATCGAGGTCACCTAGTAAGCAAAATAATGCCTGTAACAGGTGACTTCGCTCTTCCATAGCTAAAAATTACAGTATTATTAACGAAATAAAGTACCTAACTAATAGGTAATAATAAAGACAGTAAAAACATGATTTTAGTATCCTAACTTTTAATTTGATATTAATATCTTACCTAGTCTCTTAGAATTCATATCAACAAAACAATTAATACATCAATAAATAAATTAATACATCAATCACTACAACGTGAATGTGTATAAGAAAAGGGTGACCAAAAAGAAATGGAAAAAAAGAAATTTTATTTCTTGGCGGCTCCGTGACGTAGTGGCTTAGCAATGAGTTGCTGCGCTGGAGGCCGCGGTTTCGAATCCCGCACGGAACAAGTATTTGTATAGCCTGCACATAATTGCTCCGGGTCTGGATGTTTGTCCTTATGCAATTTATGTTTCTTAACTGCATCCACGATTCAGGAGAAAATCCTTGTCGTGAAGGTAACGTTTTTTTTAAGAAGACTTGTGTTTCACAAACAATTTTCGGCTTGGTAGAGCTCTATAAAGCGAAAAACTTTTTGATTGGTCATTGTTACTGCCGTTATGTAGAGATGCGTGCATATAAAATTTAAATCAGGTGCGTGCAATCACTCTGGGAGCTCGTAGCAAACTGAACGTGCGCCCAACGTGTGGACGCGGCGGCCAGTACTCTACCACAACCCTTTGATCTTTTGTAAAAAACCGACACCAGGCGGATCTCGCGCCAACTTGTGGGCCATCGTTCCAATACGTACCAACGTAGCTTAAACACCCGCTCTACATGATGGGCATCGTTGTTGGCCAACACATTCGCCAGTATGTTGGCCAACGTGAAGAGCCGCCTTAATACGCTAGTGCCTAGTTCATTTTAATTTTTGATTCTGTGAACATAACCCAGTGTTTCTAGTTAATTGACAAAATTAACCGATAAATAATGACGTTTTAACCGATGAATAGGTAATAATGGTCCTGATGTTGATTTACAAAAAAATATGAATAAATGTTTCCGTACCTCAGAATTGCCATATCTTCACAACCACCAAAATATACGAAGGTTTGTTAGAGATATTTCGACGCCGATTGTTTTGCTACCAAGAATGACTGTTTTGCCACCAAGAAAAAATTAACTCATTGGAAGTCATCATCATCATCATTACAGCCCTTCACAAGTCCACTGCTGAACATAGGCCTCCCCCAAAGAATGCCACAAAGCACGGTCCTGAGCCACCTGCATCCATCGACTTCCTGCATGTCTTACCAGGTCGTCACTCCATCTCGTGGGGGGACGCCCTACACTTCGCCTACCGGTACGAGGCTGCCACTCGAGAACCTTTCTTCCCCATCGGTTGTCGGTTCTTCGAGCTATATGGCCGGCCCACTGCCACTTCAGCTTACTAATCCGTTGGGCTATGTCGGTTACTCTGGTTCTACTGCGGATATCCTCATTCCTAAGTTTATCACGCAGAGAAACTCCGAGCACAGCCCTCTCCATAGCTCGCTGAGTGACCTTGAGCTTCCTCATACGGCCAGCAGTGAAGGACCACGTCTCAGTTCCGTAAGTCATCACTGGCAACACACACTGGTCGTACAGTTTCGTTTTCAAGTTTTGAGGTATACCTGATGAGAAGATGTGCCGTGATTTCCCGAACGCTGCCCAACCGAGTTGAATCCGTCGATTGACCTCTCGGTCGAAGTTGGACTTACCTAGTCGGACTATTTGTCCCAGGTAAACATACTCGTCAACAACTTCGAGCTTAGTGCTCCCAACAACTACCGGCATAGGTGTGACATGGACATTAAACATGATCTTTGTTTTGTCCATGTTCATCTTAAGACCTATCCGTTGGGAAACACTATTGAGGTTATTGAGCATAGTGCTTAGGTCCTCCAGCGATTCTGCCATAAGGACTATATCGTCGGTAAATCGAAGGTGAGTGATGTACTCGCCATTGATGTTGATACCGTATCCTTTCCAGTCCAGAAGCTTGAAAACGTCTTCCAATGCAGCGGTGAAGAGTTTCGGGGATATGACGTCACCCTGTCTTACACCTCTCTGCAATTGGATAGGTTTCGTACTCTGGTTCTGTACTCGGATAGCCATCGTAGCCCTACTGTACAAGCACTTCAGCACTTCGATATACCGACAGTCAACTTGGCACTGCTAAAGGGACTGCGGCATCGCCCAAATTTCGACGGAATCAAAGGCTTTCTCATAGCCCACATACGCCAGGCATAGTGGCAAATTGTACTCCTCTGACTTCTGTACAATTTGCCGAATGGTATGTATGTGGTCTATGGTACTAAAGCCTTTTTGGAAACCGGCTTGTTCGGGAGGCTGGAAGTCTTCAAGTCTGCGTGCAAGACGATTCGTAATGACTCTCGAAAACAGCACGTAGACGCAGCTCAGAAGGGAAATCGGTCTGTAGTTCTTCAAGAGAGCGTTGTCGTCTTTCTTGAAGAACAAGACCACCGCACTTCTGCTCCACGCCTCCTGTGTAATGCCACCATGGAAGACGGAATTAAAGAGCTTCTGAAGGACTTCAAGTACCGGTTTTCCACCCGCTTTCAGAAGCTCCGCTGTAATTCCATCCTCGCCCGGGGCCTTGCCGTTTTTAAGGTGCTGAAGAGCCATTCTAATCTCGCTCAGACTGACGTCCGGGATATCATCGGAATAATGTCGGATAAGACTCGCTCTTGGATCGTTACACCACGCACACTTGCGTGTGGCTTCAACGATGACGTGTACAGCTGCCCATAGAACCTCTTAATCTCACTCAAAATCTCAGGTGCCCCGGAAACGACGCTGCCACATTCGGTCTTCAGCTTTGACAGTTCTCTGGCAAAGACTTTGGAGCCTTGGTTCCGCTCGATCGCTTCTTCAATACGAGCTGTATTGAAGTTGCGTAAGTCCCGCCGCATGCATTTGGAGATCTGTCTGTTCAGTTGCCTGTATGCTGTCAAATCTGTTGAAGAATGTAGCTTCATCTCCCGTCTAACAGCCATGAGATTAAGAGTGTGATCGGAGATATTTTGTGTTCTTTTGCGGCGGGTCTTGCAGAACTTAGCTCCGACCGCATGGACAGTTTCCACGAGCTTGTCATTCATATCGTCCACTTCATTGCAGTCTTCTAGGCACTGAAAACGGTTTTGTAACTCGAGCTGAAAGGTTTCGGGACTTTGGAACAGAGCACGAGGGGCCGGAGCGTTGACTTCATTAGACGAGACCTCTCCAACTTAATGTTTAGGTTCAGTGTACCTCTAACCATTCGGTGATCGCTGCCGGTTTTCACCCTCGCGATCACTTAGACATCACTGAACAGTTGTCGTCTGGTCGTCATAATGACGTCAATCTCATTTTTTGTCGAACCGTCGGGGCTCGACCAGGTCCACTTCCGGTGGGGGCGGAAGTGGACCTGGTCTTTCTCCATGAAGTTGGCCAGCTGCTGGCCCCTCGTGTTCCGTTGCCCTATTCCAAATTTCCCTACTTTCAGCTCACCATTCTCTCTTGTGCCTAATTTTGCATTGAAGTCTCCCATTAACACCGTATATTGGGTTTTGGAGTAATGCATGGCTCTAGAGATATCCTCATACATTTCCTCCACCTCCTCATCGGGGTGTGCCGAGGTTGGTGCGTAAACCTATATGACCTTCAGCGAATACCGTTTGGTGATTCTGAGTATAAGGTACGCAACCCTCATCGACACACTCTCAATCTTTACAACGTTGTTAACGAGAGACTTGTGGACGATAAATCCGACACCTCCTTGTGACAGTTTGTCGCCCTCACGGTGATAGAGCAAGTTGCCGGATTCGAGGATTACCGTGTCCTCCCCCTCTCTTCGGACTTCGGATAATCCTATAATATGCCAGCGTAACTTGTCTATCTCTTCTTCCAGCTCCACAATCTTCTTGTCAGTCCTCAGGGTGCGTGCGTTGTATGTTGCCAGGTCGAGTCGTTGTAGGTGGCAATCGAATCTCTACCGAAGATTCTTAGCACTCCCTGCCCCACCGTTACCATGGTCGCCACCGTAGCCAGGAATAGCGGGGCCGCTGGGGACGGGGGGCCGTCTCTTTGTAACTTTATCCATTTGGGGGGTATATTGCCATAGTTGCTACGCTTGGCGAGCGGGTTGGCAACCGCAGTTTTTTTATTGTATTTTGCTGTTATCAGGAAGATGCTGCTGCCCATCTCCTGCCTGTTTCCCTTTGTCGCCTTTTACGACATCCACGGGAAGATATGGGGTAGTGGATATTCTTAACCGCCACTACACGGCAATACGGATTTAAGATTATAAGAAGAATAATAATAATACGGGTAGGAAAATCATAATACAAAAATAATTAAAGTCATCCTTCATCATCAACAACCTGTAAAAGTCCATGGCTGGACATGAACTTCTTCCGTTGTTGGAAGGATTTGACGGTCATATCAGTCATCATTATCATCATACAGCTCTGCACAAGTCCACTGCTGTACATAGACCGCCTTCAAGCAATGCCAAAAGCAAAATATCAGCCAACACCTTCGATCAACAATACCAATTAGATAACGGGTCACGTACAAAATCATAGCTAAATGCTGTCCGCGTGAATATACACTTATACAGCTACATTTGTTTACTAAAGAACTGAGACAAAAAATTAAAACAGTTTTATGTTCAACCCAATTACAACCATGGCATATAGTAATAAAGTCTTAAATCTTACGATCATTAGTTACAAAATCTAGTAATAAAGTCTTAAATCTTACGATCATTAGTTACAAAAGAACAATTCAATGCATTACTCTTGTCACTTGGATATGAAAAGACATAGGTTAAATAACATTTAGTGTGAAATCAACCTTTAGTAATAACAAATTAAAGTATTTTTCCCGTTATTGCTTTGCAAACTACGTTGTTTTATTTCGTTTCTGTTTGCTTCTTCGAATTTAGCTACAAAAGTTATGGAGTCGCGTTGACACTAAAATAATTTATAATATGATCATAAGTAAAGTTAAAATTATTTACATTTTGGGCATTTGTGTTTGTTAGTATACATACTTTCTACACTAGCCATTAAATATAATATAGTATGTAGTATAATGATTGCACTTGATTAGATAATACATTATATATTTATTTTAGTTTCTGTATTGTGTATGTATGTATATGTATATATATCTTAAAAATATTTATAATAGAAATAAATTTCAGTGAATTATGTGGGCTCCAGCCAGAGGTTGCAAAAAAAAAGCAATCTTTATTTAATATATATTTAATTTAAAGTAATTATTACAATTAATTCTTATAACTAAGTGAGGTGACTCTAATTCGATGTATGAATGTAGAATGGATTCACACGGTAAAATATTAGAACCAGGTAATACAAGACAGTAGACACGTTATGCTGACACGGCGCCTCGTGATCGTCGTAAGCCGATGCAACGCAGCAGATTGCCTGGATTAGGGCTGCGTAACACCTCCCCCCGAAGAACAGCGACTATGGAAGACCTTGGTCGTGAATTGAGCTGGGAGTTGATCGGGATCAATCTTCTCAGTGTCTGGAACAGCGTATGCCCTTAATGATTTAGGATGGTCCTCTTCTGAGTTCTTTTGCGTACCTCCAGTTGGCTTCGGCTTGTATCTACTATAGAGTATGCATAGAATCAGTGCACCTGCACTTATTATTAATGCGTAAAACGGTATTGTAGTATGATATAGACTGTAGTCATCGTTTCTTCCTAAATTCAATGGCGATTGCTGGGATATTTTAGTGTTCGTTGCATGAAGATGTTGGAGGTTTATTGAATTTAGTTTATATGCCGATGCAGAAGATGGGATGCTGGTGTGTTCCTCAGGTATGTCCATTATCTTTAAGGCTTGTCCCTTCAATCGATCTTTAGTATTTGAGATCGAGAATAGTGGCGTTTCCATGTAGCATTTCAGAGGGACAATAACGAGATAACTACCTTGAAGTATTTTGTAGAGATCTTGTCCACAGGATAGATGTACTTTCGTTGGTGTGGGGAAAGTGATGGTGTAATGCTTGTCGTCCAGTTATTCGTAAGCTGGTTTATCTAGGGTGACTGTATACGGGTTACATACTGCATTCGTCTGTTGTTTAGTGATGAGGTGATGGATGCAATCAGGGGATGTTTGACCTCTGAGGCTCCGCTTTTCTTTACAGATGTACCATTTACTGGTCTTCGGGCATTCTGCCTCTATATACTGAAAATCTTTCTGATAAATGGCTAGGAATGGAAAGGGTGGTGTGAGGATTTCGTGTCTCTTGTTAGGAAAATAGATAACTTATACATATCATATATATAGGGTAATAGAATTGGGAACTTAAATACTATTACTATTTCATTTCCTACATAATATGAACCTAATCTAATAATATCATAGTATTCCCTAATATCTAAATCTCCTACCTTTTTACTTCCATAAAGTTCGGTTGCTCTGTTAATCATTATTCGGATAGATTCTAAATTAAATATAGAGTGGTGCATAGTGTTAGCTCTTATAAATGCTAAGTTGTTTTGTAACTTAATTAATTCCTGTGAAATGGAATCAACGTTATCACTAAGGATCATTAGTACTTGTCCAAAATGGGCATATTTAATTAGGTCATAGTCTCTGGTAGCCTCGGATTTATTTATTTTACCTATTAGTATTTCTAATTTATTTTGATTATCTACAATGCTATCTATTATTTTGGAGTATTGATTTGATAAATCTTTAGTTAGGCTTACATGATTATTAAATTCCGTAACGATTTTATTTTCGTCTTCGCGGATGGATTTTATAGCGCGATTAAAATGATCTGCATCTGTATAATCAAGGTTACCAGTTATACTTTTTATGATGGAACCGAGACCATCTACAAGTCCTCTTTTCTCACGGTTCGTTTTAAAGCTTCTCAACTGTATGGTGACACTTTCAAGCTTATTTTTAAGATAATCAATATGAGGCTGAAATAAGGAATTAGTTATGTTGTTAAGGTTAGGGCTAATACTGATTAACTGTATTTTAACTGAATTTACTTTATCTCCTAATTCCTGGAGATTTACATATTGGAGAAATGCATGGTAGTGGGATAGGATTCGAGCGGGGCCTAATTTGAAGGGTAATATACCAGGTCCATCACTAAGACTTTCAAGTCTTATCTCCTGCATTAGAGCTGGTCCCAGAAGGAGATGAAGTACCAGGAGAGTCCTGTAACAATTGGTTCGTTTTAGGTATTCTCTTCAATCGAGTTTTTGCTACGGGGCCTCGTTTTTTCTTTGTATAAATGTGAATTGGGAGGTTTGCCATTACTGTGTCGTGTGTGTATCGAGGAGCTAATTTCTGACGGGATGCAAATGGATTTTTTATAAAGATTTGTTGTTCCGGGGAATATGCAGCTTCCTGTTCTCGGTTTTTATTGCGAGTATCAGTCAAGTCTTTACGCATGTCGTTACATAGGTCGTGAATAGTTTTATAGGTCTCAGTCATTCTGTCTTTGTGGTTTACGACGTACTGTTGAAGTAAGTGGGCGGAAAGATCTATGTCAAAAGGATCGCGAGGGTCAAAATGTCCTGTAATTACTTCTATTGGTTTGCATTTTGTGAAGCTATGTATACTATGATTGTAAGCTAATAGGGCATAGGGCATAAGGTTAATAGCGGATTCATTCTTTTGATTTATCTTTAAAATACGGAGATGTTCTAATATGGTGGCGTGAAATCGTTCAACGATACCATTTTCGCTGGGTGCATGTGGGGCTACTCTATGGTGCTGAATTTTATGAAGTCTAACGAATTCTGCAATAAGTTGGTTGGTAAACTCAGGGCCGTTATCGGAAACTATGGTAATTGGAATTCCATGATGTGTGCAGAAAATCAGTAAAGCTTGTACTACACTGACAGCAGTGCCGTCTCGCAAATAATATGCCTGAGCATATTTAGAAAAACTATCTACTATTGTCAAATACTTTTCCCCTTGAATTAAATAAATAAAAAAAAAATAAACTTTATTTCAGTAACATAATTCGTACAGTTTTAACCGTGTCCGGAATCTCCTTTTAAGTAAAAAAGATACCTGTGTTAGGAGATTCTGCTCTTCCATAACAAGTCACTTCCACAAAATTTGTGTGTGTGTGTGTGTGTTTGCGTGCGTGCGTGTGTGTGCGCGCGCGCGCGCGCGCGCGCGCGTGTGTGTGTGTGTGTGTGTGTGTGTGTGTGTGTGTAAGTGAGTGAGTGGGTGTGGTTGTGTGTATATATATATATGCCACTACCTTAACTAGAGCTTATCGCTGCTGTGAAAAGAGCTTCCGTATCATCATAACTTTTTGTTATTAGCCAGTTTGTCAATAACATTTTACATTTGTACCTATTTTGTGAATATATATTAATGTATTTATTAATTAAGTTGTATAAATAAGCAGAAATTGTGTTATATTGTCGTCTAGCAAACATTGAATTCACTGTAGCAACAGGAGCAACTATATATTTTCTTCTTTTATTTAGTAAGTTTGAGTCATATGTTAAGGTTTTATGTAATTTTAAGATTGTATGCAATATGTACAATTTTCTTACTGTTAGGTTATTACAAATTGAATACAAACATTCTGTTGGATATTTATAACTTTTAAAAAACATAACCTTTAGCATGGATCTTTGAACTCTTTCCAACTCCAGAAATTTGGTTTTCGCGGCCCCACCCCATATAGGTATACAATACACAATTACAGGTTGTACCAGTGAATTATAAATTTGATTTAAAAGGCGCCTATTTACAATGTGTCTCAGTGATTTAAATATCCATATGAGCTTTCGGATTCTATCCATAACTAATTCTAAATGTGCATGCCAAGTGAGCCGTTGATCTACCATTACGCCTAGGTATTTGGTTTTTGAAACTTTTGTAATTGGACTACATGAACAGTTATTAGCATTACCACAGTTATGAATTTTTATCTCAAAGTTTATATCGGGTTGAGAATTATTATAAATAGAAAAACAAATGTAGTATGTTTTTAGAGTATTCAGAGATAGGAGATGTAAGTTCAACCATCTAGCAATTTTAGCAAGACCTTGTTCTGCAGTAGTGCGTACATCATTCCATGTTTCACCAGTAAAAACAACAGCAGTGTCGTCCGCGTAAGAAAATATGCACCCATGATCGAGTTTAATTTTACAAAGTTCGTTTATATAAATCAAAAACAGCGTTGGACCAAGAACACTACCTTGAGGAACTCCATAAGTTATATTAGCCTCTTCACTAACATATTTTCCAATTTTTACACACTGTTTGCGATCCTGGATGTAGCTAACAAATAGTGAAAGTGGAACTCCTCTTATTCCTATGCTTTCTAGCGTACGAATGAGAATAGAATGAGAGACAGTATCAAACGCTTTTTTTAGGTCTAGAAAGACCGCTAGACACTTTTTACCGTGATCTATATTTCTAGTAATGTGAGTAGTTAAGGCAGAAACAGCATCTTCAGTAGATAGTCCCTGTCTAAAACCAAACTGTGATTCAGACAGGATGTTAAATGTTTTTAAGTAATCTATTAAGCGTTTATTTATAATTTTTTCTATTATTTTAGAAATAACAGGTAGAACAGAAATGGGCCTATAATTACATGTATTTTCTCTGTCTCCAGTCTTAAATACAGGCGTAACAATAGCTTGCTTAAGTGATGCCGGTATAACACCCTGCCTAAAACACAGATTAGCCAAGTGTGAAATAACTGGAACTACAACAGAACTGGTTAGCTTAAGAAATTTAGTTGGTATACTGTCCCATCCGGGAGCACTATCAGATTTCAAATCCATTAAAATAGAATATACTTCGGCAGGGTCAGTTTCTTGAAGCACAAAAGATGATACTTGTGAAGTTATGTTATAAGTATCCTCTATATTATGTACCATGTTTCTATCTAAAAGAATTTTCTCAGCTAAAGTTTGTCCAATAGTAGCAAAATAGTTATTAATGTTATTAACTGAATCATAGGGTGAAGATTTTATTTTTAATAATCCTAAGCTTTGAGAGTTTGTTATTTAAATTGAATTGAATTGAATTGTTAATAGATCTACGTGAACTAGTTCGAAAGGCTTAGAAGCTGGTGGTACAATTTTAAATTTCTGTTTAACTGGATTGCGGTCGTACTTAGCTTGTCCGCATACTGTACAGTCATTAATAAATTTAGTAATATGCTCTCTCATTTTCGGCCAGTAATATTTGCGGGACAAAGCCGAGAAACACTCGTTAATGCCTCGATGGTTCGTCTTTCCATCGTGATATTTATGAATGATTTCTTGCTGTCTTAAATACTCCCTAACATTTTCCAATTCACTTTTTGTTAGAAAAAGGTTAAGAGATGAACTTTTAAAAGACTTTTGTATGATTGGTATGACAGTGTACATTGCAGAGTTTGGATTAATGAGTAATCCTGTCCTAATTTTCGGATGGACGTATTCGTTTATAGCATTAATGACATCCTCTTCTATGTTTGATTGAGCTATTTGTATCGTAATGCGTGTGTGTGTTTCGAATGGTTTAGTGATAACTGGTCTAGCTTTTATGTCGCCTACTATATTTAAGATTATCTGTTTAGTGAACTTATTTAGCGGTTCGTCAGAAATGGGAACTTCCAGGATGGGGTTTTCTTTATCTGTATGAACGGTGATGGTTCTGGAATCGTCTACGGCTTCGGTAGCCGTTATAGTCCTAGAGTCATCTAAAGTGTGTACCCCTTCGGAAGGATTAGGTAAAATGGAAAGCAATTCATCTATTATGGGTCTTAGCTCATCATTGTGAAGTTCGATGCGCGATAGTGCATCGGCATTCATGTTGCACTTGCCTTGCTTATATACGACACTAAAGTCATATTCACTTAACTTAAGGCGCCATCTGGTTAGACGCGAATTGGGTTCTTTTAAGCTCATAATCCATTGTAAGGGTTTATAGTCTGTAATAATTTTGAACTTACGGCCGAATAAATAGGGACAAAAATACTTAGTCGCCCATACGATAGCCAAAAGTTCCTTTTCTATCGTGCTATAGTTACTTTCGCTGGAGTTAAGTGTACGAGAAGCATATGCAATGGGTTTATCTGAACCGACTGTTCCCTGTGATAGAACTGCACCAATCGCCACGTTTGAGGCATCGGTTGTCAAAATAAAATCTCTACTGAAGTCTGGATACTGTAAGATTGGGTCATTTGTTAAGAGAGTTTTACAGTGTTCAAAGCAGTTAATATAATTTTGATCTAATGTTATCTTTGATCCCTTTTTAAGACATTGAGTGAGTGGTTTTGTGAGACGTGCAAAGTCTGGTATAAATTTTCTATAATATCCTAGAAGTCCTAGAAAACGCTTAATTTCGGTTGTAGTTTTTGGCAATGGGTATTTTTCGATGGCTTTAATTTTGTCTGGGTTGGGTTTCACCCCGTTTTTACAAATAACATGACCTAGAAACTCGGTTTCCAGCTTCAAAAACTCTGATTTATCCATCTGAATTTTGAAGTTGGATTCCCGTAGCCTTTTGAATACTTTTTCCAGATTTGTCATATGTTCTTGTAAGGATGTACTGAAGACAATTATGTCATCTAGATACACTAAACAAATTTCGTTCTGTAAGTTCTTTAATACGTTGTCCATCACCCTTTGGAAGGTCGATGGACTATTTTTCAGGCCCATTGGCATCCTAAAAAATTCGTAATGCCCATTCTCTACATTAAAAGCAGTTTTGTGAATATCCGCGGGATCCATTTCTACCTGATAAAATCCACTGGCTAAATCGAGCGTGGTAAAGTACTGACATTTGCCCAGTTTGTCTAGAACATCGGTTATATTAGGAATAGGATATTTGTCATCGACTGTCTTTTCGTTCACCTTTCTGAAGTCCACAACAAGACGCCATTTTATTTTGCCGGAAGCGTCCGCCTTTTTGGGTACAATCCAAATAGGAGAGCTCCAAGCAGAATCCGATGGTCTAATTATATTTTGCTCGAGCATCTTATTGATCTGGTCTCGGACTTCCTGTCGGTGGACATACGGGCATCTGTAGCTCGTAGTATGTACGGGGATTTCATCATGTGTTTTAATTCTATGTTTGATCTTGTTGGTGAATGTTAAAGGTTCACCATCAAGGTAAAACACGTCGGCATATGAGGCACATAACCGTTGTAGGTTTGCTAGCTCTTCAGGATTAAGATGATCGGTGCGAAGACGGGATAGAACATTTTTAGCGCGATCCGATAACGTTTCAGTAAACTGGCACTCAACATTATATATTTCGGCTTCTACCGGACGGTCCATTGAAAAAATTACATCATTTGAGCTGTTATTGGTAATTTCGACCCAACCACGATTATTAATTACTTTCGTTATACAATCAGAGATTATGCAGTTGCAAATTATTTGATTTTCAACTACTACGTCACCGTCCTTTGAGTTTATAGGCAACCTAACTAATTTTGATGACTGCGTGGGTATAATTTCTTCATATAAATTTGCGTTACGTGAGTCATACATTTCGATGGGAATTTTTGCATTACGAGTAATAAGTAATTTATTTCTAAGATCGATATTAGAACCCCATATGTCTAGTAAATCAAACCCTATCAGTCCGTCGAAGTAATTATGAAATCTATAAATGAACAAGGTTATATTAACTCGTTCATTAAATTCTAAAGGGCATGGGAGAGTTATAGAATAATCATTTTTACTTGTCGCGTGAACATTGGTGACCTCAAATGGGTCATAATTCAGTGGAATATGGCTATAATATTTTCTTACAGCTTCGGGACTAATAAACGATTGGTTTGCGCCGGTGTCTATTAAGAATTTCAGTGGGGGATTACTTGTCTGAATGTAACCGAGTTGCCTTTGTATGTGGAAATTTATTTCTATTTTTGTTTTTCTGATTTGGGACACTTCCGAAAATCCTCATCATTAGTCGGGGTGAAACTACTATCTACTTCCTCTACGATAGGATCTTCCGCGTGGTTATACGGTGGCTCGTATCCATAGTTAGGATATTGTTCGTAAGTACAGTACTCTTGATTATAGTTATAGTCAGGATAGTCGTATTCATAGTACGCGTCGGTGCTATAGTCGTAGTCAAAATTCGTCTCGTTAAAGTTTACCTCCCGTGTTTTAAAGTAATTGCTCGGCGGTGGGTTGCCAAATCGTCTCCAGTCATGTCCAGTCGGTGGTAAGGGTTTCGGAACAAAGGGAGTGACACCGCTCATAGGAAAAGGGCGCGAATTATTATTTAAATTGAAGCCCTGTGGTTGCTGAGGTCTGTTAAGAAGCTTAAACACATTACTCTGGGGGTTATAATTTGGTGGAGGAGCACGCATCATCTGTTGCGTACGAGTGGGACCGTGTGGTACATGCATCTGGGGTGGTAGATTGGGCCTCCAACCCTGTGCAGCATGCGGTTGCATAGGTGGCTGTCTAAACGAGTTCAGTATATTATTACCCTGTGGTCTAGGTAGTGACGTCATGTTAAACGTGGTAGGTTTTGGAAGGATATTATTTAATGGTAGGCTATGTGAAGGTTGAGTCCATTCCTTCTTATTCTGACTGCCTTCATTTCGTTGTTGGAGGTAAAGGGTGTTTAATTCCTCCTGTACGAATTCAAATGCTTTCTCCATACTTTCGGGTCGCATACATCTTATTCTAAACCCTAGGGGGTCTTTTAATCCGTGTAAATAAGCTTGCAAGGTCAGTTTTTTATAGTGTGCGCGCTTAGCTTCAATTGTCGTACTAATCGTTTCATGTAAAGTGACATACGTCATTATTGTACTAAATAAACTTTGAACTCGCTCGTAAAATTCTTGCGGGGTACTAGACCCTTGGGTTTGTAGTGATAAATCACTATATAATGCGGTTTCGTCGCGATGTTTGGCGAAGTTATTTATAAGAGCGCTTTTGATGCCGGCCCAGGTTTCCGGTATTCCATTTGAATTTATTAGCCTAGCCGCGGACCCAGTTATTTTATTTAAAATCCCGTTAATAAGAGATAGATTGGCTAGTTCATATCCGGGCTCATTTCGTACGTGGGCTAATACCAGTTGATCGCACAGGTTAATAAAGCGCCTAAGGATGTACGGGTTACCGTCAAATTCGGGCAAAACTCTAAGTGACTTATAAATTAGGTCTATTTCATTTGATTGGGCCATACTATCGGTTTCTAAACATCTGTTCTCGTCTATAATACTAAGCTTAGAAGTCCTACTACTATCTAACCTAACGTTCCGTGTTCCCCTTGGATGGAAAATTTTGCAAGCTTTATACTAACACAGTTAAAATGCAATAAAATAAGAAAAGTGTATATAAAATAAGGATAGAGTAAAAAAAAATAATTACGGAACTAGGAAGGGTAAGGATTGAAAGATTCAAGCACTTACAGCATTACTTCTTCTTGCGGAATCAATGCCTGGATTCGCCTCTGGACTGGTGCTCCTGTAGGTTCTGTATCTTCTTGGTCACTCTTGATTCACTGACTCTACTTTAGAAGATTCTACCGACTGCGCCAATTATGTGGGCTCCAGCCAGAGGTTGCAAAAAAAGCAATCTTTATTTAATATATATTTAATTTAAAGTAATTATTACAATTAATTCTTATAACTAAGTGAGGTGACTCTAATTCGATGTTTGAATGTAGAATGGATTCACACGGTAAAATATTAGAACCAGGTAATACAAGACAGTAGACACGTTATGCTGACACGGCGCCTCGTGATCGTCGTAAGCCGATGCAACGCAGCAGATTGCCTGGATTAGGGCTGCGTAACAAGTGCAATCAATAAATCAAAAATCAAAATATTTACAATGATTCAACATTAAAGATTTTTCCATTCCGTGTATACATGAATTAATTTCCAACGCAGCAGATTGCCTGGATTAGGGCTGCGTAACAAGTGCAATCAATAAATCAAAAATCAAAATATTTACAATGATTCAACATTAAAGATTTTTCCATTCCGTGTATACATGAATTAATTTCCTTTAAATAAGTTAAGTTTATTGTACAATTGTCGTTTTGATTTATTTTTGATATGTTCCGTTTCTTTTTTACATATAATGTAACCTTACGTCAATAAATTTTTCAACTTACGGATTGCTAAAATAAAAATAATAAAGCTAAGTATCTAATGAAATTACACAAACAGAGACAAAAGTAACAATTACCATTATTTAAAGTTCTGGTAACAAATTACTAAAAATGATTACAATACAAATCTACTCCATGTACTCCATTGTTCTGTTTTACAAATGTTTACGCGTGTATTGGCCAACCTTGGCAAAACATTTGTAGGGATGCTTTAAAATCGGTATAATTGTTTCAAATATGATAATAGTTGTTAGTTTAGAGCTTAAAATATAACTTATTCTACATGTACTTACCGAAAGTAATACACTCCGGCTGTTAAATTGCTTTTTCGGGCATTATTCTTGCAACTTTTAAATATACATTGCGGCATTGTGAAACGTCTTTATATTGGCTGTGTTTCAAGTCAACCAAAACGAAATAAGAACTCACGTCTCCAGTGCGATGTTATTTACTTCGCCTTATTTTTTGCGCCGACCCGATATCTAGTTGGTATTGTTGATCGAAGGCCAACACTGAACAAATTCTGCACAGACTAATATGATGAAATCTGTCATCGGTCATTCTGTCAATTACCGCGTCAAACGTCAAACCGTCAAACTCAAGTGTCAAATCTAATCAAATCTTGATTGTTTTACAAATCTGTGAAACACCCATTTATTTTCAAGGAGAATTTTATAAAAAAATATTCTTATCATCTTTAGAAAGTTCTGCGTTTTGCCGTTCGTTATTATTCCACGTCGCAGGTGTGTTATTCGATATTTATAGTTAAAAGTATGGAACCAATTAACCACCCGTTTTTATATATTTGGTCGAATGTATGTTGTCGTAGGCTTCGTGTTTTATTTGGTTTTCTTATTATTTGTAAGAATTGTTGCTGTTAATTTGTTCGTATAAAAATGTTGATTTTCTAACAGGCACAAATGACGAACCAGGCTTCTCCGGTCGAGGAGCAAGAGAAGCTGTTAGATGAGGCGCTAAATATCGTTAAAGTTCAGGTTAAGATTTACTTCTTTTATGATTGTAAACCACTATTTAAAATGGTAGGAATTAAGCATAAATATTTTGTGACTAGAATAAAAAGAAGTTTTGATAACTTTACTATTGTTTTCTAAATAGAATAGACGCATATATTACATATCTTATATGATTAGGAATATATTTTAAGTACACAGTTATTTTAAGTACTTGTAAAGTACTTAATTATTATATGTATTATTTTGTAATTCTGAAGTCAAAATATTTCTAATTTATCATTTTTGAACAAAATAATCTCAATGGACAAATACTAAGAGGGATACCCTCTCAAAGACCAATTGCTTATCTCAGATTTGAATTTCATATAGTTAAATCAAGTACAAAATACCATGGAAAAATAAATGGATACTACATCATTATTGCAAGGTCTTATATTGGTTAAAATTATCATCCACTCCATTAAAGCTTATAACAAGTCCACTGCTGAACATAGGACTCATAGAATAGAATAGAATATTTTTTATTTAATATACATTACATGTGTAATTCTTATTGAAAGTCATTTTTTACTTTACCACTGGTTTGAAAAAAACCCCCTGTCCTGGGAAGAACCAGCAAGAAACCCAGCGGGACCTTTTTTTAAAATAAATTTTACAATATAAATGATTATGAACTATTCACTAAAATAAATTTTAGAAACTGCTTGGAAGCGACCACCTCATTCCCAGGGGTTATTATCAACCATGTATTCATTTATACTATAATAACCCTTTTTATACAGTTTCAGCTTAATAAAACATTTAAACTTGGTAATAGAGAGAACCTGTACACTTTCCGGGACCTTGTTGTAATAGGGTATACATTGCCCCAAAAATGAATTACTGACTCTGTGGAGTCGAGAAACTGGCATCACTAGCTTGTGTTTGTTCGTAATGTTTACAGAATGTATATCACTATATGTTTTTAGTGAAAATAATTATTTAAAGATTTTTTGATCGAAAAATATTGGTTAAAAGTACTTTTGATCAAGATTGGTAGTTAAAATCACTTTTGACTAGAAATATTGAGTAGAAAAAGTGTTTCTTTATAAAATTATAAATATGATAGAGCCATGAATATGACGGCTCCGTGGCGCCACGGGTTCGAATCCCGCACAGAACAAGTATTTGTATAGCCTACAAATAATTGTTCTGGGTCTGGATGTTTTGTACTCGTGCAATTTATGTTTGTAAACTGCCTCCACGACATAGGAGAAAATCCTAGTGTGGGGGTAATGTCATTTTTTAAAAAATGCTGCAGATATATTAATTGTATGGTTGTAATACGAATGGGTCGGCTCGACCAGGGAAGGACCACACTCACAGAATACGAGCATAAAATAGCAGCTTAAAGCTGCTGTGTGTCGTATGGTTAGTGTCGTGAACCACTTTTTATTGCAAAAGAGGCATTCCATCTTAGTCCTCACGGCTGACAATGCATCAGCATTTTGATTCACAAACGAAGATAGATGTCTATGGGCCACAGCAACCACTTACCATCAGGTGGACTAGTTTAATGGTGGGAAAGTTTGATGGCAATCAATTTAAGGACAAACTAGTTTTATCTTGGCTAAACTAGTTTTTCGTAACTATCTTGTTGGGACTAGTAATATTAGTCACAGTAAATAAACCTATTTGTCCAAAAATTAATGCAGATTTGCTCAAAACTGGTTTTGACTGGATGTACAATAAAGTAATATGCATATATGAGGGCGAATTTCGGCAGGGGCTACCCCTATTCCACTTCTATTTTACAAAAAATTATACCAAAATTCTTCAAATTGAGACAACATTATGAAATTTTAGAAAATTTCCAAAACAGAATTGGGAGTGTGGTGGGATGTTCCCCCCTCTCTTCCTTCACGTCCTCCCATTTCAATATTAAAGGTAATAGATTCTCCCATGTTGCCACTGTGTTTTTTACATACAGCTGGTAAAGATGATCATAACAATAAAAAATAATGTCTCAAATATAATATACTCATATTATTTATTACCTAAGAATGATTGTGAATTATTTACCATAGTTTCTAACATATTGCGTCTCTTTTTATGAATATGTCACACAATCTATATCTATACATCTATACAAATAAATAAAATTGAAGTGTCTGTTTGTAAAAAAAATTACAGCTTTTTACTAAATGCATATGAAAGTATATACAGTATTTATAAGAAAAATACAATTTTTAAAATTATTACAAGCTTTTATTTAACTTTCAATGAAAAAAACTGTTTGTTCGGGTGGAATCTTGCAACTCAATTTTGAAGCAGATATTTTCAACCAATTGAGCTGAAATTTTGTATTCACGTTAAGTTTGGATAACAATGCATGGTTAGCTGTGTGACGTCATTCTAAATCCAACATGGCGGAACACCCAAGGTGGTGGACTAGTTATTTATTAATGCACTCCTACAATATGGGTATCAAATGCAAGGACTTGCTGAGAATACGAATAAGATTGAGATCATAAGTCCGTTGCTTAAATCTTTTTAACGTTTACAAGCTACAATACAAGCTTTTATTTAAATAATAAAAGCTTGTATTTAAAAAAGTTTTTTACTTTTAATTTATTGTGTGTCTGTCTGTCTGCCTGTTTCTTTCGGGTAATCTACGAAACGGCTGAACTGATTTTGATGGCACTCTCACTGGTAGATAGCCATTAGGAGTCACTTAGGTTACTTTTATTTTAGAAACAAGAATTATTGTTCTGCGGACAAAAAACACGCGGGCAAAGTCGCGGGGAATAGCTAGTAAAATAATAATGTTGTTGTTTGATCATCAAGTAAATTGATATGACCTCATTAAATATATATTCAATATGATAAATTCCCCAACCCGGCTGGTCCCCGTGGGGAATTAGACCACCACCCACCAATCTCAAAAAAACCAAACAAACATACACTTCTAAACAAACATACACTAGAAAACAACAACATTAACAACAAAGATAAATGTAATGCCCCCTTTAAAGAAAGTATCCAAATTGCAGCACTTAATGTTCTAACCCTAAAGTCGGACGAGAGTCTAACAGAACTAAGTAAAGCACTAAATGATATCAAATGGGACATTCTGGGTCTGAGTGAAGTAAGACGAGCTGGAGAAAACATACAAGAATACGAGGACTTCCTTCTATATCACATAGGCGAAAAAGAAGGCCAAAATGGGGTAGGATTTATTCTCAAAAAGCACATGATACAATATGTTGATGAGTTCATAGGAATTTCGGACCGTTTAGCAGTGCTAAATATAAAATTACCCAATTACGAAGATATGTGGTCTATTGTGCAAGTGTACTCTCCAACTGAACAAGCAGACAAAAAGACAATTGAAGAATTCTATGAGAATCTAAACAGTACTATAGAGAGACATACGCACAAAAACTTAATAGTGATGGGAGACTTCAACGGCCAGACAGGTGAAAGCTTGCCAGAAGAAAGACGTGTTCTCGGACCTTTTACATATGGAACTCGACGAAGCAAAAATGGAGAAAGACTCATTAATATGTCTTTCGAAAACAACCTCTATATTCTAAACAGCAAATTTAAAAAGAAAGGTTCAAGGAAATGGACATGGGTATCACCAGGAGGCAAATACAAAAATGAGATTGACTTTGTTCTCACCAACAAACCAATGTGTTTCACCGATTTAAATGTTGTGAACAAATTTAATTTCAACACGAACCATAGAATGGTCAGGGCAGATCTCACACTACGACATATAAAGACACAAAGACCCAGGAGGCACTTTGTTGGTAAGTTGAGTATTCAAAACCTAAAAGAAGCTGCAAATAAACTGACTGAAAGATTTGCAGACTTTGAGAAAGAAACCAAGAACCTAGATATTCAACAGAAATACGACTGGTTTGAGACTTCAATCAAACTAGCAAAAAGTACCTGCACTAATAAAGAAAAGAAGAAAAGCTATTTATCAATAAAAACAAAAATCTACTCGAAGCAAGGAAACAAGTAATCAGTTCCAGAGACACAGAGAATCGTAGAAAACGCATATCAGAGCTGAGTAAAGATATAAAACAGAGTATGAGAAGGGATAGAAAACAAAACAGAAGAAAAAAAATAGAAGAGCAAATCATTAGAACAGGAGGAACAAAAAAAGCATATAAAGAACTGTCAGAATCAAAAGATTGGGTCACAAAAGTTAGAAATGAGAAAGGAATAGAACAAAATAGAAGATCAGACATAAAAGATATTGCTACATCATACTATAAACAATTATATGAGAACACACAAGAAGAACCTGGCGAAGTAATAGTACTAAACGATGATGAGGATGAGAGCATACCCTATATACTGTAACGAGAGGTAGAAGTAGCATTACAGTCCCAAAGTAAAGACAAAGCCCCAGGGCCAGATGGCATTGAAAATGAAATCCTATTAATGGCAAAAAATGTCCTGTTACCAGTTATCACGAAACTATTTAATGAAATTTTCGCAAACGAAGTTATCCCGATACAATGGACGCAATCTAATATAGTATTGTTATATAAAAAGGGTGATAAACTTAATATAGGTAATTATCGCCCGATCAGCCTTATGTCCAACTTATACAAAATATTTGCGAAAATACTGCTAAGAAGACTCGAAAGAAAATTAGACGACAACCAACCAAACGAGCAAGCAGGTTTTCGTAGAGGGTACTCAGTATTGGACCACATACATGTTATGAGGCAGATTATAGAAAAATCCCATGAATACAACCAATTATATTACATGGCATATATAGACTACAGCAAGGCTTTCGACTCTTTATTTCACAATAAGATATGGCAGGCCCTAAAAGAACAAGGTATAGAAAGCAAGTACATAAGGATACTGAGAGAGATATACAAGAAAAGTACAGCATGCATACAGTTAGAAAAGAAAGGAGAACCATTTAGCATACAAAAAGGGGTGCGACAGGGCGACCCGCTATCCCCAAAACTTTTTTCTGCGGCCCTTGAAATGATATTTAGAAGACTAAATTGGGATGGATATGGAATCAGTATCGATGGAACTTGGTTAACACATTTAAGATTCGCAGACGACATCGTTCTCTTTGCAAAAACCCCACATGAACTGAATGTCATGGCAAATGATCTGGCATTAGAAAGTCACACGATGGGATTGAAAATGAACATGGAGAAAACGAAAGTAATGACCAACGGACCTAAGAATGAAAACATCAGGGTTGGCCAAAGTGAGATAGAATACGTTGATGAATACATCTATCTGGGCCAAATGATCTCACCCACAGACAACATGGAAAAAGAAATCAACAGGAGAGTAGCTAACGGATGGAAAAGATATTGGAGCATGAAGGAAATAGTGAAAGATAAAGAACTGCACATATCCATTAAATCCAAAGTATTCAACACATGCATTCTTCCTGTATTGATGTACGGATGTCAAACATGGGCTCCTACTAAATTAAACAGTAAGAAATTAAAAATATGCCAGCATTCGATGGAGCGAAGCATGATGGGAATCAGGAAAAAGGATCGAGTCAGGTTAGAAGACATTAGGAAAAACACAAAGGTTCGGGACATAGCAACAAAAGTCAGGAAATTAAAGTGGAAATGGGCTGGGCATATGAGTAGAGGGAAGGAAAAGTGGAGCAGGAAGGTCACAGAATGGTACCCTAGGAATGGCATAAGAAAGAGGGGGAGACCCCGCCAAAGATGGGAGGACGACCTGGTCAAATTCGCGGGTGTGACTTGGAACCGGGTTGCCAAGGATAGAAACGAGTGGAAAAGGTTGGAGGAGGCCTTTGCCGATTGGCAATCAGCAGAAGACAATGTAGATTTTATATGACTTAGATATTAAGAAATTGTATTACGTACTGTTGAATAAATGGCTTTATTATTATTTATTATTATTATTATTATGATAACTCCATCAAAATGACCAACAATAATGTTTTATTATCAATCCAATATAAGTATTTTGGAAATGTATTTAACATTTTCAAAATTATGTTCCCAAAAGAATCTTGATTTCTATGTATCAGAAATTAATGAACGCAATGCACGAATCGGTTGGCTCCACCTGGGGAAGGACCACGCTCTCATAGAATACTAGCGTAAAATGGCAGCTTGACACTGCTGTGTTTCGTATGGTGAGTGTAGAGAACTAAAGACCCAGTTTACTAGAAAAGAGGCATTCCATCTTGGTCTTCACGGGTGAATACGCATCTGCATTTTGATTATTTATTGAGAATAGATGTAGATGTCTATGGGTCGCAGCAACGACTTACCATCAGGTGGACTGTGTGTTCGTTTGTCACCCTTATTCTATAAAAAAAATGGATAAAAAGAGAATTAATAATTATCACCTTTTTATCAAATAATAATTCTAGGCTTAACTAATTGAAGATTAAATTGCAGGCATTTCAGATGAAAAGATGCCTGGACAAATCGAAGCTGATGGACGCTCTCAAACATGCCTCTACAATGTTAGGGGAGTTGAGGACATCTCTGCTGTCACCAAAAAGCTATTATGAGCTTTGTATCCTTTTCTAATTTTAGACTATAACAATGTATCCTACTATATTCTTTTTATTTTGTGTAGATATATAATTACAAATGTAACATAAGTGTAAAATAAGTGAAGTTAACACTGCCAGTTAAAAGATTGAAACAGACAAAAATGCACTATGCAAGAAATGTCATTCAAAATAATCTTGCATTAAAACATACGGGTGAGGATAGATATTTGCTTGTACAATTTGATTGCATAACTTATTGCACACTTTCTATTTCATATTGGGCAACAAGATGCTCGGCCAGTCTCCACCTCTAGGTTGTCGACTTATCACACATTTGTTTCATCGTCATCTTGTGTACAGCAAACAAAAAATTGTACATCCAACTTCAATATAAATTATCAAAGATTTGATCAAATTTATATGGGACCACTTGAGTAGCACCAGCTTTCAAATAAAAAAGAATCACATAAAAAAACCATGCAGTCGAATTGAGTACCTCCTCCTTTTTGAAGTCAGTAGAAAAATGGATAAAAATTATTTGCCACTGCCTACCTTTCTATATGATAACAATGTGGGTGTCTTCAAGGCTTTTAAGCTAAGTCAGTATGCTTTACCGTTATTAGTTGAATCAACACTTAAGGTGGCACAAGTCGCGGGCTCGAACTCGCTGGTGGGCGCGGTCAAAAAGCACGCTGTCTCACCTGGCATCGTGCCCGACAGAGATAGTATCAGTGATGAGCATATCGACACTAGTATTCACGCATGTCTTGTTCGTACGACGTTCCGAACCGTTAGAATAAAAAGGAAGTTACACGAACACGATGCAACATCTATATACTAATATAATAAAGCAGAAGAGTGTTTTTGTTTGTTTAAACGTGCTAATCTCTGGAACTACCAGTCCGATTTGAAAAATCTTTTTTGGATATTATAGCCAGATTCATGTTGAATAGTATAGGCTATATAGCATTAGGCTATATATCTCAGCTAGCCTATATTTGTTAAAGAAGTCAGAAGAAAAAGCGCTGTTATGGTTCGGGATACGTAAATACAATGTTCTAGAAAAATATAGATCTTTACTCCGTCTAAAAAAAAGTTGCGATACCATATGTCTATTTCTTATATATAAGCCACAATTAGGCATTTTGTGACAAAAAAAAATAATTATTAGGCACCTTACGAACGAAAGTTACTTCATTATCAAGACAATTTTATGAAGATAAACTTCGTTCTTTATACCATGTTTATATAGTACATAGTTTAAGAGATAATGTAAAATTAAAATAATTCAATACTTGGCTTGACACGCAAACAACGCATAACCCCTAGCCCGGTGCGAACTGAGAAGCCAGTACTGAAAGCTTCTATGAGCGAGGTTAGGTTAGCCGTTAGTTCAATCGTTATCTATATCTACACAAACAAATAAAATTGAAGTGTCTGTTTGTAATGTCAAAATAACAGCTTTTTACTAATTGCGTATGAAATTGTATACGGTACTTATAACATTAACACAATTTTTAACATTTTTGTATGTCTGTCAGTCTGTTTGTTCCGGTTAATTTCCAAAACGGCTGGACCGATTTTGACGGGACTTTCACTAGTAGATAGCTCATGTTATAAGAAGTAACTTAGACTGCTTAAATTTTAGAAAAAAATATTAGGTGTCTTTGCAACAAAATTAACGCCCTAAACTAAACGCGGACGAAGTCGTGGGGAACAGCTAGTAACTAAAATATAATTAATTGAGTACTTTTATCTATCTCCCGGGTGAGCGTAACAATGATTAGTTACATCTTTATTTCTGAACTCTTTCATTTCACGTTGCTATGGTATTTTGAAAGTTTAAATTTAATTAATAAGTATAAGAGGTTGATAACAAATTTATCAAGAATCATTTCTTGCCTACACACTTTTCATGTATCGTGTACGTTTTTCTTTAAAACTGAAAAAAACCGCGCATAATATGCCGACAGATAAAATAAAAGTACTCCATTAATCATGACAATTTTTCCATACATTACAATCAAATAAAATATTTTATTGCAATTATAAAATGCTTGAACTAGGTGTCATGTCCATGCCACGCATCTCGGACACGTGATGACGCGGGTGAAACCGCGATATTATTAGGTGCTGCTTTATCGCTTCATATTATACCTTTGTGGCTCTATATACCTAATATAGATTGCTTATTTTATTATGTTTCGTTGTTCCCGAGTGGTCATGCAGCGATCACTCAAGAGTTCGGCTTCGAACGTGTGTAACTCGAAAATTATCTCACGGGAACGAAATACCTGAATAAACCGTATAGGCGCAGTGGCTTAGCAATGAATTGTTGTACTGGGAGCCGCGGGTTCGAATCAATCGCACAAGTATTTGTATGGCCTACAAATAATTGTTCCGGGTCTGAATGTTTGTAAACTGCCTCCACGATACAGGAGAAAATCCTAGTGTGGGGTAACTTTTTTTAAAAAATAAAAAAAAATCCAGACTATAACCTATCTCTGAGCAAAATATCATCCAGATCCCTTTAGCCGTTCTGGCGTGACTGAGTAACATACATCCATTCATCCGTCCATCCAAATATCCAAACTTTTGCTTTTATAATATTTAGATAATAATCGTAATTAGTTCTGCCTACCTATAAATTGTTTTCAAAAATACTTACCTGTCTTCTTACTTTTTTATATATACTCAATAAGTATCACTAAACGTAAGCACAGGTTTCTATCAAGACAAGTGACCCATCAAGATTGTTTTCTTAGTACTGACGTACCTACCTAAAGTTTACAATTTTGTGGCCACGACGTGGCGACGTTTTGTGACATTTTGTTGTATTGTAGGTAGTAGGTATCTAGGTAATAACAGTAGGTACCTATGAAAATCCCACATAATATACTTTGTTTGTCCGCCGCAAAAGTCGTCTAATAAATAATTAAACTGTTTTGTAATTCTTTATTTATTTATAAAACTTGCATTGAGAGCCGTGGTAGCTCAGATGGTTAGCGCTCGCTGTAAGTATCACATTACGCGAGCAATCCGGGTTCGATCCCCGTCGGCACCAATTAAATTGTTGCAATTTTATATACTTAGTAATCGAATATAGACTTTACTTTTTTTTTTTGCTTTTATAATTATGTTATATTACAGACGTAAATTTTAAAATATTATCTGTCGTCCAAAACGCATCATCTCTTTCAATTATAACAATTTTCATGCCGTCGTTTGTCTTTGGCGTCCAAATTACAAAATAGCAAATCTTTTCGTTTCGAATAAAACTCGAATAAGCGCGCGTCACCGCCTGTGCATGTGTGTGTAAGCATCGTCCTCCCGCACTGCACCGGGGGAAACATTATTCAGTGAGATGCACGATAATTCATAGTAACATGCGCGCGTAAAAAAATACGAAAAGGCCTTTGGAAGAAGGGGTTTTATGAAAAAACCACTGCATGAATCAATTACAAATAAAATTTATTGAATTCTTCGATAATTAGGCTGTGTCGGTACCGACTTTGTTTTGGAAATTTTACACTTCTTTTATTACTAATTTACGCCCAAAGTTGTGTTAAAATTGGCAATAAAAACGAATCTTTGGTAGCTCGTAACTTTTTAATAACATTTTATTTTACTATTCTGTTTCCGTACAGACAAATTTAATAATGAGACAAAACGATATCATGTTTAATTTTGGATGTACACTGTCAAACAGCGGAGTAAAACCCCTCCGAAATTTCTATGGAAATTATGCCGACTAGTGTCACCTTAACAGACACTTAATTTTTCGTGACACGCCTGGCGTGTCAAGCGCCACAGACTTTGTTGACACGCCTATTGTACCATCAGCCATGTGTAAAAATAATTTTCTTTTTTTTTGCTTTTTTCACTTGTTTAGACCTAATTAAGTTTAGTTGACATCAAACATCAGTTACAAACGGAAGAATACTTGTTTTTAGTGGCTAGCTACGTGTTTTCTTTGAAATTGAGAGTAAGTTACTTTTTTTATGCAGAGATTACAAACCTTTTGTACTATTTTTTGTTTTATAAAAAATCATTTATATAAGTAGGTACAGCTAAATCACCCTGGAAACCCTTGGTTTTTATTAAATTAAATTTTCACCTAATAATAACATTTGTAAATATCAAACAATCAAGAACCTTATTTTGGAAAAAATAAGAATATTATATAATATTATGATTCATTGATATTTACAAATGTTAAATATTATTTAATGTTATACAAATGTAAAAGTAAAGTCTATCTGAAACCGTCTAATTAGTAAGAATAGCAAAACAAGTGTTTTCAAAAGGAAAAAAATGCCGGCGCTGTACGGCGGCGGATTGTCAAAAGACTATTTATTAGCGAACTTTTTTATGTATGAATGGTTTCGAACTGTTTCAAGCAAAAATTGACCTTATACCATATCACAAGAACCATATGATAGTAATAAGACGGCAGTTCAACCATTTTAAGCAAAATTAAATAATAAGACAAACGCATTGTTTTTTTAACAGGAGACATGTTTCCAGAAACTTGTTTACAACTTGAGTTTGTGAGCGATCGCAATGAGTGCTATTATTTGTTACTTATTAGACTATTTATCCACAACATGATTTAAAAAACCCACAAAGTAAAAAGAGTACCATGTACAAGTTAAAAAAAGGTTGTCAACCCCTAAAAATTTCAAATTTTCAAAATATCCAGAAACGAAGCTGTATGCATGAACTACTTGCAAAATAATGAATATTTTGTTCTGGATAAATCTTCCAAAAACGCAATTTGATATCCAAAAACCCATTATGACAGTCAAGGGATTGTGAGCATCATGACTACAGAATAGAACATTCTATCTTTAGTGGTGTGGAATAAATATTATACCTACAGTGACTGTTATCTGAGAAAAATAGTATGGCGAAGATTAATTATTATCCTGTTTCTAGTAAAAAAAAAAAATACTAATTACCACAACCCACACTAGTATTTTCCTGTATCATGGAAGTGTTGAACATACTAAAATTACACATTAATTCCAGATCTAGTCACAACCAAACGCTTAGCCACTGTGCTACCGAGGTATGAAATCGTTACGTTTCATCATTTATTTCAAAAAAAAATCCTTAACATACAAACAGATATGGCGATAACAGATGAACTGCGCCACTTGGAGCTCTATTTGCTGGAAGAGTTCCAGAAGGGCAGGAAGGTGGCTGACCTGTATGAACTTGTCCAGTATGCTGGGAACATTGTGCCTCGGCTGTATTTGTTGATCACGGTTGGTCTGGTTTACATCAAGACCAACTCCAACTTGAGGAGGGACCTTCTGAAGGTATATATAATACCATCATTATCATCATTACAGTTCTTCACAAGTCCACTGCTGAACATGTAGGCCTCCCCCAAGGAATGCCACAAAGCACGGTGCCGCGCCACCTGTATCTATTGACTTCGTGCATGTGTTACCAGGTCGTCACTCCATGAAGTGGGGGGACGCACTACACTTTGCCTGCTAGCCATATAATATAGTTTTTTTATAGGATAGAGTGACAAACAAGCACACAGTCCACCTGATTGTGTATTCAATTCCATAATGTGATGACGCAACATGACACTTATACAGCTATTCTTAAAATTGCAACAATAAAACCAAGTAACCATAAGCACAGTGAGATAATTTGAAATATGCCATAAATGGCATACTCCACTGTCATATTGTAATTAAATGTGATAGGGCCATGCTGCAACTACACTATGGCACGAATGGGTCGGCTCAACTGGGGTAGGACCACGCTCTCACAGAATACCAGCGTAAAACAGCAGCTTAATGCTGTGTTTCGTATGGTGAATGTAGAGAACCGGAGACCCTTTTTACTGGTTTGGCTGTTGAAGGAAAAAGGAAAGATCCCGAGCCGGGCAAGGTGTTCTGCCTGGAGAGAGGCCTACGCTCCGAACGGTAGTTCAGAGCTATTCTATATATACTGCTTTACTTCGAAACTTTGATAGCGCGATTTAGACTTCGATGTGTTTCGCTTGTGGCGCGACGACAGCGAGGTATTCCATATTAGTCCCCAGGGATGACAATGCATCTGCATTTTGATTCTTAGTCAAGGATAAATGTAGATATATATGGGTCACAGTTTCCACTTATATCAGTGTCATCAGGTGGACTGTGTATTCGTTTGTCACCCTTATCCTATAAAAAAAAGCCTACCTATACTCCGACTAGCGATGGAGAGCATAGTCATAGTCATTTATTCCATAGAACAATATTACATTGTATTGGAAATTTATTACATGGATAAAGACCAACATTTACATGCAATTATTTTAATGAAAATTATAATCGATAAAATTTAAACATCATTTAACAAATTAATTAAATACTTTTCATGTCATAATATATTATAAATTATACAGTACATAAACAATTAAAATTAACATTCATTCAGTTTATTTTTGTCATTTAAGGAATCGTCAACTGAGTAGTAGGTTTTTTTAATTAATAATGATTTTAATTTATTTTGAAATTTGTGGTGGCAAAAAATAGTTTTAAATGAGGTAGGCAAAGAATTAAATAGTCCAATGGCTTGATATCTTGTGCTGTAGCATACAACATTCAATGTTGGCGTGATAGAAATTTTTAAATCTATTCGACGGGTCATTTCTCTCTCTTTCCTTTCTTCGTATGTTTCATATTTGTGAAAGTTCTTTATAAGTAAGTGAAACTAAGATATACAAAGAGGGGACCGTTAATATGCCAAGATTTCGCTAATGTTCCTTACATGACTCAATTTGTGGAATATGTAACATGGTACGGATCACTCTCAAACGGAGCAACATCAAAAGTGCGAGATCTCTGGTACTGCGGTCGGCAATCTGTTTGCCAAGAGTGGAGATTAAGCGGATTCTCCCTGCAAGGGCAGAGGCCCATGTCAAGGAATGAGAAGATATAAGACAAAACAAAATTATTTTAATTTCCCTACTTTTCTGTAAGTAATCACTCTGCTTGTATGTGTGTGGGGGTGGCCGTGTACGTAAGGTTGGGCCCCATTTACAAGTAATTTTACTTTGATATACTTGTTCTGTACATAATAATTCTATGTTGCCATCTTTTGGAGGTCACATAGGTCTTGCGGGCATTTTACCAATTCGCCATTTTAAGACATCCACCATAATGAGATAGTAATATCGTAGCATCATGCTATGTTGTCACCATATGGAGTAAAGCCACATGTTTCAGGATTTGGTGGAAATGTGCCGTGGGGTTCAACATCCACTGCGCGGATTATTCCTGAGAAACTATCTCCTGCAATGCACGAGAAATGTCCTTCCCGATACTACAGAAGCTCAGAATGATAATGAAGGAACGGTTAGATTCATATTGTATATGTTGTTTAATATAATTATAATATTTACCCTAAATTGGAGAAAGATATGGGGTAAGCTCACAAAAAGCTAGATAGAAAGATATAATAATAGAAGATATAAGATGTTTGAAGTTTAAACCTCTAATCATTTATAACAACTTGCTTTGATTTTGTTTTTATTACAGACTGCGATTTTTTTATTTTATTGTTTTACTAATATGATAATAGGAACATCAATATAATTTGGCATATATAACTCATATTTTTAATTGAAAATATATGAATGGTAAGCTCTATATAATATGTTAGACGCCAGAAAATTATTAAAATTATCCTTAGCACAGTTAGTATTTGGCGTTTTTGGCTGTCGGTTCAATTCCCGCATGGAGCAATTACAATTTCCAGAAATTGATCCTGGTCTGGGTATTTGTTAGTGCAATTCTTGTATATTAAGACATCACAGTACAGTAAGACTTCATAATTGGGATGTGTTTTAAAAAGAAAAAAATTGCCAAGGAAGAACATAGATATATTCCAATTTGGGAGCGGCTTATGGTATTTCTTCAAACCTAATGATGAACATTAATATTATTAATGTATGTCTTTAATGTATGTGACATGGCACAGATTTTCACCCTACAACATCTTATATACATTATTAACAGTGGTAGAGCCACGCGGCAGCTTTTGCTGTCACACGGATGGGCCGGCTCGAACCGGGGTGGTACCACGACCTCACAGAAAACCAGCGTGAAGTAGAGATTTACCTCTACATTTCGCTTGGTGAGTGCAGGTGGCCGGAGGCCCTTTTTACTGGAAATGAGGCATTCCATCTTAGTCCTCACGGGTGACAACGCATCTACATTTTGATTTGTAATAGAAGATAGATGTAGATGTCTATGGGCCGCAGCAACCACTTACCATCAGGTGGACTGTGTGCTCGTTTGTCACCCTTACCCTATAAAAAAAAATCGTTCTTCCTTTACACACCGCGTCAGTCTTGCAATCTTACCATTACGTGGTAGAGCCATTTTCTACGTGGTAGAGCCATGCTGCAGCTATATTATGGTTGTAGCACGAATGGGTCGGCTCGACCGGGGAAGGACCACGCTCTCACAGAAAACCAGCGTAAAATAGCAGCTTAACGCTGCTGTGTTTCGTATGGTGAGTGTAGAGAACCGGAGACCCTTTTTACTGGCAAAGAGGCATTCCATCTTAGTCCTCACGGGTGACAACGCATCTGCATCTTGAGTCTTTATTGAGGATAGATGTAGATGTCTATGGGTCACAGTAACCACTTACCATCAGGTGGACTGTGTGCTCGTTTGTCACCCGATCCTATAAAAAAAAAAAAAAATACGTGTCTCTCCTTATATGCTTGTACCTATCTTGAACTCATATTTCCATCTTCCATCTTCCTTGTCATTGGTGAATGTGTCATCTATCTCACTCAGTTTAACGTAATATCACGTCTACATGTGTACAGCTTACATTCATGGATAGATTCGTGTTTCAGGTGCGAGACGCCATCGACTTTGTCCTGATGAATTTCGCCGAAATGAACAAGCTTTGGGTGCGGATGCAGCATCAGGGACACTCCAGGTTTGATCGCCTTATTATGGTTATCATCAGCCAACTTCACTACTGAATGTTAATATATTTAAAAGCTTTTAGAAAAATTTACTTCGCAAATATCCGCGTTATAAAATAAAATGATGTGTCTTACCTAGTATGAAGAGCACATCCCGCCATCCCTCAAACCGCAGCGGATATTTGCGAAGTAGATTTTTCTAAAAGCTGTTATATAATGGATTTCCGCAAAGTAACGCCTGATTCTATTAATATATTTGTCAAAATTTGTACTTAGTCTCAGACTAAAATACTTTTCATGTGGTAGAGCCACGCTGCAGCTATATTATGGCTGTGGTATGAATTTGTAGGCTCCACCGGAGAAAGACCAAAATAAAAGAATATCAACGTGAAATAACAACTTAAAGTTGCTGTGCCTCAGATTCGTCTTGTCCTGTCTGTTAATCTTCGGAATGGCTGAACCGATTTTAATGAAACTTCACGGACAGATAGTAATGCCAGAAATGATCAAGACTATAATTTATCCGATAATATTGGATATTTTTTTTGAACCTATTCGAAAAATTAATAAAATAAATGGTCATTGATGATTGTCTTAAATTGAAATAACACCACATTTATAGTAGTAGTATATAAAAATCTAAAACAGAATGTTTTCCTTCTTCAGGGATAAAGAACGACGTGAACGGGAGCGCTCCGAGCTTCGTATACTAGTCGGAACCAATCTAGTGCGCTTATCCCAGTTGGAGTCGGTCACGGTGGAAGACTATGGGCGTCTGGTACTGCCTGGTATTTTGGAGCAGGTAGTCAGTTGTCGGGACGCGATCGCTCAGGAGTACCTCATGGAATGTATCATACAGGTAGGGAGTTACAGGTTTGAGTTCCATTTAGAAACAATATTCTTGATATACAATATTTTATACATGGTAGAAACATGCTGGACCAGGAAAGACCATACTTTGTCAGAATACACCAGTGTTAAATAGCAGCATGATGCTGCTGTGTCTCATATGGTGAGTGTAGAGGACTGCAGACCACTTTCCCATCAAGTGGACTGTGTGCTTGTTTGTGCCTTCACTTATGTTTAAAAAAACTCAATTTATAGCCTTCATATGACACACTTTACCTGTGAGTGGCGTTGTCTCATGGTTGGGATGATTATTAAGACATATCCCGTCTAAATTATCCCAAAGTATAGTATGATCTCTAGAATTATAATACATACATACGTACTTATATATACAGGGTTATTTTTCAAAGACCAGCCAAATTTAATAATTAAGTTCAAAATATAAATACTGATATACACTTGTTACAGTTTTGAAAAAAATGCGTAAATAAAGTTTCTACATTTATTTGAAAATATCCAAAATTAAATGTGATTTATGGGCAACAAAGGCGCGCGCTCGTATGTGTACGAGTCAATTCACGGAGCTTTTGCCTACTATTTATTTCCTTAATGACACGTTCGCTACTAAGTTGTTGACTACGACGCGAATCATGATTACAATTTTCCCTTCATAATTTAAACGGGCTTAGGACCGTCATAATAAATAAAATTAAAAAAAAAATACCTTTCATCGACAACTGGAATAGATGCTATGCAAATAAAAAGTTCTGCACACCTCGAATTAAATAATATTTTTACTCCCACACAAAGACAGTTCGAAATACAAGCTTAGACTACAGAGCGAGGGAAAGAGGTGAAGAATAAATGTAAACAATTAGTTGTAGAAAAGATAGTTGAGCAGGAAGACCAATGATAGGTTGGCGCGATTTAAATTATTTAATAACATAAACTGATAATTTTATTTGCCGTTGCAGGTGTTCCCTGATGAATTCCACCTGGCGAATCTCCAACCATTCCTCAAGTCGTGCGCCGAGTTACAGCCAGGAGTGAACATTAAAAATATCATTATAGCCCTTATCGAGCGACTTGCTAGTTACAGTCAGGTATTTATTTTAAAATTAATTATTTAGAATTGTATTGAATACTAGATATTCCAGCAAACTTTTCGATAAAACCAAAAATTGGAGTGACAGACAACGAATGGACACGTGGACCTGATGATGGAACTTATTAACCCAACCTGATGTACGGAGCATAGGTAAATCGTCCAAGCTATGCTTGCCAGCTGGCATAATCTTCGCAAAACCTATGTTTAGTAGTTGACTTAGAGGCTGCTAATGATGATAGTGACAAGATCGTGACAAAATTACCATACACTTTCTGATCATACACTATTTGTTCGTGAAGACTCATCACAATCGGTTCAGCCGTTCCAAAGATTAGCCCAGATGAAAAGCTCGATAAAAGGCAGTTATTTCGATATTACATTTATACTTATCTTCACGCACAATCCCTGACGGGGTAGCCAGAGAGAACAGATCGCCGAGTGTCACAATCCTTACATACCTCTTTCGCTTCTTTCAGATTCATTATCTTCTTCATACATGCACGTCTAGGTATCCGAGTACTCTTGACCCTCCCCTATTACATTTATATGTTTCAATGATAGATATTGTTAATGATGTCGTTAAATTTTCAGAGGAACGAGGGCAACGTTAATCTCAGCGTGGTATTAGAAGACGGCAAGGAGCAAGAAGTGCAGTTATTTGAGGTGTTCTCTGATCAGGTGGCTGCCATTACACAGGTAACAATTTTTTTTTGTTTATTTCATATTGCGAATAACAGTGCAGTGTCGGTGTAATAATATCCATTACTCCATATCGTCCCGTGGGTGGCGTAAGAGGCAACAGAGGGAAAAAAACCAGGAGATGGACAGCAGCGTTCCTTATAACAAACAAAAAAACATGCGTGAGTGTTGTGGAACACTTGGTTGGAACGAAGTTCCTTTCGTAGTATACTATTATTGATAAACATATTATATTATTGATTAACAAATACAAATAAATGAGTTACTATCGTCTATTAAAATGAAGCATCATTTATCATTTAAAATAATATTTCATACATGGCAAGATAAGAAAAAGTGCAATGAAGATGGATATTATTCCATCTCGATTCCTTACGGCCGTCAAGGCCGTCTACACTACGTCAGAAGGGGTCGCGGCGGAAAAATCTTACACCTTTTCTCGACTAGCCCCCGTCTGCCAAATTCGTACCGTCCGATAAGGAACTTCGTTCCAAAAACTACGCCTGACAACCCACATGCCAAGCGTGGCAACTATGACTACTATATGAGGCAATCTATCAGGGTGGCCTATATTCAACAGTGGACTTTTATATAACAATAACCGGTAAATTACGACTTGTAATATACTACACTTGTCTAGTGTAAAGTAACTAAGAAAATTAAGTTCTTATTTGGATGTTTTTGTGATGGGTGGATCTGTTCGAGCCCCGACGGTTCGACGAAAAATGAGATTGACTTCATTATGACGACCAGACGGCAACTGTTCAGTGATTGCGAGGGTGAAATCCGGAAGCACACTGAACCTAAACGTTAAGTTAAAGAGGTTTCGTCTAATGAAGTCAACGCTCTGTTCCCTTCGTGCTCTAATCCAAAGTTCCGAAACCTTTTAGCTCGAGTTACGAAACCGTTTTCAGTGCCTAGAAGATTACAGTGCAGTGGACGATATGAATGACAAGCTCGTGGAAACTGTCCTTGCGGTCGCAGCTAAGGTTTGCAAAACCCGCCGCAGAAGAACAAAAACTCTGTGGCTGTTAGACGGGAAATGAAGCTGCAGTCTTCAGTGGATTTGACAGCATACAGGCTACAGAATAGACAGAACTCAAAACGCATGCGACGGGACTTACGTAACTTTAATACTGCTCATATTGAAGAAGCGATTGAGCGGAACCAGGGCTCCCAAGTCTTTGCTAGAGATCTGTCTGCCAAAAAGAGCCAACTGTAGAAGCTGAAGACCTAATGTGGCACAGCATTGTTTCCGGGACATCTGAGATTTTGATTGAGTTTGAGAGGTTCTATGGACAGCTGTACACATCATTGTTGGAGCCACACGCAAGTGTGAATAACGATCCAAGAGCAACTCTTATCCGACACTATTCCGATGATATCCCGGACGTCAGTCTGAGCGAGATTAGAATGGCTCTCCAGCACTGGAAAGGATACGGTATTAACATCAATAGCGAGTACATCACTCACCTTCGATTTGCCGACGATGTAGTCATTATGGCAGAATCGCTGGAGGACCTAAGCACTATGCTCAATGACCTCAATAGTGTCTCCCAACGGATAGGTCTTAAGATGAACATGGACAAAACAAAGATCATGCGTAACGTCCATTCACTCCTGTGCCAGTAGTTGTTGGGAGCACTAAGCTCGAAGTGGACGAGTATGTTTACCTGGGACAAATAGTCCGACTAGGTAAGTCCAACTTCTACCGAGAGGTCAATCGACGGATTCAATTCTGCTGGGCAGCGTTGGGGAAATTACCGACACACCTTCTCGTCAGGTATACCTCAAAACTTGAAAACTAGACTGTATAATCAGTGCGTGTTGCCAGTGATGACTTATGGATCTGAGACATAGTCCCTCACTGCTTGCCGTATGAGGACGCTCAAGGTCGCTCAGCGAGCAATGGAGAGGGCTATGCTGGGGTTTCTTTGCGTGATAAACTTAGAAATGAGAATTTCCGCAGTAGAACCAGAGTGACCGACATAGCCCAACAGATTAGTAGGCTGAAGTGCCAATGGGCCTGCCATATAGCTCGAAGAACCGACAACCGATGGGGAAGAAAGGTTCTTGAGTGGCAGCCTCGTACCGGTAGGCGAAGTGTAGGGCGACCCTCCACGAGATGGAGTGACGACCTGGTAAGACATGCAGGATGTCGATGGATGCAGGTGGCTTAGGACCGTGTTTTGTGGCATTACTTGGGTGAGTCCTATGTTCAGCAGTGGACTTGTGAAGGGCTGTAATGGTGATGGTGATGTGATGGGTACTGTATTAGAAACTGCTAGACAACCATCTCAGACATTCTCTATCTGTCAAGCTTGTACCGGCAATCAAAGCGTAGGGCGGTCCCCCACTAGGTGCGGAGATGACCTGGTAAGACATGTAAGAAGTTGATGAATACAGATGGCTCAGGACCGCGCTTTGTGGTATTCCTTGGGAGAGGCTTATGTTCAGTGGAGGGCTTGTGAAGGGCTGATATCTCAAGAAATGATGATATTGTCTGCAAACCAATGTCACCCAATAAGACTCAACATGCAGACGCATTGTACCCTTGAGGATTAAGATGGAAAACCTTGTTTCCAGTAAAAAGGATCTTTGGTTCTCCACACACACCATGCAAAAGTTCATTCATTCCTACAGTCAGTAAAATGAGAATAAATTTTAGAGCCGATCCGACATGGCACCCGAGGACATGCTGAGTCTACAGTTGGCACTGTTAAAACTAGCCCAACGCTGCCATCCGGATAAGCTCAACTATGTCGACCGCGTTCTGGCACATACGGACAAGATTTGTGCCGATATACATCAGAACAGGTATTGTTAGATTTATTTTCTTGTAGAAACACATACACACACACACACTCACATACAAACCCATACATATCAAATTATGTATTCACATCTATAGACCAACAAAGAAAGATAGACCGAGTGCTGTGTTCATTTCAAGTGACGCTGAAACTATGCTTTCTTAACACACACTCACGCACACATCTGGCTCCTTTCTTTCTTTCTCTATCAGCCCGTCAAAGTTTATTGCTGGTTGCACACATATGCACCTAAAACCTTGTTTTTGGTTGCAAAGGATTTTAGATACATATGTATGCGTGTGCGTGTTCTTACAATAAGTTGAGCATGGTTTTGGATTGGTTTTTGTGTCACTTGAAATATAAGCAGCGCTCCATCTTTCTCAGTCTCAGTTCAAAGTTCAACATAAAATAGACATACAAACCTGCATATGTTATATATACACGTACACACACACATACATATATAATACGTATAGCGCACCTAATCCATGTTTAAAACTAATTAATTACTAGTTGTCTTTAATGTGGTAGAGCTATATTAGTGGTATAGTTGTAGAACAAGTGGGTCGGCTCGACCAGGGAAGAACCACGCTCTCACAGAATACCAGCGTAAAATAGCAGCTTAACACTGCTGTGTTTCATATGGTGAGTGTAAAGAACCGGATACCTTTTTTACTGGGAACGAGACAATCCATCACTTCACATTCACACGGGTGACAACGCATCTGTATTTGGATTCATAATTGAGGATAGATGTAGATTTCTATGGGCCACAGCAACCACTTACTATCAGGTGGACTGTGTGCTCGTTTGTCACCCTTATCCTATAAAAAAGGATATCCATTAAATAATTTATTGACAATATGTCTCTTCATCTGTTAATTAGGGCACAACACATTCTTCGGGTCAACAATCAAGTCATGCACGTGTAGTACCTTAATTGTAACCGCAGTTGACTCTCTTATAGCTTATAGAATTAGAAATGCAATAAATGGCATATATTTATTAATAATACTTTAGGTTTTGCATTTTGAGGCCATTATTACGTTATTAACAAATTATGTTACATTTTGAAAACTAATTATCAATTACAATTATTATTAAGGCAGCAAATTTATTCAATAATCTTATTTAATGGAGGCCCGTGGGCTTTCAGCTCCGCAAACACACTTCTCCGCTCTCCACCTATATCTAGCTGCAGTCTATTGCACGCCTCATAACGCAAAGCGTTTTTAGGTAGTGCTTTACTCTCGACACGTCAAGGTCAAGCAATTTTGTGTTCTTAAAATGCCGCTATCATAACCATATTGCATTTATACGATAATATGGGTAGCCCCGTATATCAAGAAAACACTAATTAATTAATCTTATATTTTCTAATAAATCATTTTATATTGCTACTCTGAAAAAAAATTTACGTGGACCTTCCGATGTTGACTTTGTATGTGGTCACGATAACTCCCGAAAAAATTAACGTTTCGGGACCGGGTTTTTTTTATTAGCTTCAGAATTACATCCACTGGTTCCCTATTTCATATTAATAGCCTAGTTTGTTAATAAAATGATTTTCACCTTTTATAGGTTTTATTGCTTTTAAAAATTTAAATACGCTTCCATATTTTTTTAGCCCTTAATAACATCTATAATTGATAACTGTTCTTTCAGTGGTAAACCGCACTTAGAACACAACACCCCGGTCTTTAAGGAACTGATGAAGATTCTGAAGCTGCCTGCCGACCACTACAAGAACATATTGACGCTCATCCGTCTCCAAAACTACGCCCCATTGATCTTGCACTTGAACCACTCGGGCAGAGTTATGATAGCGGTGCATCTGGTCAACGATGTCTTGGAGACTGACACAATGATTTCTAACCCTGAGGACGTGAGTACAGTAACAATAACGATAATATAGGGAGTAAGGGAGACTATTAAAACACTGCTTGCTATTTTGGGCCTTAATGCAACTGGATAAGGTAAAATTTAGGCTGACTTCTTATAAAGTTGATGTGACAAACAAACGGTCCACCTGATGGTATGTAATTACTGGTAAAAACGCATTGGTAACCTTCTTCGTTTGAAGTTGGTTGGTTGCATTTGCCTACGGATTGCAGTATCCACATATCATCAGGTAGATTTTATTTTATAGAATAAGGGTAACAAATGAGCACACAGTCCACCTGATGGTAAGTTGTTGCTGTGTCCCATAGACATCTAGATCTATCTTCGTTTGCGAATTAAAATGCAGATGTGTTGACAGCCGTGAGGACTAAGATAGAATGCCTCTTTTCCAGAAAAGAGCGTCTCCGGTTCTCTACACTCACCATACGAAACACAGCAGCATTGCACTGGTATTCTGTGAGAGCATGGTCCTTCCCCGGTCGAGCCGACCCATTCGTGCTACAAATATACTATTAAGGGTGCGTTTGCAAATCGGGCCAAATTATGCTGTTTTTCGGTACATTTTGTGACAAAACTAAACCAAATCAAATATAACTAATAACTACAACGTATAGAATGGTTCTTTATCTTCAAATGGTGGTAACTTTTTTGTTGAAAATAATAGTTTTTTACATTGTAAAAAGGATCTTCCCTAGCCATTTACTACAAAATTAACGATACCGGCTCATATTTCGGTACATTTTTTGTTCTATTATCAACATATATTAAGATTTCTAAAAATACTGTAAGTAGGCAGACATATTCAATAAAAAATGCTGGTGATTACTTTTTATCAAAATGTCACAAAAGGTCGTAAAAAAAAATAAAAACTGATGCTTACTTTTTGACATATTTTGCTGATACGGATGAATCCTAAAGGATTGCAATAAGGGTTATTTTATTTTTAGTGTCTGTTTTGATTTGTTGTACAAAAATTACATGAAACCACAGTCGGCGCTCGGCCGCTATCGCGGGTGGACGCTGTATCGCCTGCAGCAGCTGAAAAAGATCGCTGTACAAACACAAAATATTCGAATTTGATACATAGGTACATGACCTGACAAAGTAAAATAATACATACATAATATAAATATTTTTATAATCACAAATTCTTATTATAATGTTTTGTTTCGCTAAAAGCAAGTGGGATTTATAATATATAAATATATATAAATCCTATTCGTCTTGGACTTTATGGAGTGATCTGAAAGTATACGGTGAATGCTACTAGAACTCCTCGACGAGTTGAACTAGGTGTGCCGAGTTTGGCTCATTATGTTAGTTATGACGAGACCTTACCTCCGGACTTGAAGGAATGACCTGAAGGTGTACTTCGGTAACTGCTAGTGGAACTCCTGGACGAGTAAAACTAAGTATGCCAAGTTTGGGCTCGTTTTGTTAGTTACGATGAGACCTTACCTCCGGACTTGACAGAATGACCTGATGGTGTACGTTGGTGACTACTACTGCAACTCCTGGACGAGTAGAACTAGGTGTGCCGTGTTTGGGCTCGTTTTGTTAGTTATGACGAGATCTTACCTCCGGACTTGATGGAGAGACCTGATGGTGTACTTCAGTAACTACTACTGGAACTCCTGGACGAGTAGAACTAGGTGTGCCGAGTTTGAGCTCGTTTTGTTAGTTATGACGATACCTTACCTCCGAACTTGATGAGAGACCTGATGGTGTACTTCGTAACTCCTGGAAGAGTAGAACTGGGTGTGCCGAGTTTAGGCACGTCGGAGAAAATATAAATGGTATTACCAAATTCAAGGGCAACTGCGCATCATAACTAACAAACTCGGCACACCTAGTTCTACTCGTCCAGGAGTTGCAGTAGTAGTCACTGAAGTACACCATCAGGTCTCTCCATCAAGTCCGGAGGTAAGGTCTCGTCGTAACTAACAAAACAAACCCAAACTTGGCATACCTAGTTCTACTCGTCTAGTAGTTCCAGTAGTAGTCACTAAATTACACCATCAGGTCTCTCCATTAAGTCCGGAGGTAAGGTTTCGTCATAACTAACATAATGAGCCCTAACTCTGCACACCTACTTCTACTCGTCCAGGAGTTGCAGTAGTAGTCACCAACGTACACCATCAGGTCATTCTGTCAAGTCCGGAGGTAAAGTCTCGTCGTAACTAACAAAACGAGCCCAAACTTGGCATACCTAGTTCTACTCGTCCAGGAGTTGCAGTAGTAGTCAACAATGTACACCATCAGTTCATTCTGTCAAGTCCGGAGGTAAGGTCTCATCGTAACTAACAAAACGAGCCCTAACTCTGCACACCTAGTTCTACTCGCCCAGGAGTTCCAGTAGTAGTCACTGAAGTACACCATCAGGTCTCTCATCAATTCCGGAGGTAAGATCTCGTCATAACTAACAAAACCAGCCCAAACTCGGCACACCTAGTTCTACTCGTCCAGGAGTTGCAGTAGTAGTCACCAACGTACACCATCAGGTCAGTCTGTCAAGTCCAGAGGTAAGGTCTCATCGTAACTAACAAAACGAGCCCAAACTTGGCATACCTAGTACTACTCGTCCAGAAGTTGCAGTAGTAGTCACCAACGTACACCATCAGGTCATTCTGTCAAGTCCGGAGGTAAGGTTTCATCGTAACTAACAAAACGAGCCCAAACTTGGCATACCTAGTTCTACTCGTCCAGGAGTTCCAGTAGTAGTCACTGAAGTACACCATCAGGTCTCTTATCATTTCCGGAGGTAAGATCTCGTCATAACTAACAAAACCAGCCCAAACTCGGCACACCTAGTTCTACTCGTGCAGGAGTTGCAGTAGTAGTCACCAACGTACACCATCAGGTCATTCTGTCAAGTCCGGAGGTAAGGTCTCATCGTAACTAACAAAACGAGCCCAAACTACGCATACCTAGTTTTACTCGTCCAGGAGTTGCAGTAGTAGTCACCAACGTACACCATCAGGTCATTCTGTCAAGTCCGGAGGTAAGGTCTCATCGTAACTAACAAAACGAGCCCAAACTACGCATACCTAGTTTTACTCGTCCAGGAGTTGCAGTAGTAGTCACCAACGTACACCATCAGGTCATTCTGTCAAGTCCGGAGGTAAGATTTCATCGTAACTAACAAAACGAGCCCAAACTTGGCATACCTAGTTCTACTCGTCCAGGAGTTCCAGTAGTAGTAGTCTCACTCCCTGTAGATGGCTTCTAGTACCTAGCTGTCTCTGAAGCAGCCATTAATATTTCGTATCCAAGTATATTTTTGTAGGTAATAAGAAATATGAAAAAAAAAACAATCTTTCAAATTATCAAAATGTTTATACTTGATTGCGATTCCCGCAGCTAACCGTGCGTACACTTGTGTGTGTGACCAGTGTCAATGTAATAGTTCGATTCTATACCTATCAATTTTGTAAACGCGTCCTTAATATATCTGCAGCATGGATCTACCACGTACAAAAGTTTGTTAGTTCACTAGTCACTTTCGATCATGTTCAGAATAAGATGGAAGCCTTAACGGGGAAGAATTCAGTGGTGTAGCAAGGATTGCTGCTGCCCCTCTCCTGCTGCACCACTGGAAGGATTTAAGGATATATTGATTGTAGCACGATAGTTTAGATCTTACAGCTGTCGAACACTTGATGTTAGGCGATGCCGCCGCCCGCGTTGGTATTGACGCGACGTGTATGCTAGGGGTTGTCACAAAATTAGAAATAACAAAACGCAATACAACAGCCTGGTTTCGAGCTACTTTACCTATAAAAGTTAGTGGTATTGAATTAAGTAATATTGGTGTAAGAAATCTTTGTAGCGTTGCATTGCCTGTTTTCCTTGCTTCCATGTATAGTGTCAGTGACTTATGTACATCGTTTTAAATAATAAAGTAGACCTGTGCTTTGCTACGGAGGCAGGGCAGACATGGCGAGCGCTCTGTCCCGGCGAGAATATTGCACTGGAAGTTAACCAACAAAAACAGTGGGATATTCCGTTGTTACAGAGTGTGCAGAAAGATTTAATTTACAATTTTCACAATGACTAAGATCTGGCACGCCTTCTAGCTGTTTCTACTAAGGAGTCTAGTCACTGGTTACACGCTTTACCATCAAGAGCAGGTGCAGCATCAGAGGCAGCAAAACTGAGTAAGTGGCGCAAATATGAGTCTCTGAGAGATGACTACATATTTGTCCCATTTGCTGTAGAGACTATCGGTCCGTGGGGTCCACATGGGGTGAAATTCCTAAAGGAACTCTACCCGCGACTGGTCATTGCTATTGGTGATAAGAGGGCGGGTTCTTTTCTCGTTCAAAGGCTAAGTATAGCCAGTGTATATAGAAATAAAATATTTTTTTTATATTATAATACTCATTATCACTTGTTTTTATATACTTATTGGCCGTGTAGTGGCGGTTAAGAATATCCACTACCCCATATCTTCCCGTGGGTGTCGTAAAAGGCGACAAAGGGAAACAGGCAGGAGATGGGCAGCAGCATCTTCCTGATAACAGCAAAAATACAATAAAAAAAACTGCGGTTGCCAACCCGCTCGCCAAGCGTGACAACTATGGCAAATATCCCCCAAATGGATAAAGTTACTAAGAGACGGCCCCCAGTCCCCGGCGGACCCGCTATTCCTGGCTACGGTGGCGACCATGGTAACGGTGGGACAAGGGGTGCTAAGAATCTCCGGTGGAGGTTCGGTTGCCACCTACGACGACTCGACCTGGCAACATACAACGCACGCACCCTGAGGACTGACGAGAAGATTGTGGAGCTAGAAGATGAGATAAACAAGTTACCCTGGCATATTATAGGATTATCCGAAGTCCGAAGAGAGGGGGAGGACACGGTAATCCTCGAATCCGGCAACTTGCTCTATTACCGGGAGGGCAACCATCTGTCCCAAGGAGGTGTCGGATTTATTGTCCACAAGTCTCTCGTTAACAACGTTGTAAAGATTGAGAGTGTGTCGACGAGGGTTGCGTACCTTATACTCAGAAACACCAAACGGTATTCGCTGAAGGTCATACAGGTTTACGCACCAATTTCGGCACATCCCGATGAGGATGTGGAGGAAATGTATGAGGATATCTTTAGAGCCATGCATTTCTCCAAAACCCAATATACGGTGTTAATGGGAGACTTCAATGCAAAACTAGGCACAAGAGAGAATGGTGAGCTGAAAGTAGGGAAATTTGGAATAGGGCAACGGAACCCAAGGGGCCAGCAGCTGGCCGACTTCATGGAGAAAGAGGGACTCTTTATGATGAACTCTTTCTTCCAGAAGCGGTTCGATAAAAAATGAGATTGACTTCATTATGACAAGCAGACGACAACTGTTCAGTGATGTCTCAGTGATCGCGAGGGTGAAAACCGGCAGCGATCACCGAATGGTTAGAGGCACACTGAACCTAAACGTTAAGTTGGAGAGGTCTCGTCTAATGAAGTCAAAGCTCCGTCCCCCTCGTGCTCTGTTCCAAAGTCCCGTATCCTTTCAGCTCGAGTTACAAAACCGTTTTCAGTGCCTAGAAGACTGCAATGAAGTGGACGATATGAATGACAAGCTCGTGGAAACTGTCCATGCGGTCGGAGCTAAGTTCTGCAAGACCCGCCGCAGAAGAACACAAAAACTCTCCGATCACACTCTTAATCTCATGGCTGTTAGACGGGAGATGAAGCTACATTCTTCAACAGATTTCACAGCATACAGGCAACTGAACAGACAGATCTCCAAATGCATGCGGCGGGACTTACGTAACTTCAATACAGCTCGTATTGAAGAAGCGATCGAGTGGAACCAAGGCTCCAGTCTTTGCCAGAGATCTGTCTGCCAGAAAGAGCCAACTGTCAAAGCTGAAGACAGAGTGTGGCAGCATCGTTTCCGGGACACCTGAGATTTTGAGTGAGATTGAGAGGTTCTATGGGCAGCTGTACACGTCATCGTTGGAGCCACACGCGAGTGTGAGTAACGATCCAAGAGTGAGTCTTATCCGACATTATTCCGATGATATCCCGGACGTCAGTCTGAGCGAGATTAGAATGGCTCTCCAGCACCTTAAAACCGGCAAGGCCCCAGGCGAGGATGGAATTACAGAGGAGCTTCTGAAAGCGGGTGGAAAACCGGTACTTGAAGTCTTTCAGAAGCTCTTTAATTCCGTCCTCCATGGTGACATTACACCGGAGGCGAGGAGCAGAAGTGCGGTGGTCTTGTTCTTCAAGAAAGGTGACAACGCTCTCTTGAAGAACTACAGACCGATTTCCCTTCTGAGCCGCGTCTACGTGCTGTTTTCGAGAGTCATTACGAATCGTCTCGCGCGCAGACTTGACGACTTCCAGCCTCCCGAACAAGCCGGTTTTCGGAAAGGTTTTAACACCATAGACCACATACATACTCTTCGGCAAATTGTACAAAAGTCAGGCGAGTACAATTTGCCAGTATGTCTATTTGCGTATGTGGACTATGAGAAAGCCTTTGATTCCGTCGAAATTTGGGCGGTGCTGCAGTCCCTTCAGCGGTGTCAAGTGGACTGTCGGTATATGGAAGTGCTGAAGTGCTTGTACAATAGGGCTACGATGGCTATCCGAGTACAGAACCAGAGTACGAAACCTATCCAACTGCAGAGAGGTGTAAAACAGGGTGACGTCATATCCCCGAAACTCTTCACCGCTGCATTGGAAGACGTTTTCAAGCTGGACTGGAAAGGATACGGTATCAACATCAATGGCGAGTACATCACTCACCTTCGATTTGCCGACGATATAGTCCTTATGGCAGAATCGCTGGAGGACCTAAGCACTATGCTCAATGACCTTAATAGTGCTTCCCAACGGATAGGTCTTAAGATGAACATGGACAAAACAACGATCATGTTTAATGTCCATGTCACACCTATGCCGGTAGTTGTTGGGAGCACTAAGCTCGAAGTTGTTGACGAGTATGTTTACCTGGGACAAATAGTCCGACTAGGTAAGTCCAACTTAGACCGAGAGGTCAAACGACGGATTCAACTTGGTTGGGCAGCGTTCGGGAAATTACGGAACTTTTTCCCGTCAGGTATACCTCAAAACTTGAAAACGAGACTGTACAACCAGTGCGTGTTGCCAGTGATGACATACGGAACTGAGACGTGGTCCTTCACTGCTGGCCGGATGAGGAAGCTCAAGGTCGCTCAGCGAGCTATGGAGAGGGCTATGCTCGGAGTTTCTCTGCGTGATAAACTCAGAAATGAGGATATCCGCAGTAGAACCAGAGTGACCGACATAGCCCAACGGATTAGTAAGCTGAAGTGGCAGTGGGCCGGCCATATAGCTCGAAGAACCGACAACCGATGGGGAAGAAAGGTTCTCGAGTGGCAGCCTCGTACCGGCAGGTGAAGTGATGGGCGTCCCCCCACTAGATGGAGTGACGACCTGGTAAGATATGCAGGAAGTCGATGGATGCAGGTGGCTCAGAACCATGCTTTGTGGCATTCCTTGGGGGAGGCCTATGTTCAGCAGTGGACTTGTGAAGGGCTGTAATGATGACTCCTTATCACTTATTTACCTTATGAACATACTTATAAGGTAAAAACATTTATCGAACAAGATCGTTTTCTTATTACTACAACAAAAAAACACATTTACAATTGTATGACACTGCAAAATATTTTCGTGACATTCGTTTTCAGTTTTCGGTTGTTAAATTTAATTATGTATTGTATTAGTACGATTCGGATAAACACTTTTATCAACAAATAATGGGGGAAACAAAAGCATGGCCATCATTTAAATTTACAGTAATTCACCATTATACATATTATATTTTTCGAAAACTGCACTTAACTTTTGTTAAATAAGTACCATACAACACGCTCGCGCGAAGCGCCTGTATTCTCTATCAGACTCAGTGAAGTGCGCAAGCTCAAGGTCGGCCCGCCCCCTGCCCCGCAGTGCCCCCTTGCTTTGCACAAGTACATTCGTTTGGCAACTGTGAGTTCTTTAAACTTTGATAGTAGTTAGGATATTTTGGGAATAGAGTAAGTAAGGTTATAACAAGTTAGATAGTTGTGAATAGCACTAACTCGGATAAAATCGATAAACATGTCACCGCCTTAACAAATGTGAGTTATGTTCAAAATTTCAAGTGTCTAGATCATAGGGACTTCTAGGATTATCTTGACTAGGGATTAGGGATTTTATCAATTCGCTTACATGTATGTCTGTTCGGGTCGAATTTAGTAAACGATTTTAAACTAAAGCTTTACGGGTGTATTCATAATCATTTTTAAACAGTTCATTAGTTAAAAAGTGTTTTGTCACTTTCTAGCAACAAGTATCTCGCAAAAGTCAGAATGAGACAAAACACTTTTTAACTAATGAACTGTTTAAAAATGATTATGAATACACCCGTTAGTCTAAAGTGGTTTACTAAATTCGACCCGAACAGACATACACGTAAGCGAGGTAATAAAAACAGGGTAAAAAAATATCTGCACTCCAATCACATATCCACCTGGCAATGCATGATCCAGCAGGCTATCAAAAGTTCATTGTTAAGCATAAGCTTCCCCAATAGATTGCCTTAGCTGCCACACTCTGCTAAGGTTGACTCGAGTAAGGCACTCGGTTAAGTTGTTATAAGAGAGATGCCGCCTTCCCATCTCACATGTTTCAGTTTCCCTCTATAGCTTCTTACGACAACCACGTTGTGATATGGTAGTGAATTCACTTGCCGTCACTACACGGTGAGAACTTTATCATGTTGATGGTTATAATTCACCCGCGGTAATCCGACAAACGTTTTGCAAGGCGGTATCGGATTATCATCCGGTACTATTTGAAAAATAGTACCTTCTAATCCGACAAATTATATTAAATATAAGATAATAAAAAAAAATGTGTGTAGTGGACTGTAGTGAACTAGTATTATGTTAGGGCGATTACTGCTAGGGACGTTATTAAAGAAAAGGCGGTACAATAAGGGAATCTTCTATGGGAGTCTTGAGAGTCTTGATTGTCTTGAGAGTCTTCTGTGTCGCTTTCGAATCGAATCAAATGAAGTTAAGTGAATGCCGGAGGAGGCCAAATGCCTCTTCTTTTATTCCTGTGGTGGGTGTTCCGTCTTGAGCGTGTTCTCGCGCCGTGTTGCTGTGCTCTCATTGGTCGGCGACCGCACGTGATGTGCGGGGTGCAGTGTGCGGGGTGTGCGGGGTGCGGGGCGTAGCGGGGTATGAGGGGGCCAGGGGGCGGCGGCTCCCGAGCCGTCCGTAACAATGTGATTGCGCAATGAATACCTAAACAGTAAATAATGAACGCCCGCTAAGCCGCTATTATAATCACATGCAAACTAAGAAAATACGCGTCAAGCAAAATTTTTGGTGGCGCAAACTAGTTACAACAATTTTGTCCAAGTATTCGGCAAGAACATCTCCGCAAGTAGCCTACTACATGACTGTACCTACATGTTATAGGCATATATCGGTTTACAGAGGGTGCCAGATTAGACAGGGGCCGGATTACTGGTGGTCCACTGTAATAATTTCTATAGCTAGAATGCGTAGTAAATGAAATGTCTGGAATTGGAGACATCAATTTTCAGGTGGAGTCTGTGCTGTCAATGCTAGATGTGCTCGTCAAAGATCAGCCCGACCAGCTCGGATCGGAGCCTGACGTTGACGACTTTAACGAGGAACAGGGTTTATTGGCCAGGTATGGTTTATTCTAGTATTTTTCTATTTTCAATTTATTACATGATTTCTTTTCTGTTTAGAATTCTATATGGGTGGGAACCACCTACTTCTGCCGCCAAATAACAGTCAAAGGAGCAGCAATTAGGTTTAAAATAATTTATTTAAACTGACAGAGAGACCACACTCAATTAAGAACCGAACAATAGTCATTTTAATATCGACTTATCCTAGTATTTATATAATGAGGGCATCCACGACTTTTTCTACCACCAGGGCGGCGCCACTTATAAGTGAGGTATAATATTTTACAGATGATATCATAGCGGTGAAGTTAATTTGTTCGGAAAATGTAAAGGTTAACGTTTCTTTCTATGGTATTAGGTGTATTTTATGTTAATATGATTAAAAATAAATAAACCAAACCACAGATATTCATAAAAGTAGAAAAAAAAATGTGCAAAAAAATTACAGAATAAACCACTGAGGTATTGTTTTGTGTATTAATATAATACTTTTGAAACTGAATATACTTTTGAAACTATAATACTTTTGAAAGCTTTCATTAAAAACTACTTCTCAATTAAATGACATTGTGTAACAAAAAACTTTACCTCAGTGTCAACCAGCGACATCTGGTGAGCAGAAAGTTATTAGCCCTCATTAAAACTACTTACTAAGCATTTGGTGCTCTGACGCACCGGCCTACATCTTATGTTTGTTTGCAAAGCATATATTATGCGCACCGCTGTGTTAAGGGAAATCTCGCGTTTAAGAGTCCTTATAATGCTGTTTTGGTGATATTGAGCGATTTGGATCTCGGTATCTATAAGACCTAAGAGTTTGCTATTTGCACACATCGAACTTGGACTTATAATCTTTAAATCTGTTGAAGCAAAAACACGACCCGATAAAAAAAAACGATGGGTTGCACTCCAGGAGTGCCGGCAGAAGTGAAAACTTGAATATTAACGTTGTGCATTTTTGATATTTTGGAATGGCGAAGATTATTTATTATTATCTTCTTTCATTTATTTTCATTAGAAATTATTTGTTTGGTAAACCTACATCGCACATGTGCTTATTGTGATGTTATGAAAATATAGATTAATGCTATAAAGTATAAACATATTACAAATATTACATCTATAATGTGTAAGTACATATGTATCTATATTAATAATTTCGTCAAGCAGTACAGTAGACTTGATCGAAACCTAATCTTAATAATAAAATTATATTAATTAATAAATGAAAATTAATTAAACCTAACCTAACCTGAATAATACTACTACGCCGCGCCGGCTGTATACTCTCCTGCCGTCTTACGAATTTTCGATCAGGACACGTGACCTGCCGCGAGTTTAACATTTCTTACCCATTACAAAAAAGTGCACAACGCCGCTAAAGAAGTTTTCATACTCTCCGTCCGTCTTACGAATTTTCGATCAGGACACGTGACCTGACGCTAGTTTAACATTTCTTACCCATTACAAAAAAATGCACAACGCCGCTAAAGAAGTTTTCATACTCTCCGTCCGTCTTACGAATTTTCGATCAGGACACGTGACCTGACGCGAGTTTAACATTTTTACCCATTACAAAAAAAATGCACAACGCCGCTAAAGAAGTTTTCATACTCTCCGTCCGTCTTACGAATTTTCGATCAGAACACGTGACCTGACGCGAGTTTAACATTTTTACCCATTACAAAAAAAAATGCACAACGCCGCTAAAGAAGTTTTCATACTCTCCGTCCGTCTTACGAATTTTCGATCAGAACACGTGACCTGACGCGAGTTTAACATTTTTACCCATTACAAAAAAAATGCACAACGCCGCTAAAGAAGTTTTCATACTCTCCGTCCGTCTTACGAATTTTCGATCAGGACACGTGACCTGACGCGAGTTTAACATTTTTACCCATTACAAAAAAAAATGCACAACGCCGCTAAAGAAGTTTCACTTCAAAAATTCTCGATTAAAAAAAAGGACGAAATAACCTCAAAAAATAACGACAAAACCACAATTTATCGCTGGTTTTCTGAATTTCAACGTGGACGTGTCAAGCTCAGTGATGATCCCCGTCAAGGTCGTCCAAAAACTGCAGTCACCCAAGAAAACGTTGATGCTGTGCGTAAGCTGATTGAGGAAGATCGATATGTGACATCCGCGAAATTCAGGCAACTTTAGACATTGGCATGAGTCAAATACAAATAATCTTGCATGAACACTTAGGTGTAAAAAAGTTGTTTTCCCTATGGATACCGCATTCGCTCTGTGAAGAGCAAAAAGCGGCTCGCGTTACTTGGTGCGTCAGAACTCTCGAAAGATTCCACGCAGGATCCTCAAATGCTGTATACAACATCGTATCAGGTGACGAATCCTGGATATACGCGTACGAACCCGAAACAAAAAGCCAGTCACGAGTTTGGGTGTTCGAAAATGAGTTAAAGCCAACAAAAATTGTTCGTTCACGGAGTGTTGCGAAAAAAATGGTGGCCACGTTTGTCTCTAAAACCGGCCATGTTACGACTATTCCTCTTGAGGGACAAAGAACGGTTAATGCAGAATGGTATGCTAGCATTTGTTTGCCACAGGTCGTTTCTGAACTCCGTAAAGAGAACTGCAACCGCCGCATCATCCTCCATCACGACAATGCGAGTTCTCACACCGCACACAGAACAAAAGAGTTTTTAGAGCAAGAAAACATAGAATTATTAGACCATCCGCCGTACAGCCCCGACTTAAGCCCTAATGATTTCTATACTTTCCCCAAAATAAAGAATAAATTGCGTGGACAGAGATTTTCATCACCTGAAGAAGCTGTGGACGCCTACAAAACGGCCATTTTGGAGACCCCAACTTCCGAATGGAATGGTTGCTTCAATGATGGGTTCCATCGTATGGAAAAATGTGTCAAATTTCGCGGAGAATACTTCGAAAAGCAATAAATACATTTTTAAATAGTAATGTTGTGTCACTTCCTTGATTCCCGAATTTTTCAGTACCGCCCTTGTATCTCAAATCGTGACGATTTATTTCTATATTTTTCTACGTGGTCTTCTCGTAATTAGCAATTATGTGATTTGGCGCTAGCATTATTTTATTTTAAGCGAGCACACTCTCTTTCTGTCTCTTGTTTTGCACGCGGTAGTAATAGCGCTATCTTTTTCCATTTGTTCAATCAGTCTGCTGCGGCATCTGTTGCAGGACGAACCTATGTTTGGCGACATTACAGAGAGACGACTATTTATTCATATAATAAGTTATGATTGACAATTTTATTACTTAGTACTCTCTATTCTCTTTAACAAAATCGCTTTGACCTCGTGTTCCCGCGTGACCGCGAGCAGTAGTGTGCGAACGAGTGGCGTGTGGAAGTGGTGGTGAAATTAGAATATGAGCTGAGGTAGCATAGGCCTTAAACTTACTTCACAATTTGTGTAACATAGTATGGTATAGACCCCAATTTTGACATCATAGGAATTTAAGTTAAAACTCCAGATTGTTCCTGATTAACGGTTTAAAATGACATATTTAAAATTACGGACTAACTTTTCTCATAGTCGCAAAAGAAAAGAATATAAATATATAAACCCTTTTCAGTTTTTCGTGATCTGTAGTAAGCACTTGCAATGAACAATTTCTTTGATGACGCCGGAATTGATCCTGGGCTATCAACTACACGCTTAGCCCTTTTTAATTAATTTTAGTTTAACTTTTCAGCCGTGGTAGCTCAGATGGTTAGTGCTCGCTGTAAGTTTCACAGTACGCGAGCATCCCGGGTTCGATCCCCGCCGGCACCAATGAAATTATTAATTGTATTTTTAGTGCTGATTTACCACGTGCTCGGCGGTGAAGGAAAACATCGTGAGGAAACCGGCATGTCTGAGAAATAAGAAAAAAATATTTCGAAGACATGTGAAGTTCGCCAACACGTAATGGGGCAGCGCCGCGAACATTTCCTTGCCCTAAAACCCTCTCAGAAATGAGAGGAGGCCTGTGCCCAGCAGTGGGACGTATATAGGCAGTAACTTTTACCATTTAACTTTTTTTACTTTTCAGACTTATCCACCACTTCAAATCCGACTCGGCGGACCAACAATACTTAATACTGAGTGCAGCGAGGAAAGCTTTGCAAAGTGGTGGAGCTAGAAGGATACAACACACCTTCCCTCCGATACTGTTCCATGCGTATCAATTGGCTTTTGTCTATAAGGACCTTAAAGATCAGGTAAGTCTAGTCACCTGCGGAGGACTGGATTATAGTGCAGGGGTGTATGCGCAAGCAAAGGCTCTCTCTATTCTCTCAGTTCCATAGTCCAACTGTACAGCAATCCAAAATGACCGGGGAGAGATCGATCGCAGGACCAACGGGTTTACGTGCTTTCCGAGACACACGGGGCTGAAACCCCGCCAATTTCCTGACTCCGTGCTTGCTACTGAAAATTACTTCACAAAAAAATCCAATAACTGATTTTGGTCCGACCCGGCGGCGCTTACGACCACTTCGCAGTCACATTTGTTCAATAATACAAATTGTTGGCTTTGAATCTAGTTATGTGACCCAAGTGTTACGTCGGACCTGCATAGTATAGATAAGAAATTTGTTAATGTTAGATACAGTCTTGCAGTGGTACACTTGGATTGAATTTATTGGAATGAAGTTCCTTATCGGACGGTACATATTTGACGCATGGGGGCTAGGCGAGAAAGAGTGTAAGATTTTTCCGTCACTAACCCCTTTCTAGGGCGAGCGAGATGGAATAATATCCATCTCCCTCGAACTTTTCTTATCTTGCCATGAATGAAATTTTATTTTAAATGACGTTACATTTTAATAGACGCTAGTAATTCATTTATTTGTATTTGATAATCAATAATATAATACGTTTATCAATAATAATATACTACGAAAGGAATTTCTTACTTTTCGAATTTTCGTCGTAATTTTCGAGTTTCCACGATACTCACGCATTTTTATTTTTATGAATAACAGCGTCTCAAACAGATGGTAACTCCCAGCCATTTTCTCTGTTGAAATTTAGATGATTTTAATTATGATACCTTGCTGTTTAATGTTTTTAACGTGTTAAGAAATTTTAGAGTTGCAACACTGCAACTATATTATCATGTTTGCAACATAAATGGGTCGGCTCGACCGGGAAAAGACCACGCTCTCACAGAATGACAGCGTGAAATAACAACTTAATACTGTTTCGTATGGTGAGTGTAGAGAACCGGAGACCCTTTTTAGTGTTCGGTTAATTATCATGCTTGGCAGGCAGATTGACAACCGCTACACCGGGCATAACCACCTTATCACTGTAAATATAAGAATTCAGTAATATACATATTGTTACGAGCTTGGGGTCCGAGACAATTAAAAACTGCCGAGTAAATTACCAAAATCGACACTTTAATTACAGAACACTAATTACAACTTAAACCACACTTTATTATTAAAACACAATTGTACTACTGATCACTTTAGTTCGCAGTTGTATCGCTTCGAAGTATTCGCTTATATCGCCAATTCAATACTGTCTCGTTCGCGGACTATACCGGCCTTATATAGGGCCTCAGGTAGTTTCCAGAACCTTCTACTATAGAAACATCTAGAATGTTCGAGTACATATCGGTCCCGATATTTCTAGAAGGATCTTGACTCCTAGTTCTGCTACTCAACTAGTGGTAACTAGTGTTGCCATGTACAAGACATTAATAGTGGCGCGCAACAATATTAACACTATCGAATATTCCAGGATGAGATGTGGGAGAAGAAGTGTCAAAAGATCTTCCAGTTCTGCCATCAAACAATCAGCATGCTCGTCAAGGCTGAGTTAGCTGAATTGCCCCTACGGTAAAAACTTTTGCAATTAACTTTATGAATAAAAGTAAAAAATGACTTTCTATAACAACTATTTATAATCCATATTGAATGTAAAATTATCAACAACAATAACCCATAAAAGGCCACTGCTGGGCATGGTCCTCTTCCATTTTAGGGGTGAATGTCTTCACCACGTGGGGCGGCTTGGGATTATATTAATAGATAACGCGTGTGTTTCGATATACACTGTGACCACTCTAAGGTGTTACGTCAATTCAGTATACTGTTTAGTTTGTTATTACTGGATACTGTTTAAAACGGAACCCAGTGAAAAAAGTTTTGTATTTCCGTCTCATCGGACTATGAGAGTGAGGAAATAGAGAGTGCACCAGTGCTTGCGCATACACTCGTGCACTATATATAATCCTATCCTGCGCAGATGGCTAGTCCCCGTTAAGACTGGCCGCCGCGACTGAAATTTGGTCTGTAAGACATTACTATTATTATTATATCTGCTTATTTTCAGGTTATACCTCCAGGGGGCGCTAGCGATCAGTGAAATTGGCTTCGCGAACCACGAAACCATCGCCTACGAATATCTCTCTCAGGCGTTCTCTCTGTATGAAGACGAGATATCCGATAGTAAAGCTCAACTAGCTGCCATAACGCTCATTATTGCAACTTTCGAGCAGATAAATTGCTTCGGTAAGATTTCTCCTTTAATTTGTCTCTTTTTTGTCGTGCAATGGCGTTGTAAGAATATACACTATCATATATTATCATGTGGGTGCCGTAAGAGGTGACAGAGGGAAGCAAACCAGGTGATGGGCAGCAGCGTCTTCCTAATAACATAGTAAAAAAAAACTGTGGTAGCCAACTTGCCTGCCAATCGTGGCAACTAAGGCAAATATTACCCCTATGAGGTAATCAATAGGCAGGCCTATGTTCAGATGTGCTCTTAATGGGCTGTAATGGTGTGTTGTTCAGGGTTTGACCAATAGTTTTTGAGTTATTCTTAATTATTTATACTGAAGTCGGTTCTCAAAATGTTTATTTTTAAATTATTAACCATTGTGAGTCTACTATCAGATAGCAAAAAACGAAATATGAATGCTTCTTAGACCTGTCGAGAGCTTTTAACCTGGTGTCGTATCGTATTCTATGGAAAAAACTTGCCGAATGTAATTTTGCTATAGATCTCCTAGGTATCTTAAGGAAGGCGTGAGACAAAGTGGAATTAGTTCACCTCAACTTTTTAACTTGTATATAAATGAGCTGCTCGAGAGACTCAGCAGCACTAAGGTCGGTTGCCATGTGGATGGAAAGTGTGTCAGCAACCTAAGTTACCCCGAGGACATATGTAGGTGCTGAGTCCCTTGGTCAGTGCGCTCAGAAAGTTTCTGGGAATCTGTGAGGCTTATGCAAATGAGCACGGTCTTCTTTATAAAAACATAAAACGTAAATACTCACACCTGTCACCCAGAGGTGTAGGCAGAGACTACGGACTTCCATTTGACACGATCCTGACACACCTCTGTCTTTTTGTTGTTTTTTTTATAGAATTAGGGTGACAAACGAGCACACAGTCCATCTGATGATAAGTGGACGCTGCGGCCCATAGACATCTACATTTCTCCACAGTTAAGAATCAAAATGCAAATGCGTTGTCACTCCTGAGGACTAAGATGCTTCCAGTAAAAAGAATCTTCGATTCTCTCGTAGCTCTACCACGTAAATGACGATTTTCAGATCACGATTATCAGAGACGATTTCAGATTCACGACTTTTTCTGCCACCAGGTCGGTGCCACTAGAAAGTGACGTATAATTCACAGATTTCATAGCGGGGAAGTTAATTTGTTCATAAAATGTAAAATTTGTTGTTTCTGTCTGTACTATTAGCTATATTTTGTATTAATAACATTAAAAATAAATAAACCAAACCACAGATATTCATAAAATTAGAAAAATGAAAAAAGAAAGCTAAAAATGTGCAAAAAATTGAAGAGCAAACCACTGACGCATTAATAATATAATACTCTAGAAACTGATAAACTTTTATTAAAAAACAGTTCAATTAAATGAGATTGTGTAACAAAAATTTTACCTCAGTGTCAACTAGCGACATCTGGTGAGCAGAAAATTTTTAGCTCTCATTGTGTAGGCAATGGGCTATCCACCTCTCACTTCTTTCACAATTTTTCATCTAAACCAATGTTTTGGTTGAACATGGTCGGATGAGGTCCACTCTTTGGATTCTGTTTACTCCCTATAATGTATAGTAAATATAGTATTTATTTAAATACTTCAGGCGCTGAAAACGCGGAGCCAATGCGAACTCAATGTGCCTTAGCCGCGAGTAAATTACTGAAGAAGCCGGACCAGAGCAGAGCGGTGGCTCTGTGTGCACATCTCTTCTGGAAGGGGGCTAAGGATGGCAAGCAGGTACTAACTTATTTAGTACAAAACTATTTCTGTATTTTTTATTTCCACTTTATTATGTTAACGTATTGTTGTCCCGAAATTCCACGTCAAGTTATCAGAAAAATTAAAAAAAAAAAACTTACACATACTTTTTATATTATAGACATCTATACAAATAAATAAAAATGAAGTGTCTTTTTTAATAGCAGAGGGGGCAAACGAGCATGCGGCTCACCTGATGGTAAGTGACTACCGCCGCCCATGAACAACCGCAACACCAGGGGAATTGCAGAAGCGTTGCCGGCCTTTTAAAAAGGAGTAGGCTCTTTTTTTGAAGGTCCCTAAGTCGTATCGGTCCGGAAAAATCGCTGGTGGTAAACTATTCTACAAGGAAGTTGTGCGAGGAAGAAAACATCTTCTAAATCGCACAGTGGTGGACCGCCAATCATCCAGATGGTGTGGATAGTATCGGGAGTTCTGCCGCGATGTGCGTTCGTGAAATTTAGCGGCTGGGATTAATCCGAACAATTCCTCATAACACTCCCCTTGGTAAATACGAAAGAAAATGCAAAGAGATGCAACATCTCTTCGCAGCGCCAATGAGTCGAGCCGATCGGAAAGGACTCGGTCGTCAACGATTCGAGCCGCTCTGCGCTGGATGCGGTCAAGTGGAAGGAGCTGGCACTGGGGAGCTCCAGCCCAGAGATGGGAACAGTATTCCATGTGAGGCCGAACCTGCTGCTCCTTGTAAAGTTGCAGGCGGTGTGCCGGCATGAAATACTGTCTTGCTCTGTTGAGCACGCCAAGCATTTTAGAGGCTAAATTGACCTTCTTTTCCAACTGACCACGAAACTGCACGTCACTCGATATGTCGACGCCGAGGATTCCGATACTGGCTGAGACAACAAGGGGAGTACCTTGAAACTGAAGAGATACGACAAAGGGGTTCTTTTTAGCGGTAAATGCTCAAACTTATGTCTTCTGAGGATTAAGCTGGACTAGATTTAGTCGCCCCCAATCCGAGACTTTGTCCAGCAAAGACTCGACTTCAGACACAAGTTTGTTCCGGTCAAGGTGTTTGTAATGTCAAAATAACAGCTTTTTACTATATGCATATGAACGTATATGCACTACTTATAACAAAAACACAATTTTTTAAATTTCTGTCTGTCTGTCTGTTTGTTCCGGCTAATTTTCTAAATGACTGGATAGATTTTGACAGGACTTTTACTGGCAGGTGTTATAAGGAGTAACTTAGGCTACTTTTATTTTAGAAAAAGAATTAGGGTTCCGTGCAAAAAATTTAAAACCCTAAATTACACGCGGGCGAAGTCGCGGGGAACAGCTTGTTTAAAAAAAATCAAGAAAATTGTCATCCTGTGATCAGAGGTGGATTAAATGTCGACAGCGCCCTAGGCTAGCACCACATAGCCGCCTCTTTGGCGGTCATATTATTATAATTACTAATTTTGCAAATAAACTATAATATTATAATTTATAATATAGTTCAGCTGCAAAATAATAATTCACGTAATAGGTGGGTGTGAATGAAAAACGTGATAAGCGAATGAGGGCGATGATGGTGTAATCAAGTAGACAGGGAGCGCTTTGGAAGTTCTACATCCCTATAGAAAGTATAATTTTTAAGTTAAAAACTTCCGCGCGCGCCCTTTTGTAACCTTGCGCCCGCAGGCACGTGCCTAGTTTACCTTAAGGATAATCCGCCACTGGCTGTGATGTGATCTTTTAAGTACTGGGCTAGAAATCTTTTTTTAATTTTTTTTGTGATTTAACCCTGAGTTATCCTGTAAAATAGCCTAAAATTAAAACACAACTGCCTCGGTTTCAAAGAAAACGTCACTCTTTGTGCAATTTGATTGTACTGAACAAATGTTCTAAGTTATTTTAGCAAGTGACTTTGAAAGATGGTGTTTTTGATTTTGATTGCCAAATGCACTTGTAATACACTTGCTAGATTATTTAAGCCTATTGTTAACGTACTACCGTTTTGTCTATGATATTATCCTTATCCCCTCATGTGCCCGACCAATATATGTTTTTACGCTTCAAGTGTCAGGGGCTGTTCGGGAGGTCGCGCGATACCGGTAGTCGTTAATGTAAACAATGGTATCTTTTTACTTTTGTATGTCAACTATATATAAAACTTATACGCATCGATTCGTTATGAATTAAGATATTTTTCTTTATAAATTATTAAATTCTATTTTTATAATATTATCAATCTCATTTCAAAATTGCGTGACGTAATTTTGGCCGGTTTCTTGTACATAAAGTGTAAGGATTATGAAATTGTCATTATTTAAAACGGTATTTGTTTTATTTGCTTAACAACAACAACAACATTATATCAAAAGATAAATAAAAAATCACATCCCATAAATATTTTTTTTCACACAACAAACTATTTAATATCTACCTCCTTTTACGTGGCAAAATAAAAACGAGTTAAAACAATCTAAAATGTTCAATTCGAAAACGTTTGAAAACGTTACATTACGGCCTTAATCTATGTTGTTCAAAGATTAAAACAGCGGTTTATCTTTGAACAAAATAGATTAAAGACAAGGTGTATTTAATTGTGAAATGGGCACTCGGGATCGGCTTACACACGGGCATGCATGCGCTGTCAACCCCCTACGGGTGTCATGACACTTGAGGGGTTAAACATTTCTTAAATATTATTTCTTACACTCATATTTATAACAAAATCTTTTAGCACTCGTATTCCGTGTGTATTATAAGGCCATAGAGGGAAATGAAACAGGTGATGGGCAGCGGCATCTTCCTGATAACAAATCAAAATAATAAAAATGGCGGCTGCCAACCCGCGTGTCAAGCGTGACAGCTATAGCAAATATCGCCCTTATGAGGCAGGCCTATGTTCAGCAGTTGACTTTGATATGCTGTATTCGTAAATTAATAATTTATTCATTTGTATAATGTTGTTTTCTAGATACATTTATATTTAATAAAATCTAAAATCACAGCATAATACATATTGTACAGGGTTATTTTACAATAACCGGATTTTACTGCGCACACATTCATAAGGTTCGATCGATAGACAAAAACGCTGTGGCCCATAAATCACTTTTTGGAAAATTTCATATAAAAGTAGAAAGCCTTATTTACTCGTATTTTCAAAAACTACAATAACGGTATATCATTATGGCTACTTTGAAAAATCACCCTGTATATAACTCGGCGCGCCTTAAGCGCCCACACTCGTTCACACTGAATGAATGGCGAAGCCATACAGTGCAGTCGAACGGAGTGATCGTTCGGATCTCGAAATACAGTGTGTAGTACATATCGATTGAATAAATATTTTCAGTGGCCTCTAAACGACGCGTCTCGAGCGCTTGACTGCCTGAAGAAAGGTGCCCGTGTGGCCCAGCAGTGTATGGATGGAGGAGTCCAGGCTCAACTCCTGGCTGAGCTGCTGGGACGATATGCACTGCTCCGGGAGAGGGGCAACGCCAGCCTCACCACTAACCTCATTGACGCTGTAAGTTAACTCACTCGATTTCACCGAGTCAGTAATTCATTATTGGGGTGATGTATACACTTTTACAATAACATCCCAAAAAATATACAAAATTTTACCTCCTCAAAGTACAAATACTTTTTTAAACTTAAGTTTTTATAAAAACGGTTAATATAATATTAAGGAATTTATGGATGATAATAACCCCTGAGAATGAGGTGATCTCTACCAAGTTATTTCTAATTTGTTTTACTATATACATATGAAAGTATATACGGAAATTATAACAAAAAAAAAAACAATTTTTAAAATGTTTGTATGTCTGTCTTTTTGTTCCGGCTGATCTCCGAAATGGCTGGGCCGATTTTGACGGGATTTTCATTGGCATATAGCTGATGTTATAAGGAGTAACTTAGGCTACTTTTATTTTAGAAAAGGAATTAGGGTTCCGCGCAAAAAAAATTAAACCCATGAAATCCAATCGTAATAAATTTCACGCGCACGGAGTCGGGGAAAACAGCTAGTAAACACATAAAAATAGTATCTCAGATACCAAGACGCTGTATTTGGGGTAGTGTTCAATGACTTGAGGGCTTGATCTCGTAATACTGTTGTGTATGTATTTTAAAGAAAATTGCAACTGTCTACCTAGAATAATCCGTAATAACGGATTATGAGGTACAACCCGCTGACGGACAGACGGACGGATGGACAGCGGAGGCTTAGTCATAGGGTCCAAGTTGGTTACCCTTTGGGTATGGTACCCTAAAAGCGGCCTCCGATGCCGAAAATAAGCTGTACCACCACAAAGTTAAGACCTCAACTCTAAAAGGTAGTGTTTAACCTGAACTTTATAATTCTAGGTTATCCAAAAAATACGAGAGGAGCTGGCCAACCTGGACCAGTCCGAGGAAGTGGAGCAAATCACAAAGCATTTCCACAATACGTTGCAGCATTTGAAGAATCGCATGGAGTGTCCCGATCCGGACGGTCTAGGTTACGAGGGATTAGTACTGTCTTAATTTCCATGAGTTGAGTAATGTTTAGTGTTTGAGAAATATTGAGGAGAGGTAACAACAAAGTTGGTAATAGAGCAAGATTTGTTGTAAGTAAAAAAGTTTTAATAATTAATTAAATATAGTAAATAGCTCAATCTTGGAAAAGAGTTACTTATGTAATGAAGCAACTAAATTCTTCAAAAGTTTGGGTAGGAATCAAATTTGGCAGAAAGTATTTTCTCATGTATCAAACATTCAAATAAATAACGTCCTTGTTCAATTTAGTAAATATTATGCAAGAAATAATTTAATTCAATGGAAAAGCAAGCTGGCGTTTTGCATACATGTTCAACGATATCTAAATTGGATAGGGATTTGCACACTATTTTCAACTATATTTGAATTGGATAATGTAAATATTTATTATCAGTGGAAATAATTGTAAATATCCAATTTTATTTTAAATTAATCAAGCAAATTATTTACAAGTGAGCCATGTAAGTTGTTTTTTTTTTATCAATAGATATTGGAATGTATTATTTATCTAGCGTAAGAAACATTCCTGTTTTAATTAATGACATTTTGTGTTCGTAGACTGGCTGTTCCAATATACATTGCGAGCACTGCTCAGTGGTCTCGATGGTGAAAAATTCGTTCCGTTATGGACTGCCAGTACACTGCCGCAGTACCCTACGGAAATATATGACGTCATAAATCGCCACTATTTTTGTACTGTGAGCACTGGCGCTTTCTAGGTAAGGTGCTCTCAGTACTATGGATCACGTGATCAAAAAACATAACATTATTAACAGCAGATTTAACAGTTTCCACGAATGATTGTTATTATTATTAATTGAACGTAGTTATACAAAAACGTTTCAACCTACAAGTCATTCATATTTTGACATCTTCACGAAGTTTGAGTTATAACGTTTTTGTATAACTACGTCCGACTAATATTGTTATTCAAACAAACTCGGACATTAAGGTGAAATGGGCACCAAAACAGATTTTTCATGTGTTATGGGAGCGCAGAAAATCAATTTTTTGTCATTAAAAACTACGAATTCGCCTTTTTTTAAAAATCATTATGAAAATTAAAGATATTTCTTAGTGAATTATGATGGCCAAAACACGATTGACAGATTTTGGCTCGATACAAAAAAATCGCAAAGTTTTCTCAAAATCTGCAATTTTAGGTACGTCTGTTAAGGTAAAAAGCAGTTTTATTCGAATATAATTAAAGTAATTTCAATTAAATTCTGTCTATGTGTTCACCAGTAAATACATGGGAGATTTATGGGTTTATTTTTCAATAAAAGAGTATATTTAATTTTAAAAAGAAATATCAAAATAAATATAGTGCAATAAAATTGCGCGCGGGCTGGCCAAGCAGGAGCATATCGCCGCTCCCGCGTCCCGCCAGTCGTCCGCAGCGCGTCATAGAAAGCACCTGTGTACAACTTTATCACGCCCGCTGTCGTCGTCTATACAACTAAAAAATTGGAAGGGATTAGTACCTAAGTCACAAAAATGGTAAATAAACGTAACAAAATAAAAAAATATTCACGACTGAAGCTCAAGAAACTGAAATTGTTGAACCTGAATAGGTAAGTTTTTTTTTTATATTTATCACTCCATATTATGAATATTTATACAATATATAAAATATTTATATATTATATTATAATTATTCTCTAAATCATAATAATATATATACATATTAATTGTAATAAATTATAATATACCTATATGTAATGATATTTCATAATTTATAATATTGTATTGAATTTGCAAGTGTTGAGTTCGACGACTCGACCATAGCGCAATGGCTCAGCAATGAGTTACAGCGCTAAGGGCCGCGGGTTCGAATCCCGCACGGGACAAGTATTTGTATGGCCTACAAATATTTGTTCTGGGTCTGGATGTTTGTCCTTGTGAAATTTATGTTTGTAAACTGCCCCCACGATACAGGAGAATCTCCTAGTATGAAGGTAAAGTTTTTTTAAAAAAAAAATTGGAAGTAGCCTTGACATCATAATTTGTTTATATTTTGATAATTCGAGTAGCAGTCTCGTACCGACAGGCGAAGTGTTGGGCCTCCCCCCACTAGACGGAGTGACGACCTAATAACGTACAGGAAGTCAATGGATGCAGGTGGCTTGATCCCGTACTTTGTGGCATTCCTTGGGGGAGGCCTATGTTATGTGGATTTGTGAAGGACTGTAATGATGATCATGATCATGATCTGCTCTGTATCTGTATCTTATTATTATTTTTCTTATTATTGTAATATGCACAAAATCTTCATTTTATAGTAGAAACAGATATGGTCTAAAGTTTCTGTGTATCACAGCAGACTTATGGTATATATTTTTACAGAACTCTTGTCAACGCTAAGTCTGACATTGTGGAACTGCCAGCTGAGCAGTTACAGAGCACAAGTGAATCCGTCGCTCCACCACAATATCCAGAAACATTTGACGGGACAGTAGTGGAACTACAATCAGTATCGCCCAGTTTTTTTGAGTAAGCTCACTTATGTACCTACCTACCCCCGCACTTATACTAGAGAAATCCTGTCTTACTTTTACATTTTATATACAAGTAAATAATCTATTGTAATGTCAAGCAAAAAAAAATTCCTTTCAACTGGTGTCGCGGGTATCGGTGAAACCTAAGGTTTTTGGTTATATGGTAAGAACCTAAGTTCTTGTCGTGAATCGAACGCGGCGTAACAGATATAGAGAGACTAAATGCGGCAGCCATATTGTCGAAAAGTAATGTGCATCCTATCCCTACTAATACCCGCGATACCCGCGACACAAGTGATAGGGTTTATTATTTTTTGTTTTACATTACAATAGGTAAGTTACTCTTCGTACGCACAGAGAAACGCCAATTTGTATTCAGAAGTCATAAAAGGGTTGATGAAATGTTTTTATTTAAAAAATAGATTTTTTGTAAAACCGGTATTTTTATTTGCTGGGACTGGAATTTGATGAATATCAGTTTCAGTTAAAAAAGTTTTTATTTACTTATACTTTATATACAATGATGGTACACAAGGTGTACTTCTCATAGCCATTATCTACGAGCCAATCTTATCATCTTGCTACCGATGTCACATGTACATATACATATTATATATATTTCTAATTATTTATAATTGTTTCAGCACCTCAGAAAAAGTACTTGGTACTGAAAGAATTACAGGAACGGTCTCTCCGCAAATTCTAGAAATATCTGATATGGCACCAGTGAACCTTCAGCCAGTGTCAGTCACACCACCGCCATGTGTGACCGAGTAAGTTTACCCTCCAGTCAAATTATAGTATTTTTATGCTAATAGAGAAGGAGACGAGCAGATCGTTCGCCTGATGGTGAGTGTCACGACCTGTCTATAATATCTGCAGTGCCACTCAGAGCAATGCAAGTTCTGCGTGGCACTCATTCTTCCCAGTAATTACATAGTGCCTTATTTATTATAATAAAACAGTAATCAGGGTGAAGCTTTGAAAAAAAAAAACGTAACATACGTTTGCATTGAATATTTAAAAAAAGGTGGAGTACTGGCTGTAAAATTTACTCCACCTTTTGAAACTATTTACAGTGTGAATAGTCACATCTTTACGCCAGCTTTTTTATGGTTATTATTTTGTGGAGGCTAAAGAACCAGCATCAATACTGGTTTATAGTAATAATATAAATAAATATCTATTGGTATTAGTTATATATATTTATATAAATAATATAATACGCGTTTTACTCAATGTTTCAGAGCCCCCGAAGACCCGCCTTATATAGTGGAGCAAGAGTGTGAGACAAACTCGATCAAAACAATCACCGGTCGCAGAATTGTTGACATCGTTTATTTTTTGGAACAATTGCAACAGCAAAAACACGACCCTCTATTTCAGTGTGATTTCAGTTGCTTGGTTTTAATAACAGAAAAGCGCACCGGCCTCGTTTCACATTTCAATTTCCAATGCAGGATGTGCAAGAAATATTTCAAGGTGTGTACTGATCATTTGGACACTGATCGTATAGATATTAACACTGCAGCAGTCTCAGGTATAGTAGCCTCTGGGATTGGGTACTCACAATTCGAAGAGACTATGTCTGCTATGGACGTTCCTATTTTCCGTGAAAAATATTACGCGAAAATTCAAGATCACATGTTCAATGAATGGGAAGCTACAGCAGTGGAGGCAATGGAACAAGCTGCTGCTATTGAACGTGAGGCAGCAATTCAAGAAGGGAGGGTTTTTAATGGTTTCCCTGTGATTGATGTGTTTGCGGATGGTGCATGGTGTAAACGCTCTTATGGCAATAACTATAAAGCAATGTCAGGTGTTGCTGCAATCGTAGGTCGAAAATTTGGAAAAGTTCTTTTCATTGGCGTCAAAAATAAATATTGCCTAATATGTGCAAGAGCAGAGAAACGTCAGGAGAAACCGAAAAGTCACGTTTGTTATAAAAATTATGAAGGCCCGTCCAGCGGAATGGAAGCGACAATCGTGTGCGAGGGTTTCAAAGAATCCACCAATATGTATGGGCTAATATATGGCAATATTGTGGCTGATGGTGATTCTGCAACCTATGCTAAAATATTAGCATCAGATCCGTATGAAGGCTACGTAGTTTCGAAAATAGAATGCCGAAATCACGTTCTGCGAAATATGTGTAATAAGCTGCGTGCACTAGGTAAAGATACAAAATACCCAAAAGTGCAGAGAAAACATATTACCGACGAGAAAGTTATGAGTATGAGAAAAGTCGTCACAACTTCAATCAAACACAATAAAAATAATCCCAGGGATATCGCTATAAGACAAATTCACGAAGACATAACCAATTCATTGAACCACGCATACGGGGACCACAGACGTTGCAAAGATTATTGCTGCTCTAAAGATAAATCCATTTTGTCATCAACTGTGGGAGAGCTTGAACACTCGACATTTTGGTTTCGGCTAAAAGTCATTTTAAATTCGGTAGCCTCAAAATCTCGGAGTCTACTGGAAGACGTTGACACCAATGCTGTTGAGAGATTCAACAGCGTGGTTGCCAAATTCGTAGGAGGCAAAAGAATCAATTTTGCTTCTCGACGATCATATCAGGCGAGATGCTCTGCTGCTGTTGTTTCCTACAATACCAAACGACCTCTTTACACCCTACATAAAAAAATATTGGGAAAGAGTCCTGTGGGCAGCTTACAAAAACTAGAAGGAAGGAGAGAGCAAAAAAGAAAGCAAGCCAACGCTGTGAAAAGAAAAAAAAATAGAACTAAACTTTTCGAGAAACAAAATGACTATGGTGGACGAGTAGCTGCGCCAGATATGTCTGTCGAAGACTATAGTGCAGCGTCTGCAGATTTTATGACGAATCTGAATACACTGGTTTGTGACCGGGAGGGAATACAAAAACGGACGACACTGCAACGCGAAAGCACTGAATGGTTACAAATCAGGAGATTGATGCTAACTGCTTCAAACTTTGGAGCAATAATAAAGAGAAAAAAAAATTTTGCTGCTCTCGTGAACAACATTTTATATAAATCAAATATTTCATCTATCGCATCAGTGGCACATGGACTCAGCAATGAAAAATTCGCGCTTCAGCAACTGAGCAGCCAAGAAAACTTACGGATTGAGGAATGTGGACTTTTTGTGGACCATGAATTTCCTTACATTGGTGCCACTCCGGATGGAGTCGTAGGAGAAAATACAATCGTTGAGGTCAAATGCCCTGTAGCTGCCTTCAAAAACGGCATGGAAAATGCTATCAAACAAAACAAGGTTCAAATTCTAAAGTTCAACAAAAAGAATGGCCAAGTTACTATAAATAAAAATAGTAACTGGTACTATCAGGCTCAAGGGCAACTACGAGTGACGGGCAAGCAGAGATGCGTTTTCGGGATATGGGGAGGGGAAAACGAAAAAATGGAAGTTATATATGTCCAAAAAGATGAGGACTTTTGGAAAAATAAAATGGAGGCAAAACTGGTCAACTTTTACCATACGCAAATTCTCCCAGAGTTGGTAGATTCCCGCCGAAACCGTGGTATGCCATTGAGAGGTAGTGAAAAATAATTTCTAGCCTATAATTGACTCGCAAAAGCGCTGTGCGCTTTTCGTATATAATAAATATAATAAAACCAGATATACCAGTTTTTCATTCCTATAAAAATCAGTTTTATAATTTTTCGTTTTTTTGCATTTTTATAAAACCGGTTTTAGGTATAACCTGTTTGGATGCCGTCCTTAGTCCTAGTATCCACTAAAACAGTGTGCTAGTGACAAGTAATAAACATGTAAATGTACTAAGTATATTTATAAATACGAACTGATAAGTAAAAGTTTCTTATATGTAAGAGGGAACTCATATGTAACAGATATACTTGTAAATTACACTTGAGTATGCCTAGGAACATTCCAAGTGATAAGAATTAAAAAAAAATTAGATGGTACTTATTAGTTTACAAGAAGCGTCTTGGACGGTGGTGTTCAAATAAAATAATTACTTTTCAAAATGACAATAAAGTAGTTATATACCTCAGTACGTATGTAGTTTATTTTCATGTTGAAAAGTAAGTATACGTCGACTCGTAAGTAAGTACATAGACATAGGTACGAGTCGTATCATATCAGGTACAACCTGTCTATAATACCTATGTACCAACCTAATATTATTTTTATTTTAAAATTAATTCACAGTATAATATTATTATAAATATAACACATTAGATAGGTATATAAAATCCAATAAATTAAAAAGATATACATCATACAAATAACTAGTCAGTATCATCATCAGCAGTCAGGTAGGTTGTTATCGAGGCCGACTATCATCACTCGTCACATCATATCTCTTTTAGTGCACCCAATTACGTAAAAAGTACGTTTTTCATAAAAAAAACTTTTTTATGAAGAACGTACTTTTTTACTTACTTTTTTTATGAAAAACGTTACCTCCACACAAGGATTTTCTTCTGTACCGTGGGGGCAGTTTACATACATAAATTTCACAAGGACAAACATCCAGACCCGTAACAATTATTTGTATGACATACAAATACTTGTTCCGTGCGGGATTCGAACCCGCGGTCCCCAGCGCTACAACTCATTGCTGAGCCACTGCGCCACGGAGCCGTCAATCTGAAACTATTTTATAAATAAACGCTGGTTATATCAATAACATATATTTACATGTATAATACGTAGTACACAATATATTTGTATACTACGTATTATACATACGCATGTATTCAACTATTAGTGGGTGTTGAAATAATCCTATATTTATGAAAGTGCGATCTGTAGCTTATCGCTATTGCTCGCAGCTGGCCGGGTCAGCGAGGAGCCCCGCGCGCCGGTCGCCCGTCCGCGTCTGCTTCACCCCCTAAGAATCTTCATGACCACGATACTATTTCGCCTTAAGTTTTAAACGCAACAACACTCAAATAATTTTTTTTTGTTAAACAGAAAACGTCTGCGTGATAAATATTTTCATTTGAAAACAGTGTCGAAAAATGCGGTTCACAGTATACTGGACTGTGTTCCGTTTTAAAGAGTAACCAATATAGCAAACTGAAAAAGACCGGCTTCACAGTATACTGAATTGACGTCACACCTTACTGTGGTCACTGTGTATATCGGAACACAGCTTATGTATTAAGCCAAGTTTGAATATTGAAAATATTAGATTATTGGATCAATGGGCAGGGTACCTGTAGGTAGGTAGCTGGTGCGAATTTTGTTTTTTCACTAATTTTTTCTTATTCAATGTTGGTAGTAAGAATATTATGTTTAAAATATATCCTGAATATATTTTGTATTGATCTGCGAGTTACAACTGACAGCACAATGCATCTAAAGAGTATTGCTTCGGAAATCAAGTTCAAGACAAAATTGCAATTATATCTCGGTTCGGGTTTTTTGATTTGGGTCGCCTGTCACAGCGAAATCTTTTCCTGCTACAAAGCTTACAAATGAGTGGAAACCTGTACCTAATTTTAGGACATACATACATAAATTATGTAGGCTGTGTTATTTTACCGAGCTATGGATTTGAAATCTTAATATATTTATTTATAATTTAAAACCAATCTTTTAGTTTTGCGCAGCTGTAACCAAAACTTAGAAACCAGCAACAGGAACTAAACTTACTACAAATTTACATCCCACTGCTGTGCAAACGCATGCATGAGATCGCCCATTAAGCAAAATATAATTACAATGCAAGTTCATTTGTAGGATTGTGCTGTCAGCAAATAAGATTTAATATTTATATTATGTAAGGAATTAGATTTAGTTTAAGGATTATGTAATTGAGATTGTTAGTCCATTAACAAAGCAATATACGAAATGTTTTATATTTACGTGTTGTTTTATTTACGAACTAGCTGGGTACCCGTCGCGTTACTGCCACAGAAGAAATAATTGTGAAAATATCGTTTTAAATTTGGAAGAATTATAATATTGTTTAATTAGTAATGATGTGTAATACATTCATTGAAATTGATTGATATATTATAACTTTCAAATCTATTTGTCAGAACGATACGAACGCCACCTACTGTAAGTTGCCAACGCTCCGAATTAGGCGTGTGTATCTCTTTACGGAACCGACTCACTGATCCAAATCACTGAAGTGATACATAAGATTGGTTCAGTAACAACGTTTCAAATGCATCTTTTGGATCTGGAACAGTGAAACATTACTTTGCTCTGTGCTCATTTCGCACGACGCGTCGCTTGCGAGGCGACTGAGCCACGAGCGAGAGAGACAGATTGAGACAATGATTAACTTAACTATTTACTCGCGAGTGGCGAGTGAGCGGGCGAAATAATTATAATCCACACAAGTCAGATAGAGATAAAAAAATAAGAAGTGTATCACTCAACTTGTACGGATTTTCGCTGTCGTTATTCATGCACATAAAAATTACCCCAAGGCGCTTACGTGTCAAATACTATACGGTCGTTTTTTGTATGTAATGTTTGCATTAACAAGTTGTCATTTTACGTTGATGCGGCACTTGTCAAATTATTTATGTTCATTAGCGCCTGTTTACGAAAACATACTGAGTTCTGTTTAGGATTTCTTTGCGTAGTGATTATTGTGACTTACTTTCTTCCTTTTCATCATAAAGTTGGAGAAAGAGTTATAAGACTTTACGAGATAATGTGTACATAGACATTGTTGTTTTGTGTAAATTGACATTTTTATAAATAATGAATTGACATAGTGACATTTTTATTAAAGTATGAAGGAGGATCGATTTTATATACAATCTTATTACGGTACACAATAAATAACCTAAGCACTTATATTATTCAGCATTGTTGCCACATAACATTTCACTGATCAGTCAGTAATAAACGCCCGCGACGCAACTTAATGTATTCGGAACATTCTGTATTTTATATCTTTTTAGTCGAAGATCCAAATGAGCCAAATGAAACATATCAGTGTTTCGGAACATTTCAGTGATCGAGATGCAAACGTTCCAATCGCAAAAATGATACACTTTGCCCACCTCCACTTCGAATGGTAGTTCGGAGCTATTCTATATATGTTGCTTTTAACTTCAGAACTTTGTAAGCGTGATTTAGGCTTCGATGTATTTCGCTTGTGGCGCGACGACAGCGCCGCCACAACCGCAATCTGATGAACACTATGGCAGCGCATAAAATACGAACAAACATTAATTTTTATATATTAGATATTGCATTAAAATATTTTGTTTAAGGTGGAAGCGCCAGGGTAGCCAGCGAATTTCAAATTTTCTTACGTTTTTTGCAATTTGCAGGTCAGTGTCAGGTTGCATGTTTAACAAAATATTATTCGCGACCGTAACGAGTATGTATTTACAAAATTACAATCATCAATACAACCGTCTATGTTTGTATAATTCCAATATATGGCAATTTCCAGAAAAAACTCATTCATAGGGATTATATGAACTTAGAGGGTTGTATTGGTGATTTTAATGATAATAATTCTATAAATATATACTCGTTACGGTCGCGAATCATATTTGGTTAAACATTCAACCTGACCATAACCTGCAAATTCCAAAATACGCAAGAAAATTTGAATTTCGAGGGCCACCCTGGAGCTTTCACCTTATATTATATTATATAGTTCCTCTATTAATTAATACAGCCTCTATGTTGTATATCGCAAAACACACAGACATGCATACATTGGTTCTTCTTTCGGTTTGACGAATCTCATATTTGATATGTATTTTTAGAAAATGATGATGATTATCATCATAGCCTATCAAAACTCCACTGTTGATTATAATGATGTCTTATATTTAAGCGAACAGTACACATTTAAATAAAACTAGTTTTCCGGATTTTATCGCGTATATTAACTTATTTTATATTCCCGACGTTTCGAGTACTTTACAGCACCCATGGTCACGGGGGGGGGGGGGGGGGGGGGACTGAGGTGTATGACGTCGCAATGTCATAGTTAACCACGGCTAATTTATTGCTGTTAAAATCCACTGTTGATTGTTGAACATAAGCCTCTCCCATAGATTGGCTCATACAGGAGATATTTATCATAGTCGCCGCTTTGCTTTGTTTACGTTTGGCAGGCGGGTTGGCAACTCGTTTTTTAATATATTATTTTTAGCTGTTATATGAAAGGTACTGTTGCACAACTCTAGTTTCAATATCTCTCAGTCGCCTTTTACGACACCATGGGGATGATATGCGGGTAGAGGATTCTCTCACGCCATCACTACACTGCGATTACAATAATTGGACCCAATTATCAAAAAAAAAAAAAAATATTTAGCCCTGAACGGAACAAGCGAAACGCACCGAAGCTTAAATCGCGCTATCAAAGTTCCGAGGTACTGCACTATATAGTCTGTACTGACTGCGCCCCCTTTCTATAAAGGGGGTCGCTTCCGATAAGGGAGAAAGGCCCTCCAGGCCAAAGCCATTCCCAGATGGCTTTGTTTAGTGGGTAAGCGCTTAGGTTTCATAGTGAGTCCCAAATAACCACGCAGCCGGTTGCGTGGTATGCTAAGAGCATTCACCACCTCCCTCCCCCGCTTCCCGGAGGGTAGCCCTTTAATTTGCTTTTGGGTGCAAAAAAAAACTGACACTGACACACTGAGCCAAAGAGAATATCACTGAGCGTTGGCCGCTCCGCGGACTGATCACCTTGCCTGGTGGGAGAACTCATCTTCTCCTTTCACGGCCAAACGTATGACACAGTTAAACCGTTAAATTCGAGAATTTTACAAATGGCAGGTTTCTTTTTGTTTAGGAACCAGACAGTACTTGGTACTAAGACAGTGTATCAAAGAATTAAAGCCTCGACTTCGGCAGTAATTATGTTTAAATTATTTTATTTCAGAAGTAATTTTTTTTACTTTTTATTAAAAGTAATTACTTTACCCTTTTGAATGGACAAAAAATATAACAGGTCTGGAAAATTAGAATGTTGTCTAAATTTGGTTAGAATTACGTTTGGAATTGTTTCTTCAATGAGACCTTGAATAAAAATAAAATCTTTTAAATCGGTTCAGCCACGTTCGAGAAATATGAACACCCGGTAGATGACGTTGTTGTCGAGATCCAGTAATCAACCGTGCGAAGCCGGGTTCGCTAGTTTGAGATAAACTTATTATCAAGTAAAAAAAGGTATAATAATATTATATATAAAGTTAAAAAAAAAACCTTTAAAATAGTGTAAAATATAATCGTAATAAATGATATTTCGCCACAGGTAAACTGACTAAGTTCTAACGATGTTTATACTTAGGCTAAAATATTTTATTGCCCTGAACATTATTTCTGTTATTTAACATAATCTTCTCTTGACGTTTCTTTTCTTCCTTAAATGCTTCTTTGTTTGCCTTCTTCTCTATTCTTCTCTCCCGCCTGTATTCCTTTAGGAGGCGTTTTCTTTCCTTTTTCTCTTCTGGCGATTCATCTTTTGGCCTGAAAATACACAATTAAATGAAATCAGGATTCGGTAACATATAACGATTCCATATGCCAATGGAATGTGGAATCAAAATTTGGAGTACATTGTTGACTGACTCGTTGGTCTAATATGGTCTTAAGCTACTGATCAAGTGGTCACGGGTTTGAAGCCCGGGTTGGGCAACAATCATTTATTGTTTTTTTTTTCCTTAGAGAACTTCTCAGTAGCAGCTTGGAGTAAAGTCGTTTATCCTGCGCCTGTGCTTGTGCACTATAATCCTGCCTTGCGCAGATGGCTAATCTCCATTGAAATTGCTGTGACCAAAATTCTGTCTGGGGGACATCACCGAACATTATAATTTTTTTACGTGGTAGAGCCATGCTCGACTCGGTCGGCTCGACCGGGGAAGGACCACGCTCTCAGAGAATACCAGCGTAAAATAGCTGTTTAACGCTGCTGTGTTTCGTATGGTGAGTGTAGAGAACCGGAGAGCCTTTTTACTAGAAAAAGAGGCATTCCACCTTAGTCATCACGAGTGACAACGCATCTGCATTTTGATACTTTATTGAGGATAGATGTGGATGTCTATGGGTCACATCAACCATTTACCATGAGGTGGACTGTGCTTGTTTGTCACCCTATCCTATAAAAAAATTATATTTATTCTACGAAAGTGCGATTAATGATATAATTTAAGACCAGAAGATGTCGCTACTGAAATAAAAACTAATATGAATACATAACATATAACAAAGACTCACACCCGTCACCCAGAGTGGTAAGCAGACTCCAAGAGTTCAATTTGACCCAGTCGCACCACTTTGGCTTCTTTCACATCCATATATCTACTCATACAAGCTCGTCAATGAAGTCTCTTCTTAATTTGGCCCATCTTCAATATATTGCCAAATATGGTTGACAGACTACCTTCTAGAACGACAATTATCAACTCTGCCACTCATTTTTGCATCATAAATTTGCTTTGTCACTCTTTCCTCATTCATTCTTTCTATATGTCTAAACCACTAAAGCATTCCTTTCTAAATCCTGAATTCATACCTTATAGAAAGTACACTGAGAGTGGATAAAACGGATTCTGCTTGAGTGCGGCCATCTTCATCGGAACCTTCTCGAAGCTCTTCGTTCTGAGCGTTGAATTTCGCCAAGGATTTAATCGTAAGCTTGTTGTCCTTGCCGAGAGTGTCTTTCGGTATACCAGTTTTCGGATTAATGGCTATTTTCTTCGGCTTCTGGAATTGATTAGAAAAATATATTTCGATGAACATTGAATAATTTAACACTATGTTGCAATTGTACACGCTAACATGGGGACTTGCTTGGTCCAGTGATCGTAAACGCGGTTGCTGACCATGAGGTCCTGGGCTCGATTCCCAGATCGGGTCAAAATTAGTTATGGGAATTTTCTTTTTTTAAATAGAAGAAATTCTCATGGTCAGAAAGTTGGAGAGGTTTACCCCGTTAGTCATGCGTAAAGCCGTTGGTCCTGCACCTGATCTCTCTACAGAGAGATAAACTGTGCGTGTCTCGAGTAACTGGTACTACTAGCTTATGTCTGTTCCTAGTATTGACAGAATGAATATCACTTATTTCTGTAAAACTACTTTTATTTTTGTGTACATACATTACATTACATTTTGATAAATGTATTGAGAGGCTAAAATTAATATATTAATTTCCTTAAATTTTTGTCACAGCGACTCTTTAGTCTTTAAATTATAAATTGCTCTTATGGCTCTCTTCTATGTATATACGTCATGCTATGGAAATAGGTAAAGTAAACTAGTCTAGCTGTTTTAACACTGGTAAGAATTCTAATCTTTTTTATGCTGGGGCCACAGTAACAAGAAACATCAATGCCCATAAACGCAAGATATAAGATAAGATAAAGTGAATGGCCACACTAGGAACGGTCAACGTCATTTCAATTTCAATGCCGTTAAACGGCGTTAAAGTTGGCGTTAATGTTCCTTGAATATATTTTATTATATATAAATTGTTATTATATGAATATATTTTATCATATTATATTTTTTTATATTTATTTAAATGGGTTCCATAATAACCCATTATTAGGCTTTCCTTTTTCTTTTTAATTTCTTCGATAATTGCTTTAAAAGGTAATAATTGCATTATTCATCGCCAAGCATCATTTTGCGATGTATGATTCTTAGTGACAGACGTTCTTAGTGAGAGACAAACGTAGTGTGGCCGCTTCAACGCGTTAATCTCCTTTGATGTACCGCCATTCGAGTTATCGCTCAACGGCAAACGGCATAGTTAATGCCGTTGTAAAATTATAGTGTTAAGTGGTGGCCACATCTACATGCAACGCCCATCAACGCGATAATTAACGGCGTTTCTCGTTAATGTGGCCCGGGCATTACAGCATATGCTGCAGAACTAAATTTGCTTGCTAGTTTTGATATATTATGTGGGTCATTTATACAGTAAGATCGGAAGTAAAAGTTTTGAAGATCCTCCTATAATTAGCCTGTGAGGCTTTTAATATTAGCCTCAGAGACGAATATACACTAGCATTCCCTATTTGAAGTTGTTTGCCACTTACCATCAGGAGGTCTGAAGTTTTTTCATAAAAAAAATCTTCTAGATATACCTTGGGTTCCTCGATCAGCTTCGGATGGTTATACAGGTTCGAGTATGTAGACAATATTGTCTCGCAGTCCCATCTCTCTTTCGGTTCAACTTCCATCTCCACAAGTTCTTCTTCCGATTCTTCTTCTATCTCTTGTAGGCGTTGAATTCTAGAAAGAAAAATTACCTCAAATTATCTTTTCTGGGACCATATGACCAACAGTAGCACTAACAACTACTAGATTAAATGAACTAAATGAGAAATTAAAAAAAAAAAACTAAAAAATAAATCGAATATTGGTAATTTGCAGTTTTAGAGATTTTTTTCTTTCTCAGTCTAATGATTTACTTTGAAGCCATATTTCTAGTTTTTAAGTAACCTAATTGTGACATAAATATTTTATAAGTGTGTCAGTGAGTAATAACAAGTAGTAAAATTAAAAACTTTGTACAACCAACTTCAATAAAAATAAAATGAGAATATCATCAATTTTTTTTTATAGGATTATAGGTTGACAACACAGCCCACCTGATGGTAAATGGTTGCTGTGGTCCATAGACATCTACATCTATTCTCAATAAAGAATCAAACTGCAGATTCATTGTTATCTGTGAGGACTAAGATGGAATTCCTCATTTCCAGTAAAAAAGGTCTCCGGTTCTCTACACTCACCATACGAAACACAGCAGTGTTAAGCTGCTATTTGATGCTGGTATTCTGTGAGAGCGTGGTCCTTTCCCGGCCGAGCCGACTCATTCGTGCTACAACTATACTTCTAATATAGCTGCACCTTCTGCACTGCTAATATGGCTCTATCACGTACCAAATGTAGTCTAAATATAACTCAAAAACTACTGGTCAGATTTTGATCAAATTTATATGGGACCACATGAGAAGCATCGGCTTTCTAATAAAAAAGAATCATCAAATCGGTTCACGTAGAAAATAGTTCAGACAACATAAAAAAATAAACCGAATATTGGTAATTTGCAATTGTCAGATTTTTTTCTTTGTATTTGCAATTATCAGATTTTTTTTCTTTGTATATGTCTAATAATTTACTTTGAATCCAAATTTCTAGTTTTCAAGTAACCTTGCTGTGACTTAAATGTTTCTACTGAAGCGCCCACCCCGCGCGAGTGATTCTCGCCTCACCTGTCCGCGCATTATAATGTCACTTTTTTTTACGACCGCGCGAGACAATAAAACGATTACTACTGAAAAACTATTATACCTAGATTCAAATAAAAAATATTCTCAAAAAGCTTAAAGAATTCAAAGTTTTATTTTGTTAAAAAGAAATCGGTCAAATTAAAAATAAAGGATGAAAATGAAGCTTAAATATGGGAACATCAAAAAAAAAAAATCAAAAAAGTCAATGAACCGCCTGAAGTTCAGATTTAAGGATATCTCAAACTCCAACAACTGAAGGCGGTCGGTATATTCCAGTGATACATTTCGGAAATAAGGAGCCTCCTTTTTGAAGAGACACACTTGCGTTTTGGAGGCGTTAACTTTCACAAGATTGGCATCGCCCCATTCGGAGACTGCCTGCATAGCTTCATAGCTTCTCTTTCGGACTGGATTTGATTCCGACTGGCCCGGGCACTTGGTTGGTATCCCTCCACAACTGTGCTATCATCTGCATATCCATAGATACCGGGCATAATCATAAAACAAGTTAATATCTCTGGAAAGTGTGTTGTGGCATTTTGGGAATGCCTATGTTCAGCAGTGGACTAGAGAAGGAATAAAATTTAATGATGACGATGATAAGACTCATAAATCAGCGAATAAATATAAATATACCTCGCGATTTCTTGCTCCTTGTCGAGTTTGTAACGCATCCGCGATTCCTCAAACTCTTCGGCGGCCTTCAGCAACATGTCGTGCGTGTCCGGAAGAAAACCTTCGATCTCTTCCAGATCAAGCGCTCCAAGCTCAGTGTCGTCATATTCCGCGAACATCTAAAAAGATTACGTTCGAAAAAGGGTTAAGCAAGAAGTGTCTCAAATTCTAGTCACTCACAATATAAAACACAGCAGCCCTATTATCTACAGGGTTATTTTGCAATAAGCGGCCAAATTTGCAGAGAAGGTTCAAAATAAGTTATATAAGCAAATGGTGAAGAAAAATTAATTAGAGAAAATATCAAACATTGTCATTATTATCTTTTAAATGTAATAATTGTGGGATAATTTTAAATAACTGTAGAAGCCTTTATACACGAACTATCATAAACTGCAATAACGGTATATCATTATGTATATATTTGAACTTAAGTTTAAAATTTGGCTACTCTTTGAAAATTCAATTCAATTCAATTCATTTTATTCATTTGCGATATATGGGTTACAATTGGTCTTAATAATTTAACAAAATACAGCCATATTCTACCTTCCGGTGTGCAAACTACTTAAATATAAGATTTGATTTATAATTAAAACTAAATGGAAAATTCCGATAATTACATTAACATAATATAACCATATTTGTATATTTGCACTACTAACATAATAATAATTCACAAAATAATGATAAAATACATGTAATAATTAAAATTGTAATGTCAAAATAATAATGTCAAAACGAGTATAAATTATTGTTCCAAAATTAATAACATAGATAACGTTTCGTTCAATAAATTTGATAGATAAAATTTAAAAATTGTCATATAAGTAATCGTCAATATTATAATACGTTTTTTTGGTTAAAAATGTGTTTAGTTGTTTCTTAAAAATGTGAAGGCTCTTAGAATCTCTTATATATTTAGGTAAATGGTTATACAGACGAGGACCCATACAGAACACGCTTTTTTGAAACAAAACAGTCTTACTATTGGGATGGCTCAATTTATCTTTATGACGCTGGACATTTAGTTTTTCGTAAAAACTTAAGTTTTGACGTATAAATAAGACTACCTCATATATATATAGACATGGCATTGTTAATAATTTTAAATTAATGAAGTATGGCTTACAGCTCTCACTTTGGTTAATTTTACAAAGGGCTCGTAAGCATCTTTTTTGAGCTTTAAATACTGTTTCTTTATCCGTACAATTACCCCAGAACATAATACCATATCTAAGTGTAGACATAACATAAGCATGATATGATGCCATTACGGCGGATGTGTCTACAACTTTTCCAAGCATATATAACGCATACGAAAAACGATTTAATTTCATACACACACTGCTCACATGAGACTGCCAGTTCAAATTGCAATCTACATTTATATCTATCTAAATTTTATATTGTCTATGGTATTGATTTTTTGTCCTAGATAATTGATATTTAAATTATTTATTTTATTGCGTTTTTGATAGAATGTCATAAGTTTTGTTTTTTCTAAATTTACATTTAAATTATTTATGTTTAGCCAATTCATGATTTTCTCTAAAGCAAAGTGTATGTTACTTTCTAAATCTATTTTGTTTTTGCTAGTGAAAATAACTGTGCTGTCGTCAGCAAATAATACTATTTTTTGATTAATGACGTTGGGAAGGTCGTTGATATAAATAAGAAATAACAATGGTCCTAAAACACTTCCTTGCGGTACTCCAGTTTGTACGACTCTGTATTCAGAAACATAGGTTATTTCTTTTCTTGATTTTACACAAATTTTTGTAATGTGTGTACTTTGTTTTCTGTTAACTAAATATGATTAGTAGATCTAGTGCATTACCTCGAATACCGTAGGCTTCAAGCTTTTTGAGTAATATTTTATGATCAACATAATCAAATGCTTTAGTAAGATCCATGTAAAGTGCACATACAGGTATTTTATTATTTAGGCTAGACATAACGGTATTAAAAAAATTGTATAGAGCCATATTTATAGTCTTATTTTTCTAAATCCTATTTGTTCTTCTCTAAGAATATTGTACGTTTCAAGGTAGTTATATAAAGAGTTATAAATTATTTTCTCAAATACTTTTGAGAGCACAGGTATAAGTGCAATAGGCCTATAGTTAGACATATTCTCCCGATCATTTTTTTTGAACAGTGGTTTGACAATGGTAGACTTTAGTCTTTCTGGAAATATACCATTACAAATACATACATTGAAAATATAACTAAGTACCGGAGCAATTACACCGGATACGTATTTTAAAACTCTTGTACAAATTTCATCACAACCAGTACTGTTTGTATTTTTAAGAGATTTTATAGCTTTATCTATATCAAATGATGTTGTGGGTGGTATAAATATTGAATTGGGATTGTTGAAAGTTAACTTATATGGTTTATCACTATTTGGACGGTCTTTATTAATTTTGTTGGTATAGAAATTATTAAATGCTCTAGCTATAGCTAGCGGATCCTCAATTATATCACCATCAAACATAATTTTACTAATTGCTTCTTCATTTGTGCTATTTTTGTATTTATTTATCACTTGCTAGGTAGCTTTAGATTTATTTTGTGCTGTGTTAATATAGTAATTATTTTGGGACTTTTGGGTAAGTTTGATAATTTTGTTTAGACGTTGGGAATACTCTTTTAATATAGTTTTATTTTCTACGCTGCGTTTTTTTCTGTATTGCCATAATAACTGTCGTTTATGCTTAGTACATTTTTTTATCCCATTAGATAACCATTTTGTTTGTTTACGTGAATAGACTTTAATTTTAATGTCAGGAAAGCATAGGCGATAGAGGAGGGTAAACAAGTCATGAAATTGGTCAAAAGCAAGATTAGGATTTTTTTCCTTATAAACCTCGTTGAAAGTGAGAGAGCCCAAATAATTGTTAAATTTGTGAAGATTTTCTACATTATAATCGCGTCTTCTTATATGCCAGTAATTAAGATAGTAGCTTTGCTTGACTGGGCATGTCAACAGTTGTGCCGTATGGTCTGACAAAGCTAAGTCATAAGTATTGCTCTTACACCCTTGAATATTGTGAAAAATATTGTCGATACATGTACCACTAATTAGTCGTGTAGGTACTTTTATAGCTGTTTTTAGATTATAGCTTGTTATTAGTTGTATAAAATTTTTAGAAATTTTAGTTGCATCTATTATATTTATATTAAAATCTCCACAAATTATAATTTTATTTTTATTATTATTACAGTATTTTTTTAATATTAAGTCAAAATTATACAAAAAATTATTGAAATCTTCATTTCTATTTTTTGGAGGTCTATAGGTACATATTATTTTAAGTTTATGCTCTATAAGTTCAACTGCACAACACTCGATTATGTTCGTTTTGCTAAGTTGTGCTATTTCAGGAAGAGGTTTATATTTATGACATTTCTTAACTAGTATGCAGGAGCCTCCATGACGATTTTCTCGAACATGGTACGATGCAAGAGTATAATTATCTAATTTGAATAAATTCGTATCATTGTAAGTCATATTATGTTCAGTTATGCATAGAACATCAGCCGAGTGCCCATCTAATTCGAGGTTATTTAAATTAACAGTTAGGAGGTCAGATTTAGCAATTAATCCATTAATATTTTGATGTAATATATATAGTTTTTTATATACGAAAAAGATTTTTACCAGAATGTGTTATATTATCATGCCTGGGAGTGATTTCCTCTATGCTATTGTCTTTCAATATATCGTCACTCTGTGTACATGTGTCTACCATTTCAATATTGTCAGTTTGTGTACTAGTAGTCTGAAGTGAAGTAAATTTTGAGGAAATTACTATATTTTGGTAACGCTCAAATTTTAATTTGTAGTCAAGGCGTAGAATTTCACGTAGCAGAAAACGGCATGGTATATATGGAGTAAAAGTATATTGATGAAAGAAAGGCTTCGAACCATTTGTATTTATGAACGAAACATTAGTAAAATTTGTACATATAAATCTTAATACATAGTTAAGTTTGCCGATGTTTAAATTTCTATTATATGGTATTTCTGTAAATATTACATTAGTATTTGTTATACTATAAAGCCAGCTCCTGATACAAAATTCAAATTCATATGGATTATTCTCATTCACGCCGCCAAGAACAACAACATAATCATTTTTTGTAAGTTTACATATTTCATTCTTTTCTGTTTGTAAGACTTCCTGTATTTTGGCTCCTGGTTTCCAATAACAAGTTACAAGAAAATTATCGCCAATTAATTTTTGAAGAGTTTTGCAAATATTTCGCCCTTGTTGGTCAGCAATAACAATTATTTTCCTTCGCATCTTAAATGTGGCTAATTTGTAATTGTCATTTTTTTCTCTTATATAATATGTGTTTCCTAGTTGAGTTTTTGGAGTATTAAGAGATGTATTGATATTTGTGTCTGTTGCAATTACTTCCGTGTGTTCTTTGTGAATATCTTCTTTCTCTAGACGACTGTGACATGATGTGTTAGGCAGATGATTTGAGGTATCTTTTTTTTCTATGTTATTGTCTAATTCTTGTTCAATGTCTTTGACGTTAATACTACACTGTGATATTTCTATTCTGTTTATAGGTGTACACAGTAAATTTTGTTCTGGTATCTGCAAAGTTTGTCGTCTCTTGTTCACTGATACAGGAGTCGTATTACATGAGGAATATGTAGTAATTTTTTTTAATGTTTTTATAATTTTTTGGTATTTTTCAATTTCTAACTTTAAACTAGTATTTTCACTATTGAGATTATCTATTTCTTGATGAGCAATTAATAAGTCACTCGACAGCTTATTTATTTTTTCATTTAAATCAATATTATTTTGACTTTCATATAGAGATGTATTCGGTAAGCTTGCCACGGTTGCGTCAAACAGTGTAGAAGAGGAATTGAGATCTGACATATCTTGTAACGAACTAGAGCGTTTTGGTTTTCTATACGTTATATTTCCAAATTCCATTTTTTAATTTGGCCTGCTTATTAAAATAAATTTTTAAATATAATCTTAAAATACGCTCTTTGTTATATAAGCGATAACAAGAAATAAAAATATATACGAATATAAAATAAAAGATGTTTCCAAACTCGTGGGTTGGACTCGATCCCACACCTAATTGTAATAAGTGAATAACACACTAAGTCAAGCTGATTAGACCAATCTTCTACTATACTACTATAAGTCATGGATTGAAATTATCAATATTATTACAAATTTTCATAAAAATAATCCTGTATATACTATATATATCAACTGTTCAGTGATGTCTCCGTGATCGCGAGGGTGAAAACTGGTAGCGATCACCGAATGGTTAGAGGCACACTGAACCTAAACTTTAAGTTGGAGAGGTCTCGTCTAATGAAGTCAACGCTCCGTCCCCCTCGTGCTCTGTTCCAAAGTCCCGAAACCTTTCAGCTCGAGTTACAAAACCGTTTTCAGTGCCTGGAAGACTGCAATGAAGTGGACGATATGAATGACAAGCTCGTGGAAACTGTCCATGCGGTCGGAGCTAAGTTCTGCAAGACCCGCCGCAGAAGAACACAAAAACTCTCCGATCACACTCTTAATCTCATGGCTGTTAGACGGGAGATGAAGCTACATTCTTCAACAGACTTGACAGCATACAGGCATCTGAACAGACAGATCTCCAAATGCATGCGGCGGTACTTACGCAACTTCAATACAGCTCGTATTGAAGAAGCGATCGAGCGGAACCAAGGCTCCAAAGTCTTTGCCAGAGATCTGTCTGCCAGAAAGAGCCAACTGTCAAAGCTGAAGACAGAATGTGGCAGCATCGTTTCCGGGACACCTGAGATTTTGAGTGAGATTGAGAGGTTCTATGGGCAGCTGTACACATCATCGTTGGAGCCACACGCAAGTGTGAGTAACAATCCAAGAGCGAGTCTCATCCGACACTATTCCGAAGATATCCCGGATGTCAGTCTGAGCGAGATTAGGATGGCTCTCCAGCACCTTAAAAACGGTAAAGCCCCAGGCAAGGATGGAATTACAGCGGAGCTTCTGAAAGCGGGTGGAACACCGGTACTTGAAGTCTTTCAGAAGCTCTTTAACTCCGTCCTCCATGGTGGCATTACACCGGAGGCGTGGAGCAGAAGTGCGGTGGTCTTGTTCTTCAAGAAAGGTGACAACGCTCTCTTGAAGAACTACAGACCGATTTCCCTTCTGGGCCGCGTCTACGTGCTGTTTTCGAGAGTCATTACGAATCGTCTCGCGCGCAGACTTGACGACTTCCAGCCTCCCGAACAAGCCGGTTTCCGAAAGGGCTTTAGCACCATAGACCACATACATACCCTTCGGCAAGTTGTACAGAAGTCCGAAGAGTACAATTTGCCACTATGTCTGGCGTATGTGGACTATGAGAAAGCCTTTGATTCCGTCGAAATTTGGGCGGTGCTGCAGTCCCTTCAGCGGTGCCAAGTTGACTGTCGGTATATCGAAGTGTTGAAGTGCTTGTACAGTAGGGCTACGATGGCTATCCGAGTACAGAACCAGAGTACGAAACCTATCCAATTGCAGAGAGGTGTAAGACAGGGTGACGTCATATCCCCGAAACTCTTCACCGCTGCATTGGAAGACGTTTTCAAGCTTCTGGACTGGAAAGGATACGGTATCAACATCAATGGCGAGTACATCACTCACCTTCGATTTGCCGACGATATAGTCCTTATGGCAGAATCGCTGGAGGACCTAAGTACTATGCTCAATGACCTCAATAGTGTTTCCCAACGGATAGGTCTTAAGATGAACATGGACAAAACAAAGATCATGTTTAATGTCCATGTCACACCTATGCCGGTAGTTGTTGGGAGCACTAAGCTCGAAGTTGTTGACGAGTATGTTTACCTGGGACAAATAGTCCGACTGGGTAAGTCCAACTTCGACCGAGAGGTCAATCGACGGATTCAACTCGGCTGGGCAGCGTTCGGGAAGCTACGACACATCTTCTCGTCAGACATACCTCAAAACCTTAAAACGAAATTGTACAACCAGTGCGTGTTGCCAGTGATGACTTACGGAACTGAGACGTGGTCCTTCACTGCTGGCCGTATGAGGAAGCTCAAGGTCGCTCAGCGAGCTATGGAGAGGGCTATGCTCGGAGTTTCTCTGCGTGATAAACTTAGGAATGAGGATATCCGCAGTAGAACCAGAGTGACCGACATAGCCCAACGGATTAGTAAGCTGAAGTGGCAGTGGGCCGGCCATATAGCTCGAAGAACCGACAACCGATGGGGAAGAAAGGTTCTCGAGTGGCAGCCTCGTACCGGTAGGCGAAGTGTAGGGCGTCCCCCCACAAGATGGAGTGACGACCTGGTAAGACATGCAGGAAGTCGATGGATGCAGGTGGCTCAGGACCGTGTTTTGTGGCATTCTTTGGGGGAGGCCTATGTTCAGCAGTGGACTTGTGAAGGGCTGTAATGATGATGATGATGATACATATATATATAATGCTAATTAAAAAAAAGTTTTTAGTAAGAGAATCTACCATATCATCACGTGGGTGTCGTAAGGTTATGGATAATGCCAGCTAGTACTTAGTCTCAGCATTAAGTGTGAGACGTTTAGTACTACAATAGTCAATCCGTCTGAGAAGAATATGGAACACAGTTCCTGCTGACAACTTTGCTCTAGTAAATTTACTTGGTATCAATTAACTTGTTATAAATGTTAAAAAGATGTTAATGTGTGAATGTGAATCACCTACCCCATATTATCATCCTGCGGGTATTGTAAGAAGCGATAGAAAGAAAATAAAATATGAGAATGGGCGGCCGCATCTTCCTGATAACAGTTCACAATAATAAAAATATTGTTGTCAACCCGCCAGTGAAGTGTGATAACCAATGCAAATAACATCCCTATGATGCAATATAGGAGCAGTGAACCTTTGATGAGTTGTAATGAATTAATGATGAATGAATTAATTCATTACAGCCCATAAATACTATAAGTGAAAATACTTATAAATAAATGAATTAAAAAACTGGCTAAGTGCGTGTCGGGCATGCACAATGTAGAGGCAGGGTTCCATAGTTGCCCGTCACAATACATGGGCTTTCTTGATAATGAGCATAAGAAATGAGTTCGCGGTTTGACCGCTATAACGACTAAAATGTGCCCAAATAGCAAGATCGTAACTGAAGGATTTATTTTCTAATTAGACATATAGGGAGTGGTATACGAAAAAGATTTAAATAAAAACGATTTTGAAAATAATACAAATTAAATGAAATCATTTACATGCTAAGGCTACGTATCTAAATATTCTCGGCAGTGCAACCCTAAGATATACATATATGACCATAACGAACCTTTACGTAAACCACCACTGCCTTAAATTATTCTGAGGTCACCCGCGTAAACCAAGAGTGTGCCGAATGAAACTGTATGAGGCTATATGCTTGTATGAATACTTTTAATGAGGCCTGCAATAACTACCTACTAAACAATAAGTGTAAAAATAAGTAATCAGTAAGAAAGATCCTCCTTCCCATCTTGCTAATGAAAAAGCAAAGCTATAGTAGTAATGCATATAAGTCGTTTACTTCATATAAATGTTAATTTTTAACAGTTTACAATAACATTACAAAGTTATAATGCAGCTAGTTTTAGGTAATTTTTTATGGAGTTGTAACGAAATTCTTACAAATCCAAGTGCGTTTTTTTTTATAGGATCGGGTGACAAACGAGCACACAGTCCACCTGATGGTAAGTGGTTACTGTGACCCATAGACATCTACATCTATCCTCAATAAAGACTCAAGATGCAGATGCGTTGTCACCCGTGAGGACAAAGATGGAATGCCTCTTTGCCAGTAAAAAGGTTCTCCGGTTCTCTACACTCACCATACGAAACACAGCAGCGTTAAGCTGCTATTTTACGCTGGTTTTCTGTGAGAGCGTGGTCCTTCCCCGGTCGAGCCGACCTATTTGTGCTACAACAATAATACTAATAATATAGCTGCAGCATGGCTCGACCATGTACAAAATCTTAGAGAATTGAAAACTTTAGAGTGTATCTCTCTACCAGGTTTTATAATTTGGTCGACTATTACTCGTTAACTTCTTAATTCCACTTAGCTATGATAGTTTTCCTTTTAACTTCATTATATATGCTACTTCCGTGTATACTTTTCACATTTCCAAAAACAGTGGTTTAGTTGGTAGAGAGTGGGACACACACATGACTCTAAAAAATATCACTTTGATGCTAAATATTTCGCAAACGGACCCCTGAATCGAAAATATGTTGTTCCACACCCGTGTTTTTAAAAGATATCCAACGATACCTCACATAATGGAATAGATGGGTAAAAAAAATCATCCTCCATTTACTTGTATGGGAAGTACTTAAAATAAAAAATGTTTTTATGATTTTATTTCACAGTTTTCTAGGCGTGATTAATATCTATGATTGTGCTAAATTACAGATTTGTAGCACCTTGGGTCTGAGCAAAACCGTGGACTGACGAGAATGGCGGACATGGCGAAACTATAAGGGTTCCTTGTTGTGTAACTACGGAACCTTAAAAACGCACATTAGGAAGAAATTACATTAACTTTAAACCAAAAGCATACTTTATATGAGAATTTTTCTAAAATTTTTCTAAAAATTTAGTGACAAACGAGTTTACGGTCCACCAGGAAATTTGCAACTAACTTCAGCCTAGAGATGGGTTGTTACTTTTCAGACTTAGCCTAAGGTGTAATGCCTCATAGCCTGTAGCTATACTGGCTTTCCTATAAGCTTCAGACCACAACGCAACAGTTCACTGCCGCTTGACAACTAAAATAAGTAAGATGTGCCAACCCACACAGAATTCTAAGTAATTTTGACGTGGTAGAGCCATGTTGTAGCTATACTGTGGTTGCAGCACGAATGGGTCAGCTCGACCGGGGTAGGACCACTTTCTCACATAATACCAGTGTAAAACTGCTGTGATTCGTATGCTGAGTATAGAGAACCGGAGATCCTTTTTACTGGAAACGAGGCACTCCATCTCAGTCCTCAGGGGTGGCGGCGCATCTGCATTTTGATTCTTAATCGAGGATAAATATAGATGTCTATGGGCCACAGCATTCACTTACCATCAGGTGGAATGTGTGCTCGTTTGTCACTCTTATTCTATAAAAAAAATCTCCAAGAAGAGGAATCCTATCACCGAGTAATTAAATTAGTAAATAAATAACTCATTATTATATTAGTAATTAAAATAAAAAATATTATCTTACCTTTTCAAATCTGTTATCCAACAAAGAGAGACCTTCATTCCGTCTAATAACGCTGGAAGACATCGAGTATTGTGAGAAGCGTGATTTGGTATCATCTTTGTCGCGATCGGTCCATGACGGCATTTTGGGTCTCCCACGTCCCTGCAAAAGAAAGTAATGTTACATACCACTGCTGGGCACAGGCCCCCTCTCATTTTCAAGAGGTTTGTAGTCTAGTCCATTAGTAGATGCTACATTACGTATCGGCGGACTTCACATGTCCTAGAAATATTTTACCCTCCGACCTACAGGTTTTCTTACTATGTGTATTCCATCACGCCCACGCAATATTTGCATCTTGTATTTGATATGCTTGCTCATATCAAATACAGGCATTAAAGTATCTTTATTGGGACTCTAGTGCTTGTGCAAGGATCAACGGGGCCTACTTGGACTGGAAGGGACGCCCTAGGCGAAACTTTATCGACCAAATTGGCGATATATTGAAAATGGGCCTAATTAAGTGTACCCTTAACCGACGAGCATGTATGCGTATGTATATGGATGTGGAGGAAGCGAAAGATGGGTGCCAGAATAGTGCCAAATTGAAGTCCGTAGTGTCTGCCTACGCCTCTCGGTGACAGGCGTGAGTGTTTATGTATGTATTAAGTCATGGCCACAACAACCGATATTGGTTTGACTAATAATATCAAATTCTATCATATCAAACAAAAATGGAATCCAATCCTTCAGATATTTCAACATCAAATACGTAATAATAATGTGTGTAAAGACTACCATAATAATATTTTATATAAGTATGTATTTTTATTTATATGTATATATACATATGTATATATGTGTGTATAAGAAGTGTAAACATGTAAAGTAACATATTTATATTAAATTATATTTTTTTTAAAAATATGTGAAAATAAGTTAGTTTTTTTCTGTTGCGGCTCTACCGATAGCTGTCACCACACTACCAAAGGTTAGCTGGCAGAGAATGCCTTTTCTACCGACTTCAAAAAGGAACCGGTACTCAATTCGACTGTATGTTTTTTTTATTTATGTTACCTCAAACTTTTTACTGGGTGAACCGATTTCGATGATTCATTTTATTTGAAAGCTGGTGCTTTCCATATAAATTTGATCAAGGTCTGACCAATAGTTTTTGAGTTATTCTTAATAATTTATATTGAAGTCGGTTGTACAAAATTTTTAAATTTAAATTATCGGCATTAAGTTCACCTTTGTACCAAATGTTTGTTTGTTTGAGTGCAATAAAGAATTTTCTATCTATCTATCTATAAGTACTCTGCAGCAGGCATGTAGTAGCTCTGCAGTTTGTCTAATCTATATTCTCCTTGACTTTGGGGTTGTTGTAATTGTCAGTCATGGTAATGACTTCCTCTACAAAATCTGTATAAAGAGACATTGCAATGGAATTGAAAAATAAAAGATTCCACAATTCACACACACTTCAACAGTGTATACATTTTGATACTTGACAATGTCCACTTGACAACTTGATTTTAACAAGTTAAATTATCATTGCGTATCGTGAATAAAATTAGTTTCGTGAATAATGGCGATATGGGAAAAAGTTTGTATTTTCTTGGTTGGGCTAACTTACACTTATTAGTAAAGAAGCCAAATTAACTATAATAATATAACTATTTTTATAATTGACAGGTTCCATCTAATATTTTGATTGACAATATGACGAGGGTTTCAATATAACAGGTTGGGCTAAAAGGGTACTGATAGTAACCCTACCGTTAGAACATGAACTAATATAAGACTTACCTGTGAATCACTATCATCTTCTGAATCGAAATCAGAAGCAAACGCTTTTTCCGTATCTTCATCACCAGACATACTTTCACTTTCATCATCTTCACTGGAAGTACCTAGAAAGTAGAGTAGAGTAAATTGATATACATTATATTCCTCTTTTTAAATTTATATATATATGAATAAATAATTCATTGTAAATTAATGGCCCAGTCGAGCAGTGGCTTAGCATAGAATTGCAGCACAAGGTCCACGGGTTCGACACCCGTTTACGTGGCAGAGCCATGCTGCAGCTATATTAGGTTGTAGCACGTATAGGTCGGCTCGACCGGGGTGGGACCACGCTCTCACGGAATACCAGCGTAAAACAGCAGCTTAATGCTGCCGTGTTTCGTATGCTGAGTGTAGAGAACCGGAGACCCTTTTTACTGGAAACGAGGCACTCCATCTCAGTCCTCAGACGTGATAACGCACATTTTGATTCTTAATTGAGGATAAATATAGATGTCTATGGGCCACATCATTCACTTACCATCAGGTGGACCATGTGTTTGTTTGTCACCTTTATTCTATAAAAAAAAAACCCGCATGGAATATGTATTACGTGTAACGTTTATTAAAAATGAAAAATATATTTTACTTTTGTTGCCTCTGCAATAAAACATCAGCCTACATTCCCACTACAGGGCATAGGGGTATTCACTTCTGAGATAATTGTTTCTCTGGAGTAAATCACCACAATGTCTTGTCATCTGTTGGCAGTCTTCAAATATCCTCAAAATATTTAAATTTTTCAACAGGGTTTCTCACGACTTATAAATTCAGTGCCAATATCAATATAAAAAGAACCAAACAGCCTCTATTGATTTCAAAAGTTATAAATGCCAAAATAATCCATAGTAGTAAATAACTTCTTTTGCAACAACACTGTACCCCTTATAACTGTTAAATTGAATTAGTTAATTAAATTGATATATAACTTGATTAAATTTTTCAGAAATGAGATATTTTATGTTAACTTATGTCATCGTACCTTCATCACCCATGGCCATTTCAATGAAATTGTCTTCAAGTTGGTTGTCAGGATCATCAAAGTCAAAGTCATCATCTAGAGCAGCAACCACTTCTGGGTCCAGATCAAGGCATAAACCTAAAAAAAAAATATCCATTTAAAGAAAGGCAATATGTAAAATTGTAAAACTTATTGAATGTGGTAGAGCCATGCTGCAGCTATATAAATAGTATAGGTCGGCTCGACCGGGGAAAGACCACACTGTCACAGAATACCAGCGTAAAATAGCAGCTTAATACTGCTGTGGTTGGTATGGTGAGTGTAGAGAATCGGAGACCCTTTTCACTGGAAAAGTGGCATTCTATTTTAGCCCTCACGGCTGACAACGCATCTGCATTTTAATTCGCAAACGAAGATAGATGTAGATGTCTATGGACAACAGCAACCACTTACCATCAGGTGGACTGTGTGCTCGTTTGTCATCCTTTATTCTATAAAAAAAGCATGGGCCAAATTAAGAGTACCCTTAAGTGACAAGCATGTATGTGTAGGTATATGGATATAAAGGAGGCGAGAGAGGTGTCATGGTGCCAAATGTAAGTCTGTAGTCTTTGCTTACCACACTGGGTGATAGGCTTGTGTTTACGTATGTATGTATGTTAAACTTACTCATGCCATCATAAATATTTGTAATTATACATTTGTTTTGTAAGCCAAACTTGGTTACCAATGTAATGTCAGTGGTGTTGCTTCTTCAAGGACTTTAATTATAAAATTTTAAATATAAATATAAAACTTATGACTAACAAGAATTTAATTACAATTTTTTTTTCGTATTACGTAACGAAAAAACAATTGTAATTTTTTAGAGAGGGGGCAAACGAGCATGCGGTTCACCTGATGGTAAGCGACTACCGCCGGACATGAACAACTGCAACACCAGGGAAACCAAGGGCATTGCAGATGCGTTGCCGGAATTTTAAAAAGGAGTATGCTCTTTTCTTGAAGGTCCCTAAGTCATATCGGTCCGGAAGAATCTCTGGTGGAAGTCGATTCCACAAGCAAGTTGTGCAAGGAAGAAAACATCTTCTAAATCACACAGTGGTGGACCGCCAATCATCCAGATGGTGTGGATGGTATCGGGAGTTCTGCCGCGATGTGCGTTCGTGAAATTTGGCGGCTGGGATTAATCCGAACAATTCCTCACAGCACTCCCCGAGGTAAAGAAAATGGAAAGGGATGCAACATCTCTTCGCAGCGCTAATAAATCTAGCCGATCGGAAAGGAGTCGGTCGTCGACGATTCGAGCCGCTCTGCGCTGGATGCGGTCAAGTGGCAGGAGTTGGCACGGGGGGGCCCAGCCCAAAGATGAGAACAGTATTCCATGTGAGGCCGAACCTGCGCTTTGTAAAGTTGCAGGCGTTGTGCCGGCATGAAATACTGTCCCGAACTGCTGAGCACGCCAAGCTTTTTAGAGGCTAATTTGGCCTTCTCTTTCAAGTGAGCACGAAACTGCACGTCACTCGATATATCGACGCCGAGGATTCCGATATTGGCTGAGGCAACAAGGAGAGTGCCTTGAAACTGAGGAGATACGACAAAGGGGTTCTTTTTAGCTGGAAACCTGTCTTCTGAGGATTAAACTGGACTAGATTTAGTCGCCCCCAATCCAAGACTTTGTTCAGCAAAGACTTGAATTCAGACACAAGTTTGTTCCGTTGCTCGGCGATGTTTTCCCGAAAAATATTGGCATGGCCAGTGTATAGAGCATCACCAGTATGTCATCCGCATAGCAATTAATGTTACCGGTATCATGCAGAAGAAACATTAATTGCTAGGATGCGTGCTATCACCAAAGCTGTTACCGGTATCATTGATATGCAGAAGAAACAGCGTTAGTGATAGCACGCAGCCTTGTGGAACACCAGCGTTAATATGCTTGTAGTCGGAGCATGCACCGTCTACTACGACCTTGATGCTCCGATCAGCCAGAAAACTGGTGATCCAATTGCACAATTATCGGAAACCCCATAGGAAGGAAGCTTCGAAAGAAGTGCTTTGTGCCAGACCCGATCGAAGGCCTTCGCTATGTCCAAATTAAACGCTAAAGCCTCGCTCTTGGACTCAGTCGCCTGCGCCCATCTGTGTCTTGATCAGCAGCTGATCGGAAGCTACGGAAGCCGTACTGGCGGTCACTAATCAGCTGGTGCTTCTCAAGGTACTGCATGAGCTGGCAGTTAATAATAGACTTCATTATTTTCGAGAACAAGGTGGTGATGGCGGTAGGACGGATCAGAGTGGTTACCTTTTTTAGGGATCGGGTGCACGAAAGCTGTCTTCCATGAATTCGGGACAACGTTTAGGGGTAGGAGTATCGGAAAAGACGAGTTAGAATGGCGTGAACGGGTGTCACGGTGCTCTGGAGCGTACGTCCTTAGCATATATGGCAGGATTCCGTCAGGCCCATTCGACTTGTAGATGTCCAGGGAGAGGAGTGCTTTGCGTACTGAGCACTGTGTGAATCACACATTAGGCATAGAGCACTCACACTGTGGGATGGTCTGTGGTGTGTTCCCCCAGTCATCGAGAGTCAAGTTGAACACAAAAAGGGAGCCTAAAAGATCAGCTTTCTCTTTTATGGCGTGGACCAGTGAGTCGTCCTCACTGTGCAGAGAAGGTAGTGATGGCTTACAGAAATTCCCTTGGATACCCTTGGCGAGAGTTACCGAAGGAAGTCGAACTAATTTCTCTTCCAATTTGGCATTGGCAATAACTCTTTTGAAGGACCTGGAGGCGAAGTTATACTTCTTTTTAAGCACGCTGGTGTTTACATTCCAAGCCGCCGAAGCGTCAGCCCTGGCCTGATAACACTCCTGCTTACTGCGTAACGCAGTCTTAAAGAAGCGACCATACCAAGACTGAGATCTGCCTCCGATTAGTACCACAGATGATGGAATAAATAGTTCCATTCCCTGTGGCATCAAATCAGTGACAGAATCAGCGACAGCGCTGGGATCATCCGCCGAAAAGCAAAACCGCTGTAGCAAGAAATCTGTAGCCATTTGGACGTGGTCGATGAGTCGGTCTGGTGTCGGCATTACCGCTATGGGACCTATAGAGGCACCCGTAACCATGGGGATGGTCGTCGCTGTCTATGCGCAGCTAAAGGATGGACAGGTACGAAGTATCAATCAGAGGGGACACCTGCGTCTTGGTCAAAAAGAGCAAGGCCGGCTTCACCATCTCCAGATAGTAGTGAACGGCGTTAAGGTTCGAGTGAAGTCCCCTGATGTGACAATTCACGGATAGCGTGGCATGTTTGCCTTGTGTGCCCCCCCTCCCCCCCCAGAATACGCAGGCTAAGCGTAGCTTCTACTTTACACTGGTATTCTGAAAGGTCGTGGTTAGTACTTCCCCATCTGGAACCGGCCCATCTGTACTACAGCAGAAGCTGCAGCGTAGCTCTACCTAGTATTATACCTGTAATTATAAATAACTCTTTTAAGCTTCCTGGATATGAGTAGCAGATACAAAAGATCCTGTCAAGATAAATGATCATGTTATTCAAAATATTGTCAGATACCTTGTGAAGCGGCTTTGTTCAATAGACCAACATCTTCCTCAACTTCAGAAGCAAACACAGAACTTGGTAGAGTTAGTGTTTCAGATATCTCTTTTGTGTTTTCTGTTTTTGTTGCAGTCTTTTCTTTTTTCTTATGTGTGGTTTTCTGCAATTTTTAAATGAAATAATTTATATAGTTTCTTTCCATGTAGAACTTCATTGTGGGATCATCCACCATGTGCGTGTTTTCTGACTTAAGGGCCTTCAAGAAACTTACTCCTTTTTAAAAAGCTGTCAATTCGCCTACAATTCCTTTGGTGTAGCAGTTGCTTATGGGTGGAATTTGACACTTACCATTAAGTGAGCCACAAGATTGTTTGCCTTTTCCTAAATAAAATAATAAAAGTGACTTTATAAAAGCATATCAGAGTATTAGCATGTCCAGCTTTTTAAACCACATATTGTAAAAATATTTTCCTGTTACACAACAATAATATAATCATTATCATTGCAGCCCTTCTAAAGTGCCTCCAAGGCATATGTTTAGCTGTGGTGTAGACAAGGAATGCCAGAAAGCACGGTCCACAGAACCACCTGCATCCATCAATTAGCAGCACCCATCTAGTATGGGATGCCCTTGCTTAATGGCATGAGGTTACAGAGAGAGATCCTTTTATTCTAGAGTCGCAGCCTTCCAGTTCGGTTGTAGGTTCTTTGACCTATAAGGAAGGCCCATTGCCACTTCAAGTTACTGATATGTTGGGCTATATTGATAACTCCAGTTCTACTACAAATATCTTATTTATTAGGCAGAGAAATTACAGTCATAGCCCCTCCATAGCTTGTTGATGTTAAATGGAGAAGATTTGCCATTCCCAGTATCCAACTAAATGTGCATTGCAATTGGTTGATGCAAGGTATTGGTTGATGTAAGATCTTTTGCCAGACACACCAACAAAATCCAGGGTTTTCATATCATTGTGGTCATTTTTTAAATTTATCAATTTCAATTATGTATTTAATTTTGCATTATGTTTTTCGATACACATAAATGTCTTTATGTCCAATCCTTGATTTACTTACCGGTTGTAAGACCATAGTGACTTCCTTAGTGTCCTTGAGATGCTGTAGATAGTTGTAATCATCATCAAAATAGATGCCATATTTACGTTGCTCCTCTTTTCTCTGTTCTAATGTCAAATCCTTTAAATAATAATATAAAAAATTATTCTCTGATAACTTACTACTGTCTTGACTAATCATTATTTAACATAAACAAAATATTTATTTACATAAATATATAACATATACATTTGAGTAACTGGTTACCTCATTGGTAGTATTTCAAACATAAACCTACAGTAAAACTACATATTCAGAAAACTTTAAAATGACGAGAACACAACTGTACGTACGGGCTCCTTTTCTTTCCTTGGTGGTACTACAGCATTAACTGGAACAAGAACACGTTGAGGTGCACTCTCATCTGCTACAAGAGGATCCCTTTGAGATCGGTGCACTAAGTTGAAAGTAACAGCCTTTTTTCGATCTATAAATTTCTTCTTAGCCTTAGGCTGTAAGTAAATAAATATTAATTATATTTTAGGCTACTAATGAGTAAACTATGAATTTTACAAGTAGTTACCATTTCGGAAATACAACTTGTAATATTTCAATTCAATCCAAAAACATGTGTTGTTTTGCTTAGAAATAGATTAAAAAGATTTATTATTTACGTATGTTGACATATGTTAATCATGAAGCGTCATTATTTTTTAACTGGCTTTACGGCTCTGGGTTCTAGCCCTTCTCAGCTGAAACGTTATTATTAGAGACACACTACTAAACAAAGAGTATAATAACTGGGATACGATTCGTCTACAGCACAAATCCAACGAAAAAATAATCACTATGTTTAGACAAATCTACTAAACGGAGCAACAAAAGTCTAGCAAATTCTACTAACGAAAACTATTTTCCACTCAATATTTATTTCAGTAAAATATTGGCCGCATTTAAAAGGGCATTTGCAAGCCATTGAAAATACATTATATATATATATGATGGAGCCACGCTGCAGCTATTCTATTATTGTAGCACGAATGAGTTGATCGAGGAAAGGGTGTGGTATGGGACCGGGGAAGGACCATGCTCTCATAGAAAACGAGCGTAAAATAACAGCTTAATGCTGTTGTGTTTCGTGTTTCATGTGTCGTATGGGGTATTTAAAAAAGCGATATCCCTCGCTAATGGAAACGAGGCATTCCATATTAGTGTTAAGGGTGACAAACCATCTACATATATTCCATTTAACGGTGTAATTACCATAACATCTATTTAACGGTGGTAGAGCCTTGCAGCAGCTTTTGCTGTTGCACGTATGGGCCGGCTCGAGCCGGGTTAGTACCACGACCTCACAGAATACCGGCGTGAAGTGGAAGCTCTGCTTCCGCGTTTCGTCTGGTGAGTGCAGGTGACCGGATGCCCAATTCCCCCCCCCCCTCCATCAACATGGTAGCGGAATTACGTCATAAACTACCCCAGGAGGGTACCAGTACCCCTGGAGAATCCCTCGCTGAGCATCCACGACCATGCTATTCCACTCCTGAGCGTGGGTGCTCAGGCTGCCCCGCGTATTCTGGGGGGGGGGGGGGCAAAATTCCGCTCAACACAATAACTGCTCGGGGCAAACTGAGCAACAAGACCGAGGCGACCCCTGCCACGCTATCCGTGAATTTCTGCAACATCAGGGGACTTCACTCGAACCTAAACGCCGTTCACTACCATCTTGAGACGGCGAAGCCGGCCTTACTCTTTCTGACCGAGACGCAGGTGTCCTCTCCGGCTGATACTTCGTATCTCTCCTACCCGGGGTACAAATTGGAGCACTCCTTTGTGCCTCGGGCTAGAGCTTGCTTGTATGTCAGAGAGGACATCTGTTCTCGACGCCTCGGCAGTCTTGAAGGTTCGGACCTGTCCATCCATTGGCTACGCGTAGACAGCGACGACCATCCGCGCGTCTACGTGTGCCTCTATAGGTCCCATAGTGGTAATGCCGAAACAGACCGACTCATCGACCACGTCCAAATGGCTACAGATTCCTTGCTACAACAGGTCCCATCCGCAGAGATCGTGATCCTTGGCGATTTTAACGCCCACCACGCCGAATGGCTCGGTTCACGTTTAACCGATCATGCGGGGAGATCTGTTTATGACTTTGCCTTGGCATATGGTCTGACACAACTGGTTACATTGCCTACGCGGATTCCAGATGTTGAGGATCATACACCTTCCCTGTTGGACCTTCTGCTGACCTCTCATCCGGACGGATATCAGGTTTCCGTCGATGCCCCTCTTGGCTCTTCGGACCATTGTCTGATCCGGAGTGTGGTGCCACTCACGCTCCCCTCGCGGTTGCGTTCTACAGGTTGCCGCCGTGTTTGGCATTACAGGTCGGCGGATTAGGACGGAATGCGGTCTTTCTTTGCTTCCTACCCATGGGGGCGGGTTTGCTTCTCGCCGGATGATCCCAGCGCTGTTGCTGACTCTGTCACTGATGTGGTGCTACAGGGAATGGAACTATTTATTCCATCATCTGTGGTACCCATCGGAGGCAGATCTCAGCCTTGGTTTGGTCGCTCCTGTAAGACTGCATTACGCAGTAATCAGGAGTGTTATCAAGCCTGGGCTGCGGCTTCGGTGACTCGGGATGTAAACACCAGCACACTCAAAAAGAAGTATAACTTCGCTTCCAGGTCCTTCAAAAGAGTTATTGCCAAGGCAAAGTCAGAGCACATAGGCAGAATTGGCGAGAAACTAGTTCGCCTTCCTTCGGGAACCCGTGCATTCTGGTCTCTCGCCAAGGCTGTCCAAGGGAATTTCTGTAAGCCATCACTACCATCTCTGCACAGGGAGGACGACTCACTGGCCCACGACGCAAAAGAGAAGGCCGACCTTTTAGGCTCCCTTTTTGCGTCCAACTCGACTGTTGATGACGGGGGGAACACACCGCCGACCATCCCGCGGTGTGAGTGCTCCATGCCGGATGTGCGATTCTCACAGCGCTCGGTTCGCAGAGCACTCCTCTCCCTTGACATCCACAAGTCGAGTGGGCCTGACGGAATCCCCCCAATTGTGCTGAGGACGTGTGCTCCGGAGTTGGCACCGGTTCTAACGCGTCTTTTCCGGTACTCCTACTCCCTAGGCGTAGTCCCGAAATCATGGAAGACAGCTTTTGTCCACCCGATCCCTAAAAAAGGCGACCGCTCAGATCCGTCCAACTACAGGCCTATCGCCATCACCCCCTTGTTCTCCAAAATAATGAAATCCGTTGTAAACTGCCACCTCATGCGGTACCTTGAGGATCACCAGCTGATTAGTGACCGCCAGTACGGTTTTCGTCGGGGTCGATCAGCTGGTGATCTTCTGGTCTATTTAACTCATAGATCTTCTCAACAAGTTGGAGCGCCTTCTCAATAATTGTATAAGATTTATTTTTAATTTACGTAAATACGACCATATCTCTGCCTATCGTTCTAAGCTTAAGTGGCTCACTATACGTCAAAGGCGTTGCTCCAGAATTTTACTGACACTTTTTTCCATCTTAAATGATGCTAATTCCCCGCCATATCTTAAAGAAAACTTCAATTTTCTCTACTCTATTTCCGGCCGTGAACCTCGTCCTTCTAACGCACTTAAAGTTAGCATTCCAGAACATAGAACAAAATTTTTTAATTCTTCCTTCACAGTTCAGGCTATTCTCCTCTGGAACGCTTTACCCGCTGATGTCAAGAAAGTTACGAATAAGCTTTTGTTTAAAAGATTGGTGCGACAACATTATTTAGAGGTAAACAACAATTAATTGCCTTCCCCGTTTTATATATATAATATATAATATATATTAATATATTATATGTGTATTTATAATTTATATATTTATATTTATTTATGTATATATGTGTGTGTTGTGTGTATGTGTATATATATTTACATATGTGTGTTGGTTATGTATACTGTATTTATATAATGCAATTAGGTAGTTTTTGTATTGTGTATTCTATTTATTATAGCTGAACTGTTTTCATTTATAACTTATGTTTTATTATTGTCCTTAACTTGCACCTGACAACATCTTTATTTATTCCATTTTTCGTCGGGTTGACTGGTAGAGAATGCCATAGGGCATTAAGTCCGCCCTTTGTAACCCCTAGTTGGTGTGTTGCAATAAAGGATAAATAAATAAATAAAAATAGATGGGCGTTGGCAGTAGAGTCCAAGGGGGAGGCATTGGCCGTTAGTTTGGATATTGCGAAGGCCTTCGATCGGGTTTGGCACAAAGCGCTTCTTTCGAAGCTCCCTTCCTATGGGCTTCCCGAGAAATTATGCAATTGGATCACCAGCTTTCTTGCAGATCGGAGCATCAAGGTCGTTGTAGACGGTGCATGCTCCGACTACAAGCCTATTAACGCTGGTGTTCCACAAGGCTGCGTGCTATCACCAACGCTGTTTCTTCTGCATATCAATGATATGTTGCAAGCTGGTAGCATTCATTGCTATGCAGATGACAGCACTGGTGATGCTCTATACACCGGCCGTGCCAATATTTCTCGGGAAAACGTCACCGAGTACCGGAACAAACTTGTGTCTGAAGTCGAGTCTTTGCTGGACAAGGTCTCGGATTGGGGGCGACTAAATCTAGTCCAGTTTAATCCTCAGAAGACACAAGTTTGCGCGTTTACCGCTAAAAAGAACCCCTTTGTCGTATCTCCTCAGTTTCAAGGTACTCCCCTTGTTGCCTCAGCCAGTATCGGAATCGTCGGCGTCGACATATCGAATAGCGTGCAGTTTCGTGGTCACTTGGAAGGGAAGGCCAAATTGGCCTCTAAAAAGCTTGGCGTGTTCAGCAGAGCGGGACAGTATTTCATGCCGGCTCAACGCCTGCAACTTTACAAGGCGCAGGTTCGGCCTCACATGGAATACTGTCCCCATCTCTGGGCTGGGGCTCCCCAGTGCCAGCTTCTTCCACTTGACCGCATCCAGCGCAGAGCGGCTCGAATCGTCGACGACCGAGTCCTTTCCGATCGGCTCGACTCATTGGCACTGCGAAGAGATGTTGCATCTCTTAGCATTTTCTTTCGCATTTACCATGGGGAGTGCTCTGAGGAATTGTTCGGATTAATCCCAGCCGCCAAATTTCACGAACGCACATCGCGGCAGAACTCCCGATACCATCCACACCATCTGGATGATTGGCGGTCCACCACTGTGCGATTTAGAAGATGTTTTCTTCCTCGCACAACTTCCTTGTGGAATAGTTTACCACAAATAAACAAATAAACTTCAGGTCACAGTTATTACTCTATAGTTTAATAAAAATAAACTAAGATTACTCATTCGTTTTTATACAATGGACAATGGAAATGTATTGAAACAATTGGAATAATAAATTAATAAACTTAAAAACGTTTAGCACTAGTTTACTCAAACAGGGTTATTCCAGCACAAATTCTATTTTCCACTGCCTTAGACCTAATTTCTTTGGTCATTGCGTTAGACACGCTACTCATTCCGCTTTATACTCATCTTTCCAATTTTAGTAGTTTCGATACTTGTTTAATTAAACAATAAGTTATTTATGCTAATATTTCAACAGTACCTAGTTTTTTTTTTTTTTTATAGGAGAGGGGGCAAACGAGCATGCGGCTCACCTGATGGTAAGTGACTACCGCCGCCCATGAACAACTGCAACACCAGGGGAATCGCAGATGCGTTGCCGGCCTTTTAAAAAGGAGTACGCTCTTTTCTTGAAGGTCCCTAAGTCGTATCGGTCCGGAAAAATCGCTGATGGTAATCGATTCCACAAGGAGGTCGTGAGATGGTGTGGATGGTATCGGGAGTTCTGCCGCGATGTGCGTTCGTGAAATTTGGCGGCTGGGATTAATCCGAACAATTCCTCAGAGCACTCCCCATGGTAAATGCGAAAGAAAATGCTAAGAGATGCAACATCTTTTCGCAGTGCCAATGAGTCGAGCCGATCGGAAAGGGCTCGGTCGTCGACAATTCGAGCCGCTCTGCGTTGGATGCGGTCAAGTGGAAGGAGCTGGCACTGGGGAGCCCCTGCCCAGAGATGGGAACAGTATTCCATGTGAGGCCGAACTTGCGCCTTGTAAAGTAGCAGGCGGTGTGCCGGCATGAAATACTGTCCCGCTCTGCTGAGCACGCCAAGCTTTTTAGAGGCCAATTTGGCCTTCCCTTCCAAGTGACCACGAAACTGCACGTCACTCGATATGTCGACTCCGAGGATACCGATACTGGCTGAGGCAAGAAGGGGAGTGCCTTGAAACTGAGGAGATACGACAAAGGGGTTCTTTTTAGCGGTAAACGCGCAAACTTGTGTCTTCTGAGGATTAAATTGGACTAGATTTAGTCGCCCCCAATCCGAGACTTTGTTCAGCAAAGACTCGACTTCAGAGATAAGTTTGTTCCGGTACTCAGCGACGTTTTCCCGAGAAATATTGGCACGGCCGGTGTATAGAGCATCACCAGTGCTGTCATCCGCATAGCAATGAATGTTACCAGTTAGCAACATATCATTGATATGCAGAAGAAACAGCGTTGGTGATAGCACACAGCCTTGTGGAACACCAGCGTTAATAGGCTTGTAGTCAGAGCATGCACCGTCTACAACGACCTTGATGCTCCGATCTGCAAGGAAGCTGGTGATCCAATTGCACAATTTCTCGGGAAGCCCATAGGAAGGGAGCTTCGAAAGAAGCGCTTTGTGCCAAACCCGATCGAAGGCCTTCGCAATGTCCAGACTAACGGCCAACGCCTCCCCCTTGGACTCTACTGCCTCCGCCCATCTATGGGTCAGGTAGACCAGAAGATCACCAGCTGATCAACCCCGACGAAAACCGTATTGGCGGTCACTAATCAGCTGGTGATCCTCAAGGTACCGGATGAGCTGGCAGTTAATAATGGATTCTATTATTTTGGAGAACAAGGAGGTGATCGCGATAGTCCTATAGTTGGATGGGTCTGAGCGGTCGCCTTTTTTAGGGATCGGGTGGACAAAAGCTGTCTTCCATGAATTCGGGACTACGCCTTGGGAGTAGGAGTACCGGAAAAGACGCGTTAGCACCGGTGCCAACTCCGGAGCACACGTCCTCAGCACAATTGGGGGGATTCCGTCAGGCCCACTCGACTTCTGGATGTCCAGGGAGAGCAGTGCTTTGCGAACCGAGCGCTGTGAGAACAGCACATCCGGCATGGAGCACTCACACCGCGGGATGGTCGGCGGTGTTTTCCCCCCGTCATGAAGAGTCGAGTTGGACGCAAAAAGGGAGCCTAAAAGGTCGGCTTTGTCTTTTGCGTCATGGGCCAGTGAGTCATCCTCCCTGTGCAGAGATGGTAGTGATGGCTTACAGAAATTCCCTTGGACAGCCTTGGCGAGAGACCAGAATGCACGGGTTCCCGAAGGAAGGCGAACTAGTTTCTCGCCAATTCTGCCTATGTGCTCTGACTTTGCCTTGGCAATAACTCTTTTGAAGGACCTGGAGGCGAAGTTATACTTCTTTTTAAGTGTGCTGGTATTTACATCCCGAGTCGCCGAAGCCGCAGCCCAGGCTTGACAACACTCCTGCTTACTGCGTAATGCAGTCTTACAGGAGCGACCAAACCAAGGCTGAGATCTGCCTCCGATGGGTACCACAGATGATGGAATAAATAGTTCCATTCCCTGTAGCACCACATCAGTGACAGAGTCAGCAACAGTGCTGGGATCATCCGGCGAGAAGCAAACCCGCCCCCATGGGTAGGATGCAAAGAAGGACCGCATTCCGTCCCAATCCGCCGACCTGTAATGCCAAACACGGCGGCAACCTGCAGAACGCAACCGCGAAGGGAGCGTGAGTGGCACCACACTCCGGATCAGACAATGGTCCGAAGAGCCGAGAGGGGCATCGACGGAAACCTGATATCCGTCCGGATGAGAGGTCAGCAGAAGGTCCAACAGGGAAGGTGTATGATCCTCCACATCTGGAATCCGCGTAGGCGAAGTAACCAGTTGTGTCAGACCATATGCCAAGGCAAAGTCATAAACAGATCTCCCCGCATGATCGGTTAGACGTGAACCGAGCCATTCGGCATGGTGGGCGTTAAAATCGCCAAGGATCACGATCTCTGCGGATGGGACCTGTTGTAGCAAGAAATCTGTAGCCATTTGGACGTGGTCGATGAGTCGGTCTGTTTCGGCATTACCGCTATGGGACCTATAGAGGCACCCGTAGACGCGCGGATGGTCGTCGCTGTCTACGCGTAGCCAAAGGATGGACAGGTCCGAACCTTCAAGACTGCCGAGGCGTCGAGAACAGATGTCCTCTCTGACATACACGCAAACTCCAGCCCGAGGCACAAAGGAATGCTCCAATTTGTACCCCGGGTAGGAGAGATACGAAATATCAGCCGGAGAGGAAACCTGCGTCTCGGTCAGAAAGAGCAAGGCCGGCTTCGCCGTCTCGAGATGGTAGTGGACGGCGTTTAGGTTAGAGTGAAGTCCCCTGATGTTGCAGAAATTCACGGATAGCGTGGCAGGGGTCGCCTTGGTGTTCTTGCTCAGTTTGCCCCTAGCAGTAATGCTTTTGAGCGGAATTTTGCCCCCCCCAGAATACGCGGGGCAGCCTGAGCGCGTGGGTGCTCAGGATCGGAATAACATGGTCGTGGATGCTCAGCGAGGGATTCTTCAGGGGTGCTGGTACCCTCCTGGGGTAGTTCTTCGTGTAATTCCGCTACCATGTTAATGGGGGGGGGGGGGGGGGAATTGGGCCTCCGGCCACCTGCACTCACCAGACGAAACGCAGAAGCAAAGCTTCTACTTCACGCCGGTATTCTGTGAGGTCGTGGTACCAACCCGGCTCGAGCCGGCCCATACATGCAACAGCAAAAACTGCTGCGTGGCTCTACTACCGTTAAATTAACCTACTATTGGTCCTGAAGCAAGGCGTTTGTACAGAGATATGTCATCACGTCTTGTCAATGTCTCTGGTGATCTGAACGCTGGTAGATATTATGGTCAGCGGATCAGCCTCTCAATACAGCAAGGCAACTCAGCCAGTCTTTTGTACTTTAATTTATTTATTATGTTAATCAAAAATACTTATCTTTTAATTTAATTTGTTTATAAGTTGTATTTAATTTAATTTTTGCTGTACCTAATAATCTATATTGAATACCCTACTATACTATTTTTTATATTGTAATAGAAATATAGTAATTAACATATTAATTCAAGCACAATAATGAAATGGATAGGTATAAATAGACATTATAACTTATTTATTATATTACCGGGATCAATTAACGAAACGATTGCATTTTTTCTTTATAATAAGTTAAAGCAAAATATGTCAATGAAATAAATAAATTGTATTATACTTTTTATTAGATGAATAAATCAACGTATATTAAATACAAATAGTAAATTATTGAGATTTAATGTCTTAATTACAATATTTCTATTTTATTGTAACAATAGTATATTAATAACAGCATTTATTACACAATAATAAAAAAAAGTAAGATTGATCTATGAACAACGAAGTCCACAGTGCTTGTTACCATCCAGTATAGTAGAGCCTTATATTCAATTTACTTCCCTGGTCAGACTACACAGGACATTGACCAGGTAGTGTCCCCCGAAAATTATGACTTCACTTGTCTTACGCTCAGACTGGATGTAATGAGCTTATCTTTCCTATACTCACCCTGAATATTATGAAAGTTAAAAACTTAAAGTTACAGCCTTTATACGTCCCACTTCTGAGCCTCCTTCCATTTCTGAGAGGGTAGGAATAGGCCAAGTAAATGTTCGCCGCGCTGCCCCAATGCGTGTTGGCGAACTTCAAATATCTTCGAAATATTATTTTTCTCATTTCTCAGACATGCCGGTTTTCTCACAATATTTTCCTTCACCGCGGAGCTACTGGTATATGAGCACTTAAAATTGCAATTAACAATTTCATTGGTGCCGGCGGGGACCATACCCTGGTTGCTCACGTACTGTGATTTTATTTTATGAGCATAAAATGAATCTATAGTTTTAAGAACTCCATATAATTTATGTTCTTATTTTAGAATTCCTTCTATGCTAGCAATTACTCTGAGATGCAAGTCAACGTATATACAGGGTTATTTTTCAAAAAGTAGCCAAATTTTAAACTTAAGTTCAAATATATAAATAATGATATACCGTTATTGCATTTTTTGAAAATACGGGTAAAAATAAGGCTTTTACTTTTATTTAAAATTATCCCAAATATAAATGTGATTTATGGCCAACAACGTTTTTGATTACCGATTGATCCTTACGATTGGGTGCGTGCGCAGTATATAAATAATGCATTTTTAATGTAAAAGATAAAAAGGACAGTATTGTTTGAGATTTTTTTTTAATTAAATTTTCTTTACCATTATACCACCTATATAACTATAATTCTGGATCTTTTCTGCTAACTTGGAATTATGTTATCGCATGTCTTTGTATCGTTATTTTTAATATCGAATCGTAACGTACTAATTTCTAAAAATAATTTGTGAATTCAAACCACGGATGTTGTAAAATATAGGGAGTGCGCACTTCATACTAGAGAAACGTTCCTAAATAAGTGACCTTGAATGAAAGGCACCGAGTTAAGCGTTCCATTTCTTTCTAATAGAGTGTCCATGATACAATATTTTGAGGACAATATTAGTGTATACATTAGTTTTTCACGGAAAATGAAATGCGTATTTTTTTCTATATGGAAAGTACTGAATAGTGTTATAATTAAACTCCGTTTCATATTTTGATTACATTATTGCTTCGCCACAGTATCAAACCTTACGGCAACTAGTGGCGGCGTAGCGTGGATTGACACCCAGGGCGGTTTTCTATCAAGCATCCCCCAAAATAAAACAAAAAATGCTATACATACTAACGGGACTTTATTTTGTTAAAATATTGTAATATATTATCAAAATTTACTTTCTTGTCATTTTCGATAGATAAAATGAAAAGATTGGTTAGTCGCGCTTCGCTCATTGTGGACTCTGAATAAGATTTAATTAAATTGAGTTTTGAAAAGCTTCCTTCACATGAAACTTAATAGTAAAAATAATCTTAGACACAGCGTTAGATTCGGAACAGATTCAGAATAGCCCAATTTTACGAGAAAAGCTCAAATGAATTACATTGAACCGCTCCTTGAGAATATATGCTGGCAGCTTTCAAATCATAAAATCTCCAAAATTATATATCCTGCAGAAAATTTATCGTAGATTTTTGTCAGATTTTGAACTATTACACGAAGATCTTCATCTGGTGACGTTAGCAGAGTGTAAGGCTGAACAACACTAAATGTTACGAGAATATCATCCATTGCTCTGTAGCGATGGTCTAGTTCCTCGTAAAATTTGTCAAGAAAGTCTAACATAGCTCTTTGCAGCTCCTCTAGCAATGTTAGTCCAGCATATCGCATCATTTCTCCTGGTAAACGTTTTTGAAATCTCCTCATTCCTCTTCTTCCTTCAATCGAAGTGTCCACATTCTCATATTTTTTGTTACGTTGGAAATAGCTTTTCCCCATAGTTGAATACATTGGCTTTGAAGAAACATTTTTGATTTGATTTTTGTCAAATACTTTTCCAGTGATAATCTAGATTATTATTTTATTATTTACTTTTGTGACTTATTTTAGGATTTTACAACAAAAGGAAAGATAGCATAAAACACTGAAGTCACACATAGCTGGTAAGAGTGTAGATGCTGCTTCTCTTATATCGACGTTTTCTCTGTTGGTGCTGGGATTATATATATCTTCCAGTGTTTATACTAGTTCTTTAAATTATTCTGCAGTGGTTTAACAGCGTCATGATGAGCAATCCATCTTGTCTCTGAGAGTCTTTTGACGGATCATCATCATCATCATCATTACAGCCCTTCACAAGTCCACTGCTGAACATAGGCCTCCCCCTAAGAATGCCACAAAGCACGGTCCTGAGCCACCTGCATCCATCGACTTCCTGCATATCTTACCAGGTCGTCACTCCATCTAGTGGGGGGACGCCCTACACTTCGCCTGCCGGTACGAGGCTGCCACTCGAGAACCTTTCTTCCCCATCGGTTGTCGGTTCTTCGAGCTATATGGCCGGCCCATTGCCACTTCAGCTTACTAATCCGTTGGGCTATGTCGGTCACTCTAGTTCTACTGCGGATATCCTCATTTCTGAGTTTATCACGCAGAGGAACTCCGAGCATAGCCCTCTCCATAGCTCGCTGAGCGACCTTGAGCTTCCTCATCCGGCCAGCAGTGAAGGACCACGTCTCAGTTCCGTATGTCATCACTGGCAACACGCACTGGGTGTACAGTCTCGTTTTCAAGTTTTGAGGTATACCTGACGAGAAGATGTGCCGTAATTTCCCGAACGCTGCCCAACCGAGTTGAATTCGTCGATTGACCTCTCGGTCGAAGTTGGACTTACCTAGTCGGACTATTTGTCCCAGGTAAACATACTCGTCAACAACTTCGAGCTTAGTGTTCCCAACAACTACCGGCATAGGTGTGACATGGACATTAAACATGATCTTTGTTTTGTCCATGTTCATCTTAAGACCTATCCGTTGGGAAACACTATTGAGGTCATTGAGCATAGTGCTTAGGTCCTCCAGCGATTCTGCCATAAGGACTATATCGTCGGCAAATCGAAGGTGAGTGATGTACTCGCCATTGATGTTGATACCGTATCCTTTCCAGTCCAGAAGCTTGAAAACATCTTCCAATGCAGCGGTAAAGAGTTTCGGGGATATGACGTCACCCTGTCTTACACCTCTCTGCAATTGGATAGGTTTCGTACTCTGGTTCTGTACTCGGATAGCCATCGTAGCCCTACTGTACAAGCACTTCAACACTTCGATATACCGACAGTCAACTTGGCATCGCTGAAGGGACTGCAGCACCGCCCAAATTTCGACGGAATCAAAGGCTTTCTCATAGTCCACATACGCCAGACATAGTGGCAAATTGTACTCCTCGGACTTCTGTACAATTTCCCGAAGGGTATGTATGTGGTCTATGGTGCTAAAGCCTTTTCGGAAACCGGCTTGTTCGGGAGGCTGGAAGTCGTCAAGTCTGCGCGCGAGACGATTCGTAATGACTCTCGAAAACAGCACGTAGACGCGGCTCAGAAGGGAAATCGGTCTGTAGTTCTTCAAGAGAGCGTTGTCGCCTTTCTTGAAGAACAAGACCACCGCACTTCTGCTCCACGCCTCCGGTGTAATGCCACCATGGAGGACGGAATTAAAGAGCTTCTGAAGGACTTCAAGTACCGGTTTTCCACCCGCTTTCAGAAGCTCCGCTGTAATTCCATCCTCGCCTGGGGCCTTGCCGTTTTTAAGGTGCTGGAGAGCCATTCTAATCTCGCTCAGACTGACGTCCGGGATATCATCGGAATAATGTCGGATAAGACTCGCTCTTGGATCGTTACTCACACTTGCGTGCGGCTCCAACGATGACGTGTACAGCTGCCCATAGAACCTCTCAATCTCACTCAAAATCTCAGGTGCCCCGGAAACGATGCTGCCACATTCTGTCTTCAGCTTTGACAGTTGGCGCTTTCTGGCAGAAAGATCTCTGGCAAAGACTTTGGAGCCTCGGTTCCGCTCGATCGCTTCTTCAATACGAGCTGTATTGAATTTGCGTAAGTCCCGCCGCATGCATTTGGAGATCTGTCTGTTCAGTTGCCTGTATGCTGTTAAATCTGTTGAAGAATGTAGCTTCATCTCCCGTCTAACAGCCATGAGATTAAGAGTGTGATCGGAGAGTTTTTGTGTTCTTCTGCGGCGGGTCTTGCAGAACTTAGCTCCGACCGCATGGACAGTTTCCACGAGCTTGTCATTCAAATCGTCCACTTCATTGCAGTCTTCTAGGCACTGAAAGCGGTTTTGTAACTCGAGCTGAAAGGTTTCGGGACTTTGGAACAGAGCACGAGGGGGACGGAGCGTTGACTTCATTAGACGAGACCTCTCCAACTTAACGTTTAGGTTCAGTGTGCCTCTAACCATTCGGTGATCGCTGCCGGTTTTCACCCTCGCGATCACTGAGACATCACTGAACAGTTGTCGTCTGGTCGTCATAATGAAGTCAATCTCATTTTTTGTCGAACCGTCGGGGCTCGACCAGGTCCACTTCCTGTGGGGCCGCTTCTGGAAGAAAGAGTTCATCATAAAGAGTCCCACTTTCTCCATGAAGTCGGCCAGCTGCTGGCCCCTTGGGTTCCGTTGCCCTATTCCAAATTTCCCTACTTTCAGCTCACCGTACTCTCTTGTGCCTAGTTTTGCATTGAAGTCTCCCATTAACACCGTATATTGGGTTTTGGAGGAATGCATGGCTCTAGAGATATCCTCATACATTTCCTCCACCTCCTGATCGGGGTGTGCCGAGGTTGGTGCGTAAACCTGTATGACCTTCAGCGAATACCGTTTGGTGATTCTGAGTATAAGGTACGCAACCCTCGTCGACACACTCTCAATCTTTACAACGTTGTTAACGAGAGACTTGTGGACGATAAATCCGACACCTCCTTGGGACAGATGGTCGCCCTCCCGGTGATAGAGCAAGTTGCCGGATTCGAGGATTACCGTGTCCTCCCCCTCTCTTCGGACTTCGGATAATCCTATAATATGCCAGCGTAACTTGTCTATCTCTTCTTCCAGCTCCACAATCTTCTCGTCAGTCCTCAGGGTGCGTGCGTTGTATGTTGCCAGGTCGAGTTGTCGTAGGTAGCAACCGAACCTCCACCGGAGATTCTTAGCACCCCCTGCCCCGCCGTTACCATGGTCGCCACCGTAGCCAGGAATAGCGGGGCCGCCGGGGACTGGGGGCCGTTTATTATTGTCATTGCTCATGGGGGGTATATTGCCATAGTTGCCACGCTTGGCGAGCGGGTTGGCAACCGCAGTTTTTTATTGTTATTTTGGCTATTATCAGGAAGATGCTGCTGCCCATCTCCTGCCTGTTTCCCTTTGTCGCCTTTTACGACACCCACGGGAAGATATGGGGTAGTGGATATTCTTAACCGCCACTACATCCTTGACGGATACGCCTACACTTTTCATTAAAGATGAAAAGAATCTGTAAACTCTTTCTACTGTTCCGATAAAAAGTTAAACTTGAATTAACGCTTCCTAAGTGAGTGTACTCCACATAGATTTAGAATGATTAGCACAAGGAGTATTCTATGTGGTAGAGCCATGCTGCAGCTATATTAGTAGTATAGTACAAGTAGTAAGTAAGTATAGTACAAATGGGTCGGCTCGACCGGGGAAGGACCATGCACACACAGAAATCCAGCGTAAAATAGCATCTCAACACTGATGTATTTCCCACAGCAACCACTTACCATCAGGTTGACTGTGCTCGATTGTCACATATAAAATAAAAACAAAATATCCATTTATTTGACATCTTCAAATTTTAAAATAGAGTTGTCATCTATAGCGTAAAATGCACCCCATAGTTTTTAGGGAGAGAACATTCGTGTTTTAATGGCTTTTATTTCGAATTACTTAATAATATGCTTAATTGAAATACAATATGGAATATACCAACTATGATTAGCGATAAGAAATGTAAGATTATGGTTTTAGCATACGTCTAAAATATTACTTTAAGTCGATGATATCAATGTTGGAAGGAGATAAAAGACAAAACTCGGTGCCTATCTTTCTAAAAAAATGAGGAACGGTAACAATGTTCCAAGCGCTCACTCCCTACGAGCTTGAGATACGAATTGACATGTCGCCGTATCTATACATATTATAAGTACTCGGCTAAAACTTGGCCTCCACCAATGAATGCCGCAAAGCACGGTCTAGAGCCACTTGCATTCATCTACTTCTTACAGGGAATATAAAAAACAAGTTTGTTTTTTTGTTTCCGTGACTTCTTACGTCTCTAAATAGGTCGTCACTTGTTACTCCATCTAGTGTCGGACCGGGGGAGATACTCAATACTTATTATGATTATACGGTATCGGTATGAGGTTGCCACTTATCAAGTTATTAACCTTTATTGCCCATCGGTTGTCAATTCTTTGAGCTATTGTTATTATTATGGATTACCATGTAAAGCATTATAAAATAAATATTTATATGATATTTTTGGTGCGTGTTTTTCAGGAAGCGATACGATATCACCACATGACGTTTTGACCTGTATTGGTACAAAAAATTAAAATATTACATTGTCTTTTATCGGTACACAAAATATCGATACTCTTCGACATCACTAAGGACTAGTGTCAACTGTCAACATATAATTTTGTAAACATTAAGCATAACCTAGAAAAATGGTTTTAATTAAAAATTTGTTAAATTATCGCTCTAACTTAAGAAAACATACATCGAATTATGCTTGTATTAAGTGTGTCCGGGCGAAAAGCTCGGCGGAAGCAAAGGAAAAAACATATTCACATACAATTCTGTTTCCCAAAACAAAATTTCCGGCCCGCGTTAGTAATTCTATTAAGGAAGAGATTCAAAGGGTAAAGTTATTTAATGTATGAATTATTTTGTCTTAAAAAGGGTCCCTGTATTGTAATATTCTTGTTAGCCAGCATCAATTCTTTAAGCATATACCAGTTATGTAAAACACTGCATATATTATTATAATATTTAACAGGTCGCGCAGTTCTCAGAACTTTATGCCTGGCAGAGACAGAATAAAACAGGGCCAGAATTTGTTTTGCATGATGGTCCTCCATATGCAAATGGAGATTTACACATGGGACATGCAGTAAATAAGGTATTATTCTTACAGACATGCACATTACATCTGTAAGGCATAATATGAAATATTTCTGATTATGCTAGATTACAAATAACTATCCCTATAATGTTGCTAATTCATATGGCATGCTAAGGCATAACACATAAAACTTTTTAATGCTTACTATTATATTATATACTTTTTATTACTTTTATTTTGGAACTCAATATTTAAAAAAAAAAATTTAAAACTTCTAATTCTACCTCACTCCTCCCTCCGTCCTCCTCTTAAACTCTTTACAAAGGTGTTTGACAATAAAACCCAACCCTTTTTGGTCATTCCTCTAAAGCATTAGTGTTGACACACAAAAAACTTAATTATCTTCACCTTCCTATATCTAGTAAAAGTAAAAGTTAAAAAATGTGATTGAAAGCTGGTAAGGTTCTTACATTTTATGTGTAATACTAATAATGTAGCTGAACATTATGAATGTTATGTAAAGAGTAGGGCTCTTTTTTAATTTAATAGAATACAATATTGGATTGAATTTTATAAATAAAAGACATAATATCCTTAAGCAAATACAATTTTTAACATGATAAAATCAGTAAAAATTTCTTATATGTAATGAATACAATTTTTGAATAAAATAAAATTTTCTTTGTAAGCAATCCCTGAATTTGTATGAGTATATATAATCTTTCAGATTATAAAAGACATAAACAACAGAAGTCAAGTTTTGCAAGGAAACAAAGTTCATTATGTACCAGGATGGGATTGCCATGGGCTACCTATAGAATTGAAAGCTTTACAAAAAGCAAAGAAGACTACAAAGGGTAACATTCCTTCAGATTCAGTGAATACTAGAGAAATTGCAAGAGCTTTTGCTTTGGAAACTGTGCAGAAACAAAAATCTGCCTTCCAAAGTTGGGGTATAATGGCAGATTGGGAGAAGAATTGCTATTTGACATTGGATAAACATTATGTTCAGAACCAACTAAGGCAGTTCTATAAGATGTATAAATATGGATTGGTATTTCGTGCTTTAAAACCAGTGTATTGGTCACCATCATCAAAGTGAGTTTTGTAAGATTTACTAGATATGAATAGACTATATAATATAAATTTTGAAATGATTTCATATGTTTACGTGAATACTACAGATTTAAATGAAAGTAATTTATACAGATTTTATCTTGTGTATATTAACTTATTTTTTAATTCCCGATGTTATGAGTACTTAGGTATTTGACGTCCCAATGTCATAGTTAACCATGGCTTCCTTGTTTAAAATTATTTCATTGATTGTGTGAATGTGGTCTTTTAAAAGAACACATAGCTCATGTAATGAATCTATGCTCTGGGAAGCCTGCAGTCTGAACACGTACAGTCACATCGTCAGTCATACTTTTGTCACTACATTAGATTTGATAGACCACAAATACTCACTAAAAACACCAATTCCTTCCAAGGATGATTAGCGAAGCTATGGAAATCAAATAACATCCCAATTTCAATAGAAAAGATAGCTGGGTGGTACCATCTGCTTGGGATCCTATAATTAATAAAATTAAATCCATACCCTAGCATGCAACTGCAAGACTTTAAGATACTCTAAGCTCATTCTGCATAGATCAGACTAAAAATTAATAATTTTGTACTGAAGGTAGCCATGGTTAACCACGACAATGGGATGTTGAACACCTTAGTGCCACCATTTAATTTCATTTAAATAAATTATGAAATGTACTCCTTGTTTCTTATTAAAAAAATGGCAATAATGAATGTCATTTTGCTTTACTTGTGTGAGGATCAGAGTTTAAATCATAGATTATTCTTATCTGTGCGTGTGGTTAAATTAAACCAACAGAAATGCACTGATTTTTTTCTAGTACATAAAGAAGACTGGTGCATATTAGTCAAAATAAAAATGCCAGTGCTGTTCTTAAACCATGTGATTTATTGTGCGGCTTGAAAAACACCCTTTTAGTGAGCAAAGAGGTTATCTATTTCATATAAAAGGGTTTTTCAATAGGGATGCTCGAAATTTGACAGCGGATATAGTGGCCATCTTTGTAAAGCTGTAACTGTCAAATTTAACAAAAATACTTATTTAATCTTGATATTTCGCATGGAACACTACACACTTCAACAATATGTTGAAATTGTTAAAATTTACTATCAAAATCAGTGTTCTGTTAGTCTAATTTTCCGTGCTAGTTGCGCCCAATTTATGGCATATATGGCCGTCCTGCAGAGTCCACAATCCATCGTTTGATGAATAAATTTGAAACAACCGGGTCGTTGATCGTTGGAGAATATTGTTGTTCAGGGACAGTGTGTGAGAAAACACATGAAATATCTGGGGAGACATTCGTTTCCGTGTTATACGCAAAAGCTGGGTCTTTCTGCGCCATCAACTTGGCGGATTTTGCAGTGAGACTTGGGATTTCATCGACAAAAAGTTCAATGAACCTCGACAAAAATTCAATAAACCACAGACAGCACCGTGTATTCGCTGATTGGGCTTAAGAGCATTTGGCTTCATTCGATAAAAGATCATCTTCGGTGATGAGACTCGTTTCTCTTTCTTTCGGTAGAGTGGCTTTGTTAAAAAACAAAATTCAGATTTGGAGCGACGAAATTCAAACAGGATATTCATCAGGTGCCTCTATAGTTCGAAAAAGTCACTGTTTGGTGTGGAATTTGGTCCGGCACAGTGTTGCCAAGTCTAGACCGTTCCAATTGGCCAAAAATGAATATAAAAGTAGCCTAAATTCGTTTAATTTTTTTTTCTGTAATCTAGCCTAATATTGCCTTCTGAATTGTCAGTTAGCCTATAAAGGCTATTTTTAAACGTAGATCCCTTATTTATAATTTGAAGCACTTTATGGTAAACGTGAAAGGAAGGTCAACATAAAGTACTTATATGTATTTTAACAGTTTATCATTATTAATATTTCAGAAATTGAAACGAAATATTTTATTTACAATTAAAGAGATTAACGATATTAGTTTCATGACTTAATAAGGGAGAAAATTATATAGCCGAAAAGCGCCCCTGTTTTTTTCGAGGTAGCCTAAATGGCGACCAGTCGCCAATCGCAAATTTTGATCGCCCCGACACCCTTCGAGATAGCCTAAAAGGCGAAAAGTCGCCTAACTTGGCACCACTGGTCCGGCGGTATCATCGGCCCTTATTTCTTCGAAGATGCGCAAGGAGCCGCGCTCGCTGTCCTTAGGATAGATGGTATGGACCTCACAAACATGTGGTTCCAACAGGATGGCGCCACTTGCCATACTGCTTGGAAAACATTGAATTTATTCGATGATAACTTTGTCATCTCGCGTGGTGGGGACATCAACTAGCCACCGAGATCGTGTGACTTAACATCGCTCAACTATTGTCTGTGGGCTACCTGAAATCTCTGGTCTATGCAGACAAACCACAGACAATTGCCACCCTAAATGCCAAAATCACTCACGTTGTTCATGAAATTGAGTCCCATTTATGTGAAGATGTCTTCCAAAATTAGTCCATCAGGATACACCACCTACAGCAGCATACACAATGTCATCCAATATTCTTTAAAATAAAATAAAAATTGTGGCAATATCAAGGTTGTTATATTTCATTTCAAAGTTCGAGCACTCCAAATGAAAAATCCTGTACAGTCTAAAGGTTACCCATATTTTTCATACATTTCTGACATTGCTTCGTTATGAAAAAAAATTAAAATAAGATTTTCAATAATCACATACAAAAGTTATCATAAAAACAATAAGAAATGACAAAAAAGTGACGCCAAAACCAAGTCAAACCCATGATTAACTTTTTTTTGTATTTTTTTTTATAGAATAAGGGTGCAAACGAACACACAGTCCATCTGATGGTAAGTGGTTGCTGTGGCCCATAGACATCTACATTTATCTTCGTTTGCGAATTAAAATGCAGATGCGTTGTCACCCGTGAGGACTAAGATGGAATGCCTCTTTTCCAGTAAAAAGGGTCACTGGTTCTCTACATTCACCATACGAAACACAGCAGCATTAAGCTGGTATTTTACGCAGGTATTCTGTGAGAGCGTGGTCCTTCCTCGGTCGAGCCGGCCCATTCGTGCTACAACTATACTATTAATATAGTTGCAGCATGGCTCTGCCACGTCTAAAAACTTATTGTAAGAACACGCACTTACGTGAAACGCATGCCTCTATAATAATTTGCAACCATCACTATGATGTTTGGTTTATGTGTGCGACCAGTTGAAGACTTACGAACGAACCTCCGCGAAAATGTGACGATATTGCAAGTTCACGACTTAATATCGTCCTCGGAGCAGTCGTACTGGGCGGTCGGGGCCATATCTTGATTGCTCGTGACCCAGTAAGGACCCGTTTATAGTTGCTGGTATATAAAAAAACAATAAAAAGATTGTACTATTTTCAGAACAGCTTTAGCAGAGGCGGAGCTCGAATATGACCAACAGTTTAAAAGTAAAGAAGTGTATGTTACGTTCCAGTTGGCAACAGTGCCTAAAGTTGTAAAACATATTATCTCTGGGTACGTATTATACATAGATAATAATAGAAATTAAGGTGTAACTCTGGTGGGAATCATTTAGCGATAGGAATCACTCTACAACTTTGTTACGTTGATGTTTTCTCATTATTATAATATTTCCAGTCAAAAATAAGAATTCAGTATACAAGAGACATTACCCTTTTTCCCTTTAATAATAAATAAACCAAATGCCAACAAAACAAAGAAACTTAAAAACGAAAACGAAAGTTACATAATCGTACTTCATCGGTCATTAATCTGTCTTCACTAATTTTTGTGAGGGCTTTTATGTGCCTTGAAGGATGTCTTGTTGTTCCAAAAGCGGATTTTGTAATATATTTCTCATCCATACAAATTAGATAAGATATAAGATTCGTGGTAGCCCAGGGGCTAATTGCTCGTTGGAAATTTCTTAGTACGCAAGCAACCAGAGTTCAATCTCGGACGGCACCAATGAAATTGTTAATTGCAATTTTAAATGTTGATTTACCGCTTGAACAGTGGTGATGGAAAACATAAAGTGTAGAAATCTGCCTGTGCGTAGGCATAATTACTTTACAATCCTCTCAGTAATGAAAGAAGAAGACTTGCCTTTTCATTTCTGGATGGGTTCAAAGGCAGGAAAGCTCCACCAGATGGCCTTACTTATTTGTTCTCAAAATGTTTTTAATCTAAGACACATTTTCCCACGATGTCACAATATGTTCCTTCAGAGAATTGTAGTGTGGCCCCCACGACGTATTATATATTAGAATTAAGCATGTCATAAGTAGCAGTACAATTAAAGTTATAGAAGTATCAACACATCTCTTTTCATTGACACGTTCAATTGTATGGCTCGAATTGTCGACGACCGAGTCCTTTCCGATCATTGTCGCTGCGAAAAGATGTTGCATCTCTTTGCATTTTCTTTCGCATTTACCACGGGGAGTGCTCTGAGGAATTGTTCGGATTAATCACAGCCGCCAAATTTCACGAACGCACATCGCGACAGAACTCCCGATACCATCCACACCATCTGGATGATTGGCAGTCCACCACTGTGCGATTTAGAAGATGTTTTCTTCCTCGCACAACTTCCTTGTGGAATAGTTTACCACCAGCGATTTTTCCGGACCGATACGACTTAGGGACCTTCAAGAAAAGAGCCTACTCTTTTTTAAAAGGCCGGCAACGCATCTGCAATGCCCCTGGTTCCCCTGGTGTTGCGGTTGTTCATGGGCGGCGGTAGTCACTTACCATCAGGTGAGCCGCATGCTCGTTTTCCCCATCTCCTATAAAAAAAAAACATTTCCACTATTACAGAACGAAGAACGAGAACTTAGTTAAAGGAAACTTAGAAGATTGCAATTAACAATTTCAATACCCCATAGGATTGAACTCGGGCTACCCGCGTTACCTACCACGGTCCTATCATTTAAATTGATTGAACTTATAGGCAGTTTCGACTATATTTCAGTCTCTTTTTTTGTAAAGCGTATATTAACGTTTTTTTTTCAGTAAAACTATTTCGGCCATAGTTTGGACGACTACACCATGGACTCTTGTTGCTAATAAGGCAATTTGTTATAGTCCTGCTATGAAATATAGCATAGTCTCTTTGATTAATAAACCAGGAGAAATGTTCCTAGTGGCCAGTGCACAAATTGATTCCTTGGAGAAGTTGCTTGGCGTGGAGTTTGCCCGACTAGCTGAGTTTGATGGTAATTATATTTTTTTATTCCATACATGCATCCATTACATCCTATAAAAGTCCACTGCTTAATATAGGCGTCCCCCATAGATTGTAGTGTTTTGCTACAGTTGCAATGTTTAGCAGGCGAGTCGGTAATCGGAGTATTTTAAATGAGTTCTTGTCAGATAGATGCTGCTTCCCATCTCCTGTTTTAGTTTCCCTCTGCCATCTCTTCGGAACAATATGGGTTATATCTTTATGATGGTCAAAGAAAGAAATTGGGCATAATCCTCAAATATAAGTAAATTGTTTCGTACGCGTTAAACGACAAGAGGAGTAGGAAACGAAAATAGATACTTCTAGATAGTTCTTATGGCTTCCAGTAGATGGCGGTTTTACTAAAATCATAATCTGTGGCATCTTATATATCTGGTTTAAAATTTAAACCAGATATATAAGATGCCACAGACTTCATAATAAAGTCTGAAGTGAAGTTAGAATCGAAAACTACATATAAAAATTTGGCTTACACTAAATGAATACTGGGCACTTCACTATCTCTACTATTACTTTTACTTAATCCTGATATTCTGTCTTACTTGTGATTTTAGGCAGTGAACTAATTGGGACCACATACAAGTGCAAATTTACATCAGGAACCCTTCCGTTTCTTGAAGCAGATCATGTTACAGAGGGCAAAGGGACTGGTTTGGTTCATACTGCGCCTGCGCATGGTCCCGAAGATTTTTTGGTTGCTTTAAAGAACAATATGACAGTGGTAATTTATATTTAAATCATAGGTTAAGAAAAAATCTGGCTGATATTTTTTTGCGACACATTTTTATAAGTAACGTGATAATCGAGCGCAATCATTTATTAATTAATTAATTCATTTATTCATTCATCAATTCGTTAATGCTGTAGCTTATCAAAAAATTATTTATTATTAGCTAGTGCTTGACCACAATCCCACCTGGTGGTAAGTGGTGATGCAGCCCTGGATTGGTAAATCGTACTGTCTTAGCGTAACAAAAGCCTATTCACTCTTCCTTCCTTGATGAATAAGAGAGAGAAAAAGATGTAGATGTCTATGTGTCACAGCAACCATTTAACATCAGTAGGACTGTGTGCTCGTTTGTCACCCTATTCTTTAAAAAAATGACAGGCTTGAGCCCGTATAGGGACGTATATAAACTAATTTTTTTTACGTTCGCCGTGAGTAAAACTGTCGATTACATACAATTTCCAAACACAAGTATATAATTACTTGATCCAAAGTCGCGTTCGGCTTTTGCAGAGGTCCCTAATACTAGCAGATGTAGGTCGCTTATTTTATAGTCGCTTTGTGGACTAGTGATCACTATCGCGTCCTGAAATAACTATTTTTATATATTCAATGACAGAAATGGTAGAACATTTTAGGCCAATCCGTTTCTTTGTTTATTTTGAGGCGAAAATGCGTTAAGAATCGCGATCAGCAATATGTCCAAAGGAGAAAAGGCGTTATGCCTGTTGACATAAGGTTGAGTCGCTTGAATTCATTTTACGCTCGTACATAATGTTCTCATGAGAAATTAAGCCTTATTGTTTTGACATAAAGACTGATTTTCCATAAATCGATGTAAATGTTGTAGGGGTACTGATTTTCGGTAATATTCTTTTCTCTCGTAAACGTGATGCAACATGTAACTGAGTGTCGTAATTTTATTTTTGTACAGGAATGCAACGTAGACGAATCTGGACGCTATGTAAACTTGGGTAATAATTTTGATGGTCTCTCAGTCCTCGGTGATGGTCAAGATGCGGTCATAAACGCTCTTGGCGATTCCGTCATCCACCAGGGTGTTTACATCCATTCATATCCTCTCGACTGGAGGACCAAGAAACCGGTCATCATCAGGGCTAGTCAGCAGTGGTTTATTGATACGGCGGCGTTGAAGAACAAAGCGTTGGTAAGCCAGTTTTGCAATTAAGTAGTCTTTTTGTGGTTTCAAAAATATCACGAGGATAGTAGCCCGAAGTCTTCGAGTTATTTTTATACTTATAATCGTTCACTGCACATAAAAAAAGTGACTGTGTTGCTGGGCTAGTGGTTGTAAGTGCGACTAATGATCATGTTTTTCCCGGTTCAAATCCCGGATCAGGCCAAATCAGTTATTGGCTTTTTCAGTTAAGAAATTGTCAGTAACAGCCCGGAATTAAAAATTGGCGGTGTATCACCTCCGGGACTCGGAAAGCATGTAATGTAATGTCGGATTTCCGTCCCATCGGGCTATGAGAGTGAGGGAATAAAGAGTGCACCTGTGCTTTTGTTTTATTTGAGAGGGGGCAAACGAACATGCGGCTCACCTGTTGATAAGTGACTACCGCTGCCCATGAACAACTGCAACACCAGGGGAGTTGCAGATGCGTTGCCGGCCTTTTAAAAAAGAGTAGGCTCTTTTCTTGAAGGTCCCTAAGTCGTATCGTTTCGGAAAAATCGCTGGTGGGTGATTCCAGAGGGAAGTTGTGCGAGGAAGAAAACTTCTTGTGGTGTGGATGGTATCTCGAGTTTTGTCACGATGTGCGATGGTGAAATTGGGCGGCTGGAATTAGTCCGAACAATTCCTCTGTACACTTCCCATGGTAGATACGATAGAATACGCAAAGAGATACAACATCATACTTACGCACAAACTCGTGCATTATAATCCTAACCTACGAAGACATTACTTTCAGTTGCCTCTGGCTGTCGAGAAAGAAATTTGGTCTGAAGTACCTAGTCAGGTCATAAGTATTGTCACATAGTAAAAACTTTTCTTTTAGAATGCTGGCCACAAAAAAGTTTATTGAATTCGAATTTCGAACTGTTCATGAAAATAAAACTGTATACTTTTTAGAATTTTACTCATTTTTAAATATGGAGTGGACGCTTAAAAAAGACCGTGTTGCAGTTATTGCGTTGCATCTTTGCGGTTACGCGCCAATTCAAATTTTTGACATACTGAAAAATTTGAATATAACCAAAAGATTGGTTTATCGTACCATCAAACGATACAATGAAGACTAGTGTAGATGACAGATCAAGAAATGGTCGCCCTCGGTCTGTTAGGACTCCAGCAGTGATATAAGCTGTGAAGGCGCAAGCACGTTCGTGCTGCGATAGACGACTGGCCGCGCAGATTGAAGGCCTGTATTCAAAATCACAGAGGTCATTTTGAATAAACTTTAGTGTCATAAGAATCTATGTTTGTTAAGTTCATTTTGGTATATAAATGGTTACATAATGAATAAACTTGTTTCAATTATTTTATATTAAACTTGTGACAGAATTTATGACCTGACTAAGGTATATTACAGTTTTATGGAAAGAAACCAATATATTGTTCGATATAATGTCATGGGTATTATTGTTTTCGGTGACTCCTTGAATGTATTTTTCACCAGGAAGCTTTAGACAAAGTGGTGTTACTACCACCATCAAGCGCCGAACAGTCCCGTCAGGGTTTCAGGGCCCAGTTGGAGAAGCGGCCATATTGGTGTATCTCGAGGCAGAGGGCTTGGGGCGTGCCTATTCCTGTTTTATATACAGGCGATGAAGTTATTGTTGATGAGTAAGTAGTAATTGATATTGTATTTCGAACTATTGTAATTTTTGGTTATTGCTTGTGGTTAGGTTTCGTAAATATAATAAACTACCGATACCCCTGCTTCGCACGGGTGATTTCTGGATATCGACAATAGCGCCACCTACCCGGTCCAATTGTAAATCCAAACCATTCTCGAACCAACTTCATCGTTTAGGAGTATATATATATATATATATATATATATATATATATATATATGCATGCATTATACATATAAACCTTCCTCTTGAAGCATTCTGTCTATTGATGAAAACAGCAAAATTCGTTGCGGAATTTAAAAGATCAAACGTACAGACGGCGGGAAGTGACTTTGTTTTATACTGTATAGAGACTAAAATTTCTCTGCGCATGTGCTTGTTATAAATTATTCTCAAAAGTATATAAATAAAATAAATATTTTTTTTGTAACGTAAATAAAGCAAGTAATGTAAGTAAATCACCCAATGCAATTAGAAGAAAATAGATGGCAACACATGAATTGCATTGAATATGCAAACCAACAACTAGACCAACTTATTTAGTTGATTATTAATATTTTTTTATGTTTACGCAAACACTACGTCATGGGGGTGAGGGGGGAGGATCATAGGTGCTGTAAAGTATTCTAAACATCGAGAATATAAAATAAATTAATATACGCAATTAAATCCGTAAAAACTAGTTTTATTTAATTACTTCTGACTTTCCAAACGTAGACTGATGCTTCAGGTTGTTTACTGTTTTTTATAGGATACTAGCCAACTGAGTAAGTCAACACAACGACTTTTAAGCCCGTATCAATAAACGTTATTCAGCTCAAGTACACGTACTTGAGTACAATCTCGAGGTTATGATCTTATTAATAAACATATCTTAAGATTCGGTTTAGGTTTACGATATCAGCTGAGTGCCACACAGATTTATAATCATCGACTCTCAAGTGCAAGTCACAGAACAGCATTCCTAAGTACAGTGTTTTGAGATACTGTTTTTATGTGTTTATCAATTAGTAACGATCTTGAGATGCTGATATCGTAATGATTATCGTATCAAATAGTTTACTCACTTGAGTTCGTTGTTGAGTAACGTTTATTAATACGGGCCTTAGAAACTAAAAATTAAGCTTTAACTATCACAGTGTAGCGCGTAGTGTATATTCCCTGCGCCAAATCGACTCGTGGGTGCCGTAAGAGGCGACCGAGGGAAATTAAAACAGTAAATGGCCAGCAGCATCTTCCTGATGACAACTCAAAGTAATAAAAAACTGCGGTTGCCAACCCGCCTGCCAAGCGTGGCAACTACAGCAAAGTTCTCCCGATTATACAATCTATGGGACAGGCCTATGTTCAACTGTGGACTTTTATAGGCTGTAATGTATGGATGGATGGTATTGTTGCGCGCCACTACGTCGACGTCACTAGTTACCACTAGCGCCCTCTAGTATCGAGTAGCAGAACTAGGATAGTCAAGAACATTCTAGAAATTTCCATGGAAAAACTTTCTAGAACTATCGACAACTAGTCAATCAGGACCGATTTATACTCGAACATTCTAGAAGTTTCTATAGTAGAAGGTTCTGGAAACTATGTGAGGCCCTATATAAAGCTGGTATAGACCGCAAGCGAGTCAGTAGTGAATTGGTGATACAAGCGAATATTTTGAAGCGATACAACTGCGAACTAAAGTGATCAGTAGTACAATTGTGTATTATTATTAGTGTGGTTTTAAGTTGTAATTAGTGTTCTGTAATTAAGATGTCAATTTTGGTAATTCAATCGGCAGTTTTTAATTGTCTCGAACGCGAAGCTCGTAACGGTATTATCACAGTAATGAATTTTATACATATTGTAATAGACTTGTTTCTTAAAATGACCTCTTAAAAAGTAGTATATGGACAGTATAATAATTACTTTCAGTTTTTTTTATAATTATAGACGATTTTAAAATTTGGCCGTTATTTTAGAGCCGTCATTGAAAACCTTTGCAACCTGATCGAGAAACATGATACCAATATCTGGTGGACGTGTGACGTTAAAGACTTGATATCTGATGACGTGATGAAGAAGTACAATATCAAAGAAGTTAAGAAAGGAAATGTAAGTATTTTTATCGATTTTTTTAAAATATTAAATAAGTGATAGGCGAGTTAACAGTCCACCTGATGGAAAGCAACTGTTCCAGTCAATGGACACGTGTAACCAATTCAAACAAAGTACATTGGTACAAGTACATCGGGTGGCATTACCACCTTTTGTAGTGGATGTAATTGGTTCAAGGTCGGTACAATCGAATTTAAATTTTAGAGATAAGAAATTAGAATGTACAATGCTCTTGAAACTTGGGATTCTAGGTATTGGATTTTATAAGGAGGCCTTATAAGGCATATAAAATTACAAGTGTATATGAGCACGCAATAGCCGTACTGCAAGCTAGAGTCGTAGTCTAGTAGTTTTTCAGTTATGAAGAGGGGGGCGGGGGTCGAAAGTAATTGGAAATGGTTAGTGTAAATTTGCGCATTGCCAGTGCGTTGCCCTTTTCTACCAACTTCAAAAGGAGACGATACTCAATTCGCCTGTATTTTCTTATTTTTTAAACTTTTTTCTGTTTTTTTTTTTTTATATAGAATACCTGATGGTAAGTGGCTGCTGTGGCCCATAGATATCTACATCTATCTTTGTTTGCGAATTAAAATGCAGATGCGTTGGCAACCTTGAGGACTAAGATGAAATACCTTGTTTCCAGTAAAAAGGGTCTCCGGTTCTCTACACTCACCATACGAAACACAACAGCATTAAGCTTCTATTTTATGCTGGTGTTCTGTGAGAGTGTGGTCCTTACCCGGTCGAGCCGACCCATTCGTACTACAACTATACTATTAATATAGCTGCAGCATGGCTCTACCACGTATGATGGGCCAACCGATTTCGATGATTCTTTTCTTATTCGAAAGCTGGTGCTTCTCATGTGGTCCCATATAAATTTCATTAGGGTCTAACCCATAGTTTTTGAGTTATTCTTAATAATTTATATTGAAGTCGGTTGAACAAATTTTTTAATTTTAAATTATGTTTATACACTGTCGTGTGGGTAGAAAATGAAGAATATTATTAAAAATTTCGTTTCAATGAAACTAATAGTTTCTCATAAAGGTCCGATCTTAAATTTTAACACCTAATTCATTTTATAGGTAGTATTTATAATACAGACTATAAGTTAGGTATTAAAAACATTTTCTGTACAGGATATAATGGACATCTGGCTGGATTCGGGCCTCTCATGGCAGACGTTGGAGGGAAAGCGAGCTCGTCTCTATTCTGAGGGAGTGGACCAGCTTACGGGCTGGTTCCAAGCATCTCTTTTAACTTCCCTCGCTTTGACAGGGGAAGCACCTTACGAGTAAGTAGTTGTATTTGGATTTCAAGTTAATAGTTTGTAGTGACACACTTTGAAATTGCGTCACCGAATTCGTTAATTCATTCATTGCAGTGATTGCCTCGCAGTGAGATATTTTATATTATATACTTACTTACTTACTATATTAGTTTGTCTAAAAAGTGATAAGATATTTTAAAATGATTGGCCAGTTAACTGCCGCGTTCTGATCGTATTACATTTACAGGCTACGAGGCATTCTACCTTAGTCGTGGAAAGTGACAAACTATCTCTAGCCTGAAGTTGGATGCAAATGGTCTACAGTAACCATTTACCATTAAAAAGCTGCGTATCGATTACGCGCTCCTGGCGCGCACGCCATAATGACCGCACCTACCAGTGAGTTCCGCGGAACTCGTTCCAAATGTTCCAAGTGTATCATCTAAACCGCAGCTGTTCCAGTATTTGACCGTTCAACATGAATGTCGGTCGTGTACGAGCAGTTGCCGTTTTCATAGTTCCATGTATCTTCTCTGACCGCTTTATTATGATGAAAACTACTTTTGCTATTCCACAGCAGTTATTTTGTACCATATAACTTTATCTGGTTATCCATAGCTCGGGACGCAACGAACACACGAATTATGAAAATAATTTCTGTTTTTTAACCAAAATTCGATAGTATGCTATTACCGAATATCGTGAGATAAAAAAATCGTGAAGTCTAAACTGTACTGAAAGAGCATTACCGATTGTTTCATCCATAATCTTTTGAAACGAGAGAAACCCTAGATATAGGACGATTATAAACTGTTACCAAACATTTTACTATTTCTTATAAAAGTTTACCGATTATGTTGTGTTTTTCATCATCATCATTACATCATTACAGACCTTCACAAGTCCACTGCTGAACATAGGCCTCACCCAAGGAATGCCACAAAGCACGCTCCTGAGTCATCTGCATCCATCGACTTCCTGCATGTCTTACCAGGTCGTCACTCCATTTAGTGGGGGGTCGCCCTGTACTTCGCCTACCGATACGAGGCTACCACTCAAGTGCCTTTTTTCCCCATTGGTTGTCGGTTCTTCGAGCTATATGGCCGGCCCATTGCCACTTCAGCTTACTAATCCTTTGGGCTATGTCTGTCACTCTGGTTCTGCTGCGGATATCCACATTTCTAAGTTTATTACGCAGAGAAACCCCGAGCATAGCCTTCTCCATCTCTCCAAAGCTTGCCGAGCGACCTTGAGCTTCCTCATACGTCCAGCAGTGAAAGACCACGTCTCAGTTCCATAAGACATAACTGGCAACACGCACTGGTTGTACAGTCTCATTTTCAAGTTTTGAGGTATACCTGACGAGAAGATGTGTCGTAATTTCTCGAACGCTGCCCAGCCGAGTTGAATCCGTCGATTGACCTCTCGGTCGAAGTTGGACCTACCTAGTCGGACTATTTTGTCCCAGGTAAACATACTCTTTAACATCTTTGAGCTTAGTGCCCAATAACAACCGCCAGCATAGGTATGACATGGACGTTAAACATGATCTTTGTTTCGTCCATGTTCATCTTAACACCTATCCGTTGGGAAGCACTATTGAGGTCATTGAGCATAGTGCTTAGGTCCTCCAGCGATTCTGCCATAAGGACTATATCGTCGGCAAATCGAAGCTGAGTGATGTACTCGCCATTGATGTTAATACTGTATCCTTTCCAGTCCGGTAGCTTGAAAAAGTTTTCCAATACAGCGGTGAAGAGTTAGGGAATATAACGTCACCCTGTCTTACACCTGTCTGCAGTTGGATAGGTTTCGTACTCTGGTTCTGTATTCGGATAGCCATCGTAGCCCTACTGTACAAACATTTCAGCACCGATACCGACAGTCAACTTGGCACCGCTGAAGGGACTGCAGCACCGCCCAAATTTCGACGGAATCAAAGGCTTTCTCATAGTCCAAATACGCAAGGCATAATGGCAAATTGTATTCCTCGGACTTCTGTACAATTGCCGAAGGGTATGTATGTGGTCTATGGTGCTAAAGCCTTTTCGGAAACCGGCTTGTTCGGGAGGCTGGAAGTCGTCGTGTCTGCGTGCGAGACGATTCGTAATGACTCTCGAAAACAGAACGTAGACGCGGCTCAGAAGGGAAATAGGTCTGTAGTTCTTCAAGAGAGCATTGTCGCCTTTCTTGAAGAACAAGACCACCGCACTTCTGCTCCAGGCTTCCGGAGTAGTGCCACCATGAAGGACGGAATTAAAGAGATTTTGAAGGACTTCAAGTACCGGTTTTCCACCCGCTTTCAGAAGTTCCAATGTAATTCCATCCTCGCCCGGGGACTTGCCGTTTTTAAGATGCTGGAGAGTCATTCTAATCTCGCTCAAACTGACGTCCGGGATATCATCGTATTAATAGTGTTGAATAAGACTTGCTCTTGGATCGTTACCTCACACTTGCGTGTTGCTCCAACGATGATGTGTGCAGCTGCCTATAGAACCTCTCAATCTCACTCAAAATCTCAGGTGTCTCGAAAGCGACGCTGCCACACTCTGTCTTCAGTTTCGACAGTTGGCTTTTTCTGGCAAACAGATCTCTGGTAAAGACTTTGGAGCCCAGGTACCGCCTGGTCGCTTCTTCAATACGAGCATTTTTAAAGTTGCGTAAGACCTGACTCATGAATTTGGAGATCTGTCTGTTCTGTTGCCTGTATGCTGTCAAATCAACTGAAGACTTCAGCTTCATTTCCCGTCTAACAGCCATGAGATTAAGAGTATGATCGGAGAGTTTTTGTGTTCTTCTGCGGTGGGTCTTGCAGGACTTAGCTCCGACCGTATGGACAGTTTCCATGAGCTTGTGATTGACATTGTCCACTGCATTGCAATTTTTTAGGCATTGAAAACGGTTTTGTAACTCGAGCTGAAAGGTTGAGCGTTGACTTCATTAAACGACACCTCAACAACTTAAAGTTTAGGTTCAGTGTGCCTCTAACCATTCGGTGATCGCTACTGGTTTTCACCCTCGCGATCACTGAGAAATCACTGAACAGTTGCTGTTTAGTCGTCAGAATGAAGTCAATCTCATTTTTTCGATTTTAGTCGAACAGTTGGGGCTCTACCAGGTCCACTTCCTGTGGGGCCGCTTCTGGAAGAAAGAGTTCATCATAAATAGTCGCTCTTTCTCCATGAAGTCGGCCAGCTGCCGGCCCCTTGGGTTCCGTTGCCCTATTCCAAATTTCCCTACTTTCAGCTCACCGTTCTCTCTTGTGCATAGTTTTGCATTGAAGTCTCCCATTAACACCGTATAGTGGCTGTTGGAGGAATGCATGGCTCTAGAGATATCCTCATACATTTCCTCCACCTCCTCATCGGGATGTGCCGAGGTTGTTGCGTAAACCTGTATGACCTTCAGCGAATACCGTTTGGTGATTCTGAGTATAAGGTACGCAACCCTCGTCGACACACTCTCAATGTTTACAACGTTGTTAACGAGAGACTTGTGGACGATAAATCCGACACCTCCTTGATGACCTTGATTTCCTCCACAGACGGTCGCACTCCCGGTGATAGAGCAAGTTGCCGGATTCGAGGATTACCGTGTCCTCCCCCTCTCTTCGGACCTCGGATAATCCTATAATATGTCTATCTCTGCTTCCAGCTCCATGATCTTCTCGTCAGTCCTCAGGGTGCATGCGTTGTATGTTGTCAGGTCGAGTCGTCTTAGGTGGCAACCGAACCTCCACCGTAGATTCTTAGCACCTCCTGTCTCGCCATTACCATGGTTGCCACCGTAACCAGGAATAGCGGGGCCGCCGGGGACTGGGGGCCGTCTTTTTGTAACTTTTGTCACGGGGGGTATATTGCCATAATAGCCACGCTTGGCGAGCGAGTTGCCAACCGCAGTTTGTTTATTGTAATTTTTTGTTATCAGAAAGATGCTGCTGCCCATCTTCTGTCTCAGTTTCCCTCTGTCGCCTCTTACGACATCCATGGGAAGATATGGGGTAGTGGTTATTCTTACCCGCCACTAACGGGGGTTTTTACTATATTATTATTAACACGCTTTCGTGTATGTTTGTTCGGGTCAAATTCAGTAATTGATTTTAAACTAACTTCTCGATGAGGTAGACACTTGAAATTTTGAACATAGCTCATAATCGGATGACAATGCAAGCATATGAAAAAAACATGGTAAAAAAAACCACGAGATTTCTGAAAAAAAAATTAATATTTTATCAATAGAGTACACTTTCGAATCGATTACAGGTCAATATTCGTCCACGGGTTCGTAGTTGATGAAAAGAAACGGAAGATGTCAAAATCCATCGGCAACGTGATCGACCCGTACACAATCATTAATGGTGATAAGAGGCAACAGGGATACGGCGTAGATACTTTGAGGTGGGTTAAATATAACAAAATAATGATTTGAAAGGCAAAGGTAAAATATTCAGAGGCGCAGATACATAATGTAAACTAAATTCATAATTTGAACGTGGTAGAGCCATGCTGCAGCTATATCATGGCTCACATGTCAAGTACATGCGAGTTAATTTTGTATTTTTTCCTCCTATATCTTTTATTTATTTATTTATTATATATACCAATATTATCAGGGCGTATGTTTTACCGAGTAGCCTTATAAGGATACGGAATGCGAAGTTAATAACGAGTCGTGGGTTTGAATCCGCCATTTGACTACTGTGGTGTTCACCACACTCACACTCCTAGCACAAGTATTTAAGCTAATTTAGAATGGTTAACAGGAGTTTTTATTTTTATAGAATTTAATTTTTTATATAATAAGGGTAGCAAACGAGTGTGCAGCATTGGTATGGGGATGCTGTGACCCATAGACATTACATCTATCTTCGATTAAGAGAAATAATTCCGATCCGTTGTCAACTCTGAGCACCAAGATGGAATGCCTTGTTTTCAGCAAAAATTAAAGAAAAGAAAAGAAAGGAAGAAAGACATTTATTCACTGAAACTATACACATCACATAAATAAAAAAAGACAGTTAAATGTATTGTAGATTAAAATTACTGATGTGGTGTGTATCGATACGTATATTTTACGTGGTAGAGCCATGCTGCAGCTATATTATTAGTATGGTTCTGGCACGAATGGGTCGGCTCGACCGGGGAAGGACCACGCTCTCACAGAATACCAGCGTAAAATAGTAGCTTAATGCTGCTGTGTTTCGTATGGTGAGTGTAGAGAACCGGAGACCCATTTTACTGGATAATAGGCATTCTATCTTAGTCCTCACGGCTGACAACGCATCTGCATTTTAATTCGCAAACAAATACAGATGTAGATATCTATGGGCCACAGCAACCACTTACTATCAAGTGGACTGTGTGCTCGTTTGTCGCACTTATTCTATAAAAAAGTCGAGCTAGTGAAAAGGTTATGACTCAGCGTAATGCTACAGGGTGACCTAAAGCGCTGATGATTCTCTCATAACCACAGATAAGCGCACGATCCACCTGGCTGTGTTAATGAAATATATTTTATAATTACTTTTATAAATTGAAATATTTCGGTGCTTCATAAAAACACCTTTATACGCACATCCTCAGACACCCTAAATAGTATATTATGTTATAATCATAATAAATACACTGACTTCTTAGTTAAACATGTATATGCATTGATTATTTATTAAATTAGTTATTCTAATTCCGGAAGAATGTTGTGGTCACAGTACAAATCCACGAACGCTAGGTATAGGTCATATGAGGGTCTTGCTAGCCTAGTAGGTATTCGCTCGCGTTCGAGTCGAGTTAACGCCGCCGCCGCTTGACACAACTGTAGGTAGGTATTAGTGCCGAAAAAAGTGTAGTGTAGTAGTGTCGACAATACACGATTGATTACGTTAAAGAAATACCTACTTATGAACATTAACAGATGTCAGAACTCCGAGCATCGAGTTGTTTATTTAAGTCTAGTAAACATTTGATTGCATCTTTCCATCACACTTTTCAGGCTTTGGACTTTCGACCGTGAATGATTTTGTTTCTTGATCATGATACAATGTCAATAGGCAATATTCCTTACAAAATGTTTTGAATTTGCATAACTTTTTTATTGTAATTGTAAATAATAATGAACTGCTAAAAATAAGAGGCGATACGACAACATAATTCAAAGACGGCGTTTTAAAAGATGTGAATCAAGATTACAATAATTTTAAGAATCAAACAAATATTTAATTTACTGGTAGCCTAAACTCTCACGCAACGTTTATTTCAATTTTAATACACTTTCAAAATGTCCACCACCTTGTTTGTGGACATTTTGAACATTTTAATGACTGTTTTCTTAATTGATATTTTAATTTAGAAAGCAATTCAGTTATTTTTTCACTATTCTAAAAGCGTTCACTATCCCATTTTTAGGTCATCGGCACTTGTTGTCTCACTAAAATAAACTAATGATTTAATACGTCCCCACAATAATAAGAGGCGTCAAATCAGCTGATCTAGGAGGTCAATGCACAGGGCCGCCGCGACCGATCCAAGACACTCCAAACTGTATTTGTAAATACTGTAACGTGCTTGAAATAAGGTTCAATTTTCTTTATTTTGTATTGAATGACGGAATTTGTATTAATACAAATAAAAACACTTTTATAAGTCTTATTGCCTTGAGTTACGGTCCATTTCAGTTTGTTTTCACTGTACAGGTTTAGTGTGACTGTAATTTACGTAGTTTTAATTATTTTTAGTATTAAAAATTAACTTTCAGGATGTGCGTTAATTATGTTACGTGCTGTATATATATACACACACATACATTTAGAGATATACACACATACATACAAGACTACACATAAATTCTATATAAAAATAAAAAAGTCATAAAATATATTATAAAAAAATGGTTTCCGGTTCTTTTGTGATATTTTACTTTAGTTAATCGAATCTGTAGATTTTATTATCGAAATAGTATTAGGTCAGTTGGTAATTTGAAATCTGTAGGTACCTACGAGTATTATTTTGAATTAGTATTTGTTATTTAGATATTTGTTTTGTTTGGGCAGGTGGTGGGTGGCCAGTCACGCAACACAACATTCCCAAATTGTGATCAGTAAGAAGCTTCTAGAAGACTGTCAGAGCGAAGTTATAAGGATACGTAATATATTAAAATACCTCCTCGGAGTAGTTGGTGATGTGGACAAAGGAAAATTTGACGCACAGCCAGAGCTAAATTATTTTGATCAGTATATGGTTCAAGAGTCACATAATTTCCTGCAACAAATAACCGATCATTATAATAATTTCAGATATAATCATGTCGCACAATCTCTATTATTTTTCATCAGTAATAAAGTGTCAGGTCTCTATTGCCATTGTATCAAGGACAGGCTCTACTGCTCGCCCAAAGACTCTAATGAAAGACTGTCCGCACAGTTAACAATTCATAAAATTTTAGTCACTCTATTTCAGACTTTAGGACCAATTTTGCCACATTTAATAGAAGAGGCATGGCAATATCATCCGTTGTATGAGAAACCATTTTATTTTACCAAAGAAATACCAGTATTGCCATATAAACATATCGATACGTCATTAATGGTAGCCATTTTGGAAATTAAAAGAGATGTATGTTTGCTTACAAAAAATGAGAATTTAAAAAAGTTTGATCTGAACTTGAAATTAGAAACGGAATTGTATTCTAAATTAAGGGAATTGAATGCAAGCGACGGTGTTGCTGATAATGTTTTATGCGAGATTCTAGAACTCTCATCTGTCAATTTAGAGGAGATAAGAAATGGCGGGAAACGTTGGGAATTAGAAGTATCACAGAGTAACAGAAATCAGTGTCTACGGTGTAGAAAATATAATGTCACAGATAATAGCGACAAATGTTTCAGGTGTGAACAAGTGCTTTCGATGTTATAAAGTGTATGCAAATAAAGTAAAATAAGTGTTAATATTTCAAATTTTCATTTGGCACAAGTTTCGAAATAAATTGACTAATCTGTGAACGGCTTCAGTACGAGATGTAGATTGAAGTAGATTGAATATTTTAGACTCACATACGTCCTATTGGTGGGCACCGACCTCATCGTTGTGAGGCTCCTTATTCACATTTAATATTATAAATTTTAGTTCCCTAACTATGTATTCCTGAGTCTAGAATTATAGAGCCGTGGTAACTCAGGTGGTTAGCGCTGTAAATTTCACAGTGCGTGAGCAATAGTATTTATATTTATATGGTGGACGTATGGTTGTAGCACGAATGGGTCGGCTCGACCGGGGAAGGACCACGCCCTCACAGAATACCATTGTAAAATAGCAGCTTAATGCTGCTGTGTTTCGTGAGGTGAGTGTAGAGAACCGGAGACCTTTTTTTACTAGAAACGAGGCATTACATCTTAGTCCTCACGGGTGACGACGCATCTGCATTTTGATTCGTAATCGATGTAGATGTCTATGGGCCGCAGCAACCACTTACTATCAGGTGGACTGTGTGCCCGTTTGTTACCCTTATCCTACAAAAAAAGTTTTATTTAAAATCACATCAGTTTATTGTTTAATTGAATATATATTGTTATTTTGTTCAATGTTATAATGAAGTGTATTATTTTGTAAAGTAATAACCGAGTTGGTGTTAGTATAGATATTGTTAAATTTGTAAATAAAGAATTAAAAACTATTTATTAATTGCCTTACTCACGGAATAAATAATAGTACTACGTACTTTAGTGTTTTATTACCTACTTCTTGTAGTGTTAAGTTGCAATCATGAAGCTAATACAAAGGGGAGACGGCATAAGCAACTGTGCACTGTGATTCTAAGTAGGTCCTGACGTCATCATAGTGGGCGTGGCTTTAGATAGTATACTGTCAGCATTCGTCCTGTGCGCTTATGTGTTGACAAAATCGCAAATCGGTGTATTTTCGTAGTATTAAGAAGAAAAGGATGAAGTGTTGTGTTTTATTGTGTAAAAACTACTCAGATAGACGCTCTGATGTTATGGATGGCATCACATTTCATTTGTAAATAATTTTACACCTAATTTATTAAAATAGTTCTAGAAAAATCTCTTTGCGTCGGCTTTCAAATATAATTAAATATATTCCACACTAGATGGCGTCACTTTGTGTCCTGTGAACTAAAAATATAAAGGTCCGTAGAGCTCATTATTGGTAAAATAATCATACGAAGGTGCTGAAATTTGTTTTACATTCAGACATAAAGAAATTTTAATCGCAAAATATTATTTTTATAGTTTATAATCATTTTGAGAACAGGCCGTATTCTCGTCAAGTAAATCTCATAAAAATAACAAAAAGACAGGGCCCTAATTAGAATTCAATTATTTTTCCCAGTAATCCAACTTTTAATATTAAAATGCAGGAAATTGTACTTAGATTGATTTTTACGAAATGTTTAAGTTATATTTAAGTGACATTCTATATGCAAAGAATCACTTAAATACAATTTAATGTTCTTAGATTGGCATTCAAAAAGTGCATTCGGATGCCTAATTTGGAATAAAATATTTATATTTTAATTGATTTGTAAATAAAATTATATTAATTATAATCATTTGTCTATTATTTGTTCTCCCTCAGAGATATTAAGTAGTATAACCTACACATAAATAATAGTCCAGCCGTTTCTTCGTGAAAAAATTACACATACAGAGTACATACTTAGTGTGGAATAAGCTCAAGGAGACAGAAAGAACACACAAAATTTCGCCTTTATAATATTAGTGAGATAAGTAGGATATTTAGTTCCAAATTAAATATCCTACTTAATATTGAACATAGAATATTTAGTTTCAAACAGACTTTATTTTATGGATAAGATAAATATTTCTTGAAGGTTGACTTTCACTAAATGATAAACATATTTAAATTGTATTTAATTGATTCTTTGCATATAGAATGTCACTTAAATATAATTTAAACATTTCGTAAAAATCAGCCAAGGACAATTTCCTTCATTTTAATATTGAATGTTGGGTTACTGGGTAAAATAATTGTATTCTAATTGCGGCCCTGTCTTTTTGTTATTTTTATAAGGTTTACTTGACGATAGAAGGCGGCCTGTTCCCAAAATTATTATGAAAACTACAAAAATATTATTGTGGCGATTAAAATTTCTCTGTCTGAATGTATTTGCTTCATGAGATAGATGCTCCGATGCTATGGATGGCATCACATTTCATTTGTAAGTAATTTTACTTACTTATCTTCACGCACAATCCCTGACGGGGTAGCCAGAGAGAACAGATCGCCAAGTATCACGATCCTTACAAACCTCTTTCGCTTCTTTCAGATTCATTATCTTCTTCATGCATGCACGTCTAGGTATCCGAGTACTCTTGACCCTACCCTCTTCGAGCAATTTGCTCACATGGTCTTCAAAAGTTAGTCTCGGTCTACCTCGACACCTTTTAATATTAACTTTCGCGCTATATATTTTCTTCACCATTCGGTCTTCACTCATTCGCTCAACGTGCCCAAACCACCGAAGCACGCCCTTATCAATTTTTGTGATAAGGTCATCTTTCAAACCTGCCATATTGCGAATCTCTTCGTTTCGCTTTCGGTCGGCCATAGTAACGCCGCACATTTTACGAAGAGGTCGCATCTCCACTGCATTCAACTTACTTTTATGCTTCTTCTGGCATACCCAGGTTTCGCTGCCATATAACAAAGTCGGTACCAACACTGCGTTATGTATTGCAAGGCGTGCACTCTTCGCTACGCCTTGCCTTTTGACTAACGCAGTCAGGGCACCATTGACTTTGTTCCCGGCAGCGACACGCCTGTCCACATCTAAATCACATCTTCCATCCCGGCTAAAAGCACTCCCCAAGTATACAATTTCATTTACCTGTTCTAGACATTCCTGATTTACCCATATTTCACACTTCGTTCTCTCTTCGTCCCTTTCAAATACCAGAACCTTAGTTTTATTAGCATTCAAACGGAGACCTTTAATTTCACATTCCTCTTTCATACACGTGACTAATGCCTGCAGTTCTGCCTCTGATGGTGCAATAAGCATTGCATCATCAGCATACAGCAGACAATTTACTTTTATGTCACCCAATTTCACACCCAAACAGCTATCTTTCAGCTTCTGTAAACAGCTGTCGGGATACAGTATGAACAGCCAGGAAGACATGACACAACCCTGCTTTACGCCCATTTGGACGTTAAACATGGGTGACAGGTCATGCCCTACCCGCACACAGGCTTTACAGTCACAGTAAAGAGACTGCACAGTCCTTAGCAATCGACCATCCACACCATACCCCGGCAACAGTTCCCACATTTTCTTCCTTACAACCTTATCAAATGCTTTCTCAAGATCCACAAAAGCACAGAAAATCTTCTGGTTAGCAGCCAGAAGCTTCTCCGTGATCATGCGGAGAGAAAACATTTGATCCGTGCATCCTCTTCCAGGTCTAAATCCGCATTGTGCCTCCCATAGAAATCTTTCCGATTTCTCTTGCATCCTACGTGTCAAAACCTTCGAGTAAACTTTACTTGCTAAACTGGTCAAGCTGATCGCCCGATAGCACCCGCAGTCAAAATGTGAACCTTTACCTTTATATAAAGGCACAATGACTGCGGATCGCCAATCATCCGGGACATCCCCCGTCCGCCAGCACAAATTGCACAGCAGATGGAAGCTGTACCAGACGCGAGGTCCACCATACTTGACCTTTTCAGCAGTAACTCTGTCTAGTCCCGCAGCCTTACCACATTTCAAACTTCGAATCGCACGTTCAATTTCTTTCATACTGATGACCTCAGTGTCATCGAGGTCCGGGTCTGGCGTACCAGTCACGGCGTCATCCCCGGATCCCTCACTAAGATCATCATACGCATACATTTCTCTATAAAATTCGCTTCATCGCTGCATGACGTCCGATTTTTCTGAGAGGACGTCATTAGTTCTCGAAAGCACTTTTTACACCTAATTTTACACCTAATTTATTAAAATAGTTCTAGAAAATTCTCTTTACGTCCGCTTTCAAATATAATTAAATATATTCCACACTAGATGGCGACACTTTGTGTCCTGTGAACTAAAAATATAAGGGTACGTAGAGCTCGGTAATGATAAAATAATCATACGAAGGTGCTGAAATTTGTTTTGCATTCAGACATAAAGAAATTTTAATCGCCAAAATATTATTTTTATAGTTTATAACATTTTGTGGACATGCCGCCATCTACCGTCAAGGTAGTTAAGCTACATTGCAACATCGATATGGAAAGATTCGAGTAGTTTTACTATTTATCAGTAGATGTAGATAATGTAAAGTGGGCGGGGCTTTGCATCCCCTCACCCCGCAAATTGTCACGCGTTGTTACATAGTGAAATTTAATTACAACATCTCTTTGTATTTGCTTCATGGTTGCAATACAGGCTTAGATTATTAATAAGTCATCGCGCGCTCTGAGAGTTAGAGTAGTACTGCTTAACATAGGCCTCCTCCATGGATTGTTTCAAAGGGGGGATATTTGCTATAGTTGCCCACACCTCAGTTTTTTATTATTATTCTTATTGACTTTTTATCAGTAAGATGCTGCTGCCCATCTACTGTTTCACTTTCTTCATAGGATGATATAGAGCAGTAGATTCTCTATGGCCGCGGCGACGAACTATTTTCAGATCACGTGGTAGAGACACGCTGCAACTATATTATAGTTCTAGCTTCTAGCACAAATGTTCGTTAAATGAAACTAATTTTTACAAATGTTCATGCTACAACTATACCGCTAACAACTACTTATACGTGGTAGAGCCATGCTGCCGCTATATTAGTAGTATAGTTGTAGCACGAATGGCATCGACCGGGGAAGGAACACGATCTCACAGCATACCAGCGTAAAATGGCAGCTTGATACTGCTGTGTTTCGTATGGTGAGTGTAGAGAACCGGATACCCATTTTACTGGAAAAGTGGCATTCCATCTTAGTCCTAACGGGTGACAACGCATCTGCAGTTTGATTCTTTACACAGAGTACTTTTTATATACTGAAAATTCTTTATTGAGGATAGATGTAGATGTCTATGGGTCACAGCAACCACTTACCATCAGTTGGGCTGTGTGCTCGTTTGTCAGCCTATCCTATAAAAAAACGCGGTAGAGACACGCTGCGACTATATTATAGGTCTAGCACCAATGTTCGTGCTACAACTATACCACTAATATAGCTGTAACGTGGCTCTACAACGTTAAAACAATCCCAAATATTTTGCGATGTAAGATAAGTGAAGTGACGTTAGTTATGTTTGAATTTATTCTTCTTTAGATATCAAGCCGTAAAAGGTCACTGCGGGAAATGGGCATATGCTCCAGAGTGGTGTTAGGAATGAGGCGGTACAACTCCTCCACTCATTTAAACATCATATATAAAGTATTGCGCCGATAACTAGCCATTCAAAGAGTTTTTATCGTTGTCGTCATCTTTTTTTTTTTAATAGGATTAGGGTGACAAACGAGCACACAGTCCACCTGATGGTAAGTGGTTGCTGCGGCCCATAGACATCTACATCTATCCTCGTTTGCGAATCAAAATGCAGATGCGTTGTCACCCGTGAGAACTAAGATGGAAAGCCTCATTTCCAGTAAAAAGGGCCTCCGGCCACCTGCACTCACCAAACGAAACGCAGAGGTAAACCTCTACTTCACGCTGGTATTCTGTGAGGTCGTGGTACCACCCCGGTTCGAGCCGGCCCATCCGTGCGACAGCAAAAGCTGCCACGTGGCTTTACCACTGTTGAAATCATGTCCGTCGTGCTTATTCTTTTAGTACAAGCACAGACACCTTGCATCGTGATGCGCTGTGTTGCTATTGGTTTCCATACTTCATTTATATTGGTGATATATACAGGGTTATTTGCAATAACCGGCCAAATTTACAGAGAAGGTTCAGAATACGTAAAATAGGTAAATGATGAAGAAATATTAATTAAAAAAATCTCATACATTCTGTCCATTTTATCTTTTAAATTCAAAATGCGTGGTAATGCAATGTTTTAACTGATTTTACTGCACACGCACACATACGTAAGGGTCGATCGGTAGGCAAAAACGCTGTTGCCCGTAAATAACATTCAATTTGGAATACTTTCAAATAAAAGTAGAAGCATTATTTGCTTCAATAACTGATATAACAATATATCATTATTTATATATTTGAACTTAAGTTTGAAATTTGGCTACTCTGAAAAATAACCCTGTATACATCATCATCATTCATCATTACAGCCCTTCACAAGTCCACTGCTGAACATAAGCCTCCCCCAAAGAATGCCACAAAGCACGGTCCTGAGCCATCTGCATCCATCGACTTCCTGCATGTCTGACCAGGTCGTCACTCCATCTCGTGGGGGGACGCCCTACACTTCGCCTACCGGTAAGAGGCCGCCACTCGAGAACCTTTCTTCCCCATCGGTTGTCGGTTCTTCGAGCTATATGGCCGGCCCACTGCCACTTCAGCTTACTAATCCGTTGGGCTATGTCGGTTACTCTGGTTCTACTGCGGATATCCTCATTCCTAAGTTTATCACGCAGAGAAATTCCGAGCATAGCCCTCTCCATAGCTCGCTGAGCGACCTTGAGCTTTCTCATACGGCCAGCAGTGAAGGACCACGTCTCAGTTCCGTAAGTCATCACTGGCAACACGCACTGGTTGGTTGTTCAATTTCGTTTTAAGGTTTTGAGGTATGTCTGACGAGAAGATGTGTCGTAGCTTCCCGAACGCTGCCCAGCCGAGTTGTATATATGTATGTATACATACATACATAATATTATATTGTATAATTAACTTTTAATGTGTTCCACGAATATTTTTTAACGTAAAGTCTTTACTAAGTAGTGTTAATTTATTTTAATATTTGAGAGTATTTTCTAATAGAGATTTTTTTATAATTGTCATGCTAGCAAGCGGATATCTAACTACCACGTGGATATCTAACTACCACGTTTGAGGCTGTTCACCGACGCCTGAAGTTTGATGTAAACGCGATAGCTATACCAATATCTATCGGATCCATGAAATCGTTTTGGCATTTTTTTAATTTATAGAAAAGGGGTAACGTATAAGCACACAGTTCTGAGGATGTTTGTCGTTTCATTCCATAGACATATACATTTATCCTTGACAAAGAATCAAAAAGTTGATGTCGTCATACCTAAGGATTAAGATAGAATGCCTCGTTATCATTAAAACATCGCCCCAAGAATGAATTACTGACTCGGTGGATTGGAGTAACTGGTACTACTAGCTTGTGTTTGTTCCTAGTATTTACAGAATGAATATCACTTATTTTTTTACTTTTATTTTTGTGTACATACATCACATTTTCATAAATGTATTGAGAGGACAAAGTTAATATATTAATTTCCTTAAAGGAGAATGGGACTTTTGGGCCTGAAGTTAACTAATTGGTTTATAATGTAAAAAATTGGCTATATTTTTCTAAAGTAAAGTATAAAAAAGTAGCCCTTTTTACAATCTAGATTTCGAAAATACAATAAAATAAGAAACAAGTTAGAAAATCGATCGTATCGATATTATATTTATTCGGATCCAAAAAATAAAATGAAATGGCTTGCAAGGTTTCATTAAAATTATATTATTTACTTTGCCGTGTAGTGGCGGTCAAGAATATCCACTACCCCATATCCTCCCGTGGGTGTCGTAAAAGGCGACAAAGGGAAACAGGCAGAAGATGGGCAGCAGCATCTTCCTGATAATAGCCAAAATTATAATAAAAAAACTGCGGTTGCCAACCCGCTCGCCAAGCGTGGCAACTATGGCAAATACCCCCCAATGACTAAAGCAACAAACAGACGGCCCCCAGTCCCCGGCGGCCCCGCTATTCCTGGCTACGGTGGCGACCATGGTAACGGCGGGGCAGGGGGTGCTAAGAATCTCCGGTGGAGGTTCGGTTGCCACCTTAGACGACTCGACCTGGCAACGTACAACGCACGCACCCTGAGGACTGACGAGAAGATCGTGGAGCTGGAAGAAGAGATAGACAAGTTGCGCTGGCATATTATAGGATTATCCGAAGTCCGAAGAGAGGGGGAGGACACGGTAATCCTCGAATCCGGCAACTTGCTCTATCACCGGGAGGGCGACCATCTGTCCCAAGGAGGTGTCGGATTTATCGTCCACAAGTCTCTCGTTAACAACGTTGTAAAGATCGGGAGTGTGTCGACGAGGGTTGCGTACCTTATACTCAGAATCACCAAACGGTATTCGCTGAAGGTCATACAGGTTTACGCACCAACCTCGGCACACCCCGATCAGGAGGTGGAGGAAATGTATGAGGATATCTCTAGAGCCATGCATTCCTCCAAAACCCAATATACGGTGTTAATGGGAGACTTCAATGCAAAACTAGGCACAAGAGAGAACGGTGAGCTGAAAGTAGGGAAATTTGGAATAGGGCAACGGAACCCAAGGGGCCAGGAGCTGGCCGACTTCATGGAGAAAGAGGGACTCTTTATGATGAACTCTTTCTTCCAGAAGCGGCCCCACAGGAAGTGGACCTGGTCGAGCCCCGACGGTTCGACAAAAAATGAGATTGACTTCATTATGACGACCAGACGACAACTGTTCAGTGATGTCTCCGTGATCGCAAGGGTGAAAACTGGTAGCGATCACCGAATGGTTAGAGGCACACTGAACCTAAACGTTAAGATGGAGAGGTCTCGTCTAATGAAGTCAACGCTCCGTCCCCCTCGTGCTCTAATCCAAAGTCCCGAAACCTTTCAGCTCGAGTTACAAAACCGTTTTCAGTGCCTAGAAGACTGCAATGAAGTGGACGATATGAATGACAAGCTCGTGGAAACTGTCCATGCGGTCGGAGCTAAGTTCTGCAAGACCCGCCGCAGAAGAACACAAAAACTCTCCGATCACACTCTTAATCTCATGGCTGTTAGACGGGAGATGAAGCTACATTCTTCAACAGACTTGACAGCATACAGGCATCTGAACAGACAGATCTCCAAATGCATGCGGCGGGACTTACGCAACTTCAATACAGCTCGTATTGAAGAAGCGATCGAGCGGAACCAAGGCTCCAAAGTCTTTGCCAGAGATCTGTCTGCCAGAAAGAGCCAACTGTCAAAGCTGAAGACAGAATGTAGCAGCATCGTTTCCGGGACACCTGAGATTTTGAGTGAGATTGAGAGGTTCTATGGGCAGCTGTACACGTCATCGTTGGAGCCACACGCAAGTGTGAGTAACGATCCAAGAGCGAGTCTCATCCGACACTATTCCGAAGATATCCCGGACGTCAGTCTGAGCGAGATTAGAATGGCTCTCCAGCACCTTAAAAACGGTAAGGCCCCAGGCGAGGATGGAATTACAGCGGAGCTTCTGAAAGCGGGTGGAAGACCGGTACTTGAAGTCCTTCAGAAGCTCTTTAATTCCGTCCTCCATGGTGGCATTACACCGGAGGCGTGGAGCAGAAGTGCGGTGGTCTTGTTCTACAAGAAAGGTGACAACGCTCTCTTGAAGAACTACAGACCGATTTCCCTTCTGAGCCGCGTCTACGTGCTGTTTTCGAGAGTCATTACGAATCTTCTCGCGCGCAGACTTGACGACTTCCAGCCTCCCGAACAAGCCGGTTTCCGAAAGGGCTTTAGCAAAGGCAAGTTGTACAGAAGTCCGAAGAGTACAATTTGCCACTATGTCTGGCGTATGTGGACTATGAGAAAGCCTTTGATTCCGTCGAAATTTGGGCGGTGCTGCAGTCCCTTCAGCGGTGCCAAGTTGACTGTCGGTATATCGAAGTGTTGAAGTGCTTGTACAGTAGGGCTACGATGGCTATCCGAGTACAGAACCAGAGTACGAAACCTATCCAATTACAGAGAGGTGTAAGACAGGGTGACGTCATATCCCCGAAACTCTTCACCGCTGCATTGGAAGACGTTTTCAAGCTTCTGGACTGGAAAGGGTACGGTATCAACATCAATGGCGAGTACATCACTCACCTTCGATTTGCCGACGATATAGTCCTTATGGCAGAATCGCTGGAGGGCCTAAGCACTATGCTCAATGACCTCAATAGTGTTTCCCAACGGATAGGTCTTAAGATGAACATGGACAAAACAAAGATTATGTTTAATGTCCATGTCACACCTATGCCGGTAGTTGTTGGGAGCACTAAGCTCGAAGTTGTTGATGAGTATGTTTACCTGGGACAAATAGTCCGACTAGGTAAGTCCAACTTCGACCGAGAGGTCAATCGACGGATTCAACTCGGCTGGGCAGCGTTCGGGAAGCTACGACACATCTTCTCGTCAGACATACCTCAAAACCTTAAAACGAAATTGTACAACCAGTGCGTGTTGCCAGTGATGACTTACGGAACTGAGACGTGGTCCTTCACTGCTGGCCGTATGAGGAAGCTCAAGGTCGCTCAGCGAGCTATGGAGAGGGCTATGCTCGGAGTTTCTCTGCGTGATAAACTTAGGAATGAGGATATCCGCAGTAGAACCAGAATAACCGACATAGCCCAACGAATTAGTAAGCTGAAGTGGCAGTGGGCCGGCCATATAGCTCGAAGAACCGACAACCGATGGGGAAGAAAGGTTCTCGAGTGGCAGCCTCGTACCGGTAGGCGAAGTGTAGGGCGTCCCCCCACGAGATGGAGTGACGACCTGGTAAGACATGCAGGAAGTCGATGGATGCAGGTGGCTCAGGACCGTGCTTTGTGGCATTCTTTGGGGGAGGCCTATGTTCAGCAGTGGACTTGTGAAGGGCTGTAATGATACTTTGAATGCTACATTCATTTGGAAATAAAATATATTATTCGCTTATAGAAAAAAGAAAAATAAACATTTTATGGCAATATAAATCGATTACCATAAAGAATACACTAATGAAATTCTCGTTTCTAAACGTTATCTTTCAATAGAGGACCTCTCATTTTGAATTTGAAACTTGGCTTGACAGTTCATACTTCAAACTATTAATTTAAAAGAAAAAGATAGATTTTAGATTCGACTTGAAATGAACGCAATATAATCGATTCTTGATTAAATTGAGCATATTAATATTTTTTTTCGATTATTTTTCTATGTTTAGGAGATAAAAATTGCGAACATATCTACAAAATAATAATAATAAAAAAAAAACAAAATATCAACATTCCAACATGTAACAATAACAACAACAATTCATGTAATTGATCTCAGATCGATATCCCTAATATTCATTTCACTTAGTTGTTATTAATTGAACTTCGTTAATTTTTTCACCATTTTGTATCCTTATTAACCACAACTTTTCTTTAGTGATTTTATACTGATCCTGCGTTTATATTTTTAAGTAATTATAGTTAAAAATATCCTGTTACAGTGTACTAACAGTGAAAAATCACCTGTTACAGTGTAGGTAATACCTAATCTCACGTTTACTTATTCTACAATAACTCAGCTCCTAGATTGACAAATCTCACCAGATTTTCAGCTATGAATCGTTTATATATACGCTTTCAAATGGTATTTTCATTTTGTTAACACCTGGGCCCAAGAATGTATGAAGACGTCTCCTTCTTCTTTTTGTCGAAGCGACTCTTTAGGTTTTAAATCATAGATTTTTTTTTCTTTTTATAGGATAAGGGTGACAAACGAGCACACAGTCCACCTGATGGTAAGTGGTTGCTGCGGCCCATAGACATCTACATCTATCCTCGTTTGCGAATCAAAATGCATATGCGTTGCCACCCGTGAGGACTAAGATGGAATGCCTCATTTCCAGTAAAAAGGGCCTCCGGCCACCTGCACTCACCAAGCGAAACACAAAGGTAAACCTCTACTTCACGCTGGTATTCTGTGAGGTCGTGGTACCACCCCGGTTCGAGCCGGCCCATCCGTGCGACAGCAAAAGTTGCCGCGTGGCTCTACCACTGTAGATTGCTCTTATGGCCCTCTTCTGTAAAATAAAATAATATAATTTCAGTATCAGTCGCGTGTCCCCATAGCAAAATACCATACGACATTATGCTATGAAAATAAGTCTAGCTATTTCCACACTGGTAAGAGTTCTAATAATTTTTACAGCATATGCAGCAGAACTAAGTCTGCTTGCTAATTTTGATATATGTGGGCTCCATTAAAGCTTCGCGTCTAGTGTTATTCCAAGAAAAATGGTGGTATCGACAAGACTCGTACATCCCATTTAATATTACATTTTTATTTCAATGTTTGACATTTGGAGTCATAAATTTCATACATTTCGTTTTAGTGCCATTTAAATGCAATTTATTAACATTACAACAATTTACTAATTTAGATATAGCATTATTTACTTCGTCATATTTTAATAATCGTCGTCTATATTATGTTTATCCCCTACTATGTAAGGTTAGTCATTAATATATCCAAGAAACAGAAAGGGGCTGAGAATTGAGCCATGAGTCACGCCCATTTGTATTATCGACCCGGAAGAACTCATACTATTAAGCCTTTAACAGTGGTTGAAATGCCTAAATCTAGGATATTTAAGTAAAAAAATCTCAATAACTGTTCATTTAATCCACAAAGAAAAAATACAGGGTAACAGAAGAGGATTTAGTAAATGTTTTTAATTTAACAAAATTGTATTTTTGTCAAACCCTTATTAGAAAAAAAAATCCCCAAAGAGTACCTATCTTTGTCATATTTTGCAAAATTTCTCCAAAACGGCACAAGCTTTTTAAATAGTTCTTACACTAAAAAAAAGGTCTTAAAAATATTAATATTTTTAATTCAGAGTTTTATTTTTATTACCCGTTTTATAAGAGAATATATAATTTTTCCCTGAAATTCAATATATTTACGCGAGCGCGCATGCTCCGTCGCCATGTAAGCTCAGTCACAGTCCGTTTCAGGGCCGGTCAACTTCCTAATAGCAGATTGGCACCGGGAGATGACCTTGGGGGGCTTTAAAGAAGCGAGATGGAATAATATCTATCTCCCTCGCACGTTATGTTATATTGCCATGAAAGAAATATTATTTTAAATGACACATCATTTTAATCATTTTTTTATTTAATAATTATAATACTTTATTATATAATATATTTCGTTAAACATATATTTATTACGTCTTTATTGAAGTAACAAAATGTATAAATATGAAACTGCATACTATAATAAAAAGGCAAGTTATGGCAACGGCAAATAAACAAAATTACAAATGGCAGATCCGTTGCGCTTGCCGTTTCGTTCTTGTTTATTTGTGTTGCAAATTAAGTTTATCTTTCGATATAAACTTATTTCTTACATTACTAACGTTGAGTTGAACATCCCGTTCCTCCGTTTTAGTGTTTACAGTGAGAAAGAGACTCAAAAACAAGTGCTGTGCATTGTGCTAAAGAGACAGAGACTCAATTTTATCTTTCATCATGAAAGTAAACGAAAGGAAATGTTACAAGTGTGGATGTTCTCCTGCTCATGATCGTAACATCACCTTGCATCGTTTTCCTAAGCCTGGGAGAACAAATAGCGTACGGTACGTATGTTAAATAGCTTTTTGATTACTGATTAAAACAGTTTTAAAATGTTTAAATTTGAACCACTGAATTAATAAAGTAGCAGAAATAAAAATTATTATGGGCCGCATCAGCTAATAAAACCTAAGATACATATTAAGCGATTTAAAAACGTGTGCAAATAAATCTGAAAATTAGAGAAATTATGCAGAACAGCATGAGGTTTATCACATAGAAATCATAACATAATAAAAAGTTCTAGATGTATTGGTACACATAGAAATAACTTGTGGAATAATATTTATATATGTATACAATACAATCACATTGTTTGAAAGGAACAATCTTCTTGTATTGCACTCTTCTTCCAAGCACGTTTTTAGCACCTCAGTAGTATATTACTATCTAATTGTATTTTTTCAGATGGGAATTATGGGCGAAGTACTGTTTTCCTCATGAATCTTGGTGGTCACCAGAATTTCAAAACAATCTTCATTCTAGGCATTTAATGTTGTGCACTAAACATTTTAAGAAATCATCATTCATTGATAATTTTGGAAAGAGGCTAGTCAAATCTGCAGTGATGTATGTAAATGAGGAATGTGATAAGGTTAGTTAATCTTTCTTTTGTTACTATCTACATTTTTTACTTTTGTGTGGCTTTTGTCATACTACAGTGAAAATATTATCTAGTTAACAAACGGTGGTAGCAGATTGAGTGGTGATTTATAAGGGTATGCGACGTAACCTACCATTACTTCTCAACCATAAAAAAACAAAAGATATAAACTTTAAAAAAAAAGTTATCTTTTATTTAAAAAAAAAACCTTATCCAAACTAGGATTTTCTCCTCTTTGTGGAGGCACTTTACAAACATAAATTGGATGAGGACAAACAACCCCCGGCACAATTATTTATAGGCCTTGGGTCAATTTAAAATCGGTGGCAGAAAATGTGACTGTAAATTTCGAAAACAAAAGAAAATAAAATTCTGTTTAACTTAGTTGTATAGGTATTTATGCTATGTAGATATCATTGTTAAATGCAATATCGTGGTTGGGCACGATGTCTTGCCACTATTTTTAGATTTTCAAGGAATTTACTAGTAGCAGGGTAAAAAAAATTACAACTCTGTTACCATCATATATTTATTCATATTTAAACAACAAACAATTATTTTTAGAAACATTCTTTGTTATGAACATTAATTAAGTCTTTATTCTCATGTTCAACATGCAAAATTACACAATAGTTCTTCTTAAGTAGGAACAGTAATGGAAGTTAAATATACTCTGTTACTTCCTTTGTTTTAATGATCAAATTTTCACTATAAACTATGTAAATTGAATTAAATTATTAAAATATAATGATGATTATATTTAATTTTATTATTATTATATTATATAATTAATAAACAATGCATAGAGTCAGGTGTCAGCTTTTCATAAAATTCGAGACATTACTCTTATATATTTAGGGACACAAAAGTAACAAAGTTGTAGGAACAATAACATAGTTGTACTATTCGCAACAAATTTATGAACTACTATCACAAAAAACAATATTTTTGGCTATGAATTGTTTTAAGAAGTTTAGAAACTTAATTAGATTATAAAACTTAAGGGGAAAAAGCTAAAAAATCTTATTGAGATCAAATTAAACCTAAGCTGATAACTTATTTTTCAAATATCTCTAGTGGAGTATGGAACTGGTAATATACCCTTTTGCGTTTATTTACTTTTTAGGTACTGAAACAACTCTTATGAAACTCTCATATTGTTCATATGATATATCATTTTAAACTAATTTGTATGTTTTTCTAGTATTGTCAACAGAATTTAAAAAGACAATTTTTACTTCACCATCATCATCTACTTCGCTTAATGCTTTGCCTAGATAAACACTTACTTTCAGAATTGTAAACTTTAACTAAGACCTAGACTCCTTCTTTGATTTTACTTGGATGAATATTTTCTTTATGAATCAAGTGATTCTCATCATTTTTTTCTTTAGACAAGCAGGGTTGATTTGATGCCTTATCTTTTAATCGTAGCAAAGGATTATCATCATCTGATTCTGAACTCGAACTGTAAATTACATTGTAAAAAGATTTCCTTTTCTGTTCAATCAAATTACTTATATCCGCTAGATTAGTAGAATTACTCCTTTGATTCTTCGACTGTATCCTTTAGTAGACAATAGTTTTTTGGATTCATTCATGAGGAGAAACCAAGCTAGCAGAAACAGCTCAACTCTCGATATTTCAGCGCTCCCACTTCTTCTGTAATACACTAGTAGTACACTTGATGTACTTTCATTATACCATAGAAAGGAACAATTTCTGCTGGAATTTCATTCGTGATTCTTTCAATATCATAATCAGTTCAAGATTGACCTTAACTCCACTACTATCTTTCAGAGACTGATAGAACGAAGACGCTATCAGAATGTCTTTCCCAACAGCAACAAGCTGGTCAGCAGTCCGTTTTAGAAAGCCACCAACACCAACAGCTGCTCCTTTGCCGTGTTCCGACTCGAAAAAATTCCATGTAGGCTTGGTGAGGTTGTACTTTGAAAAAAGTTTTGTCCATATTAAGCAGAAGTTTTGATTCTGGCAGTACTGAGTAGCGGGTCATCTGAAAATATGTGTATCACTTTTATCTTAGGGGATTGGTCTTGAATTGAGGAAAGTATAGGATGAAGGTGACTCCAGATTGCCGAAGGGCCGTGAGAGAGGTTACCTGATACTGTACAAAAAGACTTCACCTCTATGTTTCGATTTTCCAAGCTTCGCTTATACAATACGCCAGTATGTAAGGATACCTGGTTACGAGTATCACGAAAGTGGTGTGATTGTATCACTTCATGGAACTTGCAATTGTAATTTTCACTGAAATCTACGTGTAGCGCTATTTTTTCTTCTGTCAATCCATCTATACAAGATCTGTAGTTTCTATACTGAGTTGAGTCATGTCTTTTATTAAGCGTTTCTTTTTATGATATCTCTCTAAATCCTTCTTCTTAGTTTCCGCTACCTCTTCAGGGTTTTATTTGCACTTTTCTTTATAGCGCCGCTGCTTTTCAGCAGCAGTGAGAGCCATAGCGAAGTACTATGTATTATCTAGAACAAATGATGTAATTTATTAGATAGCTATTATATAATATTGATTCCTACTAACATAGAAGCAGAGATACGGATATACAGACGCCAACGATGGCTTGTAACAGCTTAGTAATAACAACTCTGTTACCTCTCTACAACTCTGTTACCAGTAGCTAGTAACATAGTTGTGCAGTAACAGAATGGTAAATTTAACTTTAGTGACATTTTTTTTAGAAATGAAAGTTTATTATGTACAAAGAAAAGCACATTCGATATATCTTACACTAGAGCTACTTCAATAATATAAAACCGGTAACAGAGTACACACAGAATAAAACCACGAGCACACAGCAGCAGCTCACACCGCAGCCATCGGATAAATGAATCGTGTACCCGCGCCTCAACCGCCGCAAACCGTACGGATAGAACAGTAGAAATTTAAAATAATCGTACAAGCTTCAATTAATTTATTTAATATGGATGAAGTATGTTTTTAAATGTGTTATGATTGCTTTATTACACTAACTTTCAAACATAACAATTACATTGAATTGATAAAAAGATATTATGATTTTCGCATGATGCACTGCATATGGGACAGAATTTTTTTGTATGGAAAACAACTATGTTACCAAGAATGACCACTCTGTTACTTGATAAAAGTGGTGATAAATCAATAATAAAATTCATTTTTCTTGAGAATAAGCTTAGTAATTCGCCCCATATTTGACAAATTCAATAACATTATAACAATTTAATTAATATCACCGAGAAGAAAATATTTTTGCTCAGGGACGACTTTATCTGCAACCAATTTTAAATTGACCCCCTTACAAATACTTATTCCGTGCAGCATTCGAACCTGTGACCTTTAGTGCCGCAACTCAATGCTAGCCACTGCTCCGCGAGCTGTCAATGTTGTTTAAATGACATGATTATAATTTAGTTACTTACAGAATATATTTACAAATAAAAGAAATTGTTAAAATAGTGTCTTAAAAATAGGATGGTGGTGGTAATGGTGTTAAAGCAACATTCATTAAAAAAAACAAGTTGTATTTAATGTTTATAAATTTATAAGGCTGTTTGAAATTTAGAGATTGGTTGACCAATGCTGGGATATATGATATAAATAATGATTTGATAATCTCTAATTTTCAGATCACATTAGCTGACCTTAATTTGGAACAAAGGAATGTCTTTCAACATATTGCAGGTCCATCAACTAATAAACAACCACTGTCTGAAAATATTCAGAAGACTCAGAGAACTGTTTCAAATGTATTTGAGCCTGTTGCGGGTCCGTCAAAATTTATACAACCCTTGTGTGAGAATGTAAATTATAAAACCATTCCTGACATAACTAGTGATATTCCTCAAGTAACTGAGAATATCAACCCTGTTGCTGCTGCAAATCCATCCACGAAAAACAAAAAGGATAAAGATATGTTGATAAAAATGAAATATCATCTGAGAAAAATTAACAGGCTTCAAAAAACTGTAAAGCATCTAAAGAATGAAGCATTTCTCAAAGTATTGAGCAAAAATGATTCCGTAAATGAAATATTAAAATGTAAAATATCCCCCTCTTTTGCATTATTTTTGCAAGGAGAATTGCAAAACTATAAAAAAAAAATCGTAAGGTCGAAGATGGAACATGGGCTCCAAAGTAATAGCACTAAGACTGTATAAAAGGTCACCTAGGTGCTACAAATTATTAAGAAGGATGATTTGCCTGTCAACACCTAGTTCATTAAAAGCGTTATTAAGCAAGTTTCACATGAAAGTTGGTATTAATGACCAAATTTTTAATGTTTTGAAAAAAAGCAATAAAGCAACAGACTCTCTCAGACAATGAGTATATCCTAATGTTTGATGAGATGTTAATAAAAAAGAATTTGTTTTACAACAAAAAGGAGGACATAATTGAGGGTTATCAAGACCATGCACTGCAGGGCAGGTCACCACAAACGGCAACACATGCCCTCGTGTTCATGATTGGCGGAATCCGTAAAAAGCTGAAACAACCAATTACTTATTATTATTCTAAGGAGGTGAGCATTATGGTCTTTTATTTGTTATTATGTCAATATATGTAGTAGTACTTTTTTACCATATTAATTTACCCTTTTATCATTCTAGGTCCTGCAACATTGTTTTGATGCTGGAATTAATATTTCAGCTACAGTGTGTGATATGGATGGTGTGAATAAGAGAGCTTTAAGTATCTTGGGAGCATCTGTAGAACAGCCATATATTCTGCTAAATAATCGAGAAGTGGTTACCATTTTTGATACTCCGCATTTGCTCAAATGCTTTAGAAATATGTTTTTAAAATATGATATTAAATGTCCAACAAATATAACATCAAATGATCAAATTGGATTTGGTAAGATATTTTGTTTTATTACAATCATAATATTATACATATTTCCAATTTACTGGATATTTACACAAATTTTTTTTACAGGTGTTGCTAAATGGAGCCATATAAAGGAGTTTTATGAAACAGATAACACCAATCCCAATTTTGTGTTTGCACCTTGCTTAAAACAAGAACATTTAAATCCAAATACGAAGCAGAAGATGAAGGTGAAGCTAGCTGCACAAGTGTTAAGCCACTCAGTTGCTGCAGGAATGTATGCTAAAATTTCACAAGGTAAATTAAATTTATAATTTAAAGTATAATATTTAAACATATGTCCACCCATTAAAATAATTATTAACTTAAAAAGGAACTAGGCTCTCCCAAGTACAAATTATTGTTTATTGTGTGATACTGATATGTGATATTATTTTTGAGTTGTCTTGTAACATACTTTAAATCATGTTTCTTTAATCCTAATAGTAAGATCTTAAATTATGTGTTGTTTACAGGGGAACTCTCTTCAGAGGCTGTCACTACAGCTAATGTTATTGCAAATATGGACAAGCTGTTTGATTGTGTCAACGCATGCACACCAGACCTAAGAAGGGGGAAACCATATTCGACAAACATGACAAATAATACACCACATCTCACACATTTCACTTTAATGAAGAATTTTTTTAAAGAATTGACGTTTTTGGGATGCAAACGAGCTTCTCCATCCCAAGAAGGTTGGATATGGTCCATCAATGGAATAGAACGATTTTGGAGAAATCTCAGTTCTAAACATAAATCAATAAAAAGTTTGGAAACAAGAAGGCTCCAGCAGGACCCGTTAGAAAATCTTTTTGGATGCATTCGGGCCAATTGCGGCTGCAATTCAAATCCCACTGCTGGGCAGTTTGTTGCGGGTCTTAAAACGGCTGTCCTTAGCAACTTATCTTTTATTGGGACAGGAAATTGTGAAGAAGACCAAAATCAAGTTATATTGACAAATTTTAAATCTTTATTGTCTCCACCCACAGACACACACACTGCTTATGCCACAATTTTAACCGATGAGTTAGAAGAAAGTGTAAATTCTACATTTGAATGTAGCTTGGAAGAAAGCGGTGGCGAAATACAAGCATGTGCCTATGTCTGTGGGTTTATAGTAAAAAATAATCTCAACAAATGTGAAATTTGTAAAAAAATTTTTGTATCTGAGACACAAGAGAGATCACATACTTTTATTGACTTTAAAGAATATAGTGATCTAAAAAAGTCCCTTAAATACGCCTCTAAAAACCTCATTAACTGTATTGAAAGTAGTGCTACGATGATTTATGATTTTTTAGAGGCAGAAGCATATAAAAAAAAATTAAAAGGGACAATTAAAGTTTTGTTCAAAAACTCAATAAATTGGGAGTTTCTCGATAAATGTCCAGAACATAAAGATATGAATATAGATTACTTATTTAATAGCGTATTTCACATTTGTATGAAGAGATTTTGTATTTTGAAAAATCGGCAATTTGCAGAAGAGTACTCTGCATCTGCTCTTAAAAGAAAAATTGATATCCTGCAGAATAAATAAGATATTACATGGAACTACTTTTTCTGTATGTACAGTCATAATCACTTCAGTGGTGACATTATATAAGGAGATAAAAGGAGAGGGAGAATTTGTCCTCTCTCGAGAGAGGCTGCCAAGGAGTGACTAGCGCTGATGAGGCTACGGATGTGTGTAAAAGTGTACCCGTAGTCCTGCCGATAAGTGGTGAAGATGAAACATCTGAGAGTTTTAGTCGGAGTGGGTCAGATATTCCTTGCTTCCGCGAGGCAGGTAGGATTTAAATTTAAGTTTTTTTTTTAAATATTTGCCATATAGAGCCACTTTTGGATTTCGAATATAGTATTTTCGAAACTATCACTTTACTGGTGCGAATCATACCTTACAGTCTTTTTATCGTTTAATGTCGGATAGTTTATTAGTCACCCTACAAACAATCGTATTGCTATGCAACTAACTTTTAAGTTTACTGTGGGATATGGATAACACATACATTTGTATTTTTTATAGAATTTAGCAATTAAATGCTGTGACACTTAGACATCTACCTGTATTATCGAAAAATAATAATAACTACTTAACTATTAAATCGATATTTAGTTAAGAGCTGTTTAGAACTGTTTACATGCATAAAGTTAAAAATTAGTTAATTACGTATATATCCATGTAACATCTTATTTATTCTGCAGGATATCAGTTTTTCTTTGAAGAGCAGTTTGCAAAAGAGGGGGATATTTTACATTTTAATATTTCATTTACGGAATCATTTTTGCTCAATACTTTGAGAAATGCTTCATTCTTTAGATGCTTTACAGTTTTTTGAAGCCTGTTAATTTTTCTCAGATGATATTTCATTTTTATCAACATATCTTTATCCTTGGATGGATTTGCAGCAGGTAGTGCTACTTAATGACATGAAAATGTTGACTTATTAGTTTTTAATGCAGTCAATAACAATAACATAACGAAAATAATTTCTACAAATGTAATATTATTGGTGGCATCTATAATATAATCAGGTTATTGGAGTTTAGACATAATATTGCAAAGCTATTGCCTTGTTTGTAGAATGTGAATGTAAATAATGTTTTCTTGTTAGAAAAAAGTGTTTATATTAGGATTGTCTAATCTTTTTTATATAAAACCAATGTACTTTTACTTTCCATTTTGCTTAAATGTCATGTTACATATGCCATGTTAAAAATTAGTTAATTACTCCGTCACTTACGTCCATCAATGTACCAACGGTTTTCTATGTACCAATGTAGACAAGTATGTAATGTAAATAAAAAATATGTATTTCAAAAACCACTTTTATTTGAAAAATAGTTCCTTTTTTATATTAAAATGATTGCTAATCGTTTCAAAAGTGGTTTATGAATGTAAAGTACCATAATTTACAAATAACTTTGTGCTTTTGTTTTCGTTTTAATTTAGCAATATATATCATTGAAACGAAAAACTACAAGCTATATCTATCTATATGGTATTTTACATTCTTAAGCCATTTTTGAAACGAAACAACCAAGACGACAACTAAAAAAAATCACGTGTCAAAATTCCCGCGCAAAAAGTTTTAGGGGGCACGACAGAGATGGCGTGCATTATGGGTGCCATTTTCTTTGTTTGAAGTTGACATTCTTCCCGCCTAAGGGTATTAGTGTTCTGTGGTCCGTTTTCGGACATCGTCGAGGGTGGACTGCACATCGGTGTTGGAGCGACTTCGTTCAAATATATATTAGTTTTTTATAAGTTTATACTCAATTATACATATTTTTATGACTAGAAATACTTAATTTAGTTAGTATCTGTACATTGGTAACTGTAAATATTATTTTCTAAATAAATGAATTTTTAAAGTGTCCAAAGAAGAAGAAACTTTCGCGGCGACGTTGATTAGTGAAATTGAAAAATGCATATTTATATAATTTAGATGTGGAACGACGAACATGCTCTCGTTCTTAGATTTCGATAGTTTTTAATACCTATGTAATTTTATTGTTGCATATTTTTATTAATTAGTTGATACTGAATTTTATAATTATGTATTACAATAAAACGCTGTTTTTATGAGTATGACTTTATAAAATATTGTTGGGGAGGGAAATATAGATACAGATACTTACATTTAGGTACACTGTTATCAAATTAAATCAAACAATTTAAATAAATAATAAAAATGGTGCTTCCCTAAGTATAAATAACTATATAAAGACGTTTTTTTTTATGTTAGACAAACTATCATCTAAAAAATGTAAAAATTTTAAATTGGAGAGGGGTTTCTCTACGTGATAAAGTTAGAAATGAAGATATTCGCAGTAAAACCAGAGTAACTGACATAGCCCAACGGAATATTAAAGTGAAATGGCAATGGGCTGGCTATATAACTTGGAAAACCGATAGAAAATAGGAAGAAAGAAACCTATACGAGGTTGCCACTCGTGAAGAGTGGCAACCTCGTATAGGTAAGCGAAGTACTACTCAACCTTTATTCCTCTTCACGTATTCTTATAAGCTTTTCTTCACACATACACACACACACACACACACACACACACACACACACACACACACACACAAGTAGGTCACAAATAATACTTACCTAGTACTACGAGTATTAGGCAAGAGTGAATAGGTTTTTGTTAAGTCAGTGCAATTCACCATCTTAGGCTACATAACCAGCGATGGGATTGTATTTGCTTTACTACTTGCTGGGTAAAAAAAATAAAAAAAAAATTACCCTGTGAAAGTTTGCATTTAGATATAACTTTTCTAACCAACCGTAAAAATATGATGAGAATATGTATATAAGTATAAAGGTTGCATCACACGGGACAGTAATAATATAATATTATATCTTCCATTATCTACGCATGAAAACTTTTAAAATCTCTCAAGCCCGAGGTATGTGCATATTAAGAGGCTGAATAGAGCCACATTGATATGCATGGGGATCGTTTTATAATTTCACGTCGTTATCGAAAAAAAATTGTACGTATTTCAGGTGGCGGTTTGTAAAACACGATTCCACAAAAATTCACTCAATAGAAAATAATTGCAAAGTTGCTTCTGAAAATACTTAAATTTTCAACGTCAATTTTTTCTTACGTGGTAGAGCCATGCTGCGGCTATATTAGTAGTAGGTATAGTTGTAGCACGAATGGGTCGGCTCGACCGGGGAAGGCCACGCTCTCACGGAATAACATGTAAAATAGCAGTTTAATCCTGCTGTGTTTCGTATGGTGAGTGTAGAGAACCGGAGAACCTTTTTACTGGAAACGAGGCATTACATCTTAGTCCTCACGGGTGTCAACGCATCTACATTTTGATACGTAATCGAGAATAGTTGTAGATGTCTATGGGCCGTAGCAACTACTTACCATCAGGTGGACTGTGTGCTCGTTTGTCACCCTTATTCTATTAAAAAAAACTTTCTGAGATTTCAGTAAAATAATGATATTGTTTTTTTTTTTTACTATTATCCTCCGACATGTTGATCGGAGACCTTGTGTAGCTGATTGCTATTTTATATATAAGTTTATTTTAATTTCACATTATTTTTATATAGTTTTTACTTTATTTCCTTTTTTCCTTTTCTTTCCCTTTATTCTGTGTATTCTATTCTAAGTTTTTTTTTCTTTTTCTTTTTATTATTATTTTTTTCTTTTTTTTTAGTACATTTTATTTTATTCTCACTTTTCCTTTTTTCAAATGTGGTTAATTCTTATTATATTAGTTCTTTTTTTTCAGTATTCTACACTATTTCTAATTAAATTCTCTTCTTTTTTGTTTTACTGCATTCTTATTTTATATAATATTAGGACATATGTACTCATATGTCTAATTATATAGTTTTCTTACTCTCATGTCTTATTTTTTTTTATCTCCCTTTTTTACCAAGTGTTTTATTGTGCTTTTTCTTTGAATTATCTTATTCTATATTCTAAATTGATTTTATCGTGTTCTTGTTTAGGCACTTTTATTAGTTTTTATGATTTTATTAGCTACGGTTATACAATATTTTGTGAAAATGTTTCTACCGCGTTTGTCTTCCATTATGTTGTGTATACTTTCTTTTGTCAATTTTAATCCTATCTGCAGTTCCACGTCTGCTCTATTTTTGCAAAATTGAGGACAGTCTATAATTAAATGCAAAGAAGATTGGGGTTGGTTGTTGTCACATGTACAGTCTGGTCTAGATTTAATTTTAAAACGGAACAAATAATCAGCAAAGCCTCCATGACCAGTGAAAACTTGAACTAATACTGGCGTTAAATTAATGTGTTTTAGGATGCGATATGCTGCTTCTACGTCTGGAAAAAATACTTTTGTAATTTCGGCTTTTTCTTCTGTTAAATATCTCTCATCCCATTCCTTAATTGTTTTATGTCTAATTTGGTTCTTTATGAACGAAATTGGACATTTTCCGTAATTTAATTTTGTTTTTAATTTTAAAGCTGCTTACTTTGCGAGTTCATCTGGGCGTTCATTACCGGGAATACCTACATGTGCTTTAACCCAATACAGCCCTATCCTCCTATTTTGACTTCTTAATTTAGCGATATCTCGCCTAATTTCGAAAGCCAGCGGTTGATATGCTGATTGATTTTTGACAAGTTCCAGTGCTTGAATCAGATCTTGAATCACTGTATATGTAAGTACTTTGGTAATTCTTTGCTTCTTGAATTGCTTGATGCATTGCGTAAAGTTCAGCCTGAAAGACAGTGCAAAATGAATCTAATTTGAATTTTTTATAATCTATTTCTTGTTTATTCCTCCAAATGGAGATTGCGGCTCCAACCTTGCCCTCAATTTTACTTCCATCAGTGAATATTTGTACGCTACTTGTATGTGGTTCCTCTAATTTTTCTGATGTTGTATTGTCAATTATTTCAAAGTCGATTTTTTCTTCGCAGGCCGGATGCAGCATTTCCAAAAAACTTACTTTTTCTTCGATCTCTCTGTCTTTAAGTAGGTTGTCATCTGGTTTACCGCGTTTTGCTTCATACAAATATGCAGCTTCGCGTAACCTTAGATCTAAGGGAAGTAGTCCTGAGCGTATCAAAGCTGCGTTTAGTGAGATCGTGCGATACGATTTACAAATTTTTTGTGTAAATCCCCTCTGCACTGCGTTTAGCTGGTTTTTTATTGCTATTTTGTGGACTGCTGGTGCCCAAACGCTTGCGGCATACATTACAACTGGTTCAATAACTGATACGTAAATCGTTCTGATCACCTCGGGTTTAAGTCCCCATGAAATTTTTGCTGCACGAGCCAGTAATTTATAAATATTTATGGATTTTTGACAAATATAGGAAACATGACTATTAAATTTTAATTTTTTATCGATGATTAGGCCTAATATTTTTATCTCATCTACTAATTTTATTTCTTTACCTCCCATGAACAATTGTGGGGTTTCATACTTCAATTTATTCGTTACTATCATACCATAAGTTTTTACGGGGCAAATTTTAATTTATTTTTTAATCCCCATTCATATATGTGTGAAAGAGTTTGATCTACATTTACTTTAATATCGCTTGTCACGTGACCCGAGAAGATCAGAACGATATCGTCTGCGAAGGCTTGGCAGTACACTCCACGCTCTTCAAGTTCATTTAGCAACGGATCTAATAGTAAGTTCCAAGATATGGCACCACCAATCGAGCCTTGAATGCACCCTTTTGTATTATTTTTTGTAAATACTTCGTTCGCATGTCTAACTTTAACTTTTCTATCTGTAAAATAACTATTTACTAATCTACGTAGGTTCACAGGACACTTTATCTCCATCAGTCTATTTTTAATAGCCGGCCACCACGCGCTGTCGAAAGCCTCCTCTATGTCTAGGGATATTACGATACTTATTTTTTTATTTCTCAGATTATTCTTAATATGTAATACCAAGTCATAGAGGGAGTCTTCCGTACAGCGCTGTGGAACGAACCCGTACTGACGTGGATTTAATTTTGGAAGAATGTAATATTTTAATCTTCTCACCATCATCTTTTCTAGGATCTTACCCATAACAGAGAGGAGCCCTATTGGCCTGTATGATTTTGCGAGAGAGTAATCTGTTTTTCCCGGTTTTCTAAGTGCTAACACAGTAGCTTCCTTCCATGGATCCGGAAAGTATGATAATTCTAAGCACTTGTTCAACAAGGCTAAGAATATCTGCTCATCAACGTTTATCGCCGCTGCACAGATGTCTGCCGTGAGGCCATCTGAACCTGGCGCCTTCCTTGGATAGAAGCTACTGGTAGCAAATTGTAATTCTGTTGCTGTAAATGGAACATCCCAGATATCATCTGTAGTTTGAGTGCACATTTTGTTAGCTTTCATTCGTGTATGATATTGTTCTGGTATTTCGTTTTCCAAATTGTCATCGGGGAAAAATGTCTCCGCCACGTATTTCACTGATTCCTTTGCATCCAACGATTTACCTTCCCTAATTAGCAGTACGTCCTCGTGTTTTTTTGATGTTTTCCTGATTACCCTATAGATCCCGTCCCACAGACTTTCTCTATCCTGCTTACTGCAAAACTTTTTCCAACTGTTGATTTGTGCTTGTGCTACTTCTTCTTCATATTTATTTTTTATCTCCAAATATTGTTCTACTACGTATCGACGCCGGCGAGAGGCAGCATACGATATTCTTCTTTTCTTAACTGTCATTTCTTTTTTTAACTTATTAAGCTCTTCTGTCCACCACGGTATAGCTATTTTATTTCTAGTTTTAATTTTTGGAATATTCGAATCACTTGCTTCCTTAACACACTGTATATATGTATTAATTGTAGTTTTTAGTTTTTCCTTTGAATTTAGTTCTGTTATCTCTTTTTTACTAATATTTTTCATTTTAAGTGTTTCACATAGTTTATTTTTAAAACCTGTCCATTTCGCCCTTTTAGTATTATATATTCTAGTACTTTTATAATTATTATTTTCTGTAGGTTTTATCAAAACTAGTTTAAATGTTATACAGTTGTGGTCAGAACTTATAATAGCTTTATTTACTTAATAAATTTTCGCTACTGATTGTTACGTCTACTATACTCTGATAAATATTCCCACCCCTAATAGTATCAAATGTGGGTTCATTTCCTTCATTTAATATGTGCATACCTGTATCTTCTATCATTCCTGCCAATTCCTCTCCCCTATGATCTTCCCTAGCACTTCACCACCACGTACTCCATGCGTTGAAATCACCTCCTATTAGTATGTATTTTGTTTTTAGTTTTTCAATGATAGTTTTCAGTTGTGCGAGATAGGGTTCGATAGGTAAACTGTCCTCAAAATAGAGCGATACGACTGCTAATTCCCACTTATTCGTTTTTAATTGAGCAACTGCTATATTCTCCGTTACGAGTGTTGGATCCTCTATGACATTAATATTTTGATCAAAAACTATTACTGCTGCCTTTACAGGTTTAGTTCTGTTTCTTGTACACTGAATTACTTTTGTCCCTTTTTCTTGTTTAAGTTCCCCTAATGCACCAATATATGGTTCCTGTACCAAAGCGATATTAATTTTTCTTTGTTCTGCTTCTATCATTAACTCTTTAGTTGCTAATTTCTTCCTCTGGAGATTTGCCTGTATAATATGGTAGTCCTGTGGATTTGTTAATGATTCTTCATCACTGCTGGTCCCATAATTCGTTGTATCAATTTCAGCAATACGCTACACTCGATCTCGCGATCGCGTCCCATTTCCTTCGGATAGGGCAACTGTCGTCAAATGCATTGTGGTCTGCCCTTTCGCTTTTTGCGTGCAAACAATTGCGACATGTCAGTGGTTCTTTTACTGCCCATAATGGACAGTCGTCCTTAACATGGGGTCCGGCGCAATGGCTGCATAAATCTTGTGTCTCTTTACAGAACTTCTTTCCGTGACTGTACCCCAAACACCGCGTACACTGTACTATCGGTGATTGGTCTCTTACTATTACACGTTGCAAGTCAATGTGGACTTTTTCCACTGTTGTCAGTCTCTGCCACACTTTTGGGGATACTTGAATTACGACATGATTAATATGCGGATTTCTAGCTTTTTTCCGATATTTAATTGCTGCTCTGTATTGATCATCTGGTATATCGGATAGGAGTTGCTTATTCTGGTTTTTCAGAGCTGCTAGAATATCTTCGTCTTTATTTATAGATAGAACATCTCTCATAATTATCAGAGGGTCTTTATTCTCGACTACTTGTACTAGCAATTTTGAGGATGCTCCTTTGATTCTTTCTGCAATTTTTTGAACTTCGTCATGTGTCTGGCATCTCACTATTACCTTTTGATCCCTGGCCTTCCGTAGTTTATCCACTCTCAACCCAGTGGTTTTAGCGTCAATTGCTGTTCTTATTTTATTTATTATATCTCCGCTAGTGTCTTGTTCTTCTTCAGACGATACCAGTACTGAGTGCATTGGAGCCATCATTTTACTGTTTATTTTGGCCTTAGGTCGACTAGCTATGCTGGCATATGTAGGTTCATTTGTTTCGCCTAGAACCAAAGACTCTCGAAGTCCACCCATTTGGTCTTTTAGGGATGATAATTCTTAATGATTTCTTATATTTACGCGAACACTACACATTGAATAAAACTATTTTTTACGGATTTTATCGCGTAACGCGATAAAATCCGTAAAAAAATAGTTTTATTCGATGATAATTCTTCTTTTATTTCCATCAGTTCCCTTCTGGTATCCTCCGATTTGCCTATAAAAGTATGTTTATCCACTAAGGTGTCATTGCCCATCGTGTGCTGCAATGAGTCCGTTAGGGTTCTCATATAACTCACTGTTTCTGTGAGAGCAGACTGAATATCTCTTATACTACCCTGATCCATTAGTACTCTAAGGCTCTCTGCATACTGTTTTTCTTGCCTAAGCAGATCGTCTTTAAGTTGTATACGAGCTTTCTCCAATTGTAGGAGTAGAGTCTGCCTTTCTTCGTTTAACTGTAGTTCAGAAAGGTTATTTACCACCGTCTCTTTTAAGGAAGTCTTTAAGTTTCCAGACTGCTCTAGCTGCAACTTAGCGTCCTGATATAATCTATTGGCCTTAGACGTTGCTGTTACTGCTATTTCTAGAACATCGGATTTCCGAGTGTGTATTTCTTTTACTTTCTCTTTGGTTGCGATATTCTATGAAGTGGGACGTTTCCGCTGGTCTTCGGTCCTATTTACGTTACCCGGCATTGAGCTCATTTTAATTTTTTTAAAATAAGAGACTTTTGTAAATTTATATATATGAATCTACCTCGGTATTTAACTTTCTTAAAATTTTGCTAATTTCTACGTTTTTTGTTGCAGATTTTTACAGATACGGCGGTTGTGGAGTAAGATGGACCAGGTAGGAGCAAAAACGGAAGAGATTTGTAAGATTTTAATATACACGAAAAATTTTGATATATTACTTTACTCAAAAACAATAATTTTTTAATTTAAATTAGTAATATCGCCCGAAATGGCTTGAAAACACTGTAAAGTTTCTCAAAAACAATAATTTTTTAATTTAAATTAGAAATATCGCCCGAAATGGCTTGAAAACACTGTAAACTAATAAGACTAGACTAATTAAATATTTCAGGGCAACCAGGGAGTTTTTACAATGTTTTAATGCAAATTTATAAGATCGATAAGTATTGTTAGCACTCGTACAATTATGTATCTCATGTTAATAAAGCTATTGGGCTATTTTGATTTTTAATAAAGTGATTTTACTTTATAGGTTAAATAATTTATTTACCCTTCTATATCAAGAACCGTTTTTTTCTGTCACTCCTATTGAATTTGACAGTGCTTGCTGAAATTTAGCATCTTTAGATGGATCAGAATCGTGCGCTGATCCGGCTGTTAGATATTGCAAAAATAATCGAAAATATATATTTTTACTTTCATGCCGAAGACTTTGTTTTATTTTATTACGGTCAAATAATATTTATTAGGTTATAAAGCAAGTATTTACAAATGTTTACATTATTTTGTTAATCTATTGTTTACAGTTATTATCACGTCTTAGCTTTACACCAAGAATTACATTAGAAATTCTTAATGGGATACGATGTAACGCGCATACTTTATTTTCATCAAGAACTATAATATATATATTTGGTTTTTTTTTTACCAGTAGAGTTCCAATACAATCTTAAAAAAGTTCAATGAATTAAAAACATCTGATAATTATATAATTTCAAGTCAGTGTTTTACATTTAAAGATCAGTTATAAAGTGCCTAAGTTCTTATTTTCATTTGGATTAATTTAATTCGAGACTAAAATAAATGTAAAAGGGCTTTTATCTGCAACAATAATTTTCATCAAAAATAACATAGACTTATAAAAGTCATATACACGGTCAATCATACTGAAGATTGTCATTGTACTACAAAATATTTAAAAGACTATTTCCAGTATAATGACACGAATATCATCATTAATGTTTGACTGGCACACTTAAAAGTTTTATCCCATGGCTAAATGATTGAGTATTATATTATGATAAGGTCATGTTTTTCTATAAAAAGTTGCAGTAAATTTTAAATCACGGACTATTGGTTTGTTTTACTTTTCACTTAATTAGTGAAAAACAAGATGGACTGATCTAAAAGTTTACTTTCTTGTGTAAAAAGTGCTATTTAGAATTTTATGCAAATGATAATTAAAGTTTCTATGTAATAAATGTAACATAGCGGGTATTATATTCAATGGTAGCGGCCATCCATATTTGCAAAGCCAGCATCATTTTCTGTACAGAAACCGGCAAAGTGTTGCTCAAGGCACTATAAACAAAGCAGCTGATAAAATGTTACACTCATAACTGTTAACAAAAACTGTTTCCGCAAATGGTCTTATAGATAATAATAACTATTCCGCCGTGTTAGGTGCAGGAGCTATTATTAGAAGGAGAAGAGGTAAAATTTTGTTTTAGAAATGCGCAGTCAATATTGTTTTGTCTGCAATTGAGCATAAAATAAAAAATAACTTCAGACAAAGAGCATAACTGGCATTATACTCAGGCCCATTAATTGGTATGGAAAAAAATAATTTTATCAGGTTTCAAAAAATCAATCAAAATTCAAAAAAAACATAAATATTAAAATCAAAAAATGTATATATGTATGTCTATACATACATATAATGATTTATGGCCGCTTAGTAACTAACGGTGACTCACTATAACATCCTACAGTCACGCCGAAACTAAGAGGAGAGAATCACTGTAGAAAAGGTAATAATTTATTGCGGAAATTTAATTAAATAGTGATAAAATTAAAAAAATTATAAACTTATCCAAGTTAATCTAACTTAGTCTAACTTATCCTTATGCGTTACAAAAAAAAAAACAAATAATAAAATAGTGAGATGGCGTCAGTTTTTAAGAAGATATAACAAAAATAAAGAAAAAAATAAATTTCAAAAAAGTTCAGTATTTAATTGATTATATACCGCTGATACTTAATCACGCTTTTCGAAACCACACCAGTTGTAAACAATACTTGTGTGAAAAGACAAAATCTTCTTTTCAAATTTCCGCCGAGTTGTAAGTAGAAGGCCAAATAGGTCACGTGTCAATTTTAATTAAATATATTTTATATGAAGTGATCTTGACTACGTTTCATAAATTAACCATTGGTAAAAATTAAAACAGGAATTTTAAGATTGTGTTTATAAAAAAACATTATTAGTTGAACCTTGCAGCTTGTTCATTATTTTTATTATAAATACTTATAAATGTATATATTATTAATAAATAGTTCCCATAATATTTTGGTTTATTTTTTATTTTGCCCTATCTGCAATGTTCTACGCTCTATAGAAAATGTGGCGTATGACATGACTGACAATCTTTCGAACGTTTTATCTAGGTACAAAGATATTTTACGTTTTCGTCGCCTCCACATGATATTTATGTCAGCATAAGGTACCCTTCTATATCTGAAACGAATATAAATATTGCTACAAAGTAAAGTAATAGGCTATACAAGTCCCTCTACAGAATACACAGAACTCTTTTTTATTTCTGAGAGGGTTTTAGGGCAAGGAAATTCGTGTTGACGAAAATTGCAATTACAAATTTCATTCGTGCTGTCGGGGATCAAATTCGGGAAAATTTACAGCGAACGCTTTGACCCACATCTATTAATACGATACAAATAAATACGATTTAACATTTATAATAAAAAACTCTTACGTATTTGAAACTTGAACACTTGATAGCTCGTGACGCCTACCGGACAAAGCTACAGCACAATGTAATTGAAGATGCGTAACCGCGATATAATTCTCAGTGATGCGCAAGCATAACAGGCAGTATGTCACTTATATAATTGTCATCTCTGCAGTCTATTAATCTTTGCACTTTTATAAGTAATACAGAACGTAGTTGCTAGACGGTGTTGACATCGGATAAAATCTCTGCGATCGCCGTTTCGTCAAGGTCATTCAGGCTAGTTAGAGCCTTAATGACAACTTTTGCGTTATGTTACTTAAATATGAAACAATTAATTTAAGAGCATTACTTGTTAGTGTTGGAGTTTCTTGGTTAATATTTCATGGTGAACACAATAGAAGGCTTTGGATAGGTCACAGAATATACCCAAAGGATCCTGTGAATTCTCTCATGCATTGAAAATTTATTTAATCAGCTGAACAACAGCATCAGTTGTCGAGCGACCCCTTGTGAAACCAAATAGATTTTTATGAATTAAATTATTTATATTAAAAAAATTAACATTTGATCATCACCATCATCACAGCCCATCACAAGTCCACTGCTGAACATAGGCCTCCCCCAAGGAATGCCACATAGCACGGTCCAGAGCCAACTGCATCCATGTATCCAACTTCCTGTATGTTTTACCAGGTCTTCACTCCATCTAATGCGGGGACGCCCTATACTTCGTCCGCCGGTACAAAGCTGCCACTGGAGAACCTTTCTTCCCTATCGGTTGTCGGTTCTTCGAGCTATATGGCCGGCCCATTGCCACTTCAGCTTACTAATCCGTTGGGCTATGTCGGTCACTCTGGTTCTACTGCAGATATCCTCATTTCTAAGTTTATCATGCAGAGAAACCCAGAGCATAGCCCTCTCCATAGCTAGGTGAGCGTCCTTGAGCTTCCTCATACGGCCATCAATGAAGGACCACGTCTCAGCATCACTGGCAACACGCACTGGTTGTACAGTAATGTTTTCACGTTTTGAGGTATACCTGACGAGAAGATGTGCCGTAATTTCCCGAACGCTGCCCAACGGAGTTGAATCCGTCGATTGACCTCTCGGTCAAAGTTAGACTTACCTAGTCGGACTGTTTGTCCCAGGTAAACATACTCGTCAACAACTTCCAGCTTAGTGCTCCCAACAACTACCGGCATGGACATCAAACATGATCTTTGTTTTGTCCATGTTCATCTTAAGACCTATCCGTCCGATTCTGCCATAAGGACTATATCGTCGGCAAATCGAAGATGAGTGATCTACTCGCCGTTGATGTTAATACCGTCCTTTCCAGTCCAGTAGCTTGAAAACGTCTTCCAATGCACCGGTGAAGAGTTTCGGGGATATAACGTCACCCTGTCTTATACCTCTCTGCAGTTAGATGGGTTTCGTACTCTGGTTCTGTACTCGGATAGCCATCGTAGCCCTGCTGTAAAAACACTTCAGCCCTCGGATATACCGGCAGTCTACTAGGCACCGCTGAAGGGACTGCAGCACCACCCAAATTTCAACGGAATCGAAGGCTTTCTATGAGAAAATAGTCCACATACGCCAGACATAGTCGCAAATTGTACACCTCGGACTTCTGTACAATTTGCCGAAGGGTGTGTATGTGGTCAAAAATAAAATACTAATAAAGTTGGTAATATTCCCGTGAACTACTCCAAGTATGCCAAAAATGATTGTTTTAGGTAAGGTTCACTACAGTAGTCCCAATGCTGATTAGAACCCAAGACTTTTTATGTCGCGGTCCTTACACTACCAATAGGCTACTGTCGATTTTTGATTATGAACCATAATGTATATCATGTACATGTCAATGGATAATTTGCTATCATCGCCATCCTTGGCAGGTAGATTAATGATAGATAGCAGAGACCTGAATTAGTGACCCGTGATAAGGGGTTAGTCCATGCGAACGGCCTTGAGCATTCGGGCGGCGCGCCGACTCGCTACAATATATCGCGTAAGAAATAAGAAAGACGCCACCTACTGTACGAACGTAGTATTTTTTCAACATCAATAAACTATTTTATGGAAATACACACAGCGTACAACGATAAATGTATTTTAATTTTTTTATTCGGTATATTAGTTGCATTATATTAGAATTATGTATTCTCATATATTATCTAATTATGAAATTTTATAATTAATTATATATTAAAAATGAAGCATTGAAAATTGTGAGTTAAAAAGATACCTACTCACTATAGGTAAATAGATAGATAGCTCGCCTTTTGTACAAATATTTGGTGCAATAAAGAATAAATAAATAAATAGGATGTTTCGCAGATGTGTTTTTGATTATTGTTAGTTTTTACGTGTCACGTATTGAAAAGTAACATAGGTACCTACCTACCTACTAATTTTTGAACTGAGCACCTTGTAACTTAGCCTGCTTATTACTTATGCTGGCTAACATCATGCTCACCCCAATGATTGATGAGGATGAAAAAAAAACATGTTTGTTTTTATTTTTATTCAATTTTATGTCTACATACGTAATTATATTTATTTATACATAAGGGTAACTTTAATAAAGGTAATATAAAAATCAACAAGAAGTATAAGGGTTAAATCTTTCAATTTAAATTTTAAAAAACGTTACTCCCACACTAGGATTTTCTCCTGTGTAGTGGAGGCAGTTTAAAAACATAAATTGCACAAAGACAAACATTCAGACCCGGAACAATTATTTGTAGGCCAAACAAATACTTGTTCCGTGCGGGATTCGAACCCGCGGCCCCCAGCGCAACAACTGATTGCTAAGCCACTGCGCCATGGAGCCGTCGCCGGGTTTTAGCTAAAGTGTTTTGAATGGGACTGCCCCTTTTCTCGGTCACCTGTCCCATTGTCCCCAAACAAAGCTCCGGGACACAAAATTGTCCCGTAACTCGTTGGATGGAAGTATTCAAAGTCAACTATCTTCAACATAATTTTTTTTAATCAAATATATATTTTATGTCTACCTGGTACAAATGCTCCAGTAGAAAGAGTATTTTTCTATTTTGAATAAATTGTGGACGTCTGAAAAAAACACTTACGGTTCCAGTTCTAAAGGCAATGTTGTTAACAAAGGTAACAATAAAAAAAACTTGACCAGAATTTTATTCTTATTTAAAATCATCACCAACTTTATTAAAGAACAGAACAGAACAGAACAGAAACTTTTTTATTCAATATAGATTATAAATAATACTTATTGAAAGTCACTCTTTTGTTTGATTACCACTGGTTCGGAAAAAACCTCTGTCCTGGGAAGAACCAGCAAGAAACCCAGCGGGACTTTTTTTTTAAATAACAGCTTACAATTATGATGTTACACAAATTAACAACACAACAAATTAGAAATAGCTTGGTAGCGATCACCTCATTTCCAGGGTTATTATCATCCATAAATTCCTTAATATTATAATAACCCTTTTTATACAAACTTAGTTTAATAAAGTTTTTGAACTTTGAACAGGGTGGAATAAGCAAATTTAATCCACTGACAAATGTAATTAATAATTTAAAAAAATATGTTGCATTTAATAATTACCGTCTATACCGAATATGATTTTATAGTGAACACTAATTGTATAAAGTTATAGTTTTTAGAGTATAAATAAACCCATGTCCTGTTTTGAGTTAAAAAATAAATGGTCAGTTTATTTATTTTTTAGTTAAATTTAGTTTTAAATTTTTTTAGTTTATAGGGGTTTTTGGGTTGTAATTATATGATGCCCGGGTAGGTATTAGTACTTACTTAGTAAAAGTAGGTAACTATTTAGATAAGTACCTTTTATCTAATCATAATACCTACATAGGTACCTATTGCGTTTAGTTATACTGGGTAGGTATATTAATACCTACTTCGATACTTTTTACCGAATTAGGGTGGAAGCCCCTAATACCAGTCATGCCCCTAATTCTAGTCTTTTCGCCTTTTTACTACATAAATAAGATTTCTAGTAGTCTTAACTACAAATATTGTCATCTAAAAAATTCTTTGTACCTAGAGGAAAGTATATTTATTCAAATATTACCTCGCAGTTTTAAACCTAACAGTGTTAATTTAAAAATCAAAACACGTACGCAACGGAAAACGATCATTTTCCTAATTATTTGACATGTTATGATCCCGGTAAAATTAGTTTACTTTACATTATCTCATATATAGGCTTTTTGGTTTGTATGAATATGACTATAGACATAGTAATGCAGTTGTTATTGTTTGAATTTACAAGTTATTTATTTTCTTTCAGTGGAAATTAATGGGACTGTAATTAGATATAAGAAATGTATGGAGTGCATAATTTCAGCCGCCCGGCTGTTGTTTGGTTTGAAGAACCTAATAAAAAGTACCTAATTTCAGCCACGTAATATAAATCAGGGCTGCCATAAACTGGAATAAATACCATTAATTAGATCATAACTTGTTTTATAACTAAGGGAGGTATGATCAATTCGTCTGTTTGAAAATTGGTTTTAGATTTTAAAGTTTAGCAAAAATGTACTAGCTTTTCTCTCCGACATTCGGCGTATATTAAGAACACCTTATGTACTCAATTATTTTTTGAAAAAGAAGAAAAAAACAAGCAATAAATAATATACTATCTTTTAGCAAAAAACTATAACTTAGTAATACTAATTATAACTTAGAACATAAATGAAAAACTCATAACTGACTTTTTGGCCCGACCCGGGATTCGAACCCGGGACCTCATGATCAGTAGTCGCACTACTACAACCACTAGACCAACGAGGCAGTACTATACCTACTAAGATATTGGGGTTGGGTATTAGGATTATTTTTAACTGTATACTATACTGATAATATTGACTTAGCCTTTTATAGTGTAAATTATAATATATGTCGAAATGTTAATTATGGAGTCGAACCGTACATGTTAATGGTGCTTCATTTTTTTTATTTGCATTTACTCAAAGAAAATACACGCAAAAAGCTTCATCGCGCAGTAAAAAACACAACACATATATGTATAACTAATACGAAAAATTATACCCAAAACAAACAAATAATACTACCTATAAATAACCTAATAAGTAATAATAATATTATCGATTGATAAGATGACGTCAGAGAGCATATGCGCTGGCTGACGTCATGACAAACGACACGGGTTTCACCTTCAAGAGCTTAACGCTCACTGACTCCAGAATACAGAAGCATTTCGCTGCTATTTTACGCTGGTATTCTTCGGGAGGGTTGCCTTTCTCCTATTCATCCGACCCAAGTGCGTTGCAACCATATTTTACTTGCAGCGTTAATCTACCACGTTTGTATCCTATTCCTGACTCGGTGTTCGATCTAGAAAATTTGGGGTTGTGTTCGCAGTAAAATAATAAAAACATTTCTCATACGGAACTTCAGTAAGCAATATATCACTTAAGTTTTAACTATTTCAAACTTGGCTTAAGGTGTTGTTTTTACTACTTTGAAAAAGCACTCAAGCAAATGACTTAGTTTAACTGATACAATACGAGAAAACTTTAAGAGATGAAACTACTAATAAAGTCCGTACTATTAATAAAGTAAAAATATGCTTCTAAATTTTTATTTAATTTGATAAAAACTCCAGAAAATATGCTGCTCTAGCACAAATGCTAGACGACAAAACTAAATTATAAAGCTATTCCATTTATGACCACAGAACTTAAAACCGTGACTTGTAAAATATTATGTAAGCATACTCATAAAATGTAATTTTTATTATGCGAGTGAATTAGTTTAGTCGACATTTTTTTTATTACTTAGTAGTTGGTGGGACTGCTTTACCAGGTAATAGGGTTCGTGTACCGCCTAAGAGTTCATCTAGATAGGTGTCATCCTTTTACCTAATTCTGTCGCCAAATGCTTATGCGCGATTTATTGCTCTATGGATTTTTCTTAAACACTACGTTAAAAATATTTATAAATAATTAAAAATTAAAAATTTTGTACAACCGACTTCAATATAAATTATTAAGAATAACTCAAAAACTACTGGTCTAACCTTGATCAAATTCATATGGAACCACACGAGAAGTATCAGCTTTCAAATCAAAAAAGAATCATTGAAATCGGTTCACCCAGTGAAAAGTTATTAAGTAACACATAATGATGAGACGTTTGAATTAAATGAAATAGAAATTCCGAAAGAAGAGGAAATAGATAGAGATATAAGTATAGATGAAATAATGAAAGCAATGAAAAGTATGAAAGCAGGTAAGGCAGCCGGTTATGATAGAGTCTCTCGAAATGCTAAGGGCTGGAGAAGGAGTGGTGGCAGACCTGCTGTACACCTTGTTTAATTTATGTTGGGAACTTAAGCGGGTACCGGGAGACTGGTGCAAAGCCGTGATAGTCCCAATATATAAGGGAAAAGGATCACAGCAGGACTGTAAAAACTACCGTGGTATCAGCCTTCTTAGCATTGTGGGAAAACTGTATGCTAAGGTACTAATTGAAAGAGTTATGAAAGAAACTGATGGAAAAATTTGGGATGTGCAAGCGAGATTTAGAAAGGGAATGGGATGTGCGGATCAGGTCTTTGCGCATGGAGCGCATGATCGCGGAGAAGTTTTTGGCCAAAAACCAAAAAGTTTTTTGTGCGTTCATAGAATTGGAGCAGGCTTATGATAGAGTGGACAGGGATGTGTTATGGCAAACACTGAACTCATTTGGGTTGACCCCTGGTCTGATACAGGCATTGAAGTCTCTATATAGGGACTCTAGTGCTTGTGTCAGGATCAACGGGGCCTACTCGGACTGGTTTGGCATCCATAAAGGTGTCAGACAGAGCTGTGTGGCTTCCCCGTGGTTGTTCAACCTATTTATGGACAGTTGTTTGGAAAATTTGAAAGTAGAAGAATGCGGGTTAAGAATGGGTGAGTTAACCGTCAAATGCCTTTTGTACGCCGATGATCAAGTCATACTTGCATCGTCGGCAGCCGAGTTGCAAATGATGGTTACATTAATGAACAGGACATTAAAAGAAAAGGGAATGAAAGTGAACGCAAGTAAGACGAAAGTTATGGTTTTTGAAAGAGAAGAAAGTAAAACGATATGTGAAATAAGAATAGAAGGGGAGTTGGTAGAGCAAGTAGATGAGTTTGTATATTTGGGATGTGTGTTTAGCAGGGATAGTAGATATGATAAGGATATAGAACGACGAGTGAATGCAGGAAATAGAGTGAATGGGGCTCTACACTCTATTGTGAAAAGTCAGAATGTGTCCAAAAAGTCACGTATGGCAATTCACAATGCTGTGTTAGTACCTATTTTAATGTATGGTAGTGAAAGTTGGGTGTGGCAGAAGAAGCATGAGAGTAGAATAAATGCTGTAGAAATGCGGTCATTAAGGAGTATGTTAGGGATGAAGCTGAATAACAGAGTGAGAAATTGTTTAATAAGAGAAGAGTGTGGTTTGCAAGATGATGTTGTGACCAGGATTAAGAAAGGAATGCTTCGGTGGTTTGGCCATGTAGAAAGAATGAATGAGGAAAGAGTGACAAAGCAAATTTATGTTGCAGAGGTGAACGGCATAGTCGGGAAGGGTCGCCCTAGGCGAAAGTTTATCAACCAAATTGGCGATATATTAAAAATGGGTCAAATCAAGAGTACCTTTAACCGACGAGCGTGTATGCGTAGGTATATGGATGTGGAGGAAGCGAGAGAGGAGTGTCAGGATCGTGCCAAATGGAAGTCCATAATCTCTACCTACCCCTCTGGGTGACAGGCGTGAGTGTTTATGTTATGTTATGTTTGTAAAAAAACACAGTCGAATTGAGTACCGTCTCATTTTTGAAGTCGGTAGAAAATAAGAAAATCTATGCAATATTCTAGAGTGGACATCATATAGGCTGTTATGGATAGATAGTCCTAGAACTTTACGTTCAAGCAAGTAATGTTTGTAATGTACACAGTAATGTTAAATAATGTTTATTTGCATTGACTAAACTTAATCTAAAATTGGTCCATCTTAGTTCTCATAGGTGACAACGCATCTGTGGCTTTCTATATTTAAATTTGGCTGCAGGTGTTCATGGACTACAGTAACCACTTAGCGCCAGGTGCACTGTAAGATCTTATGTCACTTCGGTTTTCTTTTAAGCTTATTCTATGAAGCACCTCTTTTAAGGTAAGCGATAACTTGTGTTATAGCACTCTCCTCTTGTACAAAAGACAACCCAAGGCTACATTAAAGTGTATTAACACAATTGAATTAAATATGAAAAGACAACATAAACAATAAAAATGTTAATATGAACATTTTTATATTTAGACAGTAGTTAGGTTGTAACGAATGGGAATCGACCAGCAAGTTAAATGGCCGTAATTAACTTATTCTTGTAGAGGAATATAACCACTTGTTTCAGGTGGTTTCTAGTCAGTGTATAGAAACCTTAAACTTTTTTTAATTCTTTTTATAACGGTGGTAGAGCCACGCAGCAGTTTTTGCTGTTGCATGTATGGGCCGGCTCGAGCCGGGTTGGTACCACGACCTCACAGAATACCGGCGTGAAGTAGAAGCTTTGCTTCTGCGTTTCGTCTGGTGAGTGCAGGTGGCCGGAGGCCCAATTCCCCCCCCCCCCCCCCCATCAACATGGTAGCGGAATTACACGAAGAACAACCCCAGGAGGGTACCAGCACCCCTGGAGAATCCCTCGCATGTTATTCCGATCCTGAGCGTGGGTGCTCAGGCTGCCCCGCGTATTCTGGGGGGGGGGGGGGGCAAAATACCGCTCAAAAGCATTACTGCTAGGGGCAAACTGAGCAAGAACAACAAGGCGACCCCTGCCACGCTATCCGTGAATTTCTGCAACATCAGGGGACTTCACTCTAACCTAAACGCCGTCCACTACCATCTCGAGACGGCGAAGTCGGCCTTGCTCTTTCTGACCGAGACGCAGGTTTCCTCTCCGGCTGATATTTCGTATCTCTCCTACCCGGGGTACAAATTGGAGCATTCCTTTGTGCCTCGGGCTGGAGTTTGCGTGTATGTCAGAGAGGACATCTGTTCTTGACGCCTCGGCAGTCTTGAAGGTTCGGACCTGTCCATCCTTTGGCTACGCGTAGACAGCGACGACCATCCGCGCGTCTACGGGTGCCTCTATAGGTCCCATAGCGGTAATGCCGAAACAGACCGACTCATCGACCACGTCCAAATTGCTACTGATTTCTTGCTACAACAGGTCCCATCCGCAGAGATCGTGATCCTTGGCGATTTTAACGCCCACCATGCCGAATGGCTCGGTTCACGTCTAACCGATCATGCGGGGAGATCTGTTTATGACTTTGCCTTGGCATATGGTCTGACACAACTGGTTACTTCGCCTACGCGGATTCCAGATGTGGAGGATCATACACCTTTCCTGTTGGAACTTCTGCTGACCTCTCATCCAGACGGATATCAGGTTTCCGTCGATGCCCCTCTCGGCTCTTCGGACCATTGTCTGATCCGGAGTGTGGTGCCACTCACGCTCCCTTCGCGGTTGCGTTCTGCAGGTTGCCGCCGTGTTTGGCATTACAGGTCGGCGGATTGGGACGGAATGCGGTCCTTCTTTGCATCCTACCAATGGGGGCGGGTTTGCTTCTCGCCGGATGATCCCAGCGCTGTTGCTGACTCTGTCACTGATGTGGTGCTACAGGGAATGGAACTATTTATTCCATCATCTGTGGTACACATCGGAGGCAGATCTCAGCCTTGGTTTGGTCGCTCCTGTAAGACTGCATTACGCAGTAAGCAGGAGTGTTATCAAGCCTGGGCTGCGGCTTCGGCGACTCGGGATGTAAATACCAGCACACTTAAAAAGAAGTATAACTTCGCCTCCAGGTCCTTCAAAAGAGTTATTGCCAAGGCAAAGTCAGAGCACATAGGCAGAATTGGCGAGAAACTAGTTCGCCTTCCTTCGGGAACCCGTGCATTCTGGTCTCTCGCCAAGGCTGTCCAAGGGAATTTCTCTAAGCCATCACTACCATCTCTGCACAGGGAGGATGACTCACTGGCCCATGATGCAAAAGACAAAGCCGACCTTTTAGGCTCCCTTTTTGCGTCCAACTCGACTCTTGATGACGGGGAGAAAACACCGCCGACCATCCCGCGGTGTGAGTGCTCCATGCCGGATGTGCTGTTCTCACAGCGCTCGGTTCGCAAAGCACTGCTCTCCCTGGACATCCAGAAGTCGAGTGGGCCTGATGGAATCCCCCCAATTGTGCTGAGGACGTGTGCTCCGGAGTTGGCACCGGTCCTAACGCGTCTTTTCCGGTACTCCTACTCCCAAGGCGTAGTCCCGAATTCATGGAAGACAGCTTTTGTCCACCCGATCCCTAAAAAAGGCGACCGCTCAGACCCATCCAACTATAGGCCTATCGCGATCACCTCCTTGTTCTCCAAAATAATGGAATCCATTATTAACTGCCAGCTCATCCGGTACCTTGAGGATCACCAGCTGATTAGTGACCGCCAATACGGTTTTCGTCGGGGTCGATCAGCTGGTGATCTTCTGGTCTACCTGACCCATAGATGGGTGGAGGCAGTAGAGTCCAAGGGGGAGGCGTTGGCCGTTAGTCTGGACATTGCGAAGGCCTTCGATCGGGTTTGGCACAAAGCGCTTCTTTCGAAGCTCCCTTCCTATGGGCTTCCCGAGAAATTGTGCAATTGGATCACCAGCTTCCTTGCAGATCGGAGCATCAAGGTCGTTGTAGACGGTGCATGCTCTGACTACAAGCCTATTAACGCTGGTGTTCCACAAGGCTGTGTGCTATCACCAACGCTGTTTCTTCTGCATATCAATGATATGTTGCTAACTGGTAACATTCATTGCTATCCGGATGACAGCACTGGTGATGCTCTATACACCGGCCGTGCCAATATTTCTCGGGAAAACGTCGCTGAGTACCGGAACAAACTTGTGTCTGAAGTCGAGTCTTTGCTGAACAAAGTCTCGGATTGGGGGCGACTAAATCTAGTCCAATTTAATCCTCAGAAGACACAAGTTTGCGCGTTTACCGCTAAAAAGAACCCCTTTGTCGTATCTCCTCAGTTTCAAGGCACTCTCCTTCTTGCCTCAGCCAGTATCGGTATCCTCGGAGTCGACATATCGAGTGACGTGCAGTTTCGTGGTCACTTGGAAGAAAAGGCCAAATTGGCCTCTAAAAAGCTTGGCGTGCTCAGCAGAGCGGGACAGTATTTCATGCCGGCACACCGCCTGCTACTTTACAAGGCGCAAGTTCGGCCTCACATGGAATACTGTTCCCATCTCTGGGCAGGGGCTCCCCAGTGCCAGCTCCTTCCACTTGACCGCATCCAACGCAGAGCGGCTCGAATTGTCGACGACCGAGCCCTTTCCGATCGGCTCGATTCATTGGCACTGCGAAGAGATGTTGCATCCCTTTGCATTTTCTTTCGCATCTACCATGGGGAGTGCTCTGAGGAATTGTTCGGATTAATCCCAGCCGCCAAATTTCACGAACGCACATCGCGGCAGAACTCCCGATACCATCCACACCATCTGGATGATTGGCGGTCCACCAATGTGCGATTTAGAAGATGTTTTCTTCCTCGCACGACCTCCTTGTGGAATCGATAACCATCAGCGATTTTTCCGGACCGATACGACTTAGGGACCTTCAAGAAAAGAGCGTACTCCTTTTTAAAAGGCCGGCAACGCATCTGCGATTCCCCTGGTGTTGCAGTTGTTCATGGGCGGCGGTAGTCACTTACCATCAGGTGAGCCGCATGCTCGTCTGCCCCCTCTCCTATAAAAAAAAAGCAGCTTTATTAACGGAGGATGATTTTAGGAGTTTTGTACCATGCCTTGTAATGTATTTTTTTTTCATGTAATTGTATCATGTGTGCGGGTGTGTTTATGTTACGAGTAAAATATAACAATAACACGGAGTTTGTAGTCTATTTAGCGTCGAGTTTTCTTCTTCATATCATCGTTCCGGGTCTTATAAATTCCTTGCTCATTTCTTCTCTACAATACCATCGATCAATATTTGAAGCTATAAGATTTTGCTGGTACTTCCCAATGTTGCCAGGAACAGGTGTGATGGATACTCTTAGGCCGGCAATACATGGCTATCCAAACAATCATGGCTAACCAAATAATAAGCAAACAAATGTTTAACCTGCCTGTTGGATTTCATATAATTTAAAATTAAAAATTTTGTACAGCCGACTTCAATATAAGTTATTTAAGAATAACTTAAAAACTATTGGTCTGACCTTGATCAAATTCATATGGGACCACACGAGAAGTACCAGCTTTCAAATAAAAAAAGAATCATCGAAATCGGTTCACCCAGAAAAAAGTTCTGAGGTAACACACATAAAAAAAAAAAAACGAAAAAAAAAAACATACAGTCGAATTGAGTACCGGCTCCTTTTTGGAAGTCGGCAGAAAAATAAAGAGAAGCGCGATGACATGATGCTTATAACTTCATAAATTACAAAAGATTGGATCAAACACATTTTTTTTATTTTTGCACAGAATAAATAATAGTTAAAAGAAGGTTTTGGTGCCATGCTGCTCTCTCTTACAGAATAGCAGCGCCAAATAGCAGCTTAATGCTGCTGTGTTTCGAATGGTAAATGTAGAGAACCGGAGATCCTTTTAACTGGAAACGAGGCATTTGATTTTAGGGGTGACAATGCGCCTGCATTTCGATTCCTTATCGAAGATAGACATCTACGGGCATTCACTTACCATCAGGTCGACTGTGTACTCGTTTGTTACCCTTATTCTATAAAAACATATAACAATTAATTACTTAAAAATAAGGATAGTAATCGATACTTAAAAACAACAATCTACTGTATTTAAATTTGATACGTTATACATATATATTGTTAATAATATTATCAACTTAGACATTTTATTAGAAAGTAATTTTAAGAGTGTAGTTTAATATTTTTTATATCGACATTTTTTTTAAAACGTGATTTGGAAACATCATGTTTCCGAGCTCAAGATTACAGAATACGTATCAACAGATGAGTTTCATCATCATTACAGTCCTTCACAAGTCCACTGCTGAACATAGGCCTCCCTCAAGGAATGCCACAAAGCACGGTCCTAAGCCACCTGCATCCATCGACTTCCAGCATATCTTACCAGGTTGTCACTCCATCTAGTGGGGGGACGCCCTACACTTCGTCTGCCGGTACGAGGCCGCCACTCGAGAACCTTTTTTCCCCAACGGTTGTCGGTTCTTCGAGCTATATGGCCGGCCCATTGCCACTTCAGCTTACTAATCCGTTGGGCTATGTCGGTCACTCTGGTTCTACTGCGGATATCCTCATTTCTAAGTTTATCACGCAGAGAAACTCCGAGCATAGCCCACTCCATAGCTCGCTGAGCGACCTTGAGCTTCCTCATCCGGCCAGCAGTGAAGGACCACGTCTCAGTTCCATATGTAATCACTGGCAACACGCACTGGTTGTACAGTCTCGTTTTCAAGTTTTGAGGTATACCTGACGAGGAGATGTGCCGGAATTTCCCGAACGCTGCCCAACCAAGTTGAATCCGTCGATTGACCTCTCGGTCGAAGTTGGACTTACCTAGTCGGACTGTTTGTCCCAGGTAAACATACTCGTCAACAACTTCCAGCTTAGTGCTCCCAACAACTACCGGCATAGGTGTGACATGGACATTATACATGATCTTTGTTTTGTCCATGTTCATCTTGAGACCTATACGTTGGGAAACACTATTGAGGTCATTGAGCGTAGTGTTTCGGTCCTCCAACGATTCAGCCATAAGGACTATCGTCGGCAAATCGAAGGTGAGTGATGTACTCGCCATTGATGTTAATACCGTATCCTTTCCAGTCCAGAAGCTTGAAAACGTCTTCCAATGCAGCGGTGAATAGTTTCGGGGATATCACGTCACCCTGTCTTAAACCTCTCAGCAATTGGATAGGTTTCGTTCTCTGGTTCTGTACTCGGATAGCCATCGTAGCCCTACTGTACAAGCACTTCAGCACTTCGATATACCGACAGTCAACTTGGCATCGCTAAAGGGACTCCAGCACCGCCGAAATTTCGACGGAATCAAAGGCTTTCTCATAGTCCACACCCCCCAGACATAGTGGCAAGTTGTACTCCTCGGACTTCTGTACAATTTGCCGAATGGTATGTATGTGGTATATGGTGCTATAGCCTTTTCGGAAACCGGCTTGTTCGGGAGGCTGGAAGTCGTTAAGTCTGCGCGCGAGACGATTCGTAATGACTCTCAAAAACAGCACGTAGATGCGGCTCAGAAGGGAAATCGGTCTGTAGTTCTTCAAGAGAGCGTTGTCATCTTTCTTGAAGAATAAGACCACCACACTTCTGCGTGGCGTGGAGCCTCCGGTGTAGTGCCACCATGGAGGACGGAATTAAAGAGCTTCTGAATGACTTCAATTACCGGTTTTCTTTCAATTACTCCTTGGGACTGATCGTCGCCCTCCCGGTGATAGAACAAATTGCCAGATTCGAGGATTACCGTGTCCTCTCCCTCTCTTCGGACTTCGGATAATTCTATAGCACTCCAGCGCAACTTGTCTATCTCTTCTTCCAGCTCCAGGATCTTTTCGCTAGTCCTCAGGGTGCGTGCGTTATAAGTTGCCAGGTCGAGTCTTCGTAGGTGGCAACCGAACCTCCACCGGAGATTCTTAGCACCCCCTGTGCCGCCGTTACCATGGTCGCCACCGTAGCCAGGAATAGCAGGGCCGCCGGGGACTGGGGGCCGTCTCTTCGTTACTTTCATGGGGGGTATATTGCCATAGTTGCCACGCTTGGCGAGCGGGTTGGCAACCACAGTTTTTTTATTGTTGTTTTGCGGTTATCAGAAAGATGCTGCTGCCCATTCTCTGCCTCAGTTTCCCTCTGTCGCCTTTTACGACACCCACGGGAAGATATGGGGTAGTGAGTATTCTTACCCGTCACTACACGGGGATACAACAAACATATGAGTTTACTTAACTATTAATTATTATTTTTTATGTGTAGATAAAGCATGGCCAGATTTTTTAATACTAAGTTTTTGTCTTGTGTTCTCACTATCAAATGAATTGTATTATTTTTTGAGAAATAAATTCTTAAACCTAAAACCTGAAGATTAACAAATATTTTGTTCGCTGTCATAAACTGTATAGATTTGGATATTTTTTTTTCTTAAAAGACTATTTGGGTCTTGAGAGCGCCCGGAACGTAACGGTTAATGAAAAAGCCAAAAGATGTTTTGCAACATTATTTTCCTTGTATACTAAGGGCTATTTTCCGTGTTCTTCTTTTGTATGAAATCCTTGTTGATTAGAAATACAACAATAATATGAACTTACTGAACTGTTAACAAACAAAAAATATAAATATGACAAATTTCTGTAATTCAGGTTCAATCTTAATGATTCCTTATATTTTTTTAAATATAGGATAGATAGGGTAACAAACAAGCACACAGTGCACCTGATAGTAAGTGGTTGCTGTAATCCATAGACATCTACATCTATCCTCAATAAAGAATCATAATGCAGATGCGTTGTAGATACGTTTTATAGTGATACAATTCTACCGTCACCGTTAAAGACTATCGAAAGTCCACTGCTGAACATATGCCTCTCCTATACATTGCCTTATAGGGGTCTATTTGCAATAATTGCCACGTTTAGCAGCCGGGTTGGTTGCTATTAGGAAGACGCTGCTGTCCATCTCCTGGTGTGTTTAACTCTGTTGCCACTTACGACATCAACAGTACGTAAAATTTATTTGGTAGAGCCATGGCTCCAGCTATATTAATTGTATAGTTGTAGCACGAATGGTCGGTTCGACCGGGGAAGGACCACGCTCTCAAAGAATACCAGAGTAAAATAGTAGCTTAACACTGCTGTGTTTCGCATGGTGAGTGTGCTTTTTTTAATTTTTACTTGAAAATATTATAAAAAATTAGAAGCTACCTCAAATTGAAACCAACAAGATTCATAACAGCAGTTCCTTTTAATTCTAGCAAGGGAATTATTTTCCTGTTAATCAAATGCCTTTATTCTAAATTATAATATCGATGAACGATGTTTAATGGTTTAAAAAGGAGAAACAAATTTTACGCCTGTCTAATAAATGATGTACATGGAATATCATCTTCGATAACTGGCTATGGGTTGGTTCTTTCAGTAAATTGTGATGATATTTAGTTTAATCTGTACACAAAAATAACGTGGGTTTAGACGTCATCTATGCATTTTCGGGATTGACCGTCATGACTCTTGGCAGCCGGCTGCTCTTCGATCCTGGTAACGGCATTTTTAACGGTATCTAGCATAAAATGTACTCTGTTAGCTCAGGGGCTAAACGTTCGTCTTAAATATTTCATACGCGATCACTCCAGTTTAAATGAATGCAGATGGCACGGGACCGTGGTTTGTGGTATTTCTTGGGAGAGACTAATGTTCAGCTGTGGATTCTTGACGGGCTTTAATGACGATATTTAAGATAATGACTCTTAGATCCCAGGATTGCCAACTTTTTATATCGAATGTAGTACTGTCCGCTAAACATATAATAGACAGAGAAACATAAAAAGAAAATATAGTATATTTTATGTTAAATATGTTTTAAGCTTAATCCTGACCGCCAAATTTCACGAACGCACATCGCGGCAAAATATCTGATACCATCCACACCACCTGGATGTTTGGCGGTCCACCAGTGTACGTTTCACTAGGAGTTTTCTTCCGCGTATGACCTCTATGTGGAATACCTTATCACCGGTGATTTTTCCGGACCGATACAACTTAAGGACCTTCAAGAAAAGAGGTTACTCCTTTTTAAAAGGCCGGAAACACACCTGCAATTCCCCTGATGTTGCAGTTGTTCATGGGCGGCGGTAGTCACTTACCATCATGTGAGCCGTATGCTCGTTTGCCCCCTCTCCTATAAAAAAGCTGCTTTGAGCTTTTATTAACAGCCTCATGTCATATATAGCCTTTATTAAAATAAACTAGTTTTGCCTACATCGTGATAATCATTGCTATTATAACAGCTCTTCAATAGTTCGCGGCTGAATATAGGCCTCCGCCTAGGAATGCCACAAACACGTTTCACCCACTTTTACTTTAAGTTTTTAGGAAATTATTTAGAAAAGTTGGCAACCCTATGTAGCGTTGGATTCTAATACGTCACTATAATTGGTATAGTATTTTTTCCGCTGGTCTTTTTCACGGGATAGTAGTGGCCTTTTATATATTTTTTGGTATAATTTCTAATTGTGTTTACAGGTTAATTTATAAAAATTATAAAAAATGATTCCTGCTCAAAAATCTGCAATAGCAATATTTATGAGCGGGATTTGTGAGCTAAGTGACACTGTCGTTAGCTCTCTCCTCCACCGGCATACGAATCATCTGATATTCGATAAATTGCTTGCGATATCGTCTGTGATATATTGCACTTAAACGTCGAATGTTTTCTGCATGTCGACTTTATCCGGTCTATATTTTGTCTTGCAGAAGAGGGCTATATAATATGTGTTTTATAGCCTCGACTGAAGATAAAGATGTCTGTTAGAGATAAAGTTACGTAAGATCGTTAATATGCTTAATTTAACTTTGTAATATTATTAAACATATACAACCCATCGTTACAAATAAGTAATTTACAACTATGTTAGTAGAAATAAAATAAAAAAGACATCCTATTGATAATATCAATCTCATGTGCCAGGACAATAGCAATCAGTTAAGAAACTTGAATGTCTCACCCAGAGTTAGGGTCCAATGCCTCTGAATACAACAGTCAAGCCTATCTTGAACACCCTCAAGACACCATTTCAGCTCTACTGTAGTCTGCATAACATTGACGCAGTTAGTTTCCTTATGATGCCATAAAAATCATCAACACCTACTTCAGCAAACATGCTTGATGCACTAGGATCTAGATATGCACTTGGTGAAATACTGCACTCAGGATGATCTTCATAGATTCTGACTACAGAAGTATCTAGTAAGACCATCCTGAAGGATACTAATCCTTCAGGATGGTCTTACTAGATACTGTATGCATTATTATACTGAATTAGAAAATGTACGTCTGGTATTGCTGCAGGTGTAAAAAGTTTGACAGTATGCCTTGAAGAGGATAATATTTTACACGTAGTAAAGCTAGTTACGCTGCTATATTATGGTTGTACCACAAATGGATCGACCGGAGAAGAACCACTCTGTCAGATAGCCCAGCGTAAAATAACATATCAATGCTGCTGTGTTTCGTAATGTGAGTGTAAAGAACCGGAGACCCTTTTTACTGGAAACGAGGCATTTCATCTTAGTCCCCAGGGGCGACAACGCATTCTGTATTTTGATTTTTAATCGAGGACAGATATTGGTAAAAAAAGTAAAAGCGGAGTAATGAGGAAGTATAATGAATATCTTAATAACTACATTATAGAAACTAGTACGTTTTATACTTAATTATCATCTTTTGAATAGTATATTCTTAGTAAAAGAGAATTTTTAATTTTTCCATGTAGAATAATGTTCCACATTTGTCTAATTAGCGGTCGAATGTAAGTTGGCTATTCTAACATACAGCCGAACAAATGAACGTGGTTTATTCGATGGTTGGTTTTCGTCCGAATAATTAATTTATAATGAAATAGTTATTTGATATCATTTTGATTCTCTTTCGCAGAATACCAGCGTAAAATGACAGCTTGACACTGCTGTGTTTCGTATGGTGAGTGTAGAGAACTGGAGACCGTTTTTACTGGTAAAGAGGCATTCCATCTTAGTTCTCACGGATAACGACCCATCTGCATTTTGATTCTTTATTGAGGATAAATGTAGATGTCTATGGGTCATAGCGACCACTTACCATAAGATGGATTGTGTGCTCGTTCGATACCTTTATTCTATAAAAAAAGAGAGTCGAATATCGAAATATTCTGTTATATGTATAATAAAAATGAAGTAGATGTGTTTCGTACAATATGGTTACTGTGGGTAGAGATAGTCTTATTAAAAACTGCCAAAATATTAGGAAAGCGTCCTAATATTTTGGCAGATTTTGTCACACTTACCGTATTAAGCACAAAAAATTAAAATCTGCGCGAACTTTCTATTGTGTTTTAGTAGATATAAGCATATTTACTATATTTGACATGATAAAGTGAAAAAGTCTACGAAAAACACAATTGAGGCGCGTACCGTTTTAAATTAGATGGACTGTACGATTATCTGTACCGGAATTAGAAACAAATACCTATACATTTTTATAGGAACAAGTACCCGATCATGTATTTAAAATATCTGTATGTTAGTATACGATTAACGTCTTTTAATTATTGTAATTACAAATATTGTAACTTTTGGTATTTCAACAAAAAAGTTAACAGACTACAATATAGTCACATTGCAGCATTTTATTTTTCCGCCACTGAGCCTCTTTAATGATGTGTTCAACTCTACCTGCAGTGTTACAAAGCTGTTCAAATCCGTCTGCTATTTTATTTAAGCTAGCTCTAATGCGTGGTATTCTTATGTCTTCTTTAAATGTAAAAATCAAGTTACTACGTATTTTGTATTACAGTGGATTGCAGCATATTATCATACATCCATCCATCCCTCCCTTACAGTCCATAAAATTCCACTGCTGAAAGGCCTCCCACATAGATTATTCCATACGGGCTATGCCATAATTGCCACGATTGTTAGGCGGGTTAACAACAACAGTTTTTTTTTGAGTTTTTATTAGCATAAAAACACACATCTACAGACGGCATCAGATAGTACAACAATACACGGTCATTTTATCAACCGACTGCGGCGAAACTAAAAAAAGGGAATATTATTGGATATAGGGGATACGTTTATCTATTTATCTCCGTTTCTATATCCGCCCGTAACCTAGTCGTCGTATTTTAATAGATTAATATCTTAAACGACGGATTTATAGCGCGGGTAATATAAGACAAAAGATCCTAATGGATTAAAAATACACGGCGAAGCAAATATTCGTACACAATTCAATCTCTTAGCGTCTATCCCTATTTTGCAACGATAAAACAAACCACAAATGACAGTATTATGTAGACAAGGGCTAATGTATCTATCGCACCCTCATCCAATGTTAAATTAAGGAACACTCCATTTTCCATTTCATAATAGTAATTGCTTCAAGTTTTAACCGATTGATAATCACCATAAGATGTTTTGGGCTTTGATGATAAAATTACATTCTAATAATTTATAGGAACGCTCATTCATTAAAGATAAAAAAGAATAATCAATATAAGATCAGCGAAAATAAAATAGCGTGTACTTTTTTTATAGGATGGGGTGACAAACGAGCACACAGTCCACCTGATGGTAAGTGGTTGTTGTGGCCCATAGACATCTACATCTATCCTCGTTTGCGAATCAAAATGCAGATGCGTTGTCACCCGTGAGGACTAAGATGGAATGCCTCTTTTCCAGGAAAAAGGGTTTCCAGTGCACTACACTCATCATACGAAACACAGCAGTGTTAAGCTGCTATTTTACGCTGGTATTCTGTGAGAGCGTGGTCCTTCACCGGTCGAGCCGACCCATTCGTGTTACAACTATACTACTAATATAGCTGCAGCATGGCTCTACCACGTTTAAACTTTCACTTTGTACTTTCATTTCGTATTACTTTAAATAATTATCCATATAAATAGTTAGTATTTTTTTATATGGAAGAAAAGACAGCTTTTTCAGTATACTACTTCTAAATATCTCTAAGCTACATTCATTTATTGGAACAAGCACAAATTTGTTAACTTTCTGTCTTTTGTGCAGGTAAGTTAGCGAGACTAACTGTCTACAGTGATCAGAACTTAAATTTTGAATAATTAATTTATGTAAGAGCTCAATATCAGTAAAAATATTATCTTTATAAGTTGCACTAGGCCCAGCAATACGTGTTGGCTCAAAGAACAAATTAACAAGGTTGTATGATTTGAGCAATGATATAAACTTAATATTCATGGAAGAAGTTTCAACGAAATTGATATTAAAGTCTCCACATACGACAACAGACTTATTCTGTTTATTAAGTTTAAGCAAAACTTCCTTCATTATTTTTTCAAAAGAATCATACATAGAATGTGGGGGTCTGTAAACACTGACAACAAGGAAGTCCTCGAACTCAACACATGCCATTTCTACAGTTCGCTCAACAGAGAGGCTCACAATATCCTTACGTTCTTTACTTATTAATAATTTAATAGCTAATATTAGGGAGCAACCGCATACATTTTTTTTTCTGTTAAAGCAACTGCCCACCTCGTGTTTACTGAAATTAAACACATTATAGTTATAATCTTTTAATCAATGTTCAGTCATACCAAAAATATGTATGTTGTTACTATTTAAAAACAATTCAATTACTAATTCTTTGCCCAACATGCTTTGCATATTTTGATGTACAGGGTGTATACAATTTTTATGATTGTTTTTAAGAGAAATTATACAATTAACTATTTGTGGGCTACATTCTGGATAATTTAAATTGTCACTATGACTGTTAGAGATTGCATCTATTGTCTCATTTTCTAATTTAAATTACTTGGAACTGATTTCAAATTCAATGTAAGGTCATTTATACTGCTCAAAAGAAGCAGATGTCTGGGTAGCCAAATCTTTGGCCGAGGTCAAATATAAATAATAAGATATTTGATGAAGCATATTTGCTATTATTCTTATACTATACTTGAATAGGTAATATCCATCTCCAGTCAAAACTATACGGAATACTATACCATATGGAAAAGAAAAAAAAAACCACACTGACCAAACATTTTTCCTACGTGATAGAGCCATGCTGCAGCTATATAAGTAGTATAGTTGTAGCACGAATAGGTAGGCTCGACCGGGGAAGGACCACGCTCTCACAAAATACCAGCGTAAAATAGCAGCTTAACACTACTGTGTTTCTTATGGTGAGTGTATAGAACCGGAGACCCTTATTACTGGAAAAGAGGCATTCCATCTTAGTCTTCACAGGTGACAACGCATCTGCATTTTGATTCGCAGACGAGGAAAGATCTAGATGTCTATGGGCCACAGCAATCGCTTACCATCAGCTGGACTGTGTGCTCGTTTGTCACCCTATCCTATATAAAAAGAAAACGTGTATCTGGTTCATGTTTAACGCAGCCGGGATAGGCAGCAGGGTTTTCTGAAATCGATATACAAATCGACATCAAAAAACAGAGCCCTTGGCACACATTTTATATTCAGCATTATTATCATCGATCTAAATTGTACGGAAATATGAACAGAGGTCCCCTGGTCCCCTGGCGTGCGTTAATAAAACTATGTTTTGTCATACAAAGACACTTGTCAGCTATACGAATTTGATACGATAGAAAACTCATGCTTGTCTTTCATTCACAAATTTCTAGAGTCGACATGTGCCAATTTTCAACTCCTGCGTTGCAAGAAATGAAATGCTGGAAAAATGCTAGATGTCACGCTTAAATACCAGATGAGTGCGGACAGTGATGAATAGAAATAGCTATTTCACACCTGTTAGAAATAGACCGTGGGTAATAAAGGCATGAAAAGGCTTCGTTATCGCTAGCATTACAGTTGGATAGACTACCGAACTATTTGTTGTTATTTATAGGCAGCCCATAAAGAAATTCTATTCATTGTAGTTGCGAAAGGTTATTTATTATTAGATAATTTTTTAAATAAATTACAATTTTTATTTTGTAAAAATTCTTTGTAAAACGTTGTGAAAAAAGAATATTATTAGAAAATATTGAGTGAATGGATTTTTGCCACGTTCGAGTTAGATAAGACCCGTCGTTCGCTGTGAGGCGACAGATATATGGTTCGGATATCCGTAGATTGTGCGGGCTTCACATGAATAATTTAAGTTTACAAAAACCGCATCCCGTACTTTGAAATTCAATTAGATGAAATATTTATTTCAAAGGATCACGCTTCCTAAAACGTGGTGAAGGATCTTGATAAGGTTATTACGATACGCCTTGAAATGGCAAGTAAAATTTTAATTAACAAAAAATAAAAATTATTATCTGTCTAATTTTATTAACAATTCAAGATATTTTAATTCTTTAAACATTTAATACGTCAACGTTGGTAAGTACATCGAAATTCAATTACCAATTGAAGATTGCCGTATAATATATGTCATATTAATAAGTCAAAAAGCAATATAACGCTAAAAAGTATACTCCAGCTATATTACTGGTATAGTTGTAGCACGAATGCGTTAGCTTGAACGGGGAAGGACCACGCTCTCACCGAATACCAGCGTTTAATAGCAGCTTAACGCTATTGTGTTTCCTATGGTAAGTGTAGAAAATTGGAGTCCCTTTTTACTGGAAACGAGGCATTCCATCATAGTCCTCAGGAGTAACAACGCTTCTGCATTTTGATTCGTAATCGAGGATTGATGTAGATGTCTATAGGTTACAGCAACCACTTACCATCAGGTTTGTCACCCTTATCCTATAAAAAAGTCTCTAAAAATAATGTCAAAAATTATTTATAAATGGTTATCAATTTATCGTCATCATTATTAATGCAGAAAATCATAAGTCCAAAGTCAAACTGTATTATTTCATAATATAATATTTATCAGGCATCTTCTCGATAACAACTTAAAATAATAAAGTACTGCAGAGTCCGATCCGCTTGCCAAGTATGGTGACTATAGCAAATTTCCTCCCTATGAGGCAATCAATGGGGATGGCCTATGTTCAGCAGTGGACTTTGATAGGCTATAATGGATGGATGTGTAGAAGATAACCTACCAGGAGCAGATGACCCACTGAGAGGTGAAATTTTCAAATCAACAGTAACATTACAACTATAGCAAATATCCTCCCTATGAGACAATCAATGGGGATGCCCTATGTTCAGTAGTGCGCTTTGATAGGCTGTAACGGATGGATGTATAGAAAATAATCTATCAGGAGCACATGACCCACTGAGAGGTGAAATTTTCAAATCACCAGTAACATCACAATCATAGCAAATATCTTTCCTATGAAGCAATCAATGGGGATGGCCTATGTTCAGCAGTGTACTTTGATAGGCTGTTATGAATGGATGTATAGAAGATAATCTACCAGGAGCACATTACCCAATCAGAGGTGAAATTTTCAAATCAACAGTAACATGAAAACTATAGCAAATATCTTCCTTATGAGGCAATCAATGGGGATGGCCTATGTTCAGCAGTGGACTTTGATAGGCTCTACCGGTAATGTTAATGGTCTTAAAAGTTTAAATAAACCTTGTTTAATTTATTGGCAAAATTAAAAAATATCCTTTTTTAAATTATGAAAAATAAGGAAAAAATACCTTTTTTTAAAACATTTCATAGAAATATTTTTACATTCTAAATAAAGTTTAGACTTTACTGTTAAATATAGCACATTTCCGCGCAATAAACTGAAAATGGGTCTTTAATTTTAGTTGTTGAAAACGATTTTAAGAAAACTTGGACACAGATGGTCGTTTATGGAACATAATAAATATATTTCATAGTTGGTACTTTATTAAATTTCTTTTAATATCAAGATTGCTAATTAAATTCAAACTAGAGCTCATAAAATTAAACTTATTTTACGGATTTTATCGCTTTAAATTTGAACGTTTAGTATTCGCGTAAATATACGAAATCATCTAAAGCACATTTTTAGGCTTCTCATTGATAGTTTACAATTTAATATTCTATGTCATTCGGAAATATACAATAAAAAAAGTAAAATCACAAAAAGTCCCTCCGCTAGCTAGAAAAGGCCTTTTCTCATATCTGAGAGAGTTTTAGGACACGGAAATGTCTGCTATTCTGCTCCAATGTATGTTGGCGAAGTACACACATGGCTTCGAATTTCTCAGACATGCAGGCTTCCTCACGATCTATTTTGTTACCGCTGAGGACGTGGTAAATCGCTACTTAAAATTTCAATTAACGATTTCATTGGTGTCGGCGGGGAATGAACCCGGGTTGCTCGCGTACTGTAAATTATAATTATCATGGCACTTTTCACCATTTTGTGTATAAAGTTTAAATAAATTAGTCTCCTTCATAGAATGGGCGTAACTTTTAATTGAACACTTTGCAGAAACTTGAGTTCTCAAACTGTAATAAAATTTGTTTGATATCTTTATTAAAGTAACTTAACACATTATAACCTTAAGTCGGTCTTTAATCTCAGATGTTGGGAAGAAATATAAAATACCGCCTGCTTTTGACGGCAAATAAACAAATAATTTTTATTTTAACGAGAGTCACAAACGCCACCATTCCTATTTGCTGTATGTAGATATATAATATGGTACAACAGAGCCATGGGTAATTTCCACGACTAGTGCGGTGGATATGTCGCAGACAACTAGCCTAATTAGCATTTCAGTCAACAGCTTAGCCTAACAATCTAGCCTTTTAACTAAAATGCAGAAAGCGCTCGTATGTACCTAATTATGTACTATCTGCTATATTACAGAATGTAAATGCACGCCGCTTAAGGGTGGGCCATGAACCAGCCCAGCTGTACCTTAACCTGCTGTCGCTGATATTACAAGATAGGTACAATATTGTATTAGTCACATCGCGGCATCGGTGAGTATCTTTCAGGCCGCTAGTTTAACGGCGCCGAGGCTGGGCTGTTAACTAAAAGCCTTATTAAACTAGTTGGCTGTGACAAATATAATATATACTATATTATATAAGGTAAGCATAAGGTACCTTTCTATATCTGAAACGAATATAAATATTGCTACAAAGTAAAGTAATAGGCTATACAAGTCCCTCTACTGGGCAATGGACTCTTTTTTTATTTCTGAGAGAGTTTTAGGGCAAGGAAATGCCCGCCGTGCTTACCTAATGCGTGTTGACGAAAATTGCAATTACAAATTTCATTCGTGCTGTCGGGGATTAAACCCGGGAAAATTTACACCGAACGCTTTGACGACATATTTTTAATACGACACAAAAAAATACAATTTAACATATATAATAAAAATTCTTACGTACTTGAAACTTGAACACTTGATAGCTCGTGATGCCTACCGGACAAAGCTACAGCACCACACCGTGCAATGTAATTGAAGATGCGTAACCGCGACATAATTCTCAGTGATGCGCAAGCATAACAGGCAGTATGTCACTTATATAATTGTCATCTCTGCAGTCTATTAATCTTTGCACTTTTATAAGTAATACAGAACGTAGTTGCTAGACGGTGTTGACATCGGCTAAAATCTCTGCGATCGCCGTTTCGTCAAGGTCATTCAGGCTAGTTAAAGCCTTAAAGCCTTATTAAATTAGTTGGCTGTGACAAATATAATATATACTATATTATATAAGGTCGAGGAAAGAGTTTCTTCGTATTTTATGTACAAATTCAAGACATTTTTTTAAAAGTTTAATTACGTTTAATTATAAAACATGTGCCATTTTGTTCGATAACTTGTTGCCATCTTATAGATAGTGGCATAATCCACTTGCTGTAGAAATATTGAGATTTTTGATCAAAAAATGCGTAAGTCTGCGTATAGTTTTGACAGTCGTCTCTTGATGTTAACCAAACACTACCCAAAGAATTCTGAAAATACCGAAACAGGTGAAAATCTAATGGTGCAAGGTCAGGACTATATGGTGAATGCATTAACACTTCCCAACCAAGCTCTTTCAATCTTTGATGAGTGGGCGAAGATGTGTATGGTCTGGCGTTATCATGATGAAAGACCATTCCTTTTCTGTTGATCGACTCCGGCAGTGTTTTCTCAATTTCTTGCTTGAGTCTCATTAGTTGTTGGCAGTAGAGATCCGAATCGATGATTTTGCCCGGCGCTAAAAACGATACACACAGCACCACCTTATTGCGTGTTAATCCGGGTTTCGATACAGTCTGTGGAGCTTGACTACTCTTTGACCATGATCTTTTTCGTACGTTTTTGTCGTAGGTGAACCACTTTTCATAAAAAGGGATCAATCTTTTCAAAAATGGTTCAGTTTCATTACGTATCAATTGAGAATCGCAAAGAACAATGGCAGACTTTCATACATAAAATTAGTTGAGAAGGAATGGTAGCGTCTATATATCAAAAATATCTTAAAATGTCAAGCGTCAGTCCCTTAATAACTCTGTCAAAGAATTTTGTTCTGAGAAGGCGTCAAAAAAAAGATTTTTAGATTTGAACCTTTTTAGGTTATGTCATATAGTCACTTGGAAAAAGTCATGCGTCCTGTGGTTGCTTAATACATTGTCAATATAATGTACCTACCTACATAATTGAGAGTTTTTAGATTATTGTATCTCTATTATATATTTGCATACTATAAATGTATATTTCTGGCATTGCTCCAGGGCCATTGTGTCATACAGTGACATTCTCAGAAGGGCTAGAACCCAGAGCCGTAAAGCCAGTAAAAAAACCCCAGTGACATTTTGTTTTAGCTAGTGTTGCCATAACATTAAATGGAATTGTTACATAGTACTATGATTGAGATGATGTATTATTGTAGGAAGTTCTTTGTAAGATACTTATTTTCAACAATATGACATTTTTATTTTTATTTTTACTTGTAGTATAGTTATTACTAATAATAATTTCATATAAAAATATTTTGTGTTTGTGTGTTGTGTTGGTAGTCTTACAAAGTGTATACGAAAATAGTATGAATATAGTAAATGGCAGCACTTGAATAGAGTAAAATGTTTTAAGTCATTTGATATTCCCAAAAATGTTTTTTTTTTCTGTGGGTTTAATTAAAATATATTTTTATTTGAACAATCATAGAAAAATAATAAACCTCATTTTATATATAACTTATTTCTAGATGCAATAATTTTTGTCAACTATTTTTCTGCCATTGTTCTTTGTACACGATTCATGAGATTTCTTTCAGTAAGCTCGCGTGGTATTCAAATATCGAACTTTTTTTATATAGCCAGACTTTTTCAAATGGGCAAACTGTTTCGTGGTTAATTCTCATTCTCCATTCCTCGGCTATATCATAACTACTAATATGTCGATTTTGCTCCACTTTTTCAAAAAGTGCATCGGCTTTATTTGTATGAGGGCGACCAGAGCGAGTTGCATCTTTGACATCAAAATTCCCGGACTCAAAACGCTTGAATCAATTTTGTACTACTCTTATTGCATTAGGTCCATAAACGCCATAACATTTTTTTGCGGGTTGAGTCACATTTTTTTCCTTTTTCTGTAATAAAACTTCAGAATGTAACGAATTTCTTCGTTAGATTCACTTATTTTGGTGGGCATAAAAACAATTGAAAAATGGCGGGAAAGGGTTTTTTACTTTTTCTTTTTCTTAATGTCCTATATGTATTGATATTAAAACTAGCCAGATACAAAAAGATTTTTCTTAAATTTAATACAAACAAAATACGATGATAATTTTCCCCCGACCTATTGTATATATATTATATACTGAATTAAATATAAAAATTGAATTTAAGAAAAAGTAATATTTCTCAAGAGTCTTGTATAAAGCAAAGACTGAAACTACAAGATTAAGGTGTTAGTACAAAGTTAGTAATTCATTTATGGGGCAATCTATATCTACGCTTTTACAACAAAATCCTAGAAAATGTACAAAATTTGTAAATAAATAAGTTTAAATGTTTTATCAAAAAAATTTTTTACAAAAAGAGTTATTATAATATCAAAGAATACATAAGTGAAAAAAAATCCCTGGGAATGAGGTGATCGCTAACATGCTGGCTCTATTAAAACTCATTTAAAATTTGTACTAACAAAAAAACAAAATAATTGTAAAGTGAAATATGTTTTAAAAAAAGTACCGCTCGGTTTCTTGCTGGTTCTTTCCAGGACAGAATTATTTTCCGAACCAGTGGTAAATAAAAAAATGGCTTTCAATAAGTATTATGTAATAATCTATATTGAATATAATAATTATTATTAATAATGTAATAATATTATTCTATTCTATTCTATTCAGTTTTTAAAGATAAATGGTTTTCTTTTGCCATGAAACATGTTGTGATAAATCGGCACCCGAATTCGCTGTTAATAATTTCAGAACAGATATAGTAGTAGTAGTGCTACGATGAGGGTCGAACTAGGGTACTGCGAAATATAAGACGTGACCGGTCATCGAAGGGATTTGGAACTACCATCTGAAAGTATATCATATGAAGTTATTTGTATGTATATAATTTTTTATAGTATAAGGGAGCAAACATTCCACCCGATCGTGGTAGACATATCACGTTTCACATTTGCCACTCTTAAAGACGAAGAGAGAATGTCTCGTCTCCAGCAAAAAATGTCTACGATTCTCTACACTCGTATTATCTCATACGAAACACAGCAGTATGGACCTGCTATTTTACGCTGGTATTCTGTGAGGGCGTAGCCTTTTCCTGGTGGAGGCGACCCATTCGTTCTTCAACCATAATATAACTGCGCATGGCTGTACCACGTATAAACTAACACCAACGTAACTTTTAATTACAATTTACCAACTTATTTTTCGTAATAAAGTATACACTTTTCAAAACTTTTATTTGCATCAAACATGGTAAATACAGGTGTTAATTACATATACTTTAGGCCAAACATGTTTCACCGCTTACATAGAGGCATACAAACATCAAATTTAAGTCTGTAGCTAATTCAGTTACTTATTAATTACAAAATATTAAAAGATACATTGAAATTAAAATTTATACATAATTACTCATTAGATAATTATTAATTATTATTAAATATAATAGAAATATCAGACAATTATTAATTATTACTAAATGGGATAAAATGTCAAAATAATGGTTAATTATTATTAAACAAAATAAAAATGTCCATGATTTGTGAAATCGTACTGGTATCATTTGTCAAATTTATAATCTAGGAATTCTTTGACGCTATAAAAGTTCTCTCTGCGATAAGATCATAGAGGCCTTTTCTAAATCCTGAGAAAGATAGTGCTTTAATATGCTGGAGAATTTTATTATATATTTTGACACACATGTATAGACAGCTTTTATTATATTTAGATAATATAGGAAGTGTGTCAATTACAAGCTTTTCAGGGTATCTGTTGCTTCGAGAAGATATATTTTTAGCTTTAGTAAAAAGATGGTTGTGTTGTTTGACGAACAAACATATTTCATAAATGTAGAGCGATGGCAATGTCAATAACTTAAGTTTTTTGAATAAAGGTCTATATGAATGAAATGGCGCTTTTAGAGTTAGTGCTCGTAAACATTTTTTTTGAGTGATAAAAACTTTATTTAACTGAGAACCATTTCCCTAGATAATTAGCATGTAACTAGCAAGGAATAGAAACTACATAAGCGTGATACACTGACAGGGCAGTATTTATGTTCGTGACTCTTCTAATATACCTTAAAGCATATACAAATTTATTTATTTTATCACACACTTATTTCATATGTGACTCCCAGTTAAGGTTTCTATCAATTACTAAGTCAAGAAATTTTGTTTGCGTCATTTCTTCGATTTTGGTTTAGTTGTGATATATGTCAAGCTTATTAGTTTTCAAGTTGTCAAATTTAATGTAGTGAGTTTTGCTAAGATTCACTTTTAAATTATTTAGATTTGACCATTCTATTACTGATTTTATAGCGTCTTTAATGTCAGATTCATGTTTTGTGAATGAATGTTTGCTTGGGTTAGTACTAATTGTTATTGCAATATCGTCTACAAACATAGTACATTTGAATTTAGTTACATTTGGAATGTCATTTTTATATAGAATAAAAAGCAAAGGCCCACGAATTCATGAAATTTCTAATTCAAGTTAAATTCAAATTCATTCTAATTCATTTATTTATTTGTGAATTCAGTGAGCCAGTGTGTTAGTGAAATTTTCAGTACGAATCGTGTATTCTATATATTTATTTTCGTTATAGCCAATATATATATATATTTACAAAAATGCTGGATATTATACGTGAAAAGCAAACTATCATCATCTACAATACAACTTAACTGCGTATGCATGTATAATTACTCTAAGAACTTAACAGTTTAATGATTCTTCGCATATTGGCAGAGTTAATATGGGAACGCGAGCAAGCCAGCACTGCTCGTCTGCTTTTAGCCCCTTTTGAGGAGAGGACGTCAACTCCTTCTAGCAAGGCTTTTCTTGTAGAGAAGGCAACTGCTACACCTTTCCCTTCCAGCAATTAATGACGTAACATAAAATGCGCTTTCCTATTCAGCATTCATCTCCACTTGTGCAACGTACCTTCGTCTGATGGAGTGCGCCACAAAAACGAGCACTCGCAAAACTTTTTATATGTATATGTTTGGATCGCCTGGGTCCACCACTGGTAGGACCACGCTCACATAGAATACCAACGTGAAATGGTGACTGTAATGATCCGGATACCCTTTTTACTGAAAACGAGATATTACGTCTTAGTCCTCAGTGTTGAAAACACATCTACATTTTGATTCTTTATCGAGGAAAGATGTAAACATCTATGGGTCACACTTACCATCACGCGGACTGTAACTTCATTCTAATTTAAAAAAAAACAATGAAATATATTCACCCGTAATCGGTTCATTATTCGGTCGATTATTAAAATCAGTGAACGTATATATAAAAAGCCATACATGCCAATATTGCATATGTTCCTTTTAACTCTGTTAAATATCTTACCGTAACAAAGTATCAGAACACTACTGATGCGCAAAGGAAGAAGCTTTTTCAAAAAAAAAAACGTAGTAAATCCTTATTGAATATATTCATGGCGAAACAAAATTTAAAGTTTTTCTCGTCAACAGGCAGCCAATTCAGTCAATGCTTTCGCGTATCTTCACTTTCAATATCCGAGTGAGCATGTCGCTCGTGACAAAATATTGAATACCGATAGCGGTGACAGCCTCTCCGAGTCTGAATAGCTTTTGGGGATTTTTCATATTTTATCGCTGACGTGACCGGAAAGTGAAAATATATAGGCAAAAATCCTTCTCTCCAGTTTTAAAGGTCAAGTCTAAGGTTGCCAACTTTTCTATTTCAAATATAACATTTTCGAGGCTGTTCCCGGTAAAAATATTGTAGGTTAAGAAAAACTAAAAAATTAAGTATGTTGAACGAAGCTTACTTTACGAGTTTTATCGTGTTTAATTTAACTCGTTTAACTTATTTTCCCGACATTAATTTCCGACGTTTTGACTGCTTTACAGCACCCATAGTCACCGGGGGGACTAAGGTACTTGACGTCCCGATGTCATAGTTAACACTTTCACTGTCAGATTTTCCTACACAATTCAGTTGTAATACCAAGGGAATTTCAGGTGGTTGCGTTGGCGGGTAGCAGGCAGAAGTGAGCTCGTTTCTTGAAGGTCGCTGAGTCATATCGGACCGGAAAAATTTCCGGAGTAAACAAATTCATAGAGAAGTCGTGCGATGATAAAAACTTTTAGTAAATCGCACAGTAGTGGAGCACCAAGCATCCAGATGTGGATGATATCGTGAGTTTTGATGCAATGTGCGTTGGTGAAATTTGGTGGCTGGAATTAATCCGAACAATTCCTCAGAGCGCTCCCCGTAGTAATTACGATGGATGGTGTTGGAAGTAGTGGTACTGGGGTAATTGGTGACGAAATTGAGCGAGGGTGGGAGATACTCTTCAAACTAGGTGAAACACTTCATTTTATTTTATTACGTAGTTCTTAGTAAATTAATTTTAAACATCTTTAACAAATGAGAGTATTTATGAGTCTCATAGCTCAGGCCGAGCTAATCTCAAATTGGAAATATAGATCTATTCCCTCTGGCATAATTGAAATTGTAAATCGAGTGTTTAATTACTTGGTCGGTGATTAATGAATTCATTCCGAGGTAAACCTCTCTATACAATTGAAAAGCTTTTGTTACTACGAGATGAGAGGAGCTGATTGGTTTTCTTACGGCAATAATAACATAAGTCTGGACAATAATTGATTTATAATTTTTATTTTCTTCCAAAAAACAAACAAAACAAACAAGAACACTCACGCCTGTCACCCAGAGGGGTAGGCAGAGACTACGGACTTCCATTTGGCGCGATCCTGACACACCTCTCCAGCCTTTTTACATCCATATATCTATGCATACACGCTCGTTGGTTAAGGGTACTCCTAATCTGGTTTTTAATGTAGGTAGTAATGCCGATTTGGTCGATAAACCTTCGTCTAGGGCGTCCATTCCCGACTCTGCCGCTCACTTCTGAAACATAAATTTGCTTTGTCACTCTTTCCTCGTTCATTCTTTCTACATGACCAAACCACCGAAGCATTTCTTTCTTAATCCTGGTCACAACGTCATCTTGAAGAAGTAAAACATCATGTGAAATTTAAATTTAAATATTTGGAGGAAGTGCGATGTCCGTCAATTGGTATACGCATATATAATGTAACAAAATAAGAAATCCTCTCAGAAAAAAAAGTCCAACTGGTGGTAAATCGATGATATGGCTTATAGACATCTATGTACACTATCCTTGATTAAAAATCAAAATGCTGATAATCAAGAAGCATTGTCATCCCTGACGACTAAGATAGAATTCCTCGTTTCCGATAAAAAGAGTCTCCGATTTTTCACACTCACTGTACTAAACACGGCAGCATTAAGATGCTATTTTACACTGGTTTTCTATAAGAGAGTGGTCCACTCTAGTCTAGACGACATGTTCTAAACATATAGCTGACGTGAAGCACCGACGTATCGGGAAGTCTGCAGTTTGTGAACATGTTCAAGATCGACCTCGCCATTACATTAGATTTGATAAACCACAAATCCTCGCAAAAGAACACTGATTCCTACCAAGGATGATTCGCGAGGCTATTGAAATTAAAAAACATCCAAATTTCAATAGAGACGATGGATGGGTGCTGCCATCTGCTTGGGATCCTATACTTAATAAAAATAAATCCAAACTCAAGCATACCACTGCTAGAATTCAAGATACTGTAAGCTCATTCTGCGTAAATCGAACCAAAAATTAATATTAATAAACTGAAGGTAGCCGGGCTTACTATGACATCGGGACGTCAAACACCCCAGTCCCCCCCGTGACTATGAGTGCAGTAATGCACCTGAAACGTCGGGAATTAAAAAATTAAAAATTAAACGCGATATAATCCGTAAAAATTAGTTCCATTTAACGGCTTTTACTTTTCTTTAAATGTTTTTTTTACCCTTTGTGTGGACTGAGGAACATCACAATCTCAATATCAATTGCAATGAAAATTCAAACCTTTAATGTACTTACGAATTTCAGGGATAGAATTTTTTGTCCACAATTACATGAAACCAACCCTGATGTGAAGTCGCGCAACTTAAATAGAAAAATAAACATGTGTGCATTCCACACGCTTTAGAAGCGAAACCTTCAAATGAAATAAAATGAAATAAATATTTGACGGAAAATGATTTATTTAATATAATAATTTTCAACCACAAGTGCGGCCTTAATAGATTAAAGTTTAATTTTATAGCAAATAAAAGTTAGAATCCTTATCTTTGGATATGTAGAACCTAAATTTAATGTTAAAAATTAAAAAAAATATTTTCTTTCGGGTAAAATTGCTTTGCAATAGCGCCATCTGCTTCACTTTATAGGTAAAGTAATTTTATTGAACAAAAACGGATTGACTCTGAAGGTGGTACGCATAATAGACGCTGGGTGACCTAAAAGCGATCAATTTAATATTCTATCTAATTCTCTGGCAGGGTAAATCCTATAGTTGTATATGTTTATGTCTTTTAGTGTCGCTTTTGCGTTTCATCGAATTTAAAATCACAACGATTCTAAAGAAGTTTTCACTTCAACAACATATAGTCGAAACCTCGCCTTTTTAAGTTGACTCATAATACGGCGACTTCGTAATAGTTTCTTCACGAAACAATTCTCCTCTTCTTCTTTGTCAGCTTGTAAAAACCCGTAAACATGGGCTTCTCGTGTTGTAGAAAGGACTTGCATCTTTAGCATCATCACCGGTCTTGGCATTTCACGTCTACCGTAAACGACATTTGTGATAATACCATCATCTATTGGAACCGTTATCGGTACAGCCTATGAAAAGTTAACTGCTGGAAATAAGCCTCCCACATAGATAGGTTTAGGTTTAGGGTTTAGGGGTATATTTGCCATAGTTGTTAGGCAGGCGGGTTGGCAACCGCAGCTGCTTTTGTATATTTGTTATATTCTCTATATTTATTTATAATATTCTTTATATTAGTATCTATCGGAAGACATAATATTATTTGGTTTTCTATAGTTGCCTCATAAGGCATCCACAAGTCGAGTAGTTGTGGCGTCAGGGAAACAACAGGCTCTAGCGATCGAAAAAAGTCGAATATTCGACTCAGTAAATCGCTCAGAAACTTTTTAAGCTTTGGCAAATAGTTCTTGTGTATTTTATGGGACCTTGTTTTGAAAGTGTGTAGATTGCCCCATAAAAGAATTACTGACTCTCTTAGAGTTGAGTAACTGGTGTTACTAGCTTGTGCATGTCCATTGTTGATTATCGGGGCTTTGCTGCCTTTTGTTGTAGGGTAAACGTGCAAATTAAATGCACGTTTACTCCACTTCTACTAAAAATATGTGTCTCAGACTCTGTATTGTGGCGTATTTATTTTTCTAACCGCAAATTATTACATTGAATATGGTATAGGGCAACTGACTCAACTGTTGATTATTCAGAAGTTACCATAATGATCGGTCATCGATCAGGAAGACAAAATAAATTAATAAAACCACATCTATCTAAATGAATGTCATTAAAACGCAAAGTTGAATAAAACTCCAGCACATTTCTTTTAAATTTATATCTGCAGTTTAAACGATGCGAAGTGAATATCACATATCTGAAAATATTTTCAAGTGTTCTAACATACAGAGTGTTCCGCTTCTGTATTGCCTCTACGGACGCGTGTAAAATACTTGTATTTACAGACTATTTGAAACACTTAACGCTGCTTTATATGCATTGTTTCTCTTATCTACACAGTGTCGTACGAAATGTATAAGCTAAAGACATTTTTACTTTTTTTTCTACATCAATTTAACCGTCCACTGCTGAACGTGTGTCTCTTTCATTTAAGGGAGATTATGCCTTAGTAGTCACGACTGGCTGGCGGATAGCTGATCGTAAAACATTTTTTCCCCTTTTCTTTTAAATATTACCACCACACTATGAATGAATTATACAAGGAGAAACATTCAGATGGTGCGGGATTCGAGCCCGCATCCTTCAGGACGGCAACTCATTAGTAAGTCACTGCGCCACAGAGCTGTCACACCAGACGTCTCGCACCTTTGACGCTGCTGCCTGACACCGCTCTAAGAATTTTACGTCTAGGGATGACAAAGTGGTTATAGCGCCATCTATCGAAAGCTATAAGATCTTTATAGTATTTCCCATAGTCGTCTCTAACGACACCGACAGGGCGAAATGGAGCGATGGTTTTCCTTATGGTACCACTGCACGGCACTGTTTAATGTTCTTTAGTAGGAGTTATTAAACAACTTCGATGATGTTAAGTAGTCTTAACGATTTTCACTGCGGCTCTATGTATTTTTGAATACTGTTGAAAGGTATTAAGTGCATGTATAATTAAAGTTGCATAATTATATTTGCCTACACTTCACTCAATAATCCTAATATACCGTTCGATATAATGCCTATGCAAAAAAAATTATGTGGCCTACAAATAATTGTTACGGGTCTGCAAGTATGTCCTTGTGCAATTTAAGCACGTAAACAGCTTCCTCTTGGATAATAACCACAAGAGAATGGACACACTAGAGAAATGTATATATGTATACAGGTACAGGAGAAAGTCAGATTTCTCTCATCTTTTTCGATTTTTTTTATTTTATAGGATAGAGTGACAAACGAGCACACAGTCCACCTGATTGTAAGTGGTTGCTGTGAGCCATAGACATCTACATTTATCCTCAATAAATAATCAAAATGCAGATGCGTCGTCACCCGTAAGGACTAAGATGGAATGTCCCTTTTCCAGTAAAATGGGTCTCCAGTTCTCTACACTCACCATACCAAATACAGCAGTGTCAAGCTATTATTTTACGCTGTGGGGACCGTGGTCCTTCCCCGGTCGAGTCGATTCATTCGTGCTACAACAATACTACTAATATAGCTGCAGCATGGCTCTACCACATATAAATGCTTCATTGCCACCAATCTGTACAATAAATAACACAGAGACTTAGAAAATTTTCCTTTATATTATCAGTTATTACTTATTTGAAAAAGATATACGCTGTAGTTGTGAGATTAGGAGCAGACTGAAAATTTGCTGGCAATAATAAAATATTGATTCGCAGTACAAGGTGTAAGTACATCCACTACTCCATATCGACCCGTGGGTGTGCGGCTACTTCCTAGTAACGACTGATAATAAAAATAAAATTGCTATGTACTTGTTTGTTACCCTTATTCTATAATTTTTTATATCGCCATCACTAATTAAATTGTTAATTGCAATTTTAGTGTTGATTTATCACATGTTCGACGGTATAGGAAAACATAGTGAAGTAACATGCATGAAAAGAAAAAAATTTTCGAAGTTCGGCGATGATTTGTGGTAAAACGAACCGTGGTATACCACTCCGCATTAACCGTTTTACGATCTTCAAGTGCGATCGTCACAACATGGTTGGTCTCTGCAATGAACGTCGCCACCATTTTCTTTGAAGTGCTTCGGGAGCGAACAACTTTAGTCGGCTTGGGCTCGTCTTGGAAGACCCGGATTGTAGATTGTTGTTTGGAATCGAAATCGTAGGCCTAGATTCAAGATTCGTCACCACTGATGATATTGTAGACGTGATTTGACTCTACTTGGTTGAACCTTTGAAAAGTTTTCTTACACCATCTGACGCGAGTCGCCATATGATCGTCGGAAAGCAAATGCGGGATCCAACGGCAAAGTAGCTTTCTCACACCAAGCACTTCATGCAAGATCTTCTGAATGGTTGTCCCTGAGATGTCTAATAACGCTTCTATCTCTCGATGTGTCACATAACGATCTTCAAGAATTAGTTTTCTCACAGCAACGATGTTATCTTTAGTGAAGGTGGATTTCGGATGTCCTTCACGAGATTTGTCACTAAGATTGGTATGTACACGCTGTAAGTCCTCAGACATGGGGCTTCATCATGGACCACAGAAGTTAGCTCTTCGAAATACCGAAGCCATGTTAGAGCTCTTCGAAAGTTGTAGAAAATCATTGCACGGATATTTTCCTTAGATCCATTTTTATACGTGATCTGACATATTCAAAACGACTGTGTGACTAAACAATAGTCGTTTAGTCACACAGTCTACTAGTGTGACTAAACAATTAATCCTTATACTTTCAATTGTTTTGAGATTCTGACTTTAAATAAATTTGAATATTGAACAGTTCCAAGTTCAAAATATCGGTAAATATGTAAACGACAGAACTTAAAACGCACGCCAGGTATGTGGTGAAGTATACCATCCTATGCCTCGGAGTTTGTTTTCATTAATTAAACCCCTTTGTCGTATCTCCTCAGTTTCAAGGCGTTCCCCTTCTTGCCTCAGCCAGTATCGGAATTCTCGGAGTTGACATATCGAGTGACGTGCAGTTTCGTGGTCACTTGGAAGAGAAGGCCAAATTGGCCTCTAAAAAGCTTGGCGTGCTCAGCAGAGCGGGACATTATTTCATGCCGGTACACCGCCTGCAACTTTACAAGGCGCAGGTTCGACCTCATGTGGAATACTGTTCCCATCTCTAGGCTCCCCAGTGCCAGCGCAGAGCGGCTCGAATCGTCGGCGACTGAGTCCTTTCCGATTGGCTCGATTCATTGGCACTGCGAAGAGATGTTGCATCCCTTTGCATTTTGTTTCGCATCTACCACGGGGAGTGCTCTGAGGAATTGTTCGGATGATTCCCAGCCGCCAAATTTCACGAACGCACATCGCGGCAGAACTCCCGATACCATCCACACCATCTCGATGATTGGCGGTCCACCACTGTGCGATTTAGAAGATGTTTTCTTCCTCGCACGACTTCCTTGTGGAATCGATTACCATCAACGATTTTTCCGGACCGATACGACTTAGGGACCTTCAAGAAAAGAGCGTACTCCTTTTTAAAAGGCCAGCAACGTATCTGCAATTTCCTCCCTGGTGTTGAAGCTGTCACTGTAGTCACTTACCATCAGGTGAGCCGCATGCTCGTTTGCCCCCTCTCCTATACAAAAAAAAAATCATTCATTACAGTCTATCTAAAGTCCACTTCTAAACATATATTACCTCTTAAAGGTTATATGCCATAGTTTCCTGTTATATTTCCCTCTGTCGTCTCTTACAACATTGACGAGGGATATGGGGTAGTTACGCTCCCACTACATGCAGAGGAGTCGGTTTTAAACTATTGCAACTATTAATTTAAATTAGAATTTTTTTTTAATTTACAAAAGCCCACTTAGGTATGTTTACTTGACATCATTATTTTATTTAAAAAAAAATCAAAATGAGAACTTAGTAGGCAGGAACATTCACGTTTCGTGATCATCGGTTTCATACAAATGGCAATATATCACATCTAATATTTGGCGTCTCGCAAAAGTAATCTGTATGAAAAGTTGTTAACTACTCGTAACATTCACGAGATACTAAATCTTGTCTAATAAGTTCGCTTTACCCTGAAGGCCGAGTGAGAATAAATAAATACCTACAGAAGCGGAACTATCGGATCATAAATCAACTACACTCTATTTGTATTTGATCGACAAGCTTTTGTTTACTGGTTTATAAATTATATACTTCTATCCGACTTCAAAAAGAAGCGGGCTCTCAATGCGATCGCTTGTTTGTTTTTTTGTATGTACTCGTATGATACACGGTTTCTTCATTCAGTGTAAACCGATTTTGATCCCATTTATATTTGAAGAAAATATCATAAATGTAAAATGGGGGTCAACTTTATCACAAACGACAGTTCAGGGTTATCGACTTTGCCCATAAAAAAGTGAAAATCTGAAGGGGGCCATGTTCCATGATGGTAGCTAGAATCAGTGGATCTATAGGAATTTACGATGTTCTTGAAACAGGTATATTTCAGGTATTCACGGGGTGCATATCGGGATAGTGTGACAAACGAGCACATAGTTCACCTGATGGTAAGATGGTAAGTAAATGCTGTGGCCCATAGACATCTACATTTATCTTCGATGAGATATAGAATAAGGGTAACAAACGAACACACAGTCGACCTGATGGTAAGTGAATGCCCATAGATATCTTACAATTATCTTCGATTAAGAATAAAAATGCAGATGCGTTGTTACCATTGAGAACTAAAATTGAATGTCTCGTTTCCGGAAAAAATAGTCCGTGGCTCTCAGTACTCACGATACGAAACACAACCATACAAAAAATAACAGCATAAAGCTGCTATTTCATGCTGGTATTTTGTGAGAGCGTGGTCATTCCCCGGTCGACCCGACTCATTCGTACTTCTACTATAATATAGGTGCAGCGTAGCTTTACTACGTATTTAGATCTAAGAGTTTTTGAGTTATGGCGGTTAAAATGTAGTACATAATAGTTCTCACATATAAATACACACAGCTACGTCGATCCGTCTAAATTCAACGCCCGACGAAAGTCACCAGACGAAATTTCTTAAATAGGATTTTGTTAAGCTAGGTCAATGCATTTTACCATCTTTGACTGCATCACCACCTTACCGTCAGCTGGGATGGTAGTCAAGATTCAGTTGATAGCTTTCCACAGTATTCATTAAAACATATAGCCGAAGTTGAAATCGACCAGACCACTTATCGTCATCAATAATAATTATTTAATAACACATATGAACCTAAAGTCTAAACTGGACCGTGTAGTGGCGCCATAAGCGAATCCATCACGGTCCCTCCGTCGGTCCGTCGTCGGGCGGACGCTCACTAGATGAAATGCCGACCTGTTAAGACTGGATGGAGGTGTCTCAGGAGCGTGCATTATGGCTTTACTAAGAAAAACCTACGTTCAGAACTTATGACGTGGAATTAAATTCTACGATACACAATGTCTTAGCAACGACTTTAGAATCTTTTACGTGGAAAATATATTTTTTTTCCTTTAGTTCCTTGGAGTAGTATGCTTTTTATCAAATGTTTTAAAGTTTAACTTTTAATAAAGAACAAAATATATTATATAGTTTTTAGTTTGGAATTGTTGGAAATAAACCGAATAAGTTAAATGAAAGAACGATCGAATCCAAAGTCAATATTACTTACCCAAGTGAATTTCACTGTTTGCCTTTAAAACTTTGATTCTCGTTCAACTCATTGAACTTCAATTTCACACATATTGGAGGATTCAATTTCACTTCGACGACGTTTAATTTCGTTCATTGTGAAAGTAGCCCTATTCAAATGGTTTCTTTTTGTATTTTTTGTTCTTCTCTCCTCATTTGTATCCTGGACTCTTTGAGTAGGTACGCTCTCCATTAAACCAAGTAGACGATCAATTAATCTAGATTTTTATTGCTACTGCCAGATAGCGTAATGACCTCCATGATTTATTGGCGTTTTCTGGGCTTCTGGACTAGGGCGGCGCCACTAGAAAGTGAGGTATAATATTTGACAGATTTCATAGTGGTGGAGTTAATTTGTTCGGAAAATGTGAAAGTTATTGTTTCTTTTTGTACTATTAGCTATATTTTGTATTAATAACATTAAAAATAAATAAAGAAAACCACAGATATTCATTAAAGTAGAACAAGTAAAAATGTGCAAAAAATTAAAGAGCAAACCACTGACGCATTGTTTTGTGTATTAATATAACACTCTAGAGACTGATAAACTTTTATCAAAAAAACAATTTCTCAATTAAATTATATTGTGTAACAAAAAACTTTACCTCAGTGTCAACTAGCGACATCTGGTGAGCAGAAAATTATTAGCCGTCATTATCGTGATCGACGACTTAATATATAGTTTCAATCGCAACGTTCGAAAGAAATATTAATCGTCCAATAACGATTACTATTAGGTTTAGTGTTTTGAGGATAAATTTCTTTTATCTTGGTAATGCCAGTTAACAATCTAATTTATAAATCTAATAGAATACTTGATACATAACTTTAACCCCTGCTATTCCTAATCCTTCCTATATGCGCATATAGCCGTTGAAGGCGACGCAAGCGCCACGCAACGGCCGTTAGTTGCAATCGATTAACAACCGCGACCGTACACCGCACGAAGGACATTGCGTCCTTCGATCTCCTCTTTGATATCAATTATCACTGGACATTGAGTCCTAGTAATTTCGCGAATCTGATGCGCTTTCCGCGATTACAATACGTGAAGAGTTCTTCATCCTAGAACTGATCTAAAAGTGCGTGCGCCGATCCACGTGGCGGACCTGCTGTGTTAGCTGATACTCCGGGAGGAAGGTGAGGCAGTCCCTCACAAGGTTAGTGCGTGAACTCACCTTGTGAGGGACTGCCTCACTCAACACTCTCATCCACTTCCCTTGCTCTGCTTGTTGTATGTACCAATACAGTCCACAAATCTTTATCGAAGAACCCACGTTACTGGCGCGTCCATATCTCTTATTCAATCTTGCGCAATATTGATCATTTTAGGACTAATAGTAAGAGGCAGCTGTCACCGCTGCAACATTGAAACTTTAGACGGATAACTAAAAACAGATTAAAACAGAAACAGAAAATAACATATTTTTTCACGTAGTAGGTCTAGTAGGGGAGCCCCTTTTAATTTTTAATTTATTTCAATGTTTATTATATTTTTTGTTATAGCGGCAACATAAATACACATTCTGAGAAAATTTCAACTGTCTACCTATTACGAATCATGAGATACAGCCCGCTGACAGACAGACCGACGGACAGCGGAAGCTTAGTATTAAGGTCTCGTTGGTTACCCTTTGAGTGTGGAAAGTTAATAATTAACGCGCATAATTTTCTTTTCTACCGACTTCAAAAAGTTACAAGTCATGATCAGATATAAACTGCTACCAAATTATATAGACTTGTAGCCTATAACCAGACGAAACTCAAATAAATCACATAAATACTTATATATTATTATCGAAACATGATAAACACTTTTTGTTCATAAATATAAGAATAACCATCAAAAAGGAATACAAAAGCAAATATTGGATTTACGAGATTGGATTGTATTTGTGACGAGTATATCGGCGATAGTCTGTGTGCTTTAGTTTTCCAATTTCATCCCTGTGTACCAGATATTGAATTAGACGTATTTTTAAAGACATCGATTATTTGGAACAACTCTGATTTTTTTTTTTATAAAACAAAACTGACAAACGAATTTACAGTCCGGCTGATGATAAGTGGGTACTTGTTACATATGGACCTGCAGCAGACCTTTTATAATGGAGCAACTGTGACTGCCTCATAGCTTATTATATTATTATACTGTCTCTCTATACCTTTACACTGGAACACAGCAGCTGCTAATGATGAGGTCCCGGGTCGGGCCCAAATTAATTATTGACTGTTTCTGGCTGGAAATTCTCAGTAGCTACTCGGAGTCATGAAGTTGGCGGTGTTTCAACCCCGTGCCATGGAAAGCACGTAAAGTTTTTAGTCCTGCGAGTGTTCTCTTTCTGGTAGGGTGGGATTGCCGTTTCATCAGACTACGAGAGTAATAAACATCATATTTTTTGTGCATTTAGCTCATCATTATCATCATTACCATGAACTTTACTGCCTTTCACGAGACCACTGCTGAACATAGGCTTCCCCATAGATTGTCTCGTAAAAGGGCATTTTAAAGGAGGTTGCATTATAAATTACGTGAGCCAATAGAGTTTGATCCCCACCTGCACCAATGACAGTTTCAAATTGCAATTAGTCCAAACCAGGAGATGACCTTGGTGTACTTCTTAACGCCTAGAAATATATATGCGGTAGCCAACCCGCCTTCGAAGCCTGGCATCTATGGCAAATATCCTCCTTATAAGACAGTATTTGAGGAGCCCTATGTTCAGCAGTGGGCTTTTACTGAAGGAAGAAGAAGATGGTAAGCGTTGTTTCGTCACAATATTTTAAAAGTTTAAAATTAATTGGAATTACAGACTAGAAATGAGTTGGGGCATAGCACGAACTCTAGGCATAGTCAATTTGAATAGCCTATCATGTAGAGGATGTCATGGGGGTCATGGTTGAATTGGGATAAAAAGTTCTCATTACACTCATAGGGGTCAAAATGGCCAAAAACCAAAAAAATTAATATTCTTATTTTGGCTATTACTCTTTGGGAGGTTCTTACACAGTCTTTTTTTCCCGCATTCCACTTCTTATTTTATAGAAACAGCTTGTTTAAATTATTCTATACTGAGAAAATTATTTAAATAATTAGCTGTTTCCCGCGACTTGGCCCGCGTGGAATTATTGTGGAAAAAAACTAAACTAACTTAACTGAAGGCAAAATATACTACTTTTTGCATTTGATGATAGATGGCGCTGCTTTGATAACTAAATCGGTGTAGTGTAAAATTATATTACCAACGTTATAACTATATTTTAAACCTTATTTATAAATATAATATTTATTTGAAAAACATTTGTCATCCCGCCTATAACTGAGATATAATAGAAAATTTACAATATAATAAGATAATATTTAACCTTCTTTTTTTGAAGTTCCGTAATCGAATGAAAAGTAGCCTTTAAGTTGCTCCGTGTTGCTAACTACCTACTTACAAAATTTCATGTAAATAGGTCCAATATTTTTGCGTGAATCCGGAATACATAGACAGGCAGACAGATAGACAAAAATTCTAAAAACCACTAATTTGGCTTTAGAACCCTGTATTTGGTACACTGGACTTGTTTTTTCAAGAATATATAAGAATTAAAGATACGACTTTTCTACAGATTTATTATAATATGTATAGATATTGTCAATTAGATTTAAGATAGTCAAAGACCATTTATGTTATATTTATGTATAGAACCTCTGAATCTCACTCAAAATCTCAGGTTTTCAGCTTCGACAGTTGGCTCTTTCTGGCAGACAGATCTCTGGAAAATACTTTGGATCCCTGGTTCCGCTTGATCGCTTCTTCAATACGAGCAGTATTAAAGTTGCGCAAGTCCTGCCGCATGCATTTGGAGATCTGTCTATTCAGTTGCCTGTACGCTATCAAATCTACTGAAGACTGCAGCTTCATTTCTTGTCTAACGGCCATGAGATTAAGAGTGTTATGGGATAGTTTTTGTGTTTTTCTGCGGCGGGTTTTGCAAAACTTAGCCCCAACCGCATTGACAGTTTACACTGCATTGCAATCTTCTAGGCACTGAAAACGGTTTCGTAGCTCGAGCTGAAAGGTTTTCGGGACTTTGGATTAGAGCACGAGGGGGACGGAGCGTTGACTTCATTAGACGTGACCTCTTCAACTTAACGTTTAGGTTCAGTATGCCTCTAACCATTCGGTGATCGTTACCAGTTTTCACCCTCTATTGAGACATCACTGAACAGTTGCCGTCTAGTCGTCATAATGAAGTCAATTTCATTTTTTGTCGAACCGTTGGGGTTTGACCAGGTCCACTTTCTGTGGGGCCGCTTCTGGAAGAAAGAGTTTATCATAAAGAGACCCTCTTTTTCCATGAAGTCGGCCAGCTGCTGGCCCCTTGGGTTCCGTTGCCCTATTCCAAATTTCCCTACTTTCAGCTCACCATTCTCTCTTGTGCCTAGTTTTGCATTGAAGTCTCCCATTAACACCGTATATTGGGTTTTGGAGGAATGCATGGCTCTAGAGATATCCTCATACATTTCCTCCACCTCCTCATCGGGGTGTGCCGAGGTTGGTGCGTAAACCTGTATGACCTTCAGCGAATACCATTTGGTGATTCTGAGTATAAGGTACGCAACCCTCGTCGAGACACTCTCAATCTTTACAACGTTGTTAACGAGAGACTTGTGGACGATAAATCCGACCCCTCCTTGCGACAGATGGTCGCCCTCCCGGTAATAGAGCAAGGATTCGAGGATTACCGTTTCCTCCCCCTCTCTTCGGACTTCGGATAATCCTATAATATGCCAGCGTAACTTGTCTATCTCTTCTTCCATCTCCACAATCTTCTCGTCAGTCCTCATGGTGCGTGCGATGTATGTTGCCAGGTCGAGTCGTCGTAGGTGGCAACCAAACCTCTACCGGAGATTCTTAGCACCCCCTGCCCCACCGTTACCATGGACGCCACCGTAGCCAGGAATAGCGGGGCCGCCGGGGATTGGGGGCCGTTTATTAATGTTGTTGCTCATGGGGGGTATATATCCATTGTTGCCACGCTTTGCAAACGGGTTCTCAACCACAGTTTTTTTATTGCTGTTTGCTTTATCAGAATGATGCTGCTGCCCATCTCCTGCCTCAGTTTCCCTCTGTCGCCTCTTACGACACCCACGGGAAGATATGGGGTGGTGGAAGTTATGTCTTAATAACATTAAAATAACCCCTTGAGCTTAATATAAGCTAGTTATTTCAAAATTACAGACAAAAACTTCAATTTTATTTATACCTATAGTTGGAGAATAATTTCACTACCAAAAGACTAATCAATCTTCAATAAATTAATATTCAGCTTTGACATAAAATGAACATGAGAATCCACTCTAATTCGATTTGTTGAATTAACGTTTTGAAATTCTACAAATTAAATTCCCATCAACAAACTTCCATATCAACTGTCTTGATTTATGTTACCTGCAACAAATATTACAGACTCCTTTATTTAGCCAACTCGAGAAGCCGCATCAATTGTTTCTCATTTGAATATTGTTACAAATTTAGGTTTGATGATTGACCTATACGATACATTTTGTCTAATGAGATTGAAGAATGACTTGCTTATTTCTTATTTTATAGAATAAGGGTGACAAGTGAGCACACAGAAAACCTGATGATAAGTGGATGATGTGGTCCATAGATATGTACATCTATTCTTGATTCAAAATCAAAATGCAGATGTGTTGTTATCCCTGAGAAAAACTTAGATGGAATACCTCGTTATCGTTACTTATGTCTTAATAGCATGTAAATAATTCCCTGAGATTAATAAAAGCCAGTTATTTTAATATTATAGACTGACACTTCAACTATATTTATGTATATATAAAATGAATGTTAATTATAACTTAGTATAGACTCAGCAAGTAGCGCAATAAATAACGGGTCATAAATTGGTCTGAAAATTGAAGCTAGTACCAAAATGAAAATAGTCTCAAAGTGACGCGTTGTAGGCGAAACACCGTCGCTGATGAGATTATTAAAAAAGTCAGTTGAGAGATGAAAGGTTATGCGAACTACATCGACCACTATTAGAAAACTAGATGTACAATCCCATGCAAAAGTTCTCTAAAAACTGTCGCCGATTGTCTTGACATAATTATAGTTGAAATAAATATACATTAATGTAAATTTAACTTTAAATGCATTGAATAAAGTTGTATTCAAAAAACTACGTACAAATTAAAAGCGCACCTAAATGTTGGAGTGGGCGCTCATTCGGTAACGACATTTTTGTCACTGATTGTGTATCTAGTTTTTTTTTAGTGATCGATGTGCGAAATGCAATAAAAATTGTTATCACCGGTGTTCAATAAACGTATTTTTAGATAAACATTTTTTTTATTTTCGTCATGATGAAATCATTTGTTATATTCTGCCAATTTTATGCATGACATTTGCATATAATTCTTCCGTACGTGTACTGAACTGAACTCCTAACTGATTAAACTAATTTTGATTAAGAAAAATTGTGTGTTTTGAGTAGGTCCCTGGATGGTTGAGATTGAAAACCGGACCGGAAGCCGGGGGGAAGCCGGAGCGGTCTGCGTAACTTCATAGAAGGGATAACTAAATAACTTTCACCGTCGTTAATGTGTATCTATGCTGTTGGATTATTTAATAAAATGAAAGTTGTACTTTAAAATCATCAATCACAGTTAGGCCTTAACAGTGGTTGAAATGCCTAAATCTAGGATATTTAAGTAAAAAAATCTCAATAACTGTTCATTTAATCCACAAAGAAAAAATACAAGGTAACAGAAGAAGATTTGGTAGATGTTTTTAATTTAACAAAATTGTATTTTTGTCAACCCCTTATTAGAAAAAAAATCCCCAAAGAGTACCTATCTTTGTCATATTTTGCAAAATTTCTCCAAAACGGCACAAGCTTTTTAAATAGTTCTTACACTAAAAAAAAGGTCTTAAAAATATTAATATTTTTAATTGAAAGTTTTATTTTTATTACCCGTTTTATAAGAGAATATATCATTTTTCTCTGAAATTGAATATATTTACGTGAGCGCGCATGCTCCGTCGCCATGTAAGCTCTGTCACAGTCCGTTTTCGGACATCGTCGAGGGTGGACCGCACGTCGGTGTTGGAGCGACTTCGTTCAAATATATATTAGTTTTTTAAAAGTTTATACTCAATTATAAATATTTTTATGACTAGAAATACTTAATTTAGTTAATATCTGTACACTGGTAACTGTAAATATTATTTTCTAAATAAATGAATTTTTAAAGTGCCCAAAGAAGAAGAAATTTTTGCGGCGGCGTTGATTAGTGAAATTGAAAAATGCATTTTTATATAATTTAGATGTGGAACGACGTACATGTTCTCGTTACTTAGATTTCGATCGTTTTTAATACCTATGTAATTTTATTGTGGCATATTTTTATTAATAAGTTGATAATGAATTTTATAATAAAACGCTGTTTTTATAAGTATGACTTTATAAAATATTATTGGGGAGAGAAATAAAGATACAGATACTTACATTTAGGTACACTGTTATCAAATTAAATCAAACAATTTAAATAAATAAAAGAATGGTGCTTACCTAAGTATAAATGACTATATAAAGACATTCTTGGGTTTATGGTTTTTTTATGTTAGACAAAGTATCATCTAAAAATGTAAAAATTTTAAATTGGAGAGGGGTTTCTCTACGTGATAAAGTGAGAAATGAAGGTATTTGCATTAGAATCAGAGTAACTGACATAGCTCAACGGAATATTACAGTGAAATGGCAATGGGCTAGCTATATATCTTGGAAAACATATAAAAAATAGGAAGAAAGGTCCTCGAGTGGCAACCTCGTACAGGTAAGCGAATTAGTACTCAACCTTTATTCCTCTACACGTATTTTCATACACTTTTCTTCACACATACACACACGCACACAAACACACACACACACACACACACACACACACACGCACACGCGCGCATGCACGCACGCGCGCACACACACACATACACACACACACAAATAGGTCGCAAATAATACTTACCTAGTAATATTAGGCAAGAGTGAATAGGTTTTTGTTAAGTCAGTGCAATTCACCATCTTAGACTACATAACCACTTACCGACGGAATTGTATTTGCTTTACTACTTGCTGGGTAAAAATAGTAAAAAAAATTGACCCTGTGAAAGTTTGCATTTAGATATAATTTTTCTAACCAACCATAAAAATATGATGAGAATATGTATATAAGTATAAAGGTTGCCTCACACGGAACAGTAATAATATAATATTATATCTTCCGAGGTATGTTCATAGTAAGAGGCTAAATAGAGCCACATTGAAATGCATGGGGATCGTTTTGTAATTTCACGTCATTATCGAAAAAAAATTGTACGTATTTTAGGTGGCGGTTTGCAAAACACGATTCCACAAAAATTAACTCAATAGAAAATAATTGCAAAGTTGCTTCTAAAAATACTTCAATTTTCAACGTCTATTTTTTTACGTGGTAGAGCCATGCTACAGCTATATTTATTAGGTATAGTTGTAGCACGAATGGGTCGGCTCGAACGGGGAAGGGCCACGCTCTCACGGAATAACATGTAAAATAGCAGTTTAACCCTGCTGTGTTTCGTATGGTGAGTGTAGAGAACCGGAGAACCTTTTTACTGGAAACGAGGCATTACATCTTAGTCCTCACGGGTGACAACGCATCTACATTTTGATACGTAATCGAGAATAGATGTAGATGTGTATGGGCCGTAGCAACCACTTACCATCAGGTGGACTGTGTGCTCGTTTGTCACCCTTATTCTATTTAAAAAAAAACTTTCTAAGATTTCAGTAAAATAATGTAAAGCACTCGTACAATTATGTCTCATATTAATAAAGCTATTGGGCTATTTTGATTTGTAATAGAGTGATTTTACTTTATACGTTAAATAATTTATTTACCTTTCTATATCAAGAACCGTTTTTCTGTCACTCCTATTGAATTTAACAGTGCTTGCTGAAATTTAGCATCTTTAGATGGATCAGAATCGCCCGCTGATCCGGCTGTTAGATATTGCAAAAATAATCGAAAATATTTATTTTTACTTTCATGCCCAAGACTACCTTGTTTTATTTTATTACGGTCAAATAATATTTATTAGGTTATAAAGCAAGTATTTTTGTAAATGTTATGTATGTAAATGTAAATGTTTTCATTATTTTGTTATTCTATTGTTTACAGTTATTATCACGTCTTAGCTTTACACCAAGAATTACATTAGAAATTCTTACTCTTCATGTAACGCGCATACATTATTTTCATCAAGAACTATAATATATATATATATATATATATATATATATATATATATATATATATATATATATATATTATATTTGTTTTTTTATAATATATATATATTTGGTTTTTTTTACCAGTAGAGTTTCAACAAAATCTTAAAAAAGTTCATTGAATTAAAAAAATGCTAATAATTATATAATTTCAAGTCAGTGTTTTACATTTAAAGATCAGTTATAAAGAGCCAATGTTATTATTTTCATTTTGATTAATTTAATTCGAGACTAAAATAAATGTGAAAGGGCTTTTATCTGCAATAATAATTTTCATCAAAAATAACATAGACTTATAAAAGTCATATACACGGTCAATCATACTGAAGATTATCAATTGTACTACAAAATATTTAAAAGACTATTTCCAGTATAATGACCCGAATATCATCATTAATGTTTGACTGGCACACTTAAAAGTTTTATCACATGGCTAAATGATTGACTTTTATATTATGATAAGGTCATGCTTTTCTATAAAAAATTGCAAGAAATTTTAATTCCCGGCCCTATTGGTTTGTTTTACTTTTTACTTAATTAGTGAAAAACAAAATGGACTGCTCTAAAAGTTTACTTTCTTGTGTAAAAAGTGCTATTTAGAATTTTATGCAAATGGTAATTAAAGTTTCTATGTAAATAAGTGTAACATAGCGGGTATTATATTAAATGGTAGCGGCCATCCGTATTGGCAAAGCCAGCATCATTTTCTGTACAGAAACCGGCAAAGTGTTGCTCAAGGCACTATAAACAAAGCAGCTGATAAAATGTTACACTCATAACTGTTAACAAAAATTGTTTTCGCAAATGGTCTTATAGATAATAATAACTATTCCGCCGTGTTAGGTGCAGGAGCTATTATAAGAAGGAAAAGAGGTAAAATTTTGTTTTAGAAATGCGCAATCAATATTGTTTTGTCTGCAATTGAGCATAAAATAAAAAATAACTTCAGCCAAAGAGCATAACTGGCATTATACTCAGGCCCATCAATTGGTATGGAAAAAAATAATTTTACCAGGTCTCAAAAAATCAATCACAATTCAAAAAACATAAATATTAAAATCGAAAAATGTATATATGTATGTCTATACATACATATAATGATTTATGGCCGCTTAGTAACTGACGGTGACTCACTATAACATCCTACAGTCACGCCGAAACTAAGAGGAGAGAATCACTGTAGAAAAGGTAATCATTTATTGCGGAAATTTTGTGATAAAATTAAAAAAAATATAAACTTGTCCAAGTTAATCTAACTTAGTCTAACTTATCCTTATGCGTACAAAAAAAAAACAATTAATAAAATAGCGAGATGGCGTCAGTTTTTAAGAAGATATAACAAAAAAAAATTTCAATAAAGTTCAGTGTTTAATTGATTATATACCGCTGACACTTAATCACGCTTTTCGAAACCACGCCAGTTGTAAACAATACTTGTGTGAAAAGACAAAATTTCTTTTCAAATTTCCGCCGAGTTGTAAGTAGAAGGCCAAATAGGTCACGTGTCAATTTTAATTAAATATATTTTATATGAAGTGATCTGGACTACGTTTCATCAATTAACCATTGGTAAAAATTAAAACAGGAATTTTACGATTGTGTTTACAAAAAACATTATTAGTTGAACCTTGCAGCTTGTTCATTATTTTTATTATAAATACCTATAAATGTATATATTATTAATAAATAGTTCCCATAATATATTGGATTATTTTTTATTTTGCCCTATCTGCAATGTTCTACGCTCTATAGAAAATGTGGCGTATGACATGACTGACAATCTTTCGAACGTTTTATCTAGGTACAAAGATGTTTTACGTTTTCGTCGCCTCCACATGATATTTTTGTCAGCATAAGGTACCCTTCTATATCTGAAACGAATATAAATATTGCTACAAAGTAAAGTAATAGGCTATACAAGTCCCTCTACTGGGCACAGGACTCTTTTTTTATTTCTGAGTGTGTTTTAAGGCAAGGAAATGCCCGCCGTGCTTCCCCAATGCGTGTTGACGAAAATTGCAATTACATATTTCATTCGTGCTGTCGGGGATCAAACCCGGGAAAATATTTACAGCGAACGCTTTGACCCAGATCTACTAATACGATACAAATAAATACGATTTAACATATATAATAAAATTCTTACGTACTTGAAACTTGAACACTTGATAGCTCGTGATGCCTACCGGACAAAGCTACAGCACCACACCGTGCAATGTAATTGAAGATGCGTAACCGCGACATAATTCTCAGAGATGCGCAAGCATAACAGGCAGTATGTCACTTATATAATTGTCATCTCTACAGTCTATTAATCTTTGCACTTTTATAAGTAATACAGAACGTAGTTGCTAGACGGTGTTGACATCGGCTAAAATCTCTGCGATCGCCGTTCCGTCAAGGTCATTCAGGCTAGTTAAAGCCTTAAATTAATTACATAATCTCGGAAAAGGAGTAATTAAAATTGTTATATGATTTTGTAGCTGTTTAAAAAAAGTTTGTTTTATGTTTTTGTATACACACTTTTTATTTTTCTGGTATTTTAAAATAAATAAATAAAATAAAATAAAACTGGTATTACGAGCTTGTAATATTCCTTGCTTTAACACCATGCTTCTTACCGCTATTTTATTAAATGTTGATTTATTTATTTAAACTTTGTAGCACAAAAAGGACAAAGGTGGAAAGCACACAGTCCACCTTGATGGTAAGTGGATACTGTTACTTATAGAAATCTACATATAACCTCGATTAAAAACCAAAATATAGAATTCGTTGTCACCCACCACACCCAAGACTACGGTGGACTGTCTCGTTCCAAAAATACTCTACTACACTCACCATACGAAACACAGCAGCAAAAAGATGCTATTTTACGCTTGATTTCTGTGGGAGTGTCGTCCCTCCCCGGTCGCACTGAGCCATTCGTGCTACAATCACAATATAGCCGTATTGTGGCTCTACCACGTATTAAAAGATATAATATTTTAAGGAGTAACATATTAAATTTCATTTCCTCGGTACTTAGGTTACTTATATAACGGTGTCTCAAAGTATATTCAACATACATATTGCATCAGTTACTCCGAACGTACTTGTGTGTAATCTTTTGAAAGGACCGAGACCCGTGTTTTAATATATAATTTCAGCGACATAGGTTCGCTAAACGAGGGACGGGGAATAATATGGAACCATAATGAAGTGTCTTACATTTTGAACAATACAATATTTTACGAAATTCTAGTTCAAGCTACCATTTAAAGAACGTTAACTAATTTCGGGTAGGCTATTTGCAGAATTGATACGATGCCAAAAATAATCACTGTTTTCACAACAAAATGTACAATGAACCCGCGTGTCTCATAAATTACAAAAAAATTAAGAACATGTGAAGTCGGCTACAGGCATGGGGGTAGCACGGCAAAATCTTCAACGCTCTGAAACCCCTTTAAAAGTAAGGCGAGGCCTACACTTTATAACTGTACTAATTTATAGGTAATCAATTTACTGGACTGAATTAAACATAGTGATGCTTTGCATTTGACTGATTCACTAGACGGCATTGCATAACTTTTAGTATAACTAGCAGTTTTTCGAATTAATACGAGAAGCTTGTTCTTCTATCTCCTTCATTAGCCCGTAAAGGTCAAGTACCTGATATTAGTCTCTTCTGATACACGAAGGGTTTTCATTAATTATAGAGCTTAGTAGCCAGATTTACGATCGCAGAACCAGACGTTTCGAAATTTTGACGCTGGTCCCTGTGGGCAGTCTTGAATATTTACGCCTGGGGTAGAATTGTTATACCGTCATCTATCGAAAGCTATGATAAGTAAATATTAGACGATGTAAACGGTTATATCATTTCCATTCGTTATTTTCGTGTCTAAAATAGCTGTCAACAAGTGTCAGTGTCGAGTTGTTTGCAAGGTTTGAAGTTTCATTCATTGTGTTTGTTGCTTGTATTGTGTGTGATGTGATATTATTCGGTGATTTGAAATAAATATAAAACGAGTAAGGATAAACACAAATTATGATAGCATATCTAACAAAATGAGCTTGAAGCTGACATTGACAGTAGTACCAGGGAAGAAACATATTTTTTGGGGTTGAAGCTGCTCGCGTCCGTAGGAATTACTTGAATCCTGATTCCCTACACGTATACCCTGGGTAGTAGACGAGCAGTACTACATACTGGTGGTAGGTTAGTCCTCTATTAGTGAGAGGTCCGGCCGAGGGTTAGTTACTTGGCAAAGACATACCGCCAAATGATGCAAGTCGTGTTCCGGTATGATGTTAGGCGAAACCCATTTCTTAGGGAGAATGGGTCTGGACATAAGTTGCGTATAAGAACCGGTTGCGACATGGCCGTTTCCTAGTGTCAGGTGCGTAGTTATGGAGGTTAGCAGGATTGAAAGCACAGACCGTAGTTAGTTGGGGGCCCATTTATTGAGCCAGCCACTCATGAAAGGCTGCCCCACTATCTTACGAAAAATCCAGGGATGGCTCCACCATGCCGTTTGGCGACCGGAGGAGAGGGCTTGGTGGCGATTTCCAGGGGGGTTCGGGCGTCCCCGCGATTTCCATGCTAGGTAACATCGATGCTATAACTCTGTTTGCATCCCTAGGTTATATGAGTGACACCTCGTCCAACTACCATTCTCTCAACCTATTCACTCCACTATATATGAAAGTAAGTAAGAAAAGTAAGTTTGTGCAGCGGTTGCACTCCCCTCAATCAAACTGCGCCTCACAAACATCCGAGCTTTTTAGCAGTAGAACTTTTTGGTCTCTTGCCAAAGCGGTCGAGACTGGAATAGTGCCCAAATTTTGGAAGCTGACCAATCTGCAGCTTCTGCCTAAAAAAGGTTGCCGTACCAAACCTGACAACTTTCGGCCAATTTGAATTACCTCCATACTCTGCAAGATTATGGTGTGTATATTGAACGCCCACCTCATGGCATACTTAGAGCAGAATGATCTCAGTATGGCGAGTTTCGCCATAATTGATCAAGAAAACCTTCTAGCGTATGCAACCCACATATGGTGCGAAGCCCTGAAGAAGAGTAGTGAAGCACTTTCTGTTTCCCTCGATGTTTCGAAGGCTTTTTACAGGGTTTGGCACGCCAGTTTGTGGCTTGTTACGGTCTGATTGACTGGGTGAAAGACTTTTTGAGTGAACGATTTCTCCGGGTTGTCATTGATGGTTGCTCGTCCTGTCCTATTGTGACAAACACCGGAGTTCCTCAGGGGTCCGTTCTCTCCGAAACTCTCATCGTGCTCATTCCTGGTATCTATGGGTATGCAGACGACAGCACAGTTGTGGAGAGATACCAACTAAGTGCCCGGGCCAGTTGGGATCAAAACCAGTCCGAACGAGAGGCTATGGTTGAGCGTGTGAATCTCACACTACAGGCAGTCTCCAAATGGGGCGATGCCAATCTCGTGATTTTCAATGCCTCCTAAACAAAAGCGTGTCTTTTCACTGCTGAAAGGAGCGCGCTCACCCTTGCTCCTTCTTTCCGGAATGTATCTTTGGAGTACACTGGCCGCCTTCAGTTGTTAGGGGTTGAATTTTCTCTGAACCTCTAATATGGGCGGTTCATTAAGTCCAGAGCCAAAGCAGCTACAAGCAAACTTAGTGTCCTTGCAAAGGTGCGGCGGTACTTCACGCCGAGCACAGGTGCAGAGTAGTCAGTCTCAAGGTATTCTATAGGATGCATTTTGGTGAATGTAAGTAGGAATTACACGCCTTAATTCCTCTCTATCCTTTCCACCTCGGACGACCAAGCGAACGGCGGGTCTTCAACCCTTTGTTGTCGATATTTCACGCATTAGAACTAAACTTATCTTTCTGTCCGAATAAAATCTGGGTGTCTTCAAGGCAAGAGTTGAAGAGAGGCTTTTCTTACGATAAGACAGTACGATCTACCATCTAGGGCTGCATCAACTCTTACCACCAGGTGGGATTGTGGTCAACGACTGGCTTATAATAAGTAAAAAAAATGACGCCATTAAAATATTCCTGGAATAACTCTGTTATTCCGTGCAAAATGGTAGTTTAGTAACTATTTCCGAATACACCCGCTATTCTTAGAATTGCAAATAATAAAACGTAAGTTGGTTTGCTCCCAAATAAATGACAATTTATGATAAGAAAACTTACTTTTGTTTGGTCGAATCCACTCTTAGTTTATTTTGTTTACCTTTTTAACTAAAAGTAGGGTAGGCGAAGTGAAGCTTGTTAACAACATTTAAATAGGCACCCTTATGAAATGCACTAAAAGTTTTCCTTTTTCATAAATTGAAATTCATTTTCTTCCACTAGCGATAGTTCTTCCTTATTTTAATACAAGACTTTATCTCCGCAGCTAAGTGTTGACATACTATTTAGGCCAAATCTTAACATTTAAAACTTGCATTCAATACGCTCGTCTCGGCGCGTCATCCGATGTTATTTAGGTCACGTAAATGCGGCTGGGGGGCCGTGTACTCACTAGTCTGCAAATTACGCTCGAATTGTTAGGTCGCGTGACGACCGCCGCTTATTACGTTGTCTTTTTCGTGTGTTTACGTAACAACGAGGCTCTTCGTGAGTTTGAGTGATTAACTTAACTTCGATTGCCATTAATTTGCGTCGACGAGTGGCTTGTGTGGCATTTTCATATCGCACGAAGACATTTTTCATTTGTCGGTAGAACGCTAAAAATTTGTGACCTGAGAGGAGATTCGTTTCGTTTTCGATTATAATTTTGTGCTAAGTGACGTTAGACTTGAGTTTACATAAAGGTGAACGCCCTACCAAGTGATCGCACATCTTTGAGAGCAGAGAAGAGCATGTGGGTCTGCTGTCCGATTACATCGGTGACGTCAGGTTACATTTACACACTTTCGCACACCACTTATTTACCACCAAGTTAACTCCTGACTGTACCTTGTGGTCGACCCTACCTCCGGAACTCGTTAAGTTTGTGTTTGCTTATCAGCCATTACATAATAATTATCCATAGGCCATTTGGGCCCGAACCCACTGGTTGCTCGTAGGGTGGGCTACTCATGGGCCCTAGTCCAATCGACTTCTGTCGGGGCAACTGAGGGCCGTAACAATTTTGGTAGCAGAGCGTGGTTACGCCCGGCCGTAAAGTAAAAAAAAATTACTTTTTTTTTTGTTTTGTTAGCGGATCGATGGTTAGAACAACGCCCGTTAAACTGCGCAAGCAGGAGTGTAGTTTAGGGTTAGGTACCTACGCGTCAGGTATTTCGGGTAGGTAGATTAATTATCGTTATCGTATAATCGTATAATTATCGCTATCGTATAATTATAGTAGATATTAATTGCCGAAGGATCGGTCGCCTGAGCGAGGCATCTTTGCTGACCGACTGTAGTGTGTACTTGCCGTGTAGTGTAATTTGTATTTAATTTAATTTAATAGTAATTTGTATTTAGTAGTGATGCTATCACAAAAGCCACAGGCGCTTCACCTGCAGGCGGAGCTGCGCTGGGCCGCGAATGCCCATACTTTGATAGGGCGACCCGATCGGGTCCATAGTTTAGAGAAGTGGCTCGAGCAGGTCGTGGCCCGAAGGGCCGTAGTGGAGGTCGCTTACACTGAGCTCGTGGCCTCGGATGTGGAACAGGGAGTCCTGCCTCGCGGACTAAAAGAAATTCTTTTCGCTCACGGACGACTTGATCGAGGCTGGGGCCAAGTATGCTAATGAAGCGCGTGAAGCACGGCTGAGTGGCCTGCCCGAGTCCCCTCGGAAGCAGCCTACTCAGCCGGAGCTGTTGGGACGACTCCCAACTCTGGACCTGCCAAGGTTCTCCGGGGTCCTCCCCGACTGGCTGACCTTTGTTGGTCTTTTTGATAGCCTAGTGGACGCCCGGAGGGACTTGACACCAAGCCAGAAGATGGCGTATCTCCTGGCCTCACTGGAGGGGAAGGCCCTGGGACCTCCTCGCCAGAAGGTATGCCAACGTCCGGCGAATTACGGACGAATACGTTAGGCAACTTCGAAACAGTGGTAGAGCCACGCGGCAGCTTTTGCTGTTGCACGGATGGACCGGCTCGAACCACGGGGTAGTACTACGACCTCACAGAAAACCAGCGTGAAGTAGAGGTTTACCTCTGCGTTTCGCTTGGTGAGTGCAGGTGGCCGGAGGCCCTTTTTACTGGAAATGAGGCAATCCCATCTTAGTCCTCACGGGTGACACGGGTTTTGGTTTGTAACAGAGGATAGATGTAGATGTCTATGGGCCGCAGCAACCACTTACCATCAGGTGGACTGTGTGCTCGTTTGTCACCCTTGTCCTATAAAAAAAAACCTCCCGCTGCTTAGGGATCGGGCCAGACTACGTCCGGACATCGTAAATCCAGTCGTGGTGGCCTGTAATTCGTTGAGGCGGCTGGATTTACCGGTGGACAAATGGTCCTTCTTGTTGCTCCACATCGTGCTGTCCCGCCTACCTCTCGATCTTCGGATCCGATGAGGAGAGGTACGGCGGGGACGGCGCCTCCTATATTCCGCTCTTCAGGGACCTGCTGCAGTTCTTGGAGGAGCAGTGCCGGCAAATTTAGAACGCAGCGGGCACCGTCGACGACCTACGGGTTGCCAACCTAACCGTGTCCAGGGAGAGGCGGAATCCGCCGGGCAAATCGTCGCCAACCCCCTAAGGCCGAGCGGAGTTCCCGCGGGAGGGCGCCGCCCCCTACCATCTTATAGCGATCTAGCGGCCAGGGAGGCGTCCCCCTGCTCCTGTTGACGAGCATCCGATCACCGGGTGACGTCGTGCCCGAAGTTATTGGGTAAGCCGGTCCCGGCGAGGCGAATCATCGTCAAGGACCGCCGCTGGTGCTACTCGAGCTTGGAAAGGCACCTCCATCGAGATTGCCCGCACCAGCGGCCCTGTCCGCACTGCCAGGGCATCTACCATGCCGTTTTGTGCCTGGGTGCGAACGGCACTTCCTCTCGGGGTTCTGCCGGGCCCTCAACTGCCACGGGCGGGGGCGCTTTGCCACGCCCTCTGTCGGGCGACGCTCGGCGCTCGCCTGCCGGCCACCGTGCCCCAGGTTTTGAAGGGGGTCCCTCCCCAGACCAGTGGGGGGGTCGTTTCCCCAGGGGCGGGGGGAGGGGGTCGTCGCCCCCCCTCAGCGTGTTGAGAGGAACTTGACGGCCACTCAGCGGTCAGCTAGACCCTTCTCACCCCCGTTAGCTGAGTGGCCGCGACTGGAGTACGCCCTCCCCCCTTGGTCGGTACCGGTACTACGGGGTTCCTGCGACTTCGAATCTGTTCCGGGCCTCAAGGCCGAGGGTCCCCGAAGCTCCCAAGGTCGGCCCGTTTGGTGATTTCCAACCACGGGTCATTGAGGTGCCACCGGAATGCCGCCTTCGGGACTCCCGGTTCGAGTGCCGGTCCGATGGAGGCAACTCCAGCTATGTAGCTGCCGCACCAGCTCCCACCACGGCCGCCTCCACTGATCCTTTGAGCCGTCAACAGTCCACTTGTCAAACTGTTTTATTGCCGACGGCCTCAGTGAAGGTGTACAACCCGAGTGGCGACTGTTTAACGGTTCGCGCTTTATTGGATTCGGGTTCACAACGCTGTTTGGCCTCCACTTGGTTGGTGGGAAGACTAGGGCTCCCCTGGAACTCTGAATCACGTCTAATTGTAGGTATCGGAGGTACCGAGCCTCCTGCTCCTAGGAGACGAGCGGAGTTGGTGTTTGGCCCTGCCAGCGAACACCTTCACATTCTAGTTAAAGTAAATGTCCTCGATGACAGTGTAGGTTTTCTCCCTAACATCCGTATAAATGACAGCGCGGTTCCTTGTGCGTCGGGTTTGAGACCGGCAGACCCTCAGTGGTCCCAACCTGGGCCTATAGATTTGTTGCTGGGGGCCGACGCGCTGGGGTTCATCTCGTTAGGCGAGATACGGTCCCTATAGATCGATGGCTTGTCAGCCATGTCCACTGTATTTGGGCACAGCTTCTTTGGACCGGTTCTGTGGTCTCCACCTCCTCAGACGGCCGACCCGCTCTCTGTTGTGGGCGTGTCCCTTTTAAACGTCATCCAGCGGTTCTGGGAAATTGAGGAGCCACCACACGCGGCTCGAGTCAATCCTCTGGACCGTGAGTGCGAGTTGTTCTTTCAGAACAATACCGGCCGTCGTGTCGACGGTCGTTTTTTTCACTCGCTTACCCTTTCTGGACTCACGTCCCCCTTTGGGTAAATCTCGTGCACTGGCTGAGAAGAGGTTGCTCTCCATGGAGCGCCGCATGCGGCACGACCCAGTCTTTCGCGACAAATATGTCGAGTTCATGCGCGAGTATCAAGAGCTGGGTCACATGTCACCGTTCAACTTTGACTGGCGGTCACAGGAGCACTAATTCCTCCCTCACCATGCGTTTTTTTTTGCGGATGGAAAATCATCAAATGACGCCTTTCGCTCTGGGTGGAGCGGAAGGGAGTGTCAGACTTTTACTGACTAAAAACCATCCGTGTTCCTTCAGTGCCCTTACGTTCCGGAGCCGCGGTATCTCTTTCGAACAGCCCGCAGCCCCGGCAGGCGTCGGCCCTTGCGGGCCCCTTCACGCTGCTGACAGCTCTTTGAGGCGCGCGTGGGTCTTGAGGACCCCTGGGAGTAAGATTCGGGTAGTTTTTGACGGCTCCGCTCCCTCGTCAAATGGTGTGTCCCTGAACCAGTATCTCCACTTTGGTCCTAAATTGATCAAGGACATATCCGACATTTTGATCCACTTCCGTCGGCACCAAGTGGTTTTTGTAGCCGACATTCGGATGATGTTTCGATAATCAGTGATCCATCGTGATGACCGTCGATATCAGCTGATATTGTGGCGTGAGAAGCCCAGCGATCCGATACAGGTGCTTGAGTTGAACACCACCACCTATGGACTCCGGTCCAGCCCGTATATCGCCCTGCGAACCCTTCTTGAACTCGCTGAGAGAGAGCGTCTAAAACACGCTCGGGGGGCTTCTATTTTGGAGACTTCGATCTACATGGACGATATTTGCACGGGCGCCTCCACCGTCAAGGAGGCTCTTGTATTGCGAGACGAATTGTATTGCCACCCTGAAGTCCGGAGGTTATGAGTTGCGCAAATGGTTAACAAACTCCTCTCATATTTTGCAGGACCTCCCAGGAGAGGATCAACAAGACCCTCATCTATTTGAGCACCCTGAAAATTCTAATTTGTTGACTGTGCTGCGCATTTAATATCAGCCTGTTCAGGATACTATCACGTATCGAGTCAAACTCAATCCGCCTCCTAAATCATAGACCAAGCGCTCCGTACTGTCTACAGTAGCCCACACCTTCGATCCTAATGGATGTATCACTCCGGTCATTTTTTTGGCTAAGTGGTTTCTTCAAAAGCTCTGGATATCCGGGTTGGGTTGGGACGAGCCTATTAGCGGTGCTCTCTTGCGAGAGTGGCTCTCTATTGTGTCCTCCCTTCCAGACATCAACCGGGTCTCCATGCCAAGGTACTTCCTCCCTCCAGGGAAATGCACGGCTTCATGGAATTTGCGACGCCTCTGAGAAAGGCTATGCTGCTGTCGTATATTTGCGGACTTTGAGCTCTTCTGGCCATACTTCCGTCCATCTCGTACTTGCTAAAAGCAAAGTTGCTCCCATTAGGTCCCGCTTAACTATCTCTAAATTGGAACTGTCCGGAGCCGCTCTTCTCACGCGACTCCTCAACCACGTTCACTCGTCTTTGAAGTCTGTAATCGACATTACAGACGTCTACGCTTGGTCGGACAGTGAGATAGTACTTTGTTGGCTCAGAGCTGCACCTCACAATCTTGAGGTCTTTGTGGCGAACCGCGTGTCTCAAATCCAGAATTCTGGGACGTCTCTAAACTGGAGACATGTCCCAGGGGAGTTGAATCCCGGAAGAACGGTACAGCTCTCTCGATAAGCTCTTAGGAGTGATTGCTTGGTTGCGTCGATTTGTCCGCAATTCGAGAGACCCGTCCAACCGAATCTCTGATTCCGTTTTGTACCCTAGCGAGCGTCGCGAAGCTTTGATGCATTCGACCCGTATGGTACAAGCGGAGCATTTTGAGCCCGTGATTGAAACCTTGAAGCGGGGCTCCGTTGTCAAGGGCGCTCGGGCAGGTTTGAACCTCTTCCTGGACGACGCTGGGATGCTGCGCGTTGGCGGACGTTTGTAAAATTCTCAACTGCCGTACGGGGCTCGACACCCATTACTGCTCCCTAAGGACGGCGCCTTTGCCCGGTTGCTGGTAACTCAATATCATGTTAAGAATGCCCTCGCTGGGTGTAACGCTCTTTCGGCTATTTTGCAGTGGGAGTTTTGGATTTTGGCTGGCCGACGCACCATTCGGAGCGTTCTCTTTAAGTGCATACCTTGTTATAAACTAAAGGCCACCATATCGCAGCATATGATAGGTGACTTACCACCCGATCGCGTCAGGGCCATCCGACCATTCGCTGGAGTCGGAACAGACTTTGCTGACCCCTTCCTCGTCAAGTTCTCCAACCTTCGTAACGCGTGTTCACATAAAGCCTATCTGTGCGTTTTCGTGTGCCTCGCCACTAAGGCCGTTCACTTAGAATTTGTAAGTGCCCTCAGCACTGAAGCCTTTGTGGCCACGCTGGGCCGCTTCGTATCACGTTGCGGTTTGCCGGACCTGATCCGGTCTGATTGCGGAACGAATTATAAGGGCACGGATAGATATTTGAAAGAGGTCGTCGAATTTCTGTCCAGCAACAGGACTTCTTTAGGTACTGCGATGTCCAAGAAGGGCGTCCAGTGGAAATTTGACCCTCCGGCTTGCCCACACTGGGGCGGTATTTTTGAGGCGGTGGTTAAGGTTGCAAAAACGCATCTCTGTCGCGTTATTGGCGAAACTATTTTGACATTTGAGAAGCTTGCCACTGTATTCTGTAAAATTGAGGCGGTACTCAATTCTCGGCCCCTTTGTCCCTTCTCGTCCGATCTGAATGATTTGGAGGTTCTAACCCCGGGCAACTTCCTGATTGGTCAGCCGCTTAACGCCCTGCCCGAGTACCTCTTCAGGGAAATAAACTCTTCACGGTTGAGCAGATTTGACCTGCTGCAAAGGAGGACTCAGAGTTTTTGGCACCGATGGTCTCTGGAGTACCTACATCTTTTGCAACAGCGCGTTAAGTGGCCTGACAAGACGGATCCTCCTCGGGTTGGAAACCTCGTGTTAGTTCAGGAACCCAACGCTTTGCCTTTGTATTGGTGCCGTGGGCGCATTGTTAAGTTGTCGTATGGATCGGATGGGGTGCCTAGGGTGGTCGAGGTTTTGGTTGGAGATTCGGTCTTGTAACGTGCCGTCGCGACCCTATCCCGTTTGCTAATTTACTCGCGGACATAAGTCCTTATGCCCGAGGCGGGGGATGGTTTAGGCCAAATCTTAACATTTAAAACTTGCATTCAAAACGCTCGTCTCGGCGCGTCTATCGATGGTATTTAGGTCACGTAAATGCGGCCGGGGTCGTGTACTCACTAGTCTGCAAATTACGCTCGAATAGTTAGGTCGCGTAACGACCGCCTCTTATTGCGTTGTCTTTTTCGTGCGTTTACGTGACAACGAGGCTCTTCGTGAGTTTTAGTGATTAACTTAACTTCGAGTGCAATTAATTTGCGTCGACGAGTTGCTTGTGTGGCATTTCAATATCATAGGAAGACATTTTTCCTTTGTCGGTAGAACGCTAAAAATTTGTGACCCGAGAGGAGATCGCGTTCGTTTTCGATTATAATTTTGTGCTAAGTGATGTTAGACTTGAGTTTACATAAAGGTGAACGCCCTACCAAGTGATCGCACATCTTTGAGAGCAGAGAAGCGCATGTGGGTCTGCTGTCCGATTACATCGGTGACGTCAGGTTACATTTACACACTTTCGCACACCACTTACATACCACCAAGTTAACTCCTGACTGTACCTTGTGGTTGATCCTACCTCCGGAACTCGTTAAGTTTGTGTTTGCTTATCAGCCATTACTTAATAATTATCCATAGGCCATTTTGGCCTGAACTCTCTGCTTGCTCGTCGAGTGGACTACTCATGGGCCCTAGTCCAGTCGACTTCTGTCGGGGCTACAGAGGGCCGTAACATATACATTATAGCTAAATATATGGATTTCCTTCCTTAATGTCAGAGGACGGAAGCTGCCATTTGCGTAGTTATGATGGCAGGTGTTATTTACATAGCTTACAAAAATCTGGTCTGTTTGAACTCGATAAACTCTAATCTTGCGTCTGGTTTTTTTAAAATAATTGAACGTGTTTCCGTTGTGAGTGGGTCTACGAATTGTTTTTGAATTAATATTTATTTGACGATTATATTTTTACGATTGTATTTTGACGATTTTATACGTGGTAGAATAACACGGCAGCTATAATTCGGTTAAAATGTGAATGCGTTTGCTCGACCGGGGGAGTATCACACTATCACAAAATACCACTATAAAATACAATGGTGTGTATCGTAGAGTGGGTGCAGAGAATCGGAGACTTTTTTTACTGGTAATGAGGCATTCTATCTTGGTCCTCAGTGGTGACAAGCACCTCCATTTTGATTCTTAATTAAGGAAAGATGTAGGTGTCCATGGGCTACACGATCCACTTACCTACTATAAAAACTTATAACTAAATAATACGAAACAAGATAAAAGTTCATGAGATTGTGTTATTTAATTCAAAGTTTGCCTTGACACGCTTCATTATTTAAAAAGTTTCGTCACACAAAATTACGACAAAACTTCTAAGGTATAGACAACTTTTGAATGAAAAGTTCAGCTATATTGATAGAAAACTCGCAAGTAGCTTTAATAGAAAACAGAACGACAAACGTCTGTCTTTCATCGATCACTTGTTTACATAAAAATATATGAACCTATGAAGTAGCCTATCATGTTGAAAGCACTTTGGTGTCTCTGCCTAAATAATATCATCATGTATGTATATAGTACGATTCAATCACGATTTTAGTATTTTTAGTCGTTTCTTGTGGAAAAATGTCACGAACCGTATTGTTTCATGGCACGAGTCCACAAAAATTTACATCTTACTAGCAATTGGCCCGGTTTTGCAGTTATAGGATTGACTTTTTGACTTGGTCACAAAACACCATATATCACGGTTTCGTAACACAGTCGCTAAGCGTTTAGTTGTAGCACTGCAGGGTCTTGGGTTGAAATCCTACACGTAACAACTGCTCGTATGGCGTACAAATAATTGCTTTGCATGTAGATATGTGTTTGTGCAATTTTTGTATGTAAACCACATCTACGATACAGAAGATGAATCCCAATGTTGAAGTAAGATTTTTTTTAATGTCCTATAAAAAGATTGTTTCAGTCCACCTGATACTAAGTAGATGTTGTGGTCCATAGACATTCTACATTTATCCTGGATTAAGAATCAAAATGCAGATGAGTTGTTACCCCTGAGGACTAACATGGAATGCCTCGTTTCCAGTAAAAAGGGTCTCCAGTTCTCTACAGTCACCATACGCAAAACACAGCAGCATTAAGCTGTTATTTTACGCTGGTATTCTGTGAGAGCGTGGTCCTATCCCGGGTCGAGCTGACCCATTTGTGCTGCAACCAATGTAAAATGTAATTGATTAATTTCTATTACTTATTATTGTAGAAGATTAATTCTAGCAATATATAATTAACTAGCTTTTTACCCGCGGCTTGGCTCGCGTGCGCTTGAATTTAGGGACATCATTTAATGCTGTTCCGTGTCAAATTTAGAAATATTCGATCACTTTTAGAGTGTCTATGTCTCTATGTCTGTCAGAGATTTTTTTTCATTATAAAATACTATCAGACGTAGATGATTGGTAACATGCTACAGAAACACGTGAATATACTTATAATATGTCTAGAAACTCCTACTATTTTTTATATATGGCGTGTCTTCCGATACCGATGTATCCATAAGAAAGGTAAATAGTCTTGAAATCTAAATGTATTATTATTACTTACATTTTACTCTTTACACATGTATATATATATATATATATATATATATGTATATATATTCATAGTTAAAGTAAATTTAGTTTTAACAAAGTAATATAATGTTTATTTGAGACATTTTATTCATATCATTGGTCCTATTTAATATTGATTGGCACCATAAAAAGATATAGATATTTTTATTTACTTCGAGTAGACTTGAAAATTTCATAAATACAGTTCTATAATAATGAATACCACACATGGATTAAAACTAATATAACGGGTTTTTTACGCATCTTGACTCCTCACCGAATGAAAGGACCGAAGCTCCGGGAAGTATAAAGTATGTAAACATGTTTAGTATCGTCCCAACCATTATATACAACAAATTCTTTATCATCATATATGTAATTATTTATCTTTTGTGGTATCATACAACGTGTTTGCTGTGCATTATTACATTACTTTTATTGTGATATTACTTTGTGGATAACGGTGCTGGTTGTGTAATTACTTGTATTTCCCTTTTTATAAGACCTGTATTTTGTATTATGTTTTATTACACAATTGTTTGTTGTCCTGAAGATAATAAAAAAAAATCTTGCTATAGAACACCGAATCCTACCAATGATGATTCGCGAGACTATTGAAATTAAAAATATCCTAATTTTAATAGGGAAGATGGCTTAGTGCTACTAGCTGCTAAGGACTCCATGATTAATAAAATTAAATTCAAAGTACTACTGCATTTTAACTATTCTATTATAACTATGACATCAGGTCGTCAAACAGCTTAGTTCTCCCACCCGTCCCGTGACCATGGGTGCTATAAATTGCCCAAACCATCGGGAATTGAAAAAGTTAAAATTAAACGCGAATAAAGTCCTTAAAATTACTTTTATTCCTTATAAATTTTTACACAGTGAACGTGAGGAATACTACACTCATGAACGGGAGTAGAAAAATGTTCGCACTGTTGTGGCGGTGAAAGAAAATCTAACACATCATATCGTCCCGTCGTAAGAGGCGACATAGAGAAAAAACAGTAGATGGGATGATCTGCATCATCTTCTTGACAACAGATCAAAATAATAATAGCTGCGGTTGCCAACCCGCCACTATAGCAAATATCCAGCTACTTGACAATTTATGGGGGAGGCCTATGTTCATTTCAGTGGAGTTTTGATAGGCTGACGATAATGAGTTCTACTCATCTTTGCAAGCCTTAATATTTACGGTAGAGTGAAAACATAAATTATCATACCCGAAAACACGAATGAAATAGAAACTGCATATCGTCATAATCGTAGAATAATATCTGTTTTGAAAAAAACACAAAATTCACTTTTTACCATGTTTGGATACTACATTGTCTAAATATTATTACTACGTTAAAGAAAAAATTATATGTATTTTCGATTTCAAATTAATCAGTCGGTAAACAGACGGATGTGATAGGCACTCATAGAAAAATGACGCTTGTTTATACTCGTCTTTGTACGACGCGCGGGGATCTCCCGTCGCCCCCTCCCGCTTCCGACGAATCTGCGCAATCGCCACTATTCGTCGGACTCGCCCACGCGTTGCAGCGGATTAGATTTTTCTTCAAAAATTACACTATTTTATCTTTGTTTGCCTATTTGTTAGCTATTTCGTGCCTAGTTATTTTACATATCATGTTAAAAAGTGTGCCACAATGAAAACAGGACGATCAAAGCTTATGTTAAAACTTGTGGAAGAAACAAGCAAAAATGCACAAATTACCAATTTTATTCATGAAGAGTACATTGATGAAAAGGACTGCATACCAGGGACTCCAGGTAAGTTAATGAATTGTGAATCAACATTTTGGTATTATTTAATTCTTGTATTTATACAAATTTTGCAAAGTAAATAATAAAAGAATCGGTTCTGACTGTCCGTTAGTTTTCTACCGAAAATATAAATCAATTAAAAATTTAATATATATAAAAATAATATTTGCTTGCTGATAGAACTACAATTATTCTGTTGAGTTTTTGTTATATTTGACAATTTAAATTTTTAAGTTGTATGTAACTATATTACATTTTTCTTTGGACATGATAGTGTCGCGTAATCACAAACGACGATATTCTGTGGACACGCTTTTATATTTAACGGTCGTATCTGACCATCCCACTTTGTTCTTAGAACTAAATTCACTTCCGCCTTTTTTCTATTGAAAAAAAAATGATTATTTGTATATATTCAATACATTTTTTTCTAAAAAAATAATCTGATCTGAGTAATAATTTACCTGTATAAGTAAAAACAAGTAAATTTTATTATTTTTATACATTCGAATCTTTTTATTGTGAATAGTCTTACGGTTTATAGTAAATGTTAACCTGTGATATTAATTATCTATATATTTTCACATATAGTGATATCTTTTCAGAATGCCCTTCGCCATTACCCCCAGGAGCACACAATATAATAAAAGAGATGAACGACATTTATTAGGATGTCTTTTCAGATGACGTACACGGAACAAGCGAAATCATAAAATCAACAGATGAAAATATTAACCCAAACATCATCATCATCATCATCATTACAGCCCTTCACAAGTCCACTGCTGAACATAGGCCTCCCCCAAAGAATGCCACAAAGCACGGTCCTGAGCCACCTGCATCCATCGACTTCCTGCATGTCTTACCAGGTCGTCACTCCATCTCGTGGGGGGACGCCCTACACTTCGCCTACCGGTACGAGGCTGCCACTCGAGAACCTTTCTTCCCCATCGGTTGTCGGTTCTTCGAGCTATATGGCCGGCCCACTGCCACTTCAGCTTACTAATCCGTTGGGCTATGTCGGTCACTCTGGTTCTACTGCGGATATCCTCATTCCTAAGTTTATCACGCAGAGAAACTCCGAGCATAGCCCTCTCCATAGCTCGCTGAGCGACCTTGAGCTTCCTCATACGGCCAGCAGTGAAGGACCACGTCTCAGTTCCGTAAGTCATCACTGGCAACACGCACTGGTTGTACAATTTCGTTTTAAGGTTTTGAGGTATGTCTGACGAGAAGATGTATCGTAGCTTCCCGAACGCTGCCCAGCCGAGTTGAATCCGTCGATTGACCTCTCGGTCGAAGTTGGACTTACCTAGTCGGACTATTTGTCCCAGGTAAACATACTCGTCAACAACTTCGAGCTTAGTGCTCCCAACAACTACCGGCATAGGTGTGACATGGACATTAAACATGATCTTTGTTTTGTCCATGTTCATCTTAAGACCTATCCGTTGGGAAACACTATTGAGGTCATTGAGCATAGTGCTTAGGTCCTCCAGCGATTCTGCCATAAGGACAAACCCAAACATACCATTACCTAATTTTGTTCTTGGAGAAGATCCTTTTATGACCGTATATCAAAATGCATCCTCACCATATTTACTATGTGTCGTGTAGGTGTCGTGTCCCTCTTAAATATCAGCTCGGTATTAACCCCTTTAAATACCTCTACCTTGATATCAGATCTGTCACCTTTCCCTCAAACGATTACCCCGCCTGTTGACAGCAAAATACAAACACCTATGCCATCACTAGCAAAAACCCATGGTGAAGTATGTAACGATTTTTTTGTCCCACTCACGATGTTGCAGACTATAGCAACTGTCAATCAATCAACACAGCTGTGTCTTCATGCCAGTCATCTCCGGCGCCTCATATTCGATGCAGAGGTAAAAAACGTGTCCGAAATTATGATGAATAGGAAGAAGTTAAAAGAAAACGCTTAACACTTGAGAATTCAGGAAAAGAATACTCCTCCAAAAAGGGTGTTATTGTTCCAGCAAAAACTATAGGTAGCACGTGCATGTGTAGATATAAATGTTACACTATGTTGACTCTAGAAGAAAGACAGGATGCATTTAAAAAGTTTTGGAAGTAAGGTGATCGTGAGAAACAATGGTTGCATGTTGCAAATTATACTACAAAACAGAAGAATAAAAGGGGTCTTCAAAGAGATTTAATGCATAACCGTCAATTCACTTACAAGTATTTTTTGCCAAAGGGCTCATCAAAAATAGAGGTTTGTAAAACCTGTACCAACCATACCTTTACCAACCATATCGTATATTGAAATTATAACATGATAGCTTTCGCTTGTAATACAATACACTCATTTGCCCGTGAAGACACGACAAAACCTTCTGAAAATCAAAGGTAGCACAAACGATGCGTCCATTAGAATTAATAGAGTCATATTTATCTTTTTTTTTTTCAAGGTTCTAGATACTTTTTTGCTATTTAAATCGTTTTCATAATGTTCTCTAAGGTCGTGAAACGGATTTTGTGTTAGTTTAAAACTGTGGCACTGATCACAATTAGTATCGTTTTTGGGTATATGGAAACTCAAATTAAAATGACTGTTATCTATGTCTCTGTACCGTCTAAAACTAGAAGCTGTATGTGAAAAATGATTGCGTTCAGGCCATTCTTTGTATAAATTGAACATCCGAGCGATGCTCAAGTCACCATCTTAATACAGTTTTTTGGACGCTGCTCTATTATAATGAGATTCTACCGGTACAAATGAAGTAACGTGGGCACAAACCGACCTTACCATTTCATCGTCAACAATCCGATTATGACTTTTATGTTTTCCCCTCATGTCTGTTTCTAATAAAGTGCTTCCGTCATATTTATCCCAAGCTGTCCGGACTAACCTTTCACTAATCGAATACATACTTACTACACTACTGTACTGTGGTAGTTTGACCCTTGTACTTCGAAAGGAGACTAGATATTACAATACTCCAATCTTACGTAAAGCATATGTGGGTCCATTTCCAATCAATAATGATAAATATAAGGATGTAATTAGTCTTTGCGATACCTCAATAATACCTACCAAATACCATAACTATTTTAGAAGTTTAACTCATGGGCGTAATGTTTCTTATGATAACAATTAATCTGACAAAATAATTGTGCAATATAGTTGTTTTATACTTTTTGATTACTTATATTTTTAGTTGCTTAATTGTTACTAATTTGATCTCTGAAGTTGTGATTTTTAAGAATTTATTAATTTAATTAATGTTGTTACTACCCTATATACTTATAAGAAAGATTGTGATACTATAACTTTGCTAATATAATGATTAGCGTTTAAGTTTTAGATAAGTAATTTACCAAAAAAGAAGTAATCATGTCAAAACATCTTCATACATTATAATCTTCTTAGTCTATATAGTACAAAAATAATGTTTTTCATAATTACTTAATTTAAAATTAATGTAGTAATATTATATTGATTAAAAAAAAGTTTAAAGACCAGACCAAATATTCTTTTTATTTATAAGATACCTTATTCCAACCTACGATATCAACCTACCTACCTATTTACTTACCGACTACCTACCTACTTACTTACTCATGGTCAAATCTAATATGACAGATAACACTTCCGCCAAAATATTACTCATTAAGTCGGTAGAACATGATTGGAAACTAACATCCGTCATTCTTTGAACAGTAACTTTCCGAAGTTCAATGTCGGATAATACTATGTGACTGTGTTGACTCCAAAGTAAAATGAAGCATGTGATTTTTCTGGAAAACTGTATAATTTTAAGATGTTATTTCTATTCCAGTTTAAAACAACCCCTAATTTTAACGTTGTAGTGATAAAAATTGGTCTGTTTGCAATTGTTGCAAAATTTTCATTATCATCATAGTTTTATTAAAGAGACTCTTATGTATGTCGCGGCCAGATCGTAGAATTGATCATATATCATAAAGTAGTCTATCATTTCGTGAAAACACTGAAAAAGGACTGAAATGAATGTGTATTTAACACTATTTGATGACCCTCTCATCATATAGCTTGACCAAATCAAAGAATAGAAATATTTTGAAGTTATTGGTAACTAAACACAACGTGGCTATTTCATAATATGGTCATATGACGATATCATTATCGTTTTTCACCGCTAGCGGCGCTGATACGAGTAGCTTATTTTTAACAGAAACAGAACTTTTAAGAGAATTGACATCATTTTATCCCTTATTGATATAATAAATAAATGTTCGTTTCTATTGCTGATATTACTAGATGGTATAGTTTTGGCTTTCATTATTTCATGTAATATTAGCGTCACCTACTTACTTCTAAATAAATTAAAATGACAAGACATTGATAAAATGAAATAATACAATGCTACTGAATATACGATGTAAATAATTGAATCTTTTACATTACGTTCATCCCGCGTTGGAATCAGTGCAGCGAACTCTTTTTTGGCCAAAAATTCTACAGCCTGTGCCCAGTAGTAGCATGTATGTAAGCTGTTTTTTTACTTTTCATGGGGAAATTCATATGCAGTTTTTATTTCATTCGTGTTTTCGGGTATGATAATTTATGTTTTCACTCTACCCTAAATATTATGGCTTGCAGAGATGAGTAGAACTCATTATCGTCAGCCTATCAAAACTCCACTGAAATGAACATAGGCCTCCCCCATAAATTATCAAGTAGCTGGATATTTGCTATAGTGGCGGGTTGGCAACCGCAGCTATTATTATTTTGATCTGTTGTCAAGAAGATGATGCAGATCATCCCATCTACTATTCTTTTCCTATGTCGCCTCTTACGACGGGACGATATGATGTGTTGGATTTTCTTTCACCGCCACAACAGTGCGAACATTTTTCTCTTCCCTTTCATGAGTGTAGGGTTCCTCACGTTCACTGTGTATAAAATTTATAAGGAATAAAAGTAATTTTAAGGATTTTATCGCGTTTAATTTTAACTTTTTAAGTTCCCTATGGTTTGGGCAATTTACAGCACCCATGGTCAAGCGAGGGGTGGGAGAAATGAGGTGTTTGACGACCTGATATCATAGTTAAAATAGAATAGTTACAATGCAGTAGTAGTTTGAATTTAATTTTATTAATCATGGAGTCCTTAGCAGATAGTAGCACTCAGCCATCTTCCCTATTAAAATTAGGATATTTTTAATTTCAATAGGCTCGCGAATCATCATTGGTAGGATTCGGTGTTCTATTGCAAGGATTTGTTGTATATAATGGTTGGGACGATCCTACACATGTTTACATACTTTAGACTTCCCGGAGCTTCAGTGCTTTCATTCAGTGAGGAGTCAAGATGCGTAAAAAACCCGTTACATTAGTTTTAATCCATGTGTGGTATTCATTATTATAGAACTGTATTTATGAAATTTTCAAGTCTACTCGAAGTAAATAGAAATATCTATATCTTATAGTATATATCCTCGTTTGCGAATGAAAATACAGATGCGTTGTCACCCGTGAGGAGTAAGATGAAATGCCTCTTTTCCAGTAAAAAGGGTCTCCGGTAAATAAAAATAATTTTTGCTGGAAACTTTACTGGAAACAAGGCATTCCATTTTGGAGACGTTGCCCATCTCCTGTTTCAGTTACCCTATGTTGCCTCTTACGACGCCCACGGCCGATATGGGCAGTGGATATTCTTACACCGCCACTGCACGGCTGTTGCGGTTGATATTAATTATAACATGACTTTTGTTATTATGATATATTAGAGAAAGAAAGTAAAGTTTTTGTTAAAACGTGGTTTTACTTTGTTTTTACTGTAAACGGTAAACAGGACGATTATAATAACCTGTCGGAAACCGTAAGATATACTTGCCATTGTAAATGCCTCATACAACCCACGCCGGTAGAAATGCCGCCAAGCATTATATTTTATACTAGCTTTTTACCCGCGGCTTCGCTTGAATTAAGGGACATCATTAAATGCTGTTCCGTGTCAAATTTAGAAATATTCGATCACTTTTAGAGTCACCTTGGTGTCTATGTCTCTATCTCTGTCAGAGATTTTTTTTCATTCTAAAATACTTATAATATGTGTATAAACTCCTACTATTTTTTATAAATGGCGTGTCTTCCGATTCCGATGTATCCATAAGAAAGGTAAATAGTCTTGAAATCAAAATTTATTATTATTATTTACATTTTACTCTTTACATATATATATATATATATATATATATATATATATATATATTCATAGTTAAAGTAAATTTAGTTTTAACAAAGTAATATAATGTTTATTTGAGACATTTTATTCATATCATTGGTCCTATTTAATATTGATTGGCACCATAAAAAGATATAGATATTTTTATTTACTTCGAATAGACTTGAAAATTTCATAAATACAGTTCTATAATAATGAATACCACACATGGATTAAAACTAATGTTACGGGTTTTTACGCATCTTGACTCCTCACCGAATGAAAGCACCGAAGCTCCGGGAAGTCTAAAGTATGTAAACATGTTTAGTATCGTCCCAACCATTATATACAACAAATCCTTGCAATAGAACACCGAATCCTACCAATGATGATTCGCGAGGTTATTGAAATTAAAAATATCCTAATTTTAATAGGGAAGATGGCTGAGTTCTGCTATCTGCTAAGGACTCCATGATTAATAAAATTAAATTCAAACTACTACTGCATTTTAACTATTCTATTTTAACTATGACATCAGGTCGTCAAACACCTCAGTTCTCCCACCCCTCCCGTTACCATGGGTGCTGTAAATTGCCCAAACCATCGGGAATTTAAAAAGTTAAAATTAAACGCGATAAAATCCTTAAAATTACTCTTATTCCTTATAAATTTTATACACAGTGAACGTGAGGAACAATACACTCATGAACGGGAATAGAAAGATGTTCGCACTGTTGTGGCGGTGAAAGAAAATCCAACACATCATATCGTCCCGTCGTAAGAGGCGACATAGGAAAAAAATAGTAGATGGGATGATGCATCATCTTCCTGATAACAGATCAAAATAATAATAGCTGCGGTTGCCAACCCGCCACTATAGCAAATATCCAGCTACTTGACAATTTATGGGGGAGGCCTATGTTCATTTCAGTGGACTTTTGATACGCTGACGATAATGATTTCTACTCATCTTTGCAAGCCTTAATATTTACGGTAGAGTGAAAACATAAATTATTATACCCGAAAACACGAATGAAATAAAAGCTGCAAATATTTATTTATATATTTTTTTATTTCATTTTATCAATGTCTCGCCATTTTTATTTATTTAGAAGTAAGTAGGTGGCGCTAATATTACATGACATAATGAAATCTAAAACTATACCATCTAGTAATATCAGCAATAGAAACGAACATTTATTTATTATATCAATAAGGGATAAAATGATGTCAATTCTCTTAAAAGTTCTGTTTCTGTTAAAAATAAGCTACTCGTATCAGCGCCGCTAGCGGTGAAAAACGATAATGATATCGTCATATGACCATATTATGAAATAGCAACGTTGTGTTTAGTTACTAATAACTTCAAAAGATTTCTATTCATTGATTTGGTCAAGCTATATGATGACAGGGTCATCAAATAGTGTTAAATACACATTCATTTCAGTAATTTTTTCAGTGTTTTCTCGAAATGATAGACTACTTTATGATTATGATCAATTCTACGATCTGGCCACGACTTACATAAAAATCTCTTTAATAAAACTATGATGATAATGAAAATTTTGCAACAATTGCAGACAGACCAATTTTTATCACTTTACATATATATTAGTAATTGAAATAAATACCTTATCAATTTTCATATTTTTGATAGACGTCACTATTATCTATTGAAATTATTACACTTTTAAAATAAAATAACAAAAATACTAAAAAACTGAACGTTACAATTTTTTAATAATTTTAAAAATCTAATAATTTAATCATATAAGTTATTTATATTATTTCTTGTATTAGTAACTGAAGGCAAATTATAAAACTTTTTCCATTTGATGATAGATGGCGCTGTTTTGAATACGAAATCGGTATAGTTTCAAATTATTTTACCAAGATTATAACTATATTTTAAACTTTATTGACAAATATGGTAATATGGTATTTATTTGAAAAACACCCGTCATTCCGCCTATAACTAAGATACAACAGAAAATTAACATCTAAAGGAAATTAATATACTTAACCATCCTTTTTTGAAGTTCCGTAATCGGATAAAAAGTAGCCTATAAGTTGCCCCGGGTTACTGACTACCTACATACAAAATTTCATGTAAATCGGTTCAGTAGTTTTTGCGTGAATCCGGAATACACAGACAGACAGACAGACAGACAGACAGACAGACAGAAAGATAGACAGACAGACAAAAATTCTAAAAACCACTAATTTGGCTTGAGAACCCTTTATTTAGTCCCCTGGACTTGTTTTTTCAAGAATATATTAGAATTACAGACACGACTTTTCTACAGATTTATTATATGTATAGATTTAATGTATAATACAAAAGCACTTCTACCAAAACCTTTTTTGCTTAAACTGAGTAATGTTATAGCACATATATTTTCGTTCGGCTTAGGGAGCTATCTTGAGTTCCCGCACGGCTAGCAGAAAAGGACCAGGTGTCCCATATGTCGTCACTGGTTATTCGCACAATTTTACGGTTGTTAGAATATCCTCTAGCCCATATCATCCCGTGGGTGTCGTAAGAGGCAACAGGGAGAAACAAACTAGAAGTTTGGCTGCGGCGTTTTTCTAATAAATACTAAAATATATATAAAAATGAGGTTGCCAATCCGCCTGCCAAGCATGGCAATTGTGGAAAATATGTGCTAGGGTTAGTTCACGAATGTTGTCGAACGTCAGATCGAAACCAGACACTTTAGATTCCGTTCCATTCCACGGTCATAAAAATCAGACTGCCGTTACGAAGTTCAAGGTTGGAAGCAAATAATTCACACGTCAAGCAAATAGTCTTGTAATCAATGAGCGAGTAACCAGTTTTCAACAAATTGATATTTGGTTCGATATTACGAACAGCAAACCTCATAGCTGTAACTTTCTGCATATAAATTTGGGAAAGTTTCCCCTAAGCTGTGCTTAATTTCCCGTGAATGGGCGTAATATCGAATTCGAGAACTTCAGTACGTACTTCAGTCATTTTATGTTTCAGTTTAAAATCATATTTATGTTTATATAATATTGACTCTGCAAGCAGCGCATTACATAACGGGACATAAATTGGTCTGAAAATTGAAGCTGGTACCAAAATGAAGTCTCAAAGTGACACGTTGTAGGTGAAACACAGTCGCTGATGAGAATATTAAAAAACTCAGTTGAGAGATGAAAGGTTATGCTAACTACATTGCGAAATCATCGACCACTAATAGAAAACTAGATGCACAATCCCATGGAAAAGTTCTCTAAAAACTGTCGCCACTGTGTTTGGACATCATTCTATTTGAAATAAATATACATTATTGTAATTTCAATCTTAAATGCATTACCTAAAGTTGTATTAACAAAGCTACGTACAAATTAAAAGCGCACCCAAATGTTGGAGTGGGCGCTCATTTGGTAACGACATTTTTTGTCACTGATTGTGCAACTAAGTTTATTAGTGATCGATGTGCAAAATGCAGTAAAAATTGTTATCACCGGTGTTAAATAAACTTATTTTTAGATAAACATTTTTTTTATTTTCGTCATGATGAAATCATATGTTATATTATGCCAATTTTATGCATGACATATTTGCATGTATAATTTTTCCGTACGTGTACTGAACTGAACTCCTAAACGACTGAACTAATTTTGATTAAGAAAAATTGTATGTTTTTGAGTAGGCCCTGGATGGTTGAGATTGAAAACCGGACCGGAAGCCGGGGGGAAGCCGGAGCGGTCTGCGTAACTTCATAGAAAGGATAACTAAATAAGTTTCACCGTCGTTGTGTATTTATGCTGTTGGATTATTTAAAAAAATGAAAGTTGTACTTTAAAATCATCAATATAAGTTTAGGTTTAAATTAACTACATAATCTCGGAAAACGAGTCATTAAAACTCTTTTTTTTATGTTTTAGTATACACACTTTTTATTTTTATATATTTTAAAATAAATAACTAAAAAAAATAAAACTAGCATTACTAGCTTGTAATATTCCTTGCGTTAACCGTATGCTTTTGTCTATTTTATTAAATGTTGATTTATTTATTTAAACTTTGTTGCATAAAAAGCTATATATATATATATATATATATATAATACCGCCATCTAACGGAAGCCATGATATTGTTTTAGCATTCCCCACCACTATTGTCACCTACGGGACGTTTTTCTACAAAAGTTTTTCCATGTACCGCCAATTCGTAACTTCGATCATGTTCAATCGGTTTGCGTTGCGACAACTTATTTAATAACGTATATAAATGGTGTTACAAAATAGCAAGATGTTTTTTTTAACTAGGTGTGTACTAAAGCAAAATATGGTTAGTGTGTTAAATGAAAATGAGTAATTGAGATAATAATGTTACAATTGTGTGTATCTATGTATATATTTATTAGTAAAATTTTATTTATGTAATATATATTATGATGGGTGTTAGTGGACATAGTTTTATATTTTAGTTCAAATTATTGGTGAGTATCGCTAACAGTTTGTTAATCTATATTATTAAATAGGCGTACTTAGGTGGATTCCACTAAACCCATCGACTTATATATTACTAAACCTTTATTTATACGCGATGAAATATATCAGGGATAAGCTATTCCACGATTTAAATCTTGAGTAAAGTCGTGTATCGTTTTTCAGTTCAATAGTAAGTGCAAAAGCAGAGTGAATGAGAAACGAATGTTAAACCCGATAAATAAATATTAGACGATGTAAACGGTTATATCATTTCCATTCGCATTTTCGTGTCTAGAATAGCTGTCAACAAGTGTCAGTGTAGAGTTGTTTGCAAGGTCAAACCTTTGCTTAGTTTTTTTTTATTGTATTTGTTTTTTGTATTGTGTATATTGTTTCTTCATATCATTCGGTGATCTGAAATAAAAATAAAACGACTGAGGATAAAGAAATTATGATAGCATATCTGACGAAATGAGTTTGATGTTGACATTGACAGTAATACTAGGGAAGAAACATATTTTTTGGGGATGAAGCTGCTCGCGTCCGTAGGAATTACTTGAATTATGATTCCCTACACGTATCCCCTGGTAGTGCTAATCGAGCAGCACTACATATACTGGTGGTAGGTTGATGCTCTACTAGTGAGAGGCCCAGCCGAGGGTTAGTTACCACCCACCTGGCAAAGACATACCGCCAAATGATGCAAGTCGTGTTCCGGTATGATGTTAGGTGAAACCCATTTCTTAGGGAGAATGGGTCTAGACGTTGCGCATAAGATCCGGTTGTGACGTGGCCGTTTCTTGGTGTCAGGTGCCTAGTTATTGAGGTTAGCAGGATCCGAAGCACGGTTGCACCGCTGGCCGACCGTAGATAGTTGGGGACCCAATTAATGAGCCGGCCACTCATGAATGGCTGCCCCGCCATCTTACGATAAATTCTGGGATGGAGAGGGCCTGGTGGCGTTTTCCAGGGGGGTTCGGGCGTCACTGGTCCCGTCCCCTGGTGTTTCAGTTTTTCATGGGCGGCGGTAGTCACTTACAATCAGGTGAGCCGCATGTTCGTTTGCCCCCTCTCCTATAAAAAAAGGTACCATCGACGCTATGCCTTTGTTTGCATCCCTAGGTTAGAAGTGTGACACCTCGTCCAACTGCCATTATCTCAACCTATTCACTCCACCATATATGAAAAAATGGAAAAATAAGAGTAAGTTTGTACAGCAGTCGCACTCCATCTCCATCAAAGTGCACATCACAAACATCCGAGGCCTGCACTGTAATATCAATGCAGTTCACTACCACCTTGAGACTGACAAGACGCACTTACTCTTCTTGACTGAGACGCAGATCAGATCCCCTTTAGATGCGGCTCACCTTGACTATCATGGGTATACATAGGAGCATAATTTCCGTTAGCGTGACGGAGTCTGTGTTTACTTCTGCAACGACATCTGTAAGCGTCTCCGTCACTTTGAAGACCCCAATTTCTCAACGATCTGGGTATTGATAGACACAGGAATGGATAATATTATTTATTCTTGTATCTACCGATCGCACAGCGGTGACCAGAAGACAACTAGGCTATTTGAACACCTACCTAATGTTTGTAGTAGTAGTGGTTTTTCTGGGGGACTTTAATACCTCTAATCAGGACTGGCTGTTGCCATACCAGAAGAACGAACTCGTTGGGAAAGAGGCGTAGAATTTTACCTTGTCGCTGGGACTCTCTCAGCTGGTACAACAAGCGACTAGGGTATCTGATGTGGATGGGTACACAGCCAACTGCCTCGACCTTCTGCTGAAGTCCGATCCAGAGAGACGACCTCATTCAGGCCTAGAATAGTGCCCAAATGTTGGAAATTGGCCAATGTGCAGCCTGCACCTAAAAAAGGTAGCCGTACCGACCCTGCTAACTATCGCATCATCAACAATTTCAATTACCTAGACCAAATCAGGGACGTCTTGAAAAAAGGCCAGGTCAAGAGTACCCTAAACCGTAGAGCATGTATGAAGGAAATAATGAAAGTGGACGAAGCGAAACAAGTATGTAAGGATCGTAGCAAGTGCAAAGAAGTGGTCTCTGGCTATCCCTACGGGAAAGAGGCGTGATTATATGTATGTATGTTGTATACTCTGCAAGATTATGGAGTGTATATTGAACGCCCACGTCATGCCATATCTAGAGCACAATAATCTCCTCAGTGATCGCTAGAATTGGCTTCGATCGATCGATCTACTGGGGACCTTCCAGCGTATGCCACTCACATATGGGGCGAAGCCCTCCAGAAGAGTCGTGAAGCACTTGCTGTTTCCCTCGATGTTTCGAAGGCTTTCGAGAGGGTTTGGCATGCTAGTTTATAGCTTGTTATGGTCTGATTGACTGGGTGAAGGACTTTTTGAGTGAACGATCTCTCCAAGTTATCATCGATGGTTGCTCGTCCTGGCTTATCACAACAAACACCGGAGTTCTTCAGGGGTATCGTTCTCTCCGTAACACTCTTCCTGCTGCATGTAAATGATCTGCTCATTCCCGGATTCTATGGGTATGCAAACGACAGCACAGTTGTGGAGAGATACCAACCACGTTTCTGGGGCAGTTGGGATCAAATCCAGGCCGAACGAGAGATTATGATTGAGTGTGTGAATCTCACACTACAGGCAGTCTCCGAATGAGGCGATGCCAATCTCGGAAGATTCAACTCCTCCAAAACACAAGCGTGTCTTTTCACCGCTAAAAGGAGCCTGCTTACTCTGACACCTATTTTCCGGAATGTATCCTTGGAGTACACTTCAGTTGTTAGGGGTTGAATTTTCTCCGAACGTCAACTATGAGCGGTTCAGTAAGTCCAGAGCCAAAGCAGCCGCAAGAAAACTTAGTGTCCTTGCGGCTGGCAGCTTCTTACCTTATATAAAGTGCAAGTCCGGTCGTGTATGGAGTACTGCTCTCACAAGTGCTGCAAAATGCCACCAGGCAGCGTTGGACTCAAAGGAGGGACGCGCTAAGAGGCCTTGGTAACCTTGATTTTGTTGAAAACAATCTTGTCAGCCTCGAACACAGGCGCAGAGTAGCCAGTCTCTCGGTATTCTATAGGATGAATTTCGGTGAGTGTGCGCAGGAATTACACGCTTTAATTCCTCCCTCACCTTACCAACATCAGACGACCAGGCGGTTGGCGGGTCTTCACCCCTTTGTTGTCGATATTCCACGCATTAGAACCAAATGGTTTTCTTCGACTTTTGTATGTGTACAGCAAAGGAGTGGAATAATTTGCCTGCGTCTATCTTTCCGTCCGAATACAATCTGGGCTTCATCAATGCAAGAGTGAATAATAACGGCTATTGTTATTTCGTGCAAAATGGTGGTTTAGTAACTATTCCCGAATAAGCCCGCTATTCTTAGAATTTCAAATAGTAAAACGTTAATTGGTTTATTCCCGAATAAATGACAAATTATGATAAGATTAATAATTACTCTTGTTTGGTCGAATCCACCCTTAATCCATTTTCTTTACATTTTTAACTTAAGTAGGCTAGGCGAGGTTGGCGAGGTGAAGCTTGTTAACAACATTTAAATAGGCACCCTTGCACTAAAAATTTTCCTTTTTCATAATTCAAAATTCATTTTCCTCTACTAGCGCTAGTTGTTCATTGTTTTAACACAACACTTTAGCTCCGCAGCTAAGTATTGATTTACATTATACCTTAATAGATGGATTTTCTTTCTAACTGTCCGAGGGGGAAGCTGCCATTTGCGTAATTATGGTCAGTTGGCAGGTGCTCACAAAAATCTGATCTGTTTGAACTCGATGAGCTCTAAACTTACGTCTAGTTTTTTTTAATTAATTGAACGTGTTTCAGTTGTGAATGGGGCTACGAGTTTTTTTAAAATTAATATACGATTTTATTTTGACGATTTTATACGTGGTAGAATCACACGGCAGCTATATTACGGTTAAAATGTGAATGCGTTTGCTCGGCCGGGGAATGATACACTATCACAAAATACCACCGTAAAATATAATGGTGTGTATCGTGCAGTTAGTGTTGAGAACTAGAGGGAATTTTTACTGGTGATGAGGCATTCTATCTTAGTCCTCAGTGATGACAAGCATCTCAATTTTGATTTTTAATCGAGGAAATTTTTAATGTAGGTGTCCATGGGCTACACGATCCACTTACCTACTATAAAAACTTTTATCTACTTAAAAATATCACTAAATAATACAAAACAAGAGAAAAGTTAATGAGATTGTGTTATTTCATTAAAAGTTTCCCTTGATACGCTTCATTGTTTAAAAAGTTTTGTCACATAAAATACTAGGACGTTGCTTCTAAAGTTTTAGACAACTTTTGAATAAAAAGTTCAGCTATATTGATAGAAAACTCGCAAGTAACTTTCGTAGAAAACAGAACGACAAACATGTCCGTCTTTCATCGATCACTTGATTACATAAAAATTTATGAACCTATGAAGTAGCCTATCGCGTTGAAAGCACTTTGGTGTCGCTGCAAAATAATATACTCACGTATGTATATAGTATGATTCGATCACGATTTTAGTACCTTTAGTTGCTTGCCCTGATTGCTTCTGATGAACAAAATGTCACGAACCGTATTGTTTCAGGGCACGTGTCCACTAAAATTTACATCTTACTAGCAACTGGCCCGGTTTTGCAGTTACAGGATTAACTTATCTTTTTGACTTAGTCACAATACACCAATATTTCACGGTTTTGTAGTACAGTGGTTAAGTGTTTAGTTGTAGCACTGTAGGGTCTTGGGCTTAGATCCTACATATAACAACTGTTCGTATGACGCACAAATAACTGCTTTGCATGTAGATATGTGTTTGTGTAATATTTGTATGTAAACCACATCTACGATACAGGAGATGAATCCCAATGTTGGAGTAAGATTTTTTTTTAATGTCCTATAAAAAGATTGTTTCAGTCCACCTGATACTAAGTAGATGTTGCGGTCCATAGACATTCTACATTTATCCTGGATTAAGAATCAAAATGCAGATGTGTTGTTATCCCTGAGGACTAACATGGAATACCTCGTTTCCAGTAAAAAGGGTCTCCAGTTCTCTACACTCACCATACGCAAAACACAGCAGCATTAAGCTGCTATTTTACGCTGGTATTCTGTGAGAGCGTGGTCCTATCCCGGGTCGAGTTGACCCATTTGTGCTGCAAACAATGTAAAATGTAATTGATTAATTTCTATTACTCATTATTGTAGAAGATTAATTCTAGCAATATATAATTAATTAGCTAATTGGAAATAATTTATGTAAAGAGATTCAATCACAGTAAATATCCGATCGATCGATCAAAGAATATCTATACATAATATAAATAAAATTGAAGTGTCTAACACTTATATCGAAACTGCCTTTTATTGTGCTGTGGGGGTATTTGCATGTCATTAAGACACGAATAACAATTTTTAAAATAATTAAAATCTAAGTGATGCAATGTTAATAAATCCTACTTCAGCGAAGATGGGGCGGGTCGCTGGTTTATTATAAAATATAATGCTTTGCGGCATTTCTGCCGGCGTGGGTTGTATGAGGCATTTAGAATGGCAAGTATATCTTACGGTTTCCGACAGGTTATTATAATCATCCTATTTACCGTTTACAGTAAATGTAAAGTAAAACCACATTTTAACATAAACTTTACTTTCTATCTCTAATGTATCATAATAACAAAAGTCATATTATAATTAATATCAACCGCAACAGCCGTGTAGTGGCGGTGTAAGAATATCCACTGCCCATATCGGCCGTGGGCGTCGTAAGAGGCAACATAGAGGAACTGAAACAGGAGATGGGCAACGTCTCCAAGATGGAATGCCTCGTTTCTAGTAAAAGCGGTCTCCGGTTCTCTACACTCACCATACGAAACATAGCAGCAGTAAGCCTCTATTTTATTTATTTATTTAAACTTCATATGCACATGTGGTATATAGGAGGACTTAATGCCTAAGACATTCTCTACCAGCCTACCTTGGGATGATGCAGAGATAGAATGAAGGAGGTGTAATAAAAGTTAATATGCGAATACTAAACTAAAATAACAAAAGAAATATTTGAAATACATGGAAATAAAATACATAAGATATAAATGGTACATCACAAATATATATATATAAATATATATATATATATATATATATATATATATATATATATATATATAAATTAACTGTTACTATGACGTTTATGCCAATTTATTAAGTAAGTGTTCCCGAACCTTCTATTTTACGCTGGTATTCTCTGAGAGCGTGGTCCTGCCCCGATCGATTTGACCGTGGGTTCTTATTTAATATATTGTATTCACTCATTTATTACAACCTATCAAAAGTCCACTTATACTTAGGTCTCGCGTTCAGATTGCCACATCGGGGGGTTATTTGTTATAGTCAATCTTGGCAGGCAGTTCAACAACCGCCGTTTTATATTATTTTCATTTCTTATCAGGAAGATATTGATGCCCATAACCTTTTACCCCCTGACATCTCTTACGACTCTCACGGGATTATATGGAATGATAGATTATCGTACGTTGTATTGAATAAAATATCTTTGTATTTATTCTAACTTTTAACAACTTTTCCGTTAGACGCATGTAAAGAAGAAAAAAAAACGCTTAATTTACTTTCTCAAAGGCAGCCCAGGTATTTACTATATTAACATTCAATATAAAATTAATTGAAAGTTATACTAGTCAAGCCAAGAGCTCAATGAGTTTTTAAATATTTTACAAAAGAAGCTATTCGTTTTTAAATAATATTACGAAAAATTTAAACATCGAAGGTCGTTCAAGAAGTTTATGACTTTAGTAAGCAACTTTGTATACTTTATTGTTTAACTTGTCGGGAATATTGCCTTTATTAAAATATTTGCATAAGTAGTCCTTTCTTACACAAGGTTTTATAACATAATTAATGTTTTGGTAGGTTTTGGTAGAAGTGCTTTTGTATTATACAAAAGCACTTCTACCAAAACCTTTTTTGCTTAAACTGAGTAATGTAATAGCACGGATGTTTTCGTTCGGCTTAGAGAGCGATCTTGAGTTCCCGCACGGCTAGCAGAAAAGGACAAGGCGTCCCATATGTCGTCACTGGTTATTCGTACAATTTTACGGTTGTTAGAATATCCTCTAGCCCATATCATCCCGTGGGTGTCGTAAGAGGCAACAGGGAGAAACAAACTAGAAGTTTGGCTGCAGCGTTTTTCTTTTAAATACTAAAATATAAACAATGAGTTTGCCACTCCACCTGCCAAGCATGGCAACCGTGGAAAATATGTGCTAGGGTTAGTTCACGAATGTTGTCGAACGTCAGATCGAACTCAGACACTAAGTAGTTTCGCATTCCGCGTTCTTATAAATTAAACTGCCGCTACGAAGTTCAAGGTTGGAAAACAAATAATTCACACGTCAAGCAAGTCTTGTAATCAATGAGCGAGTAAACAGTTTTCCACAAATTGATATTAGGTTCGATATTACGAACAGCAAACCTCATAGCTGTAACGTTTTGCATATAAATTTGAGAAAGTTTCCCCTAAGCTGTGCTTAATTTCCCGGCGAAATATTGCCTTCGAGAATATTACTACTTGAGTATGGTAAAGATGCGCGGATAAATTTTTATACTTTAGCATAATTTGCACAGAAAGTGCTTATATTATAGTTTTTTACGTACCCATTCCCTACCCTAACGTGCATAGACATAGATAATACACTACATAGGTCTGGCCGTGCTAAGTATGGGCACGCAGTATTTGTAAGATCAGGTAGAAGTATGTCTTTTAGTAGACAAATAGGATTGATTGTAAAATTTCTGTAAAATTTTTACTATATATTCTTTTTATTAAATAATTAGACTAGGCGGTTTTCATTTCGCAAACGAAACTGACAACTGCCATATTAATTAACTTATCTCTAAATTCAAAAATAATATATTAAACATTACTATTGAACCCTCACGGTAACTGATTTATTTGATCTCTTTGACATTTAATCAAGCTTATCTTTACCCTCTCTACGTGGTAGAGCCATTCTGCAGCTATATTATGGATATAGCACTAATCGTTCAGCTCGAACTGGCAGAACCAAGCTCTCACAGAATACTATCGTAAAATAGCGGCTCAGCGCTGTTGTATTTGGTATGGTAAGTGGAAAAACGGTCCTTTGTGTTCAGGTGTGACAATGCATCTGCATTTTGATTCTTAATCGATGGTAGATGTAGATGTCCATGGGCCACAACATCCACTTACCATGAGGTGGACTGTGTGTTCGTTTGTCATCCTTATTCTATAAAGTAATATGTACTTTAGTTTTGTTATTTTTTTACTATGTTTAGTTTCCTAGCCGGCTCGTCAGACGTAGTTCATCCCTTTCTGGTAGGCGACGTGATGTGTTTCACTTCGAAATTTTTACAGTGTAAATATAAAATTTATTAATAACTCCACCACATCTATCGTGTCCGGGTTTCGTGATTTTATTTTATGGCGCTAAGCCATCTTATCATTTCATCATTTGTGAATATAACTCAATTTGTGTATTATATTTTTTATTTATAAGTGTATTATATTATAATTTGCTTACTACAGCGTCACCTATCGGATTATAACATATCTAAGAACCATCGTCTCAACAAAACAAAATCTAATTTGTGAATATTGTTGAAACTGTGCCTATCGAAATAAGTTATTTTATCTTGTTTAAATAAGTTATCTACTCCTCGTGGTCTGAGACTTATAGGTCCCATGTTTAGTAAGACATATTAGAAAAAAGAATGAGTCGACTGTGGTGCTTGCCAAGCAAGTTTTGAAAGGTGTCTGTGATTGTGAAGGCTATTATATATAAGACTATTTCTTTCACAAATTTTCAAATTTTTTTTTCACAAGGATAAACGTCTCTAGTTTACAAGTTATATAAATTTTACACAAAATTTATTTCAAGACTAATTAATAAAATCAGGTGTTCCCTTGCGGATATTCGTTATAATAAAGATCTTAAGATGAATTAGCTAAGATTGTGTGTATTACATGTTCTTCCATAATTTGTATGCACTATCACTTCTTATTCCAACACCACTACATTAAGAAAGAAACACTATCGTAATAATTCGACTCCAGATAGCCATGGCAGAGGATAGTCTTCCTGAATTTCAATATTGTTGACAAATTTATTTAACATTAAACATAATGGAAACATATTTACAAAAAAGAAAAATTTTCCCACACATTGAACAAGAGATTTTGTAAAACAAATGAAATGCGAAACGGATGGAAAATAGTTTCGCGGAAAGCAAAGCTTGGTCGTATATTATCATTGTACTACATTATACAGCGCTTATTAAATTGAAGCGGGTTTTGGTCTAAAATATGATTAAATGTTTTATTATGAAATCAGTTAGACGTATATGAATATTTTATTATAATAAAGGCAGTAAGGACATAATAGAAAAACTGTACTTAAGTATTTTGTTCTATCAAATAACATCACCTGCTACAACTGAATTATGACGTTAGTACGAATGAGTCGCCTTGATTGAGAAAAGATAACGTGTCACAGAATAGCAGAGCAGTTTGAATCGTCGACGACCGAATTCTTTCTGATCGGCTCGATACCCTGGCGCTGCGTAGGGATGTTACATCCCTTTGCATTTTCTGTTGAATCTACCACGGGGAGTGCTCTGAGGAATTGTTCGGATTAATTCCAGCCGCCTAATTTCACAAACGCAAATCGCGTCAAAATTAACGATACCATCTTCACCATCTGGATGAATGGCGGTCCACGACTGTGCGTTTTACTTAGAGTATTATTCCTCGTTCAACTTCTCTGTGGAATTGTTTACCACCGGCAATTTTCCCGGACCGATAAACCTTGGGAACCTTAACGAAAAAAGCTTACAACTTTCTAAAAGGCCGGCAACGCAACTGAAATTCTCCTGGTGATGCGGTTGTTCATGGGCGACGGTAGTCACTTACCATCAGGTGAACCGGATGCTCGTTTGCCCCATCTTCTTTAAAAAAACACCAGCGAAAAATAGCAGAGTGTAGTGGCGATGTAATAATATTCACTACCCCATTATATGTCTTCTATGGGAGTTATAAGACGTGACAGAGAGAATCAAACCAGTAAATGAGCTGCAGCGTCTTTCTAATAACAAATAAAAAATAAAAATCTGCAGTTGCTATGGGAAATATACCTCTATGAGAGCCAATGCCCATATATTCTCTAATGAAATACATATTCCAGATCAGTTCTCGGGGAGACAATGCATCGACATTATAATTCTTAAGATAATAGAAACTAAATAAGATGTAATAAGCACGTGTAAATATTTTACACGTAGCAGAGCCATGCTGCAGCTATATTAGTAGTATAGTTGTAGCACAAATGGGTCGGCTCGACCGGGGAAGGACCACGGTCTCATAGAATACCAGTGTAAAATAGCAGCTTAACACTGCTGCGTTTCGTATGAGTGTAGAGAACTGGATACCCTTTTTATTGGAAAAAAGGCATTCCATCTTAGTCGTCACGGCTGACGACGCATCTGCATTTTGATTCGCAAACGAGGATAGATGTAGATATCTATAAGCCACAGCAACCACGTACCATCAGGTGGACTGTGTGCTCGCTTGTCACCCTTATCCTGTAATATATATACGTCGTATCGGTGGTAACGTGGCAACCGTTGTTGTTTGAAGAATTTTTGTCGCCTACATACACACACACACACACACATATATATATATATATATATATATATATATATATATATATATATATTTAGTTTATATATAGTCTTCAGGTTCGACAAAATATCAAACTTTTTAATTTTTAATCGAGGATCGAGGTAGGTGCTAAGGGCGACAGCGACCACTTACCCTCAGATATACTGTGTGATTGTTGTATGACCCTTATTCTATAAAGAATCATGTTTCATTATCGCGAACCTAGAGAGCCAGAAATTGGAAGAACTCACTATTAAAGCTTTTAAAAAGTTACTTCGCAAACGTGACGGTCAATATAACGGTCAACCACCGCAAAGTCTACATCACCTGAGGATGCCACGTGTAGAGGCAAAACACGTGTCGTATTTTCGTCAGTGGTGTGTCTTTCCTAGTGTAGTGGTGTTGGGAGTAGTGGTGCTGGGATAAGTGGTGACGGGGATAGTGTACGCAATTGAGGGAGGGCGGGAGGTGCTCTTCATACTAAGTAAGACACATAATTTTATTTTATAGAGCGGATGTTTGCGAAGTAACTTTTTAAAAGCTTTAATATAATGGATTTCCGCAAAGTAACGCCTGATTCTATTAATGAATTCACTATTATACTCTGATGTTACGGCAATCCGACTCGACCGGAGTGTGAACAGACGCAGGACCAACGGCTTTTCGTACTTTCCAAGGCAAGGAGTCAAACAGCGCTAACTTTCTGACTCTGAGCTGCTACTGACAATCTTTTAATAGAAAGCGCAATAACTGACATTTTTTAGCCGGTATTCCAACTCGGGATCAAATGATCAGCAGTCGAGCTTGCAATCACTAAACCATTGAGTCAGTCATTTGCATCAGTTGTATTATATATAGCAAAGACATATGCAAAAATATAAAAAAGTTAATTAAACCAGAAGATACTGGTAAATAGCATACCGACTCATATTTGATTATCCTTGCTTGTAAACACACCTTTATGAACGTCACTTTTAACCGTACTCACACGGCAAGTTACATATAAATAGAATTCGTAATGCTCACAAAATGAAACCTCTAGAACGGGGTTAGCCTTTGCACTCTAGACAGAATAGCCAATGTTGATGCTAATAGGATTATAAATGAGAAAATAAATTACCTACGGGAATTATTACTTTGTGCACGTTATTTCAAATTGTGTAGTTGTTTACACGTAAGTTTACGCGTGGTAGAGCCACGTTGCCTATATTGTGGTTGTGACACGATTGGGTCGGCTCAACCGGGGAAGTACCGCGCTCTCATAGAATACCTGTGTAAAATAGCAGCTCAATGCCTCTTTCTTTCATATGGTTAGTGTAGAGAACTGGAGACCCTTTTTAATGGTAATGAGGCATTCCACCTTAGTCCTCATTAGTAACAACACATCTGCATTTTGATTCTTAGTGTAAAATAGGTCACTTAATGGGTCACAGCATTCACTTGCCATCAAGTGGACTGTGTTTATCACCCTTATTTTATAAGAAAATGCGTATAGAACATCAATGCATTTGGGTCCCAGTCTGACTGGACAAAGTTCTTTTCCAAATACTTCCAAAATCTGGTATTAGGTGACCAATCTTTCGTATCGCCGTATGTTATTATTGCGACTGAAAAAAGTTAAAATCGCGTAAAAAGGCGCGCATCGAGTTTCGGCGGGCCTTACTTTATAAGGAATTATGTTTATATGATAAATACATGAGAAAACACAAGTGGTAAATTTAAAAAAAAATTACAACCGACTTCAATATTAATTATTTAGGACAACTGAAAAAATACTGTTCAAACCTTGATCAAATTTATAAGGGATCATATAAGAAGCACCAGCTTCAAACAAAAAAAGAATAATCAAAATCGGTTCACCTAGAAAAAAGCTATGAGGTAACATAAAAATACAGTGGGATTGAGTCCTTCCTCCTTTTTGAAGTCGGTTAAAAAGAAAAGGGGAGTTGTCTTTTCCGAAGTAAGGGGCCGCCACACGACACAGTTGACACTGGTACAGCTGCAGATATACGATTATGTGAAAATGTTCCCTAGTAACTAATGATACGAGTACATACGGTTTTAGTTTTTAGCGCGGGTCCGACGTTGCCTACGCGAGGGTGGTGGTATGTGGATATGCCCTATGAAAATAAAAGTTTATAATAAATAATAATAATAAATGCTTTATTTATTTAACCGTACAAACATAAACAATGTAGTAGATGGGTCCTCCAAGTAAGTTTAAATAAAAACCATTCCCCGAGTCCCCGCTCTTTCTCATCTATAACAGTCTTAAATAGGAAAGCATTTAGTTGCAATGTTATTAATCTGGAAATCATCTGTATCAAAGATTGTGATTATATAATAATAAAATTATATTTATTGTGATTTATTATTTATTACAGTTCGCGTAAAATAACTTGGAGATGTCTATTAGTGGACTGTTACGATGACGATCGTTATACATGTAATCAGAGTTTAAATCGTTTTATTATTATAGTTGGCTGGCGAATTTGAGTGAGTTAGCGTACACCCAAACTTTTCGGCCCATGTGTTATCAAATCAAGTGTCATCTTGTATGCAGTGGCGTATGAGTAACTGCCGCCAGAGGCCGCTAGAGGCAATAAAGTCACTCCTCTCCTAAAGTACCTAGATTCGGTTTTTCAGAGGTTTCAGTCTTACTTCTCTCAGTCTCCTAATAGATGTTCTACTAATAAGTCATCACTAGGTGATCGTTAGATCGTATAAATTTGTGTCAAAAGTGTATACATACTCGAGATGTGAAACCGCGGCCTGCAACGTTGCAGCGAGACGTTACTCACTTCGCCACCGAGTCAACAGTGAAATTATAACTGTGAAAATGATCCCCATCTTGTGTTATGTCCTAGTTAGTAATTAGGAACCAGTTTTAATAACTCTTTTTTAAAGAATGACTCTAATTAAGAAAACATTACACCACTGAGAGTGGCAAAAATGGGATGAAGTTTTTAATAACCTTTAGTATCTGGTATTGCTTCTGAAGTAGATTAAGAAAAGTGTCGAATGATTGAACCTTAGTGTAAAATACTGACTTTAAAAACTAGAATAAATATAATTATAACCACTTATAAAAACCCCCACTTCTTACCCCGATTTTTTAGATCTTTGAAAACGCATTTAATATTTTTATATTATATAATTAAATAATTATAATCTCCAATCGTACAAGTTCCTCTATAAAAAACTTGTAAATCATTCGTACGCAATTTCGAGAAAATGTTTTATTGAATCATATTAGATCAAGTATGTCATGCTCGCCGACTGCGGCGGGCGGCAACACAGGACGGGTTAGATATCCTTTAATGTGGTCGAATGGGCGATGGTTGCCACATGCGTCAAATTCATGTACAGGTGTTATGCGTGGTTGAGACATGGACTTACAATAAACAGTCATTTACAACCTATGATTTTTCTTATTCTGATATATCATCATCATCATTACAGCCTTTCATAAGTCCACTGCTGAACATAGGCCTCCCCCAAGGAATGCCACAAAGCATGGTCCTGAGCCACCTGCATCCATCGACTTCCTGCATGTCTTACCAGGTCGTCACTCCATCTCGTGGGGGGTCGCCCTATACTTCGCCTACCGGTACGAGGCTGCCACTCAAGAACCTTTCTTCCCCATCGGTTGTCGGTTCTTCGAGCTATATGGCCGGCCCACTGCCACTTCAGCTTCCTAATCCGTTGGGCTATGTCGGTTACTCTGGTTCTACTGCAGATATCCTAATTTCTAAGTTTATCACGCAGAGAAAGCCCGAGCATAGCCCTCTCCATAGCTCGCTGAGCTATGGAGAGGGCTATGCTCGACCTTGAGCTTCCTCATACGGCCAGCAGTGAAGGACCACGTCTCAGATCCACAAGTCATCACTAGTAACATGCACTGGTTGTAAAATTTCGTTGTAAGGTCTTGAGGTATGTCTGACGAGAAGATGTGTCTTAGTTTCCCGAACGCTGCCCAGCCGAGTTGAATCCGTCGATTGACCGCTCGGTCGAAGTTGGACTTACCTAGTCGGACTATTTGTCCTAGGTAAACATACTCGTCAACAACTTCGAGCTTAGTGCTCCCAACAACTACCGGCATAGGTGTGACATGGACATTAAATATGATATTTGTTTTGTCCATGTTCATCCTAAGACCTATCCGGTGGGAGACACGATTGAGGTTATTGAGCATGGTGCTTAGGTCCTCCAGCGATTCTGCCATAAGGACTATATCGTTTGCAAATCGAAGGTGAGTGATGTCCTCGCCATTGATGTTAATACCGCATCCTTTCCAGTCCAGAAGCTTGAAAACGTCTTCCAATGCAGCGGTGAAGAGTTTCGGGGATATAACATCAGCCTGTCTTACACCTTTCTGCAATTGGATATGTTTCGTACTCTGGTTCTGTACTCGGATAGCCATCGTAGCTCTACTGTACAAGCACTTCAGCACTTCGATATACCGACCGTCAACTTGGCACCGCTGAAGGGACTGCAGCACCGCCCAAATTTCGACGGAATTAAAGGCTTTCTCATAGTCCACATATGCCAGACATAGTGGCAAATTGTACTCCTCGGACTTCTGTATAATTTGCCGAAGGGTATGTATGTGGTCTATGGTGCTAAAGCCCTTTCGGAAACCGGCTTGATCGGGAGGCTGGAAGTCGTCGAGCCTGTGCGCGAGACGATTAGTAATGACTCTCGAAAACAGCACGTAGACGCGGCTCAGAAGGCAAATTCGTCTGTAGTTCTTTAAGAGACCAATGTCACCTTTCTAGAAGAACAAGACCACCGCACTTCTCTGCTCCAGGCCTCCGGTGAAATGCCACCATGGAGGACGGAATTAAAGAGCTTCTGAAGGACTTCAAGTACCGGTCTTCCACCCGCTTTCAGAAGCTCCGCTGTAATTGCATCCTTGCATGGGCTCTTGCCGTTTTTAAGGTGCTGGAGAGCCATTCTAATCTCGCTGAGACTGACGTCTGGGATGTCTTCAGAATAGTGTCGGAGAAGACTCGCTCTTGGATCGTTACTCACACTTGCGTGTGGCTCCAACGATGACGTGTACAGCTGCCCATAGAACCTCTCAATCTCACTCAAAATCTCAGTTGTTCCGGAAACGATGCTGCCACACTCTGTCTTCAGCTTTGACAGTTGGCTCTTTCTGGCAGACAGATCTCTGGCAAAGACTTTGGAGCCTTGGTTCCGCTCGATAGCTTCTTCAATACAAGCTGTATTGAAGTTGCGTAAGTCCCGCCGCATGCATTTGGAGATCTGTCTGTTAAGTTGCCTGTATGCTGTCAAATCTGTTGAAGAATGTAGCTTCATCTTCCGTCTAACAGCCATGAGTGTGCGAAGAGTTTTGTGCTCTTCTGCGGCGGGACTTGCAGAGCTTAGCTCCGACCGCATGGACAGTTTCCACGAGCTTGTCATTCATATCGTCCACTTCATTGCAGTCTTCTAGGCACTGAAAACGGTTTTGTAACTCGAGCTGAAAGGTTTCGGGACTTTGGATCAGAGCACGAGGGGGACGGAGCGTTGACTTCATTAGACGAGACCTCTCAAACTTAACGTTTAGGTTCAGTGTGCCTCTAACCATTCGGTGATCGCTACCAGTTTTCACCCTCGCAATTACGGAAACATCACTGAACAGTTGTAGTCTGGTCGTCATAATGAAGTCAATCTCATGTTTTGTGGAACCGTCGGGGCTCAACCAGGTCCACTTCTTGTGGGGCCGCTTCTGGAAGAAAGAGTTCATCATAAAGAGTCCCTCTTTCTCCATGAAGTCGGCCAGCTGCTAGCCCCTCGGGTTCCGTTGCCCGATTCCATATTTCCCTACTTTCATCTCACCGTTCTCTCTTGTGCCTAGTTTTGCATTGAAGTCTCACATTAACACCGTATATTGGGTTTTGGAGGAATGCATGGCTCTAGAGATATCCTCATACATTTTCTCCACCTCCTCATCGGGGTGTGCCGAGGTTGGTGCGTAAACATGTATGACCTTCAGCGAATACCGTTTGGTGATTCTGAGTATAAGGTACGCAACCCTCGTCGAGACACTCTCAATCTTTACAACGTTGTTAACGAGAGACTTGTGGACGATAAATCCGACACCTCCTTGGGACAGATGGTCACACTCCCGGTGATAGAGCAAGTTACCAGATTCGAGGATTACCGAGTCCTCCCCCTCGGATAATCCTATAATATGCCAGCGTAACTTGTCCACCTCTTCTTCCAGCTCCACGATCTTCTCGTCAGTCCTCAGGGTGCGTGCCTTGTATGTTCCCAGGTCGAGTCGTCTTATGTGGCAACTGAACCTCCACTGGAGATTCTTAGCACGCCCTGCCCCGCCGTAACCATGGTCGCCAACGTAGCCAGGAATATATATCTGATATATAATTATCCTCTATTTAATGTACAATGTGTAAAATGTAAATTATTGTCTGAAACGGTTACGTTTTTTTTTCGATCAGAAGAACTTCGATTTCAAAATGGTAGTAGATTAAAATTTCAGAAAATTCAAATTTGTTTAATTTACAAAAAATAATATTTTGTTTCATTCATCATTAGTTACTATACCATGACTACCGATTTTCAAATAAAATTTAAAATTAGGCATATCACATAATTTTAATGTCTCTTAGAGTCGGATGTTATGGTTTTAGGTTTTAGTAGGATTAATGTGTGTGTTTACGTGTGTACGTGTGTACGTGGGTGCACGTGTTTGTGTTTGTGTGTGTGTGCACGCATATATGTACGTTCGACTTGCCTGCATTGCATGTAAATACAATCACATAAGCGGTGCTAACCCATTATCATTTCAAAGTTTGTTTGCACTCATTTAGTTTTAGATACTAAATTTAAGAATACAGCTTTTCTTACACATTTCTTTTGCTCTGAGGTGAAACATACGAACATAACACTACAAGCGAACATACGATTTTTATTTTCTCATATCATTTTCTTTTAATACATCTGCGTAGATGTTAACTAATTATATTTAGTTTAAATTCGAAAATGTTATCTTATTAAAACTAAAATTTTCATAGACATTAAATTTAGTACTTTTTAAATTACAAACAATCATACTTTATTGATGGAATATAATAAAACTGGTTGCAATGTTTTTAAAAATACATAGTTCAAATCTGAGGTGGATGTTTACTACCATTTAAAAAAAGAACAAAAAACATATTATTCATCAGCTACATATTCAAATAGTTTCCTATAAAAATAAAGTCTCATTACTAAAGCAGGATACCCTGAGCCAAAAAGTCTACTTATAGATTTGGGAAAGTTTTCCCTAGGCTGTAGTTCATGTCGAAGAAATTGACATAATAACGCCTCCGAGAGTATTACTACTTGAATTAGGTAAGGAATTGCGTGAGAAATATATTTTATCCGTATTTTCTGTTCAAGCTTTTCTGATATCAAGTTCGATAGTTTTTTACCATAATATTGAATAACATTTGAGGTATCTATTTTTAATCGACTGCCAAGGAAGGGTTATGTTTTTCGCGCGTATCTTGTATGTATGTTTGTAAATTTCTTTATTATCTCATATCTTCCCACCGGCTGGATGGATTTCGATAACTAAGATATCGTTTTATTCGTCTTAAAAACCTATGTATTCTTAGACAGCTCTTTGAAAAAAAATGGCGGATTTATTTACGTTAATAAAAAAAATTAAACAAGCTTATCCAATAGGGTATCAAAACCAAGGAAATTAAAAGGGGATTACAAGAATATATATAACTTGTATATTTAAATTTAATTAGGAATAATAAAATGGTTTAAAAAGTTTTTGATAGCGTCAAAATGGGCCATGTTTGTGTCGGACCTCGTGCTATCATATGAAATTTAATTCTTAAGAGTGTGTCGCGACACTAAAAAGTCGAAAATAAAATAAATAATAAAAAATCAAAAACCCGACTGCAAAAAAGACAATTTAAAAGTAATGCATTAAAAGACCGAAACAAGATTGAGAATAGAAAACAAAATTAAAATAAATTATAAACCCATTAACTTTCTTTAGGTTTACAATTTGCAATTGGGTCCCGCCTGCTACTAAACTTAATGCGGGTATTTAACTTAGGCTTTCAGATCATATTATAGTCTGTTAAACCGAAGTAGAGTCTACTTTGTTTATAGTTTATTTCAATTTTGTATTCTATTCTCAATTTTGTTTAAATAAAAAATAAAAAGCTCAGACCAAAAAAGAAAAACCAGAAAAAAAGAGCGCTGCTCACATTTCAAGTGATTCCGAAACCATGCTCAACTTCTTAACCCTCACGCACACATCTTTCTTCTTTCTTTCTTTATTAGTTCGTAAAATTCTGATGGTCGCACATACTCGTATATGAACCTTAAAACATTTTTTGGTTGCTTGTTCGTTTTTGTGTCACTTTAGATGTTGTTTTATGGAATAAGAGTGACAAATGAGCATATAGTCTACTTGATGGTAAATGGATGTTGTTCCATAAACATTTACATTAATCCGCGATTAGGAATCATGCAGGTGCGTTATCATACCTGTGGACTAAGATCAAATGAATCGTTAAAAGAGTCTCTGTTTTGTAATTTACGCTGGTGTTTTCCAAGATTGTGGTCCTTCCCCAGATGAGCCCACCGATACGTTTAACAACCATAATATAGTTGCAGCATTGCTCTACTTCTACGAAGCGCTATGTCTTTATTTCTTTGTCGGTATGAATCACCGTACAAATGTATATATATCAAGAACAAGCTTGAAGTGCTGTATGCTTGTCGGTTATTTTCGAATATTATAATAGTAGATTTTTATTAATTGGAGACGTGATAACCCAGACGTTAAGCGTTCTCTGTTTTGATTTTAAATTTCACACTACGCGACCCGGATTAGTTCGATCCCCACTAGCAACAATGGAATATTCAATTGCAACATAACACAATTGAGCATTTCCTTGCTTTTAAACTATTTCAGAAAAAAGAGGAGGCCTATACCTAGCTGTGGGATGAATAATATAGGATGTAATTTTGACTTTTGGAATATTATTGCTGTTTTTTATTTGTTCATTCGTCGAGATCTTAAAAAAAACTATATTGATACCGTAAAAAAACCCACTATCACATTTCATCCAGACAGAAGGAAACGAGATGAGCAGCAGCATCACCCTATAACAAATCAAAATATTAAAAAACTGCGGTTGCCAAGCCGCTATGATAAATATAACTCTATGAGTCGTTCTATAGAAGAGGCCTATATTTGGCAATGAGCTTTGATAGGCTGTGATGATGAAAATGACGGTGAAGCAGCAATAAACAGTGTTATAAATACGCATTGTATGAATCGGTACTAAAAACCATCTTTTGTGTTAGATATTATTTGAGGAGAAAATAAGTTCATTAATGTATCATATAAACATCGTTCGATGTTTATATGATAACACATACACAGACATACGTATTTTTTAACTGTTACGTAGGTCACTCAATAAGTTTTGAGATATACAAAAAGTATTCTAGATACTATTAATATTTATTTTACATCTTTTCAAAATATTCTCCATCATGCTCTATATAAAGTTCCATTCGCCTAAACCAACTCTGAAAACACTTTTGCCAGTCTTGATCTGACAGGTCGGAAATCGCTTCTTCATAGGCAGCCACGGCTTCTTCACATCGTAACAAAAAGAAATCAAAAGGAGTTAAGTCACGGCTGTAGGGTGGGTGGGTGACTTAGAGTTTCAACAAAAGATTCCTCAATAAATGCTTTTGTTCTAAGGGAGGTATGTGAAGAACGTTATCATGATGCAGCATGATTCCCCGAAGCCCGGTATTTGGTCTTCTCTCCCGCACAGCTTGAAAAGATTTGGGTAATGCAATTGTAGTATACCATTTAGAGTTGACTGACCTACAATTTTCCAGCATTGACGTCGACAAATGTCCGCTCCGCGAAAAAAAACTAGCCACCATTTTTTTGCCGACGTTGCGAGGTCTTTGCAGTTTTGTCGGTAACTGTCCTTCTGAGTAGACCCATACCGATGATTGCCTTATATTTTCCGGATCATATTGATAAATCCATGTCTCGTCACCAGTAACGATTTCTGAAACACGCCTAGATACCCAGTTTTCAAAACGTAGACGCATTTCATGGCACCAATCCACACGAGTCTGTTTTTCGCTTTCGGACAGCAAACGAGGGATCCATTGACAACAAAGCTTCCTCACTATAAGATATTAATGTAGGATGGTATGTATGCTCCCCGAACTAATGCTAACAATCGTTTCGATGTCCGTATGTGTGATTCGTGGGTCTTCTCGCGCCAACATTTCAATAGTCCACACATTTTCTGCCGTTACTGCTGTTTGCGGGGCCCCGGTTCTTTGGTCATCTTTAACATAAATTTTACCCCTTTTGAATTCAGCAAACTACCTAAAAATTGTTGTGCGTGATGGAGCTGAGTCCGCTAACGCTGATTGTAACCGTTGTAAACTTAATTGTTCGGTTAAACCAAATTTAAAATCATAATATATCATAGCGCGCAAATGTTCACGGTTAAGATCCATCGTTTTAAATGAAAAGCGCGGGAAGCGTTGCAGTAAAATTAATAGAACTTTGTTTTTTTTATGGAGTTCTATTTTTAAATAAATTTGAGTTTCAGAAACATATAACACGGTTGGGTTCCATTTTTAAATTTCGAGCATCTCAAAACTCATTGAGTGACCTACGTAGAAGCCGGTGATTGACTACTATCACACCTGATAGTAGTGACGATGGTAATTGATGATGTGATACTAGATCTCTTGCACTTTTGACGCTGTTGTGAACACCTACTTTAACGCTGCTGCCTGTCAACAACAACAACAACAACAACAGTCAATGTATTTAAGTATGGTGTAAACGAGATGGTTATCTGCCGGAAGCAATAAAAAATTTAAAACATTTTCTCCAGAATGTTAGAATCTTTTACGTAGCATTATAAAACAGCGAAAATAAAAATCGCTATCATTTTTCCTTTGTAAAAAAAATCCTCTATAAAGAAAATATTATCTTAGCTTTCTGCTACACTGGATTTACAATTTGTGAGACGAATATGTGTAATGTCAGAGAAAAATTATGACTTTCAATAGATAGATGGTATAATGGCCGTGGAAGGAAAAGAGGAGATCTCCCACCGAGAAAGGTGTTCACCTCGGGGAGCAGTCAATACTTCGGAGCTGTTCTATATATAGCGCGTTAACTTCAGAACTTTGATAGCGCGATTTAGACTTCGGTGCGTTTCGCTTACAGCGTGGCAACAGCGCCGCCACAGTACTCGTATTATGATCATCTCGTTTACATCAGATGTAAAAGACACATGTCGGCGAAAGCCAACTGACAGGCATAAGTATTAAGACAATCCCTCCTCCCCCTTTAATTGTAGATGACTTAGCCATAATGGAATTTTCAGACCGATGACGAGGAAGATATTTTTTATATAGAAATAGGGTGACATACGAACACAGCCAACCTGTTGGTAAGTGGTTGTTGTGGCCCATGGACCCCTACATCTATCCCCGTTTGCGAACCAAAATGCATGATGCAAGATGCGTTGTCAGCTTTGAGGACTAAGATGGAATGCCTCTTTTCGAGTTAAAAGGGTCTCCGATCCGATTCTTTATACTCACCATACGAAGCACAGTGGAATTAAGTTGCTATTTTACGCTGGTATTATGTGCAGCTTGGCTATACCACGTGCACAATTCGGGTTTGATCCCCTTCCAGTTTGATCTAACGATGAAATTGTTAATTGTAATTTTAAGTTCTAATTGAGCACGGGCTTGACGGTGAAAGAAAACATCGTGAGCAAATTTGCATGCTGGAGAAATTAAAATATTTATTTTTGAGGATATGTGAAGTCTGTCAACCCACATCGCGGTATACTTTTTATTAGGTTCTATATTAAAAATGCTATATAATATAAGAAATCACACTTATTTCATAATCACGAACGCACATAATAGAAAACTAAAGTAGCATCGTTCCCTACGCTTTCATTATTGATCACCCTCTCATTATTGAGGGGTAATGAAATAAAATCCGGCGCCCTGTGCCATTGTGTGTGAGATAAAATAATTTATTTTACAAAAGAGTTCTCTCACTAAGCAATGGCGTTTTCTCACTCATGTAGTGGAACCATGTTCCAGGGCGTGTTTTTCTATTATGGCTTTTTTATAGAATAAGGGTGACAAACGAACACACAGACCATCTGATGGTTGCCGACAAACTTACTTAGAGTTTGGAAAAATTTAAAGTGTAAATAATGTAACACTCTTTCTAAGAATAAATTAAAAAAGTGGATGCTGTTGTCCTTAGACATCTACATTTATCCTCAATTAAGAATCAAAATGCGGATACCTGAGGAATAAGATGGATGAACGGTTCTGTACATTCATAAAACGAAACATAGTTGCATTAAACTGCTATTTTACGCTGGTATTATATAAGAGCGTGGACTTATCCCGGTCATGCAGCTATATTATGCTTGTAGTATGAATGAATGCCACAATCATAATATAGCTGCACCGTTGTTCTACCACGTATAAAAATGTGGGCTCAGAAGGAATATGTCGGTTCGACTGTGGAAGTTTGCCGTGTCGTGGCGGTCAAGAATATCCACTACCCCATATCTTCCCGTGGGTGTCGTAAAAGGCGACAAAGGGAAACAGGCAGGAGATGGGCAGCAGCATCTTCCTGATAATATCCAAAATTACAATAAAAAAACTGCGGTTGCCAACCCGCTCGCCAAGCGTGGCAACTATGGCAAATACCCCCCTATGAATATAACAAAGAGACGTCCCCCAGTCCCCGGCGGCCCCGCTATTCCTGGCTACGGTGGTGACCATGGTAACGGCGGGGCAGGGGGTGCTAAGAATCTCCGGTGGAGGTTCGGTTGCCACCTTAGACGACTCGACCTGGCAACGTACAACGCACGCACCCTGAGGACTGACGAGAAGATCGTGGAGCTGGAAGAAGAGATAGACAAGTTACGCTGGCATATTATAGGATTATCCGAAGTCCGAAGAGAGGGGGAGGACACGGTAATCCTCGAATCCGGCAACTTGCTCTATCACCGGGAGGACGACCATCTGTCCCAAGGAGGTGTCGGATTTATCGTCCACAAGTCTCTCGTTAACAACGTTGTAAAGATCGGGAGTGTGTCGACGAGGGTTGCGTACCTTATACTCAGAATCACCAAACGGTATTCGCTGAAGGTCATACAGGTTTACGCACCAACCTCGGCACACCCCGATGAGGAGGTGGAGGAAATGTATGAGAATATCTCTAGAGCCATGCATTCCCCCAAAACCCAATATACGGTGTTAATGGGAGACTTCAATGCAAAACTACGCACAAGAACGGTGAGCTGAAAGTAGGGAAATTTGGAATAGGGCAACGGAACCCAAGGGGCCAGCAGCTGGCCGACTTCATGGAGAAAGAGGGACTCTTTATGATGAACTCTTTCTTCCAGAAGCGGCTTCACAGGAAGTGGACCTGGTCGAGCCCCGACGGTTCGACAAAAAATGAGATTGACTTCATTATGACGACCAAACGACAACTGTTCAGTGATCTCTCCGTGATCGCGAGGGTGAAAACTGGTAGCGATCACCGAATGGTTAGAGGCACACTGAACCTAAACGTTAAGTTGGAGAGGTCTCGTCTAATGAAGTCAACGCTCCGTCCCCCTCGTGCTCTGTTCCAAAGTCCCGAAACCTTTCAGCTCGAGTTACAAAACCGTTTTCAGTGTCTAGAAGACTGCAATGAAGTGGACGATATGAATGACAAGCCCGTGGAAACTGTCCATGCGGTCGGAGCTAAGTTCTGCAAGACCCGCCGCAGAAGAACACAAAAACTCTCCGATCACACTCTTAATCTCATGGCTGTTAGACGGGAGATGAAGTTACATTCTTCAACAGACTTGACAGCATACAGGCATCTGAACAGACAGATCTCCAAATGCATGCGGCGGGACCAACTTCAATACAGCTCGTATTGAAGAAGCGATCGAGCGGAACCAAGACTCCAAAGTCTTTGCCAGAGATCTGTCTACCAGAAAGAGCCAACTGACAAAGCTGAAGACAGAGCGTGGCAGCATCGTTTCCGGGACACCTGAGATTTTGAGTGAGATTGAGAGGTTCTATGGGCAGCTGTACACGTCATCGTTGGAGCCACACGCAAGTGTGAGTAACGATCCAAGAGCGAGTCTCATCCGACACTATTCCGTAGATATCCTGGACGTCAGTCTGAGCGAGATTAGAATGGCTCTCCAGCACCTTAAAACGGTAAGGCTCCAGGCGAGGATGGAATTACAGCGGAGCTTCTGAAAGCGGGTGGAAGACCGGTATATGAAGTCCTTCAGAAGCTCTTGAATTCCGTCCTCCATGGTGGCATTACACCGGAGGCGTGGAGCAGAAGTGCGGTGGTCTTGTTCTTCAAGAAAGGTGACAACGCTCTCTTGAAGAACTACAGACCGATTTCCCTTCTGAGCCGCGTCTACGTGCTGTTTTCGAGAGTCATTACGAATCGTCTCGCGCGCAGACTTGACGACTTCCAGCTTCCCGAACAAGCCGGTTTCCGAAAGGGCTTTAGCACAATAGACCACATACATACCCTTCGGCAAATTGTACAGAAGTCCGAAGAGTACAATTTGCCACTATGTCTGGCGTATGTGGACTATGAGAAAGCCTTTGATTCCGTCGAAATTTGGGCGGTGCTGCAGTCCCTTCAGCGGTGCCAAGTTGACTGTCGGTATATCGAAGTGTTGAAGTGCTTGTACAGTAGGGCTACGATGGCTATCCGAGTACAGAATCAGAGTACAAAATCTATCCAATTGCAGAGAGGTGTAAGACAGGTTGACGTCATATCCCCGAAACTCTTCACCGCTGCATTGGAAGACGTTTTCAAACTTCTTGACTGGAAAGGATACGGTATCAACATCAATGGCGAGTACATCACTCACCTTCGATTTGCCGACGATATAGTTCTTATGGCAGAATCGCTGGATGACCTAAGCACTATGCTCAATGACCTCGATAGTGTTTCCCAACGGATAGGTCTTAAGATGAACATGGACAAAACAAAGATCATGTTCAATGTCCATGTCACACCTATTCCGGTAGTTGTTGGGAGCACTAAGCTCGAAGTTGTTGACGAGTATGTTTACCTGGGACAAATAGTCCGACTAGGTAAGTCCAACTTCGACCGAGAGGTCAATCGACGGATTCAACTCGGCTGGGCAGCGTTCGGGAAGCTACGACACATCTTCTCGTCAGACATACCTCAAAACCTGAAAACGAAATTGTACAACCAGTGCGTGTTGCCAGTGATGACTTACGGAACTGAGACGTGGTCCTTCACTGCTGGCCGTATGAGGAAGCTCAAGGTCGCTCAGCGAGCTATGGAGAGGGCTATGCTCGGAGTTTCTCTGCGTGATAAACTTAGGAATGAGGATATCCGCAGTAGAACCAGAGTAACCGACATAGCCCAACGGATTAGTAAGCTGAAGTGGCAGTGGGCCGGCCATATAGCTCGAAGAACTGACAACCGATGGGGAAAAAAGGTTCTCGAGTGGCAGCCTCGTACCGGTAGGCGAAGTGTAGTGCGTCCCCCCACGAGATGGAGTGACGACCTGGTAAGACATGCAGGAAGTCGATGGATGCAGGTGGCTCAGGACCGTGCTTTGTGGCATTCTTTGGGGGAGGCCTATGTTCAGCAGTGGACTTGTGAAGGGCTGTAATGATGATGATGATGACTGTGGAAGGACCATGGTCTCACAGGATAGCAGCGTTATGCTGATGTGTTTTGTACGGTGAGTGTTTTTCTTTTTCTAAAACTAAAGTGACATTAGGAAGTGATCCCTCATATTGTACTAAAGACGTGTGCTTCGGAGTTGGCACCAGTTTTAACGCGTCTTTTGCGGTACTCCTACTCCCTAGACGTAGTCCCGAAATCATGAAAGACAGCTTTCGTGCACCCGATCCCTAAACAAAGGTAACCGCTCTGATCCGTCCAACTATAGGCCTACCTCTTCGTTCTTTAAAATAATGGAGTCCATTATTAACAACCACCTCATGCGGTACCTTGAGGATCACCAGCTGATTAGTGACCGTCAATACGGTTTCCGTCGCGGTCGCTCGGCTGGTGATCTCCTGGTCTACCTGACTCATAGATGGGCGGAGGCAGTAGAGTCCAAGGGGGAGGCGTTGGCTGTTAGTTTGGACGTTGCGAAGGCCTTCGAGGTTTGGCGCAAAGCGCTTCTTATGAAGCTTTCCTTCCTATGGGCTTTCTGAGAAATCATGTAATTAGATCACCAATTTTCTTGCAGATTGGATCATCAAGATCGTAGTAGACGGTGCATGCTCCGATTACAAGCCCATTAACGATTGTGTTCTACAAGGCTGCGTGTTGTCGCCAACGCTGCTTCTTCTGCATATCAATGATATGTTGCAGACCGGTACCATTCATTGGTATGCGGATGACAGCACTGGTAATGCTTTCTACATCAGCGGTGTCAATATTTCTTAGGAAAACGTCGTCGAGTACCGACACAAACTTGTCTCTGATGTCGAGTCTTTGCTGAACAAAGTCTCGCACTGGGGGCAACTAAATCTAGTCTAGTTCAATTCCAGAAGACACAAGTTTGCGCGTTCACCGCTAAAAAGAACCCCTTCGTCGTATTTTCTCAGTTTCAAGGCACTCCCCTTGTTGCCTCAGCTAGTATCGGAATCCTCGGCGTCGAGATTGACATTCATCTATTTGACAAAACCGTTTTACGAGCGTATCTAGCGGGTCTTCATCTGCGTGTACGGGTAATGTACTACAACACGTCAAGGTTACGTTTTCGCGAGCGGAAAGAGCGGGCACAGTGCCCATAATGACGTTACCAAGCGTGGTTTGTATAGCGGGCGGTACAGCGGAGTTATCCCTTACTAAACCGGGCAATAAAAGTTGCGAAAATAAAGAAGCACCGATCAAAACATCGATCTGTGATGGCTCAAAGAATTTTTCATCGGCCAACGGCAAATTTTGTATGAACGGCATAGCGGATGCGTCGACAGACGTAGACTGTAAGTCACCCGTTATTCTATCGACGACGAGCGACGAAATATTATATCTTATGTTAGGGTTAAAACGAGAAGTGAACTGGAATGCTACAACTCCCTTTGCGTATTTTTCTGAACCCCCGATACCCTTTACCGTTATGGTGTCATTATTTACTGATATACCTAATCTATCACAATATTTCGACGTTTTAAAATTGCTCTGCGATGCACTATATATTAAGCAACGCACACTACGGCTCGTGCCATACGAGACGGGTACCACAACCGTTGCAGTGGATACCAGAACTGTAGTGTATACATTGCGTGTAAATAATTCTTAGGATACACAAAATTTCGTTGATAGCGGCGCGGCGATGGACGTTGTACACTACGAAACGCACTTGCTATGCGCATCGGACGACGACGCGAGAGCGGCTGTTCTCAGCACGGTCGCGCGCGTTGTTCCCGATGACTCGGCGGCGGTGGTCACAATGCGATACGCTAGCAGGTTTGATAGCGTCAAAGTGAAGTAAAGTATGATGTTTTCCCTTTGCAAATTTTACATTTAGATTTAGAGTTAAGTCCCTGCCTTATATTTAACACTCGAACAATTTACACAAGCGTGTCGTTCCTTAACATATTTATAACGGTAGTTTGCTGTCATTTTACAAAATGCCGGACACTTGTATAAATGATCATCCACAATATCCTTGCACAAACATTTGTATGTATCGGCCATAGCGAGATAAGATTGCGGTTGTGGAGCTTTTACGGTGGGTCGGTGATTCGGGTTCGAATTCGAGGTCAAACTCGAATGATAAAAGCGCTGTAATATATTAACTTGTTCCTTTACGTAGTTGGTTAAATTTTATCCTTTCGAGAATGCATTTCGAAAGAACAAACTGTTTCAGGATCTAACTTTTTTAAGGCGGTATGTAATATAACAAAATCAGTTAAGTCAGGTATTTGTAAATTTTTAATGCGCTAACAGCAATTATGAGCATAGGATGTAAAAATAATTCTAGGTTTCGATAAGAAGAGTTAGAAATTGGTTTAGAATCGAAAAGTTTGATTGATATAGTGTCGTGAAGCGACAATTAAAAACAAAAAAAAAGAACTTAACCTAGCAACAACAAAACAAGAAAAATAGGGCAAAACAAATAATCTATTTAAAATATATTAAAAAAAAGATATTTACAGATTTATATAGAAAAAAAATGATGTATGAGGATGAAGATGGGTGACGTGATTTACAATTATTTCTAAAAAGAATGATAATAAAAATGATGAGTATTGAAGCTGAGGCCGAAGATCCAAGTGGTACACCGCTTTTGGTGGTGGTCTTCGCTGCCCACAGATTATACACAGGCTGTGCTGGTAGTAGGCCCACAGCGCCTGGAACGAGCACGCACAGCGTAGGTGAAGGCGTGGGCGTGTCTAGGCGACGACTTCAGGTGAATGAAGAGGTTTGCAAGATCCGGCGACTTCAGGCAAGACAGAGGCTTGCAGGATCCCAGCGACTTTAGGCAGGACAGAGGCCTGCAGGATCTGGCGACTTCAGGCAGGACAGAGGCTTGTAGGATCCGGCGAATTCAGGCAGGACAGAGGCTTGCAGGATCCGGCGACTTCAGGCAGGACAGAGGCTTGCAGGATCCGGCGACTTCAGGCAGGACAGAGGCATGCAGGATCCGGTGACTTCAGGCAGGGCAGAGGCTGAAAAGGTGAAACCAAATACTTACGACTAATAGAAACTTTTATTAATCATGTTTTTTACAGATTGGAACGAATAGATACTGACTTATATCCAGACTTTAAAACTATTTTCGATACTTTGAAGATAAAATTCGACACTATTACTAAACAATTTGAATCCTTGACTCCAGCTTCAACTGAAAATGACCCTCCATTACTTGACCCTCCTGTTGACCCGACTGTCATGGAACTCCCTCTTATTTCTCAAAGTTCTGTTCAGGTCCATACCCCGTATCCTTCACCACCACCTCAATCTTTTTCTCCAAATAACGTCTTCAAAGATCTGAAAAGACACACCTTCAATGGTAAAAGCTGTCCAAGATCCTTTCTTCAAAAACTTGAAGAATACTGCTTAGCTCGTGGCTTGTTCAAAGACTTGTTGATTTCTCAAGCGTTCGAAATTTTCACTGACAATGCTCTTCATTGGTTCAGATTTAAATATAATCAGAATCCAAACTTAACTTGGAACGAACTTTCTTCTTTATTAATCAAAGACTTTGGTAGTTTTGATTATGATCATAAACTTTTAGAAGCGATTAGGAATCGAACTCAAGGTCGTGATGAACCTATCGTCATCTATATTTCCATCATGTCTGGAATGTTCTCTCGTCTTTCGAAGAAACTTTCTGAAACTGAACAATTGGAGATTATTTTGAGGAATATTCGCCCATGTTATTCAATCTTCGTAGCTCTAAAAGACATTGACTCTATCGACTCTCTTCTGGCTACTTGCCAAAACTATGAAAAGTTCCTAGACAGAGAGAAACAATTTAAAGAACCAAATGTACAACAAAGTCCTCTTATTTCTGAATCCAACTACAAGCATTCCACTTCAGGTTCAGTTGACTCTCCAAATTCTTCTAATAACTCACGACCTTCTCCTCTCTTCATGAATAAATTCACTTCATCCTACAAATACCCTTCTATACAAGTTAATAGTCTCTCTCAAACTAAAGCTCCTCAAGAAAGCTCTTTTTGTGTTCGCTGTCGTAAACAAGGTCATTCTTTGAACACTTGTACTCAACCACGATTCGTGATTTGTTTCAAATGTGGTCTTAAGGGTTTTAAAACTGCAGATTGCCCTACTTGTTCTCCCAAACCTAATACTAGTTCAAAAAAACTAACTGCTGACTTGAAAAGTAACTTAAACTTTGATAATGACGATTGGACTAATTGGATTAAAACAATTCAAAACTTCTTTTCTTGTTTTTAAATGTCGCTTCACGACAATAGGTCGGTGCTAACATGCGTTTATCATCGTACTTCTCTATAAGCGCGTTCAAAATAAGTTCATAATTCTCAGCACAAGGAGTAATACCGGCGAACATAGAATGCGTTTTGATTGTTAATTTACCTAGCAGGTAATACAAATCGGCATATGATAGGGACGGGTTGTCATGCACAGTGGATTTAAAACTTGCATAAAATAATGACCATGAGAGGATATACCCATCAAACGACGCTAGCTAGCCGATTTCGACATTCATTTGTTATTCGACTTGTAAGACTAGACATTACATGTTATGGTCCACAGCTGCCCTTGCAAAGATGGCTTTGGCTAGGGCCCATAGTAGCCTCCTCGACGGGCAGCCAAGGATTCGGGCCCGAATGGCCATATGGATGATTGACCTATCATACTACACAACAGGGAGAAGGCTAGGAAAATAAATAGTACGTACCTTGATCTGAATCTAAGACCGCCCGAAGGCTCGGTCAGGCCGTAGGTAGAGTGGATGCATGTAAAGTTGTGTTTAGTGGTGTGTATATGTGGGTGACCTGGCCCAACTGAGGTGACCTGGCAGCGGCCGGTTTCCATGCTGCGCCACAATGCTGCATCTCTCCAGCAGGCGTCACCAATGGGCCATTTCTTTCTTCATTTCACTATTTCAGTTTATCCACTTTATTGTACATTTAACTAACTTCAACTCGACTAATTCAACGTTCATCGGAGAATAGAATGCGTGATATCCGACACAAGTAACAAACCGTAATCAAAGTTCAACATTCAATGTCCCGGATTCATTTATCACCAAATTACAAATAGGGAACTAACGCGATCTCTTCATGAGTCACACGGTTTAGCGGTACAAACACAACTAAGCTCCCTCGTTCGATATTAAACACCACGCTGCAATAAGAATTCAAAATCAAACTAGCTGACACGTAAACTAGCTATTGAGTCAACACGCAAAAGGCTCTTAACGCGACGGTATAATTAATCAATGATTTCCAATACAATCAACCGGGCGACGCCCTCGATAAGGAATGATCGGGTCAAATTCCACTTCACCCGAGCAAGTTAAATATTGTAAAATTCACTTCAACACGTAATCAGTATATAATTGGAGCAATTACTTTCCAACGAAATCACTTTAATCAGTCAAATACAATACAAGCCTCTTGTCACAAACTTAAAACCTAGACAAACTAAACCGAAGCGTTTTTCACGAGACTACAATTACGTAGCGAAGTAACGTGATCAAATTCTAAAACCTAGACCGTAACCCCAAAATCGTTCGCGCGAAACTTCGGCAGCGGCAACCGAGGTATGCTAATTAACTGCACCGCTGCCAGCGAGCTACTGTCTGCTACTGTCCTCGCCCGACAGCGCCAAACGTTGGGAAACTGCCTTCCGCTGCCCCCTTCCCGCGACATGCGTGACACCTGGCACCATCGGCCGATTCTTCAAGTCGAACGTGATTGGGTGCCATCTCAAAATGACCATTTTTGGGCATAAACAAACCCCCGTCCCGGACATAAAGATTTATGCCCGAGAGCAAACCGACAAGCGGGACAGGGTCGCGACGGCACGTTGCAAGACCGAATCTACAACCAAACCTAGGCCACCTTAGCCACCCCATCAGATCTTGCAACTCTAACCACCGCCTCAAAAATACAGCCTCAACGTGGGCAAGCCGTAGGGTCAAACCTCTACTGGATGACCTTCCCGGACATCGCAGCAACTAAATAAGTCCTATTACTGGAGAGAAGTCCGACGACCTCCTTCAAATACCTATCTGTGCCCCTATGATTCGTTCTGCAATCCGACCGGATCAGGTCTGCAAACAGCAACGCGATACGAAGCGGCCCAGGGTGGCCTCATAAGCTTCAGTGCAGAGAGCACCCACAAATTCCACATGAATTTCGTCTGTGGAAAGCGAAACGGAACGCACAGTTAGTCCTTAGTATGAATATTCAAACAAGTAGGCATAACCAAGCCATCTACCATATAATCATTTATCGCCCCGGTGTAAGCGCACAATTAATCTATATCCAACATGAAGCGATCTCCTCTCGGGCCACACATTCTTAGCGTTTCAAACCTAAAAGAGTCTCTTGTCACTTAAAGGGCGAAAGACAATTAATAAGGGGCGTTTATCACGCGGCCGAGCGCTTCGCACGTAACCGTCATACTTTAAGAGTAGTTTTTCCAAACCTGCAGTTCTATGCCTATGCTTCATCCAAGCCTCAAAGCATCGATGCTCAAAACTACTATGCAAAACTTGAAACAAACTGTAACAAACTTATCGCCCGATGCGCATAGCTCAAAACAGATAAATTAAGCAAAACGATAAACACAAAAGATAACCATATTCCCTTTTTTTTTTCAAAATAAATATCTTCGACATTTAGACATGTAGTCATATGCTCATATTTCAACCAAATTTCAATAGAATCAATGTTCAACTACTGAATTAATTCAAACAAATTCATTAACCGGTGCGCATAGATCAAACTGACAAATTAAACAAAACGACAAACATAAGAGACAGCTCTATTTCTCTTTCCAAATAAACATCTTCGACAGTGCCAACAAAAATGTGAAAACAAAGAGAGGATTGATTTTTATTTCCTTTGGCACAAATAGGGCTATTCAATTCCAATTTTCTCTTCAACAAAGCAAACATAATAATCAAATATATTCACAGAAACATATGCACACACATTCAAAGAGCATATCATTCAATTTCAATTTTCCTTTCAACAAAACAAACACAATGATCAAAAACAATTACAAAAACACATGTACAAGTATTCAAAGAGCACATTAAATTCGCCTTCTTAATTACAACCGCCACAATTATGAAACATTTCGCGGAAAACCCATTTTTTTTAATCACAACCGCCACCAATGTGAAACATTTCGCGGAAAACCCAAAGTATTTTTATTTTTAATTTAAAGCATCATTAATTAACTGCTCGACCAAAACTAAATCTTACAGTCCCTGACAGCGCGATTCAATGCTCCAGGAGAGCTCTAGTCTTCCCAACAACCAAATGGAGGCCACACCGTGTTATGAACCCGACTCCAATAAACGCGTGCCGTTAAACAATCGACGCTCGGGTTGTACACCCTCACTGAGGCCGTCGGCAACAGAACAGTTTGACAAGTGATCTGTTGACGGCTTAAGGAATTAGTGGAGGCGGCCGTGGTGGGAGCTAGGGCGGCAGCTACCTAGCTGGTGCTGAATGCATCAAAGGGGAGACGGACTACCCCAGCCGCGGCTACTCAGCTGACGGAGATGAGAAGGGTCAAGCTGACCGCTGAGTGGCTGTGAGGTCCCTCTCAACACACTGACCTTCAAACCCAGGGGCACAGTGACCGGCAGGCGAGCGCCGAGTATTGCCCGACAAGGGGCGCGGCTGAGCGCCCCCGCCCGTGGGAGTCGAGGGCTCGGAAGAGCCCTGAGAGGAAACGCCGTTCGCACCCAGACACAAAACGGCATGGTGATTGCCCTGGCAGCGCGATGGCATCACTTCTAAATACAAATTACTACGCGGCTCAAATACAAATCAATTAACAAATAACAAATACAGTTTCTATCAACTCAAGTTAAATACAAAGTACACAAATACAAATTACTATTTATTAAAATAAATACAAATTACAATACAAATAAAGATACACACCACAGTCGATCAACAAAAAATGCCTTGCTCGGAAAACCAACCCTTCGACAATTAATCTACTATAATTATACGACAATGATAATTATCCGATTACGTGATAACAACCATCTACCTACCCGACGCATATCTAGCCCTAACAAACTCCCGCTTGCGCAGCCTAGCGGTGCGGGTTTTAATTCTACCCGCTAACAAACAATAAAGCAAGCAACAAAGGAAATAATTTTATTATTACGTATTACGGCAGGGCGTGATTGTAGACCCAAAATTAAGCCAATCCTAACCACGCTCTGCTATCAAAAATGTTACGGCCCACAGCTGCCCCTGCAATGGTCGCTTTGGCTAGGGCCCATAGTAGCCTCCTCGACGGGCAGCCAAGGGTTCGGGCACGAATGGCCATATGGATGATTGACCTATCATACTACACAACAGGGAGAAGGCTAGGAAAATAAATAGTACGTACCTTGATCCGAATCTAAGACCGCCCCAAGGCTCGGTCAGGCCGTATGTAGAGTGGATGCATGTAAAGTTGTGTTTAGTGGTGTGTATATGTGGGTGACCTGGCCCAACTGAGGTGACCTGGCCGCGGCCGGTTTCCATGCTGTCCCACAATGCTGCATCACTCCAGCAGGCGTCACCAATGGACCATTTCTTTCTTCATTTCACTATTTCAGTCTATCCACTTTATTGTACATTTAACTAACTTCAACTCGACTAATTCAACGTTCATCGTAGAATCGAACGCGTGATATCCGACACAAGTAACGATCCGTAATCAAAGTTCAACATTCAATGTCCCGGATTCATTTATCGCCAAATTACAAATAGGGAACTAACGCGATCTCTTCATGAGTCACACGGTTCAGCGTTACAAACACAACTAAGCTCCCTCGTTCGATATTAAACACCACGCCGCAATAAGAATTCAAAATCAACCTAGCTGACACGTAAACTAGCTATTGAGTCTACACACAAAAGGCTCTTAACGCGACGGTATATTTAATCAATGATTTCCAATACAATCGACCGGGCGACGCCCTCGATAAGGAATGATCGGGTCAAATTCCACTTCACCCAAGCTGTTAAATATTGTAAAATTCACTTCAACACGTAATCAACATATAATTGGAGCAATTACTTTCCAACGAAATCACTTTAATCAGTCAAATACAATACAAGCCTCTTGTCACAAACTTAAAACCTAGACAAACTAAACCGAAGCGGTTTTCACGAGACTACAATTACGTGGCGAAGTAACGCGATCATATTCTAAAACCTAGACCGTAACCCCAAAATCGTTTGCGCGAAATTTCGGCAGCGGCAACCGAGGTATGCTAATTAACTGCACCGCTGCCAGCGAGCTACTGTCTGCTACTGTCCTCGCCCGACAGCGCCAAATGCTGGGGAACTGCCTTCCGCTGCCCCCTTCCCGCGACACGCGTGACACCTGGCACCATCGGCCGATTCTCCAAGTTGAACGTGATTGGGTGCCGTCTCAAAATGACCATTTTTGGGCATAAACATTACATGTTTTATATTTTTTTTATAGGATAGGGTGACAAACGAGCACACAGTCCACCTGATGGTAAGTGGTTACTGTGACCCATAGACATCCACATCTATCCTCAATAAAGACTCAAGATGCAGATGCGTTGCCACCCGTGAGGACTAAGATGGAATGCCTCTTTGCCAGTAAAAAGGGTCTCCGGTTCTCTACACTCACCATACGAAACACAGCAGCGTTAAGCTGCTATTTTACGCTGGTTTTCTGTGAGAGCGTGGTCCTTCCCCGGTCGAACCGACCCATTCCTGCTACAATTATACTACTAATATAGCTGCAGCATGTCTCTACCACGTAAAGTATGACAGTATTACAGTATAGTTCCTCGAACGCGACCCATGACTGATATTCCACCTTTGCTTCTGGGTAGACTTGCATATTTTATAAATTGTACTCGGTTAATACCCTTTCGAAATCACTTCGTAATGCATCATTCGAAATCGCGCCAGAAAGGAACTCTTCCCTGTCCACCTCACCATCTACTTGTTGAGAGCGATCATAAATTGTTTGCAAGCGGTTAAATAAAGAGTCGCGTCTAGCTATAGCTATATTCAATAACATCATTAATTTGGCGTTACAGTCCTAGTTTCACTTGTTTTTGACGTGCTGGTTTTTGACAGTTTTATAATAAATATATTTTAGAAATATTAGGTAAGGTTATAAGCAAAGTTTTAAATTTAACTGGCGAGTGATGAACAAATACACAATTTATCAAAGCGTCGTAAACACAAATCTATCGCGGAAATATGAGGTAGATTTATTAAACTGATCTAAATTTCTTTGTGAGCGAGCGGGTATGTAGACATTGTATTATGTATTGCGGTTAATATGTGGTAAGTTATATAATAGCAATGAATATAAGGATTTAAATTAATGTAATAATATAAATAGCAATATATAATTAAGTAAATTATTATAATAAATTTATTTAAATGTTCCTAAGTATATATATATATATAGAGCTTTTGATAGCGGGTGGAAAACCGGTACTTGAAGTCCTTCCGAAGCTCTTTTAGCTAGCTAGAATTCCGTCCTTCATGGTGGCACTACTCCGGAGGCGTGGAACAGAAGTGCGGTGGTCTTGTTCTTCAAGAAAGGTGACAACGGGGAAAGGTCCCTTCTGAACCGCGTCTACGTGCTGTTTTCGAGAGTCATTACGAATCTTCTCGCGCCGACTTGACGACTTCCAGCCTCCCGAACAAGCCGGTTTCCGAAAAGGCTTTAGTACCATGGACCACATACATACCCTGCGGCAGATTGTACAGAAGACAGAGGAGTATAATCTGCCACTTTGCCTTGCGTATGTGGACTATGAGAAAGCCTTTGATTCCGTCGAAATTTGGTCAGTACTGCAGTCCCTTCAGCGGTGCCAAGTTGACTGTCGGTATATCGAAGTGCTGAAGTGTTTGTACAGTAGAGCTACGATAGCTATCCGAGTACAGAATCAGAGTACAAAATATATCCCTGCAGAGAGGTGTAAGACAGGGTGACGTCATATCCCCGAAACTCTTCACCGCTGCATTGGAAGACGTTTTCAAGCTTCTGGACTGGAAAGGATACGGTATCAACATGAATGGCGAGTACATCACTCACCTTCGAATTGCCGACAATATAGTCCTTATAGCAGAATCGCTGCAGGACCTAAGCATTGTGCTCAATGACCTCAATAGTGTCTCCCAACGGATAGGTCTTAAGATGAACATGGACAAAACAAAAATCATGTTTAACGTCCATGTCACACCTATGCCGGTAGTTGTTGGGATCACTAAGCTCGAAGTTGTGGACGAGCTCGAAGTGAGTCCAACTTCGACCGAGAGGTCAATCCACGGATTCAACTCGGCTGAGCAGCGTTCGGGAAACTACGACACATCTTCTCGTTAGACATACCTCAAAACCTGAAAATGAAATTTTACAACCAGTGCGTGTTGCCAGTGATGACTTACGGATCTGAGATGTGGTCCTTCACTGCTGACCGTATGAGGAAGCTCAAGGTCCCTCAGCGAGCTATGGAGAGGGCTATGCTCGGGGTTTCTCTGCGTGATAAACTTAGAAATGAGTAGATCCGCAGTAGAACCAGAGTAACCGACATAGCCCAACGGATCAGTAAGCTGAAGTGGCAGTGGGCCGGCCATATAGCTCGAAGAACCAACAACCGATGGGGAAGAAAGGTTTTCGAGTGGCAGCCTCGTACCGGTAGGTGAAGTGTAGGGCGACCCCCCACTACATCGAGTGAGGACCTGCTGAGAGATGCAGGAAGTCAATGGATGCTGGTGGCTCAGGAGCGTGCTTTGTGGCGTTCCTTGAGGGAGGCCTATTTTCAGCAGGGGACTTGTTAAGGGCTGTAATCATATATATATATATATATATATATATATATATATGGCTTTGATTATGCCTATTCTGACGGACCAAAATGGTGACGCGTGGTTTAAAGTCGGTATAAAGTGGACTGTAGTAGGTAGTTGGAATTGGATTTCGTTGAAACTTTTTCACATAAGACTGAAGGTACGCATCTGGAGAGCGCCGTCAGCTTCTTTTCGTATATGAGGTTGACACTCGCGTGGTACACTCCTAGTTTTCTTGCGCGGTTTACACTTATTTTATACAATTCACGGTCGTGATTTTAATCGTATGATAATTAAATAGATATAGGGAGCTTGACACAATATGCTTCCGCGTGCGGGCGTGTTCTTACTTAGACTTCTTCTTCTACCCGGTTGTCGGTCGCAAGAAGGAATGAATGGAATAAATGAAAGGTATTATAGAGGAAAGCTGATTCGTCAATAAGATTGACCAAAAACGCGGAATATTTTAACTCGAGAAGTGGCGGTAACAGTTAGTTTAACATCAAAAGAGGACTGTCAAAACTACTTGTCGCATTTTTTTAATCAAAAATCCCGTTTCTACAGCAACGGGATTATGTCACTTCCTACAAGATGGCAGCAAGCTATCGAACATAATGGAACAAATATTATAATTAAGTATAATTAAAATTTGAAAAAAATAGGTGTCTCAAATTTGAATATAAAATACGAAGAAACCTTTTTCCGCCCTTATATATGTAGACTTTGTAGTTCTTACCATTGCCATTACAGGATATCAAAAGTCACCTGACGAACAACGGCCTCTCTCTATTGTCTCATAGGGGGAAAATTTTCCATAGTTGCCACGCTTGGCTAGCGGGTTGAAAACCGCAGTTTATCATTTTCATTCAGTTGTTATCAGGTAGCTATTGCTGCCCATCTTCTGGTTCAATTTCTGTCGCCTCTTACGACACTCACTAAATGATATGCGGTGTAGTGACGGCCAAAGAGGATCTATCCATTATGCCAGAAAAAAAAGAAGTATTCCCAATATGATAAATAAGTAAATATTTTTCGCCATCGCCCCAGTACTAGCGCGTTCTACGTAAAAAAAATCGATTCTATTGTAATCACACGCACAGGAAATTGGATCGGTTTTTTCAAAGCTTTTTACATTGCGGTGTATGTTATAATGTTTTTTCCTAGAAGATATATTACAAAGCTCTTCGCATAAAAATTTTACAGATATTTCTTTTTTTAGCAATATATTGTTTTCTTACTCATTTACATGTTTACATCGTTTGTCTAGTGGTTGAAAACATAACTGCTGATCATGATGTCCCGGGTTCGCATCCCGAGTCGGGCCAAAAAATCAGTTATTGAGTTTTTCCATCAAGAAATTCTCAGTAACTGATTAGAGTCAGGAAGTTGGCGGTGTCTCACCCCCGTTCCTTGGAAAGCACATAAAGCCGTTGGTCCTGCGCCTGATCTCTCTCCGGTCGTGTCGGTTTACCGTGCCAGTGAAATATGAGAGTGAGGGAATAGAGAGTACACCTGTGCTTACGCATACACTCGAGCAATATAACGCCGCCTTGCGCCGATGGTTAGTCTCCGTTGAGACGTGTCACCGTGACTGAAATTCGGTCTGGAGGACATTATTATTACTTGTAACATGAAAATAAAGGATATTTTTGTTCGACTTACTATTATGTTGTGGCACTTCTTTCCTGCTTAGGATTCTGTCTGAATCCCGCACGGAATAAGTATTTGTATAGCCTACAAGTAGCTATTCCGGGTCTGGATGTTTGTCCTTATGCAATGTGTGTTTGTAAACTGCCTCCACGATACGGGAGAAAATCCTAGTGTGGGTGTAACGTTTAAAAAAAAGAAAGAAGTACAGAAGTTAGCCGCAGGTGTCCATGACCTGTAGTAGACATATATTATCAGGTGGGCTGTAAGTGCGTTTTTCAGTTTGGTTTTATAAAAAACTACTTTAAAATGTTTTGTTATTATGATGTTTTCAAAACATATTTAAATACATGAACAGAACTTTTCGTTTCAAATGTTTTTCCTTTTATTGGTAACGAGACTTTCCATATTAGTATCCAGGCGTAAAAATATATCTGCATTGTAATTATCTTTACCGTCACCCTGTTCTTTGTTACCCTAACTGCTATTAAAAACATAAAAACATTTAATTTATTTTCAAACAGGAAAATCTATTATGTACGCGCAAAAAAGAAAAAACACGTCTCCGGTGTTTTGACGTCAATCTTGTCTCCAGTTATAAAATATAATCTACCGACTTCAAAAAGGAGACGGTACTCAATTCAACTGTATGTTTTTTTTTAAGTGTGTTACCTCATAACATTTTACTGAGTGTAGTGATTTCGATGATTCTTTTTTTTATTTGAAAGCTGGTGCTTTACATGTAGTCCCATATAAATTTGATCAAGACCTGACAAATAGTTTTTCAGTTATTATTTATAATTTATATTGAATCATGTATAAAATCAATTCATGTATAAAATTTTTAATTTTAAATTATTTTGCTTGTCAAGTTTCGTTACGGTTTTCTCATAAAACTAAAATCGTTACGGATGATATTAAGTGTTGCTACCACCTAAGTCGGATTACGAGAAAATTTAAAAATTGTAAATGGTTTTAACGTCGAGATAGTAAACTTGCCTCTACTACTAAATACTGGAAAAATATAAGTACACCAGTAACATTAAATTAATCTTTGTTGTATAATTTTATAAACATAGTAAGAATTTTTATTAGTTTATTAATTAAATTCAATTAGAACCTTTGGCAAACTCCTATCTCAAGGGTACCTCGTTAAGAGCCGGGGCGGCATCAGAGACAGCTGAATTAAGTAAGTTGCGCAAATATGAGTCTTTGAGAGACTACATATTTGTGCCATTTGCTGTAGGGACTATCGGTCCGTGGAGTCCACGTGCGGTGAAGTTCTTAAAGCAACTCTATCTGCGATTGGTTGTCGCTGCTGGTGATAAAAGGGCTGGTTCTTTTCTTGCTCAAATGCTAAGTATAGCCATTCATTAGGAAAACGTAGCCAGCGTTTTTGGCACGACACCACAAGGAGTAGAACTGTATGATAATATAAAGTTTTAGTTTTAGTTTTTCTTTATTAGTTTTTTTTAGCCGTGGTAGCTCAGATGGTTAACGCTCGCTGTAGGTTTCACAGTACGCGAGCAATACGGGTTCAATCCCCGTCGGCACCAATGAAATTGTTACACAACATAATACATAAACACTCACGCCTGTCACCCAGAGGGGTAGGCAGAGACTATGGACTTCCATTTGGCACAATCCTGACACACCTCTCTCGCTTCCTCCACATCCATATACCTACGCATACAAGCTCGTCGGTTAAAGGCACACTTGATTTGGCCCATTTTCAATATATCGCCAATTTGGTCGATAAACTTTCGCCTAGGGCGTCCCTTCCCGACTCTGCCGTTCACTTCTGCAACATAAATTTGCTTTGTCACTCTTTCCTCATTCATTCTTTCTACATGACCAAACCACCAAAGCATTCCTTTCTTAACCCTGGTCACAACATCATTTTGCAAACCACACTCTTCACGTCACGTATAGCATTCATTTTAGGCTGTTTTGAATGTCCCCTTGCAGTTCTTATGAGTTTCCACAACATTTTAATGTTTGCCTGGAAGTTACCCGATATTCTTCTATTGTTCTTATCAGTTCTTTCTTGCTTTTTCCTTTCAACTACTTCTTTTACACTCTTATTTAGATGTCTAAAGACTGCCTTTTTCCTATCAATATCATCATTCATACCGCTAGAATTACTAGCCTTGGTTACTAGTAAATCTAGACATGCTTTTTTCTTTGCTTCAACTTCCATCCGTACCTCATCATCCCACCATAACGTGTTATTTTTCCTTTCATTCATTCTCTTACTTACACCACAAACTTCGTTAGCTGCATCAACCAAATCTGTCTTGACATTATACCACATTCTCCAAGTTTAAATGATTCATACACAATTCAGCCATACCACTTATATTTCCTCTCAATCTACATTTGAACTACTGTTTCACACCTTCATCTTGTAACTCTCTGTTCTTATACGCTGTACGCAGTGGTAGACACAGATGTCCGATGCCTCTAACGTCTAAAAAGACCATTGATTCGGCATAAGACCAAGTAATGGTCCATCTCTACGTTAGACCTCCGGTAAACCCTTGTATCTACCACCGCGCCCCTCATTCTTTCATCAACAATTATGAAATCTATCATGCTTCTATCATCACTACTTTCCCAAGTATACGTGTGAAACTTCTTATGACGAAAGAAAGTGTTCGTCACAAGAAGATTCTTTTCCACACATACGGTAAGGAGGCTTTCACCATTCTCATTTATACTTTCATCACCAAACGTTCCCAATATCCTTTCATAACCAAGCCTCCTCACCCCAACCCTTCCATTAAAATCTTCTAATATCACAATATTTTCATTACTCTTGCATTTCATTAGCACCATCCTTACCAACTCCCAAAACTGCTCTCGGATATAAGTGGGCTTAGACATGTCTGGGGCGTAGACCCCTAGAACAAACAACTTCTTTAAGCCCACTTTCATTCGTATCCATAGCAGTCTCGGGCTTACACATTCATACTCTCTCATACAATGACCCATTCTTTCTGGAAGGATGACACCAACTCTCTGGCATGCCCACTCGGTCTCGTCTACACCAGACCAGTACGTGGTATTCCTCTATTATACATCATATCGCATACGTCATCTATCTTATCATTCATTACTCCACATACATTCAACGTAGCCAGATGAGCTTCAGCAATCCACCTTTTGCCCCTCCGGGGGACATAACGTGACGGGTGGCGAACCTCGTCGCCGGTTTTCCTCCCGGAGATTCTTCGCAGCCCTGCCCCATTAAAGGGCGCCGGGAACTCGGGACCCTTTCATTAATGTTTTGCCTCATGGTGCGAAGGTAGGGGGTGGTATTTTTTGCGCCGCTACCACACGGCGAGGAGCCGAGTCTGTTCTTTCGGCTTTATCGCTTGTTTAGCACCACCCGGGGGACACGTGTAGGGAGGCCCTGGATTAGGTGGTCGAAGCCTACGGACGCGAGCGACTCATCCCCTTTTGATTGTAAATTGTTAATTGCAATGAAATTTTAAGTGCTGATTTACCAAGTGCATGAAAAGCCTTGAGGAAACCTGCATGTCTGAGAAATAAGAAAAAAATATTTCGAAGACATGTGAAGTTCGCCTACACGCATTGACGCAGCGCGGCGGATATTTCTTTGCCCTAAAACCCTCTAAGAAATGAGAAGGCCTGTGCCCAGCAGTGGGACGTATATATGCTGTAACTGTAACTTTAATTTTCCACAGTTTTTTTTTTAAATATTGTGTGTAACATTTAATAGATTTATTTTTTTATGATAATTAATAGAATCAGGCGTTACTTTACGGAAATCCATTTTAATGGGGTTGTTATACACTAATTTGCTTAATTCCGCGTAAAGAAAGAAAATGATGTGTCTTGCCCAGTTTTAAGGGGACCTCCCACCGTCCCTCAATCGCGCGCACTATACCCGTCCCCGTGAATCCCAACACTACCACCCCCAGCACCACTACACTAGGCACGACATACCACTCTCGAAAATACGACACGTGTATCGCCTCTACACGAGGCATCCTCAGGTGAAGTAGACTCTGCGGAGGCTGGCCGCTAAGTGACTTAGTGACTTAGCGGCCAGCCTCCGCAGTCTACTTCACCTGAGGATGCCTTGTGTAGAGGCGAAAGTGACTTAGTGACTTAGCGGCCAGCCTCCGCAGAGTCTACTTCACCTGAGGATGCCTCGTGTAGAGGCAAAACACGTGTCGTATTTTATACGTATGGTGAGTGTAGAGAACCGGAGACCCTTTTACTGGAAAAGAGGCATTCCATCTTAGTCCTCACTGGTGACAACTCATCTGCATTTTGATTCGAAACTGCATTTAAAACGAGGATAGATGTAGATGTCTATGGGTCACAGCAACTACTTACCATCAGGTGGATTGTGTGCTCGTTTGTCACCCTATTATATAAAAAAATATTTCGAGTGACGAATCAGTTGCTACATAACCCTCATACCCTGCATAACCCAGCGGGACTTCGTTTTGAAAAAAAAAGAACAGTTTACAATCGTTCAAGTTACACAAAAACTAATTAGGGGATGTATACATGTATATATATACCCATATATATATGTATATACAGCCTGCTGTAAATTTACAATTACAAAAGAAAAGAAAAACATGTCTGTTTGAAAAAAATAATAAGAGACCTTTTCTCAAAACGCAATTTTGTTCGTTTTCATTCGTTCATTCATAGATGCCTCAATTAAGGTTACCCAGATAAGCATTCACTCTACATTATATTTCATCATTCTTCTTCACGCAACTGTCACAAGTTTGAATGAAACTAAGTTTACGGACTTTATGTTTTCTTTTTAAATAAAATTGATGTAATACGCGAGCATTCAGTCTTGTCGGTAAGTGACTACTGCTGCAAATGAACACCTGCAATCTACCTAAAACAAAAAGAGGCTACAGATGCGTTGTCACCTCAAAGAATTAATAATGTAATGCTGCGTGGCTGTTATTATACTGGTTTTTTGTATCCTTCAGATCGGGACACAACAGTGCTCTCACAGATGCTCGTCGACAGATATAGACAAAAGTGCCCCAGACAGGCTAGTATTATATATATATATATATATATATATATATATATATATATATATATATATATATATATATATATACGTGGTAGAGCCAAGCTGCAGCTGTATTGGTAGTATAGTTGTAGCACGAATGGGTCGGCTCGACAAGGGTAGGGCCACGCTTTCACAGAAAACCAAACATCCACCACCAACCATCTACAAAGAGGGTAGATGTAGATGTCTATGGGCAAACACTTATCATCAGGTGGACTGTGTGCTCGTTTGTCACCCTATCCTATAAAAAAATAGTATGCAGAAATTGAGTCCCACAACCTAGAAATAGATTAACATATTATTACAAGCAGATGACATCACCCAACCAGCGTATCTAATAAAACTAAGATAATTGGTAGGAATCAGTGTCATTTTTTAAGAATTTTTGTTCTATCAAATACGTAATAGTGAACATTGTGCATACTTCACTGATCATCGGTGTTTCAGAGTAGCTTGTGTGTAATTAAAAATATATATATTTTGAAATACAAATATTAACCAGATTCTTAAACAAATTGATCGTGTAGTGACGGCGTAAGAGAATTCACTAACACATATCTTCCTAAGGGTGTCGTGAAAGGCGACAGAAGGATCTTAAACAGGAAATCGGCAGCAGCATCTTACATTTACATTTTTCTTAGATTACAACAAAAATAATATAAAACTGCAGTTGCCGACCTGCCCATTAATACATTCAGGCATTACGTTGCGGAAGTCCATTATATTAGAGAAGTTAAAATGAATTCGTATAATTAGAACAGCGTATAAAAATCCATTCAATCGTGGCAACTATAACAAATATACCCTTATTAGACAATCTATGTGGTGGCCTATGTTCAGCAGTGTACGTTTGATGGACCGAAAATTAAAGTAATAAAACCTTTTTTCCTCTACGAGTCCCTTCTGTACTAATTTAACAAAAAGTACTTAAAGGGGCTTTTAATTGATACTCCACACAATACCTCATTAAAACTTTTATTAACTTTACCAACTTTCAACTAAAAGGGACTTTTATTCCTGAAACTCTTACATCGAACATTCGTTTTTTAACCTCACGTCTGTATTTGGGTAACCGCTGTAGATATTTTTATCAGTGCTTAATCTTAATAAAAAAAAAACAGTTTCGGAGAAAAACCTTTGTAAGAGATTATCCCTTGCCTTATGTTTTAAGTGAAATATTTATACGTGATAGAGCCGTGCTGCAGCTCTGTTATAGTAGCACCACAAAAGGGTCGGCTTGACCGAGGAAGGTTCACGCTCTTATAGAATACCAGCGTACAATAGCAGCTTAATTCTGCTGTGTTTCGTATGGTGAGTGTATATAATAAATCAGTGACCCTTTCTATTGGTTACGAGGCATTCTATCTTAGTCCTCATTGACGACGCATATGCATTTTGTTTCTTAATTGAGTATGCTATCGATGTCTATGGTCACAGCATTTATTAATTTACCGTCAGATGAACTGTGTGCTGGCTTTTCACCCTATTTCTGTAAAAGAAGTGACAAACGATCTCACAGTTCACCTAATGGTAAGTAGTAAATGCAGAACACGGACCCGTAACCAATTTAAAACAAAGAAGAAGAAAGAAGATGGAATCCCTCATAGTCTGTAAATATACTCGCTAGCTGGTACCTGTTAAAATAACACTCTGTGAGGCTGACGGGGTGACAAAACATCTTTAGTCTTCTTTGTTTGAACTTGGTTGCCTGTGTCCATGGGCTTCAGTAGCCACAGTGCCTGCATTGCTGCTGCGTCAGAAATATGTGAGAGGATGACGCCCATCCAGAGGGATCCCATCTCAGGCAGAGAAGGAACCCTATTACCTATTAAACGCATGATGACGATGTATACGGGTCCACTCAACATTTTTTTCCACTCAAATTATTTAGAACATAAGTAAACGACGTTTCCTAACGTATTAGTAAGACGAGGTGGTAAATGGCCCAGTCATATATAGTTCGCAGATCCCAAAACCAGTGGTGAAAAATTTCTCAAATAGCAGTCTCGTACTGGCTACCACTTGGTGGATTGGTAACATGTTAACAGGAAGTCGACGGATGCAGGTCGCTCTTTACCGTGCTTTGTGACATTTCAAGAGCCAGTATAATCACAGGTTCTAATATTCTAAGGCATTCTATCATATTACTCATAGAAGACTACACATCTGCAGCTTTCTTAGTTTGAGGTTGATTGCAGGTGTCGATGGGCTGCAGTAGCCGCTTACCATTAGGTAGACTGCAGGTACGCTTGACGCTTCAATTTTATAAAAAAAAAACTCAATGCAATGATTTGGGTGTATTTGTTCAAATTATCGAATTATAATACCGTGTGCGCGCCTTCACGAAAAGGTCCATTATGATGACACATGACCAGTTACTCAGTAGATACAAACTTCTAACCCTTGACTCTAGACGTATGCAATTAGAGGCTATGACTTTGTTCCATATAGTAAGATGCAAGTTGACTGTATTGAGTTAAATAATGTGTTATGTTATGCGGTCCCCATAACTGTCCATACGACATGTGCGTGTGGGTAAACTCTTTGCCGTAAGTACCTGTCGATCCAATACCGGTAAACGTTCACCGATTCGACGTATGGTTGCCACATATAATGAGACCTTCGAGCATATAGATATTATCACATGCTCAACGGAAAGGTTTCGTGGTCTTTTATACAAGACACTTTTCAAATAATAATTTGCCACCTCAGTCAAATTATAATACCAGTGCTGATCATACTTTGACACTTATTTTTTTTTATAAAAACTTTACGCCCACACTAGGATTATCTCCTGTGTCGTGGAGGTAGTTTACAAACATAAATTGCACAAGGACAAATATTCAGACCCGGAACAATTATTTGTAGGCCATACAAATACTTGTTCCGTGCGGGATTCGAACCCGCGGCCCCCAGCGCAACAACTGATTGCTAAGCCACTGCGCCACGGAGCCGTATATAATACGTTTTGTACAGCTGCAGGTCTCCTAGCGCCTTAATTGTCTATATCAAGAGGTAATCTGTGAACAGCACTGTGGGCTGCATTATTGCACATATTAATGTTACTGTACCACCTGTGTGTAATATATATAATGTAGCTGTTAGCTGTTCCACTTTGAATAAAATAAAATAAAATAAAAATATGTAAAGAGCAATGGCAGAAAAATAGTTGACAAAAATTATTGCGTCTAGAAATAAGTTATATATAAAATGAGTTTTATTATTTTTCTATGATTTTTCAAATAAAAATGTATTTCAATTAGAGCCACAGAAAAAAAACAAACATTTTTGGGAATATCAAATCACTTAAATCATTTTACTCTATTCAAGTGTTGCCATTTAGTATATTCATACTATTTTCGTATATACTTTGTAAGACTAACAACACAACACACAAAATATTTTTATATTAACTTATTATTAGTAATAACTGTACTACCAGTAATAATAAAAATAAAAGTGATATGGATGAGAATAAGTCTCTTACAAAGAACTTCCTACAATAATACATTATCTCAATCATAGTACAATGTAACAATTCAATTTAATGTTATGCCAACACTAGCTAAAACAAAATGTCATTGTTTTTTTTACTAGCTTTACGGCTCTGGGTTCTAGCCCTTCTGAGAATGTCACTATAATACAAAGGCCTTGGAGCCATGCCAGAAATATACATTTATAGTATGCAAATATATAATAGAGATACAATAATCTAATCTTAATTATGTATTATGTATTAAACTAACATCAAACAACCACAGGAAGCATGACTTTTTCCAAGTGACATAGGACATAACCTAAAAATGTTCAAATCTAAATATCTTTTTTTTGACGCCTTCTCAGTAAAAATTCTTTGACAGACTTATTAAGGGACTGACGCTTAACATTTTAAGATATTTTTGATATATAGACGCTACCATTTCTTCTCAACTAATTTTATGTATGAAAGTCTGCCATTGTTCATTGGATATATCTCCATTGCTATATGTGGATTGGAAACACAAAATTTAAAATTGATTGAAAAAAGAATTGAAAGTTTAAAAAATGTACGAACTTTAAAAATTGAAGAAAATTAACACACATTTAAAAAGTTTAAGTTGTTTGTCGTACAACAGGTCTCTTGGCACAAAATATAAGCCACCACTCGTTGCCAAGTTTTGTTTGGAATTTGTTATGAAAGTACAAACGCTTAAGGCAACATTTAGTGCCATTTCTACGTAAGTTGGAAAATGACCTAACTTATAACCTGTAAATCATATAAATGTTTTATCTTGAGATAGTTTATGGAAGTAAAGTGGCTTAAAACGTTCTAGTTGTGCAAGAACCTTGTCCCGTGAGTGTACAGTAGTGATACAAATTATACTATAAAACTCAGAGACAACAGCAGACGAAAATTTTCTAATAATGGAACGAAGTTCTTTATCGGACGGTACGGGTTTGGCGTATGAGAGCTATGCAACAAAAAGTGTAAGATTTTTTCGTCACTACCCCATGTGTTATAGTGTAGACGGCCTTGGCGGCTAAATAAGGAAGTGAGATGGAAGAATATCCATCTCCCTCGCACTTTTTCTTATCTTGCCTTATCTGCCCTAAAAATATTTTATATCAAATGACTCTTCAATTTAATAGACGCTAGTAATTCATTTATTTGTATTTGTTAATCAATAATATAATACTTGCGTTTATCAATAATAATATACTAAGCAAGGAACTTCGTTCCAACTGAATGTTCCACGAAACTCACGCATTTTTATTAATTGAAGAAAGAAAGAAAGAAACATTTATTGCAAACCAATCATATATAAGGAAAAACAAAATAATAAAAAGTATGTATAGTTATAAAGTATTCTTAAAATACGTTCATCGTGTATTACGTTAAGCAAACGGACCTCATTCAGCATAGGTAAGTTGTGCCGAAACAAAAGCGCTGATTTTCAGTGAACCCTAACTTCTAACTAACGCACGGACATCCGCGTGCGATACAAAGAGATAAAATTATACTATAAAAGTTTTAATAATATAGCCTAAGGTATGTATTTGAATAGTATGTATATGTTGTCTATAAGACTATTATGTTCATCGTTTAATATCTTTACTAAGTAATTTGTCATCATACTTCAGTGAAACGTTACATTCGTTACGATGGAGCTTAAGATTAAATCAGGACAGTGTCCTCGGTCCAACGCTCTTTTCGATATATATTAATAATCTCTGCAACCTTGGTAGCGTTGGGGAGAGGATACTGTTCTATGCAGATGACACCGCAGTTATCTTTACCGCTAAGAACTGGGATAAAGTTAGGATGGAGGCTGAGAGGGGACTAGCTAGAGTTAGTCACTGGCTTACTGAGAATCTTCTTAATCTTAACGCCCAAAAACAAATTACATATGCTTCGCTCCATATATGTATAAATTCGTAGCCATTTGAAATCAAAATTCATTCCTGTGGTACCCCTTTCCCTAACACATGTAATTGCCCAATAATTCAGAAAGTTAGCTGTGTATTTACCTCGGAATCATTGTGGATCAGAGATTAAGTTGGTATCCACACCTAGAACTAACTATAGGGAGAATAAGGAAGTTCATGTGGGTTTTCAAATCTCTAAGACACGTGATGAGTACCGAACTATTGAATAAAATATATATCCGTAATAATCTACTACATTCAACCGACAATTTTATAATTCATTACTTTCCAGGAAAATTGTTTTAATATCTAACTTATATGTATTAATGTAGTGTCTGAAAATAATTCCTTTGTTAACAACTTTGAATCTTCTATTATGTATATAAGTAATTTACTTAAATTTTGTTGTGATCATTGTGAGCCTCATTCCCTGACAGCAAATGATGTACCTATAAGAGACTATATGATATAAATTTGTAAAAGACATGAGAAAATTTATGGCTTAGTTACAGAATACGTAGTTATAAATGAAAATATTGACAGAAATAATACCTATATAGGTAAGAGTTGTGACATAGGTAGTAAAATTATTGAAGGTCAGGCTGATTGTATGTGGATATGCTAATATCCACATACAACCATCCTGATCTTGCTGAGCGTTTGATAAACCTAATAACCGATTAAAATTTTAAGATTATTCGGATGCGATTAAATACAGGTTGAGTTAATTAATCAACTTAACTTATTAATTAGTAGAAAACTTCAATAAAATAAATTTGTATATACTAATCTATTTTATTGAAGTGTACTTGTAACTATTTAAAAATATTCTATTAAAATATTTTCAAATAGTTCTTAATAACAGATTGTTTTGTTAAAATTAATACAGAATCTCATATAACAACAGATTCCAAAAGCGTATATGGTAATAGCATTTATAACAAACATGAATCGCTCGCGCTGTATGCGACCCTTACTCAGGTGTCGACCACACGTGCTGTACGAATCTGATTCACAATTGACCAAAAGCGATCTAATTATTGAGCACAAGTGTTATGCTTTTAATTCGTTACCAATTGTGGTGAATAGTATCATCGGTTGAGATCTTTTAAGAAAATATAGATCACTTTTTAATTTTGATTCGAATAATTTAATATTATGTGATCATCTAGGTAGATCATATAGCCATATAGCATATATTTCAAATACTTGTAACAATTTCTTGGCAAATTTTTTTTATTTCACTAATGTGATAAGACGGTCCGAGGTCCGAGGGTTAAGATACTTAAGATAATTTATTGAGAGATTTGACTGATAAGAATAAATTCAGTGAATGTTTTATACATATTGGTTACAATAAATTGAAATATTAACTTGTTTCAGCAATGAAAAAATGTTGGAATGTTAATAGGTAAAGCCAAGATCTGGTAGATAATTAGCTATTTCGGTGATAGTCGGGTGCGCAACCGAGTATTATGGAAATGCTAAAAAGTCAATGAGAACTTTTCGTAGACATCAAGGTTTTGGAAGGGATAAAAAGTACATATAATATGATGTCAAGAAATTTTAAAGTTTACTTACATAACATAATATACAAAGTTTTATTATATACAATTTTAAAAATAATAGTAAAAAAAAAAACTAAAACTAGTAATTAATTATCATACAGTCCTACTCCCCACGGTATCGTGCCAAGAACGCTGGCTGCGTTTCCCACTGAATGACTATACTTAGCCTTTGAGCGTGAAAAGTATCAGCCTTCTTATCACGAGCAGCAACGACCAGCCGCGGATCACACGTGGACCCCACGGACGCAAAGGTCTCTACAGCAAACGGCACAAATATGTAGTCATCTCTCAGAGACTCATATTTACCCCACTTAGTTCAGCTGCCTCTGATGCCGCCCCAGCTCTAAACGAGGTACCCCTGAGATGAGCGGCCACCAGAGTGTCTACGCAAGTAGCATCCCACACTAGATCTTAATCTCTCTCCCAAGGGACCAATGTCATAATGTCGGGACTCCTGCCATCGTCTCTAAATATTCCACAAGGCTCTAAAACCGAGGGAACGTTTATAGAGACAAGAGCCCTTCGGATGACATCGTTCAACGAACCGTGCCGTGAAAACCTACCAGCACTTTTCTTACGTGAAAGTTCGTGGCGTCCAAACTTGTCGACGTCACGTAGTCAAAGTGTCTCTATGAGAAGTAGATAAATAATTGGAAAAAAATATGAGTAAGATCACTGAGGACGTCATCTGCTCTACCTCCCAGTGTACCGTCGTCCAGGTACCAGGCATTCAGCTTGGATTTCAAATTTCAATTAATGGGTTGAATTCCCAAACTAAAAAGTGCTGGACCTAGTGGATCATCCTGCTGAACACCGACAGCAGAATCGATAACATGGTTTTCGTAGAACAAGTTAGTATTTTGACTGTAACATTGCCAAACGTGATAATAAATTTCGGGGGTATTGTTACCCACTTCTTTCAGCAAGGTTACCATATAAGGATAGAGTTAATAGCATTCCTTAGATCAACCTTCACAAGAACATCTGCTTGCTTGTTAAAAATGTACGCACTGAATGTACCGCCCCATCACAGCCATTTCTAGTGCCAAAGCCTAGTTAAGTAGGCTGAAATTTTGTCTTAAGATTAGAGATTATGTGCCTGCAAACTAATTTTGAAATTAAGCGTTGAAATGTGGAACCAACGGCAATAGGATGGATACCGTTATCCTTTTTTTATGAAGGCATATAATCTTGCCCCATATAAGAATGCAATGAAATTTGGATTAACATTACCAGAAAGCACAAAGTTACATAATTTTGTAATGTCATTAAGAAGTACTCTGCCGGCGTCACCGGCAGAAACGCTTACAAGATCTAAGATGTTGAGGCGTAACCCGTCAATGCTACTAGCAGAGCCATTCGAAAATGACATAGTTGGTTCTAAAGTGTCTTTTTCAGACATTTGTAAAGGTTGCATAGAAGTCTTGGGAGGCATCGGTAAACCTTGTGAAGATTTGACCGAAGGATGCTTCTGACGAAGGCTTTCAAGAGTTTCCACATTACAAGGAGCCAGGATGTCCTCTGAGAATAAAATACGGGATGCATTTTTAAGTCACCATCCATTACTTTCGACTCAACTACTTTTTTTAAATCAAATTTAGGAGGTTGTCGAGATAAATGAGAATTAATTGGGTAATCAAAATTTTTAAAAGATGTCTCTTTAAGTTGAGACGTAATTGATTTATTTATTGTTTTATCAACATGAAAATAGGAATACGAGAAAGTAAATAATTTTTGCAAACTCTTTTCACTATTATTATTTTTTGCTTTGGAAATTTGCTCCGAGAAAAGGGAAAAAAATTGTGTCTGAATAAAACACCAACATTCATTAACGAGATAAGACCATTTATTTCTATAACATATTTAACTTGTGGTTCCGAAAAGAATTAATTGGTTGCGCGATTTACAAAGGGATAGCGCCATCTATAGAGAGTTTTTATAACTAAAATAATCGTACTGTATACCGTGTTAAATGTTGTTGGAAACTATGAAGCTATCTGTTTACCATGAATTGATATTAGTTTAATCTACAATAATGAGGATATTTATTAAACAACTAGACAGTGTCATTAGAGGAATAACTAATAGAATATTAGTTATTCCTCTTATCAATTTCTACGGTAGGCTATGAAGCCGAAATACTTTTACTATGGCATCGTTTATATTAAACGATGCCATGTATATTTAATCCCCTTTTACCTTTAGGCAGCCTACCGTTGGTACAATTTTTACAAGTTAAATGCAAAACGAATTATTATTGTCGCCTACCTATATACGAGTATACTTGATTATGCTGTACGGGAGACGTCTGCGTGAAGGTTGTAGTGTGTAAGGCCAATAAATAATTATAGATAATAATAATAATAAAAGGATTAACCAAGAATTAAAGAAAAATTCTTAAAATGTGGGAGTGGTGCGAGCCCTCCATATTTAAAAATAAATAAATAATAAAAAATAATTTACACGGCTGTGGACCCGTGAAAATATAAAACTGAGGATTCAAAAAAAGAGAAGTATAGATTAAAAGAGGAACTACGAGTATAGTTTATGTAACAAATCCCAAGAGAAAATAAATATTAAAAAATATTAATATATGGTATCATATTATGATATGTGATAAGTTCATGCTAACGTGTTATTGTAACGTTGGTTAGTAGCAGTTAATGACTTACAAAATAAAAATAACTTACGAAATAAAATCGCATGCGTATCCTGGACTGACTAAATAATACGTATAACCTGATCATGATCATGAGGTTATAATCTCTTTTTTATATAAAATTAATTTTATATTTTTAACTACTTTATCTTACCAGTTATCCATGTATAACAATGTATTTTATTTTAATAATCAATATTAAATGTATTATTACGTTATAAGGTTAATATAATATTATATTTAAATATTTAATTTTCTAATGTCCATATATATAATGTCCATATAGATAACAGCAATGTAATGTAAGTGTAGTCAAAGATATTTTTTTTATTATAAGAATCCACAAAATTAAATGTAAAAAAAGTAAATAGAAAACATTTCTTTTTTTTAAGTATCAGGGAGGTGTAGTGGTATGTGCCTTCCTCCCCTCAGTAGTGTAATAAATACATGTACACCTAGGCTAAGTGAGAATAAATAAAGAGATATTGTAACGAGACAGTCGTTTCTATTGGTCGGATCACCACGCAAAAATCCACTCAAGAAGAACTGAACTCTCAGAAGTAAGAGAAAGTACCTGCTGTACTTTAACATTGGTTCGTAATAGCCTCTAACGAACACAAATGACAGCACTAATATTTTTTAGACCTTGGGATCCGGGACAGCTTTTTCCTCCTAAGCTCCAAGTTCGCTGCTGGACAAGAGCCTTTATATGAGGAGAAATTTACCCATGTATGGAACGTTTGGCAAGTGAATTGGTGGTTGCAGTATCACCCGTTGGCATCACTGACCGCTCCTTGTTGCTGATCGGCGTGATTTGGCGTGAACGAAGTGGTAAAACCCAATTAACGGAATGCATTTGGTTTTCTCAATGCATCCATAAATTACTTAATATTGTAAATAACCTTTTTTAGACTAACTTTGTTTAATAAAGTTATTAAACGTTGAGGAGGTCAAATTTTGTATATTTACAGGGATTTTGATGTAAAAGCGTATACATCGCCCCAAGAATGAATTACTGACACGGTGGAGTCGAGTAACCGGTACTACTAGCTTGTGTTTGTTCCTAGTATTTACACAATGAATATCGCTTATTTTTGTAAAACTACTTTTGTTTTTGTGTAAATACATTACATTTTCCTAAATGTATTGAGAGGCATAAGTTAATATATTCTTTTCCATACATTTTTGTCTGAGTGACTCTTTAAGTTTTAAATCATATATCTTTTGTAAAAGAAATATAATTTAAAAGCAAAATATCATACGACGTTATGTTATGGAAATAGCTAAAGTAAAGTAGTCTAGCTGTTTCAACACTGGTAAGATTTCTAATCCTTTTTACAGCATATGCTGCAGAACTAAGACTGCTTGCTAGTTTTAATATGAGGGCCCTATTGAACTTTCGCATCTAGTGTGATTCGAAGAAAAATGGTGGTATGGACAAGACTCAACTCCTCCCCTCCATTGTATTTTAGATGTTTGACATGTGGAGTTATAGTGCCACTTGAATGCAACTTAGTAACGTTAAACCAATGTAATAATTTAGATATAACATTATATACTTCGTCACATTTTAATAATTGTCGTTTTAATTTAAAAATTATTGAAGTATCATCAGCAAATAATACAAAATCATGGTTATCCGCTACTATGTAAGGTCAGTCATTAATATATACAAGAAACTTATAGGGACTAAGAAAATAAAAGTTTCTTAGTTCTAAATAAGTCCGCCCGACTTAAAACTTCATAGCATTCCCTGTGATTCAAAAAGTTTCAGAGAAACAGGACTTAAAGTTTTCGGAATCTTGTCAAGCAAAACTTCTAAATAACAAAATGTTGTCAATACAGTAAATAATAATGTTTTCCAAACAGTGACCTTTCCAGAACTCGATATTAGGTATTGTAATAGAGATGTAGTTCGCAGATAATATTTCAGACAATCCCTACATATAAATAAAATAAAGTGTCTAAAATATATTGAAATAACTGGTTTCTTTTAACTCACGGGTTTATTTGCGTGTTATATATACACATAAATAAAATTGAAGTGTTGTCCTAACAGGATTGATTTTTTATAGGATAGAGTGACAAACGAGCACACAGTCCACCTGATGGTAAATGGTTGCTGTGGCCCATAGACATCTACATCTATCCTCGCTTGCGAAACAAAATGCAGATGCGTTGTCACCCGTGAGGATTAAGATGGAATGCCTCGTTTCCAGTAAAAAGTGTCTCCAGTTCTCTACACTCACCATACGAAACACAGCAGTTTAAGCTGCTATTTTACGCTGGTATTCTGTGAGAGCGTGGCCGACCCATTCGTGCTACAACTATACTATTAATATAGCTGCAGCATGACTCTACCACGTAATTCTATTAAGCTCAGGGGATTAGTTGCATATTATTAAGACATAAATCACAATTTTTTTAGAAAATATGTCTGTGTATGCCTGTCGGTTGGCTGGAAATGTTGACTGAAATGGCTGTAACGATTGTAAAGATATATACTATATTTTATCCAGGGCTGGAGAGACTGTAGTTGCAGGCCTGCTATGCACCTTCTTTAAGTTATGTTGGGAACTGAAGCGGGTACCGGGAGACTGGTGCAAAGCCGTTCTAGTCCCAATATATAAGGGAAAGGGGTCGCAGCAGGACTGTAAAAACTACCGTTATATCAGCTTGCTTATCATTGTGGGTAAAGTGTAAGCTAAGGTGTTAATTGAAAGAGTTATGGAAGAAACTGGTGGAAAAATTTGGGATGTGCAAGCTGGATTTGGAAAGGGGATGGGGTATACGGATCAAGTCTTTTCCATGCGCATGATTGCGGAGAAGTTTTTGCCCAAAAACCAGAAAGCTTTTTGTGCGTCCATGGACTTGGAAAAGCCTTATGACAGAGTGGACAGGAATGTGTTATGGCAAACACTGAACTCATTTGGGTTGAGTGCTGGCTTGATACATGCCTTTATAGGGACTCTAGTGCTTGTGTCAGGATCAACGGGGTCTACTCGGACTGGTTTGGCATTCATAAAGGTGTCAGACAGGGATGTGTGGCTTCCCCGTGGCTGTTTAACTTATTTATGGATATTTGTTTGCAAATTTTGAACGTTGAAGAATGTGGGTTGAGAATGGGTGAGTTAACCGTCAAATGCCTTTGGTACGCCGATGATCAAGTCATATTTGCATCGTCGGCGGCTGAATTGCAGATGATGGTTACTTTAATGAACTGGTCATTGAAAGAAAGGGGTATCAAAGTGAACGCAAGTAAGACGATGGTAGATATGATAAGGATATAGAACGGCGAGTGAACGCAGGCAATAGAGTTGTAACACGAGAATTTTCGTGTACATTATTTTAGCATATTTACGTTATTACATGCGATGAACAGACTTCAGTGCGCCATCTAACGTCATTAGTCCGAAGTAACTAGAAACGTATATTGACGAATCGAGCTAGCTAATTGCATGCAATTGACCTTTCTTGTTAGTTCGAAATCCTACCACGGATCGACGGTGGCGTGTAGCGCAAGGGAGGCCTAGTTCTTTTTGGAGCGAACCGTTGTAATGATCGGACACGCACATATATAATTTTTGAATCGAAACGCCGGAACATGAATTTAAAGTGACGAGTACTTGGGCGTACGGCCCCTTAAACACAATATCTACGGGCAGTTTAATGTGTTGAAACACATCATCCCATAAATTGTAAGTACTTAATGTTTTTGTCTTCTTAAAAGCACATGTGCTCTAATTAACGGTACACGGTGTTTCATAGATTCTTTTGCCTTGTCATAGGGGCCCTTAGTCCTTAGTCCTTAGTCCGTACTTTGAGTATGGTCCATTATCAAGTTTAACAATGTGAACGAGGCGAGGCCGCTTCAACGGGTGGCTATATTGGGACTGGGCGGCCAGGAGACCGCGACCGGCGTACACCTGGAGGATATCTGTTGCCTCACTGCTTCGCGGGATTGACCATAAACAGTGTAATATTGTGTAATCCACCAGGTTAGACAAAACCTCAGTTCGTAGGGTATTTTAAAGTGAAAGCTTGATATTTGGAGCTATACATGTAAACCGTAGAAGGAAATAAACTACTTTTTGTCTGTATATGTATCTTAGCATTTTCATTTACTAATCATCCAACAACAGGCGCCCTGGGATACTTTTATTTTGATCCTCGAGTTCCTTAACTCTCCGATAACCGTAGCCGGTGAGTAACGCCCTAAAAAGTGTTATAAAGTGGCTACCCAACGTTGAACCTTAAGTTGCTGGATGTTAGTAGATGAATTAACCTTAATTGTAACTATTTAAGCTGTTAAAAACCCATTTAATATGAAAACTTAGTGAAATTTAATGTTAACATTTTTTTTTCTGATGTAGGTAGATTTAAGTAAGCTTGAGAACAAAGAAAGTTTAACTTGAATGTGATTTATATGTACTTAAATGAATTAAAACTTAACATAATAAAAATATTTGTGCTATTTTAAGTAGATATTTTTAATATCAACCGATTTAAGACTTTCTTGTAACCGTCAGTACATTTTAACAAAATGTCGATCCACAAGTATATAGACTCATTACATAAAGATGAAATCAGATATGAACTCGCCATTATTGGTATTTCCACAGATGAAAATGTAACCACCGATGCAGTGAGGAAGCAGATCCGCCAGGTGTACAAACTCGCACGCCGTGGAAGCATAAAGTGTGAACCACTCCAGTCACCCAGTATAGCCTCTGAACTAGAGATCTGCACCCCAAAGGTCGAACTTCTGGAATCCCAGCTGCAGGCGGGTAAAGTAGATGATCGCAATTTGACTCTTAAACTGTCTCGTCGTGCAAATTATTTGATGGATAGACTAGCTCGTATCTCTGAAAGTAGTTCGCATTTGTCAGATCTTCGTAGTCGTTTGATTCGCATTTTGAGTGTCATAGACGGTGAAGATAGCGACACGGATAGTGAGTACAAGGAAACCCAGGCACAGCCGTCTAACCAGAAAGTGGAAAGTAACGTGATCTATGTGAAAGATAAACCCTTGAACCTAAATACATTTAACTTAAAATTTGACGGAACCACGTGTGTTCGTGTATTTATTGAACGTCTTGAGGAACTTAAAGAGGCTCGCAACATTACTGAAGCTCGCATACTTTCAGCTTTTTCTGATCTTTTAGAAAACTCTGCTTTATGTTGGTTTAGAAGTAATAAGGATAATATCCACTCATATTCACAATTATTGAAATGCTTAAGGGACGACTTTGATATTCCCGATTTAGACTATAAACTATTAAATGAAATAAGGCAGCGTACACAGGCCAGACACGAAACGATAGTAGTCTATCTTTCCATTATGCAGGGAATGTTCTCGCGACTCACTCAGCCGTTGTCGAGTAGACAACAACTCGAAATCTTGATGCATAACATTAGACCAGAGTACATGAAAGATTTAGCTTTACATGATATAACCTCTGTAGACAAACTTAAACTTTATTGCAAACAGTTAGAAATTGCGCGGTCGCGTGCGGAACAATTTAGTGAACCTAACTTGAATAACTTTAAAATTACAGCGGACTTAAATAAACAAACGCCGCGATCTCACAGTAAACAAGTCTCTGTGCTGAATGAAGCTGGCTCTTCGAGGCAATTGGATAGGAAATGCTTTAAGTGTGGATTAAACACTCATTTCACCAATCAATGCAATTCGAAAGAGTTAGTGTGTTTTAAGTGTGGATTAAAAGGTGTTAAGCGTTCAGATTGTAGTAATTGCAATTCAAAAAACTAGTTAACACGGAACTATCCAACACCTTTAATAAAAATAGGTCTTATACGTCCAATAATGAACAGGTAGTTCTGTTTAAAAAAAATACTAGGGATATAAGACCATACTTAAAATTAAAAATATTGAACTTACAAGCTTTTGGCTTATTAGATTCGGGGGCAACTTGTAGCATTCTTGGAAATAATGCGCATTTGATCTTTTTAGAACACGGATTTCAACTCAACTGGTTTGACACTGAGCACTACGTGAGAACTGCTGATGGTACGAGATTGCATTGCTTTGGGTATATGTCCTTACCTATTGAATTTAACAATAATTTCAGAGTGATTAACTTTTATGTTGTTGCACAAATAACTTCACCTATAATTCTAGGTGTTGATTTTTGGCAGGTGTTTGACTTAGGGAGTGACCTTGTATCCGAAGTACAGTTTGACCGAAAGTCGGAGTCATCAATATGTAATAGCATAAATTCGGTTTCTCTTAATAAAGGCCTTGAAGAATACGAGTCTTTATCCATAGAACAAAAACAAATCATGGATAAGTTAGTCCAACAGTTAATACAATTAACACAGTTAAAGTAGGTTTGGGACGTACCAATTTAATTCATCACGTCATAGACACAGGGGATAGCAAACCTATTAAGCAAAGGTACTATCCATTATCACCTGTTAAGCAACTAGCACTTGAAAAAGAATTGGATAGAATGCTTAGTTTGGGAGTTGTGTCACCTTCACAGTCAGCTTGGAACTCACCTGTAGTAATGGTTCAGAATCCAAACGGGGACCTAAGGCTTTGTCTAGATTGTAGAAAATTAAATGCAGTTTCCAAACTCGATGCGTATCCTCTCCCGTATATAAGCAGCATATTGGACCAGCTCCGCGACGCGAAATACCTAACGTCAATAGATCTTTCCGCTGCGTATTGGCAAATACCCTATGATAGCGAGCAATCAGCTGATAAGACCGCGTTCACAGTGCCACGTAGGGGGTTATTTAGATTCAATGTAATGTCGTTTGGCCTTGTTTCCGCGTCAAGCGCAATGCAGAGATTAATGGATAGGCTATTTGGTCCCGAATTTAACAACAAAGTATTCTGTTTCCAAGACGACATAATCATAATATCCAGCACTTTCTCAGAACATGTGCAGCTCTTGCATAAGGTCTACGCAAAACTCAGGGACGCAAACTTGACTATAAACATGGATAAGTCTATCTTTTGCCGTAGAGAACTTAAGTACTTGGGATATTTAGTTGACAAACATGGACTTAGAACTGATCCGGGAAAGGTAGATATTATATTGAATTATCCAACTCCAACTTCCGCTAAAGAGGTTAAAAGGTTTCTAGGCATGGCAGGCTGGTACAGGAGGTTCATTAACAATTTTTCGAAAATTAGTAAACCGTTGAATAAGTTAACTAGCAAAAATGTCTGCTTTGAATGGACTACGGAGGCAGATGAGTCATTTAACCACTAAAAACCGCTTTAGTGTCTGCTCCGATACTTAAATGTCCAAACTTTGATTTGCCTTTTTCTATCCATTGTGACGCTTCCTCAGTGGTTGTGGGCGGAGTCTTAACCCAGACTTATGACGGGGTAGAACATCCCATAGCATACTGCAGTCGGTCTCTTGCCAAAAATGAAATTAATTTTTCCACGTCGGAGAGAGAACTTATGGCCGTGATTTACGCATTAGAGCAATTTAGATCTTATGTAGAAGGTACAAAGTGTAAAATAATAACCGACCACGCCTCGTTATTATGGTTTTATAAATTAAATAACCCATCAGGTCGCTTAGCCAGGTGGAGCATGCGATTGAGTCAATTTGATTTCGAAATAGAACACAGAAAAGGTAAATTAAATGTTATTCCAGAGGCACTAAGTAGGATTCAAGTTGATGCAATCGCTACGCCAGCAACCAGTGATGCGTGGTATGGACATGTATACGAAGATTGTCAGGCCAACCCTCGCAAATATCCCCACTTCATGGTAAAAGACGATAGATTGCTTAGGTACTCTAAAAATAAATATGAGTTAACGAATGAGTTTAATTGGAAGTTAGTGGTACCCGAGGAAGACAGGTTAGATATTTTAAAGAAATGTCATGATGAACGAGTTAGTGCTCATTTGGGTGTCTTTAAAACCCACAAGCGTCTTAGTCTTAATTATTACTGGCCCAGCATGTACCGAGATGTGAAAGAATATGTTAAAAAATGCGAGATATGTAAACAATACAAACCCGTCAACACGGCTAGACCTGGTTTAATGGGACACCCGAAGGAGGTTAACAAACCCTGGGAGGCCATATGTTGCGATTTGCTAGGCCCATTTCCGGTTTCTCGCAATAGGAATATTCACTTAATTGTATGTACAGACTATTTTAGCAAGTATGTCATGTTGCATCCTATACGGATCGCAACAGGCGCTGCGGTCGCTAAGTTCATAGAAGAGAAAGTGTTCCTAGTACATGGCGTATGTAAGACTATCTATATTGACAATGGCCCACAGTATGTGTCTAATCAGTTTAGGCAACTGTTACATAAATATAACGTACCGAATATCTATTATAACCCGCGTTATCACCCACAGGTAAATCAAGCCGAAAGAGCGATTAGGAACGTAGTTAACGGTATATCATGTTATGTAGGTACCGAGCATAAACGATGGGACGAGAACATCCCACAGTTGCAATGCGCACTTAATTAAGCCGTGAATGATACCACTAAGTTTACTCCATATTTTCTTGTGCACGGACGGGAATTCATAATAGATGGAACGTTACACAGCTTAGATAGCACTCAGCCAGTTCAAAGATCACAAGTAACTCTCGGTGAACCACTAACATACAGTAAAAAATTAGCGGAATTAGACACCATATTTAAAAAGGTACAAAAGCATATTAAAAATGCTCATTCTAGAAATGAAAAGTACTATAACTTAAGAAAACGACATGTTGAGTTAAAAGTAGGTCAGATTGTATATAAACGTACCCATTACCTATCTAATGCCTCAAAGAGATTTACGGCTAAACTAGCACCAAATTTTCAAAAATGTGTCATAACAGCGAAATTATCACCTTTAGTGTATACCTTAGCCAGCATCGAAGGTAAGACACTAGGTAATTTTCACATAAAAGACATCCTTAAACAAGATGACTAATAGTTTTGTAGAATGTGAGTGAAGAGTATGATTGAGTGAAAGAATGTAAGAATAATAAACATTTTCAAAATTCATTTCCACCGGTGAACTTTCTGAGATAAATAATCTGTGATTGTATTGATGAACGAGCGATACATATCTAGTAGGTCATCTTATGTTGTGAACATCGGCGCGAGTTAGATAAGTATTTGTTCTTTATGTCCGCACTCTGGACATTATATAAGAAAATGCATACCAGCCAGTGCGTAGCATTACTTAAGCTGTTTCTTTTAACTTAATATGATTAAACGTTAATTCACTTAACTTAATGCGAGATAGATATTTAACTTAACTTAATACTTAATATGATTTCCAAATCACTTAACTACTCAACTTAATAAATAAGAACACGTTCGTTTTTCGACTACTTAGAGAAAAGTCGAGTCGAAACGTAAACATCGTGTGTAGGCTTAGTGCACTGTAGGTATTCGTTTCTGTCCCGTGATGTTACGTCACGCACCGCATGAATGGTAATAGACTATTCGCGCGTAGGATTCGGGAACGTAATTATTCATAGGCGGTTGTATTTCATTATTGTAAAAACATGTAGGAATAAATGTAAATAAAGTTGCATGCCATTAGGTTAATATAGGTATAACAATTAGTGTAGTATTTTCTAACTTACAACACAAGTAGGTAAATTTGTGGTAGTGTTTTTTTTTTGTGTTAACAACACAAGTAGGTAATTACATTTTGAGGTTAAATTGTTTAGTGGAATATAATGTTACTAGGTATACAGATACAGAAATGAAAATTAGGTAATAAGTAGAGTAATAATGAGCCTTGTGTAAGATTAAACGTCGTAATTAAGTGATTAAGTGATGGCTTGGTACTTGTTAGTTGTTGGTGCATGGGTGACTTGGAATTTTTTTTTTATAGGAGAGGAGGCAAACGAGCATGCGGCTCACCTGATGGTAAGTGACTACCGCCGCCCATGAACAACCGCAACACCAGGGGAATTGCAGATGCGTTGCCGGCCTTTTAAAAAGGAGTAGGCTCTTTTCTTGAAGGTCCCTAAGTCGTATCGGTCCGGAAAAATCGCTGGTGGTAAACTATTCCACAAGGAAGTTGTGCGAGGAAGAAAACATCTTCTAAATCGCACAGTGGTGGACCGCCAATCATCCAGATGGTGTGGATGGTATCGGGAGTTCTGCCGCGATGTGCGTTCGTGAAATTTGGCGGCTGGGATTAATCCGAACAATTCCTCAGAGCACTCCCCATGGTAAATGCGAAAGAAAATGCTAAGAGATGCAACATCTCTTCGCAGTGCCAATGAGTCGAGCCGATCGGAAAGAACTCGGTCGTCGACAATTCGAGCCGCTCTGCGCTGGATGCGGTCAAGTGGAAGAAGCTGGCACTGGGGAGCCCCAGCCCAGAGATGGGAACAGTATTCCATGTGAGGCCGAACCTGCGCCTTGTAAAGTTGCAGGCGTTGAGCCGGCATGAAATACTGTCCCGCTCTGCTGAGCACGCCAAGCTTTTTAGAGGCCAATTTGGCCTTCTCTTCCAAGTGACCACGAAACTGCACGCTACTCGATATGTCGACTCCGAGGATTCCGATACTGGCTGAGGCAACAAGGGGAGTACCTTGAAACTGAGGAGACACGACAAAGGGGTTCTTTTTAGCGGTAAACGCGCAAACTTGTGTCTTCTGAGGATTAAACTGGACTATATTTAGTCGCCCCCAATCCGAGACTTTGTCCAGCAAAGACTCGACTTCAGACACAAGTTTGTTCCGGTACTCGGTGACGTTTTCCCGAGAAATATTGGCACGGCCGGTGTATAGAGCATCACCAGTGCTGTCATCTGCATAGCAATGAATGCTACCAGCTTGCAACATATTATTGATATGCAGAAGAAACAGCGTTGGTGATAGCACGCAGCCTTGTGGAACACCAGCGTTAATAGGCTTGTAGTCGGAGCATGCACCGTCTACAACGACCTTGATGCTCCGATCTGCAAGAAAGCTGGTGATCCAATTGCATAATTTCTCGGGAAGCCCATAGGAAGGGAGCTTCGAAAGAAGCGCTTTGTGCCAAACCCGATCGAAGGCGTTCGCAATGTCCAAACTAACGGCCAATGCCTCCCCCTTGGACTCTACTGCCAACGCCCATCTATGAGTTAAGTAGCCCAGAAGATCACCAGCTGATCGACCCCGACGAAAACCGTACTGGCGGTCACTAATCAGCTGGTGATCCTCAAGGTACCGCATGAGGTGGCAGTTTACAACGGATTCCATTATTTTGGAGAACAAGGGGGTGATGGCGATAGGTACAGTTGGACGGATCTGAGCGGTCGCCTTTTTTAGGGATCGGGTGGACAAAAGCTGTCTTCCATGATTTCGGGACTACGCCTAGGGAGTAGGAATACCGGAAAAGACGCGTTAGAACCGGTGCCAACTCCGGAGCACACGTCCTCAGCACAATTGGGGGGATTCCGTCAGGCCCACTCGACTTGTGGATTATTTATTTACTATCCGTGCGAATGTTTTTAGCCAGATTGGATTAGAGACGCATTACAACTTCTTCACTGTCTTTGGTATTCAGTCGTTGTTCTGCAGGTGGCACGAAATGTCTTCGGAAAAAGTATCTTCATTACGAAGAACTTTTTAACCCAAGCAAAGGGGATGTGTAACACGAAAATTTTCGTGTACATTATTTTAGCATATTTACGTTATTACATGTGATGAACAGACTTCAGAGCGCCATCTAACGTCATTAGTCCGAAGTAACTAGAAACGTATATTGACGAATCGAGCTAGCTAATTGCATGCAATTGACCTTTCTTGTTAGTTCGAAATCCTACCACGGATCGACGGTGGCGTGTAGCCCAAGGGAGGCCTAGTTCTTTTTGGAGCGAACCGTTGTAATGATCGGACACGCACATATATAATTTTTGAATCGAAACGCCGGAACATGAATTTAAAGTGACGAGTACTTGGGCGTACGGCCCCTTAAACACAATATCTACGGGCAGTTTAATGTGTTGAAACACATCATCCCATAAATTGTAAGTACTTAATGTTTTTGTCTTCTTAAAAGCACATGTGCTCTAATTTACGGTACACGGTGTTTCATAGATTCTTTTGCCTTGTCATAGGGGCCCTTAGTCCTTAGTCCTTAGTCCGTACTTTGAGTATGGTCCATTATCAAGTTTAACAATGTGAACGAGGCGAGGCCGCTTCAACGGGTGGCTATATTGGGACTGGGCGGCCAGGAGACCGCGACCGGCGTACACCTGGAGGATATCTGTTGCCTCACTGCTTCGCGGGATTGACCATAAACAGTGTAATATTGTGTAATCCACCAGGTTAGTCAAAAACTCAGTTCGTAGGGTATTTTAAAGTGAAAGCTTGATATTTGGAGCTATACATGTAAACCGTAGAAGGAAATAAACTACTTTTTGTCTGTATATGTATCTTAGCATTTTCATTTACTAATCATCCAACAACAGGCGCCCTGGGATACTTTTATTTTGATCCTCGAGTCCCTTAACTCTCCGATAACCGTAGCCGGTGAGTAACGCCCTAAAAAGTGTTATAAAGTGGCTACCCTTAAGTTGCTGGATGTTAGTAGATGAATTAACCTTAATTGTAACTATTTAAGCTGTTAAAAACCCATTTAATATGAAAACTTTGATTACTTATCAAGAGTGTATAGAGTTGTCGTGCTTTTAATATAAAATATACAAACGATCATACATCCCACCTGATAAAAAGTGAAAACCGTGGCCCATATACTATGTGTCTGTTATATGCCATTGTATATTTATCCTCGATTAAGAATAAAAAACTAAATGTTAACCTTTAATAAAAAGTAAACGCCGAAGTAAAATTATTTTATTCTTTTTAGATCCTTGAAGTCGGCTGTTTACTTTTTATTGAAATTTAATTTTTAATACACTTTTGAGTGAACTATGAAATACACAATCTCATCGTCGTCTAAATTATATACTTCATTTAAAATTTCATCCCCATTATGCCTCTCTTAGGGGTGAAATTTTTTTTACATATTTAAATGAGACCACCCCTGAAGTAATCGAAGATATCGCGTAACATACATATATACAAAAACAACACACTGTGGAAATGCAAAAATTGCCTCCTCCTTTTTGGAAGTCGGTTAAAAGTGTAGCAGCAAGTTCTCAGACTAAGATATAATGCTTCGTTATCAGTTAAAATGATTTCCGGTTCTCTATACTCTTCATACGAGATATACCAACATTAAGCTGCTATGTTACGTTGGCATTCTGTGAAAGCGTAGTCCTTCTCAGGCAGGACCGACCCAAATTAGTTGCTAGCTTGTAGTGAGTAGCCTCTAAATTCTTAATTATAATTTTAACAAAACTTTTAAAGTTAACCCATATATTACTTGTAGTACTGTCTATATGTGACTGGGGATGCCAATAAGCCGCAGTTATTACAGATTTTGGTTGAACATTCCACTCAAGGCTATATAGTTTAGCAACACCGATTAGTGTCGTTAAGCCAGCGGAATAGCATATAACGTAATATCCGCATTATCCAATACCCAATCATTTGTAGTTTTTTACGAACATATCAGTTTTAATGTAACGGCAAATCTAAAGATGCCATTTTTGTGTTATTTTACATATTATTTCGTATTCGCATCATGATGACCAGATTGGAACTTAGATTTCTAGACTTTTTGTTCATTTATATTTTTATTGTAAGCATAAGGTACTTACCATTAAGCTAAGGTTGCAATTGGCGCCAATCAAACCACCCGACCCGTGCGTCCTCGGGGATGCGTCTGAAGTTCAATTTTTTTTTTAATTATGTAATAATTATATAGGCTATTTTCATAAGAGCTTGAGAACCTTAAATAATAAGACAGAAATATTGTTGGAATGAATTTTTTATTATTATAATCTGGTAGATAATTTCATGGCATTTATTTTTTAAATATGATTTCCGGCATATGTCCACCGCGGCTACGAGTTACAGTTACGTAGTCTATTCCATCAGTCCAATTTTTCACTACCTTTTCCAATAAATCTGGCCGTATGGCGTCAATGGTAGCTTGAATATTGGCTTCCAATGCTTCAAGAGTTGCTGGTTGGTCGGCATAAACCAATGACTTAAAATATCCCCATAAAATATAATCGAGAGGTGTTAAGTCGCACGAACGAGGGGGCCAGTTAACAGGACCACTTCTGGAAATAAAGTTAAAGTTAAGCACGCTGTATGGCAAGTTGCGCCGTCTTGTTGGAACCAAATGTCGTCGATGATTAGCTGATTTTGGAAACAAAAAATCAGTCAGCATGGCTCGATAGCGCTCGCCATTCACCGTAACGGCAGCTCACTTCTCATTTCGAAAGAAATAAGGACCGATAATGCCGCCAGCGTGTAAACCGCACCAAACAATCAATTTTAATGGATGTAATGGTGATTCATTAATGGCATTAGGATTGTCTTCGCTCTATATACGGCAATTTTGTTTATCCACAAAGTCATTTAACCAGAAATGAGTTTCATCACTAAACACAATTCTTCGATAAAAATGCTCATCTTCGGCCAGTTTTAAATTAGCCCAATCAGCAAAAACGCGACATAAACGATGGTCATTTGGCTTTAATTCTTGCACAAGCAGAATTTTATGGGCACGTAAGCCAAAATCGTTACGTAAAATTTTCCACGTAGTCGAAGGACAAAGGTCAATAAGATGAGAACGGCGACGAATCGACTTTTCGGCGTCTTCTTCAACACTTTGCGCTACATCAGCAATATTCTCTTCGGTACGCACATTTCTTTTTCTTGTTTGCTTTGAATCGAGAAGAATAAAATTAGAGCGAAAACGATCAATAACTGCACGAACTGCTTGCTCGCTAGGCCGATTATGAAGACCATAAAATGGAAGAAGTGCTCTATGAACTTCGCGAACAGATTTATTTTTTCCAAAGTAAATTTCCACAATTTGGAAGCTGGAAGCATTGCTCTGGTGTTAAACGATTCAAAATGAATTGCCAACCTTACTGAACAGAAATTTCAACACAGTTTGACATTCTTAAGTATTAAATTATAGACAACAACCATCGTAACTTCTCATGCAGCTATAAAACACCCAATATGTATAAACTAGGTGACCCTGCAGACGTTGTGCTGAACTTTTCGGTATGTAACATCGGTACGTAGATAGGTGTAGGATGGCGTGGACGCGATGAGCTTCACTTTATATCCACTCTGGACTTTTTACACACAGGTCTATATATCGGCTCCAGATTTGTCATTTTCTTTTTTGACACTAAATATTGTGAATATGAATAACATTGGTTCGTAAATCTAGAATGTATTAATAACTTAACTACAGCGTATCCTTTTTGATTCTAGTTTAACTTCTAGATGTAAACCGTCTTCTTAAAAAGCAAATAATATAATGTGTGACTATGACCTCGATCGGTCGAGATGTTTAGAAGTTACATGATCATATATATAAAAATTACGTGTCACATTGTTTGTCCGCGATGAACTCCTAAACTACTAAACTGATTGCAATGAAATTTTGCACAGTATGTTCAGTTTGGTCGAACTTGAGAGATAGGATACTTTTTATCCCGATAAGTGACCTTCAATATTTTTAAATTGCGAATGTAAAGATTTTTTTATGAGAAGTGTCATCGGAAAGGGCAGAACAACGTCTGCCTGGCCAGCTAGTTTATACATAAACTAGCTGTTCCCCGCTACTTCCCCCGCGTGTAATTTAGAGTTTTAATTATATTGCTCAGAACTCTAATTATTTTTCTCAGATATAAGTAGCCTAAGTTACTACTTAGAACATCAGTTACCTGCCAGTGAAAGTCCCGTTGAAATCGGTCCAGCCGTTTCGGCGATTAGCCGGAACAAACAGACAGACAGACAGATAGAGAGACCAACAGACAGACAAAATTTTTAAAAATTGTGTTTTGTTATAAATACCGTATATACATTCATATGAATTTAGTAAAAAGCTGTTATTTTTACATTACAAACAGACACTTCAATTTTATTTATTTGTATAGATGTATAGATTTAAAGCCATGGTAGCTCAGATGGTTAGCGCTCGCTGTCAGCTTTTCACAGTACTCGAGTAACTCGGGTTCGATCCCCGCCGGCACCAAAGAAATTAATAATTGCAATTTTAAGTGCTGATTTACCACGTGCTCAGCGGTGAAGGAAAACACCGTGAGGAAACCTGCATGTCTGAGGAATAAGAAAAAAATATTTCGAAAGATATGTGAAGTTCGCCAACACGTATTGTAGTAGCGCGGCGGACACTTCCTTGCCCTCTCAGAAATGAGGGGAGGCCTGTGCCCAGCAGTGGGACGTATTTAGGCTGTAACTTTACTTTAACTTTTATACATACATTTTGTTAATATTTAGAAATTAAATTTCTATATATTCCAGAATGGTATATTATACTTACACTATGTGACATCATCATCATCATAACAGCCCTTCACAAGTCCACTGCTGACTCTAGGTCTCCCCCAAGGAATGTCACAAAGCACGGTCCTGAGGCACCTGCGTTCATCGACTTCCTGCATATCTTACCAGGTCGTCACTCCATCTAGTGGGGGGACGCCCTAAACTTCGTCCGCCGGTACGAGGCCACCACTTAAAAAACTTTTTTCCCCATCGGCTGTCGGTTCTTCGAGCTATATGGAAAGCGCACTGCCACTTCAGCTTACTACTCCGTTGGGCTATGTCGGTTACTCTGGTTCTACTGCGGATATCCTCATTTCTAAGTTTATCACGCAGAGACACCCCGAGCATAGCCCTCTCCATAGCTCGCTGAGTGACCTTGAGCTTCCTCATACGGCCAGCAGTGAAGGACCACGTCTCAGATCCGTAAGTCATCACTGGCAACACGCACTGGTTGTACAATTTCGTTTTCAGTTTTTGAGGTATGTCTAACGAGAAGATGTGTCGTAGTTTCCCGAACGCTGCCCAGCCGAGTTGAATCCGTCGATTGACCTCTCGGTCGAAGTTGGACTTACCTAGTATTTGTCTAGGACTATTTGTCCCAGGTAAACATACTCGTCAACAACTTCGAGCTTAGTGCTCCCAACAACTACCGGCAAAGGTGTGATATGGACGTTAAACATGATTTTTGTTTTGTCCATGTTCATCGTAAGACGAACGGCCTATCCGTTGGGAGACACTATTGAGGTCATTGAGCATAGTGCTTAGGTCCTCCAGCGATTCTGCCATAAGGACTATATCGTCGGCAAATCGAGGGTGAGTGACGTACTCGCCATTGATGTTAATACCGTATCCTTTCCAGTCCAGTAACTTGAAAACGTCTTCCAATGCAGCGGTGAAGAGTTTCGGGGATATAACGTCACCCTGTCTTACACCTCTCTGCAATTGGATAGGTTTCGTACTCTGATTCTGTACTCGGATAGCCATCGTAGCTCTACTGTACAAACACTTCAGCACTTCGATATACCGACAGTCAACTTGGCATCGTTGAAGGGACTGCAGCACCGCCCAAATTTCGACGGAATCAAAGGCTTTCTCATAGGCCATATACGCCAGACATAGTAGCAAATTGTACTCTTAGGACTTCTATACAATTTGCCGAAGCGTATGTATGTGGTCTATGGTGCTAAAGCCCTTTCGGAAACCGGCTTGTTCAGGAGGCTGGAAATCGTCAAGTCTGCGCGCGAGACGATTCGTAATGACTCTCGAAAACAGCACGTAGACGCGGCTCAGAAGGGAAATCGGTCTGTAGTTCTTCAAGAGAGCGTTGTCACCTTTCTTGAAGAACAAGACCACCGCACTTCTGCTCCACGACTCCGGTGTAATGCCGCCATGGAGGACGGAATTAAAGAGATTCTGAAGGACTTCAAGTACCGGTTTTTCACCCGCTTTCAGAAGCTCCGCTTTAATTCCATCCTCGCTTGGGGCCTTGCCGTTGTGACATAGGAACATAAAATACAATACACACACCGATGTCCGGATTTGGACACCGATGTCCGGATTTGGACATCAGTGTGTGTATTGTATATACACAGGACGATATGGGAAAAATGTTTATTCTTATAAAGCGACTACACGGTCAGGTAACTAGTATAGCAGCATAATTATTGCGTAAATCTCTTAATTTAAAACAGAAGATAGGCTATGATTTTTATTAATATTTACAGACACTAAAAGGAATTTATAAGATACTAGCTGTGCCGCGCGGTTTCACCCGCGTCATCACGTGTCAAAGGTGCGCGACATGACTTAGTTCAAGCATTTTATAATGGGTTTAAGCGTCGTTCGTACGCCCAGCCAAGTATTGAATTATTTTAATTTTACATCATCTCTTAAACTATGCGTCCAAATAACATGGTATAAAGAACAAAGTTTATCTTCATAAAATTGTCTTGATGATGAAGTAACTTTCGTTCGTAAGGATAAATAGGCCATGCCTAATAATAACGCTCATAAATCACTTTTAAATTTTCAGTATTTTTTGTCACAAAATACCAAATCATGGCTTATGTATAAGAAATAGACATATGGTTTCGTAGACTTTTTTTAGACGGAGTTAAGGTCTATATTTTTCTAGACCATTGTATTTACGTGTCCCTAACGATAACACCAGCGTACGCGGATAAATCATTTCGGGAGTGCTTTTTCTTCTGACTTGCTTAACAAATATCCATATTTGAGGCTAGCTGAGTAATATAGTTTAATTCTAGGTAGGCTATACTATTTCACATGAATCTGGCTATAATATACAATTGTTATTTGTTTGTTTATTTGTTCATTTCATCCGATTACGATGAAACTTTGGTGAGTAGTTATTTGCGCACCAGTGAATATTTCTGACAAATAAGCATTATTATACTTGCTAGTAACAGCTACATATTTATAAATATTAATTGTTGTACATAATTAATAAAAATGACTGATGAGATTTTCAGTCAGGAATATATACTCATTCGTTTTTATTAATTAGAGCTATATCGGCCAGATTTTTTTCTATAGAAATTACCATTCGTGTGTAGCGGTACACGCAATATCTATGAGAGCTGCGTTTGTGTTATGAAGGGGTAAGACCATTAGGTATTTTCCATTCCTTATTCAGAACTTAAATATCTTTTTGAGATCGGCTTGCTTTCTAAAACAAACTTGAGGAATAGTTTCATATTATGCGTCATGTAGAATGTTTTGTGTGAATGCTTGCATTCGGAAGCTCAAATACAATCGCAGTAATCGGAAATCTAACCAGGAAACCTGACGCTTGCGCTCTGACTAAAAGTGGAGTTTTACAAGATATACATACATACATATAATCACGCCTCTTTCCCGTAGGGGTAGGCAGAGACCACTTCTTTCCACTTGCCATGATCCTTACATACTTGTTTCGCTTCGTCCACTTTCATTATTCTCTTCATACATGCTCTACGGTTTAGGGTGCTCTTGAACTGACCTTTTATCAAGACGTCCCTGATTTGGCCTTCAAATGTACCCCTTCCAGCACTTTCATTCACACTCGCCTTAAACACTTTTTTCGTCAATCGTTCTTCATTCATTCTCTCGACATGGCCAAACCCTCTCAGCATATCTTTCTCAATTTTTATCACTACATCTTCTTTGAGACCAACAACGTCTTCTTATCTCACTATTTCTTATCCTGTTAGTCAGTTTAACTCCTATCATACTTCTTAACGCTCTCATCTCAACTGCATTTATTCTGCTTTCGTGTTTCTTCTGCCATACCCAACTTTCACTTCCGTACATGATTGTCGGAACCAATACCCCCTCATGCACAGCCAAACGAGCCTTGTTAGACACCTTCCGACTGCTAATAAAGGAGTTCAAAGCTCCATTCATCATGTTTCCTACATTCACTCTTCTTTCGATATCACTCTCACACTTTCCATCTCTTGTAAACTTTGAACCCAGATACACAAACTCTTTCACCTGTTCAATTTGTTCATCTCCAATCACGATATTGCAGTCTGTCACGGTCTCATCTCTTTCAAACGCCATCACTTTCGTCTTCCTTTACATTCATCTTCATTCCCTTCCTAACAAAAGCTCCACTCATAGTAGTTACCATTTCCTGCAACTCCTCGGCCGAAGACGCAAGTAATACTTGGTCATCACCATAGAAAATACATTTGACGAGTAACTCATTCATTCTCAACCCGCTTTCATTCTCTTTTAAATCTGCCAAGCAATTGTCAATGAACAGATTAAACAGCCACGGTGACGAACACCTTTTTCGATATTAAACCATTCAGTGTATGCCCCGTTTATCCTTACACAAGCACTAGAATCCCTATAAAGAGATTGCAATGCTCGTACGAGGATACTGCTCACACCGTTCACGGACAGTGCTGACCACAATTCATTCCTTACCACTCTATCATAGGCCTTTTCTAGGTCCACGAACACGCAATAAACCTTCTTGTTTATAGCCAAACACTTTTTGGCTATGTACCGCAAGGAAAAAATCTGATCCATACATTCCATTCCCTTTCTAAATCCCGCTTGTGCATCCTATACTTTTTCGTCTGTTTCATTCACAACCCTTTCAATCAACACTTTCGCATACAATTTACCGACCACAAAATCATGAATTCAACTAAATTGTGGTGTTCAATTATTTTTGTACGTGGTAGAGCGATGCTGCAGCTATATTAGTAGTATAGTTGTAGCACGAAAGGGTCGACTCGACCGGGGAAGAACCACGCTCTCACAGAATACCAGCGTCAAATAGCAGCTTAACACTGCTGTGTTTCGTATGGTGAGTGTAGAGAACCGGAGACCCTTTTTACAGTAAAAGAGGCATTCCATCTTAGTCCTCACGGGTGACAAGGCATCTGCATTTTGATTCGCAAACGAGGATAGATGTAGATGTATGTAGAAGTGGTTGCTGTGGCCCAGCAACCACTTACCATCAGGTGGACTGTGTGCTCGTTTGTCACCCTTTCCGTTAAAAAAAATATTATCAGTCCCGTTGCCAAATAAACAATTCATTTATAATAGTTTTAAATACTTTAAAATATTTCTTTTTCATATTTTAAAGTGGCTCCAAAATATAAATAATTATATGCGGCGAGCGTAATTGTGGAACTGTCGTTAGACAAGGATAAATGTTGCGGGCTTGCTATGAATATAAATAAATTGTCGGGTCATTAAAAAAAAAAAACTAAAGAGAATGGAACGTCTTTAAAACAATTAAAATCATGTGCTTTACATAAATATCTAAATTAAATTTTCGAATATATTTTTAAATAATATATAAGTATAAATGTTAGTTTTAAGCGTATAAAAAGGAACGTAAGAGAGAAAGACTAAAACGGGTAGATGAGCGAGTGAGAGGGGAAGCGTATGGCAATAAATAAGTAAGACGAAGTCATTGCGAAATATTTAAAAGAGTAAATCAACATTTTTTTTAAAGTTTTAGAGTCCCATACTTAAAATGATAAAAACGGAACCCTTAGAAAGAGAGCGTAGATTTATAAAGTTGAAAATAATATTAAATATCAAAGTCCATGGGCCCCTGGAGGTCCACGACTTTTTCTGCCACCAGCGCAGCGCCTGGGCAGCACCACTTTGGAATGAGGTGAAATATTTTCATAGCGGGAAAATTAATTTGTAAGAAAATTGTAAGGGTCAACTTTCTTTCTGTAATATTAGTTATATATTATATTAATTGAATTAAAATAAAACAAACGTCGCATATCCAAAAAGTGGAAACAATTTAAAAGCGTTAAAAATAAGCAAAAAATTTTAAAAGCAAGCCACTGAGGCATGTAGTAATATTTTTTACAAATATCTTTTGTAACAAACGAGCACAAAGTCTACCTGACAGTAAGTGGTTGATTTATCCCATAGACATCTACATCTACCCTCGATTATGAATCAGATGGAATGCCTCATTTCCAGTAAAAAGAGTCTCCTGTTTTTTACCCTCACCATACGAAACAAAGCAGCTTTAAGCTGCTATTTTACGCTGGTATTCTGTGAGACCATGATCTTTCCCTGGTCGAGCCCACCCATTCCTGTTGAACTATACTAATAAAGCTACAAAATTAAGTTTGTCCTTTAATCGACGTGTAATAACGGTTACTTTACAACAACGTTCGGTAAATTATAAGCAAGGTAAGCTAAAATTAAGCTGAAATCATACTCGTAATTTATAAGCAAGGTAAGCTTGTTTATAATTTATGAATTTCAGAAAGTTAAATAAGGTATTTGTTTTCATGAAAATAAACACTTACGTATCTAACTGTTATACGTACCTGTTATAAATAAATGAATCTTTGTAATTTACGGCATTCGCATATCGGTTATTTAACGTGCTGCAGCTGTATTACTGGTATAAGTTGTAGCACGAATGGGTCGGCTCGACCAGGGAAGGACCATGCTCTCACAAAATACCAGCGTAAAATAGCAGCATAATACTGCTGTGTTTCGTATGGTGAATGTAGAGAACCGAAGATCCGTTTTACTGGAAACGAGTCATTCCATCTTAGTCCTCACGGGTGACAACGCATCTGCCTTTTGATTCGTAATCGAGGATAGATGTAGACGTCTATGGGCCACGCAACCACTTACCATCAGGTGGACTGTGTGCTCATATTTCTTGAATAAGAGTATTCTATAAGGAAAAAAAATATTACCACTTATTTTTCTTACTATTGTGACAGTATCACTTTAGGGCGCTTTAGTACCGCGATCTTGATCTTGATAATAGTTTCGCGATTATACTTTAGCAAATGTAAACTCTCAGATCCAGAATAATTATTAGACCATATAAATATTTGTTGCGTGCGGGAGTCGAACCCGTGTCCAACGAGCGCTAAGCCACAATGCCACGGTGCTGAAAGCCAAATTACAGTATAATACGGCGTTTTTACGACAATATATTGATAAATGTAGTTTTAACTTTTAATAAGCGGTAACAATCTCTTGAATAAAAGTTACAAAAATAAGACAAATGACAGTCAATCAGAGGAAAATGATGTGTAATTATGTAGAAAACACATAGTCTCCCTGATGTTGAATGGATGCATTGACCCATAGACACCTACATCTCATTATCATCATCATCATTATCATTACATCTCTTCAAAGTATACTCCTGAACGTAAGCTTTCTTGAAGAATGACACAAAACGCGGGCCAAAGCCACCTGCATCCATCAACATTCTGCGAACCTTAGGTAGATCAAAGTCACGGTGCGAGGTTGCCACTCGAAAACCTTCTTTCCGAATGGGTTGGCCCAAACTGGGAGCAACAACACTCTCACAGAATACCAGCTTATGAAATAGCACAACAATGCTTTTGTGATTCGTGCGGTGACGCAAAAGAATCGAAGAAAATCTTAGTTTACAGGGAGAGGGGTGACAACGCATCTGTATTTTAATTCTTAATCGATGATATATGGACCACAGTATTCATTTGCCATCAAGTGGATTGTGTGCTCGTTTATCACACTCACTTATATAATAATATGAAGCTGTGAAATAAATTGACCGAAATGTTCCTATCTATTGGTGTATTCTTCGAACGGCTAATGCCCAGCAGTCAATATAAAAAAGGCTGATGATGATGATGATGATGATGATGTAAAACAAGATTCACGCGCGTGTGAAGTTTTAACATTACTTTTTTATTATTAGAAATATTATATGAAAAATATCATAGGGATTTTACCGTCTACAAAATATTAAAGTAAATAGTGAAATATTAAAGTCTAGATTTACAATAGAGAGCTGTAAGATATATGGTAGAGATTTATCTGTTTATCTGAACTAAGAATAGTGCTCAATCCCTTTGTTGGAGTGTCGAAGAGGAAATTTATATATACCGTGAAAAGTTCTTTGTGTGAAGCAACGAAGCTTAGTTTCAGAAAAAAGAATTTGTTTCGCTCGTTTAACTTTATTTTAAATATTTCTTTACGTAAAATTATTTAAAAAAATGGAACGTAAAAGGTATTGAATAAATTATTCTTCTCTCAATACTTTTATCATTTATGTAACCATTAGAATATCAACATGTAATATTATACTTTACTTACAAGGTTCGACAAGTGACACGTAGATAATTCTTTTAAGGACCTTTGTAAATAAACTTAACGATTTAGACGTCGTATATAAAACTTGGCGCGTGTGTGGAAAATAAATTGTTATTTGATCGGCATTTTCACTCACTCCGAACGTAAAAATATTTTTTTCTTATCACTTTCCTATAGCAAAAAGTGCCTTACATCTTTTATATCCCATAAGTATTGCATTTATGAAACAATTAATAATATTGTGAAAACAGGTGTGGGTTACATTTGTATGAAACTTGTTAAATCTAGTTTGCTTTGAGGATTCTTGTCGTCTATTTGGCAATATATATATATATTGCATTTATAAAATTTAGGTACCGTGTAGCGACTATTTAATGGATACATTACCCGATATCATCCCGTGGATGTTCTGAGAGGCGACAGAGAGAAATGATGCAGGTAAAGGGCAGCATCATCTTCCTGATAACAACTAAAAATAATAAATAACCGCGACTGTCAAATTGCCTGTCAAGCCTAGCAACTATAGAAAATACACTCTACGAGGCAATCTATCGCAGAGGCCTATGTTTAACAGTGGACGTTTGATAGGCTGTAATGTATAATTGAAAAAAAAGTCATTCCTGAAGACTAACATTGAATGACTCATTACTGGTACCAAGGATCTTCTCTTCAGACCCTAAAAATTCTACACAATGGTCTCCACTATAGCAGGGTGAATTGCGGTAACTGTTTGGCATGCGGATCGGTGCTCGCAGAGTACTAGAGCTCACTGGTGGACCAACTCTGATGCCGCTTCATTGTTGGTCAAAATCCCCAGTTTTGGTTTTCGGTAGCTGTTGAAACAAAGACATCCTACAGGATAGATGCGTATGTCAAGTACTGAACAAAGTCCTACAGTGTACTATCAAATGCCTAGTTATCTAGTGGTCGTAGACGTGGTTACTTATCTATGGCTCTGGGTTACTGCCACATCAGACTATGACAGTGAGGGAATAGAGAGTGCACCTAGCACATACGAGTACACTTGTTCACTATAATCCTGTCCTGTGCCGATAACTAGTCTCCGTTGGGACTGGCCTTCATGACCGAAATTCAGTGTGGATCACATTGTTTTTAAAGGGTTGGTATTGCACAACATTAAAAAATATTGACAACTTTAAAAGACTAACTAAAATTAGATGGCGATGGCGATATCCTTTTGTAGGATGGGTAGTAAGCGAACGGGTTCCAGCCTTATCGTGGCGGGGGAGGGGGGGGGGCTTAGTAGCGTAGCTTGGTCACCCGCGGTGAACTAACAGGAACCCACATGGCTGGCCCGAAGTGTAGGACCAGCGCGACGAGGCCACTCCGAGTGTGCTTGGTGAGCTCACTTCTCAGCGAGAGGGGTACCCTCTCCCCATACCACTGCAGCCGAGGTGCAGTGTTGGTATGGCGATGCGCCACTCACCCTATCCTCCGCAATTCTGACGGGGCTGCACCGTAAATTGATGCGTTTGTGGCTGGCTGGGGGGGGGGGGGGAGTGTCGGTATTGCGAGGCGCCGCTCTCCCTACCCTCCGCATCCGAATATTGGTTGGCGGCGGAGCCATAGACTAGATCCGGCTGGGGTCAGAAAGGCTAGTGCTTCTGAGTGCTCGTTTTAACTGGCCCCATGGACTTCGCACATCGGACACGGGGGCGTCTGTTGCACATGTGAAGTTGGAGGCCGCGGAAGAGGTCGCGCCATGTGTACTGGTGTGTCTTACTTGAGAAGGTGATGGGGGAGGAGTAGTTCACTCTCGAGGAGGGGCCCCTATAGGGCAACCAGCGTTGGTGGGGCCGCGGATGTGTCCGAAAGCGTTCCCGTGGCCCTGCCAATATGCGACGAAGGTGGAACACTTTGGGGTTTTAGTCGGTGCGAGTCCGACATAACTCGACCTTGCCTCCGCGAGGCGGGTATGCATAGGTATGTTAAAAAAAGAGGTCCATGTCCAGCAATAGACTTCTGGCCTGTTACCGTTAGAGCCTATTAACGTCCAGTGCTAAACATAGGCCCCCTCATAGATTGCCCTATAGTTATATAGTTGCCGCAGCTGGTTGGTTGTTTGGATATTTGCCATAGTTGCCACGCTAGCAAGCTGGTTGGCAACCGCAGTTTATTTTTATTTTTAGTCATTATTAGGAAGACGCTGCTTCCCATCTCCCGATTTGTTTCCCTCTGTCACCTCTTACGAGACCCACAGGACGATGTGGGCTGGTGGTAACTATTACACCGCCACTACACGGTTAACTACTCCGGCGTGATGAAGGAAAATAGTAAAAATATTATTCTCTTTTAATTAAATCAACCTCATTTCAAACAAAAGGAAATACCTACGGAATACGACTCTTAATACCCGAGAAAGCTAATATTGCTAGATTCACTTGTAACTGTCGTTCTCAGCCATTTATGCTCAATATTGTGGTTCATTAATCTTTTTATGCCCGTATTATTCCGAGAAGACAAACACGATATGTTTGTTTGTTCTCTTACGTAACAGTAAACGTACGTACTTAGGGTGAATTATATTGATTAAAATGTATCCGTTTATGTGTAAGCATAAATTTTACTCGCCAAACATATAAAACAATTTACAAACACAAAGTTGTTTACTATAAATAATATATTAAGAAAAAATAGCAAACAAGTTTTGGCAATAATTAGGTACACTTCGAAAAATAAACTTAAAAAAAAAACTAACTGCACCACACAATACAAAAATATTTACTATAATATGAACTGTCAAAATGGCGTCGATAAAGCAGCGCCCTTTCGACCCTTTATTATTTGATTGACTGATGAAGAGCTATCGTAACATAGAGCCATCTATGCAAACAAGTCTATGGTTTTCGAGTTATAAGAAAGTGACCATATTACCCTTACGCACTATAGTATACATTTTACTATCCGTGTAGTGGCAGTGTGAGAATATCCATTTCACCAATATCGTCTCGTTGTGTCGTAACAGGCGACAGGAGGAAATGGTCAGCAGCGGCTTTGGAATAACAATCAAAAAACTGCGATGGCTAACCCGCCTACCAAACGTGACAGTTATGTCAAAATCCCTTGTATATTACCTCATAGGGAGATTTAATTAAGTAATTAAGTATTATATTATTAAGATTATTTAGAAGGACTATGTTCAGTAGTGGACTTTATCCACCTGCCGGAAAATACAAAACAACGTCTGCCAGACCAATTAGCATTTATTCATAATTTAACTTAATATTTTATATGCATACTTTTTATTATTTTCACGTTGCAATATTTTTAAGATTCAACAAAAATGAGTGAGCTAGAACGATGACGAATCGTATTCGCACAGAATACCATTGTGAAAAACCAGCATAATACTAGGGTCTTGTATGGTGAGTCCAAAGATCCCTTTTTTCTGGAAACCAGGCATTCCATTTTAGTTCTCACTTTTAGGTGGAATTTTTGCTAATTTTTTACCGTAACTTCTATCAATATACAATTTTCTTTTAAGATATCTACATCCATCCTCGAAATGCACATACATTGTCAGCTCTTAAAACTAAAACGGAATGCCTCGTTTCTAGTTAAAAGGGTCTCTTGTTCTCAACACTCGCCGTACAAAACACAGCAGCATTAAGCTGGTTCTTTGAGAGCTTGGTCCTTCCCCGTTAGGGGTCGACCCTTTCGTGCTACAACTATTAAGCCACAGCATAGCTCCATCACGTCTAATTCTATTGTTACATTAACTACATTAGCAGCTACAGATTAACAAAATGACGTTCGTGTCCAAACTCTCTCAGGTAGGAAATAACACAATGCTATGTTAGCTTAATTTTCAGTCAAATGCAAATTTCCTACACCATTGCAACTAACAATTAATTTTAAATTAAAAATGTTGTACAACCGACTTCAATATAAATTATTAAGAATAACTCAAAAACTATTAGTCAGACCTTGATTAAATTTATATGGGACCACATGTGAAGCACCAGCTTTGAAATAAAAAAAGAATCGTTGAAATCGGTTCACCCAGCAAAATTTTATTGGGTATATATTGGACAGATTTTGTTTTAAAGCAAAGAAGGCCTCAAAACCTGTGATTATAGTGGCTATCTATAGCTTTTAGACTGGAACACAACAGTGCTTGCACTACTATTTGTAGGCAGGAATAAGTAAGAGGGTAGTATCTATACAGATGGATTCCTGAGCATGAAGGGACTCTTACTACCTAGTACACTGAACATTCTAAAATTATTGACATTTATTTTTGCTATAATTTTAGTACAGTCAAAGCACACAAATATGTGGTGTTGTTCTTCTGACTGATTTTGACGAAAGTTGAAAGTTTATAGGGCATGGGAAATATTTTGTTGAATATCATCACAACGATAAATATGGAGTAATATCACAATCATGTGGTTGTCGTAAGAGGCGTTAGAATGAAAGAGATGGACAGAATCACATTCATGATAACAAGTCATTTTTAGCAGATATATATATATATATATATATATATATATATATATATATATATATATATAGCATATTTATCATATATATGTCATATTTAGCAGATAATGAATAGGACAATCTTATTATAGCCATGTGGTGGCCGCGTAAGAGAATCTATCACTTCATTTGCCGCCGTGTTTAAAGAAACGCAACTTGAAAATGACATAAGGTATAATATTTTAATAAACGTTCGGCTCACCTGTACAACCTATAGAATAAGGAAGTACAGATATAGCGACGGTGAAATTACTAGAAATTTTAATATAATCCAAACACACACACACACACACACACACACACACAACACACGCGCGCGCGCGCGCGTTCGCAGTAAGATAAATGTAGAAATTAAAGATGACATAGCACTATCACTCTTTTTACATTTCGCGGAGCTGCAGTTTATAAAAAGGATATAAAATAAGATTCGTTCAATACCACAAGTGTTCAATAAGGCCGCGTCTCCACCAAAGTTTTGTTGTCAACAGAAACTTGCCAACAAAACTGGTTTCAACACCTTTTGAATTTACCACTCCTGCGTTATGCGCCAAAACATTTTGATTGTGTGAGTTGTTTATGTTAAACAAAAGTCTCGCTGGGTTTTTTGCTGGTTCTTCCCAGGACAGAAATATTTTCTGAACCAGTTTCATATATAAAAAATTCTTTTAATAAGTATTATATAATCATCACCATCATCATCATTACAGCCTGTCATAAATCCACTGCTGAACATAGGCCTCCCCGAAGGAATGCCACAAAGCACGGTTCTGAGCCACTTGAATCCATCGACTTCCTGCATGTCTTATCAGGTCGTCACTCCATCTAGTGGGGGGTCACCCTACCCTTCGCCTACCAGTACGAGGCTGCCACTCGAGAACCTTTCTTCCCCATCGGTTGTCGGTTCTTCGAGCTATATGGCTGGCCCACTACCACTTCAGCTTACTAATCCGTTGGTCTATGTCGGTTACTCTGGTTCTACTACAGATATCCTCCCATGAGTCCCGCCGCATGTAATTCCAATTGGAGATCTGTCTGTTCAGTTGCCTGTATGCTGTCAAATCTGTTGAAGAATGTAGCTTCATCTCCCGTCTGACAGCCATGAGATAAAGAGTTTGATCGGAGAGTTTTTGTGTTCTTCTGCGGCGGGTCTTGCAGAACTTAGCTCCGACCGCATGTACAGTTTCCACGAGCTTATCATTCATATCGTCCACTTCATTGCAGTCTTCTAGGCACTGAAAACAGTTTTGTAACTCGAGTTGAAAGGTTTCGGGATTTTGGAACAGAGCACGAGGGGGACGGAGCGTTGACTTCATTAGACGAGACCTCTCCAACTAAATGTTTAGGTTCAGTGTGCCTCTAACCATTCGGTGATCGCTACCAGTTTTCACCCTCGCGATCACGGAGATATCACTGAACAGTTGTCGTCTGGTCAATGGAATGGAATGAAAATGGAAGTCAATCTCATTTTTTGTCGAACCGTCGGGGCTCGACCAGGTCCACTTCCTGTGGGGCCGCTTCTGGAAGAAAGAGTTCATTATAAAGAGTCCCTCTTTCTCCATGAAGTCGGCCAGCTGCTGGCCCCTTGGGTTCCATGCCCTATTCCAAATTTCCCTACTTTCAGCTCACCGTTCTCTCTTGTGCCTAGTTTTGCATTGAAGTCTCCCATTAACACCGTATAGTGGGTTTTTGAGGAATGCATGGCTCTAGAGATATCCTCATACATTTTCTCCACCTCCTCATCGGGGTGTGCCGAGGTTAGTGCGTAAACCTGTATGATCTTCAGCGAATACCGTTTGGTGATTCTGAGTATAAGGTACGCAACCCTCGCCGACGCACTCTCAATCTTTACAACGTTGTTAACGAGAGACTTGTGGACGATAAATCCGACACTTCCTTGGGACAGATGGTCACCCTTCCGGTGATAGAACAAGTTACCGGACTTGAGGATTACCGTGTCCTCCCCCTCTCTTTGGACCTCGGAAAATCCTATAATATGCAAGTGTAACTTGTCTATCTCTTCTTCCAGCTCCACGATCTTCTCGTCAGTCCTCAGGGTGAGTGCGTTGTATGTTGCCAGGTCGAGTAGTCTTAGGTAGCAACCGAATCTCCACCGGAGATTCTTAGCACCCACTGCCCTGCCGTTACCATGGTCGCCACCGTAGCCAGGAACCGGGACCGGGGGCCGTTTATTAAGTGGTATTCGTAAGCTTACACATCAAACGCAGTAAAGTGAGTTGGAGCAATTGTGTTACACGTCTACAAAAAAAGTTCTGTGATCGCCTCTTTCGACTATAGATTCTTTTACTCCGCCACCAAACCACACGACTTAATTACTGCGATTTAATAATAAAATATTTTGCACACCTTACACACGAAGCGGAAATGTTTGGGCTTTACCATCGACTTGTCAAGGTTACACTATACGCTCTAATAATTAAATCTCGTTGGTTATTTGACCACTCCATGGCACAAAGGCTTGGCATTGAGTTACGGCACAAGGGTTGGGGGTACAAATCACGCACGGATTAAGTATTTTTATGGCCTACTAATAACTGTTCCGAGTCTTTATGTTTGTCCTCGTGCAATTTATGTATGAGATTTTACCTCTACGACACAAGAGAAAGTCCTAGTGTTTTACCCCCATCGTATACCCCACCCCCCGTATAACCACCCTCATCGTTTAAAGTTATGTAGTCTATAAAAATAGTAAAAAAATTATATGTGTAAATATTCCTTTGTATTTTTTTAACTAACTAGGAATTTGTGATGTAGAAACTTGGGAAAGCGTGCGGCTCTGCGGGGTAATCTTTGTTATGGCAACGAGATTAACAAATCCTTGTGTAGTTGCTTGCGTGCCAAGTACATGCTTTAAGGTGTGTTTTTATTGTGTTCTGAATTATGAATGTAATATTATAATGCTATTTTTCTACTTTTATTAGGCTCTGAGAAAAAAAAGTCTAATTTTCGTGCAGTGGCGGCATAAGAGAATACACTAACCCATATACCGTGGATGTCAAGAGTCGACCAAAGGAAATGAAACAGAACATGCTGCATCTTCCTGTTAACAATTCATTGATAATAAAATATCTGCGGTTCACAACCCGTCAGTCGAGCTTAACGACTATAGAAACTGTCCCCTTTATGAGACAATGTAATGTCTTGCTTATGTTCAGCAGTGGTCTTTTCATTGCCTGTAATGAATTAGTTAAATGGAGAAAACTTGTGAAAATGTTTTGTGAAAATAAAAATTATTGAATTGAAAACTTCTTTAGAATCGTTGTGATATGGAACTCGATGAAACGAAAAGCGACTAAAAAGAGACAAAAATATACATTGATAGGATTTAGCCTGAGAGAGAACGAAGTTTATTACGTAGAGAAACCCCGAGCATAGTCCTCTCCATAGCTCGCTGAGCGAGCTTGAGCTTCCTTATACGGCCAGCAGTGAAGGACCACATCTCAGTTCCATAGGTTATCATTGGCAACACGCACTCGTTGTAAAGTGTCGTTTTCAAGTTTTGAGGTCAATCCTTGGAAATTGGAGTTAATCAGTCGATTTACCTTTTGGTCGATGTTGGATTTACCTAATCGGACTATTTGTCCCAGATAAACATACTCGTCAACAACTTCGAGCTTAGTGCTCCCAACAACAACCGCCATAGGTGTGACATGGACGTTATACATGATCTTTGTTTTGTCCATGTTGAGTGAGCATAATGCTCAGGTTCTCCAGCAATTCCGCGGTCTATATATTCGGCAAATAGAAGGTGTGTGGTGTACTCGCCATCGACTTTAATACCGTATCATTTCCAGTCCAGTGGCTTGAAAATGTCTTCAAATGCAGAAGTGAAGAGTTTCGAGGATATAACTTCACCCGGTCTTACATCACAATAAGTTGGATAAGTTGCGTACTCTGGTTCTGTACTCTGATAGCCATCGTAGCTCTACATTACATACATTTCAGCACTTTGATATACCGACAGTCAACTTGACACCGCTGAAGGGACTGCAGCATCGCCCGAATTTCGATGGAATTAAAGGCTTTCTCATAGTCCACAATTTGACATAGTGGCAAATTGTATTCATTGGACTTGTGTGCAATTTGCCGAAGGGTATGTATGTGGTGTATGGTACTAAAGCCTTTTTGGAAACCGACTTGTTCGGGAGGCTGGAAGTCGTCGAGTCTGCGTTTGAGACGATTCGTAATGTCTCTCGAAAACAGCATATAGACGCAGATCAGAAGAGAAATCGGTTTGTAGTTCTTCAAGAGAGCGTTGTCGTCTATCATGAAGAATAACACCACTGCACTTCTGCTCCACGCTTCTGAAGTAGATGGAGGACGAAATTAAACAGCTTCTAAAGTACTTCAAGTACCTATTTCCACCCACTTTTAGAAGCTCCGCTGTAATTGCAGGCGCTTTGCTGTTTTATGGTGCTGGTGAGCCATTTTAATGTCGTTTAAATTGACGTCCGGGATTTCATCGGATAGTGTCAGATAAGACTTGCTGTTGGATCGTTACTCACACTTACATGACGTGTACAGCTGCCCATAGAACCTCTTAATCTCACTTAAAATCTCAGATATCAAGGAAACTATGCTGCCACACTTGGTTTTCAGCTTTAACAGTTAACTCTTTCTGGCAAACAGATCTCTGGCAAAGACTTTGCAGCCTTGGTTTCGCTCGATCGCTTCTTTAAAACGAGCTGTATTGAAGTTGCGTATTTGAAGATCTGTCTGTCAGTTGCCTGTATTCTGTCAAATCTGTTAAAGACTGCAGCTCCATTTTCTATCTAACAGTCATGAGATGAAGGATATGATCGGAGAGTTTTTGTGTTCTTCTGCGGCTGGTCTTGCAGAACTTAGCTTGGACTGAATGGAAAGTATTCATGAGCTTGTCATTCACATCGTCCACTGCATTGCAGGCTTCTAGGCACTGAAAACGGTTTTGTACCTCGAGCTGGAAGGTTTCCGAACTTTGGATTAGAGCACGAGGGTGATCGAGCGTAACTTCATTTGACGTGACCTCTCTAACTGAACACTTAGGTTTAGTGTGCCTCACACCATTCGGTGATCGCTGCCGGTTTTTACCCTTACGATCACTAAGACATCACTGCACAGTTGTGGTCTGGTCGTCATAATGAAGTCAATCACATTTTTGTCGAACTGTCGAGGCTCGATCAGGTCCACTTCCTGTGGAGCCGCTTCTGGAAGAAAGAGTTCATCATAAAGAGTCCCTCTTTCTCCATGAAGTCGGCCAGCTGCTGGCCCCTTGGGTTCCGTTGCCCTATTCCGAACTTCCCTACTTTCTGATCACCGTTCTCTCTTGTGCCTAATTTTTCTTTGAGTCTCCCATTAACATGGTTTTGTTGGAATGCATGGCTTTAGAGATATACATTTCCTCCACCTCCTCATCAAGATGTGCCGAGGTTGGTGTGTAAACCTGTATGACCTTCAACGAATACCGTGTGATAATTCTGAGTATAACGCAACTCTTGTTGATGAACTTACAATCTTTACAACTTTGTTAACGAGAGACTTGTGGACGATAAATCCGACACCTTGTTGGGACAGATGGTCACCCTCCCGGTGATAGAAAAAGTTACCAGATTCAAGGATTACCGTGTCTTTCCCGCTCCCTTCGGACTGCAGATGATCCTATTATATCTCAACACAACTTGTCTATATCTTCTTTCAGCTCTTCTCGTTAGTCGTCAGGTGCGTTGTAAGCTGCCATGTCAATTCGTCTTAGGTGGTAACTGAACCTCCACCGGAGATTCTTAGCACCCCCTGCCTCATCGTTACCGTGGCGGTCACCGTAGCCAGAAATAGCGGAGCCGCCGGGGACTGGGGGCTGTCACTTCATAACCTTCAACATGCGCGTTGGAACCCGCAGTTTTCTATTGACTTTAAAGAGGAGGAGGCACTCAATTCGACTTTATGTTTTTTTATTGTGTTTTACCCCATAACTATTTTCTGAGTGAACTGATTTTGATGATTCTTTTTTTATTTAAAAGCTGGTGCTTCCTTTGTATTTCCTAATAAATTTGATTAAGGTCTGACTATAGTTTTTGAGTTATTCTTAATAATTTATATTGAATTCTGTTGCACAAAGTTTTTAATTTTAATTATTTATTGTAATATGGTTGTTATCAGGAAGATGCTGCTTCCCATCTCCTGCTTGTTTCCCACTGTCGTCTCTTACGACACCTACGGAAGATATGGGGTAGTGAATATTCTTAACCGCCACTTCACGGCTAATAATATTCAAGAGTAGTAAATTATTCAGACCAGCGACAGGAAGCAGTGTCAAAAGTGTGATATATCTGTCTGACGAATAACCTTCGTTAGCTGTAGGTTTAGAAGGTTTACAAAAATTACATTTGACAAACGTAAAATTTATTTTATTGATTTTATTGATGAAATGAAGATATTTAATTTCAATTACAATCATTAAATCAATATTTCTCCCTCAGGATCATTTTTAAAATATTTTCAATAGTCTCTTTCATAAGTCTCTTAGTCTCGAAACATTTATTTATTGTGAGACCCCTACAATATAACATTATGTTTACGTTGCTAATTTAAGATGTTGGGTATAACGTAAGAAGTTATTTCTGAACTTTACTTTGTTTAGTAGAAACCCAGATTAAGTTGTTTAATCCATGCAGTCTCTATACAAACAATTGTCATAAGTCATAAATGAGTTTAGTAGTTGAACAATTCATAAAGCCGTGCGAAGCGGGCTTTGTACTCAGTATTAGGGTTAAACTAAATAAAGCTACGACTAACTAGGATAATCCGACGTTATCTATTTATCTTTGTGTAGAACATTGTGTTTTACTCACCACTATTTACTAGCTACTAAATGGTATTAATCAAAGTCGCTTAACCGCGTCCACCTGCTGAATTTGCTATTTGCTTGAAACTTTAAAATATTTGATAAGGGTTTTTAACAATAATTAAAGATATAGTTTTTGTTTCTTAGACGTGGTCGAGCCTTGCTGCAAGACGCGGTAGAGCCTTGCTGCAGCTATATTATGATTGTAGCACGAATGGGTCGGCTCGACCGGGGAAGGACAACGCTCTCACAGAATACCAGCGTAAAATAGCAGCTTAACTCTGCTGTGTTTCGTATGGTGAGTGTAGAGATCCGGGACCCTTTTTACTGGAAACGAGGCATTCCATCTTAGTCCTCACGGGTGACAACGTATCTGCATTTTGATTCGTAATCAAAGATAGATGTAGATGTCTATGGGCCACAGCAACCACTTACAATCAGGTGGACTGTGTGCTCGTTTGTCACCCTTATTCTATATTAAAAAAAAAACTTAAAAATTTCTTGTGAAATTGCTCGTGCATACTACTCGTACGATTTATGATAAAGTGTTATAGAAATGTAATTTTTATCTTTTCCCTATATTAATATTGAATAAAATTTTTTTGTTCAATATAAAAATTATTCTGCATAAATAACAAACACTAACTGGAAACATATGGCTCCGTGGCGTAGTGGCTTAGCATTGAGTTGCGGCGTTGAAGGCCCGCACGGCACAAGTATTTGTGTGGCCTACAGAAAATTGTTCCGGGTCTGGATGTTTGTCCTCGTCCCACAATCTACAACAATCTACAGTTGATACCTTGAATAACTAAAAATTCATATTATATATTTACTACCACACATATTAAATATCATTATGTTACAATAAATTTATTTAAGTAATACTTGGTCAGGGTCCTGATCTATAAAATGATAGAGGTTTGCAGTTGTGCGCGCATCACGAAAAAAACTGCTGGATAGATTTCAATTACGTTTTCTAAGTTTTATTTCTTATATACTTGGCCCTTATCTGAAAAAAAATATTGCGATATATTCCTTTAATATAAAGTTATTAAGTTTTAAGAAACAACGATTTTTTAAGCACTACGTGTTCAGTGATGTGTAAGCAACGCGGACGAAGACGGGAGTCTGAGCTAGTTAATAAATGAAACATATCGATTTCCTTGTTGCATCTACAATGCAAACCTTTTTTTTTTTAGGTTTCTTAAAAAACGTTATCTCCACACTAGAATTAATTCCTGTATCCTGAAGGTAGTTTACATACATGAATTTCACAAGGACAAAAATCCAGATCCGGAACAATTATTTGTAGGCCTATACAAATACTTGTTCCGTATTATTATTCCGTAGCATATATTATATATATATATATATATATATATATATATATATACATATATATATATATATATATATATATATGTAATATATTATTCCGCCGCAACTCATTGCTAAGCCACTACGCGACGGAGCCGACATTCGAAGCAATAATTGAGCATGACGACCGGCCACTGTACGACACAAGGGTACATTAAATTGTTCTGTTACCGGTGATCTAAGGATTTCGAACCAAAATACCCACCCTTTCCATTGTCACTGCAATCTATCAACTCACCTGCATTTTGCCAATGCATCTGAATTTTGATTCTTAATTAAGGATAAATCGCCGTCCCCGACGAACAAAATCGTAATAGAAAAATGTCAATTTTACAGGAGCAAATAAAAACTGAATATCATAAGAACTATCAAACCTAGAAAGAACTTTCTTTTACTAAATAAGGAAATAAAATTTTGGCACTACAATTATACTAAATTTTTCTAAAAAGTTTTCTTTATAAATAAGAAAATCATGAAAATGTCTATTACTGAAATAAATTATGGAGGATGTTACCGCTAACTTACTTTACGATAGTGTTCGACGGAAGTCACAAAATTATGTGGCTATAGCAATCGTGCATTACGATATTGTTCCATGGTAAATATGCATGTACTTTCTGTTCGTATAATGTCATTGCAATTGTATTCGATGATGTAACTGACCTCAATATTACGGTAAACATACATTACATTTTTTTTGATTATCGTTTTTAGGAGTTAAGATTTAATTTAATACCGTCATAATCGTTTATCTGTTACTATAATAAATTAGTGGAACCAGGTTTGTATGTACACTAAGGATAATGGACTAAAATGACAGGGAACGACAAACTAAAGGTAATATAAAAGAACAATGCGCTTTTTGTTTCGTGTCTGTCTGTTTGTTCCAGCACATCTCAGAACGGATTTTAATGCGGTTTTCACAGCTGATAGATAGATGTTAGTCAAACTAAAAACATAGGCTACTTTTTATCCGCCCACACGGACGAAGTCGCGGGCGGCCGCTAGTTTCAGAATGAAATATTGTGTAAATATGTATAAAGAAAGGTTTTTATTACTACCATAATAATTGTCATTACTTATTTTGAATTTTTTTGGATGTACCTATTGATTTTATACGGTTATAATTTGGAACACTGTAAATTGTACCTAAATTGTCAGTTTATAATTTAATCTAGCGAGTTTGGAAGTGGTTAAGGCGAATGACATTAATCTGACGGTACAAGGTAGGTACAAGTTACAGTGCTACAAATTATAATCTTTTAAATTTGAATTGAATGTGTTTTATTAAAACAGTAAATATGTAACAGTTGTAGTTATTAATACATCCAACAAAAACCAAAATAAAATAAGTTATCGATGGGAAATAAAATAAAAAAAATATCCATTAAGTATTTATTATTATAGTATTAAACGAAAATTGTCACATATTTGAGGAGGTAACCCAATTTTAATCTAAATCTTCTTCTTGTTTCTCAGGTATGATGTCGGCACAATTTAAATTATTATAAAAACTGTGATAATATTTTGGGATGGCCTCACTATCACACAGAGACTTCAGGTCATCAAGCAGGGCCTTGGTGACGGGTAACGGATGGCTGTAAATATTTTTAAGGGTTTATACCTCGTCGGCGAAGGATTTTCGCCCTCTTTTCGGTTTGGTCCATTTTGTATTCAACTCAAAGGGCTCATTTTCGAGTTCGTACTTATACTGTAAAATTGTTGGTTTCAAATGAGAAACTCTCACCTCCATCAATTTCGACCACTTAATTTTTCGTCCTTCGGTGTCTTTCAACCAATTCTTAACATTAATAAGATCTTTTATATCGTAGAAATCCACCTGCTCCATTTCATTGATCTTATATTTTGGATGCAAGATTTTCGCGTTTGAAATTACACCATAAACTTTCTCTGGAGTATACAGTATTTTATTTTTCATAGCCCTCTCTATGCAAGAATGCATATTATCACCTTCATTTTGGCTATGTCCGGTCTCAAAAAATCGGTGCGTTATAGTTTTCACTCCATAAACTTGTACGATATACAGGTATAGAGCGAATATAAACCGATTTTTGTTTTGGCCGGCGCAACCATCAGAATAAAATGAAAAATTTTTTTTGTTTTTATTATCTTTCCACTCACTCTCGTTTCTACGGCGTTTTCTACTGAGTTTCTTTTCTTCTGACTGATCATCTCTATGAATTTCTTCTATTGTAATTACGTCCTCCGTTTCACCTCTATAATCTTGATTATTCGATAAATATGAAGGTATGTGAACACCCGAACGATATTGTGTTGACGCTTACCGGGAACGGCTTTGTCATTTTTCACTCGAACAATAGGGTAATAATACTTACTCTAAAATTTTTACTCATAATATTTGGTAATAAGTTTTTGCGTTATTAATCGACTCGATTGTTCTTTTATGTTATCCGTTGAACAGCAACATAAAGATCATTATTGAATGGATAAATCGAAAAGTATACGTCGCCCGGCCATAAAAATTTTCTCAATGATGTATTACGGTGTGTAAATAACGAATCTTCAATAAACCCGACTCTATGGTAATAGCGATAACGATAGTGTTCGTCGGAGACGGCGAAATGTAGATGTCTATGGGCCACAGCATCCATTTACCATCAATTAAGAATCAAAATGCAGATGCGTTGTCACCCCTGAGGACTGAGATGGAATGAATCGTTTCCAGTAAAAAGGGTCTCCGATTCTCTACACTCACTATACGAAACACAGCAGCATTAAGCTGCTATTTTACACTGGTATTCTGTGAGCGCGTGGTCTTACCCCGGTCGAGCTGCAACCACAATATATGAGCTGCAGCATGGCTTTACCACGTTTTAGTGAGTGAAATGAAAGAAATAATTATATTTGATGCTACAAAATACTAATTCAATACATATTTGATTAAGAAAACATGATTTTTGCACCAATAAATAGATATACTACTCGGCGTAATGTTGTAGTAGCAAAGAATAATGGCAGAAAAATAGTTGACAAAAATTATTGCGTCTAGAAATAAGTTATATATAAAATGAGGTTTATTATTTTTCTATGATTGTTCAAATAAAAATGTATTTTAATTAATGCCACAGAAAAAAACAAACATTTTTGGGAATATCAAATGACTTAAAATATTTTACTCTATTCAAGTGCTGCCATTTACTATATTCATACTATTTTCGTATACACTTTGTAAGACTACCAACACAACACACAAACACAAAATATTTTTATATGAAGTTATTATTAGTAATAACTATACTACCAGTAATAATAAAAATAAAAATGTCATATGGTTAAAAATAAGTCTCTTACAAAAAAAGAACTTCCTACAATAATACATTATCTCAATCATAGTACTATGTAACAATTCCATTTAATGTTATGGCAACACTAGTTTAAACAAAATGTCACTGTGTTTTTTTTACTGGCTTTACGGCTCTGGGTTTTAGCCCTTCTGAGAATGTCACTGTATGGCACAATGGCCCTGGAGCAATGCCAGAAATATACATTTATAGTATGCAAATATATAATAATGATGTGATGAGAAAATGTTATATAACTTTACGTGGTAGAGCCATGCTATATTATGGTTATAGCACAAATGGCTCGGCTCGTCCGGAGAAGAACTACCCTCTCACAGAAGTTGTTGCTACGTCTCACAGACTGTTTCGTGTGATGTGTGTAGAGAATCGGAAACAATTTTCACTAGAAAGGAGACATCCCCTCTTAGTCCTTATTGGTTATAGCGTATCTCCATTGTGATTCTTAATCAAGGGTACATGTAGATGTTTATGGGCCTCACCATCCACTTACTATCAGGTGCACTGAATAGAGATGATAAACGACCACCGTTTATGACCCATATTTTTTAAACAATTTAAAACACTTTTTTTCACACAAAAAATTAAATCAAAAATATAAGTTCAAGAACAAAGAACTTAATAAATTCCGTAATTCGGTTAATGGAGCAAATTTGCACTTTGTACAAAAAATAAACATTTTAGGAGTTCTATTAGATACAAAGTTACAATTCACTTTCCATACCAATTGTAAATGATGCTATTATAAAGAAATTTGTAGGTATGTTAGGATTTTAAAACGTCTTACCAAGAAATTTCGCTCTTCACAGATAAAATTATATTGTATATTGCTATTGTTAGTAGTTAGCTTAAATAGGCATAGATAGAGGACTCAATTTAGAGGGTTATTCACCGGATATCTAGTTTTAGATACTATTGGTATTTCACACAAGGTTTCCTACGATGAGTATCTAGTTTTTCAAAACAATGATATTAAGAGTTCTTCGTATAATGCAAGACATATTATATTCATATAGGAAATGGTTTAAGTTGGTTGATTGCAGTGACAATGGAAAGGGTGGGTCGGTTCGGAATCCTTAGATCACCGGTAACAGAACTATTCAATGTACCCTTGTGTCGTACAGTGCCCGGTCGTCATGATCAGTTATTGCTTCGAATGACGGCTCCGTGGCGTAGTGGTTTAGCAGTGAGTTGCGGCGGAATATAAAACTACGGAATAATAATACTATTAAAATAGCAGCTTAATACTGCTGTGTTTCGTATAGTGAGTGTAGAGAATCGAAGACCCTTTTTACTGGAAACGAGTCGTTCCATCTCAGTCCTCAGGGGTGACAACGCATCTGCATTTTGATTCTTAATTGAGGATAAATGTAGATATTTACGGGCCACAGCAAACATTTACCATCACGTGGACTGTGTGCTCTTTTGTCACACTTATTCTATAAAAAAAAACACCAGGTGAGATTGAAATCAAGTACTGGCTTATAAAAAAACTGATGTTTTACATTATATTATCTCCCGTATTGTAAGATTCCATTGCTTTAATGTGCAGCTGTTTCCACTTTTTAATATAGACGTCAAGGTCAAGGTCAATTCCAGGACCTGAAGTCAAAATTTAAGGTTTGTCATACAAGACTCGTTAGCTCAGTAGGTAAGAGCGCCGATATAAACTAAAGCTTGAACATCGGAGGGCGGAGGTTCAAATCCTTCACGAGTCAGTCATTTTGCTATTTGAAAATCTCAAGACATTGACTGGTATGTGTGTATCATCATTTCTAACAAATTAATTATTAATTACATTAAAATTGGAAAAGTTTTACTTTGCTAATATTCGCTCAATAAATTATATAATATAATATAATATAATATAATAAAAAACTGAATATCATAAGAACTATCAAACCTAGAAAGAACTTTCTTTTACTAAATAAGGAAATAAAATTTTGGCACTACAATTATACTAAATTTTTCTAAAAAGTTTTCTTTATAAATAAGAAAATCATGAAAATGTCTATTACTGAAATAAATTATGGAGGATGTTACCGCTAACTTACTTTACGATAGTGTTCGACGGAAGTCACAAAATTATGTGGCTATAGCAATCGTGCATTACGATATTGTTCCATGGTAAATATGCATGTACTTTCTGTTCGTATAATGTCATTGCAATTGTATTCGATGATGTAACTGACCTCAATATTACGGTAAACATACATTACATTTTTTTTGATTATCGTTTTTAGGAGTTAAGATTTAATTTAATACCGTCATAATCGTTTATCTGTTACTATAATAAATTAGTGGAACCAGGTTTGTATGTACACTAAGGATAATGGACTAAAATGACAGGGAACGACAAACTAAAGGTAATATAAAAGAACAATGCGCTTTTTGTTTCGTGTCTGTCTGTTTGTTCCAGCACATCTCAGAACGGATTTTAATGCGGTTTTCACAGCTGATAGATAGATGTTAGTCAAACTAAAAACATAGGCTACTTTTTATCCGCCCACACGGACGAAGTCGCGGGCGGCCGCTAGTTTCAGAATGAAATATTGTGTAAATATGTATAAAGAAAGGTTTTTATTACTACCATAATAATTGTCATTACTTATTTTGAATTTTTTTGGATGTACCTATTGATTTTATACGGTTATAATTTGGAACACTGTAAATTGTACCTAAATTGTCAGTTTATAATTTAATCTAGCGAGTTTGGAAGTGGTTAAGGCGAATGACATTAATCTGACGGTACAAGGTAGGTACAAGTTACAGTGCTACAAATTATAATCTTTTAAATTTGAATTGAATGTGTTTTATTAAAACAGTAAATATGTAACAGTTGTAGTTATTAATACATCCAACAAAAACCAAAATAAAATAAGTTATCGATGGGAAATAAAATAAAAAAAATATCCATTAAGTATTTATTATTATAGTATTAAACGAAAATTGTCACATATTTGAGGAGGTAACCCAATTTTAATCTAAATCTTCTTCTTGTTTCTCAGGTATGATGTCGGCACAATTTAAATTATTATAAAAACTGTGATAATATTTTGGGATGGCCTCACTATCACACAGAGACTTCAGGTCATCAAGCAGGGCCTTGGTGACGGGTAACGGATGGCTGTAAATATTTTTAAGGGTTTATACCTCGTCGGCGAAGGATTTTCGCCCTCTTTTCGGTTTGGTCCATTTTGTATTCAACTCAAAGGGCTCATTTTCGAGTTCGTACTTATACTGTAAAATTGTTGGTTTCAAATGAGAAACTCTCACCTCCATCAATTTCGACCACTTAATTTTTCGTCCTTCGGTGTCTTTCAACCAATTCTTAACATTAATAAGATCTTTTATATCGTAGAAATCCACCTGCTCCATTTCATTGATCTTATATTTTGGATGCAAGATTTTCGCGTTTGAAATTACACCATAAACTTTCTCTGGAGTATACAGTATTTTATTTTTCATAGCCCTCTCTATGCAAGAATGCATATTATCACCTTCATTTTGGCTATGTCCGGTCTCAAAAAATCGGTGCGTTATAGTTTTCACTCCATAAACTTGTACGATATACAGGTATAGAGCGAATATAAACCGATTTTTGTTTTGGCCGGCGCAACCATCAGAATAAAATGAAAAATTTTTTTTGTTTTTATTATCTTTCCACTCACTCTCGTTTCTACGGCGTTTTCTACTGAGTTTCTTTTCTTCTGACTGATCATCTCTATGAATTTCTTCTATTGTAATTACGTCCTCCGTTTCACCTCTATAATCTTGATTATTCGATAAATATGAAGGTATGTGAACACCCGAACGATATTGTGTTGACGCTTACCGGGAACGGCTTTGTCATTTTTCACTCGAACAATAGGGTAATAATACTTACTCTAAAATTTTTACTCATAATATTTGGTAATAAGTTTTTGCGTTATTAATCGACTCGATTGTTCTTTTATGTTATCCGTTGAACAGCAACATAAAGATCATTATTGAATGGATAAATCGAAAAGTATACGTCGCCCGGCCATAAAAATTTTCTCAATGATGTATTACGGTGTGTAAATAACGAATCTTCAATAAACCCGACTCTATGGTAATAGCGATAACGATAGTGTTCGTCGGAGACGGCGAAATGTAGATGTCTATGGGCCACAGCATCCATTTACCATCAATTAAGAATCAAAATGCAGATGCGTTGTCACCCCTGAGGACTGAGATGGAATGAATCGTTTCCAGTAAAAAGGGTCTCCGATTCTCTACACTCACTATACGAAACACAGCAGCATTAAGCTGCTATTTTACACTGGTATTCTGTGAGCGCGTGGTCTTACCCCGGTCGAGCTGCAACCACAATATATGAGCTGCAGCATGGCTTTACCACGTTTTAGTGAGTGAAATGAAAGAAATAATTATATTTGATGCTACAAAATACTAATTCAATACATATTTGATTAAGAAAACATGATTTTTGCACCAATAAATAGATATACTACTCGGCGTAATGTTGTAGTAGCAAAGAATAATGGCAGAAAAATAGTTGACAAAAATTATTGCGTCTAGAAATAAGTTATATATAAAATGAGGTTTATTATTTTTCTATGATTGTTCAAATAAAAATGTATTTTAATTAATGCCACAGAAAAAAACAAACATTTTTGGGAATATCAAATGACTTAAAATATTTTACTCTATTCAAGTGCTGCCATTTACTATATTCATACTATTTTCGTATACACTTTGTAAGACTACCAACACAACACACAAACACAAAATATTTTTATATGAAGTTATTATTAGTAATAACTATACTACCAGTAATAATAAAAATAAAAATGTCATATGGTTAAAAATAAGTCTCTTACAAAAAAAGAACTTCCTACAATAATACATTATCTCAATCATAGTACTATGTAACAATTCCATTTAATGTTATGGCAACACTAGTTTAAACAAAATGTCACTGTGTTTTTTTTACTGGCTTTACGGCTCTGGGTTTTAGCCCTTCTGAGAATGTCACTGTATGGCACAATGGCCCTGGAGCAATGCCAGAAATATACATTTATAGTATGCAAATATATAATAATGATGTGATGAGAAAATGTTATATAACTTTACGTGGTAGAGCCATGCTATATTATGGTTATAGCACAAATGGCTCGGCTCGTCCGGAGAAGAACTACCCTCTCACAGAAGTTGTTGCTACGTCTCACAGACTGTTTCGTGTGATGTGTGTAGAGAATCGGAAACAATTTTCACTAGAAAGGAGACATCCCCTCTTAGTCCTTATTGGTTATAGCGTATCTCCATTGTGATTCTTAATCAAGGGTACATGTAGATGTTTATGGGCCTCACCATCCACTTACTATCAGGTGCACTGAATAGAGATGATAAACGACCACCGTTTATGACCCATATTTTTTAAACAATTTAAAACACTTTTTTTCACACAAAAAATTAAATCAAAAATATAAGTTCAAGAACAAAGAACTTAATAAATTCCGTAATTCGGTTAATGGAGCAAATTTGCACTTTGTACAAAAAATAAACATTTTAGGAGTTCTATTAGATACAAAGTTACAATTCACTTTCCATACCAATTGTAAATGATGCTATTATAAAGAAATTTGTAGGTATGTTAGGATTTTAAAACGTCTTACCAAGAAATTTCGCTCTTCACAGATAAAATTATATTGTATATTGCTATTGTTAGTAGTTAGCTTAAATAGGCATAGATAGAGGACTCAATTTAGAGGGTTATTCACCGGATATCTAGTTTTAGATACTATTGGTATTTCACACAAGGTTTCCTACGATGAGTATCTAGTTTTTCAAAACAATGATATTAAGAGTTCTTCGTATAATGCAAGACATATTATATTCATATAGGAAATGGTTTAAGTTGGTTGATTGCAGTGACAATGGAAAGGGTGGGTCGGTTCGGAATCCTTAGATCACCGGTAACAGAACTATTCAATGTACCCTTGTGTCGTACAGTGCCCGGTCGTCATGATCAGTTATTGCTTCGAATGACGGCTCCGTGGCGTAGTGGTTTAGCAGTGAGTTGCGGCGGAATATAAAACTACGGAATAATAATACTATTAAAATAGCAGCTTAATACTGCTGTGTTTCGTATAGTGAGTGTAGAGAATCGAAGACCCTTTTTACTGGAAACGAGTCGTTCCATCTCAGTCCTCAGGGGTGACAACGCATCTGCATTTTGATTCTTAATTGAGGATAAATGTAGATATTTACGGGCCACAGCAAACATTTACCATCACGTGGACTGTGTGCTCTTTTGTCACACTTATTCTATAAAAAAAAACACCAGGTGAGATTGAAATCAAGTACTGGCTTATAAAAAAACTGATGTTTTACATTATATTATCTCCCGTATTGTAAGATTCCATTGCTTTAATGTGCAGCTGTTTCCACTTTTTAATATAGACGTCAAGGTCAAGGTCAATTCCAGGACCTGAAGTCAAAATTTAAGGTTTGTCATACAAGACTCGTTAGCTCAGTAGGTAAGAGCGCCGATATAAACTAAAGCTTGAACATCGGAGGGCGGAGGTTCAAATCCTTCACGAGTCAGTCATTTTGCTATTTGAAAATCTCAAGACATTGACTGGTATGTGTGTATCATCATTTCTAACAAATTAATTATTAATTACATTAAAATTGGAAAAGTTTTACTTTGCTAATATTCGCTCAATAAATTAAAATGATGTGTCTTACCTAGTTTGAAAAACACCTCCCGCACTCCCTCATCCACATCTACATCTATCTTTGTTTGCGAATTAAAATGCAGATGCGTTATCAGCCGTTTGGAATTAGATAGAATGCCTCTTTTTCCAGTAAACATGATCTCCGGTTCTCTACACTCACCATACGAAACACAGCAACATTAAGGTGCTATTTTACGCCGGTCGAGCCGACTCATTCGTGCTACAACTATACTATTAATATAGCTGCAGCATGGCTCTACCACGAAACTATGATCTACGAATGATTTTTCCGGGACTGGATGTTAGTCCTTGTGAAATAAATGTTTGTAAACAGCCTCCACGATACAGGAGAAAATCATAGTTTAACGGTCACGTTTTCTTAAAGAAAAAAAATTAAAATATTGACAATCGCAGTATCAGAATTCTCGCACATGTGACTCTGATCCCACCACCGGTCTGGGTATCTTATGCCTGGCGTAAAGAGATGGTTTCACCGCCATCTATCGGAAGCCATAAGATCTTTCTGGCATTTGTCATAGGCGCCTCTTATGACCGACGGGAGAGAATGGCGTGATGAATCCTCTTACACTATCACCGCATAGTTTAGGTAAAATGAAATAGTGTAAAACATAAACTATCGTAACGGTGGTAGAGCCACGCAGCAGTTTTTGCTGTGCATGTATGGGCCGGCTCGAGCCGGGTTGGTACCACGACCTCACAGAATACCGGCGTGAAGTAGAAGCTTTGCTTCTGCGTTTCGTCTGGTGAGTGCAGGTGGCCGGAGGCCCAATTCCCCCCCCCCCATCAACATGGTAGCGGAATTACACGAAGAACTACCCCAGGAGGGCAACATCAGGGGACTTCACTCTAACCTAAACGCCGTCCACTACCATCTCGAGACGGCGAAGCCGGCCTTGCTCTTTCTGACCGAGACGCAGGTTTCCTCTCCGGCTGATATTTCGTATCTCTCCTACCCGGGGTACAAATTGGAGCATTCCTTTGTGCCTCGGGCTGGAGTTTGCGTGTATGTCAGAGAGGACATCTGTTCTCGACGCCTCGGCAGTCTTGAAGGTTCGGACCTGTCCTCTATAGGTCCCATAGCGGTAATGCCGAAACAGACCGACTCATCGACCACGTCCAAATGGCTACAGATTTCTTGCTACAACAGGTCCCATCCGCAGAGATCGTGATCCTTGGCGATTTTAACGCCCACCATGCCGAATGGCTCGGTTCACGTCTAATCGATCATGCGGGGAGATCTGTTTATGACTTTGCCTTGGCATGTGGTCTGACACAACTGGTTACTTCGCCTACGCGGATTCCAGATGTGGAGGATCATACACCTTCCCTGTTGGACCTTCTGCTGACCTCTCATCCGGACGAATATCTGGTTTCCGTCGATGCCCCTCTTGGCTCTTCGGACCATTGTCTGATCCACTCACGCTCCCTTCGCGGTTGCGTTCTGCAGGTTGCCGCCGTGTTTGGCATTACAGGTCGGCGGATTGGGACGGAATGCGGTCCTTCTTTGCATCCTACCCATGGGGGCGGGTTTGCTTCTCGTCGGATGATCCCAGCGCTGTTGCTGACTCTGTCACTGATGTGGTGCTACAGGGAATGGAACTATTTATTCCATCATCTGTGGTACCCATCGGAGGCAGATCTCAGCCTTGGTTTGGTCGCTCCTGTAAGACTGCATTACGCAGTAAGCAGGAGTGTTATCAAGCCTGGGCTGCGGCTTCGGCGACTCGGGATGTAAATACCAGCACACTTAAAAAGAAGTATAACTTCGCCTCCAGGTCCTTCAAAGGGTTATTGCCAAGGCAAAGTCAGAGCACATAGGCAGAATTGGCGAGAAACTAGTTCGCCTTCCTTCGGGAACCCGTGCATTCTGGTCTCTCACCAAGGCTGTCCAAGGGAATTTCTGTAAGCCATCACTACCATCTCTGCACAGGGAGGATGACTCACTGGCCCATGACGCAAAAGACAAAGCCGAACTTTTAGGCTCCTTTTTTGCGTCCAACTCGACTCTTGATGACGGGGGGAAAACACCGCCGACCATCCCGCGGTGTGAGTGCTCCATGCCGGATGTGCTATTCTCACAGCGCTCGGTTCGCAAAGCACTGCTCTCCCTGGACATCCAGAAGTCGAGTGGGCCTGACGAAATCCCCCCAATTGTGCTGAGGACGTGTGCTCCGGAGTTGGCACCGGTCCTAACGCGTCTTTTCCGGTACTCCTACTCCCAAGGCGTAGTCCCGAATTCATGGAAGACAGCTTCTGTCCACCCGATCCCTAAAAAAGGCGACCGCTCAGACCCATCCAACTATAGGCCTATCGCGATCACCTCCTTGTTCTCCTAAATAATGGAATCCATTATTAACTGCCAGCTCATCCGGTACCTTGAGGATCACCAGCTGATTAGTGACTGCCAATACGGTTTTCGTCGGGGTCGATCAGCTGGTGATCTTCTGGTCTACCTGACCCATAGATGGGCGGAGGCAGTAGAGTCCAAGGGGGAGGCGTTGGCCGTTAGTCTGGACATTGCGAAGGCCTTCGATCGGGTTTGGCACAAAGCGCTTCTTTCGAAGCTCCTTTCTTATGGGCTTCCCGAGAAATTGTGCAATTGGATCACCAGCTTCCTTGTAGATCGGAGCATCAAGGTCGTTGTAGACGGTGCATGCTCTGACTACAAGCCTATTAACGCTGGTGTTCCACAAGGCTGTGTGCTATCACCAACGCTGTTTCTTCTGCATATCAATGATATGTTGCCTACTGGTAACATTCATTGCTATGCGGATGACAGCACTGGTGATGCTCTATACACCGGCCGTGCCAATATTTCTCGGGAAAACGTCGCTGAGTACCGGAACAAACTTGTGTCTGAAGTCGAGTCTTTGCTGAACAAAGTCTCGGATTAGGGGCGACTAAATCTAGTCCAATTTAATCCTCAGAAGACACAAGTTTGCGCGTTTACCGCTAAAAAGAACCCCTTTGTCGTATCTCTTCAGTTTCAAGGCACTCCCCTTCTTGCCTCAGCCAGTATCGGAGTCGACATATCGAGTGACGTGCAGTTTCGTGGTCACTTGGAAGGGAAGGCCAAATTGGCCTCTATAAAGCTTGGCGTTCTCAGCAGAGCGGGACAGTATTTCATGCCGGCACACCGCCTGCTACTTTACAAGGCGCAAGTTCGGCCTCACATGGAATACTGTTCCCATCTCTGGGCAGGGGCTCCCCAGTGCCAGCTCCTTCCACTTGACCGCATCCAACGCAGAGCGGCTCGAATTGTCGACGACCGAGCCCTTTCCGATCGGCTCGATTCATTGGCACTGCGAAGAAATGTTGCATCCCTTTGCATTTTCTTTCGCATCTACCATGGGGAGTGCTCTGAGGAATTGTTCGGATTAATCCCAGCGGCCAAATTTCACTAACGCACATCGCGGCAGAACTCCCGATACCATCCACACCATCTGGATGATTGGCGGTCCACCACTGTGCGATTTAGAAGATGTTTTCTTCCTCGCACGACCTCCTTGTGGAATCGATTACCATCAGCAATTTTTCCGGACCGATACGACTTAGGGACCTTCAAGAAAAGAGCGTACTCCTTTTTAAAAGGCCGGCAACGCATCTGCGATTCCCCTGGTGTTGCAGTTGTTCATGGGCGGCGGTAGTCACTTACCATCAGGTGAGCCGCATGCTCGTTTGCCCCCTCTCCTATAAAAAAAAAATCTACAACTGTTTTATTTTTTCTAACACACTCCATATTTTAACGTTGGGAAGTATTTACCATTAAAGTGTTGAAAGAATTGGCAACGAGGACTAATAATCTTCAGCTCACCAGATGTCACTAGTTGACACTGGAGTGAAGTTTTATTACACAATATAATTTAATTGAGAAGTTAGTTTCAAATAAAAGTTTATTAATTTCTCTGTTGGCAGAAAGAGTCGTGGATGCTCGGATCATTGGTCGATGTTTATTTTGCCATTTAAAAAGTAATAAAATGTCTATCTATCATGTTGTAGCAAATAAATTTTATTATTTTAACTTTGTTCACCTAGTCATACTATTAGTGTAACGATGGAACCATTTTCGACAAAAAATGTCCAAATAGTTTTACTGCTCAGTACAACATAATAGACTTCAATAAATCTAGTAAAGACTGTCCATGTAGTTCAACCAGTTATGATAGCTAATTAAACAGGTGCTTTAATATGCAGAGATCGGTACATGTCATAACCTCCCTAGTTATAGCACTGAAGTTTGAAAACGACGTTCTAAATTTTAAGTGGCTTTAGTGCAGAGGAAGTTATTGGTGGCTAAATATATAGTCAAATACGTTTTTAGTTTATTTTGTGTGTTCATCCATCCATCCATTACAGCCTACAAAGTGCACTGCTGTACACATGTACACAAACACATAGATTTTTTGTTATTTTGAGTTGTTGTTAGGGAGTTTCCCATTTCCTGTTTCACTTTTCCTGTGTAGCCTCTAACGACATCCACGAGTAGTCGATATTCTCAGACTGTCACTGTCTATACTTGTGATATTATAAAGCGGGAAAGCTTTTTTGTTTGTTTAAACATGCTAATTTCTCGAACTGTCAGTCCGATTTGAAAAATTATTTTTGTATATGTTAGTCAGATTCAGATTCATTTGTCTACCCTCTCAGCTAGCCTCAAATATTGATTTTTGATATGTAAGTGGGAAGAAAAAGCGTTCCCAAACTGATTTTTTTATAGGAGAGTGGGCAAACGAGTATGCAGCTCACCTGATGGTAAGTGACTACCGCCGCCCATGAACAATCGCAACATCAGGGGAATCGCAGATGCTTTGCCGGCCTTTTAAAAAGGAGTAGGCTTTATTCTTGAAGGTCCCTAAGTCGTATCGGTCCGGAAAAATCGCTGATGGTAATCGATTCCACAAGGAAGTCGTGCGAGGATGAAAACTTCTTCTAAATCGCACAGTGGTAGATCGCAAATCATCCAGGTGGTGTGGATGGTATCGGGAGTTCTGCCGCGTTGTGCGTTCGTGAAATTTGGCGGCTGGGATTAATCCGAACAATTCCTCAGAGCACTCCTCGCGGTAGATGCAAAATAAAATGCAAAGAGATGCAACATCTCTTCGCAGTGCCAATGAATTGAGCCAATCGGAAAGGACTCGGTCGTTGACGATTCGAGCCGCTCTGCGCTGGATGCGGTCAAGTGGAAGGAGCTGGCACTAGGGAGCCCCTGCCCAGAGATGGGAACAATATAGTTAGAACAGTATGTATAATTGTATTCCATGTGAGGCCGAACCTGCGCCTTGTAAAGTTGCAGGCGGTGTGCCGGCATGAAATACTGTGCCGCTCTGATGAGCACGCCAAGATTTTTAGAGGCCAATTTGGCCTTCTCTTCCAAGTGACCACGAAACTGCACGTCACTCGATATGTCGACTCCGAGGATTCCGATACTGGCTGAGGCAAGAAGGGGAGTGCCTTGAAACTGAAGAGATACGACAAAGGGGTTCTTTTTAGCGGTAAACGCGCAAACTTGTGTCTTCTGAGGATTAAATTGGACTAGATTTAGTCGCCCCTAATCCGAGACTTTGTTCAGCAAAGACTCGACTTCAGACACAAGTTTGTTCCGGTACTCAGCGACGTTTTCCCGAGAAATATTGGCACGGCCGGTGTATAAAGCATCGCCAGTGCTGTCATCCGCATAGCAATGAATGTTACCAGTAGGCAACATATCATTGATATGCAGAAGAAACAGCGTTGGTGATGGCACACAGCCTTGTGGAACACCAGCGTTAATAGGCTTGTAGTCGGAGCATGCACCGTCTACAACGACCTTGATGCTCCGATCTGCAAGGAAGCTGGTGATCTAATTGCACAATTTCTCGGGAAGCCCATAGGAAGGGAGCTTCGAAAGAAGCGCTTTGTGCCAAACCCGATCGAAGGCGTTCGTAATGTCCAAACTAACGGCCAACGCCTCCCCCTTGGACTCTACTGCCTCCGCCCATCTATGGGTCAGGTAGACCAGAAGATCACCAGCTGATCGACCCCAACGAAAACCGTATTGGCGGTCACTAATCAGCTGGTGATCCTCAAGGTACCGCATGAGTTGGCAGTTAATAATTGATTCCATTATTTTGGAGAACAAGGAGGTGATGGCGATAGTTGTTGATAGTAGTTGGGCGGGTCTGAGCGGTCGCCCTTTTTTAGGGATCGGGTGGATAAAAGCTGTCTTCCATGAATTCGGGACTACGCCTTGGGAGTAGGAGTACCGGAAAAGACGCGTTAGGACTGGTGCCAACTCTGGAGCACACGTGCTCAGCAGTATTGGGGGGATTCCGTTTTTAAATTTATCCACGTGGGCTGGCATTATGCTGGTGAGTGATACGTAAATATAATGTTCAACATAAAGTCCGCGATAGGTACGATAAGACTATTTGTTATACATAACTCACAATAAAATAAGCCTAATAATATATATGAGCGTTATTTTAGGCATGGCATATTAATCCTTACAAACGAAAGTTACTTCATCGTCAAGACAATTTTATGAAGATAAACTTTGCTCTTTATAGCATGTTATTTGGACGCATATGATATAGATAATGTAAAATTTAAATAATTCAACACTCCGCTCGGCGCGCGATTGACGCTTATATTTCCCCCTCATGCTTCTGAAAGCACGTAAAGCTGTTGCTTTTGCGCCTGATGTCTTATCGGGCGTGTCAGATTGCCGTCCCATCGGATAATGAGAGTAAGGGAATAATGTAGCAAATTTATATCGCCATATTGACAGGACTGCAACTCTACCTAGCGTGTTATGAATATACAAAACCAGTACAACATGTACGTGCACAAAATACTCGAGCACTAGAGCAAGCGGCTTGTGAGACTCATCCACTCGCAGCTGTCACACATTTAAAATATATATGCACCGCTGGCTTACTTTCGTTAATATTCAAATTGGCTTTTACTAGAATGAAGGATATTGAAATGAGAACTTTTCTCGAAATGAGATGAGCGATATAACTAAACGATATTATTTTATCAATACAATTATAAATATACGGAACGATAAAGTCAATTGTATTTTTAAATTATGATATACAAGACCTTTCATGATATTAAATACTCTTCTCAGACCAACAAAGAAAGACGAAACGCTACGTTAATTTCAAGGACGTTAAAACCAAGCCAAAACCATGCTTAGCTTATTGTAAGAATACGCACTTACGCACGTACACACATACATCTAAAATCATATGCAATCGATATAATATTTTTAGGATATTTCATATTACATTGATATTGGCGCTTGGGCTCTGTTGACTTCGGACGTGTCGGTCGAGTTCACTCCCATCACTCCACTCTCTTAGCTCATGCGCAAAATTAAAATTAACTTCCGTTATACACTGCCTTGCTCTGTTTATGGTTGCTGCCTTGATATTCTCACTGCGGTGCGCGAAGCACGCTGTCCCGGGAGACAGCAGTCTCACTGTGTTGTTGTGAAGTGAATCGAACGCTTGTTGTGGTGCAAAGTGTGTTTGTGCGTAACTCTCCTTCCTGGCTTTCTGGTACTGGTATCGGCAACTGTAAGTGGAGTGAAACACACCCGCCGCCTTAGAGGCGGCCATCGTTTTTAATTTTTTGTGTTGCTTGTTGCATTAGGCAACAGCTAGGTGCAAAGGTGTTCGTTTTAGGCACCCAACTTTCGGCGGGGGGGGGGGGGGGGGGGCTTGGTACACATCTGTGCTTATTAGCACAGGCGACAACATGGTCTCGATAACGATCGACGAACTCTCGCCGATTTTTTTAGTCGAGACTGCCCAGACATCTGGGCTGTGTTCCTTGCACAGCACAATGCCCGTTCCGTGCCCGGGTCCACGCTCGAGTCAGTGCCTCTAGCCGGTCCCATCTATCCAACGTATCTAGCCCCTTATCGACCGTCCAACCGTGTGGATTGACGACTCTCTGTCGCCGAGAACCGGACCAACAACCCCTGCGTCCATAGACACAATTTATGACGCCGCGTCTCCCACACCCTCCGCGATGTCCACCCATGGCCCCTCTACGGTCCTCCCGGATGCCGAATCAGGCTCCGATATGGAGACTCACTCGTGTGTCCCGCGTAAGCCCGAAGACGAAGGCTTCACCATCATCCAGGGCAAAAAGCGCAAAAGCACAGCCCTAAAAAAGGCAACCGAGTCAAACTCGGCCCCTTCGTCCCCCACCGCCACTCCGGCAAAGAAGCCTGCCCACGCGGCTTGCGCTCAACCTTCTTAGCCTGCGACCAAGCCCGTAGCGAATGGGTCCCCTGCTGAACATAGGGAAAAGCCGCCGCTATCCATTATTGTTCAAGACAAAGCCAAATGGAATAACCTTTCCAATGGGTTGAACTCCAAAAAATATACTGCCGAAAAGTGCAAAACGCCGGTCAGGGCACTCGTATTTTCTTAAATACCTCTGACGATTTTCGCAGCGTAGCAAACTACCTGTGCTCCCAATAAGTCAGCTTTCACATATACGCCCTCCCTGAGGAATGTAACCGGCGCATGGTCGTCCTATGCCTTCTTAAGGAGCTCGGAATTGTCAACTCAGGACAAACTCAACGCTTTGATTGAGCACATAGAACTTATCGACGCAATCTGGTCTTTCCAGTGCGCCTAAGCACCTCTTTTAAATACCAGAATGGCGGCGCAAAATCTTCTCCTTTCCAGCTGCTTTTTTGCGGATGCCTGAAAGAGTTATAGGAATATATAGTCGTTATAGGGATCCCGAAACCGGGAAAACCGCTCAACTTAGCCTCCAGCTACAGACGAATCAGTATCCTCAACCCTTTGGAGAAAGTTTACGAGTGACTCATACTCCGTAAATATGTCTTCGCTAACAACCTCCAGATCCGAGAAGTCGTGCACTGACCAATTATTTCGCCTCACAGAATATATTCTGAAAGGATTCAACCTACCCAGTAGAAATCGTAGAACCACTATGACCGGTGCCCTCTCCTTCGGTGTCGCGAAAGCGTTTGACAAAGTCTGGCACGACGGCTTGGTTTACAATTTGTATAAACTCAATGTGCCTGATTCGCTTTACAAAGCGTCCTCTCTAAGCTGGAAGTCTCACAGGGCTCCGTCCTCTCCCCGCTTCTCTTTACAGTCTTCAAGATTGAAATCCCGAAGGACCCAGTAGTGAACACTGCTCTTTTTGCCGATGATACGGCACTATTCGTTGCCCATCATAACAAAAGAATTCTCACCAAAATACTCCAAACAGTCGTCAACTGCTTAGGCGATTGATTCCGCTTATGGAGAATCGAAGTGAATACTGAGAAGAGCGTAGTAATACACTTTCGAAGGACCGAGCGAAACCCTGACTTACTCAGGGACTGTCAACTTCCGACGATCTCTGAATATCTCAAGGATATGTCTCGACACTACTTCGATAGGGCTGAGACACATCCTAACCCGCTAGTAAACGCAGCCGCCTACGCTTAGACTCCGAAAGTCACGGAAACTTTCCGGAGGCCCCCTAACGTTCTAATAGAACTCCTCGTTCCGCTAGATTCCGACGACCGAAAAGTCGCCAGCCAATCACACACAAACACACACATTTACCTAGAACTACAAACACGATTCGGACTACAACGGATGTTTCTAAATGACTCTGTAACACAGTAGCATTAATCTATAGTGTAATTAAATAAGTTAAGTCTGAAAAAATATAAAAACATTTATACGTGGTAGAGACACGCTTCATCTTTATGATTGTAGCACGAATGTGTCGCATCAATCGGGGAACGACCACGCTGTAATACAAATACAACAGCAGCATGATATTGCTGTGTTTCGTATGCACTGTAGAGAACCAGAGATCTTTTAAATAGCATGGGTCATTCCGTGTATTTTCTTAATGGTGATAATACACTAGCAGTTTGATACCTTAATCGGTGAACGAAGTAGATTTCTATGTGTCGCGGCATACACTTAACACCCGGTAGACTGTGTTTTCTATAGTCACTGTATTATAATAAAAAAATCGTCATTATCACGTGGTAGAGCCATGCTGCAGCTATATTATTAGTATATTTGTAGCACGAATGAGTCGGCTCGATCGGCGAAGGACCACGCTCTCACAGAAAACCAGCATAAAATAGCAGCTTAATGCAGCTGTGTTTCGTATGGTGAGTGTAGAGAACCGGAGACCCTTTTTACTGGAAAAGAGGCATTCTATCTAAGTCCTCACGACTGACAACGTATTTGGATTTTAATTCGCAAACGAAAATAGATGTAGATGTCTATGGGCCACAGCAACCAATTACCGTCAGGTGGACTGTGTGCTCGTTTGTCACCCTTATCCTATAAAAAATCATCTTAATAGATTATCAAAATTTTAAATAAAAATTGCTGAGAATAGGCCTCCCATAGTATATAGCCATAGTTGTCATGCGTGGCGGATGAGTTGGCAGTTTTTTACTATTTTAAGCTGTTTTCGGGAAGAAGCTGCCGCATCTTTTTTAGTTTCCCTCTGGCGCGTCCTTTCCTCCATTACACGGCCAGTAATAATGAAGAGCCGTCATATCATCATCCATCCTCCTCTAAAGGTGGCCAACTATGGGATGAAGTTTTTAATGAAACTAACGCGACGATGTTGTGATGTGTTATTTCTAAGTGCACTAAAAAGGCTGAAGTACTTTAATTAAAAAGTAGAGGGGCTATAATTCTTGTCTATTTTTTTAATTCTTCTCTGCATAATGTCTTAGTACCGACTTCGAAATGTGAAATTCTTATATTCCTTTTTGTTCCTTGAAATCGACTTTTATTTTTATAAGAAGTTAACTTCTTCACACGGGCAAAACCGTGGTTAAAATATAGTAAAAGAAACAACAGATAAGGGTTATTATGTGTTGATTAGCACGAACAGTTTGGTGTCCCCGCCTGAATATCTTATACCTCGAGTTTCTGTGAATATTACTTTAGATTTAATAATGACTTTTAAGGGAAAATTCCTTCAATTTTTAAAAAAAAGTTTTTAAGTAACGAAGGAAAAATTCCAATATGCCAACTTTTTCATCAAATGCCTGTGCCAGCAAATTAATGACAGTGGGAACTTCAACCAAAACTGTTGAAATCGCACAATTTGGTGATATCATCAATGTGAAGATTCCGGCTCTGCGAACACCACCTAGCTTGCTGAGCGTAGTTACTTTTTTTTTGTAAAAGTAAGGATGACAAACGAGCACACAGTCCACCTGATGGAAGGTAGGTCTACATCTATCATCGATTAAAAGACGAAATGCAAACGCGTTGTCACTCCTGAGGATTGAGATAGAAAGAAACCGAGACATTCCATCTTAGTCCTCAGGGGTGACAACACATCTGCATTTTGATTCTTAATAATATAATAATAATAATAAGGATAATGACACAAAAAGGAACGCACATAGGGCCGCTGCCTGGGGGCGCCGAGGCGCGTCTGGAGTTGGCGCTGGACGTGAAAGCATGCGGGCCGCCAGCCGAGCGCGAGGTGCTGCATGACCACCTAGCAGCCCCTCGCATCCATCAACCCCACCAGATGGCTTGGTGTCGGCAGGGTCCTCTCAGACCCGGCAAATGGCACCCGCCGCTGCTGGAGAACGCCGCATGCGTTGGAATAAAACGATGAACAAAAACGCATAGCGTGCGTACAATAGGGCGAAAGGGGAAGAAACTGGAGGGATAGCGTATCGGGCTCGGATGCATCGCTTTTTTGCTGAGCTGGAGCCGTCTGTTCCCGTCACAGAGCAACACCTGGCAGACTAAGTTCGGTACATAATGCGCTCGAAATTATTTGATGATGCCGAACTCGAACGATTACGACGTGAGGCTATTCCCTCGTCGAATGACCGGCTATAGCTGGGGATGCGCCTCCTCAGGCCACAGACTAGCAGCCACATATAGAGGGTGCCATGGTTTTCCCGCTCTGGTTGATTCAGGCGATGATGGAATGGTCATCTAAGAACTAAAGCAGATGAGGAGTAAACCACAGCGAGGGCCCTTGGACGGAAGTTGTGGCGAGTCAATGTGCGAATATAACGCCCATGGACTCCATAATCATAACCCCGGATGATGTAGCTGGGGCGGTCCGTAGGGCCCCGAACTGGAAAAGTCCGGGACTCAACGGACTGCATCACTACTGGTTGAAGGGGTTCGTGGTGTGTCACGCTGTGCTCGCCCGACAGTTTCAAGAGGCTCTCGACTAAAAGTCGCTCCCGAGCCTCTTCACTACTGGGATCACTCATTTGGTTCCTAAAGACCGGGATTCCACAGACCCGAGCAAATACCGCCCCATAACGTGTCTACCTACCATATACAAGACACTAACATCCATTTTGAGCACGAGAATCACTCGTCACCTGAACTCAAATAAGGTGATGTCGCGCGCTCAAAGTGGATGTCAGGGTGGTGGTTGTGGAACCAAGGAACCATTCCTCATTGACGCGGTCATTCGCAATATGGTTAAACGCAACCGTCGGAACCTCTCCGCCGCCTGGATAGACTACAAAAAGGCATTCGACTCGGTGCCTCATACATGGCTTAAGAGGATCCACGAGCTATACAAGGTTGACTGTAGAGTTCGAGACTTCCTCAGGCAGTGTATGGGGCAGTGGAGTACGATCCATTGTCATCTAGGCCAGCGAATGATGGCTGCGGAGAATCACGTAAGGATAAGAAGGGGTATCTTCCAGGGCGATTGTGTAAGTCCAATCTGGTTCTGCCTCTCTCTGAACCCTCTCAGTACCTTACTGGAGGGTTCCGGTAGGAGATTTCAGCTTCGGAAAGGAGATACAAAAGTGACCCACCTTTTCTATATGGATGATCTCAAGTTATTCGCCTCCAGTCGCTCCCATCTTATGGAATTACTAAACATCACTTGTGATTTTAGCAATTCTATTGGAATGGAGCTGGGGACGGATAAGTGTGCGATCCTCCATGTTGAAAAGCATAATGACCCTTTCCGAGGCTGAAACATACCGATATCTGGGTATGTCACAGAACATCGGTGTAGATGAGGCGGGTATGAAACGATCAGTTTGCGATGTGTTTTATGCACGCTTGACCAAAGTGCTTAATAGCCTTTTGTCCGGTGTGAATAAGACGCACGCATATAACGGTTGGATCATGCCTGTTCTCATGTATACCTTTGGCATACTCAGGTGGACTCAGACCGAACTGAACGCTCTGGACAGAAAAGTCCGCACTATAATGACGTCTCACAGGATGCATCATCCGAGATCGTTAGTAATGAGGCTGTTCTTGCCGCGAAAGCATGGTGGGCGCGGCTTTTTAAGCGCGCTTACCATGCATAATCGCGAAGTGTGCAGCCTCCGTAATTACTTTCTGACGAGAGCGGATAATCCATACTATAGGGACGTTATTTCTTGTGATAAAGGGCTAATCCCTCTATCCTTAGCCAACGAGCAATGGCAAGACCCGGCAGTACAGAGCATTTCCGACCGGGAGACTGTATGGAAGGAGAAGGAACTCCACGTGCAGTTTTTCAAGACTCTACATAAGCCTTTCGTAGACACAGTCGCCTCCTTCCACTGGCTACGTTTCGGGACCTCTTTGGGGAAACCGAGGGTTTTGTCTGTGCGATACAGGATCAGGTTATTAAGACCAACAATTATCGGAAATACATCCTAAAGGATGGCGCCGTTGACATCTGTCGAGCTTGTCGCCATCCCGGTGAGTCACTTAGGCATATCATCACCGGTTGTTTGGCACTTTCTAACTATGAGTATTTGCACAGACACAACCTAGTAGCAAGGATTCTGCCCTGATCGGAAACTGCCATATTATAAGTACTTGCCGGAAGCTGTGCTCGAAAATGACCGCGCCAGGCTCTACTGGGACCGGGCCATCATCACAGACAGGACTATTCTTGCGAATAAGCCTGATATTGTGCTGATGGACCGTGCGCAGTCAAGGATATTTTTGGTCGACATTACCATTCCGTATGACGAGAACCTCATGAAAGCCGAAACAGATAAGCTGAAAAAATATTTGGACCTGGCTCACGAGGTTACCGACATGTGGGGTGGTCTGCCGGCCGAAATTATTCCTGTGGTCGTTTCTGCGAACGGGTTAATCCCAGTCAGCCTCTCGGATCATCTGAGGCGACTGGGACTCCGTGACGGACCGCTCCTAGCTCAAATGCAGAAGGCGGTGCTCCTCGATACAGCCCGCATCGTCCGCCGGTTTCTTTCCCTTTCCCCCTAACCCTCAGCCGTTTGGTCTGACATTATTACTCACATATATTAGGGTACATACCGTGGATGCCCGAGTATTAGCCAGTTCAAATTAGTTACAACAATGGTAATAAATACACACATATATATATATATATATATATATATATATATTTATTACCATTGTTTTTCTTTTACATTTTTTTAAATAAATAATTATTACAACAATATAACTAATAATAAGTAACATAAATTATAAAATAATATTGATATTAAAAAGCCTAACTTCTTTAATCTCATATAAGTTGTTTCCCCACCTACTATATCATCATCATCATCATCATTACAGCCCTTCACAAGTCCACTGCTGAACATAGGCCTCCCCCAAAGAATGCCACAAAGCACGGTCCTGAGCCACCTGCATCCATCGACTTCCTGCATGTCTTACCAGGTCGTCACTCCATCTCGTGGGGGGACGCCCTACACTTCGCCTACCGGTACGAGGCTGCCAGTCGAGAACCTTTCTTCCCCATCGGTTGTCGGTTCTTCGAGCTATATGGCCGGCCCACTGCCACTTCAGCTTACTAATACTATATAGCAATGTTTATTATTTATTTTAAGTATTTACAGGGCGGTCATGCAATTAGGTAAATATAAGCCGATTATGACAGTATTTGTTCTCTTAGTAAGTGACGTCTATAAGTCTTTTTAAAACTCGATTTACTTGTCATAGTGTGAAGTGGTGGTGGGAGATCATTCCAACACTTAGGATAGACGCCTATAATTTACAGCATGCACTTATATATCGTATGGTGGACTGTGCACATGATTTTCACACCTTCATTGTTTCTTTCCTTTTTTTTAAACTTTCATATTTTAATGATCATACATCACCATTAGAGCCCTTCACAAGTCCACTGCTGAATATAGGTCTCCCCTAAGGAATGCCACAATGCAAGTTCCTGAGCCACCTGAATCCATCGACTTCCTGCATGTCTTACCAGATCGTCACTCCATCTAGTGGAGGGACGCCCTACACTTCATCCGCCGATACGAGGCTGCTACTCGAGAACCTTTTTCCCCATCGAATGTCGGTTCTTCGAGCTATGTGGCCGGCCCCTCATTTCTAAGTCTATCACGCAGAAAAACCCGAAGCATAGCCCTCTCTATAGCTCGCTGAGCGATCTTGAGCTTCCTTATACAGCCAGCAGTAAAGGACCACGTTTTAGTTCTATACGTCATCACTGGCAACACACACTGGTTCTACAGTCTAGTTTTTAAGTTTTGAGGTATACCTGCCGAGAAGATATGCTGTAATTTCCCGAACGCTGCGCGTCCGAGTTGAATCCGTCGATTGACCTCTCGGTTGAAGTTGGACTAACCTAGTCGGATTATTTGTCCCAGGTAAACATACTCGTCAATAACTTCGAGCTTATTGGCCCCAACAACTACCGGCAAAGTCGACGTTACACATGACTTTTGTTTTGTCCATGTTCATCTTAAAATCTATCCGTTGGGAGACACTATTGAGATCATTGAGCATAGTGCTTAAGTCCTCCAGCGATTCTGTGATAAGGACTATTTCACCGGATAATCGAAGGTGAGTGATGTACTTGCCATTGACGTTAATACCGTATCCTTTCCAGTCCAGTAGCTTGAATACGTCTTCCAATGCAGCGGTCAAGAGTTTCGGGGAAATAACGTCACCCTGTCTTACACCTCTCTGCAGTTGGATAGGTTTCGTACTCTGGTTCTGTACTCGGATAGCCATCGTGGCACCACTTTACAAACACTTCAGGACTTCGATATACCGCCAGTCAACTTGACACCGCTGAAGGGACTGCAGCACCGCCCAAATTTCGACAGAATCAAAGGCTTTCTCATAGTCCACATACGCAGGACATAGTAGCAAATTATACTCCTCAGACTTGTGTACAATTTGCCGAAGGGTATGTGTGTGGTCTATGGTTCTAAAGCCTTTTCGAAAACCGGTTTGTTCGGGAGGCTGTATGGCGTCGAGTCTGCATGCGAGACGATTCGTAATGACTCTCGAAAATAGCACGTAAACGCGGCTCAAAACGGAAATCCGTCTTTAGTTCTTCAAGAGAGCGTTGTCGCCTTTCTTGAAGAACAAGACCACCGCACTTCTGCTCCACGCCTCCGGTGTAATGTGACCGTGGAAGACGGAATTAAAGAAGTTGCGAAGGATTTCAAGTACCGGTTTTCTACCCGCTTTTAGAAGCTCCGCTGTAATTCCATCCTCGCCTGGGGCCTTGCCGTTTTTAAGGTGATGGAGAGCCATTCTAATCCCGCTCAGACTGACGTCCGGAATATCATCGGAATAGTGTCAGATAAGACTTGCTCTTGAATCGTTACTCACAGTTGCATGTGGCTCTAACGATGATGTGTACAGCTACCCGTAGAACCTCTCAATCTCATTCAAAATCTCAGGTTTCCCGGAAACGACGCTGCCACACTCAGTCTTTAGCTTCGACAGTAGGTTCTGTTTGGCAGACAGATCTCTAGCAAAGACTTTGGAGCCCTGGTTCCGTTTAATAGCTTCTTCAACATGTGCTATATTGAAGTTGCGTAAGTCCTGCCACAAGCATTTAGAGATCTGTCTGTTCAGTTGCCTGTACGCTGTTGAATCTGCTAAAGATCGTTTCCCATCTAATAGCCATGAGATGAAGAGTGTGATCCGAAAGTTTATGTGTTCTTCTGCGGCGGGTCTTGCAGAACTTAGCTGCGACCGCTTGGACAGTTTCCACGAGCTTGTCATTCATATCGCCCATTGTATTGCAATCTTCCAGGCACTGAAGACGGTTTTATAACTCGAGCTGAAAGGTTTCGGGACTCTGGATTAGAGCACGAGGGGGACGAGGAGTTGACTTCATTAGACGAGACCTTTCCAATTTAACGTTTACGTTCAGTGTGCCTCTAACCATTCGATGATTGCTACCAGTTTTCACTTCAGCGATCACTGAGACATCACTGAACACTTGTCGTCTGGTCGTCATAATGAAGTCAATCTCTTTTTTTGTCGAACCGTCGGGGTTTGACCAGGTCCACTTACTGTGGGGCCGCTTCTGGAAGAAAGAGTTCATCATAAAAAGTGTCTCTTTCTCCATGAAGTCGGCCAGCTGCTGGCCCCTTGGGTTCCGTTGCCCTATTTCAAATGGCTTTACTCTTAGCTCATCATTCTCTCTTTTAGCCTAGTTTTGCGTTGTCTCCCATTAATACCGTATAGTGGGGTTTGGAGGAATGCATGGCTCTAGGTACATCCTCATACATTCACTTCACCTCCTCATCGGGACGTGCCGAGGTTGTTGCATAAACCTGTATGACCTTCAGCAAATACCGTTTAGTGATTCTGAGTATAAGGTACGCAACCCTTGTTTTCACACTCTCAATCTTTATAACGTTGTTAACGAGATACTTGCGTACGATAAATCGGACACCTCCTTGGGACAGATGGTCGCCTTCTCAGTGATAGAAAAAGTTGCCAGATTCAAGGATTACCATTTCCTCGCCCTCTATTCTGACCTTGGATAATCCTATAATATTCCAGCGCAACTTGTCTATTTCTTCTTCCAACTCCAGGATCTTCTGGTCACTCCTCAGGGTGCGTGCGTTATATGGTGCCATGTCGAGTCGTCTTAGGTGGCAACTGCCCCGCCGTTACCGTGGTCGCCACCGTAGCCAGGCATAGCATAGGGACTGCGGGCCGTCTCTTCGTAACTTTTATCATGGGGGTAATTGCCATAGTTTCCACGCTTGGCGAGCGGGTTGGCAACCGCAGTCTCATTATTCTTGTTTTGCTGTTATCAGAAAGATGCTGCTGCCCATGTTCTGCCTCAGTTTCCTGTTACGATACCCGGGAAGATATGGGATCGTGAGTATTCTTACCCGCCACTACACATTTTAATACCTACTAAATTTAGTCCCAACGATGACTGATGTATTTTTTTAATAATCTAATAATTTTAAAGTTGAAAGGATTGCATTATACCACAATTTTATTTCAAATAATTTTAATCAAGTCCTATTCTAACTAATTCAAATTTTTTGTTAACTTTCAATACAGTCTTATTATTAACCAGATGCGAAAGCGAAGCGAAGAGTGAAATAAGAAAAAACCCTCACTGTAATGAACTTTTACTCTTGAAAAGAAAGTTTGTCTTTTAATTAAAGTTATCTGTCTCACTGAGAAATTTCGTATACCTCAAAATAATTACTGATGTTTTTTATTTATTTTATTTTATTGGGTAATCATATTACATACGAGTGATATATTACTCATTTATTATCAAACTTAAATGCTAAAACACTGTTTAAACTTTATCGCATATTACCTTGGAACACTTCAAAGTCTTGGAACACAAAGGAATTCATCAAACTAGCAGTGGCAACTTTTTACCAAAATTCTCAAATGATTATTGCAACTGCTAGTGAAGGACAGTAACAAAGTTTTCTATTTTGTGTGCAACTCTAAGCAGAGAAAAAGAAAGCATCGCACCGAACCAGTTTTTAGTATATAGCTTTACACCTGTATGGTGAAGAATTAAATTAATATTAATATTATAAGCCAATACTTGACTGATTATAAGTGGTGATGCATACTGAACTATCTCCAATCAGCATTAGCTGAAGCGCATTTTGTGTGATAAATAGGGGATGAAGTCTTTAATGTAACTAATTAGGCAATATATAGCTTGAGCTTGCAATATTATTCAGTTCAATTGAAAGATTTAGAAAATTAAACTCTTAATAAAAGTGATAATAAAATTTATAAAACTGAAAATATTACGAGTAAAACAATGATACACATTCTGAAATCGGGTCGCTTAACTTTTCTTTAGTCGCTGATTTTTCTATATCTTAACACCGATTTCTGAAAATATTATATGAAAGTAATTTTATTCGTTTTTAATTACTCAACGTAATTTAATAAGTAAAATGTAAAGTAAGGATAGTTACCTAACACTTTGCTTATTAAGGATGCTTTTTAAGGATAGGATACCTCCAGGCCAGAAGAATCACTTGCAGTTTTCTTGATTTTTTCATTCTTCAATAAAACTTACTCTTCTTTTCATTAAAACTTAATTTTATAAAGTTACTTTTAAATTAAGACCCTAATTGGGACATGCATTTGCTTCCCACACACTAAACGAACATACGTCGTCGTACTTGTTAATTCTATTATCACGGTTTGCACTACAAGAAGATTAACTTAATGTCGACTCGATGTGAAGCTCAACGAAGACTAATTGTCATAATAGTTGCTTTAGTTAGTTGCATAATATTAAGAGTCCTAGTGGCTCAGGTGAAAAGCACTCGCTTCCTATATATTAAGGTACGGCAGTAAACCAAATTCCCCATCGGCAGATCGGCAGTAGTTAAGTTTCACTGTTAAAGTCTTTTTGATTTCTTTAAGGATAGGGTAACAAACGAGCACACAGTCCAGTAAGTCCAGTCTGTGACCCATAGACATCTACATTTATCCTCAATAAAGAATCAAAATACAGATGCGTCGTCACCCGTGAGGACTAAGATGGGATGCCTCTTTTCCAGTAAAATGGGTCTCCGGTTCTCTACACTCACCATACGAAACACAGCAGTGTCAAGCTCCCATTTTCCTTACGATTCCTTCTGATTGCCTCATAGACGAAATTTTTGCATAGTTGCCACTATTAGCATGCGGGTTGGCAGCCGCAGTTATTTTATTTTATAGTTGCCATTATGAAGACACTGCTGCCCGTTCTGATTTTTCTCTTCAGTAGTCACATTTTAATTGCAATTATTTATATATTTGCAGTAAGGTATTGGGAAGCTTAAGGTCAGCAAGCTATAGGGCGCTACTTAGGAATGAGGTGAAATATTTGACAAATTTCATAGCGATAGATAATAGATAAAACTAAGTACCTGGGAATGGTAGTTGATCAACGGTTATCCTGGCATCCATATCTAGAACAAGTAACCGACAGGGTTAGAAAACTGATGTGGATATTTAAGACCCTAAGATATGTGGTACGGGGCGAGCAGATGGCTGACCAGTACTCCCAAAGGAATATATTTATGGAAATCTATACGGGATAAGCATAGTCTCTACTAACATATTGCATCCCAATCTAGGGAGGGACGTGTAAAAGTTTTTTTTTATAGGATAAGGGTGACAAACGAGCACACAGTCCACCTGATGGTAAGTGGTCGCTGTGGCCCATAGACATCTACATCTATCTTCGATTAAGAGTCAAAATGCAGATGCGTTGTCACCCGTGAGGACTAAGATGGAATGCCTCGTTTCCAGTAAAAAGGGTCTCCGGTTCTCTACACTCACCATACGAAACACAGCAGCGTTAAGCTTTTATTTTACGCTGGTGTTCTGTGAGAGCGTGGTCCTTCCCCGGTCGAGCCGACCCATTCGAGCTACAACTATACTACTAATATAGTTGTAGCTCGAATGGGCTACAACTATATTAGTAGTATAGTTGTAGCTCGAATACAACTATATTAGTAGGTTAGGTTAGGTTAGGTTAGGTTAGGTTCCCCCCCGAACGGGTTCCCGCCTTGTCGTGGCGGGGGGGCTTAGTAGCCGTGGCTTGGTCACCCACGGTGAACGAAGAGGAACCCCTTGGCTGGCCCGTGGTGTAGGGCCGGCCCGAGGTGGCCACTCCGAGTGGGCTTGGGAAGCCCACTTCGGATGTGTGTCGGGGGGCTGCGGTGAGAGGGGAGTCCGCACCCTCTACCGCTGCAGCCGAGGTGGAGTCGCGGAGGAAGAGGAGTGTTGGTATGGCGATGCGCCACTCGCCCTATCCTCCGCGACTCAAACGGGGCCGCACCGTTGATGCGGTGGTGGTGGGGCCGCGGGGGGAGAGGAGTGTCGGTATTGCGAGGCGCCGCTCTCCCTACCCTCCGCGGCCGAAACTTGGTTGGCGGCGGAGCCCGAGACCAGATCCGCCGCTGGGGCCGGGAAGGCCGGTGCCACTGAGTGCTAGTTTTTCCTGGCCCCATGGCCTTCGCGCATTGGACACGGGGGCGTCCGTTGCGCATTAGAAATTGGAGGCCGAGGAGGAGGGCGCACCATGTGTTCTGGTGCGCCTTACCTGAGAAGGAGATGGGGGAGGAGTGTTCCTCTCCCGAGGAGGGGCCGTCATGGGGCGGCCAGCGCAGGTGGGGCCGCGGAAGTGTGCGAAAGCGTTCCCGTGGCCCTGCCAATATGCGACGAGGGTGGAACACCATGGGGTTTTAGTCGGTGCGAGTCCGACATAACCCGTCCTTGCCCCCGCGAGGCGGGTATGCGTAGGCATTTCCCCATGTAAAAAAAAAAAAAAAAAAAAAAAAAGGTTAGGTTAGGTTAGGTTAGGTTTTTTTTTTTTTTTTTTTTTTTTTAATGTTTCGCTTATTACAATTGATACTCTTAGATAACATAGAATATTGACGCTTCGTTGTATCATATGTTGCACCGAGGAAGAGGTAGCACCTTGCTGCGATTGGATACTGCGTGGTGTGTACCCCTTCCTTCACATTTTGTCACATTAATGTACATATACGTTAGTTCTTTAACATTATTGATGTGTTTATATACAATCATTAAAAATTGGTTTCTTAATTACTAATGTACTTATATGCTAAATTATGTGTTACTATGTCTGACATGTTTGCTTATTTATTTACATTGGTTGTCTAATTTTTTCACCATGAGTCTGCTTGCCGTCTAGTTGTGCATTAGTTATACATATAATGTATAAGCAAAGCTATTGTCTATATTATGACATAAGTGTTACAAAAATATGAATGAAATATCTTAATTAAACTAATTACATTATGACATAAGTGTTACAAAAATATGAATGAAATATCTTAATTAAGCTAATTACATTATGGCAAGTGTTACAAAAATATGAATGAAATATCTTAATTAAACTAATTACAAAGAATGAAAGAAAAGGATATTATGTATGAAAAGAAAAAAAAAGGACAAAGACAAAGGGTGTGAAGAATATACACTATTTATCCACTAGTTGTCCACTAGTTGACAACCCGTACACCGGTTGTCCACAAGTTGTCCACTAGTTGTCCACTAGTTGACAACCCGTACACCGGTTGTCCACAAGTTGTCCACTAGTTGACAACCCGTACACTAGTTGTCCACTAGTTGTCCACTGGTTGACAACCCGTACACAAGTTGTCCACTGGTTGTCCACATGTTGTCCACCGGTTGTCAACCCGTACACTGGCTTTCCGCTAGTTGTCCACTAGTTGACCAGTGTCAACTTGATGTACTCTTGTCCCTAGCGAAGAGGTTACTGCCGGTCACTACAGCACGTGATGTCTTCCATTCGCTGTCCAAACTTGTTATTTGAAGCCGTAGTCGATTCGAAGTGCAATTCTATCTTTCATGGCCCGCAGCCTAGGACATTTGTCCGAATTTGCAGTGTGTTTATCATCCAGTTTTGTTTCAAATTTGATATTATGTGTTGAGCAATTATAACACTTAGCGCTTTGTGCGTCGTCTTTAGTTGGGCACTTATCGTATTGATGATCAGATGAGGCGCAGTGCGAGCACGGATTTGACGCAGATGTACATTTGGTCTTGGTATGACCAAATTGAAGGCATTTGAAGCACTGTATGAAAGGGGAGAAGCTGCTAACATATATGCGCTGGTGATCTATACATACTCGCTCCATTTGCATAAGTTTATGGTAAATTTTTGCCTCTGCCAGGAAAATTGCATTGTACAAGTTGCCATTGCGGTTATCCCGCTTGAACCTCAGTCGGAAGTTATCGCTGCTTTGGTTGTCACCTTGGATAAGTTGTGAAAGTTCGGGATTTTGTGTGCTAATAATTTTGATTAGTTCGTCCGCAGGGACGTCCTTGGATATTCCTTTAAAAATAACCATTGGTTTCAGCATTCGTACGGGTTCGGCCTTTACCTTATCTGTTTTCCCCAGCCTAGACAGAGTATCATCCCTCTGTTCTATGTTATCAAATTCTATACGCAGCTTGTTGTTAGAGACGGGTTGTATTTTCACTGGAGCATAGTTTGAATCTCTGTAGCTAATACTGTGTCTAAATAGTTCGACAGCCTCCTGGCGTGTCTTGACCTCTGATGCTGGGGTTACAATAATCGCTGGTTTAGTTGTAGGCGCTACAGAGCTAGGAGTGGGTGTTTTTGCTGAGGAGGGGGCTCCGGAGACTGTCGCTGCAGCCTGAGCAAGGTTAGGTTAGGTTAGGTTAGGTTAGGTTCCCCCCCGAACGGGTTCCCGCCTTGTCGTGGCGGGGGGGCTTAGTAGCCGTGGCTTGGTCAACCACGGTGAACGAAGAGGAACCCCTTGGCTGGCCCGAGGTGTAGGGCCGGCCCGAGGTGGCCACTCCGAGTGGGCTTGGGAAGCCCACTTCGGATGTGTGTCGGGGGGCTGTGGTGAGAGGGGAGTCCGCAACCCTCTACCGCTGCAGCCGAGGTGGAGTCGCGGAGGAAGAGGAGTGTTGGTATGGCGATGCGCCACTCGCCCTATCCTCCGCGACTCAGACGGGGCCGCACCGTTGAATGATGCGGTGGTGGTGGGGCTGCGGGGGGAGAGGAGTGTCGGTATTGCGAGGCGCCGCTCTCCCTACCCTCCGCAGCCGAATCTTGGTTGGCGGCGGAGCCATAGACCAGATCCGCCGCTGGGGTCGGGAAAGCGGGCGCTAATAAACGCTCGATTTTCCTGGCCCCATGGCCTCCGCGTATCGGACTCGGGGGGGTCCGATACGCAGGTGGAGTTGGAGGCTGTGGAGGGGGGTAGCTGAACACCTCGCTACCCCGTACAGGAGACGAGGCCCGGACAGACCGGGCCAGCACTAGTGTGGGGCTGCGGAAGAATTTGGATTCCCGCGGCCCCGCGCGCACGTGCGAGGAGGCACCGTGGGGTTTTAGCCGGTAGGAGTCCGGCATAACCTTCCGGTTGCCCCCGCAGCCGGAGGTATCCATGAGGATTTCCCCACGGAAAAAAAAAAAAAAAAAAAAAAAAAAAAGGTTAGGTTAGGTTAGGTTAGGTTCCCCCCCGAACGGGTTCCCGCCTTGTCGTGGCGGGGGGGCTTAGTAGCCGTGGCTTGGTCAACCACGGTGAACGAAGAGGAACCCCTTGGCAGGCCCGAGGTGTAGGGCCGGCCCGAGGTGGCCACTCCGAGTGGGCTTGGGAAGCCCACTTCGGATGTGTGTCGGGGGGCTGTGGTGAGAGGGGAGTCCGCAACCCTCTACCGCTGCAGCCGAGGTGGAGTCGCGGAGGAAGAGGAGTGTTGGTATGGCGATGCGCCACTCGCCCTATCCTCCGCGACTCAGACGGGGCAGCACCGTTGAATGATGCGGTGGTGGTGGGGCTGCGGGGGGAGAGGAGTGTCGGTATTGCGAGGCGCCGCTCTCCCTACCCTCCGCAGCCGAATCTTGGTTGGCGGCGGAGCCATAGACCAGATCCGCCGCTGGGGTCGGGAAGGCTGGTGCTTCTTAGTGCTAGTTTTTACTGGCCCCATGGCCTTCGCGCATCGGACACGGGGGCGTCCGTTGCGCATGTGAAATTGGAGGCTGAGGAGGAGGGCGCGCCATGTGTTCTGGTGCGCCTTACCTGAGAGGGAGTTGGGGGAGGAGTGGTCCTCTCCCGAGGAGGGGCCGCCATGGGGCGGCCAGCGCAGGTGGGGTCGCGGAAGTGTGCGAAAGCGTTCCCGTGGCCCTGCCAATATGCGACGAGGTTGGAACACCATGGGGTTTTAGTCGGTGCGAGTCCGACATAACCCGTCCTTGCCCCCGCAAGGCGGGTATGCGTAGGCATTTCCCCATGTAAAAAAAAAAAAAAAAAAAAAGGTTAGGTTAGGTTAGGTTAGGTTCCGCCCTGGGACCTAGAGGCGAAAGTACTCGCGTCATTATATCGATGGCGCGAGGAAGAGCGGGCACGGGGCTCGAGGCCGGTGCAGCGGCAGATCGCGCTGCGCCGAGAGGAGCTCCGTCAGGTCTTGGTGGCGGAATGGCGGCAAAGGCTTCTGCGCCCTACCGCCGGCCTCGCTACCGTCGAGGCGATCCGGCCAGTACTCGACGACTGGCTCGGGAGAAGGCACGGCTCCCTGTCGTTTAGGGTGACGCAGGTGCTGTCGGGGCATGGCTGCTTCGGCAAGTACCTGCGCCGCATAGACAGGGAGCCGGACGCTCGGTGTCACCACTGCGTCCATTGCGGGGAGGACACGGCGCAACACACGCTCGCCGAGTGTGTAGCTTGGGAGGAGCAGCGCCGTGTCCTCACAAATAAAGTAGGAGGCGATCTGTCGCTGCCGGCCTTAGTGCGGAAGATGGTCGGTAGCGCAGAGTCGTGGGATGCGGTGGTGTCCTTCTGCGAGGACGTGATGTCGCAGAAGGAAACTGCGGAACGGGAAAGGGAGATCTCGACTCCCTTCCCTGGCCGCAGAAGGCGCACCGGGCGCAGGAGAAGGGCGGACAACGCCCTTTTCCGGCCCCCATAAATGGGTCCAGGGGCGAGGGTTTTGGGGAAGCCCCCGCCACCCCTACTCGATGGACCCGAGGCGGAGGCGCGCGCGGGTGTCGGCGCGCGCCCCTGAGGCGATACACGGGGTAGTTTAACACCTCACTACCCCGTGCAGGAGACGAGGCCCGGACGGACCGGGCCAGCACTAGTGTGGGGCTGCGGAAGAATTTGGATTCCCGCGGCCCCACGCGCACGTGTGAGGAGACACCGGGGTGGTTTTAGCCGGTAAGAGTCCGGCACGCCCCTCCGCCTTTCCCCAGGCGGAGGTAGTCCATGAGGATTTCCCCCGGTAAAAAAAAAAAAAAAAAAAAAAAAAAAAAAAAAAAAAAAAAAGGTTAGGTTAGGTTAGGTTAGGTTAGGTTAGGTTAGGTTAGGTTCCCCCCCGAACGGGTTCCCGCCTTGTCGTGGCGGGGGGGCTTAGTAGCCGTGGCTTGGTCAATCGCGGTGAACGAAGAGGAACCCCTTGGCTGGCCCGAGGTGTAGGGCCGGCCCGAGGTGGCCACTCCGAGTGGGCTTGGGAAGCCCACTTCGGATGTGTGTCGGGGGGCTGTGGTGAGAGGGGAGTCCGCAACCCTCTACCGCTGCAGCCGAGGTGGAGTCGCGGAGGAAGAGGAGTGTTGGTATGGCGATGCGCCACTCGCCCTATCCTCCGCGACTCAGACGGGGCCGCACCGTTAATTGATGCGGTGGTGGTGGGGCTGCGGGGGGAGAGGAGTGTCGGTATTGCGAGGCGCCGCTCTCCCTACCCTCCGCAGCCGAATCTTGGTTGGCGGCGGAGCCATAGACCAGATCCGCCGCTGGGGTCAGGAAGGCTGGTGCTTCTGAGTGCTAGTTTTTCCTGGCCCCATGGCCTTCGCGCATCGGATACGGGGGTGTCCGTTGCGCATGTGAAATTGGAGGCCGAGGAGGAGGGCGCGCCATGTGTTCTGGTGCGCCTTACCTGAGGAGGAGATGGGGAGGAGTAGTCCTCTCCCGAGGGGAGGCCGCCATGGGGCGGCCAGCGCAGGTGGGGCCGCGGAGGTGTGCGAAAGCGTTCCCGTGGCCCTGCCAATATGCGACGAGGGTGGAACACCATGGGGTTTTAGTCGGTGCGAGTCCGACATAACCCGTCCTTGCCCCCGCGAGGCGGGTATGCGTAGGCATTTCCCCATGTAAAAAAAAAAAAAAAAAAAAAAAAAAAAAAAAAAAAAAAAAAAAAGGTTAGGTTAGGTTAGGTTAGGTTAGGTTAGGTTCCCCCCCGACCCCCCCGAACGGGTTCCCGCCTTGTCGTGGCGGGGGGGCTTAGTAGCCGTGGCTTGGTCAACCACAGTGAACGAAGAGGAACCCCTTGGCTGGCCCGAGGTGTAGGGCTTGCCCGAGGTGGCCACTCCGAGTGGGCTTGGGAAGCCCACTTCGGATGTGTGTCGGGGGGCTGTGGTGAGAGGGGAGTCCGCAACCCTCTACCGCTGCAGCCGAGGTGGAGTCGCGGAGGAAGAGGAGTGTTGGTATGGCGATGCGCCACTCGCCCTATCCTCCGCGACTCAGACGGGGCCGCACCGTTGAATGATGCGGTGGTGGAGGGGCTGCGGGGGGAGAGGAGTGTCGGTATTGCGAGGCGCCGCTCTCCCTACCCTCCGCAGCCGAATCTTGGTTGGCGGCGGAGCCATAGACCAGATCCGCCGCTGGGGTCGGGAAGGCTGGTGCTTCTTAGTGCTAGTTTTTCCTGGCCCCATGGCCTTCGCGCAGCGGACACGGGGGCGTCTGTTGCGCATATGAAATTGGAGGCCGAGGAGGAGGGCGCGCCATGTGTTCTGGTGCGCCTTACCGGAGAAGGAGATGGGGGAGGAGTGGTCCTCTCCCGAGGAGGGGCCGCCATGGGGTGGCCGGCGCAGGTGGGGCCGCGGAAGTGTGCGAAAGCGTTCCCGTGGCCCTGCCAATATGCGACGAGGGTGGAACACCATGGGGTTTTAGTCGGTGCGAGTCCGACATAACCCGTCCTTGCCCCCGCGAGGCGGGTATGCGTAGGCATTTCCCCATGTAAAAAAAAAAAAAAAAAAAAAGGTTCCCCCCCGAACGGGTTCCCGCCTTGTCGTGGCGGGGGGGCTTAGTAGCCGTGGCTTGGTCACCCACGGTGAACAAAGAGGAACCCCTTGGCTGGCCCGTGGTGTAGGGCCGGCCCGAGGTGGCCACTCCGAGTGGGCTTGACGAGCCCACTTCGGATGTGTGTCGGGGGGCTGCGGTGAGAGGGGAGTCCGCACCCTCTACCGCTGCAGCCGAGGTGGAGTCGCGGAGGAAGAGGAGTGTTGGTATGGCGATGCGCCACTCGCCCTATCCTCCGCGACTCTGACGGGGCCGCACCGTTAATGATGCGGTGGTGGTGGGGCTGCGGGGGGAGAGGAGTGTCGGTATTGCGAGGCGCCGCTCTCCCTACCCTCCGCAGCCGAATCTTGGTTGGCGGCGGAGCCATAGACCAGATCCGCCGCTGGGGCCGGGAAGGCCGGTGCTTCTAAGCGCTAGTTTTTCCTGGCCCCATGGCCTTCGCGCATCGGACTCGGGGGCGTCCGTTGCGCATGTTAAGTTGGAGGCCGAGGAGGAGGGCGCGCCATGTGTTCTGGTGCGCCTTACTTGAGAAGGAGATGGGGGAGGAGTAGTCCTCTCCCGAGGAGGGGCCGCCATGGGGCGGCCAGCGCAGGTGGGGCCGCGGAAGTGTGCGAAAGCGTTCCCGTGGCCCTGCCAATATGCGACGAGGGTGGAACACCATGGGGTTTTAGTCGGTGCGAGTCCGACATAACCCGTCCTTGCCCCCGCGAGGCGGGTATGCGTAGGCATTTCCCCATGTAAAAAAAAAAAAAAAAAAAAAAGGTTAGGTTAGGTTAGGTTAGGTTAGGTTAGGTTTTTTTTTTTTTTTTTGCACAAAGATCAACATCTTTGTGGTAATGGCAAAGTTGTATTGTTGCCGTTCTGCTATTTGATACAGAACATTGTAGGCACTTGTATTTTTGTCATTATCACAATTTTTTTTTTTTTCCTGACACTGAAGAATTTTTTTTTTTTTTTTTATTATAAATATTTATTTTACATATTATGAATTAATATTAATCTGTTCCGTTAAATTTCTTAAGGCTTTTTATTATACTATTAATATGGTGTAGAAATGTTTCCAATGTACTTTTCTTTTTAATAATTTGGTCAAGGGAGAAGGGTTGTACTTTAAAATTGGCACAAGTTATCGTATGGGTTAGACGTGTAGTTTGAAATTTTGGACAATCATTAAGCAAGTGAAAGATTGACTGTATTGATGTGTCGTCGCAAGGGCATGTGTTATTTTCCACTAGTTTAAATCTATATAGGTACTCTTTGTGGTAGCCGTGACCTGTAAGAATTTGCGTTAGTTCGAAAGAGTGTTTGGTGACTTGATATAATTCATGTATGTGTGTAAGTGTAGGGAGCCATTTTCTGGTTATTTCACCTTTCATGTTATCTTTGTAGAATTGTTCAGAAGCTATTTTACTATCTTGTTGAGCAAGTTTTCTTACGAAGCTAATGGGAAATTTTGTGAGAATAGGGGCGTTATGGCTTGTGGCTGCTGCTTTGGCTGCTAGGTCGGCAGCTTCGTTACCAGGTATACCTGTGTGGGCTTTGACCCAAACGAAATTAACTGATAAACTGTGGCTGTCTAGCATTATATGAATGTTGGTTACTAGGGGGTTTGTGCTATGGGGGTTAGCGATTTCTTGTAATCCAGATTTGCTGTCAGTCAAAATGTATGCATTCGGGATGTGTTTATCTGCAAGCCACACACAAGCTTGTTCTATGGCTTTCAACTCGGCTTGAAACACCGAGCAAGAACTATGGAGTTTTAGTTTTCTTGTTATAATTTTACCATCTGGACAATTTACAACAAAGGCTGCCCCAACCTTTTCGTCGTGTCTGCTGCCATCTGTGTAGATGTGGTAAGTATTTTCGGGAATGATCTGATTGATTTCTTGGGCGTTATTGGCTTCTTGGTAAGGAATAAGTTTGCGTCGAGATGGATGTAACAGTTCTTCTGGTTTCGATGGTGCGTCTAAAATAATGTCTGTTGGAAGATATTTGCTTATGCCTGTTAGTTTTGTTGTTTCAATGATTGCTAGTTCATTAACTTTGATGTGTATGGGAGTCAGTCTTGCCAGTGCTATTGCATTGATGGTATTTATTGTTCTAAAACCTTTTATTAGCTATACAGCTTGTCTCGCACATGCTTATATTTCAAAGCCGAGTGCCATATGCTGGGTGCGTAACATATAATTGGTTCGATAACATTTTTATATATAATTTCAATATTTTCGGATTGAATTCCCCACGTAGGTCGAATGTATTTTAATAATTTGTTATATATACTTCTTGTTTTGACTAAGATATTATGAACATGTTGAATGAATTTTAATTTTTTGTCTATGATGACGCCTAGAACTTTTATCTGATTTTCAAATTTGATGGGAGTACCAGATACGGATATTTTTATTTTCTCAGCTTTACTTGTGAAGGCAATTGCTTGGGTTTTCTGAGGCCCGAATTTTAATTTAACTGACTCTCCCCAGACGGTGATTCTATGGAGTGCCTTGTTTATTATTTCCTGTAGTTTTGAGGGGTCTTTGTCGTGAGCAATAAGTGTAACGTCATCAGCAAAGGCTTGAATATGGCATCCTTCGGGCAAGTCCATTTCAAGTAGTTCATCCAAGATCAGGTTCCAAAGTGTCGGACCACAAACCGAACCTTGGATGCATCCTCTACTCATGGTTTTGCTGGCACTGCTGCTTGAGAAATTTATACTGACTGTTCGCTCGCTCAGGTAGTTTGCTATTAGTTTGTATATATTCTGGGGGCAATCAATAATGTGGAGTCTGCGCAAAATAGCGGGCCACCAGGCATTATCAAATGCCGCCTGAATATCCAAGGAGACAGCGGCAACTTGATCTCCCTTGATTTTGCAATTCCTAACAAATGTTATCATATTACTAAGTGCTTCTGTTGTGGACTTTTGTTCCTTGAAACCATATTGTTTATTGTTACATTTATTATTAGTGTACATAAAATGATTTAGTCGTTTGATAACCAACTTCTCAAGAAGTTTACCAAATACATTAAGCAGTCCAATGGGGCGATAGGCTGAGGTTACAGTATAGTCAAGTTTGTTGGGCTTAGGAATGATAATTACTTGGGCATGTTTCCATTGTTTCGGGAATATCGATAAAGCTAGGCATCTATTCATGATATTAGTTATTAGTTCTGGAAATGTTTGAGTGAAACAGAAGCATATGTCGGAAGTAAGGTGATCTGGTCCAGGTGATTTTCGAGGGTTCATATCCTTGAGGTTATGGAGGACTTCATCAATAGTAAATGGTGGATCATCATTCGTATTCGGTGGAAATTTAGTGGTTTGTCGGGTGACTGTTTGGGAGCTGTAGTTGTCAGTGGTGTCCTGTGGATAAAATTTTTGTAGAAATATACGGGCTGTTTCTTCACAAGAAGTGGTATATTTGTTTGGTGCTATTTTGAGGGTGGAAGGTGGTTGGGTTGGGATCGAATTCTTCAGCAATCTATTCGTAACTGACCACACATCTTCCTTACCTTGTTTGTTGCAGAATTCGCGGAAATTGTCATTTGAGGCTTTTCTGATTGCTTCGGCGTATTCCTTTCGAAGTTGGGTCTTGTTTGCAATTGCCTCGTTCATTGGAAGATTTTTCCGACTAAGTTTCTGAAGCAGGTGATGGTTGTCAAGAACTTTTCTTTTTAATTTTTCTAAGTCTTCGGTCCACCAGGAAGGGCGCTCAGAACGAACAGAAGAGTGGGGAAGATGCTTTTTACAAATTTTGTGAATAAAAGAGGTTATTTCATCAATAAAGTGTAGTAATTTATTTGGGTCTAGGGATAAGATGTCGACTTTGTTGAGTTGGGTAAGTTCAATTTCTTTGGCGAAGGTTTCACTTAATTTATCCCATTGCTTAAAATTATTAGTGTTATATTTGTAAGTCGATTTTTTCTTATTCTGACGGATTAGATTTTTATTTAGGATATATTCAAATTTAATACCATGGTGATCAGAGGAGGGACATATAGAATTTTCAATTTGCCAGTTAACAATATGATTCGAGATTGAGGGTGAAGTTATGGTGAGATCAACGATGGAACCACGCAGAATTCCATCCGCTGTAGTTTCATATGTGTGATCTGTGCCAGTGTTATTGATGGTAAGATTGTGACAAATAATAAGATCAACGATTTCTTTACCTCTTTTATTAGCTGTAGGAGATCCCCAAAGTTGGTGCCAGCCATTTAGGTCACCCGCGATAATATGAATGGCGTCTCCTGTTTCAATTAAAAATTGTTCCAAGTAGTTCAATGTTTCATTTTCGTCATCTTTGGGCTCTACGTAAATGCTAGTTAGAAATATTCTTTTCCCAGAAGTGATGAGCTGTACTATACATAAATTTGGCGTTGAGTACTTCGAAATGCCGAGGCAGCTGCCAAGACCCTCTTTGATAAGAATGCTAGCCTTGACATGACGGTTATGAGGGAATTGGTATGTTGTATAGCCGGGTGTTTTGTTCATAACTGTATTATTTCCTATATATGGTTCATTTATAAAGACTACCTGTACACTATTTGAGCGACAATATGCCAATAATTCTTGTTGAGCATTATATCCACGTCCCAAGTTGCATTGAATGAAAGTAATGCCATCTTTAGACGTTTTATTGCAATTATTGAGATGTATTTTATTGCTCTGTTTGGAAATGTTATTATTACTCTGATAGTTATTTATTAGGTGATTAGTTTGTAAGTCCATAATCAGTAGATTCTTCTAGTTTATTTTTAATAGAGATAATTTTAGGGCACAGTTTTACATTTGTTGCATTATGTCTAGTGTCGGTATTGGCATTGGTCTTCAAATTATGTTTGTGACAGTTAAAGCACTTACGTTTCTCGTCGGAGGTTCTGTTAGGGCAATCCGTAATATTGTGGTCTTCTGAGGCACAAAACGCGCACGGGTGAATTGCTATGGTACATTTTGTTTTTGTGTGTCCAAATTGTAAACAACGATGGCATTGAACAAATCGCGAGAAAGGCCCGACAAACACCCGTTGGTGATTAATTGCTACACGTCCGTATGCAGTAATAGTTGTGTAGTATTTAGGCGCCACTTCCAAAACTGCATTATATAAAGCTTCATTCTTATTTGAAGTAAGGAAACAAAGGCGTAGTGCGTCTTCAGGAATCGAATTTTGGTAAGAAATAATTTCAATTAGTTCTTCTTTTGTTGTTTCTCTTGAAATTCCTTTTAAAATAATAAGGGGGCGCCTACTTTTGGCCTCTTCGGCTTGTAATCCTTCTATCTGGTTAGCTTTAGTAATGGCTTCCTCGCATTGCTTGTGGTTTTCAAACTCTACGCGAATTTTCCCATTTGATATTGTGTGCACTTTAACAGGGGCATATTTTTCTTTCTTAAATGAGATGTTCTTTTTCCAGGTAGCGAGAATATCTGAAGATTTAGCTAAAGGGTTTGTAGATTTGATAACTATTGCTGGTTTTTTAGGTGTAAGAGATGCCACTTTTGCGTATGTAAGACCAGGCGCATTGGTAATAGGAGTTAGTTCTTCTTTAAGCTTTTTGATTTCCTCTATAACGCTGGTTAAAATATCACTCTTCAAAGTCTGATCCTCGACATGTGAAGTTTTCGCCGATAATACAGTGGAAAGGCTGTTCGAGGCCCTTCTAATTTCTTCAGCTGCCAGATTTATAAGACGTTTGTTGACAGCTGTAACGCTTTTTCCCTCATTAACCGCATTAGAGATACATGTGGTCAACTGATTGATGAGATCTATATATGTATCGAGGTTTTTTACATTACTAGCGTCACAAGGAAGTCGTGGTATTTCTTTATCTAAAGGCGCCATTATATATAAAAAAAAATGAAGGCTAAATAATACTTTTATATAATATTATAATATAAGTCTACTTAAGTAATGGAAACCGGGAGGGTGGGAGGGCGATTTTCTCTAATTCCTTGTGTATTATTTAGCAGATTAGAGTGCAGATGGCAGTTTCTACACAGGACGGAGCTAATAAGTGCAAAAAGAGAGAAAAAAACGAAGATTTAAAAAAGTTTAAAAATTTTATAAAATTACGACTATAAGAAACGGATTATTTGAAAATTTGTTATAAAACAGTGAAAATTTTATGAAAAAACTACGGGGAATTACAGGGGGCAGTTAATTATACTATATTAAAAGAAAATATGAACAGAAAAGATCAATTTTCAGCAAAATTAGAGAAGAATTTATGTTTTATTTACGAGTTTACAACTATATTAGAATAAAAACGCGAAATTTAATTATTTAACGGCAAATATTTACTAAGAAAAGTACTGGGATATATGGGGGCTAATTGATTACACTATTTAGAGAAAATTTGAAAGAAAAAGACCAATTTTCAGGAAAGTTATTAGCGAATTTCTAGTTGAATTAATATAAATGTATCGATCCACCACTATACCTCGGTTTAGGTAAGTAGCGAATTTCTCTAATTCCTTGTGTATTATTTAGCAGATTAGAGTGCAGATGGCAGTTTCTACACAGGACGGAGCTAATAAGTGCAAAAAGAGAGAAAAAAACGAAGATTTAAAAAAGTTTAAAAATTTTATAAAATTACGACTATAAGAAACGGATTATTTGAAAATTTGTTATAAAACAGTGAAAATTTTATGAAAAAACTACGGGGAATTACAGGGGGCAGTTAATTATACTATATTAAAAGAAAATATGAACAGAAAAGATCAATTTTCAGCAAAATTAGAGAAGAATTTATGTTTTATTTACGAGTTTACAACTATATTAGAATAAAAACGCGAAATTTAATTATTTAACGGCAAATATTTACTAAGAAAAGTACTGGGATATATGGGGGCTAATTGATTACACTATTTAGAGAAAATTTGAAAGAAAAAGACCAATTTTCAGGAAAGTTATTAGCGAATTTCTAGTTGAATTAATATAAATGTATCGATCCACCACTATACCTCGGTTTAGGTAAGTAGCGAATTTCTCTAATTCCTTGTGTATTATTTAGCAGATTAGAGTGCAGATGGCAGTTTCTACACAGGACGGAGCTAATAAGTGCAAAAAGAGAGAAAAAAACGAAGATTTAAAAAAGTTTAAAAATTTTATAAAATTACGACTATAAGAAACGGATTATTTGAAAATTTGTTATAAAACAGTGAAAATTTTATGAAAAAACTACGGGGAATTACAGGGGGCAGTTAATTATACTATATTAAAAGAAAATATGAACAGAAAAGATCAATTTTCAGCAAAATTAGAGAAGAATTTATGTTTTATTTACGAGTTTACAACTATATTAGAATAAAAACGCGAAATTTAATTATTTAACGGCAAATATTTACTAAGAAAAGTACTGGGATATATGGGGGCTAATTGATTACACTATTTAGAGAAAATTTGAAAGAAAAAGACCAATTTTCAGGAAAGTTATTAGCGAATTTCTAGTTGAATTAATATAAATGTATCGATCCACCACTATACCTCGGTTTAGGTAAGTAGCGAATTTCTCTAATTCCTTGTGTATTATTTAGCAGATTAGAGTGCAGATGGCAGTTTCTACACAGGACGGAGCTAATAAGTGCAAAAAGAGAGAAAAAAACGAAGATTTAAAAAAGTTTAAAAATTTTATAAAATTACGACTATAAGAAACGGATTATTTGAAAATTTGTTATAAAACAGTGAAAATTTTATGAAAAAACTACGGGGAATTACAGGGGGCAGTTAATTATACTATATTAAAAGAAAATATGAACAGAAAAGATCAATTTTCAGCAAAATTAGAGAAGAATTTATGTTTTATTTACGAGTTTACAACTATATTAGAATAAAAACGCGAAATTTAATTATTTAACGGCAAATATTTACTAAGAAAAGTACTGGGATATATGGGGGCTAATTGATTACACTATTTAGAGAAAATTTGAAAGAAAAAGACCAATTTTCAGGAAAGTTATTAGCGAATTTCTAGTTGAATTAATATAAATGTATCGATCCACCACTATACCTCGGTTTAGGTAAGTAGCGAATTTCTCTAATTCCTTGTGTATTATTTAGCAGATTAGAGTGCAGATGGCAGTTTCTACACAGGACGGAGCTAATAAGTGCAAAAAGAGAGAAAAAAACGAAGATTTAAAAAAGTTTAAAAATTTTATAAAATTACGACTATAAGAAACGGATTATTTGAAAATTTGTTATAAAACAGTGAAAATTTTATGAAAAAACTACGGGGAATTACAGGGGGCAGTTAATTGTACTATATTAAAAGAAAATATGAACAGAAAAGATCAATTTTCAGCAAAATTAGAGAAGAATTTATGTTTTATTTACGAGTTTACAACTATATTAGAATAAAAACGCGAAATTTAATTATTTAACGGCAAATATTTACTAAGAAAAGTACTGGGATATATGGGGGCTAATTGATTACACTATTTAGAGAAAATTTGAAAGAAAAAGACCAATTTTCAGGAAAGTTATTAGCGAATTTCTAGTTGAATTAATATAAATGTATCGATCCACCACTATACCTCGGTTTAGGTAAGTAGCGAATTTCTCTAATTCCTTGTGTATTATTTAGCAGATTAGAGTGCAGATGGCAGTTTCTACACAGGACGGAGCTAATAAGTGCAAAAAGAGAGAAAAAAACGAAGATTTAAAAAAGTTTAAAAATTTTATAAAATTACGACTATAAGAAACGGATTATTTGAAAATTTGTTATAAAACAGTGAAAATTTTATGAAAAAACTACGGGGAATTACAGGGGGCAGTTAATTGTACTATATTAAAAGAAAATATGAACAGAAAAGATCAATTTTCAGCAAAATTAGAGAAGAATTTATGTTTTATTTACGAGTTTACAACTATATTAGAATAAAAACGCGAAATTTAATTATTTAACGGCAAATATTTACTAAGAAAAGTACTGGGATATATGGGGGCTAATTGATTACACTATTTAGAGAAAATTTGAAAGAAAAAGACCAATTTTCAGGAAAGTTATTAGCGAATTTCTAGTTGAATTAATATAAATGTATCGATCCACCACTATACCTCGGTTTAGGTAAGTAGCGAATTTCTCTAATTCCTTGTGTATTATTTAGCAGATTAGAGTGCAGATGGCAGTTTCTACACAGGACGGAGCTAATAAGTGCAAAAAGAGAGAAAAAAACGAAGATTTAAAAAAGTTTAAAAATTTTATAAAATTACGACTATAAGAAACGGATTATTTGAAAATTTGTTATAAAACAGTGAAAATTTTATGAAAAAACTACGGGGAATTACAGGGGGCAGTTAATTATACTATATTAAAAGAAAATATGAACAGAAAAGATCAATTTTCAGCAAAATTAGAGAAGAATTTATGTTTTATTTACGAGTTTACAACTATATTAGAATAAAAACGCGAAATTTAATTATTTAACGGCAAATATTTACTAAGAAAAGTACTGGGATATATGGGGGCTAATTGATTACACTATTTAGAGAAAATTTGAAAGAAAAAGACCAATTTTCAGGAAAGTTATTAGCGAATTTCTAGTTGAATTAATATAAATGTATCGATCCACCACTATACCTCGGTTTAGGTAAGTAGCGAATTTCTCTAATTCCTTGTGTATTATTTAGCAGATTAGAGTGCAGATGGCAGTTTCTACACAGGACGGAGCTAATAAGTGCAAAAAGAGAGAAAAAAACGAAGATTTAAAAATTTTATAAAATTACGACTATAAGAAACGGATTATTTGAAAATTTGTTATAAAACAGTGAAAATTTTATGAAAAAACTACGGGGAATTACAGGGGGCAGTTAATTATACTATATTAAAAGAAAATATGAACAGAAAAGATCAATTTTCAGCAAAATTAGAGAAGAATTTATGTTTTATTTACGAGTTTACAACTATATTAGAATAAAAACGCGAAATTTAATTATTTAACGGCAAATATTTACTAAGAAAAGTACTGGGATATATGGGGGCTAATTGATTACACTATTTAGAGAAAATTTGAAAGAAAAAGACCAATTTTCAGGAAAGTTATTAGCGAATTTCTAGTTGAATTAATATAAATGTATCGATCCACCACTATACCTCGGTTTAGGTAAGTAGCGAATTTCTCTAATTCCTTGTGTATTATTTAGCAGATTAGAGTGCAGATGGCAGTTTCTACACAGGACGGAGCTAATAAGTGCAAAAAGAGAGAAAAAAACGAAGATTTAAAAAAGTTTAAAAATTTTATAAAATTACGACTATAAGAAACGGATTATTTGAAAATTTGTTATAAAACAGTGAAAATTTTATGAAAAAACTACGGGGAATTACAGGGGGCAGTTAATTATACTATATTAAAAGAAAATATGAACAGAAAAGATCAATTTTCAGCAAAATTAGAGAAGAATTTATGTTTTATTTACGAGTTTACAACTATATTAGAATAAAAACGCGAAATTTAATTATTTAACGGCAAATATTTACTAAGAAAAGTACTGGGATATATGGGGGCTAATTGATTACACTATTTAGAGAAAATTTGAAAGAAAAAGACCAATTTTCAGGAAAGTTATTAGCGAATTTCTAGTTGAATTAATATAAATGTATCGATCCACCACTATACCTCGGTTTAGGTAAGTAGCGAATTTCTCTAATTCCTTGTGTATTATTTAGCAGATTAGAGTGCAGATGGCAGTTTCTACACAGGACGGAGCTAATAAGTGCAAAAAGAGAGAAAAAAACGAAGATTTAAAAAAGTTTAAAAATTTTATAAAATTACGACTATAAGAAACGGATTATTTGAAAATTTGTTATAAAACAGTGAAAATTTTATGAAAAAACTACGGGGAATTACAGGGGGCAGTTAATTATACTATATTAAAAGAAAATATGAACAGAAAAGATCAATTTTCAGCAAAATTAGAGAAGAATTTATGTTTTATTTACGAGTTTACAACTATATTAGAATAAAAACGCGAAATTTAATTATTTAACGGCAAATATTTACTAAGAAAAGTACTGGGATATATGGGGGCTAATTGATTACACTATTTAGAGAAAATTTGAAAGAAAAAGACCAATTTTCAGGAAAGTTATTAGCGAATTTCTAGTTGAATTAATATAAATGTATCGATCCACCACTATACCTCGGTTTAGGTAAGTAGCGAATTTCTCTAATTCCTTGTGTATTATTTAGCAGATTAGAGTGCAGATGGCAGTTTCTACACAGGACGGAGCTAATAAGTGCAAAAAGAGAGAAAAAAACGAAGATTTAAAAAAGTTTAAAAATTTTATAAAATTACGACTATAAGAAACGGATTATTTGAAAATTTGTTATAAAACAGTGAAAATTTTATGAAAAAACTACGGGGAATTACAGGGGGCAGTTAATTATACTATATTAAAAGAAAATATGAACAGAAAAGATCAATTTTCAGCAAAATTAGAGAAGAATTTATGTTTTATTTACGAGTTTACAACTATATTAGAATAAAAACGCGAAATTTAATTATTTAACGGCAAATATTTACTAAGAAAAGTACTGGGATATATGGGGGCTAATTGATTACACTATTTAGAGAAAATTTGAAAGAAAAAGACCAATTTTCAGGAAAGTTATTAGCGAATTTCTAGTTGAATTAATATAAATGTATCGATCCACCACTATACCTCGGTTTAGGTAAGTAGCGAATTTCTCTAATTCCTTGTGTATTATTTAGCAGATTAGAGTGCAGATGGCAGTTTCTACACAGGACGGAGCTAATAAGTGCAAAAAGAGAGAAAAAAACGAAGATTTAAAAAAGTTTAAAAATTTTATAAAATTACGACTATAAGAAACGGATTATTTGAAAATTTGTTATAAAACAGTGAAAATTTTATGAAAAAACTACGGGGAATTACAGGGGGCAGTTAATTGTACTATATTAAAAGAAAATATGAACAGAAAAGATCAATTTTCAGCAAAATTAGAGAAGAATTTATGTTTTATTTACGAGTTTACAACTATATTAGAATAAAAACGCGAAATTTAATTATTTAACGGCAAATATTTACTAAGAAAAGTACTGGGATATATGGGGGCTAATTGATTACACTATTTAGAGAAAATTTGAAAGAAAAAGACCAATTTTCAGGAAAGTTATTAGCGAATTTCTAGTTGAATTAATATAAATGTATCGATCCACCACTATACCTCGGTTTAGGTAAGTAGCGAATTTCTCTAATTCCTTGTGTATTATTTAGCAGATTAGAGTGCAGATGGCAGTTTCTACACAGGACGGAGCTAATAAGTGCAAAAAGAGAGAAAAAAACGAAGATTTAAAAAAGTTTAAAAATTTTATAAAATTACGACTATAAGAAACGGATTATTTGAAAATTTGTTATAAAACAGTGAAAATTTTATGAAAAAACTACGGGGAATTACAGGGGGCAGTTAATTGTACTATATTAAAAGAAAATATGAACAGAAAAGATCAATTTTCAGCAAAATTAGAGAAGAATTTATGTTTTATTTACGAGTTTACAACTATATTAGAATAAAAACGCGAAATTTAATTATTTAACGGCAAATATTTACTAAGAAAAGTACTGGGATATATGGGGGCTAATTGATTACACTATTTAGAGAAAATTTGAAAGAAAAAGACCAATTTTCAGGAAAGTTATTAGCGAATTTCTAGTTGAATTAATATAAATGTATCGATCCACCACTATACCTCGGTTTAGGTAAGTAGCGAATTTCTCTAATTCCTTGTGTATTATTTAGCAGATTAGAGTGCAGATGGCAGTTTCTACACAGGACGGAGCTAATAAGTGCAAAAAGAGAGAAAAAAACGAAGATTTAAAAAAGTTTAAAAATTTTATAAAATTACGACTATAAGAAACGGATTATTTGAAAATTTGTTATAAAACAGTGAAAATTTTATGAAAAAACTACGGGGAATTACAGGGGGCAGTTAATTATACTATATTAAAAGAAAATATGAACAGAAAAGATCAATTTTCAGCAAAATTAGAGAAGAATTTATGTTTTATTTACGAGTTTACAACTATATTAGAATAAAAACGCGAAATTTAATTATTTAACGGCAAATATTTACTAAGAAAAGTACTGGGATATATGGGGGCTAATTGATTACACTATTTAGAGAAAATTTGAAAGAAAAAGACCAATTTTCAGGAAAGTTATTAGCGAATTTCTAGTTGAATTAATATAAATGTATCGATCCACCACTATACCTCGGTTTAGGTAAGTAGCGAATTTCTCTAATTCCTTGTGTATTATTTAGCAGATTAGAGTGCAGATGGCAGTTTCTACACAGGACGGAGCTAATAAGTGCAAAAAGAGAGAAAAAAACGAAGATTTAAAAAAGTTTAAAAATTTTATAAAATTACGACTATAAGAAACGGATTATTTGAAAATTTGTTATAAAACAGTGAAAATTTTATGAAAAAACTACGGGGAATTACAGGGGGCAGTTAATTATACTATATTAAAAGAAAATATGAACAGAAAAGATCAATTTTCAGCAAAATTAGAGAAGAATTTATGTTTTATTTACGAGTTTACAACTATATTAGAATAAAAACGCGAAATTTAATTATTTAACGGCAAATATTTACTAAGAAAAGTACTGGGATATATGGGGGCTAATTGATTACACTATTTAGAGAAAATTTGAAAGAAAAAGACCAATTTTCAGGAAAGTTATTAGCGAATTTCTAGTTGAATTAATATAAATGTATCGATCCACCACTATACCTCGGTTTAGGTAAGTAGCGAATTTCTCTAATTCCTTGTGTATTATTTAGCAGATTAGAGTGCAGATGGCAGTTTCTACACAGGACGGAGCTAATAAGTGCAAAAAGAGAGAAAAAAACGAAGATTTAAAAAAGTTTAAAAATTTTATAAAATTACGACTATAAGAAACGGATTATTTGAAAATTTGTTATAAAACAGTGAAAATTTTATGAAAAAACTACGGGGAATTACAGGGGGCAGTTAATTATACTATATTAAAAGAAAATATGAACAGAAAAGATCAATTTTCAGCAAAATTAGAGAAGAATTTATGTTTTATTTACGAGTTTACAACTATATTAGAATAAAAACGCGAAATTTAATTATTTAACGGCAAATATTTACTAAGAAAAGTACTGGGATATATGGGGGCTAATTGATTACACTATTTAGAGAAAATTTGAAAGAAAAAGACCAATTTTCAGGAAAGTTATTAGCGAATTTCTAGTTGAATTAATATAAATGTATCGATCCACCACTATACCTCGGTTTAGGTAAGTAGCGAATTTCTCTAATTCCTTGTGTATTATTTAGCAGATTAGAGTGCAGATGGCAGTTTCTACACAGGACGGAGCTAATAAGTGCAAAAAGAGAGAAAAAAACGAAGATTTAAAAAAGTTTAAAAATTTTATAAAATTACGACTATAAGAAACGGATTATTTGAAAATTTGTTATAAAACAGTGAAAATTTTATGAAAAAACTACGGGGAATTACAGGGGGCAGTTAATTATACTATATTAAAAGAAAATATGAACAGAAAAGATCAATTTTCAGCAAAATTAGAGAAGAATTTATGTTTTATTTACGAGTTTACAACTATATTAGAATAAAAACGCGAAATTTAATTATTTAACGGCAAATATTTACTAAGAAAAGTACTGGGATATATGGGGGCTAATTGATTACACTATTTAGAGAAAATTTGAAAGAAAAAGACCAATTTTCAGGAAAGTTATTAGCGAATTTCTAGTTGAATTAATATAAATGTATCGATCCACCACTATACCTCGGTTTAGGTAAGTAGCGAATTTCTCTAATTCCTTGTGTATTATTTAGCAGATTAGAGTGCAGATGGCAGTTTCTACACAGGACGGAGCTAATAAGTGCAAAAAGAGAGAAAAAAACGAAGATTTAAAAAAGTTTAAAAATTTTATAAAATTACGACTATAAGAAACGGATTATTTGAAAATTTGTTATAAAACAGTGAAAATTTTATGAAAAAACTACGGGGAATTACAGGGGGCAGTTAATTATACTATATTAAAAGAAAATATGAACAGAAAAGATCAATTTTCAGCAAAATTAGAGAAGAATTTATGTTTTATTTACGAGTTTACAACTATATTAGAATAAAAACGCGAAATTTAATTATTTAACGGCAAATATTTACTAAGAAAAGTACTGGGATATATGGGGGCTAATTGATTACACTATTTAGAGAAAATTTGAAAGAAAAAGACCAATTTTCAGGAAAGTTATTAGCGAATTTCTAGTTGAATTAATATAAATGTATCGATCCACCACTATACCTCGGTTTAGGTAAGTAGCGAATTTCTCTAATTCCTTGTGTATTATTTAGCAGATTAGAGTGCAGATGGCAGTTTCTACACAGGACGGAGCTAATAAGTGCAAAAAGAGAGAAAAAAACGAAGATTTAAAAAAGTTTAAAAATTTTATAAAATTACGACTATAAGAAACGGATTATTTGAAAATTTGTTATAAAACAGTGAAAATTTTATGAAAAAACTACGGGGAATTACAGGGGGCAGTTAATTGTACTATATTAAAAGAAAATATGAACAGAAAAGATCAATTTTCAGCAAAATTAGAGAAGAATTTATGTTTTATTTACGAGTTTACAACTATATTAGAATAAAAACGCGAAATTTAATTATTTAACGGCAAATATTTACTAAGAAAAGTACTGGGATATATGGGGGCTAATTGATTACACTATTTAGAGAAAATTTGAAAGAAAAAGACCAATTTTCAGGAAAGTTATTAGCGAATTTCTAGTTGAATTAATATAAATGTATCGATCCACCACTATACCTCGGTTTAGGTAAGTAGCGAATTTCTCTAATTCCTTGTGTATTATTTAGCAGATTAGAGTGCAGATGGCAGTTTCTACACAGGACGGAGCTAATAAGTGCAAAAAGAGAGAAAAAAACGAAGATTTAAAAAAGTTTAAAAATTTTATAAAATTACGACTATAAGAAACGGATTATTTGAAAATTTGTTATAAAACAGTGAAAATTTTATGAAAAAACTACGGGGAATTACAGGGGGCAGTTAATTATACTATATTAAAAGAAAATATGAACAGAAAAGATCAATTTTCAGCAAAATTAGAGAAGAATTTATGTTTTATTTACGAGTTTACAACTATATTAGAATAAAAACGCGAAATTTAATTATTTAACGGCAAATATTTACTAAGAAAAGTACTGGGATATATGGGGGCTAATTGATTACACTATTTAGAGAAAATTTGAAAGAAAAAGACCAATTTTCAGGAAAGTTATTAGCGAATTTCTAGTTGAATTAATATAAATGTATCGATCCACCACTATACCTCGGTTTAGGTAAGTAGCGAATTTCTCTAATTCCTTGTGTATTATTTAGCAGATTAGAGTGCAGATGGCAGTTTCTACACAGGACGGAGCTAATAAGTGCAAAAAGAGAGAAAAAAACGAAGATTTAAAAAAGTTTAAAAATTTTATAAAATTACGACTATAAGAAACGGATTATTTGAAAATTTGTTATAAAACAGTGAAAATTTTATGAAAAAACTACGGGGAATTACAGGGGGCAGTTAATTATACTATATTAAAAGAAAATATGAACAGAAAAGATCAATTTTCAGCAAAATTAGAGAAGAATTTATGTTTTATTTACGAGTTTACAACTATATTAGAATAAAAACGCGAAATTTAATTATTTAACGGCAAATATTTACTAAGAAAAGTACTGGGATATATGGGGGCTAATTGATTACACTATTTAGAGAAAATTTGAAAGAAAAAGACCAATTTTCAGGAAAGTTATTAGCGAATTTCTAGTTGAATTAATATAAATGTATCGATCCACCACTATACCTCGGTTTAGGTAAGTAGCGAATTTCTCTAATTCCTTGTGTATTATTTAGCAGATTAGAGTGCAGATGGCAGTTTCTACACAGGACGGAGCTAATAAGTGCAAAAAGAGAGAAAAAAACGAAGATTTAAAAAAGTTTAAAAATTTTATAAAATTACGACTATAAGAAACGGATTATTTGAAAATTTGTTATAAAACAGTGAAAATTTTATGAAAAAACTACGGGGAATTACAGGGGGCAGTTAATTATACTATATTAAAAGAAAATATGAACAGAAAAGATCAATTTTCAGCAAAATTAGAGAAGAATTTATGTTTTATTTACGAGTTTACAACTATATTAGAATAAAAACGCGAAATTTAATTATTTAACGGCAAATATTTACTAAGAAAAGTACTGGGATATATGGGGGCTAATTGATTACACTATTTAGAGAAAATTTGAAAGAAAAAGACCAATTTTCAGGAAAGTTATTAGCGAATTTCTAGTTGAATTAATATAAATGTATCGATCCACCACTATACCTCGGTTTAGGTAAGTAGCGAATTTCTCTAATTCCTTGTGTATTATTTAGCAGATTAGAGTGCAGATGGCAGTTTCTACACAGGACGGAGCTAATAAGTGCAAAAAGAGAGAAAAAAACGAAGATTTAAAAAAGTTTAAAAATTTTATAAAATTACGACTATAAGAAACGGATTATTTGAAAATTTGTTATAAAACAGTGAAAATTTTATGAAAAAACTACGGGGAATTACAGGGGGCAGTTAATTATACTATATTAAAAGAAAATATGAACAGAAAAGATCAATTTTCAGCAAAATTAGAGAAGAATTTATGTTTTATTTACGAGTTTACAACTATATTAGAATAAAAACGCGAAATTTAATTATTTAACGGCAAATATTTACTAAGAAAAGTACTGGGATATATGGGGGCTAATTGATTACACTATTTAGAGAAAATTTGAAAGAAAAAGACCAATTTTCAGGAAAGTTATTAGCGAATTTCTAGTTGAATTAATATAAATGTATCGATCCACCACTATACCTCGGTTTAGGTAAGTAGCGAATTTCTCTAATTCCTTGTGTATTATTTAGCAGATTAGAGTGCAGATGGCAGTTTCTACACAGGACGGAGCTAATAAGTGCAAAAAGAGAGAAAAAAACGAAGATTTAAAAAAGTTTAAAAATTTTATAAAATTACGACTATAAGAAACGGATTATTTGAAAATTTGTTATAAAACAGTGAAAATTTTATGAAAAAACTACGGGGAATTACAGGGGGCAGTTAATTATACTATATTAAAAGAAAATATGAACAGAAAAGATCAATTTTCAGCAAAATTAGAGAAGAATTTATGTTTTATTTACGAGTTTACAACTATATTAGAATAAAAACGCGAAATTTAATTATTTAACGGCAAATATTTACTAAGAAAAGTACTGGGATATATGGGGGCTAATTGATTACACTATTTAGAGAAAATTTGAAAGAAAAAGACCAATTTTCAGGAAAGTTATTAGCGAATTTCTAGTTGAATTAATATAAATGTATCGATCCACCACTATACCTCGGTTTAGGTAAGTAGCGAATTTCTCTAATTCCTTGTGTATTATTTAGCAGATTAGAGTGCAGATGGCAGTTTCTACACAGGACGGAGCTAATAAGTGCAAAAAGAGAGAAAAAAACGAAGATTTAAAAAAGTTTAAAAATTTTATAAAATTACGACTATAAGAAACGGATTATTTGAAAATTTGTTATAAAACAGTGAAAATTTTATGAAAAAACTACGGGGAATTACAGGGGGCAGTTAATTGTACTATATTAAAAGAAAATATGAACAGAAAAGATCAATTTTCAGCAAAATTAGAGAAGAATTTATGTTTTATTTACGAGTTTACAACTATATTAGAATAAAAACGCGAAATTTAATTATTTAACGGCAAATATTTACTAAGAAAAGTACTGGGATATATGGGGGCTAATTGATTACACTATTTAGAGAAAATTTGAAAGAAAAAGACCAATTTTCAGGAAAGTTATTAGCGAATTTCTAGTTGAATTAATATAAATGTATCGATCCACCACTATACCTCGGTTTAGGTAAGTAGCGAATTTCTCTAATTCCTTGTGTATTATTTAGCAGATTAGAGTGCAGATGGCAGTTTCTACACAGGACGGAGCTAATAAGTGCAAAAAGAGAGAAAAAAACGAAGATTTAAAAAAGTTTAAAAATTTTATAAAATTACGACTATAAGAAACGGATTATTTGAAAATTTGTTATAAAACAGTGAAAATTTTATGAAAAAACTACGGGGAATTACAGGGGGCAGTTAATTATACTATATTAAAAGAAAATATGAACAGAAAAGATCAATTTTCAGCAAAATTAGAGAAGAATTTATGTTTTATTTACGAGTTTACAACTATATTAGAATAAAAACGCGAAATTTAATTATTTAACGGCAAATATTTACTAAGAAAAGTACTGGGATATATGGGGGCTAATTGATTACACTATTTAGAGAAAATTTGAAAGAAAAAGACCAATTTTCAGGAAAGTTATTAGCGAATTTCTAGTTGAATTAATATAAATGTATCGATCCACCACTATACCTCGGTTTAGGTAAGTAGCGAATTTCTCTAATTCCTTGTGTATTATTTAGCAGATTAGAGTGCAGATGGCAGTTTCTACACAGGACGGAGCTAATAAGTGCAAAAAGAGAGAAAAAAACGAAGATTTAAAAAAGTTTAAAAATTTTATAAAATTACGACTATAAGAAACGGATTATTTGAAAATTTGTTATAAAACAGTGAAAATTTTATGAAAAAACTACGGGGAATTACAGGGGGCAGTTAATTATACTATATTAAAAGAAAATATGAACAGAAAAGATCAATTTTCAGCAAAATTAGAGAAGAATTTATGTTTTATTTACGAATTTACAACTATATTAGAATAAAAACGCGAAATTTAATTATTTAACGGCAAATATTTACTAAGAAAAGTACTGGGATATATGGGGGCTAATTGATTACACTATTTAGAGAAAATTTGAAAGAAAAAGACCAATTTTCAGGAAAGTTATTAGCGAATTTCTAGTTGAATTAATATAAATGTATCGATCCACCACTATACCTCGGTTTAGGTAAGTAGCGAATTTCTCTAATTCCTTGTGTATTATTTAGCAGATTAGAGTGCAGATGGCAGTTTCTACACAGGACGGAGCTAATAAGTGCAAAAAGAGAGAAAAAAACGAAGATTTAAAAAAGTTTAAAAATTTTATAAAATTACGACTATAAGAAACGGATTATTTGAAAATTTGTTATAAAACAGTGAAAATTTTATGAAAAAACTACGGGGAATTACAGGGGGCAGTTAATTATACTATATTAAAAGAAAATATGAACAGAAAAGATCAATTTTCAGCAAAATTAGAGAAGAATTTATGTTTTATTTACGAGTTTACAACTATATTAGAATAAAAACGCGAAATTTAATTATTTAACGGCAAATATTTACTAAGAAAAGTACTGGGATATATGGGGGCTAATTGATTACACTATTTAGAGAAAATTTGAAAGAAAAAGACCAATTTTCAGGAAAGTTATTAGCGAATTTCTAGTTGAATTAATATAAATGTATCGATCCACCACTATACCTCGGTTTAGGTAAGTAGCGAATTTCTCTAATTCCTTGTGTATTATTTAGCAGATTAGAGTGCAGATGGCAGTTTCTACACAGGACGGAGCTAATAAGTGCAAAAAGAGAGAAAAAAACGAAGATTTAAAAAAGTTTAAAAATTTTATAAAATTACGACTATAAGAAACGGATTATTTGAAAATTTGTTATAAAACAGTGAAAATTTTATGAAAAAACTACGGGGAATTACAGGGGGCAGTTAATTATACTATATTAAAAGAAAATATGAACAGAAAAGATCAATTTTCAGCAAAATTAGAGAAGAATTTATGTTTTATTTACGAATTTACAACTATATTAGAATAAAAACGCGAAATTTAATTATTTAACGGCAAATATTTACTAAGAAAAGTACTGGGATATATGGGGGCTAATTGATTACACTATTTAGAGAAAATTTGAAAGAAAAAGACCAATTTTCAGGAAAGTTATTAGCGAATTTCTAGTTGAATTAATATAAATGTATCGATCCACCACTATACCTCGGTTTAGGTAAGTAGCGAATTTCTCTAATTCCTTGTGTATTATTTAGCAGATTAGAGTGCAGATGGCAGTTTCTACACAGGACGGAGCTAATAAGTGCAAAAAGAGAGAAAAAAAAAAAACGAAGATTTAAAAAAGTTTAAAAATTTTATAAAATTACGACTATAAGAAACGGATTATTTGAAAATTTGTTATAAAACAGTGAAAATTTTATGAAAAAACTACGGGGAATTACAGGGGGCAGTTAATTATACTATATTAAAAGAAAATATGAACAGAAAAGATCAATTTTCAGCAAAATTAGAGAAGAATTTATGTTTTATTTACGAGTTTACAACTATATTAGAATAAAAACGCGAAATTTAATTATTTAACGGCAAATATTTACTAAGAAAAGTACTGGGATATATGGGGGCTAATTGATTACACTATTTAGAGAAAATTTGAAAGAAAAAGACCAATTTTCAGGAAAGTTATTAGCGAATTTCTAGTTGAATTAATATAAATGTATCGATCCACCACTATACCTCGGTTTAGGTAAGTAGCGAATTTCTCTAATTCCTTGTGTATTATTTAGCAGATTAGAGTGCAGATGGCAGTTTCTACACAGGACGGAGCTAATAAGTGCAAAAAGAGAGAAAAAAACGAAGATTTAAAAAAGTTTAAAAATTTTATAAAATTACGACTATAAGAAACGGATTATTTGAAAATTTGTTATAAAACAGTGAAAATTTTATGAAAAAACTACGGGGAATTACAGGGGGCAGTTAATTATACTATATTAAAAGAAAATATGAACAGAAAAGATCAATTTTCAGCAAAATTAGAGAAGAATTTATGTTTTATTTACGAATTTACAACTATATTAGAATAAAAACGCGAAATTTAATTATTTAACGGCAAATATTTACTAAGAAAAGTACTGGGATATATGGGGGCTAATTGATTACACTATTTAGAGAAAATTTGAAAGAAAAAGACCAATTTTCAGGAAAGTTATTAGCGAATTTCTAGTTGAATTAATATAAATGTATCGATCCACCACTATACCTCGGTTTAGGTAAGTAGCGAATTTCTCTAATTCCTTGTGTATTATTTAGCAGATTAGAGTGCAGATGGCAGTTTCTACACAGGACGGAGCTAATAAGTGCAAAAAGAGAGAAAAAAACGAAGATTTAAAAAAGTTTAAAAATTTTATAAAATTACGACTATAAGAAACGGATTATTTGAAAATTTGTTATAAAACAGTGAAAATTTTATGAAAAAACTACGGGGAATTACAGGGGGCAGTTAATTATACTATATTAAAAGAAAATATGAACAGAAAAGATCAATTTTCAGCAAAATTAGAGAAGAATTTATGTTTTATTTACGAGTTTACAACTATATTAGAATAAAAACGCGAAATTTAATTATTTAACGGCAAATATTTACTAAGAAAAGTACTGGGATATATGGGGGCTAATTGATTACACTATTTAGAGAAAATTTGAAAGAAAAAGACCAATTTTCAGGAAAGTTATTAGCGAATTTCTAGTTGAATTAATATAAATGTATCGATCCACCACTATACCTCGGTTTAGGTAAGTAGCGAATTTCTCTAATTCCTTGTGTATTATTTAGCAGATTAGAGTGCAGATGGCAGTTTCTACACAGGACGGAGCTAATAAGTGCAAAAAGAGAGAAAAAAACGAAGATTTAAAAAAGTTTAAAAATTTTATAAAATTACGACTATAAGAAACGGATTATTTGAAAATTTGTTATAAAACAGTGAAAATTTTATGAAAAAACTACGGGGAATTACAGGGGGCAGTTAATTATACTATATTAAAAGAAAATATGAACAGAAAAGATCAATTTTCAGCAAAATTAGAGAAGAATTTATGTTTTATTTACGAGTTTACAACTATATTAGAATAAAAACGCGAAATTTAATTATTTAACGGCAAATATTTACTAAGAAAAGTACTGGGATATATGGGGGCTAATTGATTACACTATTTAGAGAAAATTTGAAAGAAAAAGACCAATTTTCAGGAAAGTTATTAGCGAATTTCTAGTTGAATTAATATAAATGTATCGATCCACCACTATACCTCGGTTTAGGTAAGTAGCGAATTTCTCTAATTCCTTGTGTATTATTTAGCAGATTAGAGTGCAGATGGCAGTTTCTACACAGGACGGAGCTAATAAGTGCAAAAAGAGAGAAAAAAACGAAGATTTAAAAAAGTTTAAAAATTTTATAAAATTACGACTATAAGAAACGGATTATTTGAAAATTTGTTATAAAACAGTGAAAATTTTATGAAAAAACTACGGGGAATTACAGGGGGCAGTTAATTATACTATATTAAAAGAAAATATGAACAGAAAAGATCAATTTTCAGCAAAATTAGAGAAGAATTTATGTTTTATTTACGAGTTTACAACTATATTAGAATAAAAACGCGAAATTTAATTATTTAACGGCAAATATTTACTAAGAAAAGTACTGGGATATATGGGGGCTAATTGATTACACTATTTAGAGAAAATTTGAAAGAAAAAGACCAATTTTCAGGAAAGTTATTAGCGAATTTCTAGTTGAATTAATATAAATGTATCGATCCACCACTATACCTCGGTTTAGGTAAGTAGCGAATTTCTCTAATTCCTTGTGTATTATTTAGCAGATTAGAGTGCAGATGGCAGTTTCTACACAGGACGGAGCTAATAAGTGCAAAAAGAGAGAAAAAAACGAAGATTTAAAAAAGTTTAAAAATTTTATAAAATTACGACTATAAGAAACGGATTATTTGAAAATTTGTTATAAAACAGTGAAAATTTTATGAAAAAACTACGGGGAATTACAGGGGGCAGTTAATTATACTATATTAAAAGAAAATATGAACAGAAAAGATCAATTTTCAGCAAAATTAGAGAAGAATTTATGTTTTATTTACGAGTTTACAACTATATTAGAATAAAAACGCGAAATTTAATTATTTAACGGCAAATATTTACTAAGAAAAGTACTGGGATATATGGGGGCTAATTGATTACACTATTTAGAGAAAATTTGAAAGAAAAAGACCAATTTTCAGGAAAGTTATTAGCGAATTTCTAGTTGAATTAATATAAATGTATCGATCCACCACTATACCTCGGTTTAGGTAAGTAGCGAATTTCTCTAATTCCTTGTGTATTATTTAGCAGATTAGAGTGCAGATGGCAGTTTCTACACAGGACGGAGCTAATAAGTGCAAAAAGAGAGAAAAAAACGAAGATTTAAAAAAGTTTAAAAATTTTATAAAATTACGACTATAAGAAACGGATTATTTGAAAATTTGTTATAAAACAGTGAAAATTTTATGAAAAAACTACGGGGAATTACAGGGGGCAGTTAATTATACTATATTAAAAGAAAATATGAACAGAAAAGATCAATTTTCAGCAAAATTAGAGAAGAATTTATGTTTTATTTACGAGTTTACAACTATATTAGAATAAAAACGCGAAATTTAATTATTTAACGGCAAATATTTACTAAGAAAAGTACTGGGATATATGGGGGCTAATTGATTACACTATTTAGAGAAAATTTGAAAGAAAAAGACCAATTTTCAGGAAAGTTATTAGCGAATTTCTAGTTGAATTAATATAAATGTATCGATCCACCACTATACCTCGGTTTAGGTAAGTAGCGAATTTCTCTAATTCCTTGTGTATTATTTAGCAGATTAGAGTGCAGATGGCAGTTTCTACACAGGACGGAGCTAATAAGTGCAAAAAGAGAGAAAAAAACGAAGATTTAAAAAAGTTTAAAAATTTTATAAAATTACGACTATAAGAAACGGATTATTTGAAAATTTGTTATAAAACAGTGAAAATTTTATGAAAAAACTACGGGGAATTACAGGGGGCAGTTAATTGTACTATATTAAAAGAAAATATGAACAGAAAAGATCAATTTTCAGCAAAATTAGAGAAGAATTTATGTTTTATTTACGAGTTTACAACTATATTAGAATAAAAACGCGAAATTTAATTATTTAACGGCAAATATTTACTAAGAAAAGTACTGGGATATATGGGGGCTAATTGATTACACTATTTAGAGAAAATTTGAAAGAAAAAGACCAATTTTCAGGAAAGTTATTAGCGAATTTCTAGTTGAATTAATATAAATGTATCGATCCACCACTATACCTCGGTTTAGGTAAGTAGCGAATTTCTCTAATTCCTTGTGTATTATTTAGCAGATTAGAGTGCAGATGGCAGTTTCTACACAGGACGGAGCTAATAAGTGCAAAAAGAGAGAAAAAAACGAAGATTTAAAAAAGTTTAAAAATTTTATAAAATTACGACTATAAGAAACGGATTATTTGAAAATTTGTTATAAAACAGTGAAAATTTTATGAAAAAACTACGGGGAATTACAGGGGGCAGTTAATTATACTATATTAAAAGAAAATATGAACAGAAAAGATCAATTTTCAGCAAAATTAGAGAAGAATTTATGTTTTATTTACGAGTTTACAACTATATTAGAATAAAAACGCGAAATTTAATTATTTAACGGCAAATATTTACTAAGAAAAGTACTGGGATATATGGGGGCTAATTGATTACACTATTTAGAGAAAATTTGAAAGAAAAAGACCAATTTTCAGGAAAGTTATTAGCGAATTTCTAGTTGAATTAATATAAATGTATCGATCCACCACTATACCTCGGTTTAGGTAAGTAGCGAATTTCTCTAATTCCTTGTGTATTATTTAGCAGATTAGAGTGCAGATGGCAGTTTCTACACAGGACGGAGCTAATAAGTGCAAAAAGAGAGAAAAAAACGAAGATTTAAAAAAGTTTAAAAATTTTATAAAATTACGACTATAAGAAACGGATTATTTGAAAATTTGTTATAAAACAGTGAAAATTTTATGAAAAAACTACGGGGAATTACAGGGGGCAGTTAATTATACTATATTAAAAGAAAATATGAACAGAAAAGATCAATTTTCAGCAAAATTAGAGAAGAATTTATGTTTTATTTACGAATTTACAACTATATTAGAATAAAAACGCGAAATTTAATTATTTAACGGCAAATATTTACTAAGAAAAGTACTGGGATATATGGGGGCTAATTGATTACACTATTTAGAGAAAATTTGAAAGAAAAAGACCAATTTTCAGGAAAGTTATTAGCGAATTTCTAGTTGAATTAATATAAATGTATCGATCCACCACTATACCTCGGTTTAGGTAAGTAGCGAATTTCTCTAATTCCTTGTGTATTATTTAGCAGATTAGAGTGCAGATGGCAGTTTCTACACAGGACGGAGCTAATAAGTGCAAAAAGAGAGAAAAAAACGAAGATTTAAAAAAGTTTAAAAATTTTATAAAATTACGACTATAAGAAACGGATTATTTGAAAATTTGTTATAAAACAGTGAAAATTTTATGAAAAAACTACGGGGAATTACAGGGGGCAGTTAATTATACTATATTAAAAGAAAATATGAACAGAAAAGATCAATTTTCAGCAAAATTAGAGAAGAATTTATGTTTTATTTACGAGTTTACAACTATATTAGAATAAAAACGCGAAATTTAATTATTTAACGGCAAATATTTACTAAGAAAAGTACTGGGATATATGGGGGCTAATTGATTACACTATTTAGAGAAAATTTGAAAGAAAAAGACCAATTTTCAGGAAAGTTATTAGCGAATTTCTAGTTGAATTAATATAAATGTATCGATCCACCACTATACCTCGGTTTAGGTAAGTAGCGAATTTCTCTAATTCCTTGTGTATTATTTAGCAGATTAGAGTGCAGATGGCAGTTTCTACACAGGACGGAGCTAATAAGTGCAAAAAGAGAGAAAAAAACGAAGATTTAAAAAAGTTTAAAAATTTTATAAAATTACGACTATAAGAAACGGATTATTTGAAAATTTGTTATAAAACAGTGAAAATTTTATGAAAAAACTACGGGGAATTACAGGGGGCAGTTAATTATACTATATTAAAAGAAAATATGAACAGAAAAGATCAATTTTCAGCAAAATTAGAGAAGAATTTATGTTTTATTTACGAATTTACAACTATATTAGAATAAAAACGCGAAATTTAATTATTTAACGGCAAATATTTACTAAGAAAAGTACTGGGATATATGGGGGCTAATTGATTACACTATTTAGAGAAAATTTGAAAGAAAAAGACCAATTTTCAGGAAAGTTATTAGCGAATTTCTAGTTGAATTAATATAAATGTATCGATCCACCACTATACCTCGGTTTAGGTAAGTAGCGAATTTCTCTAATTCCTTGTGTATTATTTAGCAGATTAGAGTGCAGATGGCAGTTTCTACACAGGACGGAGCTAATAAGTGCAAAAAGAGAGAAAAAAAAAAAACGAAGATTTAAAAAAGTTTAAAAATTTTATAAAATTACGACTATAAGAAACGGATTATTTGAAAATTTGTTATAAAACAGTGAAAATTTTATGAAAAAACTACGGGGAATTACAGGGGGCAGTTAATTATACTATATTAAAAGAAAATATGAACAGAAAAGATCAATTTTCAGCAAAATTAGAGAAGAATTTATGTTTTATTTACGAGTTTACAACTATATTAGAATAAAAACGCGAAATTTAATTATTTAACGGCAAATATTTACTAAGAAAAGTACTGGGATATATGGGGGCTAATTGATTACACTATTTAGAGAAAATTTGAAAGAAAAAGACCAATTTTCAGGAAAGTTATTAGCGAATTTCTAGTTGAATTAATATAAATGTATCGATCCACCACTATACCTCGGTTTAGGTAAGTAGCGAATTTCTCTAATTCCTTGTGTATTATTTAGCAGATTAGAGTGCAGATGGCAGTTTCTACACAGGACGGAGCTAATAAGTGCAAAAAGAGAGAAAAAAACGAAGATTTAAAAAAGTTTAAAAATTTTATAAAATTACGACTATAAGAAACGGATTATTTGAAAATTTGTTATAAAACAGTGAAAATTTTATGAAAAAACTACGGGGAATTACAGGGGGCAGTTAATTATACTATATTAAAAGAAAATATGAACAGAAAAGATCAATTTTCAGCAAAATTAGAGAAGAATTTATGTTTTATTTACGAATTTACAACTATATTAGAATAAAAACGCGAAATTTAATTATTTAACGGCAAATATTTACTAAGAAAAGTACTGGGATATATGGGGGCTAATTGATTACACTATTTAGAGAAAATTTGAAAGAAAAAGACCAATTTTCAGGAAAGTTATTAGCGAATTTCTAGTTGAATTAATATAAATGTATCGATCCACCACTATACCTCGGTTTAGGTAAGTAGCGAATTTCTCTAATTCCTTGTGTATTATTTAGCAGATTAGAGTGCAGATGGCAGTTTCTACACAGGACGGAGCTAATAAGTGCAAAAAGAGAGAAAAAAACGAAGATTTAAAAAAGTTTAAAAATTTTATAAAATTACGACTATAAGAAACGGATTATTTGAAAATTTGTTATAAAACAGTGAAAATTTTATGAAAAAACTACGGGGAATTACAGGGGGCAGTTAATTATACTATATTAAAAGAAAATATGAACAGAAAAGATCAATTTTCAGCAAAATTAGAGAAGAATTTATGTTTTATTTACGAGTTTACAACTATATTAGAATAAAAACGCGAAATTTAATTATTTAACGGCAAATATTTACTAAGAAAAGTACTGGGATATATGGGGGCTAATTGATTACACTATTTAGAGAAAATTTGAAAGAAAAAGACCAATTTTCAGGAAAGTTATTAGCGAATTTCTAGTTGAATTAATATAAATGTATCGATCCACCACTATACCTCGGTTTAGGTAAGTAGCGAATTTCTCTAATTCCTTGTGTATTATTTAGCAGATTAGAGTGCAGATGGCAGTTTCTACACAGGACGGAGCTAATAAGTGCAAAAAGAGAGAAAAAAACGAAGATTTAAAAAAGTTTAAAAATTTTATAAAATTACGACTATAAGAAACGGATTATTTGAAAATTTGTTATAAAACAGTGAAAATTTTATGAAAAAACTACGGGGAATTACAGGGGGCAGTTAATTATACTATATTAAAAGAAAATATGAACAGAAAAGATCAATTTTCAGCAAAATTAGAGAAGAATTTATGTTTTATTTACGAGTTTACAACTATATTAGAATAAAAACGCGAAATTTAATTATTTAACGGCAAATATTTACTAAGAAAAGTACTGGGATATATGGGGGCTAATTGATTACACTATTTAGAGAAAATTTGAAAGAAAAAGACCAATTTTCAGGAAAGTTATTAGCGAATTTCTAGTTGAATTAATATAAATGTATCGATCCACCACTATACCTCGGTTTAGGTAAGTAGCGAATTTCTCTAATTCCTTGTGTATTATTTAGCAGATTAGAGTGCAGATGGCAGTTTCTACACAGGACGGAGCTAATAAGTGCAAAAAGAGAGAAAAAAACGAAGATTTAAAAAAGTTTAAAAATTTTATAAAATTACGACTATAAGAAACGGATTATTTGAAAATTTGTTATAAAACAGTGAAAATTTTATGAAAAAACTACGGGGAATTACAGGGGGCAGTTAATTATACTATATTAAAAGAAAATATGAACAGAAAAGATCAATTTTCAGCAAAATTAGAGAAGAATTTATGTTTTATTTACGAATTTACAACTATATTAGAATAAAAACGCGAAATTTAATTATTTAACGGCAAATATTTACTAAGAAAAGTACTGGGATATATGGGGGCTAATTGATTACACTATTTAGAGAAAATTTGAAAGAAAAAGACCAATTTTCAGGAAAGTTATTAGCGAATTTCTAGTTGAATTAATATAAATGTATCGATCCACCACTATACCTCGGTTTAGGTAAGTAGCGAATTTCTCTAATTCCTTGTGTATTATTTAGCAGATTAGAGTGCAGATGGCAGTTTCTACACAGGACGGAGCTAATAAGTGCAAAAAGAGAGAAAAAAACGAAGATTTAAAAAAGTTTAAAAATTTTATAAAATTACGACTATAAGAAACGGATTATTTGAAAATTTGTTATAAAACAGTGAAAATTTTATGAAAAAACTACGGGGAATTACAGGGGGCAGTTAATTATACTATATTAAAAGAAAATATGAACAGAAAAGATCAATTTTCAGCAAAATTAGAGAAGAATTTATGTTTTATTTACGAGTTTACAACTATATTAGAATAAAAACGCGAAATTTAATTATTTAACGGCAAATATTTACTAAGAAAAGTACTGGGATATATGGGGGCTAATTGATTACACTATTTAGAGAAAATTTGAAAGAAAAAGACCAATTTTCAGGAAAGTTATTAGCGAATTTCTAGTTGAATTAATATAAATGTATCGATCCACCACTATACCTCGGTTTAGGTAAGTAGCGAATTTCTCTAATTCCTTGTGTATTATTTAGCAGATTAGAGTGCAGATGGCAGTTTCTACACAGGACGGAGCTAATAAGTGCAAAAAGAGAGAAAAAAACGAAGATTTAAAAAAGTTTAAAAATTTTATAAAATTACGACTATAAGAAACGGATTATTTGAAAATTTGTTATAAAACAGTGAAAATTTTATGAAAAAACTACGGGGAATTACAGGGGGCAGTTAATTATACTATATTAAAAGAAAATATGAACAGAAAAGATCAATTTTCAGCAAAATTAGAGAAGAATTTATGTTTTATTTACGAATTTACAACTATATTAGAATAAAAACGCGAAATTTAATTATTTAACGGCAAATATTTACTAAGAAAAGTACTGGGATATATGGGGGCTAATTGATTACACTATTTAGAGAAAATTTGAAAGAAAAAGACCAATTTTCAGGAAAGTTATTAGCGAATTTCTAGTTGAATTAATATAAATGTATCGATCCACCACTATACCTCGGTTTAGGTAAGTAGCGAATTTCTCTAATTCCTTGTGTATTATTTAGCAGATTAGAGTGCAGATGGCAGTTTCTACACAGGACGGAGCTAATAAGTGCAAAAAGAGAGAAAAAAAAAAACGAAGATTTAAAAAAGTTTAAAAATTTTATAAAATTACGACTATAAGAAACGGATTATTTGAAAATTTGTTATAAAACAGTGAAAATTTTATGAAAAAACTACGGGGAATTACAGGGGGCAGTTAATTATACTATATTAAAAGAAAATATGAACAGAAAAGATCAATTTTCAGCAAAATTAGAGAAGAATTTATGTTTTATTTACGAATTTACAACTATATTAGAATAAAAACGCGAAATTTAATTATTTAACGGCAAATATTTACTAAGAAAAGTACTGGGATATATGGGGGCTAATTGATTACACTATTTAGAGAAAATTTAAAAGAAAAAGACCAATTTTCAGGAAAGTTATTAGCGAATTTCTAGTTGGTTAGGTTAGGTTAGGTTAGGTTAGGTTAGGTTCCCCCCCGAACGGGTTCCCGCCTTGTCGTGGCGGGGGGGCTTAGTAGCCGTGGCTTGGTCACCCACGGTGAACAAAGAGGAACCCCTTGGCTGGCCCGTGGTGTAGGGCCGGCCCGAGGTGGCCACTCCGAGTGGGCTTGGGAAGCCCACTTCGGATGTGTGTCGGGGGGCTGTGGTGAGAGGGGAGTCCGCAACCCTCTACCGCTGCAGCCGAGGTGGAGTCGCGGAGGAAGAGGAGTGTTGGTATGGCGATGCGCCACTCGCCCTATCCTCCGCGACTCAGACGGGGCCGCACCGTTAATTGATGCGGTGGTGGTGGGGCTGCGGGGGGAGAGGAGTGCCGGTATTGCGAGGCGCCGCTCTCCCTACCCTCCGCAGCCGAATCTTGGTTGGCGGCGGAGCCATAGACCAGATCCGCCGCTGGGGTCAGGAAGGCTGGTGCTTCTGAGTGCTAGTTTTTCCTGGCCCCATGGCCTTTGCGCATCGGACACGGGGGCGTCCGTTGCGCATTTGAAATTGGAGGCCGAGGAGGAGGGCGCGCCATGTGTTCTGGTGCGCCTTACCTGAGAGGGAGATGGGGGAGGAGTGGTCCTCTCCCGAGGAGGGGCCGCCATGGGGCGGCCGGCGCAGGTGGGGCCGCGGAAGTGTGCGAAAGCGTTCCCGTGGCCCTGCCAATATGCGACGAGGTTGGAACACCATGGGGTTTTAGTCGGTGCGAGTCCGACATAACCCGTCCTTGCCCCCGCGAGGCGGGTATGCGTAGGCATTTCCCCATGTAAAAAAAAAAAAAAAAAAAAAAGGTTAGGTTAGGTTAGGTTAGGTTTTTTTTTTTTTTTTTTTTTGTTTCTAATCTACTACCTCCAACATTATCGGAGCCTATTTCAGCTGTTTCTCTTTCATACCAGTTCTCGCTTCTATGCTTCTCGTACTTTCATTCTACATACTAGTTCTTTCTTGCATCCATCGTCTTTCTTTCTATTAAGGGTGGGATTCCCTTCTATCTATTCTTTATTATCTAATCTAACTACATTCTTATTTCTATTCTTTCCTTCTTTTTCACTGCTGGGCATTATTTCAGGGAAGTAAATGTACACAACCTAATCTTTTTTATTCTTGCTACTGCTTACTTGCTAACAATAATTAAATCTACTACAATATTATGCTTATATGTAATATACATCAATATATTAATACAGCATACTTTCTTAACTACTTTTATTTCTTACAATTACTTTTCTCGCTATTCTTACGCAATAATCTAGAAATACATTTCTTTGATCACTCTCCATGATATCCTTCACAGTTTCAGCCGTTATTTTGGTTTTCATCTTACTCCATGAGGATTTCCCCACGAAAAAAAAAAAAAAAAAAAAAAAAAAAAGGTTAGGTTAGGTTAGGTTAGGTTAGGTTAAGGTTAGGTTAGGTTAGGTTAGGTTAGGTTAGGTTAGGTTCCCCCCCGAACGGGTTCCCGCCTTGTCGTGGCGGGGGGGCTTAGTAGCCGTGGCTTGGTCAACCACGGTGAACGAAGAGGAACCCCTTGGCTGGCCCGAGGTGTAGGGCCGGCCCGAGGTGGCCACTCCGAGTGGACTTGGGAAGCCCACTTCGGATGTGTGTCGGGGGGCTGTGGTGAGAGGGGAGTCCGCAACCCTCTACCGCTGCAGCCGAGGTGGAGTCGCGGAGGAAGAGGAGTGTTGGTATGGCGATGCGCCACTCGCCCTATCCTCCGCGACTCAGACGGGGCCGCACCGTTGAATGATGCGGTGGTGGTGGGGCTGCGGGGGGAGAGGAGTGTCGGTATTGCGAGGCGCCGCTCTCCCTACCCTCCGCAGCCGAATCTTGGTTGGCGGCGGAGCCATAGACCAGATCCGCCGCTGGGGTCGGGAAGGCTGGTGCTTCTTAGTGCTAGTTTTTCCTGGCCCCATGGCCTTCGCGCATCGGACGCGGGGGCGTCCGTGGCGCATATGAAATTGGAGGTCGAGGAGGAGGGCGCGCCATGTGTTCTGGTGCGCCTTACCTGAGAGGGAAATGGGGGAGGAGTGGTCCTCTCCCGGGAAGGGGCCGCCATGGGGCGGCCAGCGCAGGTGGGGCCGCGGAAGTGTGCGAAAGCGTTCCCGTGGCCCTGCCAATATGCGACGAGGGTGGAACACCATGGGGTTTTAGTCGGTGCGAGTCCGACATAACCCGTCCTTGCCCCCGCGAGGCGGGTATGCGTAGGCATTTCCCCATGTAAAAAAAAAAAAAAAAAAAAAAAAAAGGTTAGGTTAGGTTAGGTTAGGTTAGGTTCCCCCCCGAACGGGTTCCCGCCTTGTCGTGGCGGGGGGGCTTAGTAGCCGTGGCTTGGTCACCCACGGTGAACAAAGAGGAACCCCTTGGCTGGCCCGTGGTGTAGGGCCGGCCCGAGGTGGCCGCTCCGAGTGGGCTTGGGAAGCCCACTTCGGATGTGTGTCGGTGGACTGCGGCGGGAGGGGTGTCCGCTCCCTCTACCGCTGCAGCCGAGGTGGAGTCGCGGAGGAAGAGGTGTGTTGGTATGACGATGCGCCACTCGCCCTATCCTCCGCGACTCAAACGGGGCCGCACCGTTGATGCGGTGGTGGTGGGGCCGCGGGGGGAGAGGAGTGTCGGTATTGCGAGGCGCCGTTCTCCCTACCCTCCGCGGCCGAAACTTGGTTGGCGGCGGAGCCCGAGAACAGATCCGCCGCTGGGGTCGGGAAAGCGGGCGCTATTAAGCGCTCGATTTTCCGGGCCCCATGGCCTCCGCGTATCGGACTCGGGGGGGTCCGATACGCAGGTGTAGTTGGAGGCTGTGGAGGGGGGTAGCTGAACACCTCGCTACCCCGTGCAGGAGACGAGGCCCGGACAGACCGGGCCAGCACTAGTGTGGGGCTGCGGAAGAATTTGGATTCCCGCGGCCCCGCGCGCACGTGCGAGGAGGCACCGTGGGGTTTTAGCCGGTAGGAGTCCGGCATAACCTTCCGGTTGCCCCCGCAGCCGGAGGTATCCATGAGGATTTCCCCACGAAAAAAAAAAAAAAAAAAAGGTTAGGTTAGGTTAGGTTAGGTTAGGTTAGGTTTTTTTTTTTTTTTTTTTTTTTTAATGTGTTCACCGCTAAGGTGTCCTCCAACACAGGTCGGAGACTTTCCTCAACTATGTACGGGCTTCGACGACTTTTTTTTTCCAGCCCTTGCTCTGTTGGATGGTGGGGAAAATCGTAAGTGTTCTTACAGTTTCCTGTGTTTGTGTTTTTTATATTTTTTTATATGTGTGGGTGATTCTTGTATGATTTGTTTTTTATTTTAGAGTGTATGTGCTACAATTTTTCTTATTTTAATTTCATTTTGAGTTTAACATTTCTTTCACACTATATTTATCTTTATTTTAAACATCTTTTTTTATGTTAGTATATTCTGAATATATAACACAGTATATATTATCGAAATACTTATTACCTAGTCTTATTTCTATTTATCGGTTAGGTTAGGTTAGGTTAGGGTAGGTTAGGTTAGGTTAGGTTAGGTTTTTTTTTTTTTTTTTTTTTTTTTTAACTTTTTATACTACTGCTACTCTGCAGTACCCTTCTTACTGTGATAAAATGCTATCTATTATAGTAGACCTCAGTGTTTTTTTTTTTTTTTTTTTTTTTTTTTTTTTTTTTTTGTCGCACGTCTTACATGTCAAGCAGGTTTTTACATGCCGGCTAGGAAACATTATTTTTCTTTATAACATATACACGCTAAATTCATATAATCCAATACAATACAATGACAGTTTATGCTTGATTTCTATTACCTTTATAAGACGTAAGGTATATTGTTTTTAGGGTTGACTAAAATAAACTATATTGTGTTGCTCTGTAAACAAAGTTTTATATTTCATTAATTTTAAGTTCCATTACGAAACTACACTATTACAATAATAACTAGAAACAAACCTGTAAACAAAGAAACGACATTTAAAGTTTATTCCTTAATATGTCAATTCCCTTTGTAACAATTCTGTTATTAATAAACTTAAATTATAATTTTCTACAGGCAGCTTATCATTGTCAACAGTCAATACAGTCAATATGTTATTTCACAGATTCTATCTACACTACACAAATATAGATAAAACCACAGATAAAACACACAGACAAAATATTAAAGAAATACATTTTCTTTACATCTCCCCCCCTCGGGAAAGAACATTTACAACAAAATGTTCACGTAACGTTCTCATCTTCTGTTTCTTCTTCGTCAAATGAACGGACTGGAATAATTTTTGTGATGTGGAAAAGATTTGATTCAGTTTTTTTGTGACCAGTTTCAATTCTGTATATTGAGTTTGAAATTTTTTCAACTATCTCATAAGGTCCAATTCTCAGTTCATCTAATTTTTTTCTGTTTATTTTGTTTCCATTTTCCACATACACCATGTCTCCTACATTAAATTCATAGTATTTTCGATTTTTGTCGAATAGTGTTTTGTTGTAGTTATGTGATTTCATAGTATTTTCAAGTGCAGATTTTCTGTCTCTGATCCAGTCCTTATTTGATATTTCTTGTTTTAATTCATTTGGTAAAATTGTAACGTCCTTACCATACAAAAGATAACTCGGTGTAAAGCCAGTGACTGAGTGAATAGTATCATTATATTTATTTACACATTCTTGAGCTATTGTTGTCCAGGCTCTTTTTTTTCCTTCTCCATTTATTTTACATCTGATTTTGTTCACTAATGTTTGATTCAATCTCTCATTGAGGCCATTTGAGAATGGTGCATTTACTGCTGTGAAGACCAAAGGTATCCGTTTGTCATTTAAGAATTTCTTAAAATCTTTTGAATTGATTCCCGGGTATTGGTCGGTGAGAATTATACCAATGTCCTCCGTTTCTATTATGTTTGTAATTAGTTTTATAAAATCATTTGCACTCTGAGTTTTTGAGGTTGAAATAAATGCGTATCTTGTAAAATGGTCTACTAACAGATGTAAATATTTTTTTGTCGATCTTGAACCTCCAAAACCTCCAATTGTATCTATAGAGACTATTTCGAAAGGCTTTGTAGCTGGACCTAGATGAGACATCAAGCCAAATCGGTCATGTCCTCTTGATTTATTTTTAATACAAATTTCACAGCTTGTACAAATTTTTTTGATGTTTTTTATCAAATTTTTGGCTGTGTATAGCGGACTAACAGTCTTTTGCATTTGTCCGATTCCAATATGGCATAGGTTTTCATGTATATTTTTTAAGAGTTTTATACTTAACTCTTCTGATAGGATTATTTTTTCTTTTTTCCTTATCTTTTTGTAGAATATACTCTGTTTTTCAATCAATTTGTTTTTGTTATTTTGTATTTCTTCATTTTTATTTTGATCTTTAACAATATCTTCCAGTTTAATTAGGTTCACAATTTTTAATTGTTCATCTGTGTTGTCATTTGATTCTAATACTGGATTTCTGCTTAGACAGTCTGCTTCCAAATTTTCTTTTCCTGGATTATATTTTATTTTGAATTCATACTGTGAGAGATAATATATTAAATCACCCAGCTCTTCATCGGTTCTAGATTTCAGATTCATGTTTTCCAATGGTTTGTGGTCTGAATAAACTGTAAATGATTTACCTATCAACCAGTATTGCCAGTATCTCACTGCTTCTTTGATAGCTAAACATTCTAAGTATATAGCTTTTTTCTTCTTTTGTGCTTCATTTAACTTTTTTGAAAAGTAAGCCACTGGTTTTTCTTTTCCATTAGGTTGTGTCTGTTTTAAAATGGCTCCTATACCTTCCAAAGAAGCATCTGTATAAATGTTGATTGGTAAATCTTGATCAAAAATTTCAAGAACTGGTTGGGAGCATAGCAGGCTTTTTATCATTTCAAATGCTTTTTGACAATCATTAGACCAAATGAACTTTTGATTTTTTCTGAGTAAATTATGCAATGGGTCTAGTATTATTGAACTTCTCGGTATATACTCATGGTAAAAATTAATTTTTCCTAGAAATTGTCTTATATTTTTCTGCGTTTTTGGAACAGGAAAATTTTTTATTGAAATTAAATTGTCCTTTACTGGTCTGATAGAATTATTTTGTATTACATGACCCAAGTATTTTACTGAGTCTGATGCAAATGTGCATTTTTGAAATTTTAACCTGAAACCTTCTATTTTTATTGCTTCCAGCAACCGTGAAAGATGGTTAATGTGTTCAGTAAAAGATTTCGAAAATATAAGGATATCATCTATGTAATTAACCGTAAAATCAGTAAGTTTATACTTCCTCAAAATATTACTTAATATCCTCTGAAAAATTGCCGGCGAGGTCTTTAGTCCAAAAGGTAGGCATGTCCATTGGAAATGTCCTTCCTGTGTTACGAATCCTGTCTTTTTTCTATCTTCGATTCGAAGAGGAATAGACCAAAATGCAGAGTTAATATCTAGAGTTGAAAAAAATTTGCAGTTCCTAGTCTTTATCATTAGATCTTCAATTAATGGAAATGGTTGAGCTTGAGGTACCACTATTTTATTTAAATCTCTGAAGTCTATACACAGTCGGGATTTTTTGTTTTCTTCTTTTTTAAATGCTAAAGTAACAGGTGCAGCGAATGGACTGCATGATTCCTCTATCAGATTCTTATCTAGTAATTTTGCTATTTGTTCTTCGATTTCTTTTTTATCTTCAAAAGTGCATCTGTAAGGTCTCTTACTACAATATTTATCTACTAATAAGTCTATCCTCGCTTCATATCCTTTAACAGTACCCACATCGTATTTGTTTTTTGCAAATACTGATTTATATTGGCAAATCAGTTTATTTATTTCTAATTTTTGATAGTGATTTAAATGATTTATTTTTATTTCAAAGTCTTCTTCTCTTACATGTTCATTAAAATTTATTTTGTATTCTTTCGTTGTGTTATTTTTTTTACTTTTTAATTCAGTATTTGTTTGTTCATTTGTAGAAATTTCTTCTACTATATTTTCATTTTCATTATTCAGACTCTGTTTCTGAGTTATTTTTAAATCTTCATTTTGGATTAATTTGAACTTTTTTATCAAGTCTAATCCAATTAAAAAATCATATTTGAAATTTTCATCATCAATAATGTATACATCAACACTATATTCTAAATCAAATATTTTTATTTTCAAGGTTGTCAAACCACTTGTTTTTTTAACACCATTAATAGTTACTAAATCTGCTTCATTCAAACTGTTTCTCTTTCCTTTTAGTTTTAGTAACTTAGCATTTATCAGAGAAACATTCGAACCTGAATCGTAAACTCCATATATTTTTAATTTATCATTCAATTGTAGTTTGACATTTATTAATGGTGTTTCTATTCGTTTTTTGGATAAGTTTCATTTAATTCTGCTTCTATTACCGAATTGTTTACGTGTTTAATTATATTTTTCTTTACCTTATCATCTTGTTTTGATTTAAACCAACATGTAGCTTCAGAGTGATAACGGGTACCTTTATTTAATTTTTCACAAATCTTACACGGATTGTGATCTTCATTTTTATCATAAGTCCTTACATTTGCATATTTATTCTTACCTTGAAAACTTTTTTTATTTACCATGTGTTCATATCTGCTTACTTCATTAAACAAATCTACTGTATCTTTTAATGTTTCCCTATCAATTTTATTAAGTATGAATTCTGGTAAGCCAGCTGCAATAAGATCCACCAAGGTACCTGTGTCAATTGATCTCCTCATACCCAATAAAAGTTTTTCTTTTCTCATAGCATAATCCAACAATGAACCATCTTTATATTTAAATAATAATGCGTAAGTAACTGGGTTCCATCCTTTGTTTGCAAATGTTTCACAAAATTTGTTTTTCCATGTCAGCCATTCGGAGTTCATTGTTAATTTTATAATCATTGAGCTGTACCAATCTACGCAAGAACCATCCATAAACAATCTAAGCATTTCAATTTTCTTTTCATCTGTAGTCACATCAAAGCGTATGCATTCTTTTTCAAAGATATCAATCCACTGGTTTGCATTAGAATTCTTGCTTGTAAATTTTTCAATCACAAATTTTTCTGCAATATGTTTTAAGCTCTGCTGTCTATTTTCCTTTGTGGTTTCTACTAATTTCTCAAATAATCTTTCCAATGTACTTGTTTCTTTTTGACATATTTTGTCAACAAGTTTTTCTTGGTTTAATTCTTCTAGAAATTGATCCCCAAATTGTAAATTACCATCCTCATCTATGTACGTTCTTTTAAGATCTTCTGTCACAGTTATCCAGACTCTTCTAATCTGGTATCTTTTTTGTAAACTATTTTTAACTTTATTATAAGCAGCTGTTTTCATTATTTCTCTATGATGACTAGCTGATTGGAACTCTTTTGGTATTGCATACATTTTATTTTCACTCGTGGTTATTGAGGTAATAGAAAAAATGTTTGACTTTCCATCGCTTCCAGGTAATAGCGTAAATTCAAAACAAAGTTTCTCCATTTTTTTTGTTTGGATTTTATAACTAAAAATGTCGTTTTATAAGACGTAAGGTATATTGTTTTTAGGGTTGACTAAAATAAACTATATTGTGTTGCTCTGTAAACAAAGTTTTATATTTCATTAATTTTAAGTTCCATTACGAAACTACACTATTACAATAATAACTAGAAACAAACCTGTAAACAAAGAAACGACATTTAAAGTTTATTCCTTAATATGTCAATTCCCTTTGTAACAATTCTGTTATTAATAAACTTAAATTATAATTTTCTACAGGCAGCTTATCATTGTCAACAGTCAATACAGTCAATATGTTATTTCACAGATTCTATCTACACTACACAAATATAGATAAAACCACAGATAAAACACACAGACAAAATATTAAAGAAATACATTTTCTTTACACCTTGATAACAATTACTTGCGAAATTAATCTTACATGCTACTGTTTGTATCATTAGTTTTTTTTTTTTATTTATTTTTTTTTTTGTTTTTGTACCATCTTTTTTTTTTTTTACCATCTTTTTTTTTTCTTTTTTTTTCTATAAGCTATTATCGTTTCTCTTTTTCCTTTTTTTTTCCCTTTTTGTTTTTTTTTTTCCTTTTCTTATTTGTTTGTTAATTCGATGCGTTTACAACTATTATCTTATCTTTTACGGTGAACTGTACTTTAACATTACAAACAGTTAACAATTAATCTAAAATAACATTATGTTAATTAGCTTATTTAAATATCAATTTCTAGTTCACTAAATATTACCTAATGTTACTAAATTTTTTTTTTTTTATAGCTGTAATTTTTTTATTTTTTTATTTTTTTTATACGATGCATTTACAACGATTATCTTATCTTTCTACATTCAAGGTTGACAATGTATGTTAATGTTTATACTAAATCTAAATTTCACACAATTAACTTATTTACATCTTAATTTCTAGTTCACTTAATACAACCTGATTTTATTTTGTCGATTTAGTTAATTATTTTACTACCATTTTCTACATTTACGATTTTTAACACGGATAGCGCAAATTCCATAAAATTCGATCGGCAGTCATTGTCTTCAATTATGCTAGACAGGGTGTTTTTGCTTATAGTCATTCCCATTTTGCACTCGCATTCGTATCTCTTTCTTCCGAATCGCGGGCAATCTATTATTAAGTGTTCGATCGATTGTTCTATCGTTTCGTCGCAAGTGCAGCATGGGGATGACGACAACTTAAAACGGTACAAGTATGCTTTGTTTCCTCCATGCCCAGTAAATAATTGACAGATTAAATTTGTTATTTTGATCGATTTAAGTATCTTATATGCTGTAATAATATTTGGGAAAAACGCCTTTGTGATATCGCTTGTCGGGGTTTCTTCATATTTCCGTTGCCATACTTGCAGAGTAGATTGTCTGGTGAGGTGCTTTGCATAAGACAATGGGAAAAGGTCATACTCGGGTCTTTGCTTGTTATTGGCTGCTGCGTGTTTTGCCAGTTCATCGGCTCTCTCATTACCGGCAATCCCGCTGTGTGCCTTAATCCAATATAGTTGGATATTGCCCTCTTGAATCTTGTTATCTTTTATTTCATTTCGGATTTCGGCCGCTATTGGGTGTTTTGAGATCGGATCGCAAATACACTCTAAGGCTGATCTCGAGTCGCTTAATATGTTAAATTTGCGATAATTTTTAGCTATTGCATATTTGATTGCTCCCAATATGGCTGCCAATTCCGCTTGAAAAACACTACAATAACTCTCTAGCCTGAACATTTTTTTGTATTTTTCTATTCCATTTGTCCATACTGTTAATGCGGCTCCTACTTTGTTGTTGATTTTGCTACCGTCAGTGTAGATTTTGGGCCAGTCGTTATCAATTGTTTCTATATCTTCTTGTGTGTTAATAAGCTGATATTTTAATAGTTGCCTCTCCGAGGGATGTGGTAGGTCAAACGGACTTATTTTTATTTCAAGTTGCCTTCCTGGTAACTGGTCTATGGGCTTACCTCGCTTTACCTCATATAAATGGGCATTTTCTCTGGCTCTTAGTGCTAGGGGAATGATTTGTGCAAGTAGTGTACTTGAAATCAGCGAATTCGTTTTGTGTCCTTTACTGATACGTATACTGAACATCCGTGTTAATCTATTTAGGATGCGTTCTATGTACCGTCTATTAGTTGTTTCTGCCCAGCAGTTAGCAGCATATAGTACAGTTGGCTCCACAACTGCCAGGTAGATAAGTCTTAATATTTCTGAATTCAGACCCCATTGTGCTCTTGCTGCTCTAGATATCGTTTTGTATAAATTTATAGCTTTACGGGTGATTTCATCGATGTGCGGTTTGAAGCTAAGATTGCGATCTATAATTAAGCCTAATACTTTGAGTTGGTTTGAGAATTTTAGTTCAACGCCTTCCATTTTGATTACGGGATGATAATACTTTAATTTCTTTGTAATGAGTATTGTCTGCGTTTTATGTGGTGCGAATTTCACTTTGTGCCTCTTACCCCATTCTGCAATTATCTTCAATGTATAACTTATGTCGCTTTCTAGTGTCTCCCCATTTTTGTTGGTCGCTATTATTAATATATCGTCTGCAAATGCTTGGACGTGAGTGCTTAGGTATTGAGTTTTTTGCAGCAAGGGATCCAGTTGGATGTTCCACATGATTGGTCCGCACGTTGATCCCTGTATACAGCCTTTGTTTGTCGATCGTCTGACTTCCTCTCCCGCATATCTTAGCCGTATCTCCCTGTCGGATAAGTAGCTGGTTATAAGCCTTAGCATTGATGGATTTACCTGTTTGGCTTGAAGTTCGTTAATTATCACTGGCCACCACGCATTGTCAAATGCGCCTTCGATGTCCAGTGATACCAATACCACTATATGTTTCTTGTCTAGCCCATTTTTAATAAGTGTGATAGCGTCGTACAGCGCATCCTCAGTTCCTCTTTGTGGTGTGAATCCATATTGTCTATTGTTCAGTTTCCTTTCATTGCCAATTTGCCATTGTATTCTATTAACGAACAGCTTTTCTAATACCTTTCCTAGCACTGGCAGAAGCCCTATAGGCCGGTAGGATTTTGGAACAGAATAGTCTTCCTTATTAGGTTTCGGTAAGATTTTTATTGTGGCTATCTTAAACTTCTTTGGGAAATATCCGAGGTGAAGGCATTGGTTAAACAATGCTAGTAGAGTGTCTGGTTTACTTTCATATGCCGCTTGGCATATATCCGAAGTTAGTCCGTCTCCTCCTGGGGCTTTCTTCGGACTCATGTCTCGGAATATACTTTCTATTTCATATGTAGTGAATGGTCTTATTTCTATATTAGAGTTTTTTAGTTTTCGTGTTAGTTCTTGAGTAATAGTCCTTAGTACGATATGATCTTCGGTGTCAGTTTCAATGTTATCTGATGGGAAAAACGTATCAGCCAGTAGTTCTGCTGATTCTCTTTCAGATAATATTTTGCCGCTTATATTTCGGAGCAATTTATCATCTTCTTTATTGGAGCATACTTTCAGAATGCGGTGAGTTCTTCGCCACACGCTTTCTTTCTCTTCCGTTGAGCATAGGTGTTTCCAGCTCTTTGTTGCTTCCTCTTCAATGCTTTGAACGTATAGTTCTTTTGCTTTTAAGTATTGGTCTATGACGTAATCTTTTCTTTTCGGATGTGCGTTCCTTATTCTACGTCTTCTTCTAATCATTTCTCCTTTTAATTCATTCAATTCTTTGGTCCACCAGACTGGTGCTTTACTAATTCTTTTTTCCCTTAGATGTGGTATTATTTTATCGCTTATAGATATTATAGCCCGCGTGTAGTTTTCAACTATATTGTCCAGTTCTTGCTCTGTGTTTATTTCTGTAATTTTTTCTCTATTTATACCTTGTTCTTCTAGTTCTTTTGAAAATTCTGTTTTGAAGTGAACCCAATTTACTTTTTTAGTATTGTATTTCCTTGTGACACTTATTACTTTGTCTAATTTTATGTTCTCGAGTTCTATCTGGTAGAGGATAGGCTTATGGTTAGAAAGCGTACAAAATGTATCGTCTACTCTCCAATTTTTAATTTGATGTAGTAGGGAAGCTGAACAAGCGGTGACGTCGATAATACTAGAACAAAGTTTGCCATTTCTGTAAGCACTAAACGTTGGAGTCGTACCTATATTTAGTATCTCTAAGTTTAGTTCAGCCAATGTCTCTGTTATACAGGTTCCTCTTTTGTCGTCTGCATTGCATCCCCACCAGATGCTATTGGCGTTTGCATCTCCTCCTATTAAGTATTCGTTGGCGTCCATTGATGTTATGACTTGCTTGATAGTTGACATTTCTTCCTCGATGTCTCCCTTTTCGTGTAAGTAGATGCTGATCAGTCCAATCTTAATATGGCCTAACTTAAGTGTTATTCCTACTATATCTTCTGTTAACAAATCTGGATTAGTAGTACATTGAATGTTTGGGTTAGTGACAATGATTGCCGATCTTACAGGTTTTGAACTGTTGCTTGTTACTTTCTGAATAATTCGATACTGAGACCCTACAGTAACATGTGCTTTTGATCCTACGTAGGGTTCTTGCATCAAAATGATTGAATATCCCTGCATCGTGGCTGCACGTAAACACTCTTGTGTGGCCGCGCGCCCGCGATCCAGGTTATACTGTACTATTTTTATTTCTGTATTTGAAGCTAGACAGTTATTAACTACTGTGGAGGATGTTGTGTCACCTAACTCTCAGCAATACGAGACAGAGGATCTAGCAATTTTATCCCATTTTATCCATTCTGGGCATTGGGAGCTATATGCTGGGTGGGCAGTATTTTCCCTTTGCGAGTTCTTGCAATTCCGGCACATAGGGACAGTGTTTTGTTTGGTGCATTCCCTAGTGTCATGTTCTTCTGAACAATATCCACAACACAGTTTGTTGTTACAGTTTATCGCCTTATGATTAAAGCTTAGACATCTGTAACACTGTGTTAATGGAGACTGGTCAATACAAGACACTATCTGGTATCCAATGCGCAATTTCTGATCCCTCAGTTTTGACCACAATTGAGGTGTTGCCTCAAGAATGACGTTTACCAGTTCTCGGATTCTGCCTTTTGTACGACGGAGGACTTTCACTGCTTTTTGTTCTTCTGTGAGGTCTGACGTGAGTTTACTATTTTGGCTTGATATAGCCTTTACTAGTTTTTCGTCAGTCAAATCAGTGGTTACACCTATGAGCCGTAGCTGTGGTTTTTTAATTGAAGGTGTTGACACAGTTAGCTTACTACAGGTGTCTCGGATCGCGGTTTTTAGTGTTTGTTGATCTTGTTGGGAGTCACAGTTGATAACAATTCTTTGGTTTTTAAGTTTGGTTATTTTATTTACGCGGACTCCCAACGCGATTGGATCTACATCCTTCCTTACCTGACTTATTATATCCTCACTCGAGAGACGCGGATCAACAGACTCGAGTATCATAGCGTATCGGGGCATACTAGCTGTCTCCGCATAAGTTCGTCTACGTGGTTGGGAGAATTGTGCTGTTTCTCTGGTATGCGTAGTAACTTCTGCGCTATTTTCATCTTTGCCCTTTAGTCTTTGTGACGGACTAGCACATTGGTGATTTCTAATATCGTTGATTTTGTCTTTGATCTCGGCTATTGCTAATTCCGTGCTTAACCCTGTATTGCCCTGAAATGCCATGTGAGTTGTATAACAATCTCTTGTTTCGATTGTCTCTTCTCGGAGGTTTTTGATCATCTCAACAACAGGATTAATTGCCCTTTGAATTTCTGTTCCAATATTTATAGTCTCCTCATGGCACTGCGGTCTGGTCTGTTGGTCTCGTATCATATCTTGCAGTTCTTGGATACGAGTTGTTACAGATTCAATACGGGTGTTGTAAGATGTCTGCATTGTATCATTGAGGAGTGATTTCTCTTTTACCTCATTTAAGGAGTCGACTAGTTTTTGAATTGCAACGTGTACAGATCGCAATTCATGTGCCACTTCGGTGATTAATTCTTTCACATGTGTTAGATCTTCTGAGCAGTTTCTGGGGTGGGGAGTTAAAGCCACAGTGCTTGATTTTGGTTGTGCCTTCGTTACTAATCCATGAACTTCAAGTTGAATTTGGCTAATAGCTTTAATGGGTTCGTCCATTTCATAGCTGAGCCAGCTACGTATTGCTTCAGCCGTCTTGGAGGTGTTTTGGACAATTTCGAAGGTTTCTGCCAATTTATTAGCGTAGGTGTCTTGTATCTCAACTAACTGTTTGTTATGTGCCCGTTCTATCCTCACAATTTCTTTGGCGGCACGACATCGTTCTTGTTCCAAAGCCAAACGGTGACGTGAGCGGGAATCGGATAAAGATAGTGCAATTTCATACAGTCCTTGGAGACACTCGTGTACCTCAGTCTTACATTCCCTTTTCATATTACCAGCCTTTTCTAAGGCTTCCTTACCAGAAAGTAGGAATTCGTTGGCCCTGTGGGTAGCGAGATCCATGGATATACCGGCTCGTTTATACGCTGGCGGTAGTATACTAGATCGCTTGCTGTTGTCGCTGAGTATACTGTCAGCATCAGACCATTCGTCATCTGTGCGTGCATGCTTGCATTTACCCAGGATTTCTAGCTCCGTCTCCATATCTTGAGCCACCGAACTGTTGTCGTCTGAATCAAAATCTGTTAGCGCTGGGTTTTCCTGTTTTTTGTGTACGCTGGCTGTCTCATAAGATTCTTCAGTATGAGTATGAGATGCGTTGGGATTGGTTGGTTCAATGACTGGCATCCTATTTGCCTCTGGAACCGTGCCTTTACTTTCATCTTCGGCTGCTTTGCTGGAAGAAGCCGCGTTTTGTAGTAAAACCTTCTTTCGTAGGGCTGTGCTAGTAACGGGGCTCACTCCTTTGCTGATCTTTGCAGCAAGCTTAGGCTTGGTAAGTGCGGTACCAGAGGCGACTGATTTTCCGGACATTTTTATTTAATTTAATTTAATTCAATTGATTATCTACTAATAAGTATCCCTTTTTTATTGACAGACTGAGCTGCAATGAATGAGTCCAAACTCGAATACTATATGTCAAATGGTTGCAGAGATATGGACAATTGAAGTTTTCAAAATGGCCGACAAGAATTTTGGTATTGCTTTATATATGTGTTAATAGAATAAAACTTGCTCTTAAGTTTAGTGAAAACCGCGACTTTCTACGACCAACGGTTCCGAAGTTATTGCAATTTAAAACTTAGCAAGATGGCGGAACAAGATGGCTGATGTCAACTAAAAATTGTTTTTCTGCCGTTCTACTAGACCTAAAATAGTCGAGTTTGGGGTCTATCTGCTCAGCTCGCAGTCAGCTATCCAGAAATGGTCACCGTTATGGTGGTCAAAAAAGTGGGCGATTTCTGTATTTCTTAATATTAAGAATGTCCCTACTATATGTATATTGAAAACCTCAGTGTAATACGACCAATGGTTGCTGAGATATCGCCAGTTGAAATTTTGGTGGCTTTTTCAATATGGCTTCCAATATACAAATTTTGTTGTAACTCAGCAACGGTAAGAGATAAACCTATCGACCTTGGTATCGTTGAAAAGCTCTCGGGGAGCTTTGTGCGATTAAATTGTTTGTTTATGTATTTTATTTATATTTATTAAAATAAATTCCAAAAATTGCTAAAAATTCAATATCTCCTGAAGTTTTTGTCCAATTTTTTTCAAAAAAAGACAAATTGAAATGATATTATGTCTGGCTTCCTTCTAAGCACTTTAAAAGCCTGTGATAATGCTGGAACAGTGACCACGTGTCACACACTTTTTCAGAAAAATCTAATATTACGAAAATTTCGTGACGAAAAATTCTGAATTTTTTATATTCAGATTTAATATTAAAAAGACCACAATTTAAGTAAATAAAAAGTATATGTCCTCGATTTGGTTCTCGAATTATAGAGCGTTAAAAATTTTGATTTTATGAAAATGTTGGTTTTTAGGCTATAAAATCTTGTAGAGTGAATCAATTTTTGTGCTCTAAACGTTTTTTGAGAGCGCGTTATAAGCACTTCTGAAATACACTCTTAGATATAGCCGCACTATTCTGGTTCTTAAAACACGTGGCCACGTGGTTTCAAGAAAAACCAATATAACTTCTGTAATTTTTATCGGAAAAATCCAGAACAAGAATCAAAATGTGCACCATGCAAAGCGTCAAATTTTAGTGTATTAAAAATCATATGTTGCAGCTTTAGATTTCGCAGCGTTTCAAGAAGAAGATAAAAATTTACCTTACTTTGTTGAAAATCGGAGGTTTTCCGCCAAAAAACCACTCAGGCGAAATCGTGTACTTGGTACCACTACCACCACCGTAAAGCTGACAACTTTACACACAATTTGATGTATGACACTTCACAATAGCACTAAATTTACTATTTTTCCGGATTTTTCGAACGCGGAGCTCACTTTAAACGATGCTTACGCTTCGGCGTATGACGCGCAACTGGGTTAGGTTAGGTTAGGTTAGGTTAGGTTAGGTTAGGTTAGGTTAGGTTAGGTTAGGTTAGGTTTTTTTTTTTTTTTTTTTATGTATGCTTTGCTGTTTCCCTCTGACATGGGGGTCAGAGACATTGTCAGCTCGACACGGACTTTGAATTCATTTTCTTTATTTATTTAGTCCTTGATATTATAAAGGGTGTAGAGGACTCCGGGTTTTCGTTCGGGAGTCCTACTACTCTTAGTCTAGTGCATGCAACAACAATTTCCAATATTTAATGCTAGGGGTAGTGACAACTTATATAATACTTATTTGACTTATACTATTTGTTAGTTATTGCTTATATTCTATTTAATTATTGCTAATACATATTTCAATTTATTTTGTAATGCTGATCTATAATATAATACAATATATTATGACAGCATCCTTACTTAAACAGTTTTATTCCTATTTATTACTCTTTTTGCAATTTTCAAACAATAACTCATAAATTTTTCTCTGTATTTACTCATCATTATGATACTTATATTCTCCTTAATTAATTTTAATTCAATTTCGTTTTCTATTTTCAGGCGCTCTGCGGCGTATGCGGGACACTCCAGCAAAATGTGTGGCACAGTTTCTTCAGCATCGGGGTCGCAAATGCACGATGGATTCTCTTTACACTTAAAGCGGTGTAAGTATTCCGAAAATCCACCATGCCCCGTCATGACTTGGGTAGTCTCGCTGCTTGCTCCAAATTTTCTTATTAATCGGTAGGCCAATTTCGCGTCTGGGAAAAACAGCTTCGTGATTTTTGCTGTTTCACCGGTCTGGTATCTTTGATTCCATTCGTCTAGCGTTGCCATACGGATGCTTCGCTTGACGAATGAAACCGGGCAAAGATCGTAATCCGGTCTCACTTTGGAATTTTTTGCGGCCTCTTTTGCTAGTCTGTCTGCTCGTTCATTCCCCTCTAAGCCCGCGTGGGCTTTAATCCAAAACAAAGTTACTACTTTGTTTTGGAGAGATATTGCTCTTAAATTATCTCTACATTCCACGGCTAACGGGTGAAGGCAGTTTTAGTTAATGATCGTTTGAAGGGCCGCCATTGAGTCACTATAAATTCCAAAGGAGGACGCTCTGTGCTTGAGGATTTGCCCAGTCGCCCTGCAAATGGCCAGGAGCTCGGCCTGGTAAACTGTGCAGTATGTTGGTAGAGCAAGTTTGAGGGCTTTATTTTCGGTCTTGTTTTTCCATTCGGAAAGGGCGGCGCCAACCTTGCCCTCAATCTTGCTCCCGTCAGTAAATATGTGGACGTTTATTTCGCTGTGTTTGTTCAGCTGCTCCTCGTTTACCAAGCTAATAATTTCTAATTCCAGGCGCTCAGCAGGGTGTGGGCCCTCAACGGCTGAAGCCATTCTCTCGACTTCTCTTCCCGCCAACACTGGCCGAGGTACCCCCTTCTTGGCTTCATATAATGAAGCCGCCTCACAAACTCGGAGGTCTAGGGGGAGTATTCCAGCCAGTACTAGCGCCGAATTCAAAGAAACCGTCCGGTAGGCTTTGCATAATTTTTGCGCTATACCGCGCTGGACTACGGCAAGTTGTTTTATAACCCCCAGCTTTTTTGCAGCCTGTGCCCAGACGCTAGCAGCGTAAAGTATAATAGGCTCTACAGTCGCGAGATATATTACTCTTATCACTTCCGGATGAAGTCCCCAACTAACCTTTGCAGCTTTGCATAGCTGTTTGTAGATGCCGATTGCCTTCCTACACACGTTCGATACATGGGTGTTAAAAGTAAGTTTATTGTCAATAGTTACACCCAGTAGCTTTATTTCTTTTGACATGCCAATGTCAATACCTCCCATGCTCAGGCGTGGTGTATCGTGTTTAAGTTTTCTGGTAATAATCATCGCATTTGTCTTATGCGGAGCAAATTTCAGCTTGTTTTCAACCCCCCACGTCCAGACATGTTCGAGAGTGGCATTGGCATGTCTCTCCACCTCGTGTGCTGTGTCACCGTCGAAGACTAAAACGACGTCGTCCGCAAATGCCTGACAATATTCTCCCCTGCATTCCAAGCTCGTCAAAAGAGGGTCTAGTAAAAGATTCCACAAGATTGGGCCTCCTATGGATCCTTGGACACAGCCTTTGTTAGTATCTTTTGTATATTCTTCTCCACCGTATCTAACTACGACTTTCCTGTTCCTGAGATAACTATCCATGACCCTCCTCAAATCCAGCGGACACTTTTCTTCAGCCAGACGGACACGTATGGCTGGCCACCAGGCGCTATCAAAGGCTCCCTCTATGTCCAATGATATTAGAGCTATGATTTTCTTTTGATCTAACTTCATGTGAATGTACTGCATTAGTACATAGAGGGAGTCCTCGGTGCTCCTCTGTGGCATGAACCCGTACTGGCGAGTACTCATCCTTGGCAAAAGGTGGAATTTGAGGCGGGCCACTAGCAGCTTCTCAAAGATCTTTCCTAATATAGGTAGCAGTCCAATGGGCCTATACGCTTTTGGTATGGTATAGTCTATTTTTCCTGGTTTTCTAAGCACTATAACTGTAGCGATTTTCCAGGTTTCTGGAAAGTGTCGTAGCATTAGGCATTTATTGAGGAAGGCCAAAAACAGCTCAGGGTTGCTTTCAATAGCGTGTAGGCATATATCGGCTGTGAAACCGTCCGCTCCTGGGGCTTTTTTAGGGTTGAAGGATTGGTACGCCTGTTTCAATTCTGTCATTGTGAACAGAGGATCACACAGGTCATCTTGCTCAGCAGAGTTCACTTTGTCAGCTTTTGTTCTTATTAGGCGATGGTAAATGGTTTCGTTGTCTGTTAGGTCTTCCGGGAAGAACGTTTCCGCCAATAACTTCACGGAACCTTTTGCGTCCAACACTACCTTATTTATTTCCAGTGGCACATCCTCCTCCCTACGTGTTGTTCTCCCAATTACCCTATAGATACCTTCCCAGACCCCTTCCCTATCCTGTTTATAGCAAAAGGCTTTCCAGCTCTCGATCTGGGCTTTAACCGCTTCTGACTCATATCTCTCTTTTTGTTCCAGGTACTCTTCTACGACCTTCTGTCTCCGGACTAGGGCAGCGCATTTGATCCTGCGTTTCTTGGTAGTGACTTCTTTTTTCATCTCGGCGAGCTTCTCGGACCACCACGGCAAGGTAAGTTCTTCTGTTGCTTTTTTAGTTGGCATTGTTTGCTTGCAAGTTTCCGTTATTGATTTCGTTAATTTATCTGTTGCTATATCTATTTGTTCTATGGTATCAATTTTTTCTATTTCTGATTTACTGAATTTATTTTCTAACAGCAATTGGTTAAGTTTCTCATGAAACTTAGGCCAATTTGCCTTCTTCGTATTATATAGTCTCGTAGTTCTGTTTACTCGTAGACCTTTTGATTTTTGTAGCCGAATATTAAAAATAATGCCATTGTGGTCCGAGCTCGTGAGACCCTCGTCCACTGTCCAGTCATCTACCAAGTCCAGGATGTCCGTCGAGCATGCTGTTACGTCGACATAGCTGGAATATCGTTTTCCTCCCCGGATGGTATCGAAGGTCGGAATATCTCCTCTATTCATTATGTTCAGACCCAGTTCCTCGAGAGCTCCTGTCATTTCTTCTCCTCTGTGGTCGACGATCGGGCTTCCCCACCATGTACTTTTTGAATTGGCGTCACCTCCAGCAATCCACTTTGTACTTCCAATTTCTTGCTTTATCTTTTTAAGGTGATCAATATACGGCTCTATGGGCTGATCTGGCTCGAAGTAATAGGAGACGAGTGTTATTTCCCAAGCTCTAGTTTGAATTCCCACCACAATGATGTTATTTGTGGTGAGTTTTGGGTACTGTTTTACGTTAAAACCAATGTTGAAAACGGCTACCGCTGCCTTAACAGTCCCTTCTCCTGGACTAGAGTTTTGGAAAACCCTCACGCCTCTTTGTCCTTTCATCGTGTTAGCACCACCTACGTACGGTTCTTGAAGTAGTGCTATATCAGCTCCACGTTTCTCAGCTTCAATAAAAAGTTCATGCGTTGCTAATTTTTTGCGCTGGAGATTTGCCTGAATGATTTTGTAGTGGGCTTGTTCAACTTGTACACCTTTAGCAATATGCTATAGTGGAACGGGCCAATTCATCCCACTTCCGGCGCGTTGGGCAGTTTGCGCTAAAGGCATTGTGTTCCGTCTGGAGCAATTTTGCCTTTGAGCAGTTTCGGCATTTGGGTGGTTCACTAGCAAGCCAGTCACTACACTCGGATTTTAGGTGGGGGCCACCACAGTGGCTACACAGGTCTGATAGTTCTTTACAGAACCTCTTACCGTGACCATATCCTAAACAGCGTGTGCATTGCACCAGTGGGGATTGATCTTCTGCTCTAACACGTTGTAGATCAATATGAACACTCCCAATTTCAATAACTCTTTGCCAGATGATAGGCGAAACACTAACAACAATGTGGCTGGTGTGGGGGTTTCTTGTTTTTCTTTTATATTTTACTTCAATTCTGATTTCACCTTCGTCGAGACCGTGGAAAACTCCGCGATTTTGATTCCTCAGAGCCTTGATTACATCTTCGTCTGTGTTAATGAGAAGGACATTTCTGAGGATCAAAAGTGGGTCCTTGTTTTTGACTTCTTCGACGGTGAGATTTACTCCTTCCTTTTCAAGACGGTTTTTCATTTTGTTCCTTTCCTCTTTTGTTTCGAAACCCATAATGATTTTTCTATCCTTTGCTTTCCTTACCCTTCCAACCTTTATCCACCCTTCTTTTGCATCAGCTGCCTTTCTGACCCGGTTCATCACCTCTTCCCCCGTTTCAGTTTCATCTTTTGATGTAACTACTACGGAATGTAGGGTACTACGCTGTGGGGGAGTTTTAATAATTTTGTCTGCAGTTACATTTGCGTATGTTGGCATTGTCGCTCGCTCTAGAGTTTTTCTTTGCTTTTCCATTGATTCTTTCAACTCTTCCATCTTTTTATTTGTTTCTAGCAACAATGTTGCATGCTCCTCAATCCTTGTTTTAAGGTCTGAGTCCATGATTGAGAAGGTAGAGTCAGTGGCAGCAGTTTCCAACTCTAACTTTTCACTCTTTTCCTTTTCTCCTTTTGACTTTTTTGCCTTTAGCTCCATTTCAGCTCCTTTAACAAGCTGATATAACCTATCCAGTGCTTCTACAATGCTATTTTTAATCTCTGTTTTTGTATTCCGAGAGGCATTCAAATGGAGCTTGGCTTTTGTTAAACATGCCTTTGCTTCCATTGTTCGGTTTTCATACTGCTGCTTTGGCGGAGTGTGTATTTCAACAGACACTTTTTGTGTCACTTTACTGTTTTGTATCACTGATACCGTTGGTTTTGCTTTAGCAGTACCTGCCTGCATTGTCGTGGAAGCTATGGATGGGGTTGAATCAATGTTAGATTCCCAGTCATCTATGCTGCGTCTTACTTTTGAAATTTCACTTCCTGTTTTAGAGGGTGACTTTTCAGATTGTGTCAATTTTGTTGGTGTTCTAATTCCAAACATTTTGGGAGTGTATGTTCGTGTAGCGTCAATAGAATAATGTGTATAAAGGATGTATAAATATATCAATCAAATTGTAAAACAGAGAAAAACAATTAAAAATAAAACAAAAACAAAATATATAAAAATGTATAAGAGCGTATAAAAGATACCTCTATCTAGAGTCACAGACTCCGTCAAAAAATTTTTTATTTACACAGTATGTTAACTTCCGAGTAAAAAGAAATAAAAAGAAATAAAAATTTCCTTTTTAAATTTAATAAAACTGTTTAAGAACTAAAAATTTGCAGCGATGTTATAATATAAGTGAGATTAAAGTTAAGATACAATATTTACTATGAAAATGTAAAGTGAAATGTGATATTTTTCTTATATGATATACGTATAAAGGGAGTACAATTATCACTCTATATAGAGCCTTAGTCAACAAGGAACAAAAGTATGTGCAGGCAAGATTTTTTCATACAAAAATAGCAATACAATTTGCAATTTCAAAGTCGATCAAAATTTTTACTATGTAGAGTCACTAAACTAAAACCCCCTATACTAAGTCTTGCTCAGGTTATTATTTATATAATCACAAAAGATAAGTGAAAAAGACAGTTTTTACCCAAGTTATTCACTAATTTGTTTTTGGCTCTACGTAGAGTTTATATTACATAACCATCCGAAAGCCCTCCTCAAGCCCTTTCCAACGAACCCAAACCCGATAGACCTAGCCCAACGGATTCCGAAGTTACCGCACTTTCAAATTCTGGTTCCAAAACAAGATGGCGGTCAAAAATGTGGTTAAAGCGCTGTAACTGAAGAACGGATAGGCCCACAGTGCACAGCTTGGGCTCGTTTTGTTGGGCTCGACAAGAGCTATCATATGGTATAGTTTTCAGGAGGCAAAATTTTTATAGTCTGAAATTTCCTGAAACTTTGTTTCCTACTACAACAGGCCTTGTTGACGTCTACGGTCAAAACCCCAGTCCTCTACGACTTCTAGTTTAGCAGATATGTGTCTTTAAAGTTTTTCAAAATGGCTGCTGAAATGTCAAAGTCAAACTTTAACTGCCGATAACTTTGCTTCTAGTAATCACAGAAGTCCCGGGCTTCGACTATATTACTAAGCTTTGTCTAAACTCTCAGATAAAATCGCTTTCAGGACACTAAAAAGTATGGACCTCAAAAACGCCTGAAACTTTGGAGGCTGATAAAACTCAGTCCCCAAATGCAGATACTGAAAACCGCAAATTTCTGCGACGCTTAGAAACGAATCTGCAGCAGTTTAAAAGATTCCAAAATGGCCGCCGAGCTGTCAAATCATATGTTTGGAAGCCTGTAACTTTAAAACTATACGTCGTACGACAACCGCGTTTGGAATTTACAGCTTGGCTAGACCTAAATTGTATCCTGAATGTGGTTTCAGGAGAGAAAAATTTCAGGCGGCCAAAACGCCTGAAAAGTTAATATTACCGTAAACTATGTGCTCCCCAAGCCAGCGTTCGAAATCCGAGATTTCTACGACCAGGATCTTCGAAGATATAAGCAAACAAAAAATGAAACCAGAAAACCAAATTGGCTGAATTTTTCCAAAATCGTCAAATTTAAGTATATTCGCGTGTAGTTTGGGCTTAAATAAAAAGATTCCAGCACAGAAATACTATATTTATAGTCAAAATTTATTAATTTCTATTATTTTACTAGTATTTAAGAAAAAATGTTAAATATTCTATATCTTCTAAACCCTAATTCGTAAAAATCTGAAAAAAATTTGATAATTATGACAAAATCAAGCTTAATTTATATCTATAAAAAATTTAAAAATAAGTTACTTTTTTATATAAAAAAAAACATAAAATATGGTTTTTTAACGAAATTAATTGTATTTTGTAATTTTCCAAACGGATTTGAAATTTCAAAATTTTGACATGTAAATAAAGGAAGCGCGCAAATTCTAGCAGTTTCAGAATTTTCGCGAACGCTACTATAACAAAGAAAATTGTGTTTGAAATTTCAATATTGAAGATTTAATTATTCTTAAAATATACAACTAAAAAATCTGCAAACAGGTGAAAAGCTTTTTCCCTGTCTATGTCTTGCTTATTGTAAATTTTCAGTTTGCTATCTATTCTCCTTCTTGGTTTTCAGCAACACGTGGTTTTGGGTTTTTTTTTGCAAATAAGTCCAAAATGCGTAGTCCAAAACTTTGTTTAATACATGCAAAAGTTGCAGATCCTTAAGGCCCTACTTGGGGCAGTCAAATATTTAGGGGGCACTGATCAAAATCACTCGACGCATGCGTTTAAAGATTTATTTTCAAAAACTAACCTCCAAAAATGGTGGTTTTTCAGGTCCTGTTCTTCAGCCGGCAATGTCCGGGTTGTTTTCTAAATTGGGATGTATAGGTCCCAAGTTTCCCAACCTGCTGACACTTCACTTGTCCAAATTGGACCACAAAAACCCACTTTTTTCGATTTTTAAGTGCGGAGCACGTGCTAAAATAATGCTTATTCAAGCGCGGATCGATTGCAACTGGTTAGGTTAGGTTAGGTTAGGTTCCCCCCCGAACGGGTTCCCGCCTTGTCGTGGCGGGGGGGCTTAGTAGCCGTGGCCTGGTCAACCACGGTGAACAAAGAGGAACCCCTTGGCTGGCACGTGGTGTAGGGCCGGCCCGAGGTGGCCACTCCGAGTGGGCTTGGGAAGCCCACTTCGGATGTGTGTCGGTGGGATGCTGCGAGAGGGGTGTCCGCTCCCTCTATCGCAGCAGCCGAGGTGGAGTCGCGGAGGAGGAGGCGTGCTGGTATGGCGATGCGCCACTCGCCCTATCCTCCGCGACTCTGACGGGGCCGCACCGTTAATGATGCGGTGGTGGTGGGGCTGCGGGGGGAGAGGAGTGTCGGTATTGCGAGGCGCCGCTCTCCCTACCCTCCGCAGCCGAATCTTGGTTGGCGGCGGAGCCATAGACCAGATCCGCCGCTGGGGTCAGGAAGGCTGGTGCTACTGAGTGCTAGTTTTTCCTGGCCCCATGGCCTTCGCGCATCGGACACGGGGGCGTCCGTTGCGCATGTGAAATTGGAGGCCGAGGAGGAGGGCGCGCCATGTGTTCTGGTGCGCCTTACCTGAGAGGGAGATGGGGGAGGAGTGGTCCTCTCCCGAGGAGGGGCCGCCATGGGGCGGCCAGCGCAGGTGGGGCCGCGGAAGTGTGCGAAAGCGTTCCCGTGGCCCTGCCAATATGCGACGAGGTTGGAACACCATGGGGTTTTAGTCGGTGCGAGTCCGACATAACCCGTCCTTGCCCCCGCGAGGCGGGTATGCGTAGGCATTTCCCCATGTAAAAAAAAAAAAAAAAAAAAAAAAAGGTTAGGTTAGGTTAGGTTAGGTTAGGTTAGGTTCCCCCCCGAACGGGTTCCCGCCTTGTCGTGGCGGGGGGGCTTAGTAGCCGTGGCTTGGTCAACCACGGTGAACAAAGAGGAACCCCTTGGCTGGCCCGAGGTGTAGGGCCGGCCCGAGGTGGCCACTCCGAGTGGGCTTGGGAAGCCCACTTCGGATGTGTGTTGGTGGGCTGCGCTGAGAGGGGAGTCCGCACCCTCTACCGCTGCAGCCGAGGTCGAGTCGCGGAGGAAGAGGAGTGTTGGTATGGCGATGCGCCACTCGCCCTATCCTCCGCGACTCAAACGGGGCCGCACCGTTGATGCGGTGGTGGTGGGGCCGCGGGGGGAGAGGAGTGTCGGTATTGCGAAGCGCCGCTCTCCCTACCCTCCGCGGCCGAAACTTGGTTGGCGGCGGAGCCCGAGACCAGATCCGCCGCTGGGGTCGGGAAAGCGGGCGCTATTAAGCGCTCGAATTTCCGGGCCCCATGGCCTCCGCGTATCGGACTCGGGGGGGTCCGATACGCAGGTGGAGTTGGAGGCTGTGGAGGGGGGTAGCTGAACACCTCGCTACCCCGTGCAGGAGACGAGGCCCGGACAGACCGGGCCAGCACTAGTGTGGGGCTGCGGAAGAATTTGGATTCCCGCGGCCCCGCGCGCACGTGCGAGGAGGCACCGTGGGGTTTTAGCCGGTAGGAGTCCGGCATAACGTTCCGGTTGCCCCCGCAGCCGGAGGTATCCATGAGGATTTCCCCACGAAAAAAAAAAAAAAAAAAGGTTAGGTTAGGTTAGGTTAGGTTAGGTTAGGTTAGGTAGGTTCCCCCCCGAACGGGTTCCCGCCTTGTCGTGGCGGGGGGGCTTAGTAGCCGTGGCTTGGTCACCCACGGTGAACAAAGAGGAACCCCTTGGCTGGCCCGTGGTGTAGGGCCGGCCCGAGGTGGCCACTCCGAGTGGGCTTGGGAAGCCCACTTCGGATGTGTGCCGGGGGGCTGCGGTGAGAGGGGAGTCCGCACCCTCTACCGCTGCAGCCGAGGTGGAGTCGCGGAGGAAGAGGAGTGTTGGTATGGCGATGCGCCACTCGCCCTATCCTCCGCGACTCAAACGGGGCCGCACCGTTGATGCGGTGGTGGTGGGGCCGCGGGGGGAGAGGAGTGTCGGTATTGCGAGGCGCCGCTCTCCCTACCCTCCGCGGCCGAAACTTGGTTGGCGGCGGAGCCATAGACCAGATCCGCCGCTGGGGTCAGGAAGGCTGGTGCTTCTGAGTGCTAGTTTTTCCTGGCCCCATGGCCTTCGCGCATCGGACACGGGGGCGTCCGTTGCGCATGTGAAATTGGAGGCCGAGGAGGAGGGCGCGCCATGTGTTCTGGTGCGCCTTACCTGAGAGAGAGATGGGGGAGGAGTGGTCCTCTCCCGAGGAGGGGCCGACATGGGGCGGCCAGCGCAGGTGGGGCCGCGGAAGTGTGCGAAAGCGTTCCCGTGGCCCTGCCAATATGCGACGAGAGTGGAACACCATGGGGTTTTAGTCGGTGCGAGTCCGACATAACCCGTCCTTGCCCCCGCAAGGCGGGTATGCGTAGGCATTTCCCCATGTTAAAAAAAAAAAAAAAAAAAAAAAAGGTTAGGTTAGGTTAGGTTAGGTTCCCCCCCGAACGGGTTCCCGCCTTGTCGTGGCGGGGGGGCTTAGTAGCCGTGGCTTGGTCAACCACGGTGAACGAAGAGGAACCCCTTGGCTGGCCCGAGGTGTGGGGCCGGCCCGAGGTGGCCACTCCGAGTGGGCTTGGGAAGCCCACTTCGGATGTGTGTCGGGGGGCTGTGGTGAGAGGGGAGTCCGCAACCCTCTACCACTGCAGCCGAGGTGGAGTCGCGGAGGAAGAGGAGTGTTGGTATGGCGATGCGCCACTCGCCCTATCCTCCGCGACTCAGACGGGGCCGCACCGTTGAATGATGCGGTGGTGGTGGGGCTGCGGGGGGAGAGGAGTGTCGGTATTGCGAGGCGCCGCTCTCCCTACCCTCCGCAGCCGAATCTTGGTTGGCGGCGGAGCCATAGACCAGATCCGCCGCTGGGGTCGGGAAGGCTGGTGCTTCTTAGTGCTAGTTTTTCCTGGCCCCATGGCCTTCGCGCATCGGACGCGGGGGCGTCTGTTGCGCATATGAAATTGGAGGCCGAGGAGGAGGGCGCGCCATGTGTTCTGGTGCGCCTTACCGGAGAAGGAGATGGGGGAGGAGTGGTCCTCTCCCGAGGAGGGGCCGCCATGGGGTGGCCGGCGCAGGTGGGGCCGCGGAAGTGTGCGAAAGCGTTCCCGTGGCCCTGCCAATATGCGACGAGGGTGGAACACCATGGGGTTTTAGTCGGTGCGAGTCCGACATAACCCGTTCTTGCCCCCGCGAGGCGGGTATGCGTAGGCATTTCCCCATGTAAAAAAAAAAAAAAAAAAAAGGTTAGGTTAGGTTAGGTTAGGTTAGGTTAGGTTCCCCCCCGAACGGGTTCCCGCCTTGTCGTGGCGGGGGGGCTTAGTAGCCGTGGCTTGGTCAACCACGGTGAACGAAGAGGAACCCCTTGGCTGGCCCGTGGTGTAGGGCCGGCCCGAGGTGGCCACTCCGAGTGGGCTTGGGAAGCCCACTTCGGATGTGTGTCGGTGGGATGCTGCGAGAGGGGTGTCCGCTCCCTCTATCGCTGCAGCCGAGGTGGAGTCGCGGAGGAAGAGGCGTGCTGGTATGGCGATGCGCCACTCGCCCTATCCTCCGCGACTCAGACGGGGCCGCACCGTTAAATGATGCGGTGGTGGTGGGGCTGCGGGGGGAGAGGAGTGTCGGTATTGCGAGGCGCCGCTCTCCCTACCCTCCGCAGCCGAATCTTGGTTGGCGGCGGAGCCATAGACCAGATCCGCCGCTGGGGTCAGGAAGGCTAGTGCTTCTGAATGCTAGTTTTTCCTGGCCCCATGGCCTTCGCGCATCGGACACGGGGGTGTCCGTTGCGCATGTTAAGTTAGAGGCCGAGGAGGAGGGCGCACCATGTGTTCTGGTGCGCCTTACCTGAGAAGGAGATAGGGGAGGAGTGTTCCTCCCCTAGGAGGAGGGGCCGCCATGGGGCGGCCAGCGCAGGTGGGGCCGCGGAAGTGTGCGAAAGCGTTCCCGTGGCCCTGCCAATATGCGACGAGTGTGGAACACCATGGGGTTTTAGTCGGTGCGAGTCCGACATAACCCGTCCTTGCCCCCGCGAGGCGGGTATGCGTAGGCATTTCCCCATGTAAAAAAAAAAAAAAAAAAAAAAGGTTAGGTTAGGTTAGGTTAGGTTAGGTTAGGTTCCCCCTCGAACGGGTTCCCGCCTTGTCGTGGCGGGGGGGCTTAGTAGCCGTGGCTTGGTCAACCACGGTGAACGAAGAGGAACCCCTTGGCTGGCCCGAGGTGTAGGGCCGGCCCGAGGTGGCCACTCCGAGTGGGCTTGGGAAGCCCACTTCGGATGTGTGTCGGGGGGCTGTGGTGAGAGGGGAGTCCGCAACCCTCTACCGCTGCAGCCGAGGTGGAGTCGCGGAGGAAGAGGAGTGTTGGTATGGCGATGCGCCACTCGCCCTATCCTCCGCGACTCTGACGGGGCCGCACCGTTAATGATGCGGTGGTGGTGGGGCTGCGGGGGGAGAGGAGTGTCGGTATTGCGAGGCGCCGCTCTCCCTACCCTGCGCAGCCGAATCTCGGTTGGCGGCGGAGCCATAGACCAGATCCGCCGCTGGGGTCAGGAAGGCTGGTGCTTCTGAGTGCTAGTTTTTCCTGGCCCCATGGCCTTCGCGCATCGGACACGGGGGCGTCCGTTGCGCATTGGAAATTGGAGGCCGAGGAGGAGGGCGCACCATGTGTTCTGGTGCGCCTTACCTGAGAAGGAGATGGGGGAGGAGTGTTCCTCTCCCGAGGAGGGGCCGCCATGGGGCGGCCAGCGCAGGTGGGGCCGCGGAAGTGTGCGAAAGCGTTCCCGTGGCCCTGCCAATATGCGACGAGTGTGGAACACCATGGGGTTTTAGTCGGTGCGAGTCCGACATAACCCGTCCTTGCCCCCGCGAGGCGGGTATGCGTAGGCATTTCCCCATGTAAAAAAAAAAAAAAAAAAGGTTAGGTTAGGTTAGGTTAGGTTAGGTTAGGTTCCCCCCCGAACGGGTTCCCGCCTTGTCGTGGCGGGGGGGCTTAGTAGCCGTGGCTTGGTCACCCACGGTGAACGAAGAGGAACCCCTTGGCTGGCCCGAGGTGTAGGGCCGGCCCGAGGTGGCCACTCCGAGTGGGCTTGGGAAGCCCACTTCGGATGTGTGTCGGTGGGCTGCGGTGAGAGGGGAGTCCGCACCCTCTACAGCTGCAGCCGAGGTGGAGTCGCGGAGGAAGAGGAGTGTTGGTATGGCGATGCGCCACTCGCCCTATCCTCCGCGACTCAGACGGGGCCGCACCGTTAATTGATGCGGTGGTGGTGGGGCTGCGGGGGGAGAGGAGTGTCGGTATTGCGAGGCGCCGCTCTCCCTACCCTCCGCAGCCGAATCTTGGTTGGCGGCGGAGCCATAGACCAGATCCGTCGCTGGGGTCAGGAAGGCTGGTGCTTCTGAGTGCTAGTATTTCCTGGCCCCATGGCCTCCGCGTGTCGGACTCGGGGGGGTCCGATACGCAGGTGGAGTTGGAGGCTGTGGAGGGGGGTAGCTGAACACCTCGCTACCCCGTGCAGGAGACGAGGCCCAGACAGATCGGGCCAGCACTAGTGTGGGGCTGCGGAAGAATTTGGATTCCCGCGGCCCCGCACGCACGTGCGAGGAGGAACCGTGGGGTTTTAGCCGGTAGGAGTCCGGCATAACCTTCCGGTTGCCCCCGCGGCCGGAGGTATCCATGAGGATTTCCCCACTTAAAAAAAAAAAAAAAAAAAAAGGTTAGGTTAGGTTAGGTTAGGTTAGGTTCCCCCCCGAACGGGTTCCCGCCTTGTCGTGGCGGGGGGGCTTAGTAGCCGTGGCTTGGTCAACCGCGGTGAACGAAGAGGAACCCCTTGGCTGGCCCGTGGTGTAGGGCCGGCCCGAGGTGGCCACTCCGAGTGGGCTTGGCGAGCCCACTTCGGATGTGTGTCGGGGGGCTGCGGTGAGAGGGGAGTCCGCACCCTCTACCGCTGCAGCCGAGGTGGAGTCGCGGAGGAAGAGGAGTGTTGGTATGGCGATGCGCCACTCGCCCTATCCTCCGCGACTCAGACGGGGCCGCACCGTTAATGATGCGGTGGTGGTGGGGCTGCGGGGGGAGAGGAGTGTCGGTATTGCGAGGCGCCGCTCTCCCTACCCTCCGCAGCCGAATCTTGGTTCTGCGGCGGAGCCATTGACCAGATCCGCCGCTGGGGCCAGGAAGACCGGTGCTTCTGAGTGCTAGTTTTTCCTGGCCCCATGGCCTTCGCGCATCGGACACGGGGGCGTCCGTTGCGCATTGGAAATAGGAGGCCGAGGAGGAGGGCGCACCATGTGTTCTGGTGCGCCGCACCTGAGAAGGAGATGGGGGAGGAGTGTTCCTCTCCCGAGGAGGGGCCGCCATGGGGCGGCCAGCGCAGGTGGGGCCGCGGAAGTGTGCGAAAGCGTTCCCGTGGCCCTGCCAATATGCGAGTGTGGAACACCATGGGGTTTTAGTCGGTGCAAGTCCGACATAACCCGTCCTTGCCCCCGCGAGGCGGGTATGCGTAGGCATTTCCCCATGTAAAAAAAAAAAAAAAAAGGTTAGGTTAGGTTAGGTTAGGTTAGGTTAGGTTCCCCCCCGAACGGGTTCCCGCCTTGACGTGGCGGGGGGGCTTAGTAGCCGTGGCTTGGTCAACCACGGTGAACGAAGAGGAACCCCTTGGCTGGCCCGAGGTGTAGGGCCGGCCCGAGGTGGCCACTCCGAGTGGGCTTGGGAAGCCCACTTCGGATGTGTGTCGGGGGGCTGTGGTGAGAGGGGAGTCCGCAACCCTCTACCGCTGCAGCCGAGGTGGAGTCGCGGAGGAAGAGGAGTGTTGGTATGGCGATGCGCCACTCGCCCTATCCTCCGCGACTCAGACGGGGCCGCACCGTTGAATGATGCGGTGGTGGTGGGGCTGCGGGGGGAGAGGAGTGTCGGTATTGCGAGGCGCCGCTCTCCCTACCCTCCGCAGCCGAATCTTGGTTGGCGGCGGAGCCATAGACCAGATCCGCCGCTGGGGTCGGGAAGGCTGGTGCTTCTTAGTGCTAGTTTTTCCTGGCCCCATGGCCTTCGCGCATCGGACACGGGGGCGTCTGTTGCGCATATGAAATTGGAGGCCGAGGAGGAGGGCGCGCCATGTGTTCTGGTGCGCCTTACCGGAGAAGGAGATGGGGGAGGAGTGGTCCTCTCCCGAGGAGGGGCCGCCATGGGGTGGCCGGCGCAGGTGGGGCCGCGGAAGTGTGCGAAAGCGTTCCCGTGGCCCTGCCAATATGCGACGAGGGTGGAACACCATGGGGTTTTAGTCGGTGCGAGTCCGACATAACCCGTCCTTGCCCCCGCGAGGCGGGTATGCGTAGGCATTTCCCCATGTAAAAAAAAAAAAAAAAAAAAAAAAAAAAAAGGTTAGGTTAGGTTAGGTTAGGTTAGGTTGCGTGAGGGCCCTGGCGGAGGAGACAGTATCCCGGGGTGGGGTGGTGCTGGCGGTGTCTTTAGACATCTCCAACGCCTTCAACACCCTACCCTGGAGTTGTATTCGGGAGGCACTGAATTACCATCGCGTGCCTCCCTACCTCCGCCGCATAATAGGGGCTTACCTTGAGGAGAGATGCGTTACCTATTGGGGACGTGACGGCGCTGGTCGGCGCGTCATGTCGTGCGGTGTTCCGCAGGGATCGGTCTTGGGACCGCTCCTGTGGAACATCGGCTACGACTGGGTGCTGAGAGGTGAACTCCCGTCGGGCGCCGAATTGACGTGTTATGCGGATGACACGCTCGTCACTGCCCGGGGGAGTTCGCACAGGGAAGCAGCGTTGGTTGCCACGGCTGCGGTGTCACAAGTGGTGAACCGCATCCGGCGCCTGGGCCTGGAGGTGGCCCTAAGTAAGTCGGAGGCCATGGTGTTCCATGGCCCTCGACGCGCGCCGCCGCCGGGTTCACACATCGTGGTCAGCGGGGCCCGGATAGCTGTCGAGTCCACCATGAAGTATCTGGGATTGGTGCTCGACAGCCGATGGGAATTCGGACCCCACTTCCGGCGGCTGGCGCCCAAGCTGATGGGTGCAGCGGGCGCGCTATCAACGTTGCTTCCCAACTTGGGGGGCCCGAGCGCCGCCTGTAGGCGGTTGTACGTGGGAATCGTGCGGTCCATGGCCCTGTATGGGGCCCCTGTGTGGGCGATGGACATGACGGCCAGCACTCTCGCCATTCTGCGTAAACCGCAGAGGGCGATGGCCGTCAGAGTCGTCCGCGGGTATCGCACGATTTCCTACGAGGCGGCTTGCGTCCTGGCCGGATCCCCGCCCTGGGACCTAGAGGCGAAAGTACTCGCGTCATTATATCGATGGCGCGAGGAAGAGCGGGCACGGGGCTCGAGACCGGTGCAGCGGCAGATCGCGCTGCGCCGAGAGGAGCTCCGTCAGGTCTTGGTGGCGGAATGGCGGCAAAGGCTTCTGCGCCCTACCGCCGGCCTCGCTACCGTCGAGGCGATCCGGCCAGTACTCGACGACTGGCTCGGGAGAAGGCACGGCTCCCTGTCGTTTAGGGTGACGCAGGTGCTGTCGGGGCATGGCTGCTTCGGCAAGTACCTGCGCCGCATAGACAGGGAGCCGGACGCTCGGTGCCACCACTGCGTCCATTGCGGGGAGGACACGGCGCAACACACGCTCGCCGAGTGTGTAGCTTGGGAGGAGCAGCGCCGTGTCCTCACAAATAAAGTAGGAGGCGATCTGTCGCTGCCGGCCTTAGTGCGGAAGATGGTCGGTAGCGCAGAGTCGTGGGATGCAGTGGTGTCCTTCTGCGAGGACGTGATGTCGCAGAAGGAAACTGCGGAACGGGAAAGGGAGATCTCGACTCCCTTCCCTGGCCGCAGAAGGCGCACCGGGCGCAGGAGAAGGGCGGACAACGCCCTTTTCCGGCCCCCATAAATGGGTCCAGGGGCGAGGGACTTGGGGAAGCCCCCGCCACCCCTACTCGATGGACCCGAGGCGGAGGCGCGCGCGGGTGTCGGCGCGCGCCCCTGAGGCGATACACGGGGTAGTTTAACACCTCACTACCCCGTGCAGGAGACGAGGCCCGGACAGACCGGGCCAGCACTAGTGTGGGGCTGCGGAAGAATATGGATTCCCGCGGCCCCACGCGCACGTGTGAGGAGACACCGGGGTGGTTTTAGCCGGTAAGAGTCCGGCACGCCCCTCCGCCTTTCCCCAGGCGGAGGTAGTCCATGAGGATTTCCCCCCGTAAAAAAAAAAAAAAAAAAAAAAAAAAAAAAAAAAAAAAAAAAAAAAAAAAGGTTAGGTTAGGTTAGGATAGGTTCCCCCCCGAACGGGTTCCCGCCTTGTCGTGGCGGGGGGGCTTAGTAGCCGTGGCTTGGTCAGCCACGGTGAACGAAGAGGAACCCCTTGGCTGGCCCGAGGTGTAGGGCCGGCCCGAGGTGGCCACTCCGAGTGGGCTTGGGAAGCCCACTTCGGATGTGTGTCGGGGGGCTGCGGTGAGAGGGGAGTCCGCAACCCTCTACCGCTGCAGCCGAGGTGGAGTCGCGGAGGAGGAGGCGTGCTGGTATGGCGATGCGCCACTCGCCCTATCCTCCGCGACTCAGACGGGGCCGCACCGTTAAACGATGCGGTGGTGGTGGGGCTGCGGGGGGAGAGGAGTGTCGGTATTGCGAGGCGCCGCTCTCCCTACCCTCCGCAGCCGAATCTTGGTTGGCGGCGGAGCCATAGACCAGATCCGCCGCTGGGGTCAGGAAGGCTGGTGCTTCTGAGTGCTAGTTTTTCCTGGCCCCATGGCCTTCGCGCATCGGACGCGGGGGCGTCCGTGGCGCATATGAAATTGGAGGCCGAGGAGGAGGGCGCGCCATGTGTTCTGGTGCGCCTTACCTGAGAGGGAAATGGGGGAGGAGTGGTCCTCTCCCGGGGAGGGGCCGCCATAGGGCGGCCAGCGCAGGTGGGGCCGCGGAAGTGTGCGAAAGCGTTCCCGTGGCCCTGCCAATGTGCGACGAGGGTGGAACACCATGGGGTTTTAGTCGGTGCGAGTCCGACATAACCCGTCCTTGCCCCCGCGGGGCGGGTATGCGTAGGCATTTCCCCATGTAAAAAAAAAAAAAAAAAAAAAAAAGGTTAGGATAGGTTAGGTTAGGTTAGGTTAGGTTCCCGTGTCAGCAAATTGACTTTCACCTCCAGGTTCTCGAAAAAGTTGCCGATCGATCCCGTAATCTAAAAGGCGAGTTTGTTCGTGGCATAAGGTTGGCTGTGCGAAATATCAAAGCTGCGGCAGAGGAGCTCGCGCGAAGAACCGATCCTAACGAGAACGTCACTAGGCTAGAGAGAGAGAACGCAGAGTTGCGTTCCCAACTTGCCAGTCTATCGGCTAAGACGGAAAATCTTACGAAAGAAATTAATCTCCTCCACAAGAAGATGCAGGAACGCTCTAATACCCAGGTGGCCACTTTGCCCACACAACAAGCACCTGCTGCCTCCAATTATAGGAGCGGTAAAGATGAACTGATGGCAGACATTGGGGCTCTCATTGACAGGAAACTGGCTGCCTTCCAGGCCAAGTTGATTCCTGAAAAGGCCCCAGCACACCAACCATTGACAACACGGGAACAGCTGCCACCGCCAATGAAAGAAAGACGCCCGCAGTCACAGCCACCACCACAACCGCGAAAGAATAAAAAACGAAGAGTAAGGAAGAAAAAGGTGCCTACTCATTCGCCGGTGGTCGATTTGCCTCCAGTGGCTGCTCCGCCACAGCAGCACACCTCACCTTCACCGATGGTAAACTCATGGGCGGACGTAACAAGAAAGCCAATGCAAAAGCGGCCTAAAGCAATGGCGGATACTCTCCCTCCTCTAAAAGGGAGTAAAAAGAAAAGAAAAGGCGTAATGCGTACCCCGGCATCAGCGGCAGTAACGGTGACGCTGCCTAGGGACTCGGCACTTACATATGCCAATGTAATGAGGGAAGCAAAGGCTAAGATCGGATTGGCAGAGTTGGGAATAGACTCCGTTCGCCAAAAGCGAGCTGTGACAGGGGGTTTACTACTCGAGATCACGGGACTCGACTGTAACCTAAAGGCGGATAAGCTGGCAGCGAAATTGCGCGAGGTACTCTCCCATCTGAACGTACGAGTGAGTCGCCCAGTGAAAATGCGCGACGTCCGACTAAGGGACCTTGACGACGCTGTCAGCCCTAGTGAGATAGCAGCCACGATCGCTGAGCTAGGTGGTTGTTCGGTAGACGACATTAAAGTTGGAGACGTCCGCCGAACTCCCACTAGCATGGGGACGTGTTGGATGCGGTGCCCAGTAACAACGTTACGAAAAATAATGGCTGAAGGATGTGTACGCATAGGCTGGGGTTCCGCTCGAGTAGAACTGTTGGAACCCAGGCCTATGCACTGCTACAGATGCCTCGAGAAGGGACACGTAGGCAGTAAATGTTCTAATGAGGCAGACAGGAGCACCCGCTGCTACTCCTGTGGTGAACCTGGTCATAGAGCGAACCAGTGCACTGCATCGGAACTAAAATGTCCCGTTTGCTCCGACTTCGGGCGCCCCTCCAACCATAGGTTGGGGAAAAAATGCGCTCAACCCGCAAAACGGGGAGTTAGGAAGAGTAAGCCCTCTCTCACCCCCTCCAGCGAGACGGTCACAGCAGCACCTGCTGCGGCACCGAGCTCCGACTCGGCAATGGAAGTTGCTTTGACGTAGAATTCACGCCCCTCAAAGTCCTCCAGGGTAACCTGAACCACTGCCGCAATGCACAACATCTGCTTATGCAGACCATTGTGGAGTGGCGGGTTGCCCTTGCAGTAGTAGCGGAGCCCTATACCGTCCCCGACCATCCTCGCTGGTTCGGCGACGAATCGGGCTCCGTAGCCATCTACTGGGGGGGTTGTGATGGTGCTCCACCTTGCGTCCTCCTGCAAAGGGGGCGGGGCTTTGTTGCAGTGCAATGGGGCACCCTGGCTATAGTGGGCTGCTATGTCTCTCCCAACAGGACCCTCGCCGACTACGAGGAGTACCTGGACGAGGTAGCGGATTGCGTGCGCGGGTGCTTACCCCGTCCGTCGATCGTCCTAGGAGATTTTAACGCCCATAACAGGGCTTGGGGCAACTCTAGGGACGATCCAAAGGGAGAGATCATAATGGAATGGGCGGCTGGTCTGGACCTTCGACTATTAAATCGGGGGTCTGAGAGTACATGTGTGCGGTGGCAGGGGGAGTCCATTGTAGACCTTACGTGGGCAACTCCTCCTGCAATGCGAAAGCTGTCGGGATGGCGAGTGGCGACAGAGATGGTGACACTTTCAGACCACCGCCACATCGTGTTCGATGTCGCACTTCGCCACTTCGACAGTAACTCCAGTCGTCCAGAAGGCAGCCCACCGCGGCGTTGGTGTCTCAAGCGGCTTGACCGAGACAAGCTCGAAGCCGCCGCCATCGTCGCGGCCTGGCCAGAAAAAGTCGAAGAGGTTCCGCTCGATCCGGAAGTGGAAGCGAACTGGTTCCGAGCTACGATGGCGCAAATATGCGACGTCTCGATGCCCAGAGCCAGTCGTCCCAAGCGCAGGGCGGTGTACTGGTGGTCGGCAGAAATTGCACGGCTCCGTGCAATCTGCTTACGGTGTCGGCGCCAGTACACTAGAGCCCGAAGGAGAAGACAGCGAACTCCACCTGAGGATATAGCCAGACTCTACGGGGCATACCGAGCGGCTACAAAGGCGTTACAAATCGCTATATCTAACGCCAGGTCTCGGTCCTGGAAAGAGCTCCTAGAGGGACTCAACGAAGATCCCTGGGGGCGACCGTACAGGATGGTGCTGGGAAAACTCCGGCCATGGTCGCTGCCCTTGACGGAAACTCTCGATCCGGAACTGCTGGGAAGAGTGATCGGCACGCTTTTCCCAGAGGACCGGTCAAGTCCCTCAGGTCACCTGCCGTCGTCATTGGAGTGGCATGATGAGATGGAGGTGACCGTGGAGGAGCTGGACCGAGCCGTTAGCCGTTTGAGAGCCCGAAACACCGCACCGGGGCCTGACGGAATTCCTGGTCGGGCTCTGATGCTGAGTCTGCCTGCCCTGGGGGATAGGCTAAGACAGCTGTTTACCGGCTGTCTGCGGAGTGCCAAGTTCCCCACAGCATGGAAAGAAGCAAGGTTGGTCCTCTTGAAGAAGGAAGGCAGAGCCGCCGATTCTCCCTCTGCGTACCGTCCCATATGCCTGTTGGACGAGATTGGCAAATTGTTCGAAAGAATAGTTGCCACTCGGCTCAACGGACATCTGTCGCGCGTCGGTCCCGATTTGGCAGAAAGCCAATTTGGATTCCGACGGGAGCGTTCCACCGTAGATGCCATTATGCGCGTGCGCTCCCTGTCGGAACAAGCAATATCCCAGGGTGGTGTGGCGTTGGCAATAAGTCTTGATATTGTCAACGCCTTTAACTCTCTACCCTGGGATACAATACGGACGGCATTAGCATACCACCAGGTGCCTTCCTACCTGCAAGGCGTAATCGGGGACTACTTGCGCGACAGGTACATTCTGTACATGGGGCAAGATGGTAGGAATATACGGAGGGAGATCAAACGTGGGGTTCCACAAGGCTCAGTGCTGGGGCCGCTACTGTGGAACCTCGCGTACGACGCGGTTCTGCGTGTCGACCTTCCTGCTGGCGTAAATATCGTATGCTATGCCGATGATACACTGGTGGTCGCCAGCGGGGTCACCTTCGAGGGGACCAAGGAGCTCGCTGAGCTTGGGACGGACGTCGTCGTCGCCAAAATCCACGAGTTGGGTCTAGAAATAGCGCCTCATAAGACCGAGGCCTTATGGTTTCACAAATTACCTCGGAGCAGGGAACCACCCGACTCGTGCGTCTACGTGGGTGGCTCTGTAGTCAGAGTGGGGCGGTACATGAAGTACCTAGGGCTCCACCTAGACAGTCGCTGGGGCTTCGAAGAGCACTTTGAGCGCCTAGTCCCCCGGATTGAGAGGGTGGCGGGTGCTATGCACAGACTGCTGCCCAATCTAGGGGGACCGCGGGAGGAAATACGCCGCCTCTATGCGGGGGTAGTACGATCCGTAGCCTTATACGGGGCACCTGTGTGGGCTAAAAGGCTAGCCATCCGGCGCTGTAGATCTAAAATCTACAGTGTCCAGCGGAGGATGGCTATACGGATCGTGCGGGGATACCGCACGATATCTTTTGAGGCGGCAACAGTCCTGGCTCGCTTCCCACCCCTAGATATACTGGCGGATATGGATGCGAGGGTGTACAACCGAATCCGCATCCTCCGTCAGAGAGGTGGCAGTGAGCCAGATGAGGCGCTCAAGTCTATAAAACGGCAGGAGCGACAGAACGCTTTAGCGATGTGGCGCACTCGACTTAACGAGGAGCGCTATGCACGCAAACGCGTTATTGGCGCAATCCTGCCGGTCTTCGAAGCCTGGATGCAGCGACGAGTAGGGAGACTCACCTACAGACTTACACAGATCATTACCGGGCACGGGTGCTTCGGTGATTATCTGTGTAAGATCGGACGCGAAGCGACGGCGAACTGCTTCCACTGCGGTGGACAGGATCAGGACTCCGCGTCCCATACGCTGGCGGTATGTCCAGCGTGGGAACGGGAGCGAATGATCCTGGCAAACCGGGTCGGTCGGGACCTCTCCCTGCCAGCAGTCGTGTCGGCGATGTTGAGCGGGGACTCGGCGTGGAGGGCCGTAGCCAACTTCTGTGAGTCCGTAATGGTCCAGAAGGAGGCTGCTGAGCGGGATCGGAGGAGGACAGATCCCACTCGGAGACGACGTCATCAAGGCGTTCGTCACGGCCCTCCCTCTGAAGATGGTGTTCCCCTACCAGAAACGGGGCCTCTGGGGTTGCAGGCGTTTGGAGCGGGGGCCTCGAATGCCTAGTAACGTAACCCCCGAGGAGGACGATGGCTCGGAAGTGGTCCCGAGACATCGTGATAGCACTGCGAGGGTGCTGGGGGTAGTAAGTTCTGCCCCTGGGACGTGCTTCCAATAAAGCGAAGCGAGAGAGGGGCCCCGGTTGTGTTCCGAACGGAGATCCCGGGACCCCTCGTATACGCTGATGGAGACCACCGTGGGGTTTTAGCCGGTAGGAGTCCGGCATAACCTTCCGGTTGCCCCCGCAGCCGGAGGTATCCATGAGGATTTCCCCACGAAAAAAAAAAAAAAAAAAAAGGTTAGGTTAGGTTAGGTTAGGTTAGGTTAGGTTAGTATCTGTTATTGTCTAGGAAACAATAACAGATAGTAAAAACATGACTTAAATATCCTACCAGTAGTCTCATAGAATTAATACATCAATAATTATTGGTTTATATGTATATATATGTATATTTTATAGAACAAGGGTGAAAAACGAGCACGCAGTCCACCTGATGATAAGTGGCTGTAGCGTTGACAGCCGTGAGGTCTCTTTTCCAGATAAAAGGGTCTTTACACTCACCATACGAAATACAGCACCATTCAGTTGCTATTTTTATTTTTGTAAAACTACTTTTATTTTTGTGTACGTACATTACTTTTTCATAAATATATTGAGAGGCCAAAGGTAATATATTAATTTCCTTAAATTTTTCTGGGAGCGACTCTTTAGATTTTAAATCATGGATTGCTTTTATGGCCCCCTTCTGTAAAACAAATATAATTTCAGTGTCAGTTGCGTATCCCCATAACAAAATACCATATGATATTATGCTATGGAAAAAGCTAAAGTAAACGTCTAGCTGTTTCAATACTGGTAAGATTTCTAATCGCTTTTACAGCATATACTGCAGAAATAAGTCTGCTTGCTAATTTTGATATATGGGAACTCCATTAAAGCTTCGCGCCTAGTGTTCTGCTAGCCAAGAGATTCAAGGTATTTGCGTCTGCTGGAAAAATAAAGATCTCTGTGAAGGTATAACAACCATCAACTATTTAAATAAAGGAAAGACAATAAGCGGATATTATTACATATCAATAATCAAAAAAAAAAACTACGCGAAGAACTAAAGAATAAATTTCGAGGAAAATTGCATACTGAGTGCTTACATACGGAGTGCTTTTTTATCATGATAATGCCCCTGCCCATCGATTTGATGTTGTAGGTGCTATCATTCGAACTGCTGGGTTTCAGTTGATGCAGCACCAACCATATTTTAACAGTGGTAGAGCCCCGCAGCAGTTTTTTTGCTGTTGCACGTATGGGCAGGCTCGAGCCGGGTTGGTACCACGACCTCACAGAATACCGGCGTGAAGTAGAGGCTCTGCTTCTGCGTTTCGTCTGGTGAGTGCAGGTGGCCGGAGGCCCAATTCCCCCCCCCCCCATCAACATGGTAGCGGAATTACAAAGTAGACTACCCCAGGAGGGTACCAGTACCCCTGGAGAATCCCTCGCTGAGCATCCACGACCATGTTATTCCAATCCTGAGCGTGGGTGCTCAGGCTGCCCCGCGTATTCTGGGGGGGGGGCAAAATTCCGCTCAAAAACAAAACTGCTTGGGGCAAACTGAGCAACAATACCAAGGCGACCCCTGCCACGCTATCCGTGAATTTCTGCAACATCAGGGGACTTCACTCTAACCTAAACGCCGTCCACTACCATCTCGAGACGGCGAAGCCGGCCTTGCTCTTTCTGACCGAGACGCAGGTTTCCTCTCCGGCTGATATTTCGTATCTCTCCTGCCCGGGGTACAAATTGGAGCACTCCTTTGTGCCTCGGGCTGGAGTTTGCGTGTATGTCAGAGAGGACATCTGTTCTCGACGCCTCGGCAGTCTTGAAGGTTCGGACCTGTCCATCCTTTGGCTACGCGTAGACAGCGACGACCATCCGCGCGTCTACGGGTGCCTCTATAGGTCCCATAGCGGTAATGCCGAAACAGACCGACTCATCGACCACGTCCAAATGGCTACAGATTCCTTGCTACAACAGGTCCCATCCGCAGAGATCGTGATCCTTGGCGATTTTAACGCCCACCATGCCGAATGGCTCGGTTCACGTTTAACCGATCATGCGGGGAGATCTGTTTATGACTTTGCTTTGGCATATGGTCTGACACAACTGGTTACTTCGCTTACGCGGATTCCAGATGTGGAGGATCATACACCTTCCCTGTTGGACCTTCTGCTGACCTCTCATCCGGACGGATATCAGGTTTCCGTCGATGCCCCTCTCGGCTCTTCGGACCATTGTCTGATCCGGAGTGTGGTGACACTCACGCTCCCTTCGCGGTTGCGTTCTGCAGGTTGCCGCCGTGTTTGGCATTACAGGTCGGCGGATTGGGACGGAATGCGGTCTTTCTTTGCATCCTACCCATGGGGGCTGGTTTGCTTCTCGCCGGATGATCCCAGCGCTGTTGCTGACTCTGTCACTGATGTGGTGCTACAGGGAATGGAACTATTTATTCCATCATCTGTGGTACCCATCGGAGGCAGATCTCAGCCTTGGTTTGGTCGCTCCTGTAAGACTGCATTGCGCAGAAAGCAGGAGTGTTATCAAGCCTGGGCTGCGGCTTCGGTGACTCGGGATGTAAACACCAGCACACTTAAAAAGAAGTATAACTTCGCCTCCAGGTCCTTCAAAAGAGTTATTGCCAGGGCAAAGTCAGAGCACATAGGCAGAATTGGCGAGAAACTAGTTCGCCTTCCTTCGGGAACCCGTGCATTCTGGTCTCTCGCCAAGGCTGTACAAGGGAATTTCTGTAAGCCATCACTACCATCTCTGCACAGGGAGGACGACTCACTGGCCCACGACGCAAAAGAGAAGGCCGACCTTTTAGGCTCCCTTTTTGCGTCCAACTCGACTGTTGATGACGGGGGGAACACACCGCCGACCATCCCGCGGTGTGAGTGCTCTATGCCGGATGTGCTATTCTCACAGCGCTCGGTTCGCAGAGCACTCCTCTCCCTTGACATCCACAAGTCGAGTGGGCCTGACGGAATCCCCCCAATTGTGCTGAGGACGTGTGCTCCGGAGTTGGCACCGGTTCTAACGCGTCTTTTCCGGTACTCCTACTCCCATGGCGTTGTCCCGAACTCATGGAAGACAGCTTTTGTCCACCCGATCCCTAAAAAAGGCGACCGCTCAGACCCGTCCAACTATAGGCCTATCGCGATCACCTCCTTGTTCTCCAAAATAATGGAATCCATTATTAACTGCCAGCTCATCCGGTACCTTGAGGATCACCAGCTGATCAGTGACCGCCAATACGGTTTTCGTCGGGGTCGATCAGCTGGTGATCTTCTAGTCTACCTGACCCATAGATGGGCGGAGGCAGTAGAGTCCAAGGGGGAGGCGTTGGCCGTTAGTCTGGACATTGCGAAGGCCTTCGATCGGGTTTGGCACAAAGCGCTTCTTTCGAAGCTCCCTTCCTATGGGCTTCCCGAGAAATTGTGCAATTGGATCACCAGCTTCCTTGCAGATCGGAGCATCAAGGTCGTTGTAGACGGTGCATGTTCTGACTACAAGCCTATTAACGCTGGTGTTCCACAAGGCTGTGTGCTATCACCAACGCTGTTTCTTCTGCATATCAATGATATGTTGCTAACTGGTAACATTCATTGCTATGCGGATGACAGCACTGGTGATGCTCTATACACCGGCCGGGCCAATATTTCTCCGGAAAACGTCGCCGAGTACCGGAACAAACTTGTGTCTGAAGTCGAGTCTTTGCTGGACAAAGTCTCGGATTGGGGGCGACTAAATCTAGTCCAGTTTAATCCTCAGAAGACACAAGTTTGCGCGTTTACCGCTAAAAAGAACCCCTTTGTCGTATCTCCTCAGTTTCAAGGCACTCCCCTTCTTGCCTCAGCCAGTATCGGTATCCTCGGAGTCGACATATCGAGTGACGTGCAGTTTCGTGGTCACTTGGAAGAGAAGGCCAAATTGGCCTCTAAAAAGCTTGGCGTGCTCAGCAGAGCGGGACAGTATTTCATGCCGGCACACCGCCTGCAACTTTACAAGGCGCAGGTTCGGCCTCACATGGAATACTGTTCCCATCTCTGGGCAGGGGCTCCCCAGTGCCAGCTCCTTCCACTTGACCGCATCCAGCGCAGAGCGGCTCGAATCGTCGACGACCGAGCCCTTTCCGATCGGCTCGATTCATTGGCACTGCGAAGAGATGTTGCATCTCTTTGCATTTTCTTTCGCATCTACCATGGGGAGTGCTCTGAGGAATTGTTCGGATTAATCCCAGCCGCCAAATTTCATGAACGCACATCGCGGCAGAACTCCCGATACCATCCACACCATCTGGATGATTGGCGGTCCACCACTGTGCGATTTAGAAGATGTTTTCTTCCTCGCACGACTTCTTTGTGGAATCGATTACCATCAGCGATTTTTCCGGACCGATACGACTTAGGGACCTTCAAGAAAAGAGCCTACTCCTTTTTAAAAGGCCGGCAACGCATCTGCAATTCCCCTGGTGTTGCGGTTGTTCGTGGGTGGCGGTAGTCACTTACCATCAGGTGAGCCGCATGCTCGTTTGCCCCCTCTCCTATATAAAAAAAAAAAAAAAAAATATTTCCAGCCTAATTTCCAAATGATTTTCACCCTTTTACTCATCTCACTAAAAAACACTTAGAAATAAAATTCGACGGCGACAATGAGGTGATGAGTACTGTAGAGGCCTTTTTCAAGTCCTAGGATCAATCCATATCCATCATCTAATAGAATCAATCGACTTGCAAAAAGCTATTCAAGGTGTATTAGCTTAAAAGGCGATTACGTTGAAAAATATCCACAGTGGTAGAGCCACGCGGCAGCTTTTGCTGTCGCACGGATGGGCCGGCTCGAACCGGGGTGGTACCACGACCTCACAGAATACCAGCGTGAAGTAGAGGTTTACCTCTGCGTTTCGCTTGGTGAGTGCAGGTGGCCGGAGGCCCTTTTTACTGGAAATGAGGCATTCCATCTTAGTCCTCACGGGTGGCAACGCATCTGCATTTTGATTCGCAAACGAGGATAGATGTAGATGTCTATGGGCCGCAGCAACCACTTACCATCAGGTGGACTGTGTGCTCGTTTGTCACCCTTATCCTATAAAAAAAAAAAAAAAATACAATTTACATATACATATCCTAGAGTTTCATTGCGTTTCCAAAAACTCATTGATCAACCTAATACAGAAAAATATTTAGCCTCATTCGTTCTTTTAGTAAATATTAAAATAAAATCTTGACTACAGTAAAAATAGGTAAAATAATGTATTTTCACGTACTTTATTAGTCTCATAAAGTATAAAGTACCTACGTTTGCCCAAAATGACGTACGATACTTTATTATAAAGTACGGGTGGCAACCCTAGTTGAGAGAGTTGGCAGTTTGACGATATAGTGCCAGTATTACAATTTAAAAAGTAATTAAAATTAACTTGCCACAACATGATAGACTATAGAACTCATCCACTTATTTCTACTATTAGTGTCACGATAGAAGAAAATGGACAAAAAACGTCCAATTAGTTCTACTGTTCAGTAAGAAAGTGGGTCCAACATTTATTATAGCTAATTAAACAGGTGCTTTAATATGCAGAGAACGGTACATGTCACAACTTCCCTAATTATAACACTGAAGTTCGAAAACTTTTTACATTTTAAGTGGCTTCAGTGCAGAGGAAGTTAAGTAAAGAAAACGAATTCGATAGCAGCGCATGCTGTAGCGAAAATGTACAACATTTCGTGACGTTTTTAGTATTTTATATGTATTCATCTATTCATTCATTACAGCATATAAAGTATACTGCTGAATATCAGTCTATCCCATAGATCTATCTATCCTCATAGATAGGATTTTGTCTTTTTTTTTAAAGGATAGGGTGACAAACGAGCACACAGTCCTCCTGACGGTAAGCAGTTGCTGTGGCCCATAGACATCTACATCTATCCGTATTTGCGAATCAAAATGCAGATGCGTTGTTACCCGTTTTTCAGGAAAAAAGGGTCTTCGATCCTTTACACTCACCATACGAAACACAGCAGTTTTAAGCTGCTATTTACGCTGGTATTCTGTGAGAGCGGGGTCCTTCCTCGGTGCGAACCGACCCATTCGTGCTACAACTATGCTACTAATATAGCTGTACCATGGCTCTACCACGTATAAATACATATTGATACGATTGGAAGTTGCGTTGGTAAACGGAGATTTTTTTTGAACTGTTGTCAGGAAGATGCTGCTGCCTATTTCTTGTTTCAGTATCCCTCTGTCGCCTCTTAAGACACCTATGGGAAGATATGGTCCAGTGGATATTCTTACACTGCCACTATACAGTAAATTATGTGTGATCTTTCGGGTATTATTGTCAATAATTTAGAAACGGGTCACATCGCTTCAACAGTTTCAGTTCACCGATCAACATACGCTATCAATCTAGGTCATCTAAATTCAGTGTTCTTGGGTGAATTTTCCGGCATCATTCGGTCACCAGAGCCATGTCCGTAGCATGTTTGGAGAAAAGGCGATGTGGTAGGGGTCTTTGAGGAGAAACCTCGAGGAATAGCTGGTGTTAATGTGGGTGCGGATGTGTGAACATAAGCATTCTCGTGGCCCTGCTGATATTTGATGAATGTGAAACACCATGGGATTTTAGATGGTGCACGTTCGACGTAATGCGTCCTTTCATGAATTAATACATTCTTATGCGTAGGCATTACCTTGCGAATAAAATGTCACTTGCTCTTTTTCGTCGGTTCGGTTTTCATAACGTTGAGAAACTCAGAGCAGCCACCATCTTGGCGCTTTGAGTGACGTTGAGCTTTCTAATAGGTCGAGCAGTATGCTCACATCTCGCTTCCGTAAGTTGTCAATTCGTACTGGTTAATTATTACGTAGGAACGAAACCAATTATTTAGGTTTTTCTGCATAGATTAATGATAAGTCATCGCGCGCTCTGACTAGTTACCGCCGGCGCTCATGTAAAATGCGGCAACAAATACTACGCCGAAATCGGCGTGCCCGAGCCAGTCACGTTGCAGGCAACGTGTGAGGTGAACGTACCGAATGTTTTATTAAATTTTGATCATAATTCGAAGTAAAATACCAGTTTACGTATTGAAACTGTGTAAAAATAATACTACAAGAAATAAGAAAGACACTGGAATCACATACTATCATTAAGTATCATACAATTTCGAAATTTTAAGATAAAATAACACGAGCCATAAATAAGTCACAAAATATCAATGACGCCATTCAGTGCTGCCGCGAATGCAAAAATAAAGTTTCCCGTGGCTGAGATTTTTATATGTGAATTTATTGTTACTATATTTTATAATATAATATATTTAACTTATTATAAAATAACCTAATTCTATATTATTTAATGTTTATTTCTGTAGTATTGCTCAAATGACATAATTGCCGTTTATTAGGGTTCCGTACCCTAAGAGTATCAACGGGACCCAAGTCTCCATTATCGTTCCGTCTGTTTGTCAGTAGGCTGTATCTTATGAACCGTAATATGTAGAATTTTCACAGAATGTGTATATTCTTGCTACTATAACAACATAAAATAAAAAAGAAAACAAGTAAAATATTAAAGGACCCAAAAAAATCACGTTTCTAGTATGAAGACCATACAAGAAACGTGATTTTTTTCTGTATTGATATGTGTTTTGTTTACAGACTAAAGCGAAACCTGGATTAACACGCAATAAAATGATGCTGTGTGTATGGTGGGATTGAAGGTTTATCATGAGCTTTTACTGCCGGGTAAAACCATCGATTCGGATCTCTACTACCAATAAATAATGAGACAAGCAAGAAATAGAAAAAAAACGGTAAGCATTGATAATCAGAAAATGAGTGATCTTTCATCATGATAACGCCAGATCACATGATTAGTTATCTGTTTAAGACTTTCAATACACACTAACATTCTTAAAAATCCAGTATTTGCTTGAGTACTTAAAACTGGTTTAAAAGTTTTAGTCATTATTTTCTTTTGTTGCTTGTGTTCTTTAAAAGAAATCTTTCTGGAGGTTTTAATATTTAAGTTTATAATTTTTTTCCATTATAAATGGGATAACTAAATCCATGTTCCTTCAAATCTCTGGTATTGAATATATCAAATAAAACTACATGTCGCATTTATTTAATCAAAATTTCTACAGTAACGTTTATTTTTTATTATGTCACTACCTACAAGATGATAACAAATTATGAAACAGAATGGACCCATATATATTATAATTAAATGTAATAAAACTTTAAAACAAACACGTCTTGAATTTGTATACATTATACGAAGAAACTTTTTCCCCGGTCTTATATACTAACTAAAGGTGTAACAAAATAGTACTTAATAAGTTAGGGAATGATTCTGCCCGTCAACATGAATATTTTTTATTATGGGATCATCTTCGAAATTTTCAATTGATACGTGATAGACGCATAATGCAGCTATATTACTGGTATAGTTGTAGCACGAATGGGTCAGCTCGACCGGGGAAGGAACACGCTCTCACAGAATACCAGTGTAAAATAGGAGCTTAACGCTGCTGTGTTTCCTATGGTGAGTGTAGAGGACCGGATACCCTTTTTACTGGAAACGAGGCATTCCATCTTAGTCCTCAGGGGTTGCAACGCATCTGCATTTTGATTCTTAACCGAGGATAGATATATATGTCTATGGGCCACAGCAACCACTTACCATCAGGTGGACTGTGTGCTCGTTTGTCATTCTGATCAAAAGTCAGTTATTCCAGACAAAATTTCGTCCAAACTTGCTCAAAATGTATGGAAGACCTGATTTTTCTTGCGATTTGGAAGATAGATCTATAGTAAAAGTTGTTCATATTGACGCGTAGAATAGAAAGCACTATTTTGATTACACCATACATATAACTATTTTTTTAAATAATTTGTGAATATTAGTTGTAAATAAAATGTAAATGTAAATAAAACGATTAAACTGATAAAAAGGAGGCCTTATCATTTATATGTCATTTATTCAGAAGAAAAACCTATACATAATATACACAAATATATTGATACATTCGTTATTAATAAACTATTTACTTTTAAGTATTACTGGAATACATTCATAACTATGAACTTAACTACTAAGCCATAGCATAAAATAAATTTTCCCGTTAATCGGGTAATAGTTAAGCTGCTGGCATATACAATTTTTCACGCACACTAGCATCATGCAAATTGTCTTATACACACTACAATATTAAGATGCCGCACTCACGGAGCTGTTACTTGCAGGGAGCGCGGTATTTAGTCAGAGCGCGCGATGGCTTATCATTAATCTATGTTTTTCTGTTTGATTTTTTTATAGCAGCCCAGAGTGAGGAAGTGGGCGGTGTTTCACCTTCATATTTCTGAAAGCACGTAAATCCGTTGCTTTTACAGCTGATATCTTATCGGGCGTGTCGGATTGCCGTCTCATCGGACTATGAGCGTAAGGGATTAATGTAGCAAATTTATATCACCATATTGACAGGACTGAAGCTCTGCTAGCGTGCCATGAATATACAATATACAACCTGTACGTGCACAAAATACTCGAGCAAGCAGCGTGTAGAACTCATCCACTCCCAGCTGTCAGACATTTAAAATTTATATGCACCGCTGGCTTACTTTCGTTAATACTCATGTTGGCTTTTACTGAAATGATAGGTATTCAATACCTATCATTTCAGTAAGAACTTTTCTCTTTAGTAAGTTAGAGTTAAAGTCAGTTATAAAACTAAAACATAATATTATATGAATACAGTTGTTGGTATATGCAATGATAAATATGGCAGGTTTGAAAGATGACCTTATCACAAAAATTGATAAGGGCGTAGAGGGTAGGGTCAAGAGTACTCGGATACCTAGACGTGCATGTATGAAGAAGATAATGAATCTGAAAGAAGCGAAAGAGGTATGTAAGGATCGTGACACTTGGCGATCTGTTCTCTCTGGCTACCCCGTCAGGGATTGTGCGTGAAGATAAATGTCAGTTCTATTTTTAAATTATAATACAAAAGTCCTTATGTATATAACCTTATGACATTAAATACTTTTCTTGGACCAACAAAGAAAGACGAAATGATACGTTCATTTCAAGGACGCCAAAAGCGTGCTTAACTTTTGGTAATAACATGCAATCATGCGAGCACATGAATCTGAAATCATTTGGAAGCAACATGTTTTAGGTGTTAATATATGCGTTTAATAGTGGACTTTTACGGGATATTAAAAAAAAGAAAAAAAAGATGTTTGCGTGTGGGTCATCAAAAAGTTGAGCATAGTTTTGGCGTCACTTAAAATGTACGCAGTGCTTCGTCTACATAGTTGTTGGACTGAGGCATTCTCTTAGAATATTTATAAGCAAGGTATAGAGCGCATCTAGCGCTCATTGCCTATTGTGCCAAATCCTATTATCAATGTATTTTCGAATGACAGCACGCAATAAATGAGCTAAATGGTTGCTGCATGGCGATTGATGGAATAGGTGTTAATGAAGACACGAAAAAATATCTTTTTTTATGAACAACTTCAAGGTCTCAATAACTAAACTAAATCATAATATTGCCATTATTTTCGAAAGATATGTTTTTTTTAAATTATTGTTTCTGCTTTTATACAAATGTATATAACGTAATTTGATGGATATAATATATGACTACCTTTTTCTTTCATTATAATAAATTTATGAAAATTATTTCTTTCTTCTCAAATCTGTATCAAAAAACTGATTACATAGCCAGATATGTAGGAAATCAACAGTGGTAGAGCCACGCGGCAGCTTTTGCCGTCGCACGGATGGGCCGGCTCGAAACGGGGTGGTACCACGACCTCACAGAAAACCAGCGTGAAATAGAGGTTTACCTCTGCGTTTCGCTTGGTGAGTGCAGGTGGCCGGAGGCCCTTTTTACTGGAAACGAGGCATTCAATCTTAGTCCTCACGGGTGACAACGCATCTACATTTTGATTTGTAATAGAGGATTGATGTAGATGTCTATGGGCCGCAGCAGCCACTTGCCATCAGGTGGACTGTGTGCTCGTTTGTCACCCTTATCCTATAAAAAAAATCACTTATTTGATGGCTCAGATAGAAGAGTCTTAGGTAATGCCAAATCATTTCCACAATCAACTATAAACTGTGAATCTGTCATATCATAGCAAGGAATATACAGAACTTCTAATGTTGGGCTCCCAGTTGGGTCTTTCAATCGCTATCGGCCATTTATTTGTTAATTCGCGGCTTTTTGGAAAACTGAAATTAGTTAAGTATTTAACTTATTTTATGATCCACATGGGTTAGGTATACAAAGGATTTCTGCTTCTAATACTATAATTATATTTTAATTTTTACGAAAAAAATCATCTTATTAAAAAATATTCTAGTGAAACGTGGCACAGCATTAGCTCTAATTCGGGGAAAATCCAATCGCGAGGCGCGGTGCATGTACTGTGTCGCTCCCGACGCGTGCCTACCGCCTTTTGTTTTTTGCCTTTGATGCTATAAGTAATTTTGTTAAAGTCAGTGTTTTCTGATCGAAATATTACTGCCGATAAAAAGAAACAACACAGTTCTTCTTATTTTGCTTCCGTGAACCGTTTATGCAGCTTGGCACAGCACATTTCACCATGATAACTAAACATTGTATTAAATATATCGTCGAGAGAAATAACTTACACGCACTCTTTTTTTTTTAGTAGGATAAGGGTGACAATCGAGCACACAGTCCACCTGATGGTAAGTGGTCGCTGTGGCCCATAGACATCTACATCTATCTTCGATTAAGAGTCAAAATGCAGATGCGTTGTCACCCGTTCTCCCGTTCTCTACACTCACCATACGAAACACAGCAGCGTTAAGCTGCTATTTTACGCTGGTATTCTGTGAGAGCGTGGTCCTTCCCCGATCGAGCCGACCCATTCGTGCTACAACCATAATATAGATGCAGCATGGCTCTACCACGTATAAAAATACGCTCTATAGTTTGCTTGTAAATACTCCAAGGGTATTATAAAACGCGCCACTTCGTTTCTCGCTTCATGTGTCCTAAATAACTGTGGAACACGGTGACAATGAATGACTCTGTAACATGGTGACAGCGTCTCGAATCTCTGTTATAGTTATGCATTAATTAATGGTGAATTTAAGTTACTACAAGTTTAAAAAAATACCTACATTAATTTTATACGTGATAGTCCTTAGCACCAACTTTAATTGTTATATTCTATTTAGTACTTACAAATCGACTTCTACTTTTTGTTAAAAGTTAATTTCTTTACACGGGCCAATCCACGGTCAAAATATAGTAAAAGAAACAACAGACATTTCTGAGATAAGGATCGGTTTGCTTTAATTAGTAAAAACGGCTCGGTGTCCTCTTGTGAATACATTAAAACTCGAGTTTGTAGGAATCGTATTTTGGTTTGTTCGAACAAGTTTTTTAGGAAAAAATATTTAATTTTTTAAAGGAATCCACGTAACGAAGGCTGAAAATGCAATTAAGTCACTTATAAAAATTGGATTGTGCATTTGACTGTAAAACACATGTTATTGTTAAATACTCATTGATTTATTATTGTTACAATTACTGGTAAACCTAATAAATAAATAAATAAATCGCACAAACTGGTGAAAATATCGGCTCTGCGATCATCAACTCGCTTGGCGAGCGTGGCAACTTTTTGTAAATATAAGGGTGACAAACCAGCGCACAGTCCACCTGATAACATGTAGATAATGTGGTTCAACATCTATTAAGTGTAGGGCGTCCCCCCGGTAGATGGAGTGACGACCTGGTAAGACATGCAGGAAGTCGATGGATGCAGGTGGCTCAGGACCGTGCTTTGTGGCATTCCTTGGGGGAAGTGGGCGGCCTATGTTCAGCAGTGGACTTGTGAAGGGCTGTGATGCTGATGATGATGATCTATTATCGATTGAGAAACAAAATGCAGATACATTGTCACCCCTCAGGACTAAGATGGAAATCCGTAAAAAGAAAGGCGGTAAAAAGTCTACAGTTCTCTACGCTCATCATACGAAACGCAGGAGTCTTGTTTTGGTCTTTACGTTGGTATTCTGTAAGACAAAATACTCGTTGTATATAAAAAAATATATCAAGTAATCGATTTAGTCCAATAGCGGAATTATAAATAAAAATTTAAAATTTAAAAAAAAAATTGACACAAAGAGTGTTTTGCTATTGTAATCACACTAGGTACCCATGTACAGGACATGACATGTACCAGGAGAGCCATATTATTAATTTTATTAATTTCTATCATATGAAAAAAAATTGTTAACAGGGAAGGACCACGCTCACAGAATACCAGCGTAAAATAGAAACTTAGTGCCGCCATAGTCGTCAGGGGCGACAACGTATCTGCATTTTTATTCTTAATTGAGGATAGATATATTATGTAGATGTCTACGGGTCACAGCATGCACTTACCATCAGGTGGACTGTGTGATCATTTGTCACCCCGGCATTTGGACTATGTGCATGGTTTTCACATCATCACACCATTTAAAAAAATCATTTTAAAACTAATACCAGTCCCGACGATGATTCAGGTCTGTATTATTTTAAATAATGTAAACATTTTAAAAGCAAAAGGTCGCGTCGCGTTATAGCACGATTTTGTTTTAAATTAATTTAATCAGTCCTATTCTAATTATTTAAAGTACTTTGTTAAGTTTCAATACAGTCTTACTCGTATTATCACCCAGAGATAAGAGCGAAAATAGAGAAAACCTCACTGTAATGAACTTTGACTGTTGAAAAGAAAGTTTGTCTTTTAATTAAAGTTAACAACCTCACTGAGAAATTTCGTAGAACTCAAAATATTTAGTGACAGTTTTAATTTATTATTTAATTTTATTGGAAAAACATATAACATACAGTGGTATATTACTAAATTATAAAAAACAAATTAAAAATAACACCCTGTTGAAACTTTTTCGCATGTTACACTGCAACACTTCAAAGTCTTGGGTAGCTAATGATCTTTACAAACTAGCAGTGGTATTCTCATGCACTTTATCTCTAAAACTCTCAAATGATCATTGCTGGTGCTAGTGAAATACAATTACCACGTTTCCTACCTTGTGTGCTGCTATACCACTATGATGGTAAGTGGTGATGCATTCTGAACTGTCTCCAATCGGCATTAGGTGTAGCACCTTTTATATGATAAACAGGGGATGAAATTTGTAATGTAGTTGCATTAGGTATTGCGCATGAGGCGACATTATAGCTTGAGCCGATGATATTTTTAGCCCAATTAATAGTCAAAAAATTACACTTTTAATAAAAAGTAAAGTATACTTCTTTGCTTCCCACACACTAAACGATAGTAGATTTAACATAGTCTTTAATTCTGTTGTCACAGTTTGCACTACGAGAAGATTAATTCACTCTTATTGTGTGAACCTCGACTAGAGCTCATTCTCATATTAATTGCTTTGGTTTACAGTTATACAATATTAAAAGTTCTGCTGGATCAGCGCTCGCTTATATATAAATATTAAGGTAAACTTAACAAAGGCTAATTGTCATATTAGCTGCTTTAGCATGCAGTTCCGTGTTATTAAGAGCCCTGTTATCTCAGGTGGTAAGCGTTCGCTTCGCTTAAGTATATATAATGGTACGTCAGCAACCCAAGTTCGATTTCTATCAGCAGATCGGCATTAAAATGTTCAAGTAAACTACTAGGAAACTTAAGGCCAGCGAGCTGTGGCGAGGATTTTGCTCGGTGTTTCTTGAGCGAGAATTTGTAATGAATGCGGATATTTGCAGCAGACCCAGCGTAGCAACTGATATTATAGTCCATATACTGCACCAGCCACGTACCATCAAATGGATTGTTAGTTCATTCATCTCTTCAGTTTTATAAAAAACCGTGTCGCGTGCTACTATTGTACTTGTGTCACTGCTTGAGGAAGAAATAGGCCCTGGTAATTGACATTGAATGTTCCAGAGTGCTTCTTAACTTTATTGTGAATTTAACATCAAGAATCAAACAATGTACATAATGCACCATCAAACCACACAATTAGCAAGCGAGCAAATAAAAAAAACTACTTGCGTCACTTACAACGTTTAAAAGGTGTAAAGGCACACAATATATTAGTGTTCGAGTGCCTATGTGTGAGTAATGTTTGTGTGTACTTACAAATAATTATTATATGGAATTTAAACAACTTTTTACTGTTTAAATTTGTCTTCCAATGATTTACTTTTTCATCATCATCAGCATTACAGCCCTCAACAAGTTCACTGCTGAACATAGGCCTCCCCCAAGGAATGCCACAAAGCACGGGCCTGAGCTACCTGCATCCATTGACTTCCTGCATTTAAGATTAAGATTATTTAACATTAACTTTTTGTGTCTTCTAGACATCTAAAAATATTTTAACTGACCTAAAAAAAAGAGTAGGTACTGAGGTTTGTTTGATAATGATTCTTTTTTAATAGAATATACTATGCCTCGAGAGTATTGCAATCAATAAGTTTTTTTTATATAAAATTAGTTTGACAAAGAAGCACAGGTTAAGAGTCAAAATGCAAATGCGTTGTCACCCCTGAGGACTAAGATGGAATGCCTCGTTTTCAGTAAAAGTGTTCTCCAGTTCTCACCATACTAAACACAGCAGCATTAAGCTGCTATTTTATGCTGGTATTTAGTAGTATCGTAGTCAATCCCCGGTCGAGCCGATCCATTTGTGCTACAATCATAACATAGCATGGCTCTACACGTTAATAACAATATTTTATTTAGTTCTCATATTTGTAAGATTCCATTGCTTTAATGTGCACCTGTTGTCATGTTTTAAATAAAGAAGTTAAGGTCAATTCTAATAAACTAATACTAAAATTAAAAGTCTGTTACACAAGACTCGTTAGCTCAGTAGGTAAAAGCGCTTGACATCGGAAGGCGGAGGTTCAAATCCTTCACGAGTCAGTCTTTCTGTTTTTTACGTATCTCACGACTTTCAATGGTATGTGTGTATCATCATTTCTAACAAATTAATAATTATTACATTGTTATTTAGCGGGATAATATCGCTGCGTGATGTTTTTTTTCCCAGGTCCCACGCTTTTTTATTGAATATAGGTGACAAACGAGCACAAAGTCCACCTGATAGTAAGTGGATGCTGAGGCCCATAGACGTCTACATTTGTACTTGATTAAGATTTAAAATACAGATGCGTTGTCATCTCTGAAGACTCAGATGAAATGCCTCATTTCCAGTTAAAAGGGTCTCCGGTTCTCTACTCTCACCGTACGAAACACAACAGAATCAAGCTCTTACTTTTCTTTTGATGTCTCTAGTCAGATACGCTTTTAGTTTATTTTGTGTGTTTATCCATTCGTCCATTACAGCCTATAAAAGTGCACTGCTGAACATAGGCCTCTCCCATAGATTTATTCATAGAAGTGGTTTTGTCATAGTTGCCACGCTTGGCAGGTGGGTTTTAATGTTATTTTGAGTTTTTTTTTTACAGAGATACCTCTTTCCTGTTTCAGTTTCCCTGTGTCACCTCATACGAACCTACGAGATATGGGGTAGTGGATGTTTTTATAATAAAATATTGATATGTACTCTATACAAAAAAAGTCCGTGATACCATATTTTTATAGTATAAGGGTGACAAACGAGCACATAGTGCACCTGATGGTAAGTAGATGCTATGACCCATTGACATCTACATCCATCCTCAACTACGGATCAAAATGCAGATGCGTTGTCATTCTGTAAGAGCGTGGTCCTTCCCCCGTAGAGCCGACCCATACGTGTTAGAACTATACTAGTGATATAGCTGCAGCATGGCTCTACTACGTAAATGACTATTTTTATACATAATTCACAATAATTTAAGCCTTATAATATCTATTAAAGTTATTATTAGGCGTCAGAATGTGTCAAATAAGGCACGTATGTAAATTCATAATGCTGTGTTAGTCCCTACTTTAATGTATGGTAGTGAAAGTTGGGTCTGGCAGAAGAAGCATGAGAGTAGAATAAATGCTGTAGAAATGCGGTCCTTAAGGAGTATGCTAGGGCTGAATCTGAATGACAGGGTGAGAAATAGTGTGATAAGAGAAAAGTGTGGTTTGCAAGATGACGTTGTGACAAGGATTAAGAAAGGAATGCTTCGGTGGTTTGGTCATGTAGAAAGAATGAACGAGAAAAGAGTGACAAAGCAAATTTATGTTGCAGAAGTGAACGGCAGGATCGGGAAGGGACGCCCTAGACGAAGGTTTATCGACCAAATCGGCGATTCAATAAAAATGGGCCAGATTAGGAGTACCCTTAACCGACGAGCGTGTATGCGTAGATATATGGATGTAAAGGAGGCGAGAGAGGTGTGTCAGGATCGCGCCAAATGAAAGTCCATAGTCTCTGCCTGCCCCTCTGGGTGATAGGCGTGAGTGCTTATGCATGTATGTCTGTATTATTAGCCATGGGTCATTAATTAAATTAATACAGATGAAAGTTACTTCATCATCAAGATAATTTTATGAAGATAAACTGCTCTATTTGGGATGTTATTTGGACGCTCATGTTAAGAGATAATAAAAATTAAAATAATTCAACACTCTCGCGGCGCGCGAACGATGCTTATTTAGGTTTTTCTGTCTGAATTTTTAAGAGTGAGTAGAAACAGAAAGTAGACAGTGTTACACCCTTGTGCTTCTGAAAACACTTAAAGCCGTAGCCTTACATCTGATATCTTATCGGGCGTGTTGGATTGCAGTCCCATCTATGAGGGTAAGGATATAATGTAGCAAATTTATATTGCCATATTGACAGGACTAAAACTCTACCTAGCGTGTTATGAATATATAAAACAATGTCAACATGTCGTTGAATTATTTACATTAAATAGTTCATCCTCTATTTTAAAACCGTCATCTTCGGGTTTTGAATTTTTCTTCCATATTTATATGGGATCACCCCTAAAGTATAAATAATCTATGTATTCAAAAATAATCATAAAATTACTCTTTATTAAATGTTTTTAAATTGAGCTCCTAATTAGAACATGCATTTGCTTCCCACACTCTAAGCAAAATTGATTTAACATACGTCGTATTTGTTAATTCTATTGTCACAGTTTGCACTACGAGAAGATTAACTTAATGTCGACTCAATGTGAAGCTTAACAAAGGCTTATTGTCATATTACTTCCTGTAGCTTACTGTTCCATATTATTAAGAGATGCAGCATAGCTTTACCACGTCTAAAAAATAAAAATAAATAAATTTATAAGTGTTCAAGTCCTGATGTGCGTGTATTGTTTGCGTGTGGTTCTCTACTAACAAATAATTATTGTATGGAATTTTAACTAATTTTAGTGAGCATTCTAATAATTTAATAGTGGAGCGATGGAGTGCGAGTGAGCTGCAGGTGGGCGAAAGATTAGTAGACTGTATTATTTAATGCGTAAAATTGGGATTTTAAATATAATACGTTTAGTGATTAAGTGATCGTAACTAGGCAAATTAGTTACTTGCCCATGTGTTTTTAATACTGCGGATAGAATAACTGGCGTACACTCAAAACCTCGGTATCCAGTAGGGTACCGGTATGGTTTTTTTTAAAACGACCTTCAGAACTGCTCTCAGTGCCCTCTCCAACTGAATCATGGTAGTTTTGGATGCGCCACCCCCAGCTGATATACATGAAGGTAGGTTCTATATACGTACCTCATCGTCTCCACTCTCGCAATACCCTCACATTCCCATTGTTGTAGAATATCACTAATATGGACTGGGATGTCGTTCTGCATTAATGGATTAGTTGCACGAGTCTTGTGGAAACAAATCTACTTAGATGTTTTCGCATTGAGGGTCATTAAATTACGATTCAGCTACCACTTGACCCATTCCGTTCTCGGACAGCTTTCTTATTTCTTTCCAGTATCGACCATAAAATAAGACAACAGTGTCATTTGCGTAACAAATTGTTTCACACTGAGGTATTTTGCATTCTAGAAGGTCATTTATATACAGTACAAAAAGAGTCGGCCAGTAAGTACTGCCCTAAGGCACCCAAAGGTCACCGGGAGCTGGGAAATCGTATGATCAGGCCCTGTTCTCACTTTTTGTTATTGATTAGTAAGATAGCCTCCAACACCTTCGAGCTTTTTCAAAAATATTTGTCTTGACACCGTGTCAAATTAAAAAAGAAAAAAATTACCAAGACTATTACGGCCTACGGCTGCCCCTACAAAGGTGTAATCCTCTGGGGCCCATTCAGCAGAAGACTTCACGAGCAGACGCAGGTCGGGCCTCAATATGGCCGCGTGGAATTTCCTATCACAATAAACTATATGGGAGCAAACTAGAAAGCAAAGGTACTTACCTGTATCAATAGCTAACTTCGCTCCAAGGCTTGGGTAGGCCGTGAGTGTGTGTAATGGTAGATAGCGAGTCGTGTAAAGTGATGTGTGAATGTGTGAGGCCTTGGCAAGCATAGGCGACCAGCAGCGGCCGAGTTCCAGGCTGCTCCAAAATGCTGCATCGCTCCAGACTGCTTCAGCGCCGGACCACTTCTTTCTTCACTGTCACTATTCAGTCTCTTAGCTTCATTGTACATTTAAATAACTTCAATTCGGCTAAATCCACACTTATCGCAGAGTTGAAACGTGATACCCCACACGGCAACGGACAGTAGTCCAAAGTTCAATATTCAATGTCCCGGATTCACTTATCACAAATTATAAATTCGACCCAGAATAACACGTTGCACAAGATTTAAAATACGCCTCGTTGACACGCAAATTAATTTAACTAGGCAACCAAAACACAAAAAGGCACTAACGCGACGACCCAATTATAACGATATCTTGCCAATTAATCGGGAGAAACTCTCAAACAAGGAATGCGCGGCTCGAATCCTAGACCGTATATCTCCTCGACGCGCGTAAACTATTCCGCACTCTCTCACGAGTTAAATATCGCACGATTCACATATCTACGTGACGAAGAAGCACGTACTTCATCTAGCTATCTAGATCCACGACGGGCCCGTGAATTTAGGGAAGAGGGCTTGACGGTCTCCCCGCGTCGTGGCCGGCGGGGCACCCACCCTTCGCCCACGCGTCGAGCAACTGACTCCCAGACAGCCGCCCCACCCCGGCGTTTATCTCACTTACATACCAAATCAGGTGAGGCGCTAGCTCGAACGCAATTGGATGGCGTACAAATTACCTTTTTTGGCCTAAACAAAGACTACTTTTCCCACTATCCATATTCGATGAAATTTGGTTTATTAGCAGATTAACAACATCCTCAGTGGACTTCCTCACCATGAACCCAAACTGTCTACTAGAAACTAGCTTCAACCTCTCGATATATTTTAACTATCTTCTCAAGAAGATTTGAGAAGATTGTGAGAGGCGATATAGACCTGTAATTTTTCTGGTTATTTCTGGATATCCAGCTATAAGTCGGACTTACTACCTCGCATTTCCAGCTGTCAGGAAATACGCCCATACTAAGACTTAGGTTGAAAATATGAGTTAGAGGAATCAAAATTATCTCATTAACAGATTTGATAAGAAGAAGGGTACACCTGTCAACCCTCGGCGCACTATCACTACGTAAACCCTCAATCAACTTTTTGATTTTCAATAAACCAGTTGCTTTAAGGAAGAAAGAGTTGACCTGATGATTGGGAGTTCTAACGGAAGCACTTAATATGTCTTCTGATTGAAAGGTTGGACAGGATGTAGTTGGCCAATTTTCGACCGGAGGAGACAAAATGTTTATTACAGAAATGTAATGATGACTTGTTGTTATCGCCACTTTTTATGAGTTCATCAGAATCTTTACTCTTTTGGGGGACCTCGAAAACTTTTTTTATAACCTGCCAAAGCTTTTTTTAATTCCGCTTGTTGTGTTTTAGCTCTCCATTCTCATGCTGAGCCTTGAGTCGGTGCAACAGGTCATTACAGAAGTTGCGATAGCGTTTTTAGATCTGATTAAGCATGACGTCATTGAAATTCGCACGGGCCTGACTGTGCAAATATTCTCGGTGGCGTATACATTTCATCAGCCCAGGAGTAATTCAGGGTTTGATGTTATATTTAGTGCGAGTCAATTTAACTTAACGAATATGTTTGCCTATAGCTGATTGTATAATTTGGTCAAAGCCTCGTTCACGTCTTCTCAGCCAATCGCCATCGACCAGTTCACATCGCGAAGGTCCAATTCAATTGCGCGCTATCAACAAAAAATTTTGTACCCATTTTTCGATTTGGATTTATTTTCAGCAAAACTCACATCCACCATACTCATATTATGAACAGTCAAGTAACATTTGCATACAGGTGTAGTAATAAAATCTTTGGATTTGATGAAAATGTGGTCTAAACATGTATCTCTAAAATGGCCGACAACAACCCATGGGAAGCAATTAAGCATAAGTAATCAGATACCTGCACATCAGCGTCACCAGCTAACAGGTTGATATTAAGTTTCCCGCCACTATAAAACTAGACTTATTCGGTATGCTGTGGAGTGTACTGTTCAAATATTGCAGAAAGCTGTTTATGTTGTAAAATGAGGTAAAGCAATATATGCATAATATAAAAAATGAGTTATCCAAGTCAATCGTAAGGCAGTTTGCCTCATCAAAGTTGGGCTTCTGCACAGAGAGGTTCCACTTGTCCAACCTAATGTAAACAACCACTTCCCCACTCTTATTAATATACTTTTTAGTATGAAAGGCTGAACTATAATGTAGCCAGCATTCAGTCAGAACGATGACGTCATATGTCATGTTTATTCTCTTTAGGACTACCAAAAAATCATTAAGATTATGTTAAAGACTGCGTATCATTTCTTTATATTCATTATATCATTTGATTAAAAAACTTTCTTACAGCATTTTAGTCTATTCAGAGAGTGACATTAATCGATAAAGATTTTTCTATATCGTCTTGGATTTCTATGGCGGCCGTAGTAAATAAAAAATAATAATAGAAAGAAATATTGAAAACAGAGCTTGTCACTCATAAACTGGAAGTTATACCAACATTTGGATATTATAGAAATTAAGCCAGTTAAAATGTTCACAATCACAGAGGTATCATTTAATTGAAATTGAAATATAAATAACATAAAATAAGGATGCGCCAGAGCAACAGAAGTAAACAGAAACAGACACTGGTAGCAACAGTTTCGAAAATAATAAAGAATTGCGGTTATAACTATGGCAAAATTTACCATATGAGACAAACTATGAGGGATGCCTACGTTCAGTACTGGATTTTTGACAGGCTGTAATGAAAATAGTGAAAAACCTTAATTCGTAGGTATTGGTCAGAAAATTATATTGCGAATTGATTGAATATTTATATTATATATTATATTTATCTTCACGCACAATCCCTGACGGGGTAGCCAGAGAGAACAGATCGCCAAGTGTCACGATCCTTACATACCTCTTTCGCTTCTTTCAGATTCATTATCTTCTTCATACATGCACGTCTAGGTATCCGAGTACTCTTGACCCTACCCTCTTCGAGCAATTTGCTCACATGGTCTTCGAAAGTTAGTCTCGGTCTACCTCGACACCTTTTAATATTAACTTTCGCGCTATATATTTTCTTCACCATTCGGTCTTCACTCATTCGCTCAACGTGCCCAAACCACCGAAGCACGCCCTTATCAATTTTTGTGATAAGGTCATCTTTCAAACCTGCCATATTGCGAATCTCTTCGTTTCGCTTTCGGTCGGCCATGGTAACGCCGCACATTTTACGAAGAGATCGCATCTCCACTGCATTCAACTTGATTTTATGCTTCTTCTGGCATACCCAGGTTTCGCTGCCATATAACAAAGTCGGTACCAACACTGCATTATGTATTGCAAGGCGTGCACTCTTCACTACGCCTTGCCTTTTGACTAACGCAGTCAGGGCACCATTGACTTTGTTCCCGGCAGCGACACGCCTGTCCACATCTAAATCACATCTTCCATCCCGGCTAAAAGCACAGAATTGATTGAAGGGAAAAAATTATAAGTAGAAATGAAAAAAAAATCTTTAGTTATTTTTTTATTTTTAGAAAGAATACTAGCAGTACTGTATACTATACTAATAATGTTTTAACTAATTAAAATAATTATAAGCTTTAAATGCTTGTGCTAGAAGTGATTCACTACATTAGTCGAATGGTGAATTGCAATCCACGACTTTTGAGTCAGTCCATATGCGTATTACAGTTAGTGATTATTATAAAATGAAATTACAAAAGTGCATATTTCTATTTTATTTACTTTATTATATTGGTAAAAATTAACAAGTTTATTGACTTTAGTTTACATCTCGTAAGCAAAAAAGGTTTCATCAGTGAATTTCAATCAAGGGATAAGTGGAAGCTTTCTTTAAGAGCTCAATTGATCAATTGCTTCATTCGTTTGTAATCGCTTTATCACAGATATTTACAAACCATCAAAACCATTTAAAAATATATATTTTTTACTAGCTTTTACTCGCTGCTTCGCTCGTGTGTAGGTCCAAAAACGGCAAAAATCACGAAAAATCACAGTCCATGCTCACCTTTCAGCTTTTACCAGCGACTTCGTCCGCATAGTAGTCGAAATTAATATTTTGTTTCTACAACCCAACATTGAAGGGCATACTTTCAAGAAGTTAACTGTCTACGATTACATTTGTGTGGAATTCAAATTGCTTATGACATGATACGTATAACATACCGTTACATTAATGACTAAAGTAGGTTGCCTTTTTATCACCTACTCATCAAAGAAGCGATACAAATTACAACTGGCCGAAATATTGATGTGGCTGATGTAATGTCAGAAATGGCTGATAAGGTCATTTGAAGTTACCCACATTGTAGTAAATACCTCCCCATTTACTGCGAGTTATTTACTTTATATTAAAATTGTTCATAAAACGGTATGGCAGTGCATAAAACACGAACAAACAAACATTAATTTTTATATATTGGAAGATACAGTTAATTCTGTCTATAGACAGAACTGTAATTAATTAGAATAGGCGATATTTTAGCAGCTGATTTTTTTTCTATAGTACTAGAACTGTATGAACTGTTGACAATAAATTATTTGCGAAATTATGTTTTTAAATGTTTATTTTACATAATTACTTACACCAGACGAACATTTTCCAGTACTAATTGAATATTTAAGCTTCGCGAATGAACCAACGTACCCAATGTTGAAATCCGGAGTAAAATCCATTCTGCAGTTACGAATAAAAACCATAGAATAGACCAACGCAGCGTCGATCTTGGTTTTATATGAGGTATAAAGCTTGCGTCTAAGGCCTAGATATTAATTGATACATTTTGTTGCATTATATTAATATGATACATAAATAGAATGGACGTTATAGTTAATCCTGGGTATAGAAATTTTATCGATATATGTTATCACACTGTCTTATCTCTCTCTCTCTCTCTCTCGCTCTCTCTATTATTAATTTGGTGGACGCTCACTTCTGCTGTCTGTGCTAAAATGGCGAGAATCAAATCGCCTCATTATGTCACGTTGTATAACCAGTCCATATGTAGAGGTCGGTGTAAATATCTAACGGTGCGTACACATTATATAACATAACATGTTATAAAACATGTTTCAGTAATGTGGAGGCTGAATGTTATATAACGTGACACAAATATTATATAACTCGAATGGCAGATCGACAAACGACAATGGCATACGACAATGTCATATAACATTGTTATATTGCATTGTTATTCTAATGTGTACAGTATTGTTATATGTTGCAATGTTGATAAACTATGTTACTTATGTGGACGTGTTATAAAACAAAAGTTACACAACATGATACTTAATCTGTACGCACCCTAACGCCTACTATTTCGCTACTCTTGCACGCATTCGTAAGGGTCTTTCGGTCGGCAAAAACGTTGTGAATTGAATCGCACACAGAGAAGCGCGCGTGTGTGTAGTTGTTGTCCATAAATCACATTCGGTTTGGGATAATCTTAAACAAAAGTAGATGCCTTATTTCCTCGTATTATCAAAAATTGTAACATCGGTATATCATTATGTATACAATATGTAACAAAAACCCTGTGGTTCCCGTTAAGTACGTTACCAGGATTATTCAAACGTATAGAAATAACTTTTTTTTTAAAACTCGAATTTTATTTTATTGATTTTATTTAAAAAAATAATTGTATGCAAATTGTATGTGGTTTTATTACCTCTGCATTGTCTGGGGAGTAAGAGGATTGTCAAAGACCCCGCTTCACTTAGCTTTAGCATCGGCTAGTGTCAGTAAGAGGTAATGAAAACACATAAATTAAAATAAAATGAATTAAAAAAATATGGTCGAGTTTTAAAAAAAAAGTTATTTCTATAGGTTTGAATACTGATCCTGATAACGTACTCAACGGGAACTACAGGGTTTTTGTTACACGGTCTATATTTGAACTTAAATATAAAATTTTAAAGAGTATCTCTTTGAAAAATAACCCTGTATATATAATTTCATTAACTGATTAAATATTTTGGTCACAGCATTGACCTCTAACAGGACCAATCTTTATTATGGATATAATTCAATTAACTTGGGAAAACGTGTGAAAAAGTTCTTATTATGCCGCCACCGTACACAAAATAATGTGAAAATTGAATACTGCCATCTGCGCTAGCTTCCAGTTGACCCTCTTCTATTTGTAGCAGCATACTTGCATATGCACCTTGTGCGACATCGTGCACTTATCACAAACGGTTTGCACAGCTGCAAGCGAGCTTACTTTTACTGATGTTTCACGTTGGTATTTCTTCGTTTGCATGCTTAATACAAATATACAATTTAAATAAAAAATATACAATTTAAATAATACATGAAGTAGAGTACTGAATTTAAAGTATACAACTCATTAATCATTCCAAGTAATAGTAAACAACTATGAAAGCTTACCTTTGACAAATATATAAATACGAACTGTACGGCATTACTCCAAACGGCATTAATTAACGGAAATCGAATTTAATTTAGACGTTGTGGTAAACTGGCGCCGCCATATTTGTTACACCATAGAGCAAGACGGGCCACCGGCGGACCGGAGGGGAGTAGCCATAGCGTTTTTTTCCGATATAGTACTTTATGTCATTTTTGCGGGGTTCAAAACAATCGTTTGTCACTACGAAACTCACACATAACAATTAAAACAATATGTATTCTGTGATAATATACTAACAATTCACACACACATGGATACAATATAACATTATCGCTCGGTGACAACGACAACTCGGTTACAGACTCGGATCAGTCGCTCGACCAATCCTAATAGTCTATGAGGGCGAGCGGCCTGTGTTGGTTAATAAATTGGAAACCACACGTTATTCTTCTAATTGTTAAGTTTAAAAAGCAGTACACGGCTATAATGTGATTAAAAATTACTTACATGTAAATGTCATCATCTTCATCTTTTTGTAAATTTGACATAGTTGATTTATTTTTGTAGGCCGTGCAACTAGATTTAGTTCAGTGAGCAGTGCGTATTCAAAAGTTTTATTGTATGCCTAAGACCACATGGACTTATACTTTGCCAAATTGAACGTCTGAGTATGGTCATAGTCTAAGAGTAGTTAGACCGTGGTATGGCTACTCCAGTCATCCAATCCCGTGTTGCTCTATGTGTGATACTAACCAAATAAACTTAAATTAAGAATATCCTTTGACTTGCATCTTCTTGACTAACTTTGGGTTTGGTGGGAATGGTTTGTCGGTAGGATTAATTCTACAACTGCGTTATTTTCTTTCATTATAATATAAATGCAGCCAATGATTAAAGTAGGCCACCACTAAGGAATGCTATAAAGCACAGTCCTGAGTCATCTATCGACATCCTGCATCTCTTACTAGGTCGTCACGCCATCTAGTGTGGTGTCTCCCTATTCACCTACCGGTACTTATACAATGTTCTTTATATTTCGCAAGCTATTCGGGCACAAATGTGGCTTTTATTGACCTGTTTATAAGTTATAGTATAGCCTTAATTAATGGCATTCAAGCGATTGCCGTGTAGTGGCGGTCAAGAATATCCACTACCCCATATCCTCCCGTGGGTGTCGTAAAAGGCGACAAAGGGAAACAGGCAGGAGATGGGCAGCAGCATCTTCCTGATAATAGCCAAATTACAATAAAAAAACTGCGGTTGCCAACCCGCTCGACAAGCGTGGCAACTATGGCAAATACCCCCCTATGAATGACAGTAACAAAAAAACGGCCCCCAGTCCCCGGCGGCCCCGCTATTCCTGGCTACGGTGGCGACCATGGTAACGGCGGGGCAGGGGGTGCTAAGAATCTCCGGTGGAGGTTCGGTTGCCATCTTAGACGACTCGACCTGGCAACGTACAACGCACGCACCCTGAGGACTGACGAGAAGATCGTGGAGCTGGAAGAAGAGATAGACAAGTTGCGCTGGCATATTATAGGATTATCCGAAGTCCGAAAAGAGGGGGAGGACACGGTAATCCTTGAATCCGGTAACTTGCTCTATCACCGGGAGGGCGACCATCTGTCCCAAGGAGGTGTCGGATTTATCGTCCACAAGTCTCTCGTTAACAACGTTGTAAAGATCGGGAGTGTGTCGACGAGGGTTGCGTACCTTATACTCAGAATCACCAAACGGTATTCGCTGAAGGTCATACAGGTTTACGCACCAACCTCGGCACACCCCGATGAGGAGGTCGAGGAAATGTATGAGGATATCTCTAGAGCCATGCATTCCTCCAAAACCCAATATACGGTGTTAATGGGAGACTTCAATGCAAAACTAGGCACAAGAGAGAACGGTGAGCTGAAAGTAGGGAAATTTGGAATAGGGCAACGGAACCCAAGGGGCCAGCAGCTGGCCGACTTCATGGAGAAAGAGGGACTCTTTATGATGAACTCTTTCTTCCAGAAGCGGCCCCACAGGAAGTGGACCTGGTCGAGCCCCGACGGTTCCACAAAAAATGAGATTGACTTCATTATGACGACCAGACGACAACTGTTCAGTGATGTCTCCGTGATCGCGAGGGTCAAAACTGGTAGCGATCACCGAATGGTTAGAGGCACACTGAACCTAAACGTTAAGTTGGAGAGGTCTCGTCTAATGAAGTCAACGCTCCGTCCCCCTTGTGCTCTGTTCCAAAGTCCCGAAACCTTTCAGCTCGAATTACAAAACCGTTTTCAGTGCCTGGAAAACTGCAATGAAGTGGACGATATGAATGACAAGCTCGTGGAAACTGTCCATGCGGTCGGAGCTAAGTTCTGCAAGACCCGCCGCAGAAGAACACAAAAACTCTCCGATCACACTCTTAATCTCATGGCTGTTAGACGGGAGATGAAGCTACATTCTTCAACAGACTTGACAGCATACAGGCATCTGAACAGACGGATCTCCAACTGCATGCGGCGGGACTTACGCAACTTCAATACAGCTCGTATTGAAGAAGCGATCGAGCGGAACCAAGGCTCCAAAGTCTTTGCCAGAGATCTGTCTGCCAGAAAGAGCCAACTGTCAAAGCTGAAGACAGAATGTGGCAGTATCGTTTCCGGGACACCTGAGATTTTGGGTGAGATTGAGAGGTTCTATGGGCAGCTGTACACATCATCGTTGGAGCCACACGCAAGTGTGAGTAACGATCCAAGAGCGAGTCTCATCCGACACTATTCCGAAGATATCCCGAATGTCAGTCTGAGCGAGATTAGGATGGCTCTTCAGCACCTTAAAAACGGTAAGGCCCCAGGCGAGGATGGAATTACAACGGAGCTTCTGAAAGCGGGTGGAAGACCGGTACTTGAAGTCCTTCAGAAGCTCTTTAATTCCGTCCTCCATGGTGGCATTACACCGGAGGCGTGGAGCAGAAGTGCGGTGGTCTTGTTCTTCAAGAAAGGTGACAACGCTCTCTTGAAGAACTACAGACCGATTTCCCTTCTGAGCCGCGTCTACGTGCTGTTTTCGAGAGTCATTACGAATCGTCTCGCGCGCAGACTTGACGACTTCCAGCCTCCCGAACAAGCCGGTTTCCGAAAGGGCTTTAGCACCATAGACCACATACATACCCTTCGGCAAGTTGTACAGAAGTTCGAAGAGTACAATTTGCCACTATGTCTGGCGTATGTGGACTATGAGAAAGCCTTTGATTCCGTCGAAATTTGGGCGGTGCTGCAGTCCCTTCAGCGGTGCCAAGTTGACTGTCGGTATATCGAAGTGTTGAAGTGCTTGTACAGTAGGGCTACGATGGCTATCCGAGTACAGAACCAGAGTACGAAACCTATCCAATTGCAGAGAGGTGTAAGACAGGGTGACGTCATATCCCCGAAACTCTTCACCGCTGCATTGGAAGACGTTTTCAAGCTTCTGGACTGGAAAGGATACGGTATCAACATCAATGGCGATTACATCACTCACCTTCGATTTGCCGACGATATAGTCCTTATGGCAGAATCGCTGGAGGACCTAACACTATGCTCAATGACCTCAATAGTGTTTCCCAACGGATAGGTCTTAAGATGAACATGGACAAAACAAAGATCATGTTTAATGTCCATGTCACACCTATGCCGGTAGTTGTTGGGAGCACTAAGCTCGAAGTTGTTGACGAGTATGTTTACCTGGGACAAATAGTCCGACTAGGTAAGTCCAACTTCGACCGAGAGGTCAATCGACGGATTCAACTCGGCTGGGCAGCGTTCGGGAAGCTATGACACATCTTCTCGTCAGACATACCTCAAAACTTGAAGACGAGAGTGTACAACCAGTGCGTGTTGCCAGTGATGACTTACGGAACTGAGACGTGGTCCTTCACTGCTGGCCGTATGAGGAAGCTCAAGGTCGCTCAGCGAGCTATGGAGAGGGCTATGCTCGGAGTTTCTCTGCGTGATAAACTTAGGAATGAGGATATCCGCAGTAGAACCAGAGTAACCGACATAGCCCAACGGATTAGTAAGCTGAAGTGGCAATGGGCCGGCCATATAGCTCGAAGAACCGACAACCGATGGGGAAGAAAGGTTCTCGAGTGGCAGCCTCGTACCGGTAGGCGAAGTGTAGGGCGTCCCCCCACGAGATGGAGTGACGACCTGGTAAGACATGCAGGAAGTCGATGGATGCAGGTGGCTCAGGACCGTGTTTTGTGGCATTCTTTGGGGGAGGCCTATGTTCAGCAGTGGACTTGTGAAGGGCTGTAATGATGATGATGATGATGAAGCGACATAATTTCCCGTGAGATGTGTAGAGCCCTTTGGCGCTACGTACAAGTGAAATATAAAGAAGTAAAGATTATTTCGAATGATAAACATTACAAATGAATGTCTACAAATTTACTGGTACGATATCTTTTTATTTAGATTTTATACCGTTATAGTTCGCAATAATTAAATAAATATGCATCCTTTGCTCTATACGGGATACTTGGGGTACGTAAGAGAGTATAATTATACACAAAGACAATTTAATTGGAACCACCTACAATTCTTTCGATATTGCACATGTATATAGGCGGCGGTGATTACTCACCATCAGTTGAGGACATGCTCGTTTGCCTCCCTTCTTAAAAAATTCAATCTTGTTGTGCCGTATTACAAAAAGACGAAGCTAGACGTTTAGAGTCACGTTTTCGTGTAAACAGTTTCCTCTAATGCAAAACAAAAAAAAATGTAGAAACTCTACCTCCTTTCCAACTTTCTTAAATGTAAAAAATAAAAACTATATCATATCCATATCTATGTTCCTTTTTTGACTTAGAGTCTGTCGGTGTTTTTTGTAAGTGCCGCCGCCAATGATCAACTACAACACCAGGGGAATCGCGATGCGTTGCCGGCCTTTTAGAAAAAAGTAAGCTCGATGTAAGTTACCCTCTTACCTCTTTCTGTCACAAAACTGCAGTGTGTACTCTGTTTTGTGACTATCACCAACGCTCTTCTGCATGTCAATGATATGTTGCAAGCCAGTAACATTCATTGCTATGCGGATGACAGCACTGGTGATGCTCTATACACCGGCCGCGCCGATATTTCTCGGGAAACCGTCGCCGAGTACCGAAACAAACTTGTGGCTGAAGTCGAGTCTTTGCTGAACAAAGTCTCGGATTGAGGGCGTCTAAATCTAGTCCAATTTAATCCTCAGAAGACCCAAGTTTGCGCGTTTACCGCTAAAAAGCACCTTTATCTCCTCAGTTTCAAGGCACTCCCCTTGTTGCCTCAGCCATTATCGGAATCCTCGGCGTCAAATATCGAATGACGTACAGTTTCGTTGTCATTTGGAAGAGAGGACCAAATTGGCCTCTAAAATCTTGGCGTGCTCAGCGGAACGGGGCAGTTTTTCATGCCGGCACACCGCCAGCAACTTTACAAGGCGCACATGTAATACTGTCCTCATCTCTGGGCTGGGGCTTCCCAGTGCCCACTCCTTCCACGTGACCGCATCCAGCGCAGAGCAGCTCGAATCGTCCTTTCCGGTAGACTCGATTCAATGGCACTGCGAAGAGATGTTACATCTATTTGCGTATTTTATCGCATCTACTACGGGAAGTGATCTAAGGAATTGTTCGGACTAATTCCAGCAGCTCAATTTCACCATCGCATATCACGACAAAACTCGCGATACCCTTCATACCATCTGGATGATTGGCGGTCCACTACTGTGCGATTTAAAAGAAATTTTCTTTCTTAAACTACTTCCTTGTGGAATCGATTACCACCTGCGATTTTTCCGGGCCGAGACGACTTAGGGACATTCAATAAAAAGCCTACTCATTTTTAAAAGACCGGCAACGCATCTGAGATTCCCCTGGTGTTGCAATTGTTCACGGGCGGAGGTGGTAACTTACCATCAGGTGAGCCGCATGCTCGTTTGCCCCCTCTCCTATAATAATAATAAATAATAATACTTTAAAGATTTTACAAATATAGAACAGTTCGTTTATTCATAATAAAATAGTATCTGCAAAGGAAAGGTTTATTAAAAAGGTGCCAGTATTATGCAAAACGCACAGAGTAATAAAATTATGCATTACGGTTAATGACATTAATTATTTAGTTCTATTTACGACTTATCGAATTATAAATTTCTTTCCCTATATTTTATTAAAGACGAAATTGGTACACAACAGACGATATTTTAATTTAGCGTATGGAACATAATATGCATTATGTGCTTCTTTAGTTCCATACACTTGATTTCGAAGTTATAATCTACTCGTGTATTGGGTGGAAGAATATCCACTACCCCATATCATCCCGTGGGTGTCGTAAGAGGCGACAGAGGGAAACAAACCAGGAGATGGGCAGCAGTGCCTTTGTAATAACTACTAAAAATATAAACTATGGAAAATATGCCCCAATCGGGCAATCTGTGGGGGAGGTCTATATTCAGCAGTGGACTTTAATAGGCTGTAACGGTAATCTACTCGTTTGTTGACTTTTCATACCAGCTGTTAATCTGAGAGGGCGTTTTTCTATGAAATTCTTTTTCAAATATTAAATTGGGTTTCAAGTTTTAAGGAATGAATATCTGCTTTCTAGGATACATTGTGTGGTAAAGTAAGGTTATCTCTTACTGACTTCTGTAGAAAGGCAGCAGTGCAACTACTACAATATAATAATATGACTACAACTATTTTAATAAACTGAAGTGATGAACTCGCCACACCATTCGACAGTCACCCGATGGAAACGGCAACTGCAGCCCATGGACACCTGCAGTGAACTCAAACAAAGAAGGCAATGGATGCGTAGATGAAATGCGTCACAGTCTGTAATTAAATTGGCTGCTATACAACATTGAAATCATGAGAATTTGGCGCCAGAAATAAGACGGTAAGGCATCTCAGAACTTACAATGCAACTATGGCCTTCTTTGTTTGAAGTTGCATGCGGATGTACACAAACTTCAAGATCCACTTAGCATTAGGTGAAATGATGTCTTATTGGTCATCCTTATATTATAAAAAATCGGTATATGGAGTTACGAGGTTTCCCATTGAATTATTTTACTTGCAAATTTAATATTCGACTGAATGTTTTTTATACTTAAAACAAACATCGGCAGACAGATACAATTTAGTAGCAGGAAGATCTAGAGTCTAAAATGATGTCAAAGAGGAATGCCTTCTATTTCTTTATTACGATATGGGGTAATGGATTTTTTAATAGTAGCTACTATGGTGATAATGCCCGTAGAAGCCAATCTGTTGGATAGGTTCATGTTCAGCACTTTGATAGCCTGTAAAGATAAAGACAAAATTAGTATAATAATTCATCATAAAACAAATAGAAAAAGCCTCTGTTTTAAGAGAACTCTGTATTTACTATTGAATCACTTTAAGCCCGCTCCGATATTCCATAGAAATGCCTTACCAACGTCGAGTAATTGAATGCCAGTCACTTAAGTAGACAAGCTTTAAGAACAATTTTATAGTTTAATTTTATAGAAATGTTATATAAATATGAAATATAAGGCAGATAGACACTTTACCTCAGTTACACAACTTTAAAATATGATCTAAAATAAATTTATTCAAGTCTTACTCCTGAATCTTTATTGTAATGTACTTACATAATAACACCTACCAGCACATTCACACACACGCATACAGGCAAACACACACATAATACACATCTTATTTCTGTGTATATGTAAATACTCGTAATGTATAAATTTAAGCAAAGAAATAAAATAAAAAACTATTTCGAAGACATGTGAAGTTCGGCAACACATATTGGGGCAGCGCGGTGGACATTTCCTTACCCTAAAATCGTTTCAGAAATTAGAGGAGGCCTGTGCCTAGCTGTGGAACGTATATAGTCTGTAACAACAATTTATTCATACAGACTATCGAAAGTCCATTCTTGAACATAGTCCTCCCCATACAGGTCCTCATTGAGGGATATTTATTACTTTTACGCCGCCATTAAACAGCAAGGTGTTTGTACTTTTCTAACGACTTCAAAAAGGAGAAGGTACTTAATTCGACTGTATTTTTTTATGTGTGCTACCTCATAACTTTTTACTGGGTGAACCGATTTCGATGATTCTATTTTATTTGAAAGCTGGTACGTGACACATGGCCCCATATAAATTTGATTAAGTTCTGCCCAATAGTATTTGAGTTATTCTTAATAAATTATATTGAAGTCGTTTGTACAAAATTTTTAATTTGAAATTATTATACAGACCTAAAAAGGTCTTAATTTCAATCGACGAATTAAACTTGGCTCAGCAGCGTTCGGGAAACTACGAGACATTTTCTCGTTAAACATACCTCAAAACCTGAGAACGAAATTGTACAACCAGTGCGTGTTGCCAGTGATGACTTACGGATCTGAGATGTGGCCCTTCACTGTTGGCCGTATGAGGAAGCTCAAGGTCGCTTAGCGAGCTATGGAGAGGGCTATGCTCGGGGTTTCTCTGCGTAATAAACTTAGAAATGAGGATATCCGCAGTAGAACCAGAGTAACCGATATAACCCAACGGATTAGTAAGCTGAAGTGGCAGTGGGCCGGCCATATAGCTCGAAAAACCGACAATCGATGAGGAAGAAAGGTTCTCGAGTGGCAGCCTCGTACCGGTAGGCGAAGTGTAGGGCGACCCCCCACTAGATGGAGTGACGATCTGGTAAGACATGCAGGAAGTCGATGGATGCAAGTGGCTCAGGACTGTGCTTTGTGTGGAATGCCACAAATCTGCCTTATATTTCCTTGGGGGAGGCCTATGTTCAGCAGTGGACTTATGAAAGGCTGTAATGATGATGATGATGATGATACTTTTTTTACTAAGGAACATTTTCCATAAATCAAAAACTAATTAAAGCACTTGCTATTAAATTGGTTTTATTTATACCTTATTGTTCGACTAATTACTTTGAATTTCGTAGAGAACATCATTTAATTTCGATTAGAGTAGAGCGGCCAAAGACTTTGAAAACTTTTTTAAGGTCTAATAATAAAGAATTAACGGGGCTCAGATTTCATATAATACATACACTACATATACATACAGGACAAAGAATCATTAATTCGTCATTAACTCTTTACAGCCTATCAAAAGTCCATTATAATACATAAGCCTACTCCACAGATTGCCTCAATGGGGGGAATTTTACCATAGTTATTACGCCTAATAAGTGAGTTGGCAACTGCAGTTTTTTATTATTTTAGGTTTTTATCAGCAAGATGCTCCTTTCCATCTCCTGTTTTATTTCCCTCTATCGACTCTCCGAGTAACAAAGCGAATTTTTAAAGTATGGTAACAAACAAGCATACAGTGCACCTGATAGTAAGTGGATACTGTTGCCCACAGACATATATCTTCGATTTAAAAATCAAAATACAAATGTGTTGTTAGGGGGATTAAGATAGTGTACTTTGTTTTCAGTAAAAGTGGTATCCGGTTATCTACACATACCTTACGAACACAGTAGCCTTATGCTGCTATTTTACGCAGGTGTTCTGTGAGAGCGTGGTTCTTTCCTAGTAGAGTGGACCCATTCATACTACAACCATATAATATATCTGCTGCGTGGCTCTACCTCTTAGAAATAATATGGGTTAACGGATATTCAAAAGCCGCCACTCACAGCGAGGACAAATAATGCTATGAGGAAATTGTCGTTTTCTATTAAGGTCAAACTTAATCTTCAATCAATATTGTTAATTACAATTTTAAGTTCGGATTTACCATGTGGTACCTGTCAAGAAGGAAAGAAACTTGCCTGTTTATGATATAATGAAACAAGTGTTAAGACTACGGAGATAGCGCATCAAACTGTAACCAGTTTCAATACTCTCTTAAAATCGAAAGCCTGATGGGAGCTGATGGTAAGTGGTTGCTGAGGCCCATATACATCTACATCTATCCTCGTTTATGAATCAAAATGCAGACGCGTTGTCAACCTTGAGGACTAAGATGGAATTCCTCTTTTCTAGTAAAAAAGGTTCTCCGGTTCTCTACACTCACCATACGAAACACAGCAGCATTAAGCTGCTATTTTACGATGGTATCCTGTGAGAACGTGGTCCTTCCCCGGTCGAGCCGACCCATTCGTACTACAACTACACTACTAATATAGCTGCAGCATGGCTCTACTACGTAAAAATCTATACTCACCTTACGAACACATTAGCCTTATGCTGCTATTTTACGCAGGTATTCCGTGAGAGCGTGGTTCTTTCCTAGTAGAGCGGAACCATTCATATTGCAACCATATAATATACCTGCAGCGTGGCTCTACCTCTTGAAAATAATATGAGGTAACGGATATTCAAAAGTCGCTACGCTGTGAGGAAATTGTCAAACTTAATATTCAATCAATATTGTTAACTACAATATTAACTTCGGATTTACCATATGGTAGATGTTATGAAGGAAGGAAACTTGCCTGTTTATGATATAATAAAAAAGACAACCAAAAAACTGTAACCAGTTTCAATAGTCTCTTAAAAACGAGAGTATGAAGTAGGACTTATTTAGGCTCCAACTCTATATGTGAACTTTTAGATGAAACTGAAGAGTAATTTTTCAAGTCAAATGTTTCTATGAATCTACTTTGAAAGAAAAAAGTACATATATTATTACATATTAGTACTTGTAACATATTAATACTTATTCTCTATTAACCTGTAATAGTGTTAAATTGGAAATGGGCCAATCATGTTGTAGTGTAGCCATTCCCGTGGCAGATTTGTTACTCGTATAATCGCTACGATCGGATCTTTCTGGCATTTCCCACAGGCTTCTTACGACACTCACGGGACGGGACCAAATGGGACAAGGGATTCTTTTACGCCCCTACCATAAAGCAATATAAATATCTATAAGCAGTATTTACGAACTTTCAAGTATCAGCAGAATTTCGCAGCTTATGGAGGCAAGATTTTCGAAATTTTTAGTTTATCAAAGCGATATCGATATAATTAGTTTAGCACGATTTGGATCAGGATTATATTATGAGGATAGGAAAATATTTTCTTTTAGTAATGAAGATAATCAGATTAATGAAGATAATAATGAAGAAACTCAAATTTTATAGACTTTTCATTTATGTTTAGTTGTTTCGTTACTGGTGGGGGGAAGGGGGAGGGTGGGGGGGGCCACTTTCACTCGGGAGGGAGATTGGGTAAAATTTTACTTAGCTCTATAACATACATATGCCGAAAGATAAAAATAATCTATTTATTTTGCCAATTACATAGCTAATTGAAGCGTTTATCCAAATAGCATGCTGTAAATGTTAAAATTTATCTTCATAAAATTGTCTTGATGATGAAGTAATTTTCGTACGTAAGGGTTAATATTCCATGCCAAATAATAACGCTCATAAATCACTTTTTGATTTTTAATAATATTTTTTTTTTACATAATACCTTATTATGGCTTATGTTTATGAAATAAGCATAATAATGGCACCCGGGACTTTTTTTAAAGATGGAGTAAAGATCTATATTTTTGTAGAACATTGTATTTACGTACCACAAACTATTACGCCAGCGCACACAGATAAATCACTTCGGAAGTGCTATTTATTCTGACTTGCGTTACAAAAATCAATATTTAAGGCTGGCTGAAAGGTGCAGCCTAATCCTAGATATCGTACGCTATTCCTCAAGAATATGTTTATAAATAGAATAAAAATAACAAAATCTCCACATTTTTCTTTTCTTTTTAAATTTTTTTATTCTCAGACATGCATTTTCCCCTTACCAGCGAACATGTGGTAAATAAGCACTGAAAATTTCAAAAAGAAATTTTTAATTTCTTTGACGCCGGAGGGGATGGAACCCAGGTTACTATGTAAAATTTACGCGCTTAGTAAAGTTGTAAATTATCTTAATACGGATTTAATTTTAAAAAAATGTACATAAATTATGCAGTGAAATTAAAAAAATCACAAGTTAATGATAGTTGAATAGATAAAACAAAGGAAGGGGAATATTGATGGGACATATTGGTATATGACATATGTAACTTTAAGTAGATTTTTGAAAATAAAATTAATTGATCACGACGAATATGTTGAGGCAAGGAGTTTCACAAGCGCGTAGTTGTAACAGAAAAAAGTTTTTTGAATAAGGAGAATGAATGAACTGGAATACGAAGAGAAATATCGCTAGCGGCTAATATTTGAACATTCCAAAAAATGAGGGTTTTTATAATTCATAATTCATTTATTGCATGTCACAAAGTATAAAGTTGTTACCATATATCTACAGAGCATGTGACAACCCTGTACGGACGTAGCATATTAAGACGGATTTTAATTGTTAATTAATATAAAATCAAATTAAATTACAATTTTTAAGGTATATAATCTATACATATACATCAGCGTTATACCGCTTCCCGGCGTTTGGCCTCGTGGGCGAGAGTCAGTAGCTTGACAGCAGCGCGCTGTCGATTAGCGAATTTTTGTGACCGCTAAATGGGTTTCGGGCGACCCGTTTTGTTTTGGTTTTGAGATCTCGAATAAGAGGATTTGTGCGCGTTTAATTTGCTATAGAATTTGGGGTTTCGTGGAGACCGCCTCGAATTAGTTTGTCTAAGTCGTACGTTCGGGACAAGAGGCTTGCATTGAATTTAACTGATTAAAGTAATTTCGTTTGAAAGTAATTACGTCAATTGTATAGTGATTGCATGTGGAAGTGAATTTTTGCAATATTTAACTTGCTTGTGTGACGTGGAACCTTGCGCGCACGTCGAGTAGACATACGGTCTGGAATTTGATGCTCGCATTCCATTTGGAAGGCGTGGCCCGGTCGCGTTCGGTTCTAGAAATAATTTGATGCTGAGTGAAAACGGAAGTGAACTTTGATCCACCGTTCATTAGTCGTGCCGTGTGTTACGTTTCTGATTACGATTAACGGGGATCAACGGGGATATAGTTCAGTTTGAAGTTAGTTAAATGTACAATAAAATTGATAGACTGAAATAGTGACACGAAGAAAGAAGTTGTCAATTGGTGACGTCCGCTGGAGTAATACAACATTGTGGGGCAGCATCGGACCAGGCCGCTGCCCGATCACCTGAGTTAGGTCATATATATATAAACACTACTACATACCACTTACATGCATCTACTCCTACCTACCGCCTGATCGAGCCTTGGGGCAGTCTTAGCTTCGGTACCAGGTACGTACTATTTACCTAGTCAGGTCATAAGTATTGTCACACAGTAAAAAGTTTATTGAATTCGAATTTCGAATTGTTCATGAAAATAAAACTGTATACTTTTTAGAATTTTACTCATTTTTAAATATGGAGTGGAAGCTTAAAGAAGACCGTGTTGCAGTTATTGCGTTGCATCGTTGCGGTTACGCGCCAATTCAAATTTTCGACATACTGAAAAATTTGATATAACCAAAAGATTCGTTTATCGTACCATCAAACGATACAATGAAGACTCTAGTGTAGATGACAGGTCAAGAAGTGGTCGCCCTCGGTCTGTTAGGACTCCAGCAGTGATAAAAGCTGTGAAGGCGTGAATTCAAAGAAATCCCAAACGTAAGCAGAAACTGTTGGCCCTTCAGATGGGGTTAAGTAGAACCATGAAGCAAATACAAAGAGGAGACGTTGTAATTAAATTTCACTATGTAACAACGCGTGACAATTTGCGGGGTGAGGGGATGCAAAGCCCCGCCCACTTTACACTATCTACATCTACTGATAAATAGTAAAACTACTCGAATCTTTCTATATCGATATTGCAATGTAGCTTAGCTACCTTGAAGGTAGATGGCGGCATGTCCACAAAATGTTATAAACTATAAAAATAATATTTTGGCGATTAAAATTTCTTTATCTCTGAATGCAAAACAAATTTCAGCACCTTCGTATGATTATTTTATCATTACTGAGCTTTACGTACCATTATATTTTTAGTTCACAGGACACAAAGTGCCGCCATTTAATGTGGAATATATTTAATTATATTTGAAAGCCGACGCAAAGAGACTTTTCTAGAACTACTTTAATAAATTAGATGTAAAATTACTTACAAATGAAATGTGATGCCATCCATAGCATCGGAGCGTCTATCTCATGAAGCAAATACATTCAGACAAAGAAATTTTAATCGCCAAAATAATATTTTTATAGTTTTCATAATATTTTTGGGAACAGGCCGCCATCTATCGTCAAGTAAACCTCATAAAAATAACAAAAAGACAGGGCCGCAATTAGAATTCAATTATTTTACCCTGTAACCCAATATTCAATATTAAAATGAAGGAAATTGTACTTGGCTGATTTTTACGAAATGTTTAAGTTATATTTAAGTGACATTCTATATGCAAAGAATCACTTAAATACAATTTAAATATGTTTATCATTTCGTGAAAGTCATATTTATTTTATCCATAAAATAAAGTCTCTTTGAAACTAAATATTCTATGTTCATTATTAAGTAGGATATTTAATTTGGAACTAAATATCCTACTTATCTCACTAATATTATAAAGGCAAAGTTTTGTGTGTTCTTTCTGTCTGCTTGAGCTTATTCCACACTAAGTATGTGTAATTTTTTCACGCAGAAACGGCTGGACTATTATTTATGTGTGGGTTATTCTATTTGATATATCTGAGGGAGAACAAATAATAGACAAATTATTATAATTAATATAATTTTATTTACAAATCAATTAAAATATAAATATTTCATTCCAAATTAGGCATCCGAATGCACTTTTTGAATGCCAATCTAAGATCATTAAATTGTATTTAAGTGATTCTTTGCATATAGAATGACACTTAAATATAACTTAAACATTTCGTAAAAATCAGCCTGAGTAGAATTTTCTGCATTTTAATATTAAAAGTTGGACTACTGGGAAAAATAATTGAATTCTAATTAGGGCCCTGTTTTTTTGTCATTTTTATGAGGTTTACTTGACGAGAATACGGCCTGTTCTCAAAATGATTATAAACTATAAAAATAATATTTTGCGATTAAAATTTCTTTATGTCTGAATGCAAAACAAATTTCAGTACCTTCGTATGATTATTTTACCAACACTGAGCTCTACTGACCTTTATGTTTTTAGTTCACATGACATAAAGTGTCGCCATCTAGTGTCGAATATATTTAATTATATTTGAAAGCAGACGCAAAGAGATTTTTCTAGAACTATTTTAATAAATTAGGTGTAAAATTATTTACAAATGAAATGTGATGCCATCCATAGCATCAGAGCGTCTATCTGAGAAGTTTTTACAAGATAAAACACAATACTTCATCCTTTTCTTCTTAACACTACGAAAATACACCGATTTGCGATTTTTTCAACACATAAGCGCACAGGACGAATGCTGACAGTATACTACCTAAAGCCACGCCCACTATGATGACGTCAGGACCTACTTAGAATCACAGTGCACAGTTGCTTATGCCGTCTCCCCTTTGTATTAGCTTCATGAGCAGAACCACGGTGAAAAGGGTGTTAAATTAAGACTTAGGGCTTTGGGCATATTGAAGAAAAACAGAACATCGTTTCAATGCTCGTCTAATGGACCTGAGACTGAAGAGAGGCCTTTGTTGAAGCGGTACGCGGGAAAAAAATATCAGGTGTACGCACACAGTAGTGAAGAAGCGAGCAACTGTATTCCGCGTTTCCAACGAGGTCATTTTCCATCCTCACTCATGGTATGGTTGGGAGTTTCTTATTGGGGCTTAACAGAGGTACATTTTTGTGAGAAATGTGTAAAAACTAATGCAGTTGTGTATCAAAATACAGTCCTGACGAACCTTGTGGAACCTGTTTCTCATACCATGTTCAATAACAGGCACTGGGTATTCTAACAAGATTCGGCGCCAGCTCATAGAGCGAAGGGCACACAAGACTGGCTGGCGGCGCGTGAAATCGACTTCATCCGGCACGAAGACTGGCCCTCCTCCAGTCCAAATTTGAATCCGTTAGATTACAAGATATGGCAACACTTGGAGGAAAAGGCGTGCTCAAAGCCTCATCCCAATTTGGAGTCACTCAAGACATCCTTGATTAAGGCAGCCGCCGATATTGACATGGACCTCGTTCGTGCTGCGATAGACAACTGGCCGCGCAGATTGAAGGCCTGTATTCGAAATCACGGAGATCATTTTGAATAATCTTTAGTGTCATAAGAATCTATGTTTTGTTAAGTTGATTTTGGTATATAAGTGGTTACATAATGAATAAACTTGTTTCAATTATTTTATATTAAACATGTGACATCGTCCTCTGCTGCCCGTCGATAGGACTACTGATGGGCCCTAGTCCAGTCTACCTTTGTTGGGGCAGCTCAGGGCATGTACAATGTCATCTAAGTAAATGAAAAAAATGAAAATGAAAATGAAAAATGTTTATTTGTCTCAAAATAGTTACATGTTTTATAAATGAGACATCCCCAGTAAGTAATTGATAATACTTGTGTTGGGGCTATCTCGCTCTTTTCCTTAATTATTAGCAATATTGAGACTATTACACAAAAGTTAAGTAAAAATAAACTTATCAAGAAAAAATAACAGTAAGTGACTTATAAAGTAATTATTAGCTCTTTGTGTAACTGTAGTTGTACGCCTGGGTTTGTGCTGTTGAGTGTGTGTGTGTGTGTGTGTGTGTGTGTGTGTGTGTGTGTGTGTGTGTGTGTGTGTGTGTGTGTGTGTGTGTGTGTGTGTGTGTGTGTGAGTGTGTGTGCATGTATGTGTGTGTTTATGTGTGTGAGTGTGTGTCTTCTTTGAGGTGTCGGTGTGTTCGAAATGCATGTAATAGATTAACCTCAGTACGTACATATATTATTGATAAGAAAGAAGTAAAAAAAATGCTTAACTAAGTCTATCTAAAATTTGTTCGGTTTCTTCGTATGTTAAGGTTTTTAACCACTCAGTTATTAACTTTTTGAATACGTGTGATACCTCATGGTGGAACTTTAATTTTACGTTTATTTTATTATAAATGTAGTCTGATTGGGTTGCATACTGACGCCGTGCAAAAGCTGTTCGGACCCTTAGGGAGTAAGCCACTATGTCTTTTCGTCTCCTCTCTTGACTGTTTTGGTTAAATGGAATAGATTTTTGTAAGTATAGGATCGTAATTAAGTAATATAGTTTTCTAATTGAGAGTAAGCCACTGATTCTATATAGATCGTCGGTGGGGTATCTGTATGGTTTATAATACATTACTTTTATAAGTGATCTTTGGGCTCTTTCTAACTCAAGGAATTTAGTTTTAGTGGCTTCACCCCAGACTGGTAAACAATATGTAAGAACTGATTGCGTAAGCATAATATAGATGCTATTGAGTGTCTTCTGAGGCATCACATAACTTAGATTTTAAAAATCCATATAATTTTGCGCACCCGTGACGTAATAATTTCAATATACGAATGCCAAGTTAAACACTCGTCAACTATAATTCCCAAGTATATTGTGGACGTTATATGTTTAAGGACCTGGCAATCACAATTATGGTCTAAGTGGTCCGCATACGTGTGTATTCTAATTTTAAAATTAAGGCCTGGCTTGGGGTCATTGTAGAAGCGTGCTCGTCGAGACCCCTGCCAGCCCTTTTCAGGGCTGCAATTCTACTCAGCGGTGCACTCATGTCAACGAGGGTTAGGGCGTCCCCCCAAGGCGACGCACACCAGCTCGTCCCCGTTGGTGTGGAATGCAGCGCGCAAAGCGGCGATGGGGACCGCCACCCGTCACGCACAGCCCGACACGGCGGAAGGTGGAGGACAGAGTGCAGAGTTGGCACGTGGAATGTTAGAGGAAGCATGAGAGATAAGACGTGTGTATGTCGGAGACCAAACGGAAGGGCAGTGGTACTGAAGAGCTCCCTGGCGGGGCGTTTGCTCTATGGTCCGGAGTCCCTGAGAGCGAGAACGCCTGCCAGGGAGTGGGGGTGCTGCTGTCTTCTCGGTTGGTCGATGTTATGACTGAATATAAGTTTGTGAACTCAAGACTTCTCTGGGTTCGCTTTAAATTGGGACTGACGAAGTTATTCCTTTTGGCTGTTTATGCGCCGGTAGCTTCGTCGTCCAGGGCTGAGCTGGAGGAGTTTTGGGAGAATGTAAGAGAAGTTCTAGATTTGGCTAGGGGAAACGAAAGAATTGTTGTATGTGGTGATTTGAATGGATGGGTTGGTACCGCTCGCCCAGGGTACGAGTCGGTACTTGGAAAGTTTGGCGATAAAAGGGTTAATGATGCTGGCAAGCTTATACTGGCAGTATGCAAGGAAAAGGGTCTTCTTGTGACAAACACTATGTTTAATCACAAGAAAATCCATATGTATACTAGAGAAAGAAATAATGAGAGAAGTATGATTGATTTGTTCCTGGTGGATGACCGACTGCGAAAACAGGTTATGGATACGCGAGTGTTCAGGGGTGCTGACCTGGGAATGGATCACTATCTAGTGATTACTAGATTTAGGGGTCTGTTCGCGGGTTGGCGCTACCGGACGACAGTGACAGAACCACAGTCGGTCTGTCGCATCCGAAGCTGGAAGCTTCAGGAAGCGGATACTAGGGATAAATATCATGCGAGGGTAGCCGAAAAGCTTGACACCATCGATGGCAGAAACGAATGTGTAGAAAGAACATGGCAGAACCTTAGAGATGGAATGGTAAGTGCAGCGGAAGAAGTGTGTGGAACAATAAAAAGAGGCAGTAGTAGTAGAGTAAAAGAAGAGATGCATGGTGGAATGATGAAGTGAAAGAAGCTGTAAAGAAGAAGAAGAAAGCATGGTTAGACTACTTGGCCTCTAGTAATGATAAGGATATGAGAGAGAAGATGAAAGAAAGATATAGGCTGCAGAAAGTTCACACGAAAGCATTGATTGAGGAAGTGCGTGAAAGGTGTAGAATGGAAGCGGATGAAAGATTGTCGCACAACTTTAAGGAGAACTCCAAACTCTTCTGGAAAGAGGTTGGAAGGACCCGAAGTGGTGCGACAGCCTTAAGAATGAACAAAGTGCTTTCGAGAACTAATGACATCCTCTCAGAAAAATCGGACGTCATGCAGCGATGGAGCGAATTTTATAGAGAAATGTATGCGTGTGATGATCTTAGTGAGGGATCCGGGGATGACGCCGTGACTGGTACGCCAGACCCGGACCTCGATGACAGAGTATGAAAGAGATTGAACGTGCGATTCGAAGTTTGAAATGTGGTAAGGCTGCGGGACTAGACAGAGTTACTGCTGAAATGGTCAAGTATGGTGGGCCTCGCGTCTGGGACAGCTTTCATCTGCTGTGCAATTTGTGCTGGCGGACGGGGGATGTCCCGGATGATTGGCGATCCACAGTCATTGTGCCTTTATATAAAGGTAAAGGTTCACATTTTGACTGCGGGTGCTACGGGCGATCAGCTTGGCCAGTTTAGCAAGTAAAGTTTACTCGAAGATTTTGACACGTAGGATGCAAGACAAATCGGAAAGATTTCTATGGGAGGCACAATGCGGATTTAGACCTGGAAGAGGATGCACGGATCAAATGTTTTCTCTCCGCATGATCACGGAAAAACTTCTGGCTGCTAACCAGAAGATTTTCTGTGCATTTGTGGATCTTGAGAAAGCATTTGATAAGGTTGTAAGGAAGAAAATGTGGGAACTGTTGCCAGGGTATGGTGTGGATGGCCGATTGCTAAGGGCTGTGCAGTCTCTTTACTGTGACTGTAAAGCCTGTGTGCGGGTAGGGCATGACCTGTCACCCATGTTTAGCGTCCAATCGGGCGTAAAACAGGGTTGTGTCATGTCTTCCTGGCTGTTCATACTGTATCTCGACAGCTGTTTACAAAAGCTGAAAGATAGCTGTTTGGGTGTGAAATTGGGTGACATAAAAGTAAATTGTCTGCTGTATGCTGATGATGCAGTGCTTATTGCACCATCAGAGGCAGAACTGCAGGCATTAGTCACGTGTATGAAAGAGGAATGTGAAATTAAAGGTCTCCGTTTGAATGCTAATAAAACTAAGGTTCTGGTATTTGAAAGGGACGAAGAGAGAACGAAGTGTGAAATATGGCTAAATCAGGAATGTCTAGAACAAGTAAATGAAATTGTGTACTTGGGAAGTGCTTTTAGCCGGGATGGAAGATGTGATTTAGATGTGGACAGGCGTGTCGCTGCCGGGAACAAAGTCAATGGTGCCCTGACTGCGTTAGTCAAAAGGCAAGGCGTAGTGAAGAATGCATGCCTTGCAATACATAACGCAGTGTTGGTACCGACTTTGTTATATGGCAGCAAAACCTGGGTATGCCAGAAGAAGCATAAAAGCAAGTTGAATGCAGTGGAGATGCGATCTCTTCGTAAAATGTGCGGCGTTACCATGGCCGACCGAAAGCGAAACGAAGAGATTCGCAATATGGCAGGTTTGAAAGATGACCTTATCACAAAAATTGATAAGGGCGTGCTTCGGTGGTTTGGGCACGTTGAGCGAATGAGTGAAGACCGAATGGTGAAGAAAATATATAGCGCGAAAGTTAATATTAAAAGGTGTCGAGGTAGACCGAGACTAATTTTCGAAGACCATGTGAGCAAAATGCTCGAAGAGGGTAGGGTCAAGAGTACTCGGGTACCTAGACGTGCATGTATGAAGAAGATAATGAATCTGAAAGAAGCGAAAGAGGTATGTAAGGATCGTGTCACTTGGCGATCTGTTCTCTCTGGCTACCCCGTCAGGGATTGTGCTTAGACCTTAAACTAGGAGAAAAACAAATGTAGTTCGTTTTATTCACATTAAGGGTTAGCAGATTGGCTTTGAGCCATCTATCTATAACAACTAATCCTTGCTCAGCATTATTACACATTTCTTCCCACGAGTCTCCAATGTTAACGATGGCCGTGTCATCCGCGTAGGAGAAGGTTTTCCCACCACTGCACTGCTACGTAGGTTGCATAGTTCATTAATATACATTAGAAACAGTAATGGGCCAAGAACCGAGCTCTGTGGGACACCGTAAACAATGTTTTCCTCCTCACTAAGCAAGTCTGTCTTTACTTATCTGTTTTTACTTGCTGTCTCCTACCTCGGAGGTAGGTGTCAAAGAGGGAGAGGGCTTTACCTCTTATCCCTATAGCTTCAAGTCTCTGCACAAGGATGGGGATAGACACAGTGTCAAAAGCCTTTTTCAGGTCTAGAAACACCCTAACGCATTTATAACCATTGTCTACCTTATTAACGATTTCAGATGTTAACGCAATAACCGTCCCGGTCTAAAACCGTATTGTAAATCTGAAATAATGTTGTATTGATTTAAATAACTTACTAGTCTTTTGTTTAATATTTTCTCTATTATTTTTGAAAGGGATGTTAAGACAGATATCGGCCTATAATTATTAGCATCACTCTTGTCCCCATCTTTGTGCACGGGCGTAATTATAGAACGTTTTAGCGCGTCAGGAAATACGCCCGTTTCGAAACACATATTAATCAACTGGCTAATAAGAGGAACGACTAGTTCTCGAGATAATTAAAGGAAACCCACAGGTACGCAATCCCACCCCGAAGCTCTTTCTGAGTCAAGTGATCCAAGTATGCTATCCACTTCTGCAGGATCTGTCTCCAGTAGGACGAACGAGTTAATTTGAGATAGTGAATTTAAGTAAGTGACAGATCTAGATGCTTGTCCAGTTAGGGTTATGATTTCTCAAGGTCAAGAGGATCTTGTGTGATATGCAGTAATTGTATACTAGTCGCCTTGGGTTTTTTATAATGGGTAATGTCATTAATTTTATGCCAGAGTAGTTTAGGATTTTTTAAAGAATTTAAAATCTGATTTTTATGATAAAGTCGTTTTAGTTTTTTAATAAGATTAGAACAATATGTGCGAAAACGCCTGTAAGTTATAATCAATATAACGTTAAAAGGATCTTTTCTCTTTTGTAGCTGCAATTTATTTCTAAACCTAATACATCTTAGGGCGCCCATAGTTATACAGGGCTTTAAAGTTCGCTTGGAGCTGGACACTGAGACAATTTTAGTGTTTTGGAGGAGGGATATCCTAATCAAGTCTATCATCGCGTCAGCTAGAATGTTTGGGTCTTTCGGTACTAAGAAAAGATATATCTATATCTACAAGGTGCTTATACGTATTCTCCCAGTTTTTTATGGTTTTATATTTGGCACATGTCTTGTTTTGGTGTTTGTGGGATATATGTAATAATACCATTGCACAATCCGTAACAGACGTATTTAAGACAGTCACAAAAGCAGAGTTATTTCATTTGTTTAGCTGAAGGAGCATGTGATCAAGGCAGTTCTCTTCCCTAGTAGGTAAGCATTGTCCTGGGAGGAAACCATGTATAGCCGTCGTATTTTAATAGGTTAATCTGTTAGTTCTCATTTGTGCTGATTCTAACGGCTTTCCTATTAAGTTAATATTTATGTCTCCAGTAATAATGGTGATCCTACGTGTGTAAATACTTTGAAGGTACTGATCAAATGAGTTCATAAAAGTTTCAGAGAATACATTTGACGGATACCGATAGATACCAATAATGGTAAAATTTGGAATATTTATTTTCAAGGCGGATGCATGTGTTCAATTAATTTCAGTTACCTGGTGGTGGCAGTTTTTTATATAAGCTACTACGCCATTATTTTGGTTTAGTTGCCTAAATGTATTAAACGAAGTATAGTTGTTTAACACTGGCAGAGGTTTATTAGTGTTTAATCTGCATTCTATTAGGATTAGCACGTCTACCTCAACTCCGATTTGAGACAGAGTTATTTGAAAATCGTCGAAGTTACTGTAAATACTCCTTATGTTTTGTGTCAAGACAGTCACGTTATTAAAATCTTGTTGTAGGTATGTATGTAAATGTGCAATATCAAGAATAGCAGAATTAGCTATCTCAGCGGTATTTAATTCCTGTAAATTACATAAGTTACTATCCATTATTAATTAGAGTGACAAACGGTGATTCCTGCAGTTTGAACAATATTTTTTCAGTAATCTGACGACTATTTCTGTATCTAATTATATGCGTGTAAATTGGTATATCAAAACATACTATATTAGGCACTGTGAAGAATAAGTGTGGGTGTGGGTATATTGAGTGAGTTTGTTGTTTTTGTTTTATGATACGGAGTGTTCGAAACAAAGTGTTTGTGTGTGTAACAGCTAACTGAGCATGCTTACAATGGTAATTAAAATAGTTTAAAATATATCTGTATTGATTAAAGTTAAACAAAACATTATTTATACTAATAGAAAGAGGCAACGTTATTAGTACTAAGAATGGAAACAGAAACAGAAACTTTTTTTTTTCAATATAGATTATAAATAATACTCACTGAAAGTCACTATTTTGTATATTTACCACTGGTTCGAAAACAAACGTCTGTCCTGGGAAGAACCAGCAAAAACCCAGCGGGACTTTTTTTTAAATAACAGCTTACAATTTAAATAAATTTACAACACAACAAATTAGAAATAGCTTGGTAGCAATCACCTCATTTCCAGGGGTTATTATCATCTATAAATTCATTAATATTATAATAACCCTTTTTATACAAACTTAGTTTAATAAAGTTTTTGAACTTTGAGCAGGTCAAATTTTGTATACTTTCTGGAATTTTGTTGTAAAAGCGTATACATCGCCCCCAAGAATTAATTACTGACTCGATGGAGTCGAGTAACTGGTACTACTAGCTTGTGTCTGTTCCTAGTATTTATAGAATGAATATCACTTATTTTTGTAAAACTACTTTTATTTTTGTGTACGTACATTACATTTTCATAAATGTATTGAGAGGCCAAAGTTAATATATTAATTTCCTTAAATTTTTGTCGCAGCGACTCTTTAGGCTTTAAATCATAAATTGCTCTTATGGCGCTCTTCTGTAAAACAGATATAAATTCAGTGTCAGCTGCGTGTCGCCATAGCAAAATACCATACGACATTATGCTATGGAAATAGCGAAAGTAAACTAGTATAGCTATTTCAACACTAGTTAGACTTCTAATCTTTTTTACGGCATATGCTGCAGAACTAAGTCTGCCTGCTAGTTTTGATATATGGGGGCTCTATTGAAGATTCGCGTCTAGCGTGATTCCATGAAACATGGTGGTATCTACAAGACTCCGTTGCTCCCCATTTAAAATTACATTAGTATTTAATTGTTCACATTTGGAGTCATGAATTTCATACTTTTTGTTTTAGTGCCATTTAAATGCAAATTATTTACACTGAACTAATTTACTAATTTAGTTATAGCATTATTTACTTCGTCATATTTTAGCAATTGTCGACTTAATATGAAAATTAAAGTAGTGTCATTTACAAATAATACTATATCATGGTTATCTCCTACTATGTAAGGTAAGTAATTAATATATACAAAAAACAGAAAGGGGCCGAGAATTAAGCCTTGAGGCACGCCCATTTGTACCATCGACCCGGAAGAACTCATACTGTTAATGACAAGTTTTTGCGTTCTCTTACTTAAACATGAAATAATTTATTCAAGAGCATCACTTCTTACACCGTAGTGTTGAAGTTTCCTGATTAATGTTTCATGGTGAATACAATCGAAGGCTTTGGATAGGTCACAAAATATACCCAAAGCATCCTGTGAATTTTCCCAAGCATAAAAGATATATTGAATCAGCTCAACACCAGCATCAGTTGTCGAGCGACCCCATGTGAAACCAAATTGATTTTTATGAAGTAAATTATTTATATTAAAGAATTTTAACATTTGATCAAGAATAATTTTTTCAAAAATCTTACTAAGTGTTGGTAGTACAGAAATAAGTCTAAAGTTGGCGGGGTCTAATGTACTACCAGATTTAAATAAAGGTATTACTTTACTATACTTCATTAAATCAGGAAACACACCAGATTCGATACTAGTATTAAAAATAATAGCTAAATGAGGCGCGATTGTATCTTTTATAGACGCAATAACTTTAACGGAAACCCCCCACAGATCCGCAGTTTTCTTAACATCAATAGTTTTAAAATATTTTACATTATCTTTCGATGATACTTTATGAAATGTAAAATTCTTTGTACGCGCATTTACATTTTGTTTAAGTAATGATTCGGCGACGGCAAGAAAAAAATTAAGTGACTTAGTGGTTAATATCGGAATATCAGTTTTTTTATAGGATAGGATGACAAACGAGCACACAGTCCACCTGATGGTAAGTGGTTGCTGTGGCCCATAGACATCTACATTTATCCTCGTTTGCGAATCAAAATGCAGATGCGTTGTCACCCGTGAGGGCTAAGATGGAATGCCTCTTTTCTAGAAAAAGGGTCTCCGGTTCTCTACACTCACCATACGAAACACAGCAGTGTTAAGCTGCTATTTGACGCTGGTATTCTGTGAGAGGGTGGTCCTTCCCCGGTCACGCCGACCCATTCGTGCTACAACTACACTACTAATATAGCTGCAGCATGGCTCTACCACGTAAAGTATTTCTAAAAACCATTGCAATGTCCTGATCTGATTCGGTTAATTTGTTATTAACACTTAACTGGTAGTTTGAATTGCGAGAGTTCATCTTACCAGTTTCGCTTTCGCTCCATGTCATTTATTTTTATTAGAAGCCGTCTTAATTTTGTTGCTCAAATGCAAAGACTTGGCTGTGGAGCACACTCTTTTAAATATTTTTGAATATTTTTTTACATATTCCCTAAATTCGACGCTATGATTATATGACCTTTCATGGTAAAGATCATATAACCTATGTCTGCTCTTATGGACTCCTACTGCCGCCCATTCATTAAATGACTTCCGACTGTTCAAGGAGAATGTTTTAGAAGTAAAGGTATTATTAAATTCATTGCAAATAATTTAAAAAAAAAATTAAACTATTACAACTGCTAGAGATTACCCTTATTATCTCATTTTCTAATTTAAATTACTTGGAACTGATTCCAAATTACATATTAAGTCATTATACTGCTCAAAAGAAACAGATGTCTGTGTAGCCAAATCCTTGGCTGAGTTAATATATAAACAATAAGATAGCACATTTGTTATATGTCTTAAAATATATATAGATTGGTAATACCTATCTCTAGTCAAAAATTTCTTAATTAAATTATTTATGTCTAATAAATTAAATTTATTATTATAATTATAAGAATTAAATGTCAAGTTTAAATTACTATTACATGAAAAGTTATTCATTAATAAATTTAAATCATATCTTATTTTATTTTCCTGCGGCCAACCCTGTATGTAAGGCAATGTAAACAAGATAATTTTATGTACATTTAAAGTATTTCGATTATCCATATATTTTAATAATTGATTTTTGTTTACATTGCCTCTTCTCCCAACAAGAATTATTAATGTGCTATTAGGGCAAAATTTACTAGCTAAAACTTTATTCATTATATGACTAAAGGATGCTCCAGGCATGCAATAATTACTGATCATATGTCCTTTTAAACAGTTATTTAACATCATGCCCAAATTTTTGCCTATGTCATCACAATACATAATAACTTATTTTTTAATATTTACGTTGCTTTTTAAGTTTATATCCTTTGTCATGGCACTGTCATAGAGCGTAGGTGAAAATAATGAGTCCTTACTATTTACTTTGTTATTAACACATATTGTCCCCGATGAACCTGCTATGGAGCGCTGATACTCACTCTGATGTTTTATTAAGGAGTCAAAGCGCTCCTCATTATATTTACATGATTATACCAGATCATTCATGGCCAATATGTGTTCTTTTATCTCATCTTGAGCCGATGCATATTTATTTGATACAATTAGTAGGGAGTTATTAAGTGATAAAATTGTTCAATTTAGACACTCTATATCAGTCTCATAACAGTGATTCATATTTTCCACCTCAATCAAATATATTTTAAGTTTATTAATTAGTTCTTGCTTTTCTTTTTGCAGTTTTTTAATATATTTATTAATTTTTATGTATTTCTTTAATTTTCTTCTACTGCAGGTAGTGCTTGCTGCTGTTCTTGATGTGACATAATCATCACCAGTCAAATCAATTGTTGTGGAGAGTTGCTATGCTTTAAAAGATTCACATTCTACGAGCTCATTGAACAGACTTTGAGTTTGGGACGCTTTCATGTTGTCTATGTAATGTTTTAATTGCACAATCTGCTCATTAGCCTCACTTCACTGTAACTGCAATGCAGCAATTAATCTGAGGGATTCTTCATATTCCTTGCTGCATTGGTCAAAGTCATCGACTGTTCTCTGAAGTTGATCCCTTTCTTTTAAAACAAATGTATATTCTGTGTGCAATTTAACCATGTCACTTTTTAGCTTAGTATTTTTAGCTATTATATTTATTATTTCCTTTTCATTGTCATCCCTTTCTTTACATAACAGCTCACACTGCTCCTTTGACGCCTTAAGTTCTTGAAGCGCCATTTGAAGTTGGTTCTCCAATTGGCTCGTTTTGGCGTTGCGTGTGTTCATTTTACTATTAAGTGTAAATAGCAAAATAAAACAAAGAACGAAAACCTAAGAAGCAGAGTAAGCAATTGTCTAGATGTATGGGTTTATTTACAGATCTCAAATTAAATTATCATGTAAATAATTCAAAAAGAAATCCAGAACAATACTTACTTGATAGGTAAATCTTAAAATGTTAAAGGGATAACAAGAATTACACTTATAGTAAGTTTAAACGATGTTCGTTACAGCTGTTACTTTTGGTTGGAAATTTGAACACTAAACACAATGTAATTAAAATAGGTATTTTTGATGTTTACTTATTTCACAAATACAAATAAGTCGTATTTAACAACTGTTACTCAAAATTGAGGTGTATATTATCAATTTACAATATTTAGTTTTTAAAAATAGTTGGGAGCAATTATTTTACAACTTGTCACCGGGGTCAAAGTCAAAAAAGGTCAAAAAAGAAAAAAAATTTTTAATGATTGTGACAGTACATACTAGTCATGCTTCTTGCATCAGCTGTTGTAAATGGGCCTCACTTTTGATGGCAATGCCTCGAGAATTTTCATCTTTTTTACTAATATTCGACCATATGCTGTCAGGAAAATAACTGAGGCATTTTGGGCACGTTCTTTATTTCAATGCAAGTTTTCTTATGGCTCCTTTGTAAGTCTTCGATTTTATCCTCTAACAAGACAATGTATTCACGGTCCTTTTTACCTTGTAACTCAAGCAGTTCGATTTTCTTACGGAATTGATCATTTTGGCAAGATAAGTTAGTAATGGCAGTCTCAATGTTATTACTTGTTCCTGAATATCCTTGAGATTTGAGGTAATTACTTTTAATTCACTTTGTTGAGTTGAGATAAAGGAAGATAACATTTCTTTGATTTTATTCCTGAATTTAGTGAATTTCCCTGGTGGATCTTCTTCCCTTGCTCTCTTGTTACGCATAGAAATAAGATAAGTGGGAGTCTTGTCCATATTTACACTGATATTTGAATTAGAGAGAGATTTGTCCATTTTACCCGTTTAAGGCTGGCTTTTCTCTATGATATATAATATATATTATATCCCGTAATATAAATTATATCCCGCGATTGGCTTTCACACTGTGAGATATATCTTTTAACTAGTGTGCGTTCGTCATTGGTCATTGGATTACACCCCTTTACCCCGTACACCGTTTTGCGGGGCGCGGTGTGCGGGGTACAGAGGGCGAAATATAATATGAAAATATCGCTCGGTCGATCGAAAAAATATTTATAGCTTGAGATGTAATATATATTATAGCTCAGTGTAAACGGTTCCATAGGAAATGTATGGTGAGCGATATTAATTTATATCACGAGATGTAATATATATTATATTATATCCCATAGTGAAAAGCGGGCTTAAAGTACTAGGCTGTGATGAGTACAAGGAGGTAATTAATAGTCGGACCGTGTTGTATGGACTTTATTATATCTACGTATAAAATAGTATATGACAGTTGAGTGAGGCGGTGCTTTTACTTAAAGTCGCTCTTAGCCTTTAGTGACACTTAGCACTGAGTGGGTTACGTCCTTAGGCGGTCTCAAATTAGTGGGCGTGACCCAAATTGGTATTACTTATTGCGCTTACGTTGATCAGTTATTACAGTCTTCAGTACCAGGGCAACAGATCTATTGAGTAGTATCTTGAACGGTTCTCACGTGCGGCAGACTGCACCGAACACCTATTGTGGTTTATGCTTTCTTATTATTTCACTGAATTTAATTTATTTTAAGTTTGTGATATTTTTTTATAGATTGTTAAGCATTTAGTGCACAACTACACCTTGTGGCAGTCCGGAAAGAAGAGGTTATAGGTGAGGAAATAGGAATAATAAATTTTGTCAAAATAATTTAAATTTATAAATTATCATTAAAATATTCATTAAAATTATAATAGCTTTTTACAATAACCACTTTCTTAAGTACTATTTCAAATTTACGACACTGGAGGGCTTTTATATTAATTATTAGGAAAATAGGTTTCAAGGAGATAGCTTGAGCTCTCCGTATTATTTCACACATCGCTTCACAAGTGCACTGCTGAACATAGGCCTCCCTTAAGGAATGCTACAAAGCACGGTCCTGAGCCCCCTGCATCCATCGATTTCCTGCATGTCTTACCAGATCGTCACACCGATTATTGGGGCTGCGATACACTTCGACTACCGCTCGGTGTATTAAGCGATCTTAAAATAGACCATTTATTTTATTAATTTAACCATTTTGCAAAGAATCTGTGTGCTTTTTCGGGCTAAGCTTCGGACTTGCTGAACCGGCAATGCCAGAAGGGATCTATGCTATATTTTATATGAGTAGTTGTTTAGGCTAAATATGGTCATTTGAGACGGCATCCAATCGCCTTCGACTTAGCGCAATCGCCCGATGGTGTTAGGTTTCATGCGCGTTGCGGGGAGGGGGCATCGGTATGCAGCTTCCCAGCGTTTGACGCTCGTGGGCGAAAACAGTAGCTTGAGAGCAGCGGTGCGGTCAATTAGCGTATTTTGGTTACCGCTGCATATCCTTCGCGCGACCAGTTTTTTGGGTTTATGGTCTAGATTTTTTAGTATTTGTGCGCGTTACTTTGCTACTGAATTGTGGTTTCGTAAAGACCGCCTCGGTTTAGTTTGTCTAAGTTGTACGTTCGTGACAAGAGGCTTATTTTGAATTTGAGAGATTACAGTAATTTCGTTGCAATTGTACCGTCGGGTTAAGAGCCTTTTGTGTGTTGACTCTTTAGTTACTTTGTGCGTCAGCTAGGTTGATTTTGAATTCTTATTGCGGCGTTGTATTTAATATAGTACGAAGGAATTTAGTTATTTGTGTAACGCTGAACTTTGTGACTCGTGAAGAGATCGCGTTAGTTCCCTATTTGTAATTTGGTGATAAATGAATCCGGAACCTTGAATATTGAACTTTGAACTACTGTTCGTTACTTGTGTCGGGTATCACGTGTTTGATTTGACGATGAACGTTGAATTAGTTGAGTTGAAGTTAGTTAAATGTACAATAAAGTTGATAGACTGAGATAGTGAAATGAAGAAATAAGTTGTCACTTGGTGATGCCTGCTGGAGTGATGCAGCATTATGGGGCAGCATGGGACCAAGCCGCTGCCCGGTCACCTCAGCTGGGCCAGGTCACATAAATATGCACACCACTAAACACCACTTCACATGCACCTACATTACCTACGGCCTGACCGAGCCTTGGTGCGGTCTTAGCTTCGGGTCCAGGTACGTACTATTTATTTAAATGAAACTAATTTTACGGATTTTATCACGTATATTAACTTATTTTACATTCCCGACGTTTCAAGCACTTTACAGCACCCATGGTCACGGGGGGGATTGAGGTGTATGACGTCCCAATGTCATAGTTAACCACGGCTACCTCCAGATTAAAAATTATTAATTTTTGTTCCGATCTACGCAGTATGAACTTACAGTATCATGAAGTCTTGCAGTTGTATGCTTGGGTTGGGATTTAATTTTATTAATTATGGGATCCTAAGCAGATGGTAGCACCCAGCCATCTTCTCTATTGAAATTAGGATGTTTTTTGATTTCAATAGCCTCGCGAATCATCCTTGGAAGGAATCGGTGTTCTTTAGCGAGGATTTGTGGTCTATCAAATCTAATGTAGTGACGGGGGCGATCCTGTACATGTTCACAGACTGCAGACTTCCCGGAGCGTCTATTCTTCACATCAGCTATGAAGAATAGACGCTCCGGGAAGTCTGCAGTCTGTGAACATGTACAGGATCGCCCCCGTCACCACATTAGATTTGATAGACCACAAATCCTCGCTAAAGAACACCGATTCCTTCCAAGGATGATTCGCGAGGCTATTGAAATCAAAAACCATCCTAATTTCAATAGAGAAGATGGCTGGGTGCTACCATCTGCTTGGGATCCCATAATTAATAAAATTAAATCCCAACCCAAGCATACAACTGCAAGACTTCATGATACTGTAAGTTCATACTGCGTAGATCGGAACAAAAATTAATAATTTTTAATCTGGAGGTAGCCGTGGTTAACTATGACATTGGGACGTCATACACCTCAGTCCCCCCCGTGACCATGGGTGCTGTAAAGTGCTTGAAACGTCGGGAATGTAAAATAAGTTAATATACGCGATAAAATCCGTAAAATTAGTTTCATTTAAATGTGTAGTGTTCGCGTAAATATAAGAAATCACTATACGTACTATTTATTTACCTAGCCTTCTCCCTGTTATGTAGCATGATAGGTCAATTATTCATAAGGCCCATTGGGCCCGAACCCACGTCTGCCCGTCGAGGAGGCTACTATGGGCCCAGCTGGGGGCCGTAACAGTAGTAGTTACTAAAGTTAGTGGTCGTAGTACTAAAGTAATTACTAGTATTTACTAAATTTCTGCTTGTATGAAACATGAAATGGTTATAAATAATGAATTTAATATCAGATTTCGTCGGTGACCAAAAAAAGCTTTTCTGAGAACATTAGTACATTAGTAGAACTATATTATTACATTAGTAGTACATTTTTCCACAGGCACAACTAATTCAATAGAAAGTTACTACCTTGACGTTCAATAAAGTATAGAGAAAGTCGAAGAAAATAACGGTTCATTAACCGCCGCGTAAATCAAGCTGTGTCATTATAGTTAAGTTGTACAGCCGTAAGTCTCTAAAATTTGTTATAATTGCGAACTGCAACGGTCATAAATCATACAATGTTAAAAAATAATATTATGTACTTATTTGTAAAATTGGCAGCATTGTAAATAGACTAACCGTTTCTGAACCGTTCTTTAAGCTAACTTAAAATACGGCCAATTTTATTATTTATTTTTCTATCTCGGACGAGCTCACCCATGTGGACATATCACGTAAAAATATTTTATTCAATTATGTGTCATCCTTATTTAACGCCTTAGTCAACTGTTAATAGAATAGATATCTAGTCATCAAAGTTCTATAGAGAAATATATAGGATTTATGTGATAAAGAATTTTATATTTATTTATCTTTATACAGGGTTATTTTTAAAAGATTATTCAAATTTTATATTTAAGTTTAAATTTTTGACAACATTAAAATATTTATTATTATTAATCTTATATTACATAATATTGAAAAGTATAAAATTTAAAAAAAATAAAAAAATAAAACTAATAATTTAAATTATCATATAGTCATACTCCTCGTGGTATCTAAGAATATGTATATGCCAGCGTAATTGGCAGACGCTGGCTGTGTTTCGTCGTTGAATGGCCACACTTACTTAGCCTTTGAGCGAGAAAAGAACCAGCCATCTTATCACTTGCAGCGAAAAGGCCTTCGACAGAGTGGATCACGTTATCTTGTTGCATAAATTACAGGTATTAGGTATCAACAGAGACTTACACCGCTGGATAAAATCATATATATCTAATAAGAGACAAGCAAAAATTGTTGGCGGGTGTAAATCAGACTTCATAACTATAAAATGTGGAGTACCACAAGGTTCTCATTTAGGCCCACTCCTCTACAATGCTTATCTATTTTATATACATTCATATCTTAGGCATTCTAAATTTCCAATGTTTGCTGACGACAAAAAAGTTTACTGTAACGTAAGAAAAATTGAAGATTGTATACTCCTTCAAAATGACTTAGGCAGTTATGCAAAATATTATAACATTAATAGAATAAGCATCAATGTGGAGAAGTTTAATCAAATAACCTTTAACCGTAAAAAAAATCCGGTACTATTTCAATATACAATAAATAATATTCCCCTACACAAATCTTATAGGGTTAGGGATTTGGGAGTAATTTTGGATTCCAAGCTCACAATGGTGGACCATATAAACTACATAACAGAAAAAGCATTTAAAATGCTAGGTTTTGTATTTAGAGTGTGCAAGACTTTTAGTAATATCAAGTGCATAAACGCCATTTACTTTGCATATATATATACAGGGTATTTTTGTAACGCTCCCGAAAACTAAGACCAGGCGACAACACCAAGTATACCTTTGATCATGGATCACAAATAAATTCGATCCTGATGAAAAAAAATATCATCTTTTTACAACGTTTTATTAGCTTTATTCACGCGCTATCATGTTAGTACAGCTAAATGAAACGATAATTTCATAAAAAATATCATGAAAATACTGAAACATAAAACCAGCAGTGGAATGACTGAATACTGATATCACCTGACTAAAGGTCAATGGACGTGCGTACGCAAATTCGCGCGCCCCGCAACTAGCGGGCCATACCACAATACCTAATAATTTACAACACTTGTCTAAATACCTAACTTATCTACTTAACCTACTATTTTGCCACTGTGCGTGTCTCCACGTAGCCACTTTAATCCGAATTTACAGGTTAAATAACCCAAATAACTGGTTCGATTCCCCGCTAATGAAAAAATACTTAAATGAAATGTAACCAAGGTTGGAGTCATGCGTTTTTATTCATCGTGTAGGTATGTTTATTATTCTCATGTATTCAGTTATGTACCTATTCAGATTAGTTTAGTACTAAGTTATTTAAAAAAAAATAGTTATGAAACAACTTACCGCTCTAAATCCTCCGTGGTCTTATGAGATGCGGCTCAAATTGTGCTCCATTCATTTCAAGGTAGATTTGGGTGCAGGCGGGGCATCATCGTGTGGTCTTCGACACAGTCCTTACGTAGTTTCTCGAAAGCATCCACGATCCTTTGGCGCATTTCGTCAGCATTATCACACTCACGATTAAAAACCCTTTCTTTCACATACCCCACAAAAAGAAGTCTAACGGGGTCAGATCTGGTGAGCGAGGTGGCCAAGCGTGTGGTCCTAGTCTGCCGATCCAGCGATCATCAAATAGCTCATTGAGGCGCTCACGAAAGAAACCTCACGAAATGTGGAGGGGCACCATCATGCTGGAACCATGTGCAGCGATATTCAGCCAACGATAGGTCGTTTAAAATGTCAACCAACTGTTCATTTATAAAGTTTAGGTCGCGCTGTCCGTTCAGTCGCTCTGACAGAAACACTAGTCCCAGTATGCGATCCTTAAATAAACCTGCCCATACGTTAACCGACCATCGGGTTTGGTGTCCGGTTTGTCGAACAGCGTGCGGGTTAACCTCTGAATACACGTGTGTATTCCTTCGGTCCAATGGAACCAGGCACACGTTGTTGCTGGTATAATAACCAACGGCAGAAAACTCGTTGGCGGTCGTGATCACCGGGAACTAAAGCTTGCACTTTGTGCAATTTCTATGGGTGCATTCGGTTACGCTTCAACACTTTGTGCACTGCACAGTATGACACACTTGTTCCATCCCGACGTCTTAACAATTTATTTAGCGATACTTCGTGTACCTAGGTTCGGATACATAACATGTTGCCGTATTCACAATCACTATAAACGTACGCGTTAAGCATTATTAAAACAAAAAACGTAACAACAAGAATAATACCAACACGTAATCACAAGTAATAACAATTTAATAAACATAACGATTGAGATGTCGTTCGCGCACGCGTGTACAAAATCAACACGGAACTGTTTCAAAAACTACAATTAATAACGAACCCCGACAAAACTGAAACCTACTGCGTCACAGCGTGAGGCGACACGAGTCGGCCGGGTTACATTCTGCCGTCATAATAAAGAAGGACGCAACTAACAAAAACATAAAATGGAAATAAAAAATAAATTGATGAATTTTTCTTTCAGACCCCGTGTCTAAAGTATATTAAAAGGTATCTATATGAAAATTGAAATATATGCAATACAATACACAAAAACATCGAAGGAAAGACGCATATAACTATTTGCGTCTTCCCAACCTAATAAATAAAAAAAACTGCCATTCATTTAACATTTTTACATATTTTGGAAAGGTCATTTGAAGTTGAAAGGACGTTAATAGTAATTTACTACTTTTTTCTTAGTAAATATTAGAAAAGCATTGGTAGTGAGACACAAAAAATAACAACCCGCAACTCTTGAGTAATGATTTTAAAGATCATATTATGATTAAAACCAATCTGGAAGCTACTTGTTTCGTTTTTGAATCATCAATTACTGACCATGAGAGCGTAGCTCTCAGTCTCAATCAAAGCACCTACTCTTCGAAATTGAATAACAAATATATAATCGATTTTGCGGGACTAGATATCTACTATAAACTTCCGGCCAATTACTGAAAGTACTGATGCTAACTTAGCAACAAATACACTCGTATCATACTTATATAGTGCCATTACAAGCAACGCTGGGTTGATTAATACTCCCATTAGACAACGAATTAATAAGCCGTGGATAACCAAAGGTCTTCTTCGATGTATGAGGAATAGAGACAACCTCTATAAAAAATTTAAAAAAAGTCCTTCGGACGAAAATGTTAGAATTACTTACAAACGTTACAGGAATTTTCGTAATACGTTATTAAAAAAAGCGAAAAGAAGCTATGAAAAACAAGAAATACAAAATTTTAAAGGCAACAATAAGAAACTGTGGAAAGTTATAAAGAAAATTAGCCGGTGTAAGACACCTGATCAATCCTCTTTTCAGATAACTTCCGTCAATTCCAAAGAGAGAAAGGAGAGTGTAAATAATATCAACAGTTATTTTGCCAATGTGGGATCAAGACTGGCCGAGCAAATTATTTGTACAAACCGACAATTGGCAGAACCTGATGATCATTTTTCTCCTCTCTTAAGTAAAACCTCTCTAAACTCATTTGTTATGCTCCCTGCCGATGAAGCAGAAATCTCCCAGCTCATTAAGGGGTTAAAAGATAATTGTGTTGCGGGAAGTGATCTGATCTCCGGAAAAATTATAAAGAGGTATTTAAACATACTAACACCCCCGATATTACGAATATGCAACCTGGCCTTAGAAAGCGGTGTATTTCCAAGTGCATTTAAAACAGCCCTTATCACACCCATTTTTAAGGGAGGCGATAGAGATTCTGTCGATAATTATCGTCCGATCTCTATTTTGCCGACCTTGTCAAAAATATTGGAACGACTAGTCAATCAAAGATTGGTTAGCTTTTTGGAGTCAAATAATTTTATTTCACCCAATCAATTTGGTTTCCGACGCGGCAAGACTACTAATGATGCTGTCCACGAACTCATTAACACGACAATACTTAATTTAGATAAAAGAAGCAAGTGTCTAACAGAGTTCCTTGATTTGTCTAAAGCTTTTGACACAGTATCTATTCCTCATCTGCTAAAAAAACTGGAAAGGGCTGGTATAAGGGGTATTCCACTAAAATTGATGGAAGATTATTTAACCGATAGAAGGCAGCGGGTTCGTGTAAATAATTATACATTAAGTGACGAGTTACCTGTCAAATACGGTGTGCCTCAAGGTAGCATTCTCGGTCCGACACTCTTTTTGGTGTATATTAATGACCTATGCCAGCTTCATCTTTCTAAAGGAAAAATAATTACCTATGCTGCCGATACTGCCCTTTTCTTTGTTGATGATTCTTGGGATAATGTTTTTAAGAACGCTCAGGTGGGATTTAATAGGGTCTGTGAATGGCTTAGCTCCAATATCTTGACACTGAATGTTAATAAAACAAAGTACATTGCATTTGGTCATAGAGCTAACCTCCTTCCACCACTGTCGTTGACAATCACATCCCACACCTGTGGTCTTAGACTTTCAGGATGTCACTGTCCCTTAATTAAAAGAACCAATAAAATCAAATATCTTGGCATTTTGATTGATCAGACCTTAACATTTAGACCCCACTTTGAGGTTTTAGTATCCCGACTGCGAAAGCTCATATATATATTCAGAACCTTAAAACATATAGCTGAACGCCGTGTTATATTGGTAGTTTACTTCGCTTTATGTCAATCCATAATTGAATATTGTATAACATCATGGGGAGGAGGAGCCAAAACATACCTCATTGAAGTAGAGAGAGCACAACGTGCAATTCTTAAAGCAGGTGCTGGTCTTCCTTTCCGTTTTCCTACAGACGAGCTGTATAAAAAATGGGATGTACTAACGGTTAGACAAACTTTCATTCTGCATATTGTGCTTAAACAACACTCTCATCTACGTTATAACCGAGATCTTTTTAAGTATAAACGCCGCAAGGATATAATATGCAAAACTCTAACTTTCAACTCAGCTCTTTCACATAAGTTTTTCTGTTTCTTGGGACCCTTTCTTTATAACAAACTAAATAAAATTTTTGACATATATCCAAAAAATAAATCTAGTTGTAAAATAACATTAAGAAAATTCCTAAAAACCCTTAACTACCAAGAAACTGAGAATCTTCTTTGAACCCAATACTAATACTTTTAATTTACTCAGAAACGTGAATCACTCGCTTTTACGATCCCCCTATAGAGATAACTAAACCACATCTTATGATAAAGTCGTACTCATCACACACTTGTGGCGATTGCTGTCTTCGGCACAACCAATCCCAAGATGTTTAAAATAGGGCAGGGCTTATGCACACATTAATACTCTCACTCTCACACACTCACTCACACACACACACACACACACACACACACACACACACACACACACACACACACACACACACACACACACACACACATTTACTAACTTCTACGTGTACACTCGCAATTACATCCCCCACTATTATACTTAAATAATGTCTCCATATGTAGTGGTTTCAATAATATTATGTAGTACTACTAAACAAGGCATTTCTTAAATTGTTTCCTATAATGTCCGGTGGAAGGCGCTAGCGTCTGTAATACAGTTTTTACCATAAAACTAGTACAGGTGCTAACGATCAACCTATCTTACCAGTAATTGCCAAAAAAGAAAATCAAAACGACTACTGTAATAGTTTAAGATACCCTGCTTGTAAACTAAGTGAAATAAAAAATTTATTATTATTATTATTATTATTATTACTCTTATCACAATCCCTAAAAACCTCTAATAATGATACTCCAGGATTTGCTTCTGTACAATCATAAAAACACACACACACACACACACACACACACACACAAACACATACACACATGCGCGCGCGGGCGCGCGCGCGCAATTACATATAAGTCTACACATACACGCTTTCATATACTCACCTATACACGTCCATATCCATTGAATGGATTCAGCAATTCGCCTTATAATGTAACTTTTTATATATTTTATGATATAATTCCTCTCTGTATTATTTCTTTCTTTGTATTATATGTAACCTATCCGCGAGGGGGGGCTGGTGACCTGTAACCCAGGTTTTTAATAAAACCTATAATAGGCACCAGTCTCTCACAACGCTAGGTCCTTACTATGTACATCGATATTGTTAACCAGGCAGTAGTTGTGAAGAGATAAATAAACTGAATTGAATTGAATTAAAGGGGATATCATACAAGACTTACTACGATAATAATTAAAAATTAAAAATTTTGTACAACCGACTTTAATATAAATAATTAAGGATAACTCAAAAACTATTGGTCTGACCTCGATCAAATTTATATGGGACCACATGTGAAACGCCAGCTTTTAATAATAAGATATAAGCTCTTAATAATAAGATATAGAATAACAAGACAAGAATAATTGAAATTTAAGTAATCGATGCAAATATTGTTAAAGATGACGTAGCAACTGGTTAAATAAGTCTTTTCTTTTATGTTAAATTTGTATAAGTCTTTTCTACTAAAAGAATGTCATCTGTGATCAACAGTTACGTCTAAAATTCTTACGATAATTTCTAAAATATTGATATTTGTGAATATTAAAAATATTAGTAGATGCGCCTTCTTATCATGAGTCGAATGGTATATTTAACTCATTTATTCAAAAATAGTTAGATGCGCCCTTTTTTCTTATGACCGCGGCATTGTTTCGTACCGATCTAGATACAGGTCGACAGCGGAGGGAGTGTGGGTACAGTCGCGTTCTAAAGTACTACATGGTATTGGGCTATTGTTTTATAATATTATAGTAATTTATTGTTTTATTGTAGAATCATAATAGGTGTTTTACTAGCTACTTAGAACTTTGGAAGAGGTGGGAATTAAAAATGGATAATGTTTACTTGAGCATTATTTGTTATTTCTATCGTAAAATATAAAGTAGTTTGTAACAAGAAAACTTAAGCTAAGGGTGACACGCCGTCCATTATGACGTCTTGGGTCACATGGAAGCCAGATGTTGATGGTGTGTTGGTGTTACTGGATAGCATCCAGTAACACCAACACACCATCAAAATCTGGCACTGGCACTGGAAGTAGCACTTCATCATCACTTTCATCTTCGCTTGAGCTTCCGTCATCAGGTCGATCACATGGTAATTTTTTCGGTATTCTTCCTCAACACTTTTAACTTTACTGCACAATTTTCCCCATTCACCTTCTCCTATCATATTTACCTTTTCGTTCACTAGTTTAGTCATAAAACAATAGATATAAATAATTTTTCTTTCCTTCCTTTTTAAAACATCGTCGCGAGTCGCAAAGTAAGCTGTGTATGCGACTGTATTTTTGGAGCGTACAAAGCGCGGGAACCAATAGCATGCAGGCACAGTAATACTGGCGGATTGTTCCCCCGTCGCGCCCCCTTCATACCAATATGTGATAAATCGCTCAGTGCCCAAGTTCAAGGCCAGCGTTCTTTTTTCACCGTTCGCGCGTACATTAACCTCCATTAGTCAGGTGATATCAATTCAGTTTCCACTGCTGGTTTTATGTTTCAGTATTTTCATGATTTTTTTTTATAAAATTATCGTTTCATTTAGCTGTACTAAGATGATGGCGCGTGAATAAAGCTAATAAAACGTTGTAAAAATATGATTTTTTTTCATCAGGATCAAATTTATTTGTAACCCATGATCAAAGGTATACTTGGTGCTGTCGCCTGTCTTAGTTTTCGGGAGCGTTCCAAAAATACCCTGTATATATATATATGTATATATATATATATATATATATATATATATATATATATTTTTTTTTTTTAAATTATTCTTTCTGCTCTTTAGTTATGATTTTTAAGTAAGAAAACTGTAATTAGCTTTAATTTAGAACTAAGTAAAGGTTGTATACTATTATTGTAATCATGCCGTAGTTTTCTAATAAATAAATAAATAACCCTTTTTATACAAACTTAATTTAATAAAGTTTGTGAACTTTGAGCAGGTCAAATTTTTTATATTTTCTGGAATTTTGTTGTAAAAGCGTATCCATCGCCCCGCGAATGAATTACTGACTCGATGGAGTCGAGTAACTGGTACTACTAGCTTGTGTCTGTTCCTAGTATTTACAGAATGAATATCACTTATTTTTGTAAAACTACTTTTATTTTTGTGTACGTACATTACATCTTCATAAATGTATTGAGAGGCCAAAGTTAATATATTAATTTCCTTCAATTTTTGTCGCAGCGACTCTTTAGGCTTTAAATCATAAATTGCTCTTATGGCCCTCTTCTGTAAAACAAATATAAATTCAGTGTCAGCTGCGTGTCCCCATAGCAAAATACCATACGACATTATGCTATGGAAATAGCGGAAATAAACTAGTCTAGTTATTTCAACTCTAGTTAGACTTCTAATCTTTTTTACGGCATATGCTGCAGAACTAAGTCTGCCTGCTAGTTTTGATATATGGGGGCTCTATTGAAGCTTCGCGTCTAGCGTAATTCCAAGAAAAATGGTGGTATCTACAAGACTCAGTTTCTCACCATTTAAAATGACATTAGTATTTAATTGTTTGACATTTGGAGTCATGAATTTCATACATTTCGTTTTAGTGCCATTTAAATGCAAATTATTAACACTGAACCAATTTACTAATTTAGATATAGCATTATTTACTTCGTCATATTTTAGCAACTGTCGACTTAATATGAAAATTAAAGAAGTGTCATTTGCAAATAATACTATATCATGGTTATCTCCTACTATGTAAGGTAAGTAATTAATGTATACAAGAAACAGAAAGGGGCCGAGAACTGAGCCTTGAGGCACGCCCATTTGTTCCATCAACCCGGAAGAACTCATACTGTTAATGACAACTTTTTGCGTTCTCTTACTTAAATATGAAATAATTAATTTAAGAGCATCACTTCTTACACCGTAGTGTTGAAGTTTCCTGATTAATGTTTCATGGTGAACACAATCGAAGGCTTTGGATAGGTCACAAAATATACCCAAAACATCCTGTGAATTCTCCCATGCATAAAAGATATATTGAATCAGCTCAACACCGGCATCAGTTGTAGAGCGACCCCTTGTGAAACCAAATTGATTTTTATGAAGTAAATTATTTATTTAAATTAAACTAATTTTACGGATTTTATCGCGTATATTAACTTATTTTACTTTCCCGACGTTTCAAGCACTTTACAGCACCCATGGTCATGGGGGGGACTGAGGTGTATGACGTCCCAATGTCATAGTTAACCACGGCTACCTCCAGATTAATCTGGGGGTCGTCGGGAAAGTAAAATAAGTTAATATACGCGATAAAATCCGTAAAATTAGTTTTATTTAAATGTGTAGTGTTCGCGTAAATATAAGAAATCATTAAATTATTTATATTAAAAAAAATTAACATTTGATCAAGAATAATTTTTTCAAAAATCTTACTAAGTGTTGGTAGTAAAGAAATAGGTCTAAAATTGGCGGGGTCTCATGTACTACCAGATTTAAATAAAGTTTACTATACTTCATTAAATCAGGAAACACACCAGATTCGATACTAGTATTAAAAATAATAGCTAAATGAGGCGTGATTGTATCTATTATAGACGCAATAACTTTAACGGAAATCCCCCACAAATCCACAGTTTTCTTAACATCAATAGTTTTAAAATATTTTACAATATCTTTTGATGATACTTTATGAAATATAAAATTCTTTGTACGCGCATTTACATTTTGTTTAAGTAATGATTCGGCGACGGCAGGAGAAGAATTAGAAGAAATTAGAAGTAGAAAAAGAATTAGAATTAGAGAAAGACTTAGTGGTTAATATCGGAATATAAGTTTTTTTTTTATAGGATAGGATGACAAACGAGCACACAGTCTACCTGATGGTAAGTGGTTGCTGTGGCCCATAGACTCACATAGATCCTAGTTTGCGAATCAAAATGCAGATGCGTTGTCACCCGTGAGGGCTAAGATGGAATGCCTCTTTTCCAGTAAAACGGGTCTCCGGTTCTCTACACTCACCATATGAAACACAGCAGTGTTAAGCTGCTATTTGACGCTAGTATTCTGTGAGAGCGTGGTCCTTCCCCGGTCGAGCCGACCCATTCGTGCTACAACTACACTACTAATATAGCTGCAGCATGGCTCTATCACGTAATTTCTCAAAAACCATTGCAACGTCCTGATCTGATTCGGTTTATTTGTTATTAACACTTAACTGGTAGTTTGAATTGGGAGAGTTCATCTTACTAGTTTCGCTATTAATTATACTCCATGTCATTTTAATTTTATTAGAAGCCGTCTTAATTTTGTTGCTCAAATGCAAAGACTTGGCTGTGGAGCACACTCTTTTAAATATTTTTGAATATTTTTTACATAGTCCCTATATTCGACGCTATGATTATATGACCTTTTATAGTAAAGATCATATAACCTATCTCTGCTCTTATGGTCTCCTACTGTCGCCCACTCATTAATTGACTTCCGACTGTTCAAGGAGAATGTTTTAGAAGTAAAGGTATTATTAAATTCATTGCAAATTAGCTTAAATAATGTTCCATACAAACAATTTGGATCATTTTGGTATGAAAGTGATGGAAGTTTTTTCACTATGTTACTTCTAAATTTCTCCAAGCGACGTGCATTTACTGGAACAAACAGAACTTTCTCATCTACTTGCTTTTTGTGAACATAAGGCAACGAAACTACTTGTCCACAGTGATCAGAAATTAATTTTTGAATTATACATTTATGCAACGGCTTCACATTTGTAAAAATGTTATCTATACATGTTGCACTAGATTGAGCAACACGCGTTGGCTTTAAAAATAAATTTAAAAGACCATATGATTTAATTAATGATCTAAATTTAATATTGATTGAGGAAGCTTCTAGGAGATTGATATTAAAGTCTCCACATATTACAACAGATTTATTCTGTCTATTAAGCTTAGCAAAAACTTCCTACATATTTTTTTTAAAAGTATCGTATATATGACATGGGGTCTGTAAACGCTCACAACAATGAGGTGCTCAAACTCAACACAGGCCATTTCTACAGTTCGCTCAACAGAGAGGCTCACAATATCTTTACGTTCTTTACATGACAATAATTTACTAGCTAATATTAAGGAGCCACCTCTTAAAACCGTTGTAAGTTTAAACGATGTTTGTTACAGCTGTTACTTTTGATTGGAACTTTGAACACTAAACACAATGTAATTAAAATAGGTACTTTTGACTTTTACTTATTTCACAAATACAAATAAGTCGTATTTAACAACTGTAACTCAAAATTGAGGTGGATATTATCAATTTTTAATATTGAATTTTTAAAAATAGTTGCGAGCAATTATTTTACAACTTGTCACCGGGTTTGCCACAGGGAAGAAAAAGAAAAAAAAAGAAAAAAATATTTTAATGATTGTGACAGTACATACTAGTCATGCTTCTTGCATCAGCTGTTATATCTGGGCCTCACTTTTGATGGCAATGCCTCGAGAATTTTCATCTTTTTTACTAATATTCGACCAAATGCTGTCCAACAAAATTTATATTTTTTAGTTTTAGCCAAATCTCGGGCTAAGAAAAATAGTCGGGCGCCCTTAGAAGTTAATTGCTCAGATATAAACACTGGTACATCGGCGTTTTTTGTTATCCCAAGATGTTTTGCTTGAAGTTTACTTGTGTTTTTTATATTAAATGACTTTGCCTTCTTTAGTAGGTTAGACTTTAACATAGTGGAGTTCAATTCCACAATTATGGGAGTATTCATTATACCTTCTTTCCTACTGGGCAGTCGATAAATGTCTTTTAAGTCACGTGAGTCCATCTCAAGACTTAGATGAGTAGATAATTTCATCATCATATTTATTATATAAAAATATAAATAAAAATATAAAAACATATAAATCAGAGTTATATTCCTGAGGCATTTTGGGGACGTTCTTTATTTCAATGAAAGTTTTCTTATGGCTCCTTTGTAAGTCTTCGATTTTAACCTCTAACAAGACAATGTATTCACGGTCCTTTTTACCTTGTAACTCAAGCAGTTCGATTTTCTTACGGAATTCCTCATTTTGGTAAGATAAGTTAGTAATGGCAGTCTCAATGTTATTTCTTGTTTCTTAATATCCTTGAGATTTGAGGTAATTACTTTTAATTCACTTTGTTGAGTTGAAATAAAGGAAGCTAACATTTCTTTGATTTAATTCCTGAATTTAGTGAATTTCCCTGGTGGATCTTCTTCCCTTGCTCTCTTGTTACGCATAGAAATAAGATAAGTGGGAGTCTTGTCCATATTTACACTGATATTTGAATTAGAGAGAGATTTGTCCATTTTACCCGTTTAAGGCTGGCTTTTCTCTATGATATATAATATATATTATATCCCGTAATATAAATTATATCCCGCGATTGGCTTTCACACTGTGAGATATATCTTTTAACTAGTGTGCGTTCGTCATTGGTCATTGGATTACACCCCTTTACCCCGTACACCGTTTTGCGGGGCGCGGTGTGCGGGGTACAGAGGTCCATATTTACACTGATATTTGAATCAGAGAGAGAGAAACTTGTCCATTATACCCGTTTAATGCTGGATTTTCACTATGAGATATAATATATATTATATCCCGTAATATAAATTATATCCCGCGATTGGCTTTCACACTGTGAGATATATCTTTTAACTAATATGCGTTCATCATTGGTTATTGGATTACCCCCCTTTACCCCGTACACCATTCTACGGGGGCGCAGAACTGTGTGCGGGGTACAGGGGGCGAAATATAATATGAAAATATCGCTCGGTTGATCGAAAAAATATTTATAGCTTGAGATGTAATATATATTATAGCTCAGTGTAAACGGTTTCATATGAAATGTATGGTGAGGATATTAATTTATATCACGAGATGTAATATATACCTATATTATATTATATCCCATAGTGAAAAGCGGGCTTAAAGTACTAGGCTGTGATGAGTACAAGGAGGTAATTAATAGTCGGGCCGAGTTGAATGGACTATATTATATCTACGTATAAAACCAGCTAGTAGTAGGCGCGAGTGCAGGGCAAGCGACCTATGACAGTTGAGTGAGGCGGTGCTTTTACTTAAAGTAGCTCTTAGCCTTGATAGAAACTTAGCCCTGAGTGGGTTACGTCCTTAGGCGGTCTCAAATTAGTGGGCGTGACCCAAATTGGTACTACTTATTGCGCTTACGTTGATCAGTTATTACAGTCTCCTGTCTCGTGTCTCTGATCAAGAAGTTGCTATGGCTTTTGAGAAACATTTTACTGATGTTCCTTTTTTGACAACAAAATCATTAAACTCTTCTCCTACTGTCGCCGAATCATTGCTCAAACAAAGTGTAAAGGCTTGTTCAAATACTTTTAAATTCCATAGGGTACTGCCAAAAGATATCGTTAAATATTTTAAAACTATTAATGTTAAGAAAACGGCAGACTTATGGGGGATTTCCGTTAAAGTTATTTTATCTATAATAGATACATTAGCACCTTATCTAGCCACTATATTTAATATAAGCGTCGAATCTGGTGTTTTTCCTGATTTAATGAAACATAGTAAATCATACCTATATTTAAATCTGGTAGTACATTAGACCCCGTCAATTTTAGACCGATTTCTGTACTACCAACATTAAGTAAAATTTTTGAAAAAATTATTTTAGATCAGATGTTAAGTTTCTTTAATATTAATAAATTGCTACATAAAAATCAATTCGGTTTTACAAGGGGTCGCTCGACAACTGACGCTGGAGTTGAGCTTATTAAACATATTTTTTGTGCATGGGAGAATTCAGAGGATGCTTTGGGTATATTTTGTGACCTTTCCAAGGCCTTCGACTGTGTTCACCATGAGACATTAACCAGGAAGCTACAGTACTATGGTGTCAAGAACACAGCGCTTAAACTTATTATTTCATATTTAAGTAATAGAAAACAGAAGGTTATTATCAATGGTAAAAGTTCTTCCGGGTCACCTGTACTAATGGGTGTTCCTCAGGGCTCGATTCTCGGCCCATTCCTGTTTCTGGTGTATATTAATGACTTACCTCACCTTGTAGGGGATAGTCATGATATAGTATTATTTGCTGATGATACTTCCTTGATTTTTAAGCTTAAACGTCAATCATTTAAATGTGACGAAGTGAATAATGCTATATCAAAATTAGTGCATTGGTTTAACGTTAATAATCTGCATTTGAACGGAAATAAAACTAATTGTGTTAAATTTACAACAACGAATGTTAAAAATCTGAATACCAATGTGTTTTTAAATGGGGAGGAATTGAGCCCTGTTGTATCCACTGTTTCTCTTGGCATCACTCTTGACGCAAAGCTCCAGTGGGGCCCCCATATTTCCAAATTAGCAAGCAGACTAAGTTTTGCAGCCAATGCTGTAAAAAAGATTAGAGGTCTCACTAGTGTCGAGACAGCTAGATTAGTTAATTTTAGTTATTTTCATAGCATAATGTCTTATGGGATTTTGCTATGGGGAAATGCGGCTGATTAAGAAACTATTTTTGTTTTACATAATGATTTCTTATATTTACGCGAACACTACACATTTTTAAATAAAACTAATTTTACGGATTTTATCGCGTATATTAACTTATTTTTATATATTCCCGATGTTTCGGGTGCTTTCCAGCACCCGTGGTCACGGGGGACTGAGTTGTTTGACGTCCTGCTGTCATAGTTAGCCCGGCTACCTTCAGTTTTTTAATATTAATTTTTGGTTCGATTTACGCAGAATGAGCTTACAGTATCTTGAAGTCTAGCAGTGGTATACTTGGGTTTGGATTTGATTTTATTAATTATGGGATCCCAAGCAGATGGCAGCACCCATCCATCTTCTCTATTGAAATTAGGATGTTTTTTAATTTCAATAGCCTCGCGAATCATCCTTGGGAGGAATCGGTGTTCTTTTGCGAGGATTCGTGGTCTATCAAATCTAATGTAATGGCGGGGACGATCTTGAACATGTTCACAAACTGCAGACTTCCCGATACATAGTTTACAAACTATGTGCTGTCATCTGCTTGGGATCCCATAATTAATAAAATCAAATCCAAACCCAAGTATACCACTGCTAGACTTCAAGATAATGTAAGCTCATTCTGCGTAAATCGAACCAAAAATTAATATTAAAAAACTGAAGGTAGCCGGGCTAACTATGACAGCAGGACGTCAAACAACTCAGTCCCCCGTGACCACGGGTGCTGGAAAGCACCCGAAACGTCGGGAATATATAAAAATAAGTTAATATACGCGATAAAATCCGTAAAATTAGTTTTATTTAAAAAAAATATTTTTGTTTTACAGAAGAGGGCCATTAGAGCTATTTACAATCTAAAACCGAGAGAGTCTCTTAGAGATAAATTTAAAGAAATTAATATATTAACTTTGGCCTCTCAGTATATTTACGAAAATTTAATGTATGTTCACAAAAACAAAGATAGTTTTAGTAAAAGAAGTGATATACATTCTGTAAACACTAGGAACAAACACAAGCTAGTGATACCAGTTTCTCGACTCCACAGAGTCAGTAATTCATTCTTGGGGCAATGTATACCCTATTACAACAAGGTCCCGGAAAGTGTACAGGTTCTCTCTATTACCAAGTTTAAATGTTTTATTAAGCTGAAACTGTATAAAAAGGGTTATTATAGTATAAATGAATACATGGTTGATAATAACCCCTGGGAATGAGGTGATCGCTTCCAAACAGTTTCTAAAATAAATTTTGTAAATAGTTCGTAATCATTTATATTGTAAAATTTATTTAAAAAAAAGTCCCGCCGGGTTTCTTGCTGGTTCTTCCCAGGATAGAGGGTTTTTTTTCGAACCAGTGTGAAAGTAAAAAATGACTTTCAATAAAAATTACACATGTAATGTATATTGAATAAAAAATATTCTATTCTATTCTATTCTGTACAAGGGCAACAGATCTATTGAGTAGTAACTTGAACGGTGCTCACGTGCGGCGGACTGCACCGAACATCTACTGTGGTTTATGTTTTCTTATTATTTCACTGAATTTAAATTATTTTAAGTTTGTGATAGTTTTTTTTTATAGATTGTTAAGCATTAAGTGCACAACTACACCGGTGAGGAAATGGGAATAATAAATTTTGTCAAAATAATTTAAATTTATAATTTTTCATTAAAATATTCATTCAAATTGTAATAGCTTTTTACAATAACCATTTTCTTAAGTACTATTTCAAAATTACGACACTGGAGGGCTTTTATATTAATTATTAAGAAAATAGGTTTCAAGGTGATATAATTAATAGAATCAGGCGTTACTTTGCGGAAATCCATTATATAAAAGCTTTTACAAAAATTCTCAAAAAGACTCTAAGGTGGCTAACCGCTCAATTAGCGGTTAGCCACCGTAGAGTCTATATCACCTGAGGATGCCTCGTGTAGAGGCGAAATACGTGTCGTATTATCGTCAATGGTGTGTCTTGCCTAGTGTAGTGGTGTTGGAAGTAGCGGTGCTGGGATTAGTGGTGACGGGGATAGTGCACGCAATTGAGGGAGGGCGGGAGGTGCTTCTTCATACTAGGTAAGACACATCATTTTATTTTTTAACGCGGTTATTTGCGAAGTAAATTTTTGATAAAGCTTTTATTCAACGTGATAGCTTGAGCTCTCCGTATTATTTCACACAGTGCTTCACAAGTGCACTGCTGAACATAGGCCTCCCTTAATGAAAGCTACAAAGCACGGTCCTGAGCTCCCTGCATCCATCGATTTCCTGCATGTCTTACCAGATCGTCACACCGACTATTGGGGGGCTGCGATACACTTAGACTACCGCTCGGTGTATTAAGCGATCTTACAATAGACCATTTATTTTATTAATTTAACCATTTTGCAAAGAATCTGTCTGCTTTTTTGGGCTAAGCTTCGGACTTGCTGAACCGGCAATGCCAGAAGGGATCTATGCTATATTTTATATGAGTAGGTATTTAGGCTAAATATGGTCATTTGAGACGGCATCCGATCGCCTTCGACTTAGCGAATCGCCCGATGGTATTAGGTGTCATGCGCGTCGCGGGGAGGGGGCATCGGTATGCAGCTTCCCAGCGTTTGGCACTCGTGGGCGAAAACAGTAGCTTGAGAGCAGCGGTGCGGTCAATTAGCGTATTTTGGTTACCACTGCATATACTTCGCGCGACCGGTTTTTTGGGTTTATGGTGTAGATTTTTTAGTATTTGTGCGCGTTACTTCGCTACTGAATTGTGGTTTCGTGAAGACCGCCTCGGTTTAGTTTGTCTAAGTTGTACGTTCGTGACAAGAGGCTTATTTTGAATTTGAGTGATTAGAATAATTTCGTTGCAATTTTACCGTCGCGTTAAGAGCCTTTTATGTGTTGACTCTTTAGTTACTTTGTGCGTAAGCTAGGTTGATTTTAAATTCTTATCGCGGCGTAGTATTTAATATAGAACGAAGGAATTTAGTTGTTGATGTAACGCTGAACTTTGTGACACGTGAAGAGATCGCGTTAGTTCCCTATTTGTAATTTGGTGATAAATTAATCCGGAACCTTGAATATTGAACTTTGAACTACTGTTCGTTACTTGTGTCGGGTACGTGTGACATGTGTGTGACACGTGTTTGATTTTACGATGAACGTTGAATTAGTTGAGTTGAAGTTAGTTAAATGTACAATAAAGTTGATAGACTGAGATAGTGAAATGTAGAAAGAAGTTGTCACTTGGTGACGCCTGCTGGAGTGATGCAGCATGGGACCAGGCCGCTGCCCGGTCACCTCAGCTGGGCCAGGTCACATAAATATACACACCACTAAACACCACTTTACATGCACCTACACTACCTACGGCCTGACCGAGCATTGGTGCGGTATTAGCTTCGGGTCCAGGTACGTGTTATTTATTTACCTAGCCTTCTCCCTGTTATGTGGTATGATAGGTCGTAGTACTAAAGTAATTACTAGTATTTACTAAATTTCTGCTTGTATGAAACATGAAATGGTTATAAATAATCAATTTAATATCAGATTTCGTCGGTGACCAAAAAAGCTTTTCTGAGAACATTAGTACATTAGTAGAACTATATTATTACATTAGTAGTACATTTTGCCACATTATACACAACTAATTCAATAGAAAGTTACTATCTTGACGTTCAATAAAATATAGAGAAAGTCGAAGAAAATAACGGTTCATTAACCGCCGCGTAAATCATGATGTGTCATTATAGTTAAGTTGTACAGCCGTCTCTAATATTTGTTATAATTGCGAACTGCAAGCGGTCATAAATCATACAATGTTAAAAAATAATATTATGTACTTATTTGTTAAATTGGCAGCATTGTAAATTGACTAACCGTTTCTGAACCGTTCTTTAAGCTAACTTAAAATACGGCCAATTTTATTATTTATTTTTCTATCTCGGACGAGCTCACCCATGTGGACATATCACGTAAAAATATTTTATTCAATTATGTGTCACCCTTATTTAACGCCTTAGTCAATTGTAAATAGAACAGATATCTAGGAGGTTCCAAAGATCTATAGAGAAATATTTAGGATTTATGGGATAAAGAATTTTATATTTATTTATCTTTATACAGGGTTATTTATAAAAGAGTATCCAAATTTTATACATAAGTTTAAATTTTTGACAATATTAAAATATTATTAATAAAATATATATATTACTTAATACTGAAAACTATAAAATTTTAAAAAATTAAAAAATAAAACTAATAATTTAAATTATCATACGGTCATACTCCTCGTTGTATCCAAGAATATGTATATGCCAGCGTAATTGGCAGACGCTGGCTGCGTTTCGTCGTTGAATGGCCACACTTACTTAGCCTTTGAACGAGAAAAGAACCAGCCATCTTATCACTAGCAGCGACGACCAGTCGCGGATACATTTCCTTTAGGATCTTCACTGCACGTGGACCCCACAGCCTCTCAAAGACTCATATTTGCGCCACTTACTTAGTTCAGATGCCGCCCCAGTTTAAACGAGGTACCCCTGAGGTGAGGGGCTGCCAAAGTGTCTATGTAAGTAGCATACCGTCATGTCATACCGTCGGGTCTCCTGCCATTGTCTCTAAATTTCCACAAGGCTCTAAAAGCGAGGGAACATTTATAGCGACAAGAACTCTTCATATGACATCGTCTAACGTACCGTGCCATGAAAACATCCGAGCACTTTTCTTTCATAAAACTCCGTGGAGCCCAATCTTGTCGATGCTGCTACCATAGCGGCACTGATGAGATCGACAAGTCGCCATCATGGATACGTTAAAAATTCAAGTAATTATGGAATATGCGTATCGTCATGGGTGCAACGGGGCATAAGCGGTACGCAATATCAACGACGTTTAAGGAGCGAATACTACAAACGAACGTATAACCTGTTATTGGCTTTCCCGCTTCTGTTTTGGAAATTCAAACATGAAAAATGAACCCCGTGTTCGTCAGAAAGCTTTCGTTGACAATGACGAATAAATTGCGATTGTGGAAGTGGATGATACTCAATCTACGGCTCAATTAGCAGCAGCTTTCGACGTTAGTATCAAAACAATATTGGTTCATTTGCGTCAAATTTGCAAGGTACAAGAGCATGAAAAATTGGTGCCCTACGAACTTAACAATCGTCGTCTTCGAGACGTGCCTTGCTCTGCTTAATAGGCATACAAACGAAGGAATTTCGAACCGCATTCTTACCTGCTACGAAAAATTGATTTAGAAAGTTAGTTGGGTCCTGGTTCAGTACCCAAAAAATGCTCTGAACGGAAACTTACCCCTAGAAAAGTGATGTTCACTGTCTTATGGCCTAACGCCAGTGTGATTCATCACAGTTTCTTACCCAACGGGATGAGCATTACTTCAGATGTTTATTGTGAAGATCTTAACACGATGATGGAGAAGCTCGCACGTCTCCAACCAGCTTTGGTCAATCGCTCATCCCCCCTGTTCCTGCACGACAACGCGTGACCTCGTACTGCATAACAGACTACATATCATTCCCGGTACCTATCGGTATGAAGATGACAGCACAAATGTGGAGAGATACCAACCAAGTGCCCGGGCCAGTCGGGATCAAATCCAGTCCGAAGGAGAGGCTATAGTTGAGCGTGTAAATCTCACACTACAGGTAGTCTCTGAATGGGGCGATGACAATCTCATGAGATTCAACGCTTCCAAAAAACAAGCGTGTCTTTTCATCGCAAAAAGGAGCCCAATAACACTGGCTCCTATTTTCCGGATTGTATGCTTGGAGTTGGCCGCCTTTAGTTGTTAGGGGTTGAATTTTCTCCGAACCGCAACTATGTGCGGTTCATTGAGTCCAGAGCCAAAGCAGCCGCAAGGAAACTTGGTGTCCTTGCAAGGGTGTGGCGGTACTTCACGCCGAGGCAGATTCTTACCTTATATAAGGCACAAGTCCTGTCGTGCATGGAGTACTGCTCTCACATATGGGCTGGTGCTGCAAAATGCCACCTGGCAGCGTCGAACTCAGTGGAGAGACGTGCTAAGAAACTCATTGGTGACCTTGATTTAGTTGAAATCAATCTTGTCAGTCTCGAGCACAGGCGCAGAATAGCCAGTCTCTCGGTATTCTATAGGATTCATTTCGGTAAGTGTGCGCAGGAATTACACTCTTTAATTCCTCCCTCTCCTTTCCACTATCGGATGAAAAGGTAATCGGCGGGTCTCCGCCCTTTTGTTGTCGATATTCCACGCATTAGAACCAAACTTGGACTTTTATAATGCGTACAGCAAAGGAATGGAATAATTTGCCGGCGTCTATCTTTCCGTCCGAATACAATCTGGGCGTCTTCAAGGCAAGACTAAACAGGCTTTTGTTACGCTAAAACAGTGCGATTTATTATCTAGGGCTGCATCACCACTAACCACCAGGTGGGTCAAGAACTGGTTTATAATAAGTAAAAAAAAATCAGTAAGAGTGGCCTTACCTTACCATGCAATTTTTATTTAGATATGTAATATTTGAGAAAATGTTAATTTTTCCTGGCGCCGTGTGAAACTTTGTCGTCTAGGTATTAAAAATAAAATAATATTTGAAATGAAAATAAATTACATTTCACGTTTTGTGCGAAATGAATCACGACTAATTAGGATGCGAGAATCAAGTCTGAATAGAAAACTTTGTTTAACATCTTTAATTTGCAGCTGCTCGTGCTTCGACTTTTAGACAGGGAGGTGGTCGCAGTAACTTTATTCAAGACATTCCATTACTTTAAAAAGTTTTGTAATTTGCCTTATTGATACTTCTAAAATCATAAAAGTTTTATTTAGATTATTCCAGCCTTTTTCCGCCTCCATAATATATAAAGGAAAATGAAAAGATAAAAACGCTGAAAACAAAATATAGTTCACATAACATATAATTATGTGACATTTTTTTCATATCTTGTGTCGGTACTTAAGAACGCTAAAGGAAGTCTTAAGTCTGTCAACATGTTTACGATTGGCACCAAATAGAATAGATTAAAATAATTTTTATTCAAGTATTATTACATAATACTTATTGAAAGTCATTTTTTATTTACCACTGGTTCGAAAAAAACCTCTGTTGAACCAGCAAGAAACCCAGCGGGACTTTTTTTAAAACATATTTCACTTTAATATAACATTGTTTGTAGAAAAATTAAATGAATTTTAATAGAACCAGCATGGTCGAGATCACCTCATTCCCAGGGATCTTTTCATTTATGTATTCTTTGATATTATAATAAAACTTTTTGTACAATTTTACTTTAATAAAACATTTGAACTTGTTCAGTTTTATTTAGAGGTTTGAAGTGATAAAATTTCTGAATTAAGACACTATTTCAGTCTCATAACAGTTTTTCATGTTTTCCATCTCAATTGAATATAATTTCTCCCTAATTTTAATAATAATAATTTAATTTAATTTAAACCCAAGTATATTATTATGAGAATTCAATGTACTGTTAGTTCATTCTCAGAATCGGAGACTGTGATGTGGCGGTTAAAAAAATCACAATTATTTAAGTGACGGGGACGAGGACTTGGTAGGTCAGCCATCATAGGATGAACTGGACGTGGTTTAGCTCGAAAGCAAAGGTTGCATCGAAAAATTCTCTGCTTTAACTCTGACATCGGGACGTCAATCACCTCAGTCCCCACGTGACCACGGTTGCTGGAAAGCAACCGAAACGTCGGGAATATACAATAAGTTAATAAAACGCGATAAAATCCGTAAAAATAGTTTTATTCAATCCAACGGAAAGATTGTTTGTCACATTGAGGTAAGTTATTAAGAAGTCATTTTTTAATTCGTTTGATTCAATGAAGGAAAATAAAAATTATTTAGGATTGAATTTGCCGGACTTTCAATTGAGATTGATTCCTTGAACTTGGTCCAGCAGTAGTACTGTAACAATAGTTAGCCGGAGAAGCTGCTGCTTCAGGTGGACGTGAATGATGTGGTGCGCTATAATTATTTTTATATTGAATGTTTCTTATGATATTTAATACTTGATACTGGAATTCAACAATATCTTCATCTTCTAAGAGTTCCACGGAAGGGGCTATCACTTTAAAAAAGACATCACCCTATTTTCTTCTTCTTTTTCTTTTTAATTTTCCATAAACTTCATCATTTTCTTATCAACAGGATTAATTTTCTCTTTGTTTTTCCTTTTTTGGGAACAGCGTCTTCAGATTTACTTTTTTCTTCCGGCATATTTGATCCTGATGCACGTGGGAATTGAAACGCTAGATGGTAAAACGTATTATCTTCACAAAAAATTATTCTCTACTCTTGCCTTGAAGACGTTCAAATTTTTATTCTCGTCCTTCGTTGTACACATTACAAACAAGTGGCACATACATCATTGTAGTCGAAATCAATTAAATACGCATTACTGGTAGATCAAATTTATACGGGACCACATGACAAGCATCTGCTTTCAAATAAAAAAGAATCATCAAAACCGATCCACCCAGAAAAAAGTTCTGAGACAACAAACTCTAGTCTAGAAAAATGTAACCTTTACGTTTATAAAATGCAATATAAGAAAACCTTGTTTCAAATACTTGTCTTTTCATATGAAACAGGAATGTAATATTTTGCTACGAGAGGTTCTACAAATATACGAGTACTTGGAGTACAACAAACTCAAATATGTTAAAGTAAAGTACAGTCTATTCATACTTCCACTGTGCGTATTGGTGTACTTAACATGTTTCCGTAATATTTCTATTCCTCAGACATCTGCATTTTGATTCATAACCGCGGATAGATGTAGATATGTATGGGCCACACCAACCATTTACCATCATGTGGGCTGTGTGCTCGTTTGTTACCCGTTTCCTATTAAAAATCGATTGCACGGGGTGATAGGAGAGGTTCTATAAATATACTTGGAGTACAACAAACTCAAATATGTAAAAATAAGTACAGTCTATTCATACTTCCACTGTGAGTATTGGTGGACTTAACATGTCTCCGAAATTTTTTTATTCCTCAGACATCTCCTTTTTAATTCGTAATCGAGGATAGGTGTAGATGTCTATAGGCCACAGCAACTATTTACCATCAGGTGGACTGTGTCCTCTTTTGTCAACCTTATCTTATAAAAATAAATCTAGACATGCCCACAATGTTTTCCTTCACCACCAATCACTTGTTTAATTATCATTTAATTTTTTTTAAATTAATTTAAATCAAATCAAATACAACTTTTTGTACGTGGTAGAGCCATGCTGGAGCTATATTAGTAGTATAGTTGTAGCACAAATTTATAGGCTCGACCGGGGAAGGACCACGCTCTCACAGAATACCAGCGCAAAATGGCAGATTGACACTGCTGTGTTTCGAATGGTGAGTGTAGAGAACCGGAGACCCGTTTAACTGGAAAAAAGGCATTCCATCTTAGTCCTCACGGGTGACGACGCATCTGAATTTTGATTCTTTATTGGGGAGAAATGTAGATGTCTATGGGTCACAGCAACCACTTACTATCAGTTGGACTATGTGCTCGTTTGTCACCCTATTCTATAAAAAAAAAACTTTTCGAAACTGAAGGACAACACAATAAATAATTTGCTTCAATTTTTTTAAGTAGGTATTAAGTTACGAATCGGAATTCAGAGTAGTATCTATATTTAAGTTTTTTGTTATATTTGGATTTAAAGTTTGTGGATTGTTGCTAATCTTAGTGTTTGATTACTGTTGTTGTTCAAAGTTAATTGTAAAGGGAGCTATTCGAACATATAAGTGCAGAAATGATTTACATTGTATTGATGTACAAATATCCGCGTTATAAAATAAAATGATGTGTCTTACCTAGTATGAAGAGCACCTCGCGCCCTCCCTCAATTGCGTGCACTATCCCCGTCACCACTAATCCCAGCACCGCTACTCCCAACACCACTACACTAGGCAAGACACACGACTGACGATAATACGACACGTGTTTCGCCTCTACACGAGGCATCCTCAAGTGATATAGACTCTACGCTTTCACTTAGCGGTTAGCCACCGTAGAGTCTATATCACCGAGTCTATATCATAGTCAGTAGCGGTGCTGGGATTAGTGGTGACGGGGATAGTGCACGCAATTGAGAGAGGGCGCGAGGTGCTCTTCATACTAGGTAAGACACATCATTTTATTTTATAACGCGGATATTTGCGAAGTAATTTTTTCTAAATGCTTTTATAGAAGTTAATTTTTTTTTAAATTTCATACTTTAAATTCCAACAATAAAGGTGGCAAATATGGGATGTCTTATGTGGGTAAGTTTTTAATGTAACATTATAGATGACATCTTAGTCATTACCTTGAGCTTGTGACATTGTTTAGGCCACCATAGGGTCAAATAATTAAACTTTAAAATAAATTTACTCATCTATATATTATGCATTTAAATAAACTTGATGTATTTGTCTGTTATATCGAAAAGAATGCCTTTTTGAGCTCAGGATATTTGCATGTCATTAAGACATAAATAACCATTTTAAATTTTTTATGTCTGTCCGTACTGATGTTTGAATTGGCTGAAGCGAATGTGATGAATCTTCATGAACAAATGGATAGCAATTTCAGGACTGATCCAAGCTATATTTTGTCTAAAATTGCTTGAGTTTTTTTTTGTAAAATCGAATAGATTGGTTAAATGACCTTAAGCATAAATGATACTAAATCAATAGATCCAAGACAGGTGAAATCAGGGCTCGCTAAATTTTGATAAAAATGTAGTCCCGGTGCCGGACTGGAGCGATTGATAGAAATAGTAACGCGTAAACTTGATTATTTTATTTTTCCTTTATATGTTAAGTGCCTTGGCGCCGATGTGCGAGCGATGTCCCTCGGGAAATTACTTAACTCGGACGACATTACTGTTCGATGACTCGCGTCGTTTTGCCTCGTAAACGAAACTTTAAAATGACCGTGAAATCTGCAAGACCTCAATATAAAAGCAGTTTTATTTGTAACATTTAGTAATAGTAATGTTAAATATCTCCTTTGTGAGATGTTTACGAAGCAATTATTAGCCGTGTAGTGGCGATGTAAGAATACCCACTACCCCATATCATCCCGTGGGTGTCGTAAGAGGCACCTTCCTGATTACAGTTAAATTTTAAAAAACTGCGGGTGCCAACCCGCTAACCAGACGACATAAAATCTTAATATCTTTCGTAATTTAATTTTAGGTTTCAATTCGTTCTGTTATATACATCTATTACATTTTCAGGCGTTTTTTAGTTCTAGTTTTAAAACACAATTTTAGTTTATGACGTTAACTAAAATTGTTAATTAATTTATAAATTTTCTCAAATTTTGAATTTTCTTCCAAATTTTGTTGCCATCTACTCCCTTCTGCACCACTATAGTCGTGCCCGGTAATATCTGAAACATAAAACACTAAAAATTTATTTCACAGGCATGAAGTCCGACAATACGTATTGCAGTAGGGCGGCTGACACCCTTTTAGAAATGAATTTGCCCAGGCGTGAGACTTTATATAGACTGTAAATTTTCTATATAAGAAAGTTAAAGTTACAGCCTTTATATGTCCTACTGCTGGGCACAGGTCACCCCCTCATTTCTGAGGGGGTTTTAGGGCAAGGAAATGTCCGCCGCGCTTTTATTATTTATATGAAGTCTTTTTATATTTTAACATATTTTCCTTAATAGCTTAGAGATTACACGCAAAATGTGTTACCGTGGACAAAAATCTAAGAAAAGTATCGTAAAGACTCGAGTCATAATATATTTACGAGAGGGTATACACAACTGTCCTTACTAATTCCAACAAGCTATCTCAGACATCTCTCGTTCCTCGTATTTTAAAGCCTTAAACTTGAAATATCTGTCACATAGGCAGGTGGGAAATATTCGAAGTTTTACCTAAGAAACAATAGAAAACCTTATAAAACAGGAGAGTAATGTGTGCAAATTTATAAAATCGATGCTGAGAAAATTTTACATCATTTTCGAAGTTCCACAGTCACTTAAGGAATCATTATACAGTCATACCTGTGTGAGTGAGAACTGGGTAAGCGAAAATACTCTGTAAGTGAGAGTAATTGTCAGGTCCCGTCATTTTAACCCTCTAAAACCTCTATAAGTGAGAAACAGAAACCTCTGTAAGAGAAAGTCGTTTTTTACTCGTAGACCTCTATGACTGAGACTATTGCGTGATGGAATGAACAGGCATTCCAGTATAAAGGTTCTCTGGTTCTCTACATTCACTAGTTACTAAATCTATGAAATTGAGTTAGTTTTGTAGCTTAGCTACATATATATTTAATGTGCCTTAGGTCGAACCCAAAACTAAGTATTTTGTTTAGTTTGGGTCGAACTAGAAAACTAAAATCTGCCACCATTTGAAAAAGTGAGATTTCTACAGGGAAAACGGGCAACCATTATTTGTAACGATTTCTTTAATAAAATAAATTACGAATTATATTAGAAAGGGAAATTTACTGACATAGTTAGTTAGAGTAAAAATATCTGTAATAGATATGAAACTACCCAGCTGTCTTACACACTGCACCTGGTACCTAAAACGAAATCCATTTTAATTGAACGTATTTCGGGAAGATCTGGTTTAGGTCCCCCGACAAGGGTCGACTATCCCGGGGCCCATCAGCGGTACACTCGACGAGCAATCAAGGGTGGAGCCCAATGGCCTATGGACAATTATTCTTAAAAGGCTGATAATCAAACAAAACTTACAGGGTACCAGTCAGGTGATAAGTGAGATGTATGTAAAGTGGTGTGCGAAAGTGTTTATAATTGGAACAGTCGATCAAAGTTCAATATTCAATGTTCCAGGTTCACTTAGCACAACATTATAAACACGAGAACGAACGCGGTCTCTTCTCGAGTCACAAAGTTCAGCGTTCCACACGACAAACAAAATTCTTTCGTACGATATTAAAATGCCACAAACAAAATAAATATTGCCAAATACACTTCAACATGCAATCACTATACAAATTGACGTAAATTACTTGCAACTGAAGTTAAGTTAATCACTCAAACTCAAGAAAAACGCCTCGTCGTTACGTAAAAGTACTAACACGATACGAATTAAAGGCTTCCCTTTACACGCGACCTCGCAGTTCAACGGAGCAAAACGACTGCCATTAATGTCAATCTAAGTTAAATTAATAACTTAAAATTCAAGGATAAGCCTCGTTATCACTTCAAACGCTCAAAACAGACAACTCTATTCGAGACTGTCTTAAAGAGACCCAAATTTTCGATAGTAAATTCAAACGACGCGCACAATTCTTCACCACACGGACCGCGCCCGACCAACTCACGGTCGCAAACAATACTATACGATGGCCCACACGCCGAGCTACGCCTCGGCAAAACCAGTCCCGTTAATCGCCACATCAGGTGACCGGGCGTGAGCAGGGGAACGCGCGCGGGGAAGGGAGGCCCGGCAACGACCCCTTTAAAAAAAGACATCACCCTATTGTCTTCTTCTTTTTCTTTTTAATTTTCCATAAACTTCATCATTTTCTTATCCACAGGATTAATTTTCTCTTTGTTTTTTCCTTTTTTACTTTTTTCTTCCGGCATATTTGATCCTGATGCACGTGGGAATTGAAACGCTAGATGGTAAAACGTATTATCTTCACAAAAAATTATTCTCTACTCTTGCCTTGAAGACGTTCAAATTTTTATTCTCGTCCTTCGTTGTACACATTACAAACAAGTGGCACATACATCATTGTAGTCGAAATCAATTAAATACGCATTACTGGTAGATCAAATTTATACGGGACCACATGACAAGCATCTGCTTTCAAATAAAAAAGAATCATCAAAACCGATCCACCCAGAAAAAAGTTCTGAGATAACAAACTCTAGTCTAGAAAAATGTAACCTTTACGTTTATAAAATGCAATATAAGAAAACCTCGTTTCAAATACTTGTCTTCTCATATGAAACAGGAATGTAATATTTTGCTACGAGAGGTTCTACAAATATACTTGGAGTACAACAAACTCAAATATGTAAAAGTAAAGTACAGTCTATTCATACTTGGTGTACTTAACATGTCTCCGTAATATTTTTATTCCTCAGACATCTGCATTTTGATTCATAACCGTGGATAGATGTAGATATTTATGGGCCACACCAACCATTTACCATCATGTGGACTGTGTGCTCGTTTGTTACCCGTTTCCTATTAAAATCGATTGCACGGGGTGATAGGAGAGGTTCTATAAATATACTTGGAGTACAAAAAACTCAAATATGTAAAAATAAGTACAGTCTATTCATACTTCCACTGTGAGTATTGGTGGACTTAACATGTCTCCGTAATATTTTTATTCTTCAGACATCTCCTTTTTAATTCGTAATCGAGGATAGATGTAGATGTCTATAGGCTACAACAACTATTTACCATCAGGTGGACTGTGTGCTCGTTTGTCAACCTTATCTTATAAAAATAAATCTAGACATGCCCACAATGTTTTCCTTCACCACCAATCACTTGTTTAATTATCATTAAAAAAAATTAAATTAATTTAAATCTAATCTTATACAACTTTTTGTATGTGGTAGAGCCATGCTGGAGCTATATTAGTAGTATAGTTGTAGCACAAATTTATCGGCTCGACCGGGGAAGGACCACGCTCTCACAGAATACCAGCGCAAAATGGCAGATTGACACTGCTGTGTTTCGTATGGTGAGTGTAGAGAACCGGAGACCCGTTTAACTGGAAAAGAGGTATTCCATCTTAGTCCTCACGGGTGACGACGCATCTGAATTTTGATTCTTTATTGGGGAGAAATGTAGATGTCTATGGGTCACAGCAACCACTTACTATCAGTTGGACTATGTGCTCGTTTGTCACCCTATTCTATAAAAAAAAAACTTTTCGAAACTGAAGGACAACACAATAAATAATTTGCTTCAATTTTTTTAAGTAGGTATTAAGTTACGAATCGGAATTCAGAGTAGTATCTATATTTAAGTTTTTTGTTATATTTGGATTTAAAGTTTGTGGATTGTTGCTAATCTTAGTGTTTGATTACTGTTGTTGTTCAAAGTTAATTGTAAAGGGAGCTATTCGAACATATAAGTGCAGAAATGATTTACATTGTATTGATGTACAAATATCCGCGTTATAAAATAAAATGATGTGTCTTACCTAGTATGAAGAGCACCTCGCGCCCTCCCTCAATTGCGTGCACTATCCCCGTCACCACTAATCCCAGCACCGCTACTCCCAACACCACTACACTAGGCAAGACACACGACTGACGATAATACGACACGTGTTTCGCCTCTACACGAGGCATCCTCAAGTGATATAGACTCTACGCTTTCACTTAGCGGTTAGCCACCGTAGAGTCTATATCACCGAGTCTATATCATAGTCAGTAGCGGTGCTGGGATTAGTGGTGACGGGGATAGTGCACGCAATTGAGAGAGGGCGCGAGGTGCTCTTCATACTAGGTAAGACACATCATTTTATTTTATAACGCGGATATTTGCGAAGTAATTTTTTCTAAATGCTTTTATAGAAGTTAATTTTTTTTTAAATTTCATACTTTAAATTCCAACAATAAAGGTGGCAAATATGGGATGTCTTATGTGGGTAAGTTTTTAATGTAACATTATAGATGACATCTTAGTCATTACCTTGAGCTTGTGACATTGTTTAGGCCACCATAGGGTCAAATAATTAAACTTTAAAATAAATTTACTCATCTATATATTATGCATTTAAATAAACTTGATGTATTTGTCTGTTATATCGAAAAGAATGCCTTTTTGAGCTCAGGATATTTGCATGTCATTAAGACATAAATAACCATTTTAAATTTTTTATGTCTGTCCGTACTGATGTTTGAATTGGCTGAAGCGAATGTGATGAATCTTCATGAACAAATGGATAGCAATTTCAGGACTGATCCAAGCTATATTTTGTCTAAAATTGCTTGAGTTTTTTTTTGTAAAATCGAATAGATTGGTTAAATGACCTTAAGCATAAATGATACTAAATCAATAGATCCAAGACAGGTGAAATCAGGGCTCGCTAAATTTTGATAAAAATGTAGTCCCGGTGCCGGACTGGAGCGATTGATAGAAATAGTAACGCGTAAACTTGATTATTTTATTTTTCCTTTATATGTTAAGTGCCTTGGCGCCGATGTGCGAGCGATGTCCCTCGGGAAATTACTTAACTCGGACGACATTACTGTTCGATGACTCGCGTCGTTTTGCCTCGTAAACGAAACTTTAAAATGACCGTGAAATCTGCAAGACCTCAATATAAAAGCAGTTTTATTTGTAACATTTAGTAATAGTAATGTTAAATATCTCCTTTGTGAGATGTTTACGAAGCAATTATTAGCCGTGTAGTGGCGATGTAAGAATACCCACTACCCCATATCATCCCGTGGGTGTCGTAAGAGGCACCTTCCTGATTACAGTTAAATTTTAAAAAACTGCGGGTGCCAACCCGCTAACCAGACGACATAAAATCTTAATATCTTTCGTAATTTAATTTTAGGTTTCAATTCGTTCTGTTATATACATCTATTACATTTTCAGGCGTTTTTTAGTTCTAGTTTTAAAACACAATTTTAGTTTATGACGTTAACTAAAATTGTTAATTAATTTATAAATTTTCTCAAATTTTGAATTTTCTTCCAAATTTTGTTGCCATCTACTCCCTTCTGCACCACTATAGTCGTGCCCGGTAATATCTGAAACATAAAACACTAAAAATTTATTTCACAGGCATGAAGTCCGACAATACGTATTGCAGTAGGGCGGCTGACACCCTTTTAGAAATGAATTTGCCCAGGCGTGAGACTTTATATAGACTGTAAATTTTCTATATAAGAAAGTTAAAGTTACAGCCTTTATATGTCCTACTGCTGGGCACAGGTCACCCCCTCATTTCTGAGGGGGTTTTAGGGCAAGGAAATGTCCGCCGCGCTTTTATTATTTATATGAAGTCTTTTTATATTTTAACATATTTTCCTTAATAGCTTAGAGATTACACGCAAAATGTGTTACCGTGGACAAAAATCTAAGAAAAGTATCGTAAAGACTCGAGTCATAATATATTTACGAGAGGGTATACACAACTGTCCTTACTAATTCCAACAAGCTATCTCAGACATCTCTCGTTCCTCGTATTTTAAAGCCTTAAACTTGAAATATCTGTCACATAGGCAGGTGGGAAATATTCGAAGTTTTACCTAAGAAACAATAGAAAACCTTATAAAACAGGAGAGTAATGTGTGCAAATTTATAAAATCGATGCTGAGAAAATTTTACATCATTTTCGAAGTTCCACAGTCACTTAAGGAATCATTATACAGTCATACCTGTGTGAGTGAGAACTGGGTAAGCGAAAATACTCTGTAAGTGAGAGTAATTGTCAGGTCCCGTCATTTTAACCCTCTAAAACCTCTATAAGTGAGAAACAGAAACCTCTGTAAGAGAAAGTCGTTTTTTACTCGTAGACCTCTATGACTGAGACTATTGCGTGATGGAATGAACAGGCATTCCAGTATAAAGGTTCTCTGGTTCTCTACATTCACTAGTTACTAAATCTATGAAATTGAGTTAGTTTTGTAGCTTAGCTACATATATATTTAATGTGCCTTAGGTCGAACCCAAAACTAAGTATTTTGTTTAGTTTGGGTCGAACTAGAAAACTAAAATCTGCCACCATTTGAAAAAGTGAGATTTCTACAGGGAAAACGGGCAACCATTATTTGTAACGATTTCTTTAATAAAATAAATTACGAATTATATTAGAAAGGGAAATTTACTGACATAGTTAGTTAGAGTAAAAATATCTGTAATAGATATGAAACTACCCAGCTGTCTTACACACTGCACCTGGTACCTAAAACGAAATCCATTTTAATTGAACGTATTTCGGGAAGATCTGGTTTAGGTCCCCCGACAAGGGTCGACTATCCCGGGGCCCATCAGCGGTACACTCGACGAGCAATCAAGGGTGGAGCCCAATGGCCTATGGACAATTATTCTTAAAAGGCTGATAATCAAACAAAACTTACAGGGTACCAGTCAGGTGATAAGTGAGATGTATGTAAAGTGGTGTGCGAAAGTGTTTATAATTGGAACAGTCGATCAAAGTTCAATATTCAATGTTCCAGGTTCACTTAGCACAACATTATAAACACGAGAACGAACGCGGTCTCTTCTCGAGTCACAAAGTTCAGCGTTCCACACGACAAACAAAATTCTTTCGTACGATATTAAAATGCCACAAACAAAATAAATATTGCCAAATACACTTCAACATGCAATCACTATACAAATTGACGTAAATTACTTGCAACTGAAGTTAAGTTAATCACTCAAACTCAAGAAAAACGCCTCGTCGTTACGTAAAAGTACTAACACGATACGAATTAAAGGCTTCCCTTTACACGCGACCTCGCAGTTCAACGGAGCAAAACGACTGCCATTAATGTCAATCTAAGTTAAATTAATAACTTAAAATTCAAGGATAAGCCTCGTTATCACTTCAAACGCTCAAAACAGACAACTCTATTCGAGACTGTCTTAAAGAGACCCAAATTTTCGATAGTAAATTCAAACGACGCGCACAATTCTTCACCACACGGACCGCGCCCGACCAACTCACGGTCGCAAACAATACTATACGATGGCCCACACGCCGAGCTACGCCTCGGCAAAACCAGTCCCGTTAATCGCCACATCAGGTGACCGGGCGTGAGCAGGGGAACGCGCGCGGGGAAGGGAGGCCCGGCAACGACCCCTTTAAAAAAAGACATCACCCTATTGTCTTCTTCTTTTTCTTTTTAATTTTCCATAAACTTCATCATTTTCTTATCCACAGGATTAATTTTCTCTTTGTTTTTTCCTTTTTTACTTTTTTCTTCCGGCATATTTGATCCTGATGCACGTGGGAATTGAAACGCTAGATGGTAAAACGTATTATCTTCACAAAAAATTATTCTCTACTCTTGCCTTGAAGACGTTCAAATTTTTATTCTCGTCCTTCGTTGTACACATTACAAACAAGTGGCACATACATCATTGTAGTCGAAATCAATTAAATACGCATTACTGGTAGATCAAATTTATACGGGACCACATGACAAGCATCTGCTTTCAAATAAAAAAGAATCATCAAAACCGATCCACCCAGAAAAAAGTTCTGAGATAACAAACTCTAGTCTAGAAAAATGTAACCTTTACGTTTATAAAATGCAATATAAGAAAACCTCGTTTCAAATACTTGTCTTCTCATATGAAACAGGAATGTAATATTTTGCTACGAGAGGTTCTACAAATATACTTGGAGTACAACAAACTCAAATATGTAAAAGTAAAGTACAGTCTATTCATACTTGGTGTACTTAACATGTCTCCGTAATATTTTTATTCCTCAGACATCTGCATTTTGATTCATAACCGTGGATAGATGTAGATATTTATGGGCCACACCAACCATTTACCATCATGTGGACTGTGTGCTCGTTTGTTACCCGTTTCCTATTAAAATCGATTGCACGGGGTGATAGGAGAGGTTCTATAAATATACTTGGAGTACAAAAAACTCAAATATGTAAAAATAAGTACAGTCTATTCATACTTCCACTGTGAGTATTGGTGGACTTAACATGTCTCCGTAATATTTTTATTCTTCAGACATCTCCTTTTTAATTCGTAATCGAGGATAGATGTAGATGTCTATAGGCTACAACAACTATTTACCATCAGGTGGACTGTGTGCTCGTTTGTCAACCTTATCTTATAAAAATAAATCTAGACATGCCCACAATGTTTTCCTTCACCACCAATCACTTGTTTAATTATCATTAAAAAAAATTAAATTAATTTAAATCTAATCTTATACAACTTTTTGTATGTGGTAGAGCCATGCTGGAGCTATATTAGTAGTATAGTTGTAGCACAAATTTATCGGCTCGACCGGGGAAGGACCACGCTCTCACAGAATACCAGCGCAAAATGGCAGATTGACACTGCTGTGTTTCGTATGGTGAGTGTAGAGAACCGGAGACCCGTTTAACTGGAAAAGAGGTATTCCATCTTAGTCCTCACGGGTGACGACGCATCTGAATTTTGATTCTTTATTGGGGAGAAATGTAGATGTCTATGGGTCACAGCAACCACTTACTATCAGTTGGACTATGTGCTCGTTTGTCACCCTATTCTATAAAAAAAAAAACTTTTCGAAACTGAAGGACAACACAATAAATAATTTGCTTCAATGTTTTTAAGTAGGTATTAAGTCACGAATCGGAATTCAGAGTAGTAGCTATATCTAAGTTTCTGTTATATTTGGATTTAAAGTTTGTGGATTGTTGCTAATCTTAGTGTTTGATTACTGTTGTTTGTTCAAAGTTAATTGTAAAGGGAGAAATAAATATAAAAATAAAAATAAATATAATAATAAATCAATTCGAACATATAAGTGAAGAAATTATTTTACATTGTCCTGTGCATTAATATATGCGAAATAATATTATGTCTTTACCTATGAAATTATCGTTTATTATTTAATAAGTTAATGTAATTTTTTTCTATATTTTTTATTTCTATTAATCAAAGTTATTACCCATGCAATCGATTTCTTTATAGGAAACGGGTAACAAACGAGCACATCCACCTAATGGTAAGTGGTTGCTGTGTCCCATAAATGTTTACATCTATCCTCGATTACGAATCAAAATGCAGATGCGATGTCACCCGTGAGGACTAAGATGGAATGTCTCTTTTGCAGTAAAAAGGGTCTCCGGTTCTCTACACTCACCATACGAAACACAGCAGTGTTAAGCTACTATTTTACGCTGGTGTTCTGTGAGAGCGTGGTCCATCTCCGGTCGAGCCGACCCATTCGCGCTACAACTATACTACTGATATAGCTGCAGCATGACTCTACCACGAATAATAAAAGGCTGTGTGGTATTCCATCTTAGTCCTTGCAAGTGATAACACATTTGTAGCCTTCTTTGTTTGAAGTTGGCTACAGGTGAGCTGCAGTAGCCACTTACAACAAGTTGGACTGCAAGTTCGATTGACATTCCAGTTTTATAAAAAAAAAATCAAACGCAGCAGTTGCTTGTTACAAAACCTATATCAAATGTTACATTCGATTTATTTTTAATTATCGACACGTTTAATCAATTATTGCTTCTACACGGTATCCTAAACCTGTAAGAAGCGCTATAAAACGATCTCGACTCTTGGGAAATTAAGTATGTCGCTGAATTTGAATGACTTAAATATTCGATCTAAAAGTCAGAGCCGAGGCACAAAAGGTAATTTTGAGTGTTAGCAAAATCTGTTGTATTGTATACTATAAGATAAAAGAAAATAAAAGGAATTTGATAAAATTCCTTTCCTTATTTTACTTCGAAATAGTTCCTTGATTAGTATTCTCCTGTTTCTCCTTCATCAGCCAGTTTAATCTCATAACTGGACATGGGCTTGTTTTCTGTTTCTATTACATCATAGAGATGCTTTAAATATATAAATTGCAGGAATAATTAGTTGTGGACTCAACAAATACCTGTTCAACGCATGCATCGAACCTATAGAACGTTGTTGCCTTGCCAACGCGTTATCTAGCCATCAGATTAAGAAGTAGAACAAATAAGAAAAAAAACTTACAATAAATTACAGCTCACTGTTTGTCCCCCTACTTGGCACCGCCTCTCATTACTAACAGGGTTATGGAGCGAATAGGTTAGACGCGCTACTCTAGTGCGTTTTGGCTTACTAGGTGGTGCGACTCCTTTTCTGCCAGGAGTACGTCTGGATAGGTACCACACTCTTACCTATTTCTGCCAAACAGCAATGCTGCTGTGTTCCGGTATGAAGTATCCGGTGTAGAGATCCAGTATCATTACAGGCTACCAGGCATTCTATCTTAGTCCCCAGTGCGCATTCGTCACTATTGAGGACTAAGATGTCATAACGAGCCTCCTTTGTTTAAAGTTGGTTGCAGTTGTCTATGGGTTGCAGTAATCAGTCACCATCAGGTCAAGTGTAAGTTCGTTTGTCACTTCAGTTTTGTATAAAAAGGTCTATCACAATATTTTTATAATTAATATCTCGTAATATTTTAGTGTACCTGTGGTAGTGCTTTAAAATTTGCTATTCATATATTAATATATTAACGAGATAGTTAAACGAGTTAGCAGTGTACCTGATTGAAGCGGCTACTGCAGCACTTAGACACCTGCAACCAATTCTTAATAAAAAAGTTATGTTGTCACTCCTAAGGTTTAATGCCTGATACCCAAATACTCAAACTCTCCTCAATTTTAAGACGCCGTTAAGTCTCTTGTTGTCTCTACAACTTTAAGTTAAAGTGAAAGTGACACCACGAGATTTAACGGCGTCTTAAAATTGAGTAGCATTTAAGTATTGGGTATTAGAGTCTGTAATTTAATTGAATCGCCTCCTTCCTCTTCGAACCGGAACACTATTATATATATAAAATTTTGTAGATGTAATCTAGAAAACATCTTTGTCTGTCTGTATATATTTGTCAGATTATCTTTAAAATACATTGAAATTGTACTTATAGTACATATTACGTCAACGTAAAATATGTTTCAAAGTTACCCGAGCTGCAAGATTTTGTTATTTTTTGTGTTGAGAACCGAATTTAATACTTTTTTTAAATTTCAAACTTTAAATTCCAACAATAAAGGTGGCAAATATGGGATGTCTTATGTGGGTAAGTTTTTAATGTAACATTTTAGATGACATCCTAGTCATTATTAGTAGTCATTACTAGTTATTATTGGACAAACGTGTGAACTGGAAAGCCCAAGTTGAAGGTCTGTTCTAAAATAAACAGTTACATTTTTCTACTTAGCAGACTGAGAAGAATTACATCTCATGAAACTATAATAACGGCGTACTATGCATACATTTACTCTGCACTTGATTATGGTCTTTTACTTTGGGGTAACAGTACAGATGCTGTTAAGGCCTTTACAGCCCAAAAGAAATGTATTCGAGCTTTTTTTTTTTTTTTTTTTTTTTTATTATATGAGAGGGGGCAAACGAGCATGCGGCTCACCTGATGGTAAGTGACTACCGCCGCCCATGAACAACCGCAACACCAGGGGAATTGCAGATGCGTTGCCGGCCTTTTAAAAAGGAGTAGGCTCTTTTCTTGAAGGTCCCTAAGTCGTATCGGTCCGGAAAAATCCCTGGTGGTAAACTATTCCACAAGGAAGTTGTGCGAGGAAGAAAACATCTTCTAAATCGCACAGTGGTGGACCGCCAATCATCCAGATGGTGTGGATGGTATCGGGAGTTCTGCCGCGATGTGCGTTCGTGAAATTTGGCGGCTGGGATTAATCCGAACAATTCCTCAGAGCACTCCCCATGGTAGATGCGAAAGAAAATGCAAAGAGATGCAACATCTCTTCGCAGTGCCAATGAATCGAGCCGATCGGAAAGGGCTCGGTCGTCGACGATTCGAGCCGCTCTGCGCTGGATGCAGTCAAGTGGAAGGAGCTGGCACTGGGGAGCCCCTGCCCAGAGATGGGAACAGTATTCCATGTGAGGCCGAACCTGCGCCTTGTAAAGTTGCAGGCGTTGTGCCGGCATGAAATACTGTCCCGCTCTGCTGAGCACGCCAAGCTTTTTAGAGGCCAATTTGGCCTTCTCTTCCAAGTGACCACGAAACTGCACGTCACTCGATATGTCGACTCCGAGGATACCGATACTGGCTGAGGCAAGAAGGGGAGTGCCTTGAAACTGAGGAGATACGACAAAGGGGTTCTTTTTAGCGGTAAACGCGCAAACTTGTGTCTTCTGAGGATTAAACTGGACTAGATTTAGTCGCCCCCAATCCGAGACTTTGTCCAGCAAAGACTCGACTTCAGACACAAGTTTGTTCCGGTACTCGGCGACGTTTTCCCGAGAAATATTGGCCCGGCCGGTGTATAGAGCATCACCAGTGCTGTCATCCGCATAGCAATGAATGTTACCAGTTAGCAACATATCATTGATATGCAGAAGAAACAGCGTTGGTGATAGCACACAGCCTTGTGGAACACCAGCGTTAATAGGCTTGTAGTCAGAACATGCACCGTCTACAGCGACCTTGATGCTCCGATCTGCAAGAAAGCTGGTGATCCAATTGCACAATTTCTCGGGAAGCCCATAGGAAGGCAGCTTTGAAAGAAGCGCTTTGTGCCAAACCCGATCAAAGGCCTTCGCAATGTCCAGACTAACGGCCAACGCCTCCCCCTTGGGCTCTACTGCCTCCGCCCATCTATGGGTCAGGTAGACAAGAAGATCACCAGCTGATCGACACCGACGAAAACCGTATTGGCGGTCACTAATCAGCTGGTGATCCTCAAGGTACCGGATGAGCTGGCAGTTAATAATGGATTCCATTATTTTGGAGAACAAGGAGGTGATCGCGATAGGCCTATAGTTGGACGGGTCTGAGCGGTCGCCTTTTTTAGGGATCGGGTGGACAAAAGCTGTCTTCCATGAATTCGGGACTACGCCTTGGGAGTAGGAGTACCGGAAAAGACGCGTTAGGACCGGTGCCAACTCCGGAGCACACGTCCTCAGCACAATTGGGGGGATTCCGTCAGGCCCACTCGACTTCTGGATGTCCAGGGAGAGCAGTGCTTTGCGAACCGAGCGCTGTGAGAACAGCACATCCGGCATGGAGCACTCACACCGCGGGATGGTCGGCGGTGTTTTCCCCCCGTCATCAAGAGTCGAGTTGGACGCAAAAAGGGAGCCTAAAAGGTCGGCTTTGTCTTTTGCGTCATGGGCCAGTGAGTCATCCTCCCTGTGCAGAGATGGTAGTGATGGCTTACAGAAATTCCCTTGGACAGCCTTGGCGAGAGACCAGAATGCACGGGTTCCCGAAGGAAGGCGAACTAGTCTCTCGCCAATTCTGCCTATGTGCTCTGACTTTGCCTTGGCAATAACTCTTTTGAAGGACCTGGAGGCGAAGTTATACTTCTTTTTAAGTGTGCTGGTGTTTACATCCCGAGTCACCGAAGCTGCAGCCCAGGCTTGATAACACTCCTGCTTACTGCGCAATGCAGTCTTACAGGAGCGACCAAACCAAGGCTGAGATCTGCCTCCGATGGGTACCACAGATGATGGAATAAATAGTTCCATTCCCTGTAGCACCACATCAGTGACAGAGTCAGCAACAGCACTGGGATCATCCGGCGAGAAGCAAACCCGCCCCCATGGGTAGGATGCAAAGAAAGACCGCATTCCGTCCCAATCCGCCGACCTGTAATGCCAAACACGGCGGCAACCTGCAGAACGCAACCGCGAAGGGAGCGTGAGTGGCACCATACTCCGGATCAGACAATGGTCCGAAGAGCCGAGAGGGGCATCGACGGAAACCTGATATCCGTCCGGATGAGAGGTCAGCAGAAGGTCCAACAGGGAAGGTGTATGATCCTCCACATCTGGAATCCGCGTAGGCGAAGTAACCAGTTGTGTCAGACCATATGCCAAGGCAAAGTCATAAACAGATCTCCCCGCATGATCGGTTAAACGTGAACCGAGCCATTCGGCATGGTGGGCGTTAAAATCGCCAAGGATCACGATCTCTGCGGATGGGACCTGTTGTAGCAAGGAATCTGTAGCCATTTGGACGTGGTCGATGAGTCGGTCTGTTTCGGCATTACCGCTATGGGACCTATAGAGGCACCCGTAGACGCGCGGATGGTCGTCGCTATCTACGCGTAGCCAAAGGATGGACAGGTCCGAACCTTCAAGACTGCCGAGGCGTCGAGAACAGATGTCCTCTCTAACATACACGCAAACTCCAGCCCGAGGCACAAAGGAGTGCTCCAATTTGTACCCCGGGTAGGAGAGATACGAAATATCAGTCGGAGAGGAAACCTGCGTCTCGGTCAAAAAGAGCAAGGCCGGCTTCGCCGTCTCGAGATGGTAGTGGACGGCGTTTAGGTTACAGTGAAGTCCCCTGATGTTGCAGAAATTCACGGATAGCGTGGCAGGGGTCGCCTTGGTATTGTTGCTCAGCTTGCCCCGAGCAGTTTTGTTTTTGAGCGGAATTTTGCCCCCCCCCAGAATACGCGGGGCAGCCTGAGCACCCACGCTCAGGATTGGAATAACATGGTCGTGGATGCTCAGCGAGGGATTCTCCAGGGGTACTGGTACCCTCCTGGGGTAGTCTATTGTCTAATTCCGCTACCATGTTGATGGGGGGGGGGGGGGGGGAATTGGGCCTCCGGCCACCTGCACTCACCAGACGAAACGCAGAAGCAGAGCCTCTACTTCACGCCGGTATTCTGTGAGGTCGTGGTACCAACCCGGCTCGAGCCGGCCCATACGTGCAGCAGCAAAAAACTGCTGCAGGGCTCTACCACCGTAAAGCTATGCATGGTTTGGCACCAGATTCATCGTGTAAACCGTACTTTAAAAAATTACACATTTTGACGCTGCCATGTATGTACATCTTAAATTTGGTATGTTTTGTTAAAAATAATATACTTTTGTTCACAAAGATAAGAGATACTGTACAGAGGAACTTGAGGCATACTGAAAGACTGACTCATAGTGTAATGCCAAGCACTAGACTCTATAGGAAAAATTGTTCAGCTATGTGTATAAAAATTTTCAATGCACTGCCTACAGAGTTTCAATCACTCCCAAAAGGACGTTTTCGCAGGATTGTTAAACAATGGCTTGAGGAGCAATGCTTCTACTCTGTTGAAGAATATTTAAATTTTATGGTTAGGATTAGGCAACGGTATTAAAATGAATTAAGTAATTACGATTATATTATTTTAATTAAATTAAATGTAATAAAATGTATATGATGAATTTGAAAATATGTTATTTATTATATTAGTTATGAAAATGTAATTTAGGTATTCTATAAATATTTGTATGTCATCATTATGACAAAACATGCTGGTCTAAAAAAATCTACCAACCTGTAATGTACCATGTTTTCTGCAAATAAATTATGATTATGATTATGATTATGATTACCTTGAATTTGTGATGTTGTTTAGGTCACTCATAGGGTCAAATAATTAAACTTTAAAATAAATTTACTCATCTATATATTATGCATTTAAATAAACTTGATATATCTGTCTGTTATATCGAAAAGAATGCCTTTTTGAGTTTAGGTTATTTGCATGTGATTAAGGCATAAATAACCATTTTAAATTTTTTATCTGTGTCCGGACTAATCTTTGAATTGGCTGAAGCGAATGTGATGAATCTTCATAAACAAATGGATAGCAATTTCAGGACTGATCCAAGCTATATTTTGTCTAAAATTACTTGAGTTTTTTTTTTTTTGTAAAATCGAATAGATTGGTTAAAATGACCTTAAGCATAAATGATACTAAATCAATAGATCCAAGACAGGTGAAATCAGGGCTCGCTAAATTTTGATAAAAATGTAGTCCAGGTACCGTACTGGAGCGATTGATAGAAATAGTAACGCGTAAACTTGATTATTTTATTTTTCCTTTATATGTTAAGTGCCTTGGCGCCGACGTACGAGCGATGTCCCTCGGGAAATTACTTAACTCGGACGACATCACTGTTCGATGCCTCGCGTCGTTTTGCCTCGTAAACCAAAGTCTAAAGTGACCGTGAAATCTGCAAGACCTCAATATAAAAGCAGTTTTACTTGTAACATTTAGTAATAGTAACGTTAAATATCTCCTTTTTGAGATGTTTATGAGGCAATTATTAGCCGTGTAGTGGCGATGTAAGAATACCCACTACCCCATGTCATCCCGTGGGTGTCGTAAGCTGCACCTTCCTGATTACAGTTAAATTTAAAAAAATGCGGGTGCCAACCCGCTAGCCAGACGACATAACATCTTAATATCTTTCGTAATTTAATTTTAGGTTTCAATTCGTTCCGTTAGTTTATTACGTAAACTGAAATTATTAATCAATTTTTAAATTTCCTCAAATTTTAAATTTTCTTCCAAATTTGAAATTAAAAATAAAATATATTTCACAGGCATGAAGTCCGCCAATAAGTATTGCAGTAGGGCGGTTGACACGCTTCTTTGTCCTGCAAACCCTTTTAGTAATAAAATGCCTAGCCGTGAGACTGTATATAGCAGTCTATTTTTTATAAAAATAGTTAAAGTTACAGCCTATATATCCTACTGCTGGGCACAGGCCACCCCCTCATTTCTGAGGGGGTTTTAGGGCAAGGAAATGTCCGCCGCGCTTTTATTATTTATATGAAGTCTTTTTATATTTTAACATATTTTCCTTAATAGCTAAGGGATTACACGCAAAATGTGTTACCGTGGACAAAAATCTAAGAAAAGTATCGTAAAGACTCGAGTCATAATATATTTACTAGGGTATACACAACTGTCCTTACTAATTCAAACAAGCTATCTCAGACATCTCTCGTTCCTCGTATTATTTATTTAAAGCCTTAAACTTGAAATATCTGTCACATAGGTAGGTGAGAAATATTCCAAGTTTTACCTAAGAAACAATGGAAAACCTATTATAAAACAGGAGAGTAATGTGTGTAAATTTATAAAATCGATGCTGAGAAAGTTCTACATCCTTTTCGACGTTCCACACTTAAGGAATCATTATACAGTCAAACCTGTGTGATTGAGAACTGGGTAAGCAAAAAGACTCTGTAAGTGAGAGTAATTGTCAGGTCCCGTCATTTTAATCCTCTAAAACCTCTATAAGTGAGAAACAGAAACCTCTGTAAGAGAAAGTGGTTTTTTACTCGTAGACCTCTATCACTGAGACTATTGCGTGATGGAATGAACAGGCATTCCAGTATAAAGGTTCACCGGTTCTCTACATTCACTAGCTAACGTTAGTTAGTTACTAAATCTATGAAATTGAGTTACTTTTTTAGCTTAGCTACATATATATTTACTGTGCCTTAGGTCGAAACCAAAGCTAAAAGTATTTTACTTCGTTTAGGTCAAACTAGAAAATTAAAATCTGCCACCGGTTTAAAAAAGTGAGATTTCATAGATGCAACCATTGCCCGTTCCCCTGTAGAAATTGTGTAACAATTTCTTTAACAAAAAAATTACGAATTATATTATAAAAAAGTCTGGAGTTTCGAGAAAAAGGCCGTAGCTATAAAATATAGGTAATAGATATGACACTACCCAGCTGTCTTACACTACACATTCGCACTCACAAGTAATACTAATTTAATATAATATGTATTACTTGTGAGATACATTGTGTTTTCATGCGATGGCCAAGTCAATCTATTTATTTAAAATATAAAAGATTTTTAATATTGATATGGTCACTATAAGATGTTGTTAGGTTAGCTAATTACGTAATAACTTGAGACAAAAGGACCCTTGAGACAAGAGGAATTAGGGAATGAATAAATTAACCGACTTGGTATTACATGGATCTCACAACATTTTACGGTAGAATAACTGAGTTGCGAGACTTGGTTGACTTGAGACAAAAGGACCCTTGAGACAAGAGGAAGTAGGGACTGAATAAATTAATCGACTTGGTATTACATGGATCTCACAACATTTTACGGTAGAATAACTGAGTTGCGAGACTTGGTTGTTTTACAAGTTATGTTTTTGATGGCATTTATTTTCTAGCTTTTTACCCGCGGCTTTCCTCGTGTGAGCTTAAATTTAGGAACATCATTAAATGCTGTTCACTGTTAGAGTCACGGTCGGTGTCTTTGTTTCTATGTCTAGCAAAGGTTTTTTTTTTAATTTATTAATTCGACCACCGAGTTCTTTCTGATCGTCTCGATACACTGGCACTGCGTAGGAATGTTGCATCCCTTTGCATTTTCTATCGAATTTACCACGGTAGTCACTTACCATCAGGTGAGCCGCATGCTCGTTTGCCCTCTCTTCTATAAAAAAAGACTATTAGACGTAGATGATTGATATTTGGCATAGATATAACACGTGAATATACGTATGTCTAGAAACACCTACTATTTTTTATATCGGGCGCGTCTATAAGAAATTGTCCTGGAATCAAAATTTATTATTATTACATTTTACTCTTTGCATCATCATCATCATCATCATCATTACAGCCTTACATGAGTCCACTGCTGAACATAGGCCTCCCCCAAGGAATGCCACAAAGCACGGTCCTGAGCTACCTGCATCCATCGACTTCCTGCATGTCTTACCAGGTCGTCACTCCATCTCGTGGGAGGTCGCCCTACACTTCGACTACCGGTACGAGGCTGCCGTGTAGTGGCGGTCAAGACTATCCACTACCCCATATTCTCCCGTGGGTGTCGTAAAAGGCGACAATGGGAAACAGGCAGGAGATGGGCAGCAGCATCTTCCTGATAATAGCCAAAATTACAATAAAAAAACTGCGGTTGCCAACCCGCTCGCCAAGCGTAGCAACTATGGCAAAACCCCCCAATGATCAAAGCAACATTACTCTTTACATTCATTCATAATTAAAGTTAATTTAGTTTTAACAAATTAATGATGAATTTCATGGTCTTCTATAAGTTTACGGTATAATGTTTATTGGAGATATTTTATCCACATATTTGGTCCTATTTAATATTGATTGGCACCATAAAATAGATGCAGATATTTTTTTTCAGTTTGAGTAGACTTCAAAACTGCGGTTCTATAATGATGTACACTACAAATGGAATAAAACTAATATTATGGATTTTATCACGTTTAATTTTAACTTTTTTTTTATGTGGAGTTTTTTACGCATCTTTGGACGAAAGTTCCATAAAAACCCACGTGAAAGAACATATCGTTGATGTGAAGAATCGACGCGCAACGCTCCGGGAAGTCTAAAGTATGTCAACATGTATAAAAAAGTATGTAAAAAAGCGAAAAGCACGCTGAAGGCTTTACCAAAGTACATGGGCCATAAAGTCTACTCTGAATATAGGCCTCCTCTATATAGAACCGCAAAGTATAGTTCTGAGCCACCAGCATTCATCGCCCATTACACGTTTCATAGGCAATCACTTAACTTAAAAAAATAAAATGGTTCAGAGAAATATTAAAATCTTTTCTAAAGGAGTGATTATTTGATTGCTTTTGTTTTTCCTTTTAAATATTATATAATTTTATATTGTAGGCCGGCAAACCGATTGCAGTTAAGTAACATAATTTCTGTGGTATTGTACCTTAATTTGTTTGAATTAATTAAAAAACTTCATCTTCTCAAACTTTCTTCCTATACGATTGTCGTTTCTTCGAGCTATATTTTTTTATTCAATAAGGGTGACAAACAAGTACACAGTCTATCTGATGGTAAGTGCATGCTGAAATCCATAGACATTTACCTCTATCTTCGATTACGTATCAAAATGCAGATGCGTTGTCACCCGTGAGAACAAAGATGGAATGCCTCGTTTAAACTCACCATACGAAACACAGCAGCATTAAGCTACTGTTTATGGTAATCTGTGAGAAAGTGGTCTATCCTTAGCCAAGCCTACTCATTTGTGCTATAACATTTTGAGTCCACACACATTTCTTCATTCGTTTTCATCAACCTGTAAAAGGTCACTGGTGTACGTACACATTCATTATCATTACAGCCTACCAATAGTTCAAAGAAAGAAAGCCTTTTAGGTAGATGTTTGTCAAGGTTACCACGATTGACTGACGGGTTGGCATTACGAATTTTGTATTAATTTAAGTTATTAGGAAAATGTTGTTTCCCATCACTTGTTTCCTTTCCCTCAATTGCTTGTTACTACACCCAAGGAATATGATATGGGGTAGTGGATTCTGTTACGTCGCCACTAAACGACGACGGACATATAATATGATAATAATCATATCCAAAAGTAATAATAATGATGCCCTCCAGATCGAATTCGGTGACATCAGCCAGTCTCAACGGAGATTAATTGCTATCTGCGTAAGACAGGATTATAGTATATATATATATATATATATATATATATCTATACATATAATAAATCTGTAGAAAAGTCGTGTCTGTAATTCTAATATATTCTTGAAAAAACAAGTCCAGGGGACTAAATATAGGGTTCTGAAGCTAAATTAGTGGTTTTTAGAATTTTTGTCTGTCTGTCTGTCTGTCTTTCTGTCTGTCTGTCTGTCTGTGTATTCCGGATTTACGCAAAAACTACTGAACCGATTTACATGAAATTTTGTATGTAAGTAGTCAGTAACCCGGGGCAACTTATAGGCTACTTTTTATCCGATTACGGAACTTCAAAAAAGGATGGTTAAGTATATTAATTTCCTTTAGATGTTAATTTTCTGTTGTATATTAGTTATAGGCGGAATGACGGGTGTTTTTCAAATAAATACCATATTACCATATTTGTAAATAAAGTTTAAAATATAGTTATAATCTTCGTAAAATAATTTGAAACTACACCGATTTCGTATTCAAAACAGCGCCATCTATCATCAAATGGAAAAAGTTGTATATTTTGCCTTCAGTTACTAATAAATGAAATAATATAAATAACTTACATTTATATGATTAAATTATTAGATTTTTAAAAATTATTAAAAAATTGTAACGTTCAGTTTTTTAGTATTTTTGTTATTTTATTTTAAAAGTGTAATAATTTCAATAGATAATAGTGACGTCTATCAAAAATATGAAAATTGATAAGGTATTTATTTCAATTACTAATATATATGTAAAGTGATAAAAATTGGTCTGTCTGCAATTGTTGCAAAATTTTAATTATCATCATAGTTTTATTAAAGAGATATAGCTTGACTAAATCAATGAATAGAAATCTTTTGAAGTTATTAGTAACTAAACACAACGTTGCTATTTCATAATATGGTCATATGACGATATCATTATCGTTTTTCACCGCTAGCGGCGCTGATGCTTATGTTTAACAGAAACAGAACTTTTAAGAGAAATGACATCACTTTATCCCTTATTGCTATAATAAATAAATGTTCGTTTCTATTGCTGATATTACTAGATGGTTTAGTTTTGGCTTTCATTATTTCATGTAATATTAGCGCCACCTACTTACTTCTAAATAAATTAAAATAACAAGACATTGATAAAATGAAATAATACAATACTACTGAATATAAGATGTAAATAATAGAATCGTTTACATTACGTTCATCGCGCGTTGGAATCAGTGCAGCGAACTCTTTTTTGGCCAAAAACTCTACAGCCTGTGCCCAGTAGTAGCATGTATGTAAGCTGCTTTTTTACTTTTCACGGGGCAATATATGCAGTTTTTATTTCATTCGTGTTTTCGGGTGTGATAATTTATGTTTTCACTCTACCGTAAATATTAAGGCTTGCAAAGATGAGTAGAACTCATTATCGTCAGCCTATCAAAAGTCCACTGAAATGAACATAGGCCTCCCCCATAAATTGTCAAGTAGCTGGATATTTGCTATAGTGGCGGGTTAGCAACCGCAGCTATTATTATTTTGATCTGTTGTCAAGAAGATGATGCAGATCAGATGTGTTGGATTTTCTTTCACCGCCACAACAGTCCGAACATTTTTCTATTCCCGTTCATGAGTGTAGTGTTCCTCACGTTCACTGTGTATAAAATTTATAAGGAATAAAAGTAATTTTAAGGATTTCATCGCGTTTAATTTTAACTTTTTAAATTCCCGATGGTTTGGGCAATATACAGCACCCATGGTCACGGGAGGGGTGGCAGTACTGAGGTGTTTGACGACCTGATGTCATAGTTAAAATAGAATAGTTAAAATGCAGTAGTAGTTTGAATTTAATTTTATTAATCATGGAGTCCTTAGCAGATAGTAGCACTCAGCCATCTTATCTATTAAAATTAGGATATTTTTAATTTCAATAGCCTCGCGAATCATCATTGTTAGGATTCGGTGTTCTATTGCAAGGATTTGTTGTATATTATGGTTGGGACGATACTAAACATGTTTACATACTTTAGACTTCCCGGAGCTTCGGTGCTTTCATTCGGTGAGGAGTCAAGATGCGTAAAAAACCCGTAACATTAGTTTTAATCCATGTGTGGTATTCATTATTAAGTGGCGAAGCTTGCGAAATCACTTATTGATTTCACGATGTCTGTCCGTCTGTCCGTCTGTCTCACGATTATCTCGAGAACGGTTTCGAATTTTCAAATTCCGTTTTCAGCAATCGATTACTGATCACCCAGGCATCTGAACCTCCTATTTTGAAACTGATTGCTCAACGGCAACCGTTAAAAACCGCTACAAAGCTGATTGCTTCGCCACTTTGCTATCCTGTTAGCTTGCAAGGTTTATTATAGAACTGTATTTATGAAATTTTCAAGTCTATTCGAAGTAAATAAAAATATCTATATCTTTTTATGGTGCCAATCAATATTAAATAGGACCAATGATATGAATAAAATGTCTCAAATAAACATTATATTACTTTGTTAAAACTAAATTTACTTTAACTATGAATATATATATGTAAAGAGTAAAATGTAAATAATAGTAATACATTTTGATTTCAAGACTATTTACCTTTCTTATGGATACATCGAATTCGGAAGACACGCCATATATAAAAAATAGTAGGAGTTTCTAGACATATTATAAGTATATTCACGTGTTTCTGTAGCATGTTACCAATCATCTACGTCTAATAGTATTTTAGAATGAAAAAAAATCTCTGACAGACATAGAGACATAGACACCAAGGTGACTCTAAAGTAATCGAATATTTCTAAATTTGACACGGAACAGCATTTAATGATGTCCCTAAATTCAAGCGCACGCGAGCGAAGCCGCGGGTAAAAAGCTAGTATATATATATATATATTATTAATTAGTAAAAATTAATATTTATATAGGATAGGTGGTAAGACATGCAGGAAGTCGATGGATGCAGGTGGCTCAGGACCGTGCTTTGTGGCATTCTTTGGGGGAGGCCTATGTTCAGCAGTGGACTTGTGAAGGGCTGTAATGAAAAATGAAATAGGATAGGGTGACAAACGGGCACACAGTCCACTTGATGGTAAGTGGTTGCTGTGGCCCATAGACATCTACATCTATCCTCCTTTGCGAATCAAAATGCAGATGCGTTGTCACCCGTGAGGACTAAGATGGAATGCCTCTTTTCCAGTAAAAAGGGTCTCCGGTTCTCTACACTCACCATACGAAACACAGCAGTGTTAAGCTGCTAAATAGCAAATTCGCTGGTATTCTGTGAGAGCTTGGTCCTTCCCCGGTCGAGCCAATCCATTCGTGTTACAACTATACCTACCTACGGTACCTAAAACTTTATGTTGTGTTCTTACAACAAGTTAAGCATGGTATCGGCTTGGTTTCGCCGTCACATGAAATGTACGTAGTGTACTCCATATCCTTCTTTGTTTGTCTGCGTTTATAACGATATTGTAAGGTTCTTATAAACACTCAGGCACTGATAAACAAGACATACAGCCTCAATATATTTCTCCTTTTTTGACTTCTAAATAGCAGAAACGTCAGTGATACCTGTTCCCTGATAAATTTATATTCGTAGGTGTACTGGTAGACGAGGTTTTCGTTAACCTTCAATATATCAAACACCCCTCGCACATAAAAGTAACGTGTCACGTATACAAATAGAATTTACGTAAAAGTCTTGCGGTGAATTCAAATGATTTCTCTGATATATGATCATCATCATCATCATCATTACAGCCCTTCACAAGTCCACTGCTGAACATAGGCCTCCCCCAAAGAATGCCACAAAGCACGGTCCTGAGCCACCTGCATCCATCGACTTCCTGCAAATCTTACCAGGTCGTCACTCCATCTAGTGGGGGGACGCCCTACACTTCGCCTGCCGGTACGAGGCTGCCACTCGAGAACCTTTCTTCCCCATCGGTTGTCGGTTCTTCGAGCTATATGGCCGGCCCATTGCCACTTCAGCTTACTAATCCATTGGGCTATGTCGGTCACTCTGGTTCTACTGCGGATATCCTCATTTCTGAGTTTATCACGCAGAGAAACTCCGAGCATAGCCCTCTCCATAGCTCGCTGAGCGACCTTGAGCTTCCTCATCCGGCCAGCAGTGAAGGACCACGTCTCAGTTCCGTATGTCATCACTGGCAACACGCACTGGGTGTACAGTCTCGTTTTCAAGTTTTGAGGTATACCTGACGAGAAGATGTGCCGTAATTTCCCGAACGCTGCCCAACCGAGTTGAATCCGTCGATTGACCTCTCGGTCGAAGTTGGACTTACCTAGTCGGACTATTTGTCCCAGGTAAACATACTCGTCAACAACTTCGAGCTTAGTGTTCCCAACAACTACCGGCATAGGTGTGACATGGACATTAAACATGATCTTTGTTTTGTCCATGTTCATCTTAAGACCTATCCGTTGGGAAACACTATTGAGGTCATTGAGCATAGTGCTTAGGTCCTCCAGCGATTCTGCCATAAGGACTATATCGTCGGCAAATCGAAGGTGAGTGATGTACTCGCCATTGATGTTGATACCGTATCCTTTCCAGTCCAGAAGCTTGAAAACATCTTCCAATGCAGCGGTGAAGAGTTTCGGGGATATGACGTCACCCTGTCTTACACCTCTCTGCAATTGGATAGGTTTCGTACTCTGGTTCTGTACTCGGATAGCCATCGTAGCCCTACTGTACAAGCACTTCAACACTTCGATATACCGACAGTCAACTTGGCATCGCTGAAGGGACTGCAGCACCGCCCAAATTTCGACGGAATCAAAGGCTTTCTCATAGTCCACATACGCCAGACATAGTGGCAAATTGTACTCCTCGGACTTCTGTACAATTTGCCGAAGGGTATGTATGTGGTCTATGGTGCTAAAGCCTTTTCGGAAACCGGCTTGTTCGGGAGGCTGGAAGTCGTCAAGTCTGCGCGCGAGACGATTCGTAATGACTCTCGAAAACAGCACGTAGACGCGGCTCAGAAGGGAAATCGGTCTGTAATTCTTCAAGAGAGCGTTGTCGCCTTTCTTGAAGAACAAGACCACGGCACTTCTGCTCCACGCCTCCGGTGTAATGCCACCATGGAGGACGGAATTAAAGAGCTTCTGAAGGACTTCAAGTACCGGTTTTCCACCCGCTTTCAGAAGCTCCGCTGTAATTCCATCCTGGCCTGGGGCCTTGCCGTTTTTAAGGTGCTGGAGAGCCATTCTAATCTCGCTCAGACTGACGTCCGGGATATCATCGGAATAATGTCGGATAAGACTCGCTCTTGGATCGTTACTCACACTTGCGTGTGGCTCCAACGATGACGTGTACAGCTGCCCATAGAACCTCTCAATCTCACTCAAAATCTCAGGTGCCCCGGAAACGATGCTGCCACATTCGGTCTTCAGCTTTGACAGTTGGCTCTTTCTGGCAGACAGATCTCTGATATATGATATTAGTATACAATATGACAGCTCCGTGGCGCAGTGGCTTAGCATTGAGCTGCAGCGTTGAGGGCTGTGTGTTTGAATCCCGCACGAAATAATTATATGTATGGACTACATATGATTGCTCGGGTTTGAATGTTTGTCGTTGTGCAATTTATCTATGTAAACTGCCTCTACAATACAGGAGATAATCCTAATATTTTCAATAAAACTTGAATATTATTTATGGTAATTTAAAATTGTGACACTACCGTGCAGTAGTGATTTACACCACTTCATCGCCGCATTTCCTTCTATGGATATTATAAGACATTATGGGAAACGCCAGACAGATTTTCTGGCTTCAAACAGATGACGGTATAGAAATCTCCTTAACGCGAAACACACGTTTGGTAAAACGATCGCTCGCGCATTTACCAGACGTGGCGCTTACAGTAAATGCTCCTAAGATTTGAATGAGTTAACTTTTAGTTGTGGGAAGTATATTGGGGGGGGGGGGGGGTTGAGGATGAGAAGTTTTTCGTGGTGGCGTCCGTGCTGCTGCATAATGGCTGCAGCACAGATGAGATCGCTGAGTGAGTGATAACGTTCTCACGGAATACCAGCGTGAAATAGCAGCATAATGCTATGTTTCGTTTGGTGAGGGTTGCGCTCCGGAGACCCTTTTTACTGGAAACTGGAACAATGAGTATATATGTACTCATTGTTCACTTACTTAGTTACTATCAGGTGAATTGTATGCACGTTTGTCATTCTTATTGTATAAGAAAAAAAAACATAATACACCTGCAGCGTGGATCTACACCTTTTACAATATGTCTATGAGTTACAGTATCTACTTATCATCTGCTCGTTTGTCCGTCTCATTTGTATTGTGTCGTATTAAATATAAAGTAATATAAAACTTGTAGCAGAAACTGCCGTGTTTTAAGGCTTTTGGGCTAAAATATAGGAGTTGTGAGTTCACAGAGAGCTGGCTTATGTCGCACCTGGGAACTGAATTCGAAATCGATTTTAATTGATCGCTTGCTATTTGTAAAGTAACTTTCGAGAAACTTCAACTTAGTCTCGTTTGTTATGCTTTAGAGAAGTTTCTCAACAGCACTTCATTTGCCTTATGCAAGCTCGGTCCTATTTTGAACATGAACCAATCAAAATCAACGGAATTTTCTACAATTAACCTAAAAAAAAACAATGTGTATGTGGTTTAACAGTTATTCGTTAAAGTAAATAGTTTCGAGGTAAGTCGAGCACAAAAATTGCAAATTTGAAATCTTAAAAACCCAATTTTATTAAGGTAGTATTAAAAAAAAACTTAAAAGATAAAAAATATTTAATATCGTGGTTGTTTTTAAACATATTTGATACTTATTTATAATATAATTGAAGAACTTTAAATCATTAACTTTTAAAAATAATTCTCTGTCTTGAAACTTTATATACTTATCTGCCATGCACAGCATACTTTAACATAATTTAAAATTAAAAATTTTGTACAGCCGACTTCAATATAAGTTATTTAAGAATAACTTAAAAACTATTGGTCTGACCTTGATCAAATTCATATGGGACCACACGAGAAGTACCAGCTTTCAAATAAAAAAAGAATCATCGAAATCGGTTCACCCAGAAAAAAGTTCTGAGGTAACACACATAAAAAAAAAAAAAAACGAAAAAAAAAAACATACAGTCGAATTGAGTACCGGCTCCTTTTTGGAAGTCGGCAGAAAAAAGAATAAAAGAAAAAACATAGGCCTCCCCCAATGAATGCCACAAAGCACGGTCCTGAGCCACCTGCATCCATCGACTTCCTGCATGTGTCTTACCAGGTCGTCACTCCATCTCGTGGGGGTCGCCCTACACTTCGCCTACCGGTACGAGGCTGCCAATCAAGAACCATTCTTCCCCATCGGTTGTCGGTTCTTCGAGCTATGTGGCCGGCCCACTGCCACTTCAGCTTACTAATGCGTTGGGCTATGTCGGTTACTCTGGTTCTACTGCGGATATCCTCATTTCTAAGTTTATCACGCAGAGAAACTCCGAGCATAGCCATCTCCATAGCTCGCTGAGCGACCTTGAGCTTCCTCATCCGGCCAGCAGTGAAGGACCACGTCTCAGTTCCATAGGTCATCACTGGCAACACGCACTGGTTGTACAGTCTCGTTTTCAAGTTTTGAGGTAAACCTGACGAGAAGATGTGCCGTAATTTCCCGAACGCTGCCCAACCGAGTTGAATCCGTCGATTGACCTCACGTTCAAAGTTGGACTTACCTAGTCGAACTATTTGTCCCAGGTAAACAAAATCATCAACAACTTCGAGCTTAGTGCTCCCAACAACTACCGGAATAGGTGTGACATGGACATTAAACATGATCTTTGTTTTGTCCATATTCATCTTAAGACCTATCCGTTGGAAACACTATTGAGGTCATTGAGCATAGTGCTTAGGTCCTCCAGCGATTCTGCCATAAGGAATATATCGTCAGCAAATCAAAGGTGAGTGATGTACTTGCCATTGATGTTGATACCCTATCCTTTCCAGTCCAGAAGTTTGAAAACGTCTTCCAATGCAACGGTGAAGAGTTTCGGGGATATAACGTCACCTTGTCTTACACCTCTCTGCAATTGGATAGGTTTCCTACTCTGGTTCTGTAGTCGGATAGCCATCGTAGCCCTACTGTACAAGCACTTCAACACTTCGATATACCGATAGTCAACTTGGCACCGCTGAAGGGACTGCAGCACCGCCCAAATTTCGACGGAATCGAAAGCTTTCTCATAGTCCACATGCGCCAGACATAGTGGCAAATTGTACTCCTCGGACTTCTGTACAATTTGCCGAAGGGTATGTATGTGGTCTATGGTGCTAAAGCCTTTTCGGAAACCGGCTTGTTCGGGAGGCTGGAAGTTGTCAAGTTTGCGCACGAGACGATTTGTAATGACTCTCGAAAACAGCACGTAGACGCGGCTCAGAAGTGCAATCGTTCTGTAGTTCTTCAAGAGAGCGTGGTCGCCTTTCTTGAACAACAACACCACCGCACTTCTGCTCCACGCCTCCTGAGTAGTGCCACCATGGAGGTCGGAATTAAAGAGCTTCTGAAGGACTTCATGTACCATTTTCCACTTGCTTTCAGAAGCTCCGCTGTAATTCCATCCTTGCTTGGGGTCTTGCCGTTTTTAAGGTGCCGGAGAGCGATTCTAATCTCGCTCAGACTGACGTCCGGTATATCATCGGAATATTGTCGGATAAGACTCGCTCTTGGATCGTTACTCACACTTGCGTGTGGCTCCAACGATGATGTGGACAGCTGCCCATAGAACCTCTCAATATCACTCAAAATCTCAGGTGTCCCGGAAATGACGCTGCCACACTCGGTCTTCAGCTTCGACAGTTGGCTCTTTCTGGCAGACAGATCTCTAGCAAAGACTTTGGAGCCCTGGTTCCGCTCGATCGCTTCTTCAATACGAGCAGTATTAAAGTTGCGTAAGTCACGCCGCATGCATTTGGAGATCAGTCTGTTAGTTGTCTGTATTCTGTCAAATCTACTGAAGACTGCAGCTTCATATCCCATCTAACAGCAATGAGATTAAGAGTGTGATTGGAGAGATTTTGTTTTCCTTTGCGGCGGGCCTTGCAAAACTTAGCTCCGACCGCATGGACAGTTTCCACGAGCTTGTCAGTCATATCGTCCAATGCATTGCAATTTTCTAGGCCCTGAAAACGGTTTCGTAGCTCGAGCTGAAAGGTTTCGGGACTTTGGATTAGAGCACGAGGGGGACGGAGCGTTCACTTTATTAGACGTGACCTCTCCAACTTAACGTTTAGGTTCAGTGTGTCTCTCACGCGTGATCGCTGCCGGTTTTTACCCTCGCGATCACATCAGACATCACTAAACAGTTGTAGTCTGGTCGTCATGATGAAGTCAATCTCATTTTTTGTCGAACCGTCGCGGCTCGACCAGGTCCACTTCCTGTGGGGCCGCTTCTGGAAGAAAGAGTTCATCATAAAGAGTCCCTGTTTCTCCAGTAAGTCGGACAGCTGCCAGCCCCTTGGGTTCTGTTGTCCTATTCCGAATTTCCCTACTTTCAGCTCACCGTTCTCTCTTGTGCCTAGTTTTGCGTTGAAGTCTCCCATTAACACCGTATAGTGGGTTTTGGAGGAATGCATGGCTCAAGAGATATCCTCATACATTTCGTCCACCTCCTCATCGGGGTGTGCTGAGGTTGGTGCGTAAACCTGTATGACCTTCAGCGAATAGCGTTTGGTGATTCTGAGTATAAGGTTCGCAACTCTCGTCGACACATTCCCAATCTTTACAACGTTGTTAACGAGAGACTTGTGGACGATAAATCCGACACCTCCTTGGGACAGATGGTCGCCCTCCTGGTGATAGAACAAGTTGCCGGATTCGAGAATTACCGTGTCCTCCCCCTCTTTTCGGACCTCGGATTATCCTATGATATTCCAGCGTATTTTGTCTATCTCTTCTTCCTGCTCCAGGATGTTCTCGTCAGTCCTCAGGGTGCGTGGTTATAAGTTGCCAGGTCGAGTGTTCGTAGGTGGTAACCGAACCTCAACCGGGGATTCTTAGCACCCCCTGCCCCGCCGTTACCATGGTCACCACCGTAGCCAGGAATACCGGGGCCGTCGGGGACTGGGGGCCGTCTCTTCGTTACTCTCACGGAGGTATATTGCCATAGATGCCACGCTTGGCTAGCGGGTTGGTAACCGCAGTTTTTTTTGTTGTTGTTTACTATCAGAAAGATGCTGCTGCCCATCGTCTGCCACTGTTTCCCTCTGTCGCCTCTTACGACACCCACGGGAAGATATGGGGTAGTGAATATTCTTTCCCGCCAATACACGGGGTTTTGGTCCCATATAAATGTGATTAATGTCTGACTAATAGTTTTTGAGTTATTCTTAATAATTTATATTGAAGTCGGTTGTACAAATTTTTAAATTTCAAATTATATTAAATAGGTTTTACATCATTGGTGGTCCCCAATAAATTAGGAGTAAAAAATCAATTAATAACAATGAAAACGTAGAGGTTGAAATTTTTTAAATTACTATTTAGATGACATTCTATTGTTCCTTCTCAGATTTTTGTAGTCGGCTTTATTTTTTAATTCATCATCATTCTAACATTACAGCCTATTAAAGTTCACTGCTGAACATAGGCCACAATGAGCTCTGCTATAAGGAAGCCATACCCCTCATATTTACCATAGTTACTACGTTTGGCAGGTGGCTTGCTAACGCAGTATTTTATTATTTTTAGTTGTTATTAGGAAGATGCTGCCCATCTCCTGTTTTATTTCCCACTTCAGACACCCACGGGATGACATGGGTAGTGGTTTCTCATAAGCCGCCACTGAACGGCGAGGTGATTTCACTTTTAAATGTTTAATTTTTTACCAAGCTACATTTCCACACAAAACAAAACTTAATTAATTTCTCAAGCACCTGCTATTAGATATGTTTTTCTTAAATCTTATTGTTCGGTTAATTACTTGAAATGTCTTAGGAAGATCATTTATTTTCGATTAGTGTAGAGAAAAAGACGTGGAAAACAATTTAAAGGTTTAATAATAAAGGATCAACTGAGCTAAGATTTTATATAATACAGTTCATTGGACAAAGAATCGTTCATTCATCATTCATTCATTACAGCCTTCAAAAGTCCACTGCTGAACAGGCCTTCCCATATATTGCCTCATAGGGGGAATATGTGGCATAATTGCCACACTTACCGCAACCGTAGTTTTTTAATTATTTTCAATTGTTTCCAGAGAGATGTCGCTGTCCATTTTCAGTTTCAGTTTCCCTCTATCGACTCTTACGAAACCCACAGGATGATATTCGGTAGCGCATATCCTCAATCCGCCACTAAATAGCGAGAACAAAGAATGCCGTGAGGAAATTATCGTTCTCTTTATATTTTTTAGGAGAGGGGTGTTTTATGTTTAACGTGTGTATCTATGTATCTATGTGTCTGCGTGTGGCATCGTAGCTCCAAAACGGATGAATCGATTTACTTTTTGTTTAAAAGATGACTTAATCGAGAAGGTTCTTAACTATAAGTAGTTAGTGACTTTTTACAGTGATTTTATAAATCTGATAGCGTTATTTTTTGAACCAACATAAATACAAACCTCAAAATAAATGTTAAATAAAAAAAACAAGTGTTATAAATAGTTTAGCCTCCCGTCAATAGACGTTGCTATATATTTCAACGCCATCTGGCGTAAACTCTATGAACTTTAGTCATCATTACCATTATTACGGCCCTTCACAAGTCCACTGCTGAACATAGGCCTCCCCCAAGGAATGCCGCAAAGCACGGTGTGCGATCGAGTACTCAAAGGTAATTTTTTTTTTTTCATTTATTACCCATAAAATGTACAATTATTAATACACATTGAACACAGCGCAAACCACTGAGGTTTAATTGCTGTGCTTACGTTCGCTATGCTTTAAAAAAAAAGAAGAAACAAAGTTACTATACTTATTCATGTAACTATTCGATCTTTGCTGTCCAAAGAACTCACTAGAAAGATCTTTAGTTTGTTTTTTAAATTTTTTTCATTAATAGAATTCCTAAACTCAGGATCCAATTTATTTATGATTCTAGGAATCAAGTATACAGCAGTGCGTCTGCCGTAAGTGTTCCGCGCGGCTGTCGTAACTAACTTGCCGCGAGTGATCGCCCGAGTACCCTTATTATGTTCCACTTTTATTTTAATGGAATTATTAAAAAAATCTTCCTTCAGAAATTGGAGTATGAACTGGTCGTGTACGGGTAGTACGTTGCAATATTTAAATAATTTTATTTCATTTGATGAAAATTGTTTTTTTACGTTAGGTGAGACCACTTGTTTTAATATTCTTATTTGTAGATTATATATCCTATCCAGATATGACTTGAAAGTTCGCCCATAACTGGATAGGCCATAGTTGACTATAGAGTTAGCAAACGCGTTATATAAAGCTAATCGTGTCCTAAAAGTCATTTGTTTTTTTATGATTCTTAAGTTTGCGAGGAACGCTCGTAATTTGTCACATACTCGCTCAACTTGGAGGGCCCAGTTAAATGCACTATCAATTACTAATCCAAGGTTCACGTGAGAATCTACTACTTTAATTGGTGGACACCTACAGTGAATGTAATTCGAATTATGAAGGCAACTGTGATCATGAGCTATAAGATTGTACGATGTACTTTTCTCTCTAATATAAGGAGATCTTATGTATAGCATCTTAGTTTTAGCTGCATTCAACACTAGGCCTGAGTCATGACACCATTTATTTAAGTTGTTGAAGTCGTATTGTAAATTATTTAATGCTACTTGTGGATCTTTTGCAGCAGATATGATACACGTGTCATCTGCGAATTGATAAGATGTACAGTATTTAAGTACATTAGTCATATCGTTAACATAAGCCAGAAAGTGCAGTGGACCGATCACCGACCCCTGGGCCGTACCTGTCGAGACCGATACGGGCTTACTTAGGCATTCATCTATTTTTACTCTATAAGTTCTGTCTTTCAGATAGTCTTGGCACCAGTTTAGTATTACCCCTCGGATTCCAGTATTTTCTAGCTTGGTTGTTAGTTTTTTATGATCAAGCGTATCAAAAGCGCGGGAGAAATCAATAAATACTACTAAGACGTGAACTTTTTCGTTTAAATAACTATTGATCTCATCCGTAAATGTTCGCAGCAACGTTGTAGTGCTATTACCGGCTTGGAACCCATATTGGTTCGTACTAAGTATATTATTTAGCTTATAAAAGTTATGCATCTGTTTACAAATATATTTCTCCACTATTTTGTCGATAGCGGGTAACAAAGTTATGGGCCGGTAATTTGCTACAACTCCTTTAGAACCCATTTTAAAGATAGGTCGCACACAACCAGTCTTTAATCCTTCCGGGTATCTACTAACTAAAAAGCTTGCGTTTATAATCCTCTTCCACCCTGGTTGTGATTGAGTGTAGACGTGTATTTTGTTACTCTTGAAATCTATTTCAACGATTGAATTATAAATTCAAATTTTAATTAAGTGCAAAGTACCAGGAAATCATAAATTTTGAAACAGTTATTTGCAAGTGGATGTATATCTGCTACTAGTGCTACGGGAAGACGAACAAGCCACGCCCTACAGATGCTACAGCACCTACTATTGCTACGTGGTTCGTGAGTTCGTAATCTACTACGTATCTTGTTACGATCGCTTAGTTAAATCTGCGCTCCTAGTAAGTCGTAAATTGTGCAGCTATTTTTAAAGGTTTTCTGCCCCCCTTTTTTATTATTATTATTTCAAAATGCCACTTAGAAGATCCCCTCCACTGCACCAGAACCCTAAATCGGATACTAATCAGAGCTCCGCAGCAGCCACGGCTACGGATACCGATAATGATAGCTCCAATAATGTTACCAGCAGACCTCGTGGTCGAAAGCGCCAGCATGATGATGAGATATATGCTTTTATATCGGATACAAAACAATCTTTAGATACCCTCAAAAATCAACAAGTTACAATTCTAAGTAGTATTAGTGACATCCAGAAACAAAATGGTGATATTATTAAATCTATGGACTTTATCTCAAATCAGTATGAAGAAATTAAAGATCGATTGTGTAAAATGGAAACTGAAAGAAAAACGCATTTAGCCTATATACAAACCCTTGAATTAAGGGTGGAGAATCTTGAGAGATTTCAAAAACAAGCTAGTATTGAGATAAAGAATATCCCTGTCAAACATAATGAGACTAAAGAAGATTTGTTACGGATAGTAAAAACAGTTGGTGCAGTTACTAATACCCATATTGAAGACACCCACATTCGTGATGCATTTCGATTGAATGTAGATAAGAGGGGAAATAGGCCGATAATAGTAGACTTTTCAACTGTTATTTTAAAAGAAAAGATTTTGACATCTGTAAAGAATTATAACAGAACAAATAGCACTAAAAAACTAAATACAGGAGATATACAATTTGAAGGACTCCCTAAACCCATTTTCATTACTGAATGTCTTACTCAAAAAGCAAAGAAACTATTCTACCTCGCCCGAGAGTTTAGTAAAAGGAACTCTTATGCTTATTGCTGGACTGCTCATTGGAAGGTATTTCTTCGTAAAAAAGAAGGTGCCCCATCACATCGGATTGATTCGGAAAATGATCTGAATCAGTTACAGTCGCAATTTTCTTTGTGACTTAGCATTCTACTTCGATTTTTACATATTATTTTTAACAGAATCTTATTTTTCTCTAAATTTTTAAGTCATTCGTATTTTATTGTTAAAGTTGATTTAAAAACTCAATACATATTACCACAAACACATATCATATATTTTCTTATAATTTTAAATAATACATATTATTACTCACATACTCTTACACAGGCTAACCTAAGTCTTAATCCATTAAATCTCTACATCACCAACAATCTAATTACACCGGTTTCAAAATATAAGCTTAGAATAAATGGTCAATTGAATGTAACTATGATATGCGCAATTGATTATACACGTATTAATGATTTTACTCGATAATATTTCTGATGACATTGATTCAGTTTCTGTTTCCAAATCTATGATCTGCACTCCAGAAACTTTAGTTAATCACATCAATCAGGCCGGGAATTCTTTAACAGTATTTCACACTAACATACGCAGCGTAACTTGTAATTTTGATGCACTAGCCATTCTATTGGAAAGAATTTGTATTCAATGTGACGTCCTTGTACTAACAGAATGCTGGCTAAGCAAATTATCAGTTATACCTGAAATTTCTGGGTATACGTCTCATTCTTCTGAGTATAGTAACCAAAACGACGGTGTTCTACTATATATAAAATCGGAAATAAAGTATAGTATATCCCAACCTTTGCTTTCTGATTCAAGTGGTCTTATTGTAAATTTTGATAATGAATATGCCATATTAGGTATGTATCGATCACCTTCACAAAGAAATATAAATAAATTTTGTGATAGCCTCGATCTCTGTCTTGCTTCTTTGGCTTCTGTAAGATCAGTGGTCTTGATTGGAGATATCAATATAAATATCTCTCCTAATAATAATGAACTTAACAACAGTAAATATTTAGATTTAATGGCGCATCATGGATTTTTAGCAGCTCATGTTCTACCTACTCGTAACGAAAGTTGTATTGACCATGTAATGTTGAGATCAAATAGATATACTGCAACATATATACTGGATTCGTTTATTACTGATCATGCTCCGATAGTGTTCCATCTAGATTGCAAAATTATAAGGTATCCATCTAAAACCACTACTCTCAAAATTGATTATCCACCATTATTAAAACAATTATCTGATACAGATTTTAGCTTTCTATACAATATCATGGATGCCAATGATGCAGCTACCGCTTTAACTAACATTATTACTGATGCCATCATTTCTCATTCTATTAAAATAAATATTCCTCATCGTAAGCGTTGCATCAAGCCATGGCTAACTCCTGGATTGGTACGCTGTATAAGACACAGAGATAAATTGCATAAGAAAGCAAAGCGTGATAAAAACAATGCAATATTACAGATTACTTATACAAGGTATCGCAATTTTTGCAATAATTTGTTAAAAAAAATTAAAACTGCCTATGAGAAAACTGAGTTCTGTAAAAATAAACGCAATCCAAAGGGCACTTGGAATACTATAAACAAAATCACAAACTTTAAGCAATATTCACCCCCTCCCTGTGAGTTACTAAATTTAACTCAAGATCCACATAAATCTCTCAATATTGTTAATAATTACTTTGCAGAAATTGGCTCAACTTATGCTAATGCAATATTAAAAAAACAACAAAACAATGGCTATCCTAATATCGCTAAACATCGAAGTGAATCCGACCCTTTGAATAATTCCATGGTATTGCTCGATACAGACTGTTACGAGATAGAAGCTATTATCACAAACTTAAGAAATGATTCAGCCACAGGAATCGACAGAATACCTTCGCAACTCATAAAACGTGCCAAAAACAGCCTTATCCCACCTATAACATATATGTGTAACCTTTGCTTAAAAACTGGTGTATTTCCAGACATCTTAAAAAGGGCTTTAGTTCATCCAATACATAAGAGTGGTGACAGAGACAGTGTTGAAAACTACCGGCCCATATCTGTACTGAGTGCGCTTTCTAAAATACTTGAAAAAGTTTTAAATTTTAGACTCACAAATTTTCTTAAACATAATAATATTATTTCGGATAACCAATTTGGCTTTGTGAAAGGCAAGTCTACTGAAGACGCAACTTTAATCCTAACTGAGACGATTGCAAAACATCTTGATAATAAGTCAAAAGTAATAGGTGTCTTTCTTGATTTGTCAAAGGCTTTCGACACTGTCTCTGTTCCCCTACTTCTTCATAAGATGGAAATGATCGGCGTACGGGGAATTGCTTTAGATATATTTCGGTCTTATTTATCTAATCGAACGCAGTTAGTTAAAATCGGTGATTACACTAGTTTACCTGCAACTGTATCGTTTGGAGTCCCACAAGGCAGCGTACTGGGCCCAACTCTCTTTCTCGTTTACGTGAATAGTTTATGCAAAATTACGCTGCCTAACTGCAAAATAATTTCGTATGCCGACGATACTGCTTTAATTGTACACGATAAAGAGTGGAAAGACGCCCAATTTCATACAGAGTTTGCGCTTGGTAAGGTCATGTGGTGGCTTAGTAGTAACCTACTGACACTTAATGTAAAGAAAACGAGATATATTACCTTCACTCACCGTGTTAGTACCCAACCATCAGCGGAATTTCATCTCAAAGCACATACATGTGAACAACAAAGCAAATGTAACTGCCCAATACTAAGTCGTTCCACTCATATAAGATACCTCGGACTTATCATAGACTACTGCCTATCTTGGTCAGCGCATATTAGCAACTTAACCTGCCGTATTAGAAAATTAATACCAATTTTAAGAAAATTGAGGAACTCAGCTGATTTTGAAACCTTGCTATGTGTTTATTATGCCCTTGCTCAGAGTTTACTACAATATTGCATTTTAACCTGGGGTGGAATTGGAAAGACAACTCTACTCCCCTTAGAACGTGCACAGAGAGCAATATTAAAGGTTATGCTGGGTAAATCACTAAGATATAGCACTGAACTTATTTATAAGGAATGTTCTGTACTTACTGTAAGACAACTATTTGTCATGTCTGTTATACTACGTAAGCACAAAAATACAGATTTTATACCTAATTTAAAACGTAACAAAAATAGAATTTGTAAAATGACTTTTCATAGAACTGCTCTAGCCCGGCGACAATATTATGTCATAAGCAGTCATTTATATAATGTAGCAAATAAAATAAGCTATATTTACCCTATGTCCCTTTATAAATGCAAGGACAAAATTCTATACTGGTTGCTAAATCTTAATTACATGGAAACAGAGAGGTTAATGAATTTTTAAATACTAACGCACGCGCACACACACACACACGCACGCACACACACACACACACACACACACACACACACACACACACACACATACACACACACACACACACACACACACACACACACACAGAGGTTTGTGGTAATTAGAAAAAAAAAATCTCTTTATTTTCCATATTTATTTTAACATGTCTGTGTATTGTATAGCGAAATGAAATTATTTTTGTACTACTTAGGGTGGAAGACGCTGACGGCTGTAACACAGTTTATACTAGTATGGCCGTTAACGCTAACTTATTTGAAATGTTATTTTGTAATTTAAAATAGATATAATACATCAGTGTAATTTGTCAAACTGAGAGTCCAATAAATTATTATTATTATTATTATTATTTATTATTATAAGGTTAGCGATGGCAGTGCATAATTTGTCACCTATCTTTTTGATATCTAATACATTAATCCCGTCTAAACCTGGAGCTTTCCTTGCATTAAGGTTCTTAATTAAATGAAAAATGTTTTTAGGGGTGGCTTTTTTGAAGCGCATACTAACTTGGGCAGGCTTTGTATATGAACTACATTTTAATAAATTCGTATGGCAACTAGGGATTATTTTCTTAACGGCATCTTTAAACTCACTCGCAAACTTATCAGCAATAGCCTGTGGAGACAATTTTTGTGCTGAAAAACCAGATAATATCAATCCGTCTATTGATGGACTACTTCTACCATATAATGCATTAATAATTTGCCAAAGTTTCCTAGGATTTCTATAATTTTCATTAATTAATTTCCTCAAATAAGTATTTCTATAATACTCAATAACTTTATTTAATTTATTACGTATTTTTTTATAATTTCTAGACAAAATATTGTTATTAGGGTCTCTTCTCCATTGGCGAAAAGCTATATCTCTTTTACGACTTAAATTATTTATATTTTTATTTATCCAAGGCATATTTGATTTAGTAAATTTGATTTTATTATAGTATTTAATGGCTTTATTGTATGCTAATGTGAATTTTTCTTTTATATAACTGTAAATTTCATGTGGACATTTCATCGTACCTGTACATGACCAGTCCACATCTTTCAATTCATTATAAACAATATCGGAATCATAGTATGCGCGACGAGTGCAGGCGACCGGTTCGGGGCAACAATCACTAATATTATGCATGTGTGCGGATCGTATCGAGTGACTATTACATAATGCAATAATTGTGACTCTGTGGTCGGCTAGTACAGTGTCGAGTGCGGCCGTGCACGGCTCGGTTTGGTGGTATTTAACAAATATGTGATCTATACACGACATATTAATTTGGTCTAATTTTCGCTCAATTCGGGTATAATCTGTAATACCACAGCTGTAGCCGTGCTCGGATAGCATATCTATGTAACCATCTCGGCTGCTATTTACAGTTTTTAAGTCGATATTCATATCCCCAAGTATGATTGCATTCCCCGATAAAAAATAAGTTTTTAGCATTTCGTTTAGCTCAGTGATAAAATAACTTTTACTACTAGAAGGTGGTCTATAAACTAAGCACACGTCAACAGAGAGGTTCGAAGCCGTTTTAATTGTTCCAGTAATGCTTTCAAAAGTAAATGTTTTAATGTTATGAATGGTAAATTTTAGGTATTTTTTAACAAATAAAACAACTCCACCTCCCCTTTTATTCGTTCTCAACTGTGTATGCATTACATAACCAGGAATATAAAACAAATTACAAATACTGTCGGAAATGCCAGCCTCTGAAATTGCAATCATATCTATTGGGTGGGTACTTGTGTTGATAATGTGCAATAGCTTAGAGAAGTTTTTTATCAGTGATCTAATATTGACATGCATACATAGTAGATGAATGTTGGTAGATATTTGTTTTACAAAATAGTTTATATTTAAACAATTATGATATTCGTTAGGCTTAGGTAAATCTAAGTTCATATTACAATGAGAAAAAAAAAATCGTTTTGTATACTAATATAAGAAGAAAAAAAAAACTTAACTATGTTAATTATTCTAAGAGTTTCGATATATCTTGGTTTGAACGGATAATAAGCACTTTACTGTCGTCTGTTTTACGGCAGTAGATCAATCCATTTTTGCACCATACATATTTATGCGAAGTCTTGAGACTATTCCTGGCGTTGTAATATAGGGTCTTCATGTAGGGAGATAGTGCTTCTCGAATAAAGATTCTTATTCCAGCTTCTTCACTCGGTACGTTTTTACCAAATACGCTTAGGGTAAGTTGAGCTTTTTTACCCGCTTCTATCCACTGGTCCCGGGCGTCTTTAGATCTCAATTCCACTATAATGTTGCCTGGGTTTTCCCTGCGGGTCGGAAGTCGTCGTGCACAAACTATTGAGCCAGTATCGAGATCGAGCTTCTTCGCAATCTCTTGAGTTATAGTGACCTCATTTGCTTTAACGTTAGAAGTAATACCTGATATTTCTAGAGAACATGAAAGCGTCCGCTGCTCCATTTCTCGTATTTCTTGTTCGATGGCTGCAATTTGGAGTTCAAAATGTTTGTTTTTATTATGAGAATCATTACTTTTGGTTTCCAACTTCTTTATTCTTGCATCTTGATTCTTTATTGATTCTTCAATTGCTTCCACTTGATGTCCTAGAAACTCCAATGAGCTCTTGACTCCATCCAATTCTCTTTTGAGAATTCTATGCATTTGGGTACTAATATCATTGATCAACTTATTGTAATTATCTGACGACCTATTATTCAAGCTAGGAGGTAATTCTTCTTCGTCAGTATCGTCATCCATAGTTATCATATAAGAGGATCTCCTTGACGTGTTGTTGATACATTCTTCACAACTCCACTCGAGTCCAGTGGCGTTGCGAAGGGTAGTCAGCTGTTTGTTACTGAGCTTCGAGCACACTGGTGTAGCATGAACTGACTTTTCACATCTACTGCACACTAGACCTGGAGTTTTTTTGGTGATATTTTTAGCACAAGATGTACACTTTTGCACCATTTTTTAATTTTTAGTGAGTGCGGGTATTATATTATACACGTATAAGTAACAGTAAGTATAGGTAACGTCAAACTAGTGCGCACAAGTAAACGCAATGATGTGCGAATGCAAACTGTGATTTTTCGCTTTAGCGTTAGAAACGTTATTACCCGCAAGATGTCATCTGAGATGGATAATAACAAAACTCATCGTAATAAATACTATAAAATCAACAAAACAAAATTCTTATGAATCGCTGTCAGATGAAGAGGACAATTCATTCCTGTCTTTCTCTCCAATAACTCAATTAAACCAGAGTTATCCAGAAAAAAGTATAACTTTTAACAACAGAATGGAAGCATTAGCGAGAAAAATTCTCGAACTCGAGGAAAAACTACAATACTACGTTTGGCAGGTGGCTTGCTAACGCAGTATTTTATTATTTTTAGTTGTTATTAGGAAGATGCTGCTGCACATCTCCTGTTTTATTTCCCACTTCAGACACCCACGGGATGACATGGGTAGTGGTTTCTCATAAGCCGCCACTAAACGGCGAGGTGATTTCACTTGTTAATGTTTAATTTTTTACCAAGCTACATTTCCACACAAAACAAAACTTAATTATTTTCTCAAGCACCTGCTATAAGATAGGTTTTTCTTAAATCTTATTGTTCGGTTAATTACTTGAAATTTCTTAGGAAGATCATTTATTTTCGATTAGTGTAGAGAAAAAGACGTGGAAAACAATTTAAAGGTTTAATAATAAAGGATCAACTGAGCTAAGATTTTATATAATACAGTTCATTAGACAAAGAATCGCTCATTCATCATTCATTCCTTACAGCCTTCAAAAGTCCACTGCTGAACAGGCCATCCCATATATTGCCTCATAGGGGGAATATGTGGCATAATTGCCACACTTACCGCAACCGTAGTTTTTTAATTATTTTCAATTGTTTCCAGAGAGATGTCGCTGTCCATTTTCAGTTTCAGTTTCCCTCTATCGACTCTTACGAAACCCACAGGATGATATTCGGTAGCGCATATCCTCAATCCGCCACTAAATAGCGAGAACAAAGAATGCCGTGAGGAAATTATCGTTCTCTTTATATTTTTTAGGAGAGGGGTGTTTTATGTTTAACGTGTGTATCTATGTATCTATGTGTCTGCGTGTGGCATCGTAGCTCCAAAACGGATGAATCGATTTACTTTTTGTTTAAAAGATGACTTAATCGAGAAGGTTCTTAACTATAAGTAGTTAGTGACTTTTTACAGTGATTTTATAAATCTGATAGCGTTATTTTTTGAACCAACATAAATACAAACCTCAAAATAAACGCTGTCAGATGAAGAGGACAATTCATTCCTGTCTTTCTCTCCAATAACTCAATTAAACCAGAGTTATCCAGAAAAAAGTATAACTTTTAACAACAGAATGGAAGCATTAGCGAGAAAAATTCTCGAACTCGAGGAAAAACTACAAATTGCTGACAAGGCAATTGAAAATTTAACGACGAAAATATTACTAAAATTAGAAAAATCCAAGATTATGATCTAAAAATAAAAAAAAAACTACAAGTGGATGCAAATCTACAACACAGAAGAAAACTACAAAAAAGAAAAATATAATTTCGAGTAAAACACAGCCTGACATGTCTTGACTAGAGGAACAAAATGATAAAGCTGAGCAAGTGAATCAGAAAAAATTACACCAAGAAGTAGGTTGTCGTCCTGCAAAACTGTTTACAAATGTTGCCACACATAAAATTATTAAAAATAAGCTCTGTGTTTTAAGCACTTCCAACAAACATAACTTAATAAAAAATAATGAGCAGCATAATATTGATAAAAAATTAAATTACTTTAATTACATTATAACGAATCGTGGAGTAAAGGAATTGTTTGGCTGCCTTGAAAATAAATTATCTGACTTTAATATGAATGACTATTGCATATTAAATCGGACTCCAACACGACAATGGACTACACTCAATTGGTTGACTGGGTAAGGAACATTACTCAAACTGTTACGGCCCTCAGTTGCCCCGACAGAAGTCGACTGTACTAGGGCCCATGAGTAACACACTCGACGGGCAACCAGAGGGTCCAGGCCAAAATGGCCTATGGATAATTATTATGTAGTGGCTGGATAAACAAACACAAACTTATCGAGTGCCAGAGGTAGGGTCGACCACAAGGTACCGTCAGGGGTAAGTAAATGGTAGGTGTGAGTGGTGTAAGAAGGTGTGTAAATGTAACCTGACGTCACCGATGTAATCGGGCAGCAAACCCACATGCGCTGCTCTGCTCCACAATGTTCGATCACTCCAGTGGGCGTTCATCGTTATCTGAACTCAAGTCTAACGTCACTTAGCACAACATTATAACCGAAGACGAACGCGATCTCCTCTCGGTTCACAAATTCTTAGCGTTCTACCCGATAAAGGAAAAATGCCTTCGTACGATATTAAAATGCCATACAAGCAACTCGTCGACGCAAATTAATGGCAATCGAAGTTAAATTAATCACTCAAAACTCAAGGAAAGCCTCGTTGTCACGAAACGCACGAAATCAGACAACGCAATCAGAGGCGGTCTTAACGCGACCTAACGTTCCGGGCTTAACTTCCAGACAGTTAACCGACACGGCTGCCGCGGACCAACTGCTCACACCTCAGGCGATCGAGCGGTCAGCCGAGAGACGCGCGCGGGAGAGGGGGCCGGCGGTGACCTTAAATTCCATCGGATGAACACGCCGAGACGCGCGTCTTGAATGCAAGTTTTTAAAATGTTATGATTTGGCCTAAACACAAACATTGCAAAATACAAATATAATTATAGCTGTCCTATGTGGAACCGTTATCTATAACTGCAGAGTTGAAATATTTAACATGAAATTATTATAAATAATTACTTTAATATCAGATTTGTTTGGTGACCAATAAAGTTTTTCTAAGAACTACATTAGTACATTAGTAGTACATTTTGCCACAAGCAATAAATAATTCAATAGAACTTTACTACCTTGACGTTCAATAAAGTCCATATAAAGTCGAAGAAAATAACGGTCCATTAACCGCTTCGTAAATCATGATGTGCATTATACTTAAGTTCTACAGCCGTAAGTCTCTAAAATTAGTTGTAAGTGCGAACTACAAACATTCATATGATTTATGAATGTTTGTAGTTATCATAATATTATTTGTAAAATTGGAAAATGTGGGAACTGTTGCCGGGGTATGGTGTAGATGGTCGATTGCTAAGGGCTGTGCAGTCACTTTACTGTGACTGTAAAGCCTGTGTGCGGATAGGGCATGACCTGTCACCCATGTTTAGCGTCCAAACGGGCGTAAAACAGGGTTGTGTCATGTCTTCCTGGCTGTTCATACTGTATCTCGACAGCTGTTTACAGAAGCTGAAAGATAGCTGTTTGGGTGTGAAATTGGGTGACATAAAAGTAAATTGTCTGCTTTATGCTGATGATGCAGTGCCTATAGCACCATCAGAGGCAGAACTGCAGGCAACAGTCACGTGTATGAAAGAGGAATGTGAAATTAAATGTCTCCGATTGAATGCTAATAAAACTAAGGCTCTGGTATTTGAAAGGGATGAAGAGAGAATGAAGTGTGAAATATGGGTAAATCAGAAATATCTAGAACAGGTAAATAAAATTGTATACTTGGGGAGCGCTTTTAGCCGGGATGGAAGATGTGATTTAGATGTGGACAGGCGTGTCGCTGCCGGGAACAAAGTCAATGGTGCTCTGACTGAAAAAGGCAAGGCGTAGTGAAGAGTGCACGCCTTGCAATACATAACGCAGTATTGGTACCGACTTTGTTATATGCCAGAAGAAGCATAAAAGCAAGTTGAATGCAGTGGAGATGCGATCTCTTCGTAAAATGTGCGGCGTTACCATGGCCGAACGAAAGCGAAACGAAGATATTCGCAATATGGCAGGTTTGAAAGATGACCTTATCACAAAAATTGATAAGAGCGTGCTTCGATGGTTTGGGCACGTTGAGCGAATGAGTGAAGACCGAATGGTGAAGAAAATATATAGCGCGAAAGTAAATATTAAAAGGTGTCGAGGTAGACCGAGACTAACTTTCGAAGACCATGTGAGCAAATTGCTCGAAGAGGGGAGGGTCAAGAGTACTCGGATACCTAGACGTGCATGTATGAAGAAGATAATGAATCTGAAAGAAGCGAAAGAGGTATGTAAGGATCGTGACACTTGGCGATTTGTTCTCTCTGGCTACCCCGTCAGGGATTGTGCGTGAAGATAAGTAAGTAAGTAAGTATTTTTTAAACGTAAAACAATAAGTAAACAATTCTTGTAAAAATATTTTATAATAAATAATACAACACGAAATTGGTTTCGTGGTTGTAAGAATCAGGACGTATTTTTATTTATGTGTCTTTTCTTGAAGAGAAAATTGTTATTTTTTCTAGCGCCGTGCGAAGCTCCGTCGCCCAGGTACTGAAAATAAAACACCATTTTAAATGAAAATGGATAACATTTTTTACGTTTTGTGCGAAATGAATCATTATTAATTAGGATGCGAGAATCAAGACTGAATAGAAAACTTTGTTTAACATCTTTATTTTGCAGCCGCTCGTCCTCGACTTTTAGGCGAGAGGGTGGCTGCTGTAATTTTATTAAAGATTTATTATTTTTTCTATAGAATAGTGGGCAAACGAGCAAGCGGCTCACCTGATGGTAAGTGACAACCGCCATCCATGAACAGCTGCAACACCAGGGGAATTGCAGGTGCGTTGCCGGACTTTTAGAAAGGAGTAAGATCTTTTCTTGAAGGTTCCGAAGTCGTATCGGTCCGGAAAAATTGCCCGTGGTAAACAATAACACAAAGAACTTTTATACGTGGTAGAGCCATGCTGCAGCTATATTTCTGGTATAGTTATAACACGAATCGGTCGGCTCGACCGGGGAAGGACCATGCTCTCACAGAATACCCAGCGTAAAATAGCAGCTTAATGCTGCTGTGTTTCGTATGGTGAGTGTAGAGAACCGGAGACCCTTTTTACTGGAAAGGAGGCATTCCATCTTAGTCCTCACGGGTGACAACGCATGTACATTTTGATTCGTAATCGAGGATAAATGTAGATGTCTATGGACCACAGCAACCACTTACCTTCAGGTTGACTGTGTGCTCGTTTGTCACCCTTATCCTATAAAAAAAATAGAAGTTGTACGAGAAAGAAAATTGCTAGTGAAACGCATAGTGGATGACCGTCGAGCATCCAGTTTGTGAGGATGGTATCGTGAATTTTGACGCGATGTGCGTTCATGAAATTTGGCGGCTGGAATTAATCCGAACAATTCCTCAGAGCACTCCCCGTGGTAGGTTCGATAGAAAATGCAAAGTGATGCAACGCTCTGTGCTCGATGCGGTCAAGTGGAAGGACCTGGCTCTAGGGTGTCCCAGCCCAGAGTTGAGAACAGTATTTACGTAAGGCCGAAATAGCGCTTTGTAAAGTTGCAAGCGATGTGCTGGCATGAAATACTGTCTCACTCTGCTGAGCACACCATGCTTTTTACAGCCCAATTTGGCCTTCCCTTCCAAGTAACCATGAAACAGCACATTATTCGATATGTCGACGCCGAGGATTCCGATGCTAGCTGAGGCAGCAAGGGGATGGCTTTAAAACTGAGGACATACGCCAAAGGGGTTCTTTTTAGCGATAACCGCGCAAAATTGTGTTTTCTGGGAATTGAACTGGACTAGGTTTAGTCGTCCCCAATCCGAGACTTTGTCCAGCAAAGATTCAATTTATTCCATTTGTTTATAAAGTTTCAGTTTGCTTATTTGAGTCTACTAAAAATCATTATTTGCTTATTAATAAGCATTAAATGACTACGTATTTCTACTACATAAAGGTTTTGTTGAGTTAGATTACTCCAGTCTATTTCAAGCTAGCTTATTTATAAAAAAATAAATGATAAAAAATAGGCGTCATCCATTGATTGCCTCGCTGTACATTTACCATAATTGTCGACGCCACAATGCTCCAGTTCACGCTGCCCAAGTTTACTTCTTCTCATACCAGTAATGTCCCGCCGTTAAAGGTCTGCGTATAATGTCTCATATACAAGATGGTATCTGTAATCTTTCATAGCAAATGAAATTTATATTTTTTGAGTATAAGTGTGCGTTGAGCCTGATGGTGAGTAGATGTTGTAGCCAATAAACATCTACACCTATCCTCGATTAGAATCAAAATGTAGATACATGGCCATCCCTAACTAACTGCTACTCTAAACTAACTAGAAAGTCTTGTTTCCAGTGAAAAGGGTCTCTAATTCTCTACACTCAGCAGGATTAAGCTGCTATTTTACGCTAGTATTCTGTGAGAGCGTGGTCCTTCCTCGACTGAGGTGACAATTATATTGTTGCATTGAACTTCTAAGATGCAGCATGGCTCTACTGCGTGGAAATGTGATAGATTCTTTCGACGTACACTTTTACTTTAGCCATAGATTGGCACAAGCTCCATCGACTACCATCGCTTGTAACTTCTTAAACCAGTTCGTTTTGCGAACGATGACTCACGGAACTCGAAGTCACCTAGCGTATGATGGAAAAGTCTTTGTTCGGAATTAACCTAAAATCGTAACGAGGAAGAACAAGAGTTACTTGCGTAGCCCAGCGTATCAATAAGCTAAAGTAGCAATGGGCTGGTCACATGCTCGGATACTTTTACGTCTCCAAAATATATTTATGCTCATTTAACTTTTTCTCCACAATGTTTTATCTTCTATCCAGCACAAGAAACATCATAGAGAAAGATATTGTATAAATAACTTCACATTTAAATGGAGCTTTCATAAAAGAAACTCCTAGTACGTTTGTATTGCATTGAAATATTTTGATGCTGTCGAGTGTTCTTTGAGTAAGCTTAAAATCCGCTTACGCTCCTAAGCTTTTTGCGTCTTTGAAAGCAGCCGGCTATTAACTGTTATGCAATCAGTGCAGCGGAAAATATATAACATGGTTCAATACTTTAAGTAAAATAATATGATTTTACATGCAAAGTTTCAAAAGAAATAAATATGAATGGCCAGTCTATTACCTATAAATATTATTTATAGGTAAAATAATATTAGATTGACCATGGAACACCGCCTGAATACATAATTCGTGGTACTTTGTTAATTATCGTCGTATCACCTTATATCTCATTATCATCAAATTTATTCACTACTGAATAGTCCACTGGCAATAACAATGGAAAATAAATTATTATTTGGGAAAATCAGTTAATGTTTAATAATTTAAATTGTATACATAATTGCAAATAAATAATTATTTTCCAATGAGTGATACATTGTGTTTAATAAAGTGAGTATTGCGAGGTGATCGCTATCAAACCATTTCTAATTTGTTGTTGGGTTTCTTGCTTGTTCGTTCCAGGACAGAAGTATTTTCCGAACCAGTTCAATATAGATTATATTGTATCATCAATAAGTATTATTTTATACGTATTGATGGTATAATATAGTATCAATAAGTATTATTTATCGCTTTCAAGCTACTGAACTGGAAAGGATACGGTATAAACATCAATGGCGAGTATATCACTCACTTTCGATTTGCCGAAGATATAGTCCTTATGGCAGAATCGCTGGATTACCTAAGCACTATGCTCAATGTTCTCTATAGTGCCTCTCAACGAATAGGTCTTAAGATGAACATGGACAAAAAAAAGATCACGTGTAACGTCAATGTCACACCTATGCCGGTAGTAGTTGGGAGCACTAAGCTCGAAGTTGTTGACGAGTATGTTTACCTGGGACAAATATTCTGACTAGGTAAGTCAAACTTCGAAAGAGAGGTCAATCGACGGATTTGAATCCAATTCAATTGACTCGGCTGAGCGGTGTTCGGGAAATTACGACACGTCTCCTCGTCAGGTATAGCTCAAAACTTGAAGACGAGAGTGTACAACCAGTGCGTGTTGCCAGTGATGGCGTAGTCTTTCACTGCTGGCCGTATGAGGTAGCTTAAGATCGCTCAGCGTGCTAGAGGAGGGCTATGCTCGAGGTTTCTCTGCGTGATAAACTTAGGAATGAAGATGTCCGCAATAGAACCAGAGTGACATAGCCTATCGGATTCGTAAGCTGAAGTGGCAATGGGCCGGCCATATAGCTTGAAGAACCGACAACCGATGGGAGAAAAAAGGTTCTCGAGTGGCAGCTTCTTATCGGTAGGTGAAGTTTAGGGCTACCCACCACTAGATGGAGTGACGACCTGGTAAAACATGCAGGTAGTCGTTGGATGCAGGAATTCGATGGATGCAGGTGGCTCGTGTGGACCGTGCTTTGTGGTATTCCTTAGGGGAGGCCTATGTCCAGCAGTGGAATAGCGAAGGGCTGCAATGATAATGATGATGAAGTATTATTTATAATCTATGTTGACCAAAAAAATCTGTATCTGTTTCTTCTATTACAGCTACTTTTATATTATATTGTATATTTATAGTAGCTTAAAACTTCTGTGTTTCGTATGGTGAGTGTAGAAAACCGGAGACCCTTTTTACTGGAAAAGAGGCATTCCATCTTAGTCCTCAAGGCTAACAACACATCTGCATTTTGATTCACAAACAAGGATAGATGTAGATGTATGTTACGGCCCGCACCTGCCCCTGCAAAGGTTCAATATCCCGGGGCCCATGAGCAGAAGATTCAACGGGCAGCCGCGGGTTCGAGCCCGAATGGCCTTATGGAAAATGTTCTATCCTACTACACTTTAATGGGGAGGCTAGTCAAATAAAGAGTACTTACCTTTATCTGAGGCGACGACTGTCTCAAGGTTCGGTCAGGACGGAGGTGTGTATGTGCATGTGTATTGGTGTTTTTTGTGGTGTGGATTGTGATTGACCTGACAGGACCGTTGAAGTCGGCAGCTGCCCGGACTCTGGCACCGCTCCAAATTATGGCAATCTCCAGCGGCGTCACCCACGGTCAATTTCTTTCTTATTCACTAAGTCAGTCTATTGACTTTATCGTACAATTAACTAACTTCAAGACGCAACTAACTCCCGTTTATTATAAAGCGTAACACACAACACGAATACCGAATGTTCGGATAAAAGGTACACGACCTTCTGTAGTGTCACAAAGTTCAGCGTTCAACCGACAACGGAAAATGTCTCCGAACTATATAAAATGCCGCATGAGCAAATTAATATTGTCAAATGCACTTATATACGCTATCAAATTAGAATAACCAAATTCACGGTAAATTAGGCGCGCACAACAAACAAATTCAGACGTTGATCGCAATCAATGTTAACTTCCCAACAATTTGTCAACCCGGCGTCTAATTCTAGACTATAATTCCTCGTCGTTGCACAATTTGCTAACAAAATCGACTCTAAAAAATGGAGGTTATTCCGAGCGACTTCACGACGTGCTATCGACAGCACTGCATTCAAGCAACTTAAGCCCTAGACAACCTAAAACGAGGCGGTTTTCACGAAACACAATTACGTAGCGAAGTCACGCGCACAAATCTAACAATCTAGACTGCACTCCGGTCGCGTGAAACTTCTACAGCGATAACCGAGATACGCGGATTATCCGTATCGCTGCCAGCGAGCTACTGCCAACTACTGTCTCGCCCGACAGCGCCAAAATGCTAGGAAGCTTCCTTTCGCTGCCCCCTCCCCGCAACACGTGTGACCCCTGGCACCATCGGCCGATTGTTCAAGTCAAACGTGATTGGGTGCCGTCTCAAAATGACCATTTTTGGGCATAAACATGTTTCACCTTATGTCAATAATAACAAAAACAAGTTCATCAAAGAATTTCTATGGTCAAAATAAATAAGGAACCTCTCAAATACTCAATTCAAATTGATACTGTTCTAGAGTTCATTGTTTATTGTAAGTTCTTAAAGGGGCTTCATTTTTCGCAAAATTTCTTTTGCCATTTAATGAGTCATAAATAAATAAAAGATTTTACTTTAATTCTGAAAAAAGTGTTAAGAAAATTAGAGAAATTCTGTAGGTACTAGTGGGATTATATTCTCGACTATATTTTGGAGACCTTTTTTACTGGAAATGAGGCATTCTATCTTAGTCCTCACGGGTGACAACGCATCTGAATTTTGATTTGTAATAGAGGATAGATGTAGATGTCTATGGGCCGCAGCAACCACTTACCAACAGGTGGACTGTGTGCTCGTTTGTCACCCTTATCCTATAAAAAAAAACATTATTTCTGGAGCTTAAAGCCACATAGACCGCTATAGAAAATATTTTATTTTCTTAACAAAGCGCCCCATGAACTTCCACTGGCCGTGGCGTGCTTGAGTGTCATATGAACCGTTTCTTTAAGGTGTAAAAATACTATTTGTAGCAGCTGTGAAGGACACCAATTAAAAATAATTACAATGACATAATAAAACTGCCTAAAAGAAGTGAAGTATTAACCTATTAAACCTTGGGATAGGCTTAAATAATGATTACTTAAGTAGTAATGCACTTGTTACTAGCTCGTTATTGGAATTGCGCGTGTTATAACTGGACGCGGACCCATTTTAAGCAGCCCGTAAAAGTCCCCAATCCTAATTCTACTGGACATGGGCCCCATCCACTGTAGGGAGACCATCAGTCTTCATATGTTACGCCTAGCGCTAACGAGATGTCATCTATCAGAATCGCCAGAAATCGGTCTATGGTGGCCCTGACCATTGAGCTATTTTATTATCTTCCTTAAACAAGCCAGAGACCTCACTCCCCCGAGCGAACGTCTGGAAGATTAAGTTACTTAAGTCTTAAGTAGTAATCCTTAATAATCTCATCATATAATATGATTTTAGTCATAATTATAGCAGTCCCTTACAAAACCAAGAAATGCCACAAAATATTATAGTTCTGAGCAATTTCGCTGAACCCTGATAACTCAAAAACGAAGCATATTAATTAACCAATATCCTTCCCTCTTACGTATTTTTTCCACCAAATAACAAAGGACTTAATACAATACAAATAGAAGGTCTGTAATGATGATAAATAGATTCGTAAAGGTCAACTCAAACCGAATATTTTAAGACCGTATACCGTATTGTATTGTCCCAAGTCACCCAGCATAATGTTGCGGGTATAAAAACAAAACCAACAGTGATTTCCCTTCTGAATTCCGTTATTTAATTATTTTCATATAAAATTTCTCGTTCATAGAAATATAGCGTACTCACTATCCTCGTATGCGAGTCCAATCTCAATGGACATTGCTGAAAACCAACGCTACCGCAAACATGCGACAGCATTATGTTAAGTCAGTCCCGTTTTCAGCATTACGGTAGCCAACATTATTATCAACTAAGTACTTTGCTACACATCTGACTTTATCATAACTAATTTTGTGTGAACTGTAAAGGACTCTCATTTTCCTCAATAATTATGTTCGGTTTATTTTGTTAATTTATAGGGATAGAATACAAAAAAATAGTTGAGGATTCTTTTGACATCATGAATATAGTACTTTGTTTGAAAAAGATATTCGACAAAAACAAATTTCATTTTTTGTTTTTTTAGCTCTACTGAAAACTCGTGTTTCGTCCTTTACGACAATTGAAATTTCCGGTGTCGAAATTAGCAAAATAGACTATCCTTTTTTATTTAGAACTCACCGAAATCGTTGAGTTCTAAAGCTTTGGTCTGGTGATCATGACGCACAACGCTGCGGTATGCGGTATGCGATGCCGGACACTCAATCATATGAAAAACGTCGAGAATGTTCTCTTGTTCCGTCGCAGTATGCGTCAGAGGCGAAGGACAAGCGCGGTGAAGTGGGGAGGTGTACTCCCGCACAGCGCGGCGTCATTCTCGTTTCATCGCTGCGGTGTGCGGGTGTGCGTCACGGGTTGACAATATGGATTTTTTCGAAGACAATTTAATAGAATTAGTTCGCAATCATCCTTCTTTATATAAAAATAAATACAAAAAACATAAAAGTTTGATAATTAAAGAAAATTGCGTGTGTGTGTCACTGATATCATCTTTTATGGCCATTAAAATCTTGTTAAAGATCTCCCTTGAAACCCGAAAGTAACCGATGAATTTTTCTTAACATCAATCAAATGCCTTTTTATTAAGGTTTCGTAACAACCTTCACTCCTTCGTTGTAAAAACATGTTCCTCGGAGAGTTTCTTTATCTATTCAGAAGCAGTAAAAATTCTTCTTCTTCCTCCTCTTCAAGCAAAGCACAAATTACAGAAAAAATGTTCATGTTCACGTCTACCTTGGTAGCTGCGGCAAAATCAACTGACCACCTCTCCGCAGGGATGGTAAATGTTGCGTTGTGACGCTGCGTTGGAACCCATACCGCAGCGTTGTGCGTCATGATCACCAGACCAAAGCTTAAATAAGAAAGTTCGAGCAAAGAAAATATACACTACGCGAAAAGAAACGACACTTAAGCATGTGTGCACGTAAAATTGCTTGCAGCTATGTGTGAGTGTCTGGATGTATGCGGGGCATTGAAAGGCGCGCGGGGCGCGGAATGGACCGTCGCCGACTGCCCTGGCCAAAGGCTAGTACGTAGTAGTTCGCGTCTCGTCTCTCTAATCTCTGACTGACTGCGATTTATAAAAAAATAATGCCTATTCATTTGTATATAATTATTCTACCTTTATTTAGTTACAATATTTGTTTATATGTATGGCACATTTATGTTATATATAATTGTGTTAAAGTATGTATATTTATACTTTTATATATTTATTGATATATATATATATATATATATATATATATATATATATATATATATATATATATATATATATGTATATATATTGCAGATGCGTTGCCGGCCTTTTAAAAACGAGTAGGCTCTTTTCTTGAAGGTCCCTAAGTCGTATCGGTCCGGAAGAATCGCTGATGTAATCGATTCCTCAAGTAAGTCGTGCGAGGAAGAAAACATCTTCTAAATCGCACAGTGGTGGACCTCGATGAACGTTCGTGAAATTTGGCGGCTGGGATTAATCCGAACAATTCCTCAGAGCACTCCCCGTAGTAGATATATATATATATATATATATATATATATATATATATATATATATATATATATATATATATATAAATTACGTGTCACCTTGTTTGTCCGCGATGAACTCCTAAACTGGTCCAACTTGAAAGATAAGATAACCTTTAATAAAAATAATGTTATTTTTGTCGCCAAATCACACACAATTTTATTATTTTCTTGCAATCCTCCAAAGGTTGTCTGGAAGAGATCGCTCTTAGCGATAAGACCACCCATTCTACCACGTTTACTTTTCTCATTTTTTTAAATATTGATGTTATTTTATGGCTTACAATAAAGTGTAATCTATCTATTTATTAATGCTTCCCTATGGATTTTCTGAAAAAAAAATACATACGGCTACGAATTTTTGCAATTGTTAGAAATAATAATAAAAAATATAAAGTCGTCGAAAAAGCCAAAAATATATATGAGTAAGTAACTTTTAAAGGGTAGTAGGTAATACTGATTATTGCGTACTGAAATACTAAGTGTTGGTATAATTATTTAAGATTACCATTAACTGTCGTGCATATTTTGCTTTGTCGGAAATTTGAATTTTCCCCATCTGTAAAGATATTTAATAAAAGTTGATTTAAAATTGATCGTATCTTTCACTACTTAACTACATAAGTTTACATTATATAACATATACCTACTATGGATCTTCTTTGGCACAAGTCTATAATATTCCATTTCGGTTCGGTATTAACCCTAGCGTTACACGCTCCGGTTTAATGTCACCGACGCTTGAAACTCTCACGTACAGAGAGTGTCACCGCTATGGTTCGAGTGAAATTAGTACGTACTTTTGTTATGATAAATGATGATTATTTATTTGTAATTTTAACTGATGCGAAGACCTAGAAAGACTCTAATCTGGATAAACACATACTTTCAGTAAGTCAGTCAATCAGACAATCTCACAAACAGATAAATAGACAGGCCCACAAAGGAACCAACGGACAAACAACAATCCCATCTGGTGGTAAGTATTGATAAAACTAGATGGTAAATTACACTATTGTAGCGTAACAAAAGCTTTAAATTTCTGGCCTTGAAGGCGTCAATATTTTTATTATACTACTTTTCTCTACGCATCACTAAATCAAATCAAACCGTGTGCTTCGAATGCGTCTTCATCCTTTTTGTCACCTTTATTTCTATATAATTAAAAATTAAAAATTTTGTACAACCGACTTCAATATAAAATATTAAGAATAACTTAATAACTATTAGTCAGACCTTGATCAATTCATCAATCATATCTATATGGGACCACATGGGAAGCACCAACTTTCAAATAAAAAAAAATCATCGAAATCGGTTCACCCAGTAAGAAGTTATGAGGTAACACACATAAAAAACATACAGTCGAATTAAGTACTGGCTCCTTTTTTAAGTCGGTAGAAAAGAAACAAGATGTAAAGTCCTTCAATATGCACTGGAGTGAGGCGGCGGACAAATGCCCCATAATCCTCTTTGGAATAAGAGATCAGTATAGGCTGAAACTTTATTTTTTTAAGCGTACCCTCATTGCCTTATATATGTTAATAATGTCTAGTAAGATGTAACGTTTACGTTTATAGAATGCAATATAAGAATACTTCGTTTTAAATACTTGTCTTCCCATATGAAACACGAATGTAATATGTTATTGCGAAGTTCTACGAAAATACTAGGCGTGTAAAAATTCAAAAAAGGAACAGTAAATAAAACTAATTTTACGGATTTTATCGCGTATATAAACTTATTTTTAACTTATTTTTAATAATAACTAAAAAATTAACTATCTAATCAAATGCCAAGCATCCATGTCAACGTAGAAACGAAACGCAACAACCGTTGACCACAGACGCAAACAATAAACAACGCACGGTCTATAATTTGTCAAAAGAAACACTGGACGAACCTACAATAAAAGTATTGTCGAAAGGCTTAAATTTTGCTATAACGCCGCAAAAAATCCCGTACGAGGAAATTATCTGTAGTGTTGAGGATTGTCTGTTTAAGAATAATATCGGTAAAGAGGATTTAGAGGCTATACGTCAAGACATTTCGTCCTTGTTACGTCGAAGTTCAGCGCCAAAACTAAATCTTCCCAAAGACGAATTTAAAGCGTTGTACAACTTACGCAACAGACCCGAGCTCACGATTCTCCGCGCGGATAAAGGAAATGCTACAGTAATAATGGACACGTCAGAGTATAATTTCAAAATACAACAACTTTTATCGGACGTAAGTACATACAAAAAGGTCAAAATAGACCCTACAACTAATACACTCAAAACAACTACTGATTTAATAAAGAAATACTCCGAAAAATTAGATCTTGACGTGAATTCGACAATACCATCATGTGCCAAACCACCAAGGTTGTATGGGTTACCGAAAATACACAAACCAAACGCTCCACTACGTCCTATAGTAAGCCAGATCAATTCACCAACTTATAAGTTGGCTCAACACTTGGCAAAAATACTGTCACCACTAAGAGGACATACCAGAGCACACACAAAGGATTCATACCAATTTCTTAGTGAGATTAAAGACCTACATCTCGCTGACAATGAAACTATGGTCAGTTTTGATGTTCAGTCACTATTCACATGCCTACCTATTGAAGACTGCATCTCAATTGTTACTAGAAAGCTAGAAGATAACAACATGCCTACAGAATATGCAGTATTACTCAAACACTGCCTCACATCTGGCTATTTATTGTGAAAGAAGAGTTCTACATGCAAGTAGATGGAGTGGCAATGGGCTCACCTGTATCTCCCGTAGTCGCCGACATATTCATGGAGGACTTTGAGGAGAAAGGCCTTCTTACTGCTCCTGTAAATCCAAGATTCTACAAGCGGTACGTAGACGATACTTTCACAATTTTACCATCTGACAAAGTAACTGCATTTTTAAACCACCTTAATTCCATAAACCCTAAAATACAATTCACAATGGAGTTAGAGGCAAACAATACTTTAGCTTTTCTAGATGTTTTAGTCATCCGAAATCCTGATAACACTATTGGTCATACTGTGTACAGAAAAAATACCCATACCAACCGATATTTAAATGGTGAATCTCACCATCATCCTTCACAGTTAGCTACCGTGGGAAAATCTTTGTTTCAGAGAGCACGAGGGATCTGTGACAGAAAACATCTGGCCGCCGAGCTTCAGTACGTCGAGCAAGTACTGCAAGACAACAAGCTTCGGGTCCCGCGCCTACGTCACAGTGACCGAGTGAAGCCTGCCACAGTCGAGCGTGTGCCTGCTGTACTACCCTATGTCAGAGGAGTCACAGACAAGGTTGGCTACATCTTGAAGCGAGCTTCCATTAAAACGTACTTCAAGCCGCTGAAGAAGATTGGTCAATTTTTACCATCCGTCAAGTGTCTTATCCCTCTACAAGATGCAGGAGTGTACAAGCTGGATTGTGAATGTGGTCTCTCGTACATAGGACAAACAAAAAGATCTATTAAAACCCGCGTTAAAGAACATATAGCTGACGTGAAGCACCGACGTATCGGGAAGTCTGCAGTTTGTGAACATGTTCAGGATCGTCCCCGTCATTACATTAGATTTGATAGACCACAAATCCTCGCAAAAGAACACCGATTCCTCCCAAGGATGATTCGCGAGGCTATTGAAATTAAAAAGCATCCTAATTTCAATAGAGAAGATGGATGGGTGCTGCCATCTGCTTGAGATCCCATAATTAATAAAATCAAATCCAAACCCAAGTATACCACTGCTAGACTTCAAGATACTGTAAGCTCATTCTGCGTAAATCGAACCAAAAATTAATATTAAAAAACTGAAGGTAGCCGGGCTAACTATGACAGCAGGACGTCAAACAACTCAGTCCCCCGTGACCACGGGTGCTGGAAAGCACCCGAAACGTCGGGAATATAAAAATAAGTTAAAAATAAGTTAATATACGCGATAAAATCCGTAAAATTAGTTTTATTTAAAAATGTGTAGTGTTCGCGTAAATATAAGAAATCATTAGGAACAGTAAAGTACAGTCCACTGCTGGGCTCAAGCCTCCTCTCAGTTTTAAGGATTATGGAACGAAAAAAACAAACAAACGCAGTAGTTGCTTATCAAATGTTACATTTGATCTGTTGTTAATAATCGACACGTTTGATAATTACTGATTCTGCACAGTACCTAACGTCAACCACTACGAAGCACTGTGAAACGAGCAACTCGACGCTTGGGAAATTAGGTATGTCGCTTGAATTACTTAAATATTGGATCTATAACTTAAACTGGTGTAACTAGGAACAAAATTAAATTATAAAATGTTAAGTAAATCTGCTGTATTGAGTGCTATAAAACAGAAGAAAAAAGAAAACGAAAAATTAATTCGGTTTAATTCTTTTTTTGGGGTTTGAATTTGGTTCTGCTCTGAAGTAGTTTCCGTAAAACATTCTTCTTATCTTTCATCATCAGCCCGTAAAAGTTCACTGCTGGACATGAGCCTTTCCAGTAGAAATTTATTTGATTATCATAGTTATAATTATTACAGCATAGCACGAGTCTACAGCTGAACATAGACCTTCCACAAGAAATGCCACAAAATTTATTAATAAAAATAAAATATTGAGGTTGTAAATATATAAATATTTTAAAAATAAATAAAACATTGCACAGGAGAAAAAATATAACAAATATTTTTATTTGTTATTAATTGGTGTCCCTACGTCTGGATATTTGCTGTATCATGGTGGCGCTTTACATACATAAATTACACACGGGCCAGGAACAATTAGTCTTACGATCAAAAGTACCTGTTCCATGTATGATCGAATCCACAGTACGCCCGGTAACGTTGCAACCGAACGTTTAGCTACTGCCGTTATATAGCCGTCAAATCTGAGTAGTAGAATAAATAATTAATGGCCAAATATTCAAACCCTACTCAATTTAAATATGTAGTTAGGCCTCGTTGTGTCAAATTCACTTTGAATTAAAGTGATAGAGACAGTATTTTGCACAGACCTCCTTTCATTTCTAAGAGGGTTATGGAGCGAACAGGTCAGACGCGCTGTTTTAGTGCATGTTGGTTTACTGGGTGGTATGACTTCTTTCTGCCAGTAGTACGTCTGGATAGGTACCACTCTCTTAACTATTTCAGCCAAATACATAGACATATACACACACACACACATATATATATATATATAGATATTATAGAGAGACAGTATAATTATGTGCTGTGAGACAATCCATTAAGTCTTCAGGGCGACAACGTTTCTGTAGCTTTTTCTGTTTGAAGTTGGTTGCTGTCTATGTGCTGCAATAGCCATTTACCGTCACGTGATCTGTAAGTTCGTTTACGCTTCAATAAAAAAGACTTACAATACTTTTATAATTACTAAAACTATATCGACGGCGCCGTGGCGTGACTGTTGGCTTAGCAATGAGTTGTTGCGCCGTGGGCCGCGGATTTGAATCCCGCACGGAACAAGTATTTATATGGCCTAGAAATAATTGTTCCAGGTCTGGATGTTTTTCCTAAAACTAACTGTCAAATTTTAAGAGATCAATTTCACTGGAAAATAGGGAATGAAGTTTTTCATTTCAACTTTTTAGAGGACATTCTAGTTGTTACTTTGAGCTTGTAATTTTGTTTAGTATTGTAAATAAATATCCGGCTAAGTTTTCTTTTTATAGGATAAGGTGACAAACGAGCACACAGTCAACCTGATAGTAAGTGGTTGCTGTGACCCATAGACATCTACATCTATTGTCGTTTGCGAATTAAAATGCAGATGCGTTGTGAAGAATAAGATGGAATGCCTCTTTTCCAGTAAAAAGGGTCTCCGCGTCTCTACGCTCACCATACGAAACACAGCAATATTAAGCTGCTATTTTACGCTGGTATTCTGTGAGAGCGTGGTTCTTCTCCGGTCGAGTCGACCCATTGCTACAACCATAATATAGCTGCAGCATGGCTTTACCATGTAAAAAAATTATATTATTATATATTTAGTAAAGTTAATAGCTTAATTTTTGAAAGTTACTCTGTTATTTAATTTACCACTGGTTCGAAAAAAAAAAAGCCCTGCCCCCTGGTATTATATAAGGTGTAATGGATCCATCCATTATACCACAACTGAACACAGGCCTTTCCCATATATTGCCTCATATGGGGGATTTTGTCATAATTGCCACGCTTGGCAGGCGGTTTGGCAACCGGCTTATAATTTTGAGTTGTTATTAGCTGCTATCCATCTCCTGTTTCTGTTTCCCTCTGTTAGCTCTGACTACACATTTGGTGTAGGGGAATATTCACACCGCCCCTACACGGTATAGCTTTTCAATATTATACATTATTGAATATTCACCGCGTGTTTGGCAAAGAAACAAAATATCGTAAGGAAATTTGGATGTGGAATTCGAAATAAAAGATATTTCAAAGACGTGAAGTCCTCAAATACGCATTGAAGTAGCGCGGATGTCACACCTACCAACTCTTTCCAACTATTTTAGAAATGACTTTGCCCAGCTATGAGACTGTATATACTGTAACTTTTCTTTTTTATATGAAGTATTTTTATATTTTAATATATTTTCCTCAATAGCTATAGCCCGTAAAACGTGTTACTGTGGACAAAATCTCAGATAAGTATCGTAAAGACTCGAGTCATAATACATTCACGAGTGTATACGCAAGTGTCTTTACTAATTCAAACAAGCTGCCTCTATTTCAGAGATCTCTCGTTCCTCGTATTATTTATTAAGAATCCTAAACTTGGAAATCCCTGTCACCAAGGTAAAATACATTGGAAAACCTATTAAAAATTAAGACAACGTATTTAAATGTATAAGAACGTTGTTAAGAAAATTTTGCATAATTATTCGGAGTTCAGCGGTCAGATACAGAATCTTTATAATTATGTTCTGTTAATTTTTGTCCTAATTTAAAATTAAAAATATCTCTACTTATCTAAATGACATATTTAAATTAATAAAAATATAAGAGATAAATATTTGCACATAAAAAAACTACTTTAGATATATATTATGTCGCCACATGCACTTGTTTCATCAACTTATTAAATTGACATCATCTACGTAAACGACGCTAACTCAATTTTTCGTTTTAAATGACTTACATCTTAAAAATTGTTCAATTTACAAATTTTACATCAACATTTTAATTAGTGTACCGAAATATACTTTAACTGTCATTCATATTTGTAATGGATAGCTGCTTCTGCGTGGAGTAGGAAAGGCTATTGTTTGTATAAAGGGGAATGCCCGTAGTTCATAGACACTTCGGCCATGGAAATGATAATATACAATTCAAGTAATGAAATAATTAAGGGATTGGTTTAAAAATGTACGGATTGTTAAGATATAAAGGTTTTTACTTTCACGAGAACAGTTTATTAACAAACAATGACTTCGTATTTTCGTGACATTTAAACTACAATTGACACAGCCTAAATGCCCTCTTGAATGAATTGCTGAGTGCTGGGAAGAACTCTGGCCGGTGAGAAAGCTGGAGTCATCGTTAATAATGAATATCGAGTCCAAGTTTGTGCAGAAGTTATCGTTAGAAGCGGGAGCGGAATCCATGTTCAGGCCGTGGTCAATAGGGAGAATTAACGGAGTCCATTTAGAAAGCTTTTTTGTTGCTTAGATAACAAATCCGCGAGAAAACAAACAAATAACAAAAATGCAAAAGAATTCGATTTGTGACTATTTATTTTTGATAATTACGACACGGGCCTAGCTGTCAGATTCGATGTTGCCACTAAACGTAGTGGTAATATTCTCTTTGGTTGCCACTTAACAGACATAAAATCGATTAATGGATATCGATTTTTTTATTCGATTTATAATTTCATAAAAAAGAATAATTTTTGATTCGCTTTAACTTCTTTTTTTATAGAGCTTTAACTTCTGCACGTCTTTTAAAATACGTTTTGTTTTATTTATTTCAATTCCATTTTAAATATATTTTTAAGAACAGATAAGAATAACAGTTAAATTGTGCATTAGGGTTTTTTTTAGTTTATGGTTAATCAACCAGCAATTCGCTTGTTTAATTGTCATAAAATCATAATAATTATAGAAAAATAATATAATAATGACAAAACAGAATCGATTTTTAACGTGATTTGTAATTGGCAACACTGTTTATTTTATCCACAAAGTAATGAATTGCGGATTTACCTAATTTCAATCTTTTCGATACTTTTTTGTGCAAAAATATTGCAATCTTTTTTGGATACATAAATACCGCGATTAATAACCATAAAAAAGATGTATTTTTTAACAAATGCAAATTGTTGGGCATTTCATGGCTAGAATCGGACATTTCCATTTTGCAAACATTGAAACAAATCTTTTTAATCTGAATAAATTGTAACCACCTAAAAGTCATCTGTGGATTGTTTTAAAAATATTATTAATAATGTCGTGAGAAAACGCTCCATAGTAATGGCACTGGGAGAGGTAATTTTAATGTTGCATTTATTATTTTAATTTCTATTATTTGAAGCATCAGGCATGTAATGAATCTATAAGATTGATATGCTTAATGGTGACATTGAGCTCATCTTGTGTGTTCTTGGCCTCGCGAAGTTTGCGGGCCAGTGAAGTCTAACCTTGGCAAAATTTATGTTGCTGATGAAGCTGCAAACCAGCGAGAAGTCAGAAGCGAAGTTTGAATACGCCTGAGGGGCGGTTTTCGACTTCCGGAGCCTGGAGAGAGAGCGCTGGCCGTGAGGCGACCGCATTTAAAATCGCTTTGGCTGGAAGTCCCTTTAACGGGGGCGGCCAAATCCGCCCCAAAGATGAGAAGAAAGGGCGTGGGTTGGGACACCGAGATCGGTGTGACTAAAGGGGCAAGTTGCCGAGGAAGGGACCTGCTGGCGCTATCCGTTCGTCTGCACCGGTCTACTCATCTGCGCCTTTTCCTGTGTAGCACTTTGGTAGGCCTTCCGACTAGAGCGTTCGTATGCACTCGGGTGTACCGGGATTGCCTAGGCACTTAATGCATCTAGGCCGGGCGAAACAGGTTTTGGCCGAGTGACCGTAAAACTGTCATCGGTGGCGTTGACCAACGATGTTTTGGGGGATTCTACTGCAATCCCTGTAAGGTTGGAGTTTCGGCGGACGTTGAAAATTTCTTTGCCTTCCGTAGACAGGATTACTAGGAAAATGTCTAGATATCTTTTTTGTCGGTTGGGTGGCGCATTATGTGCAATTCCCTAGCGGGGAGGTTCAGCGATTTAAGATCGCTGAGAATGTATTCAGTTTATAGCTCCTTACGGAGCCTGCGAACGATGACACGAAGGTTGTGGCATTCCGCGAAGGAGTATGTGTGAAAACTCAGTTTCTGAGCTTCGAGATGCGCAGTTAAAGAGCGGAAGTCATCCGTCGTCGATACGTGGATACGAATGGCCTGGCCATCGTTGTGGACCTTGGAGCAGAAGACTTTCTTGGAGTCTATTCACTTGGATAGGTTGCTCCAGCGGAATTATCCTGAAGGATAATGGGAGGCTACGGCGGCTTATCCTTACGCTCAGACGCCGGATTCGAGTTTGCGGTTTTATAGCAATTTTGGCCATTTTAGGGCGCACCAAAGGCGCGGTCTTTTTAGCGGGAGTGGCGTTGGGGGACGAAAGGGCCAAGTGAAGCTCGTCACCCTTTTTCGCGTTTTGCCCGAGACAAGAGTGAAGCCCTCATTTTCGGGATTGGCGGGTTTAGTTACGTTTAACTCCATTTAAGAGTCCGACTTGGCGTCCGAAAACGCCGGTGAAGGCCCATGGCTGGAGAACACAGAGAGCGCGAGGGACGTAAGTGGTGTTTACAGACTCGGGGGTCACAGGTCCAGTGCTCGGCTAAATGGAGTCGTCGATGCGCACGATCAGACGTTCAGCAGCGGGCATGTCTCGCTGCGCTAAAAAGGTCGCCCAAACGTCGGGGCCGGCGCGACTTATAAAGCCGGAGAGTTCGGCTATAGCAATAGCCGCCATCTTGTCAGAGTGTATATCAAACACCAGTAGTACCAAGCTACCATGGCGGGGAGGTGTTTGCTTAAGGCTTTAACTAGCCTGAATGACCTTGACGAAATGGTGATCGCAGAGATTTTAGCCGACGTCAACACCGTCTAGCAACTACGTTCTGTATTACTTATAAAAGTGCAAAGATTAATAGACTGCAGAGATGGCAATTATGTAAGTGTTAATTATATAGTGAGAATTATGTCGAGATTACGCATCTTCAATTACATTGTGCTGTAGCTTTGTCCGGTAGGCGTCAAGTTTCAAGTACGTAAGAGTTTTTTATTATATATTTTAAATCGTATTTATTTGTATCGTATTAGTAGATCTGGGTCAAAGCGTTCGCTGTAATTTTTTCACGGGTTTGACAGCACGAATGAAATTTGTAATTGCAATTTTCGTCAACACGCATTGGGGCAGCGCGGCGGGCATTTCCTTTCCCTAAAACCCTCTCAGAAATAAAAAGAGTCCTGTGCCCAGTAGAGGGACTTGTATAGCCTATTATTTTACTTTGTAGCAATATTTATATTCGTTTCAGATACAGAAGGGTACTTTATGCTGACAAAAATATCATGTGGAGGCGACGAAAACGTAAAACACCTTTGTACCTAGATAAATCGTTCGGAAGATTGTCAGTCATGTCATACGCCACATTTTCTATAGAGCGTAGAACATTGCAGATAGGGCAAAATAAAAAATTATCCAAAATATTATGGGAACTATTTATTAATAATATATATAATTAAAGGTATCTATTAAATAAAAATGAATCGCTGAATGTGTTGCTAAGCGCAAATCTTAAGAGCAGCTGGACCGATTTCGCTAATTTTTTTGTAATATTCCTTGAAGTACTAAGATGGTTCTTAAGGAGAGAAAAATTAAAAAAATTGCCTGAAAAAGTCTATAAACAACACTTTTCTATATTCCCATACAAAAGATTCGTAATAATACTTAAAAGTCAATTTGAACTTTAATACCATACCATAAGTTTAAGTGTTAGTGATTCCGGGAAGGCAAAACAATTGAGTAACGTTAGTATCGTATAAATATTATATCGCATCGTATAAATATTTGTCAATATTTATACGATGGAAACTCAATTTGGAATAAGTAAAAATAAAATGAAATATAATAAGAAGGTGAGTGTAGAGGGTTCTCTCCGGTTGGAGACCCTTTTTACTGGTGAGTGTAGAGAACCGGAGATCCTTTTTACTGGAAAAGAGGCATTCCATCTTAGTCCTCACGGGTGACAACGCATCTGCATTTTGATTCGCAAACGCGGATAGATGTAGATGTCTATGGGCCACAGCAACCACTTATCATCAGGTGGACTGTATGCTCGTTTATCACCCTATCCTATAAAAAAAAGGTATCATAATAAGAAATCAGAAATTGTAATTTTCATTGTGATTTTTTTGTGACTATTAAAAGAATTTTAAGTGTTTTATAATTTTTATTTTTTAACATAATATAATTGTTGACTTATCTACTTAATTTTTTCTTTTTTATCTTACTAGCTGACCAGGTGTCGCAAGTAGAAGAATAAATATTAAAAAAGAAATGAAAAATTAAAGAATCAACTGTTAGGCGGTACGAAGTTCGCCGGGTCAGCTAGTTTATAATAAAAATAATGAACAAGCTGCAAGGTTCAACTAATAATGTTTGTTGTAAACACAATTGTAAAATTCCTGTTATAATTTTTACCAATGGTTAATTGATGAAACGTAGTCAAGATCACTTCATATAAAATATATTTAATTAAAATTGACACATGACCTATTTGGCCTTCTACTTACAACTCGGCGGAAATTTGAAAAGAAGATATTGTCTTTTCACACAAGTATTGTTTACAACTGGCGTGGTTTCGAAAAGCGTGATTAAGTGTCAACGCTATATAATCAATTAAATACTGAACTTTTTTGAAATTAATTTTTTGTTTATTTTTGTTATATCTTCTTAAAAACTGACGGCATCTCACTATTTTATCATTTGCTTTTTTTTGTAACGCATAAGGATAAGTTAGACTAAGTTAGATTAACTTGGACAAGTTTTTAATTTTTTTTATTTTATCACAAAATTCCTGCAATAAATTATTACCTTTTCTGCAGTGATTCTCTCCTCTTAGTTTTGGCGTGACTGTAGGATGTTATACTGAGTCACCATCAGTTACTAAGCGGCCATAAATCATTATATGTATGTATAAACATACATATATATATATTTTTTGATTTAAATATCTATGTTTTTTGAATTTGGATTGATTTTTTGAAACCTGGTAAAATTATTTTTTTCCATAGCAATTGATGGGCCTGAGTATAATGCCAGTTATGCTCTTTGGCTGAAGTTATTTTTTATTTTATGCTCAATTGCAGACAAAACAATATTGATTGCGCATTTCTAAAACAAAATTTTACCTCTTTTACTTCTAATAAATAAAATAATCCTGCACCTAACACGGCGGAATAGTTATTATTATCTATAGGACCATTTGCAGAAACAGTTTTTGTTAACAGTTATGAGTGTAACATTTTATCAGCTGCTTTGTTTATAGTGCCTTGAGCAACAATTTGCCGGTTTCTGTACAGAAAATGATGCTGGCTTTGCAAATATGGATGGCGGCTACCATTGAATATAATACCCGCTATGTTACACTTATTTACATAGAAACTTTAATTATCATTTGCATAAAATTCTAAATAGCACTTTTTACACAAGACAGTAAACTTTTAGATCAGTCCATCTTGTTTTTCACTAATTAAGTGAAAAGTAAAACAAATCAATAGGTTCGTGATTTAAAATTTCTTGCAACTTTTTATAGAAAAGCATGACCTTATCATAATATAATAGTCAATCATTTAGCCATGTGATAAAACTTTTAAGTGTGCCAGTCAAATATTAATGATGATATTCGGGTCACTATACTGGAAATAGTCTTTTAAATATTTTGTAGTACAATTGATAATCTTCAGTATGATTGACCGTATATATTAATTTTTAAGTCTATGTTATTTTTGATGAAAATTATTATTGCAGATAAAAGGCCTTTCACATTTATTTTAGTCTCGAATTAAATTAATCAAAATGAAAATAAGAACTTTGGCTCTTTATAAGTTATCTTTAAATGTAAAACACTGACTTGAAATTATATAATTATCGGCATTTTTTTAATTCATTGAATTTTTTTAAGATTGTGTTGAAAATCTACTGGTAAAAAAAAACAAATATATATATTATAGTTCTTGATGAAAATAAAGTTTACGCGTTACATCGCATCCCATCAAGAATTTCTAATGTAATTCTTGGTATAAAGCTAAGACGTGATAATAAGTGTAAACAATAGAATAACAAAATAATGAAAACATTTACATTTATATACAAAACATTAACAAAAATACTTGCTTTATAACCAAATAAATATTATTTGACCGTAATAAAATAAACCAAGGTAGTCTTCGGCATGAAAGTAAAAATAAATATTTTCGATTATTTTTGCAATATCTAACAGCCGGATCAGCGGGCGATTCTGATCCATCTAAAGATGCTAAATTTCAGCAAGCACAGTCAAATTCAATAGGAGTGACAGAAAAACGGTTCTTGATATAGAAAGGTAAATAAATTATTTAACCTATAAAGTAAAATCACTTTATTACAAATCAAAATAGCCTAATAGCTTTATTAACATGAGACATAATTGTACGAGTGCTTACAATACTTAACATGATTTTACTGAAATCTCTGAAAGTTTTTTTTTAATAGAATAAGGGTAACAAACGAGCACACAGTCCACCTGATGGTTAGTGGTTGCTACGGCCCATACACATCTACATCTATTCTCTATTACGTATCAAAATGTAGATGCGTTGCACCCGTGAGGACTAAGATGTAATGTCTCGTTTCCAGTTAAAAGGTTCTCCGGTTCTCTAAACTCACCATACGAAACACAGCAGGGTTAAACTGCTATTTTACATGTTATTCCGTGAGAGCCTGGCCCTTCCCCGGTCGAGCCGACCCATTCGTGCTGCAACTATACCTACTACTAATATAGCTGCAGCATAGCTCTACCACGTAAGAAAAAATTGACGTTGAAATTTTAAGTATTTTTAGAAGCAACCTTGCAATTATTGTCTATTGAGTTAATTTTGTGGAATCGTGTTTTGCAAACCGCCACCTGAAATACGTACAATTTTTTTCGATAATGTCGTGAAATTACAAAACGATCCCCATGCATTTCAATGTGGCTCTATTCAGCCTCTTAATATGAACATACCTCGGGATTCGGAGATTTTAAAAGTTTTCATGCGTAGATAATGGAAGATATAATATTATATTATTACTGTCTCGTGTGAGGAAACCTTTATACTTATAAACATATTCCCATCATATTTTTATGGTTGGTCAGAAAAGTTATATCTAAATGCAGACTTTCACAGTAATTTTTTTTTACTATTTTTACCCAGCAAGTTGTTAAGCAACTAATAAAACAACAACAATCCCATCGGTGGTTATGTAGCCTAAGATGGTGAATTGCACTGACTTAACAAAAACCTGAATAGGTTTTTGTTAAATCAGTGCAATTCACTCTTGCCTAATAGTACTAGGTAAGTATTATTTGCGACCTATTTGTGTGTGTGAGTGTGTGTGAGTGTGTGTGCGTGCGTGCGTGCGTGTGTGTGTGTGTGTGTGTGTGTGTGTGTGTGTGTGCGTGTGTGTGAAGAAAAGCGTATGAGAATTACGTGAAGAGGAATAAAGGTTGAGTACTAATTCGCTTACCTGTACGAGGTTGCCACTCGAGAACATTTTTTCCTATTTTTTATCTGTTTTCCAAGTTATATAGCTAGCCCATTGCCTTTTCACTGTAATATTCCGTTGGGCTATGTCAGTTACTCTGGTTCTAATGCAAATATCTTCATTTCTAATTTTATCACGTAGAGAAGCCCCTCTCCAATTTAAAATTTTTACATTTTTTAGATGATAGTTTGTCTAACATAAAAAAACCATAAACCCAAGAATGTCTTTATATAGTTATTTATACTTAGGTAAGCACCATTCTTTTATTTATTTAAATTATTTGATTTAATTTGATAACAGTGTACCTAAATGTAAGTATCTGTATCTTTATTTCCCTCCCCAATAATATTTTATATAGTCGTACTGTACATACTTATAAAATTCAGTATCAACTAATTAATAAAAATATGCATCAATAAAATTACATAGGTATTAAAAACTATCGAAATCTAAGTAACGAGAGCATGTTCGTCGTTCCACATCAAAATTATATAAAAATGCATTTTTCAATTTCACTAATCAACGTCGCCGCGAAAATTTCTTCTTCATTGGGCACTTTAAAAATTCATTTATTTAGAAAATAATATTTACAGTTACCAGTGTACAGATATTAACTAAATTAAGTATTTCTAGTCATAAAAATATTTATAATTGAGTATAAACTTTTAAAAAACTAATATATATTTGAACGAAGTCGCTCCAACACCGACGCGCGGTCCACCCTCGACGATGTCCGAAAACGGACTGCGACACAGCGACGGGGCAACGGAGCATGCGCGATCGCGTAAATATATTAAATTTCAGGGTAAAATAATATATTCTCTTATAAAACGGGTAATAAAAATAAAACGCTCAATTAAAAATATTAATATTTTTAAGACCTTTTTTTTAGTGTAAGAACTATTTATAAAGCTTGTGCCGTTTTGGAGAAATTTTGCAAAATATGACAAAGATAGGTACTCTTTGGGGATTTCTTTTCTAATAAGGGGTTGACAAAAATACAATTTTGTTAAATTAAAAACATTTATCAAATCTTCTTCTGTTACACTGTATTTTTTTCTTTGTGGATTAAATGAACAGTTATTGAGATTTATTTACTTAAATATCCTAGATTTAAACATTTCAACCACTGTTCAGGCCTTAAGACAAACACCTATACACAGTCGTAATTAAACAAAAGATTGAATTTTAATAAATATTATTTATAATCTATATTGAATAAAATAAGTTTCTGTTTTCTGTTTTCACCCAGCGTGTTGGTACGCTAGGGTGTGTATCTAGCTGTCGCCTAATGCGACAAGCGAACAAAGAAATTAAAACAATAGAATAGCCACTCTGAGGCGGTGAGCGTGTAATAAATTACTTACAGAGGAGTAGGCGTTTTTACAGTTCTCAGGAAATAACTGAATATAATAAACAATAGATATCTATTTTTTGTGTCAGATCTACGGATCTGAGATGTGGTCCATCACTGCTGGCCGTATGAGGAAGCTCAAAGTCGCTCAGCGAGCTATGTAAAGGGCAATTCTCGGCGTTTCACCGCATGAGTAAAGAAACCGATCAGAGGGGAAGCTACATACAAACGGCTCGCTGCGAATACACGCATACATAGCACAGCGATGTGTGCGTGAGCTCTCACCGACAGGTTCACCGACGCTCCGTCGGGGTACAAACCGGTTTGCGCCGGCTCAATCAGAGTATCCATGAAAGGGCTGTTAGTCGTGCGCATTTAAATAAATATACCAACAATATTTTGAAATTTTATACATCAATTAATTTATTAAGTATTTTTGCAATTATTAAATAATTAGATTTAAGTCTTTTAATTAAAATAATTAAGTTATAAATTTATATAGGTAAATAATATATATTGTTTAAAATTAATCGATACGAAACAGCTCTTGATTTCGAACAATTAATAGATATTATGTTGTTACATTATGTAACATAAGTAATAATTAATACGCATGTTATTTTATACACTATATAATATTCTAGTTTTTTTCCATATTGTTTAGAATTAATCAATACGAAACAGCTCTCGATTTCGAACAATTAACAGATATTATGTTGTTACATTATGTAATATAAGTTATAATTAATACGCATGTTGTTTTATACACTATATAATATTTAAATTTTTTCCTTATTGTTTATAATTAATCGATACGAAACAGCTCTTGATTTCGAACAATTAATAGATATGTTGTTACATTAATATAAGTTATAATTAATGCACATCTTATGCTATACAATATTTTTATTTTTTCCTTAAAATTTTCACATGCATCATGTGACAACACTATCAGAATAGGTATACATTTTCAACGTTGTTAAGAAGCTTCCCCTCTGGTCCTTACTCTTTACTCTGTGGTTTCACTGCGTGATAGACTTAAAAACGAGGATATCCGCAGTAGAACCAGAGTAAACGATTAATTCTTCCTTCTTTGGACTACCAAAGAATTAGTATGCTGAAGTGGCAATGGGTCGGCCATAGCTCGAAGAACCGACAACCGATGGGGAAGAAAGGTTCTCGAGTGGCAGCCTCGTACATGCAGGCGAAGTGTAGGACGTCCCCCCCCTAGATGGAGTGAAGACCTGGTAAGACATGCAGGAAGTCGGTGGATGTAGGCGGCTCTGGACCGTGCTTTGTGGCATTCCTTGGGGGAGGCCTATGTTCAGTAGTGGACTTGTGAAGGGCTGAAATGATGATAATGATGATCTATTTGTTTAGCAACTTACATTCATACAGTTTTAATACAAAAAATAAAATAGTACATAAAAAAACACCAATAATAAAAATAAATAGAGAACACAGATATAAAATAATCCGATTGCATGAGTCCCTCACTGACTCAACATTTTGCTATCGCACGATTGCGGTAGCGTGGTTTCCAGCAATGCCCTTTGAGGTTGGAATCGCACACGAGGACAGTATGTACGCTATATTTCTTTGAACGAGATAGATGTTATCAAAATAATTAAATAACGGAATTTAGACGGAAAATTCCTGTTAGTTTTGTTTTATAATGTATTAATATTATGCTAGGTGAACAATTAATATGTGTGGAACAATTAATCACGCACAATGTGTTAATTTAGTACAATTTTGGTTTTAAAATATTTAGTTTGAGTAATTATTACGCTTTGAAGAGCTTGACCAGTAGGAATGTATGTATCCCCATTACAGAACTTCACAAGTTCATTGCTATTTTGTTGCAGAAATAGGTAAGAAAGTAGATATCGGCTAACTCATTCGCTGAGCCGTGACCACTCTCAAACGAAGCATCGTTCGTTCGAAGTAACTCAGGACTATATTATGTTGTCGCATTTCTTGGACTTTTAACGTGATTATTCATGATTTCTACTTTAGACAGCTAAAGTAAACATTATTTATGGCTCTCCCAATGTTCAATATGTTAACACTACTATTTTTCTTAGGCAGAAATGTTATTTAATTTTTTAGTTATTATTATTTGGTATTCTTGCTTTACAGCCGCTACGCATATCATTTTACACCTTTTCTTATTAAAGAAACAGTTCATATGACACCTAAGCACGCCACCGCTAGAGGAGATTTATGTAGGCCTTTGTTAAATACAAAATTGAATTTTTATACTGTCTTCGTATGTGGCATTTAGCTTCCAAAATAAATTAGGTCGGGAAAATGTACATATCTTTTTATTATATATTTCTTTAAGTTTATTAATACTTTTTTCTAATAAAAGTGTAAAAGTTTATATCATAATATCATACAATAAAGTATTTCGATAAACTAAGCACTTCTGAGAACATTAAACTTTAGAAATATAATTTAGAGGCTATTTCTTAACATTGTTTATAATATAAATTCTTTAATGAAATTGCATTCGTTATTATTAATATTATGTTCTCTGATCTAATCGATTTTTATGCTTTACATGCTTTCCGAGACACGGGGGTGAATCATCACCAACTCTTGACTCCGGCCTACTACTGAGAATTTTTTTACGTAGTAGATCCACGTTGCAGCTATATAATGATTGTAGCACGAATGGGTCGGCTCGAACTTTGTAGGACCACGATCTCACAGAATATTAGCGTAAAATAGCAGCTTAACGCTGTTGTGCTTCGTATAGTGAGTGTAGAGAATCAGTTACACTTTTTACTGGAAACGAGGCATCCCATCTTAGTCCTCAGGGCCAAAAACGCATCTGCATTTTGATACTTAATCGAAGTTACCAGATGAGTAGTGATCAGATGACTAGATGAACAGTAGATGTGATCACATAGTCAGTAATCGCGCTACGACCACTAGACAAACGAAACAGTGAAATTTTACTCACCACAAAGTCATAATTTACTAACTTAATATTAACTAGACATTATTAAAATCATTATATCTTAATTAATTTATAGTTGCTATATCAACACAATTTTAAGTCTGACAGAAGTTTCCAATTTTAATCACAAAATTAATTAACTTAATAACTCGAATTTATAATTTCAGTAATCTACAAGGCAATTAGCTAGCTTCAAGTTTTGTGTTTTATTCAATTTATTTATTATTTTAACAACCTTTATTTAAACTGAATATTACTTAAATTTTTAGCCGACTTTAAACTTTTTAAAGTTTCTAACACAATGAAATACGTTTTTAATGAACATACGAAACACAGAGACTCGCACCATTGACGCAAGTCTGCAACCCAGTTATTTTATAGTATATTGTTGAGTAGAATCTAGCCGCTATAACATTATAATTGGAGCACGAACAGCTTGGCCTGACTGAGGAAGGAGCACGATCTCAAAGAATAACAAAAATAGCATCTAATGCTGCTGTGTTTCATATAGTGAGTGTAGAGAACGTTTAACCCTTTTGACTGGAAATGGAGCGTTCCATCTTAGTGCTTAGGGGTGACGTCCCATCGGCATTTTGATTCTTGATTGGTCTTTAAGTCTAGGGGTCACAAAATCCACATACTATCAGGCAGACTGTGTGCTCATCTGTCGCTATTACTACTTGAAACGTAATAAAAAATAGATATAAAATACTTTATTTAATTTGGTACTTGAAGTTTCCTTATTAATAAAGTTCGTTAATAAATACCTGCAACAAGAAGTGTTTACCGATACATTCAGCAAGCTTTTAGCAGAGATGGAAGCAAAAGTTATAACTGAGTAGAAGTCTCCGTTTTGTTAAGCAAATAATAAACATTATTCAGTATGTGTGTAATTAAAGTTAAATACAAAAAATAAATATAATGTCAATTACAATTTTAAGTGCTGCTTGGCCACGTGATCGGCGGTGAAGGAAAAAGAAAGATTGAAAATCCAAAAGTGCACACCTCGAACGGTCGAAATTTTGTTACCGAAAAAAATTTTCACATAATTGATAAAATAAAAATAAAATATTTATGAACGGGACAAATGTTTTTTTTATGTATTTATTCTTTTCTACATCTACCTTATAATAAGGGATATAAAGGGCGGACTTAATGCCTTGTGGCATTCTCTACCAGTCAAACCTGTTTAAATGGCTTCATACGGATTAAAATCTAAAGCCAATAAAAAAAAATCAAAGTGATGGCTGTAATGAACGAATGAATTACGTATTTTCAGCATAGTTACCTCGCCTTATTCAATATTGCAATAATTAATAATAAACAAAATATTAAATACGCTGTAAACAATTTATTCTTTAGCTATAGGCTATAACTATTCAAGCACGAGTTATAAACGATTTAAATTCCCCGGAGACCGTTTCATTGTACATTTTATTTTCAATGCCTTACTGGCTGCTTTTTCAGCGAACAATCATTTATTAAATTTGTAAAAAAAGCAAAGCAACTGGCCCACATTGCATTTATCAGCTCCGTTGTGCGGTGGCTAGGCATTTGACGATAGGCGGGTTCGACTTCCACAGGGACCAAGTTTGGACTACAAATATTTTTTTTTATTTTTTTTAATAGTACAGGGGGCAAACGAGCATGCAGTTCACCTGATGGTAAGTGACTACCGCCCCCCATGAACAACCGCAACACCAGGGGAACCAGGGGAATTGCAGATGCGTTGCCGGCCTTTTAAAAAGGAGTAGGCTATTTTCTTTTTTAATTGTTCAAGATCTGGATATATGTCGCATGCGTGATTTATAAAAATGCTTCCATGATACTGATAGAAAATCCTAGTGTAGGCATTACGTTTTCCAATATTTTTTTTTATCTATTAACTAGAAAGGAATACTTGGCAACCTCCCTCACACCACTGAGGTAGCATCAGTTTACGGCACGACATAGAGAGAAAATACATTTAAAATTGAAGATATCAAATTTCACTCAAAGGAAACATTCTTTTGTTTTTCAAAATGAGAATAACCACCATCAATTTTTTTTACAAGCTTACCTGAGCTGCGAATCGAACCAACTAAAAATTCAAAAAATAGACAATCAATATTTTATTCAAACAGTCGATAAGAGTCTATGATAAGGATAAAATCTCTCAAGTAAACAATGTATCTTACAATTAAAGAAAACCACGAAATCTAACGATTCGTACATATCGACACAAACTAATATCCTAACATAGACTGTTTATTGTTGTAACTGTTGAATAATGCTATATCAAAATTAGTGCATTGGTTTAACGTTAATAATCTACATTTAAACGGAAATAAAACTAAATGTATTAAATTTACAACAACGAATGTTAAAAATCTGAGTACCAATGTGTTTTTTAATGGGGAAGAACTGAGCCCTGTCGAATCCACTGTTTTTCTTGGCATCACTCTCGACGCAAAGCTTCAATGGGGCCCCCATATATCCAAACTAGCAAGCAGACTAAATTTTGCAGCCTATGCTGTAAAAAAGATTAGAGGTCTCACTAGTGTCGAGACAGCTAGATTAGTTTATTTCAGTTATTTCCATAGCATAATGTCTTATGGGATTTTGCTATGGGGAAATGCGGCTGATTCAGAAACTATTTTTGTTTTACAGAAGAGCGCCATCAGAGCTATTTACAACCTAAAACCGAGAGAGTCTCTTTGAGATAAATTTAAAGAAATAAATATATTAACTTTGGCCTCTCAGTATATTTACGAAAATTTAATGTATATTCATAAAAACAAAGGTAGTTTTAGTAAAAAAAGTGATGTGCATTAACACTAGGAATAAACACAAGCTAGTGATACCAGTTTCTCGACTCCACAGAGTCAGTAATTCATTCTTGGGGCAATGTATACCTACGCTATTACAACAAGGTCCCGAAAAGTGTACAGGCTCTCTCTATTTGTAAGTTTAAATGTTTTGTTGAGTTGAAACTGTATAAAACGGGTTATTATAGTATAAATGAATACATGGTTGATAATAACCCCTGGGAATGAGGTGATCGCTTCCAAGCTGTTTCTAAAATAAATTTTGTACTTATATAGTTTGTACAACCGTTATTGTAAAATTTGCTTTAAAAAAAGGTCCCGCTAGGTTTCTTGCTGGTTCTTCCCAGGAGAGAGGTTTTTTTTTCGAACCAGTGGTAAAGTAAAAAATGACTTTCAATAAGAATTACACATGTGATCTATATTGAATTAAAAAAAATTTAAAAGCAAAAGACGTTTTGTTACTTTGTTAATACTACACAATAAGAGTACATCGATATAGAAATCTTACATACCATTTAATTATTTCGTATATACCTATCCTATTCTATTAGAAGCATCGCCTTGTTGAATGAAATATGACATTATTTTCTCCCTACATCCCTGTATGATAGTTAATTTGATTTCGTAATTTTTTAATATTTCTATTCATTTTCTAGTATTCAAGTGTCCTTCAAACGCGTACAATATCACAACCATGGTTCTGCGGATGCCACATCAAGCATTAAACACAAATCTCACTCGAGGCTTCACGTGGCATTTACACTATTTTATCATAATTATCGTTTTAACTGCCCATTACAGGTCTATTTTCAAACGTATGCCTCGCCCATATATTGCCACAAAAGTGATATAACGTGTTCCATTATTTTCACAGTATTTTAGTTTCAACTCTTGTGTTGAGTATTATTATATATGTTTATGTTTATTATATATTTTTGCTCATTACAATGTTTTATTTATACGAAACTGTAGTGACAATCCAACTTACAGTTAACCCGATGGTAAGTGTCTACTGCAGTCCATGGACACTTACAGAAAACTTCAAACAAAGAAGGCTACAGGTGTGTTGTAACTGATGAGTACTTAGTTGGAATGCTTTTCTTTTTCCTTCAGTCCACAGTAATGAAAGTACTGCTAGGAATAGGTAAGACGGTGGTACTTTACTTTTTTTTATAGGATAGGGTGACAAACGACCACACAGTCCACTTGATGGTAAGTGGTTGCTGTGGGCCATAGACATCTACATCTATCCTCGCTTGCGAATCAAAATGCAGATGCGTTGTCACCCGTGAGGACTAAGATGGAATGCCTCTTTTCCAGTAAAAATGGTCTCCGGTTCTCTACACTCACCATACGAAACACAGGAGTTTTAAGCTGCTATTTTACGCTGGTATTCTGTGAAAGCGTGGTCCTTCCCCGGTCGAGCCGACCGATTCATGCTACAACTATACTACTAATATAGCTGCAGTATGGCTCTACCACGTATAGAATGCCCAAATGTTCCACACTTCTAGTCAAAAATAGAGTCCTTCCACTGAGTATGTTTGACATTGTTCTTCTGTAGCGTAGAGGCGTTTTACATACAAGAATTAACCATCCAGACATACGTTAAAAATATAATACGTCAAATAATTAACAAATATGTAGCCCATATATACGTGCGGGATTCGAAACAACGATCTCGGATCACATCTCAGAACAGCGCTAGCGAGGCGACTCTAGGTTTAATGCCTTACAACTTGTAATTATAGTAGCTCACATATCCTTGAAAACATAACTCGGCAATAACGGAATTGCTACGTGACGGCAGAAATAACTGGTAAGAAAAAATAATTCTGTTGTAGCTTTTTGGATCTATTATTACCTTTTTTCTATTTATTTAATCTGTATTAAGAAATTTGTATTAAGAAAAAATAATTCCTTAAATGCTTCATTGGGGTCATAATTTTATTATATTTATTTAATTAATACATTTTAGTATTTAGAAAAAAATATTCTGTTATAGTATTTTTGAGTCTTTATTTATTTTATTCCATTTTTTCAATTAACAACTTTTAGTATACATAAAAAATTCTATAAATGCTTTTTGGTTCTATATTTATTTTATTATATTTATTATATCTTTACTTTGGTTGTTAAGATGCAACTTAATGCTATATGACATTTTCGTAAAAAACTTAGACATAAGTTTTTTTTATAAAATTCTTCATATAAAAATGAACGACAAAATTCTAAAATATTACGGCAACCATTGAGGTTCATTGTTTATGTTTAATCTTCATTTTTATTTTTATGATTATTATTAAGAGGTAAAGAGTTACGGGTATATACCGTAACCCTGATTTATACCTACGGCCGGTCGGAATTGGTTGGTTCCACCGGGGTAGGACCACGCTTTCACAGATTACCAGTGTAGTGGACGTGTGAGGAGGTATTTGTTCAGCAATGGACTATTATAGGCTGCGCTGGAATTTAGCAGTACAATAAGCATTTCATTAAACAATAAGCCTTTTAATTTGCTATAACTTATAAACGGTTCCCATTTGGAATTTCACAGAAAATTTTAACTTGAGATTTTCTGCCGGCGTCAATTTTTCGTTTCGATTATAATATAGGAGATTTCAATGTAAAGGTGAAAGGCTTTTGTTACGTTAAGACACTGATGTTTATCGTGTAGGAATTCATCATCACGTACCACCAGGTGGTTACGTAGCCAAGCACTGACTTATAATATTTAAAAAAATATCTTTGTGAATTTATTATCGATTAACTACGAGGGGAGATCAAAAAGTTCGCGGAATGATAGGAAAGGATAATGAAATGAAACATTAAAATATTTTTCATCTTCAATGTATTCTCCCTTATACCCTAATACATTTATGATATCTGTCAAATAACTCATTAACCGTCTAAAAAAAAGATTTGTGTTGTGCGTCAAAATTGCCGAAATTGCAGACTTCACTTCATCATCGCCGGCAATTTTTTTCACACGCAGTTCTTTCTTCATTTTTGGATTCCATTTTCCATTCTCAGTATCTTGCACGGACTTTAGTCATGACAAGGTGTCGATGTAGGATGTTGAAAGTGGTTGTTTCTGATACTCCAACTAATAGGAGTAGCCCCTGTCCAGCACTGGACTTTTATGAGCACATGATGAAACCATTATTTTTATAGCATAAAGGTGACAAACGAGCACACAGTAGACTGTGCTCAGGTAGACTGATGGTAAGTGATTGCTGTGGCTCATAGACATCTACATCTATCTTCGATTACGAATCAAAATGCAAATGTGTTGTCACCCGTGAGAACTACGTGGTTTTATACAGATACAGATCAGGACGTCGCAATGGTTTTTGAGAAATACTTTACGTGGTAGAGCCATGCTGCCCCTATATTAGTAGTATAGTTGTAGCACGAATGGGTCTGCTCGACCGGGGAAAGACCACGCTCTCACAGAATACCAGCGTGAAATAGCAGCTTAACGATGCTGTGTTTCGTATGGTGAGTGTAGAGAACCGGAGACCCTTTTTACTGGAAAAGAGGCATTCCATCTTAGTCCTTACTGGTGACAACGCATCTGCATTTTGAGTCTTTATTGAGGATAGATGTAGATGTCTATGGGTCACAGTAACCACTTACCATCAGGTGGACTGTGTGCTCGTTTGTCACCCTATCCTATAAAAAAAGACAAGTTACTGCTTTCATTTTTATTTTATTTTATTTCACAATTTTCAGAGAACACTAAAAACTAGATAAAAACAATAAAAACAATTTAAAGCTATTCACAGTTGCCACATATCTATCCAATAATAATAATAATAATTAATATTCACTCACTTGGTTCCTAAAGACCGACATAACACAAAGACGAGCAAATGGAGCCACGCGGCAGCTTTTGCTGTCGCACGGTTGGGCCGGCTCGAACCGGGGTGGTACCACGACCTCACAGAAAACCTGCGTGAAGTAGAGGTTTATCTCTGCGTTTCGCTTGGTGAGTGCAGGTGGCCGGAGGCCCTTTTTACTGGAAATGAGGCATTCCATCTTGGTCCACACTGGTGACAACGCATCTACATTTTGATTTGTGGATTTGTGTTGAATGGAGTGTAATGTCTATGGGCCGCAGCATCAAGTGGACTGTGTGCTCGTTTGTCACCCTTATCCTATAAAAATATAATACAAGACAATAATATCCATTTTGAGCGCGAGAATCACTTTTCACCTGAACTCAAATCAGATGATGTCGCGCACTCAAAGTGGATGTCGGGGCGGTGGTCATAGAACTAAGGAATCACGCCTGATTGACCCCCACCTGGATAGACTACAAAAGCCATTCGACTCGGTGCCTGTGTCGGTGTCATACATGACTAAAGAGGGTCATCAATATGTACGAGGTTGACTGTACGGTTAGAGACTTCCGCGGGCAGTGTATGGGCCAGTGGAGTACGATCCTTTTTCATCTAGGCAAGCGGAAGACGGAAGACGGCTGCGGAGAAACACACAAAGATAAGATAAACACATAAAGAGAAGAATATCTTCCAGGGCGATTGTTTGAGTCCAATCTGGTTTTGCCTCTCTCTAAACTCTCTTAGTACCTTACTGGAGGGTTCATGGATTTGAGCTTCGAAAAGTAGGTGACGTACCTTTTCTATATGGATGATCTTAAGTTATTCGTCCAGTCGCACCCATTTTATGGAGTTATTAAAAATCACTTGTGTAACACAGAAAAGCTTTAAGATAACTTAAAATTTTATAATCCATTCTAAGTATGAATCATAATTTATGTTACTGCCATTTCTCAAATTGAAATATTCCGCGTTTTTTGGTCAATCTTATTGACGAATCAGATTTCCTCTATAATACCTTTCATTCATTCCATTCAGTCCAACCGACAACCGGGTAGAAGAGGAGTCTAAGTAAAAACACGCCCGTACGCGGAAGCATATTGTGTCACGCTCGCTGTATCTATTTATTCATGCTTCTTCTGGCACACCCAACTTTCACTACTATACATTAAAGTAGGTACTAACACAGCATTGTGAATTGCCACACGTGCCTTTTTGGACACATTCTGACTTTTCACAATAGAGTGTAGAGCCCCATTCATTCTATTTCCTGCATTCACTCGTCGTTCTATATCCTTATCATATCTACCATCCCTGCTAAACACACATCCCAAATATACAAACTCATCTACTTGCTCTACCAACTCCTCTTCTATTCTTATTTCATATATCGTTTTACTTTCTTTTCTTTCAAAAACCATAACTTTCGTCTTACTTGCGTTCACTTTCATTCCCTTTTTTTTAATGTCCTGTTCATTAATGTAACCATCATTTGCAACTCGGCTGCCGACGACGCAAGTATGACTTGATCATCGGCGTACAAAAGGCATTTGACGGTTAACTCACCCATTCTTAACCCGCATTCTTCTACTTTCAAATTTTCCAAACAACTGTCCATAAATAGGTTGAACAACCACGGGGAAGCCACACAGCACTGTCTGACACCTTTATGGATGTCAAACCAGTCCGAGTAGGCCCCGTTGATCCTGACACAAGCACTAGAGTCTCTATATAGAGACTTCAATGCCTGTATCAGACCAGCGCTCAACCCAAATGAGTTCAGTGTTTGCCATAATACATCCCTGTCCACTCTGTCATAAGCCTTCTCCAAGTCCATGAACACACAAAAAACTTTTTGGTTTTTGGCCAAAAACTTCTCGGCGATCATGCGCATGGAAAAGACCTGATCCGTACATCCCATTCCCTTTCTAAATCCCGCTTGCACATCCCAAATTTTTCCGTCACTTTCTTTCATAACTCTTTCAATTAGTACCTTAGCATACAGTTTTCCCACAATGCTAAGAAGGCTGATACCACGGTAGTTTTTACAGTCCTGCTGTGATCCTTTTCCCTTATATATTGGGACTATCACGGCTTTGCACCAGTCTCCCGGTATCCGCTTAAGTTCCCAACATAAATTAAACAAGGTGACCAGCAGGTCCGCTACCACTCCTTCTCCAGCCCTTAGCATTTCGAGAGATACTCTATCATAACCGGCTGCCTTACCTGCTTTCATACTTTTCATTGCTTTCACTATTTCATCTATACTTATATCTCTATCTATTTCCTCTTCTTTCGGAATTTCTATTTCATTTAATTCAAACGTCTCATCACTCATAAACACACTTTCAAAGTATTCCTTCCATCTCCTTAAACTCAAAAGTTTGTCATTCAGAATACAGCCATTCTGATCTCGTATAGCATTCATTCTAGGCTGTTGTGAATGTCCCCTGGTAGTTCTTACGAGTTTCCAGAATATTTTAATGTTTGCCTGGAAGTTATCCGATATTCTTCTATCATTCTTATCCGTTCTTTCTTGCTTTTTCCTTTCAACTACTTCTTTTACTCTCTTATTTAGGTGTCTAAAAACTGCCTTTTTCTTTTCAATATCATCATTCATACTGCTAGAATTACTAGCCTTGGTTGCTAGTAAATCTAGCTATGCTTTCTTCTTTGCTTCAACTTCCATCCGTACCTCATCATCCCACCATAACGTGTTATTTTTCCTTTCATTCGTTCTCTTACTTACACCACATACTTCGGTAGCTGCATCCACTAAACCTTTCTTGACATTATACCACACAGTCTCCAAGTCTAAATCATTCATACACAATTCAGCCATACCACTTATATTTTCTCTCAATCTACATTTGAACTTCTCTTTCACACCTTTATCTTGTAACCTCTCTGTTCTTATACGCTGTAACGCTGTGGTAGACACAGATGTCCGATGCCTCCAACGTCTGAAAAGACCATTAATTCGGCATAACACCAAGTAATGATCCGTCCCTACGTTAGAGCCCCGGTAAACCCTTGTATCTACCACCGCGCTTCTCATTCTTTCATCAACAATTATGAAATCTATCATACTTCTATCATCACCTCTTTCCCATGTATACGTGTGAATCTTCTTATGACGAAAGAAAGTGTTCGTCACAACAAGATTCTTTTCCACGCATACGGCGAGAAGGCTTTCACCATTCTCGTTTATACTTTCATCACCAAACGTTCCCAATATCCTTTTATAACCAAGCCTCCTCACCCCAACCCTTCCATTAAAATCGCCTAATATCACAATATTTTCATTAACCTTGCGTTTTATTAGAACCATCCTTACCAACTCCCAAAACTGCTCTCGGATATAAGTGGGCTTAGACATGTCTGGGGCGTAGACCCCTAAAACAAACAACTTCTTTAAGCCCACTTTCATTCGTATCCATAGCAGCTTCGGGATTACACATTCATACTCTTTTACACAATGACCCATTCTTTCTGAAAGGATGATACCGACTCCCTGGCATGCCCGCTCAGTCTCGTCTACACCAGACCAGTACACGGTATACATGCCATGTGTAGTGGCATCCTTTCCCTTCCGTTTCGTCTCATTCACACATAACACGTCTATTCCTCTATCATACATCATATCGCATACTTCATCCATCTTATCATTCATTCCTCCACATACATTCAATGTAGCCAGACGGGCTTCCGCAATCCACTTTTCTCCCCTCCGGGGGACAGAACGTGACGGGTGGCGAACCTCGTCGCCGCTGTCATTATTTAGAGGAGATATCAAACAATGATTACAATTAATAACGACGTACGGAAACTTTTTAACTGCTAACGAGGAGTCTTTAGACACTGCAGCCACTTACTAACAAATGAACTGCGTTGTTAGCCTTTCTCATATCTATACATATTGTAACGAACCCCCCCCCCCCCCATATTTTTTCTCTTCTACTATATATCCACTTATACTTGTATTTCTTTTTTTTTTTTTTTTTTTTTTTATTTGCTTTTTAAGGGAAACATACAGTACAATAATAAATTACATAATAAAACATATAAAAGTAATCCTAAGAACCAATGAAGTTTCCACAGATATCTAATACATAATAAAAGCTTGCCACCACAATATTATGTTGTATAAAATTAAAATATAAAAGAATAAAACTAGCTAAATGGTATTCATAAATTAAAACATTAAGTAGTAAGTAGTTAAAAGTAACATTATACATATATACAACTCAAAGTGAAACTACCAATTATATATTAAGTTTTACAATATTTTCTTTGTAACTATCATATTCAAGGTGAAATATATCTAATTTACAATATTTTAAGTTAAACTTTTTGCATGTACGAGATACAAAATTATTTGAGGCATACCTTGTTTTAACTTTAGGTAATGCAAAAAGAGGTTTATTTCGTGCACCTAACCTATGACACGCAAGATTCACTTTGCCTAAAAGTAGGGGAGAGTCGATGATATTATGAAGCAATTTGTACAACAACATTTGATCTCTTATATCACGGCGTTTCTCGAGGGTATTGCTGCCTAAATTATCAATAATGGAGTCTACAGAAGAATTATATCGCTTTAAGTGACGCAGAAACTTATTGTAGATTGTTTCAATCATTTTAATATAAACTTTGTATTGAGGATTCCAACATGAAGAACAATACTCAAGAATAGACCGCACCAGAGTGTTAAATAGTAAGATAACTGTTGAAGACTTTTTAAAATCTTTTGAGATACGCATAACGAAACCTAGCATTTTATAAGCTCTTTTAGTTATGATATTAATATGTGATCTCAGTAACAACTTACTATCCAACTGAACACCAAGATCACGCAGTTCATTAACTCTCATTAGTAAATTATCATCAAGCTTATAATCAAAGAGGATAGGATTCTTTTTCCTGGTAAATGAGATAATGTTACATTTCTTAATGTTCAAGCAAAGATCATTTACTTGACAATATGCTCTAAGCCTACATAGATCTTCTTGAAGTAGATGGCAGTCCTCTATAGTTTTAATAGACCTGAAAATTTTCATATCATCTGCAAAAAGAAGAATTTTGGAATTACGGAAGCAGGATATAACATCGTTTATAAATATTATAAACAGTAGTGGACCAAGATGAGAACCCTGAGGAACACCTGATGAAACTGGGAGAAATGATGAACAGTATCCCTTTATTGCAACCGCCTGACTACGATTTCTAAGATAAGAGGATATCCATCGAAGTAAATCACCATGTACACCGATTTGATCTAATTTATGTATCAAAATATCATGTGAAATTTTGTCAAATGCTTTTGTATAATCGGTGTACACTGCATCTACCTGCAGTCCGCTGTCCATAGCAGTATAAAGATGATCAAGAAATTCGCAGAGATTACTTTCTGTAGACTTTCGACTTATAAAACCATGTTGTTCAGGAATTATAATTGGTCGAATTATTTGAGAGAGTGTGTCATAAATAATTTTCTCAAATAGTTTTGGAATCGAGCTTAATTTTGAAATAGGACGGTAATTTGAAATATCGTGCTTATTACCACTTTTAAATATGGGAGTTACGAATGATTTTTTCCATTGTAAAGGCATTTCGCCCAACTTCATAGAAGTTCTGAACAAAATTGCTAGTGGTTTAGCCAATTGACGGTAACATCTCTGTAAAAACAAGGGTGGGATGCCATCAGGTCCTGGTCCCTTACTGATATCCAAGCGCTTTAAATACATAGAAACCTGACGGACTGTAAATGTGATCGAATTTATACTGATCGACTGAGCCGAGGCAGAAATCTGAGTATTATGATTTGGACTATTAACACTAAAAGCTGAGCTAAAATGAGCATTAAATAAATCACATATTAACACAGGATCCGAAGTCGTATAATCATCTAGAAACATTATGTCTGGAAGATCTTTACATTTACGTTTTGATTTTACGAACGACCAAAAGAATTTACTATTAATACCAATTCTATATTCAGCATTATTGATAAATTTGTTATAACAATCGTTCTCCATTAACTTTTGTCTCTCTCTTAGTACGGCAAAAGAATTGTAATCACTATCCTGTTTATAAACCTTCCACTTGCGATGAAATTTTAATTTTTCATTTATAGTTTTAATCAATGCCCTGTTATACCATATCGGGTACTTAGTGTTAAATTTAATAGTTTTAGTAGGTACGTGTTTTTCTATTATATCATTCAAAATTTTATAAAAATTTGACACAGAGACATCAATATTACCGTCACTCAAATTAGATTCCCAGTCTATTTGCGAAAGATTTATATTTATTGCCTTATAATCAGCATCTCTATACAACTTAACTGTGTGAGCCCGAGTCTTGAGTAGTTTCTCATGTGATTTTAAAATCGTAAACTCAAAAGCTGGATGGTGTGAATCCTCTGAAACTATTGGAGCAGTTACAGAACTGACTTTGCAATTGATATTGGTTATTAAGAGATCCAAAATACGATTATTAAAATTTTTAAATATATTATACTGATTAAAATTATTAAAAGAAAGAAAATTAGCAAGTTCATTAACTGTATCCGATGAAAAGTCTCCATGTAAGGTCACATCAGCATTACAATTCTTTGACCAGAAAGCGTTAGGTATGTTAAAATCTCCTAATATAATGAAGTAGTCATCAGGGTAAGAGAGAACTTCATCAGAGATATGTTCGTAAAAGTTTGATAACACCTCTTTGTGAATTCGACATTGTGGGAAATAACAACAGTATATGTTGCAACGTGTATGTCGTTCGAATGAAATAGAAACACGAATTACGTCAGCAGCTGAATTTGTTGACGGGATGCATTCAACGTTGGTAACTTGTAGCTTACGACTCACTGCAATCAGAACTCCTCCACCCATTGTATCACCTCTGATTGTATAGTTACGATCGCTTCTATATACGTAATACCGTGCATCAAATAGTTCTAAGTCGAATATACCCGAATGTAACCAAGTTTCAGTGAAACAGATTATATCATACTCATGACATAAGACGTTTCTGAAAAGCAAGTCAGTCTTAGTCCGTAGACCCCGAACGTTTTGATAATAAATTTTTAAATTAGAACCGAATTGTATACCGATGTAAATATATATATGTCATACATAGTTTAGAAAGAAGTGTATTAACAAAAATATATTCAAATGTTATAGTAATTGTATAAACTAAATAATATAAAATCAAAACTATCACCGAATGTGTCAAGGTCAAGTGCCCCAAAAGAATAAGTTTATCATACATAACTTTTAAAACAAAATATAGAACTACTGAAAGTGATACAAATAATACATCATAAGCCATAATGTAATTAAAATAATAACTAATAACAATAATTCCTATTTTATTTTTAACAAATCCGCCATATTATTTATGTGAAAAATAGGACTAGACTCAGACTTTCTAACCATTATACTACAGTTTTTAACCCATACAAATCTATAGTTATTATCTTTTGCCTTAATTTTCACCTGGCGCAACAAAGATTTATTTAAACTGGTCAAGTGGTCGTTGAAAAATACCAAGGATTCAGTACCAGAAAAACCAAGATCACTCGCTTTCAAGCTTTTAAGTTTCTTTGTTTTACACAAAAAGTCATCTTTATTATACCTCGATAAAAACCGCACAATAATTGGTTTAGGTTTTTTAGGGTCCTTGGTAGATGGTGCAACGCGGGATAAAAAATCAATATCTGATTTATTAAAAGAAAAATTTACGTGCTTCGATATTTTCTCAATAATGTCGAAGAGATTTTCATTCTTCTTCTCGGGAATGCCACAAATTTCGATATTGGAACGCCGCGCCCATTGGTCTCTAATATTACTTTCATGCTCCAACTTTGCCAATGAAGACTTTATTATACCTATTTCATTACTCAAGCTGTTTACTGACACTAGGCATTTATCGTATATTTCAAATCTTTCTTTCATCTCATCATACTTATTATTTATGAAAGCTATGGACATTTTTATTTCCTGTACCTCGTCCTTAATGATCTTAAGCTCTGAGTTTATAAAGTTTTTGAAACTAAATTCAAGATCCCTTTTTAGCTCTGAAATCTCTTGTCTTATAAAACCCCGTAGGTCGCAAGAAGAGTCTGTAGATTTTTCTATCACTGACACTGACGGAGTAGTGGGAGACTTATTCTTCGAATTTTTGTTTCGCAATGTAACATTAACACTCTCGGTGTCGCATTGCTTGCGCGCTGACATGCGGACAGGTGTACTATCATTTTTAACAGTTTTAGGTTGCTTTGACAAACACGCTGGGCAGGTCCAATCTGACCCATTTCGAAGTGTTGAATCTTTTCTGGATGATGCCGACACACATTGCAGATGATAGTAGCCACTACAACTAATACAAACCATAGGAACATCAGTATTTACTACAGCAACACGACAGCACGCGTACAACAAAGCCATTATGATTAACTGTTTTAAAATTGATTAATAAGCAACAAGCAAAATTGCAACGGGAAGCCTATGCGTTCAGCCCGAGAGTTCAATGTCCGTGACAGTTCGTTGACCCCGTCAATGACACACAGCTTTCGCAAAAATACAAACGCCTAAACACTTGTAGAAATTTTAGCAATGTTTATGTTTTATTACTCACAGTTTATGTAACACTATTCAATTTCTTATGTCAGTATTAATGTACACTATAGAAACTAACACAAATAAATAATATAAGAACAGTTATGTCGGTAAAAACACAGACTACACTAAGAGGAAATATAATACGTGGTGCTCGCTTAGACGTCGCACAGTGACTACTGACTGACTGACTGACTTTAGAATCTATATCTGCAAGATATATAAATATATCTAATTTACTTGACCAGTATAACTTGATCTTTCTAAAGGTTTAAATATAGGCCGTTTAATAAATTTATGGCGTGATCGTCTTAGTTAGGACCCTTTTTTACGTTGTGTTTGTATAGTAACTTAGTTCTTTTAGGTGTATCTTGGAATAATGAATATTCACGAGAGCAATCGAAAGCTGTTGGTAGAGTCTTATAAGCTAGAGAACCCCGTTCACGAAGACAGAGCTCAAAAAGGTTAAGAACAATAAATTGTCCCTATTCCACTTGTATCTGGTTCACAACAGTCAATTCCTTATCAATTAATCCCTTCCCGCTTGGAAAAGGCTCACAATATTTATATCAAATACCAGTTACAAGGGCTTCGCTCTCCCACATTTTAAAAAAAATGTGGAGGAGGTACGCGGCCCCACACACGCCGCGCACGGTGAGCGCCAACCATTTTAATGCGCTCCCCCCGAAGGGTACGCAAAGTTGGGAACTGGACCGTAGTCCACAGCAAAATAACTGGCGAACCAGTAAAAGAGGACTTGGCCCCTTGATAGTGCGTAAGCACAAACATCGACCGAAGTCGCGCATGTCAATGCGTGTAAACGCCATACAGAATACGATCAAATCCAGCCACAGTGAAATGTACGTCACACGGGTTAGGCAACAATAGGCACACTGACCATAAAAAGCCTTCCGTGAGCGCCACCACCTGCCAGACCGCCGTTCCTGCAGACGTGATGTAAGTGTAGGCATCACCACCAATTGCATGATCAGCACGGCCAATCGGCCGCAGAGCGTGTCATGAGTCTACCGCTCACCTCAAGGGAATGGGGTCCCACGTTGCACGGCTTTCGGCCGCAGCCTTGAGAGCCTCCTCAGATTCTCCCTCCAGCTACCACCCGCATGAGGTCGACACATATGCTCCACCAACCAATACAATGGCAGATATAGCCAATAGGCAGTTATAAGATAATATTAATAATTCGCCATCAGAAAGGGTTTGTGTCACTGACGTTGAGTATATGCATTTTTCGATCATGTTTGTCTCACCCACCAACAAGTTGCCTTCAATCTCTCAAAGGTGGGAACTTTATAGAGATATATTATTAAGTTGTTATATAAAACATCATGGAGGGCAGACAGTCTGCAGCCCCGCAATGAAGGGACCCGACTTGGGCAAAGCTACTTAGGTTGTGAGTCAAACCAAGACGCAGAGAGCGCCATTGAGAATAGCGACCCGCCAAACAACCATCGTAGAGACGCAATGCTACAGAATGCAACAAGCATCAATACGACTATCGTCGGGCTTACACCATCCCAAGGTCCCCCATACAGTCCCAGCAGACATCACCACCCGCATACCTCCATCGACCAGAACCACAAGATGCATCGAATCAGGTGCAGCACACCCGCAGATCCATCACAAGACACAATACTGCAAGTAGCAGTAAGCATCAATGCAACTATCATACGGATGGCGCCCCCTCACAACACACCCACATGATCCCTATCGACTTTGGTAACAAAATTTGATAATGTTGTTAACTAAAAATACCACCAACGTATCATAGTAGTACGGTACTAAGACGTCAGTAGCCAAAACTCCACGTATCATAGCGCTATTGCACTAAGACATGAAGTTGAGTATGCTTGCTGCACTTAAAAGTACTACCAAACACACTCACCCTAATCCGAAAGACAGCCGACGTATCATAACGCTATGCGCTAAGACGCCGCCCACAACCGGTAGGGGTGTGCGATGTCCACGGGCAAGTCGTATTGCTACAACAAACCCGCTTACCACCGGCACTAAGATGATATGTTTAGGACACATCGGTTAGTGAGTCCAAGTTTACCTCGGTCTCAGAGGCTGCGAAGCAACCTACACGCCACTATAATAATCCTTTTCAAGTCCCATTTCTTTCAATATAATGCTTTTATATATTTGAGACCTTCCACATATTTGCTTTATTTCATAGACCATACTACTGTATGTCTTATTCATATGGGACTTCAAGTCATAACTCTGCTATCATAATGCTTATACATCATAGAGACCTTCTATATTAATGCTTTGGTTCGTCAGACCTTACTATGTTAAGTCCCTAATATAGGACTAGTCATTGTGCAACCTTAGTACTAGCAGTCGGTCAGCCGACCACCCCATATATATGTACAACCTTGGGTATGTGTCTCCGACAACGCCCCAATATAAGGGAACATTACAAGAACACGTTCATTAACTTAGAAATTTTCCAATTATTACAAGAACACGTTCATCAACTTAAAAAATTTTGATCCATTTTTTCTGTTATATTACAAATGTTATTTATCTTTGTTATTGCAATATAATCGCCTTGTATTAATATGATTTGATATATTTTGAACATTTTAAGCAGGTTTTTTAATAAATTTAGAGATTTTTTGAGACATTTTATGCGTTTACTAATATATATAATATTCAATATTCCAAATGGATATTTTTGAACTCTATGCTTATTATTTGCATTTTATTGTTTAAATTATAATTTCTATGACATTTTTAAATGTCTGTATAATGAATTTAATTATTATTTATTAATAATAATTATGAGGCGTCACAATATGTATAATAATATTGTAGAAAAATTGTGTATCCCGATTCACGCAAAAACTACAGAACGAATTTCCGTGAAATGATGTATATAGGCATTAAATGACCGTGTATAACATATGGGCTACTTTTTATCCGCTTACGAAGCAGTAAAAAAGGTCATTTTATATTCTACTAAGCCAGCGCTTATCTACGATCCCACCTGATAGTTATTGGTGATGTAGCCTAAGATTGTGAAGCGCACTGACTTAACAAAAGCCTATTCACTCTTGTCTTGAAGACACGCACACAATCAGATGGAAAGACAGATGCTAGCAACTTATTCTACTCCTTTGCTGTACGCATAATGAATGACGTAGTGAACCGTTTGGCTCGAATTCGTGGTAAGTCAACAACGAAAGGGTGGAGACTGGTCGAACGTCTGTTTGTTCGATGGTGGAAGGGAGAGGGAAGAATTAAATTATGCAGTTCCTGCGCACACTCTCCGAAATGCATCCTGCAGATAACCGAAAAACTGGCGACTTTACGTTTGTGTTCGTGGCTGTTTTTTTTTTTAAGTTTTCTGTCGTTATGGTTGCTCATGGTTCTATTGGTCCCAAAGAGTATTTAGGTGTATGTATAATAAATCTATAGAAAAGTGTGCGTGTGAAAATGAAACTCATCGTACTACCAACAGGGCAGTATAACGTCTGACGGGTCAGCTAGTTAAAGAATAAAGAGCGAATACTTTAATACATTAACTTTAATAGGTGGTAGGTTTCCTTTTATTACCTAGGAGTGCGTCTGGGTTTATGCCATCGTTTTAATCTGCTGTGTTCTGAAGAACATAGTTCGCCAGTACACTTACTCACACTCTCACACTTACACTTACAGGCTGTGAGGCTTTCTTTTTTAGTCCTCAGAGATGACTACGCATCTGGAACTTTCTTTACTTGAAGAGGTGTCCATGAACTGTAGTTTTATAAAAAAAAATATTAAGTAAATCTTTAAAGTTTTTTTTTTACAAATTGTAGCATGCACACCAACAAAACAGGGGTGGCGTTAATACTACATTGGGAGAGACAAAATATTAGACGATTTGCAATGATCGACCTTCGAAACCTCAAATAGGCAATAGCAAACATAAAGCACGCACGTATGCTCTAGCACTCGATGAGCTTCCTTTCATATACCTACGGTGATAGTAATGGATCACACGCCAACTAATTGAGAGATCTTCACCACAACATATAACAGGCATGGCCACATCGATTCTCGTACATGAAATGCTTTCTGTAGCGATTTATTGAAAAGTACAGTACGCTTGGCAGGCGGAATGCGACTGTGTTTTGCCACAGCTCTGTAAATACAGCACTTTATTTCGAGAAACTTGCGAAATCTAAACTGATTTATGGTAACAATTAGAAACATATAGTGCAAATTTTGGACACATTATGAGGGTTTGTAAGGTTATATATAAAATTTTTGCGAGTGTAAATCGAGATAGAGCCTCATTATTCATTCATTACAGTCTATCAAAGTCCAATACTGAAGCTAGGCCTCCACTTAGTTTGCCTCATAAGGAGGATATTTGGCATTGATGTCACGTTTAGCAGACGCGTCCTACGCGTCCTAATAACTAAAAAATAAAGAATTATTTTCTAGTTATTAGGAAGTGCATGTGGTAAAGCTATGCTGCACCTATATAAAAATTGTAGCACGCGTAGGTCGGCTCGACAGAGAAAGGACTTCGCTCTCACAGAATATTAGCGTAAAATGGCAGCTTAATGCTGCCGTGTTTCGGATGGTGAGTGTAGAAAACCGGACACCCTTTTTACTGAAAACGATCCATCCATCTTCCATCTTAGTCCTCAGGCGTGAAAACACATCTGCATTTTCATTACTATTTGTGGATAGATATAAATATCTACGAGCTACAACATCAATTTGTTTCACTCAAAGCTAAGCGTTACAGGAGCGAAACGTCTGGTCCTGAATACTCCGTCCAAAAGAGAAGACCTATGTTCAACAGTAGACATTTATATTTATTTATTTAACAATTTATATACACACAAACAACGGAGAGGACACAACATGATGAAGAGTTTGTACAAGGGCACTTATCTCGTAATGAAATTTCTTCCACTATCAGGCAGGCAGTCAATATATACTACAAGATAATATATATATATCATAAATAAATATACATAAATAATAAAACGTGTAGTAAATATCAAAGATATGAAACTTTCATTGAAGACAGAGATAAATAATGTTATGTGGCGATAAATAATAATAAAAATAATGGTCTTAGTGCAGGTTTAATATTAAACTGAAAATGTGTTTTATTTCAATGACTGTGATGCTAAATACTCAATAAATGCAACAATGATAATCCTTAAATTGAAACGTTCGCTTGGGAAATAAAGCGGATTTGTTAGTTATTGCTGCAGAATAAAATGTATCGCTGCATAAATAAAGCGATGCTATTCTGTTTTCTTTTTATTTGTGTACGTAGCATAAAAGAAAGTCATGTCGAGCACTCTTTAAGGCTGCCCACTAAGCAAAGTCACGCAAAATAGTATTGAAAATAAAAATGATTTATTTTGTTAATATGTTTTTGTTAGATGTTTAAATCCCTTGGACATCCATTATAGTAAAAGTATAATTGTGCCTGGAAATACTGCTTTTCCATATCTTACAGATTTCAGAAAATAAACTTCTTGGTGCTTCTATTAAATAAAATAGTACAATGACAAGATAAAAACAAAATTGGTTTGTTTTATTGCTAAGTAATGCGTACATTTTTTTTATAGAATAAGGGTGACAAACAAGCACACAGTCCACCTGATGGTAAGTGGTTTCAGTGGCCCATAGTGCGCAAATATTCGTTTGCGAATTAAAATGCAGATGCGTTGTCAGCCGTGAGGACTAAGATGGAATGCCTCTTTTCGAGTAAAATGGGTCTCCGGTTCTCTACACTCACCATACGAAACACAGCAGCATTAAGCTGCTATTTTACGCTGGTATTCTGTGAAAGCGTGGTTCTTCCCCGGTCGAGCCGACCCATTCGTGCTACAACTATACTATTTATATAGCTGAAGCATGGCTCTACCACGTATAAAATTATACGACTATTATTATCTATTAAAATTATTACACTTTTAAAATAAAATAACAAAAACACTAAAAAACTTAACGTTAGAACTTTTTAATAATTTTAAAAATCTGAATTTAATTCTTCATAAATTATAATTATTATCACCGTGAAAGAATCCATAATCACATATCATACTTTCGTTGCCGTGAAGGTGGCAGAGGAAAATGAAGCTGGAGATGGATACCAACATCTACAGACCACAAGTCAAAATAATTTAAAAAAATATCCTACAGGAAACTAAGCAACTAAGATCTAATACAAACTTTTTAAACTTCTATATTTTACGATCGTCTCTACTACGACTCCCCATGATCAACATGAAAGTTGGTTATTTGCGGACTTTAATTTCTTCCGCGTAATAACAATCCGCATAAAACGTGATTATAGTGCATCGATCACTAATAAAAAACTAGAACTAACACAATCCCATGCAAAAGTTCTCTAAAAACTGCCGCCAACTCTTTTGACGTAATTCTTGTTGATATAAATATACATTAATGTAAATTCAACCTTAAATGAATTGCCTAAAGTTGTATTCACAAAGCTGCGTACAAATTAAAAGCGCACCCAAATGTTCGAGTGGGCGCTCATTCGATAAGTACATTCTGATTGTGTATCCAGTTTTTTATTAGTAATCGGTGTTTTTGTATGACTGCCCGCGCCAATTGCTGTGTTGCTACTGCGTTTTTATTTACTAATTGGGCGACTTGTAGAGTAAAGTATATAGAACTGAAAAGAACAAAGTATGTAAATAAAGGATATGTAAAATTGGGCCACTAAATGTTCCAAAGAATCTTATTAGAAAAGGTAGTTTTTATTAGTCTCAGGTTTAAAATAAAGTATGCTTCAATAAAGAAGTCCCATGGAAAATATACGAAATAAAATATAAAGTATGGAATGTGAAAGAAAAGCTTGAAGTCTCAAGAAAACTGTGGCGCTGCGTTCATGAATTATTTTAATCATTTACTTGTCATTCCCGTGACTGACATTAGCAGAATCATTTCAAGAGAAGCCATTTTCATGTATGAAAAGAAGAAGAAGCAGATTTCTTTTGCGACAAAGACTTTTTTAAGCCCTAGACACACTTAAAACTTATTTAAACATATAAATGTAAGTTGCTTATATTATTTAATTTATTAGCAACTGAAGGCAAAATATACTACATTTTCATTTAATTATAGATGGCGCTGTTTTGATAAGTAAATCGGTGTAGTTTCAAATTATTTTACCAAAGTTATAACTATATTTTAAACATTATTTATTTGAAAAACACCCGTCATCACCGTTTTTGAAGTTCCGTAATTGGATAAAACGTAGCCTATAAGTTGCCTCGGGTTACTAACTATCTACATACAAAATTTCAAGTAAATCGGTCCAATAGTTTTTGCGTGAATCTGGAATACACAGACAGACGGACAAAAATTCTAAAAACCATTAATTTGGCTTCAGACCCAAAGGTCTGAAGCCAAATTAATGGTTTTTATCAAGTCCAGGGGACTAAATAAAGATTTAGTCCCCTGGACTTGTTTTTTCAAGAATATCTCAGAATTACAGACACCACTTTTCTACAGATTTATTATATGTATAGAAGATTAAATTCTTCATTTGGATATTTAAGTCGTCTTAATTTATTTTCTTGTGGCAGGCCCCATAAGTAAGGCAATGTAAACAAACAATCTTCTAAACATTTAAATTATTTAGAATTTCAATATAATCCAATAATTGTTTTTTATTCACATTGCCTTTAGTTCTAATAGTATATTGATACTTCTTATTGGGAAATAAGAAGTATCAATATACTATTAGAACTATGGCTACTTATTAGAATTTTATTTATAATTAGACTAAATGTTGCTCCAGGCATACAATAATTAGTAATTTGGTGATCCTTTAGACAGTTATTTAATACTAAACCTAAGTTTTTACCAATATCATCACTGTACACAACAATATTATTTTTGCTAACATTTAAGTTATTCAAATTATTTATTGTTCTGGAACAGTCATGGAGTTCTTTTTGTCCATATTATTAATAAATACTGTCCCTGAAGTAACCAGTAATGAGCGCTGACACTCACACTGATGTTTTACTAATGACTCAAAACGTTCCTCATTATATTTACACTGTGTCACCAGCTGGTCCATGGTCAGTATATGTTCCTTTATTTCATTTTGAGCTAATTTATATTTTTTTCTTTACATAACTTAACATGATTTTTAATACTTATTTTAATTTTTATGTTTTTTTGCAATTTATTAATGTATTTGTAATTGTAAAGAAGATGTAGTGTTACGGCCTACGGCTGCTCCCTTAAAGGATCCAATCCTCAGGGGCCCATGAGCTGAAGATTTCCCGAACAGACGTAAGTCGGGCCCCAATGTGGCCACGTGGAATCTCTCCAATTACACTAAAATATATAGGGGGGCGCTATACTACGGCCAGTCGACCGGAAGGAATTTGGACGAAGCTTACTTACCTATATCCAAGGCGACTGGTCCCTCCGGAGTCGGTCAGGTCGTATGTGGTTGTGTAGTGCATGGGAAAGAATGGTGATGTGGTGTGTATCTGGGTGTGACTGATGGTGATTGAACCTAGACCTTGGCCGTCGGCAGCAGCCCGAGCGTTGACACCGTTCCAACTTGAGGGGGCCTTTCGAGGTTGTCCACAGTCACTTTCTTCTTTCGTCACGTTGACAGTCAATTAACTCTATCGTACGATTTACTAAATTACAGAAGCCACTAACTATCGCTGGGTATAATGGTTACCGCACAAACGCACACGGAGTTTAAAGGGTCAAAGGTCACTACCGTTTCGCGTAGCAATAGTTAATTCTAGAATATCAGAGGCCGCACTATCTAATATTGCCGAATGCACTTATGCAGGTTCTGAGTCAGACACAATAAGTCCCGGGAAGCTCTCCAGTAGGAATGCGCGTCACAAATCCTAGACCGTATATTTACGGGCCGCACCTAATTATTCCGAGTTCCCTAACAGAATGGACCGCGTTCTCACGTCAGCACCGATTAAAGACGACTGCCCTTGGGCGTTTTACGCACGACCGAATGTCAAACCGGTATGACACTGAGCCGCACGCCCTCTCGCGTTCGTTCCTTGAAAGTGTTTGGCGCGAACAAACCCCCGTCCCGGACATAAGGATTTAGGTCCGCGAGCAAACCGGTCAGCGGGACAAGGTCGCAAAGGCAAGTTGCAAGACCGAATCTACAACCAAACTAGGCCACCTTAGGCACCCCATCAGATCTTGCAACCCTAACCAGCGCCTCAAAAAATTGCCCTAATGTGGCAAGTCGGAGGGTCAGCCTCCACTGGATGCCCCTCCTGGGCATCGCAGCACTTTAACAAGTCCTGTACTGGACAGAAGTCCGACGACCTCTTTCAAAACCTATCTGTGCCCCTACGATTAGTTCCGCAATCCGACCGGATCAGGTCTACAAACAGCGACGCGACACGAAGCGGCCCCGAGCGGCCTCCTAAGCTTCAGTGCAGAGAGCACCCACAAATTCCACATGAACGTCGTCTGTGGAGAGCCGAACGAAACGCACAGATAGTCCTTAGTATGAATTTTCAACAAGTAGGCCTAGCCAGGCCACCCACCATATTATCATTTACTAAAATAGTGCGGCAGCTGATTTCAATCTGATAATCTCCAAAACTAGCTAGCCTGTTAGACAAGTAGTCCTATGCTCATATTTCAACTATTTTTCAAAAGCATCAATGTTCAACTACAGAATTAATTCAACCAAATTAATCACCGATGCGCATAGGTCAACTTGCAAATTAAACAAAACAATAACGTAAGGGACAGCCCTACTTCTTCGCAAAGCAAAATGATTAAACACTATCATAAACATAAACATAATTTTTCAAATAGTGCGCCATTCAATTTCAAATGAATTCAAATTTTCCTTTCAGCAAACAGACGCAACAATCAAATACAGTGATTAAATATATGTACAAAACACATGCAGTAGCATTTAAAGAGTAGATTAAATTCAATTCTTTTAATTTAAACCGCTACAAATAGGAAATTTTCGCGGAAAGCCCAAAGCAATTTTTAATTTTAATTCAAGTATTTTTTGACTAAGTGCTCGACCAAACCAAATCTAATACCCCTTGACAGCGTGATTCAACGCTTCAGAGGGGCCCTAATCTTCCTACCACCAAGGGGAGGCCACATGGCGTGAACCCGAGATCGCTAACAGTCGCCACTCGGGTTGTACGCCTTCACTGAGGCCGTCGGCAACAGAACATTTTGACAAGTGGACTGTTGACGGCTTAAGGTTCAGTGGAGGTGGCCGTGGTGGGAGCTAAGGCGGCAGCTAGCCAGGGCCGCCTCCATCAAATGGGGAACAGTGGTACACCAGTCGCGGCCACTCAGCTAACGGAAGTGAGAAGGGTCCAGCGGACCGATGAGTGGCCGTGAAGTTCCTCTCCACACGCTTAGGGGGGGGTGATGACACCCCCGCCTCTGGGGGAATTACCCGCCGACTGGTCGGGGGAGGGACCCCTTTCAAACTTAGGGGCCTGATGGCTGGCCGGCGGGCGCCAAGAGTCGCCCGGCAGAGGGCATGGCTGAGCGCCCCCGCCCGTGGGGGTCGAGGGCCTGGCAGAGCCCCGAGAGGAGACGCCGTTCGCACTCAGGCACAAAACGGCATGATGATTGCCCTGGCAATGCAGACAGGGCCGCCGATGCGGACAGTCTCGCTGGAGGTGTCCTCCCAGACATGAACAGCACCAGCGGCGCTCCTTGGCGATAGTTCGCCTCGCCGAAACCGGCTTACCTAATAATTTCGGGCACGACGTTACCCGGTGATCAGATGCTCGACAATAGGAGCAGGGTGGGGTTGACGACGACTTGCCTGGCGGGTTCAGCCTCTCACTGGGCACGTCTCGTAAGTCGTCAACGGTGCCCGCCGCGTTCTCGATCTGCCGGCACTGCTCCTCCAAAAACCGCAGCAGGTCATAGAAGGGCGGAATATAGGAGGCCTCGTCCCCGCCGTACCTCTCCTCAAAATGGATTCGAAGGTCGAGAGGTAGACGGGACAGCACGATGCGGAGCAACAAAAAAGCCCATTCGCCTACTGGTAAACCCAGCCGCCTCAACGTATTACAGGCCACCAAGACTGGATCCAACAGGTCCGGACGTAGTCTGGCCCGGTTACTAAGCAGCGGGAGGCTTAGAAGCTGCTTAACATGTCCGTCCGCAATTTGCCGGACGTTGGCGTATCTTCTAGCTAGGAGGTCCCGAGCAGTCTGGTAGGCGTCGTCCGACAATCTCAAGTGGCCGACGACGCCTAGGGCCTCCCCCTCTAGTGAGGCCAGGAGGTACACCATCTTTTGGCTCCGGGTCAAGTCACTCCGGGCGTCCACTAGGCTGTCGAAAAGACCCACGAAGGTCAGCCATTCGGAAAGGACCCCGGAGAACTTTGGCAGGTCCAGAGTTGGGAGTCGTCCGAACAGCTCTGGCTGAAGCTGCTTCAGAGAGGACTCGGACAGGTCACTCATCCGAGCTTCACGCGCTTCCTCGGCATACCTGCCTTCAGCCTCGATCAACTCGTCCATGAGCCACAAGAACTGCTCATAGTCCGCGAAGCAGGAGTCCAGGACTCCCTTCTCCACATCCGAATCCTCGAGCTCAGCGTAAGCCTCCTCCACTGCGGCCCTTCGAGCATCCACCTGCTCGAACTGCTTCATCAAGTTATGGACCCTATCCGGTCGACCTATCAAAGCATGGGCGCTTGTGGCCCAGCGTAGCTCAGTCCGCAAACAATGGATCAGTAGCTTGGGCGATGTCATCACTATTAAATGCAAAATTACGACGCGGCTTGAGCACAGACTACAAAGATAACAAACAAAAAATACAACAAAAATTAACAGTTAATAAATGCAGTTCCTATCAAATCACGTTGAATAGAAATTACACAAATACGAATTACTACGTATCAACCAAATACAAGTTAGCACAAAAGAAAAGACACGAATCAAATTGACAAATAACAAATACTAGTGCGATCAAATCAAGTTAAATTCAAATTGCGCAAATACAATTACTACCCTTTAGTTCACTTACAAATTACAGTATAAACGAAGATACTTCGAAATTCAGAAATCGATAAGTAATCCACTATAACTATCCGACAACGATAATTAACCGATTACGTAAAAATAATCATCTACCTACATGACGTATATCTCTAGAAATACTCCCGCTTGCGCAACCTAGGGCGCGGTTTCTCAAACTACCTACTAACCAAAACAAAGGGCAAGCAACAAATAACAAAGGGAAATAATTCTATTATTACGTACAAAAAAAAATATTTTTACGTATTACGGTAGGGCGTGATTGTAGATACAAATTAAACCAACGCTCCCTGCCACCAGAAATCAACACTATGGTCGGGATCAACCGGGAATCGAACCCGGAACCGCGCTCTGCTACCAGTTTGTTACGGCCTACGGCTGCTCCCTTAAAGAATCCAATCCTCAGGGGCCCATGAGCTGAAGATTTCCCGAACAGACGTAAGTCGGGGCCCAATGTGGCCACGTGGAATCTCTCCAATTACACTAAAATATATGGGGGAGCGCTATACTACGGCCAGTCGACCGGAAGGAATTTGGACGAAGCTTACTTACTTATATCCAAGGCGACTGGTCCCTCCGGAGTCGGTCAGGTCGCATGTGGTTGTGTAGTGCAAGGGAAAGAATGGTGATGTTGTATGTATCTGGGTGTGACTGATGGTGATTGAACCTAGACCTTGGCCGTCGGCAGCAGCCCGAGCGTCGACACCGCTCCAACTTGAGGGGGCCTTTCGAGGTTGTCCACAGTCACTTTCTTCTTTCGTCACGTTGACAGTCAATTAACTCTATCGTACGATTTACTAAATTACAGAAGCCACTAACTATCGCTGGGTATAATGGTTACCGCACAAACGCACACGGAGTTTAAAGGGTCAAAGGTCACTACCGTTTCGCGTAGCAATAGTTAATTCTAGAATATCAGAGGCCGCACTATCTAATATTGCCGAATGCACTTATGCAGGTTCTGAGTCAGACACAATAAGTCCCGGGAAGCTCTCCAGTAGGAATGCGCGTCACAAATCCTAGACCGTATATTTACGGGCCGCACCTAATTATTCCGAGTTCCCTAACAGAATGGACCGCGTTCTCACGTCAGCACCGATTAAAGACGACTGCCCTTGGGCGTTTTACGCACGACCAAATGTCAAACCGGTATGACACTGAGCCGCACGCCCTCTCGCGTTCGTTCCTTGAAAGTGTTTGGCGCGAACATGTAGTAACAAAAATTGAGAAAGGTATGCTGAGATGGTTTGGTCATGTCGAGAGAATGAATGAAGAACGATTGACGAAAAAGGTGTATAAGGCGAGTGTGAATGAAAGTGTTGGAAAGGGTAGAGCTAGGCGGACGTTTCTAGATCAAATCAGGGAGGTCTTTAAAAAAGGCCAGGTCAAGAGTACCCTAAACCGAAGAGCATGTATGAAGGGAATAATGAAGGTGGACGAAGCGAAACAAGTATGTAAGGATCGTAGCAAGTGGAAAGAAGTGGTCTCTGTCTACCCCTACGGGAAAGAGGCGTGATTATATGTATGTATGTAAGTATTTATTAATTTTAATGTATTCCTCTAATTTATTGTTACTGCTAGCAATTCTTCATGCTGTTCCCGTTATGAAGGCATCTTCACCTATCAAATTCACTGTTTATGATGTTTGTAATAATTTTGAGGATGCTTGAGACGTTGTGCATTCTACAAGTTCACAGAACAGACTCTGAGTTTTGGAGGCTGTTAAGTTGTCTAAGTGTTTGGTTAGTTTTAACATTTGCTCTTGGGCTTCATTAAATTGTAATTGCAATGCAGCAATGAATTTGAGAGCTTCCTCATATTCCTTGCTGCACTGGACAAACTCATTGACCGTTCCATGAAGCTGGTCCCTTTCTTTTAATACATTAAGATAATCTGTGTGTAACATTGCCATGTCGCACTTTAATTGTGTATTCTTATTAATTATTTCAACTATTTCTTTTGCATTGTCATCCCTTTCTTTTAGTAATATTTCACACTGCTCCTTGCACACCCTTAGTTCCTGAAGCGCGAGCTGGAGCTGGGTCTCAAGCTGGCGCGTCTTGGCATTACGAGTATTCATTTTGCTATGTATTTATTAGTTAAAAATGCTAAAACTAGAACTTATACTGAATACAGAAGTAGCAGTGTAAATAAAGACAAGAAGTTATGGTGTTAGGTTATATTTGTTTTTAAATGAAACGCTTAAGAAAAGATTTAGAAACGTAAAACTGAACTGAACAATTATGTTGTAAGAAGGGATAACAAGAATTACAATATTATGCAATATTCAAACAATATATACGTTATTTGTTACTTAAAATCCGAAAGTTTAAATATAATATATTTAGGTATGTAACTTACGTTTTACTTAATACACAGTATAATTTGAACACAATTAACAATTGCAACACAAAATTGAGATGGATATTAATGATTTATAATAATTACACTTAAATTTATTTGGGAGCTAATATTTTACAAACTTATTCCCGAGGTTGCCACTTCAAAAAAATAGGTATAAAGTGTAAAGAAAAACTCATCTTAAGCTATAGTTTAAGCTCCAGACTATCAATAAATCACGTTATGTAAGGAAGAAAGGTTTTCAATTGACAGACCTCAAAGTCAAAAATCCTTGTGGGAAATTTGTGTTTAACAGTGGACTTGTGATTGGGCTGTAATTATAATAATGATGGTGATGATAGTAACTAGTAGTATGTACTCATAGTAGCAGTTAGTTCGCTACATCTGTGTGAAAATAGATTCACGAATTATTAAGAACCCCACGCAACATAGCCGAAAGCAGTTCAGATTTTGCTCAAAGCGGAACGATTTCCAAATTTGTATGCAATTGACATCTTGGTAACCGAACCAAAATAAATTCCACAGAGAACTTTACATTTCTACGAAAATATGAGCAAAATATTATTTTAACTTGGCATGTTGGCATTGACGTATTTCTCTTGTTATCTGTTCATATTTAAAACTAAAAAAGGGGATGGCTCTTGCATTATATAAAGATGATTATGTTTTCAAATAAAGGAAACTTTATAAAATATTTAAATAAAGTAAGTTATGTGGCAATTGATGAATTCTCTTTATTTACTTGCCGTTTTTACTTTTCATCAAGTTTAATTATGTGAATCTTCTGAGTGGATTAAACAAATTATCTATATAGTTACATTAAAAAAATCCGAGCCTTCTTTTCCACCATTAGGGATAGAAATATTTCTTTAAAATTGAAATAAAATGTAATCATTAAAATCGGTTCACAATCGGCTAAAGTATCACGTAATCAAACATGCAGTCGAATCGTGCACCTTTCCCATTTTTAAAGTTGACCGTTGTCGTTTAAATTTATTTGAATAATTTTATCTTATAATTGAAAAATTGACATGTGTAAATAAGAAAGATTTTCCAATACTCACCACTTTGAGCAGGGGGATTTATTTATTTATTTATTTCGGCTTACCAACTAAACACATACAAAACATTTGCAGTTATTAACAAAACTATACTATATTATATTTAACTTAAAGGTATGCACAAAACTTCAACATGAAACTTAAAATTAGTTATGAAATTAACAGATAATAAAATATGATATAAACACAAAGAGATTATTCTATGCAATACAGGTAAGATTAGAATTTGGTAGAGAGCTTACCAACTAAACACATACAATGCATTATTAATAAACATTTGCAGTTATTAACAAAATTATACTTTATTATATTTAACTTAAAGGTATGCACAACATTTCTACATGAAACTTAAAATTACTTATGAAAAAATATGATATAAACACAAAGATACTATTCTATGCAATACAGGTAAGATTAGAATTTGGTAGAGAGTTTAATATTGTATAATTTAAAGTTTTAATTTTCAGTTTGAGTGTAGTATAGAAATATTTTCTTTTTTAAGGAACCCAGACTATCACTAAAGAGATCTATATTACATTTACCGAATATATCATTGTACTTTCTCATCATAGAACACAGAGGAGAGTTGTTACCATAATTTCTGCTATTGAAATTTACACTAAAGGGACTAAAATTACACAACCATGCTGAAACTCTGGGCACCTTTAAGTTAATTTGTGATATGAGGGATGGACAATCCACTTTATTATTAAGTGGTTTATGTAAAAGGCTTATAGATAGCAAATTCTTTCGCTGCTCCAGCCCACTTCCATTATTTACTTCCATCAGCATTGTGTGAAATTTCAGTTCAGAAGTTAGAATAGATATATCACGATTGTAACGTGTAGTGGAGGTGTAAGAATATCCACAAACCCTAATAATTCCATAGGTGTCGAAAGAGGCGACATAGGGAAACAAATCAGAATATGGACAGCTGCATCTTCCTAATAACGACACGTAAATCATAGGGGAGGGCTATGTTCAGCAGTGGATTTAAATATGATGTAACGGTATATCAGTATATTACCATTTGTCGATCGCCAGAGCCTTGTTAGTTGTTATTAAGCAGATTATACCACGGACAGGCTTGCAATAGGAGAAGATGTTGCAAACACATCAGAAGCTTTCTAAAAATGACTTGCTAAAATATATAATGGGAGTCATCAGTTATGGAAAATTAAAAATCGATATCTATACAAATAAATAAAATTGAAGTGTCTGTTTGTAATGTCAAAATTACAGCTTTTTACTAAATGCATATGAAAATATATACGGTACTAATAACAAAATACAATTTTTAAAGTTTTTGTCTGTCTTTCTGTCTGTCTATCTGTCTGTCTGTCTGTCTGTTTGTTCCGGCTAATCTCCGAAACGGCTGGACTGATTTTGACGGGATTTTCACTGGAATATAGGTGATATCACAAGGAGTAACTTAGGCTACTTTTATTTTGGGCACGCCACTATAGCGGCGATAAGACCCCTCTTTGAGGAGTGGCTTGAGAGACGCCACGGCGTCCTCACCTTCCGCCTGACGCAGATCCTCACCGGACACGGTGTGTTCGGGAGGTTCCTGCACCGAATCGGGCGGGAGGAAACGCCCGGGTGCTCCCACTGCGAGGATCGACCGGAGGACACGGTGGAGCACACCGTGGAGGTGTGCCCTGCCTGGGCGGAGCACCGCCGTGTCCTCGTAGCGGCGATAGGCGGCGGCGACCTCTCGCGTCCGGCCCTGGTCGAAGCCATGGTCCGGAGCGAGACGGAATGGGATGCCGTCACCACCTTCTGCGAAGCAGTGATGCTAGCGAAGGAGGTGGCGGAGCGGGAGAAGGAGAGAGCAGCAGCTTTCCTTCCCGGCCGCCGCGGGAGACGCCCCGGGCGTCGGGGGCTACGTCGTGGCCCCCGGCCACCGTAGGCGCGGGCCTGTGGACGGCGAGCAATGGGTAGCTCGCCGTCCGTCCGTCTAACGACGACAGGCCGTGTCGACGGCGCGTTTTGTTCCACGCGCGCCTCAAAGAGCTGTCAGCAGCGTGAAGGGGCCCGCAAGGGCCGACGCCTGCCGGGGCTGCGGGCTGTTCGAAAGAGATACCGCGGCTCCGGAACGTAAGGGCACTGAAGGAACACGGATGGTTTTTAGTCAGTAAAAGTCTGACACTCCCTTCCGCTCCACCCAGAGCGAAAGGCGTCATTTGATGATTTTCCATCTGCAAAAAAAAAAAAAAAAAAAAGGCTACTTTTATTTTAGAAAAAGAATTAGGGTTCCGCGCAAAAAAATTGAAACCCCAAACAACACGCGGGCGAAGTCGCGGGGAACAGCTAGTAACAATAATAATAATAGTATGTTGTTGTTTGCTGGCCGAAATTATTTCTCTCGTCGTTTATGCCAACGCGTTAATACCAGTCAGCCTCTCGGGTCATCGGAGGGAACTGGTAGTCCTTGACGGACCGTTCCGGACTCAAGAAAGCGGTGATCCTTGATATCGTCCGCGTCGTCTACCGGTTGAAATTGAAATTGAAATATACTTTATTGTACACCAAATAATACATATGAGAGAGAAAAAAAACAATTTATTTAAAGGTACAATTGGCGGTCTTATCGCTTAGAAACTATCTCTACCAGGCAACCATTGCAGAGGATAAAATGACCTGTGAGAGAGGGTAAGGGTGTACGTAGGTTGTTGGAAAATACACACGACATACATATAAAGATATAATCAATAAATACATACATACTATAATTAATAAATACATTTTAAATACAAAAATATAGACATACATACACGAGAGCAGAAAGGATTAAACAATTAAGGGAAGTCAAAGCCTAAGCGTAAGGAAAAATAAGTAGGTATTAATTTTTTAGAGGAATGACTATTTAAGGAGGAAAGAAGTGCGTTTTGACAAGTTTTTTAAACTTATCAATAGACTGCGCACTTCTAATGTGCAGCGGTAGGGAGTTCCAGAGCCTAACAGCTTCAACAGAAAAGGATTTAGAATAGAAGGAAGTGTTATGAGATGAAATTTTTAGGGTGAGGTTTTTATCAGAGCGAAGAGAGCGACAGTCAGTGTCACCAAGAAACTCAAACCGCTCTTTAAGTAAGTAGCGGAAGTGAGATTCAATAGTATACAGTATAAAAGAGAAAGATTGTGAATGATTCCTGCGAAGACGGATCCGAAGCCACTTGAGTTTTTTGCGATATTCGGAGACATGGTTATATTTTCGAAGTCCAAATATGAACCGTATGCAAAAATTCTGAATGAGCTCAAGTTTATTAAGCAACTCATTTAAATTGAGATAACACGTGTCAGCATAATCGAGAATTGGGAAAAGAAGTGATTGCGCAAGCGCAATTTTGGTAGGTACGGGTAAAAAATTACTTAATCTACGGAGAGATCCGACCGACGCAAACACCCTCCTACTTACCTCGCTTACCTGTGAAGCCCAAGATAAAAATTTGTCTAAAGTAACACCTAGATTTTTAACGGTGTCACTATATGGCACAGGTGTCCTATCAAAAACAATACTACCTGGTATTGTGTTTGATCTATAATGGAATGGATGGAAGACAAATCTATAAGATTAACCAATTTTTGACTGCCTATAGTTATTGCTTCTGTTTTTGATAGATTTACTTTAAGACCGTATGACTTACTCCAATCCACAATTAAGTCAAGATCTTTGTTTAATAAGCCTATAGTATTGGGTAAATCCATCAATTTGGCATGCGCTTATACTTGGAGTTTTTTGCCCTTTCCCCTAATCGTCAGTCATTTCGTCGCCCTTGCCGAGGGCCGCCATCTTTTTATTATTAATGTATTTTTTATTTTATATTTATAGTTTTTTTCAGTATATTTATCATTTTATTTTATATATTGATGAAGCTAAATCAGATAGCCCACAATAATAATGTGGAGTACATTATTATTGTGGGCTATCTGATTTAGCTAGACACCGAATATCGGTAAGGGCGGCCAGAGTCAACGTAGATAGTCATCTTCGCTGGACAGGATTACAGAGCACCAGTGTGTACGCAAGCACAGGTGCAGTCTCTATTTACGCGCATGGTCCTATAGAAAAATAATACAAGACATTACTTCAAACTAAGAAAGAAAAGTATTTTTTATCATCTCTGATATAGTTTTTACCAGAAAAGAATCTGCCAAGTTGCGGTGGTGAAACTGACAAAATAAATGACGGTCTATCTGATGGTAAATGGCTACTGCATTCCATAAACACCGGCAGCAAACTTAAAACAAAGTAGGCTACAGATGCGTTGTCACCTATAACGAATACGATGGAATGCCTCACAGTCTGTAAAACCGGTTCTCTATCTTTTTTTTAGCAAATATATTTATTAGCAAACACTTAATCGTGATTCAACACATAGCCAAAGAAATAGCAAAGAGTTCCCAAAGAGTGCCTTCGAAAATTGCAAACTTCAACAAATTGTTAGCGTTCAATTAAAAATCAATTTTGTAAGTGCAATAAAAGGCAATTGAGAAGAAGATTCTAGATGGTGCCCTGATAAAATATATAATATAATTATGAAACTAGGAAACTAAACTAAGACCGAAATTCAATACAGGGATACCCAGCGTTTGATTCATCATCTGTTGAAGTAAAGAAACATTAAAGATGGATGCCTATTCTCAGTGTATATTCCTTTGACACTTTTAGTGGCATACAAAAGATCAAAATACTTCTTTTCCTTTATCAGCCTGTTAAAGCCAACAGCTGGGCGTGAGATTATCTCCTTGAAGGAAGAATTTGCTTTAGCCACTATTGGCAGACGGATTACCAATCGCATTTCCAGGAGTTTCGCATCTTTTAAGATGATCCCCAACGCCAATGCATGTATGTACACGTCAGTGTTGAAGGTATTGGTTATACTTATTCCGACATTCAGGTATTTCCCACAGTCGCCTCTTACGACACCCATGGGACGAAATAGCCTTCTATTGTGTTGTGTTCTGTTTTCTTCCCCGTATGCGGTTTTTTACTATTCATCCAATTACGAAGAAACTTTGATGAGCTGTTATACACAACCGCGAAGGTTACTGACAAAAAAAAATACAATAATATTTTGTTGGTTTGTTTATTCATTAAACTAAACCTTTCACAATCCGATGACGGTGAAACTTTGCTCAGCAGTTTTGGGGTAGTCCTCTTACGTTCTGACAAAATAGTACAACATATTATATTACAACGTATGTCGTGCACAGACAGATAATTATTTTTAACGTTCTTAAACGTTCTTCAATTATATTAACAAATAAGTATCAAATACATTTAAAGATGTCTATGATATGAATTATTTTTTATCTTTTAAGTTCTTTTAATACTTTCTTAATAAAATTGGGACTTTGGTGTTTTTTATTTGCAATTTTTGCGTTCTACTTACCTCAAAATTATTTACTTTAACAATAAAATATCAAATCACACACACAATTCTTATTTTTATAGTTATCTGTACAAAATTCCGTTGTCTTTGATTGGTTCATGTTCAATGTAGAACCGAGCTTCCCCTTGTATGTAGTTTTGTTGAGAAACTTCTCTAAAGCTAGCAAACTGTTTGAAATACGATACTAAGTTGAAGTTTCCCGAGCGTTGCTTTACAAATAGCAAGCAATCTATTAAAATCGATTTCGTATTAAGTTCCCAGGTGCGATATAAGCTTGCTCTCTGTGAACTCCCAACAGCTATATTTTAGTTCAAAAGCCTTAAAACACGGCAGTTTCTGCGACAAGTTTTATATTACTTAATATTTAATACGATACAATACAAATGAGACGAGCACACAGTCCACCTGATGATACTGAGAAGTGGATACTGTAACTCATAGACAAAGATATTGTAAAAGTGGTAGAACAACGCTGCACAACACGAGTTGGTTTTTATTATGCAATAAAGATGACAAACAGTTCACCTGAAGGTAAGTGGATGCCGTAGCCCATAAACATCTACATCTTTCCTTGACTAAGAATCTAAATGCAGATGCAGGACTACGAAGATGTAATGCCTCGTTTCGAGTAAAAAGGGTCTCCCGTTCTCTACACTCACGAAACACAGCATTATGTTGCTACTATATGCTGGTATTTTGCGTGAACGTGGTAACTCACTAATCGAGGCAACCCATCTGTGCTGCAGCCATTATGCAGCAGCACGGATGCCAAGACAAAATAATGCTCCTTATCCATACGTGGTAGAGCCATGCTGCAATTATATTATTAGTATAGTTGTAGCACGAATGGCTCACCTCGACAGGGAAGGACCATGCTCTCACAGAATACCAGCGTAAAATAGCAGCTTAATGCTGCTGTGCAGTGTTTGGTGAGTGTAGAGAACCGATGACCGGAGACTCATTTTACTGGAAAGAGGCATTCTAGCTTAGTCCTCACGGGTGACAACGCATCTGCATTTTGATTTGCAAACGAAGATAGATGTAGATGTCTATGGGCCACAGCAACCAATTACCATTAGTTGGACTGTGTGCTCGTTTGTCACCCTTATCCTATAAATAAAGTGGGGTTCAAACCCGCAACCCTCAAGGCTGAATCTCAGTGCTAAGTCATTGCACCACGGAGCCGTCATATTGTATACTGATATCGTATATCAGAGAAACCACTTGAATCAACCGCAAGATTTTTATGTACATTCTAATTCAATGTAATATCAGTACATTATAATCATATGCAATACATTACTCCTCCGCCGAGCCTCATGCTTGACAACAGCTTCGAGCTTCGTACCACAAAACTCTGTGATTGCGGCGATAAGCGGCGTCTGTTATACAGATTGCGATACTAAAGCGACAGATGCTATTGCGAGACGTTTTCATAATATTTATCACCTCTCACCGAACAGTCTTTATAGTCAGTTCTCAACAAGATTTCCAGCAAGTTGTAATTCGGTAGCCCGTGTACCCTTTAAGAATTACCCTCTAAGAGTCTTAAGACTTTGGTAAAATGAGTCAAATATTTTCACTTAAGCCTTCCACTCACGTACCTTATCAGCTAGTAGAAAATTACATACATCTCTACTTTACTCTCGTATATATTCAGATCAGCTTTTAAAGGAATGAAATTTATTCAAATGAGCTCAACGTAAAAACCAGTTTTCAATATATGTACACGTAAGAACTTTCGCAAATCCTTTCGAAACTAAAACTTTAGCCTGCATCCCCAAAAAGCGAAATGCGATCTGATCAAGATAGAAAACATCCATTCTTAATATTACTATGGATTTTTGGCGGAACTTGAACCCGTGGCCCGCAACTCCGCAAATAAAAGTCAATATTAAGTATGTACGTAAGTAAGTACTCTATCCACCGCCCTTAAATACCTCGTATAAACTAATTAATGACCGCACCTGAACTACATTTGTTATGCATGCCGATCTCGGATAATTGTATTTATATCCACAAGACAAGATAGAAAACATCTTTATTTTCTTTTGCTTGAGTTTCGCAGTTTCGTCAATACTGACAAACTTCAGGAGAAATAGAGCACTAGTATTGCTTAAAAGTAAGTAAATTTTAGATCGTTGAAATTTCATGTTAGCGTAAATAATAAATTAAAAAAAAAACTTTTCTCTAGTGTTCCTTGTCAAATTATCAAAAACACAAGATTAAAGTTTTCAAAAAGTATAAATCGACTTCAAATATTTAACTAGAAACCCATCGAAATCGGTTGATGAGGTTAAGAATTATTCACCAATATGAGGTGCAGATGAATTTATAAATTGAAGAGTTGCATGAATTTGATCTTGACTAAATTTATATGAGGCTAGCTCAGGTGTACCTCAAAAAGAGTCATTCAAATCGGACGTGGTAAAGAATTATCGCTGAACATATTTTATAATAATAATCCCTCGAAATGAGAACCTTCTTTAAAGTCATTTGAAAACAGTGTCGCATTGGTGTCTGTTCTTCTGTCACACAATGTAGATTCTGACACTTATAGATGCTTTAAATTTTTTTAACTTTATCTACGTGGTAGAGCAAGGCAGTAATGTTATGGTTTTAGCACGATTGAGTCGGTTAGACCACGTTCTCACAGAACACCAGCGTGAGAAAACAGCACAATATTGCTGTTTCGTATGGTGAGTGTAGAGAAACGAAGACTCTTTATACTGAAAACGAAACTTTCCAACTTAGTCTTTAGATATCTCACTTAAGAATACAACACATTTGCATTGTAGTCTTAATCAAGGATAGATGTAAATGTCTATGTGTCAGTATCCACTTACCATAAGGTGCAATGTGTGACTGCCCAAGATATAGGCTAATTTATTCGCCTATCCATCTACTGCGAATATCCTCATTTCTTAGTAAATCACGCAGAGAAACCCCGAGCGTAGCCCTATTTAACTATATATATATACATATATATATATATATATATATATATACATATATATACAGATCGCTGAACGACCTTGAGCTTCCTCATACGGCCAGCAATGAAGGACCACGTTTCAGGTCCATAGGTCATCACCGACTACACACACTGCTTGTACAGTCTAGTTTTTAAGTTTTGAGGTATATCTGACGAGATGATATGCCGTAATTTCCCGTACGCTACCCAGCCGAGTTAAATAAGTCGATTGACCTCTCGGTCGAAGTTGGACTTACCTAGTAGGACTATTTGTCCCAGGTAAACATACTCGTCAACAACTACGAGCTTAGTGTCCCCAATAACTACTGGCACAGATGTGACGTGGACGTTATATATGACTTTTGTTTTGTCCATGTTTAATTAAGACCTATTCGTTAATAGACACTATTGAGGTCATTGAGCATAGTGCTTAGGTCCTCTAGCAACTCAGTCATAAGGACTATATCGTCGGCAAATCGAAGGTGAGTGATGTACTCGCCACTGATGTTAATACCGTATCCTTTCCAGTCCAGTAGCTTCAAAACGTCTTCCAATATAGCGGTGAAGAGTTTCGGGGATATAACATCATCCTGTCTTACACCTCTCTGCAGTTGAATAGGTCTCGTACTCTGATTCTGTACTCGGATAGCCATCGTAGCCCTACTATACAAACACTTCAGCACTTCGACATATTGACAGTCAAATTGGCACCGCTGGAGGGACTGTAGCACCGCCCGAATTTCAACGGAACCAAAGGCTTTCTCATAGTCCACATACGCCAGTCATAGTGACAGATTGTACTCTTCTGTCTTCGGTACAATTTGTCGTTGAGTGTATATGTGGTCTATGGCATTAAAACCTTTTCGAAAACCGGCATGTTCGGGAGGCTGGAAGTCGTCGAGTCTGCGTGCGAGACGATTCGTAATGACTCTCGAAAACATCACGTAGACGCGGCTCAGAAGGGATATCGGTCTGCAGTTTTTCAAGAGAGCGTTATCGCCTTTCTTGAAGAACAAGACCACCGCACTTCTTCTCCACGCCTCCGGAGTAGTGCTACCATGGAGGACGGAACTAAAGAGCTTCTGAAGGACTTCAAGTATCGGTTTTCCACCCGCTTTCAGAAGCTCCGCTGTAATTCAATCCTCACCTGTGGCCTTGCTGTTTTTAAGGTGCTGGAGAGCCATTCTAATTTCGCTCAGACTGACGTCCGGGATATCATCGGAATAGTGTCGGATAAGACATGTTCTTGGATCGTTACGCACACTTGTGTATGGCTCCAACGATGACGTGTACAGCTGCCCATAGAAATTCTTAATCTCACTCAAAATCTCAGGTGTCCCGGTAACAATGCTACCACACTCGGTCTTCAGCTTTGACAGTTGGCTCTTTCTGGCAGACAGGTCTCTGGCAATGACTTTGGAGCCTTAGTTCCGCTTAATCGCTTCTTAAATACAAGCTGTATTGAAGTTGCGTAAGTCCCGACGCATGCATTTGGAGATCTGTTTGTTCAGTTACCTGTATGCTGTCAAATCTGTTGGAGACTGCAGCTTCATTTCTCGTCTAATAGCCATGAGATTAAGAGTGTAATTGGAGAGTTTTTGTGTTCTGCTGCTGCGGGTCTTGCAGAACTTAGCTCCAAACGCATGGACAGTTTCCACGAGCTTGTCATTCATATCGTCCACTTCATTGCAGTCTTCTAGACACTGAAAATGGTTTTGTAACTCGAGCTGAAACGTCTCGGGACTTTGGGCTAGAGCACGAGGGGGACGGAGCGTTGACTTCATTAGACGAGACTTCTCCAACTTAACGTTTAGGTTCAGTGTGACTCTAATCATTCGGTGATCGCTACCAATTTTCACCCTCGCTATCACTGAAACATCACTGACTAGTTGTGGTCTGGTCGTCATAATAAAGTCAATCTCATTTTTTGTCGGACCGTCGGGGCTCGACCACGTCCACTTCCTGTGGGGCCGCTTCTGGAAGAAAAAGTTCATCATAAAGAGTCCCTCTTTCTCCATGAAGTCAGTCAGCTGCTGGCCCCTTGGGTTCCGTTGCTCTATTCCGAATTTTCCTACTTTCAGCTCACCGTTATCTCTTGTTCCTAGTTTTGCGGTTAAGTCTCCCATTAAAACCGTATAGTGGGTTTTGGAGGAATGCATGACCTAATAAATTTCTTCCACCTCCTCATCGGGGTGTGCCGAGTTTGGTGCGTAAACTTGTATGACCTTCAGCGAATACCGTTTGGTGATTCTGAGTATAAGGTACGCAACTCTCGTCGACACACTCCCAATTTTTACAACGTTATTAACGAGAAACCATGGTCGCCGCCGTAGCCAGGAATTGCAGGGCCGCCGGGGACTAGGGGCCGTCTCTTCGTAACTTTACTCATTTGGGGGTATTTTGCCATAGTTGCTACGGTTGGCGAGCGGTTTGGTAACCGCAATTTTTTATTGTGATATTGCTGTTATCAGGAAGAAGCTCCTGCCTGCCTGTTTCCCACTGTCGCCTTTTAGGACACCCACGGGAAGATATGGGGTAGTGGATATTCTTAACCGCCACTACACGGCTTATAGTCTTTAAAAATACAAAAAAAAATTTCGGACATAGAAACACAGACACCGAGATGACTTTAAAAGTGATCGAATTTTTGATCACATTTAATGATATTCCTAAATTCAAGCTCACGCGAGCGAAGTCGCGGGTAAAAAACTTGTCTTCAATAAGTATCGTTAAGACTTGATTCATAATATATTCACGAGGGTATGCGTACTCGTAACTGTCCTTACTAATTCAAACAAGCTGTCTCTATCTCATAGATCTCTCGTCCCTTGTATTAATTAATAATAGCCCTTAACTTGATATATCAGTCACCTAGGTAGGTGAGAGATATTCCAACTTTTCTTGCCTAAGAAACAATTGAAAACTTATGACAAAACAGGAGGGCAACGTAAGTTAATTTATAAGAACGATGCGGAGAAATTTTTTCATTACTTTTGGGGTTCCGCAGTCACATACAGAATCATTATGCAGACAGTTAACAGTGGTAAAGCCACGCTGCAGTTTCTGCTGTAGCATGAATGGGCTGGCTCGGACCGGGGCAGTACCATGACCTCACAGAATAGTAGTAGAATAATTTGCTTTTGCGTTTCGCTTAGTTAGTCCAGGTGGCCAGAGCCCCATAATATAGTAGCGGAATTCAAAAAGAAAGGACTACCCCAGGGAGGTGCCAGCACCCCTTTTTAATGAAGAATCTCTCTCTCAGCATCCACGCTCAAGCTACCCCCTTCTACCTGAGCGTGGGTACTCACGCTGCTCCGCGTATTCAGGGGTGGGGGGAGGCAAAATCCCTTTCTATACTAACACTGCAAACAGAGCGATAAAACTATGGCGACATCTACCACGCTATCCGTGAACTTCTGCAACATCAGGGGACTTCACTTGAACCTTAACGCTGTCCACTACCATCTAGAGACAGCGAAGCCGGCCTTGCCTTTTTGACCAAGACGCAGGTGTACTCTTCGACTGATACTTCGTATCTGTCCTACCCGGCGTACAAATTGGAGCACTCCTTTGTGCCTCGGGCTTGAGTTTGCGTATACATCAGAGAGGACATCTCTTCTCGACGCCTCGGCAGTCTTGAAGATTCGGACCTGTCCATCCTTTGGCTATGTGTAGACAGCGACAACCATCCGCGCGTCTACGGGTGCATCTATAGGTCCCATAGCGGTATTGCTTAAACAGACCGACTCATCGACCACGTCCGAATGGCTACAGATTCCTTGCTACAACAGGTTCCATTCGCAGAGATCGTTATCCTTGGCAATTGTAACGTACACCACGCCGAATGGTTCGGTTCACGTGTAGCCGATCATGAGGGGAGATCTGTTTATGACTTTGCCTTGGCATATGGTTGGGCACAACTAGTTACTTCCAGCAGTTCTTAGCGGATTCCAGATGTGGAGGATCATACACCTTCCCTGTTGGACCTTCTGCTGACCTCTCATCCGGACAGATATCAGGTTTCTATCGATGTCCCTCTCGGCTCTTCGGACCATTGTCTGATCCAGAGTGTGGTGCCACTCACGCTCCCCTCGCGGTTGCGTTCTGCAGGTTGCCGCCGTGTTTGGCATTACAGGTCGGTGGATTGGGACGGAATGCGGTCTTTCTTTGCATCCTACCCATGGGGGTGGGTTTGCTTCTCTCCGGATGATCCCAGCGCTGTTGCTGACTCTGTCACTGATGTTGTGTTACAGGTAATGGAACTATTTGTTACCCATCAGAGGCAGATCTCAGCCTTGGTTTGGTCGCTCTTGTAAGACTGCATTTCGCAGTAAGCAGGAGTGTTATCAAGCCTGGGCTGCGGCTTCGGCGACTCGGGATGTAAACACCAGAATGCTTAAAAAGAAGTATAACTTCACCTCCAGGTCCTTCAAAAGAGTTATTGCCAAGGCAAAATCAGAGCACATAGGCAGAATTGGCGAGAAACTAGTTCACCTTCCTTCGGGAACCCGGGCAATCTGGTGTCTCGCCAAGGCTGTCCGAGGGAATTTCTGTAAGCCATCACTACCATCTCTACACAGGGAGGACGACTCATTGGCCCACGCCGCAAAAGAGGAAGCCGACATTTTTAGGTTCCCTGTTTGCGTCCAACTCTACTCTTGGTGACGGGGGGAACACACTGCCGACCATCCCGCGGTGTGAGTGCTCCATGCCGGATGTGCGGTTCTCACAGCGCTCGGTTTGCAAAGCACTCCTCTCCCTGGACACCCACAAGTCGAGTGGGATTGACGTAATCCTCCCAATTGTGTTGAGGACGTGTGCTCCGGGGTTGGCATCGGTTTTAATACTTCTTTTGCGGTACTCCTACTCCCTAGGCATAGTACCGAAATCATGGAAGACAGCTTTTGTCCTCTAGATCCCTAAAAAAGGCGACCGCTCAGACCCGTCCAACTACAGGCCTTTCGCCAGCACCTTATTCTCAAAAATAATGGAATCCCTTATCTACTGCCAGCTTAAGCGGTACCTTGAGGATCACCAGCTGATTAGTGACCACCAATACGGTTTTCGGCGGCGTCGATCAGCTGCTGATCTTCTGGTCTACCTGACTCATAGATGGGCGGAGGCAGTTGAGTCCAAGGGGGGGGGGGATTGGCCGCTAGTTTGTATATTGCGAAGGCCTTCGTTCGCGTTTGGCACACTGGTAACATTCTATGCGGATGACAGCACTGGTGATGCTCTATACACTGGCCGTGCCAATATTTCTCGGGAAAACGTCGCCGAGTAACGGAATATACTTGTGTCTGAAGTCGAGTCTTTGCTGAACAAAGAATCGGATTTGGAGCGACTAAAACTAGTCCAGTTTAATCCACAGAAGACACAAGTTTGTTTCAAGGCACTCCCCTTGTTGCCTCAGCCAGTATCGGAATCCTCGGTGTCGACATATCGAGTGAAGTGCAGTTTCGTGGTCACTTCGAAGAGAAGGCCAAAAGATGGCCTCTAAAAAGCTTGGCGTGCTCAACAGAGCGGGACAGTATTTCATGCCGGCACATCGCCTGCAACTTTACAATGCGTAGGTTCGGCCTCACATGGCATACTGTTCCCATCTTTGGGCAGGGGCTCCCCAGTGCCAGCTCCTTCCACTTGATTGCATCCAGTGCAGAGCGGCTCGAATCGTCGACGACCGAGTCCTTTCCGATCGGCTCGATTCATTGGAACTGCGAAGAGATGTTGCATCCCTTTGCATTTTCTTTCGCATTTACCACGGGGAGTGCTCTGAGGAATTGTTCAGATTAATCCCAGCCGCCAACTTTCACGAACGCACATCGCGGCAGCACTCCCGATACCATCCACACCATCTGCATGAGTGGTGGTCCACCACTGTGCGATTCAGAAGATGTTTTTTTCCTCGCACAACTTCCTTGTGGAATCGATTTTCATCAGCGATTTTTCCGGACCGATACGATTTAGGGACCTTCAAGAAAAGAGCCTACTCCTTTTTAAAAGGTCGGCAATGCATCTGCAATTCCCCTGGTTCCCCTGGTGTTGCAGTTGTTCATGGGCGGCCGTAGTCACTTAGCATCAGGTGAGCAGCATGCTCGTTTTTCCCCTCTCCTATAAAAAAAAAAGCTTCAGCGTGCTTAAACCACGTAAAATGCGTGGTAAATGGGGGTTTAAGTCCTGTATACCTATATCTATCCTCGATTCAGAAACAAAATGCAGATTTACATTTATGTAAATCTATATTACTTTTATTACATTACTATATTTATACTTTATATATACACTATAAGAAGTTCCGAGAGAATTCGGAGTTCTCTTCGCGCCATCTACCGGAAAGGTCTAAATAACGTCTGTCAGGCCAGCTAGTTTTACACATATATGTGTATAAAGATAAATAAATATAAAATTGTTTATTCCATAATTCTTAATATGTCTCTATAAATCTCTGGAACCTCTTAGATATCTATATAAGTTGATTATGGGTGACACTTAATTGAATAAAATATTTGTACGTGATATTATAACCACACGGGTCAGCTCGTCCGTGATTAAAACACAAATAATAAAATATAGCAAAAGCTTAAAGATTTGTTCAAAAACCGTTAGTGTATTTACAACGCAACCAATTTTACAAATAATAATATGATATGATTTATGACCGCTTGCAGTTCCCAATTAGAACTAACTTAGAGACTTACAGCTGTACAAGTTAAGTATACTGACACATCATGATTTACGCGGCGGTTATTGCACCGTTATTTTCTTCGTCTTTCTATACCTATATTTATTGAACTTCAAGATAAAAAAATCTATTGAATTACTTATTGCCTCTGGAAAAATGTACTAATGTAATTCTCAGAAAAGTTTTTAAGGTCACCGAACAGCTCCTAAGTTAAATAGATTATTTATAACCACTTCATGATTTATACAAGCAGAAATTTAGTAATCACTAGCCACCCGCCCCAGCTTCGCCTGGATTGGATCAATAATGTAGTGTTATTTATATATTTCAAATTTTTTTGTTATGTTTTTAATCCGCAAGTTTTTTGGATAAAATATAGCTTAGATCCATTCTGGAATTGTCGGTTAAGCAACTCCGAAGTTAAACCTGGAAAGAAAGACAAATTTTTTTGCAAAATCGAAAAATTTATAAAATAAAAAGTCTGTAATTATAACATTAAATCTAAATTACGCGACATTTGCATAAGAGACTAGCATTTGCCCCGCGGTGCTACCCGCGTTTAAGTTGAAAAGTCCAGATAGTAATGACTCACGCTTATTGAAAATTCGATTAATACGGAGAGTGGTAAGCGACGTGTAGGGCGGGCTTCTACTAGATGGAGTGACGACGTGATAAGACATGCAGGAAGTCGATGGATGTAGGTGGCTCAGGACCGTGCTTTATGGCGTTCCTTGGTAGTGCCTATGTTCAGAAGTGGACTTGTGAAGGGTTTTAATGAAATAATACGGAGGGCTCAAGCTATCTCTTAGAAACTTTTTCATTTTTCGGAATTATGATGTTCGTAAATTTAAACCGCTCTAACAATCTTTCTCTTCGTACTCCAACACATTCGTTTTCCTTCCTCAAAAAATCGTTTTATGTTACGGCTGTGCACTTGTAGAACTTCTTGGCTCGACATATTCGCCATGTTCAATCCTTTATATTTTCAAAAATCTACTTAATGCTTGATTATCATCAACATCATCATTGCAGCTCTTCACAAGTCCACTGCTGCACATAAGACAGAAGACATAAAGACATTTATTCCAACACTTACATCTTCTACACACATTACAAATTACAATTAAACATAAAACAAGTAAATTATAAACAACCAAACAAACAAAAATTAGAATAAAGAAAAGTGCGTCCATTCAAAAAAGATGGTATGCTATGATGAAGTGGTGGAAGGGACCGTCTCGGCATAAGCCGCGTGCTTGCAGCGCTGATTTTCAGCCGGCCCCGAACAAGTTCGGATGGTCAACTTTATGCGAGCGAGTAATTACATAGGCCTCCCCCAAGGAATACTACAAAGCACGTTACTGAGCCACTTGCATCTATCGACTTCCTGCATTTCTTAACAGGTCGTCACTTCATCTAGTGAGGGACGCCCTACACTTCGCCAACCGGTACAAAACCGCCACTCGAGAACCTTTTTTCCCCTTCGGTTTTCGTTTCTTTGAATTATATAGCCGACCTATTGCTACTTCCGCTTAGTAAACCGTTGCGCTATGTCGGTCACTCTGGTTCTACTGCGGATATCCTCATTTCTTAGTTTATCTCTCATGCATCTACTATGCACTTAAAAAGTTTTGGAGCTCGAGCTGAAAGATTTCGGGACTTTGGATTAGAGCACGAGGAGGACGGGGCGTTGACTTCATTAGACGAGACCTCTCCAACTTAACGTTTAGATTCAGTGTGCATTCATTCATTGCAATCATTCGGTGATTGCTACCTGTTTTCACCCTCGCGATCACTGAGACATCACTCAACAGTTGTTGTCTGGTCGTCATAATGTAGTCTATCTCATTTTTTTATCAAACCTTTAGGGCTTAACCAGGTTCACTTCCTATGGGGCCGCTTCTGAAAGATAAAGTTCATCATAAATAATCTATCTTTCTTCATGATGTCAGCCATCTGCTGGCCCCTTGAGTTCCATTGCCCTATTACAAATTTCCCCACCTTCAGCTCATAGTTCTCTCTTGTGCCTAGTTTTACGTTGAAGTCTCACATTAACACCGTATAGTGAGTAGGTTTTGGAGGAATGCATGGCTCTAAATATATCCTCATACATTTCTTCCACCTCCTCATCGGGTTATGCCGAGGTTGCCGAAGTGCGTAATTCTGTATTACCTTTAGCGAATACCGTTTGCTGATTCTGAGTATAAGGTACGCAACCCTCGTCGACACACTCTCAATTTAAAGATTGATACAAAGGTTGAAAGTGTATCAACGAGTGTTGCGTTGAAAGTCGCTCGACTTGTGGACGATAAATTCGACACCTCATTGGGACAGATGGTCACCCTCCCGGTGACAAATCAAGTTGCCGGATTCGAGGATTACCGAGTCCTCCCCCTCTTTTTCGACCTCGGATATTTCTATGATATTCCAGCGCAACTTGTCTATCTCTTCTTCCAGCTTCAGGATCTTCTCGTGGTTCCTCAGGGTGCGTGCGTGGCAGGATGCCAGGTCGAGTCGTCGTAGGTGGCAACCGAACCTCCACCAGAGTTTCTCAACACCCCCTGCCCCGCCGTTACCATGGTTGCCACTGTAGCCAGGAATAGCGTGGCCGTCGGGGACTGGGGCCCGTCACTTCCTAACTTTAATCATGGGGGCACCTTGCCATAGATGTCACGCTTAGCGAGCGGGTAAGAAACCGCAGTTTTTTATTGTTGTTTTGCTGTTATCAGAAAGATGCTGCTGCCCATCTTCAGTCTCAGTTTTTCTCTGTCGCCTCTTGTGACACCTACAGGAAGATATGGGTTAGTTGGTATGCTTATCCACTACTACATGGGGTGGAGCAGTGGTGGGTTGGTCTTGTTATTCAAGGAAGGCGACAGTTCTCTCTTGAAGAACTACAGACCGATTTCTCTTCTGAATTGTTTTCGAGAGTCATTTTGAATCGTCTCGCATGCAGACTATCCGAGTACAGAACCAGAGTACAAAACCCATCCAAATGCAAAGAGGTGAAAGAAAGGGTGACGTTATATCTTCGAAACTTTTCTTCGCTGGAAGACATTTTCAGACTACTAGACTTGAAATGATACAGTATTAATATTAATGGCGAGTACATCACTTACCTTAAATTTGCCGACGATATAGTCCTTATGGCATAATTTCAGGAGGACCTAAGCACTAGGCTCAATGACCTCAATAGTGCCTCGTAACGGATAGGTCTTAAGATGAGCGTGGACAAAACAAAAATCATGTATAACGTCCATGTCACACCTATGCCGATAGTTGTTTGGAGCATTAAGCTCGAAGTTGATGACGAGTATGTTTACCTGGGACAAATAGTTCGACTAGGTAAGTGCAACTTCGACCATGTGTTCACTTGATGGATTCATCTCGGCTGGGCAATGTTCGGGAAATTACGACACATCTTCTCGTCAGATATATCTCAAAACTTGAAAACGAGACTGTACAACTAGTGCGTATTGCCAGTGATGACTTCGTATAAGACGTGGCTGACAGGTATACGATGTGGCCCTTCACTGCTGGCTGTGTGATGAAGAAATATGGAAAAGATGAAGAATTATTTTCTAAAGTCATGCAAAACTCCGTCGCCCAGGTACTGAAAATAAAATAAAATTTTAAATGAAAATAAATTACATTTCACGTTTTGTACGGGGTTTTCGTTGTAATTTTATTGCAAACTTATTCCATATGCTTTAAAAGTTTCAATTTGCTTGTTTGAGCCTTCTAAATATCATAATTGCATATTTATTCACGTATTTCTATTGCATAGTGATTTTATTAAGATTATTTCAGCCTATTTCAGCATACTTAAGTATGAGAAAAATAAATGATAAAAACGCGTACTGATTATTCAGGGTAGTTTGAAGTCTGTGACCATGTTTAGGATATCCCCGATCCCAAAATTAAATTAAGAAAATCCCCAATTTTAATAACAAATATGTTTGCGATCTATCCTTGCCTTCGCTTGGAATCCTGTCAACCATGTAATTATATCTAATCACAAGTATATTATTGGGTGACTACAAGATACAGTTTATGTCAATCAATTTCTCAAAATAAATTTCTCCGATAAATCAGCTTTTGGTAACACTAAGATTTTATGCTACGAATAATTCAAAATTAACTATCGGTGATTTTAGTGAGCTCAGCATATCTACAGTACATAGAATAATACATAGAGTTAGTGCTGCCATAGCGTCATTGAACCACTTGTACATACAATTTCCGAATATTCAACAGGAAATTCGACGAAATCAAAGGGAGTTTTATGGTATAGCAAGATCCCCTAGAGTTATAGCAATAGACTATACACATGTCAGTATTTCTTTACCCGGGAGTGATCAGGTGGAACTGTTTAGAAACCGAAAAGGCTATTTTTCTATTAATGTCCAGATTATATGTAATGCAAATTTGGAAGTTATTGATATTGTCGCAAGATGGCCTGGGTCAGCACACGACAGTACTATATTTAATAATTGCTGCCGTAAAGCAAAATGTGAAGATGGCGATTGTGGTGAAGGAGTTTTAATTTTAGATGGTGTACATCTTATTATATGCCCTCACTAGAGAATCCTGGAACGAAATTTCTCCAGTACATTCGTTTTTCTTCTTCGAAAAATCATTTTCTGATGTGCACTTATGTAACTTCTTGCCTCGACATATTCGCCGTGCCACTTTTATTTTCAAAAATCTACTTAAAGCTCATTACGTCGAGCTCCAATATGTCTCATCAATATACCCCGTCCTTTCTTGTATCAATTCAACTGTCATTCATTATCTTGTGATTTTTTTAAACTAATTAATTATTAATTTATATAATTTTTTTATTTAAAGCCATAAATCATCCTTCATCCCCTATTTTCCCCTCATCTGTAAAGTATTCAAAAATCCTTAACATGAGTTATTCACACAGGAAATTAATTTTAAAAAATTAATAAAAAAACTATATCTTCTAAATAACTAATTCTAACACCTACTATTTTACTACGCTTGCACACATTCGTAAGGGTCGCTCGGTCGACAAAAACGTTGTGAATTCAATCGCACACAGAGGAGCACGCGTACGCGTAATTGTTGCCCAAAAACCACATTCATAAGTTAATGTTACAGCCTATATACGGCCTCCTCTCATTTCTGAGAGGTTTTGTTATTTATATATTTGAATTTTAATGTAAATTGGCGGATTCGAACCCACTACTAGTTTTGTAATCCTCTAACCATTATCAAAACAACATAACATAAATGAAACGTTTTTGAAATTACTGAGTTTTCGTCCGACAAATTCATTAAGAAATCTGATTATCTTCATTAATAAAAGCAAATATTTTTCTATCCTCATATAATCCTTATCCAAATCGTGCTAAACTAATTATACCGCTTTTATAAACAAAAAGTTACGAAAATTTTGCCTTCATTAGCTGCGAAATTCTACCGATACTTGAAAGCTTGTAAAGACTGCTTATAGATATTTATACTTGCCTTATGCTAAGGGCGTAAAATAATATATTGTCCCGTTTCGTCGGGTCCCGTGAGTGTCGTAAGAGGCCTCTGAGAAATTCCAGAAAGATAAGGACGTGACGATTGTACGAGTAACAAATCTTCACTACCACGGGAATAGCTCATTTTCAATTTGAAATTAAGGGGGTTGTTATGAACTAATTTGCTTAATTCCGCGTAAAGAAAGAAAATGATGAGTCCTGCCCAGTTTTAAGGGGACCTCCCACCCTTCATAAATCGCGCGCACTATATCCGTCGCCGTGAATCCCAGCACTACCATCCCTGCACCACCACACTAGGCACGACACACTACTCTACTCTACTAAAGAAAAACTGCCTGCTGAAAAAAAGAAAAAGTCAATGGAATATAAGAACTTAAAATTGTAATTAACAATACTGATTGAAGATTAAGTTTGACCTTGATAGCAAACAATAATTTCCTCACAGCACTCTTTGTCCTCGCTGTGTTTTTACCTCATATTATTTTTAAGTAGTAGAGCCACGCTACAGATATATTATATGAATGTAGTATGAATGGGTCAGCTCTACTAGGCAAGAACCAAACTCTCACATAACACCTACGTAAAATAGCAACATAAGGCTGCTGTCTTCATAAGGTGAGTGCAGATAATTGGAAAACTCTACTGGAAACAAGGCATTATCATTTTGGTTCTTAATCGAAGATTGATCTCTGTGGGCTACAGCATCCAGTTACCGTCTGGTAAACTGTGTGTTTATTTGTTACCATAATTTAAAACAAATACAATATAAACCCGGAGATGGAAAGGAGCATCATTCTGATAACAACCAAAAATAATAAAAAAACTGCGGTGGGAACCGCTTGATAAAACAAAATTGACGGTTATGCTTATTACTTCATATTTAAGTAATAGAACTCAAAACGTCATGATCAATGGTAAAGGTTCATCCGGATTGGTAGTGTCAATGAGTGTTCCTCAGGGCTTCATTCTTGTCCCACTCCTGTTATTAAGCTATACTAATGACTTACATGATCTTGTAGGGGACAATCACAGTATAGAATTAGTTTCTAATGATACCTCTTTAATTATCAAACTCAAACGGCAGTCAATGAATTATGACGATCTAAATAATGCTCTCTCGAAATTAGTACATTGTTTTAACGCCAACAATTTGCTCTTAAATGGCAATAAGACAAAATGTAATGCAATTTGCTCTTAAACGGCAATAAGACAAATATTAAATTTACAATACCTAATGTGAAACATTCGAATACCAATGTGTTATTAAATGAGGAGGAGTTGAGTTTTGTGGATACCACTGTTTATCCTGGTATTACTTTTGACGCGAAATTTCAATAGGGCCGCCCATAATATATAAATTAGCAAGCAGACTTAGTTCTGCAGCATATGTTGTAAGAAGATTAGAAGTTTCACAGATGTTGAGACAGCTAGATTAGTTTATTTTAGTTACTTTCGTAGCGTAATGTCTTATGGAATTTTACTATGGGGTAATGCGGCTGATATTGAAACCATATTTATTTTGCAAAAGAGAGCCGTACGGGTAATTTATAACTTAAATTGTAAAGAGTCCTTCAGAGAAAAATTTAAAGAAATAAACATATGAATTTGGCATCGCAATATATTTATGAAAATATAATGTATGTACATAAAAAGATAAATAGCTATAATAAGAAAAAGGATGTTCATACTTTAAGCACTAAAAACAAACATAAGCTTGTAATGCCAGTTACTAGACTCCACAGAATCAGTAATTCATTTATGTCGCAATGTATACGCTTTTACAACTAAATCCCAGAACATGTTCAAAGTTTGTCAATAAATATATTTAAAAGTTTATTTTATTATTTAAGAAAAACTGTACAAAAATGGTTATTATGATATTAAGGAATACATGACTGAAAAAATAAACCCTAGGAATAAGGTGATCGCCACCATGCTGGATCTATGAAAAATCATTTAAAAAATGTACAAAATTATTGTTGTGAAATATGTTTTATTAAGTCCCGCTTGGTTTTTTACTGGTTCTTCCCAGGACACAGGTATTTCCGAACAAGTTGTAAATAAAAAATGACTTTCAATAAGTATCACTCTTTTCTATTCTATTATATTCTGATAGGCTGTAAAGAACTAATGGTGAATGAATGATTCTTTGTCCTGCATTATATGAAATCTGAGCCCCTTTAATCCTTTATGAACCTTTAAATCATTTTCAAGATCTTCAGCTACTCTACACTAATCGAAATTAAATTATGTTCTCTAAGAAATTCAAAGTAATTAACCGAACAATAACATTTAGGAAAAGCAATCTAATAGCAGGTGCTTAAGTATTTAATTCGTTTTTGATTTATGGAAAATTTTGTTCAGTAAAAAAAGTATTAAAAAGGACAACCTTGCAAGCCGAGTAATAAAACTTTGTTTCAAAGAAATAAAACACGCTTTTGTAGTGAGCCGCACTAAAAAATAGAAAATAAATAATAGTTTAAAAAACTAAAAAACACGCTTTTGTAGATAACCAGACTAAAAAGTAAAAAATAGTTTTGAATAAGCTTAAAATAAAAAACGTGGTAGAGACATGCTGCAGCTATATTAATAGTATAGTTGTAGCACGAATGGGTCGGCTCGAGCGGGGAAGGATCACGCTCTCATAGAATACCAGCGTAAAATAGCAGCTTAACACTGCTGTGTTTCGTATGGTGAGTGTAGAGAACCGGATACCCTTTTTACTGGAAAAGAGGCATTCCATCTTAGTCCTCACGGGTGACAACGCATCTGCATTTTGATTCGTATTTAGAAATAGATGTAGATGTCTATGGGCCACAGCAACCACTTACCATCAGGTGGACTGCGTGCTCGTTTGTCACCCTATCCTATATATATATAAAAAAAGAAAATAGTTATTAACATAAAAAATTCATTTTATTGTAAAAAGCGTGTAAAAAGTGCTTGGTATTATTTGTTGTAGATATTTTTGTGGATATAAATTAGCTTCATCATAAAAATATCTGAAAAAATATTATTATTAGCAAAAGGATCTCTGCTTCCCTACAATCACAGTACAAAACAGCAGCATTTTGCTGCGGTTTCACGCTGATATTGAGCATAGGCCTTCCCTATCTTAGTTGTCAGGCGTTACAACATATCTGCAATTGAATTTAAATCGAGTTTCGTTAGATGCGTGGACTATTGTACCCACTTACCGTGAAGTGGGCTTTACCCTTACTTGTCAGAATTAAAACACTTGAATCTATACTATTATATAATATAATAAAGCGGAAGAGTTTGTTTGTTTTTTTGTTTCTTTAAACGCGCTAATCTCTGGAACTACCGGTCTGATTCGAAAAATTCTTTCTGTATATTATAGCGAGATTTATGTGGAATAGTATAGTTTATCTATCATTAATTTATATCATTCAGCTAGCCTTAAATATGGATATTTGTTAAGCAAGTCAGAAGAAAAAGCGTTCCCGATTATGATTTATCCGCTTACGCTGGTATTATGATTACGGATACGTAAATACAATGTTCTAGAAAAATATATATCTTTACTCCGTCTAAAAATTAGTCCGCGATACTATATGTCTATTTCTTATACATAAGCCACAATTAAGTATTTTGTGAAAAAAAAATTGTTACGGCTCTCAGCTGCCCCGATAAAGGTCGACTGGGCTAGGGCCCATAGTAACCCACTCGACGAGCAGCCGAGGGTTCGGGCCCAATGGCCTATGGATAATTCTCAAATAAGGGCTAACAAACAAACACAACTTACCGAGTTCAGGAGGTAGGGTTGACCACAGGGTATCAGTCAGGTGGTAAGTGAGGTGTATGTAAGTAGTGTGCGAAAGTGTGTAGATATAACCTGACGTCACGATGATCTGAGAGTAGACCCATAGGCGCTGCTTTTCTCCAAAATGTGCGATCCCTCCAGTGGGCGTTCACCAATTGAAACCTTCTGCTTTTATTTCACTATATTAGTTTATCAACTTTATTGTACATTTTTTTTGCTTTAAAAACAATTTTGAAGTTAATTAAATTTAAAAAAATTTAATTAACTTCAAATTCAACCAAATCGACGTTAATCGAATTTAAAACAAGTGACACACTGCACAACTTAAGAACGGTCGGTCAAAGTTCAATGTCCCATGTTCACTTAGCACAAAATTATAGTCGAGCAGAAACGCGATCTCCTCTCGATTCACAAACTTTTAGCGTTCCAACCGACAACGCCAATGTCTTATTACGATATCAAAATGACGCACAAACAACTCGTCGATGCAAATTAATGGCAATAGAAGTTAATTTAATCACTCAAAAACTCCCGAGACGCCTCATTGTCACGAAAAACGCACGAGATTAGACAACGCTATTAGAGGCAGTCGTCACGCGACCAAACTATACGAGAGTAACTTCTAGACTTACACGGCGGCCGCGCCCAACTCAATCAGAACTATTACAATAAGAACCACAATAAGACCAGCCCCGTTGTCACATATACGAACGAAATAAGGCAACTCAAAGGAGGCGGTTCCGAGCGTAAACTTTAGACCGCCTTATCGACTCGGCGTACGCGCACAATTAACAACACCGGCCGCGCCCAACCAACTGACCTCACCCACGCGTCAGGCTACCGAGCGCTCGGCCGAGAGACCCGCACGGGAGAGGGGGCCGACGGTGACCTTTAAATTCCATCGGAAGGACACGCCGATACGAGGCTTGAATGCAAGTTTTAAAATGTCAATTATTTGGCCTAAACAATATTCAAAAATAAAAAGTGATTTTTAAGCGTTATTATTAGGCATGGCCTAATAATAACGCTTAAAAAATAAAATTATCCTTACGAACGAAAGTTACTACATCATCAAGACAATTATATGAAGATAAACTTTGTTCTTTATACCATGTTATTTGGACGCATAATTTATGAGTAATAAATAAAATTAAAATTATTAAAATTATTAAAAAATTAAATTAAAAGTAATAATGTAAAATTAAAATAATTCAATACTTGGCTGGGCCCGCGAACGACGCATAAACGCTAGCCTGCGAGAAGCCAGTATTGAAAGCTTCTATGAGCGAGGTTAGTTCAATCATTATAGCTAAAATAAATTAAAAATTAATTGAGTACTTTTATGACAATGATTAGTTACATCTATATTTCTGAACTCTTTCATTTCACTTTGCTATGGTATTTTGAAAATTATATTGATTAATAAATATAAGAGTTTGATAGCAAAGGGGAATGCCCAATTCTGGCCATGAAACGCCCAACAATTTGCATTTGTTAAAAAAATACATCTTTTTTATGAAAGATTCTTTTTTCTTGTGAAAATGAAAAACCTTTATATCTTAAAAATCCGGACTTTTTTTAAACCAATTCCTTAACCATTTCATTTTCTTAATTGCATATTATCATTTCCATATGCTTTTATATGTGGGCACTCATGGCCAAAGTGTCTATGAACGGTGGGCATTCCCCTTTATCTAGAATCATTTCATACCTACACGCTTTCCATGTATCGTGTACGGTTTTAATTAAAACTGGAAAAGACATCGCCAGGACACTTACTGGGACATGAGGGGGGAGGGGAAGGACGCTCACCCGGGAGGGTGAGCGTCCTTCCTCCTACTACTCACTACATCATACATAATATGCCGGCAGATAAAAGTACTCTATTAACATAATATACACATCATCACTCTTTATAAAGATATCTCACGTTTAAAATCATAAATTTAAAAGTACTAGCCATATAAAAAAGAATTTTAAGAAGATTTAAAAAAGATTTGCTATAAAAAGATGCCTATTTGATTAAAAAAAAAATGTGATAAGTTCTTTTACGATAGATTTTCTTCAGTGTTTCTAAACGTTCTTTTTTACATGTTTGTTAATTTATTTAATATCAGTAGTTTTTACTATATGCAATGCTGACATTTAACCAGAGATAAGATGTTGGGTGCCATAAGCATGCTGGAAGGGAGCACGTTTCAGTGCAATGGTGTTGATGCCCTTGGCAGCAGTCATCAAGATTGAACCATGAACAAAGAGGAACGCAAAAAAATCAGTCCAAGATAGCTGCTCCCAGGGTTATAACGGGAGGGTGTGTGTTCTTCCCCTGCCCGAGGTGAAGTCCCAGTGAAAGAGGAGAGTTGATATGGTGATGCATCACTTGAGCCAACACACCGCTTATGCGATGATTGTAAGACCGTGGGCAGCTAGTTTCTAATATATCTAAAGCATTATTTGGGCAACATTACTTAACATAACCTACTTCATTTGTGGGAAACCCTATTTCTTAATTTTAGGCAAAAAAATGCTTGCTTCATAGTAAGTATAATATCTTTTGAACATAAAATACAAATAAATTATTAATTCGACTCTTGAAAACCAAAATATTTGAAAATTATGTCTCGCCTAAACTTTGCCGTAACAAATACATATTATTTACGTATACGTTATTTATAACAAAGTACTTATAATTATTATATACTTAAGTGTGTTGTTCTGTGTTATGTTATTTATTTATTTTGGATTAAATAAATTCTTCTACTCCGAAAAACTGTTTACCGATATTGACCCGTCTTGAAAAAAATAAGAAAGATTTAAAAATTGTAATAGATTCTTATAACCACGTTTTTATTAAGTCACTTTCTTGTTTGTCTGTCTGTCTGTCTTTAGTTACGGGTGGAATCTAGCAACTAAAATTTCGAGCACTTCCCGATGAATTTGCAATTTGAAATTTTGAACACAAGTTCACTGCTGAACGTAGGACTCCCCCAAGGAATGCCACAAAGCACGGTCTTGAGTCACATGCATCCATTGACTTCCTGCATGTCTTACCAGGTCATCACTCCATCTAGAGGGGGACGCCCTACACTTCGCCTGCTGGTACGAGGCTACCACTCGAAAACCTTTCTTTACCAGCGGTTGTCGGTTCTTCGAGCTATATGGCTGGCACATTGCCACTTCAGCTTACTAATTCGTCGCACTATGTCGGTTACTCTGGTTCTACTGCAGATATCCGCGTTTTTAAGTTTATCACGCAGAGAAACCTCGAGCATACCTTGAGCTTCCTCATAAGGCTAGCAGTGAAGGAACACGTATCAGATCCATAGGTCATTACTGGCAACACGCACTGGTTGAACAATTTTGTTTTGAGGTTATGAGGTATGCCTGACTAGATGTGTCTTAATCTTCCGAACGCAACCCAGCTGAGTTGAATCCGTCGATTGACCTCTCGGTTGAAGAGGAACTTACCTAGTCGGACTATTTGTCCCAGGTAAACATACTTTTCAACAACTTCGAGCTTAGTGCTCCTAACAACTACTGGCATAGGTGGGACATGGACGTTACAAATAACTTTTGTTTTGTCCGTGTTCGTCTTAATACCTATCCGTCGGGAGACACTATTGGGGTCATTGAGCATAGTGCTTACGTCCTTCAGCCATTCTGCCATAAGCACTATATCCTCGGCAAATCGAAGGTGATTGATATACTTTTATTTGTTTTAATGGCGTTTTTTTAAAAATTTAAAAGAAATAGTTGTTTCTAGTTTCTCTCTGACTAGTGACTTTATTTAGTTTTATATTAATTGAGTGTAAAACTTGTGGACAGCACAAAAAAGATTGTGATGTACAGTTATGCAGTTACTAGGAAGGGGAGGCTAAACTGAGCTGTATGACGCTTGGTGTGCTCAGTAGATCTAGACGGTATTTCATGCTGGCCCACCAACGGCTTACAGCTTTAAAAAGCGCCGCTTTGACCTTATATGTAATACTGTTCTAATCTGTGGGTCGAAGCAACCCAGTACCAGCTCCTTCCACTTAACCGAATTTAACGGGGAGCATCTCGAATCATCTTTGCGCTTGGCTTTATCTTACTGGTCTTACGAAGAGTCGTTGCATCTCTATGTATCGTCTATCATATTTACCGCAGGAAGTGCTTAAAGGAATTGTTCAGATTAATTTCAGCAGCTGAATTCTAAAATTGTACTCCGCAACGGAACTCGAAATCGCGAAACAACACTCATCATTGATTTTAATGAATTAGATCTTTTATGATCGTGTGTGCATGTGTGAATGTGAATGTACTTGTACGTGTATGTGTAATTATGTAAGCACATTATTTTAAAATATTCAGTATTAAGAATTTAAGACCTGAATTCATTTAAGACCATATTTTAAATTTGTGTAACTTAGGTAAAGTATCTGCCTTATATTTAATTTCTATGTAACATTTCCATGAACTGGAAACTATAAAAGTGTTCATAAAGCTTGCCTACTCGTACTTAAGTGACTGGCATTCAATTACTCGACGTTGGTAAGGCATTTCTATGGAATACCGAAGCGGACTTAAAGTGATTCAACGGTAAATACAGAGTACCCTTCGAAGAGAAGCTATTTATATTTATTTTAAGATAAATTTATACCAAATTTGTCATCAGCCTCTTCAACATGTTGGCTTCCACGGGGATTATCACTATATTTGCTCTGTTTGACAAGCGGGTTTGTAATCCCTGTTTTTTATTTTTTTTATTTATCATCAGAAAGACGCTACTGCCCATCTCTTGTTTTGATTTTCTTTTGTTGTCTTTTATGACATCAACATACTACACACTACTACATACTAATTTTGTAATAAAACACAATCATGTTTCTCTTCTAGCCGTGTGGCGGCGAGAATCCATTACCCAATTTCGTAATAAAAAATGGAAAGCATTCCTCCTCGACATAATTAAAGACTCTAGATCTTGCTCCTACTAAATTTAATCTGTCTGGCGATGTCTCTCTTAAGTATAAAACACATTTAGCCCAATATTTAATTTGCAAGTGAAATATTTTAATAAGAAACTTTGTATATGTCAATTCGTGTACAATATGCAATTTTTTATAATATAAGAATGACAAATAAGCTATTATTTCACCTAAGACTAAGTAATTATTTTAGTACAAACAAAGAAGGACACAGTTGCGTTGTAAATCCTAAAGTCTAAGATAAGATGCCTTACAGCCTTATTTCTGTCGCTGTTGATACGTCATATACTTATAGTCACTGCTGCTTGTCTGCAAAACTCAATAAGAGAGACCTTACCTTACCATCTAATAAATCCTAGAAGGGGAAATTAATTTCTTTGGATTTGGAATTGTCCAGTTTTATATTTGAAGAAATAAATCTATAGAAATACACTCGTTCATATTAACAGTTGAGATGCATAGTCAATAAACGGGCAGATGACATCGTCGAAATGAAGAAGTATGAAGACAGGCACACTAGACAGGCACATTAGTAATAGTAGGCTAATAAATAAGCTAGTAAATTATGTTCCAAACCAAACCGCTGCATTAAATTATCTTTTGTTGTGTTGCAATTTTGTTTTTAATAAAAATAAGGCGAAGGAAAATAGAACTAAAAATCAAGGCTATTAAACGTAAGGTACATTAATTTTATTACTCTGTACGTTTAGCATAATACAGACACTTTTTAATAAATCTTTCCTTTGCAGATGCAATTTTATTATTAATAAATGGACTGTTCTATATTCGTAAAATCTTTAAAGTATTATGAAGGTAACAATATTAAAATTGAACAGTGAACTATAGAATTTTATCATCAACATCATTATTACAGACTTTCAAAATCCGCTACAGAACATAGGTCGCCCCTAGGCTTGCCTCCACAGGGTTGTTTAACATAATTGCCACGCTTGGTATGCGAATTGTGATCTATCGACACCCATGGTTTGATATGGGGTTCTCTGACGGTGGCACTACATGATGGCTCTATATCATTTAAAAACTCAGAAATAGTACTTAATAATTTCGTGTATTAACTATAATGTATAATTTTATACACAACCTAGAAACTTTGACTTAATTTGGTACTTTACTGATATTAAAGTCAAATATAAAGCAATACAAATTATTATAAAACCACTTCAAGGAAAACTAAAAAAAAAAAAATACTGTCTGTTAATTACTTTTTCCTTGAATCTCTCGAGTTGATAAAAGGGAATTCGAAATAGTATCATAAGAATAATACAAAAATACATTATTGGGGTATCTATAAAGTTTTTTTTTTTTTATAAATATATAAAAACCCAACCAGATGGAAGCCCTCGGCAGGGGAGACCAGACGGTCGAGGGTTAGGGGGAAAGGGAACGAAAACAGCGGACGATGCGGGTGGTATTGAGGAGCACCGCCTTCTGCATTTGAGCCTGGAGCAGTCCGTCACGGAGTCCCAGTCGCTGCAGATGACCCGAGAGGCTGACTGGGACTAACCTGTTCGCAGAAACGACCACAAGAATAATTTCGGTCGGCAGACCACCCCACATCTCGGTCACCTCGTGAGCCAGGTCTAGCTATTTTGTCAGCTTATCTGTTTCGGCTTTCACGAGGTTTCATTTAACATCATCTTGCAAACCACACTCATCTCTTATCAAACAATTTCTCAACCTGTCATTCAGATTCATCTCTAACATACTCCTTAATGACCGCATTTCTACAGCATTTCATCTACTCTTGTGCTTCTGCCACACCCAACTTTCACTACCATACAAATTAAATTAAATTTAACTCACAATTACATATATTATAATAAATTAGAGTACTGGGAAGCTTAAGGTCAGCTAGCTATGGCAAGGGCTATGCTCGAAGTTTCTCTGTGTGATAGAATTTGTAATGAATATATCCGCAGAACAACCAAGGTAAAAACCAATACTGTCCATAGGTAACTATTATAAAAATTCCCCCTATGAAATAATCAAAAGAAATTATAAAAAAATCTAAAAGACTGTAAAGGTAATGGGAAGCAAATGCAGCATGCAAAGACTGTAAAGGTAATATTTAACTATTGCCGTTCTGTCGATAGGGCTTGAAATCAGTTTGCTGGTGTACTTTAATATATAAAAGCAAGCGCTTATCACCTGTGCTAGCAAGACTCTTAATAATGTGGAACTGTATGCTAAATCAACTAATATGACAATTAGCCTTTGTTAAGCTTCACACTGAGTCGACATTAATTTAATATTCTCGTAGTGCAAACTATGACAATAGAATTAATAAATACGACGCATGTTGAATCTACTATCGTTTATTGTGTGTGGCAAACAAATGCTGCATTTGCTTTCCACATACTTGGGATCTCAATTTAAAAGCGATTTTATAAAATTAAACTTCGAATAATTTTATTAAACAGATTATATTTAATTCAGAGGTGGTCCCATATAAAATTGGAAGGCAAATTCAAAACCCGAAAGGTTGTAAAATAGGGGATGAAGTTTTTAATGTAACTAATTAATCGACTTTCTAGCTAGATCAGCTACATTAGTAGTATGTTTGGAGCACGAATGGGTCGACTCGACCGGGGATGGACTAGGCTCTGACAGAATACCAGCGTAAAATAGCAGTTTAACGCTGCTGTGTTTCGTATGGTGATTGTAGAGAACCGGCGACCCTTTTTACTGGAAAAGAGGCATTCCACTTAGTCCTCACGTTTGGCAACGCATCTGCATTTTCATTAGTTATCGATGACAGATGTAGATGTCTATGGGTTACAGCAACCACTTACCATGAGGTGGACTGTGTGCTCGTTTGTCACACTATCCCATAAAAAACTTAAAAGAGTCAAAAAGTTAAAACTTTTAATAAAAAGTAATAGCCTACTTCAAAGAATTAAAAAAGGAATAAAATTATTTCCAGACAATGGCTTCTGAAGTCGTTGAGAGACGTAGCATATAGAATAATTAAAAGCCCCTATATCAAAAGGTCATATTTCCACATAACGGCTTCTGAAGTCGTTGAGAGACGTAGCGTATAGAATAATTAAAAGCCCCAATTTCAAAAGTTCATATTTCCAAATAATGGCTTCTGAAGTCTTTGAGAGACGTAGCGTATAGAATAATTAAAAGCCCCTATTTCAAAAGGTTATCATCATCATCATCATTACCTACATCAAAACCTTCACAAGTCCACTGCTGAACATAGACCTCCCCAAAGGATAGGAAAGGATTTCTATACGTGGTAGAGCCATACTGCAGCTATATTAGTAGTATAGTTGTAGCACGAATGGGTCGGCTCGACTGGGGAAAGACCACGCTCTCACAGAATACCAGCGTCTAATAGCAGCTTAACACTGCTGTGTTTCGTATGGTGAGTGTAGAGAACCGGAGACCCTTTTTACTGGAAACGAGGCATTCCATCTTAGTCCTTACGGGTGGCAACGAATCTGCATTTTGATTCGCATACGAGGATAAATGTAGATGTCTATGGGCCACAGCAACGACTTACCATCAGGTGGGCTGTGTGCTCGTTTGTCACCCAATTTTATAAAAAAAAGGAATACCATAAAGCACGGTACTGAGCCACCTGCATCCATCGACTTCCTGCATGTCCTACGAGGTGGTCACTCCATCTAGTGGGGGCACGCCTTATACTTCGTCCGCTGGTACGAGGCTGCCACTTGAGAACCTTTTTTCCCCATGGGTTGGCGGTTCTTCGAGCTATCTGGCTGGCACATTGCCACTTCAGCTTACTAATCCTTTGGGCATGTCGGTAACTCTGGTTCTACTGCAGATATCCTCATTTCTAAGTCTGTCACGCAGAGAAACCCCAAGCATAGCCCTCTCCATAGCTCGCTGAGCGACCTTGAGCTTTCTTATACGGTCACGGCCTTCCTCACTGCTGGCCGTATTTCAGTAGGTATCGTGTGGAAATTGTTTTATTCTTTTCATTTATATAGAGTTGATGCATGTGATTACTTTTTATTAAAAAAATACTTTTTCACCATTTTAATTTGATTAAAGAATTTCATAGGCTTAAGTTAGAATGTCGCTTAATTAGTTACATTATAAACTTCATCCCTATTTATCAAACAAAACGCGCTACACACAATAGCGATTGGAGATAGTTCAGGATACATCACCACTTACCATGTGGTGGAATAGTAGCCAAGCATTAGCACATAAGAGTCCATACCACCTGAGGATGCCTCGTGTAGAGGCGAAACACGTGTCGTATTATCATCAGCTGTGTGTCTTGCCTAGTGTAGTGGTGTTGGGAGTAGCGGTGCTGGGATTAATGGTAACGGGGATAGTGCACGCAATTGAGGGAGGGCGGGAGTTGCTCTACATTCTAGGTAAGACACATCACTTTATTTTATATCGCGGATATTTGCGAAGTAATTTTTTCTAAAAGCTTTTACATAATAGTTATTTAAATATTGATATATTTAATTATTAACTATACAGGAGTAGAGCTTTAACTGCTAAGAACTGGTTTCATGCGTAATTTTCTTTTTCAGTGTTTAGAGTTGCACACAAGCTAGAAAACGTTGCTGTTGTTTTTCTACTTCACTAGCTCTTGCAATTATCATTTATTAAGAATTTTGGTGATAACGTGTATTAGCTTCTTTCTGGTAACCCTAAATAATAAGTGTATTTATACTGCTCATTTATCATACGTACTTGTACAATGGCAACCCAAAATTATTAAATAATTCAACCATAGTTTATTCGAATGCATACTTAACGAGTGGAGGGGATTGTAGTGAAGGAAGCTAACACGAAAAAGGAGAAAGGCATTTTGGTTCGAGGTTTAGAGTAAGTAAGTCTTGAGCAATAAAGCGCTGAAGTAGTTGTAATAATAGTTGATATTTAATTATTGGTACACTGAAACTGTAAGTACGTGTGAATTTATTTGCTATGATATTATGTATATCCTGTGATGTTGTATTATTTTATGGAAATATAAGATGTGATTAAGTGGAATATGAGTTCTTTCTTTTACGAATCTTACTTACAACACGTTCATAAGAATACCACTGCTAGATTGTCGAAATCTTTATTTTTCAAAGAATAAGGATGATAAACGAGAACACAGCCACCTGTTAAGTGCAAGTGACCCGTAGAAATCTACATATATCTATCCTCGATTAAGAATAAAAATACAGATGTGTTGTCACCCCCGATGACTAAGGCAGCATTAAACGGCTATTTTACGCTGCTATTCTGTGAGTACAAGGTCCTTTCTTGGTCACAATCATTTTTTTTTCAGATGAACCGGTGACAGCGCATCTTCATTTTGTTTTTTAATCGATGACATTTATCTACTTGCCATCAGGTGGACTGTGTGCCAGTTTGTCACCCTTATTTTTACAAAAAGTTACCTACCTGGTGAATCTACCACCGCTAATACCTTCAACAGTTTGTACAATTTCAGCAAATTGGCTTGAAGTCCCCGTCATCAGCCGGTCGCTAGGATTCGTCCGTCAATCGCACAGTTATTTAAGAAAAAAGCTGGAATATTGGAACTTTCTGCCTTCATTACTTGAATTCCCTTAAAAATTAAACAATTTTCCCTTAAAAAACTGCTTCGTAAAATCCAAAATACGGTCGACACAAACTCGAGTTATAAGGTATTCACGAGGGACAACGAACTGTCCGTACTAATTAAAGTAAGCTGATCTTTATCTCAGAAATGCCTGTTGTTATTTTTACTATATTTTTACCGCGGTTTTGTCCGTGTGAACAAATTAACTTTTAATAAAAAGAAAAAGCCGATTTCAAAGAACATATAGGAACATAATAATTTCACATTTTTAAGTCGATGCTAAGTCATTGTCTATAGAAGAATCAAACAATAGACAAGAATTAAAGCCTCTTTACTTTTTGATAAAAGTGTTTTTCTACCGACTTCAAAAAGGAGACGGTACTCAATTCGACTGTATGTTTTTTTATGTGTTACCTCATAACTTTCTTCTGGGTGAACCGATTTCGATGATTCTTTTTTATTTGAAAGCTGGTGCTTCTCATGTGGTCCCATATACATTTGATCAAGTTCTGACTAATAGTTTTTGAGTACTTCTTAATAATTCATATTGAAGTCAGATAAATAACGGCCATGGTACACAATTATTTGCCTTAACCTTATAATTTATAACAATGTGGTATCGCGACGTTTGGCACACCTGTAAACGTATACTTTTACAGGTTTTATTGCAGTATATTGCAAATAAAGCACCTTATTTCGAGAAACTTGCGACATATAATCAGATTTATGTGAAAAATAAGAAAGATATAGTCAAAATTTTTGAAACATTATAAAAACTAGGAGGGTTATATATAAAAATTTTGAGTTAAAATCGAGGTAGAGCCACATTCATTATTTATTCAGTTCAGCCTATCAATTCCACTGCTTAACCTAGTTCCCCCCTTAGTTTGCCTTGTCAGGAGGACATTTGACATTATTGCCACGTTTAGGACTTGTTTGGCAAACGTTGTTCTTTATTTTCTAGTTATTGGGTAGTGCATGTAGTAGAGCTATTGTTTAGGCCAAAAAAGGTAATTTGTACGATATCCAATCACGTTCGACTTCGTGAGTCGCACGATGGCACCAGGTGTCACGCGCATCGAGGGGAGGGGGAGCGGTAGACAGCTTCCCAGCGTGTGACGCTCGTGGGCGAGAGGGAGTAGCTCGCTGGCCACGATGAGGGGAACCCACGTATCTCGATTATAGCGGCCGAAGTTCACGCGACCGTGTAGGGTCCAGATAGTTAGATTTAGGCGTGTTTCTTCGCTACGTGGATATGTGAATTTTGCAACATTAAACTTGTTCGGGTGATGCGGAATTGTGCACGCGCGCGTCGAGTAGATATACGGTCTAGGATTCGAACCGCGCATTCCTTGGTCGAGAGCGTCTCCCGGTTGATTGTTTGGATATCATTATAATTGTGCCGTCGCGTTAAGTGCCCTTTTTTGTATGCTGGTTGGTTTGTTAGTTTACGTGTCAACGAGGCGTATTTTGAATTCTTTCGCGACATGGTGTTTTGGTGTTGAATGAAGAAACTTAGTTGTGTTTAACGCTGAACCGTATGACTCATTAAGAAATCGCGTTAGTTCCCTATTTATGATTTTGTGATAAGTGAATCCGGGATATTGAATGTCGAATTTTGAACTACTGTCCTTACTGTGTTGGGTATCACGTGTTCGATTCTACAATGAATGTGGAATTAGGCGAGTTTAAGTTAGTTAAATGTACAATGAAGCTAATAGACTGAAATAGTGACAATAAAGAAAGAAATGGTCCAGCGGTGGAGCCTGCTGGAGCGATGCAGCATTATGGGGCAGGCTGGAACTCGGCCGCCGCTGGTCACCTAAGCTGGTCTAGGTCTCAGACATTTACACATCACTAAATACTACTTGCCATGCACCTCACACCCACTTACGGCCTGACCGAGCCTTGGGGCGATCTACGAGTCGGAAACCGGTAAGTACTATATTTCCCTAGCCTTCTCCCATATAGCTTAGTATTATAGGAAATTCTTCCACCAGGCCGTTGGGCCCCGTCCCTCTGCTGCCCGTCGATGGGATTACTCATGGGCCCTAGTCCCGTCAACCTTTGTTGGGGCAGCTAGGGGCGTGTACAGCTATGTTGTATCTATATAATGGTAGTGGCACAAATAGGTCTGCTCGTCAGAAAAAGGACTTCGCTCTCACAGAATATCAGTTTAAAATAGAAGCTCAATGCTGCTGTGCTTAATTTGGTGAAAGTAGGGAACCGAAAACCCATTTTATTGCAAATGAAGCATTCCATCTGCCATGCTGCAGCTATATTAGTACTATAGTTGTAGCACAAATGGGTCGGCTCGACCGGGGAAGAACGTAAAATAGCAGACTAATGCAACTGTGTTTCGTATGGTGAGTGTAGAGAACAGGAGACCCCTTTTACTGGGAACGAGGCATTCCATCTTAGCCCTCACGGGTGATGACGCATATGTCCAATAAATAATAAAGACCTACATATTTCTAATATTAGACATTTGCATAACGATAAATAAAAAGAAAAATAATGGTCTTAATGCAGGTTTAATGTATTATGCATTGTTTATTGTTTTATACATTGTTTATTGTTTTATGCATGGTTTATTGTTTTATGCATTGTTCCGGGTCTGGATGTTTGTCCTTGTTCAATGTGTGTTTGTAAACTGCCTCTACGATACAGGAGAAAATTCTAGTATGAGGGTAACGTTTTTTTAAAAGAAATAAAAAATAAATAAAAAAGTAAAAAAATAAACGCAGGTTTAACATTAAACAGAAAATGTGTTTTATTTCAATGACTGTGATGCTAAATACTCAATAAATGCAACAATGAAAATCCTTAAATTGAAACGTTCGCTTGGGAAATAAAGCGGATTTGTACGGTTTTCATTTATTAGTTATTGCTGCAGAATAAAATGTATCGCTGCATAAATAAAGCGATACTATTCTATTTTCTTTTTATTTGCGTACGTAGCATAAAAGAAAGTCATGTCGAGCATCCCTTAAGGATGCGCACAAAGCAAAGCCACGCAAAGTAGAATTGCAAATAAAAATATATTATTTTGTTAATATGTTTACATAAATTTTTAAATCACTAGGACATCCATTTAAATAAAAGTATATTTGGGTCAGGAAATCATGCTTTACCTCTGTAAGAAAATAAACTTCTTGGTAGGTACTTATTTTCCATAAAATGCACAATGACAAATGAAAACAAAATGGTGTGTGTTTTGTTGCTAAGAAAAGCATCGTGAAACGCCTTTGATGCCGCCAGCGTATGTATTGCCGCGATGCCACCGCCCGCTTATGTATTGACGCGCCCAGTGTGTGCTAGGGGTTGTCACGAAAATGGAAATAAAACGTTTTTGAATATTATAATACTCTTAACATTCAAACACTTCAAAGCTAAAATTTTTTGTTAAAATAATTGTACTGCCAAATATATTCGTAACAATTTCTTTTTATAGATGTTTTCAGTTTTCGATTGTTAAATTTAATGATGTAGTGTATTCGCCATTCGCATTTGGAAAACCAATTTTATCACGAAAAAAAAAAATAAGGGAAACAACATGGCCATCTTTTGAATTCAGTTTTACTTCATCCATAAATGCCACTTAAAATCGTATCAAACGATTCGTCTTATTTTAGGCGACATTTAAATTCGTAAACAATCATCGAGCATAAATAAATGTTTCTGAAGCAAATCCATTTTTCAATCTCTGATTGCCAGGGCAGGTAAATAATCAACGTATTCAATGGAACGCGCTAATTCAATTTAGATCCATAGATAATTAGTCAGTGTTAGCTCGTAAAAATCTATGTTCATAATAAAATCATAACTGGCCAGTGTCTCATACCGAAATAAACATTTTCGCAATAATTTCTGTGTGCTCTGTCCTATTACAAGCAGATCAAGAAAATTATTCTTTTCTAATACCATTAAAATGTAATTGTGGTCTTATATAGGAAAAACTAAAAGGTCGATAAAAACCGCGTAAAAGAACATGCTAACAGTAAGTACAGTAAGTACAGACGCTGCGGGAAGTTTGCACTCTGTGAACTTGCTTAGGATCATCCCAACTATAGCATCATATTTGGTAGACCACAAATTACCGCAAAAACAACCAATTCCTACCAAGAATGATTTCCGATATACGATTAGGCTCAATAGCCCAATCAATTTAAAAATTATAATCTCAATAGAGAAGATGGCTGGGTGCTACCATCTGCTTGGTATCTCATAATTAATAAAATTAAATCCAAATTCAAGCATACTCTTGCAATACATCACGTCTCTGTAAACTCGTTCTGAGTAGATCGGACAAATAAAAAAAAATTCAGAAGCTGAAGTTATCCCTCGTGAACTATGATATTATGACGTCAAACGACTTAGTCCCACCTTGAACATGAGTGCTGTAAAGTACTCGAAACGTCAGTTTAAAGATTACGTAGGTAATAAAATCCATCAAATTAGTTTTATACAATTTATTTTCATATCTCGCAATAAAAAGAACCTTTATCCTTTCCTTCTAAAATTCGCCTAGTCATATGTCAGAATTGTAAGACGTAGGTATCGTATTTCGAAATTGTAATACGTGTACACAATTAGAATGTTACCTTCAATGTTTCCGCATAGAACAATTGGAATGAATTACAAGTACGTTTCAATTCTACTCGCTCGAGTTTGTTTGTAACTAAGTTTCAAATTTTCACAAATTTCATTTATTACCAAAGGAGCCATTAAAGATTATATCGTTAGACTGTATTTGTACTGCATATTATTCGGAAAATTTTAGGCTCGATCACTTCCGGCATTGCTCTACTTTCATGAAGTTTCATCACAATCGGTTCAGCCATTCCAAAGATAAGCCCGGACAGACAGACAAAAATAGAAAAAATTATTTATGTTTTAGTAGCTTGCGAATAACCCATGAGCTTAATGGAAGCCTGTTCCTTCGATATTACAGATAGTCACTTCATCTTTATTTATATGTATCCATGTATATTTTTGAGAAATTTTATGTCAAGGTTGTATCACTGTAAAGCCATTGTCACACGAGTAAAGAAACCGTACCGCCCTTATGTAGTAATATTGTATACAATTAAAGTCACTTTATTTTTTATCAATGTCTTTTTTAGTCTTTATAATGGCCAAAGTTCGCCCTTTTCACAGAAGCAATGGAATTGTAAGCTGCAATTTTAAATCGTTTAGCTGTTTACGGGAGTAGAGCCATGCGGCAACTTTTGCTGTTGCACGTATAGGCTGGCTCGAGCCGGGTTGGTACCACAACCTCAAAGAATACCGGCGTGAAGTGGAAGCCGGCCTTGCTCTTGCTGCTACCCGGGCTACAAATTAGAACACTCCTTTGTGCCCCGGGCTGGAGTTTGCATGTACGTTAGATTGGACATCTGTTTTCGACGCCTCGGCAGTCTTGAAGGTACGGACCTGTCCATCCTATGGCTGCTCGTAGACAGCGACGACCATCCCCGCGTCTACGGGTGCCTATATAGGTCCCATTGCGGTAATGCCGACACAGACCGACAGATCGACCACGTCCAAATTTCTACAGATTCCTTGCCACAACAGCTCCCATTCGCAGAGATCGTAATCCTTGACGATTTTAACGTCCACCACACCAAATGACAGTAACAAAGAAACGGGTCCCAGTCCCCGGCGGCCCCGCTATTCCTGGCTACGGTGGCGACCATGGTAACGGCGGGGCAGGGGGTGCTAAGAATCTCCGGTGGAGGTTCGGTTGCCACCTTAGACGACTCGACCTGGCAACGTACAACGCACGCACCCTGAGGACTGACCAGAAGATCGTGGAGCTGGAAGAAGAGATAGACAAGTTGCGCTGGCATATTATAGGATTATCCGAAGTCCGAAGAGAGGGGGAGGACACGGTAATCCTCGAATCCGGCAACTTGCTCTATCACCGGGAGGGCGACCATCTGTCCCAAGGGGGTGTCGGATTTATCGTCCACAAGTCTCTCGTTAATAACGTTGTAAAGATCGGGAGTGTGTCGACGAGGGTTGCGTACCTTATACTCAGAATCACCAAACGGTATTCGCTGAAGGTCATACAGGTTTACGCACCAACCTCGGCACACCCCGATGAGGAGATGGAGGAAATGTATGAGGATATCTCTAGAGCCATGCATTCCTCCAAAACCCAATATACGGTGTTAATGGGAGACTTCAACGCAAAACTAGGCACAAGAGAGAACGGTGAGCTGAAAGTAGGGAAATTTGGAATAGGGCAACGGAACCCAAGGGGCCAGCAGCTGGGCGACTTCATGGAGAAAGAGGGACTCTTTATGATGAACTCTTTCTTCCAGAAGCGGCCCCACAGGAAGTGGACCTGGTCGAGCCCCGACGGTTCGACAAAAAATGAGATTGACTTCATTATGACGACCAGACGACAACTGTTCAGTGATGTCTCCGTGATTGCGAGGGTGAAAACTGGTAGCGATCACCGAATGGTTAGAGGCACACTGAACCTAAACGTTAAGTTGGAGAGGTCTCGTCTAATGAAGTCAACGCTCCGTCCCCCTCGTGCTTTGTTCCAAAGTCCCGAAACCTTTCAGCTCGAGTTACAAAACCGTTTTCAGTGCCTAGAAGTCTGCAATGAAGTGGACGATATGAATGACAAGCTCGTGGAAACTGTCCATGCGGTCTGAGCTAAGTTCTGCAAGACCCGCCGCAGAAGAACACAAAAACTCTATTTAAATAAATAAATAAAATAAATAAAAAAACTCTCCGATCACACTCCTAATCTCATGGCTGTTAGACGGGAGATGAAGCTACATTCTTCAACAGACTTGACAGCATACAGACATCTGAACAGACAGATCTCCAAATGCATGCGGCGGGACTTACGCAACTTCAATATAGCTCGTATTGAAGAAGCGATCGAGCGGAACCAAGGCTCCAAAGTCTTTTCCAGAGATCTGTCTGCCAGAAAGTGCCAACTGTCAAAGCTGAAGACAGAATGTGGCAGCATCGTTTCCGGGACACCTGAGATTTTGAGTGAGATTGAGAGGTTCTATGGGCAGTTGTACACGTCATCGTTGGAGCCACACGCAAGTGTGAGTAACGATCCAAGAGCGAGTCTCATCCGACACTATTCCGAAGATATCCCGGACGTCAGTCTGAGAGAGATTAGAATGGCTCTCCAGCACCTTAAAAACGGTAAGGCCCAGTCACATTATTTTAAAATATTCAGTATTAAGAATTTAAGACCTGAATTCATTTAAGACATTATTTTAAATTTGTGTAACTTAGGTAAAGTATCTGCCTTATATTTAATTTCTATGTAACATTTCCATGAACTGGAAACTACAAAAGTGTTCATAAAGCTTGCCTACTCGTACTTAAGTGACTGGCATTCAATTACTCGACGTTGGTAAGGCATTTCTATGGAATACCGAAGCGGACTTAAAGTGATTCAACGGTAAATACAGAGTACCCTTCGAAGAGAAGCTATTTATATTTATTTTAAGATAAATTTATACCAAATTTGTCATCAGCCTCTTCAACATGTTGGCTTCTACGGGGATTATCACTATATTTGCTCCGTTTGACAAGCGGGTTTGTAACCCCTGTTTTTTATTATTTTTATTTATTATCAGAAAGACGCTACTGCCCATCTCTTGTTTTGATTTTCTTCTGTTGTCTTTTATGACATCAACATGTTAATATACTAATTTTGTAATATAACACAATCATGTTTCTCTTCTAGCTGTGTGGCGGCGAGAATCCATTACCCAATTTCGTAATAAAAAATGGAAAGCATTCCTCCTCGACATAATTCAAGATTCTAGATCTTGCTCCTACTAAATTTAATCTGTCTGGCGCTGTCTCTCTTAAGTATAAAACACATTTAGCCCAATATTTAATTTGCAAGTGAAATAATTTAATTAGAAGCTGTGTATATGCCAATTCGTGTACAATATGCAATTTTTATAATATAAGAATGACAAATAAGCTATTATTTCACCTAAGACTAAGTAATTATTGTAGTACAAACAAAGAAGGACAAGAGTTGCGTTGTAAATCCTAAAGTCTAAGATAAGAGGCATCTTATCTTAGACTTTAGGATTTACATTACCGATTGTGTGTGTAGTGGATTTACACCCTTATTTCTGTCGCTGTTGATACGTCATATACTTATAGTCACTGCTGCTTGTCTACAAAACTCAATAAGAGAGACCTTACCTTACCATCTAATAAATCCTAGAAGGGGAAATTAATTTCTTTGGATGTGGAATTGTCCAGTTTAATATTTGAATAAATAAATCTATAGAAATACACTCGCTCATATTAACAGTTGAGATGCATAGTCAATAAACGGGCGGATTACATCGTCGAAATGAAGAAATATGAAGACAGGCACACTAGACAGGTACATTAGTAATAGTAGGCTAATAAATAAGCTAGTAAATTATGTTCCAAACCAAACCGCTGCATTAAATTATTTTTTGTTGTGTTGCAATTTTGTTTTAATAAAAATAAGGCGAAGGAAAATAGAACTAAAAATCAAGGCTATTAAACGTAAGGTACATTAATTTTATTACTCTGTACGTTTAGCATAATACAGACACTTTTTAATAAATCTTTCCTTTGCAGATGCAATTTTATTATTAATAAATGGACTGTTCAAATTACTGACTGGACAATATTAAAATTGAACAGTGAACTATAGAATTTTATCATCATCGTCATGATTACAGACTTTCAAAATCTGCTACAGAACATTGGTCGCCCCTAGGATTGCCTCCACAGGGTTATTTAACATAATTGCCACGCTTGGTATGCGAATTGTGATCTATCGACACCCATGGCTTGATATGGGGTTCTCTGACGGTGGCACTACATGATAGCTCTATATCATTTAAAAACTCAGAAATAGTACTTAATAATTTAGTGTATTAACTATAATGTATAATTTTATACACTACCTAGGAACTTTGACTTAATTAGGTACTTTACTGATATTAAAGTCAAATGTAAAGCAATACAAATTATTATAAAACCACTTCAAGAAAAATAAAAAAAAAAACACTGTATGTTTACTTTACTTTTTACGTTTACTTTTTCCTTGAATCTCTCGAGTTGATAAAAGAGGATTCGAAATAGTATCATAAGAATAATACAAAAATACATTATTGGGGTATCTATAAATTTTTCTCATCTGGTTGGGCTGTATAAATATATAATTGTAAATGAAAACGCTAAACATACATAAATATCAATAACATAAAATAAATACATAAAAAATACATAAATATATAAAAACTCAACCAGATGGAAGCCCTCGGCAGACCAGACCAGACGGCCGAGGGTTAGGGGGAAAGTGAAAGAAACCGGCGGACGATGCCGGCGGTATCGAGGAGCACCGCCTTCTGCATTTGAGTCCATCACGGAGTCCCAGTCGCCGCAGATGACCCGAGAGGCTGACTGGGATTAACCTGTTCGCAGAAACGACCACAAGAATAATTTCGGTCGGCAGACCACCCCACATCTCGGTCACCTAGTGACCGAGATGTGGGGTGTGGATAATCGTAGGCTGTAATAGCCTGTAAAGTCTATAGAAAAATATAGACCTCCCACATATTGCTTCAAAAGACGATTTTGCCATAACAGCTACGCTTGGCAGGCGGTATGGCAATCGAAGTTTTTTTTAAATTTTATAGTTATTGCAGCGATGACGCTCCTGCCACTCTCCTGGTTTGTTTCCCTCTGTCACCTCTTACAACACCCACGGGATGACCTGGGGTAGAGTACATTCTTCCACTACATTTATTAAATTTTCATAATTCATAAATACTCACGCCCGTCACCCAGAGGGGTATGCAGAGACTATGGACTTCAATTTGGCACGATCCTCACACACCTCTCTCGCTTCTTCCACATACATATACCTACGAATACACGCTCGTCGGTTAAAGGTACTCTTAATTTGGCCCATTTTAAATATATCGGTAATTTGGTCGATAAACTTTCGCCTAGGGCATCCCTTCTCGACCATGCCGTTCACCTATGCAACATAAATTTGCTTCGTCACTCTTTCCTCGTTCATTCTCTCTTCATGACCAAAACAGCGAAACATTCCTTTGTTAATCCTGGCCACAACATCATTTTGCAAACCACACTCATCTCTTATCAAACAATTTCTCAACCTGTCATTCAGATTCAACTCTAACATACACCTTAATGACCGCATTTCTACAGCATTTAATCTACTCTTGTGCTTCTGCCACAACCAACTTTCACTACCATACAAATTAAATTTAATTTAACTCACAATTATATATATTATAATAAATTAAAGTACTGGGAAGCTTAAAGTCAGCTAGCTATGGCAAGGGCTATGCTCGAAGTTTCTCTGTGTGATAGAATTTGTAATGAAGATATCCACAAAAGAACCAAGGACTAAACCAACACTGTCCATAGGTAACTATTATAAAAATTCCCCATATGAAATAATCAAAAGAAATTATAAAAAAAATCTAAAAGACTGTAAAGGTAATATTTAACTATTGCCGTTCTGTTGATAGGGCTCGAAATCGGTTTGCTGGTGTACTTTAATATATAAAAGCGAGCGCTTATCACCCGTGCTAGCAAGACTCTTAATAATGTGGAACTGTATGCTAAATCAACGAATATGACAATTAGCCTTTTTTAAGCTTCACACTGAGTCGACATTAATTTAATATTCTCGTAGTGCAAACTATGACAATAGAATTAATATATACGACGCATGTTGAATCTACTATCGTTTATTGTGTGTGGCAAACTAATGCTGCATTTGCTTTCCACATACTTGGGATCTCAATTTAGAAGCGATTTTATAAAATTAAACATTAAATAATATTATTAAATAGATTATATTTAATTCAGGGGTGGTCCCATATAAAATTGGAAGGCAAATTCAAAACCCGAAGGGTTGTAAAATAGGGGATGAAGTTTTTAATGTAACTAATTAATCGACATTCTAGCTTGATCAGCTACATTAGTAGTATGTTTGGAACACGAATGGGTCGACTCGACCGGGGATGAACTAGGCTCTGACAGAATACCAGCCTAAAATAGCAGCTTAACGCTGCTGTGTTTCGTATGGTGAGTGTAGAGAACCGACGATCCTTTTTACTGGAAAAGAGGCATTCCACTTAGTCCTCACGGGTGACAACGCATCTGCATTTTCATTATTTATCGAAGACAGATGTAGATGTCTATGAGTCACAGTAACCACTTAACCATGAGGTGGGCTGTGTGCTCGTTTGTCACCCTATCTCATAAAAAAAACTTCATCATTACAGCCCTTCACAAGTCCACTGCTGAACATAGGCCTCCCCCAAAGAATGCCACAAAGCACGGTCCTGAGCCACCTGCATCCATCGACTTCCTGAATGTCTTACCAGGTCGTCACTCCATCTCGTGGGGGGACGCCTTACACTTCGCCTACCGGTACGAGGCTGCCACTCGAGAACCTTTATTCCCCATCGGTTGTCGGTTCTTCGAGCTATATGGCCGGCCTATTGCCACTTCAGCTTACTAATCCGTTGGGCTATGTCGGATACTCTGGTTCTACTGCGGATATCCTCATTCCTAAGTTTATCACGCAGAGAAACTCCGAGCATAGCCCCTTCCATAGCTCGCTGAGCGACCTTGAGCTTCCTCATCCGGCCAGCAGTGAAAGACCACGTCTCAGTTCCGTATGTCATCACTGGCAACACGCACTGGGTGTACAGTCTCGTTTTCAAGGTTTGAGGTATACCTGACGAGAAGATGTGCCGTAATTTCCCGAACGCTGCCCAACCGAGTTGAATCCGTCGATTGACCTCTCGGTCGAAGTTGGACTTACCTAGTCGGACTATTTGTCCCAGGTAAACATACTCGTCAACAACTTCGAGCTTAGTGTTCCCAACAACTACCGGCATAGGTTTGACATGGACATTAAACATGATCTTAGTTTTGTCCATGTTCATCTTAAGACCTATCCATTGGGAAACACTATAGAGGTCATTGAGCATAGAGCTTAGGTCCTCCAGCGATTTTGCCATTATGACTATATCGTCGGCAAATCGAAGGTGAGTGATGTACTCGCCATTGATGTTGATACCGTATCCTTTCCAGTCCAGAAGCTTGAAAACGTCTTACAATGCAGCGGTGAAGAGTTTCGGGGATATGACGTCACCCTATCTTACACCTCTCTGCAATTGGATAGGTTTCATACTCTGGTTCTGTACTCGGATAGCCATCGTAGCCCTACTGTACAAGCACTTCAACACTTCGATATACCTACAGTCAACTTGGCACCGCTGAAGGGACTGCAGCACCGCCCAAATTTCGACGGAATCAAACGCTTTCTCATAGTCCACACACGCCAGACATAGTGGCAAATTGTACTCTTCGGACTTCTGTACAATTTGCCAAAGGGTATGTATGTTGTCTATGGTGCTAAAGCCCTTTCGGAAACCGGCTTGTTCGGGAGGCTGGAAGTCGTCAAGTCTGCGCGCGAGACGATTCGTAATGACTCTCGAAAACAGCACGTAGACGCGGCTCAGAAGGGAAATCGGTCTGTAGTTCCTCAAGAGAGCGTTGTCACCTTTCTTGAAGAACAAGACCACCGCACTTCTGCTCCACGCCACCGGTGTAATGCCACCATGGAGGACGGAATTAAAGAGCTTCTGAAGGACTTCAAGTACCGGTTTTCCACCCGCTTTCATAAGCTCCGCTGTAATTCCATCCTCGCCTAGGGCCTTACCGTTTTTAAGGTACTGGAGAGCCATTCTAATCTCGCTCAGACTGACGTCCGGGATATCTTCGGAATAGTGTCGGATGAGACTCGCTCTTGGATCGTTACTGACACTTGCGTGTGGCTCCAACGATGACGTGTACAACTGCCCATAGTACCTCTCAATCTCACTCAAAATCTCAGGTGTCCCGGAAACGATGCGGCCACATTCTGTCTTCAACTTTGACAGTTGGCTCTTTCTGGCAGACAGATCTCTGGCAAAGACTTTGGAGCCTTGGTTCCGCTCGATCGCTTCTTCAATACGAGCTGTATTGAAGTTGCGTAAGTCCCGCCGCATGCATTTGGAGATCTGTCTGTTCAGATGCCTGTATGCTGTCAAATCTGTTGAAGAATGTAGCTTCATCTCCCGTCTAACAGCCATGAGATTAAGAGTGTGATCGGAGAGTTTTTGTGTTCTTCTGCGGCGGGTCTTGCAGAACTTAGCTCCGACCGCATGGACAGTTTCCACGAGCTTTTTATTCATATCGTCCACTTCATTGCAGTCTTCTAGGCACTGAAAACGGTTTTGTATCTCGAGCTGAAAGGTTTCGGGACTTTGGATTAGAACACGAGGGGGACGGAGCGTTGACTTCATTAGATGAGACCTCTCCAACTTAACGTTTAGGTTCAGTGTGCCTCTAACCATTCGGTGATCGCTACCAGTTTTCACCCTCGCGATCACGGAGACATCACTGAACAGTTGTCGTCTGGTCGTCATAATGAAGTCAATCTTATTTTTTGTGGAACCGTCGGGGCTCGACCAGGTCCACTTCCTTTGGGGCCGCTTCTGGAAGAAAGAGTTCATCATAAAGAGTCCCTCTTTCTCCATGAAGTCGGCCAGCTGCTGGCCCCTTGGGTTCCGTTGCCCTATTCCAAATTTCCCTACTTTCAGCTCACCGTTCTCTCTTGTGCCTAGTTTTGCATTGAAGTCTCCCATTAACACCGTATATTGGGTTTTGGAGGAATGCATGGCTCTAGAGATATCCTCATACATTTCCTCCACCTCCTAATCCGGGTATGCCGAGGTTGGTGCGTAAACCTGTATGACCTTCAGCGAATACCGTTTGGTGATTCTGAGTATAAGGTACGCAACCTTCGTCGACACACTCCCGATCTTTACAACGTTGTTAACGAGAGACTTGTGGACGATAAATCCGACACCTCCTTGGGACAGATGGTCGCCCTCCCGGTGATAGAGCAAGTTGCCGGATTCGAGGATTACCGTGTCCTCCCCCTCCCTTCGGACTTCGGATAATCCTATAATATGCCAGCGCAACTTGTCTATCTCTTCTTCCAGCTCCACGATCTTCTCGTCAGTCCTCAGGGTGCGTGCGTTGTACGTTGCCAGTTCGAGTCGTCTAAGGTGGCAACCGAACCTCCACCGGAGATTCTTAGCACCCCCTGCCCCGCCGTTACCATGGTCGCCACCGTAGCCAGGAATAGCGGGGCCGCCGGGGACTGGGGGCCGTTTCTTTGTTACTGTCATTCATAGGGGGGTATTTGCCATAGTTGCCACGCTTGGCGAGCGGGTTGGCAACCGCAGTTTTTTTTTATTGTTAGTTTGTTGTTATCAAGAAGATGCTGCTGCCCATCTCCTTCCTATTTCCCTTTGTCGCCTTTTACGACACCCACGGGAGGATATGGGGTAGTGGATATTCTCGACCGCCACTACACGGCTATCTCATAAAAAAAACTTAAAAGAGTCAAAAAGTTATAACTTTTATTAAAAAGTAATAGCCCAAATCAAAAAATGAAAAGAAAAAAAAATTATTTCCGCATAAAGGATTTTGAAGTCGGTGAAAGACGTAGTGTATAGAAGAATTAAAAGACCCTATTTCAAAAGGTCATCATCATCATCATTACAGCCCTTCACAAGCGCACTGCTGAACATAGACCTCCCCAAAGGAATGCCACAAAGCACGGTCATGAGCCACCTGCATCCATCGACTTCCGTCATGTCTTACGAGATCGTCACTCCATCTAGTGGGGGGACGCCCTACACTTCGTCCACCGGTACGAGGCTGCCACTCGAGAACCTTATTTCCCCATCGGTTGGCAATTCTTCGAGCTATATGGGTGCCCATTGCCACTTCAGCTTGCTAGTCCTTTGGGCATGTCGATAACTCTGGTTCTACTGCGGATATCCTCATTTCTAAGTCTATCACGCAGAGAAACCCCAAGCATAGTCCTCTCCATAGCTCGCTCAGCGACCTTGACCTTTCTCTGACGGCCACGGCCTTCCTCACTGCTGGCCGTATTTCAGTAGGTATCTTGTGGAAATTGTTTTATTCTTTTCATTTCTATAGAGTTGACGCTTATGATTACTTTTTATTAAAAAAAAATACTTTTTCACCATTTTAAGTTGATTAAAGTATTTCACAGGCTCAAGTTAGAATGTCGCTTAATTAGCTACACTATAAACTTCATCCCTATTTATCAAACAAAAGGCGCTACACACAATGGCGATTGGAGATAGTTCAGGATACATCAATGTGGAATATTAGCCAAGCATTAGCACATAATAGTTATTTAAATATTGATATATTTAATTTTTAACTAAACAGGAGTAGAGCTTTAACTGCTAAGAACTGGTTCGATGCGAAATTTTCTTTTTCAGTGTTTAGAGTTGCACACAAGCTAGAAAACGTTGCTGTTGTTTGTCTACTTCACTAGCTCTTGCAATTATCATTCATTAAGAATTTTGGTAATAACGTGTGTTAGCTTCTTTCTGGTAACCCTAAATAAGTCTGTATTTATACTGCTCATTTATGATACGTACTTGTACAATGGCAACCCAAAATTATTAAATCATTCAACCATAGACTCGGTCGTTTATTCAAATGCATACTAAACGAGTGGAGGGGATTGTAGTGAAGGAAGCTAACACGAAAAAGGAGAAAGGCATTCTGGTTCGAGGTTTAGAGGAAGTAAGTCTTGAGCAATAAAGCGCAGAAGTAGTTGTAATAATAGTTGATATTTAATTATTGGTAAACTGAAACTATAAGTACGTGTGAATTTATTTGCTATGATATTATGTATATCCTGTGATGTAGTATTATTTTATGGAAATATAAGATGTGATTATGTGGAATATGAGTTCTTTCTTTTACGAATCTTACTTACAACACGTTCATAAGAATACCACTGCTAGTTTGTCGAAATCTTTTTTTTTTCAAAGAATAAGGATGATAAACGAGCACACAGCCACCTGTTAAGTGCAAGTTACCTGTAGACATCTACATATATCTATCCTCGATTAAGAATAAAAATACAGATGTGTTGTCACCCTTGATGACTAAGGCAGCATTAAACGGCTATTTTACGCTGTTATTCTGTGAGTACAAGGTTCTTTCTTGGTCACAATCATTTTTTTTTCAGATGAACCGGTGACAGCGCATCTTCATTTTGTTTTTTAATCGATGACATTTATCTACTTGCCATCAGGTGGACTGTGTGCCAGTTTGTCACCCTTATTTTTACAAAAAGTTACCTACCTGGTGAATCTACCACCGCTAATACCTTCAACAGTTTGTACAATTTCAGCAAATTGGCTTGAAGTCCCCGTCATCAGCCGGTCGCTAGGATTCGTCCGTCAATCGCACAGTTATTTAAGAAAAAAGCTGGAATATTGGAACTTTCTGCCTTCATTACTTGAATTCCCTTAAAAAATTAAACAATTTTCCCTTAAAAAACTGCTTCGTAAAATCCAAAATACGGTCGACACAAACTCGAGTTATAAGGTATTCACGAGGGACAACGAACTGTCCGTACTAATTAAAGTAAGCTGATCTTTATCTCAGAAATGCCTGTTGTTATTTTTACTATATCTTTACCGCGGTTTTGTCCGTGTGAACAAATTAACTTTTAATAAAAAGAAAAAGCCGATTTCAAAGAACATATAGGAACATAATAATTTCACATTTTTAAGTCGATGCTAAGTCATTGTCTATAGAAGAATCAAACAATAGACAAGAATTAAAGCCTCTTTACTTTTTGATAAAAGTGTTTTTCTACCGACTTCAAAAAGGAGACGGTACTCAATTCGACTGTATGTTTTTTTATGTGTTACCTCATAACTTTCTTCTGGGTGAACCGATTTCGATGATTCTTTTTTATTTGAAAGCTGGTGCTTCTCATGTGGTCCCATATACATTTGATCACGTTCTGACCAATAGTTTTTGAGTACTTCTTAATAATTCATATTGAAGTCAGATAAATAACGGCCATTGTACACAATTATTTGCCTTAACCTTAAAATTTATAACAACGTGGTATCGCGACGTTTGGCACACCTGTAAACGTATACTTTTACAGGTTTTATTGCAGTATATTGCAAATAAAGCACCTTATTTCGAGAAACTTGCGACATATAATCAGATTTATGTGAAAAATAAGAAAGATATAGTCAAAATTTTTGAAACATTATAAAAACTAGGAGGGTTATATATAAAAATTTTGAGTTAAAATCGAGGTAGAGCCACATTCATTATTTATTCTGTTCAGCCTATCAATTCCACTGCTTAACCTAGTTTCCCCCTTAGTTTGCCTTGTCAGGAGGACATTTGACATTATTGCCACGTTTAGGACTTGTTTGGCAACCGTTGTTCTTTATTTTCTAGTTATTGGGTAGTGCATGTAGTAGAGCTATTGTTTAGGCCAAAAAAGGTAATTTGTACGATATCCAATCACGTTCGACTTCGTGAGTCGCACGATGGCACCAGGTGTCACGCGCATCGAGGGGAGGGGGAGCGGTAGGCAGCTTCCCAGCGTGTGACGCTCGTGGGCGAGAGGGAGTAGCTCGCTGGCCACGATGAGGGGAACCCACGTATCTCGATTATAGCGGCCGAAGTTCACGCGACCGTGTAGAGTCCAGATAGTTAGATTTAGGCGTGTTTCTTCGCTACGTGGATATGTGAATTTTGCAACATTAAACTTGTTCGGGTGATGCGGAATTGTACACGCGCGCTTCGAGTAGATATACGGTCTAGGATTCGAACCGCGCATTCCTTGGTCGAGAGCGTCTCCCGGTTGATTGTTTGGATATCATTATAATTGTGCCGTCGCGTTAAGTGCCCTTTTTTGTGTGCTGGTTGGTTTGTTAGTTTACGTGTCAACGAGGCGTATTTTGAGTTCTTTCGCGACATGGTGTTTTGGTGTTAAATGAAGAAACTTAGTTGTGTTTAACGCTGAACCGTATGACTCATTAAGAAATCGCGTTAGTTCCCTATTTATGGTTTTGTGATAAGTGAATCCGGGATATTGAATGTCGAATTTTGAACTACTGTCCTTACTGTGTTGGGTATCACTTGTTCGATTTCACAATGAATGTGAAATTAGGCGAGTTTAAGTTAGTTAAATGTACAATGAAGCTAATAGACTGAAATAGTGACAATAAAGAAAGAAATGCTCTAGCGGTGGAGCCTGCTGGAGCGATGCAGCATTATGGGGCAGGCTGGAACTCAGCCGCTGCTGGTCACCTAAGCTGGTCCAGGTCTCAGGCATTTACACATCACTAAATACTACTTGCCATACACCTCACACCCACTTACGGCCTGACCGAGCCTTGGGGCGATCTACGAGTCGGAAACCGGTAAGTACTATATTTCCCTAGCCTTCTCCCATATAGCTTAGTATTATAGGAAATTCTTCCACCAGGCCGTTGGGCCCCGTCCCTCTGCTGCCCGTCGATGGGATTACTCATGGGCCCTAGTCCCGTCAACCTTTGTTGGGGCAGCTAGGGGCGTGTACAGCTATGTTGTATCTATATAATGGTAGTGGCACAAATAGGTCTGCTCGTCAGAAAAAGGACTTCGCTCTCACAGAATATCAGTTTAAAATAGTAGCTCAATGCTGCTGTGCTTAATTTGGTGAAAGTAGGGAACCGAAAACCCATTTTATTGCAAATGAAGCATTCCATCTGCCATGCTGCAGCTATATTAGTAGTATAGTTGTAGCACAAATGGGTCGGCTCGACCGGGGAAAAACTACGCTCTCACAGAATACCAGCGTAAAATAGCAGACTAATGCAACTGTGTTTCGTATGGTGAGTGTAGAGAACAGGAGACCCCTTTTACTGGAAACGAGGCATTCCATCTTAGCCCTCACGGGTGATGACGCATATGTCCAATAAATAGAATAGAATAGAATAGAATAGAATAGAATAGAATAGAATAGAATAGAATAGAATAGAATAGAATATTTTTTATTCAATATACTTTACATGTGTAATTCTTATTGAAAGTCATTTTTTACTTTACCACTGGTTCGAAAAAACCCTCTGTCCTGGGAAGAACCAGCAAGAAACCCAGCGGGACTTTTTTTTTAAATAAATTTTACAATATAAATGATTACGAACTATTTACAAAATTTATTTTAGAAACTGCTTGGAAGCGATCACCTCATTCCCAGGGGTTATTATCAACCATGTATTCATTTATACTATAATAACCCTTTTTATACAGTTTCAGCTTAATAAAACATTTAAACTTGGTAATAGAGAGAACCTGTACACTTTCCGGGACCTTGTTGTAATAGCGTATACATTGCCCCAAGAATGAATTACTGACTCTGTGGAGTCGAGAAACTGGTATCACTAGCTTGTGTTTGTTCCTAGTGTTTACAGAATGTATATCACTTCTTTTACTAAAACTATCTTTGTTTTTGTGAACATACATTAAATTTTCGTAAATATACTGAGAGGCCAAAGTTAATATATTAATTTCTTTGAATTTATCTCTAAGAGACTCTCTCGGTTTTAGATTGTAAATAGCTCTAATGGCCCTCTTCTGTAAAACAAAAATAGTTTCTGAATCAGCCGCATTTCCCCATAGCAAAATCCCATAAGACATTATGCTATGAAAATAACTAAAATAAACTAATCTAGCTGTCTCGACACTAGTGAGACCTCTAATCTTTTTTACAGCATAGGCTGCAGAACTTAGTCTGCTTGCTAATTTGGATATATGGGGGCCCCACTGGAGCTTTGCGTCAAGAGTGATGCCAAGAAAAACAGTGGATACAACAGGGCTCAATTCCTCCCCATTTAAAAACACATTGGTATTCAGATTTTGAACATTCGTTGTTGTAAATTTAACACAATTAGTTTTATTTCCGTTCAAATGCAGATTATTAACGTTAAACCAATGCACTAATTTTGATATAGCATTATTCACTTCGTCACATTTAAATGATTGACGTTTAAGTTTAAAAATCAAAGAAGTATCATCAGCAAATAATACTATATCATGACTATCCCCTACAAGGTGAGGTAAGTCATTAATATACACCAGAAACAGGAATGGGCCGAGAATCGAGCCCTGAGGTACACCCATTAGTACAGGTGACCCGGAAGAACTTTTACCATTGGTAATAACCTTCTGTTTTCTATTACTTAAATATGAAATAATAAGTTTAAGCGCTGTGTTCTTGACACCATAGTACTGTAGCTTCCTGATTAATGTCTCATGGTGAACACAGTCGAAGGTCTTGGAAAGGTCACAAAATATACCCAAAGCATCCTCTGAATTCTCCCATGCACAAAAAATATGTTTAATAAGCTCAACTCCAGCGTCAGTTGTCGAGCGACCCCTTGTAAAACCGAATTGATTATTATGTAGCAATTTATTAATAGTAAAGAAACTTAACATCTGATCTAAAATAATTTTTTCAAAAATTTTACTTAATGTTGGTAGTACAGAAAATGGGCTAAAATTGGCGGGGTCTAATGTACTACCAGATTTAAATATAGGTATGACTTTACTATGTTTCATTAAATCAGGAAACACACCAGATTCGACGCTTATATTAAATATAGTGGCTAGATAAGGTGCTAATGTGTCTATTATAGATAAAATAACTTTAACGAAAATCCCCCATAAGTCTGCCGTTTTCTTAACATCAATAGTTTTGAAATATTTAACGATATCTTTTGGCAGTACCCTATGGAATTTAAAAGTATTTGAACAAGCCTTTACATTTTGTTTGAGCAATGATTCGGCGACAGTAGGAGAAGAATTTAATGATTTTGTTGTCAAAAAAGGAACATCAGTAAAATGTTTCTCAAAAACCATAGCAACTTCTTGATCAGATCGCGTTAAATTATTGTAAATATTCAATTGAAAATCCGAGTTGCGCGGTTTGACCTTGCCCGTTTCACTATTTATTATTCTCCAGGTCATTTTAATTTTGTCGGATGCAGTTTTAATTTTGTTGCTTAAATGTAAAGCCTTAGCAGTGGAGCACACTTTTTTAAATATTTTAGAATATGTTTTTACATAATCTCTAAATATAACACTACTATTATATGATCTTTCATCATAAAGCTCGTATAACCTTCGCCTACTTTTATAAATTCCTACTGTCGCCCATTCATTAAATGATTTGCGACTGTTAAAAGAGAAAGTTTTAGAAGTAAATATTCTACTAAATTCACAACGTATAATTTCAAATAATGTAGCATACAAATAATTAGCACTATTTTTAAACGAAAGTGATGGAAGTCTTTTTATTATATTACTTCTAAACCTCTCCAAGCGATGTTCATTTATTGGAACAAACACAACTTTCTTATTTTTCTGTTTTTTGTGTATGTAAGGTAGTGATACTAACTGTCCACAGTGATCTGAACTTAAATTTTGAATAATTGATTTATGCAAGGGCTTAACATCTGTAAAAATGTTATCTATACAGGTCGCACTAGGCCCAGCAATACGTGTTGGTTTTAAGAATAAATTTACAAGATTATACGATTTAAACAATGAGCTAAACTTAATACTAATGGAAGAAGTTTCAAGGAGATTGACACACACATTACAACAGACTTGTTCTGTTTACTAAGTTTGAGTAAAACTTCTTCCACAATCCTTTCAAAATGGTCATAAGTAGCACATGGGGGTCTGTAAACACTTACAACAATGAGGTGCTCGAGCTCGACACAAGCCATTTCTACAGTTCGTTCAACAGAGAGGCTCACAATATCCTTACGTAATAATAAAGACCTACATATTTCTAATATTAGACATTTGCATAACGATAAATAAAAAGAAAAATAATGGTCTTAATGCAGGTTTAATGTTTTATGCATTGTTTATTGTTTTATACATTGTTTATTGTTTTATGCATGGTTTATTGTTTTATGCATTGTTCCGGGTCTGGATGTTTGTCCTTGTTCAAAGTGTGTTTGTAAACTGCCTCTACGATACAGGAGAAAATTCTAGTATGAATGTAACGTTTTTTTAAAAGAAATAAAAAATAAATAAAAAAATAAATGCAGGATTAATATTAAACAGAAAATGTGTTCTATTTCAATGACTGTGATGCTAAATACTCAATAAATGCAACAATGAAAATCCTTAAATTGAAACGTTCGCTTGGGAAATAAGGGGGATTTATACGGTCTCCATTTATTAGTAATTGCTGCAGAATAAAATGTTTCGCTGCATAAATAAAGCGATACTATTCTGTTTTCTTTTTATTTGCGTACGTAGCATAAAAGAAAGTCATGTTGAGCATCCCTTAAGGATGCGCACGAAGCAAAGCCACGCAAAGTAGAATTGCAAATAAAAATACATTATTTTGTTAATATGTTTACGTAGATTTTTAAATCACAAGGACATTCATTTAAATAAAAGTATACTTGGGTCAGGAAATCATGCTTTACCTCTGTAAGAAAATAAACTTCTTAGTAGATATTTATTTTCCATAAAATGCACAATGACAAATGAAAACAAAATGGTGTGTGTTTTGTTGCTAAGAAAAGCATCGTGAAATGCCTTTGATGCCGCCAGCGTATGTATTTCCGCGATGCCACCGCCCGCTTATGTATTGACGCGCCCAGTGTGTGCTAGGGGTTGTCACGAAAATGGAAATAAAACGATTTTGAATATTATAATACTCTTAACATTCAAACACTTAAAAGCTAAAATTTTTTGTTAAAATAATTGTACTGCCAAACATATTCGTAACAATTTCTTTTTATGTTGATGTTTTCAGTTTTCGATTGTTAAATTTAATGATGTAGTGTATTCGCCATTCGCATTTGGAAAACCAATTTTATCACGAAAAAAAAAATAAGGGAAACAACATGGCCGTGTTTTGAATTCAGTTTTACTTCATCCATAAATGCCACTTAAAGTCGTATCAAACGATTCGTCTTATTTTAGGCGACATTTAATTAAATTCGTAAAAAATCATCGAGCATAAATAAATGTCTCTGAAGCAAATCCATTTTTCAATCTTTGATTGCCAGACTAGGTAAATAATCAAAGTATTCAATGGAACGCGCTAATTCAATTTAGATCCATAGATAATTTGTCAGTGTTAGTTAGCTCGTAAAAATCTATGTTCATAATAAAATCATAACCGGCCAGTGTCTCATACTAAAATAAACATTTTCGCAATAATTTCTGTGTGCTCTGTCCTACTACAAGCAGATAAAGAAAATTATTCTGTTCTAATACCATTGAAATGTATTTTTTTATAGGATAGGGTAACAAACGAGCACACAGTCCACCTGATGGTAAGTGGTTACTGTGACCCATAGACATCTACATCTATCATCAATAAAGACTCAAGATGCAGATACGTTGTCACCCGTGAGGACTAAGATTGAATGCCTCTTTGCCAGTAAAAAGGGTCTCCGGTTCCCTACACTCACCATACGAAACACAGCAGCGTTAAGCTGCTATTTTACGCTGGTTTTCTGTGAGAGCGTGGTCCTTTCCCGGTCGAGCCGACCCACTCGTGCTACAACTATACTACTAATATAGCTGCAGCATGGCTCTACCTCGTTAGAGATTTTAGTCTTATATAGGAAAAACTAAAAGGTCGATGAAAACCGCGTAAAAGAACATGCTAACAGTAAGTATAGTAAGTACAGACGATGCGGGAAGTTTGCACTCTGTGGACTTGCTTAGGATCATCCCAACTATTGCATCATATTTGATAGACCACAAATTCCCGCAAAAACAAACCAATTCCTACCAAGAATGATTTCCGATATACGATTAGGCTAAATAGCCCAATCAATTTAAAAATTATAATCTCAATAGAGAAGATGGCTGGGTGCTACCATCCGCTTGGTATCTCATAATTAATAAAATTAAATCCAAATTGAAGCATACTCTTGCAATACATCACGTCTCTGTAAACTCGTTCTGAGTAGATTGGACAAATAAAAAAAAATCAGAAGCTGAAGTTATCCCTCGTGAACTATGATATTATGACGTGAAACGACTTAGTCCCACCTTGAACATGAGTGCTGTAAAGTACTCGAAACGTCAGATTAAAAATTACGTAGGTAATAAAATCCATGAAATTAGTTTTATTCAATTTATTTTCATATCTTGCAATAAAAAAAAACCTTTATCCTTTCCTTCTAGAATGCGCCTAGTCATATGTCAGAATTGTAAGACGTAGGTATCGTATTTCGAAATTGTAATACGTGTAATATTATATAATATTCAAAATCAAGAAACAACTCCTAACACAATTAGAATGTTACCTTCAATGTTTCCGCATAGAACAATTGGAATGAATTACAATTACGTTTTCAATTCTACTCGCTCGAGTTTGTTTGTAACTAAGTTTCAAATTTTCACAAATTTCATTTATTACCAAAGGAGCCATTAAAGATTATATCGTTAGACTGTATTTGTACTGCATATTATTCGGAAAATTTTAGGCTCGATCACTTCCGGCATTGCTCTACTTTCACGAAGTTTCATCACAATCGGTTCAGCCATTCCAAAGATAAGCCCGGACAGACAGACAAAAATTAAAAAATAAATTATTTATGTTTTAGTAGCTTGCGAATAACCCATGAGCTTAATAGAAGCCTGTTCCTTCGATATTACAGATAGTCACTTCATCTTTATTTATATGTATCCATGTATATTTTTGAGAAATTTTATTTCAAGGTTGTATCACTGTAAAGCCATTGTCACACGAGTAAAGAAACCGTACCGCCCTTATGTAGTAATATTGTATACAATTAAAGTCACTTTATTTTTTATCAATGTCTTTTTTAGTCTTTATAATGGCCAAAGTTCGCCCTTTTCACAGAAGCAATGGAATTGTAAATTGCAATTTTAATTTTCGTTTAGCTGTTTACGGGGGTAGAGCACTGCGGCAGCTTTTGCTGTTGCACGTATAGGCTGGCTCAAGCCGGGTTGGTACCACAACCTCAATGAATACCGGCGTGAAGTGAAAGCCGGCCTTGCTCTTGCTGACCGAGACGAAGGTTTCAGTCACTTACCCGGGCTACAAATTAGAACACTCCTTTGTGCCCCGGGCTGGAGTTTGCGTGTACGTTAGATTGGACATCTGTTTTCGACGCCTCGGCAGTCTTGAAGGTATGGACCTGTCCATCCTATGGCTGCGCGTAGACAGCGACGACCATCCCCGCGTCTACGGGTGCCTCTATAGGTCCCATTGCGGTAATGCCGACACAGACCGACAGATCGACCACGTCCAAATTTCTACAGATTCCTTGCTACAACAGGTCCCATTCGCAGAGATCGTAATCCTTGACGATTTTAACGTCCACCACACCAAATGTCTCGGTTCACGGTTAAACGATCATGCAGGGAGATCTGTTGCCTTGGCATATGGTCTGACACAACTGGTCATTACGCCTGAGCAGATTTCAGATGTGGAGGATCATGCACCTTCTCTGTTGGACCTTCTGCTGACCTCTCATCTGGACGGATATCATGTCTCCGTCGAAGCCCCTGTTGGTTCCTCGGACCATTTTCTAGTCCGGAGTGTAGTGCCACACACGCTGAAATCGCGCTTGTTTTCTGCTGACTGCCGCCGTGTCTGACACTATAGGTCGGCCGATTCGGATGGGATGCGGTCTTTCTTTGCATCCTACCTTTAGGGACGGGTTTGCATCTGGCCGGAGGATACCAATATTGTTGCTAATTCTGTTGCTGATGTGGTACTTCAGGGTATAGAACTTTTTATTCCTTCCTCTTTGGTGCCCATCGGAGGTAGATCTCAGCCGTGGTTTAGTCGCTCCTGTAAAATAGCATTACGCTACAAGATGAAGTGCTACTTGGCCTCGGCTGAGGCATCAACGTCCGGCAATGTAAATACTAGCGCCCTTAAAGAGAAGTATAATTCCGCATCCAGGTCCTTTAAAAGTGGCATTGGCAAATCAAAGTCAGAGCGCATCGGCAGTATTGGCGAGAAACTAGTTCAACTTTCTTCTGGAACATGTGTATTCTGGTCTCTCGCCAAAGCCGTCCATGTGAACTTCTGTCAGCCATCTCTACCATCTCTGCACAAGGAGAATGACTCACTGGCCCATACCGCAAAGGAGAAAGCTAATCTGCCAAGCTCTCTCTTTACGTCCAACTCGACTCTCGATGACGGGGGGAAACACGACGCCGATCATCCCGCGATGTAAGTGCTCTATGCAGGATGTGCTGTTTACACTGGGCTTGGTGCGTAAAGCACTCCTCTCCTTGTACCTTCACAAGTTGAGTGGGCCTAATAGAGTCACTCCAGTTGTGCTGAAGATGTGTACTTCGGGGTTGGAACCGGTTTTAACGCATCTTTTCCGTTACTCATACTCCTTAGGCGTAGTCCCGAAATCATGAAAGACGGCTTTTGTCCACCCAGTCCCTAAAAAAAAGCAACTGCTCAGACCCGTCTAACTACTGACTCGATATCATCAACCTCCTTGTTCTCCAAATTAATGGAATATATTATAAACTCCCAGCTCATTCGGTACCATGCGAATCACCAGCTGATTAGTGACCGCCAATACAGTTTTCGTCAGGGTCCATTAGCTGGTGATCTTCTGATCTATCTGACTCATAGATGGGTGGAGGCAGTAGAGTCCAAGGGGGAGGCATTGGCCGTTAGTTTGGACAATGCGAAAGCGTTTGATAGGGTTTGGCACAAAGCGGTTCTTTCGAAGCTGTTCTTCCTATCGACTTCCTGAGAAATTGTGCAATTGGATCACCAGCTTTCTTGCAGATTGGAGCATCAAGGTCGTAGTAGATGGTGCACGCTCCGATTACAAGCTACAAGCAACGCTGATGTTTCACAACGCTGCATGATATAACGAACGCTATTTCTTCTGCATATCAAAAGTTGCCGAGTTCCGGAACAAACTTGTGTCTGAAGTTGAGTCTTTGCTGAATAAAGTCTCGGCTTGGAGGCGACTAAATCTAGTCTAGTTTAATCCTCATAAGATACGCGTTTATGCGTTTACCGCTAAGAAGTACCCCTTTGTCGTATCTTATCAGTTTCAGGGCACCCCCGATATTGCTTCAGCTAGTATCGGAATCCTTGGCGTCACCATATCGAGTGACGTGCATTTTCGTGGCCTTTTGGAAGCGAAGGCCAAATTGGCCTTTAAAAAGGGACAGTATTTCATGCCGGCACACCGCCTGCAACTTTACAAGTCACTGGTTCGGCCTCACATGGAATACTGTTCTCATCTCTGAACTGGGTTTCTCCAGTGCCGGCTCCTTCCAATTGACCGCGTCCAGTGTAGAGCGGCTCGAATCTCAGCAAAATTTCCGATACCATCCACCACATCTGCAATTCTCCTGGAGTTGCAGTTGTTCATGGGCGGCGGTGGTCACTTACCATCATGTGAGCCGTATGCTCGTTTGCACCCTCTCCTATAAAAAGAGCTGTAAAGGAAAAAATCGTGGAGAAACAAATATGTCTAAAGAAAAAATATTATAGATAGCTGTTAGGGTGTGAAATTGGGTGACATTAAAGTAAATTGTCTGCTGTATGCTGATGATTCAGTGCTTATTGCACCATCAGAGGCAGAACTGCAGGCATTAGTCACGTGTATGAAAGAGGAATGTGAAATTAAAGGTCTCTATTTGAATGCTAATAAAACTAAGGTTCTGGTATTTAAAAGGGACGAAGAGAGAACGAAGTGTGAAATATGGGTAAATCAGGAATGTCTAGAAGAGGTAAATGAAATTGTATACTTGGGGAGTGCTTTTAGCCGGGATGGAAGATGTGATTTAGATGTGGACAGGCGTGTCGCTGCCGGGAACAAAGTCAATGGTGCCCTGACTGCGTTAGTCAAAAGGCAAGGCGTAGTGAAGAGTGCACGCCTTGCAATACATAACGCAGTGTTGGTACCGACTTTGTTATATGGCTGCGAAATCTGGGTATGCCAGAAGAAGCATAAAAGCAAGTTGAATGCAGTGGAGATGCGATCTCTTCGTAAAATGTGCGGCGTTACCATGGCCGACCGAAAGCGAAACGAAGAGATTCGCAATATGGCAGGTTTGAAAGATGACCTTATCACAAAAATTGATAAGGGCGTGCTTCGATGGTTTGGGCACGTTGAGCGAATGAGTGAAGACCGAACGGTGAAGAAAATATATAGCGCGAAAGTTAATATTAAAAGGTGTTGAGGTAGACCGAGACTAACTTTCGAAGACCATGTGAGCAAATTGCTCGAAGAGGGGAGGGTCAAGACTACTCGGATACCTAGATGTGCATGTATGAAGAAGATAATGAATCTGAAAGAAGCGAAAGAGGTATGTAAGGATCGTGACACTTGGCGATCTGTTCTCTCTGGCTACCCCGTCAGGGATTGTGCGTGAAGATAAGTAAGTAAGTAAAAAATATTTCGCTTTTAATATGACGTTGTAATAGTTTAAAATTTTGTACAACCGATTTCATTATATATATATTATACAATAAATTATTAAGAATAACTCAAAAACTATTGGTTAAACATTGATCAAATTTATATGGGACCATATGAGAAGCACCAGCTTTCAAATCAAAAAATAATCATCGAAAACGGTTAACCCAGAAAAAAGTTATGAGGTAACACACATAAAAAAACAGTTGACTTGAGTACCCCCTACTTTTTAAAGTCGGCAGAAAACCTATAATGGTGGCAGCGCTAATGATTCGGCTCGACGAAGGAAGGATCACGCTCGTAATAATAATAATAATAATCTTTATTTCGGACCAAAATTAATCCATAGTAGTGTTAGTAACAATTGACTTATAAACTAGTGTTAGTAAACATTAATGTGTGGACAAACTTTTTCAAAATCGGAGAATTATAGTTCTCCGCTACTGTTTTCAAAATGCTGTTGTGACTATCTCTCACCCTTCTAAGCAGCGAAGCTGTTTTCTTACGTATTATCGCATGAAAACCGTCCGTGCGAGCTTGCGCATACATCTCCGACGCACTACAGTATCGAGGCAGTCCCAACAACATTCTGAAAGCATTATTATATTGAACACGCAGGGCATCCAGCGACCTTTTAGTGTAATTGATCCATAGACTGCTCGTATACAGACTCTGGCAGTATGCCTTAAATAGGGTAATTTTTACTAAGTCCGTACATCGAGCAAATCTACGGGCCAGCATGTTACTCCTGACCGCTAGAGCCCTGCGTTCCCTCTCAATGTCTACATTATCTTTCAGGTCATCTGCAAGAAAATGACCAAGATATTTAAAGGAACTTTTTTGAGTTTTGACCCATTCAAGAACAGGTCAGGTTCATCAGTCCTAGGCTTGCCCCTGACGCCAAAGACAATGTATTCACATTTTTTGACATTATATGCCAACCCATGAGACTCAGCATAGGCTACACACACCTTCAGTAACTCTCTTACTGCCCTCACCGACGGTCCCATCAGCACCATGTCATCTGCATAGCTGATGTTGTTAATACTAACCCCACCAACACTGCATCCGACACGCTTGCTACTGAGCTCGCCTATGAGAGCATCAATATATAGGTTGAATAATCTGGGAGACGTTAGACCCCCCTGCCTTACCCCGCATTCCAACCTGTACGGTTCACTAAGAGTATCGTCCCATTTCACATGATTTATTTGTTTACTGTACCAATATTTGAGCAGACCACATATCTCTGACGGTACACCCCTGTCCTCCACCTTCCTCCAGAGCACGTCATATGAGACGAGATCAAATGCCCTGGAAAGATCAAGGAAACATGTCATGCAGTTGAATGTGGTCACTTAAGATGGTATCAAGCACACCGTCCAACACCTTTGCTATGATAGTCGCTAAGGAAATAGGACGATAGTTACCCTTGTCAGAGATGTCTCCCGTCTTGTTCTTCACAATGGGAACTACTATTGTCTTCATCAGATTTGTAGGTAAGTAAGAGTGACTAATACACATTGTGTAGAACATGGACAGGACTCGTGGCAGGTGAAATCCAGCGTGCTTCAGGTGCTCAATGCTGAGCCCGTCATGTCCTGGAGATTTACCTCGGCTCATACCTATTATGATACTGCGTATCTGTTTAGCAGAAATATGCACAAGAGGTTCCTCTCCCCCACAAACGGTCCCAGCACTACCCACCTGTGTTGAGGGCCCAAGTGGAGATTGTATTTTAAAATGTTCCATGAACATTTTAAAATACAATCAATTTTTAATAATCATCGTTATCATTACATCCCATCACAAGTCCACTGGACATAGGCCTCCACCAAGGAATGTCATAAAATACGGTGCTGAGCCACCTGCATCCATCGACTTCCAGCGTCACTCTGTCTAGCGGGAGGCTGCTTTACTAATTGCTTACCGGTACGAAGCTGCCACTCGAGAATCTTTCTGCCACATAGGTAGTCGGCTTGCAAGTTATGATCGGCCCATTTGCACTTCAGTTTACTGATCCTGCTCACAATAGCAGTGTTAAATTGCAGCATAATGCTGTTGTGTATCGTATACAAAGTATATATAGTAAGGAAGCATTGCAACTAGTTGTAAGCGTATATATGAATAATATTCATTAATTGTAAAATTAAAGATTTCAGGAAGTATATATATTGGTGAAAACCAAATGAAAATCCCCTCACTTTCTGAGATTAATGTAGTCATGAATAAGGACAAACGTTCTCCAGTAACCTGCTTTTTATGTATCTAGGTATCTTTAAACCACTCACAGATAGATATAGAACTTTTTATAAATCGAAAGTAAAAATGATGTGAACTGTGAAGTAAAGTGAACTGTGAAGTAAAGTGAACTGACAGTCCACCTTATGGTAAGTGACTACTACAGTCCATGCATATATGCAACCAACTTTGAACAAAGAAGACCACAGATGCGTTGTCACTTCTAAAGACTAAGAATGTTACACAACCTGTAGTTATATCCTTCAGATTGGAACACAGCAGTGCGAGATACTATGTAGCCGCAGAATTAGGTAAGACGGTGGTACTTGCCCGGGTGGAATCCTATGCAGTAAAAGCGTCCTACAAATTAGAGACATGGTAGAGCCATGCTGCAGCTGTATTGTGGTTATAGCATGAATGGGTCGGCTCGACCGGGGACGACCACGCTCTCACGGAATACCAGCAGTAGCAGCTCAGTGCAACTTTGTTTCATATGCAGAGCAAGAGAGATAACCATAGATCTTTTTTACTTGAAACTGGACATTCCATCTTGGTCCTGGGGGGTGGCAATGCATATGCATTTTGATTCTTAACCGAGGATCGGTATAGATGTTTGTGGACCACAACATCCACTCACCATCTGCTGGAATGTTTGCTCGTTTGTCAAAATAAAATTAATTACTTTATTGCAATATTTAATTTAATGAATTTTTTGTGTAAAATAAATTGTAATAACAAAAAAAGAGCAAAAGATACAAACGCAAAACTAATTACGGAAAAAGTGTCATTAACTGTTAAAAGAAAACTTCTATGTTGACAACTTGAAATACATTATTCACGTATTTTCTGATAATTACTTGTTTAAGACTCAAGGAAAGGCGTCAATCAAACACAGGAGTGCGCGGCTGACTGGTTTATTCTCCAAACGTGTTATTACAGTTTCCACAATTACCCACTATTTCTATAATAAAACCTTACATTTTCCCCCTTCAAATCTTTGCATTTCTCTTATTACGATTAAAAGCACGCAAAGCTCGCGAAGACGCGTCGGGTCCGGGCGGCGTCAGTGTCGGGGACTGTATAGGTTCCGAGAACGGCGCTGACTCATACGGGGTTACATCCAATACAATCGGTGTGTGTGTCCTCGATGCTATCGGCCCACTCGACGCGTCGTCGAAACAAGCCCCCTCGTCATCACTACAGACCACATCAGTTTTATTACTATTTCTATCATCACCCTGGGTTTGCTCCTCCCTTGATGTCTGACTTGTGCGCGTTAAGGAATATCTATTTTTATTTTTTATTGGAGTTACTTGATCCAGATGCCTACGTAATTTAATCCCCTTTCCAATGTTCACCGTACATGAGACTGGGCCCGTTTTACACACGACTTTACCCTCGGCCCACTTTTATCCCCTCGCGGTATAGTCTCGCTTCAGCACGGGATCACCGGGTTATACGTCGCGGTCGCGGTGACTGCCGCCGGCCATGGCCGCCTGGCGCTGCTGCGCGGCGCGCGCCGCGCTCGCCACGTCCGGGCGCATCGCGTCCAAGCGCCCGCGCAGCCGCCGCCTGAGCAAGGCGACCGCGGGAGGCACTCCGGTACTCGCGTGTTCGCAATTCCGATACTTAAATAAAAATATATTGATAGTCTGTGCCTGATGTTTTACCTTCGTGAACCGCCCTTTTAACAACTTTTTTAATTGTTTTGACAGCATTTTCCACGGCGCCATTACCTTGTGGTCTGTAGGGTGCCGTGGTAAACTGTTTGATACAATTCATATGACAGTAATTTTTGAAATCATGCGATAAAAAAGGTGGACCGTTGTCCGTGACGAGTTGCGAAGGAAGCCCGAATCTGGAAAAGATGGCTCTGAAAGCTGCGATTGTCGATTGTGCATTTGTACTTTTCATAGTGGACACTTCAATCCATTTAGAATGAGCGTCCACTATGACCAGATATTTTTTTCCAGCATATTCCGCGAAATCCGCATGTATACGATGCCAGGGCTGTGGAAACTCCCACGGGCAAATCGAAGCGTCCGGTGGCGCGTCGCGGACCACACGGCATGGCTCGCAATTTCGACATACCTCCTCTCGAGACTCGAGACTAGGCCAGTAAACGTAGTTTCTCGACAAGTTTTTCATTTTATTAACACCTAAGTGGTCATCGTGAACCTCCTTCAAAACTCGTGTACGTAGTACCGGAGATATAATAAGTCTATACTTGAATAGTAAGCAACCGAGATCCGTAGTGATCTCGCTCTTACGCGCAAAATATGGTTTTTCTTCTTCGCATCTTGCCTCGGGCGGCCAACCGAACATTACATATCCTAAAATTTTACATAACAGACTATCTTTTTTTGTTTCATAACTAATTTCCTTAAAATCTACGGGCATACACTCCTCTACGATATTTAAATAACTCACTGACGTAGTAAGGCCCCGCTCGTGAGGCAACGGCAGGCGAGATAAGGCATCTGCCGGCCCGTTATTCTTTGAAGGCACGAATTCTACGGAAAAATAATAGGCTGCAAGACGGGCTGCCCAGCGCTGTAAGCGGCTCACAGCAGTTTGTGGTATACCTCCTCGTACCCCAAATATATAGCTCAGCGGCTGGTGATCCGTACGCAAAACGAACCTCCTGCCGTATAAATACTGGCGGTGTTTAGTAACCCCATAAATATAGCTAGCGCCTCTTTATCTAGTTGACTATAATTACGTTCAGCTGTGTTCAGAGTTCGTGAAACACAGCTGACAGGCCTTTCACTGCCATCTGTATAGCGATGCGCGAGCACCGCACCCAAATCGTACGCGCTGCTGTCCACTGCCAGCACGAGCGGACGCCCCTCCTCATAATGAGCCAGCACCCGGTCACTCGTTAACATTCCCTTAGCCTCCGCAAAGGCCCGCTCACACTGAGTCCCATTTCCAACTCACTTCCTTTTTTAATAATTCATATAGAGGATGTAACAGAACGCTTAAGTTTTGAATTAATTTTCCGTAGTAATTTAATAATACAAGGGAACTTTTTAACTGAGTTATATTACTAGGAGTCGGTGAGTTGCAGATGGCCTCTAATTTTTCCGGATCCGGGTGCAACCCATTTTTGTCTATTATAAAACCTAGGTACTTAACCCTGGGTTGTAAATAACTACATTTATTCATTTTAACTGTTAAGCCCATATAACGTAACCGTTCAATTACCGTTTTCATATTTTTAAAATGTAATTCTTCATTCGGGCCTGTAACACAAATGTCATCCAAAAATACTACTGTCCCGGGTATACCCCGCAGAGTTTCTTCCATAAGTTTTGAAACTTTTCGGAAATACATGATAAGCCGAAATAAGTGCAGCGATATACGAATGTTCCTATATGTGTAGTTATTGCAGTGTATGGTTGGGAATCTTTGCTCAGTAACACTTGTTGATATGAATGTTTCAAGTCAATTTTCGAAAATTTCACTCCACCACTTAGGGAAGCAAATAATTCCTTCATCCTGGGCAGAGGATAATAGTCCCGTTTTAGTTTAGGGTTAATAGTTATTTTATAATCCCCACATATCCGTATATCCCCACACTCCTTGACAACTGGTACTATCGGCGTGCCATATTCGGAATGATCGACGCGATATATTGTGCCCTCTCGCTCGAGACGCATGAGCTCTTGCTCGACCCGAGCGCGCAACGTGAGAGGTACGGGCCTCGCGCGAACATACACGGGTTCCTTATCCGTCAGCTCTAATTGAAGAGTTTTTTTACAAGTTCCCAGTTTATCAGAAAACACCACCGGAAACTCAGTCAATAATTGACTTGTGAATGCATCATCAACAATTTCCTTAAAGTTAATTTGCCTTATATTTAGAGCGTGCATCCATGCTCAACCTAACAAAGGACGGCCTCCGTTTTTAATAACATACAGTTGTAAATTTTTAGCTCGAGCCTCACCCAGTTGTACATCGACATAAATGTAACCTAGCGATTCGATACGGGAGCCTGAGTAGCAAAGTAAAATTAGGTTATCGACATTTTATGATTTACTTGAAAAGTACCGTTTATAAAAATCTGCACTGATAGCCAAAATACGGCTGCCCGTATCGACCTCACACTCAAGACAATGACCGTCCATATTAATTATAATGAAATATGGTTTGGTACCTTTAGCCGACAACTTAATGTTATAGAAGTCCTCATCTTCTTCCGTATCCACCTGGTTCACCAAATTTGGTCGACCACACGATCGAGCTCCGGTACGTAGCCCACTGCGCACTTCACTGAACACCTTTTTACACATTACTTTAAGGTGGCCCCGTTGGCCGCACTGATCACAATTATATTGCGCAAACCGAAACCGATCTGACCGGTGCTGCTTGCCGCAGCGCCAGCAGGCCGCCACGCTGCCGCCGCCGCGTGCGCCTGCTCGCTGCGCGCTCGCTCGGTGCAAGCCCTCGCTCACCTCGCCGCCTAAGCCAGAGGCCGAGGTAGACGCCATCGCTGTTGTGGCGGCGCTCACCTCCGCGTACTTTTCTGCAGCCTCAAGTGCCAGAGCCAGCTCGCCCGCCTCCTTGTATTTGATATTTTTCTCGGCAAATATACGCGATCGCCTCGCTTCACTTGCTAGGCCGGACACGAATTGATCTCGTAGATTCTCCTCCAGCGCCGTCCCGAAGTTGCATGTGGTTGCGAGAAGTTTTAAATTATGCAGGTACTCCGTAAGTGACTCGCTTGGTCGTTGTCTGCGCAACCGAAATACATGTCGTTCGGCGATTTCCGACCGCTGAGGTTCGAAGTGTTCGGTCAACATTTGCACCAAATTCTCGAAAGTCTTTGATCCGGGATGTACCGGCGAGCACAAATCACACATTAGAGAATACGTTGCCTCACCAAACACAGTTATTAAGAGAGGTACTTGCAGTTCATCTTTAATTTCGTTCAGTATAATATACTGTTTTACCCGTCGTATGTACTCCGGCCACTGTGTAGAATGAATGTTGAACGGCTCAAGTTTTCCGATCGGCATTGTACCTATTTACATATAATTTACTCGTCGCGTATATAGTTTACACGCACCAAATAATATTCGCGGTACCCACTCGTCGCCAGTGTAAAGACTCAAGGAAAGGCGTCAATCAAACACGGGACTGCGCGGCTGACTGGTTTATTCTCCAAACGTGTTGTTACAGTTTCCACAATTACCCACTATTTCTATAATAAAACCTTACACACCACTGCACCGATCACTGTAAAACCGTGAATTTCACAATATACAAACAAACCGGGTTCGATTCCCGCCAGCACCAGTGAAATTGTATGTTACAATTGTAAGTGCTCATTTACCACGTGCTCAATGGTGAAGGAAAACATCGTGAGAAGACCTGCATGCCTTCGAAAATCGAAAATATTTCTAAGACATGTGGCCTACAAATGTCTTATGTATATATATATATTTTTGCTGACACTCATTTGGGTAACACAAAGAACACAAGGAAGTGTTCACGTAAAACCTCTCAGAAATGAGAGAAGGCCCGTGATCAGCAGTGTAATAAAGGCTGTAACTTTACATCCACCATCAAGTGTGAAATGAAACATGTGAAAGTTATATATTTTAAAGATGTATGTATGACGAACGAACACATAGTTACTCGTACCTCACGATGATGACAGGTGGTTGTTGAGGGCCATTAACACTTTGATGAAGGACTAATATGCATATACATTGTCCATTTAGTCCGCAGGGATATTCCTATTTCTCATCACATTTCGTTTCGTGGGTATCGTTGTCTATGGGATAGGACTATGGTTTCCGATGTAGATATAACCATCGCGGTTACGTCAGAAGTAAAATATCTGGTACTGATGAAAAAGATTAAGGCAAATCTTCTCCTTAATGGAAAAGGTCCACGAATGCCCACGAATCAGATCTAGGTTGATCGAATTCTTTAAGTAACTTTCAGTAAATGGTATTCCTTATGGAAATAATGTCCTCCAAACCCAATTTCGATCACGGTAGCAAGTCTCTATCAGATGCGGAGACCATACATCTATTGTGGACAGGTTTATGTTGCACGAGTGCACTATAAACTTCGATTCTTAAACTTTAATGTGCAATAAAATGTACAATGAGGCGCTATTCCGACACGGCTAGCGCATAGGCAATGGTTTAATGTGATTTCCAAGACACGAGTATAAAATACCACTTACTTTTTAACTCTGGGTTGCTATAGATAATTTTTTGACAGGAAAACTCAAAATCTAGTTTCGTGCCGGATCGGGGTGTTGACCCCACATAATCACCAGTCGCACTTACGACCACTAGATTAACAAGGCAGTCAATGTCAAAGTCAAATATTATTATAAATATTATGAAAAATAGAATTAAGCTGAAGAAAACCGTCACTTTGCCGAGAGCTCAGCACCACAGCAAAGAAAACTGAACGAGTAAGCGACAGTACTCAATATGTAAATCATATCGGCAATGGCGTACAAATGACCTCATTTGATTTTATGAGTGAAAAAGCGGCGTGCAAAGTATTGAAAGCTATAAATCACCTGCTGTATTTTGAAACAGTATTTTCATGCTTCTTATCTATTTTCTCTTTTGAAAGATCAGTGCTTTGGTAAATTCATTTGTGTTTTATTGAAAATTTGTGTTTCAAAATGTAAAAAAACCGCCCAAGTGCGAGTCGGAATCGCGCACCGAGGGTTCCGAACAAATCCGTAGGTATATAAGTTTAAAATTATTAAAAATATGTTTATTATATGATATAACTAAAAATTTATGCTTTTCGCAATTTGTCCTTTATCTGTGCTATAATACGTAGCTTCGTACCAAATTTTAAGATTCTGAGTTTACGGGAAGTACCCTGTAGGTTTTGATTCCCTTGCGAATATCGAAAATTTGCGGCATAAACTGCTGTATAATTTGGTTGCGGTGGCTTAGAAGTTTGATTTTTTCACAGCTCCAAGGGACAGTAGACTTTAGTATTTGATATGAATTTCAACTTGATACCTCCACGCGTTCCTGAGAAAAATGGTCTTGACAGACAGACAGACAGACGGACAACAAAGAGATACTATAAGGGCTCCGTTTTTTCCTTTTGAGGTACGGAACCCTAAAAGTCTATCTGTTACCAAGTTTAATTATATGATGAAACAAAAACTATATAAATAATTATTATAATATAAATGAATATATGATGAGTAATATCTTCTGGGAACCAGTGTTCTTATTGTATAATTGAAGTGCTTTGAAAACAAATATCCCGCTGGATTTCTTGCTGGTTCATCCCAGGACAGAGACTTTTTCCGAACCAGTGGTAAGAATCACTATACTAAATACTGAATAGAATAAAATATATTCTATTATGTTGTGTTCGTTCGCCTCCAACTCCTGGCTCACTAAAAATCAGCGTCACGAATTGATGTCTATCTTCAATTCGTGACTTAAAGCTGAATGGAGACCATTTTGTTGCAAATTATGTTCTACTAGCGTCTAAAAATGATTCCAACGTTTTGTCGGATCAAATCGTATTTAACAATCATATTGAATACATAAATGATATAAAATTAAATATAAAATAAACGAAATAAATAGACAGTTGTTAAGTCTCTCAAGGTAGGTAAGGCCCCGGGCCCTGATGGCATCCCCGTCGAGGTATATAACTTCAAATTAAAAAGGCATAAAAATCTGCTCCTGGACACTTACAACGCCTGCATCTCGGCTGTAGTTATTCCGAAAAGATGGAAGTTGCAAAGGTTGATCCTGTTAGATAAAGGAAAGGGTCCACCATACACGCCTTCATCTTACATACCAATTTGTGTGCTGGACGTAGCAGGAAAGATTTTCGAGGGCCTAATAAGGAATCGACTGAGGAAAGAAGTGGCCGATGCAGGTGGCCTAGCCAATAACCGACATAGTTTTCGACCGGCTGGCAGTATAATTGGTGCTATTTCCGAAGCGCTTTCATTTGCTAGGGCTGCCTGGTCGGGCAAGCTGAGTGGGGGAGCGGCCCAGGGCTCGGTCTTAGGACCGGAGCTTTGGATCATCCTTTACAATGCATTTCTACCTCTCGATGTACCGATTGATGTACTCCTGGCGGGATTCGCTGACGACGTAGCGTCGTTAATCTTTGCAAAGAGCTATGGCGAAGCGCAGGGATTGGTGAGATTTGTCGAGGCCAAAATCAACGCATGGTTGAATAAACATGGTATGTCGTAAGTCATAGCAAAGACGGAGGTCGTGATGCTCACAGCTCTGAAGTGGTTTCCGAGGCCGATTCCAGGCTCTCGTCATGAAACTGACGTTTCGAGAACATATTGTCAGTGTGGCCACAAAAGCGGCGACGATGGTGTCGCCACCTGGCTGATGGCTTTCTCGGTTAATGCCAAATGTCGGAGGACCAAGCAGCAGCCATAGACGAGCTCTCATGAGTGTCGCTAAGTCGAATATGCTCGACGGAGTAGAGGTCTGGGAGAGACACTCAAAGTAGGGAAAAATTGGAAGCCACTTGCGTCTGTACAACGTAGGGGTGCACTGAGGATAGCCTGTACTTATCGAACGGTATCGGAGGCAGCCGTGTTGGTCATCTCAGGTGCAATCCAATTCGACCTTTTGGGATTCGAGAGGAGACCTATCTGGGATGCTAAGCGGGCTGGCGAGCAACTGTTGATGGACGTAAGGACTCGAGAACGCAAGAAGACTTTTGTGATCTGGCAAGGGTGCTTGGAATCCGGGTGGTGGACTCATAGGCTTATTGGACGAGTCCGTGACTGGGTCTTACAGGAATATGGAGAGGTAGATTATTACCTCACGCAATTCCTTACTGGACACGGACAATTTAATGCCTACTTACACCGTATGAAAATCTGACGCGTTATTAATTGCGTGTACTGTCCGGGCGTTGTTGACTCCATTGAACACACCTTCTTTGCATCTATATATAAGAAGGAAGATGAGAGCAGCGACAGATGCAGCGGCAGATGTGTTGCAGCGTCTTCCTAGTAACAACTTGAAAATAGGAACTGCGATTGCCAACTCACTTGCCAAGCGTGGTAACTATGCCAAATATGCAATATGAGCTACCAATGAGGAGGCCTTTATTCAGCAGTGGACTTTAATAGGCCGTGATGAATAGGTGAATGAGGTAATTTCAGCAAATTTTTTTATCTTTCTTCAATATTGCAATAAATAGAAACAAAATATTAAATACCCTGTAAGCAATTTATTCTTAAACTATAGGCTATAACTATTCAAGCACGAGCTCTAAACGACTTAATTTCCCCGGAGACCGTTTCATTATGCATTTTATTTTTAAATGCCTTACTGACTGCATTTTGAGCGAACAATGTTGATAATTAAATTTTGCAAAAAAAACAAGCAATCTTTAAAACATAACACATATAGGCTAAGTATAATCGTAAGTAAGCCTATATGGGCTTAGACATAGGCTTTTGACAGCAGCGCTGCGGGCTGTGGGTTTGATTCCCGCAGGTCTACAAACAATTGTCCCGGATCTCGATATATGTCCCTGTGCGATTTGTGTAAACACCTTCACAATACTGGAAAAACATCCTAGTGTAGGCATTTCGTTGTTTCATTTAAAAATAAATCTACTAATTAGAAATTTGTATAGTATTCCATTTGGCAGCCTCCCTCGCCGGTGCTTACAACACAGATCATATTTGAGTCACTGTTTTCTGTTATCAGTACTAGTTTTATTTACAAGAATACAATATTTATTTAGTTTATTTACTTATTGTTTTTTTATCACTAAATAGCAGTGCTGCTATTTCATGGCTACAGCAATAATGGGTCAGCTCGACTGGGGAAGGACCTCACTCACAGCCGAAAGCAGTTCAGATTATGCTCAAAGCGGAACGATTTTCAAATGTGTATGCAATTGACATATTAGTAACCGAACCAAAATAAATTTCACAGAGAATTTTACATTTTCACGAAAATATGAGCAAACTTTTATCTGTCGTAATTCTCGTAGTTTCCGTTCATATTTAAAACTAAAAAAAAAGATCTTTGAACATGATTATTTATTCAAATACAGTAAAAACATTACAACATTAAAAAAAAGTTAATTTTGGGTCAATTGTTGAATTCTTTTTTTTACTTGTCGTTTTTACATTTCATTAAGTTTAATTATTTAACTCTTCTGCTTGAATTAAACAATACCACAAGGTTAAAGTGAAAAGTAGAAATTTTTTGTAAAGTAACATTATAAAATCATACCTTGTTTTTCACCCTTATGAGTCAGTACTTCTTTAAATTTTAAATAAAATATAATCATTAAAATCGGTTTACAATCAGCTAAGATACGAGTATTGCGAATTATATAAAAATGCAGTTAAATTGTGTACCTTTTCCATCTTTAAAAACGATCATTGTGATTTAAATTATTTCGAAAAATTTGACCTTTATATTGAAAAACTATATTAATATTAAGGTCAAATTTTTCGAAATAATTTAAATATCAATGATATTGAAAAACTGGAAAAAGGTTTTCGAGTGGCAGCCTTGCACCGGCAGGCGAAGTGTTGGGCGTCCCCCCACTAGATGGAGTGACCTGGTGAGATATGCAGGAAGTCGATGGATGCAGGTAGCTCAGGACCGTGCTTTGTGGCATTCCTTGGGGGAGGCCTATGTTCAGCAGTGGAATTGTGAAGGGCTGTAATGATGATGAATGATGATTGAAAAACTGACAAGCGTATTTTTTTTTATTGGATAGAGTGACAAACGAGCACACAGTCCACCTGATGGTAAGTGGTTGCTGTGACCCATAGAGATCTACATTTATCCTCAATATTGAATCAAAATGCAGATGCGTCGTCACACATGAGGACTAAGATGGAATGCCTCTTTTCCAGTAAAATGGGCCTCTCTACACTCACAATACGAAACACAAAAGTGTCAAGCTGCCATTTTACGCTGGTATTCTGTGAGAGCGTGGTCGAACTACTAATATAGCTGCACCATGGCTCTACCATATATTAACTAATAAATATTTTCCAATACTCACCACGCTGGCCACGGGGATTAATGAACGCGGTTTCAGCACATTTGTACTATTTACTCTCGTCACCAGTCTGCGAAATTTCAGTTCAAAATTAAAAAAAGATATATCACCATTTTTCGACTGCCAAAGCCTCATTATTTATTAAGCAGATTGCACCATGGACAGGTTGTCAATGGGAGAAGCTTTCTAGAAAATAAAAATGTCTTGCAAAAAGCAAGAATGGTAGCTCTCTTTTATGTGTAATAGTGAAAAATAAATATACTTACCAATAATAATAACATGATGTGGTCTGCCGACCGAAATTGTTCCCCTAGTCGTTTCTGCGAATGGGTTAATCCCAGTTAGCATCTGGTGTCGTCAGAGGCAACTGGGAATCCGAGATGGACCGCTCCGGGCCAATGAAAACGATACCGCTTCGTCTATCGGTTTTTTTTTCTTTCCCCTAGCCCTAGTCCTTTGGCCGTTTGGTTTCCCCTGCCGACTGCTACCATCCGGTTGGATTTTTATTTCTTATGTATTTTTTATAGGGTGACAAACGAACACACAGTCCACCTGATAGTAAGTGGTTGCTGTGACCCATAGATATCTACATCTATCCTCAATAAAGAATCAAAATGAAGATGCGTTGTCACCCGTGGGAACTAAGATGGAATGCCTCTTCTTCAGTCAAAAGGGTCTCCGGTTCTCTACACTCAACATACGAAACACAGCAGTGTTAAGCTGCTATTTTACGCTGGTATTCTGTGAGAGCGTGGTGGTATAATTATACGTGTAATATTATAATTATACGTGGTAAATACATAATATGTATTTATAATTATAATGTATAATTGTAAATATTAGGTGTTTTTTAATTTATACGAGTATTTAATGCTTTTTAAGTATATTTTTATAATTTTCTGTAACAAAAATATGAGGACAATCTCAACAGGAGTCAATAGTTTGTGCTTTCGTAGCTGGGTTTTGAATCCAGAAAATTTAGCTTCTTAGTTAGGTGATTTATTCACCTGAAGCTATCTGCTCTATTTTAAATAATGCTGCCTTATTTCTAACATTCAATAAAAAAAACTAAATAAAATGAAAAAATAATAATTTATACATAATAATCGTGTGTCGAAAAATTAATACCAGTAACAAATACTATGTCATATATCTGTTACATTAAAGACTTCATTCCCCATTGTTTCATTCTTCGAGGTGGAAATAGGACGACCTTTTGGGGTATAGCCTAAATAATAATATGTCATAAAAAAATTACTTCACAATTTGAGATTAAAAATAAAAAGCCTCATGAGAACCTCTTGCTTTTTGATGTCGCCAGAATCTAGAGATATTTTTATCTTAATTATTTACGATTTTACAGGGAAAATCTTTTTAGTTTCCATAAAAAGTTTATATAGAGATTGAAATCTCTTTTATTCTATTTTCAAAATTTAAAAATGTAAATAAAAATTTACAAAAAATAAAACAAAATTAACAGTGGCAAAATTTGTTAGTAATTTGTTATATCCAGGAAAATTAAAATCGTGCTACTGATATTTAACGAAAAGGGATTAAATTGCTTTTCTTTTTTAATTTAACGTGCCGTGTGAGCTTTAAGAGTCATTTTACGTCCTCATTTGAGGCGAGATGAAATGTTACGAGCCGTGGGCATGTTAGAAAATGGTGCTATTCAACGCGTCGTTGCTAAGACCTTTTTTATATTGAAGGGAAATCCTCATGCTGCACTAAATAAAAAAAAAACCTTCTGCTGCACTATCAGAGTATATAGCTCAATAAAAGCACATCCCGGGGGCAGTCATTACTGCCCCCAGCATCCTCGCAGTGCTATCACGATGCTCGAGACTACTTTCGAGTCACCGTCCTCTTCGACGTTCAGGGCTCCCGCCCCGAGCGACTATAACCTCCGAGGTCTCGTTTTTGGTAGGGAACACCACCATCAGGGGGAGAGCCGTGACGAACGCCTTGGCAAGTCGTCTCCGAGCGGAATCTGTCCTTTCCCGACACCGCTCATCAGCCTCCTTCTGGAGGAAGTCGTTGCTAAGACCAGTCAAAACGTGATATTGAGGTTGTGGTCATGTTATCGCAGTACTGGGGATCTGGCTGAACGGCACCTGGGTAGATATCGTGTTACTATGCAGAGACAGGATCGATATGTCCAAATGACAGCCAGAAGACAACCCAATATCACAGCGATGCAATTACTACAAAGGCTCCAGGAGGACCACCAGCAGGCACATTATTTCATGACGGCACACCGCTTGCAACTTTATAAGGCACAGGTTCGGCCTCACATGGAATACTGTTCCAGCGCAGAGCGGTTCGATTTGTCGACGACCGAGTTCTTTCCGATCGGCTTGACTCACTAGCACTGCGTAGAGATGTTGCATCTCTTTGCGTATTTTATCGCATCTATCACGGGGAATGTTCTGAGGAATTGTTCGGACTAATTCCAGCCGCTAAATTTCACCATCGCATAACGCGACAAAACTCGCGATACCATCTATACCACCTGGATGATTGACGGTACACCACTGTGCGATTTAGAAGAAGTTTTCTTCCTCGCACAACTTCCTTGTGGAATCGTTTACGACCAGCGATTTTGTCGGACCGATGAGACTTAGGTACCTTCAAGGAAAGAGCTTACTCCTTTTCAAAAGGCCGGCAACGCATCTGCAATTCCCCTGGTGTTGTAGTTGTTCATGGGCGGCGGTAGACACTTACCATCAGGTGAGCCGCATGCTCGTTTGCCCCCTCTCCTATAAAAAAAACAATATTCTTAGAGAAGAACTAATAGGAGTTAGGCAAAATAAGAATAAAAATATGGCCCTATACAATTTTTTAATACTATTATATCTAGTTTTAACAATATAATACCAGTATGTGCATTTTACATAGATCTCACTAAAGCATTCGATTATCATAATCTAATCATAAAATATTACTCAAAAACCTTGAAGCCTACGGTATTCGAGGTAATGCACTAGATCTATTAACGCCATGTTTAGTTAACAGTAAACATAGTACGAACATTACGAAAATTTGTCTAAAATCAAGAAAAGAAATTACCTGTGTTTCTGAATACAGAGTCGTAAAATCTGGAGTTTGTTATTTCTTATCTATATCCACGACCTTTCTTGGTTCATTAATCATAAATGGTATTATTTTTTGACGACAGCACAGATATTTTCACTACTAAAAACAAAATAGATTTAGAAAGTAACATAAATTTTGCTTTAGATAAGATTACATAATTGGTTAAACATAAATAATCTAAACATAAATTTAGAAAAAACAAAGTCAAAGATATTTTATCATAATTCTTATAAAATAAATAATTTAAATATCAACTATCTAGAAAGGCAATCAATTTTACAGAAAATATAAAATTATTGGATATAAATGTAGATTGCAATTTGAACTGGCAGTCTCATGTGAGCAGTGTGTGAAAAGTTGTAGACACATCCGCCTTAATGGCATCAGAACATGCTTATGTTATGTCTACGCTTAGATGTGGTATTATGTTCTGGGGTAATTGTGAGGACAAAGAAACAGTATTTAAAGCTCAAGCACAAACGCTTACGGACCATTTGTAAAATTGACCAGATTGAGAGTTGTAAGATATTCTTTATTCATTTTAAATTATTAACAATGCTATGTCTTTATATATATGAATATGAGGTAGTCTTACTTCTACGTCAAAACTTAAGTCTTTTTAAAAATCTAAATGTCCAGCGTCATAAATATAAATTGAGCCATCGCAATAGTAACACAGTTTTGTTTAACAAAACCGTATTCTGCATGAGTCCTCGTCTGTATATAAGAGAATCTACGAGCCCTTCACATTTTTAAGAAACAACTAAACATATTTTAACGAAAAAAAGCGTATTATGTATTGACGATTATTTGTTTGACAATTTTTCAATTTCATCTAACAAATTAATCGAATAGAACCACAACACTTTATCTATGTTGTTAAATTGAGACATTATAATTTATACTTCTTGTGACATTATTATTTTGACATTTTAACTATTAATATGTTAGTAGTACAAATATGAAAATAGGATTATATTGTGTTAATGTAATTGTCAGAATTTTCCAGTTTAATTGTAAGGAAGGTAGAATATAGCTGTATTTTTGTTAAATTATTAAGACATATTGTAACTCATAGATCGCAAATTAATAAAATGAATATGAATTTGAATAATATATAGTCATTAGCAAACACTTAATCATAATACAACACATAACCCGCAGTTAATTAAGGATGAGTTCGCAAAGAGTGCCTTCAAAATTGCAAACGTTCTACGAACTCCTTCAACAAATTGTTGGCGTTCAATTAAAATCGCTTTTATGAGTGCAATAAAAGGCAATCGAGAATTCTCAATTAAAAGCATTTCATCCCAAACTAGCAAAGTCATACTCTCGAAAAATTCGCTCGCTGGAAAACATGTTATAAAAACTACAGTTCATTATTATTATATTTTACGCATTTAATATAGAAATAATTATTTTATTAATGAAAGCTTATCGCATATTTTGTAGGAAGGGAAAATGCTAACCAATTTGTGACTTCAATAAATCTCTCTCATACATCTCTCAAATATAGCTAAAATGATATTTTTTAACTTTTCAACTTTATTGAGACATTATTCATCCCTGACAAAGAGTTAGTTTTTTCACTAAAATCGAAATCAAACTCAATTATTTAGTGGATCAAAGGTATTACATAGATCTGAGAAATATAATTACATAATCAAGTTTAACTGTGCCTACCCTGTTAGCATACGAAGTACAATATCACAGTCACCTTTTACGACATTCACGGGACGAAATAGGGCGAAGGATACTGGATGGATACTGGATGGATATTGTGTTGTTCTGTTTTTTTTGCCCTAGTCATGATAAAACTTTGATAAGTTTTTATGTGCGCCCACGAAGTGTTTAAGCTAAAACATACTATTTGTTTGTTTGTTTATTCATTTACTATGCGTTCCTAATCCATACCCCGTTCAATTACGGTGCCACTACGATAAATTAATGTGCGCGCACCCGCTTATATTTTGACAAAAATTGTACTACGAAATATATATGGCTACTGTGAACAGCGAAGCAGACACTATTCCGAAGATATCCCGGACGTCAGTCTGAGCGAGATTAGAATGGCTCTCCAGCACCTTAAAAACGGTAAGGCCCCAGGCGAGGATGGAATTACAGCGGAGCTTCTGAAAGCGGGTGGAAAACCGGTACTTGAAGTCCTTCAGAAGCTCTTTAATTCCGTCCTCCATGGTGGCATTACACCGGAGGCGTGGAGCAGAAGTGCGGTGGTCTTGTTCTTCAAGAAAGGTGACAACGCTCTCTTGAAGAACAACAGACCGATTTCCCTTCTGAGCCGCGTCTACGTACTGTTTTCGAGAGTCATTACGAATCGTCTTGCGCGCAGACTTGACGACTTCCAGCCTCCCGAACAAGCCGGTTTCCGAAAGGGCTTTAGCACCATAGACCACATACATACCCTTCGGCAAATTGTACAGAAGTCCGAAGAGTACAATTTGCCACTATGTCTGGCGTATGTGAACTATGAGAAAGCCTTTGATTCCGTCGAAATTTGGGCGGTGCTGCAGTCCCTTCAGCGGTGCCAAGTTGACTGTCGGTATATCGAAGTGTTGAAGTGCTCGTACAGTAGGGCTACGATGGCTATCCGAGTACAGAACCAGAGTACGAAACCTATCCAATTGCAGAAAGGTGTAAGACAGGGTGACGTCATATCCCCGAAACTCTTCACCGCTGCATTGGAAGACGTTTTCAAGCTTCTGGACTGGAAAGGATACGGTATCAACATCAATGGCGAGTACATCACTCACCTTCGATTTGCCGACGATATAGTCCTTATGGCAGAATCGCTGGAGGACCTAAGCACTATGCTCAATGACCTCAATAGTGTTTCCCAACGGATAGGTCTTAAAATGAACATGGACAAAACTAAGATCATGTTTAATGTCCATGTCACTCCTATGCCGGTAGTTGTTGGGAACACTAAGCTCGAAGTTGTTGACGAGTATGTTTACCTGGGACAAATAGTCCGACTAGGTAAGTCCAACTTCGACCGAGAGGTCAATCGACGGATTCAACTCGTTTGGGCAGCGTTCGGGAAATTACGGCAAATCTTCTCGTCAGGTATACCTCAAAACTTGAAAACGAGACTGTACACCCAGTGCGTGTTGCCAGTGATGACATACGGAACTGAGACGTGGTCCTTCACTGCTGGCCGGATGAGGAAGCTCAAGGTCGCTCAGCGAGCTATGGAGAGGGCTATGCTCGGAGTTTCTCTGCGTGATAAACTTAGGAATGAGGATATCCGCAGTAGAACCAGAGTAACCGACATAGCCCAACGGATTAGTAAGCTGAAGTGGCAATGGGCCGGCCATATAGCTCGAAGAACCGACAACCGATGGGGAAGAAAGGTTCTCGAGTGGCAGCCTCGTACCGGTAGGCGAAGTGTAGGGCGTCCCCCCACGAGATGGAGTGACGACCTGGTAAGACATGCAGGAAGTCGATGGATGCAGGTGGCTCAGGACCGTGCTTTGTGGCATTCTTTGGGGGAGGCCTATGTTCAGCAGTGGACTTGTGAAGGGCTGTAATGATGATGATGATGATGACTGTGAACAGCTAGCTAGAATAACATAGAGTAGAGACAGCTTTGGTGCACCCGATCCCTAAAAAAGGTGACCACTTAAATCCGTCCAAATACAGGCCTATCGCTATTGTTCTCCAAAGTAATGGAAATTATTATTAGTGACCGCCAGTAAGGTGTTCATCGACGTCGCTCAGCTGATGATCTTCTAAGTTACCTAACTCATAGATGGGCGGAGGCAGTGGAGTCCAAGGAGGAGGCGTTGGCCGTTAGTTTGGACATAGCGAAAGATTTCGATCGGGTTTAGCACAAAGCGCTTCTTACAAAGCTCCCTTCTTATGGGCTTTCCGAGAAATTGTGCAACTGGACAACCATTTTTTTTTTGTAGATCGGAGCATCAAGGTTGTAGTAGACAGTGCATGCTCCGATTACAAGCTCATTAACGCTGATGTTCTACAAGGCTGCGTGCTATCACCAACGCTGTTTATTCTGCATATCAATGATATGTTGCAAACCGGTAACATTCATTGCTATGCAGACGAAAGCACTGGTGATGCTTTATACACCGACCGTGCCAATATTTCTCAGGAGAACGTCGCCGAGTGCCGGAAAAAACTTGTGTCTGAAGTCGAGAATTTGTTGAACAAATTCTCAGACTGGGGGCGACTAAATTTAGTCCAGTCAATCCCCAGAAGACACGAGTTTGCACGTTTACAGCTAAAAATAACCCCTTTGACGTATCTCCTCAGTTTCAAGGCTTCGGACTAATTCCATCCGCTCAATTTCACTATCGCACATCGTGACAAAACTTGCAATACCATCCATACCATCTGAATGATTGGGGGTCCACCACTGTGCGATTTAGAAGAAGTTTTTTTCTTCGCACAATCTCCTTGTGGAATCGATTACCACCAGCGGTTTTTCCGGACCGATACGACTTAGGGACCTTCAAGAAAAGACCCTACTCCTTTTTAAAAGGCCGGCAACGCATCTGCAACTCCCCTGATGTTGCAGTTGTTCATGGGTGGCGGTCGTCACTTACCATCAGGTGAGCCGCATACTCGTTTGCCCCTATATCTCCTATTTCCTATAAAAAAGTATAAATGACGTAATATTGCCATTATTTTGACTTATTCATGCTTTTGTATTTCCTTTTTCTTCCTTTATTTCTTTCATTCTTTCCTAGTTAATGTATTTTGGCAAGGCAGATAGGTTTATTTTATTTTTGTTAAAGATAGAGAATTTTTTAAATGTATCAATTAAAATTTTTTGAATAAAAATTTTAATTATGTATCAAAAAAACTTTAAAATAACTATTATATTCATTATTTTTATCTATTTTGTTTCTTTTTTCCTCAAATACTTCCAAATTGATTTAACGCCTGCAAAAATAAATTAAATTTGGTTTCTTAAATCAAAACTTGAAATGTTTGGCCGGAACTCTTATTCCATAGTCACAGTTCTTTTTTTTATAATATAGAGTGAAAAACGAGCACACAGTCCACCTGATGGTAAATGGTTGCTGTGATCCGTAGAGATCTACATCTATACTTAATTAAGAATCAAAATGCAGATGCGTTGTCACCCGTGAGGATTAATATAAAATGCCTCCTTTTCAGTAAAATGGGTCTCCAGTTCTCTACACTCACCATACGATACATAGCAGTGATAAGCTGCTATTTTACGCTGGTATCATGTGAGAGCATGGTCTTTCCCCGCTTGAGCCGACCTATTCGTGCTACAACTATACTACTTATATATAGCTGCAACATGGCTCTACCACGTATAAATTTCTTGTCTTGTATTGGTCGTATGTTCAAAATTCCAATAACTTTAATTGGTTTATGTTCAAAATAGGACCGAGTTTCCTTTGTAAGAAGTGGTGTCGAGAAACTTCTCTAAAGCATAATAAACTGTTTCAAATACGAGACTAAGTTGAAGTTTCCCTAAAGTTGCTCTACAAATTGCAAGCGATCAATTAAAATTGATTTCGTATCAAGTACCCAGGTGTGATATAAGCGAGCTCTCTGTAAATTCTCAACTCCTATATTTTAGCTCAAAATCTTTAAACACGGCAGTTTCTGCTACATGTTTTATAAAACTTAATATTTAATACAATACAACACTGGAAAACGAACAGACAGTGCACCTGATGAATAGTTGATACTGTGGTTCATAGACATATACTAACAATGGAAGAGCCACGCTGCATCTACGAGTATATTATATTTGTAGCACGAATGGGTTGGCTCGACCGGGGAAGGACTACGCTATCACAGTATATCAGTGAAAAATAGCAGCTTATTGATGGTGTGTTTCACATTTGTGAGTTTGATATTGTGAATCACAAATATATTTTGATTCTAAATCGAGGATATGTAGATGTTGAGTTCAATGAGCTACAGAATCTATTTAACATCAGGTAGACCGTGTGCTTGTATGTGACACTTATTCTATTAAATTATTTCCCTCAATCGTCAAATAAGAATGTATTAATTTATTTTTTGCAAAGTTTGTTAAAGTGGTATATCGGAGATCTGCAAATGACCTTTATTTTGTAATTAGAGTCTCAATGAGCTAATAGACCCCGATGGTTAGTGACTACTGCAGCCCATGAATAGTACGAGGTTTGAACTTGATAGCCTCGAATTGGCATCGATGTGACATTGCCACCACAACTTACTGATTCCCTATATCAGCTTATTTTGTTCTTCCGCGGATATCCTCTTCACGGGTTTTATCAAGCACAGGAGCTCCGAGAATATTCCTATCTATATCTAGTTTGTTTTTCCTCATACGGCCAGCAGTGAAGGACTATGCTTCAGAACCTTAAGTCATTATTGGCAACAGTCACCCGTTATATCTATCATGTCTCGTCATTTATAGCTGGTACATATATATTAATTATCAGAACAAATTGACATTTGAACTATATTCAACTAGTAACACTTAAGTGAATCAATGTAAATTATGAGGCTAAGACAGAACTTCCCAAAACAACAATAATAAATTGTTGACGTCCAATTAAAAAAGATTTCGTTTTATCTACCCTCGATTACGTAATAAAGTGCAGATGCGTTGTCAGCCGTGAGGACTAAGATGAAATGCCACTTTTCCAGTAAAAAGGGGTCTCCGGTTCTGTTTTGTCTCTAGTTGACTATGGCAGCATATTTTCCTTGATATAATATGTAATCATTCTTCATTATTTATACAAGTAATGGTAACAAGTAATAGTTCGCTGTTCTTCTCCGTAAAAATCTTAGTTTCTCAAACCTCTGCAGAGTTTAGTTTTACTAATTTGACTTAAACGAAATTAAATTATTGTTAACCGACTTCAAACAGGGGGAGGTACTCAATTCGATGCGTATATTTTTTTTATGTATGACCACGCATAATTTTTTACATAGTAGTCCGATTTTGATATTTCTTTCTTTATTGGATAGGGTATATGTCGAAATTAGTCCCATAAAATTTGATCTAGGTCTGACCAATAGTTTTTGAGTGATCTTTAATAATATATATTGAAGTCGGTTGTACAACATATTTAATTTTAAATTATTTACCTTGGTTTTGACCTAAATAACAGTATATATAAGTATAGTTAAATTACAACAATAACTCAATTTTATACAACACATCCAAATCGACGCACTCACTCAGACTGGCGCCGCAACAACACGGTTTTAAAAAACTGAAGTGTCAAACGAACTTATAGTACACTTCATATTATGTGACAACGCCAGCACATGAACACCTGCAACCAACTTCAATCAAAGTAGGCTACAGATGCGTTTTCATCTCTGAGGACTAAGATGGAATACCTCACAGCCAGACCAGAACACAGCAGTACAAGCGCTGTAATTTGGTGATGGAGATAGAAAACAGAGTAGTACTTAACGAGACGGATTCCTGAGCAGAAAAGAAGTTCTACTACCTAATAAACCTCTAGTTTCACATTGCATTGAGACGAGTGTTTTGGGATTATGAATCTAATGCGAAACATACGTATAAAAATAAAGATTTTTTTTTCAACTGAAACCTTTAATTATAGGTTTGAAGCGAAATTGTTTTTTAGTCTAAAACTCATAATAACCCTAATTATTATACCCTATTACAACAACAAGAAGTATCGTTTTTTTTTATAGAATAAGGGTGACAAACGAGCTCACAGCCCACCTGATGGTTAGTGGTTGCTGTGGCCCATAGAAATCTACATCTATCGTCGTTTACGAATTAAAATGCAAATGCGTTGTCACCCGTGAGGACTAAGATAGAATGCCTCTTGTTCAGTAAAAAAGGGTCTCCGGTTCTCTACACTCACCATACGAAACACAGCAGCATTAAACTGCTATTTTACGCTGGTATTCTGTGAGAACGTGGTCCTTCCCCGGTCGAGCCTACCCCATTCGTGCTACAACTATACTACTAATATAGCTCTACTACCTAAAAAATCTTTATCGTTTGCTCTAATTCTCTTTTGAAACAGATTTATTTCGTTCGATTATTTCGGGATCTTATAATAACATAACCCAAACCAATGTTTTAATAATAAGAAAACTTTTTAACATTTCAAAAATTAAGAGTAGCAACCCTTTTGCTTCAATAGAGCGCGGGTTTATTTTAATTATCTCGAAAAGGGCTATTTGAATTTACTATCTCATAGGTCTCATGAACGAGCTAGTTTAGTAGCTATTTCTGGCTCCATTGAAAAGCCGTTAAGTTGCTGTCTATATCACGCTAAACAGTGCAATTTTGCTTAGTCTATAGCCTTAATATTGCATCACGCTTATAAACTCAAGTATTCGGTGATAAACTTGAAGGAATATTTCCGGAACACACTTTTCAAGATTTTGCTTATATACCTATATCCTAAACTCATTATAAATTGCGGCCCCCTAATTATTTTTGCTTACAGATGGCTACGCATCGGTCCTTCGCCCAGCCTGTCGCTTGACAGCTGTGATCGCCGTACCACGAAACTCAAATAGATTGTGATACTCAAGTGACAGTCGCTATTGTGGGTCGTTATCATAATATTTATCATCTCTCGCCAAACAGACTTTATAGTCCTCAACGAAGATTCCAGAATGTTAATTGTATTGTAGCCTGTTTACGAGACCTTTAAGGCTTTGGTGAAATGAGTCAAATAGTTTCACTTAAACCTTCCTCTCACGTGCCACCTTATAAGCTAGTAGCAAATTACATACATCTTTGCTTCACTCACGTATGTATTTAGCTTTTAAATAAATTTAGTCAAATGAGCTCAATGTAAAAACGAGTTTGAAATATAAGTACGCGTAAGAATTTTTGCATATCCTTTCGAAACTAAAGTAAACTAAAGTTTAGCCTGCGTCCTAGAAAAGTTCAAATGCGATCTGAATAGGTATTAAGAATTTGTATTAATTTACAATAGTCACCATGATTGGTAAGTGGGCTGGCAACTACAGCTTTTTTTTTATTTTCTGGTTACTAATAAGAAGACAATGCTACCTATCTCCTGGTTTGTTTCATATATGTTTTGTTTCGTATATTTGTTTTATGTTTTGTTCCCCTTGGCGTCTCTTACAACAGCGACGGGACCGTATGACGAAGTGGAAGTATTACGTCACCGCTACACAGTTTAGGTACCGTGTAGGTGCCACCATTTTTTTACCACCATTTATACGTGGTAGAGCCATGCTGCAGCTATATTGGTAGTATGGTTGTAACACGAATGGATCGGCTCGACCCGGGAAGGACCACGCTCTCACAGAATACCAGCGTAAAATAGCAGCTAATACTGCTGTGTTTCGTATGGTGAGTGTAGATAACCGGCAACTTTTTTAACTGGAAAAGAGGCATTCCATCTTAGTCTTCACGTGTGACAACGCATCTGCTTTTTGATTTTTTTGAGGGTAGATGTAGATGTCTATGGTTCACGCCACAGCAACAACTTACCATCAGGTGAACTGTGTGCTCGTTTGTCACCGTTTCCTATAAAAAAAAACCTATTTCTATCACCAAATAGCAGTGCTTGCAATACTGTGTACCAATCTAGAGGGTATAAAGAACCAGTGTAATTACAAGCTCTAAGGCATTTCATCCTAGTCCTCAGAGGTGACAATGCATCTAGAGCCTGTTTGAAGATGGCTGTAGGTGTGTATGGATTGCTGTAGCTACTTAACTTTAGGATAAATCGTTTGTTACTTCCGTTTTACATTAAAAATATTTATTAGTTTTAACTGTGGCGGCCATTTCTAAAGATTTACACTTGCTAGCTAGATATTTAAGCAGAAGAAATTGTGCCTCGTGCACGTTTTATCATTATCATCATTACAGCCTGTAAAACTCTACTGCTAAACGTAGACACAGGCCCCAAGGAATGTGACAAAGCACGGACCTGAATCACTTGCATCAATCGAATTTTTACATGTCTTACCAGGTTGTCATTTCATGTAGGTGGTCGGCCTAAACTTTGCTTACCGGTACGATACCGATACAAGGTTGAAATTCGAGAAGCTTTCTTTTCTATCGTCTAATTGTCGGTTGTTCGACTTTTATTTTACCAGAAACGGGTGGTCCCATTTAAATTTAAAGATTTGAATTTAAAGGAATGGATTTGTTACGTGGTAGAGCCATGCTGCAGCTATATTAGTAGTATAGTTGTAGCACGAATGGGTCAGCTCGACCGGGAAAGGACCACGCTCTCACAGAATACCTGCGTAAAATAGCAGCTTAACACTGCTGTGTTTTGTATGGTGAGTGTAGAGAACCGGAGACCGATTTTACTGGAAAAGAGGCATTCCATCTTAGTCCTCACGGGTAACGACGCATCTGCATTTTGATTCTTTATTGAGGATAAATGTAGATGTCTATGGGCCGCAGCAACCACTTACCATCTGGAGGACTGTGTGCTCGTTTGTCACTCTATCCTAAAAAAATATTTAAAGCTTTTTAAAAGATTACATCCCAAAGACGCTATTCTATTTACTTTGAGATTGTAATGTTGGTAAGTCCTCTCAAAACGGTCAAATAATAATCTTATAAAAAAGTGACTTAAAAAAACTAATAAAAATAAAGTAACTTTAGCATATTTAATCACTTCTGTAGTCAGTGCTAAGTGTGTCAAGAAATTAAAACCGCGGTTTCATAGAAATGCTTTTATTCTTCCTTGTTTTAAAAGTTTACTTTTTTTAAAGATTGGGTAGTAAAACAGTTTTAACAGTAACGAGTATTTTCTGGATTTGCTTACCAGTTCGTTCGGGCACATCTGGCGTAAGCAGTATAGTTATACCGTCATATGTGTGAAAGTTTTTTTTTTACATTTCTAATAGTCAGGTTCAGGTTCTAAGGTTGATTGATTCAAGTACTAATGTTGCTGTGTTTCGTATGGTGAGTGTAGAGAACCGAATACTCTTTTTATCGGAAACGAGGCATTCCGTCTTAGTCTTTATAGATCTCGATTAAGAATACAACGCATCTGTATTGTATTCTTAAACGTGGATAGATGTAGATGTCTACGGAACACAGCTTCCACTAACCATAAGGTGAAATGTGTGACTGAAAAATATACTCGTAGGTACGAGATTTTGGAAGGTAAAAAGGGCAGCTTAATAAAACTCAATAAGTTACATACATACTATATATAATTTTTTTAATAACAGGTCAGGGAAAAGTTTCTTCGAGTTTTATATACAAATTTAAGACTTTTTTCAACGGTTAATCATATTTAATTAAGATATGTGCCAACCGATGGGGAAGAAAGGTTCTCGAGTGGCAGCCTCGTACCGGTAGGCGAAGAGTAGGGCGTCCCTCCACGAGATGGAGTGACGACCTGGTAAGACATGCAGGAAGTCGATGGATGCAGGTGGCTCAGGACCGTGCTTTGTGGCATTCTTTGGGGGAGGCCTATGTTCAGCAGTGGACTTGTGAAGGGCTGTAATGATGATGATGATGATGATGTGCCATTTTGTTGCCTTCTTGTAGGCGATGAAATAATCCCGTTGCTATGTACAGCAAATCTTAGGACTTTTGATGATAAAAATGCGTAAAGTAGTTTTGACAGTTTGAGACAGTTCTCTCTTGATGTTAACCTAACACTATTTAAATAATTCTGAAGAGACCGAAACAAGTGCAACATTGGTACGTTTTTGTCTTATATCGGAATTTTTTTTATTTGAGGTTTAAACTCAAATATTCATGTTCACTTTCATTTACACTCGTATTAACAACAGGCTTGTACTAACAGTAACGTTTAGACGTATCCAATATGGAACAATATTGTTTTCAATAATTTTGATAACTACAAGTACAACTTTGAAGCTGTAATGAAATGTTTAAGTGACCTAATGCAAAACAAGCAGTTCTCGAGGGAAATACTAATTTAAAGTGAACAATTAATCACAAGCTTCTTGCACTTCACGAAAAATTAATTATTAACAAATACAAATAAATGTATTACTAGCGCAGCAGTGGGACATGTATAGGCTGTAACCTAAACTTTCGTTTTATAAAAAGGAAAATTATAGTCTATATATATATATAGTGTCACGACTGCGCAAAGTCATTTCTAAAAGGGTTTGCAGGACAAGGAAGCGTGTCAGTCGCGCTGCTACAATACGTATTAGCGGAATTCACGCTATTCAAATATATTATATTTTTAATTGCACACGCATATTTCCTCATGATTTTTTTTTCATTGCCAATGACGCGGTAAGCAATATATATGTAATATAGATAGGCAATCGTGTAGAGCGATGTAAGAATATCCACTACTCCCGTATGTCCTCCTGGGTGTCGTAAGAGACAACAGAAACTAAAATAGAAGATAGTAGCGTCTTTCTAATAACAAATCAAAATAAAAAAACTGCCATTGCCAACCCGTTGTAAAGCGTGGAAATTATGACAAAATCCGCCATATGAGGTAATTTATGGGAGAGGGCTGCGTTCAGTAGTGGTCTTTTATAGGGTGTAATGGATAGATAGATGGATGTAAAAATATGTCAAGAATACACTATATGATTGTTTAAATGTTGAACATGTCTATCTTTCATCTCTTACCATCCAAATACATTGTGTGTGCCCTGCAATATTTTATTTAAATGAAGCTTGTAATCAAGTAAAGTCGTCAAACAAACTCAGAGTTCCATCATCGGACCACTAGCATCTCGGCTGATCTCCACCCCTTTAACATTGAAATACTACGCAATAGGACCAAGCGGTTTGCTCCGAAATTCGTAATGCGTACCGCAAAGGAGTGGACTAATATGACCGCATATATATTCCCAGGCGATTACAATGTAAGTGTTAATTCACTCTTGGCTATCGGGGTAGCACTCGCTTTTTTTATTTAACTGTTACAGGAAGGTGCCTCTTACAACAACTACCGGATGACATGGGGTAGTGGGTATTCTTACACCGCCACTACCCGGCTAATAATTGCATAATAAACGTCTCAAAAATGAGATACTTGACTTTACTAATATACTAAATGTTAAAGGTAAAACTGATTTTATATTAAAGTCTGCAGATTTCACAGTCACTTTAGACTTGGGTTTACGAAGCAAAGCGAAGCGAGGCATCGAACAGTAATGTCGTCCGAGTATAAAGTAATTTCCCGAGAGACATCGCTCGTTCGTCGGCGCCACGACGTTAAACATGTAAAGGAAAAATAAAATAATCAAGGTTACGTGTTACTATTTCAATCAATTGCTCCAGTCTGGCACCGGAACTTAATGGTATAGTTATATTTTTGTATTGGATTTATTTATTTAGCGTCATTTAGGTATAAGTTAATCATCGAAGAACATCTTTATTTAATTTTACAAAAAAAAAAATTCAAGATTTTTAGACCAAATATAGTCTGGATTCAAATTCCTTTATATTTGATCATGGAATTATATTACATTCCCTTCAGCCATTTCAAAGATTAGTCCGGACAGACCGATAAGAAAATTTAAAATGGATATTCATGGCATAATGACATACAAAGGCTCTGAGCTCAAAAAAGGTATTTATTTTGATATAACAGACAGATATTTCAATTTTATTTAAATGCATAATATAGAGATGAGTAAATTTATTTTAAGGTTTAATTATTTGACCTCTTTAGTGAACTAAACAATATCACAAGCTCAAGGTAATGACTAGCATGTCATCTAAAAAGTTACCTTAAAAATTGACCCACATAAAACATTACCCTATTTGCCATCTTTAGAGTTGGAATTTAAAGTGTGATATAAAAAATATTAAAATCGGTTCAGTACACAATAAATAAAATGTGGCCAGCTCGGGTAACTTTGAAACATATTTTACGTTGACATAATATATACTATAATTACAACTAAATAAAATTTGACAAATGTAAACAGACAGACAAACATTTTATTTTCTATATTAAGTCTACATACACATAGTAAACCGGTTCGAAGAGTAAGAAAGTCAATTAAATTAAAAGATGTAATGCATTAAATCTTAGTCCTTGGGAATAATAAACTTATTTTAAGTTGTCCGGGTTCCGGGTTCTACGTGCATCTTCCAGGTGTCTACGTACAGCAGTAGCCGCTTCAATCAGGTAGACTGCCAGCTCGTTTAACTATCTCTTTAATATTTTAATAAATGAGAAGCAAATTTTAAATCACTACCACAGGTACACCATACCGTTGGGAGATACAGTTTTTAAAATTATAACAATATTGTGGTAGATCTTTTTCAAACAAAACTGAAGTTACAAACGAACTTAAACTCCACCTGTTGGTAAACGACTACTGCAGCCCATAGACAACTGCACAAAACTTTAAATAAATGAGGCTCGTTATGACATCTTAGTATTCAATGGTGACGAATGCGCACTGGGGAATAAGATGGAATGCCTGACAACCTGTAATTATACTGGATCTCTACACCGAATACCTTCATATCGGAACACGGCAGTGCAAGCATTGCTGTTTGGCGGAAATAGGTAAGAGAGTGGTACCTATCCAGACGGACTCCTGGCAGAAAACGAGTTGTACCACCTAGGAAAAGCAACACGCACTAGAGTCGCGTCTGACCAATTCACTCCCTAACCCTGTTAGTAAGGAGAGGAGGTACCAAGTAGTAACAGTGGGCTGTAAGTTGATTAAAAGTTTTTTTTACTTATTTGTTCTATTACTCATTCTTATTAAGGCAACGTTACTGGTCGTACTTTGGGTTTGATTCCTATGTGGAACAGATATTTGTAGAGCCTAAAACAAATTGTTCCTGCAATTTATGTATTTAAAGCGTCTTCATGATAAAACACAAATAGAAAATAAGCTCATGTCCAGTAATTGGCTTTTACGGGCTGATGAAGGAGAAATAGGATAGTACTTATAAGGTAACTACTTCGAAGTAGAATTAGGAAAGGAATTTTACCAAATTTCTTTTTCCTTTTAACTTATATCACTCAATACAACAGATTTTGCTAACACTTAAAACTCACTTTTGTTCCTCGGCATACTGGTCAGTCTTATATCGAATATTTAAGTCATTCAAGCGACATACCTAATTTCCTAAGAATCAAGCTCGTTTTACAGCGCTTGGTTGGTTTAAGATACCGTGCAAAAGAAATAATTGATTAAACATGTTGTTTATTACAAATAATTACAAATAAATCCAATGTAACATTAGATATAGGTTATATAACAAGCATCTGCTGCGTTTGATTTTTTTTTATAAAACTGAGATGACAAACAAACTTGCAGTCCAACTGATTGTAAGTTACAACTGAAAATCGACACCTGTAGTCAACTTCAAACAAAGAAGGCTACAAATATATTGTCACTTATGAGGACTAAGATGAAATTCCTCACAGCTTGTGGCAGCTTGCATTGTACATGCCTACAGGGCCAGATTTGGGGGAAGGCAGGAGGGGCTACTGCCCTGGCCCCCGCAATAGTGATAAAAAATATCCAAATTTCGACGGGTCAGCAAGTTTTACGTTTTTTTTTCAAACAGACTTTTTACGCATTTTTACCGATAATACTTGCACAAACATAATAATATTATTATTGAATATTAAAAACAATATATCTGTATTTAGTCTCTTCAATCTGTAAAACATCGATGTATCTGTAAGCCCTGATTGCAAGTTTCCATAAATTAGAACTAATCGATTAGAGAACCTAGCCTTGGTAATGAGTTGGTTCAATTAGTTTTTTTTGAAAAAATTATACAAAAAAAGTCTATGAAAAAGACCAATCTAAGGAGCTGTTTTAATATCGCATTCTTGAATTTCAGAACTACCTGCCCGAATATTGAAATTAAACTAAGAATGTACTTAGTCTCTAATTGCACTGGAGAGCACTCGTTTTCAAAAATGAAAATTATAAAGAATCGGCTCCGAAAGACAATGGGACAAAACCGAGTATCGAAACTATAACCCTACTTAGTATTTAAAGTAATTTAATCCGGGAACTAGATTTCAGCGAAATTATTAATGACTATTTGTCGATAAAAGTTCTATTTACTTAACGCATTAATTTAGTTTTTAGGAAAACGTATTTGATTTATTATTATATAGAGTTATTTTTCAAAGAGTAGCCAAACTTAAACTTAAGTTCATATATATAAATCGTGATAATACTCCGATAATGCAGTTTTTGAAAATACAAGTAAATACGGCTTCTACTTTTATTGCACGCCACATAACGCCAAGTGTTATTAGGTAGTGCTTTACTCTCGACACGTCAATGTCAAGCAATTTTGTATTCTTAAAATGTCTCTATCATAACCATATTGCTTTTATACAATAATATGAGTAGCCGTATATCAAGAAAACAAACTTATTATTACATCTTATATTTTCTAAAAAATCATTTTATATAGCTACTTTAAAAAAAAAACTGCTTGAAACAAATTTTACGTGGACGTGCGAATGTTGATTTTGTATATGGTTTCGATAATTTCCGAAAAATTGACGTATCGAGACCGGGTTTTTTTTTTTTTATTGGCTTTAGAATTACTTCAACTGGTTCCCTATTCATATCAAAAGCCTAGTACGCGTAGCTTGTTAATAAAATGATTTTTAACTTTTATAAGTTTTATTGCTATTAAACATTTAAAAGCGCTTTCATATTTTATAGACCTAGGTAGACAAAGGCTTTCTCATAGTCCACATACGCCAGGCAAGTTGACTGTCGGTATATCGAAGTGCCGAAGTGCTTGTACAGTAGGGCTACGATGGCTATCCGAGTACAGAACCAGAGTACGAAACCTATCCAATTGCAGAGCGGTGTAAGACAGTGTGAGGTTATATCCCCGAAATTCTTCACCGCTGCATTGGAAGAACTTTTCAAGCTTCTGGACTGGAAAGAATACGGTATTAACATCAATGGCGAGTACATAACTCACCTTTAATTTGCCGACGATATAGTCCTTATGGTAGAATCACTGGAGGAACTAAGCACCATACTCAATGACCTCTATAGTGTCTCCCAACGGATAGTTCTTACGATGAACATGAACAAAACAAAGATCATGTTTAATGTCCATGTCACACCTATGCTGGTAGTTGTTGGGAGCACTAAGCTCGAAGTTGTTGACGAGTATGTTTACCTGGGATAAATAGTCCAACTAGGTAAGTCCAACTTCGACCGAGGTGTCAATCGACGGATTCAACTCGGCTGGGCAGCGTTCGGGAAACTACTTACTAAGAGTGGTAGAGCCACGCGGCAGCTTTTGCTGTCGCACGGATGGGCCGGCTCGAACCGGGGTAATACCACGACCTCACAGAAAACCAGCGTGAAGTAGAGGTTTACCTCTGCGTTTCGCTTGGTGAGTGCAGGTGGCCGTCTGGTGGTCGTCTGGCCGGTGGTCCTCACTGGTGACAACGCATCTACATTTTGATTTGTAACAAAGGATAGATGTAGATGTCTATGGGCCGCAGCAACCACTTACCATCATGTGGACTGTGTGCTCGTTTGTCACCCTTATCCTATAAAAAAAAAACTATGACACTTCTTCTCGTCAGACATACCTCAAAACCTTAAAACGAAATTGTACAACCAGTGCGTGTTGCCAGTGATGACTTACGGATCTGAGACGTGGTTCTTCACTGCTGGCCGTATGAGGAAGCTCAAGGTCGCTCACCGAGCTATGGAGAGGGCTATGTTCGGGGTTTCTCTGCGTGATAAACTTAGAAATGATGATATCCGCACTAGAACCAAAGTAACATGATGCAGGAAGTCAATGGATGCAGGTGGCTCAGGACCGTGCATTGTGGCATTCCTTGGGGGTGGCCTATGTTCAGCAGTGGATTTATGAAGGGCTGTAATGATGATGATGATGATGAGGTAGACAAAGGACAAATGTACGATACAGCTTATACCGATTTTATACTTTGTGTAATCGATTTATTTTGCTAATTTATATTTTTCATCAAAATTAAATGAAACAGTCATGAGGCGAGCACTTTTGTATTTTGTAAACTATTTATTAAGGCCTTAACAGTGGTTGAAATGCCTAAATCTATATATATGCCTAGGATATTTAAGTAAAAAAATCTCAATAACTGTTCATTTAATCCACAAAGAAAAAATACAGGGTAACAGAAGAACATTTGGTAAATGTTTTTAATTTAACAAAATTGTATTTTTGTCAACACCTTATTAGAAAAAAAAATCCCCAAAGAGTATCTTTGTCATATTTTGCAAAATTTCTCCAAAACGGCACAAGCTTTTTAAATAGTTCTTACACTAAAAAAAAGGTCTTAAAAATATTAATATATTTAATTGAGAGTTTTATTTTTATTACCCGTTTTATAAAAGAATATATCATTTTTCCCTGAAATTGAATATATTTACGCGAGCGCGACGGAGCATGCGCCATGTAAGCTCTGTCACAGTCCGTTTTCGGACATCGTCGAGGGTGGACCGCCCGTCGGTGTTGGAGCGACTTCGTTCAAATATATATTAGTTTTTTATAAGTTTATACTCAATTATAAATATTTTCATGCCTAGAAATACTTAATTTAGTTAATATCTGTACACTGGTAACTGTAAATATTATTTTCTAAATAAATGAATTTTTAAAGTGCCCAAAGAAGAAGAAATTTTCGCGGCGACGTTTGTTAGTGAAATTGAAAAATGCAAATTTATATAATTTAGATGTGGAACGACGAACATGCTTTCGTTACTTAGATATCAATAGTTTTTAATACCTATGTAATAATATTGTTGCATATTTTTATGAATTAGTTGATAATGAATTTTATAATTATGTATTACAATAAAACGCTGTTTTTATGAGTATGGCTTTATAAAATATTATTGGGGAGGGAAATAAAGATACAGATACTTACATTTAGGTACACTGTTATCAAATTAAATCAAACGATTTAAATAAATTATAAAAATAGTGCTTCCCTAAGTATAAATAACTATATAAAGACATTCTTGGGTTTATGGTTTTTTTTATGTTACACAAACTATCATCTAAAAATGTAAAAATTTTAAATTGGAGAGGGGTTTCTCTACGTGATAAAGTTAGAAATGAAGATATTCGCAGTTGAACCAGAGTAACTGACATTAAACGGAATATTAAAGTGAAATGGCAATGGGCTAGCTATATAACTTGGAAAACCGATAAAAAATAGGAAGAAAGGTTCTCGAGTGGCAACCTCGTATTCTTATACGCTTTTCTTCACACATACACACACAAACACACACACACACACACACACACACACAAATAGGTCACAAATAATACTTACCTAGTACTACGAGTATTAGGCAAGAGTGAATAGGTTTTTGTTAAGTCAGTGCAATTCACCATCTTAGGCTACATAACCAGCGATGGAATTGTAGTTGCTTTACTACTTGCTGGGTAAAAATAGTAAAAAAAAATTACCCTGTGAAAGTTTGCATTTAGATATAACTTTTCTAACCAACCATAAAAATATGATAAGAATATGTATATAAGTATAAAGGTTGCCTCACACGGGACACTAATAATATAATATTATTTCTTCCATTATCTACGCATGAAAACTTTTAAAATCTCTCAATCCCGAGGTATGTGCATTTTAAGAGGCTGAATTGAGCCACATTGATATGCATGGGGATCGTTTTGTAATTTCACGTCGTTATCGAAAAAAAATTGTACGTATTTCAGGTGGCGGTTTGTAAAACACGATTCCACAAAAGTTCACTCAATAGAAAATAATTGCAAAGTTGCTTCTGAAAATACTTAATTTTTCAACGTCAATTTTTTCTTACGTGGTAGAGCCATGCTGCAGCTATATTAGTAGTAGGTATGGTTGTAGCACAAATGGGTCGGCTCGACCGGGGAAGGGCCACGCTCTCACAGAATACCATGTAAAATAGCAGTTTAAGCCTACTGTGTTTCGTATGGTGAGTGTAGAGAACCGGAGAACCTTTTTACTGGAAACGAGGCATTACATCTTAGTCCTCACGGGTGACCATCTACATTTTGATACGTAATCGAGAATAGATGTAGATGTCTATGGGCCGTAGCAACCACTTACCATCAGGTGGACTGTGTGCTCGTTTGTCACCCTTATTCTATTAAAAAAAACTTTCTGAGATTTCAGTAAAATAATGTTAAGTATTGTTAGCACTCGTACAATTATGTGGTAATCGAGAATAGATGTAGATGTCTATGGGCCGTAGCAACCACTTACCATCAGGTGGACTGTGTGCTCGTTTGTCGCCCTTATTCTATTGAAAAAAAACTTTCTGAGATTTCAGTAAAATAATGTTAAGTATTGTTAGCACTCGTACAATTATGTGTCTCATGTTAATAAAGCTATTAGGCTATTTTGATTTTTAATAAAGTGATTTTACTTTATAGGTTAAATAATTTATTTACCCTTTTATATCAAGAACCGTTTTTTTCTGTCACTCCTATTGCATTTGACAGTGTTTGCTGAAATTTAGCATCTTTAGATGGATCAGAATCGCGCGCTGATCCGGCTGTTAGGTATTGCAAAAATAATCGAAAATATTTATTTTTACTTTCATGCCGAAGACTACCTTGTTTTATTTTATTACGGTCAAATAATATTTATTAGGGTATAAAGCAAGTATTTACAAATGTTTACATTATTTTGTTATTCTATTGTTTACAGTTATTATCACATCTTAGCTTTACGCCAAGAATTACATTAGAAATTCTTGATGGGATACGATGTAACGCGCATACTTTATTTTCATCAAGAACTATAATATATATATTTGTTTTTTTTTTACCAGTAGAGATCCAATACAATCTTAAAAAAGTTCAATGAATTAAAAACTGCTAATAATTATATAATTTCAAGTCAGTGTTTTACATTTAAAGATCAGTTATAAAGAGCCAAAGTTATTATTTTCATATGGATTAATTTAATTCGAGACTAAAATAAATGTGAAAGGGCTTTTATCTGCAATAATAATTTTCATCAAAAATAACATAGACTTATAAAAGTCATATACACGGTCAATCATACTGAAGATTGTCAATTGTACTAAAAAATATTTAAAAGACTATTTCCAGTATAATAACCCGAATATCATCATCGTTAATGTTTGACTGGCACACTTAAAAGTTTTATCCCATGGCTAAATAATTGACTAAATGATTGACTATATTATGTAAAGATCATACTTTTCTATAAAAAGTTGCAATAAATTTTAAATCATGGACATATTGGTTTGTTTTACTTTTCACTTAATTACAGAAAAACAAGATGGACTGATCTAAAAGTTTACTTTCTTGTGTAAAAAGTGCTATTTAGAATTTAATGCAAATGATAATTAAAGTTTCTATGTAAATAAGTGTAACATAGCGGGTATTATATTCAATGGTAGCGGCCATCCATATTTGCAAAGCCAGCATCATTTTCTGTACAGAAACCGGCAAAGTGTTGCTCAAGGCACTATAAATAAAGCAGCTGATAAAATGTTACACTCATAACTGTTAACAAAAACTGTTTCCGCAAATGGTCTTATAGATAATAATATCTATTTCGCCGTGTTAGGTGCAGGAGCTATTATTAGAAGGAGAAGAGGTAAAATTTTGTTTTATAAATGCGCAATCAATATTATTTTGTATGCAATTGAGCATAAAATAAAAAATAACTTCAGCCAAAGAGCATAACTGGCATTATACTCAGGCCCATCAATTAGCATGGAAAAAAAGGTTTCAAAAATCCAATCAAAATTCAAAAAAACATAAATATTAAAATCAAAAAATGTATATATGTATGTCTTTACATACATATAATGATTTATGGCCGCTTAGTAACTGACAGTGACTCAGTATAACATCCTACAGTCACGCCGAAACTAAGAGAAGAGAATCACTGTAGAAAAGGTAACAATTTATTGCGGAAATTTTGTGATAAAATTAAAAAATTATAAACTTATCCAAGTTAATCTAACTTAGTCTAACTTATCCTTATGCGTTACAAAAAAAAAACAAATAATAAAATAGTGAGATGGCGTAAGTTTTTAAGAAGACAACATAAATAAACAAAAAAATAAATTTCATAAACGTTCAGTATTTAATTGATTATAATATACCGCTGACACTTAATCACGCTTTTCGAAATCACGCCAGTTGTAAACAATACTTGTGTGAAAAGACAAAATCTTCTTTTCAAATTTCCGCCGAGTTGTAAGTAGAAGGCCAAATAGGTCATGTGTCAATTTTAATTAAATATATTTTATATGAAGTGATCTTGACTACGTTTCATCAATTAACCATTGGTAAAAATTAAAACAGCAATTTTACGATTGTGTTTACAAAAAACATTATTAGTTGAACCTTGCAGCTTGTTCATTATGTTTATTATAAATACCTATAAATGTATATATTATTAATAAATAGTTCCCATAATATTTTGGATTATTTTTTATTTTGCCCTATCTGCAATGTTCTACGCTCTATAGAAAAGGTGGCGTATGACATGACTGACAATCTTTCGAACGTTTTATCTAGGTACAAAGATGTTTTACGTTTTCGTCGCCTCCACATGATATTTTTGTCAGCATAAGGTACCCTTCTATATCTGAAACGAATATAAATATTGCTACAAAGTAAAGTGATAGGCTATACAAGTCCATCTACTGGGCACAGGACTCTTTTTTTATTTCTGAGAGGGTTTTAGGGCAAGGAAATTCCCGCCGTGCTCCCCCAATGCGTGTTGACGAAAATTGCAATTACAAATTTCATTCGTGCGTGCATCAAACCCGGGAAAATTTACAGCGAACGCTTTGACCCAGATCTATTAATAAGATACAAATAAATACGATTTAACATATATAATAAAAAACTCTTATGTACTTGAAACTTGAACAATTGATAGCTCGTGACGCCTACCGGACAAAGCTACAGCACAATGTAATTGAAGATCCGTAACCGCGACATAATTCTCAGTGATGCGCAAGCATAACAGGCAGTATGTCACTTATATAATTGTCATCTCTGCAGTCTATTAATCTTTGCACTTTTATAAGTAATACAGAAAGTAGTTGCTAGACGGTGTTGACATCGGCTAAAATCTCTGCGATCGCCGTTTCGTCAAGGTCATTCAGGATAGTTAAAGCCTTAATGTGTTTTATTGCAACGACGTTTTTTCCCACCGATCGACCCTATGTGTGCGTTCGCAGTAAAATCAGTTAAAATATTGCATTTCCACGCATTTTGTATGTATGTAAAAGATAAAAAGGACAAAATATTTGAGATTTTTTAAATTAATTTATATTCACCATATGCCCATATTACTTATTCTGAACCTTCTCTGCAAATTTGACCGGTTTTTGCAAAATAACCCTGTATATTCATAAAAAAAAAAATACTGTAGAACTCATACTCGCGATAAACGATTTTGATTTTGAATTTTTATTCGGAAAATTATTAGGGGCCTCCGTTCCTTCGTTGCCCCAGTTCCTCCAGACCTCCAAATCCGGCCCTGCTTGTCTCTATACCTTTAGAACATAACGATGCAAACACTGCTAGTTTGTGGATAACATATGTAGGTGGGTTATGTCCACACAAAAACGGTCTCATTGGCAGAAAATGAGACATGTTAGCTAGTTACTTCAATGCTAAAATAGTATTTTGAATGTTGCATTGAATAGTAATATAATATTAATTCGTATACATTAACGCACAGCACAATGTAAAATCATTTCTGCATTGAATGTTTGAATAGCTCCCTTTACAATCAACTTTGAACAAACAACAGTAATCAAACACTAAGCTTAGCAACATTCGGCAAACTTTAAATCCAAATAGAAACTTGGATATAGATACTGGTCTGAATTCCGATTCGTACCTTAATACCTACTTAAAACCTCGAATCAAATTATTTATCGAATTGTTCTTCAGTTTCAAAAAATTATATTTGATTTAATGTAATTTAATTTAATTTTAATTTATGATTAACAAAGTGCTTGGTGGTGAAGGAAAACATTGTGAGCATAATATCTAGATAGAATAATATATTAGAGAGATATGTTAAGTCCGTCAACACGTATTGGAGCAGTGCGACCTAGTAACTGTTCCATAACCCTCAAAACCAGAGAAGAGGCTTTTGCCCAGCAGTGGAAGTGTGTAATAGACTGCACTTTACTTTTACTATTTTCAATTTGTTGTACTCTAAGTGTATTTGCGGAACCCCTCGCAGTAAAATATTACATTCCTGTTTCATATGAGAACACAAATATTTGAAATGAGGCTTTCTTATATTGCGTTCTATAAACGTAAAAGTTATTACATTTTTCTAGAAATTATTTGTAATACATGTAAATAATGTTAAAAATTAAAGCAAATACCTCTACAGGTCCCACAGCCAGGCACAAGTCGTTTCTCATTTCGAAGAGAGTAATGGAGCATAATATATTCACCGCGCTGCACCAGTGGGTGTTGGGGGAGTTTACACCATGTTTTCTATAGAAGGTAACAAAAAGGGTGATGATTCATTGAAACCAAACGTTTTGATTCATTTTTCAACCGAGTTTAAAAAAGGAGGAGGTTCTCAATACGACTGTATATTTTTATGTGTGTTACCTCAGAACTATTTTCTAAGTGAACCGATTTTGATAATTCTTTTTTATTTGAAATCTGGTGCCTCTCATATGGTCTCATATAAATTTGATCAACCAGAACCAGTAGCTATCGGGTTATCCTTGATAATGCGTTTTTTATTGCCTTGGACTACATTGATGACGTTTTCATTCTCTTTATATTGAAGTCAGTTTTACCCATTTGTTTGTATTGTGAAGATAGTGCGTTTTACTATCTAGGGTTTCATCATCACTTACCAGGTGGGATTGTATTTGTAAGAGAAGACAAATTGAAACTAACATAAGAGATGAGTAGCAGCATTTTGCGGATCGCAATATACTGGATAATAATATTAATAAAAACTGAGTCCATAGCAAAAATTGCCCCTATAAGGGAGCAGGAAGGAGGAGGGCTCTATGCCTATATTCAGCAGTGGACGTTTAATGGGTTGTCATGAATGTAGATAATCCATGTTGTCGTAAACGGCTCTATTTACTTAACGATATAACACATCCGAATCTACATAATAAGTAGGCACACAAAGCATCCGTCGCTTTAGTTGATTAAGGATATAATTAATATGCTAAACGTACATTTGCTTACGAGAATTCTAAATAAAATATTCTAGAATATACAATATAATGTGGAGGAATAACTGTTTTTGTTTATTTATTCAAACAAAAATGAGTACGTTACCAGAGTAATTATTTCGAGTGCACGCTCTTCACAACTCTCCATAAAATTATGCACCACTTCTCTACAGTTAATTAGAAAGTATAAAAACAAAAGTAATAAAACATTTTACAGTTTTTTAAGTACTTATTTTATAACGACTTTTTGGCTGTCTCGTTGATCTCGAAGTAATTAGCGCGACTGCTGATCATGTGCTCTCGGGTTCGAATCCCAAAATCTATCGAGAAATTTTCAGTGGTAGCCCGGAGTTATGAGCAATGGGGGTTTTACCTATGAGGTTTAGAAAGCACGGAAAGCCGATGTTCCTGCACCAAATCTCCCTCCGGTCTTGTCAGATTGCCGACCCACTGGACTAAGAGAATGAGGGAATAGAGCATAGAATTATTACGTATAGAATACTAGTACGCACACCAAAAGTGAAAGCCCTGTTTTCACTTTGATTAGTGCGGGTGCAGGTGATTAGTTTTGCGGTTGATTAGTGCAGGTGTATAGTGTAAGTAGTGTCCAATTCTGTTTAGTGGCTGTGTTTAGTAAATTCAGTTGTAAGCAGTCGACCAGGAAGTATGAACATTTTTTTAACAGAAGCGAGCGTCCGACGCTAAACGCTAAACACTTAGTACTGCTGTCCAAACGTGTTTAGTGGAAGGCACGCTGCGAGTGAGGGGAAAGGAAGGGCGCGCGGGGCATGACACTCGCAGTCCACTCGCAATAAAATAGAACACGCTTCTAATCACTTTACTACACAGCTTATTAATCACTTGCACTAATCAATCGCTGTCCACACGTGTTTACTCCTAAACACTATGTACCTGCACAAATCACCTGCACTAATCACTAATCAAAGTGAAAACAGGCTGTTTATTCCCAAAATTGGTCATTTTGAACGCCGTCCAATCGCGTTCGAGCTGGCGCGTCACCCGATGGTATGTAGGTGAAAAAAACGCTGCCAGGTGGGGCGGCCGTGTGCGGCTTGTGTGGCTCGACGCGTGCGCGAAAAAGATGAGTGGCTCGCTAGCCGCGATGCGGGGAATCTGCGTATATCGGTTATCGCGGCAGAAGTTCACGCGACTGGTAGGGTCTAGATGGTTAGATTTAGTGCGTGTTACTTCGCTCCGTGGATATGTGAATTTTACAATATTTAACTTGTTCGGGTGATGCGGAATTACGCACGCGCGTGCCGAGTAGATATACGGTCTAGGATTCGAACCGCGCATTCCTTGTTCGAGAGCGTCTTCCGGTTGATTGTCTGGAAATCATTATAATTGTGCCGTCGCGTTAAGTGCCCCTTTTTGTGTGTTGGCTGGTTTGTTAGTTTTACGTGTCAACTTGGAACTTAGTTGTGTTTAACGCTGTACCGTATGTCTCATTAAGAGATCGCTTTAGTTTCCTATTTATAATTTTGTGATAAGTGAATCCGGGACATTGAATGTCAAATTTTGAACTACTGTCCGTGTCGGATATCACGTGTTCGATTCTACGATGAATGTGGAATTAGGCGAGTTTAAGTTAGTTAAATGTACAATGAAGCTAATAGAGTGAAATAGTGACAATGAAGAAAGAAATAGTCCAGCGGTGGAGCCTGCTGGAGCGATGCAGCATTGTGGGGCAGCCTGGAACTCGGCCGCTGCTGGTCGCCTAAGCTGGTCCAGGTCTCAGACATTTACACATCACTGATCACTACTTGCCATTCACCTTACACCCACTTTCGGACTGACCGAGCCTTGGTGCGATCTTAGAGTTGGAAACAGGTAAGTACTATATTTTCCTAGCATTCTCCCATATAGTTTAGTATGATAGGACATTTTCCATGCGGCCATTTGGGCCCGACCCGTGTCTGCCCGTCGAGCAGGCTGCTATTGGCCCCGGCCTGGGTGACCTTTGCAGGGGCAGCTGCGGGCCATAACACAGGCCTTTACGCGAAACCGCGTAAGTTCACCCAGCGGCGCGTCCCTGGTATATAGTGTATTATCTAAGGACGCGCCAGTACGCAACGTCACGTCTTACGGAGAAGAGCTCGCGAAAAATTGTAAAAATGACCGTTTGTGTTGAAAATATTGTCACAACAGTGACGATAAACATAAAAAAGTGATGGTATTACATTTAACATATAAGTTCATATATATAATTCATAATGAATTATATAGTACGTAAAACTAAAAAAATATTTACCTAAGCTATCATAATACAAATGTTGCTAGTTGTGGGGGGAAAAAAATCACAATTTTCTTTTAGAAATATTTATTTTCTATATGTGTTTAAAACATTTAATCGCAACGCTCTGTGTAAAACTCAAATTTTTATATATAGATACCTACTTCTCTAAGTATTAACATAATATTAACAATGGGTGCCTATTTAAAACTGATACGGAGTGATCAACTGATCGCAATCCGTCGATACCATTTTAACGCAACTATTTTATATTAATTGCTTTGTTTATTGGCTACGTCGACATTTTAGAGTATAGAATAAAAACTTTTTTATTTACAACATCGAGAGATTATTAATAAGAACGCTTTTACTAACCAGATGTCATTTTACACCCAAACATTAATCAGATGTCATTTTAAACTCAAACGTAGTCTATTTTTAACCGACTGCTAAAAAGGAGAGGTTAAGTACACTGATTTATAAGACGATTCTAGATCAATTCGTATATACATGCTGAAATTTTAGTGGTTGTTTTCCCGCAGCTAAATTATACTGTCTCGATGGTAGAGTCAATTTATTAGAATAAAAAATAATAGAATTAAGAAAGGGCAGATTTATAATAGTAATACCTTACGAGCTAGTCGGGCGTCCAGACAAGTTTATGTCGTATCACTACGCTTGAGGGTTCATGTTCTGAACATTTATTAGTGACCCTTCACTCTGTATGCAATGCGCGGTAGCGCGTGCGATAGACGTAACACTGTGTTACGTGCAGCGAATTTTTTTTCAGACTTTATTATAGTAATACGTCATATGCTAGCCTACACACCCGACCTACTTTCGAGATCTTGTTATTGGTTTGAGATCGCATTTAAGTATTGTTTTTCTCAATTGTAAATCTGCCTTTTTTGCATCATAATAATTTTCACTTTAATAAATCTATTGTACTACCAAGACAAAATCATTTTACTTCGGGAAAACAATCATTAAAATTTCAGCGTGTATTTTGGATCAATCTGTGTGTAAATCCTTTCAAATAAAAAAAAATCTAAATCGGTTTAGGAGTTATAGAATTCTGAGGTAAAAATAATTAAAAAAATACACTGAATTGAGAACCTCCCTCCTTTTTTGAATTCGGTTAAAATTTAACATTACACGATGTGCTTATTGCATTCGAGCACAAACGACGTTTCTAGCACTTTACAGCACCCATGGTCACGGTAGGTAATGATGTGTTTGACGTCCCAATGTCATAGTTAACCAAGGCAAGCTTGGTTGACGTGCTGGAGCTGCTCTCACGATTCTCCGCACAGATAAAGTACTACCTCGGTTATAATGGATACGTCAGATTACAATTTTAAATTACAACAACCTTTCTCAGATGAAAGTGCGTACGAAAATGTGAAAACAGAATCTACAACTAATATAATTACAACAACTAGAATTCTAATTAAGAAATACTCCGAGAAATTGAATCTATACGTTAATTCGATAATACCTGCGTGTGCCAAACCAACGAAGTTGTATGAGTTACCAAAAATACACAAACTGAACGCTCCATTATGTGCAATACGTAGTTAGATCGATTCGCCAACTTACAGATTGGCTCAACACAGCAAAAATACTATCACCACTCAGAGGGCACACAAGAGGACACACTAAGGATTCTTACCATTTTGTCAGTGAGATAAAAGACCTATGTCTTACTGACAATGAAATCATGGTCAGCTTTGATGTTCAGTCTCTATGTACATGCCTAACTGTTGAAGACTGCATCTCAATTGTAACTAGCAAACTAGAGGAAAACAATATGCCAGCAGAATATGTAGTATTACATTGCCTTATATCTGGATATCTATTGTGGAAGGAATAGATTTACAAGCAAGAAGATAGTGTTGCGATAGGCTCACCGGTATCTCCCATCGTAGCCGATATATTCATGGAGGACTTTGAGGAGAAACCCCTGCTTACTGCACCTGTAACTCCAAGGTTCCACCAGCGGTACGTAGAGGTTACTTTCACAATTTTAGCATCAGACAAAGTAAATGCATTTTTAGAACATCTTAATTCCATAAACTCTAAAATTTAATTTACTCGATAATTCTTAAGCTTTCCTATATGTGTTAGTCATCTGAAATCAAAACAACACCATAAATCACACGAATTATAGAAAAATACGAACCGATATTTAAATGGTGAATCCTACCATTATCCATCACAGTTAGCTACCGTGGGAAAATCTTTGTTACAGAGAGCACGAGGGATCTGTGACATCAAATACCTGGCCGGCGAGCTGCAGCACGTCAAGCAGGTTCTGCACGACAACAAGCTTCAGGTCCCGCGCCTACGTCAGAGTGACCAAGTGAAATCGGCCAGAGTCAAGCGGGGACTTGCTGTACTACCATATGTCAGAGGTATCACAGACAAGATTGGCTACATCTTGATGCGAGCTTCTATTAGAATATTCAGGAGTGTACAAACTTGATTGTGAATTTGGTCTTTCATATATAGGGCAAACAAAACGAACTATCAAATCCCGCCTAAAAAAACACATAGCTGACGTGAAACACTAACGTTCCGGGAAGTCTGCAGTTTGTGATCATATCCTAGACGGCCCCCGCCATTACATTAGATTTGATAATCCACAAATTCTCGCGAAAGTACATCGACGCCCGCCAAGGATGACACGTGAGGCTATTGAAATTAAAAAAAACATCCTAATTTCAATAGAGAGGGAGGCTGGGTACTACCGCCTGCTTGGGATCCTGTGATTAATAAAATTAAAACTAAACGCGGTATATATGCTATATATAACGCTGTTATCATTCACTATACGAAACACGGGAACCATTAAGGTGCTGCTTAGCTTACTTAGTAGCGTGCTTAGTAGAGAACTAGAGACCATTAATTTTTACTGGTAATATTAACGATCTTCAGTTCTCTAAAATCTTATACTTTTTTCTTATTAAATAAGGGTGACAAATGAGCACACAGTCCACCTGATGGTAAGTGGTTGCTGTGGCTCATAGACATCTACATCCATCTTCGTTTGCGAATTAAAATACAGATGCGTTGTCAACTGTGAGGACTAAGATAGAATGCCCGCTTTCCAGTAAAGAGGGTCTCCGGTTCTCTACAGTCACCATACGAAACACAGCAGCATTAAGCTGTTATTTTACACTGGTGTTCCGTGAGAACGTGGTCCTTCCCCGGTCGAGCCGACACATTCTTGCTATAACTATACTATTAATATAGCTGCAGCATGGCTCTACCACGTATATGGGGATATAGCGCATCGACATTTTTTGTGGAGTTTTACACTCTTATTCTCTCAAAAAGCCTATCGGCATTTTAATAATCTAATTATATAATATACAAATAGCTGTAATAGGAGAAACAGAAACAGAAACTTTTTGTTAAGTGGACATTATAAATAATTTTTATTGATGGTTTAATTTAATCTATATTGAACTGGTTCGGAAAATACTTCTGTTCTGGAAGGAACAAGCAAGAAACCCAACAACAAATTAGAAATGGTTTGATCACCTCGCAATACTCACTGTATTAAACACAATGTATCTCTTAACATTGGAAAATAATTATTTAATTGCCATTATCCATACAACAGCAAATAGTAATGACAAATGACAAATGCAATACTATAAATAAAGGAATGATTAATATGAATAATTATGGACTAATAAATGATATAATAATAATGAATGATATAATAATAATAATGAATTATAAAACATCTATGCGTCCTCCTCTGTTCTAATTTTCTAATTTGCTATACGCAACAGGGTTCATATTGTGATAATTTAATTTATTAATTTGTACATTATGGAATGCAAATAAATATTGAGTATTGAGAAATTTATTTGCCCAAAATAATAACTTGTTTGCTATTGTGAGTGCCAGTGGACTATTCACACGCTCTAGTGAATAAGTTTGATGATGATTAGATATACGATTATACGGCGGTAGTTAAAACGGTACCACAAATCATGTATTCAGGAAATCTAATGTCCTACTACCTATAAATAATTTATATTTATCGGAAATAGATTAGCCATTTATATCTTTTGAAAATTTGCATGAAATATCATATTATTTTATTTAAAGTAATAAACCAAGTTATATATTTTCCGATGCACTGATTTCATGACAGTTAATAGCCGGCTGCTTTCAAAGTCGTAAAAAGCTTCGGAGCGTTTAAGTTTGCTCCGAAAACAGTCGACAGCATTAAAATATTTTAGTACAATACAAACGTACTAGGAGTTTCCTATAAGAAAGCTTTCAATGAGCATCACTTAAATGTGACGTTATTTCTACAGTACCTTTTTTTATGACGTTTTATGTGCTGAATAGGAAAAAAACAACATTGTAGAAAAACCTGTCATGGCTGGCATGTTTCAAAGTTAAATAAGCATCAATATATTTTAGAGTTGTAAAATTATCTGAGCATATAGCCAGGCAATTGATACTTTAGCTTATTAATACGCTGGGCTTCGCCAGTAACTCTTGTTATTCCTTGTTACGATTTTAGTGATTCCGAGAAAATCCTTTTCCATCATACGCTAAGTGACTTCGAGCTTCTTTATACAGCGAAGGACTTCATTTCAGTTCCGTGAGTCATCGTTGGCATCACGAACTGGTTGTAAAACAATCGATGGGGATGAAAGATTCCCGAGTATCAGCTATATAATGGCAATCACAATTTTAGGCGATTACGTAATTAATAAGTAATTAATCATTTTTAGAAGACTCAAAAACGCTAACTGAAACTTTTTAAACAAATGGAATACGTTGGTAACGTAAATTTACGTGTTAAAGCCATGCTGCAGCTATATTAGTAGTATAGTTGTAGCACGAATGGGTCGGCTCGACCGGGGAAGGACCACGCTCTCACAGAAAACCAGCGTAAAATAGCAGCTTAACGCTGCTGTGTTTCGTATGGTGAGTATAGAGAACCGGAGACCCCTTTTACTGGCAAAGAGGCATTCCATCTTAGTCCTCACGGGTGACAACGCATCTGTATCTCGAGTCTTTATTGAGGATAGATGTAGATGTTTATGGGTCACAGTAACCACTTACCATCAGGTTTACTGTGTGCTCGTTTGTCACCCTACCCTATATAAAAAAAACGTCTTAAATAAAATTACAGCAAGAGCTGCCTGCCTAAAAGTCGAAGCACGAGCGGCTGCGTATTAAAGATATTAGACAAAATTGTCTATTCAGACTTGATTCTCGCATCCTAATTAATCGTCATTCATTTCGCACAAAACGTAAAATGTTTTCCATTTTCATTTAAAATGGTATTTTATTTTCAGTACCTGGGCGACGGAGCTCCGCATGGCGCTAAAAAATAACAATTTTCTCAGAAATGACATTTAAATAAAAATTTCACAAGTTAGTAAAAATTTAATCAAAAGTGAAGAAACATTAATTTTTTTTTTATAGGAGAGGGGGCAAACGAGCATGCGGCTCACCTGATGGTAAGTGACTACCGCCGCCCATGAACAACTGCAACACCAGGGAAATCGCAGATGCGTTGCCGGCCTTTTAAAAAGGAGTACGCTCTTTTCTTGAAGGTCCCTAAGTCGTATCGGTCCGGAAAAATCGCTGATGGTAATCGATTCCACAAGGAGGTCGTGCGAGGAAGAAAACATCTTCTAAATCGCACAGTGGTGGACCGCCAATCATCCAGATGGTGTGGATGGTATCGGGAGTTCTGCCGCGATGTGCGTTCGTGAAATTTGGCGGCTGGGATTAATCCGAACAATTCCTCAGAGCACTCCCCATGGTAGATGCGAAAGAAAATGCAAAGGGATGCAACATATCTTCGCAGTGCCAATGAATCGAGCCGATCGGAAAGGGCTCGGTCGTCGACAATTCGAGCCGCTCTGCGTTGGATGCAGTCAAGTGGAAGGAGCTGGCACTGGGGAGCCCCTGCCCAGAGATGGGAACAGTATTCCATGTGAGGCCGAACTTGCGCCTTGTAAAGTAGCAGGCGGTGTGCCGGCATACTGTCCCGCTCTGCTGAGCACGCCAAGCTTTTTAGAGGCCAATTTGGCCTTCCCTTCCAAGTGACCACGAAACTGCACGTCACTCGATATGTCGACTCCGAGGATACCGATACTGGCTGAGGCAAGAAGGGGAGTGCCTTAAAACTGAGGAGATACGACAAAGGGGTTCTTTTTAGCGGTAAACGCGCAAACTTGTGTCTTCTGAGGATTAAATTGGACTAGATTTAGTCGCCCCCAATCCGAGACTTTGTTCAGCAAAGACTAGACACAAGTTTGTTCCGGTACTCAGCGACGTTTTCCCGAGAAATATTGGCACGGCCGGTGTATAGAGCATCACCAGTGCTGTCATCCGCATAGCAATGAATGTTACCAGTTAGCAACATATCATTGATATGCAGAAGAAACAGCGTTGGTAATAGCACACAGCCTTGTGGAACACCAGCGTTAATAGGCTTGTAGTCAGAGCATGCACCGTCTACAACGACCTTGATGCTCCGATCTGCAAGGAAGCTGGTGATCCAATTGCACAATTTCTCGGGAAGCCCATAGGAAGGGAGCTTCGAAAGAAGCGCTTTGTGCCAAACCCGATCGAAGGCCTTCGCAATGTCCAGACTAACGGCCAACGCCTCCCCCTTGGACTCTACTGCCTCCGCCCATCTATGGGTCAGGTAGACCAGAAGATCACCAGCTGATCGACCCCGACGAAAACCGTATTGGCGGTCACTAATCAGCTGGTGATCCTCAAGGTACCGGATGAGCTGGCAGTTAATAATGGATTCCATTATTTTGGAGAACAAGAAGGTGATCGCGATAGGCCTATAGTTGGGTGGGTCTGAGCGGTCGCCTTTTTTAGGGATCGGGTGGACAAAAGCTGTCTTCCATGAATTTGGGACTACGCCTTGGGAGTAGGAGTACCGGAAAAGACGCGTTAGGACCGGTGCCAACTCCGGAGCACACGTCCTCAGCACAATTGGGGGGATTCCGTCAGGCCCACTCGACTTCTGGATGTCCAGGGAGAGCAGTGCTTTGCGAACCGAGCGCTGTGAGAACAGCACATCCGGCATGGAGCACTCACACCGCGGGATGGTCGGCGGTGTTTTCCCCCCGTCATCAAGAGTCGAGTTGGACGCAAAAAGGGAGCCTAAAAGTTCGGCTTTGTCTTTTGCGTCATGGGCCAGTGAGTCATCCTCCCTGTGCAGAGATGGTAGTGATGGCTTACAGAAATTCCCTTGGACAGCCTTGGCGAGAGACCAGAATGCACGGGTTCCCGAAGGAAGGCGAACTAGATTCTCGCCAATTCTGCCTATGTGCTCTGACTTTGCCTTGGCAATAACTCTTTTGAAGGACCTGGAGGCGAAGTTATACTTCTTTTTAAGTGTGCTGGTATTTACATCCCTAGTCGCCGAAGCCGCAGCCCAGGCTTGATAACACTCCTGCTTACTGCGTAATGCAGTCTTACAGGAGCGACCAAACCAAGGCTGAGATCTGCCTCCGATGGGTACCAAAGATGATGGAATAAATAGTTCCATTCCCTGTAGCACCACATCAGTGGCAGAGTCAGCAACAGCGCTGGGATCATCCGGCGAGAAACAAACCCGCCCCCATGGGTAGGATGCAAAGAAGGACCGCATTCCGTCCCAATCCGCCGACCTGTAATGCCAAAAACGGCGGCAACCTGCAGAACGCAACCGCGAAGGGAGCGTGAGTGGCAACACACTCCGGATCAGACAATGGTCCGAAGAGCCGAGAGGGGCATCGACGGAAACCTGATATCCTTCCGGATGAGAGGTCAGCAGAAGGTCCAACAGGGAAGGTGTATGATCCTCCACATCTGGAATCCGCGTAGGCGAAGTAACCAGTTGTGTCAGACCATATGCCAAGGCAAAGTCATAAACAGATCTCCCCGCATGATCGGTTAGACGTGAACCGAGCCATTCGGCATGGTGGGCATTAAAATCGCCAAGGATCACGATTTCTGCGGATGGGACCTGTTGTAGCAAGAAATCTGTAGCCATTTGGACGTGGTCGATGAGTCGGTCTGTTTCGGCATTACCGCTATGGGACCTATAGACGCACCCATAGACGCGCGGATGGTCGTCGCTGTCTACGCGTGGCCAAAGGATGGACAGGTCCGAACCTTCAAGACTGCCGAGGCGTCGAGAACAGATGTCCTCTCTGACATACACGCAAACTCCAGCCCGAGGCACAAAGGAATGCTCCAATTTGTACCCCGGGTAGGAGAGATACGAAATATCAGCCGGAGAGGAAACCTGCGTCTCGGTCAGAAAGAGCAAGGCCGGCCCCGCCGTCTCGAGATGGTAGTGGACGGCGTTTAGGTTAGAGTGAAGTCCCCTGATGTTGCAGAAATTCACGGATAGCGTGGCAGGGGTCGCCTTGGTGTTCTTGCTCAGTTTGCCCCTAGCAGCAATGCTTTTGAGCGGAATTTTGCCCCCCCCCCCAGAATACGCGGGGCAGCCTGAGCACCCACGCTCAGGATCGGAATAACATGGTCGTAGATGCTCAGCGAGGGATTCTCCAGGGGTGCTGGTACCCTCCTGGGGTAGTTCTTCGTGTAATTCCGCTACCATGGTGATGGGGGGGGGAGGGAATTGGGCCTCCGGCCACCTGCACTCACCAGACGAAACGCAGAAGCAAAGCTTCTACTTCACGCCGGCATTCTGTGAGGTCGCGGTACCAACTCGGCTCGAGCCGGCCCATACATGCAACAGCAAAAACTGCTGCGTGGCTCTACCACCGTTCTATTAATTAAAAAGAAAACCTCAAATATTCTGCCATTTTATCTTTTATATTCAGAATGGGTGGTAATGCATTACTTTCACTGATTATCATTCATAAATATCTAATGCCTACTATTTTATTACGCACGCAAACATTCATAAGGGTTGCTCGGTCGGCAAAAACATTGTGAATTGAATGGCACACAGAGAAGCACGCGTACGCGTAGTTGTTGTCCATAAATCACATTCATTATCATCATCAGCTTGCGGCAGTCAACTGCTGGACATAAGCATCTCCTAAAGCGCGCCCCTTAGCCCGATCTATGGGTGTTCCTCAGAGGTCAGTTTATGGTCCCTTTCTGTTCTTAGTTTATATTAATTTTTTTATAGGATAGGGTGACAAACGAGCACACAGTCCACCTGATGGTAAGTGGTTGCTGTGGCTCATAGACATCTACATCTATCCTCGTTTGCGAATCAAAATACAGATGCGTTGTCACCCGTGAGGACTAAGATGGAATGCCTCTTTTTCAGTAAAAAGGGTCTCCGGTTCTCTATACTCACCATACGAAACACAGCGGTGTTAAGCTGCTATTTGACGCTGGTATTCTGTGAGAGCGTGGTCCTTCCCCGGCGAGCCGACCCATTCGTGCTACAACTATACTACTAATATAGCTGCAGCATGGCTCTACCACGTATAAAAATTTTAATGACTTACCTTACTTAATAGAAAATAACAATGATGTAGAATTATTTGCTGATGATATTTTGTTGACCTTTCGTCTAAAAAGGCAATTATTAAAATGGTGTAACGTTAATAATTTGCTTTTGAACGGCAATAAAGCGAAATGTATTAAATTCACTACAACATTAGGTGTAGTGAATTTAATACATTTCGTTTTATATAACATTAGTTTTTCTTTTTTTCATTTATTACCCATAAAATTGTACAATTATTAATACATATTGAACACAGCGCAAACCACTGAGGTTTAATTGCTGTGCTTACGTTCGCTATGCTTAAAAAAAAAGAAGAAACAAAGTTACTATACTTATTCATGTAACTATTCGATCTTTGCTGCCCAAAGAACTCACTAGAAAGATCTTTAGTTTGTTTTTTAATTTTTTTTCATTAATAGAGTTCCTAAACTCAGGATCCAATTTATTTATGATTCTAGGAATCAAGTATACAGCAGTGCGTCTGCCGTAAGTGTTCCGCGCGGCTGTCGTGACTAACTTGCCGCGAGTGATCGCCCGAGTACACTTATTATGTTGCACTTTTATTTTAATGGAATTATTAAAAAAATCTTCCTTAAGAAGTTGGAGTATGAACTGGTCGTGCACGGGTAGTACGTTGCAATATTTAAATAATTTTATTTCATTTGATGAAAATTGTTTTTTTACTTTAGGTGAGACCACTTGTTTTAATATTCTTATTTGTAGATTATATATCCTATCCAGATATGACTTGAAAGTTCGCCCATAACTGGATAGGCCATAGTTGACTATAGAGTTAGCAAACGCGTTATATAAAGCTAATCGTGTCCTAAAAGTCATTTGTTTTTTTATGATTCTTAAGTTTGCGAGGAACGCTCGTAATTTGTCACATACTCGCTCAACTTGGGGGGCCCAGTTAAATGCACTATCAATTACTAATCCAAGGTACACGTGATACTATTTTAATTGGTACTATTTTAATTGGTGGACACCTACAGTGAATGTAATTGGAATTATGAAGGCAACTGTGATCATGAGCTATAAGATTGTTCGATGTACTTTTGTCTCTAATATAAGGAGATCTTATGTATAGCATCTTAGTTTTAGCTGCATTCAACACTAGGCCTGAGTCATGACACCATTTATTTAAGTTGTTGAAGTCGTATTGTAAATAATTTAATGCTACTTGTGGATCTTTTGCAGCAGATATGGTACACGTGTCATCTGCGAATTGATAAGATGTACAGCATTTAAGTACATTATTCATGTCGTTAACCTACGCATGCCTACGCATACCCGCCTCGCGGGGGCAAGGACGGGTTATGTCGGACTCGCACCGACTAAAACCCCATGGTGTTCCACCCTCGTTGCATATTGGCAGGGCCACGGGAACGCTTTCGCACACTTCCGCGGCCCCACCTGCGCTGGCCACTCCTTGGCGGCCCCTCCTCGGGAGAGGACTACTCCTCCCCCATCTCCTTCTCAGGTAAGGCGCACCAGAACACATGGCGCGCCCTCCTCCTCAGCCTCCAATTTCCAATGCGCAACAGACGCCCCCGAGTCCGATGCGTGAAGACCATGGGGCCAGGAAAAACTAGCACTCAAAAGCACCGGCCTTCCTGGCCCCAGTGGCGGATCTGGTCTATGGCTCCGCCACCAACCAAGATTCGGCTGCGGAGGGTAGGGAGAGCGGCGCCTCGCAATACCGACACTCCTCTCCCCCCGCAGCCCCACCACCACCGCATCATTAACGGTGCGGCCCCGTCAGAGTCGCGGAGGATAGGGCGAGTGGCGCATCGCCATACCAACACTCCTCTTCCTCCGCGACTCCACCTCGGCTGCAGCGGTAGAGGGTGCGGACTCCCCTCTCACCGCAGCCCCCCGACACACATCCGAAGTGGGCTCGCCAAGCCCACTCGGAGTGGCCACCTCGGGCCGGCCCTACACCACGGGCCAGCCAAGGGGTTCCTCTTTGTTCACCGTGGGTGACCAAGCCACGGCTACTAAGCCCCCCCGCCACGACAAGGCAGGAACCCGTTCGGGGGGGATCACCGACCCCTGGGCCGTACCTGTCGAGACCGATACGGGCTTACTTAGGCATTCATCTATTTTTACTATATAAGTTCTATCTTTCAGATAGTCTTGGCACCAGTTTAGTATTACACCTTGGATTCCAGTATTTTCTAGCTTAGTTGTTAGTTTTTTATGATCAAGTGTATCAAAAGCGCGGGAGAAATCAATAAATACTACTAAGACGTGAACTTTTTCGTGTAAATAACTATTGATCTCATCCGTAAATGTTCGCAGCAACGTTGTAGTGCTATTACCGGCTTGGAACCCGTATTGGTTCGTACTAAGTATATTATTTAGCTTATAAAAGTTATGCATCTGTTCACAAATATATTTCTCCACTATTTTGTCGATAGCGGGTAACAAAGTTATGGGCCGGTAATTTGCTACAACTCCTTTAGAACCCATTTTAAAGATAGGTCGCACACAACCTAATCTTTATCCTAATCTAGTCTTTAATCCTTCCGGGTATCTACTAACTAAAAAGCTTGCGTTTATAAGGTTAGCGATGGCAGTGCATAATTTGTCACCTATCTTTTTGATATCTAATACATTAATCCCGTCTAAACCTGGAGCTTTCCTTGCATTAAGGTTCTTAATTAAATGAAAAATGTTTTTAGGGGTGGCTTTTTTGAAGCGCATACTAACTTGGGCAGGCTTTGTATATGAACTACATTTTAATAAATTTGTATGGCAACTAGGGATAATTTTCTTAACGGCATTTTTAAACTCACTCGCAAACTTATCAGCCTATGGATAGCCTGATGAATAGCCTGTGGATACAATTTTTGTGCTGAAAAACCAGATAATATCAATCCGTCTATTGATGGACTACTTCTAATTATTAATGCATTATATGGTAGACCATATAATGCATTAATAACTTGCCAAAGTTTCCTAGGATTTCTATAATTTTCATTAATTAATTTCCTCAAATAAGTATTTCTATAATACTTAATAACTTTATTTAATTTATTACGTATTTTTTTATAATTTCTAGACAAAATATTGTTATTAGGATCTCTTCTCCATTGGCGAAAAGCTATATCTCTTTTACGACTTAAATTATTTATATTTTTATTTATTCAAGGCATATTTGATTTAGTAAATTTGGTTTTATTATAGTATTTAATGGCTTTATTATATGCTAATGTGAATTTTTCTTTTATATAACTGTAAATTTCATGTGGACATTTCATCGTACCTTGTACAGGTACGATGAAATGTCCACATGAAATTGACCAGTCCACATCTTTCAGTTCATTATAAACAATATCGGAATCATAGTATGCGCGACAAGTGCAGGCGATCGGTTCGGGGCAACAATCACTAATATTATGCATGTGTGACAGATCGCATCGAGTGACTATTACATAATGCAATAATTGTGACTGTGGTCGGCTAGTACAGTGTCGAGTGCGGCCGTGCACGGCTCGGTTTGGTGGTATTTAACAAATATGTGATCTATACACGACATATTAATTTGGTCTAATTTTCGCTCAATTCGGGTATAATCTGTAATACCACAGCTGTAGCCGTGCTCGGATAGCATATCTATGTAACCATCTCGGCTGCTATTTACAGTTTTTAAGTCGATATTCATATCCCCAAGTATGATTGCATTCCCAGATAAAAAATAAGTTTTTAGCATTTGTGGTCTATAAACTAAGCACACGTCAACAGAGAGGTTCGAATACGTTCGAATATAATTTAATTGTTCCAGTAATGCTCTCAAAAGTAAATGTTTTAATGTTATGAATGGTAAATTTTAGGTATTTTTTAACAAAAAAAACAACTCCACCTCCCCTTTTATTCGTTCTCAGCTGTGTATGCATTACATAACCAGGAATATAAAACAAATTACAAATACTGTCGGAAATGCCAGCCAGCTCTGAAATTGCAATCATATCTATTGAGTGGGTACTTGTGTTGATAATGTGCAATAGCTTAGAGAAGTTTTTTATCAGTGATCTAATGTTGACATGCATACATAGTAGATGAATGTTGGTAGATATTTGTTTTACAAAATAGTTTATATTTAAACAATTATGATATTCGTTAGGCTTAGGTATATCTAAGTTCATATTACAATGAGAAAAAAAAATACGTTTTGTATACTAATATAAGACGAAAAAAAAACTTAACTATGTTAATTATTCTAAGAGTTTCGATATATCTTGGTTTGAACGGATAATAAGCACTTTACTGTCGTCTGTTTTACGGCAGTAGATCAATCCATTTTTGCACCATACATATTTATGCGAAGTCTTGAGACTATTCCTGGCGTTGTAATATAGGGAGATAGTGCTTCTCGAATAAAGATTCTTATTCCAGCTTGTTCACTCGGTACGTTTTTACCAAATACGCTTAGGGTAAGTTGAGTTTTTTTACCCGCTTCTATCCACTGGTCCCGGGCGTCTTTAGATCTCAATTCCACTATAATGTTGCCTGGATTTTTCCTGCGGGTCAGAAGTCGTCGTGCACAAACTATTGAGCCAGTGTCGAGATCGAGCTTCTTCGCAATCTCTTGAGTTATAGTGACCTCATTTGCTTTAGCGTTAGAAGTAATACCTGATATTTCTAGAGAACATGAAAGCGTGCGCTGCTCCATTTCTCGTATTTCTTGTTCGATGGCTGCAATTTGGAGTTCAAAATGTTTGTTTTTATTATGAGAATCATTACTTTTGGTTTCCAACTTCTTTATTCTTGCATCTTGATTCTTTATTGATTCTTCAATTGCTTCCACTTGATGTCCTAGAAACTCCAATGAGCTCTTGACTCCATCCAATTCTTTTTTGAGAATTCTATGCATTTGGGTACTAATATCATTGATCAACTTATTGTAATTATCTGACGACCTATTATTCAAGCTAGAAGGTAATTCTTCTTCGTCAGTATCGTCATCCATAGTTATCATATAAGAGGATCTCCTTGACGTGTTGTTGATACATTCTTCACAACTCCACTCGAGTCCAGTGGCGTTGCGAAGGGTAGTCACCTGTTTGTTACTGAGCTTCGAGCACACTGGTGTAGCATGAACTGACTTTTCACATCTACTGCACACTAGACCTGGAGTTTTTTTGGTGATATTTTTAGCACAAGATGTACACTTTTGCACCATTTTTTAATTTTTAGTGAGTGCGCGTATTATATTATACACGTATAAGTAACAGTAAGTAAAGGTAACGTCAAATTAGTGCGCACAAGTAAACACAATGATGTGCGAATGCGAACTGTTAAACAGGTGAATACCAATGTGCTTTTAAATGAGGAGGAGCTGGGCCTTGTTGAATCCACTTTTTTTCTCGGAATTACAGTTGACGCGAAGCTTCAATGGGGCCCCGATATATCCAAACTACCTACCAAAATTAGTTCTGCAGCATGTGCTGTAAAACGATTAGAAAAAGAAAAATTTAGAGAAATAAATATATTAAATTTTGGCCTCTCAATATATTTACGAGAATTTAATGTGTGTACACAAAACAAAAACAGTTTTATCAAAATAGTGATGTACATTCTGTAAATATTACGAACAAACACAAATGAGTTATACCAGTTAATCGACTCCAAAGAGTCAGTAACTCCGTCATGGAGCAATGAATACACTTTTACAACGAAGTCCACCTCTCTGCAGTTGGATCGATTTTGCACTCTGGTTCTATACTCGGATAGCTATCGTAGCCCTACTGTACAAATACTTCAGCACTTCGATATACACACAATCCACTTGGCACCGCTGAAGGGACTGCAGCACCGCCCAAAGTTCGACGGAATCAAAGGCTTTCTCTTAGTCCACATATGCCAGATATAGTGGAAAATTGTACTCCTCGGACTTCTGTACAATTTGCCGAAGGTTATGTATGTGTTCTATGGTGCAAAAGTCTTTTCGAAAACCGGCTTGTTCGAGAGGCTAGACGTCGTCGAGTCTGCATGCGATACAATACATAATGGCTCTCGAAAAAATTAGTGTGCAGTTCTTCAAGAGAGCGTTGTCGACTTTCTTAAGAAACAAGACCATCGCACTTGTGCTCCACGGCTCCGGTATAGTACCACTATAGAGGACGGAATTAAATAACTTCTGAAAGACTTCAAGTACCGGTGTGTTTGACCCGCTTTCAGAAGCTCCGCTGTAATTCTATCCTCGCCTGGTGCCTTGATTTCAAAGCGCTGGAGAGCCATTCTAATCTCGTTTAGACTTACGTCCGGAATATCATCGGAATAGTGTCGGATAAGACTTGCTCTTGGATCGTTACTTACATTTGCGTGTGACTCCAACGATGACGTGTACAGCTGCCCTTAGAACCTCTCAATCTCAATTAAAAATCTGATGTGTCCCGGAAACAATGCTGCCACATACTTATTTTCAACTGTTCTTTAGTATTAGTCATCATTGTCATCATTAGAGCCCTCCACAAGTCCACTGCTGAACATAGGCCTCCCCCAATAAAATGCCACAAAGCACGGTCTTGAGTCACCTGCATCCATCGACTTCCTGAATGTCTTCGACAGTTGGCTCTGTCTTGCAGGCAAATCTCTAGCAAAGACTTTGGAGCCCTGGTTCCGCTCGATCGCTTCTTGAATGCGTGCTGTATTGAAGTTGCGTAAGTCCCACCGAATGGATTTGGAGATCTGTCTGTTCAGTTGCCTGTATGCTGTCAAATCTGTTAAAGAATGTAGCTTCATCTCCCGTCTAACAGCCATGAGATTAAGAGTGTGACCGGAGAGTTTTTGTGTTCTTCTGCGGCGGGTCTTGCAGAACTTAGCTCCGACCGCATGGACAGTTTCCACGAGTTTGTCATTCATATCGTCCACTTAATTGCAGTCTTCTAGGCACTGAAAACGGTTTTGTAGCTCGAGCTGAAAGGTTTCGGGACTCTGGATTAAAGCACGATGGGGACGGAGCGTTGACTTCACTAGACGTGACCTCTCCAACTTAAGATTTAGTTTCAGTGTGCCTCTCACCATTCGGTGATCGCTGCCGGTTTTCACCCTCGCGATTACTGATACATCACTGAACAGTTGTCGTCTGGTCATCATAATGAAGTCAATCTCATTTTTGTCGAACCGTAGGGGCTCGACCAGGTCTACTCCTGTGGGGCCGCTTCTGGAAGAAAGAGTTCATCATAAAAACTCCCTCTTTCTCCATGAAGTCGGCCAGCTGCTGGCCCCTTGGGTTCCGTTGCCCTAATCCAAATTTCCCTACTTTCAGCTCACCGTTCTCTCTTGTACCTAGTTTTGCATTGCAGTCTCCCATTAATACCGTATATTGGGTTTTGGAGGAATGCATGGCTCTAGAGATATCCTCATACATTTCTTCCACGTCCTAATCCAGGTGTGCCGAGTTTGGTGCGTAAACCTGTATGACCTTCAGCGAATACCGTTTGGTGATTCTGAGTATAAGATACACAACCCTCGTCGACACACTCTCAATCTTTACAACGTTGTTAACGAGACTTGTGGAGCGTTTCACAAACATCCTGTATCTACGCGAATACTACGCATTTATATAACACTAGTTTTTACGGATTTTATAGCGTATATTAAATTTCATATAAAAATTCGATACCATCGATAGCTGCTGTGAAGAATTGACGCTCCGGGAAGTCTGCAGTCTGTGAACACGTAGAGGATCGCCGCCGTCACTACATTAGATTTAATAGACAACAAATCCTCGCTAAAGAACACTGATTCCTTCCAAGGATGATTCGTGAGGCTAAAACATTTTTTATAGGATAAGGGTGACAAACGAGCACACAGTCCACCTGATGGTAAGTGGTTGCTGCGGCCCATAGACATCTACATCTATCCTCTATTACAAATCAAAATGTAGATGCGTTGTCACCCGTGAGGACTAAGATAGAATGCCTCATTTCCAGTAAAAAGGGCCCCCGGCCACCTGCTCTCACCAAGCGAAACGCAGAGCTAAACCTCTACTTCACGCTGGTTTTCTGTGAAGTCGTGGTACCACCCCGGTTATGGCTGGACCATCCGTGCGGCAGCAAAAGCTGCCGCGTGGCTCTACCACTGTTAAAACATCCTGATTTCAATAGAGAAGATAGCTGGGTTCCTCCGTCTGCTTGAATTCTTATAATTAATAAAATTAAATCCCAACTCAAGTATACAACTGCAAGATTTCAAGACACTGTAAGTTCATACTGCGTAGATCGGAACAAAAATTAATAATTTTAATCTGGAGGTAGCCGTGGTTAACTATCACATTGGGACGTTAAACACCTTAATCCTTCCCGCGACCATGGGTGCTGTAAAGTACTCGTAACGTAGGGAATATAAAATAAGTTAATATACGCAATAAAATCCGTAAAAACTAGTTTTATTTAAAATATGTAACGCCAATTAAAATTATTAGATAAGTTTAAAAACGAAATACTAAACTTGTTATTACCAAAAACAACAAAAAAATGTAATTATTATTTTTTTCAATTTTAGAATTTATTTTGATCAGTTTTTGCTTATATTGTTTCCTGTAAAATAAAATGTAATATCAAAATAGAAAGAAGAAAAGATACCGACGCAAAATTAATTAGGCAAAAAGTAATTTATTAGCATAAAAGTACCATTAACTCTGTTTACAAAGAAAACCTCCCTGTTGACAACTTAAAATATATTATTCACGTATTTCTTGATAATTAATTATTCAGTACCACCACTATATTGTTCACCGTAAAATAGTAAATTCACGGAAGCAAACCGGGTTCGATTTCCGCCGGCACCAGTGAAATTGTAAATTCCAATTGTAAGAGGTCACTAACCACGTGTTCAAGGGTGAAAGAAAACGTAGACATGTAGACTTCATAGGTCTTATGCGTATATTTTTGCTGTCACTCATTGGGGTAACACAGAGAACAAAAGGAAGTGTTCACGTAAACCCTCTCAGAAATTAGAGGAGGCCTATGCAGCTGAGCTGTGGGACGTATAAAGGCTGTAACTTCACATCCACCATCAAATGTGAAATGAAACATGTGAAAGCTATATATTTTTAAAGAAATATGTTTGAGAAATGAACACACAGTCCAACAGACGATGACTACAAGTGCTTGCTGTGGGCCATTGAAACTTTGAAGAAGGATTAAAATGCATAATATGCATGCTCCATTTCAATGTTATTGGTAATTTTATACGAGTATTAATAAATTCCTTTTTGCCTGATTAGTTTTGCGTTTGTATCTTTTGTTCTATCTATATCGATATTACTATTCATTTTACGCAAACAACATAAGAAAAAAATTCGTCATTATAGATATTATAATAAAGCAATTACAATTTTATTTTAATTACTTTTTTTGTGAACGTTGTTCTTGTTAAAATAAATCCAGTATTTTCTTTTCAAACTTACCCAAATAATTAATTGGCATTAGAAAATTTCTCTTATCTATCTATCTATGCATCTATATGTATACCGTTACCGTTACAGCCTATTAAAGTCCATTACTGAACATAATCCTCCCTCATAGATTGCCTCATAGATATTTGCCATAGTTAGCCACGCTTGGCAAACGGAGTGGCAACTGCTTTTTTATTTTTATTCATGATTAGGAATTTTGTAATTTTGTTTTCCTCTGTTTATATCTATATACTAGGTTGTGGGATTCCTTTTATGCGTGGGACTTCGTCTGGATAAGTACGATCATGTTAACTATTTCTGTCGCTAAATGGTAGTACTTGTACTGCTGTGTACCGGTGTACAGGACATATAGAGCTAGTTTAATTACAGGCTACAACGCACCTGTAGCCTTCTTTGTTAGAAGTTGACTGTTGATATACAAGGGCTGCAGTAGCAACTTGTATGGATGTGGATGATAATTTCATGTCACTTCGGCTTATACAATAATCTATATCTATGTATATACATACCCAGATACATAAAAAGAGGGTCCCTAGTGGACCTCTGTTCTTATGCATGACCACATTAATCTCAGAAACTGAAAATTATCATTCGGTTTTTACAAATAAATTGAATTTACGTGAAAAGTTTAATTTTATATTTAATAAGTATTTTAGTATACATACATACGCTTAGAGCTAAGATGGAATATATAGATATGAATACAAAAATTCGTTTTTAGGTTAATAACGGTCATGGTACACAATTATTTGCTTTAACCTTACAATTTATAACAACGCGACGAAAACTGTAAATACAGCACTTTATTTAGGGAAACTTGCGACATCTAAACTGATTTATGGGAACAATAAGAAAGATATAGTACCAACTTTGGACATATTGTGAGGGCTTGTAGAGTTATTTATAAAAAGAAATTAAGTGTAAATCATGATAGATCTTCATTAATTATTTCGTTCATAACAACCTATCAAAGTCCACTGCTAATCCTAGACCTCCACTTAGTTTGCCTCATAAGGAGGATATTTGGCATTGTTGCAACGTTTTACAGGCGCGTTTGAATCTGTAGTTCATTATTTTCTAGTTATTAGGAAATGCACGTGGTAGATAATAATTAAAGTTTTCAATGGAACACGATATTTCAATTTACTCCACGGAAAACTTTGTGTTAGTCACAGATTTAGCTCATAAAAATGTGAGTTTATAATAAATTATAACTGGCAAAGGTCTTATAAAAAAACTTTTACCGTAAAACTGTATTCTTTTCTGCAGGCTTAAAAAAAATATTCATTTTACTATCCGCCAAATGTAAGTGTAGTCTCTCTTAAATATGACAATAAAGACCTTTATAAAACCACGTAAAACATCATAATATGCTGATAATAAGCACCGATTCTCCAGGAAGTCTGCACTCTGTGAACATGTTCAGGTACGTCCCAACAATTACATCAGATTTGATGGACCACAAATCGCCGCAAAAGGAAACTTCCTACCAAGAATGATTTCCAAGTTAAAGTTATTGTGTCTATAATATATACAATTGCGCCTCATTTAGCTATTATTTTTAATACTAGTATAATATAATACTTATATTAAATAATAAATTTAATATAAGTATTATTGAAAGTCAATGTTTTGTTATTATATTATTTTCAATAAGTATTATTATTTAATAATACTTATTGAAAGTCACTCTTTTGTATAATTACCACTGGTTCGAAAAAAAAACCTCTGTCCTGGGAAGAATCAGCAAGAAACCCATCGGAACATTTTTTAAAAAATAATAGCTTACAATCATGTACGTTACACAAATTAACAACACAACAAGTTAGAAATAGCTTGGTAGCGATCACCTCTATTCCAGGGGTTATTATCATCTATAAATTAATTGATATTATAATAACCCTTTTTATACAAACTTAGTTAATTAAGTTTTTGAACTTTGAGCAGGTCAAATTTTGTATATTTTCTGGAATTTTGTTGTAAAAGCGTATACATCGCCCCAAGAATGAATTACTGACTCTATGGAGTCGAGTAACTGGTACTACTAACTTGTGTCTGTTCCTAGTATTTACAGAATGAATATCACTTATTTTTGTAAAACTACTTTTGTTTTTGTGTACGTACATTACATTTTCATAAATGTATTGAGAGGCCAAAGTTAATATATTAATTTCCTTACATTTTTGTCGCAGCGACTCTTTAGGCTTTAAATCATAAACTGCTCTTATGGCCCTCTTCTGTGCGTGTCCTCATTACAAAAAACCATACGACATTATGCTATGGAAATAGCTAAAGTAAACTAGTCTAGCTATTTCAACACTAGTTAGACTTCTATTCTTTTTTACAGCATATGTTTCAGCACTAAGTCTGCTTGCTAGTTTTGATATATGGGGGCTCCATTGAAGCTTCGCGTCTAGTGTGATTCCAAGAAAAATGGTGGTATATACAAGACTTAGTTTCCCCACATCAAGAATAACATTAGGATTTGACATTTGGAGTCATGAATTTCATACATATCGTTTTAGTGCAATTTAGATGCAAATTATTAATATTGAACCAATTTATTAATTTCGATATAGTATTATTTACATCTTCATAAATATGAGCAATTGTCCATTTAATTTGAAAATTAAAGAAGTGTCATCTGCAAATAATACTATATTATGGTTGTCTCCAACTATATAGGGTAAGTCATTAATGTATTCAAGAAACAGAAAGGGGCCGAGAATTGAGCCTTGAGGCACGCCCATTTGTACCATCGACCTGGAAGAACTCATACTGTTAATGACAACTTTTTGCGTTCTCTTACTTATATATGAAGTAATTAATTTAAGAGCATCACTTCTTACACCGTAGTGTTGAAGTTTCCTGATTAATGTTACATGGTGAACACAATCGAAGGCTTTGGATAGGTCACAAAATATACCCAAAGCATCCCGTAAATTCTCCCATGCAGTAAAGATATATTTAATCAGCTCAATACCAGCATCAGTTGTCAAGCGACCCCTTGTGAAACCAAATTGATTTTTATGAAGTAAATTATTTATATTAAAGAAATTTAACATTTTATCGAGCATAATTTTTTCAAAAATCTTACTAAGTGTTGGTAATACAAAAATAGGTCTAAAATTGGCAGAGTCTAATGTATTACCAGATTTAAATAAAGGTATTACTTTACTATACTTCATTAAATTAGGAAACACGCCAGATTCGATACTAGTATTAAAAATAATAGCTAAATGAGGCGCAATTGTATCTATTATAGACACAAATCCGCAGTTTTCTTAACATCAATAGTTTTAAAATATTTTACAATATCTTTTGATGATACTTTATGAAATGTAAAATTCTTTGTACACGTATTTTCATTTTATTTAAGTAATGATTAGGCGACGGCAGGAGAAGAATTCAGTGACTTAGTGGATAATATCGGAATATCAGTAAAATATTTCTCAAAAACCATTGCAACTTCCTGATCTGATTCAGTTAATTTGTTATTAACACTTAACTGGTAGTTTGCATTGCGAGAGTTGATCTTACCAGTTTCGCTATTAATTACACTCCATGTCATTTTAATTTTATTAGAAGCCGTCTTAATTTTGTTGCTCAAATGCAAAGACTTGGCTGTGGAACACACTCTTTTAAATTTTTTTTTACATATTCCCTAAATTCGACGCTATGATTATATGACCTTTCATGGTAAAGATCATATAACCTATGTATACTCTTATAGACTCCTATTGTTGCCCATTCATTAAATGACTTCCGACTGTTCAAGGAGAATATTTTAGAAATAAAAGTATTATTAAATTAATTGCAAATAAGCTTAAATAATGTTCCATACAAAAAATTTGGATCATTTTGTTATGAAAGTGATGGAAGTTTTTTCACTATGTTACTTCTAAATTTCTCCAGGCAACGTGCATTTACCGGAACAAACACAACTTTATCATCTACTTGCTCTTTGTGAACATACGGTAACGAAACTACTTGTCCACAGTGATCAGAACTTAATTATTGAATTATACATTTATGCAACGGCTTCACATTTGTAAAAATGTTATCTATACATGTTTCACTAGATAGACCAACACGCGTTGGCTCTAAAAATAAATTAAAAAACCATATGATTTAAATAATGATCTAAATTTAATATTGATTGAGGAGTCTTCTAGGAGATTGATATTAAAGTCTCCACATATTACAACAGATTTATTCTGTTTATTAAGCTTAGCAAAACCTTCCTCTATATTTTTTTCAAAAGTATCGTATATAGAACATGGGGGTCTGTAGACGCTCACAACAATGAGTTGCTCAAACTCAACACATGCCATTTCTACAGTTCGCTCAACAGAGAGGCTCACAATATCTATACGTTCTTTACATGACAATAATTTACTAGCTAATATTAAGGAGCCACCTCTTAAAACTGTTTCTCTATTGAAAGAACTGAACACCTGGTGATTACTAAAGTTAAACATTAAGTTATAAGCTTTTAACCAATGTTCAGTAATACATAAAATATGAATATTGTTGCTATTTAAGAACACCTCAATTTCTAGCTCTTTGTCTATCATGCCTTGTATATTTTGATGCACCAGGTGTAAACAATTTTAACATTATCACTCTGTGGGGTCATACAATTAAAGATTTGTAAGGTACATTCTAAATTATTTAAATTATTACAACTGCTAGAGATTACATCTATTGTCTCATTTTCTAATTTAAACTACTTGGAACTGATTCCAAATTACATATTAAGTCATTGTACTGCTCAAAAGAAGCAGATGTCTGTGTAGCCAAGTCCTTGGCTGAGTTAATATATAAACAATAAGATAGCAAATTTGCTATCTGTCTTAAAATATATTTAGATAGGTAATACCTATCTCTAGTCAAAAATTTCTTAATTACATTATTTATGTCTATCAAATTAAATTTATTATTATAATTTTAACAATTAAATGTCAAGTTTAAATTACTATTACATGAAATTTAAACTTGACTTGTTATTCATTAATAAATTTAAATCATATCTTATTTTATTTTCCTGCGGCCAACCCTGTATGTAAGGCAATGAAACAAGATAATTTTATGTACATTTAAAGTATTTAGATAATCAATATATTTTAATAATTGATTTTTGTTCACATTGCCTCTTCTCCCAACAAGAATTATTAATGTGCTATTAGGGCAAAATTTATTAGCTAAAACTTTATTCATTATATGAGTAAAGGATGCTCCAGGCATGCAATAATTACTGATCATATGTCCTTTTAAACAGTTATTTAACATCACGCCCAAATCTTTGCCTATGTCATCACAATACATAATAACTTTATTTTTTTTAATATTTGCATTGATTTTTAATTTTATGTCCTTTGTCATGGCACTGTCATAGAGGGTAGGTGAAAATAATGAGTCCTTATTGTTTACTTTGTTATTTACACATATTGTCCCTGATGAATCTACTATGGAGCGCTGATACTCACTCTGATGTTTTATTAAGGAGGAGTAAAATGTTTAATTAACTCATAGTAGCTTGAAGTAGAGAGTTCAGCATCTAAAGTTTTTTGGTCATTTTTGTCACACGTATGATCTTTTTCTTGTTAATATTCAGAAGTATTTTGATCATGAGGTGGTGAAGGTGTAGAATTAGTTAGCCTATTTGTCTCTTTAACCGCAAAAAATGGTGTGAGTTCAGAAAGTTTTTTGGTTATTTCATTTTGATATATAACATTTTTTTTTATGAACCACTTAAATATGTTATTTTCGACATAATAAAATTAATAAAGAAACGAAAACATTAACACATCCATTATCTCAAATAATTTCTATTAAGAGCCCTCTTAAATTTCGGTGTGACGCAAATTTAGGTATTTTAGCGGGCGGCGAGCTACGCGAGCGATACTTTCTTTCATATCTATTCACTCGCTTGCACTATGATACAGTTACTATGGCGACTAAACGATCTTGAGCTTCCATAATACAAGTATTCTTAGGATGGAGTTCAGTGGATGGAAAATGTTTGGTGTGTCATTTTAATGTTATCTAATTCATTTATTATGATATATTTTGATATATTTTTTATTATTTACGAAATAAGTACACATAAATATTTTAATTGTTACGCACTAATCGACTGTCAACCGATGTCGGTTAATAATCGATTTTACTTTCAACATTGAATCTACTACCGGTAGTATAGTGGTAGTCGCATAATTAAATAGTACGCTTGCAACGTATTTTACTAAATAAAAACAAACAAATGTAACTAATGTATTTTTAATCAGTAATTACAGTCAATTACCATATTTTTTATTAGAAAAATATTTGCCGCAACGGCATTGACCGAGCTTTTCTCGACTCGATAATTTCATTCAGTACGCACATTTCATTAAAAGCTTGTAACTTGGGTATAATATATTCAAAATCCAAAATTGGTCGTCTTTGTAGATTTTTAGTACTTTTACTGCATATTCTGGGCCAGTACATATGGCAAGTATGAAAACATTTTTATTTGCTAAATGAAGCTGATCTTGGATTTGGTAAACCCAGTCATGATTTTGATTTAATATTACACCTGAACCACTGAATTTAAAACCTTTAACTTTTATTGTTCGAACGGCCGTGTAAAAGTCTATACTAAAATCTGAAATAGGACATTTAACTTCAATAACACCTTCACTGTAAAACCATCAGGTGAAGCCCCCAAATAACAATGATCTGGGTCAATGAATAGACCACATTTTTCTATAATAATATATTCTTGTTTGCTCAATTGTGCCAATGCTACAGACTCGTTGTCCCTACCATGTTTGATGGAAGAGACGTGATCTAGATTATAACCTAAATAGAGTGACAACTTAGAGAGGAGGCCTATGTTCAGCAGTGGACTTGTGATGGGCTGTAATGATGAGATGAGATGATGATTACGAGCATGATCCTTTTTTACTCGTGCCCGGCTATTCACGTTGCCACTTTTGCTTGATAAACGCAAATTTAAATTGCAATTGATAATTGCATTAGTGCTGTGAATAGAGCGAGCTCTTAACCATTATCAAGGCTCAAAGAAAGAGATTTATAAAAAAATAAATGCTTAGACATACATATTACATAAGGCTTTAGATGACGTGTCTGTCTGTAAAATCGAACTAACTGGCTGCTATTAAGCTTATGGGTTATTTGCATGCTACTATGATATTACTATGTAATTATTTTTAAATATTTGTCTGTCTGTTATTTTTTGTGGGATAAGGTCACAAACGAGCACACAGTCTACTTGATGGTAAGTTGTTGCTGTGACCCATAGACACTACATTTATCCTTAATAAAGTATCAAAATTCAGATGCGTCGTCACCCCTGAGGACTAAGATGGAATGCCTCTTTTCCAGTAAAATGGGTCTCCGGTTCTCTACACTCACCATACAAGACACAGCAGTGTCAAGCTGCTATTTTACGCTGGTATTCTATGAGTGCGTGGTCCTTCCCCGGTTGAGCCGACCCATTTGTGCTACTACTACCACGTTTAAAATTCAAGCTAAATTTTGAAATAGCTGAACCGATTGTGATGAAACTTCATGAATATATAGTAATTCTGGGATAGATCTAAGCTATATTTTATCCAAATAGAATGCAGATTTTATTAGAACTGAAAAAATGTTATAATACATTTTTTATCTCGATCTTTTTGCCTAAATACCACTAGCATAAAAAAACTGCACTTAAGTTCTACACGGATGAAGTCACGGATTAGAGCTTGTCCAACCATATAATCTTTAATGGCTCTTTTGGTAATAAATGAAATTTGTGAAAATTTGAAACTTAGTTACAAACAAACACGAGCGAGTAGAATTGAAAATGTAATTATGATTGTAATTCATGTCAATTGTTCTATACGAAAACATTGAAGGTAACATTCTAATTGTGTTAGGAGTTGTTTCTTGATTTTGAATATTATAAGTAACTAACACGTGTTACAATTTCGAAATGCGATATCTAATGTCTTACAATTCTGACATAACTAGGCGAATTCAAGAAGGACAGGTTAAAGGTTCTTTTTATTGCGAGATATGAAGATAAAGAAAACTAATTTGATGAGTTTTATTACATTTTTTTTTTAACCCGACGTTACGAGCGCTTTATAACACCCATGTTCTTGTGTGGAACTAAGTTGTTCTACGTCCTAATATCGTAGTTCACGAGGGCTTTCTTCAGTTTTTCAATAATTTCTTTACTTGTCCTATCTACGCAGAACTTACAGAGAATTGATGTATTGCAAAGGTATGTTTGAATTTTGATTTAATGTTATTAATAATGAGATTCTAAGCAGATTGTTATCACCCAGCCATCTTCTCTCTTGAAATTAGTATTTTTAAATTGATAAGGGTATTAAGCTGAATGACAGAGTGAGAAATTGTTTAATAAGAGAAGAGTGTGGTTTCCAAGATGATGTTGTGACCAGGATTAAGAAAGGAATGCTTCGGTGGTTTGGCCATGTAGAAAGAATGAATGAGGAAAGAGTGACAAAGCAAATTTATGTTGCAGAGGTGAACGGCATAGTCGGGAAGGGTCGCCCTAGGCGAAAGTATATCGACCAAATTGGCGATATATTAAAAATGGGCCAAATCAAGAATACCTTTAACCGACGAGCGTGTATGCGTAGGTATATGGATGTGGAGGAAGCGAGAGAGGTGTGTCAGGATCGTGCCAAATGGAAGTCCATAATCTCTGCCTACCCCTCTGGGTGACAGGCGTGAGTGTTTATGTATGTATATATGTATGTTATGTATTAAGCCTAATCGTATATTGGAAATCCATGAAAGACATGCAGGAAGTCAATGAATGCAGGTGGCTCAGGGCCGTTCTTTGTGGCATTCCTTGGGGGGAGGCCTATGTTCAGCAGTGGACTTATGAAGGCCTGTAATGATCATGAAAATGATGTGTATTGGAAATCATTCTTGGTAGAAATTGGTTTCCTTTTGCGGGGATTTGTGGTCCATCAAATCTGATGTAATTGTTGGGACGTACCTGAACATGTTCACAGAGTGCAGACTTCCTGGAGAATCGGTGCTTATTATCAGCATATTATGATGTTTTAAGCGGTTTTATAAAGGTATTTATTATCGTATTTAAGAAAGACCACACTTACATACTTGAATATTTTTTATAAGCTTGCAGAAAAGAATACAGTCTTACGTTAAAAGTTTTTTTATAAGACCTTGGCCAGTTATAATTTATTATAAACTCACATTTTTATGAGCTAAATCTGTGACTAACACAAAGTTTTCCGTGAAGTAAATTGAAATATCGTGTTCCATTGAAAACTTTAATTATTATGTACCACATGCATTTCCTAATAAGCTATTTCTAACTTGTTGTGTTGTTAATTTGTGTAACGTACATGATTGTAAGTAATTATTTTTTTTAAAAAGTTCCGATGGGTTTCTTGCTGGTTCTTCCCAGGACAGAGGTTTTTTTTCGAACCAGTGGAATTATACAAAAGAGTGACTTTCAATAAGTATTATTGAAAGTCACTCTTTTTTTATCTAGATTGAATAAAAAAGTTTCTGTTTCTGTTAATAACTACATGCTTTGAAAATGTACCTCCTGATCCTGGTACGTATTGTGATGAAATTTTAACAGAAGAATTACGCGATATTTGGATTCAAAAAGAGTCATTAATTTTCCAAAATTAAACTTGTGAATTCTCCGAAACTTGAACAAGTTTTCCAGATTAAAGCGGTAAAAAAATAGATATGTAAAAAAACTCTCTTTTACAAAGAAAATGGCTCCTATATTTACCTTCGAAGAAATTTGTGTACTGCTATTGCTGTCGTCCATGTAATACTACTACCGGTACGCGACATCATTTGAATTCTCCGAATGGATATAAAGATTGGAAGCAGATAAGTAGTAATTTATTAATTGAGCATGAGGACAGTGTAGTGGCGGGTAACAATACCCACTATCCCATATCTACCCGTGGTTGTCGTAAGCGGCGACAAAGGGAAATGAGGCAGAAGATGGGTAGCAGCATCTTTCTGGTAACAGCAAAACTACAATAAAAAAACTGCGGTTGCCCTGGTGGCCCCGATATTCCCGGTTACGGTGGCGACCATGGTAACGGTGGGGCAGGGGGTGTTATGAATCTCCGGTGGAGGTTCAGTTGTTACCTAAGACGACTCTACCTGGCAACATATAACACAGGCACTCTGAAGACTGAAGAGAAGATCCTGGAGCTGGAAGAAGAGACAGAAAATTTGCGCTGGAATATTATAGGATTATCTGAGGTCTAAGAGAAGGGGAGGACATGATAATCCTCGAATACCCGGCAACTTGTTCTATCACCGGGAAGGCGACCATCTGTCCCAAGGAGGTGACGGATTTGTCGTCCACAAGTCTCTCGTTAACAACGTTGTAAATATTGAGTGTGTCGACGAATAGTTGCCTTATACTCAGAATCACCAAACGGTACAAGGGTGACACTGAAAGTGTTGTATGTTCAAATTTTGAAAATAGAACTCTTTGCCAATATTATTGTGTATCTATTTTAATAATTTGTCATTTGCTTACGATTTGGCGGCTAATTGTAAATTGTCTGTGTAACGTCAGCATGAATTTAACGCGAGAAAATTTTTTATAACATTCGATGTCATTTAAGTCAACAAGAAAGTTATGATAGACTTCGATTGGCCTTTCACGATGAAGCCCCATCTCGTGCCACTGTTTAAAACTGGTTTATTGAGTTTAAACGTGGTCGCACGAATCTCACTGATGATCTGCGTGAGGGACGGCCTTCTACGGCGATGACTGAAGATAACATCAGTGTTGTGCGTTTGGACAAGTTTAGGCATCATTATGAGTCAAGTGCACAAAATCCTCCATGAACATTTAGCGGTCAGGAAGCATTGTGCCCGGTGGATACCTCATAATTTGAAAGAGGCCCAAAAATTCCGTCGTGTGGATTAGTGTCGTGAAATGGTTCAAAGATTTAACCATTACCGCCAAAATGAGGTGTGTAAGAAGGTGGAAAAATAAACTTTGTGCCTTCATCGCTCGCAAAATCAGAAAGGGATGCATCGTGATTTTTAAAAAAAATAGTTTATTTCTTTTGCTCCTGCCACAAAGTTGCGGCCATTGTCGCAGAATACTTCTGCCGGCATTCCTTTTCTGGATACAAACCTACGGAAGGTGAGTATAAACGCATCCTTCGTAAGATCGGGCATGGCCTCTAAATGTATGCACTTATATTTTAGACAAATAAAAAGACACAGATATGATTTTGTTTTTTCGAACCACGGCCCTTTCTATTAAGAGTAATAAATGGAGCTGCAAGGTCTTTACCAACAGTTCTAAATGGGAAGTTTGGATTAACACGCTGCGATGGCAATTTTCCATTATTGGGTTAAAAGTTTTTCCTTGTATTCGTCTACACGTATAACATTGATGTATTATGTGCCACGCTAGATTTCTACCACTGAATGGCCAAACAGATTATCTTATTATTGACAACAATAGTTGTGGGCCAGCATGTAAATTGTGTCTATGCTCATATTCAAAAATTAATTTGGTCAAGTGATGTGATGCTTCCATGAGAACGGGATGTTTTTTATCGTAGGCAAATTCTGAAGTATCTAAGCGGCCACCCAATCTAATCACGTTAAACTTTTCATCGAAAAATGTCGATAGTGATAAAATATTAGATTTTGTACTAATATATTTTCCGTTCGCCAACAAATTATACTCTACAGGAAATGACTGCTGTTGAGCTAAGCGACACAAGCGCCAAAATGAATTACTTTGTTCCTCGACGGTTAAACTACCAGAAATACGAATATTTGGATTTTTTAAATTATGTATAAAACGTAATATGTATGCAACTGAATGTTTTAATTTTGATAATTAAGAATGGTTTTCAAACATTAATATACAATTTTGGTTAATAGTTACATGGGCCGGAATTGTGTTATGTTTGGTCTCCGGTAGATCTCTTGAATTAAATTGTTGTCTTTTTGATAACAAATGCCAATTATTCTCTAACTGATACAAAAAACTGGGTCCTGACAACCAAAAATATTAGCTCCCTATTTGATCAGGAGTGACACCTCTAGAAATGAGATCTGCTGAATTTAAATCAGTCGGTACATATCGCCACGAAGTTGGGTCAATAAATGCTGTTGAATAAAACGTTAGGCGCACACAATTGTTAAGGAAATAAAATCAGCAAAATACTAATCTATAAGCGTGAATTCTACGCCGGATCTCTCTCACATTGACCAACTAACCTTCATTGTTAGTACCTACCCGGTATACCTATTGGGAGTTTTGAAGTTTTTGCCTATGGATAAACATAATGTAAAATACATGGCAGATATCAATGGAAACTTTTTTGAAAGCCTTGATATGTCAATAAGTTTTTCGTGCGTTCGATAATGTAAGAGTTCTGATAATGCATCAAATATGGGTCGAAAGTATTCTGGTCAAGAATAAAAGAAAAATGTAAGTTTGCAATTTTGGTCCCACGTGTGGCATATTCGATAAATTTAGTAGGCTGAGCACCTGCTGTTGAATGTGTTTCCGAAGCTGCAGCATACTTTCAGTTTATCCAAAAATTGTTTAATTTTTTTCTCGGCTTCGACATAGTCATGTAAAGTTATGACAAAGCATTTGAGCTCAAATAAAGTCCTGAAGTCTATTCCGAATACTCGTAGGTCTGCACGTGCTGATGCTATTAATGCATTGCAAAATAGTTATTTAATTATTTGTAATGCTTTGTCCCTAATTTCAAGTGACATTAATCAATCAGGAGAAACAAGAAACGAAGCTCAAAGGCCACTAAAAAAAGTTGAGAAATTGAATACTATATTTTAATGGAGATATGGAATAATCTTTTGGGAATTATGAACAAAACCAGCCTAAGCTTACAAAAAATTAATTACGAACAACTATGTTACAATAAAGATTTTTCAATTATGTATATAATAAGTGATATCCTTCAAAAATAGACTTTGAAGATATAATAGAAGATTTTGCACAACAGAAATCCTGAAAGAAATTACTGTCGTAATGGTAACATATTCATATCACCAACAAACTAACCTAATTGATAAAATGTTATTTGATTTTTACTAATAAATATAACATCATAGCAGAAAATTGTTTCAGTCATGCACTTTTTTTTACTTTCCAACAGGGCACCGAATTCTTGTGTGCCCAAACGCTCCGGTATGGCCGCGTTGATGACGGCGTTGATTTCACCCATTTTTGTGTTGTGTGTATATTGTGTATTTCGTTGTAACATCGTCTTTTTTAAAGTATTTTAAAACGGTAAGGGACTTTCGTATGCGGTACTTTTAGTTCCTCGTGTGCGTTGTGCGATTCAATTATAAGTTATCTATTTTGAGGGACAAAAATTACGGGAGGGATGGTCATCTGCGCAGGACACCGTCCCGCTTTACTCGGCTGTATCACCACTTACCATACGGTGAGAACACTTTCAAGCACTAGCTTAGAATATTAAAAAATGTAAGGCCATTACAGTATAGAATATATAAATGTAAAATAAAAAATTTAAAATATAATATTTTACATATTCTCGTACCACTGAATCTTTCATAAAACTAATTGAGAACATTTCTACGCCACTAGCGAACTATTTTACATACAAATTGGCGTCGTTTTCGAGTTCAGTTTTAATTCCCAAGCAAATTTCAGGCTCAACAAGCTCACTACAAGTTTTTAATACTTTGCAATTAATATTCAATTCCAGCCAGAGTGAAATTAACCATCGCTTACAGAATGATTTTTCATATTTACGCGAATATTACAAATTATATTTACCGTGTATGCTATTTTACGCTGGTCTTGAAATCGCTATCATTAAGCTGTTCATTAAGTGTCTTATTTTTCTCATATGTTAACGTTATTACTCAATTTCTTATATGGTGACAGATCTATGAGTTGTTGATGTTTCTGATATTTTGGTATCGAGATATTTGCTATACTAAGTGCGTGTATGAAGAAACGGTAGTAAGTGTCTAGCTAAAGATGTTACATATATATATATATTTATATATAGTAAATAATATAAAGTTAATATAATAGCTTATATTAACTTTATATAACTTTTTTAAAGATGTTGGTAGTAAGGCAGGTTTGGAGTTTTTATGACTTCTACTTGTTACTTTTAGGATGTACGATTGGCAATGAGATAGTAGACGAGACAAATTAAAGACCTCTCTGGTTGAATAATAGTTGCACTGGTTTTTCAAACATGACATTTTTTAATAGAGCCACGCTACAGCTACTGCTGTAGCATGTATGGTCCGGCTCGAACCGGGGCAGTACCACGACCTCACGGAATACCAACGTAAAGTAGAAGCTATTACTGTATACTGAGCATCCACGGTCAAGCTACCGGCTGCCCCGCGTATTCTGGGGGGTGGGGGTGGGGGGGCAAAATCCCTCTCTATACTAACACTGCACGGGGAAAACAGAGTGACAAAACCATGGCGGCCCCTGCCACGCTATCCGTGGACTTCTGCAACATCAGGGGACTTCACTCGAACCTTAACGCCGTGCACTACCATCTAGAGACGGCAAAGCCGGCTATGCTCTTTTTGACCGAGACGCAGGTGTCCTCTCAGGCTGATACTTCGTACTTGTCCTACATGGGGTACAAATTAGAACACTTCTTTGTGCCCCGGGCTGGAGTTTGCGTATACGTCAGAGAGGATATCTGTTCTCGTTATCGGATTTCATCCTATGGCTGCGCGTAAACAGCGACGATCATCCCCGCGCCTACGGGTGCCTGTATAGGTCCCAAAGCGGTAATGTCGAAACAGAGTGACGCATTGATCACGTCCGAATGGCTACAGATTTATTGCTACAGCAGATCCCATCCGTAGAGATAATGACACTTGGCGATATTAACGCTCACCACGCTGAATGGCTTGGTTCACGTTTAACCGATCATGCGTGGAGATCTGTTTATGACTATGCCTTGGCATATGGTCTGACACAACTGGTTACTTTGCCTACGCGGATTCCAGATGTTGAGGATCATACATCTTCCCTGTTGGACCTTCTGCTGACCTCTCATCCGGACGGATATCAGGTTTCCGTCGATGCCCCTCTCAGCTCTTCGGACCATTGTCTGATCCGGAGTGTGGTGCCACTCACGCTCCCCTCGCGGTTGCGTTCTGCAGGTTGCCGCCGTGTTTGGCATTACAGGTCAGCGGATTGGGGCGGAATGCGGGCTTTCTTTGCATCCTACCCATGGGGGCGGGTTTGCATCTCGCGGGATGATCCCAGCGCTGTTGCTGACTCTGACACAGGGAATAGAACTATTTATTCCATCATCTGTGGTACCCATCGGTGGCAGATCTCAGCCTTGGTTCGGTCGCTCCTGTAAGACTGCATTACGCTGTAAGCAGGAGTGTTATCAGGCCTAGGCTGAAGCTTTGGCGGCTCGGAATGAAAAGAAGTATAATTCCGCCTCCAGGTCCTCCAAAAAAGTTATTGCCAAGGCAAAGTCAGAGCACATAGGCAGAATTGGCGAGAAACTAGTTCGCCTTCCTTCGGGCATTCTGGTCTGTCGCCAAGGCTATCCAAGGAAATTCCTGTAAGCCATCACTACCATCTCTGCACAGGGGGGCTCACTCACTGGCCTACGCCGCAAAAGAGAAAGCCGACCTTTTAGGCTCCCTTTTTGCGTCCAAGAGTCGAGCTCTTGATGACGAGGGGAACACACCGCCGACCATCCCGCAGTGTGAGTGCTCTATGTCTGATGTACGATTCACACAGTGCTCAGTACGCAAAGCACTCCTCTTCCTGGACATCCACAAGTTGAGTGGGCCTAACGGAATCCCGCCTATTGTGCTAAGGATGTGCGCTCCAGAGTTGGCACCGGTTCTAACGCGTCTTTTCCGGTATTCCTACTCCCTAGGCGTTGTCCTGAATTCACGGAAGACTGCTTTAGTGCATACGATCCCTAAAAAAGGTAACCGCTCTGATCAGTCCAATTACAAGCCTATCGCCATCACCTCCTTATTCTCGAAAATAATGGAGTCCATTATTAACTGCCAGCTCATGCGGTACCTTGAGGAGCACCAGTTGAATAGTGACCGCCAGTACGGTTTCAGTCGGGGTCGCTCAGCTGGTGATCTTCTTGTTTACCTAACACATAGATGGGCGCAGGCAATCCAGTTTAAGGGGGAGGCATTGGCCGTTAGTTTGGACATAAAGAAGGCCTTCGATTGAGTCTGGCACAAAGCGCTTCTTTAGAAACTTCCTTCCTATGGGCTTCCCGAGAAATTGTGCAATTGGATCACCAGTTTTCTGGCTGATTGGAGCATCAAGGTCGTAGTAGACGGTGCATGCTCCGATTACAAGCTTATTAACGCTGGTGTTCCACATGGCTGCATGCTATCACCAACGCTGTTTCTTCTGCATATCAATGATATGTTGCAAACCGGTAAGATACATTGCTATGCAGATGACAACACTGGTGATGCTCTATATACCGACCGTGCCAGTATTTCTAGGGGAAACGTCGCTGAGTACCGGAACAAACTTTTGTCTGAAGTCGAGACTTTTTTGAACAAAGTTCCGGACTGGGGGCGACTAAATCTAATCCAGTTCAATCCCCAGAAGACAAAAATTTGCGCGATTACCGCTAAAAAGAACCCCTTTGTCGTGTCTATTTAGTTTCAAGGCACTCCCCTTGTTGCCTCAGCCAGTATTGGAATCCTCAGCGTCGACATATCGAGTGACGTGCAGTTTCGTTGTCACTTAGAAGAGAAGGCCAAATTGGCCTCTAAAAAGCTTGGCGTGCTCAGCAGAGCGGGACAGTATTTCATGCTGGCACACCACCAGCAACTTTACAAGGCGCAGGTTTGGCCTCACATGGAATGCTGTTCCCATCTCTGGGCAGGGGCTCCCCAGTGCCAGCACCTTTTACTTGACCGCATCCAGCGCAGAGTGTGTCGAATTGTCGACGACCGAGTTCTTTCCGATCGGCTTAACTCACTGGCACTGCGTAGAGATGTTGCATCTCTTTGCGTATGTTATCGCATCTATCACAGGGAGTGCTCTGAGGAATCGTTCGGACTAATTCCAGCCGCTCAATTTCACCATCGCACATCGCGACAAATCTTGCGATACCGTCCATAACACCTGGGTGATTGGCGGTTTACCAGTGTGCGATTTAGAAGATGATTTCTTCTTCGCTCAATTTCCTTGTGGAATCGATTACCACTAGTGATTTTTCCGGAACAATACGACTTATGGACTTAAAGAGAGGGAGGGAATAAAAGAGCTTACTCCTTTTTAAAAGGCCGGCAGCGCATCTGCAATTCCCCTGGTGTTGCAGTACTTACCATCAGGTGAGCAACATGCTCGTTTACCCCCTCTCATATTAAAAAAAACGACCTTAAGCAAATCTCGTTGTAATCTCTCTATTCTTTACATGTGAGTTTTTGCAGCTCCCTCCCCCCATACCGTATTGCACAAAGTACTGGCACATTGCATAAAATAACATTTTGGGAATATTTATATTAGCACTGTTACGGGTTTGTTTGAAAACATAAATTAATTTTCGCACTCGAGCAGTGAAATTGGTGATACGTGGACTGAACGATAGATTATGGTCAACCACTACCCCTAAATATTTTATTGTTTCTGTTGCATCTATCGTTTTGCATTTGCACGTTGGCAATCTATAATATAGGACACAACAAGGAGAATTTGGTGTTGTGCATGTACATACATACTTACTTTTAAGTTGACCAAAGAAGAAGACCTAGGAGCCCGAGTCTTATGTATGATACGCTATGTATGTAGACCACTGAGCAATATGAGACCATGTTCAGCCAATTTATTCAATTATTTCCACCTGTGATTAGTTATGCATTATTAATATTTAAGTTTAGGGTATCATCCATGTAGATAGCGCATAATCTCGGTCCTAAAATACTTCCCTGTGGGACGCCATAAAGAATAGGAATTTTTTTATTTATTTATTTACACTTTATTGCACCTTAATTAAAGGATTACAAAGTGCGGACTTAATACCTTAAGGCATTTTCTCCCAGTCAACCCGGGACGTGTGGAAATTAAGTGATAGGTTACAAAACAAAATAAACAATAGAGTAAATCCAGGAAAAAAACTACTGATAAACTTAAAAATAAACTAATATTATATATATATATATATATATATATATATATATATAAATATAAATAGATATATAACATACACCTATTAATAAAATAAAAACAAAGGTAACCAAATTGACCATATTATTAGTATCATTAAAGTGCTTATGTACCAATCGTTTAAAGGCAGTCTTACTAGATGTTTTTCTGACATCATCAGGCAAGGAGTTCCAGAGCCGTGCAGCCTGAATGGTGAAGGATTTACTAACAAAATTAGTAAAATATAGTGGGATACTTAGTTTATTATTATATGGGGACCGCAGAGTTCTATCATGCGTTGAGGAAAGAAATTTCTCCTTGAGATAAGAAGGATTGGATGGATCATTTAAGATAGAGAAGAGAACAAGCAAAATTTTAGAATCACGCCTCTCTTTAGAGTGAGCCATTTAAAGCGAGAGCGATAGTGAGAGATATGATCAAATTTACGAAGATTGAAAATGTATCTGACGCAATTGTTGAGTAGGCGCTCTAGCTTGTTAAGAAGATTTTGGTTTAAATCCGAGTAACACACGTCTGCATAATCAATGATCGGTAGTATAAGTAACTGTACAAGCATAATTTTAGCCTTAAAGGGGCGAAAATTTTTCAAGCAATAAAGGGAACGTAAAGAACCAGAGACTTTACGACATGTTTTGGAGATATAAACCCCCCAGGATAAAGTACTATCAATATGGAGACCAAGATTTTTAACTGAGGAAGAGAACGGTATCAGGCGATCATTATACTCGTAATAGACGTGAGGTAGGCCAGCGGCATCTATTTTTGCATCCTTGAGCTACCCATAATCACCGCTTGGCATTTCGTAGGGTTGACAGATACTCCAAAGCGCATGGACCAATCACGAACTGACTTGAGATTGGAATTCAATTTGTTAATCGCATTATGGATGTCACAAATGACTATACATAAAATTGTAGGTCATCAGCATACAGATGAAAAATTGTTGTGATAAAGATTGTCACTTCTGAACATACAACTTTTATACGTTCAGCAGCACAGGCCTCCTCCCATTTCTGAGGGGGATAAGGGCAAGGACGCGTCCTACGCGCTGCCTAATCCGTGTTGGTGGACTTCTTAAGTCTCTGAAATGTTTCTTAATTTCTCAGACATGCACGTTTTCGCCATGGTTTTCTTCACCGTCGAGCACGTGGAATATCAGCACATTTATACTTTTTAAAATACGTTGCACACTGGGACTTCCTTCTGCATCATGAAGCCATTTTACAGACATAGATTGCACTAGAGAACTGTAATAATTATTTGTATACAATTGTTATACTATTCTCATACTCGCACTGTACAGTGGCGGTGTAAGAATATTCGCTACCGCATATTCCCCTGTGGGTGTTGAATAGGTGACAGAGGGAAATAAATCAGGAGACAGGAAGCAGCGTCTTGATATAGAAAACACTGGTAGCCAACCTATCTGCCAAGCGTGCCAACTATGGCAAATATACCCCTCATGAGATAATCTAATGGGAGGCCTTTGTTCATCAGGGGAATTCAACAGGCTGCAATAAAAAATAATGAAATGGCGTATTATTAAGTTATATTATTTTAGTTTTTGTCAAAATTTCGTATCGTAAAACCAAACAGCTGGTGTTCCAGTTTTCTTTGTCAGGTTGTATTCTGAGTAATTATTTCCATCTTATTCTTTAACATATAGAGAATCATTCCATGATCGGAAGGTGTGAGATACTTAATTATACTTCTTACTATATTTAGTCAGCCTGTAAAACTAGAATGCTCGGCAAGGGCCTCTCCCATTGTAGTGAACGATCGCATTACTGGTAATGCGATCGTTCACTACAATCTGTCTGGACATCTTGCTCTTTTGAGACTGGTCCAGCCTGTGGTGAGTGCTGACCAGTCTGGGTGTCTTACCTCAGTCCTACATCTGACGTAAATAGGATAGTTATACAGCAATGTTTTGGAAAGCATATCCTCTTATTGACACCCATGAGACGAAAGTCTGCGGTGGATTCCCTTACACCGCCACCACGTGGCATTAGACATGGGTAACTCAGCAAAATTTCTTGCGTTAAATCAGTAACTCAGGTGCAGTTTACTGCGCCAGCTTATTGCGTTAACTCAATGGAATAAAACAAGAAATGGAACTTGCTGAGAGAGCAGCGAAACGCGCGCCATCTGCAGGCCGCGCTCACAGTTCTTAGCACTTAGCACATATAGCGCACAGCTCGAAAAACTACGTTGGCTCATTATTAACTCAGCGAGTGAGTGAGACAGAGAATGAATGGGATCGTTGTTTTTTGTTTTCTTGTTTTACTGTTGACTCCCCGGCATTCCGCGGAAAATTCTACATCTTAGCACCTTTTGAATTTCACTGCGCTGTTCGCCAACACATTTTGAAAAAGTGAGTTAACACGTCGGTGCTGTGAACTGAGTTAGCGCAATTGCACGGCGTAGTGCAGTGTTACATATGTCTAGATACGTATTCAGCTTTTGTGAAATTTACTTAGTTGTTTACGAAGCAACGGAGGTTGTTAGTAGTGTTTGCTTTAGTGATATGAATATTGCATGAAATCTAACAACGAAATCCCTCCTGAAAACACATCAGGCTTGCACCACAGTGACTTTGTATAGACATTGTTACGTTAGGTATGTTTTTGTAAAATCAAAAGCTATTATTATTATACAACAGTGTAATTAAGAATAAAATTCTAACATTACCGTGCCTATATATATTAAAAATATGTAAATTTGTAAAAGGACACCCAAGGTTTTACACCAAAATCATAGACGCGCCCCGATACAACGTACCTCGCTATAAGAATAACCTTTTGCAACCAAAATCTAAATTAAAATTACACGGTACAGGTCCTTACTCGATGTCAATAAAAATTTATAATAAATGGCCGGAATACATAAAACCCGAAACAAATATTAATAAATTCATAAGATCTTAAAAAAAATATATTCCATTAATGAATACATTGAGGAAAATAATTTTTATGTGTCTGCCCCTCTCCTGTTTATTGCTATGCCTTTCGAGGTGCATGTGATTGTTAAAACTTGCATGTTTTGTTTAGTCTCTAAGTCACATGTAACGCAATTTGTGAATAAATAAATAAATAAAAATATATACTTTATGTTTTTTTTTAATATAATTAATGTATCTGCACATATGACGTCTTTCTACAACCTTCCATTTAACTTGCTTTCTTCTTACGTGGTAGAGCCATGCTGCAGCTATATTTCTGGTATAGTTGTAACAAGAATGGGTCGGCTCGACCGGGGCCAAGCTCTCACAGAATACCAGCGTAAAATTGCAGCCTAATGCTGCTGTGTTTCGAATGGTGAATGTTGAGAACCGGAGACCCTTTTACTGGAATCGAGGCATTCAATCTTAGTCCTCACGGGTGACAACGCATCTGTATTTTGATTCGTAATCGAGGATAAATGTAGATGTCTATGGGCAACAGCAAACACTTACCATCAGGTGGACTGTGTACTCATTTGTCACCCTTATCCTATAAAAAAACGGTATGTTTTCAATTTTTGAAGCTCTTGCTGACATCCGAATGAGATGATAGAATTTGGCATACTTTTGTAACTTCGATGACAATGCAATAATATTGTACCATAGAGTTGAACTGATGATGGACCCGGATGCTGGCTTTGGCAACGTTTAGAAAAGTTTATTTTACAATAGATTTTAGTGTAGAAGAAACTGAACATTTTTATACAATTAAAAAAAATAGAATAAAGCTTCAAAACTCAGGTCTATTATACAAGTATGTAAATGAAGATATGCCATTATATGTACCAGTAGCTAAAATGTTAAGAAAGTTTTAAATCGTTTTCTAAATGATGGGTTTAAGAAAATAAAGAGTCAGAAATTATCATAGAAACTGTTTAGAAGGACGATATTCAGGACCGGAAGCGGCTTGAAGATAGTTGAAGTTAATGGGAATCTTTAAGATGTATTGGAAAATTAGGATTATTAAAAACGGAAGAAAATGTTAAAAAGATTTTGGAGCTTTTGACGCATAACTTAAATGGTTTACTATATTCAATAGTGTTTCCAGTCAGTTAAAAAAGAATTAGCGAGCAACCTCGGAGTTAGAGATAATTTTCGTATATATATTAATTTTGGCGTTCTAAAAGTTTTCTCAAAAGTCTAATAAAATCTGGTGTCTGCGTTGTAAGTTATTCAAGGTCAATGATAAAAAAAACAGTTTTTTGCATTTATCTCGGTTTATATTGCTCCAATGATGTTAACATTCATTATAAAAATTATAGAGCATAAAAATTCTGATAAATTTTTTTGTAACATTTTTACATACGCTCAACCGTTTTTGCAATAGATAGCGGTGAGCGCACAACGCTCAGCCATATGTACTTTTACTCAAGGTCAACCGTGAATATCTATGAATATGGTTCGGCCGTTCAGAGAATGCGTTCCTGACATCTATCAGTTAGTCACGGCTAGTGATGGGCACAACATAACACTGAGTTCGCTACCGTTCCTCCAAAATGAACCGCCGCGTTATTTTTAAGATTATTTTCGTTTTAAATTGGCGGAATCATTTAAAATTTATATTTTAGTGATTTAAGTGGAAAGCAAAAAAGGTAATATTAATATAATAAAATTGTTTTATTTATTCTTTGTTACAAAGTTACAATCTGTATTTCTATGCAATAAAGTACATTATATAATAATAATAATAATAATAATAATGTTTACTTTATTTGCTCTCACAAGTTTACATTGCCTTTTAATAATATTGGAGGTATAACCATTTTAATTTGTGAGAGCCTGGTGTTAGTACTAGGAAATACCTGTATGACTAATCACCAGACTCTCGTCCCTTAATGTAACATTTATCAACATACCTTTAACTTTAGTACACTTCGTGCGACAATATGACTTGTAATTGCAATTTCTGTTTTATAAATATTATTAACAATAATTAAAGTTACAATAAACGAGAAAGAATAAAAAAACAACAATTAAAAAACAATTTTAAAAACTAAAAACTAATTTACACGTGAGCGCTGTGTGTGTGTGTGTGTGTGTGTGTGTGTGTGTGTGTGTGTGTGTGTGTGTGTGTGTGTGCGTGTATATGTGTGTGCGTGTGTATGTGTGTATGTTTGTATAATATTTTAAATAATGGCAGTTACTAGGGATTCTGTTTCGGTGTCGTTTCAGCCCAAAAGCCATTCCGTTACTCTTGTTTTTAAGGAATATTTATTCATACAATATTGGAATAGCCTTATTTATCCTGTTGTAAAGAAGACTACTAAGATAACAAAATTAAATACGCGAAAAATTTGTATTACATTTTTGACTTTTACAAACTATTTTACCTCTTCCCGAGATTGGAGAAGACATGCTATTGTATGGTAGCGAAGAATGTTTTTTTAAAATAGTTTGTAAAATATACATTTGCCTAACAGTAAGTACCCTGCAAGGTTTGTATAGTTCAGCCGTTGGAAATAAAAATGGCAATGAAAACCCAACTTTTAGAATGGCTCTTTGCGTGCGTTCCAACCCTATAAGACGGGTTTTTGCTGCACCACCCCATGAAGTTATACCGTACAGCAAAAGAGATTGCACAAAAGCAAAATAAACAGTTTTGATCACTTTTGTAACCGAAGCATTTCTAAGGTTTTTAAAAACATAAATCAACTTTCTCAATCTAGATGCCAGTGTAGCTATATGTTTTTCAAACGTTAAGCTGTTATCTATTATAACACCAAGATATTTAACGTACTCAGATTTCTCGATAGTTGGACAGGTACAATGCATAATCGAGTCTGAGGTAGTCTGAGAGTTGATAAGGTAAGAGTTACAGGCAAAACAGGAGTGTACTTTTAGATGGAGGTGATCCAGTGAAGGCTGATCTTGTGCTCTGATGGAAAAAGTTAAAAATTTAGTTTTTTCAATATTTAAGGTAAGTACGTTCTTGTTTAGCCAGTTCACAACAATATTTTTAATCCTTTTTGAGCATTACTAAATGTCTGGGGCCAAGAATCACCATCAAAGAGAAGTGCCTCGGTTTACATTGAATTGAATGTGCGTACAGAATATTAATCAGACTCCGATTCGCTTGAGGAGGTGGTGTCTTCATCATCATCTTCGCCTACATGTATAATTATATTATTATCAATAACAGAATCAATCCTGATATCTCGGTCAAAATGTTCCACAATCAGGTTTTTAGTCTTCTCAACAACCTTTGCCCAGTCATCTCTTGTGACTTCCCCGCAGGCTACTTTTAATAGGGTCATCATCTTTTTCGTGCTGAATGGCGGAGAAGTATTGTGGCGGGCGGCGTAACCTTTTATTTGAGCCCAGATTAACTCAATCGCTTTATATTGGCAATGATACGGTGGAATTCTTAGAACGCGATGACCGTACTCTAGAGCCAGTTCATCGATTTCGTATCGCACATTTGCCGCTTTATTTTCTTTAACTAATTTAATTAGCTCTGGTTTTAGCATCTGCATATTTGCGTCAATGCCTTTTGCTTGTAACCAAGCCACCATTTCTTCTTTTTTATTAGCTTGGGTAGGTGGTTTCTGTATTTGAACCGAGTGATAGGAGGCATTATCCATGAATATTACAGAAGGCTCTGGTAGGCTGAGCAAAAGCACGTTCTGGAACCACTCTTTAAATGTAGTGGCATTCATTTCCTCATGGTAGTCATTTGTGGTTTTTGATTGAAATGCCAGTAACGCGTTCTCCACAAAGCCGTATTTTGCAGAACCTGCGTGGCATATTATCAGACGGGCCCCCTTACCCATTGGTACTTTCGACGTCGACGCTTGTGTATCATCCGTCCAAGAAAGGGAAACCGTGCGATTGGCGTTTAGCCGTGTCTCGTCAATGAACACGACATTATCCCAGTTATCAATATTTTTTGCTTCTCTCAAAAAAATTATCCGTTTTAAAATTATGTCGTATCGTTCTAATAAATTTTTTTTGTCTGTTTTTTTATACGAAAAACCAATATCTTTTAAGATTTTGGTTAAAGCAGTTTTATCCCCGCTAAACAGTCCAGCTTCTCTTAACGATGCCAAAAGCTTCTTCCTGTTGAGATATTCATTTCTGAAATAGTAACCATATATATGATTTCTGATTGCATCGGCGTCAAAGGTGTCAATATCTGCCACGGGTTTAGTTCTACGTTTCTTCTTCGGAGTACGTAAAATATTATCTTTCGTGCCAGTAGAGCCGAACTTTTCTTTATTAATATTTGTTATCGTTCGTTTGCTAACTCCAAGCGCCTGAGAGACGCGTCCTTGTACTTGTTCGACAGGTAACAGGGGTCCGCCATTTTGCCGCTCCCGCTCAAAGTAATCTGGCAGCTTGATGATTAACTCACGGACTCCACTTTTCAATGTTTGTCCACGTTTAGGCATTATTATGCACCAAAAGTAAAAAGAACGCAATACAAAACACAATCGAATTCCGATTTAGCGCCGATGTCAGTTTGAAAAGCAGAAACAGTCCATTAAACGAAAGCCGGGTAATCAAATAAAAATAGATCGAAAACACTTGAAGAACGTGGTCTATGCGCACGAAACGAGAACAGACGACTGTTTTAGCGTTATAAAATGGCGGCCCATAACGCCATTTGGGGTTACCATTTTCAACCTAAATATAAAAATGCTACTTTCTTTCGCGCGTTCGGTATGGTCGTAGTTTTATTTTTATATTTAATAAAAGTTATCTTATAGTCCATTATTTTCAAATTCTTAAAAAGAAAAACAAAACGTATTATTTAATAAAGTATAACTGTATAAGAACAGATTACGATACTGTTATTGCCTGTTATTGTTAGCACAGCACTACAAATATAAAGCGCTGACATAACCTTGTAATAGCGCAGTATAGATTTAGAAAAATATTGTTTACCAAGTTATTTGACACTCAGTTTGGCACAAAATTATAACATTCATTGATTATTGATATAATAATGTTGTTTTAATACTCATCAATTGTTAAAACGGTAAACAACCAGCAAAAATATTTTTATCGTAACTGCAACGCCATTACAAAGTTACGTCGTCAGTTCAATCGCGACGTGTCAGGAACGCATTCTCTGAAAGGCCGAACTATAATACCTTGAAGTATGAATAACTTGTATTATTCATCAGTTCATTGTATTTAATAACATTTTAAATATTTTTTATAAATTCATTTAATAATACTTTCCTAATTAAAACTCATTAAATGAAATACTTATTGTACTTATGTCTTAATTTATAGAAAGTAGATTTTTTAATGATATATATTAACATCATTAGAGCAATAGAAACCGAGATGATCACGAAAAACTGTTTTTTTTTACTTTGAATAAATTACGACGCAGACACCAGATTTTATGAGACTTTTGAGACAACTTTAAGAACGCCAAAATGAAGGTATGTACGAAAATTTTGCTTATTAACTCTCATTTCGAGATTTACCCCTTCTTTATGATTTTTGGACTAGTTTGACGTATAGTAGCCGTAAGGAAGGCAGAGATATAGTTATATTTAAATACAAATATTATATAATATGTAAATAAACTCTCACAAATTAAGAGTAACTTTAACCGACGAGTATGTATGCGTATATTCATGTTATGTGAATACGAAGAAGCAAGAGTTTCCTTGATAGAAAACCCAATAACTGATTTTGGCTCGTCCCGGTTTCGAACCCGTGATCACATGATCAGCAGTCGCGCTTATGACCACTAGATCAATGAGGCAGCCAAGTGAATTAAAGCAGCATAATATGACATAAATATAGAGAACCGAAGACACATTTACTGGAAACGAGGCCTTCCAACTTAATTCTCATTGTAAATTGCGTAACGACTTCAATTGTGTAACGACAAACGGAAACTATTTACTGCTTATGTGGAATTCTATCTTAGCCAGCAGCGGCGACAATGCATCCGAATTTGGATTTTTAATTAAGGATAGATGTAAGTTTATGGGCCAGAGCATCTACTTACCATCAGGAAGACAGTACGCTCGTGTTTCACCCTTGCTTCTTTAAAAATGTAAAAGTAAAAAAAATATTTTATTTATTTAATAGGTCGTGGAAAAACTTTCTTCATATTTTGTTTGTATAAAATTGAAGATAAATCTCTTTGGTTGTACCGTTTGTATCTGGCTGGTTTTAATATCAATACATATAGGATATGAAGAAAAAGAACATAAAAGTGAAAAACACTTTTCCGCCATTTTTCAATTGTTTTTCTATCCGCAAAAATGATTGAATCTAACGAAGACATTCGATACATTCTGAAGTGTTATTACAAAAAAGGGAAAATTGCAAGTCAAGCCACAAAAAAATCTGGACTTTTATAGACCTCAATCAGTGTCACTAAGAGTAGCACAGTTGATTCAAGCGTTTTCGGCATGCATATTAATAGTTACGTCATAGCCGAGGAATTGAGGATTGACCACAAAACAATTTTGACCCATTTGAAAAAGTCTGGCTATACAAAAAAGCTCGATATTTGGGTACCACACGAGCTCGCCGAAAGAAACCTAATGAATGTTTGCCATTCTCTATTGAAACGTAATGAAACCGAATCCTTTTTGAAAAGATTGAATACTGGCAGTAAAAATAAATAGTATCATATCACCTACGACAAGAACGTGCGAAAAAGATCATGGTCAAAGGGTAGTCAACTTTAGCAAAACTTGGATTAACGCTCAATAAGGTTATGTGTGTATGGAAGGATTGGAAGGGAATAGTTTATTATAAGCTTTTACCGCCGGGAAAAAAACATCGATTCGAACTCTACTACCAACAACTAATGAGACTAAAGCAAGACATTGAGCCGAAACGGCCGGAATTGATCAACAGAAAAGGAGTGGTCTTTCATCATGATAACGCCAGACCATACACATTTTTAACCACTCAGCAAAAATTGAAAGAGCTTGGTTGGTAAGTGTTAATGCATTCACCATATATTCCTGAAATTGCACCCTCAGATTCTCACCTGTTTCGGTCTCTTCAGAATTCTTTGGGTTGCGTTAGTTTAACACTAAAAGAGAACTGTCAAAAACACTTGTCGCATTTTTTTGATCAATAATCCGAAGACTTCTACAGCAACGGGATTATGTCACTACTTACAAGATCGCAACAAGCCATCGAGCAAACTGGCATATATATATGTATCTACATCTGCACTATCTACATCTACACACACACACATATATATATATATATATATATATATATATATATATATATATATATATATATATAATATTATAAAGAGGAAAGATTTGCTTGTTTGTTTGTTTGTTTGAATTGAATAGGCTCCGAAACTACTGGACCGATTTGAAAAATTCTTTCACCATTAGAATCCTACATTATCCCTGATGAAAATAGGCTATTTAAAATTTTCAAAAAGTTAGGGATTCGTATGAAAACTTCGTTAATGTAACTCAAGGTGTAAAAATAATACCAAAAAGAATCCTAATATCCCGTACGCTGCGGAAACTATTGATAATAGAGCAAAGTAATGTACTCTAGTTTTACAGAGGATATCAATATCTACAAAAAAGTCTGCGATACCATATGTTTAACTATTACAGTTATGTCACAATAACTACTTTTTCGTGTTAAAATATGAAATAGTAACGCCGGTCCAAACTAGGCCACATTATTCGTATCAGTAGGTACCTGTACCATGCATAACCACCAATTACGTTAACCATGTAATTTTAGTTACATATTTAACTTTTGAAATCTTTGTTAATTCAGCAACCGTCCGTCTTGATGTCTCTCTCGAAGTTCGCATGTTGAAAGGCGTAGACACGTGATATACGCGGGTGAAACGGCGGGGCACAGCTAGTATATATATATATATATATATATATATATATATATATATATATATATATATATATATATATATATATATATATAAGTATATTAGAATTAAATTTAATTAAACTTTGAAAAGAAATATCTTGAATTTGTATATAAAATACGAAGAAAATTTTCCCGCGACCTTTTATTTACTACATAATTATAACATCATTACGGTTCTATTTAGGAAAGTGTCAGCTTATGTTCGCCCCACTACTGTGCACAGGCCTTCTCCTATTTTTAAATGAGTTTTAGGAACAACGAAGTATCCATTGCGCTGCCATAATACGTGTTAGCGGACTTTATATGTCTTCGAAATATTATTTTCAATAACTCAGACATGCAAACCTCCTTATGTTTGTTAAATCAGCATATAAATTCGCAATTAATAATGTCATTTGTGCCAGTGGGTATTGAACCCACTAGCTTACATACCGTGAAATTTACGGGCGCTTAACCCCTGAGCTAGAGCACCCACGACTCTAAAAAAAGTGTATTAAGGGGACTACAGGAGCTAAACGTAAGTTTTATAATACCTTAAATTATCTGATCCATTGAAGTATATAAATATGAAAAATATATGATATTATTTAGGATATATTATGTTAGTTAGATAGTGTGTTGAAAACATAATACTACTGATTTCATTCGTTAGAAAAAAATCACATAAATATATATGACGGGGATAGTGCACGCAATTGAGGCAGGGCGGGATGTGCTCTTCATACTAGGTAAGACACATCATTTTATTTAATAACGCGGATATTTGCGAAGTAAATTTTTTTAAAAGCTTTTATATATATAAAATATAAAATTATTTTATCGATTTAAAACCATACTAATATACATGCAATCAGTCTGATATTTTGTCAGATTATTCTATTAACGCAATAGTGTTTTAATTTTTAATCCAATCAATAGATTTTTTTCAATCGCATATATCTTTGTTTCGAAAATAAAAAGTACGCATGGGTGCGTAAACGCCTGTATACCGATAGTGCCAGCCGAGGCCTGATGCCATACAAAATTGTGTAAATGTGTGCGTGCGTCTTTCGAGGTCACTTAGCTCTTGTAGTCCCCTTAAGAAGTAAAGTAGAGTAAATATTTAAGAATAATAGCACATCTAATAAATTCTGATATTCAATGAATTATCAGTGCAATGTCACTTTAAAATTGTTTATTTACTGACAAAGATTTTCACGTCTTCCTTGTCGTTTCATTAAAATAATCGCTTAACAGAAACGTTTTGGAGGGCGAAGTAATTTCCGGTTCGTTGCAGAAACTCTTTAAGCATCTGGCAGTTTACCCGAATTGATTACATTGTAGCAGTGGCTACAACGTAAAGTGTTTTGTAATGCGAGCTGTCAAACTTTTAACAGTGGTAGAGCCACGCGGCAGCTTTTGCTGTCGCACGGATGGGCCGGCTCGAACCGGGGTGGTACCACGACCTCACAGAATACCAGCGTGAAGTAGAGGTTTACCTCTGCGTTTCACTTGGTGAGTGCAGGTGGCCGGAGGCCCTTTTTACTGGAAATGAGGCATTCCATCTTAGTCCTCACGGGTGACAACGCATCTGCATTTTGATTCGCAAACGAGGATAGATGTAGATGTCTATGGGCCGCAGCAACCACTTACCATCAGGTGGACTGTGTGCTCGTTTGTCACCCTTATCCTATAAAAAAAAAATAAACAACGACCGTATTCAAAGAAACCGATCAGGGAAAAGTTACAGAAGAGAAAGTTTCGTATTCGATTTTATTTATTTTTATAATGAAAACCATGAAATCTACAGCTTAAATCAACACTAATCTCATGTTGAATGTTTTCATAGCCACGTCAGAGGCTACGCCGCTACTTGGTCGTCTAGTGGGTTATCAGCGTTGGATATCAGCGTCTTCGTGTAATATAATAATAACTAGAAAACAAACTGCGTTTGCCAACCCGCCTGGTAAACGTGGCAACTACGGCTTCTAACAATGCCCTCCAGACATGATTTTGACGGTGGCCAGTCACAACTGAGACTAGTTATCTACGTAGGTAAGGAATATCGTGAATAGTGTGTGTGCAAGCAAATGTGCACGCTATATTATTTCCTCATTCTTATATTCCAACGGCAAACAGACACGACCGGGGAGTGATCAAGCGCAGGACCAACAGTTTTACGTGCTTTCCAAAGCATGGGTGTGAAGCACTGCCAACATTCTGGCTTCGTGATGTTACTACGAATTTTTTGAAAGGAAAAACCAATAACTGATTTTGGCTGGACCCGCGATTGATTTTCCTAAGACGACAGATCGTTATCGGAAGATGCACTTACTACACGGCTACTGTCCCAACGAGGCAGTCAAAATATAACAAAATGGAAAAATATCCCTTAATATGGCAATGTATTTTTAGCAGAGGAGTTTTATAGGCTGTAATGGTTGAAATATAAATGAATATATGTATGTACATATATACACATAATAAAGAGCCATTGGAAACAGATATATAATAGTTGTACGTTATGTATTCATGTCCAATGGCTCTGTATTATGTACGTAAAACTAAATAAGTGCTGTAAAGTACCCGAAACGTCGGTAATCAATAAAAAAACAAGTTATTTAAACGCGATTGAATCCGTTAAAGTAGTTTTATTCAATGTGTAGTGTTCGCGTAAATATACGATATCATTATAAATAAGTAAGCGTAAAATTTTTGAATCTACAGTGCATAACAGATTTGAACATTCCAACTGCCAGCCAGCTTTTGGGGGCTTATTCTCTAGCAAAAGCTAAAGCAGATAATTCACTGACAGGCGGTAGTTTAACTGAGTTAATTATAGTCTTGTAGGTCTAAGCATAATCTGAACAATGTGATTTATGTATGTAATTAAGGTAGACTTCAGCTTAAGAAATATTATAGACCTTAAAACAAAATTCGAAATGAAAATAATAAAAGATTAAATAATCTTAGTCAAGATTTGCTGCAGTCTAGGCATATACTACTTTCATATCCAATAATGATATGAATCATATCCGATCATATCCAATAATAATATATTTTTCCTTATTTTTTCCTTACAATTCCTCATTCCTTTCCTCACAATGAAGGACTAAGACCAGAAAAATTGTCTTTATTCCAATGGCTTATTTCCACCCAGTTGAGAAGGATCAGTTTTTATTGTAGCTTATAGCGAGAGATATCTAAGCTTATCTTTTTATGACTCTTTTAATAATGTAAGAAAATTATTGTAATTCCATCTGAAGGTGGACGATATTATTTTTGTTTTTCAGACATGCCAAAATTGGCTTCATAACCTCCGTATGGAGCCAAGTAAATCCCAAGAGGATATAATTAAATAATAGCTTCTTTTCAAATCTTTCAGATTTTTGTAAGCAGTTAGATTAAAATGTATAATCTTTTAAAACTATTTAAACCTGTAACCTCTTGATATTCAATATCAAGGTAAAACGGTTCTCATATTACGTCTTTTCTTACTTTCATGTCATATTATCCATCCATTTGTTGCAGCCTATAAAAGTCCACTGCGGGACATAGGCCTCCCCACTGAAAGGGGATGTCATATTATGTAACTTTTTAAATGTGTCTACATAATAATATACTGTCTTCAAATTTTAACATGTATCTATAAATCTCATAATTTGTTTGGGAATTACAATTTTAAGGACTAGTAAACTGACTATCACCTCGAGCAACAGGGTAGTTTTGTCCCAGAATTCAGTTATTCTTACTTGTTCTACCAATTTTTAGGGATCCTCAAAGTTTTTCATAACCTTGATATAAAATCATAAGTTAAGTTTATTAATAGCACTTATTTCTTTCCCAAATCAGAATTTCCTGATAAAATAACGAAAAGTTTATTTGCAATCTCAGGGTATATAATTTCGGGACCTGTTGCCTCTTTTAGATGTTTGGTATATTGGAATATAATTTGCTATCTTCTATTTATATCGTAATTTTTAACAACTTTTTCATTATGTTGTACTCATAATATTAGTCACCTTTGTAATAAAAATTATACCATTATTTATTTTTATTTTAAAACCCAGTTTGTTGAACTGGGATTTAAAATAAAAATAAGAATAATATTTTACTTTTTAGTGATAGCGCTTTTTATGTCAATTCAAAACCTGTAAAAAGTGATAGCTCTAAGGTCTGAATAGTTAACCATATCTATCCTCTATGTGATAGCTCTAATGGTTTAAAGCCTGCCGTGAATTATTATGAGTCCTAGTTCATCTTAATGTCTTCCTTTAAGTGGCACTGCTTTATTTATTACTACAATAAAAAAAACTAAAACTACTAAAACTAGTAACTTAATTATCATATAGTCCCACTCCCCGCGGTTTCATACCAAGAACGTTGGCTGTATTTCCCCGCCGGTTGTTGCAACAACCAGTCGCGGATGGCCTTTAGGAACGTCACCGCACGTGGACCCCACGGACCGATACTCTGTACAGCAAATCCACAAATTCGTAGTCATCTCTCAGAGACTCATATTTGCTCTGAGTACGTAAGTACCAACTGAGTAGTATTAACTGAATTACATTTAGTATATCTCTGAATAAACAATTTACTAATAACGTGTAAACTGTATTTCCTGTTTCAAGCAGTACTTGGGGTAACCAATCGGAATGGTAATCACAATTGAATTCCGTTAATCCACCCTTTCGGTTTGGATGCACGGACACACGTTTCCGAGTATACACCTTAGGGTGGATAAACGAAGTAAGCGACGATTTAAATAATTATAGTCTTTTTAATTCTATGAAATAAGGTTTTACGCATTATAAGTTTGAACAAAGGTTCTTGACAACTTAAGAAGGAACAAAAGATAAAAAGTTTTTTTTTTTTTAATTTTAGAGTAATTACATAGATACTTATACATAGAGAGAACCTTCAATTTTACATTGAGTTGAGTTGAGTCAATACACTTGTCTCACTTTTCCTAATTTTATTTTCAAAAAAGGCAAAAAGAGACAAATCTATTGTAAGATTTTTGGTCTTTTTATACTACTACAAATATGAGAGTAAGTACACTCGTATCTTCTGATTTACTAGAAAAATAAAATCCCTATTGTAGTAGTAAACTAGTAGTATGACATGAGGTCTTTAATCTATAGTGATTTCATTCGCGATGTTAGCAACAATCGACATCGATATACTAGTTTTTGTTTAGTTACCTTATTTTAATTACTACTCGTATAAACAAAATAGGACTAGACTTATTATTACTCGAATGATCGAGTAAATTGCTTTCTCAATCAAGTGACGATTATTGTATAACATTGTAAATATTGAACAAAAAATACAAACTTTAAAAATAGATAGGGAGGCATGAATACTAAGTCTCCACAGACACATGGTACATAAGCAAGTTAGATCCCATTTGTAATCCCAATTCAACTAACGATCAGCCCCAGTTTCGAACGACTATTTTCTAGATCTCGACAACAGCGTTACTTACCGGGTCCAATTATGAGTGTAAGTGTTTGTCGAAATCTCAAGTGATGATCTTTCATACATGCGGCAATTGATTTTAATTTGTTTACTTTACTTCATATACTTGCTAAGCGGAAAACCATCGACTAAATTCAACAAAGCTTTATCTAATTAATAGAATCAGGCGTTAGTTTGCGGAAATCCATTATCTAAAAGCTTTTAGAAAAAATTTTTACTTCGCAAATATCCGCGTTATAAAATAAAATTATGTGTCTTACCTAGTATGAAGAGCTCCTCCCGCCCTCCCTCAATTGCGTGCACTATCCCCGTCACCACTAATCCCAGCACCGCTACTCCAAACACCACTACACTAGGCAAGACACACCACTGACGATAATACGACACGTGTTTCGCCTCTACACGAGGCATCCTCAGGTGATATAGACTCTACGGTAGCTAACCGCTAAGTGACTTACTAAGACTTACGGTGGCTAACCGCTAAGAGACTCTACTAAGTCTTAGTAAGTCACTTAGCGGTTAGCCACCGTAGAGTCTATATCACCTAAGGATGCCTCGTGTAGAGGCGAAACACGTGTCGTATTATCGTCAGTGGTGTGTCTTGCCTAGTGTAGTGGTGTTTGGAGTAGCGGTGCTGGGATTAGTGGTGACGGGGATAGTGCACGCAATTGAGGGAGGGCGGGAGGAGCTCTTCATACTAGGTAAGACACATCATTTTATTTTATAACGCGGATATTTGCGAAGTAAATTTTTCTAAAAGCTTTTATATAAAGCTTTATCTGCTTGGATGAAAATATTTCGGTGGCGTAAAATAAACTACTGCCTCCTACCAAATAATATATATTATTACTTAGAAGCTCTAACACCCCATACCATTCCATAAAATACCGCATTAAAGATGACATAGGGAAAAGAAGCAGGAGATAGGGAACAGTATCTTCTGGATAACATCTCAAAATAATAAAAAATTGCGGTTCTCAAACCACTTGCTAAGAGAGGGAACTATGGCATATATTTCCTCTAAGTTCAGCAGTGGACTTTTGTTAAGCTAGAATTAATGAATTAATGATAGATAATATCCTGAAAGAGCAGAGAGGAAAACGTGTAATACGTTCGTAATCGATTTATTGGTAGTTGTTATCTAGCAACAAAAGAGAAGGCAGACCGCGGTCGTGCCGTTGTTATTATACTATCGTAGCAGTGCCCTCTGTATACGTTCCATGAAGCAAACACAGTGTCGATTAAACAAACACAGCTATTATTCCTTGTTAAACACATAATAAGTCTAAGGATAATTTGCCGGAAATATACCGGCTAAATTTAAGTAGATTTCATAATGACTTTGTCACGATATATTTTAAATTATGCAACGATAGTACGAAATTCCGCATTATTTGACAATGTTTTTGTTGTAAAATATCAGATGAAGCTTCCATAAACTTTTATTGATTTAAATAAGTATTACGAACAGTACTAATAAAATTCCATAATTTTACTAAGTCATAGACTAAACTAATTAATCGACAACTTTTTTTGTTTCACTAATGGCACATCAATAAAGGTAGCAATGGAATAAATAAACGGCAACAACCATATAAAGGAAAGAAGGTGAGAATATTATAGTGATCTTAATGGAACGAAGTTCTTTATCAGGCGGTACAGCTTTGGCGGATGGGGGCTAGCCGACAAAAAGTGTAAAATTTTTCCGTTACGACCCCTTCTGACGTATTATCCTTCCTACCTTCCTTATAGCCGCCGAGGCTATTTAGCGATATGGAATAATATCCATCTCCCTCGCACTTTTTCTTATATTGCCATGAAAGAAATATTGTTTTACTTTAAATGACGCTTCATTTTAATAGGCGCTAGTAATTCAATTATTAAGTGGCGAAGCTTGCGAAGTCACTTATTGATTTCACGATGTCTGTCCGTCTGTCCGTCTGTCCGTCTGTCCCACGATTATCTCGAGAACGGTTTCGAATTTTCAAATTCTGTTTTCAGCAATCGATTACTGATCACCCAGGCATCTGAACCTCCTATTTTGAAACTGATTGCTCAACGGCAACCGTTAGAAACCACTACAAAGCTGATTGCTTCGCCACTTTGCTATGCTGTTAGCTTGCTAGGTTTATTTGTATCTATTAAGCAATAATATAATACGTTTATCAATAATAATATACAACGAAAGGAACTTCATTCCAACCGAGTGATCCACGATACTCACGCATGTTTTTTTTATACGATGTTAAACGTCATATTATTATGATAAAGAGTTCAACTATCTAATTTCTTATTTTAGGACTCTCTCTATGCTATTAATTACTCTGAGTTTTTAATACTACTATGTGCGCTAACATGACATTCCAACGATAATTTACCATAAATTATTTCAAGCTTGCGTAGTTTTTAGCAATACTAGTATTGTTTTGTTTTTCTGAAGTCTGTCACAATAAAGGAAACTTTGTGAAACTTAAGCAAAAGAAAATAAAAATGTTCTTCTTCATCTTGTGGATATAAATTCAATTAGCCAAGATCGACATGCATAATAAATGTAGTTCAGGTGTGGTCATTAATTAGTTTGTGTACGGTATTTAAGGGAGGTGAGTGGGGTGGGGTGATATTAAAGGAAAAGTTGGCTCTTGATTTCGGGGGTGCGGATTCGAATCCCGCCGTAAATCCATAGTCAAAGTAAATTGGTAAATTGAAACATGATTTTTTTATATATAAAACTTCAAACAAAGAAGACCACAAATGCATTGTCACATCTGACGGAATGAAATTATAGCTTGTTATTATATATGTGAGAATAGGCATACATCTTTAATGTTTCTTTACTCTAAACAAATTATGAATCAAACGCTGTGTGTTCTAGTATTTAAATTTCGATCTTAGTTTAGTTTCTTAGTTTCGGTATGATATTCTTGTATATTATATATATATATATATATATATATATATATATATATATATATATATATATATTCTTGGACGACCGAGCTTTGCACAGCGTTAGAAATAAAATTTGTAACCTTTCTCAGGGAACTATCTAGATAAACTTGGAAATCAAAACATTCCGTCATTAGGGCTTTGTCCGCGAAACCTATTACATATATTTATTACATGAGAAATATATGATATAATAAATATATTATGACGTCAGAGAACGGTTAGCATTTTACCTCCCTTTTCTCAAAATATATTTTTAGCGTTCATTAATATGTGGAATATAATAATTATAAAATGTAGCTTCAATAACATGTTTTCCAGAGAGCGAACGCTTTGGAAGAATTCGCGATCGCCTTTTATTGCACTTACAAAATCCATTTTAATTGAACGCTAACAATTTGTTGATGGAGTTCGTAGAACGTTTGCAATTTTTGAAGGCACTCTCTGGGAATTCAACCTTAATTAACTGGGGGTTATATGTTGTATCATGATTAAGTGTTTGCTATTAATTATATACTATAGCAAACTTTAAAAAAGCAAGAAATTCTCAGTAAGGCTTTATGTTATTAAATAATAATAATAATTTATTTAAATAAAAGTACAATAATAAAGTGAAGACTCTGATCCCCAAACTAGACAAGTCTGTATCTTAGGGATCAGCGGCCTCTCCCAGTGGTGTGACAACAGTATTTTAATCTTAACAATTAATTAAGTAACTAAGCTTAACATTTTTAAGTAACTGTTTAGCTATTTGAATGTTTTTATTTACAACGAAACATAAACTAGAACTTAATGCGACTCTTTAATCGTTATTATATTTTATATAATCGTAGGTATATTAAAATTAGTTTGCAATTTGTAATATATATACATACACATACACATAGACATACATATATACATACACACACACACACACATATATATATATATATAAAATATATATAGAATATATTATTATATAATTCCATACAGAATATATATTTTATTCATTATAACCTATAATGAATAAATACTCGTATATGCTTTAAGCAAAGATTGCTATTTTTAATTTTATAATTTTATTATACTTTTATTATACGACATACATTATTTACACACATTTTTACAAATTATATTTTCTGTTTTACTATAATCAAGTGACCATAACCAATCTCTTTAACTTTAACTTTACATTCATGTCTGGAAAGAGGATAAAAATTTAGATTTTTATTTAACTTATTATAAAGCACTGACGATAGATATAAACTTTGTCGCCTAGAAAAAGCAGTTGGACATCTGCCAATAACCAGTACATCCGGTATTCTGCGTTTATTACGACAGATCTCAGGATCATAAGGAGTTAGGCATGTTTCATTAAGATCAACTGTTGGATTTACAATTGCCTGACAGTCAACAGTTTGCATTCTTGGTAAAGCAGATTTGTAGGATACCTGAACGGTTTAAAAGTCATAGTTTTTAGGAGACATCTTTGAGCTCTTTCTAATTTTATAATAAATGTTTCGCATGCCCCACCCTAGGCAACTATACAATAACCTATAATTGATTGTGCTAAGGCGTAGTATCCAGTTCTTAATAAATTAAAGCCAGCGATGTGCCTTAGCCTTTTAAATGTCGAAATAAGTATCCTAGTGCGCGATGAAATAAGGTCTATGTGTGGGAGCCAGCTTAGTTTCTCGTCTATAATTACTCCGAGATATTTAATTGATTTGGATTTCGTCATTTTAGGGCAAAGGCAAGTATCTGTTGACTGTGAACCACAAGAGTGTACTGTTAGTTGTATATCGTTAACAGTTTGGGTGGTGTTGGTTATATGGAACTGCATATAGGTGGACTTAGATATATTAAGAGTCAGTAGATTCTCCTCAAGCCAATTTGCCACAGTTTGAAGACCCCTCATCGCAAACTCCTGGACCTCAGGCCAAGTCTCTCCGTAGAAAATTAAGGCTGTATCATCAGCATAAGTAAATAGCTTGCCTTGACTTAGTGTCAATGAGCACAGGTCGTTAATGTAAACCAAGAAGAGATTTGCTCCCAAGATACTGTCCTGAGGGACTCCAAACGTCTGAGCTAATATTTTTTTTTATTTTTACTCTCTGCACATGGTCATATAGAAAATCCTTAAAAATAGAAAGGGCAGAATCTCTTATTCCAATTTTTTCTAGTTTGTTTACAAAAATAGGTAAAAGTGTGAATTTCTTACACATAATCTTAGAAACAAAAACAAACTTCAAATCTGGCAGCCTCGGACGAGATCTTATGGCAATAAAAATATTATGTGTGAGGGTGTACTTTTGTATAATAATCTACCGGATACTATAAAAGATTGTAATAATATTAAGCATTTTAAGAATAAACTAAAATCATATATTGTAGATAAAATTTCATAACTGCATATCTTCAATTTTGAACATATCTGTAATTGCATTAATACAATATTCATATTTTTTAAAACATTACGATATAATACATACATATGTTTGCATTAAGTAAGAAAAAGAGTAACAAATTAATTAAGGATATACATACAAGAATAAAACATAATAGAATTATATAATGCATGCTACCGTGTAAATACTGGTAATATTATTTTGTATGTATACTTAATCTCTGTAAAAGTGAACAATGTGTTCTTTAAGAGAAATAAATGTCTTTAACCCAAAATAGGTATCGAAACGGTGTCGAAAGCTTTGGCTAAATCTAGGAAAATCCCTACACACTTCTGTTTATGGTCCAGTTTATTTGCTACAAATTCGGTCAAGTTACGAACAGCATCTTCTGTACTAACACCCGCTCTGAATCCGAACTGCATATTAGATAAGATATTATATTTTTTTTAGAAATTTAACCAAACGATTATAAGCATTCTTTCTAAGATTTTTGAAAGAGCAGGTAGTACAGAGATCGACCTGTAATTGTCAAAGAGATCTTTTAAAAACTTTTGGAAAGCATCCATATTCAAAACAGATATTAAAAAGGGTTGTGAGTGGCAGAAGTATTTTATCCTTGGTGATTTTAAGGAAGACAGCAGGAATGGAATCCCAACCAATAGCACAATCATTTCTAAGACCCATCAATATTGTTTCAACTTCTAACTCGTCAGGAGAATCGAGCACAATTGAATTAAGCGACCAGGGCATAGTATTAACATTAGCAGGCTTAACACCGTTTGCTAGAATTTTATCAGCTAATTTTCTACATAAAGTTGAAAAATAGTAATTAGCTCTCTCCGCTGAATCTGTAGGATTTTTAATGATCAAATTTTCAGCGTAATTATTTTTAGTATCACACCCGGAGATGGCTTTGATTGCAGACCAAGTTTTTTTACTGTTTTTTGCATTTGCCCAAAGACTTTTTTCATATTGGCGCTTGAGCTTACTTAACAAGGAATTGCAGTAAAACCTATAACGCTTATAAGAAATTTTAAGTATTTCATTGTCAGGGTTCTTTTTCAGTTTTTGGTGAAGTTTATCGCGGTGACGGATACACCTTATCAGTCCAGGCGTCATCCAGGCCTTAAGCGTTCGTTTCGCTCTAGGAATCTTAATTTTAACAGTATTTTTCTTTATAGCAGAGGTTAGTATATCAACAAATTTTTCGGCAGCCGTGTCTGCATTTGAAGTTGAAGATATAAAAGAAAAATCAGCAGACTCTATAGATTTGATGGCATCATCATGATTTATTTTATCAATGAAAATATTATTAGGCTTGCGTTTGGGGTTCAAAGAAACATTTGTTAAGATTAAGGAGTGATCTGTGATTACACTATCGAGTACCATTATTTGAGTGTTTAATACTGTTTTCACCATAACATGGTCTAAACAATTATTGATACGTGTGGGATAGGTATGACCTGGTAAAAGACCTAATCCTGCAGTTAAATTTAAATAAGGCTCACAGTCTTTGTCTTTATTGCTTTGAATAATATTTATATTGATATCGCCCATAGTAAATATGTTACTAGATTTTGAGGGACGAATAATTTTTTCTACAGAATCTAAAAAGTTGTCAATATAATAATAGGAGGGTGATCTATATACCGCTAATATTACTATATCTGGATTTATTTTAATCAAAAGATAGTTACCACCATTTGAATCAGGTTCCGTTATTATACAATCAATTGAGTGTTTAGAATAAACTGTTATACCATCATTTTGGATTGAACATTTTTTTGAGAAATGACATTTGTAACCTGGAAGCCGAGGAATAGGCTTATTAACATCAAGGCGACATTCTGTTAGTATTATAAAGCCATACAGGTTTTTATAGACGCTACGTATATTTTTTGCAATGATATTCAAAGAATTACAGGATTTCCTGACAATATCATTGCATTTTAAATCATCACACACAAAAGATGAAGCCACCCTAATATTATCAATATCAGATAGAATTTGATTCTGTAATTCAGGCATTTTTAAAGAGGAAAAATTCATTGTCACATCTATAGTTCTGATTTAAATAATAGCTATTGAGAGCTATCCCACAAATTGTTCGAGAAAAACCATGTATTGTAAAAATATACAGTACTGTTAAAATAGTAATGAGAATGTATGTCTTACCGTTTAGTAAAATATATGCAATGTTATATATATAATTAAAGAAATAATCAATAAATATTTGATGATAAATAAAATCAATGTAAGTAGTAACCAAAATTCTACCGGAGATCTCATACAGTCATTTCTGGCCTCGCAGCTTAGCTAAATTATTTGTAAATATGTAATGCGATATCTTCGCCAACTATATAATATATAGTATCTGATATTGCGAATTAGTTTTAATGGTCCTTTTTATTAAATATGCTATTCCTCGAAGGTCATTCTATTTACATTTAAGGAATAAATTCCACGCTAAGGGGTGAAAAAATAGGAAGTGGAATTTTTAATGTAACTGTAGATAACATTTTTTTTATTACCAGCTTGTGATAGCCGAGGGCATTAATTCTTCGTTACACGCATACAGTATGGAAAATAGTCTATTTTAAGTCTGTTTAGTTTTTCTATTTAGTTACTTGAAGTCAGTTTCAATTTTTAATTCAAAGTTTAATAGTAGGTTTAGTTATTTAAAGCAGTTTTATTTAGTTATTAAAAAAGGCCAGCAAAGCACCTGCGATTCCCCTGGTGTTACAGTTGTTACGGTCGACACTTACCATCAGGTAAGACGCATGCTCTTCTATTAAAAAAATCATTCCTAATTAAACAAATAACTCTTCCAAATTTACAACGATATTTCTACAATTATTTCTTGTGCGGCAGCAATGCGCCGGGTACCAGCTAGTATTTTAATATACCTTAATGTTTGTTTGTTCGTATTTTATGCGGTGCCGTACTGTTCATTAGATTGCGCTACAAATTTGTCAACTTATTGCTTGCACTTAACTTACAATTAACTTACAGTAGGTGGGGGTATCGTACCGAGAAATGTATTTGAAAGTTATATATATATAATTCAACTTCAATTAATGTATAATCATTTATAATTAAACAATATAACTCTTTCCAACTGAAAACGACAAGTATTTTTACAGTGATTTCTTCTGTGGTAGCAACGCGCCGGGTACTGGCTAGCTTAAATTAAAAGATACATAAATAATGAAATCCTAACCAGAGGGCAGCCCTCGGCAGGGGAAACCAAACGGCAGAGGACTATGGGTAAGGAAAGAAACCGGCAGACGAAGCGGGCGATATTGATGAGCACCGCTTTCTTGACTTCGGAACGGTCTGAGTCCCAATTGCCTCCAATGATCCGAGAGGATGTTAGGAAGTAGCTCGTTTGTATAAACGTCTAAACGTCGGCAGACCACAAGCTGTTTTTATTATTGTTATATCGATTTTTCACTGTAACTCATAAAACGAAAAACTACGACACATCTTCTCGTCAGACATACCTCAAAACCTGAAAACGAAATTGTACAACCAGTGCGTGTTGCCAGTGATGACTTACGGATCTAAAATATTGTCCTTCACTGTCACCGTATGAGGAAGCTCAAGGTCGCTCAGCGAGCTATGGAGAGGGCTATGCTAGGGGTTTCTCTGCATGATAAACTTAGAAATGAGGATATCCGCAGTAGAACTAGAGTAACCAACATAGCCCAACGGATTAAGATGAAGTGGCAGTGGGTCGGCTATATAGCTCGAAGAACCGACAACCGATGGGGAAGAAATGTTCTTGAGTGGCAGCCTCGTACCGGTAGGTGAAGTGTAGGGCGACCCACCACTAGATGGAGTGACGACCTGGTAAGACATGCAGGAAGTTGATGGATGTAGGTGGCTCAGCACCGTGCTTTGTGGCATACCTTGGGGGAGGACTACGTTCAGCAGTGGACTTATGAAAGGCTGTAATGATGACTCATAAAAGATGATTCTTTTTTTTTGCAAGAAATTTCTAGAAAGCTTATGATGTTTTTATTGCAACATTTCTCATTGCTAACCTGTCTATGTTGCAATCTGCTTAATAACTACCGAGGTTTTGGTGACTGAAAAATGGTGATATATCTATTTTAAATTTTGAACTGACATTTCGCAGACTGGTGATGGGAGCAAATAGTGCAAGTGTTCAAACTACGTTCATTAATACCCCTGCCCAGCGTGGGGAGTATTATAAAATATTAATTTCTTAGTTACGCTTGTTAGTCTTTCAATTATAAAATCAAATTATTCGAAATATTTTAAGCGACAATGGTCGACTTTAAAAATGGAAAAGGTACAAAATTCAACTGTATGTTTGTATGTATAGTTACATAATACGTTTGCCGATTGTGAATCGATTTTAATGATTATATTTTATTTTAAATTCAAAGAAATATTTCTAACCTAAGGGTGAGAAAATGGGGTATGATTTTTTAATATAATGTGTTGTCACCTTAAGCCTGTGTTATTGTTTAATCCACTCAGAAGAGTCAAATTAATAGACTTTATAAAAAGTATAAACGACAAGTAAATAAAAAAAACGAATTCAAAAATGGACACACAACTTACTTTTTTTTAACTTTTAAAGTTTTCACTTTATTTGAAAAGGATAATCATTTTATATAATGTTGAAATAGCCATCATATTTTTTTTAGTTTCAAATGTAACCGCATTATACGAGAAATATGATGGATATAAAGTTAAAAGAATATTTTGCTCATATTTCTGTGGAAATATAAAATTCTCTGTGAAATTTATTTTGATTCGGTTACCAATATGCCTATTGCATACACATTTGGAAATCGTTTCGCTTTGAGCATAATCTGAACTGCTTTCGGCTATGTTGCGTGGGGTTCTTAATATTTCATGAATCTATTTTCACACAGATGTAGCATACTCACCAATATACAACTACTACTAACTATCATCATCTTTATCATTACAGCCCAATCACAAGTACACTGATAAAAGTTTGTCAATTGAAAACCTTTCTTCCTTACAAAACGTGATTTATTAGTCTCGGACTTAATATGAGTTTTTCTTATAATCTTCACAGATTTTGAAATCTGCTGTCAAATTCAATTATTTACATTTTACTTCGACTTCGACTATATCAGCGGAACTACTTTTGTGAGACAGATTTTCTTTTAAGCCTGAAAGGAGAATGCCAGATCGTGCCCCACCTTGTACAAAAATGGTAAAAATATGAAAAATAATTATATTAATTTTTAATTTTTTTGTGATAAATCGTTATTTTGTACAACTTGCGGTAAAATATTATATAAAAAAAAAGGAATTCAACTATCAATATTTATATTTCCAGTCTTTTCTAATAACATCAGCGTTTCTTTGTACGAATAAGTACATACGTACGCATAAAGTATCAAACAATACATATTTCTATTAAAATATATAAGTCTTTGTCATATAAAAATGTTACTTATTAATTTTTATTTTCAATTATTATTATAACTCGATAATTATCATGAATTGCATTAGATAATTACTGAATAATAATAATTGACTTTCATGCATTTTGTGAAATGATACACACACGTCATTGTATCGTAAGTAACTAAGTCAAATTAATCTCGAATATTTTCACATATTGGCTAATTTGTGCCTGTGAAATATATTGATTATGATCACATCTCTGCTTGTGCTGATTCCCGCTTTCTGTACCCTTGCACTTTTTCCTGCTTATGCTGACGACTTATGTTTTTATTGATATACGGACTCGATTACGCCAACTTATTGACTTAATGCTAAATACTACGGATATTCTGATAATTGCATTCACGATGTTGAGGTGCACTAATTGTCATCTTTGCGTCCATAGGATGGAGGGGCATTTTGTATCCTCATTTCGATTTACAATCTTAACTCTTCTTTCAACATGGAGATCTTCGCAAAAAATATATTTAATTTTATTGCTTTTTTATATAGTTGATAATTTATGGTCCTGCCGTTGTCGTAAAATTAGTTACTAATCTGTAAATATTTACACCTTGTTCAGGCACATGTCATAATAATAAGTATCTTGAAAAATAATTTTATAAATAACATAACTCGTTTACATGACTAGGACTTAGATTTTATGAAGTCTTATATTGTGTAAGGACCTATTAGGTCCTATAAAAAAGAACCCTTTCTCCAATGTTACCGTTGCTCATTATATTATTATGCTCCTTAAATTTTTTTACTCAATTTCTCCTTGTCATTCGTGTGTCTGTAATATGAAAAAAACATACAAATGATTTTATCAACACTGACATTTCAAAAAAAAAATAGATAAGAAACATGGAAATACTGCATCAAAATTCAGCTGGTGAATTATAGCTTTCAATACTTTGCACACCGCTTTTTCTCTCATAAAATCGAATGAGGTTATTTGTACGCCAGTGTCGAAATGATTTATGTACATATTGAGTACTGCCGCGTAGTCGTTTAGTTTTCTTTGCTGTGCTGCTTCAGCTATTAGCAAAGTGACGGTTTTTTTAGGACAGTTCCAATTTTCACATTTATAACGAAATTTAGTATTCATTGGAATATAATAGAATAGAATACAATAATTTTTTATTTAATATTGATTATTACATAATTCTTATTGATTGTCATTTTTTATTTACCACTGGTTCGGAAAATACCTCTGACCTGGGAGGAACCAGCAAGAAACCCAGCGGGACTTTTTTTTTGACTGCCTTGTTGATCTAATAGTTATAAATGCGACTGGTGATTATGTTGGGTTCACATACCAGTTCGGACTGATACTAGTTATTGCGTTTTTCTGTGAAGAAATTCTCAATAGCACTCCGGAGTCGGAAAGTAAGTGGTATTTTACCCTCGTGTCTTGGAAATCATATGAAATCGTTATTCATGCGCTAGTCGTGTTGGATTGCCGCATCAGCGCACAATTTGATGCATATTAAAGTTTAAGAATCGAAGTGTTTAGTGCACTCGAACACTATGCCTTAGAGAAAAATTTAAATAAATAAATATATTAACTTTGGCCTCTCAATATATTTACGACAATTTAATGTATATACACAAAAACAAAAATGGTTTTATTAAAAATAGTGATGTACATTGAGTAAATACTAGGAACAAGCTCAAGTTAGTTATACCAGTTACTCGACTCCAAAGAGTCAGTAACTTCGTAATGGGGCAATGTACATATACGCTTTTACAACAGTCTTTTTTTATCAAAAGGTTTAAATTATTTATTAAGCAAAAATTTTCTAGTAAGGGTTATCACACTACAAAAGAGTACATGACTGATAATTACCCCTGGGAATGAGGTGATCGCTATCATACTGTTTCTAAATGTGTTCATAACAATTGTATAAAATAGTATATTGTAAATTTTGCTTTTTTTTAAAAAAAGTCCCGCTGGGATTCTTGCTGGTACTTCCCAGGACAGAAGTTTTATGCGAACCAGTGGTAAAAGTAAAAAAAAAACTTTCAGTAAGTACTATCTATATTGAATAAAAATGATACCATTTTATCCTATTCAATTCTATTCTGTTCTATTCTGTTCTGTTATGTGCTGTTCTATTCTGTTATATTCTATTTTCTACTGTTCTGTTCTATTCTATTCTATTCCACTCAATTCCATTATATTCCATTCTATCTATTCCATAAGTCTGTGCCTAGTAGATGTCTGGTCTCCGTATCTCCGTAGCGACTTCCTGCCGTATTCAAAATTGGTTTAGGAGGACATTATTTTCATAAATTTAAATTATATTTATAAAAATTAATACTGCTGTGCTTCGTATGGCGAGTTTAGAGAACCGGTGACCCTTGTTACTGGAAATGAGCCATTCCATCTTTGACCTCAAGGGTTACAACGCATCTGCAATTTGAATTTTAATTGAAGATAGATTTAGATGTCTTTGGGCCACAGCATCCTCTTACCATCGGGTATACTTTATTAAAAAAAATTACCACAATATAGCTGTAGCTCTAGCACGAATAGAATGATGATACAAGTACACAGTAAACATAAATTGATGCTAATATTGCTCGAAGAAGCCTCCTAGTTAGTTGGCACCTTTGAATACTAAGATCGATTGTCCCGTTACTAGTAATAAGAATCTCCGGTTTTCATCCCTAACAATAATAGGGAACACAGTAGTAAAATTCATTATTATTATCAATTTTCAAACGAATTTCTCCTCAGCGTGGTCAAATAATCGAAAGCTAATCCTGACTGATAACCTGAACAGCTGTATGAACTGAATACAAATCGACGACAATCGATATCGGATGCAGGAACAGATCGGCGCTCTTTCACTCGTGAGAAGAAACTAATGAAGTTAAAAAGAGGGGGAACGTTCGTTATTTTAAATTATGTTATCTTTATGTATTATTTTGATCAATCATCATCATCATTACAGCCCTTCACAAGTCCACTGCTGAATATAGGCCTCCCCCAAAGAATGCCACAAAGCACGGTCCTGAGCCACCTGCATCCATCGACTTCCTGCATATCTTACCAGGTCGTCACTCCATCTAGTGGGGGGACGCCCTACACTTCGCCTGCCGGTACGAGGCTGCCACTCGAGAACCTTTCTTCCCCATCGGTTGTCGGTTCTTCGAGCTATATGGCCGGCCCATTGCCACTTCAGCTTACTAATTCTTTTTGATCAATAATTAAGTTAAAATAATAATAAAAGTGCATACACCGCTACTACACTACTGTCTAGTGGCAACTATGACAAATAATCTGCCTATAAGGCAATCTAAAGGAAGGAAAGAAAGGAAGGGCTACGTTCAGCACAGGTCTTTAATAGGCTGTAACGATGACGGTAAGAAATGAAATGCTTTGCATGTCCTGCCGTCTAAGATGGATTGCATCGTTTACAGTAAAAGGAGTCTTTGGTTCTCTACACTTACCATACGAAACACAGCAGCATAAGTAAGCAGCTATTTTACGCGGGTATTTTATGAGAGCGTGGTGCTACTCCGGTCGGGCTGAACTATTCGTGCTTCAACAATAATATAGCTGCAGCGTAGCTCCACCACGTAAAACATAGTATATTATACGATACACGATAGTATATACTATATTATTTTCGTAATTGAATGTTAACTTGTCCATTTTACGTAATTTATCGAACTCGATCAATCTAGGTCAGATTCATGGTAATTCATGGTCCTTTTCCATTGAGGAGAAGATTTTCCTTAATCATTATCATCAGTACCAGATATATGTCGCTTTTGAAGCTGCTTTCTAACGCTGAAAAACTTTATTACTGACGTAAACTCGATGGTTATCTTACGATACCTACGAGACGAAACGAGACGAGAAATAGATTTATCCCTGAAGAATAAATGGACAGTACATCTGCATTTTTATCTTTCATCAATGTGTCAGTGGCTCACAGCAACCACTTGTCATCATCGTCTGGTGGACTTTGTGCTCGATCGTCAAACATACCTCTTAAAAATATATAACTTTCACATGTTTCATTTCGTACTTGTTGGTGGATGTAAAGTTACAGCCTGTATACTTCTCACAGCTTAGCACAGGCCTTCTCTCATTTCTGAGAATAGTTTACGTGAACACTTCCTTGTGTTCTCTGTCCCCAATGAGTGTCAGCAAAAATATTTACATAACACATGTGAAGTCCACATGTCTTCGAAATATGTTTTTTTATTCCTCAGGCACGTGGTAAATGAGGACTTACAATTGCAATTTACAACTTCACTAGTGCTGGCGAATCGAATCGAACTCGGTTTGCTAGCGTACTCTGAAATTTACAATTTAACGGTGAACACTGTAGTGACGGAAGTTAAAAATAAAAACAAAAAACACGTGAGTAATATATTTCAAGTAGGCAACAGAGAAGTTTTGTCTTTGTCTTTTGTTCTTTCTATTTCGATATTACAATTTATTTCATACAGAACAAACAACATAAGCAAAAACATAATTAAATTTAATTTAATTATAAAGTAGCAACTACAATTTTATTTTATAAACTGTGATAATCGTGAATATAGAACAATGGCGGCAAGTGATTGAGCCTAAAATTTTCCGAATAATATGCAGGTTTTTAGTGAAATTGATAAACTCTTCAAATACCACTATTATAGGAGATCTGAAAATTTTGGTTTTGTTTAAGTTTTAGGCGGATGAAGTCGCGGGTAAAATCTAGTCTAACCATATAATCTTTAATGACTCTTTTGGTAATAAATGAAATTTGTGAAAACTTTAATCTTAGTTACAAAAAAACTCGAGCGAGAAGAATTGAAAACGTAATTATGATTGTAATTAATTCCAATTGTTATATACGAAAACCTGATTTTGAATATTATATGTAACTAACACGTATTACAATTTCTTTAATACGATACCTACGTCTTATAATTCTGTCATATGACTAGGCCAGTTCTAGAGGGAAAGGTTAAATGTTCTATTTATTTAGTACGAGATATGAAAATAAAGTGAATAAAACAAATTTGATGGATTTATTGCGTAATTTTTTTTACCCGACGTTTCGATTGATTTACAGCACCCATGTTCTGGGTTCACTTTCTGGGTCACGTTGTTTGACGTCCTAATATAATAGTTCACGAGGGTCAACTTTAGCTTTTTTATTCGTCCGATCTACGCAGAACGAGCTTAAAGAGACATGATGTATTGCAAGAGTAGGCTCGAGTAAGGTAGCCGGGCTAATTATGACATCGGGAAGTTAAAAATCTCAGTCCCCCCCGTGACAAAACTCGGTAAAATCCGTTAAAATAGTTTTATTCAATGTGTAATGTTCGCGTTAATATAAGAAATCAGTATGCTCAAACTTAGATTTAATTTTATTAATTATGAGATACCAAGCAGAATGGTAGCATCCAGCTATCTTGTCTATTGAAATTAGAATTTTTAAATTAATAAGGCTATTAAGTCTAATCGTATATCGGAAATTATTCGTTGTAGGAATCGGTTTCCTTTTGCGAGGATTTGTGGTCTGTCAAATCTGACGTAATAGTTGCGACGATCCTGAACAAGTTCACAAAGTGCAGACTTCCTGCGGCGCCTGTGCTTACTTCTTTTACTACTACTAACTAATTTCATTGCCTCATTGTAAGAGCGAGGTCCTTCCTCGGTCGAGGCGATCCATTCTTGCTACAGCCATTATATAGATGCAGTATAGTTATACCCCGTGAAGTGCACTAGTAACTAGAAAATAAAGAACTATAGATGCCAACGAGCCTGCCAAACGTGGCAACAATGCCAAATATCCTACTTATAAGGTAAACTAAGGGAAGGCCTAGGTTCAGAAGGTGAGAAGACTTTGATAGGCTGCACTGACTGAATAATTAATGTGGCTTTATCTTGATTTACACTTAAAACTTTTATATATAACCATAAAAGTCTTCATAATGTGACCAAAATTTGCACTATATCTTTCTTATTGTTCCCATAAATCAGCTTAGATGTCGCAAGTTTCTCGAAATAAAGTGCTGTATTTACAGTTTTCGTTTACAGGTGCGCTGAATTTCGCGATGCCGCGTTGTTATAAATTGTAAGGTTAAAGCAAATAATTGTGTACCATGACAGTTATTAATCTAACAACACGCATTTGTTATATTTATAACTATATTCGACGGCTCCGTGGCGCAGTGGCTTAGCAATGAGTTGCTGCGCTGGGGGTCGCGGGTTCGAATCCCGCACGGAACAAGTATTTGTATGGCCTACAAATAATTGTTCCGGGTATGGATGTTTGTCCTTATGCAATTTGTGTTTGTAAACTGTCTCCACGATACAGGAGAAAATATTAGTGTGGGAGTAACGTTTTTTTGAAAAAAAATGTTTAACTCTTATTTAGCTGCAAAAAATGCAGTCGCATTTCGGATATCAAGCGGACTGTACTTGTCAAAAAACGCTACAAAAAGCGCCTCTATTACGAGAATTGATGCCTGTAATATGTTGTGATGGAAACCTTCCAATCATTTCGCGTGTGATACCTATCACCGTAGGTCTATGAAAGGAAGCTCATCGAGTGCTGGAGCACTTTAAGCTACATGCGTGCTTTATATTTACTACTGCGTATTTCAAGTGTCGAATATCAATCATCGTAAATAGTCTGATCTTCTGTGTGTCTGTCACAGTGCAGTATTAATGCCATCCACTTTTTATTTGGTGTGTGTGCTGTGTGTTTCCTTGGTAGCTCATCTTTTTTAATGTATTATAAGACGGCAAGGGACTTTTATATGTGGTAATTTTAGTTTCTTGTGTGCGTTGTGCCATGCAATTATAAGTATATATATTTTGAAGGACGAAAAAATACGCCTAGGGACGGTCGTTATCTGCGCAGGAACTTAAAGTTTTTGGTTTTATAAAGCTGAGCTGACAAACAACCTTAAAGACCATCTGATGGCTAGTGCAGCCTACTGAGGGCTAATTTAGATTACTAACTTGGAACTTTAGACCGGAACACAGTAGAGTGAAAGGTAAGAAGATGTTACCACCGTGACTGACTTTGGCAGAAAAGATACTCGCTCTTATTTTATTTAAAACTTCATATACGCACGTGGTATATAGACGGACTTAGTGCATATATTACTTAGACACACAAACACTCACGCTTGTCATCCAGAGGGGTAGGCAGAAACTACGGACTTCCATTTGGCGCGATCCTGACACACCTCTCTCACCTCCTTTACATCCATATATTAATTATATATATGTATATATATATATATATATATATATACATATATATATATATATATATATATATATATATATATATATATATATGTATATATATATATATATATATATATATATATATGTATATATATATATATATATATATATATATATATATATATATATATATAAGTAATATATGTCGGAGATTAAAACAGGAGATACCACTTCTGATCTCGGAAATACATCAGGATAGCATTAATTATTCGAAATAATAAAAGCGTGAGAGCGGTTGATCAACTTGCTCTCTTGCTTACGCAATTAATCATTATCAGTAATAAGAGTAACGTAACCTTAGCCTGCCTCTCAGAAACACCATTCTTGCCTGCACCAGAAGAACCACCAAGACGGATAAAACCACGACACTATTTTAGTACTTTTAGAAGGACTTTCACTCGTAGAACCACTGAAGCGGAATCTCTGTTGGTAGTGAGCGTCCGCCAAGGCTGTCGGAGCTCGAATGTCGCAATACTCGGTCCCCTTCTCCAGTCCTCGCTGCATACCCCTACCGACGGTCGTTTTTTTTTGCGGATGGAAAATCATCAAATAACGCCTTTCGCTCTGGGTGGAGCGGAAGGGAGTGTCAGACTTTTACTGACTAAAAACCATCCGTGTTCCTTCAGTGCCCTTACGTTCCGGAGCCGCGGTATCTCTTTCGAACAGCCCGCAGCCCCGGCAGGCGTCGGCCCTTGCGGGCCCCTTCACGCTGCTTACAGCTCTTTGAGGCGCGCGTGTCGAAGCGGTAGGGCGCGCTTTCATTTCCGATAACGATATCATTAGTTCACAAAACAAATTGTTAGATGGCGCTGCTTCTAGCACTATGGCGACATCAATCCACGACATATATATATACAGCCAGCAGTAAAGGACCACATCTCAGATCACATAAGCCATCACTGGTAACACGCACTGGTTGTACGATCTCGTTTTTACGTTTTGACGTGACGAGAAAATGTGTCGTAATCTCCCGAACGCTGCCCAGGCGAGTTAAATCCGTCGATTGACCTCTCGGTCGAAATTAGACTTACCTAGTTGGACTTTACTATCTGATCCAGCTTGTTTAGCTGTTACTCGTCAACAACTTCGAGCTTAGTACTCCCAACAACTACCGGCATAGTTATGACATGTACGTTACACATAGGTATTCTATGTTTTGTCCATGTTTATCTTAAGACCTTTCCGTTGGGAGGCACTATTGAGGCCATTGAGCATTGTGTTTAGGTCTTCCAGCGATTCTGCTATAAGGACTATATCATCAGCAAATAAATGGTGAGTGACGTACTCGCCATTGATGTTAATACCCTATCCTTATCCAGTAGCTTGAACCGACCGATGTTTTTTATTTACTTTGTTACCAAAAAACATAAACGACCCATGTTTATGAACTGCCTACTTAAGAAATTTGAGGGATTTCAGGAAAAATTTGATATAACCGTAGTTACCAAGGACAGATGTTCTTTTGTTATGAGTAAAATAAAACTCAGACATGGGTTCGCCCCCAAACAAAAATAGAAATAGTATAACTAAAAATGAATATTATATCTCATAGGTATTTTACTTACATTATTTCCCGTTACCAAAAAATGCACAAAAAGAGTCTCCGCTGAGGACAGGATTCGAACCTGCGCGGGTAGAACCCATTGGATTTCAAGTCCAACTCCTTAACCACTCGGACACCTCAGCTGTGATAGAGTTATCGAAATTATGAATTATATTATAAGAACAATAAAAAGATAAGATTAAATGCAAAATTAATTGATTAAGTAACCGTTATAATCAGCAATACTTTTATATTATATCAGAATAATCAAATATACGCGTGCGCTGCGCTAGCGCATTACATTAGGTAGAGGTCGTTCACCGTTTTATACGCTCGTTATGACGTATTCGTTAATTTATTAATAAATTATTAAGCTTATTATAAAGTGTGATACATCCTTAGATTATAAAACTATTGATAAATCCAATTGTGCATACCCTAAGCGCACACAAGTTTTCACTAATTACCTTATTATTATACTTCAAATTTTCCAATAATTTTATGTCAAACTTTAATTTTAAATAATATTAAACTGACGCGCTTCGTTTAAATTAATACCATCCAATATTTCAGCCAATAGCGTAACAACAAAGTACATACAATTAACATCGGCCACTAATGAATTCAGCCAATTATTACATCTATAGTCATATATATCATATATATCATCATATAGTTTAATATAAATAACACTTCAAAAGATTTAACGGCAAACAATTTATTTAATATCATAATTTTAAACCACAATTTGAGCATAAAATATTGGATATAAGTTTGATTTTATAGCAAATATTTGTTACAATCCTCATTTTAATAGACATGTGAAGCCTAAATTTTAACGTAATAAATCAAAAGAAAAAATACATGTACTGATGTTTTTAAAGAATGTTTTCTTTCAAATAAAATGGCTTTGTAAACCGCCATCTACTCCAATCAATTGGTAAAGTCATTTTATCGAACGAAAATTTATCTACTCTAACGGTGGTAAGTAAGGAAGATGCTAGATGGCATAAATACGCCTGATATAAATCAGTAACGTCGTAGATTGTTTTGAATGGACTGGAATATAAATATTTTATTTAATATGGTTAATTTTATTTATTTAACAAATTTGTTAATTTTTTTAACTATTTCCACAGTTAAAATATATATTAACCATCTTTACTATACAGTTTATTATCTATGGCCCGGAGTAAACGAAGGCAAAGTGTATTTAGTAAAATAACATAAAAAATAACAAACTCGGCACATATAGTTCTCCTCGTCGAGGAGCTCCAGTAGCAGTCATCAAAGTACACTCACAATTCACTGCGTCAAGTCCGGAGGTAAGGTCTATTCATAACTAACAAATCGAGTCCAAACTCGGCACATCTAGTTCCCCTCTTCGATGAGTTCCAGTGGCAGTCTTCAAAGTACACTTTCAAGTCACGCTATCAAGTCCGGAGGTAAGGTCTCATCATAACTAACAAAACGAGGCCAAACTCGGCACATCTAGTTTTCCTCGTCGAGGAGTTCCAGTAGCAGATACCGACATACCTTCAGGTCTATAAAGTCCAAGATGTATTAGTATATTTATTTATATATAAATCCTGTGTGCTTTTAGCCAAACAAAATATTGTAATAAAAATCTGTAATTATAAAAATAATAATAATATCTTACCATGGTCATGTATGTATCAAATTTGGTTTTTGGAATAGTTTGTATTTCTACGGCGATCGATATTTTTCTGCACGACCCGCTGTAACAAACGACCACCCACGATGGCATTTGAGCTCAGAGTAAATAAAGTACTCTGAGGCAGTGGCTCGGAGTGCGGCTGCGGCCTATTTAGTAAAATAAATTAATAAAAGGCTATCAATCCACCGAAAATTTCGCTATTTCTTAGACGAAAAAGTTACATTTCATAGCTTCCTACATGATAGATGAAGAGTTTTAAAAATAGTAAAAATAGATTGAGTTGAACAATTGATATTTTCAAAAGTTATCGTGTTTACGCCGCCATGGGGACTTAATAAATCCACATCATAAGCCACTAAAACCCCTTTTTATGTAAAAATAGTAATTAATAGATTTAAAAAATATATTAATATGTTTAACAATCATATATCTTTCTGTCAATGTGCTTTTTATATTACTTATATATATAATATGATTGCTGGATACGATTTCATGCGACAAAACGTTAGAATATTAATTTATAGGCCCTAGCAGAACAAACCTGCGCGCTTCGCGCTTATGACATACAATAACCAGCCAAGTGCGAATTGGACTTGCGCATGAAGGGTTCCGTACCATTGTATAAGATTTAATTTTCATTTATATATATTTTTGATATAGCCATTCTTTGAAAATTTTGACTTTCTACCTATTACAGATCATGAATTACAGCCCGCTGACAGACGGACGAACAGACAGCGGAGGCTTAATAATGGGGTCCGGTTGGATGTCGTTCCGGTGCAGAACCCTAAAAAGACTGGATTAGAGCGAATGCTATAGTACGCGTTTATGGTCACCACTGAAGTTCGTTGTCTGCCTGCGTGATAGAATATCAATATGTCTGCCGTGCAAAATATATATGTCAAATAATATTATCAACAACATATATAAATTGCAGTTTTATTGAAATAATGTAAATTATAAAGAATAAATTGTACTTGTCAATCTGTCTGCCATGAGCTTGGAACCGCCGTAGGTGTTATTTTTCGGTAACTTTTATTGAATATTTCAAAATATCATAGCGACAGATTTTCATGATTTATTCGGTCATTTTTTACACCTTTCACACCTGATATCAACCGCCGGTCAAAAAAAAGAGTCCCAATTTCATGTACCTTAGGTATATACATGTATATTAGGTATAGATTAAGTGAAAAAAACGTGAAGCTTATTGAAATACCGTAAGTCTACCGCTCACTGGCTCTTAAAATATTAATAAAAGTGTCAGCCTATATTCGTCCCACTTCTGGGCACAGGCCTGCTCTTATTTTTAAATGCGTAAATTTAAATGATCCTTCAATGCATGTTAGCGAACTTCACATGTCTTCGAAATATTGTTTTCAATTGATTTCAATGACTTCTCGGTATGATGTCATAAACCGCCTTAAAATTTTCTTTTTACTGACAAAGATTTTCACGAATTTTTTCATCACGTCTTCCTTGTCGTTTCATTAGAAAATCTCTTAACAGAAACGTTTTGGAGGGCGAAGTAATTTCCGGTTCGTTGCAGAAACTCTTTAAGCACCTGGCAATTTACCCGAATTGATTACATAGTGGCAGTGGCTTCAACATAAAGTGCTTTGTAATGCGAGCCGTCACATAAATAATGACCTTACTCAAAGAAAACGAACAGGGAAAAGTTACAGATGAGAAAGTCTTGTATTCGATTTTATTATACTTGGTAACAAAAGTAATAAAGTATAAATATTAGTAACTTCGGCATATAGAAACGGCCAAGAGATTCCACTACTCCATATTATCATCCCCTGGATATAAGAGGCGACAGAGGGGAAAAAACTGGAGATAGGCAGCAGCATCTTTCTGATAACTGCTCAAAATAATAAAAGCAGCGGTTGCCAACCCGCCTGCCAATCGTCGTTACTAGTTACACATGTATGTGAGCCGCGCGATTGGATATGACACCTCGCTCATACTGTTCAATAATTTTAGCTAAAAAATGGCAAAATTAATGGAGTACAGTCACTCACATAGTTACAGTGCAAAGTTAAATTTTATACACTCTCCCTCCCCTCCTGGGTGAGCGTCATATCCCCGCGTCCCAGAAAATGTCCCAAAGAGCGAGTTTTTTTTAGTTTTAAAGAAAACCAGACACAATACATGAAACATGTGCTGGTACAAATGATTCTTCAAAAATTTTCTACATGCCTCTTATACATACAGAAACGATAGCAGCTATAGTTTATTCGCAATCTGCTACGAAATATGAATATTTTTTATCATTTGTCGATTTGTTTGCTTAAAATTGAGTTTTGTCATAAATATCCAAATTTCCTGCAAATATATGTATTACTTAAGTAAATAATAGACTATGCTCTTTAAAGAAAGGTTTTAATTACTTCAAAACTCTTTCATTTCACATTGCTATGCTATTTTGAAAATTTAATTCATTTGGCCATTCAGCGAAATATATATATACTATTCTTTACTTTAGTAATACATAAATTCGCGGAAAAGCGGGCAACTTTTAACAAAACTAAATTATAAAATATGTTCATATGTCGAAGCATATTGCGCGACATCTGTAAGTGATATCGTTTTTGTATGTATAGGAGGTTGATAGAAAATTTAGCAAGGATCATTTCATAATTTCACATATTTATGTTTCCTGTACGCTCACCCATGAGGTGGAGGGAGTTTCGATATAATTAAAATTCGCTCTATAACAATTACATAACGTACATATGCCGATAGATAAAAGTACTCCATTAATTTTGTCAAATTTTTCCATACATTGCTATCTAGAATGTTTCAACTAATAGAAGCGTCCACTGCTGATTTCTCTCGGTTCTCGTCCGGTGGCTAGCGTTTATGAGCCGTTTGCGTGCCGAGCCGATTTTTCTATTATCTATTAAACTACACATCTAAATAAGTTGCTATGAAGAGCAAAGTTTATCTTCATTATATTGTCTTCATGATGAAGTAACTTTAGTTTGTAAGGATACATGTCATGTCTAATAAGAACGCTTATAAATCGCTTTTTAATTTTAAATATTTTTTGTCACAAAATACAAAAATGTGTCTTGTGTATAAGAAATAGGCATATAGTATCGCGGACTTTTTCTTAGATGGAGTATAGGTCTATATTCTTGTAGGACATTGTATTTTCGTATCACTAACCAATACGCCAGCGCTCGCAGATAAATCATTTCAGGAGCGATTTTTCTTCCGACTTGCTAAGCAAACATCGATATGTAAGGCTAGTTGAGAGGTGTAGCTTAGTGATAGATAGCCTACATCATTCCTCATGAATATGGTTATAATATACAATAATAGTTTTCAAATTAAACCGAAAATCTAATCGGCTGGTAGTTTCAGAGATTAGTGTGTTTAAACAGACAAATAAAAACAAAAAAATACTTTTTCGGTTTATTATATAATATAGTATAATAGTATGTAGTATACTAAATATTACGCAAATCTATTAAAAACAAATATATACCAGCTGTTCTATGTTAAATAAGAAGGCGTAAACATTTTGAGCCCACAGTGCATAGCAGGTTTGAACAGACCAACCAGTTGGATTTTAGTTTTAGTTGGGTTGGACGTATTCTCTAGCAAAATTTAAATCAGATAATTCACTGACAGGCGGTAGTTTAACCGAAATAATTAAAACCTTGTAGGTCTAAATATAATCTGAAATTATTGTTATTAAGATAGGAGCTCGCTTGTACTTCTTAGCAAGAGAGTTGGCCAAGACGAAGGTTTATAAGTATTGCTGGACCGCATATGGTAAAGTATATGTCAGGAGAGACGATAAGTCACCAATCATAGTAATTAGAAATGAATCTCAAGTACATAGTTTGATGCAAGAAATATGACTCATATATGTATACCTATGTATGTTAAACCCATCATACTTTATTATAATAATTTTAGTGCATAAAACTGTTAGCATAAATTCATTTCTCATAATTTTTACATTGAAACAAATACACACACAACTTTTAACTTACAACAAATACAATTATACAGACACACTTTATTATAAATTACTTATTTTTTATATACACATTTTTATTTTTGCATCTTATAAGAAATGCCATAAAAACAATCAATTAGCTATTTCAGGCAAATATCACATTTTTATTATAATTAAAAATACATACCTGCAAACATTAAAATATCAATGCATTATTCGAATGATAAATGATAACTTGCAACTGCGCTATGAATTCACGTATAACAAGTTATTGTTAATACAACGTAAATACTTACTGTTACCCGATCATGGAAAATACCCCCTTAATGATTATGAAGGAAATAGACCGATTGGAAATTGCCCAAGCTCGCGAACTAGAACTAGATGAATTTTCTAAGCACATTCTCATAAATAATTCGGATCTCACCATAATTTCACAGAATATAAGGAGCATTTACAGTAACTTTGATGACTTTTTGCTAAATTTATCTTGTTTAAAAAACAACATTGACGTTATAGTTCTAAGTGAATGTAGAATAAACGCTAATAAACCTATTCCCCAAATATGTAACTACACATCCTTTTCTACAACAAATCACCTTAACCAATGTGATGGTGTTGTCGTTTATGTTAAAAGCTCTTGTAAATTTAGTGTCAAAGAAATAAAATTAATGCATGCTTCGTGCCTACAAATAAATATAAATAATATTGTTGTACTTGGAATTTATCGCTCACCCTCAATTAATAATGCGGAAAACTTTATTACTTCTTTAAATAAATGTTTGGATAACCTCAAATCGTTTAAAAATATTATTATAACAGGAGATATTAATATAAATATAATACCTAAATGCAACGAACAAGCATTTGAATATAAAAATAGACTGAGTTACTTGAATATGCTTGCAATGCAAGGGTTACTTCCGGGTCATATGACTCCTACAAGGGGTAACGCTTGTCTAGATCATTTTAATATAAAAATAGATAGAAAATTTATATCTGTATCGATTGCTATATTAAATACCACTATTACTGATCACAAAATGATATTTCTGAAGTTAACGAATGTGGGTAAGACGAGCCAAGGCTCTAAAACCAAAATGTTAATTAATTTTGAAAATGCTCTAACGTGTTTGAAAAATAATAATATTTTGGATCTCTTATCATATGATGACCCCAACATTATAACTGAACTTCTAATAGGCACAATAAGAAAATGCCTCCTAGATAACACTAAAATTACTTTGATCCCGTGTAATAAACGTTTAATCAAACCTTGGATGTCTCCTGGTATATTAAGGTGTATAAGAAATAGAAATAATATGCAAAGAAAGCTTAAGTGTGATCCTTATAATCAAATACTACAATTAACGTATCGAAGGTATAGAAATTATTGCAATAACTTAATTAAAAAACTAAAACGCAATTATGATCGTGAGCAATTATCTAAAGCTAATAACAATCCTAAAGCTATATGGAACGCAATAAATAAGATAACGTATCGTAAATGTAATAAAACCCAAAATTTAGAGCTGTTAAATTTAAAATCTGAACCTTCTGTATCTGTAAATTATGTTAATAATTTTTTTGCAAATATTGGCAAAACTTTAGCTGATACTATTAACTCGAGTGCTACCTGGCTAGCGTCTACTGTTATCGATAGACGAGCAACCTCTCATCCTACATCCTTTGTATTATTGGAAACTCACGCTCAGGAAGTATACAGTATATTAATGCAGCTGAAATCTAGTAGTGCCCCCGGATGGGATAACATATCGGGCGAATTCCTTAAGATGGCATATGAGTTTGTTGTTCCAGTGATCACCCACTTGGCTAATCTGTGCTTTAATAAGGGAATCTTTCCAGATGCCCTTAAAAAAGCAGTTATAACTCCTGTGTACAAGAATGGCGACAGGGATGACGTAGGTAGCTATCGACCCATTTCTGTTTTACCTGCCATCTCCAAAATTCTTGAGAAGTTAATAAATGTAAGGTTAATAAATTATCTCCACAAATATAATATTTTATCTAACTTTCAATATGGCTTCAGGCAAGGACTTTCTACGGAAGATACAGTCTTGGAATTAACTTCTTTTGTTGTAAATAAAGTAGACAATAGGAAAAAATGCTTAACCGTATTTTTAGATCTTAAGAAAGCATTCGATACCGTTTCTGTTCCTATCCTTGTACACAGGCTTGAGGATTTGGGTATAAGGGGTATTCCCTTAGATTTATTTAAAAACTATCTTAAGGATCGCAAGCAGAAAGTAAAGATAGGTGAATACTTAAGCGAGGAATCTGATATAACGTTTGGAGTACCACAGGGCAGTGTTTTGGGTCCTACATTGTTTTTAGTCTACATAAATAATCTAACTAATATGCACATTAACGAAGGCCACATAATCTCCTATGCAGATGATACTGCAGTAATATTTACTGGTGACTCCTGGGATTCTGTACGTAGATCTGCTGAAAAAGGACTTGCGAGGATCGCCAAGTGGCTGAACTCTAACCTACTTACTTTAAATACTTTGAAAACCTGTTATATATGTTTTACAAATTATATTCGAACTCAACCTAACATCAATTTCCAAATTAAACTTCACACATGCAATGATCCCTTAAGTACTATTTGCCGCTGTTCATTAATTTGTAAGGTCTCTGAGACCAAGTATCTAGGGGTCATAGTTGACCAACATTTGTCATGGCATAGGCACATTGAATTAATCATGAATAGACTTAGGAAACTTACTTGGACATTTAAAACACTAAGAAATATCGCTACGAAAAATTTAGTTTACCAAATATATATTGCTTTGGCACAGTCTATTTTAGTATATTGTATTCCTGTATGGGGTGGTGCTACTAAAACTAAGTTTTTAGAAGTTGAAAGGGCACAGAGAAATTTGTTAAAAATTATGCATTTTAAACCAAAAAGATTCCCAACAGAAGATCTCTATGCTATAAGTAATGTACTCACTGTTAGGAAACTGTACATCTTATATTCCGTTCTAAGACTGCATAAAGGTATAAAGTTTGACCGTTGTATTGTAGCCAAAAGAAGGAAAAACCTAGCAGCTACTGCCGTCACTGTTAAAACCGCCTTAGCTAGGAGGCAATATGTAAAACAGTCTGCGACTCTATACAACGTCATTAATAAAAACATAAATATTTACCACCTTAATTACCGAAATTGCAAATATGCTCTAACCAAATGGCTATTGAATAAGAGCTATGATGATACTGAGACTCTTTTAAGCATCATAAAATAATGTAATTTAATTGTAACACACAGCCACACACACACACACACACACACACACACACACACACACACACACACACACACACACACACACACACGCACACACACACACGCACGCACGCACGCGTTTGCGCATAAACGCACCTTTGGCGTGAATGTAATTACTTTTATTATCTTAATTTATATAGTTAATTATTATGTATAAAGGTCATGCAAGTAGTTAATGTAAGTGCTATGGAAGAGCGGAGTCTCCTAACACAAGTTTTTATACTTAAAAGGAAACCCCGTCCCCGGTTATAATTAATGTATGATCATTTACTGAATAAACTATTTTTATTTTTTTATTTTTTTTAAGATAGAGTTGCACTTGTGACATTTTATAAACCTTAAAAAGAAAATAATATTTACCTACGCACATTGACTTTAAACAAAACAATGGTTTAATTAAATTCAAGGTATGTAGGCATTTCTCCTTGAAAAGAGGCAGTAGTTTACCACCTTTGGTTTTATCTTCACTTACCATCAGGTGTGATAGCAGTCGAAACTGGTTTATAAATATTGAAGCATTTATTCTCTACAATAATTTTCATAGAAATAGCGACACTTAGCTTATAACTATCTTTAAATCATATGAAAGTATATTACGACAGATGCATATAAGTTGTCATCATCATAAATCATTACAGCTCTTCACGAGCTCCTCCAAGGAATGCCACAAGGCACGGTCCTGAGACAACTACATCCATCGACATCCTGCAGGCCCCCACTCAATCTTATTGCACTCTACACTCGAAGTATAGCTACGAGGCTGCTAGTTGAAGACCTTTTTTACCAATCGATTATCGCTTCTTTGAACTTTGATCAGTAAGTCGAAGTGGGAATAGGCCGACCGTATCGGCCTATTCGCACTTCGACTTACTCATTCTTTGGGCTATGTCGGTCATTGTCAGCTGATTCTACTGTGTTTATATTTGTTACGGATGATATTATGCAAAGAAAATTCAGGCATATCCATCTCAAACTCGCTTTGCAACCTTAAGCTTCATCATAACATGACCAGCTTTTATTAAGTACCATAGTGACGCTATTTTAATCTTTAAACTATTAATGCGGAAATAAATTTTACAAAAAATAACACACCACACATCACGTTACACAAAACGGTGGAGTAATATTTTGTCTTATAAGTAAGTCAATTTTATAAATCCTATCCGCACCGAATCTCTATCTGCACCATATTACAGTAAAATTGTCTTAACCGAGTGGGTAACCAAGACTATATGAGATCATCTTGAAATAAATATAGCAGACATGAAGTTACAAAAACTTGCTACCCAAAAAAGCCTGTTTCAATTATTCAGAATATCCAGAGTATTATTATTCATTACAATAAAAGAAGTTGTTGAAAGAAAAAAGCAAAAAAGAAGGGATAAAAATGACAGAAGAATATCAGATTACTTCCATACAAATATTATAATGTTCTGGAAACTCTTAAGAACTGCCAAAGGACATTCAAAACAGCCTAAAATAAATACAATAGAATAGAATAATTTTTACTCGAAATAGATTACAGTAATACTAATAGAAGTCATTTTTTTTTTACTTTTACCACTGGTTGGGAGAAAACACTGCCCTGGAAAGAAACAGCAAGAAACTAAGCGGGACTTTTTGTGAAAGTGATTTACAATATAATATTTTACACAATTGTTATGAAAACATTTGAAGAGAAACAGCATGGTAGCGATCACCTCATTCCCAGGGGTTATTATCAGTCATATATAACTTATCTATCAAAAGTACTAACTAGTACTTTTGATAGATAAGTTCTGCATATTTTCTGTCACTTTGTATATACATATACACACACATATATATATATATATATATAGTTTTTAATATTTCTTATTTCTTTAAACTTTTTTGTAAGGGATTCTTTCGGAACTAGGTTATAAATTGCTCTTATGACTCTCTCTTGCAAAACAAAGATAATTTGACTCACTATTGGACGTAATGGAGCGTTCGGTTTGTGTATTTTTGATAACCTATACAACTTCGGTGGTTTGGCACACGCAGGTATTATCGAATTAACGTCTAGATTCAGTTTCTCGGTTTCCCTTTGATGAATTTACTGCATTGAAAAACTTACGCAACAGACCAGATCTTATGATTCTCCGCGCAGATAAAGGATTACAATTTAAAAATACAACAACTTTTACACTAACAACGGTTAATTAGCGGTTTAATTAGCGGTTAGCCACCGTAGAGTCTATATCACCTGAGGATGCCTCGTGTAGAGGCGAAACACGTGTCGTATTATCGTCAGTGGTGTGTCTTGCCTAGTGTAGTGGTGTTGGGAGTAGCGGTGCTGGGATTAGTGGTGACGGGGATAGTGCACGCAATTGAGGGAGGGCGGGAGGTGCTTCTTCATACTAGGTAAGATACATCATTTTATCTTATAACGCGGATATTTGCGAAGTAAATTTTTGTAAAAGCTTTTATATAATGGATTTCCGCAAAGTAACGCCTGATTCTATTAATTACAACAACTTTTATCGGATGAAAGTACGTACGTAAAGGTCAAAACAGACCCTACAACTAATACGCTTAAAACAACTAGCGATCTAATAAAGAAATACTCCGATACATTCTAGATAATTTAAATTGTTATTATGATTGCTAGAGATTACCTCTAATTTACTTGGAACTGATTCTAAATTCAATGTAAAGTCATTATACTGCTCAATAGAAGCAGATGTCTAGGTAGCCAAATCCTTGGCTGAGTTAAAATATAATAATAAGATAGCTAATATAAGATAGCATTTGCTATCAGTCTTATACTATACTTGAATAGGTCTATCCCCAGTGAAAAACTTCTTAATTAAATTATTTATGTCAATCCAATAAAATCTATCATTATAATTCTTACAATTACATGTCAGATTTAAATTATTATTACATGTCAAGTTATTCATTAATAATTTTAAATCATTTATCTAAGATTATTTTCCTGTGTGTAAGGCAATGTAAACATAATAAATTTATATGCATTCAAATTATTAAGATATTCAATATATTTTAATAATATATTTTTGTTCACATTACCTCTGCTTCAAACAAGAATGGTTAACATACAATTAGGGCAAAATGTACTAGTTAAAATTTTATACATACTTAATGATGCTCCAGGTATGCAATAATTACTAATCTGTTGCCAATGATATTCCCAAATTTTTACCTATATCATTACTATACATGATAACTTTATTTTTTTCATTATCTGAATTACTGTTTAATTTTATGTGCTTATTTATAGAATTGTTATACAGTGTATATAAAAAAATGAGTCAATATTGCTTGTCGTGTTATTAACACATACTGTCCCTAAAGAACCTGCCATTGAGCGCTAATACTCATTTTGATGTTTTATTATGAAGTCAAAACTTTCTTCGTTATATTTACACAGACATTTAAGTAGTAGTAGTAATAGATCGGACATCAGTAGCAAAAGTGTCGTCTGTAACTTATGTCCTATAGGATATATCTCCGATTTTTGTCATTTAGTCTTAGTGACATCGTCAAAAAGTCAAGACGCATTCGTTTCATATATTTAAAAAATATTTTCAAAGAAAATATGCCCGGTTGTGCATTAAAATAATGTAAGTCACGATATGGAGCAAAAAATGAACGTGATTTCGATTTGTTATTGTAAGTATAACGTATATTAACCGAATAATCTTTAAATTTAATTATTTTTAGTAGATTGTTCTAGAATATTTATTTTTATTGTACTAAGCGCCCTCTGTTATCCAGTAGAGTCACTTTTTATTTAAAGTTATAGATTGACGACGTTTATCGATTGGAGTTATCGATAAAAATAATATACAGGATGCCGATTTAATCATTTACAATATTTAAGAAGGTAAAATAGTCAACGATACCCATACCAACAAAAATGAGTAGCATATACCAACTATGCTGCTACTTAGCATGGTTGGTATATGCTACTCATTTTTATTATACAAATACACAATAAAATACAAACACTCACTCTTGTCAACCAGAGGGATAGGCAGAGACTACGGACTTCCATTTGGCGCGATCCTGACACACCTCTCTCGCCTTCTTTACATCCATATATTTACGCATACACGCTCGTCGGTTAAGGGTACTCCTAATCTGGCCCATTTTCAATGTATCGCCGATCTGGTCGATAAATCTTCGTCTAGGGCGTCCCTTCCCGACTTTGCCGTTCACTTCTGAAACATAAATTTGCTTTGTCACTCTTTCCTCGTTCATTCGTTCTACGTGACCAAACCACCGAAGCATTCTTTTTTTAATCCTAGTCATAACGTCATCTTGCAAACCACACTTTCCTCTTATCACACTATTTCTTACTCTGGCATTCAGATTCAACCCTAGCATACTCCGTAATGACAGCATTTCTACAGCCTTTATTCTACTCTCATGCTTCTTCTGCCATACCCAACAGTACAATTTAAACAGTGTTAGAGCCACGCGGCAGCTTTTGCTGTCGTACGGATGGGCCGGCTCGAACCGAGGTGGTACCACGACCTCACAGAATACCAGCGTGAAGTAGAGGTTTACCTCTACGTTTTCCTTGGTAAGTGCAGGTGGCCGGAGGCCCTTTTTTCTGGAAATGAGGCATTCCATGTTAGTTCTCACGGGTGACAACGCATCTGCATTTTGATTTGTAATAGAGGATAGATGTAGATGTCTATGGGCCGCAGCAACCACTTACCATCAGGTGGACTGTGTGCTCGTTTGTCACCCTTATCCCATAAAAAAATACCCAACTTTCACTACCATACATTAAAGTAGGGACTAACACAGCATTATGAATTGCCATACGTGCCTTCTTTGACACATTTTGACTCATCATAATAGCGTGTACCCCATTAACTCTATTTCCTGCGTTCACTCGTCGTTCTATATCCTTATTATATCTATCATCTCTGCTAAATAAACATCCCAAATATACAAACTCATCTACTTGCTCAATGAACTCCCCTTCTATTATTATTTCACATAACGTTTTACTTTCTTCTCTTTCAAAAACCATCACTTTCGTCTTCCTTGCGTTAACTTTCATACCCCTTTCTTTTAATGACCAGTTCATTAAATTAACCATCATTTGCAGCTCGGCCGCCGACGATGCAAAAATGACTTGATCATCGGCGTACAAAAGACATTTGACGGTTAATTCACCCATTCTCATCCCACATTCTTCAACTTTCAAAGTTTGAAAACAACTGTCCATAAATAGGTTAAACAGCCATCGAGAAGCTAAACAGCCCTGTCTGACACCTTTTTGAATGCCAAACCAGTAGGCTTCGTCAATCCTGACACTAGCACTAGAGTCCCTATAAAGAGACCTTAATGCCTGTATCAGACCATCGCTCAACCCAAATGAGGTCAGTGTTTGCCATAACACGTTCCTGTCCACTCTGTCATACACTCTGTCATAAGCCTTTTCCAAGTCCATGAACGCACAAAAAACTTTCTGGTTTTTGGCCAAAAATTTATCCGCAATCATGCGCATGGAAAAGACTTGATCCGTACACCCCATCCCCTTTCTAAATTCAGCTTGCACATCCCAAATTTTTTCATCAGTTTCTTCCATAACTCTTTCAATTAACACCTTAGCATACAGTTTACCCACAATGCTAAGCAAGCTGATACCACGGTAGTTTTTACAGTCCTGCTGCGACCCCTTTCCCTTATATATTGGGACCATAACGGCTTTGCACCAGTCTTCCGGTACCCGTTTCAGTTTCCAACATAAATTAAACAAGGTTTACAGCAGGCCTGCAACCACACCCTCTCCAGCCTTTGGCATTTCGAGTGATACTCTATCATATCCGGCTGCCTTACCTGCTTTCATGCTTTTCATTGCTTTCATTATTTCATCTACACTTATCTCCCTACCTCTCTCCACTTCTTCCGGAATTTATCTTTCACTTACTTCAGACGACTCTTCACTCTTAAACACGTTTTCAAAGTATTCCTTCAATCTCTTTAAATTCGAAACTTCATCATTCAGCTTGCAGCCATTCTCGTCTCGTATAGCATTCATTCTAGGCTGTTTTGAATTTCCCCTGGCAGTACTTACGAGCTTCCAGAACATTTTAATATTTGCCTGGAAGTTATCAGATATTCTTCTATTATTGTTATCTATCCTTTAGTGCTTTTTCCTTACAACAACTTCTTTTACTCTCTTATTTATACGTCTAAAGTCTGCCTTTTTTCTTTCAATGTCATCATTCATACCGCCAGAATTACCAGCTTTGGTTGCTAGTAAATCTAGCCACGCTCTCTTCTTTGCTTCAACTTCCATTCGTACTTCATCATCCCACCACAACGTATTACTTTTCCTTTCATTCGTTCTCTTACTTACACCACATACTTCGGTGGCTGTATCAACCAAATTTTCTTAACTTTTATTATTTCATTTTTATTGTGCTACTTTATGTGGAAGGGTGGGATTTTTTTAGGCATGATGATGAGATTTTCTGTGTTGCTTGTGAATATGCTGAGGATACTTGCTGTGTTGATGTTCAGTAATACAGCAAGTCTTCTCTTTTACATACCGGGCTTCATTGTCTGGTGGTATTCAAGGACAAAACCATTATAGATCCTGGCTAAAAACAATTTGCACTGCTAAAGATATTAGATGCAAGAAATTGTAGGTTAAGATTGAGTCAGAAAATAAGGTAAAAACTTAAAATAACAATTTTTATTGATGTGGGTAGTGTCTTTAAGTAGTGCAGCTGATGAAATGTACAAAATAATATAAAAGGAGAAGAAGACGTCTCCACACATTCTTGGACCAAAGTGTTAACAAGATGAAAGTACCATTTGAAAGCGTATATATAAACAATTAATAGCTGAAAATCTGGCAAGATTTGTCAATCTAGAAGCTGAGTTATTGTAGAATAAGTAAAAGTGAGATTATCTATTACCTACACAGTAACAGGTGATTTTTCACTGTTATTACATTGTAACAGGTTATTTTTCACTATAATTACTTAAAGATATAAAAACAAATCAAACAAAATATAAAATCACCAAAAAAGCTGTGGTTAGTAATGTTCGTGATTTCAGATTATAATGTTCAGTATTCCTCACTATGCTTTCTTTCACCGATTCAGTAATGTCTCAAGTTGTTGAGCATAAATCTCTTTGAACAATATTGGTACATAACATACCAGCTTATTTATAATATGAATGTATGAATATAAATTTATAAAATGATTTATTGTGAAACGGCTTTTAAGTTCAGTGTTTTCCTAAATATTTTAGATTTGATATGTATTTTTGTAAAAGAAACGAATTTAAAAATATAGAGGCGCTCCCTTATTAAATTTGGCGTTTCTTGATGTATCTTCAAAGCCGATCGACCAATCATATGCTATTATTTTAGCTTCTAATGGAACAAGTGACGTCATCCAAGATGCCACCAAGGTGGCAACCAAAGTGACTGCTGTTTGAATTGATTCTTAGTTATTGGAAAACAAATATTTTATTTGATGTCAGTAAAGAGGCATAAAAAGTTAAAGTGATTTTTTCGTGTAATGGAAGTCATGATAAATAGTTTTATACAATGAAACAATCATTATATTCCCTATTATTATATTTTAAAGCATTTCAAACTTAGTAACCTTCAACAACATTATCGATACTTTGGTATCGAAAGGGTAACATTCCTAAAACGATCTTATATTTATAAGCGTCACCTACTGGGGAATAGCTAAAATGTTTTCTTAATAAACGATAGCGTAGTTTTGCTATTTTAAGCTTGAGGGCGTCACACACGCACGAGCATAAAGTTTTTGTATGTAAATTTTCCCAATGCCCGCTCTATAGTGTATTTATATTTTAAATCTCTTTGAAATTAAAGGTCTCCGTTTGAATGCTAATAAAACTAAGGTTTTGGTATTTGAAAGGGACGAAGAGAGAACGAAGTGTGAAATATGGGTAAATCAGGAATGTCTAGAACAGGTAAATGAAATTGTATACTTGGGGAGTGCTTTTAGCCGGGGTGGAAGATGTGATTTAGATGTGGACAGGCGTGTCGCTGCCGGGAACAAAGTCAATGGTGCCCTGACTGCGTTAGTCAAAAGGCAAGGCGTAGTGAAGAGTGCACGCCTTGCAATACATAACGCAGTGTTGGTACCGACTTTGTTATATGGCAGCGAAACCTGGGTGTGCCCGAAGAAGCATAAAAGCAAGTTGAATGCAGTGGAGATGCGATCTCTTCGTAAAATGTGCGGCGTTACCATGGCCGACCGAAAGCGAAACGAAGAGATTCGCAATATGGCAGGTTTGAAAGATGACCTTATCACAAAAATTGATAAAGGCGTGCTTCGGTGGTTTGGGCACGTTGAGCGAATGAGTGAAGACCGAATGGTGAAGAAAATATATAGCGCGAAAGTTAATATTAAAAGGTGTCGAAGTAGACCGAGACTAACTTTCGAAGACCATGTGAGCAAATTGCTCGAAGAGGGTAGGGTCAAAAGTACTCGGATACCTAGACGTGCATGTATGAAGAAGATAATGAATCTGAAAGAAGCGAAAGAGGTATGTAAGGATCGTGACACTTTGCGATCTGTTCTCTCTGGCTACCCCGTCAGGGATTGTGCGTGAAGATAAGTAAATCTCTTTGTATTTACATGACTTTACCAGATTATCCATGGCCAGTATGTGTTATTTAATCTCATCTCTTTTCTTAATACACTATATCAGTCTCATAACAATTTTTCATGTTTTCACCTGAACTGAATTTAATTTAAGTTTTTTTTTTTTTTTTTTTTTTTTTTTTTTTTTTTATAGGAGAGGGGGCAAACGAGCATGCGGCTCACCTGATGGTAAGTGACTACCGCCGCCCATGAACAACCGCAACACCAGAGGAATTGCAGATGCGTTGCCGGCCTTTTAAAAAGGAGTAGGCTCTTTTCTTGAAGGTCCCTAAGTCGTATCGGTCCGGAAAAATCGCTGATGGTAATCGATTCCACAAGGAAGTCGTGCGAGGAAGAAAACATCTTCTAAATCGCACAGTGGTGGACCGCCAATCATCCAGATGGTGTGGATGGTATCGGGAGTTCTGCCGCGATGTGCGTTCATGAAATTTGGCGGCTGGGATTAATCCGAACAATTCCTCAGAGCACTCCCCATGGTAGATGCGAAAGAAAATGCAAAGAGATGCAACATCTCTTCGCAGTGCCAATGAATCGAGCCGATCGGAAAGGGCTCGGTCGTCGACGATTCGAGCCTCTGTCCTGGGAAGAACCAGCAAGAAACCCAGTGGGACTTTTTTAAGTTTATTAATTGTACTTTTTCTTACATACATTTATATAATTTTTAGTATTTATTTTAGTTTTAATTAATTTTTGCATTCTTCGAATATATTTATTAATTTTATTATATTTTCTTAATTTCCTTCTACTGTACTTCTGTTCATTTCTGAGCCTTTCTGCTGTTTTTAATATGACAGAAATATCACAGTCAAATTTATTGATATGCATTCTACGACCTCTTAAAACAGACTGAGTTTCAGATGAATAGAATAGAATCGAATAGAATAAAATAATTTTTATTCAATATAGATCACATGTGTAATCCTTATTGAAAGTCATTTTTTACTTTACCACTGGTTCGAAAAAAAAACCTCTGTCCTGGGAAGAACCAGCAAGAAACCCAGTGGGACTTTTTTAAATGCAAATTTTACATTAATGGTTGTACAAACTATATAAGTATAAAATTTATTTTAGAAACAGCTTAGAAGCGACCATCTCATTTCCAGGGGTTATTATCAACCATGTATTCATTTATACTATAATGACCCTTTTTATACAGTTTCAACTTAACAAAACATTTAAACTTGGTAATAGAAAGAGCCTCTACACTTTCCGGGACCTTGTTTTAATAGCGTATACATTGTACCAAGAATGAATTACTGACTCTGTGGAGTCGAGATACTGGTATCACTAGTTTGTGTTTGTTCCTAGTGTTTACAAAATGTATATCACTTTTTTTGTTTGGAAGTTATCTATATACAGTTAAAATTTTTAAAATTTGCTCTTTAGCTCTAGTTAACAGTAATTGCAACGCAGGTAATTCCTGCGTTGTAATTACTTTGTGGGATTCCTCATATTCTTTGCTGAGCTTATCTCTTTCCTTTAAAATATTTGTATAGTCTCTATGCAACTTTACCATATCACTTTGTAACTGTGTATTTTTCGAAATTTTACTTATTGTGTCATTTTCATATTCACTCTTTTCTTTAAACAACTGCTCACACTGTTTCTTGGACGCCTTAAGTTCTTGGAGCTTAAGATGAAGTTGGTCTATCTGATGCATCTTGGCGTTGCGAGTATTCTATGTACTATAAATAGTAAAAAGAAACAAAGAAGGAAAATCAAAGAAGCAGAGTAAGCAAATGTCTAATTATAGGTAGGACTTTAACAGATCGCAATCAAAATTATCACGAAAACAATTTAAAATGAAATTCGCAAACACTTTTATGTTATAGAGTAAATATAAAAAGGGATAACAGAATAAAAGGATCAAGGGATAATTACAGTAACTTAATACTAACTTTAAAACTTTAAACAAAGTTCGTGGCCTGCTGCCACTTATCTTGAGATACAATAATTGTGTCTCAATAAATTTATACGATACCAGAAGGGCTGTATTCTGAATGATAAAGTTTCGAGCTTAAAGAGGTGGAAGGTATACTTTAAAAGCTTGTTTAAGACTGAGGAGACGTTTGAATTAAATGAAATATAAATTTCGAAAGAGGAGGAAAGAGATAAATAGTGAAAGAAATAAATAGCATGAAAACCCGTAGGGCAGCCGAATATGATAGAGTATCACTCAAAATGCTAAGTGCTGGAGAGGAAGTGGTGGCGGGCCTGTTGTATACCATGTTTAATTTATGTTGAGAACTGACGCGGGTACCGGTAGGATGGTATAAAGCCGTGATAATCCTAATATATTACAAAGGAAAAGGGTCGCAGCAGGACTGCAAAAACTACCGTGGTATCAGCCTTCTTAGCATTGTGGTAAATCTGTTTGCTAAGGGCCTAATTGAAAAAGTTATGAAAGAAACTGATTGAAAAATTTGAGATATGCAAGATGGATTTAGAAAGGGAATGGGATGGATCAAGTCTTTTCTATGCGCATGATTGCGGTTTTTAGTTTTTAAGTTTTTGGGCAAAAACCTTGAAGACTTGGAAAAGGCTTTTGACAGAGTGTTGCAAATGCTGATTACATTAATGAACAGGTCATTAAAAGAAAGGGGAATGAAAGTGAACGCATGTAAGACGAAAACAATGGTTTTTGAAAGAGAAGGAAGTCAAACCATATGCGAAATAAGAATAGATGGGGAGTTGGTGAGCTAATTGACAAGTTTGTGTAATTAGGATGTATATTTAGCAAGGATGGTAAGTATGATCAGAATATAGAACGACGAGTGAACGCAGTAAATATAGTATATGGGGCTCTACACTCTATTGTGTAAAGTTAGAATGTCTCAAAAAGGCACGTATGGCAATGCACAGTACTGTGTTAATCCCTACTTTAATGTATAGTAGTGAAAGTTGGGTGTAGCAGCAGAAGCACTAGAGTAAAATAGATGCTGTAGAAATGCGGTCCTTAAGGAATATGTTAGATCTGAATCTGAATGATACAGTGAGAAATTGTGTGATAAGAAAATAGTGTGGTTTATTTGCAAGATGATGTTGTGATCAGGATTAAGAAAGGAATGCTTCGGTGGTTCGGTCATGTAGAAAGAATGAATGATAAAAGAGTGACATAGCAAATGTATGTTGCAGAAGTGAACGGCAGTCGGGAAAAGACGCCCTAGGTGAAAATTCATCGACCAAATTGGCGATATATTGAAAATGGGCCTAAATTAAGTGTACTCTTAACTGACGAGCATGCATGCGTAGGTAGATAAATATGAAGGAGGCGAGAGAGGCGTGCCAGAATCGTGCCAAATTAAAGTCTGTAGTCTCTGCCTACTCCTCTGGGTGACAGACGTGAGTGTTTATGTTGTGTATGCTGTTATGTTATGCTGTATATTCTACGTGGTAGAGCCATGCTGCAGCTATATTATGGTTGTAGCACGAATGGGTCGGTTCGACCGGGGAAGGACCACGCTCTCACAGAAAACCAGCGTAAAATAGCAGCTTAACGCTGCTGTATTTCGTATGGTGAGTGTAGAGAACCGGAGACCCTTTTTACTGGCAAAGAGACATTCCATCTTAGTCCTCACGGGTGACAACGCAACTGCATTTTGAGTCTTTATTGAGGATAGATGTAGATGTCTATGGGTCACAGTAACCACTTACCATCAGGTGGACTGTGTGCTCGTTTGTCACCCGATCCTATAAAAAAAAAATATGTTTATGTTTATTATTACTTGTATTATAAATATGCATATTTTTATTTGAAAAATATGTTTTATTAGTAAGATAACTGCTGTAGGGTTTTTTGATTTTACTTATAATATACTTGGATAACTACTTCTTAGTAAAGTTAGAAAAGTTCGCTAAATGAATAATAAGCTAAGATAAATGCTCCTTTAAGCCAATAAGGCCGTAATTAATTTTCTGAGCTAAACGCTCTAAAAGATTAACTCTTCTTAAGTTATAACGAAACATAAGTTATAAATAGATTTTAATCAGTAATAATATTATTATTTACTGTTAAAAGCAGAAATAATACAGTTGCTGTATTTGGAATAAATTGAATTTCATGTGAATTTGTGTGGACTTTCCGGTCCGGTGTTTATCGGCTAGCTGCATGTTTTATTAAGTCGTCACTTGAGAACCTATGTTCCCCATCAGTTAATAGTTCTTCGATCTGACCAGGCCATGCCACTTCAGCTAAGTGATCCTTATGGTAAAGTACATTAATATATTTTTTATAGGATAGTGTGGCAAAAGGGCACACAGTCCACCTGATGGTAAGTGGATGCTATGGACCATAAATATTTACATTTATCCTCAATTAAGAATCAAAATGCAGATGTGTTGTCTGCCCTGAGGCGTAAGATAAATGCCTTATTTACAGTACAAAGGGTCTCCGATTCTCTACACTCACTATACATAAGCATTAATCTGCTATTTTATTTAATGTTCAATAACTGTAACATCAGGAGAATTGCAAGTGTGTTGCCGGCCTTTTAAAAAGGAGTAAGCTCGTTTCTTGATAGTCCCTAAGTCGTATCGGCCCGGAAAAATCACCGGTGGCAGAAAATACCACACAGAACTCGTGCAAGGAAGTCCCAGTAAATTGCACGGTAGTGAATGGACTGCCAAGCATCCCAATGATGTGGATGGTGTGTTTTGTAGGAACTAAAATTAAGATTTTGTTAGGATGTCAATGGTTTTTGCCATCTTAGGCTACATCACCACTTACCATCACATGGAATAGTATTTAGCACTGTCTTAGAAAAGTTTATAAAAATTTTGGAAAATCTAAAATTGCATCTCGTACTTTCATGTAATGTTTAGAATAAGCAATTTACTATTATTAATTACCGAAACACTTATTTCGTTTAAATCTACAAAAAAAATGTTTTTGATTAATTAACACGATTTTTTTTATTGATACCCGTGATTAGTATTTTGTTTCCGAAAAAAATTGTCAAAAGTTACTAAAATAAAAAATGTAGTGAAATTGAAAAGTGATAAAATCAGTTTTTCGAAACATATTTTATTCACATCCATACCGACCAACTGACGTCCAAGTGAAATTATATTCAATTAACTTTTATAATAACTGAAATAAATAATATTTTAACTACGTCAGAATTCTATTTATTGTATTGTACGTATTTATTGAAGTCTCATTTTGCTAGATTTTTTATTATACAACTAAGTGCTATATAAAGCTGGTAGAAGTGATTTAATTTGAATGAAAATAGAGCACTCCATCTCCGCTTTGTGTTCGATGTGTGCAAAAGACAGCAAAATGTTTCCTACAGAATGGAAAATAGCTAAAATCGTTCCGGTTCATAAAGCGGGTAGTGCGGATTATGTAAAAAATTACAGACCGATCTCTATACTATCAGTCTTCGCTAAATTATTTGAGTCAATAATTTGTCCTTTTATTAAGAGACATATCAATCTTTACTTAACCACTAGCCAACATGGTTTCGTTAAAGCTAGGTCCACGAGTACTAACTTGGTACATATTACGGAAACACTAATTGAAGCGCTTGATGCGGGAAAACAAGTCGACGTAATATATACCGATTTTAGCAAAGCGTTTGATCGGGTCCCACATGATATATTGATTCGAAAGTTAGCTGCCTATGGTATTACTGGTAGTTTGTTGAATTGGCTAAAATCATATTTAAATGACCGAGCGTTTTTTGTAGTAGTGAATGGATATCAGTCAGGCTTGAAAAATATTCATTCTGGTGTGCCCCAAGGGTCACATCTCGGACCGATTCTGTTTGGAGTGTTCGTTAATGAAATACCAGAATTGATGAAAAGTTCTTGTGCGTACTTGTATGCGGATGACTTAAAAATTTGCAAGATGATAACGGAAGAGAATGATTCAGTGAAGCTACAAAATGATTTGGATCAATTGGTGGAATGGTGCAAAGTAAATCGAATGGACTTAAACATTAGTAAATGTCTTTATGTGCAATATGCGAGAAAAAGTAATACCATCGATTATAGCTATCACATTGGAGATAATAATATACAGCAGTTAGACCAAATTAGAGACCTAGGGGTTGTTTTCGATAAAAAATTAACTTTTGTGCCTCACATTGAAAACATTACTAAGCGTGCATCTAGGATGATGGGTTTTGTAATAAGAAATATCAAAGTTTTTCGAAGCTCTAAAATTAAAATTCTATTGTTTAACAGTTTGGTAAGAAGTATATTGGAATACTGTGCTGTAGTATGGAGACCTCATTATGCTACACATTCACTGAGAATCGAGCGGATCCAAAAAAGATTCATAAGACATTTGTCTTACGCGCGTGGGTTTAGAAGTTATAAGAAGCGTGTATCATATGAAAATAACTTGGTCTATTTCAAAATGATTTCTCTAGAGAACCGCAGGGATATTATTGATTTAATTTTTGCTTCGAAAATTATTAATGGTGTTATTGACTGTCCCGAAATTTTAAGTAAATTTAATTTGTGCGTTCCCTATCGCTATCCGCGTTTTGCTCGTAAGATTACACCGTTGACTAGACCACATCGTAGAACAGTGTTTGGCTCCAATTCCCCAATTGCGAGAATGAGTAAAATTGTTAACAAATTTAGCGAAACAATCGATATATTTTTCGACCCTCCTAACAAGCTCCGTCGCACATTAAGAGACCATTTCTTGTAATATTCTATAAAACATTTTCTTTTCTTTTCGCTCTATGTATTTTTATTACTGTATATCATTATTATTTTTTTTTACCCTAGAAATAAAGTTACAGTGCTGAGATAGTTATTAGCATGTGGTATCCGCCTGTAATTATTTGTACATTTTAGTTCTTATTGGTTCATTGTATTTAAATAGCATGTAAGGAATGATACAAATGTTGGTGGATCAATAAATAAAAAAAAAAAAAAATGTTTCGTTCGTTCTGCCCATGTATAACTATATATTCTTATTACTGTATAGGTATACTGTAAAAGAAAGTAAGCTACAAAATATCATTATCATTATTTCTACTTTACGGACAGATTCTCTTCCCGTACTAAGTAGATTATGTACTTGGTATAAAGCTAAGCCAAATCTCATTTGAAAGGGATTTATTTCAGTTAACAGCGTAGTGAAAGCAAACAACACTGCATTTAACTGCTTCTCTGCGGTGCAGTCGGGTCGTTATCACGCTACATTTACTGTTATGAGTGGGACTCGACATCGCCCTGTTAAATTAAATGATTTCGTTCTTGTGTTTCGTATAATTTTCGTTTGATATCTGTTTTACAACCTTTTAGCTGTCTTAAAACAAAAGTAGATTTGAACTTTTTTCAAGGAAAAAAGTTTGATGTTTCTTTGTATGTAACATAATATAACATAACAGCGATACCTTTTTATATGTGATTTTATACGTGGTAGAGTCATGCTGCAGTTATATTAGTAGTTAACATGTAGCACGAATGGGTCGGATCGACCGGGAAAGGACTACGCTCTCACAGAATACCAGCGTAAATATAGCAGATTAATACTGATGTGCTTCGTATGGTGAGTGCAGAGAACCGGAGACCCATTTTACTGGAAAAGGGGCATTCCATCTTTGTCCTCACGGGTGACAACGCATCTACATTTTGATTCGTAAACGAGGATAGATGTTGATGTCTATGGGCCACAGCAACCACTTACCATCAGATGGAACTGTGTGCTCGTCTGTCACCCTATCCTATAAAAAACCTTCGTCGATTGCTAACCGATTTTGATGATTTTTTTTTAAATAATTCTTTTTTGTTTTATACTTTAATGGTTGTCCCACAATATTTTGGACAAAAATTTCACTCCTAAGGGTAGCAAAAAAGTAGATGAAATTTTTAATTGTATTATTTATATATTGCCTTTTGGCACGCTAGCCTTTTTGGTAAGTTTTAAGCGTACGGCTTATTCCCTGGTCTAATTAATTGGGTAAAGTACTTTCTGAGTAAAAGGTCTCTCCGTGTCATCGTCGATGGCCGCTGTGGCGACTAACGCCGGTGTTCCTCAGGGGTCCGTTCTCTCCGCAATTCTTTTCCTGCTGCATATTAATGATCTGCTTATGCCCCGTATCTGTGGGTATGCAGACGATAGCACAGTTGTGAAGAGATACCAACAAAGTCCTCAGCCCAGTTGGGATCAATTCAATCTGAAAGAGAATCTATGGTAGAACGTGTGAATTTCACACTACAGGCAGTTTTCGAATGGCGCGATGCCGATCTTGTGAAATTCAACGCCTCCAAAACACAAGCGTGTCTTTTCACTGCAAAAAGAAGCCAGCTTATCTTGGCTACTATTTTCCGAAATATATCACTGGAATACACCGACCGCCTTCAGTTGTTGTGGGTTGAGATATCCTCAAATCTGAACTTCGGGCGGTTCGTTGAGTCCAAGGCCAAAATACCAGCAAGGAAGCTAGGAGTCCTGTGCGGCGAATCTTCACGCCGGGACAGGTGCTTACTTTATATAAAGGGCAAGTTCAGTCGTACATGGGGTATTGTTCCATATTCGGGCTGGTGCTGCAAAAAGCCACCTATTAGCTTTGAACTCAATGGAAGGGCGTGCTATGAGGCTTATTGGTGATCCAAATTTGGCTAGAACCAACCTTACCAGCCTCGAACATAGACGCAAAGCCAGCGTTTCGATTTTCTACAGGATGCATTTCGAAGAGTGTCCGCAATAATTTCATAATTTAACTCCACCCTCTCCATTCCATCATTGGACAACCAGACGTTTGGCCAGTCTCCAACCTTTCGTTGTTGACTTACCAAGCTTTCGAACCAAACGGTTTGCTACATCGTTCATGATGCTTACAGCAAAGGAGTGCAGTAAGTTGCCAGCATCTGTGTTTCCAATCGATTGCAATGTGGGTGTCTTCAAGGCAAGAGTGAATAGGCTTTTGTTAAGTCAGTGCACTTCACCATCTTAGGCTACATCACCACTTACTCTCAGGTGGGATTGTAGTTAATCACCGGCTTAATATAATAGAAACAAATTGCGATTGTAAAATTAATTAGTCTACATAAAAGGATAAAAAATAAAGTTAATATGACTTTTTATTATATACATTTTAATTTTGGCTATCATAAATCAATATCGTAGACCCATCACCTGATTTTTTTCTGCAAGTATCGTATGAGATATTTGCTTAACATTACAGACTACGTTGAGGGAGGGCCATGCTAAGTGGACGGTCTTGTGAAGAAGAATGACCGGATGAATATTACTTGAAATAATACAAATTTTCTGTAGATTTAGAGATAAGCTGGCTCTCGTAAAAGTCAACTTGTTCGCGCAAAACGTTGATGTCGGAGTCGACACCAGATGTCACTCGGCTCGGCGCGATTCTGGTTTGAACTTCGGCTGGGGCGTGGCACGAGCGCGCGAGTCGCGAGCGAAAAAGTAAGTCGTCCATAATCGGTGCTGACGTGAGCACGCGGTCCATTCTGTTAGGGAACTCGGAATAATTCGGCGCGGCCAGTAAATATACGGTCTATCATTGTGACGCGCATTCCTACTGGAGAGCTTCCCGGGACTTATTGTGTCTGACTCAAAACCTGCATAAGTGCATTCGGCAATATTAGATAGTGCTGCCTCTGGTATTCTAGAATTAACTATTGCTTCGCGAAACGGTAGTGACCTTTGCCCCTTTAAACTCCGTGTGCGTTTGTGAGGTAACCATTATACCCAGCGATAGTTAGTGGCTTCTGTAAGTTAGTAAATCGTACGATAGAGTTAAGTGACTGTTATCGTGACGAAAGAAGAAAGTGACTGTGGACAACCTCGAAAGGCGCCCTCAAGTTGGAGCGGTGTCGACGCTCGGGCTGCTGCCGACGGCCAAGGTCTAGGTTCAATAACCATCAGTCACACCCAGCTACACACCACATCACCATTCTTTCCCTTGCACTACACAACCACATGCGACCTGACCGACTCCGGAGGGATCAGTCGCCTTGAATAGGTAAGTAAGCTTCATCCATATTCCTTCCGGTCGACTGGCCGTAGTATAACGCTCCGCCATATATTTTAGTGTAATTAGAGAGATTCCACGTGGCCTTAGGAGGCCCGACCTACGTCTGTTCGGGAGGTCTTCAGCTCATGGGCCCCTGAAGATTGGATCCTTTAAGGGAGCAGCCGTAGGCCGTAACAAACTGGTAGCAGAGCGCGATTCCGGGTTCGATTCCCGGTCGATCCCGACTATAGTGTTTGATAAACATTAAACAATTTTGGTGGCAGGGAGCGTTGGTGTGATTGGTTTAATTTGCATCTACAATCACGCCCGTCCGTAATACGTAAAAATATTTTTTTTTGTACGTAATAATAGAATTATTTTCCTTTGTTGCTTTGTTGCTTGCCTTTTCTTTTGGTTAGAGCGTAATTTGAAAAGCCGCGCCCTAGGTTGTGCAAGCGGGAGTTTTTCTAGAGAGATACGTCATGTAGGTAGATGGTTATTTTTACGTAATCGGTTAATTATCGTTGTCGGATAGTTGTAGTGGATTACTTATCGAAGGTTCGATTTCCGAGCTAGGCATTTTTGTTGATCGACCGTGATGTGTATCTTCGTTTGTACTGTAATTTGTATTTGAACTAAGGAGTAGTAATTGTATTTGCGTACTTTGAATTTAACTTGATTTCATCGCACTAGTATTTGTTATTTGTTAATTTGATTGTGTCTTTTCTTTTGAGCTAACTTGTATTTGGTTGATACGTAGTAGTTCGTATTTGTGTGGTTTCTATTCAGCGCGATTTGATAGGAACTGCATTTATTAACTGTTAATTTTTGTTGTATTTTTTGTTTGTTATCTTCGTAATCTGTGCTCAAGCCGCGTCGTAATTTGTATTTAATAGTGATGACATCGCCTAAGCTACTGATCCGTTGTCTGCGGACTGAGTTGCGCTGGGCCACAAGCGCCCATGCTTTGATAGGTCGACCGGATAGGGTCCATAACTTGATGAAGCGGTTCGAGCAGGTGGATGCTCGAAGGGCCGCAGTGGAGGAGGCTTACGCTGAGCTCGAGGATTCGGATGTGGAGAAGGGAGTCCTGGACTCTTGCTTTGCGGACTATGAGCAGTTCTTGTGGCTCACGGACGAGTTGATCGAGGCTGAAGGCAGGTATGCCGAGGAGGCGCGTGAAGCTCGGATGAGTAACCTATCCGAGTCCTCTCTGAAGCAGCTTCAGCCGGAGCTGTTGGGACGACTCCCAACTCTGGACCTGCCAAAGTTCTCCGGGGTCCATTCCGAATGGCTGACCTTCGTTGGTCTTTTCGACAGCCTAGTGGACGCCCGGAGTGACCTGACCCCGAGCCAAAAGATGGCGTACCTCCTGGCCTCACTGGAGGGGGAGGCCCTGGGCGTCGTCGGCCACTTGAAATTGTCGGACGACGCCTACCAGACTGCTCGGGACCTCCTAGCCAGAAGATACGCCAACGTCCGGCGAAATGCAGACGAGCATGTTAAGCAGCTTCTAAGCCTCCCGCTGCTTAGTGACCGGGCCAGACTGCGTCCGGACCTGTTGGATCCAGTCTGGGTGGCCTGTAATACATTGAGGCGGCTGGGTTTACCAGTGGGCGAATGGGCTTTTTTGTTGCTCCGCATCGTGCTGTCCCGTCTACCTCTCGACCTGCGAATCCATTTTGAGGAGAGGTACGGCGGGGACGAGGCCTCCTATATTCCGCCCTTCTATGACCTGCTGCGGTTTTTGGAGGAGCAGTGCCGGCAGATCGAGGACGCGGCGGGCACCGTTGACGACTTACGAGACGTGCCCAGTGAGAGGCTGAACCCGCCAGGCAAGTCGTCGTCAACCCCCCCCTGCTCCTATTGTCGAGCATCTGATCACCGGGTAACGTCGTGCCCGAAATTATTAGGTAAGCCGGTTCCAGCAAGGCGAACTATCGCCAAGGAGCGCCGCTGGTGCTGGTCATATCTGGGAGGGCACCTCCAGCGAGACTGTCCGCATCGACGGCCCTGTCTGCATTGCCAGGGCAATCACCATGCCGTTTTGTGCCTGGGTGCGAACGGCATCTCCTCTCGGGGCTCTGCCAGGTCCTCGACCCCCACGGGCGGGGGCGCTCAGCCACGCCCTCTGCAGGGTGACTCTCGGCGCCCGCCGGCCAGCCACCAGGCCCCTAAGTTTGAAAGGAGTCCCTCCCCCGACCAGTCGGGGGGTAATTCCCCCAGGGGCGGGGGTGTCATCACCCCTCACCCCTCAGCGTGTGGAGAGGAACTTCACGGCCACTCATCGGTCCGCTGGACCCTTCTCACTTCCGTTAGCTGAGTGGCCGCGACTGGTGTACCACTGTTCCCCATTTGATGGAGGCGGCCCTGTCTAGCTGCCGCCTTAGTTCCCACCACGGCCGCCTCCACTGAGCCTTAAGCCGTCAACAGTCCACTTGTCAAAATGTTCTGTTGCCGACGGCCTCAGTGAAGGCATACAACCCGAGTGGCAACTGTTAAAGGTTGTGCTCTATTTATCTCGGGTTCACGCCATGTGGCCTCCCCTTGGTGATGGGAAGATTAGGGCCCCCCTGGAGCGTTGAATCACGTTGTCAAGGGGTATTAGATTTGGTTTGGTCGAGCACTTAGTCAAAAAATACTTGAATTAAAATTAAAAATTGCTTTGGGCTTTCCGCGAAATTTTCCTATTTGTAGCGGTTTAAATTAAAAGAATTGAATTTAATCTACTCCTTTAAATGCTACTGCATGTGTTTTATAAATATATTTAATCACTGTATTTGATTGTTGCGTCTGTTTGCTGAAAGGAAAATTTGAATTCATCTGAAATTGAATGGCGCACTATTTGAAAAATTATGTTTATGTTTATGATAGTGTTTAATCATTTTGCTTTGCAAAGAAGTAGGGCCTCCTCCTAGTCCCTTACGTTATTGTTTTGTTTAATTTGCAAGTTGACCTATGCGCATCGGTGATTAATTTGGTTGAATTAATTCTGTAGTTGAACATTGATGCTTTTGAAAAATTAGTTGAAATATGAGCATAGGACTACTTGCCTAACAGGCTAGCTAGTTTTGGAGATTATCAGATTGAAATCAGCTGCCGCACTATTTTAGTAAATGATAATATGGTGGGTGGCCTGGCTAGGCTTACTTGTTGAAAATTCATACTAGGGACTATCTGTGCGTTTCGTTCGGCTCTCCACAGACGACGTTCATGTGGAATTGGTGGGTGCTCTTTGCACTGAAGCTTAGGAGGCCGCTCGGGGCCGCTTCGTGTTGCGTCGCTGTTTGCAGACCTGATCCGGTCGGATTGCGGAACTAATCATAGGGGCACAGATAGGTGTTTGAAAGAGGTCGTCGGACTTCTGTCCAGTACAGGACTTGATAAAGTGCTGCGATGCCCAGGAGGGGCATCCAGTGGAGGCTGACCCTCCGGCTTGCCACGTTAGGGCTATCTTTTGAGGCGCTGGTTAGGGTTGCAAGACCTGATGGGTTGCCTAAGGTGGCCTAGTTTGGTTGTAGATTCGGTCTTGCAACTTGGAGTCTCGACCTTGTCCCGCTGACCGGTTTGCTCGCGGACCTAAATCCTTATGTCCGGGACGGGGGTTTGTTCGCGCAAAACGTTGATGTCGGAGTCGACACCAGATGTCACTCGGCTCGGCGCGATTCCGGTTTGAACTTCGGCTGGGGCGTGGCACGAGCGCGCGAGTCGCGAGCGAAAAAGTAAGTCGTCCATAATCGGTGCTGACGTGAGCACGCGGTCCATTCTGTTAGGGAACTCGGAATAATTCGGCGCGGCCAGTAAATATACGGTCTATCATTGTGACGCGCATTCCTACTGGAGAGCTTCCCGGGACTTATTGTGTCTGACACAAAACCTGCATAAGTGCATTCGGCAATATTAGATAGTGCTGCCTCTGGTATTCTAGAATTAACTTTTGCTTCGCGAAACGGTGGTGACCTTTGCCCCTTTAAACTCCGTGTGCGTTTGTGAGGTAACCATTATACCCAGCGATAGTTAGTGGCTTCTGTAAGTTAGTAAATCGTACGATAGAGTTAAGTGACTGTTATCGTGACGAAAGAAGAAAGTGACTGTGGACAACCTCGAAAGGCGCCCTCAAGTTGGAGCGGTGTCGACGCTCGGGCTGCTGCCGACGGCCAAGGTCTAGGTTCAATAACCATCAGTCACACCCAGCTACACACCACATCACCATTCTTTCCCTTGCACTACACAACCACATGCGACCTGACCGACTCCGGAGGGATCAGTCGCCTTGAATAGGTAAGTAAGCTTCATCCATATTCCTTCCGGTCGACTGGCCGTAGTATAACGCTCCGCCATATATTTTAGTGTAATTAGAGAGATTCCACGTGGCCTTAGGAGGCCCGACCTACGTCTGTTCGGGAGGTCTTCAGCTCATGGGCCCCTGAAGATTGGATCCTTTAAGGGAGCAGCCGTAGGCCGTAACACAACTGCTGGACTGAAAGAAAGATTAATCTGCCAGTCTGGATAATTAATGTCAGAAGTAAACGAGATAGATATACTGTACATATTGAAAGCCATGATATTTATCTAGCACTTCTTATAATTGCCTCTTATCTTACCCACGGTACGAAATAACGAAGTGGGTAGCGACCCTCACATGGCAAGCGGGACACATATGCCAGAATATTTAAATTTTATTGCATCGTACGTAAAGAAACTTAGGTTATGACAGAGCCGTTTTAAAATTTTCAGAAGCTGGTGACAGTTGGGACTAACTCACTGGGACTGATAGTTATACATACAATCACGCCTCTTTCCCGTAGGGGTAGGCAGAGACCACTTCTTTCCACTTGCTACGAACCTTACATACTTGTTTCGCTTCGTCTACTTTCATTATCCCCTTCATACATGCTCTACGGTTCAGGGTACTCTTGAACTGGCCGTTTTGAAACTAATCTATTGAAAAAATCTATTGAAACTTCCAGGAAATACAACAGGTTGAAAGATAAGATAGCGAATTAATTATGCTCTAAAGCTGCTCCTGCTCAATTCACTCGTTATAAAAATGGACCTTCTAAATAGATTGCCCATTTATTGGGGGGATATTAATTTGCCAGTTGCTATGCTCGGCAGGTGGGTTGGAACGGCAGTTTTTATATTATTTTGAATTGTTATGAGAAAGATGTTGTCCTTTCTCTTGCTTACGGGTGTGGATTTTTCGGTTGAATAAAATTATTAGAAGAGAAGATGAAAATAGTAATTATCAAGAGTGGAAACATGGATTGAAAACTGTAAAACTTCTAAATTTCGGTACGGTTCTGATTTACTTACTTACTTACTTATCTTCACGCACAATCCCTGACGGGGTAGCCAGAGAGAACAGATCGCCAAGTGTCACGATCCTTACATACCTCTTTCGCTTCTTTCAGATTCATTATCTTCTTCATACATGCACGTCTAGGTATCCGAGTGCTCTTGACCCTCCCCTCTTCGAGCAATTTGCTCACATGGTCTTCGAAAGTTAGTCTCGGTCTACGTCGACACCTTTTAATATTTACTTTCGCGCTATATATTTTCTTCACCATTCGGTCTTCACTCATTCGCTCAACGTGTCCAAACTATCGAAGCACGCCCTTATCAATTTTTGTGATAAGGTCATCTTTCAAACCTGCCATATTGCGAATCTCTTCGTTTCGCTTTCAGTCGACCATGGTAACGCCGCACATTTTACGAAGAGATCACATCTCCACTGCATTCAACTTGCTTTTATGCTTCTTCTGGCATACCCAGGTTTCGCTGCCATATAACAAAGTCAGTACCAATACTGCGTTATGTATTGCAAGGCGTGCACTCTCCACTACGCCTTGCCTTTTGACTAACGCAATTAGAGCACCATTGACTTTGTTCCCGGCAGCGACACGCCTGTGCACATCTATATCACATCTTCCATCCCGTCTGAATGCACTCCCCAAGTATACAGTTTCATTTACCTGTTCTAGAAATTCCTGATTTACCCATATTTCACACTTCGTTCTCTCTTTGTCCCTTTCAAATACCAGAACCTTAGTTTTATTAGCATTCAAACGGAGACCTTTAATTTCACATTCCTCTTTCATACACGTGACTAATGCCTGCAGTTCCGCCACTGATGGTGCAATAAGCACTGCATCATCAGAATACAGCAGACAATTTACTTTAATGTCACCCAATTTCACACCCAAACGGCTATCTTTCAGCTTCTGTAAGCAGCTGTCGAGATACAGTATGAACAGCCAGGAAGACATGACACAACCCTGTTTTACGTCTATTTGGACGCTAAACGTGGGTGACAGGTCATGCCCTACCCGCACACAGGCTTTACAGTCACAGTAAAGAGACTGCACAGCCCTTAGCAATTGACCATCCACATCATACCCCGGCAACAGTTCCCACATTTTCTTCCTTACAACCTTATCAAATGCTTTCTCAAGATCCACAAAAGTACAGAAAATCTTCTGGTTGGCAACCAGAAGCTTCTCCGTGATCATGCGGAGAGAAAACATTTGATCCGTGCATCCTCTTCCAGGTCTAAATCCGCATTGTGCCTCCCATAGAAATCTTTCCGATTTCTCTTGCATCCTACGTGTCAAAACCTTCGAGTAAACTTTACTTGCTAAACTGGTCAAGCTGATCGCCCGATAGCACCCGCAATCAAAATAGAAACCTTTACCTTTATATAAAGGCACAATGACTGCGGATCGCCAATCATCCGGGATATCCCCCGTCCGCCAGCTCAAATTGCACAGCAGACGCGAGTCCCAGACGCGAGGCCCACCATACTTGACCATTTCAGCAGTAACTCTGTCTAGTCCCGCAGCCTTACCACATTTCAAACTTCGAATCGCACGTTCAATCTCTTTCATACTGATGACCTCAGTGTTATCGAGGTCCGGGTCTGGCGTACCAGTCACGTCGTCACCCCCGGATCCCTGACTAAGATCATTACACGCATACATTTCTCTACAAAATTCGCTCCTTCGCTGCAGGACGTCAGTTTTTTTTGAGAGGACGTCATTGGTTCTCGAAAGCACTTTGTTCATTCTTAAGGCCGTCGCACCACTTCGGGTCCTTCCAATCTCTTTTCAGAAGAGTTTGGAGTTCTTAAAGTTGTGCGACAACCTTACGTCCGCTTCCATTCTACACCTTTCACACACTTCCTCAATCAATGTTTTCGTATGAACTTTCTGCAGCTTATATCTTTCTTTCATCTTGTCTCTCATATCCTTATCATTACTAGAGGCCAAGTAGTCTAACCATGCTTTCTTCTTCTTCTTCTTTACAGCTTCTTTCACTTCATCATTCCACCATGCATCTCTTCTTTTACTACTACCTCTTTTTATCGTTCCACACACTTCTTCCGCTGCACTTACCATTCCATCCCTAAGGTTCTGCCATGTTCTTTTCACACATTCTTTTCTGCCATCGATGGTGTCAATCTTTTCGGCTACACTCGCATGATATTTGTCCCTAGTATCCGCTTCCTGAAGCTTCCAGCTTCGGATGCGACAGACCGACTGTGGTTCTGTCACTGCCGTCCGGTAGCGCCAACCCGCGAACAGACCCCTAAATCTAGTATTCACTAGATAGTGATCCGTTACCAGGTCGGCACCCCTGAACACTCGCGTATCCATCACCTGTTTTCGCAGTCGGTCATCCACCAGGAACAAATCGATCATACTTCTCTCATTATTTCTTTCTCTAGTATACATATGGATTTTCTTGTTATTAAACATAGTGTTTGTCACAAGAAGACCCTTTTCCTTGCATACAGCCAGTATAAGCTTGCCAGCATCATTAACCCTTTTATCGCCAAACTTTCCAAGCACCGACTCGTACCCTGGTCGAGCGGTACCAACCCATCCATTCAATTCACCACATACAACAATTCTTTCGTTTCCCCTAACTAAATCTAGAACTTCTCTTACATTCTCCCAAAATTCCTCCAGATCATCTCTGGACGACGAAGCTACCGGCGCATAAACAGCCAAAACGAATAACTTCGTCAGTCCCAATTTAAAGCGAACCCAGAGAAGTCTTGAGTTCACAACCTTATATTCAGTAATAACATCGACCAATCGAGACGACAGCAGCACCCCCACTCCCTGGCAGGCGCTCTCGCTCTCCGGGACTCAGGACCAAAGAGCTAACGTCCCGCCAGGGAGCTCTTCAGTACTATTACCCTTCCGTTTGGTCTCCGACATACACACGACATCTAATTCTCTTTCTTTCGTCTTATCTCTCATGCCTCCTCTATCATTCCACGTGCCAACTCTGCACTCTGTCCTCCACCTTCCGCCGTGTCGGGCTGTGCGTGACGGGTGGCGGTCCCCATCGCCGCTTTGCGCGCTGCATTCCACACCAACGGGGACGAGCTGGTGTGCGTCGCCTTGGGGGGACGCCCTAACCCTCTTTGGCATGGGTGCGCAGCTGTGTAGAATTGTTTCTGATTTAGGTTTTCTAAAAACTGAAGTATTATTTACTGGTACTCGGCGGTGAAGGAAAACATCGCGAGGAAATATTCTCTCGTCTTAGGAATTAAAATATTTCAACGACATGTGATGTTCGCCATCACGCACCGGAACTTCACTGCCCAGTACGTGATGGTGAAATGCAGTGTGCCCAGAATTATTCAGACTGTACCTGTGATTCTGATTTGACCAAGTTTTGGCGGCTTTCATCTTACTTTTCTTTTGAAGTTAACTCATTAATTGCTATTAAGGGTTGTTTCGTTTTCATCGCATGATCTCTCATCCTACTATTTATATTTCTAACTCAACCAATTTATGTTCCCTGCTCGACCTAAAGCAATTTTTTATAATTTTAATTTTTTTAATTCATCCTGTGAGTATTCCTCATTCAACCACTTGCAAAGCCTTTTTTAATATAGAATAAGGATGACATAAGAGAAGACAGTCCACCTGATAATATTTGTATGCTGTGGCTAATAGACATCTACATCTATCTTCAACTAAGAACCAAAATGCAGATGAGTTGTCACCCCTGAGCACTAAGATGGAATACCAGTAAAAAGGGTCTCCGGTTCTCTTCGACATACGACACACAACAGCATTAAGCTGCTTGATTTTACGCTATTATTCCGTGCGAGCGTAGTCCTACCTCGTACTACGTATAGGTGGTAGTCCATAAACATCTATATATTTCGATTAATATTTTTTTACTTACTCCGTTTTAATTATTTTGTTCCTATTCCGTTCGAACCGAAGACCACGTAATCTATCAAACGAAGATATCAAAAGTATCGAGATTTTCGTGTAGCGTTCGCATAAAAACACACTCAGTGGAATAATTTTTTAATTACAACTGGTTTTAATTGGACATGTCGCATGTTAGCGTTATATTTTCTATCTATATTCCCTAAAGGAAATCATATACATATTTCGTTATGAAATTAAAATCATTTGATTTGAAAATTAATATGATTAATAAAATTAGTTAACAAGAAATACTTGGGTATATATATAAGTAGAATATCAACTTTGTCTGGAGATTAGGAATTTCGTAGCATAATGATTTGAATTATAATTTTCGAAGTCGGGGTATATTAGAGCTACGTGTAAATTAGTTCAAAGTTCTGCCTCCGGTAATTATAATTTTAGGCTGAAATTTCTCAGGTATGAAAATAATGACGCTTATTTCGATATAACCGAATAATATAATAAACGTTTGTTTTCATCGTCAACAAAATTAATATTTATTAATTAAATTATTACGGACTAATGAAATATAAATTCGAACGACGCGCTTTATGAGCGTTACTAATTAATTTATATAAACAATCTAGCGATCCGCCTCAGCTTCGCACGGCTGATTTCTAAATAAATAAATAATTCGTTTATTTCGGTAATCTTGTTTACAACATTGCTGAGGCTTTTCTTAAGGATGACATAAGATTACAAAAAGTTTATTATAAACCTCTAGGAAAACTGCGTGCGTGGGTGCTTGCGTAGGTGTGTGCGTGGGTGCGAGCGTGAGTGCGTGTGTGCGTGCGTGCGTACGTGTGTGTGTGCGTTTGCGTGCGTGCGTGCGCGTGTGTGTGCGTTTGAGTGTAAAGGTTATTAAGTGCTAGATAACTTGTTGCTTTGCCCCTGTAGTGGCGACTTATGAGAATCGACGTACAAGTCATCCAATGGTAGAAGGACGATGCGACAGTAGGAAATAAGCAGCAGCATCTTCCTGATAACTATATTTTTAAATCAGAGGCGGCAAAAGAGCATATTATGGCTCCCCTGATCGTAAGTGACTACCACCGCCCATAAACAACTGCAGCATTAGGAAAATTGCAGATGCGTTGCCGGCCTTTTAAAAAAGAGTAGGCTTTTTTTAAATCTCTGGTGGTAGTCAATTTCACAAGGAAGTTGTGCGAGGAAGAAAACTTCTTTTAAATCGCACAGTAGTGGACCACCAATCATCCAGATGGTATCGCGAATTTTATTGCGATGTGCAATAGAAAAATTGAGCGGCTGAAATTAGTCCAAACAATTCCTTAGAGCACTCGCCGTGGTACATGTGATAAAATGCGACAAAAAGTTGCAACATGTCTTCGCAGCGCCAGTGAGTCAAGCCGATCGGAAAGAACTCGTTTCTCGACTATTAGATGGCTGGATGCTCTGCGCTGGATGCAGTCAAGTGGAAGGAGCTGGCATTGGAGAGCCCCTGCCCAGAGATGGGAACAACCCTCCACCTCCCATGGCCCCACCAACCTTGCTGTTATACGGGCCAAATCTAGAGAGTTGCACGCGGTACTTGCTCAGGGCTCTTTCCCGCGTGCATTTTCTAGACTCTCTACAAGTAATTTAATCTATTCCTTGTCCCGAATTGTCACTCTCCCTTTCTGGGCTAGACGAACACACAACGCCTTCAATTCCGTGCAGATTTCTTCCTTGCTATTCCATCGCTGTTCTCCACGCATGCCAACCATGCGTAAACTCCCGCAGCCGGCCAAAGCTCTCCACATCGTCCACGAGGTCCGGGTAGTAAACCGGACCCACCCTTCTGCGTACTATTCCGTCCATCAACTTACATCTCAGGTCTTCATACAACTCGCACTTCCATGCCTATCCTCATAGACAGCATCGCAATCACACAGGTGTGTGTAGATCTGGTAAGATTCAACCAATTTCATATAATGCAGTCTCTTTCGAAAACATCCATTCCCACTGAGCATCTGCGAGACTTGATAATCCAGCACGACCCAATTCGCAATGAGCCACGCCGACACGTCCGGGAAGAAGCAGAATAATTCTCTTCCATTCGTCTCATTCTTCCATCTCTCTTGCCATAGATTAATGACATCCACACAAATCCCGCGCTTACGCCTGCTCAACTCCCCATTTCCCGCTTCCGCACGCGCAAGATCAATCCTAGCAGCAGGCATCACCTCCAGGTCAGCCGGAAGGACGCCGGCTAACACCGGAGGTGTGGCGGCATGAAATAGTATCCCGCCCTGCCAAGCACGACAAGCTTCTTCGAGACCAAATTGGCGTTCACTTCCAAGTGACCACGAAACTGCACATCACTTGATATGTCGACACCGAGGATTGCGATAATGGCTGAGGCAACAAGGAGAATGCCTTAAAACTGAGGAGATACACAAAATGCTTCTTTTTAACGGTAAACGCTCAAACTTGTGTCTTCTGGGGATTGAACTGGTCTAGATATTTTACTTGCCCCCAATCCGAAACTTTATTCAAGAAAGACTCGTCGGATTCAGACACAAATTTGTTCCAATACTCAGTGACATTTTCCCGAGAAATATTGGCACAGCAGCATCACAGTCGTCTGCATAGCAATGAATGTTACCGGTTCGCAACATACAATTGATATGTAGTAGAAACAGCTTTGGTGATAACACGCAGCCTTCTGGAACAAGCCAATAATATATATATATATAAACAAGTGATTACGAGCCTATAAATGCTAGATTAATAAGCTTGTAATCAGAGTATGCACCGTCTACTACAACTTTGATGCTCTGTTTAGTAATAAAATTGGTGATCCAATCGCACAATTTCTCGAGAAGCCCATAGGAAGAAAGCTTCGAAAGAAGCGCTTTGTGCCAAAGCCGATCGAAGGCCATCACAATGTCCAAACTCATGGCCAGGAGCTCCCCCTTGGACTCTACTGCATCTGCCCATCTATGAGTTAGGTAAGCCAGAAGAACACCAACTTCGCGACCCCCATAGAAACCGCACTGGCGATCACTAAATCAGCTGGTGATCCTCAAGGTACCTCATGAACTAGCAGTTTATGATGGTTTCCATTATTTTGGGGAACAAGGGGGTTCTGGCGATAGGCCTGTAGTTGGACGAATCTGAGCGGTCGCCTTTTTAGGGATCGGGTGAACCAAAGCTGTCTTTCATGAGTTTTGAACTACGCCTAGGGACTAAGTGTACCGGAAATGTGTTAAAATCGGTGCCAACTCTGGAGCACACGTCTTCAGCACAATAGGAAGGTTGCCATCAGGCCCACTCGACTTGTTGACATCAAGGGAGAGGAGAGGAGGGAGGACAGTTTGCGCACCGGGTGCTGCGTAAACAACACATTCTGCTTTGAGCGCGCACACCGCTGGATGGACGACGATGTCGTCCCCCCGTCTTCATGAGTCAATCTTGACAAGATACAAGAATGCACGGGTTCCCGAAAGAAGTCGAACTAGTTTCTCGTCAATTCTGCTGATGTGCTCCGTCTTTGCCTTGGCAATGACACTTTTGAAGGATCTGGTGGAATTGTACTTATTTTTAAGAGCGCTGGTATTTATATCTCGGGACATTGATCCTAGGCCCGGTAGCACTCCTGCTTATAGCGTGATGTAATTTTACGGTAGTGACCGAACCATGGCTGAGTTCTGCCTCCGATAGGTACTACAAATGATGGAATAAATAATTCCATTCCCTGAAGTACCACATCAGCGACAGAATCAGCAACAACGTTGGGATTATCCCAACCTATAGTGCCAAACACGGCGGCAAGCTGCAGATCGCAACTGCGATGGGAGTGTGAGTGACAATGACAATGGTCCGAAGATCCAAGAGGCGCATCAACGAAGACCTCATATCCATCCGGATGAGAGGTCAGGAGAAGGTCCAACAGAGAAGGTACATGTTCGTCCACGTCTGGGATCCGCGTAAGCGAAGTAACCAGTTGTATCACACTATATGTCAAGGCAAGTCATAAACAGATATACCCGCGTGATCGGTTAAACGGAAACCAAGCTAGTTAGCGTTCTGGGCGTTAAAATTACTGAGCATCACGCTCTCTGCGGATGGGACTTGTTGTGGCACGGAGTCTGCTGCCATTTGGACATGGCCAAATGAGTCGGTCTGTGTCGGAATTACCGCAATGGGACCTATAGAAACACCAGTACACGCGGGGATGTTAGTCGCTGTCTACGCGCAGCCATAGGATGTACAGGTCCGTACCTTCAAGACTGCCGAGGCGTCGAAAACAGATGTCCTGTCTTACGTATAGGAAAACTCCAGCCCGAGGCACAAAGGAGTGTTCTAATTTATACCCTAGGTAGGAGAGATACGAAGTATCAGGCGGAGAGCATACCTGTGTCACGGTTAGAAAGAGCAAGGCTGGCTTGGTAGTGAATGCGCTAAGGTTCGAATGAAGTCCCCTGATGTTGTAGAAATTTACGGATAGCGTGGCAGGGGTTGCCTTTGTTTTATTGCTCCGTTTACCTCGAGTAGTAAACAGTGAAATTTCTAGCCCTCCCCCTCCCCCCAATCAGAATACGCAGCCTGAGCACCAACACTCAGGAAGAGGAGGGTAGCTTGGGGGCGAATGCTCAGCAAGGAATTCTCCGACGCCAGGGTTGCTGTTACCCTCTTAGGTTAGTGTCTTATTTAATTGAGAAATTGGGAATCCGGTTATCTGCACTCACTAAGTGAAACGCAGAACTAAATTTCTACTTGACGCTGGTATTCTATGAGTTCATGGTACCACTCTGGTATGAGCCGGTCTATCCGTGTGACAGCTAAAGATGCCGCGTGGCTCTAGTTTTGTTTAAAAATCTAATAGCAACTGTATGATAAAAAAACTGCAGTTGCCAACCACTTGCCAAACATCTATATTCGGCAATCGGATAAGAAAGAGTTCTATGTTCAGCAGTGGACTTTTGATAGTCTGTAAAAAACAAATGAACTTATTTTCGTCGCCCGACAAAGACTTTTACTGGTTACATAGTCTTCTAGATCGCTCTTCCACAATATCAGTGTTAAATATCAGCTTGACGATGCTGTGTTTCGTATAGTGAGTGTATAGAACCCAGTTCCCCTTTTAACTTTTAACTGGAAACGTGGCATTCCATCTTGGTCCTCCGGGTGACAACGCATCTACATTATGATTTGTAATTGAAGATAGATTTAGATGTCTATGGATCATACCGATCCCTTACCATCAGGTTGACTGCTTCCTTTTTTATTACCAGGGAGAGGAGGGACTCATGCCCAGCTGTGGACTTTTACGAGCCGAGGGACTAAGAATTCATAAATTTTACTCCGCTAACATTATTAATCCAAGAGTTATAAAAAATCCATCCATTAATTCCATAACAGCCTATAAAAGTCCACTGCTGAATATATACGGTGGTAGAGCCTTGCAGCAGCTTTTGCTGTTGCACGTATGGGCCGGCTCGAGCCGGGTTAGTACCACGACCTCACAGAATACCGGCGTGAAGTGGAAGCTCTGCTTCCGCGTTTCGTCTGGTAAGTGCAGGTGACCGGATGCCCAATCCCCCCCCCCATCAACATGGTAGCGGAATTACGTCATAAACTACCCCAGGAGGGTACCAGTACCCCTGGAGAATCCCTCGCTGAGCATCCACGACCATGCTATTCCACTCCTGAGCGTGGGTGCTCAGGCTGCCCCGCGTATTCTGGGGGGGGGGGGGCAAAATTCCGCTCAATACAATAACTGCTCGGGGCAAACTGAGCAACAAGACCAAGGCGACCCCTGCCACGCTATCCGTGAATTTCTGCAACATCAGGGGACTTCACTCGAACCTAAACGCCGTCCATTACCATCTTGAGACGGCGAAGCCGGCCTTGCTCTTTCTGACCGAGACGCAGGTGTCCTCTCCGGCTGATACTTCGTATCTCTCCTGCCCGGGGTACAAATTGGAGCACTTCTTTGTGCCTCGGGCTGGAGTTTGCGTGTATGTCAGAGAGGACATCTGTTCTCGACGCCTCGGCAGTCTTGAAGGTTCGGTTCTATAGGTCCCATAGCGGTAATGCCGAAACAGACCGACTCATCGACCACGTCCAAATGGCTACAGATTCCTTGCTACAACAGGTCCCATCCGCAGAGATCGTGATCCTTGGCGATTTTAACGCCCACCACGCCGAATGGCTCGGTTCACGTTTAACCGATCATGCGGGAAGATCTGTTTATGACTTTGCCTTGGCATATTGTCTGACACAACTGGTTACATCGCCTACGCGGATTCCAGATGTTGAGGATCATACACCTTCCCTGTTGGACCTTCTGCTGACCTCTCATCCAGACGGATATCAGGTTTCCGTCGATGCCCCTCTTGGCTCTTCGGACTATTGTCTGATCCGGAGTGTGGTGCCACTCACGCTCCCCCCCCGGTTGCGTTCTGCAGGTTGCCGCCGTGTTTGGCATTACAGGTCAGCGGATTGGGACGGAATGCGGTCTTTCTTTGCTTCCTACCCATGGGGGCGGGTTTGCTTCTCGCCGGATGATCCCAGCGCTGTTGCTGACTCTGTCACTGATGTAGTGCTACAGGGAATGGAACTATTTATTCCATCATCTGTGGTACCCATCGGAGGCAGATCTCAGCCTTGGTTTGGTCGCTCCTGTAAGACTGCATTACGCAGTAAGCAGGAGTGTTATCAAGCCTGGGCTGCGGCTTCGGTGACTCGGGATGTAAACACCAGCACACTCAAAAAGAAGTATAACTTCGCCTCCAGGTCCTTCAAAAGAGTTATTGCCAAGGCAAAGTCAGAGCACATAGGCAGAATTGGCGAGAAACTAGTTCGCCTTCCTTCGGGAACCCGTGCATTCTGGTCTCTCGCCAAGGCTGTCCAAGGGAATTTCTGTAAGCCATCACTACCATCTCTGCACAGGGAGGACGATTCACTGGCCCACGACGCAAAAGAGAAGGCCGACCTTTTAGGCTCCCTTTATGCGTCCAACTCGACTGTTGATGACGGGGGGAACACAGCGCCGACCATCCCGCGGTGTGAGTGCTCCATGCCGGATGTGCGATTCTCACAGCGCTCGGTTCGCAGAGCACTCCTCTCCCTTGACATCCACAAGTCGAGTGGGCCTGACGGAATCCCCCCAATTGTGCTGAGGACGTGTGCTCCGGAGTTGGCACCGGTTCTAACGCGTCTTTTCCGGTACTCCTACTCCCTAGGCGTAGTCCCGAAATCATGGAAGCCAGCTTTTGTCCACCCGATCCCTAAAAAAGGAGACCGCTCAGATCCGTCCAACTACAGGCCTATCGCCATCACCCCCTTGTTCTCCAAAATAATGGAATCCGTTGTAAACTGCCACCTCATGCGGTACCTTGAGGATAACCAGCTGATTAGTGAACGCCAGTACGGTTTTCGTCGGGGTCGATCAGCTGGTGATCTTCTGGTCTACTTAACTCATAGATGGGCGTTGGCAGTGGAGTCCAAGGGGGAGGCATTGGCCGTTAGTTTGGACATTGCGAAGGCCTCTGATCGGGTTTGGCACAAAGCGCTTCTTTCGAAGCTCCCTTCCTATGGGCTTCCCGAGAAATTATGCAATTGGATCACCAGCTTTCTTGCAGATCGGAGCATCAAGGTCGTTGTAGACGGTGCATGCTCCGACTACAAGCCTATTAACGCTGGTGTTCCACAAGGCTGCGTGCTATCACCAACGCTGTTTCTTCTGCATATCAATGATATGTTGCAAGCTGGTAGCATTCATTGCTATGCGGATGACAGCACTGGTGATGCTCTATACACCGGCCGTGCCAATATTTCTCGGGAAAACGTCACAGAGTACCGGAACAAACTTATGTCTGAAGTCGAGTCTTTGCTGGACAAAGTCTCGGATTGGGGGCGACTAAATCTAGTCCAGTTTAATCCTCAGAAGACACAAGTTTGCGCATTTACCGCTAAAAAGAACCCCTTTGTCGTATCTCCTCAGTTTCAAGGTACTCCCCTTGTTGCCTCAGCCAGTATCGGAATCCTCGGCGTCGACATATCGAGTAGCGTGCAGTTTCGTGGTCACTTGGAAGAGAAGGCCAAATTGGCCTCTAAAAAGCTTGGCGTGCTCAGCAGATCGGGACAGTATTTCATGCCGGCTCAACGCCTGCAACTTTACAAGGCGCAGGTTCGGCCTCACATGGAATACTGTTCCCATCTCTGGGCTGGGGCTCCCCAGTGCCAGCTTCTTCCACTTGACCGCATCCAGCGCAGAGCGGCTCGAATCGTCGACGACCGAGTCCTTTCCGATCGGCTCGACTCATTGGCACTGCGAAGAGATGTTGCATCTCTTAGCATTTTCTTTCGCATTTACCATGGGGAGTGCTCTGAGGAATTGTTCGGATTAATCCCAGCCGCCAAATTTCACGAACGCACATCGCGGCAGAACTCCCGATACCATCCACACCATCTGGATGATTGGCGGTCCACCACTGTGCGATTTAGAAGATGTTTTCTTCCTCGCACAACTTCCTTGTGGAATAGTTTACCACCAGCGATTTTTCCGGACCGATACGACTTAGGGACCTTCAAGAAAAGAGCCTACTCCTTTTTAAAAGGCCGGCAACGCATCTGCAATTCCCCTGGTGTTGCGGTTGTTCATGGGCGGCGGTAGTCACTTACCATCAGGTGAGCCGCATGCTCGTTTGCCCCCTCTCCTATAAAAAAAAAATAAAAAAAATAGGCCTTCCTCACAGATTGCCTTATGGACGGATTTTGCCTTAGTGGATACGCTTGGCAAGCGGGTTGAAATCGCAGTTTATTACTATTTTGAGTTGTTATCACAAATATTCCGCTGCCCATCTCCTGTTTTCACTTCCCCTCTGTCGCCTCTTACGACACCTTCTGGACGATATAGGGTAGTAGATATTCTTAAATCGCTACTACACGTTGTATAATAACTTACAAAGCGGATATTGCAGTTTCACACTGACTATAAGTCAACCGGAAGCTCTAGCTGGCCGCGAGTAAACAGCCAGAACAAACGCCTCGTTTGGACTGAAAATTGTAATGACGTCGCTTTTAGCGTCAGAGTGCAACGTCAACAGATATTCGAACAATGGAAGAATTTCGCCAATAAACCTGAAAACAAAGACATATATGTAAAGACCATTTAGTTAAGTTTGCGAATTTTCCATATTGTATATATTTTTATATTTTCTATATCATATTATCTAGTATTGTTTATTGACTATACGAATAACTGTAGCTCAGGGCTAAGCGCTAGCTGTAAATTAAAGCATAGGGCACATTTAAATTATTACTTGCATTATTAAATAATGATTTACTACGTGCTCAATGATAAATAAAATATTTTGAGGAAACTAGTATGTCTAAGAAATAAAAAAATTATTTCTAAGATATGTGAAGTTGTTAACCAACACAATGCGCTTCTTTACCCTAAAGCCTTCTCAGAAATGAGAGGAGTTCTCTGCCCAGCTGTTAGACGTACATGTACTGTAGCTTTAATTTTGCTGTCTTTACGAAACATTTTTTAATATCTTATATTGCATACTTTTAAGTTTGAAATAATCATCAAAGACTATTTATTTTATAGGCGATTTTCCAAAAAAATCTCCAAGTTTTTCGGTTAAAATTAAGACTACATCACTCCTGGCATTGTACTCTATCTGTTCGTCAAATTTAATTACAATCGGTTCAGCCATTCTTTCGGGACAGATAGACAGACAGACAGACATACAAATATATTAAAAATGGTTATTCATCTTTTAATGGCAACCCACTCAGCTCAATAAAAGGTAGTTATTTCGATATTACAGAAGGATATTTGAATGCCTGCGTATAAATAAATTATACGCAGGCATATAGATAGGCAATGTTCAGCAGTGGACTCGTAAATTGCTAATGATAATAACGATGATGATACATTATAAAGCCTAACCTTTAACGTACTTTGTAAAGCCCTACGAATTATCTTGAAATATTTTTTGAAAACCCTCAGATCGAACGAATTTACGCAGTAATCACTAAGGCGGCGAACGTTAAGGCTTCAATGGAGAGCTTTCGCCGGGGCGTGTGTCATTGATTTTGCGTAAGCGCTAACTATGTTGAACTGAGGCCATAAATAAAAGGTCTCCTTAAAGAATACTCTTGTTGAATAAAACTTATTTTAAGGATTGGATTGCGCTTAACTTTTTTTTTAATATAATCTCTATTACCTACGTTTTGAAAGTTTTTGCAATGCTAAAATTCGTGAAATTCTATAGTAGTTTTATTCTTATTTTAGGGGTTTTATTCAGTGTAATTTTCGCATTTATATAAGAAATTATTTAATATTCTAGTCGGTAAATAGTTTTCGCGATATTTTATCACAGGCAAGCTTAGCAGGACGGCTGGAATTATCTATAGCAATAGATCCGCTGCTAGGGTTAGGAAGGCTGGTGCTTGCGGTTACTCTTTTTTCCTGATAAATGGAGTTGGAAGTCATGGAGGTTAGCATGCCTTGTGTTTGAGTGATTTTTGACTGAGTATAAATAAGGGGAGTAGTCGTTATCTCCCGAAGAGGGGTTTCTTAAGGGGAGCTGGTATGGTGGGGCTAACAATGATTGGGACAGCGTCTCAAGGATCGTCGTGACTTTAATTTTTCGGTACACTATGTTTTAGCACCCATTTCAGAAGCTATTACGTGAAAGTTATTATATTATTTTTACTTTTTTAAATTCGGTTTTAAATTTTTATAAAAATTTTATGTTTTAATTTTCACGTAAATACATTTAATATATTTTTTTAATATTTTCTCTGTTTTATGAGGCCATGAGGCTATGGAATAAATTACCTTCTCATATCAGGAAACTGACTCCTGTTGCAGCCTTTAAAAGAATGGTGACTGATCACTACCTTTCTTCTTTCAGCACCTGACCTTCTTATTTAAATGTTTCTGTATAAGTGTATTATAAATTACTAACATTAGTTGCCAATTTATTTTTATTCATAAATTTCTCATAACTTCTAAAGCAAACAATAGGTAGATAAAAAACTAATAATTACCGTGTATTGGTGCTCTAAGAATATTTACTTAAATTTGACCCATTTAAATTTGGAGAAAAAAATTCCACTACAAAAGTGGAAAATAGGAGAAGTTTTAATGTAACTATATAGATGACATTGTAGTTATTATCGTGATCTTGTGATAATGTTCAGGCTATAACAATTTATTATATTTACGCAAACACTAAGCATTTAAATAAAACTAGTTTTTACAAATTTTATTGCGTGTAGTAACTTATTTTATACTAGCTGTGCCCGCGGCGTAGCTCGCGTATATAGATTTTACATAAAGAATTTGTCGTTTAGGTAAGAGAATATTAAACGATTTATATCATTATATCAAGTGGTAACAAATAAATCATTATCATCAAAGTTCTAAGTAGTTTATGATAGAGCTTCGGTGTAAACGACGTTAGAAGTAGACTTAGACGGGGTGTACACAAAAAGATTACGGGGGCTACTATCGCGGGAAAAAGCAACATAGAGTTGGCCATGTGCAAAACAGTCAGTACCGAGGTCCACTCTTACAACGCGTAAATTTTGACCTTGCGCTTTATTTACGGTCATCGCATAACACACGCTGACAGTAACTGGGAACTGAACGCGCTTAAAACTGAAAGGAAAGTTACTTCTTAATAGAGGGTTTTTTGGCAGTGCTGCCAGATCAAAAAAAACTCATTCAGCGCTAGGACAACACAAAAAGCGCTAGATTTCTTGAAAACAGCGCTTTAAAAAAGCCCTAGATTTCGCGCTAAATTAACTACAAACAAAGTTTGTTTTTATTATAATTTATAATTCAAGAAAATATAATTATAATAAAGAAAACAACATTAAGTTTTTTTCTGGCAATATTTTTTGATGTATCAATACTTCGCAGGACATCTACTTATAATTATGGCAATTGCTGTCAACAGTAGTTAGTACTACTCTAAGTAACTTTTAACTTAGCTGTGCTCTAAACAACTGACTAAAACTGAATAAAGTAAAATAAATGCGTTGCCAAAACCATGAACGAAAACTTTAATGAAGGGGATTTCCCCGCTTATAGTCGTCGATAAAAAAAATCAAGTTGATCATCCTAAAGGGGAAGCCGGGAGATCCATAGCACAGGGTATCCTAGTTTGGACTCGTCTCCCATGCTCTTTGTTTTGTGGAAAAAATATGTTTGAAAAAGATAAACTGCAATATACTATTTGTGGAAAAAAATAATAAAGGTCATTATTATTATTATCGGTAATGTGGACTAACAGTGCTGCTATAAAAGAGTTAATAACCCGCTAGTCGCTACAATTTTGAAATGTGTGCTAAATATACCAAAAAGCGCTGGATTAAGTGCTAGGTGCTAAAATTTCGAAATGCGCGCTATACATTCCAAAAAAGCGCTAAATCTAGTTCCCAAAGCGCTAAAATAGCAGTACTGATTTTGCGTATATTATAAATACAATATCACGACATTTCGTTGCAATTTTGTTATTTTTGTTCGGGTTCTGTTGTATGGCTTCGATAGATACAAATTTCTTCAGTAAGTCTCAATACGATTCATCGGCGAAAAATCTCAACACAGCAAATCAGAAAAGTTTGTAATTTGTACAACTCCATCTATTACGTCCTTTGTGTGAGAAAACATCCTTTTTTAAATCTCTTTTTATGTTTTAAGTATAAATATATTAATTATTATGGAACGTTTTATTTACACACAAATCTTTTTATTACTATTTTTGAGATTTTTATGGCGCCATTGAACAAATTCGAACCTACATTTTAAAATAATAATCATTACTTTCGATAGAATTAACCAATTTTAATAAAACAAAGATTAAATGTAACTTGAAGATACGCTTTATGATTTTCTTAACGATTTCTTTAAAAAAAAGATGTTTACTTTAGACGTGATGCATTCATATAAAAACAGACAAACAGACAGACAGACAATTCTAAAAATTATAAAAATGCACTTATTTAATTATTTTTAGTTCCCCATAATGATTTTAGTCACCAAAATATATATACAATGTACAGAAAGAGACACAACATGTTATCATCATTTTTATTATATGTATATATTTAATTAAAGAGAGATGGCGCTGCTAACATCAACTTGATGACTCAAACAAAGCCACCGTTGAGCAAATTCCCTACCCATACTTCAGAAAATTTATCATAACTTTTGATGGAATGAACCGATTTTAATGAAATAAAGACTAAATGTAACCCGAAGGTAAACTTTAGAATTTCCTTAACAATTCTTATGATATAAATTAGTACTTTAAACGTGATACGTTAACAAACAAACAGACAGACAGACAGACAGACAGACAGACAGAAAATTCTAAAAATGGTAGAAATGTATTTAATTACTTATTTTTAGTACCCCTCAATCACTTTTATTACAAAAATATAAAATGTACAGACATCTGCTATTTACAGTTTTATTATATGTATAGATTTACGATGTTTCGAATACTTTACAGCACCCATGGTAACGGGGGGGACGGATGTGTTCGACGTCACAATGTCATAGTTAACCACGGCTACCTCAAGAGTAAAGTTATACTATATAAGTCTTGCAGTTGTTTGCTTAGTTTAGGTTTTAATTTTATTAATTATAGGATCCTAAGCAGATGGTAGCACCTAGTCATCTCCTGTGTTAAAATTAGGATATTTTTCTTTGATTTAAATAGCCTCTCGAATCATCCTTGGAAAAAGGTCACAGATCCCTCGTGCTTTTTGAAACAAAATTTTAACCACGGTAGGTAATTGTGAAGGATGGTGGGAATAATCAAAATTTTAATATTTAAAAAAAAACTAGTAATGCTATTAAACATTATTAATATTCCCATTAACCACTTCTTAAAATGCTTGTGTTAGAAGTGGTTCACGACAGTAGTCGAATGGCGGATTCGGACGCATGACCTTTCGAGCTCGCGGTCCGCGCCCTGCCATTAGGCTACTGACGCTTTTAATAGCATTACTAGTATTTAAAAAAAAACGAATATATATCTATATGAGTCTTTTACAGAGCATTTAGAAAAGCTAAAGAATTATTCGCCTCTAACTCCATTGTGAACTGAATTTTGGAATTTATTTGGAGTTAAGATGGTCTAAACATGAAGTTACATTATCTAAAGTTAGAATTGTGAAAGTGTCGTCTACGTACCGCTTGTATAGTTTTGGATTTACGGGAGAAGTAAGCAGGGCTTTGTCCTCAGTCTTCCATAAATATTACAGAGACAATGGGAGATATTGGTGAGCCAATCGCGACACTATCTACTTGCTTGTAGAAGTCTTCCTTCTACAATAGGTAGTCAGATGTAAGGTAGTGTCTGAGTAATTCTACATAATATTCTACGGGCATGTTGTTTTCTTCTAGCCTTCTAGTTACAATTGAGATGCTGTCTTCAACAGGTAAGCATGTGAAGAGTGACTGCACATCAAAACTGATCATGGGTTTTTTGTCTGCAAAGTGTAGGTCTTCGATCTCACTAACAAAATGGTATGAATACTTTGTGTGTGCTTTTGTATGTCCCCTGAGCGGTGAGAGTATTTTCGCTAAGTGTTAAGCCAATCTGCAAGTTGGTAAATCGATGTGGCTCACTATGGGATATATATAGGGCTTGTGTGTTTTCGGTAACTGCCACAACTTCGGTGATTTGGCACACGTAGGTATTGGTAATTTTTCCGGACCGATACGACTTAGGGACCTTCAAGAAAAGAGCCTATTACTTTTTAAAAGGCCAGCAACGCACCTGCAATTCCCCTGGTGTTACAGTTGTTTATGGGCGGCGGTAGTCACTTACCATCAGGTGAGCCGTATGCTCATTTGCCACCTCTCCTATAAAATAAAAAATAAATATACTCTTTTATGTTTTTTTTTTCTATATATTGAAATCAAATAGCTAATTTTTAGCATATAATACAAACGCGTGAGACTAATTTGAAACATGAAGATGATAATCGAGTTTCCAATAACCTATTACAACGGCAAGGTGTGTAACATTTGTCCGGTGACACAGTTCCGCAGTTCAACGGAGCAAAATTCTATTTCCTGTAGACACTGACTAAATTGAGAACAAATTCATAAGCATTTTATTTCTGGTGTTTTATTTTTTTTTTGTAGAAAAGGGTGATAAAGCAGCACATAGTCCATCTGATGGTAAATCAGTGCTATAGTCCATACGCATCTAATCTACATCTATTCTGGATTAAGAATCAAAACGCAGATTCGTTGAGACCCTCATATACTAAGGTGGAATAAAGAAGGGTCTTTGGTTCTCTACACTAATCATACAAGACACAGCTGCTTCACGCTAGTGTTCTGTGAGAACGCGATCCTACCCCGTTAGAGCTATATATAGCTGCACCGAGGCTCTACCACTAAGGTGTAATTCAGGGTTAAGTTATATGCTCGAAAATCTTTACCTTTACAGGTCGATTTATTAGGCCGGGGAAAAAAATTTCTTCGTATTTTGTTGATATAAAAATTTAAGAAATATCTCTTTGGTTGTACTGTTTGTATCTGGCTGGTTTTAATATAAATACATATTGGACCTTAAGAAAAAGAAAAGTAAAAAGTAAAAAAAAAAACTTTCCCGCCATTTTTCAATTTTTTTTCTATCCACTAAAATATAAAAGATCAATACATTCTAACGTTTTATAACAAAAAAGGGAAAAATGCGACTCAATCCACGAAAAATATTTGTCATGTTTAAGGACCTAATGCAGTGTCACTAAGAGTAGCATAAAGTTGGTTCAAGCATTTTCAGTACGAGGAACTTTGATGTCAATATGCAGCTGGCTCTGGTTGTCCTCATACGAATAAAGATGATGCCATATTTGAAAAAGTGGAGCAAAATCAGCATATTAGTAGTAAAAAGATAGCCGAAGAGTTGAGGATTAACCACAAAACAGTTCTGACTCCTTTAAAAAAGTCTGGCTATATAAAAAAGCTCAAAATTAAGGCACCACATGAGCTCTCTGAAAGATACTTGATGAATCTTGTACTCATTTGATTCTCTATCGAAACGTAATGAAACCGAACCAACAAGAGAATCACCGATGAAGAACGTGCAAAATAGATCAATCCGTAGTCAAGCTGTAGCAAAACCCGGAATAACACGTAATAAGGTGATGCTGTGTGTATGGTGGGATTGGAAGGGCATCGTTTATGATTATGAGCTTTTACCGCCGGGCAAAACCATTGAATCGGATCTCTACTGCCTACAACTAATGATACTCAAGAAAGAAATTGAGAAAAAACGGCTGGAGTTGATCAACAGAGAAGGTGTTGTCTTTCATTATAATAATGCCAGGCCACCTACATCTTTGTCCACTCAGCAAAAACTAAGAGAGCTTGGTTGGGAAGTGTTATTGTAGTTATCTTATAGTCCTAACCTTGCACCCTTAGATTTCCACCTGTTTCGGTCTCTTCAAAATTATTTAGGTAGTGTTAGGTAAGCATCAAGAGAAGACTGTATAAACAAGTTGTCGCATTTTTTAATCAAAACTCCCAAGACAGCAACGGAATATTGTCACTACCTTCACGATGGCGTTAAGTTATCGAACAAAATGGCAAATATATATTATAATTAAGTGTAATTAAACTTTGAAAAAAAATGTTTTGAATTTGTAGGTATATAAGAAAAATAAAGAAGAAACCCTATTATAATAATAGCCGTAAAATTTGTAGTAGTATTTTTACCTGGCAGAGCCATGCTGCAGCTATATAAATAGTGTAGCACGAATGGGTCGGCTCGAACGGGGAAGGACCACGCTCTCACAGAATACCAACGTAAAATAGCAGCTTAACGCTGCTGTGTTTCGTATGGTGAGTGTAGAGAACCGGATACCCTTTTACTAGAAAAGAGACATTTAATCTTAGTCCTCACGGGTGACAACGCATCTGAATTTTTATTCTTTACTGAGGATAGATGTATATGTCTATGGGTTACAGCAACCACTTACCATCACGTGGACTGTGTGCTCGTTTGTCACCCTATTCTATAAAATAAAAATTAAAGATTAAAGATAAATAATAAACCCAAAATATCATCGCAATATTGTATAATTTTTGTTCATTTTTATATGAAAAATATACATATGCCTTTTACGATGAACAGGAAATTGTTTTGTACTTCTGCCTGTTATTTTCCGCTTTATAATTAAACGTTTTATTTCTTACAGAATAATTTCCTAAATTTTTATTTCATTCATTCATTCATTACAGGCTGTTAGAGTCAACTGGTGAACTTCAACTTTCCATAGATTGCGTTATAAGGGGGATATTTGGCATAGTGATCACGCGTGGCAGGCGGGTTCGCAACTGCTATTTTTTAATTTTCTAGTTGTAATTTTTAAAATGCTGTTACCCTTTTTGTGGTTTATTTGTCTCTATCGCCTCTTACGAGAACCATTTATTTTTATTCATTTATTTTATTCGGAACTGCAACATTTTTATATATTTCAGTTATTACAAAATTATTAACTACATAGCCATTAAAAGGTATTCGCATATGAAAAGGGCGATATGGGGTAGTGGATATTCTTACAATGTCAGTACATGGTTAAGGTAAAATTTATTAATATATATTAACTAAATACACACGGTTAAATGTATATTTAAATATATTATTTTAAACTTACTACAACGATGTTTAATCCAGTTAGAACGGAAGATATTTTAAATTGTGATCAAGTTATTTCTATTCTATTCCTATTTCTATTTTGTTTCCAGAATGTGAAAACCTTTAAGCAAATATAGCTCTTAGTCTTGGATTCTTGAAAGTTCATTTTATTATTTGAGTCAGTTAATATTATCATATGCTTGGACTTGTTTGTTATTTTATAAGACTTGACTTTAAATATAATAATAATAAATAAATTGGCCGGTGGTAAACAATTCCACAGAAATGTTATGTGAGCAAGAAAACTCCTAGTAAAACGCACAGTGGTGGATCGCCAAGCATCAGATGGTGTGGATGGTATCGTAAGTTTTGACGCGATTTGCGTTAATGAAATTTGGCGGCTCGAATTAGTCCAAAACACTTCTGAGAGCACTTTCCGTGGTCCCGTGGTTCCGTAGTAGATGCGATAGAAAATGCAAAGAGATGCAAGATCCCTTCGCAGCGTCAGTGAATCGAGCCGATAACCAAGGAATCGCTCGTCGATGATTGGAATCGCTCTGCGCTGGATGCGGTCAAGTGAAAGGAGCTGGCACCACGGTGCCCCGGCCCAGAGATGAGAATACTCGTAGTATTCCATATCACAAGTTTGTTTCGGTACTCGGCGACGTTTTCCCGAGGAATATTGGCACAGTAAGTTTATAAAGCATCACCAGTGCTATCGTTCGCATAGTAGTGGGTGTTACCCCGGTTTGCAGCATATCAGTTTCTTCAGTGCGAACAGTGTAAGTGCTACTGTTTAGCGGTAGAAATAGGTAATGTGGCGGCACTGTCGTCGCGCCACAAGCGAAACACATCGAAGCCTAAATCACGCTATCAAAGTTCCGAAGTAAAAGCAGTATATATAGAATAGCTCTGAACTACCACTCGCCACCTTTTCCCAAAAGAGGGTCGCTTCCGATTCGACAGAAAGGCCTAATAAGCCAATTCCAGTCCCACAGGTGGTGGTTAGTGGGTACAATTAGGGTGGTAGTATAGGTTAGTCACAGGGAGTCCCGCATAACCACGACAGACCGGCTGTCGTGGTATGCATAAAGCATTCACCACCTCCTCGCGTTAACGGGGTAGACCTTTTTAATTGCTTCTGGGCGCAAAAAAAAACTACCACTCGGAGCGTTGGCAGCTCCCCTGGCAGAACACCTTGCCCGGCGGGAGATCTCCCCTTTTCCTTCCACTGGCCACAGTAAGAAGGTAGTATCTACCCAGACAGACTTCTTCTGATTGATTCTATCTTAGTCCTTAGGGGTCACAACGCATCTTCATTTTGATTGATGATGATGCTATGAGCCACACCATCCATTTACCATCAAGTAGACTATGTGAGCGTTTATCATCCTTATTCTTTAAAAAAATATCTTACTTGACGTAATATGAATTATATTCGCGGACGGCCTTAGTCTTAGCCCATCCATTCGGTTCGATATTGCATTGGCTAAGCGTTTGGTTGTAGCACTGCAGTACCACGAGTTCAAATCCCGCACGAAACAAGTGTTAGTATGGTCTACGAATAATTGATTCAGCTCTGTTTTTTCGTTTTTGTGCAATTTATCTAGTGATATGCCTCCATGATACAGTTGTACATGATACAGCACGCTCTCTGTAAATTTAACATTACGTAAGAAAGTCGGGTTCCATCTCCGCCAGCACTACTGCTGATTTTTCACGTGGTCAGTGGTAAAGGGAAAAATAAATTTACATGACTAAGAAATTTAAAAAATAAAATATAGATACATAAAGTCCGCCATTTTGCATTAGAGCAGCGGGATGAACATTTGCTCTAAAACTCTCAAAAATGAGACGAGGTCTGTGCCCAGCTGTGGGGCGTATATTAACTATACTTTACTTTCATTTAAATAACATGAACATATCTACCATCTAGTGGCGGTGTAAGACAAAGCACTACACTACTCTCCCGTGGGTGTAGTATAAAGCCATAGTGGGAAGTGAAACTGGAGCTGGATACTATTGCATGGAACACTTTTTCCTTTTCTAAAATAAAGGTGATCTAAGTTACTCCGTATAACATTAGCTATCTGCCAGTGAAAGTTCCGTTAAAATTGGTCAAGCCGTTTAGGAGATTAGCCGAAACAAACAGACAGACAGACAGACCGACAGACAGACAAAAATTTTAAAAATTGTGTTCTTGTTATAAGTACGTAAGTAAGTAACAGTTTTGTTTTGAAGGTTAAGTGGTCCACTATAATAACAAGCTGTATGGCATTAAGCCCAGAGTCACCACGGTAGGGCAGTAAATGTTTGGCGGTGGTAAAGCGGGAACGTGAATTCGAATCCCAGTCATTTTTATGGTCTACAAATTTAATAATGAGGGCTAATAATTTTCTGCTCACCAGATGTCGCTAGTTGACACTGAAGTAAAGTTTTATGTTACACAATATCATTTAATTGAGAACTTAGTCTTTAATAAAAGTTTATCAGCTTCTAGAGTATTATACTCGTATTAATACACAAAGCAATGCTTTAGTGGTTTGCTCTTAAGGTTTTTGCACATTTTATTGTTTTTAACTTTTCTACTTTTATGAATATCTGTTGTTTGGTTTATTTATTATTAATCTTATTAATATAAAATATAGCTAATAGTACAGAAAGAAACAAAACCGGAGACATTTTCCGAACAAATTAACTTCCCCACTATGAAATCTGTCATATATTATAACCTCACTTTTAAGTGGTGCCGCACTGCTGGCAGAAAAAGTCGTGGATGCCCTCAGTGTTACGGATCTTGATGTATGTATATTTATTTAATTGTTTGATTCTTGTATGGCAAACATACTAGGTGGTGGGAGTCCATTTCTAACTGGGACTTCATCTGGATAAGTACCACCCTCTTATATAATCCGACCGGCAAATAGCAGTGCTTCCACTGATGTGTTCCGAACTGAAGTATATTTCATTTTTTTTTTCATAACGTTACCCCCACACTAGGATATTCTCCTTTATCGTGAAGGCAGTTTAGAAACATAGATTGCACGAGGACAAACATCCAGACCCGAAACAATTATTTGTAGGCCATACAAATATTTGTTAAGTGCGGAATTCGAACCCGCGACCCCCTGCGCAACAAGTCATTGCTAAGCCACTGCGCCACGGAGCCGTCAAATATAGGATGCATTCCATCTTAGTGCTTAGGTCACTTGAGGTTATAACGCATCTATAGTCTCCTTGGTTTGATGTTGGCTGTAGAGGTCAATTAACTGGACAAGGGATTGCAGTAGCCACTTACAATAGTGGACTGTACACGTATGTTGGATTGTCATTATAGTTTCATATAAATAAAGTATAATCATGAGCAAAAAAAATAAACATATAAAATACATTTTATATGTGGTAGAGCCCTGCTGCAGCAATATTAGTAGCATAGTTGTAACACGAATGGGTCGGCTCGACCGGGGAAGGACCGCGCCCTCACGGAATACCAGCGTAAAATAGCAGCTTAACACTGCTGTGTTTTGTATGGTGAGTGTAGAGAACCGGAGACCATTTTTACTGGAAAAGAGGCATTCCATCTAAGTCTTTACAGATGGCATCGCATCTGCATTTTGATTCGCAAACGAGGATAGATGTAGATGTCTATGGGTCACAGCAACAACTTAGTATCAGGTGGACTGTGTGCTCGTTTGTCACCCTATCCTATAAAAAAATATTACAAAATTTTAAATTAAAATACTGTTAAAACAGTGAAGCACTTTGTATCACGAGAACAATGGATGTGTTGTGTGGCAATCTATGGGCGATGTGTACGTTTAAAAGTAGACCTGTAATGGGCAGTTAAAACGATAATTATGGCGAAACAGTGTACTAAAGCAGGTATGTGAAGCCTTTGGATATTTATAAATAGACCATTATTGAAGAATAACTTTAAAATAGCTTGTGAATATAGTTAATGAAATATTATATAATATCTAAACAGTACCCACTAAAATACACATCTAAAAGGTCCTTACACAATATAAGACTTGCACCACTTATTTTTCGTAAAATCTGAGTCCTAGTTATGTAAACAAGTTAGATTATTTACAAAATTATTTTTCAAGATACATATTATTATGACATGTATCTGAAAAAGGTTTGAATATTTACAGAATAGTAACTAATTTTACGACAACGGCAGAACTATTAGTTAACAACCATATAAAAAGCTATAAAACTAAATATATCTATTGCGATGAATTAATTTTGTGAAGAACCCAGGTTCAATACCCGCTGGCAGTAATTAATTTGTTAATTGCTCTTATATGTGTTGACCACCACCATTTGAGGTATGTAGGGCGTTCCCTCAACCCACTAGATAAAAAGACGACATGTTTAAGAGATACAGGTGATACAGGCCCATGTTTTGTCTAGTATACTTGTGATAGGCAGTTATGAGGATAGATAGTTAATTACAGCCTATATACGTCCCACTGCTGGGAACAAGCCTTCTTCCGATTCTGAGAGGGTTTAAGGGCAAGGAAATATCTTCGAAATATTTTTTATCTTATTTCTAACACATGCAGGTTTCCTCACTATGTTTTCTGAAGCTCATTAGAACGTTAGTTTAAAATCTCATAGACTATAAGCTAATAAAATAGCAGCTTGATGCTGCTGCTGTGTTTCGTATGGTAAGTATAGATTACCGGAGACCCTTTTTACTGGAAACGACGCATTCTATCTTAGTCCAACAGGGGTGACAACGCTTTCTACATTTTGATTATTAATCAAGGATGTACGGCTAAAAAATGTACGGGCACAACATCCACTTACAATCAGATGGATTGTGTACTTGTTTGTCACTTATATTCTATAAAAATATCGCGAAACTTGTAGCGAAAAGACAAACAGTGAAGAATGTGATTTAATAAAAACCAATTTTACTTGCCAACTATCTACTGATAATGGAAAATAAATAGAATTTTAATTAAAAACAAACTAGCGATCTGTCCCAGTTTCGCACGGATGATTTGTATATCCTGACAACGACGCTACTTTTCAATTTTGAAGCTAAGCTGTTCTCTAATCAGCTTAATCATTTCATCAAAATCCGTCTAGCCGTTTAGGAAGAGTTCATTCACATACACACGGACAGAAGAATTGTATAATATATAATATACATGTATTATACAAATGAACCTTTCCTTTTAATCATTATTTCTATTATTGAAAATCGCATTAAAATTCGTTGCGCAGTTTAAAAAATATAAGCGTACAGACGGCGGTAAGTGACTTTGTTTTATAATATGAAGCCTAGCCCTAAGACAAGTCTAATTTGTTGACCCGTTAATGGACTAATGAATATCATAAGCCCGAATATCGTCAATATGATTACACTAAATACTTCAAACCCAATTTTTCCACACTTAGGGGTGTAATCGTTACTTATTTTTTTTTATAGAAGAGGGGTAAACGAGCTTGCGGCTCATCTGATGGTAAGTGTCGACCTCCGTCCATGAACAACTGCAACACTAGGGGAATTGCAGGTGCGTTGATGTAGGAACATTGGGAACAGCCTTTGAGTATAACCTATTTAATGGTTAGATCGGGTCTCCAATTGAAAAAAAATATCAAGTTACGTTCATACAAAAAAAAGAACATGCATTTGAATTCAGAACCGCTTTTTTATTCGCCTAAAATAAAATCCATTTGAAATCGAAACCGCCCTTTCTCTGTTTAATTCAATTCAGTGCGTGAAGGACTCCAAAAGGTCTAGAGGTTCTTCAGCCGACCTTTTTAATGATATATGTATAATTAAATTTAAAAATTAAAACGCTATTAATTATTTCGTAAGCTTCGTTACATCCGATTTGTCGAAGTGTACAAACTGGAACTTGGTAACATTTTCGGCAACGCAACGCTGTAACTACATACTATTGTTTTAAAAAAAAAAGAGCTTTATTCGTATTGCGTTTAAGATGCGAATGGATTAGCGGTCCTGATGACATGCGCTCTCCTGAAAATTTCTAATTGGAAACGGTGTTCCATCATTTTCCTCTAGGTAGTCAGTTCCCGACCGGCGGCGCGGAAGGACGCAGTAAATAACAAATCCGCGTCCTACGTTCGCAGTTTTACGTCTATATACCGTTGAATTAGTGCGGCAAATAAAGCACTTTGTTGACTAACTTTGATCTTATCTGTAAGTGTGGCTTATATTTTGCTCTGAAAACAGTTTCTGAACAGTGATTTAATATTTGCATCAGTTTCTATCGAGTACAACTACAAAAGGTATGTGATTTTAAGTAATAAATATATTAACGGTATACAGTCAATATTTTGTGCATTTTATCATAACCGTCATTATTATCGTCATCATTATATAGCCCATCACAAATTCACTGATATACATAGGCCTCCTGCAAGGAATACCACAAGGTACGATCCTGAGCCATCTGCATCCATGTACTTTCTGCATCGTCCCCCAAGGAATGCCACAAGCCATGATCCTGAGCTACTTGCATCCAGCAACGTTCTGCATCACTCACCAGGTCATAACTTAATTTCTAGTGAGTTTAGTGAGATTGGTTTTAATGCAAAGTATTAAGAGTTCGACGGAGGCTACAAGCAACGACAGTTCGAAAAATATGTTTATCTAATAATGTTTTTGGTAATTTATAAACTAATCAGTAGAAGTTGCGAAACAAATTTTATGACACAAAACATAAAATTTGGGATATTTTTATAGAAAATTGAATTAACAAATATACGTACAGTCCACCTGATGGTATGTGGCTACTGCTCATGTTCATGAACAACTGCAACCAAATTCAAATCAAGAAGGTTAGAGATACATACAGAAGACTAAGGTGTAATGCCTCACGGCCTGTTATTATATGCAAGAAGGTGGAGTCTGCGATAACGGACTCCAAGGCAAAAAAGGAGTTTTTTTTTTATAGAATAAGGGTGACAAACGAGCATACAGTCCACATGATGGTAAGTGAATGCTGTAGCCCATGGACATCTACAATTATCCTCTATTAAGAATCAAAATGCAAATGCGTTTTCACCTCTGAGCACTAAGATGGAATGTCTCTTCAGTAAAAAGGATCTTCGGTTCTCTACACTCACCATACGAAACACAGCAGCGTTAAGCTGCTATATTACGCTGGTATTCTGTGAGAGCGTGGTTCTTCCCCGGTCGAGCCGACCTATTCGTGCTACAACTATACTACTAATATAGCTGCTGCGTGACTCTACCCGTATAAAAGTTGTTATGACGACGATGCTGTAGCCCATCTTTTGTTTCAGTTTGTCTATTGTCTCTTACGACTGGTACGGGATGACTTACTTACTTATCTTCACACACAATCCCTGACGGGGTAGCCAGAGAGAATAGATCGCCAAGTGTCACGATCCTTACATACCTCTTTCGCTTCTTTCAGATTTATTATCTTCTTCATACATGCACGTCTAGGTATCTCAGTACTCTTGACTCTCCCCTCTTCGAGCAATTTGCTCATATGGTCTTCGAAAGTTAGTCTCAGTCTCTCTCTCTACGGGATGACTTGGGGTACTGAAAATTTTCTAGATGGTCTATTCCAATAGGTAGTTTATTTGATAATAGAATAAATACATTAACACCGTCTATAAAATGAAATAGTGGTGAATTAGGCAGTTTTCACGTCACGTCACGTTCATGTCAACAGTACAGCTGTTTGTTTGCAAGTACATCTGTCAGTGAACCTGACATTAAGTGGATGCTGTGCTCAATAGACACCTATATCCAAACTTGATTAAAAGTCAAAATACAAATGCGTTTAAATACCTGAAAAATAAGTTGGAATGAGTCATATCACAAATAGACGATTGCGTTTTTCCATCACTCAACATAGGAATCACAGGAGCATTACTCTGGTTTTCACACAAGATGGTCCTTCCTGAGAGTAATTCAATTTTCATGATTTTTATGTATTTATTATATAGCCATTTCAAAGATCCCCGTAAATTTTACAGTATCTATATAAGCAACCTGGGTTCGATCGCCGCCGGCACTAGTATGGAATGTAACTTTAATATTAAAATCAAACATATATTTTATAGAAGTAAAACGCGATTTTTTTTAAATATCTGCGCGCACTTCATGGTACGCGAGAAGCAGGTTAACAACATGTTTGTTAGCCTAATAAATATTTTTTTTTATTAAAAAGTAAAAGCTTAATTCCAGAAACGAAAAACTACAATATATATCACATTCAGAAATCGGTACTAGGATTTAATGTATAAAAGAATTATAACCCCGACTACAGCATGTGAATGTGTTGAATACCATCGTAAAATAGCCGCTTAATGCTGCTGTGTTTCGTATGGTGAGTGTAGAGAACCGGAGACCCTTTTTACTGAAAAACAGACATTTCATCTTAGTCCTCACGGCTAACAATGCATCTGCATTTTGATTCGTAAACGAGGATAGATGTAGATATCTATGGGCCACAGTAACCACTTACCATCAGGTGGACTATGTGCTCGCTTGTCAACCTTGTCCTATAGAAAAATAATTATTTTAATACGTGGTAGAGCCATGCTGCAGCTATATTAATAGTATAGTTGTAGCACGAATGGGCCGGCTCGACCGGGGAAGGACCACGCTCTCACAGAATACCAGCGTAAAATAGCTGCATAATGCTGCTGTGTTTCGTATGGTGAGTGTAAAGAACTGGAGACCCTTCTTACTGGAAAAGAGGCATTCCATCTTAGTCCTCACGGGTGACAACGCATCTGCATTTTGATTCGCAATCGAGGATAAATGTAGATGTCTATGGGCCACAGTAACCTCTTAACATCAGGTGGACTGTGTGCTCGTTTGTCACCCTATCCTATAAAAAAGAAAAAAAATGTGAAATTATATTATACCTTTATTTTAATAGAATAAGGGTGACAAACGAGACAGTCCACCTGATGGTAAGTGAATGCTGTGACTCAAAATGCATATATGCGTTGTCGCCTTTGACGACTAATGAGGAATATCTTGTTCTCAGTAAAAAGTCTTTGGTTCTCTGCACTAACCATACGAAACACTACAAGTAGCATTAATCTGCTATTTTACGCTGGAATTTTGTGACAGCAGTGTTTGTTTAAGGTGAACCGATTACAATGATTCTTTTTTTATTTGAAAGCCGGTGCTTCTCATGTGGTCCCATATAAATTTGATCAAGGTCTGACCAATAGTTTTTGAGTTATTCTTAATAATTTATATTGAAGTCGGTTGTACGAAATGTTGAATTTTAAATAATTATGTACCTTTTAGCGTGGACTAACGAACATTACAATCTCAATGTCGTTTGAATCGTTAACCTATATTGTAATATTATATTTTGGATATATTTTTTTTTCCAAATTTATATGGCAACACTTAGAAGTATAACTAATACAATAAAAAAATATCATCAACATTCGGATCACAATTGACGATGATATCGCAAAAATAACTTTTAACAAAAAGTAAAAGGTGATTTTAAAGAACTTGAAAGTATAAAATAATTTCACATTATATATATATATATATATATATATATATATATATATATATATATATATATATATATATATATATATATTAAGAATTAAAGTACCGAATTTGGAATTTTCATTAAATCCGCCCCTTGTATCCCGTTTTTATAAGCAAATACAATAAAGATTTTAAATAAATGTCACCTAAATAGTAATATTTAAAACTTCACTCCTTAAGATAAATTTTAATTTTTTCTTTATATTTATAAGGGACCAACCAGAAATATAACTATTATTTAGATATAACTTGTTTAGTAAGAAACATATATAATCGTCATATTCGGTTCACAATTGACGAAGAAAGAGAAGAAAGAAAGAAACTATAATAAGAAGCAACATACGAGTAAATTAAAAAAACCCAGTGAAATTGACAACCTCTTCCTATACCCGAAGTTAGCTTAAAATATATTACACGCACAGGCGTAGTGAAGCAATTTAAAATAATTATCCCGTTTCAGGTTTCCTCTATCCTCTCTTACGATACCCACGGGATAAAATGGAATACTGGATATTTTTACGGTGCTACTACACAGCGAGTTATTGATATAATCTATCTGTCCTACAATTGTACGTACTTTCTGTTAATATTATGCTAAACTTTGAATACTTCTTAGAAGCACACAAGCTTATTACCTTGTGTATTGCATATTTCCATTCCTAATAATAGCAGCCAATTACCCCTAATTACGTTACCTACCTTCGCTTCGTTTGGATAAAAATCGCCACAAAACTATACCGGTACTATTTCGGACGGGGACGAATTTAATCGGTATAGTTTACCTTAAGCCATATTTTAGTAAGTTTACTTCAAACAATACAAAATAATATAATTATTTCCGTTAGGTGACCATGAGTGCGGCAAAGCACTTGTTATATCCGGAATTGAGATAAGTTGAAACAAAACGCAATAAAATTCGTAATGTTAGCTTTTCTTTTATTTAATAGGATGTTATTTTAATATATTTGACTTTATTATATACAATATTAAAAACTATAATGAAAAAAAAACAAAAATAGTAAACTAACTTAATTATCATACAGTCCTACTCCCCGCGGTATCGTGCCAAGAACGCTGGCTGCGTTTCCCCGCTGAACGGCTATACTTAGCCTTTCAGCGAGAAAAGAACCAGCCCTCTTATTACCAGCAGCAACAAAGCAATTATAATAATTATATATACGAGTAATATTTTTAATATAAAGCACCATTGCAACGATGTAGAAAAAAATCATAATTTAGACTTTTTTTTTAATTTATTTTAAAGGACATCCTACAGTAGTTACAATATATACTATTTATTGTTTTCTATCTTTGAATAACACATTATGCTTATTGAACTACAGATTACAGGTTGTCACAACATGCTTAAATTTAATGAAAAAAAAAAACTACAAAAATTAAAGATATTAGAGAAAAGGGCCAATATATATAACATCTATACAAATAAATAAAATTGAAGTGTATGTTTGTGATGTCAAAATTACGGCTTTTTACTAAATGCATATGAAAGTGTATACGATACTTATAACAAAAACAGAATTATTAAAATTTTTGTCTCTCTGTCCGTCTGTCGGTCTGTCTGTCTGTTTGTTCCGGCTAATCTCTGAAACGGCTGGACCGATTTTGACGGGACTTTCACTAGCAGATAGCTGATGTCATAAGGAGTAACTTAGGATACTTTTATTTTAATAAAATAATTAAAGTTCCGCGCAAAAAAACTAAAACCCTAAATAACAACGCGGGTGAGGTCGCGAGGAACAGCTAGTAAATAAATAAAATACATAACAGAGGTAGGCAGAGACTCCGTCCGTCCGTAGTAACTGCCTACCCCTCTGGGTGACAGGCGTGAGTGTTTATGTATTATGTATTATGTAACAGAGGTGCATCACTCAGTGATAATAATTTTTCTTTTATAAATATGTAAGGTGTCATTAAAAATGTCGAGATCCGTGTCATCAGTTGATTTTATATTATAGGTACGTGTTAAACGGGAAATTGACGAATTTTTTCCTAGATTACTTTTATGTTTACGTACTTTAAGTATTCCGATTGGATGACGAGGCAGCCGTGTGGGTACCTTTATGGAAAATTTATTAAGCAGATTTGGGCAGTCGATAGCATTATTAAATAGTTTATATAAGAATGTCATATCTAGCAGTGATCGTCTTAATTCTAAGGAATGCATATTAACAATCTTAAGCCTTCGTGTATAAGATGTCCAGCGCGATAACTGACTTCGATATGCTAAATGTCTGGTTAATCGTTTCTGTAAACATTTTATTCGCTGTATGTGAGTATTTTTTTTATTGTATAGGGTGACAAACGAGCACACAGTCGACCTGATGGTAAGTAGTTGCTGTGGCCCATAGACTCGTTTGCGAATCAAAATGCAGATGCGTTGCCACCCGTGAGGACTAAGATGGAATGCCTCGTTTCCAGTAAAAAGGGTATCCGGTTCTCTACACTCACCATACGAAACACAGCAGTGTTGAGCTGCTATTTGACGCTGGTATTCTGTGAGAGCGTGGTCCTTCCCCGGTCGAGCCGACCCATTCGTGCTACAAATATACTACTAATATAGTTGCAGCATGGCTCTACCACGTAAAAAGTATTGTAATAAGGTGACCATACTGTACTAGAGTATTCTAGCTTACTTCTTACTAAGCAATTGTACATTGTTATGATTGTTCCGGTTGAACTCCTTGCCACTTCTTATGACAAAACGGAGTGCTTTATTGGCTGCAATTAAGGTGTTTATATGGGGTACGAAGCGAAGGCGACTATGTAGCGTGACTCCTAAGTCTCGAATCTCTCCCACTTCGGTCAACTTTCCGTCCTGGATGCTATACACTGATTGGTGTTTGTTTCTTTTTCAAGTGAAATTGATATACCGACATTTAGATGGATTAAGTGTCATTTTATTGTGTATGCACCACGTAACTAGACTATTAAGGTCTTTCTGCAAGAGTTCTTTATCATTTTTAGTTTTAGGTACAAAATAATGTAATCTAGAAGAGAAGCGCGGAAACATGGATTAAAAACCGTTTCTATGTTTCGGTACTGTCCTTCATGTAGGTTTTTCTTTATAAAACTGAAGTAATAAACGTATTTATAGTGCACCTGATAGCAAGTGGCTACTGTAGTCCTTGGAAGTCTGCGGCCTACTTCAAACAAAAAAGGCTACGCGTGCGTTGTCAGCTCCGGGAACTAAGATGGAATGCCTCACATTCTGACTCTTGAACTGGCTCTCTGTACCTCACAGATCAGAATACAGTAGTGTAGGCACTGGTATTTGGCGGCAGAAATAGGTAAGGCGATGGTACCTATTCAGGCGGACTCCAATGCAGAAAGTCCTGTTACCAAGAAGTGGTAAAGGTTATAAAAGGTTTCACTTTATGTAGAATAGTGAACAGTGAACGAATCAGATCCGATTTTGATTCTGGTAAAGGTAGCGGTTTAAACGTTATAGTGTTTAGATAACGACATTTTCAGTTTTCAAATCTAAAGGGAAAGTCTTCGTGACCTTACAGTGTAAATTGAATGAAACTAATTTGACTTGAATTTAACTTTTTAAATTCCCGACGTTTCGTTCGCTTAACAATACACATGGTTGGGGGAAAGATTGATTGATGTCATAGTTAACGAAGGCTACCTTTGTCTTTTAGATTTCCATTTTAGTCCTATCTACGCAGAATGAGCTTAGTGTATCTTGAAGTCTTGCAGTACTATGCTTGGATTTCAAGGATTTCAAGCAGATGCCACGATGTGCTACCGATGTGATTTTATACGTCGTAGAGCCATGCTGCAGCTATATTACTGGTTGTAGCACGAATGAGTCGACTCGACCGGGGAAGAACCACGATCTCACAGAATACCAGCGTAAAATAGCAGTTTAACGTTGCTGTGTTTCGTATGGTGAGTGTAGAGAAACGGAGACCCTTTTTACTGGAAACGAGGCATTCCATCTTAGTCAGCACGGGTGACAACGCATCTGCATTTCGCAAAGACGTCTATGGGCCACAGCAACCACTTACCATCAGGTGGACTGTGTGCTCGTTTGTCACCCTCATCCTATATAACCTATATATATAAAACCACTCAGTCATCTACTCTTTAGAAATTAGGATGTCTTTTAATTTCAATAGTCTTGAAGCATATAATGTATCCCTGTAGTGGCAGTGTAAGAATATCGACTATCCCATATCGTTCCATGAACGTGATAAAAGGCGACAGAGGGAAACAAACTAGCAGGTGGGCAACAGCGTCTTTTTATTGCATCTTAAAAAAATAACTACGGTAGCCAACACGCCAGCCAAGCGTGGCAACTATGGTAAATATCCCCCCATTAAGCAATCTATTAGGGATGCCTATGTTCAGCAGTAGACTTTTGATAAGCTGTAATAAATATATATGAATGAATTATGAAAGAAGACAGTTCTAGTTTCGGAAGAGTAAAATCAGAATAAGAAGGTATTATGATTATTCATTTAGGTTGACAACCTAGTTCATTTGCCTATATCTACTTTGGAATATATATTATTGGAATTATATTGTTTATTTATTTATTTAGGCTTACCAATTAAACACATACAAAACCTTATTATTAAACATTTGCAGTTATTAACAAAATTATACTAATATGTGTTTAACTCAAAAGTATGTACCACATTTCAACATGAAACTTAAAATTAGTTATGAAATTTACAGATAATAAAATATGAAATAAACACAAATACATTATTCTATGCAATACAGGTAAGATTATAAATTTGGTAGAGAGCTTAACATTGTATAATTTAAAGTTTTATAATTGAAAATTGTATAATTTATTGCTTTGCTTATTGTAAATTGCAACATTTCTCATATTATGTGTGTATTAAAGTCACTGGCACTTCAGGACTGTTTTCTTGTTAGCAAATCCAAAAAAAAAATAGGAGGTGTACGTTTTTTGTATGCAATGACTTTGACCTTTTTGTAACAGAGGTTATACTTAAAAGATAGTTTCATCAAAATTGGAAGCAAATATGAACGGACGGTATTGAGATTATGATGTTCAATATTCTACTCGAAATGGTTATAAAAAATAACTTTTAATCAAATGTAAAAGCGAAAAGAACTAAGTAAAAATAAATTAATTTTAAAATTCTAAATCGGTTTGAAGTTATTTTTTAAGCCACTTATCCAATCTATCCCTAAAGCTGTTTACTGAAGGAGCATCAACAATGTCCTGAGGCAATATATTTTACGAATGAGGTACGCGATTCTTCAGATAATAATACATAACATTGGTGCGTGCGATATGTTCAGGACCATTTTGTTAATGTTTTGTATTCTTTGGTAAGTCAGAACAATCATGTTTTCCAGTCAAAGTTTTGTAGGTTTCTATTTACTTTTTTCGGTGACGTCGATATCATAGCGTCAAGTTAATATTTAACATTTCCAACGTTTCTTCATATGTTTACAGGGTAGGGTAAAAGTCACTGCTATCTTTTGTACACTCTTCTAGTGATCAATATCTTGTACATAGTATTGGTTCCACGCTTGGCAATATTAACCCTCCGTGTATCAGGTGACTAAAAGTCTCGTCTCATTCTAGGTGGGGTGTGACAAACCCCAAAATAAAAAGTGACAAAATTAACATATTTTTTATTTTATGGCGGAATTAAATATTACGTATTTAAAAATACATAATAATAATTAGGTTTAAGTAAAACTCAGAGTAGAAAGTATATAATAAAATATTTATTATTATAAAAGAACAAAAAGACACACCTTCTGTAATTTATGCAACTTAACAGTCATTTTCTTATGTATTCATTTAAAATGGCACTTTTAATTATCGCAATCATTTCAATTTTATAGATTACAATATACTTTCTATTAATTAAACATAAACTGAACACAGGAAAGATAAATTTGAATTGAGATCGTCGGTGTTCAATTGACCACAGTCTTGACAAAAAATCAGTAAGCTCTATATATATTGGCACGTAACATTTTTTACGTGAGTATTTTGTTTAACGATCTTTATTTCTAGGGCAATTTAAGCATCTTTCTTGAGCATTAGACCTTCTTGCTGGGCGGTCAATTTAATTTTCAGGTGAAACATCAAAATATTTAGCAATTCTATTGCAGGCAGAACCAAGGACCTACTTGGAAGCTTCTGATTCTGCCTTCTGGAGTTTAAGTGGCCTTTTCTCCAGCAATACCACCAGGCAAATGTTTGTGCTTTCTGCTCTACAGCGAAAATTGCTCCTGCATGGTTCTTTTTGCCACATCGCTGTCTTATATTTGCTAATATAATACCTTAGTCTAAACGGGCGAAGCTCTGAAAGTAGTACATCGTCGTCAGTACTAAAACCGGAAGAAAGTATTTCTGCATCAACTTTGCTGTTCGTGTCACTCTGAATACAAGAATTCAGATTCACCTGCAGATCCCGATGCTAAACCTCCAAATTCTAACTCAGTCGTCTCCGTCGTCTAAAAATGCTTGTAATATATCAGCTTCCTTGATATGCGACATTTTTCTTGTAAGCTATTATCTGCAAAGAATTAAAATCCATTTAAAATGCTAAACATACATAAATTAAACACACATAAATAACAAAAAACATAAATTACATCAAAAATAAAAATCTTACCTCTTTATCAACGTGAGTACGAGGTGGGGTGTGTGACGCCCATACGTTCTTTAAGGGCGTGTAGCTCGTTTGCAAGTTGCTGCTAGACTGACTTAGCGTCACTGATCGGAGCAGCAACGTCGCAATTCCAGCTTCTGAGAACTTTGGCTTTAATGCGTCCAAAGTTATAAAATTATTGCGTAATTTGAAGGACTGGGGTTTATTAAACCCCACCTGGTGCACGGAGGGTTAAATATAAGGCAATATTTTTAATATTTGAATTTACTAGTAAACTTAAATGGCAATTATTTAAATATGATGAAATAAATAATGCTATGTTATCAAGGCAATCGCATTGGTTTAACGTTAGTAACCTACAATTAAACGGCAATAAAACTAAATGTATAAAATTAACAACCGTGAATGTGAAAAACTTGAAAACCAATGTGTTTTAATGGGGCAGAAGTGAGCCCTGTTAATTCCAATGTTTTTCTTGGCATTACTCTTGACGCAAAACTAGGAGCCAATGAGGTTTCTACATATCTAAACTTGCAAGCAAACTGAGCTCTGCAGCTTATGCTATAAAAAAGATAAGAAGTCTCACTAGTGTTGAAACAGCTAGATTAGTTTGTATAAGTTATTTTCATAGTATTGTACGGGATTTTACTACAGGGAAATGCGGCAGATTTAGAAACTGTTTTTGTTTTGCAGGAGGTCATAAGAGCTATTTACAATCTTCAACTGAGAGAGTCTCTTGGAAAACATTTTCAAAAAATGAAGCATATTTACGAAAATATTATTTATTTTCATAAAAATAAAATCTGTTTTAATAAAAAATTATTAAACTATTTGTAAACACCAGGAACAAACACAAACATTTTTATAATTTAGTCGTAATATACTTTAAAATAGAAAATTCCCGCTTGATTTCATTCTAGTTCTTACCAGGACAGAGGTTTTTTTCCGAGGCTGTGATTTTAAAGTAAAAAAATGACTATCAATACGAATCAAATCGAAATGTATTTTAAGCTAATAGCGAAATAATTTTAAAACGTAATTTCAGCTAGTATGATTATATTTAAATTTGTGCATAAATTAATTTTGGCAAAACATGTTAGCTCCGCATTACTTAACATAACACGCATTACATAACACATCTTACGCATCATGTCGATGCATCATTAATTATGATTAATTAGGATTAAACATACATGATTATATATATATATATGATTTAACATCTTCCACTTACCATCAGGTAGACTGTGTGCTAGTGTGTCATCCTTAGTCTATAAAAACATGTTTTAATGTAAATTTAATTTTTCTTTCTGTCTATCTGTGCACATTTAACAAAGACCTTTAGTAGAGTTAACGCTTGACAACTGCTTGAATGCTTAATGGCATACAGCGTACTATTATTTGAATGTCTCGGCGGGAACTGCCCATGCCAGATTCAACTTCTTCTTGAACTGTTCAATGTTGTATATTTTTTCATAGAATATAACTAATATCTTTTTCATAAGAATTTATAAAGTGTGCTCGCTTACAACCCGATGAAAAAATTATAAGCCTTTTTATTTCATATAACTTTTATTGTATTTGATTTTGAAGCTAATGCAATGTAGATTTATAATAGCGATTATGTGCCATCTTTGTGATTTTTTCACCAAGCCAATTATAATGATTCGCGTTTCTGTCGTCACACATAACTTTTAAGTATGTTTAATTTTTGTAAAAATATTTTACTTCTGTTTCAACACTTACATTTTAGTAGATTTGAACATATCACCAACAATGCAACTTGCAGTAATCAGCCTGTCTCTCTCTTAGCTTCGCAGCAAATATGTAAAACCAGTGACCACCACACTAGGATATTTTACTGTATCATTAAGGCAGTTTACATATAAAATAGCACAAGGACAATTGGAAACACTAAAAAATGTATCTACAGTGAAAAAATTCAGATATTACATTGTTATAAAGAAATCGTAAAATATCAAAAATAGCAATTTATTTTAATGGAACAATAAAAAAGTTAAAAGGCGCCGCAAGTTAAAAGAACGTCGAGATTAAAATAAATGATATTTACAGGGATTCATTACCCTTTTCAGTGACCCACTTTTAAAACAGAATTGAGTTTTTCTAATTGACACTTGATTTTTTTTATATAAATTGATAAACATTTTGGAAGTGACCTATTAAAAATTTTTGTTTTAACTCTTAAACTTTTGTTGCTGGGATTTTAATCATGTTACTTTTGACTAGCCGATACCCACGACTTCGTCTGTGTTGCTTGATATATTAATAAAGTTTTCGTATGTGCGAAGGAAAATACATCAAAAAGACAAGATTTCTTTGTAAACAATGTTATTTGTTGCTCCGTTTGTAGCTAAAATATATAAATTATCTGGGTTAGTAATGCAAGAGCAAGCGACGAACAGACTGTCTCAAAAACCCTGTATAAATATCGTTATTTCTCAAAACTTTAATAACTTTATCTTCTATCTACACTTATATATATATACTATTATAAAGAGCAAAGATTTGTTTGTTTGTTTGAATTGAATAGGCTCCGAAACTACTGGACCGATTTGAAAAATTCTTTCACCATTAGAATTCTACATTATCTCTGATGAATATAGGCTATATAATATTTTCAATAAAGTTAGGGATCCGTATGAAAACTTCGTTAATGTAACCCAAGGTGTGAAAAAAATACCAAAAAGAATCCTTATATCGCGTACGCTGCGGAAACTATTGATAATAGAGCAAAGTAATGTGCTTCAGTTTTATAGAGGATATCAATATCTATAAAAACGTCTGCGATACCATATGTTTAACTATTACAGTTATATCACAATAACTACTTTTTCATGTTAAAATGTGAAACAGTAACGCCGGTACAAACTAGGCCACATTATTTGTATCAGGTATTATGCATATAATACAGGTATTATGCATAACCACCAATTACGTTAACCATGTAATTTTAGTAACATATCTCACTTTTTAAGTCTTTGTTAATTCAGCAACCGTCCGTCGTGATGTCACTCTCTCGAAGTTCTTATGTCGCAAGGCGCAGACGCGTGATGTACGCGGGTGAAACTGCAGGGCACAGCTAGTATTAAATAAAGATATTGCAATATTTTTTTTAGATAAGGACCAAGTGTCTAAGAATTAAAACTTAGAAAACCTTACTGAAATTTGTCCAGCATTTTTCGATGATGCGCCCACATTTGCAACCTCTATCACTTAATTTATATAGATTTAATTAATATTGAATTTTAATCGTATAATGTACACACTGGCGCTGCGAAGAGATGTTTAATTTTTTGCATTTTCTATCGTATTTACCACGGGGAGCGCTCAGAGGAATTGTTCAGATTAACTCCAGCCGCCAAATTCCACCAACGCATATTTTGACAAAACTCACGGTTAGAACCACACCACCTGGATGCTAGGCGGTCAACCGCTGTGCGATTTATTGGAAGTTTTCTTCTTCGCACGACTTATTTGTTGAATTATTTACCACCAGCGATTTTTCAAGCCAATACGGGGACCTTCAAGAAATGAGCGTGCACCTTTTTAAAAGGCCGCCAACGCATCTACAATTCCCCTGGTGTTGCAGTTGTTCATGGGCGGCGGTAGTCACTTACCATCAGGTGAGCCGCGCGCTCGTTTGCCTCCTCTCCTATAAAAAAAGAGAACATGTTCACTTAGAACACCCCTTCGCAGCGGTCAACACTTACCGTCAAGTGAGTCGCATAGTACTTGGTAGAATCACACTACAGCTGTCTTCTCGCTGCAGCACGAATAGGTCGGCTTGATCGGGGAAGAACGATTTGAAGATGTAGACGCACAACTTCCTTGTGAAATCGATTACCACCAGCGATTATACCGGACCGAGACCCCTTTTACTGGTAACGGGCATTCCATCGTAGACCTTTGGGGTGATAACGCATCTGTTATTTGATTTTTAATGGAGAATAGATGGAGAAGTTTTTCTTTTTATAGTATAAGGTGACAAACGAGCACACATTCCAACTCATGGTAAGTGGGTGCTGTTTCCCATAGGTATCTAGCCTTCAAGCTTGAAAATACGTCAAAATCTATCACGGGTTAGAAAAGATACACATCAATATATGTTCGCGCCCAAACGCTGGTTTCAAGATTAGACGCCAGAGGGCGCTCAGCTCGATACGGCGCATTCATAACCGGTTAGATGAGTGGGCGGTCGGCGGGAGTTAGTTGCTACCGGCCGCGGGGTCGAGTCAGCAGTAGCTCGCTGGCAGCAGTACAGTTAATTTTTTTTTTTTTTTATAAGATAGGGGTGACAAACGAGCACACAGTCCACCTGATGGTAAGTGGTTGCTGCGGCCCATAGACATCTACATCTATCCTCGCATGCGAATCAAAATGCAGATGCGTTGTCACCCGTGAGGACTAAGATGGAATGCCTCATTTCCAGTAAAAAGGGCCTCCGGCCACCTGCACTAACCAAGCGAAACGCAGAGGTAAACCTCTACTTCACGCTGGTATTCTGTGAGGTCGTGGTACCACCCCGGATCGAGCCGGCCCATCCGTGCGACAGCGAAAGCTGCGCGTGGCTCTACCACTGTTTAGCATACCTCGGTTGCCGCTGCCGACGTTTCGCGCAACCAATTTTGGGTTTACGGTCTCGATTTTTAGAATTGTGCGCGTGACTTCGCTACGTAATTGTGTTTTGTGAAAACCGCCTTGTTTTAGGTTGTCCAGGGTTTAAGTTCTTGACAAGAGGCTTGTATTGTGTTTGACTGATTAAAGTAACATCTTTGAAAGTACTTGTGCCGTCGCGTTAAGTGCCCTTTTTTGTGTGTTGACTGTTTTGTTCGTTTACGTGTCAACGAGGCGAAATTTGGATTCTTATCGCGGCATAGTTTTTGATATCGAACGAAGGAACTTAGTTGTGTTTAACGCCGAACCGTGTGACTCACGAAGAGATCGCGTTAGTTCCCTATTTATAATTTGGTGATAAGTGAATCCGGGACATTGGATGTTGAACTTTGAACTACTGTCCGTTACTGTGTCGAGTATCACGTGTTCGATTCTACGATGACTGTGGAATTAGGCGAGCTAAAGTTACTTAAATGTACAATGAAGTTAATAGACTGAAATAGTGACATGAAGAAAGAAATGTTCCAGCGGGGAAGACTGCTGGAGTGATGCAGCATTGTGGGGCAGCATGGAAATCGGCCGCTGCCAGTCACCTCAGCTGGGCCAGGGCTCAAACAAATACACATCACTAAACACTACTTTCCATGCACCTTACACCCACCTACGGCCTGACCGAGCCTTGGGGCGGTCTTAGATTCGGATACAGGTACGTACTATATTTTTCTAGCCTTCTCCCTACAGTTTAGTATGATAGGACATTTTTCCATATGGCCATTTGGGCCCGACCCGCGTCTGCCCGTCGAGGAGGCTGCTATGGGCCCCAGCCAAGGCGATCTTTGCAGGGGCAGCTGCGGGCCGTAACAATATAAAAGGAACTACGCTATCATTGTTTCCATTCTCGCCTTCTTAATTTTCTTATCATTTAGATTCACAATCGAGTAGATAGATAGACATGTAGACAATAGGTGTATGTACCGTACATCGCGGTTTGCATCCACTTAACATCAGGTGGACTATATGCTCCTTTGTCAATTTAATTGCGTAAAAAGACTACACGTGCGTTGTTACCTAGGAAAACTGGGATACACAGTTTGTAAATATACTGACTCTTAATACCATGCAATCACAACTGATTTTGGTGAATTAAATTTAAACGAGAATTACAAAACCAATCTTTGACAGAAAAGGAGGCTGACCATATCAACTAGTGACATAGTGTAATAAAACTAATTTGTAAAGTTTAAAATACACAGTCACAATATAAAATGAATTTAATATTAAATTGAAAATTTAAAAAACCCCTCAAAATAAAGAGTGTTGATGATCTTCAAACATCTGAAAAATTTTCTTAATTTTTTTTTATAGGATAAGGGTGACAAACGAGCACACAGTCCACCTGATGGTAAGTGGTTGCTGCGGCCCATAAACATCTACATCTATCCTCTATTACAAATCAAAATGCAGATGCGTTGTCACCCGTGTGGACTAAGATGGAATGCCTCATATCCAGTAAAAAGGGCCTCCGGCCACCTGCACTCACCAAGCGAAACGCAGAGGTAAACCGCTACTTCACGCTGGTTTTCTGTGAGGTCATGGTACCACCCCGGTTCGAGCCGGCCCATCCGTGCGACAGCAAGAGCTGCCGCGTGGCTCTACCACTGTAGGGCCTTAAATCATAGCTAATAACACTCTCTTTCAAATCACCTTTCAAGCAAGAAAATAATCTTAATCGCTTCTTCCGTTTGGGAGCTATGTTGACACAGACAGACTCAAAAATACACAGATGCACACGTTTAACATATAAAACCCTTCTTTTTGGGTCAGGAGTTAAAAATTAAATGATATGAATTAAAATTATATATCTATTTATGACATAAGAAAAAAATGATGTTTTTTTTTTAAAAATCTACTACATTTCGAAAATGCTATAACAATACATTAGTTTTAAAATTGGATCCAAATCTCTTTTAAAAAGCCGACAACACACTTTTTATCAGGCGAGTCTCATGCTCGTTTTCCTCCTCTCCTATAAAAAATGCAATTTATTGCATTCATATTCCGTATATCAAAGGAAAATAACCAAAAAGAAACTTTGTTGTGTTCAGCGTTCATCGCTCGAGAAGCTCGAGCGCTCGAAAAAACCCAGAAAAATCGAGCAACTTGACAAATTAACGCCTTTCGAATATATGCAGAGAGAATGAATTTTCTCTTTAAATCCGACTTTGTTGCATAATTTGTTGCACCTGAGCAGTAGGAATTTCTATTTGTAGACTTTTGTACGCGTACACTGCATCTATTGTATGGAGAAATTTCATTAATTAAAAAAAAAATTCTCAAATATCTGTGTATGAGTTTTTAACTAAAATGAGGCAATCTGTTCTTTAAAAAGCACGCAAGCATTTTGAAATAAGGAATTTGATGAATATGTGGACCTTAGATGTCGCAGTTTGTTACAAACTCCCCAATAACAAACGGGCAAAGATTTCCATTGAAGAGGACTTTGATACTCTCACTGAAGTTTCCTGTTGATTGTTCACCAGCAAGTCTGCATAGTTTCTAACAGCGGTTCATCAATTGAATCATTCGTTCATGCATTCATTCATTCAATCAATCAATCATTAAATCATTAATTAATTCATAACAACCTATCATCTGAGGAATTGTTTGTATTAATCCCAGCCGCCAAATTTCACGAACACACATCGCGGCAGAACTCCCGATACCATCCACACCAACTGGATGATTGGCGGTCCTCCACTGTGCGATTTAGAAGATGTTTTCTTCCTCACACTACTTCCTTGTGGAATCGATTACCATCAGCGATTTTTCCGGACCGATACGACTTAGTGACCTTCAAGAAAAGAGCCTACTCCCTTTTAAAAGGCCGGCAACGCATCTGCAATTCCCCTGGTTTCGCTAGTGTTGCAGTTGTTCATGGGCGGCGGTAGTCACTTACCATCAGGTGAACGGAATGCTCGTTTGCATCCTCTCCTATAAAAAATATAAAATTCAACTGCTGAATTGCCTCCCCATATATTGCCTTATGAGGAAGATATTTGCCATAATGTCTACGCTTCGCAGGCGCGTTGATACCGCAGTTGCTAGGATCATTTCCTAGTGTGTTTATCTCTGTAGTTTCTTACGGCACCCCAAGAGATGATATGGGGCAGTGGATATTCTTACACCACAACTGCATGGTTAATAAAACAACAAAGCTTTGTAATTATTTTTTTCTATAATAAATTATAGTTTGTGTGACCCTCATGTTATACTCGGTTCTGATAGAGTTCATTGGTTTAATGAAATAAAAAATATATACGTAGGTTAACTATACGTTAATAATGAAATAATATAGAAATCGCAACACAAGCGTGCACAAGCGGTAGATCTGGAAGCAATCTTCTTTGCATAGGTACATAGTTAGATTGGTTAACAATTCCGGAATTGAGAGGTTATTGAATATTACATAGGACCTTTTTCTACCATGAAGTTCTTCCGGGTACATCCCACACTTTCCTTTATTTTTTTCTTTAGTTAATGTGTAGGAATGTACCACGGGCTGTGAGGCATTCCGCGTCAGTCTTCAGGTGTGACAACGCATTTGTGGCGACACTGTTTGCAGTTGGTGGTAGTTGTCCAAGGACTGCCAAACTAGGAAAGAAGAATAAAAGAGTTAACCATAGTAAAAAGTTTGACAGCTCCATAGCGCAGTGGCTTAGCAATAACGGAGGGCCTCATGTTCGAATCCCACAAGGAACGAGTATATTTTATGTTCCCTATAAATAATTCTTCCGGGTTTGGATCTTTGTCCTTGCGTAATTTATGTATGGAAACTGCCTCAACGTTAAAGGAAAATATTCCAGTGTTACGTGTTTTAAAAAAAATGAAGTGACTGAAAATAACATTTTTTTTTAAAAAGAAGATAAAATTGTTATTGAAATGTAAAAAAGTGCCATCGCTTACCTAAATCTTCTAAGGCGATTAATAAAATATGTACCTACAATACTTGAGGCACCAGGAGAATGATGTCACAAAAAGTTTTTTCTTTTAATATTTTGTATTGCTTCATTTGAAACTCAACTGATTGAAACTCGTAAAAGAAAATCAAGCTGCTTCTGCTTTTGCTGGAAAATTTCTTTAATGAACTTCAATGTTGTTCGCTACAAAATCGACGTGTTCGATCGCTATTGTAGCCGGAAAGGTAAAAGGTAAAAGGTAATGGAGAGTGGCGGATCGTCTAGCTAGCTAGTAAATGGGTTAGCACATGTAATTTTATATTACTTTTAAGACCACTCTCTGTTAAAATCGCTTCAGCCATTAAAAAAAAAGAAACTTAAAATAAAATACAAATTTTGCGTTTGATTTTCTCGTTCGAACCAAATAAAAATTCACCTATGTATTATGTTAAGTGGGGTACACTGAAAGTTTCACCTATAACTCATAAATAAAACATTTTTATGTAAATAAATATATTAAATGCTACTCATAAATAAAACATTTTTATATAAATTAATGTATATAATGCTTTTTAAAGTTTACTCCATTACTATTAAATACTCTTTCATTCATTGAATCCATTTTTGAAAACATATAGATCCATTGGTCTGAGGATATACTTCTCAAAAAATCTTCGCCGTAAAATATTTTCGCTTTAATTCCATTTTTGCTTCGGATGACGAACTTCACCTTGTGTTAGAAAACAACAAACACTCTACTATAAAACGTTTTCCGTTATAAGCAATCTTTTTTATAGTATAAAGGTGACAACCGAGCAAATAGTCGACTTGATGGTAAGTGGTTGCTGTGGCCCATAGACATCAACATCCATCCTCGATTACAAATCAAAATGCAGATGTGTTGTCAGCCTTGATGATTAAGATAGAATTGCCTCGTTTCCAGTAAAAAGGCTCTCAGGTTCTCTACACTCAACATACTAAACATAACAGCATTGATGTGTGTCATTACTGTGAGAGCGTGGTCTTACCCCCGTCAAACCAACCTATTCGTGCTACTACTAACATAGCTGCAGCGTAACTCGATCACGTAAAAATAACTTCTTGTATAAAACCGAGTTCTTTAAAAATATTACATTCAAAATTAAAACATTTATAAGCGACCACGAGCGCAGAACTTTCAGCGTATGTACTAAGTGTCGTTGCAAAGACACTTATTTTTTTTTTTACAACCTACGTTACAGTTATAACTTCTTACCTAAGAGTTCACTGCTGAACATATGCCTCCTCATAGATTGTCTCATAGGGAATGATATTCGCCATAGTTGCCACATTTGGTAGGCGGGTTGCTAACAGCAGTGTTGTATTGTTTACTTGTATTGATAAACTTACACCGCCCCTACACGGTCATTTTATAACTTAACTTTTTTCTAGTTCTATTATGTAGACCAATACGTATTATGTTTATCACCCCTTGGGTGTTTTGAGAGGCGTCAGGGAGGAATTATAAAACAAAAACGTGTGTGTGTGTGTGTACGCACGCATGTACGCACGTAAGAAGTTATACTTCTTTAGCGTAACAAAACAAAAATAACTAAAAAATAACTACCTTAAATATAGTTATCAGTACTCACCAAAACTGGACAGTTGACAGACAATTACCAACTGAAGTTGTCGCTTTTAGGTTTCGGTGTGCGCGCGAGTCGTAACAACTTTATGGTGTTGTTTTTAGATGTTAGTGTGCGCGCGCATCGTAACATCTTTATGGTATTGTTTTTAGGTGTCTGTGTGTGCGCGCATGGTGATAAATTTACTCTCACAATTTTTCTCAAATGCGCCAAAAGAAGTATAACTTCAAAAAACTGTGACTACCGACCCGCCTGTTAAGCGTTACACCTATGACCAATATTCCCCTTATAAGGCAATCTGTAAGGAGGTTTTTTTCAGCAGTGAACTTATAGACGCTGTAATAATTAATTTTTTTTTCCTTAACAAGTGTAGTACCACAATTTATTAATAAAGTGGAAGTAATTATATTCACGTTAATGTAATTTATACCTCTTTCAGTCTCGTTTAACAATGACCGATATATTTTGAGAACAATTGAATAAGCTTATATTCTTGGTTCACCAATTTACTACAGCAGCACTCTATTCTAAGTTAAAGAGTGGCCTGATCAAGGCCTGATTGAATTATTCCATTATCGGGATGAAATGGGGCGGTTGATCCTTTTTAGTCGCTTGTACACTTTATTGACTCGGTTAATGAATTGCTATTTTATTAGTTATAAATTTTACGGCATTTAACTCGCACAAGAATGGAATAGAAATGAATATAAATAGTATTTTGCCGATTTATTTATTTGCTACAATTTTTTTTAATATTGAATAAGGGTGACAAGCATACACACCATCCACCTGATGATGGGTGGATATTGTAGCCTATAGTCTATATCTATCCTCGATTATTATAAAAATGGAGATGCGTTGTCACCCCTAAGGACTTAGATGGAATGTCTAATGTAAAAATCGACGTAAAAAATTCTAGGTAATGTTAAACATAAAGTGAAGCAACCCAAGTCCTACAATTTTATTTGTCATACGCAAGATAAACGCACACAAAGACACAAAGACCCGAAAATTAACAAGCTTTTAATTTAATTTTAGCTGACTTTAAAAAACGTAGAAGTTAATAATTCGGCTGTACTTTTATTGTATGTATATATGTTTTGCGAGAACTACGTCAAATTAGATGACTCTTTTTTTATTTAGTAGTTTTTACTTCAGGTGTGAACATATATAAATTTGGAGTAATAGATCTGGCCTTATTTTATTCTTTTTAGTCGATTGAAATCAACCGTTAATTTTTATTTAAAGTCATTTTTATATAGCTGTAAGCACGACAAAAGTGCACCCAGTCTACAACTTAGGTCTTTATTTATCTAGTATACATAAATACATATTTCGTCTAGAAAAGGTTCTTGGTTCTCCAGTAGCCTTTTACCGGTAATTGAAGTATCGGGCGGCCACCCACTAGATGTAATATAGACGTGCTAAAATATGCAGGAAATCGACTGATGCAGGTGGCTTAGGACCGTGATTAATTGGCATTACACGTGAGACGCTAATATTCAGCAGCGATGATATCGTAAACATCATCATATTTATAGCCCATTACAAGTCAACTACTAGCATAAATCTCTCCCATCAACTTGCTTCATGTCTTACCGGGTCGTCATTCCATCTAGTAGGGGGCCGTCCCATACTTCGCCTACTGACACGAGGTTGGCACTCGAGAAGTTTTCATCTCCAATGGTTGTCGCTTCTCCGAGACATAATAAAAAATAATTTAATATAAAAGAAATAAATAAAAATAATTTTAATGTTAAATAAATGAAATTAAATTCAAATCCTGAATTGATATACAAAATTCATTAATCCAATGATGTTTTATGACACACATATGCCAGTGCGTGTTTGATCGATTATAGCGCCAAGTGTAGGCGCTCGATGAACAAGTCAAAATTTTATGTCAATTCACGTTGATCCAATTACTTAGCAAGGGTTTGCTACACGATTCGTTATCGACGAAGCTTAAAATGTCCTGACGTTTTTGTAAACGTGTTAACATTAAAAATTAATGTTATTACAAATTAAATTGGGGAAGGTAATATGAATAATCAAAAATAAATATATTGGTTCAGTTTTATCATCATCATTACAGCATTTCATAAGTCCACTGCTGAACAGGCCTCCCCCAAGGAATGTCACAAAGCACGGTACTGAGCCACCTGTATCCATCGACTTCCTGCATGTCTTACCAGGCCGTCACTCCATCTCGTGGGGGGTCACCCTACACTTCGCCTACCGGTACGAGGCTGCCACTCAAGAACCTTTCTTCCCCATCGGTTGTCGGTTCTTCGAGCTATATGGCCGGCCCACTGTCACAATCCGTTGGGCTATGTCGGTTACTCTGGTTCTACTGCGGATATATTCATTTCTAAGTTTATCACGCAGAGAAACCCCGAGCATAGCCCTCTCCATAGCTCGCTGAGTGACCTTGAGCTTCCTCATACGGCCAGCAGTGAAGGACCACGTCTCAGATCCGTAAGTCATCACTGGCAACACGCACTGGTTGTACAATTTCGTTTTAAGGTTTTGAGGTATGTCTGACGAGAAGATGTGTCGTAGTTTCCCGAACGCTGCCCAGCCGAGTTGAATCCGTCGATTGACACCTCGGTCGAAGTTGGACTTACCTAGTCGGACTATTTGTCCCAGGTAAACATACTCGTCAACAACTTCGAGCTTAGTGCTCCCAACAACTACTGGCATAGGTGTGACATGGACATTAAACATGATCTTTGTTTTGTCCATGTTCATCCTAAGACCTATTCGTTGGGAGACACTATTGAAGTCATTGACCATGGTGCTTAGGTCCTCCAGCGATTCTGCCATAAGGGCTATATCGTCGGCAGATCCCTCGTGCTCTCTGAAACAAACACGAGGGATCTGTGACAGAAAACATCTGGCCGCCGAGCTTCAGCACGTCGAGCAAATACTGCAAGACAACAAGCTTCGGGTCCCGCGCCTACGTCACAGTGACCGAGTGAAGCCAGCCACAGTCGAGCGTGTGCCTGCTGTACTCCCTATGTCAGAGGAGTCACAGACAAGGTTGGCTACATCTTGAAGCGAGCTTCCATTAAAACATACTTCAAGCCACTGAAGAAGATTGGTCAATTTTTACCATCCGTCAAGTGTCATATCCCTCTACAAGATGCAGGAGTGTACAAGCTGGATTGTGAATGTGGTCTCTCGTACATAGGACAAACAAAAAGATCTATTAAAACCCGCGTTAAAGAACATATAGCTGACGTGAAGCACCGACGTATCGGGAAGTCTGCAGTTTGTGAACATGTTCAAGATCGTCCCCGCCATTACATTAGATTTCATAGACCACAAATCCTCGCAAAAGAACACCGATTCCTCCCAAGGATGATTCGCGAGGCTATTGAAATTAAAAACATCCTAATTTCAATAGAGAAGATGGATGGGTGTTGCCATCTGCTTGGGATCCCATAATTAATAAAATCAAATCCAAACCCAAGTATGCCACTGCTAGACTTCAAGATACTCTAAGCTCATTCTGCGTAAATCGAAGCAAAAATTAATATTAAAAAACTGAAGGTAGCCGGGCTAACTATGACAGCAGGACGTCAAACACCTCAGTCCCCCGTGACCACGGGTGCTGGAAAGCACCCGAAACGTCGGGAATATGAAAATAAGTTAATATACGCGATAAAATCCGTAACATTAGTTTGATTTAAAAATGTGTAGTGTTCGCGTAAATATAAGAAATCATTATGTATGATTGTTGTTATCAGGAAGACCTACGGGAAGATATGGGGTAGTGGATATTCTTAACCGCCACTACTCGGCACGGTATATATATATCATTCGTAATGATAAATTTTATTCCTAATTTTAAAGTTGTATGTTGTAATCTGTTTTTTACGTGTTTTGTGGTAGTTCAGTAAAGTAAATACTTATATACATACATACATATAATTTCATCACTTGATTACTTTTTTATATAATATATTATAAAGATTTTTTTAAATAATAAGTGTGACAAACGAGCACACAATTCACCTACTGCACTTAGCATTAGGTGAATTGTGTAGGATACTGTGGCCAATAGACATCTAGAATATTTATCTTCCATGAAAAATTAAATTGCAGGTGCATTTTCACCCCTGAGGACTTGGATGGAATGCCTTGTATCCAGTAAAAAGGTCCCCGGTTCTCTACACTCACCATATGAAACACGGCAGTATTGAGGTGCTATTTTACGCTGGTATTCTGTGAGAGTATGGTCTTGCACCGGTCGAGCCGAGCCATTCGTGCTACAGCCATAATAGCTGCAGCATGGCTCTACCACGTCAAGATAGATTTCTTAAAGATATTATCTATAGTACATATATATAAAAGTCAATTCTTAATATTGTTTATCTGTAATATTGAAATAACAGGCTTTTAGCTCAGGGAATCATTTGCATGCCTATCAAACATGGTCGTGGTCAACTTTTTAATATTAGTTTTAGGTGTGACCTTTATAGTATAGCAAAGGTAGTAAATATTCTCACCTCAACCCCCCCCCCCCCCCTTTAGCTTATTCAAAGCGTAGTATTATTATATAAATAATAGTATATAATAGTAGTATAAATTAACGGTATTACGTAGTAATAATTATATTAAGAATATAAAAAGTAAAAAATGTCCTCCAGACCGAATTTCAGTCACGGCGGCCAGCCATAACGGAGACTAGCCATTGGCGTAGGATAGGATTACAGTGCCCAAATGTATGCACAAGCACAGGTGCACTCTCTATTCCCTCACTCTCATAGTCTGATAGCAGCGTATGACCAACGGCTTTACGTTCTTTCCGAGGCACAGGGGTGAGACATCGCCAACTTCCTGACTTCGGACAGCTACTAAGAATTACTTGAAAGAATAGCTCAATGATTGCTTTTTTTTGGTCCGACCCGGAATTCGTACCCGCGACCTCATGATCAGCAGTTACATTATTACAACCACTAGGCCAATGAGGCAGATAAAAAGTATTAGACTAATTATAGGCATATACCAACAGAATTGCAATATGTTCCATAATACTAACCTGTACTAATGGGTGTACCTCAGGGGTCGATTCTCGGCCCATTCCTATTTCTAGTATATATTAATGACTTAACTTCCCTTGTAGGGGATAATCATGATATGGTATTATTTTGAATAATATATTAAGTGATAATGCTATATCAAAATTAGTGCATTGGTTTAACGTTAATAATCTACATTTAAACGGAAATAAAACTAACTGTATTAAATTTACAATATCGAATGTTAAAAATCTGAATCTATAAATGGGGAAAAACTGATCCCTATTGAATGCACTGTTTCTCTTGGTATCACTCTCGACGCAAAGCTTCGGTAGGACCTCCATATATCCAAACTAGTAAGCAGACTAAGTTCTGCAGCCTATGCTGTAAAAAAGATTAGATGTGTCACTAGTGTCGAGACAGCTAGATTAATTTATTTTAGTCAATTCCATCGCATAATGTCTTATGGGATTTTGATATGGAGAAATGCGGCCGATTCAGAAACTACTTTTGTTTTACAGAAGAGGTCCATTAAAGCTATTTACAACCTAAAACCGAGAGAGTCTCTTAGAGATAAATTTAAAGAAATAAATATATTAACTTTGGCCTCTCAGTATATTTACGAAAATTTTATGTATGTTCACAAAAATAAAGGAAGTTTTAGTAAAAGAAGTGATATACATTCTGTAAACACTAGGAACAAACACAAGCTAGTAATACCAGTTTCTCGACTCCACAGAGTCAGTAATTCATTCTTGGGGCAATATATACTCTATTGCAACAAGGTCCCGGAAAGTGGCTCTCTCTATTACCAAGTGTAAATGTTTTGTTAAGCTGAAACTGTATAAAAAGAGTTATTATAATATAAATGAATACATGGCTAATAATAACCCCTGGGAATAAGTAGGTCGCTTTCAAGCAGTTTCTAAAATAAATTTTGTAAATAGTTTGTACAACCATTAATGCAAAATGTTTGTTTGTCCTTGTGCAATTTATGTTTGTAAACTGCCTCCACGTTAAGAGGAGAATAAGAGTGTTCAAAATAAATAAATAAAATTTACTTTAAAAAAGTCCCGCTGGGTTTTTTGCTGGTTTTTCCCAGGCCAGAGGGTATTTTTTTCGAACTAGCGGTAAAATAAAAAAATTCTTTCAATAAGAATTACACATGTGATCTATATTGAATAAATATTATTATATTATATTATATTATTATATTTAATTCTATTCTAGCGACAGATCGTGAGTATTATAGTAGGCTTCGCTTGGATAGCATTTACTAATGTGGCATTTGTTTTTCATCTTTTTTAAATGTCAAAATTTTCGGATCAGTCCTGGCATTGCTCTCTATCTGTTCGTGAAGTTTTATTACAATCGGTTCAGTCATTCGAATGATTATCACAGATAGACATCCAGACAAACAAACAAACATTTTAAAAAGGTTATTTATGCATTATAAGTATTCAAATAACAAACTGAACATAACACATGCCAGTTATTTCAATATAACAGACAGATGCTGTGTATTGGTGGTGTAAGAATATAGTACCATGTATCATGCCGTGGATGTCGTAAGAGGCGACAGAGGGAAACAAATCAGGTGATGGGGAACACCGTCTTCCTAATAACGACTAAAAATAAATTACTGCGGTTGCCAACCGGCTTGTCGAGCGAGAACACTTTGGCAAATATCACCCCTAGTAGGCAATCTATGACGGAGGCCTTTGTTCAGCAGTGTAGTTTTAATAGGCTGTCATAGTAACGGTTCAGACAGACACAATAATTTTATTTCTATCTTTAGATTGGTGTGTCTCAAATTACCTTGATGGCTTAACTTACCTTTTTAACAAAAGCACCAATAAACTAGTTTGTTTGAAACTCTTATTCTTACGTGAACATAATACTTCTCAATAGTTAGCCTAATAGAAAAGGAACGAGCACGCCTATTCGACTGTAATTTGCTTAAGGAAAATTGTATTTTTATTAGATTTACTAAATCGAAAAGGCTACGCACATAAGGGTTCAAGGGGAATAAAGGTAATATTTGAGCTTCGACCCGTTACTTGCTTTTGCATACAATTTATGATATAATAATTAATTTTATGTGTATTTCTTAAAAAGAGCCATGGTAGTTCTGGGGGCTAAGCGCTCGCCGTAAATTACAGTGCGCGAGCAATCCGGGTTCAAATCTCGTCGGCACTAATGAAATTATTAACTGCAAATTAAGTAATTTTTTATAGGAAAGGGGCAAATGAGCATGCGGCTCACCTGATGATAAGTGAATACCGCCGCCCATGAACAACTGCAACACCAAGGGAACCAGGGGAATTGCAGATGCGTTGTCGGCCTATTAAAAGGACTCTTTCCTTGAAGGTTCCTTAGTCTTATCGGTAATTATTAAATATCGTATAATAATTATCGGTAATTACCTAATGGTGAAGGAAAACGTGAGAAAACCTGCATGTCTGAAGAGTAAAATATATCAAGTTCATATGAAGTCTGCCATCAAGTACTGGAGTAGCGCGGCGGACTAATACGCCTTTTGCTTATGTCCCCATAACACTTTCTGTGAAAAGTTACATAACTTATTGTTATTGATAAATAAGTTATAACGTCGTTATTGTTCGCTTGACGGCCTCGTTGGTACAGTGAACGTAAGAGCTACAGATTATAATGAGGTCCCGGGTAGAAATCTCGGGTTGGGCCAAAACAATTTATTGAGTTTTTCTATTCAAAATTCTCAGTATCAGCCCAGAGTCAGGAAGTTGGTAGTGTTTCACCACCGTGCTTCAGAAGAGCACGTAAAGCCCTTGGTCATCTCTCTCCGGTCGTGTCGGATTGTAGTCCCATCGGTCATGGTGAGGGAATAGAGAGTGCCCCTGTATCCTGCGCAGATGGCTTGTCGAAATTCGATCTGGAGGACATTATTGTTGTTCGTGAATAAAAAATTAAGCTTTCAATAAAAAGCGGGATCGAATCAGAGATGCAGTTATGTTTGTAAATTTTACGGCAACCTTTTATATCTATCTTCGGTTGCGAATTAAAATGCAGATGCATTAGCAGAGCCTTGGGGACTAAGATAGAATGCCTCTTTTCCAGTAAAAAGGGTCTCCGGTTCTCTACACTCACCATACGAAACACAGCAGCATTAAGTTGCTATTTTAAGCTGGTATTCTGTGAGAGCGCGGTCCTACCCCGGTCGAGCCGATCCATTCGTGGTACAACTATACTTTTAATATAGCTACAGCATGGATCTACCACGTAAAAAACCTTTATTGAACATTAATTTACAATATAATATTATATACCATCAAGTATGAAAACATTCAGAAAGCAAATGGCAGCGATGACATCATTATCAGTTGTGTAATCTTTAGTAACAATAAATTATAGTAAACAATTTTTGTTTATAGATTAATCATATTATTTTCTGTGAATTTGTTGCAAAAGCGTACACATTGCCCCAGTAAGGAACTACTGAATCCTTAGAGTGGAATAACTTGTATAACTAGCTTGTGCTTGTTCCTACTCACAAAATGTATATCACTGTTTAGCTTAACGATACTAGCTTTCTGCCATGGATTCAAACGGATTATTTCTGGATTCCGACAACAGCGCCAACTATTGTGAATCTAAACCATTATCAAATCAATTTAATAACTCACACAAAAATCCATAAAATCGGTCCAGCCCTTTAGGAGTTCAGTAACATACGGATAGAGGTATTATATACATAAATTTGCAGATTATTATAAATTGGCAGTACTAATGGGTCGTCTCGACTGGGTAAAGACCACGCTCTCACAGAATACCAGCGTGAAATAGCAGTTTAATGCTGCTGTGTTTCGTAGGTATGGTGAATGAATAGAACCGGAGACCATGTTCGTCTATTCTTATATACGGAGACCTTATTCGTTTCCCTTTCTCCACTTGAATCTAGCTACATCTAGCTAAGCGCGGCCCGAATCGTTGACGACCGAGTTCTTACTGATCGGTCTTAATTTAATGGCGTTGTGAAGAGATTTTGCACCCTTGCATTTTTATCGCAATTTAAGCTCTCCAAATAAATATTTCAGTTCGGATAATTTCCAGTCAGGTCCACAATGTTATTTTTTCTATTATACTTTTTCGCACGTCAATAATTTTTTTTCATCAACTCTCAGTTGCGATTGTACCGGACAGATGCGACTTAGGATCTTTCACGAAAGGAGCTTACTTCATTTTAATGTCGATATCGTGTTTGGAAATCTTTTGATGTAGCAGTCGTTCACTTGTTAATAGGTGGTGGTAGCTACTTGCCATCAGAAAATCCGCGTACTCGCTTGAGCCCTCTTCTTTTTAATAAAAATAAAAAAAACCTAAACTACTAAAGCAGCCTTAATCATACCATAAAAGTAAGTATAAGTGGTAATATAAGGCACCGTCCAATATACCTTATTTGATCGAATTTTTTACAACATGCCATAACAACTAAAAAGAGCCATTTAGTTCATCCAACGATTTAATCACGTTATGGGTATGGCTCATAAAGCGTGACTAGTCTACAGGCGTGTTATATATAGCTTATTTTAATATGTAATTTTCATAATTATTTGCAGGAAAGAAAAACTAATTTTAAGCTGACTTCAAAATAGAGGAGTGTCTCATTTCGATTGTATAACATGTTTTTGTAAGTTACTTTTATTTTTTTATAGAATGAGAGTGACAAACGAGCACACAGTCCACCTGATGGTAAGTGGATGCTGTGGCTTATAGATAAATTTATCCTCGATTAAGCATCAAAATCACTCTGGCGTTGAAAATACCCATATTATACTTGCACATTTTATTCAACTGTAGATATATTTGTATATTAAATAATTTCATCTAACGCTGCTTAGCAAAAAAAGTTAAAGTTGCAGCCTGTGCACTCACTGCTGGGCACAGGCCTCCTCTCATTTCTGACAGGGTTTTAAGGCAAGGAAATTTCCGCTGCGCTGCACCAATTCGTGTTGGCGAACTTCACATGTCTTAGAATTTTTTTTAGTTCCCCTACATGCATTTCCTCACGATGTTTGCCTACACCGCTAAGCACGTGATAAATCAGCACTTAAAATTGCAATTAACAATTTCATTGGTGCCAGCGGGGATCGAACCCGAGTTGCTCGCGTACTGTGTAAGCCCCTGTGAAAGCGAGCGCTTAACCCCTAAGCTACAATGGCAAATAATAATGTGCATCTTTTTTTTAATCACTATCACCGTCGCTACTTTGTGACTGTGTGAATTTTTAGCTTTTTGGAAGTTCGTCTAATTGCAGAGCTCTGTTTAAATGCAATCTCTTTACTATGTTCTGTTTTAAATGATTGTGTTCGAGATAGGATGATTATTCCTTTGCAATTCCAATATCCATTGTATTAACACCAGACAATGGAACCTTATCGTGTACTAATTTCTTTTGTTTAACTTAACTCTCTTTAATTAAAATTCTATGTATGTATATAGATATAGAACTGTGTTAGTTCGGGGTTAAGTGCTCGCCGTAATTTTACACTACGTGAGGGACATGAGTTCGATCCACGCCGGTACCAATGAAAGTTTTGTTTATTGAAATTTTAAAGAATCCTTATCATAATCATCCTTACTACTCTTCAAAAGTCCATTGCTAAAACATAAGCATCCTCCAAAGAAAGCCACTAAAACGGTCCTGTGTCCACGCATTCTAAATTCCTGTATGTATTACCATTGTAGTATAAATTTTTTTCTTTAATTCATTAGCCTATAAAAAGTCATTTGATTTTTATATTTTACGTGATAGAGTCATACTGCAGCTATATTAGTAGTATAGTTGTAGCACGAATGCATCGTCTCGACCGAGGTAGGACCACGCTCTAAACCAGCGTAAAATGGCAACTTGACACTGCTGTGTTTCGTATGGTGAGTGTTCTCTACACTCACCGGAGACCAATTTTACTGGAAAAGAGGCATTCCATCTTAGTCCTCACGGGTGACGACGCATTTGCATTTTGATTCTTTATTGAGTATAAATGTAGATGTCTATGTGTCACAGCAACCACTTACCATCAGATGGACTGTGTGCTCGTTTGCCTCCCTATCCTATAAAAAAAAAACTGAAGATAGACTTCTTATTTTTTCGTAAGTGGATATTTACCATAGTTGCCACGCTTGGCAGGCGGATTGGCAATCATGGCGAGAATATTAACTAGAATAACATTTCTCTCCGTCGCCTGTTGTGACACTCACGCTCGGATATGAGGTATAATTTCGATAGTCATAGCGGTAGAGAATCTAGAGCCTATAAAAATAATATTGTGTAATATCTAGTATTTATATGCGATTCCAAAAAACGATTTAGTGTTGAATTTTTTAATGTAATGAGGGCTAATAATTTTCTGCTCACCAGATGTCGCTAGTTGACACTGAAGTAAAGTTTTGTTGTGTAACAACACAGTGTAATTTAATTGAGAAGTTGGTTTTAATAAAATTTTATCAGTTTCTAGAGTATTAAATTAATACACAAAACAATGCATCAGTGGTTTGCTATTTAATTTTTTTGCAAATTTTTCACCTTTTTTTAAATTTTTCTACTTTTATGAATATCTGTGGTTTGGTTTATTTATTTTTAATCTCATTAATATAAAATATAGCTTAAAATAACGCAGAAAGAAAAAATAACCTTTACATTTTCCGAAAAAATTTACTTCCGCGCCATCAAAATATGTCAAATGTTATACCTCACTTTCTAGTGGCGCCGCTCTGGTGTCGCGGTGGCTTATTAGTTAGATGATATTCTAGTACTTTAACCTGTGATGTTCTTTAAACGACTCAAAATGGTTAAAATAATTAAACTTACAAAAATCCAAACATAAAAAAATAATGATTTCCGCATTAGCTCCTACAGTCTGCTTTAATTATAGTAATAAAATTAGCAGTAAAATGTATCGAAGAATGGAGTCGATATTTTTCTTTTATAAAAAAGGTTTAATATAAAGATATCCTTAGCTTTCAGAACGTTTGCTAAACAAAATCCTAGATTCAAACAAGTTTTATATACGATAGTGTCTCACCGACGAGCCATCCATTTGATTTTGCAACATAGATTTGCTTTTGTCCCTTTACACTACATTCATTCGTTTCGCGTCTACCGACCGACAAGCTTATCTTACTCAATCTCCGTGAACACAATTTTATTCAGTACATACCTTTCTGGAATTGGAAGAAATAAAATCCTTATTTATATTATGTAAGGATTTCTGAAATTGAATATGTCAACTTTGCACCCTACTGGGTGACGGTCAAGGCTCTGGGGGTAGATTACTTTTTATAACCTAGCTTCGCCTTTTTTATATAATAAGGGTTACGAACTAATGCTATGGCCCATAGACATCACTATCCTCGATAGCTATAAACTTCTTTACATACCAAACTGCCAAACTTATAACCAAAGGCTGAATTTTTTAACACTTGACGTCCCGGTTAATTGTCATTTGTCAATGGCTCTGGTGACCAATGAATGGCGGTGAATCCATGGGATCCCGCAAACTAGAGCAACCTTTTTTACGTGGTAGAGCCACGCTGCAGCTATATTATGGTTGTAGCACGAATGGGTCGGATCGACCGGGGAAGGACCACGCTCTCACAGAATACCAACGTACAATAGTAACTTAACGCTGCTGTGTTTCGTATGGTGAGTGTAAAGAACCGAAGACCCATTTTACTGGAAATGAGGCTTTCCATCTTAGTCCTCACAGGTGACAACGCAACGCATTTTAATTCGTAATCAAGGATAGATGTAGATGTCTATGGGCCGCGGCAACCACTTACCATCAGGTGGACTGTGTGCTCGTTTGTCACCCTTATATTATAAATCCTATAGAAACTCAAATGCTGCAGACTAGAGATGGGGAGCAGTGTCCGTGCGAATATATCGGCTATCACCCTGCGTTTACCAATCTTATACATACGGGTACTTGGAATAAGTATTTTATAACGGTCGTATAGTATGTTTTAACGCGGTTGAGCTATGCTGCAGTTATATTATGCAGTAAATGAAAGGCTCGGCATGGCCAGGAAAGGACTACGCTCTCACGGAATACCAGCATACAATAGCGGCTTAATGCTGCTGTGCTTGGTATGGTAATCGTAGAGAGCCTGTGACGCTATTTACTGTCAACGCATTTAGAGATGTCTATGGACCACAGTATCTACCTACCATCACGTGGATTGTGTGCTCGTTTGTCACATTTATTCTATAAAAACCATATAAAGTCACTCCATCTAGCGACGGGCCGACTTGTAATTATTTACAGGTACGAAGCTAGATATATTTATTCCACGTTGGTTGTCGGTTCTTTGAATAAATGGAGTTCAGATCTGATAGGACACCAAGGAAGTCGATGGATACCGTTGGTTCAGGAGCGTGTTTTGTGATATTACTTGGGCAAGGTCTATGTTCAGCAGTAGACCTTTATGATGATAATATGTCTGCCTATTCTCATTAACGTATCCTGGTGAAAATTTTCCACGCTCTATAACTCCTTTAGAAATAAGAGGAAGTCTATGCACAGCGAAGGTATGTCAACCCATACTTTACTTTTACGAGAATGCCATCTTCTTATTTAAAGTATTTCCTTAATATTACTATTTCTCAGAACGAATGTTTTTATTCATCTGTTGAGTGAATATCTTTTGAAACTGGATGTAAATTCTATCCAAACTTGGTTCTGTTCCGTATCAATTTGAGAACTTAATAAAACTTAAGCTTTCTACGCATCGCCTGCTTCATATACTCGTACGAAACTTTTGCGCGACTGTGAATTTTCAATTTTATTTTCCATAAATGAAAATATAGTAGTATTAACTGTAATATTAATTTGAATTAAGAATAAAATTTCAATGTCTTTGTTTTGAAACACATAAATTCCTTAAATATTTTATCTTATTATTTGTATGAAAATAATAGGTTTTGCAATAAAATTTTGAATGTAGTTATATTATGTAGTACTGAGAATTGTAAGGCTGGTTCCATATTTAACCATCTTGGTGTAACGTATCGCCGTCGCGTGGTACAGACATGTATTATGAACGGTAGGTTAGACGCAAAATTATGCGCGATCGCGATTTCTTTCTTTCTAATACCGTATCTGATACGTCCCATTTCACACAAATCTTCGTATGGATACATGTCATATTAGATAGATGCATTGGTATTGTGGACGTATTTTGATACTGTATCATGATACGACGATGTAATCTTGTCTTGACATGTGTTTTCGTGGTAGAGCTATGCTGCAGCTATATAGTAGTATAGTTGTAGCACGAATGGGTCGGCTCGACCGGGGAAGGACCACGCTCTCACAGAATACCAGCGTAAAATGGTAATTTAACTTTGATTTGTTAATTAAATTTAACTGGTCAAATTTAACTTTACAGCGTTAAGCTGCTTTATTTCGAGTGGTGAGTGTGGAGAACCGGAGAGCCTTTTAACCGGAAATGAGGCATTCCATCTAAGTCATCATGGGTGACAACGCATTAGCATTTTGTTTGGTGTAGATATCTATGGGCCGCAGCAACCACTAACCATCAGGTGGACTTTATGCTCGTTTGTTACCCTTATCCCATTAAATAAATGGTGTAAGTATGGCCATCGCGTCGCTCGTGACGTGACTGGCATATGGAGTCGATATCAAATGACTTCTACTAAACTATTATTTTGTGATGTTAGTAATCGGCGACTTGACGTTGAGGTGACTTTAACATGACTAATGTATTGTATGAACATTTATTCTGAAAAAAAAATTATTTTGTGCTTTCCTAATTTCGTAACCACATTTAATAAATTAGTAGGAACAGAATTCGCTCAAATTTAACTTTCCCGCGAACCTTTTACGGGAATAATTACTTAGAAAACTATTTAAACAGTGCCTCGGTAAAGTACTTCACAATACGTGTTGCCGCTGCTAGTATCAAATTGCGTATATACAAAATTTGAGGAAAGTTTTATAACAATCTTTGTTTTTTTTTTTTAAATTTGTTTAGCCAACGAACAGTCATATTGCGCCACATATATACATTTTACATTTTCTTTACGTGTAGTTGCGGTGTAAGAATATCTACTACCCCATTTCGTTACGTGAATGTCGTAAGAGCGGACAAAGGGGAAATTAAAACAGAAGGTGGGCAACAGCATTTTCCTGACAGCAACTCAACCCGCCGGCCAACCGTGGTAACTATAGCAAAGTCCTCACTATGAGGAAGTCTATGGGAGAGTCCTATGTTCGGCAGTGGACTTTTATAGGCCGTTATGGAATGAATGGACATTTAACATTTTTTTTATAGAATTAGGCTGACAAACGAGCACACAGTCCACCTGATGGTAAGTGGTTGCTGTGCCCCATAGACATCTGTATCTATCTTCGTTTGCGAATTAAAATGCAGACGCGTTGTCAGCCTTGAGGACTAAGATAGAATGCCTATTTTCCAGTAAAAAGGGTCTCCGGTTCTTTACACTCACCATACAAAACGCAGCAGTATCAAGCTGCTATTTTACGCTGGTATTCTGTGAGAGCGTGGTTCTTCCCCGGTCGAGCCGACCCATTCGTGCTACAACTATACTATTAATATAGCTGCAGCATGGCTCTACCATGTAAAAATGATTTTATGATTAAAATACTAAATAGTGCCAATAAATCTACACTAACAAACCGTATTTAAATTTTGTGATAATTTAACTGTAAAATACGGGTACTAATCCCGGGAAAACCTGCTGATCTTTCACGCTCATACCCAATATATCAACATGGTAGTCAACAAAGAAGTCCGAAGACCGAAATAATTATTCAAAAATAAACAGGATCTTAGCGTCTCCTAAAGGATCACGGTAAGGGCTCTCCGTAATTCGCACCCAGCATTGTTACTTTAAAAAAGCCTTTGTGCTTATTATATTATAAATTCAAATTGCTTTCGTGTAATTTCTACGTCAAAAATACAATTGGACGAAATATACCAAATGGAATACGTATGTAATATTTGGGTCGTTTATTCTCACTTTTTCGCGTGAATACCTAACTTAAGCTTTAGGACTAAAGGCATCATCATCATTACCGTTGCAGCCTATTAAAGTCCACTTGTGAACACAGGCTTCCCCCAAAGATTGCCTAATAAGGCGAATATTTCGCATAGTTGCCACGCTTACCAAGCGGGTTGGCAACCGCAGTTTTTATTTTTAGTCGTTACTAGGATATCCTGATTTGTTTCCCTCTGTTGACTCTTACGACACCCACGGGATAATATGGGGTAGTGGATGTTCTTGCACTGCAACTACATGGTTTATTGTGACAAATAATAGAAATAATTAATTTGTCATATAATTAAGTATTTCAGTCTTTAGAATTTTTTAATGGATGAAATAAAAGAAATATCCTTATTCCTATAATGAAACTGTTGCCGTCTGCTTGGGATCCTGTAATTAATATAATTAAACCAAAACATGAACCCTGCCGTGACCGTGGGCTCTGCAAAGCATTCCAAATGGTAAGAGGCAGGAATTAAAAATGAGTTTAAAAATACGTAGCGCTGTTTAGATTTAAATATTTATAAAAATATTTTCCTTACTTTAATGAACTTAAAAAATTATTAGTGATGTGTATGGCGGCACACTAAAAGATGGAACAACTTTCTGGTATTCATTGAGCGAGGCCTGTGTTGCCAGTCGACTTATGATGACTGTGATTATAATGATGGACGAACGTTGACCCCCGTGTTCCCTAACGTTTTAGAGTTAAAAAAAAGGGATTGTTCCCTATTTCGTATTCTACTAAAATGTAATGATTTCACCTTACCCTCTGTAATAATTATTTTTAAAAAATTAACAAGGTAAAGCCAAATATGATTGCACTATGACAAAATATGATATTGACTTCATTATGACGACCAGACGGCAACTGTTAAGTGATGTCTCAGTGATCGCGAGGGTGAAAACTGGTAGCGATTACCGAATGGTTAGAGGCACACTGAACCTAAATGTTAAGTTGGGGAGGTGTCGTCTAATGAAGTCAACGTTCCACCCCTCATGTTCTAATCCAGAGTCCCGAAACCTTTCAGCTCCAGTTACAAAATCGTTTTCAGTGCCTAGAAAATTGCAATGCAGTAGAAGATATAAATGACAAGCTCGTGGAAACTGTCCATGCGTTCGGAGTATTGCAAGAACCGCCACAGAAGAACACAAAAACTCTCCGATCACACTCTTAATCTCATGGATGTTAGACGGGAAATGAAGTTGCAGTCTAAAGTAGATTTGATAGCCTGCAGGCAACTGATCAGACAGATCTCCAAACGCATGCGGCGGGACTTATGCAACTTTAATACTGCTCGTATTGAAGAAGCGATCGAGCGGAACCAGGGTTCCAAAGTCTCTGCCGTAGATCTGTCTGCCAAAAAGTACCAACTGTCGAAGCTGAAAACCCAATGTGGCAGCATCGTTTCCGAGACACCTGAGATTTGAATGAGATTGAGAGGTTGTATGGGCAGCTGTATCAGCTGTATCAGCTGTATGTCATCGTTGGAACCACACGAAAGTGTGAGTAACGATCCAAGAGCAAGTCTTATCCAACACTATTCCGATGATATCCCGCACGTCAGTCTGAGCAAGATTAGACTGGCTCTCTAGCACCTTAAAAACGGCAAGGCCCAAGGCGTGGATGGAATTACAGCGGAGCTTCTTAAAGTGGGTGGAAAACCGGTCCTTTAAGTCCTTCAGAAGCTCTTTAATTCCGTCCTCCATGGTGGTATCACACTGTAGACGTGGAGCATAAGTGCGGTGGTCTTGTTCTTCAAGAAAGGTGACAAGGCTCTCTTGAAGAACTACAGACCGATTTCCCTTCTGAGCCTCGTCTACGTGCTGTTTTCGAAAGTCATTACGAATCGTCTTGCATGCAGACTCGACGACTTTCAGCCTCCCGAACAAACCGGTTTCCGAAAAGGCTTTATAATAATAATAATAATTCATTTATTTCAGACCTTGATCCATAATTTGTTAGTAATACATTATGCACCTTAAATACTAATGTTAGTTTCTTAAATATGTAAAATTACTTTTTAATATATTATTAATGTTAAAATGTTAAAATGTGAAAATGTTATTATATAGAACACGAAGGTCACTGTAAGCGCGCTTTGTATATGTTGTCCATAAGCTGCACGCGTAAAAAGATTGGCAGTAGGTCTTAAAAAGTGCAATCTTGACTTCGTTGCTACACCGTGCAAACCTACGAATCAACATATTTCCACGGACCGACAGTGCCCTTCGCTCCCTCTCGATGTCCATATCATCTTTACAATTTTCAGTAATGTAGTGACTTAAATATTTAAACTGTTTTACTCTCTCTAGAGCAGTACCATTAAGTACAATAGGAGGCACATACTTCGGACACTTATTTCCAGCTTTAAAAACCATAAGCTGGCTTTTCTTAGCATTGTATACTAAACCATGTCTAACAGCATAATTCTCGCAAACACGTAACAATTTTCTAAGAGCACTGATAGACGGAGCAAGCAGCACCATATCATCTGCATAACTTAAATTGTTTAAACATACTCCATCTACATAGCATCCGATATACATGCTCAACTCACCAATTAAGTCATTAATGTACAGGCTGAAAGGGTTTGGTGAACTTAAACCCCCCTGTCTCACTCCATATTCTAGCCCGTACGGATGAGAAAACTCGTCTGCCCACTTAACACTATTTATTTGATTGCTGTACCAATACTCAAACATCGCGATAAGTTCAACAGGCATCTCGGTTTTCCTCAACTTACTCCACAATATTTCATAGGACACCATATCGAAGGCTTTTGACAGGTCTAGAAAACAAGCATACACAGGTGTTTTTCTGTCCGTATAGTACTCGATGGTTCGCTTGAGGGACAAAATGGCACTCTCTGTTGAAAGACCAGACCGGAAACCGAATTGGGCATCGTGTAGCTGCAAATGTTTTCTTAAATACCCATCAAGTAGACCGTCCAGCACCTTTGCTAATATTGTAGCCAACGATATAGGTCTATAGTTGGTTATGTCCGAGATGTCACCAGTTTTATTTTTGAGAATTGGAACAACAATAAAATTTTTAGCATCATGGACCACATACATACCCTTCGGAAAATTGTACAAAAGTCCGAAGAGTACAATCTGCCTCTTTGTCTTGCGTATGTGTACTGTGAGAAAGCCTTTGATTCCGTCGAAATTTGAGCAGTGCTATAGTCCCTCCGACGGTGCCAAGTGGACTGTCGGTATATCGAAATGCTGGAGTGCTTGTACAGTAGGGCTACGATGGTTATCCGAGTACAGAATCAGAGTACGAAACCTATCCAGACTGTAGAGAGGTGTAAGACAGGGTGATGTTATATCCCCGAAACTCTTCACCACTGTATTGGAAGACGTTTTCAAGCTACTGGACTGGAAAGGACACGGTATCAACGTCAATGGCGAGTACATCACTCACCTTCGATTTGCCGACAATATAGTCCTTATGGCAGAATCGCTGCAGGACCTAAGCAGTGTTTAATGACCTCATTAGTGTCTCCCTACGGATAGGTCTTAAGATGAAAAAAGACAAAACAAAAATAATGTTTAACGTTCATACACACCTATGCTGGTAGTTGTTGCGAGTACTAAGCTCGAAGTTGTTGACGATTATGTTTATCTTGGACAAATAGTCCGACTAGGTAAGAGCAACTTCGACCGAGAAGTCAATCGACGGATTCAAATCGGCTGGGCAGGGTTCGGGAGATTACGACATATCTTCTCGTTAGGCATACCTCAGAATCTCAAAACTAGATTGTTCAACCAGTGCGTGTTGCTAGTGATGACCTATGGATCTGAGACGTGGTCCTTCACTGCTGGTCGTATGAGGAAGCTCAAAGTCGCTCAGCGAGCTATGGAAAGGGCAATGCTCGGTGTTTCTCTGCGTGATAGACTTAAAAACGAAGATATCCGCATTAGAACCAGAGTAACCGACATAACCCAAAGAATTAGCATGCTGAAGTGGCAATGGGCCGGCCATATAGCTCGAAGAACCGACAACCAATGAGGAAGAAAAGTTCTCTAGTGGCAGTCTCGTAACAGCAGGCGATGTGTAGGGCATCCCCCCACTAGATAGAGTGACGACCTGGTAAGACATGCACGAAGTCGATGGATGCACGTGGCTCAGGACCATGCTTTGAGGCATTCCTTGGGGGAGGCCTATGTTCAGGAGTGGACTTGTGAAGGGCTGTAATGATGATGAATGTTTTGGCTCGACCGCTCGCACACCTGGTATTTTGTTGAGTAAAATAGCAATGTGATGTTTTTTTTGTAGGATAGGGTGACAAACGAGCACACAGTCCACCTGATGGTAAGTGGTAGCTGTGGCCCATAGACATTTACATCTATCCTCGTTTGCGAATCAAAATGCAGATGCGTTGTCACCCGTGAGGACTAAGGTGGAATGCCTCTTTTCCAGTAAAAAGGGCCTCCGGCCACCTGTACTCACCGAGCGAAACGCAGAGGTAAACCTCTACTTCACGCTGGTATTCTGTGAGGTCGTGGTACCACCCCGGTTTGAGCCGGCCAATCCGTGCGACAGCAAAAGCTGCCGTGTGGCTCTACCATTGTCAAAACGAAACGTTGCTGTGTTTCGCGTGGCATGTGACGATAAGCGAGACTTAGTTCTCATGGGTAATAATACATCTGCCTTTCGATTTTAAATCGAGGTTAGATAGAAACATTGTTTATGGGTCACAGATCCACTTTTTTATAGGATAATGGTGACAAACGAACACACAATCCACCTGATGGTAAGTGGTTGCTGCGGCCCATAGACATCTACATCTATCCTTGATTACGAATCAAAATCCAGATGCGTTTTCACCTCTGAGGGCTAAGATGGAATGCCGCATTTCTAGTAAAAAGGGTCTCCAGTTCTCTACACTCACCATAGGAAACACAGCAGCGTTAAGTTGCTGTTTTACCCTGGTATACTATGAGAGCGTAGTCCTGCCCCGGAGGAGCCGACCCATTGGTTGCTACAATTATACTACTAATTTAGCTGCAGCATGGCTCTAGCACGTAAAAATCCACTTGTTCCATAAATTCATACAGCCCACCACAAGGTCACTGTTAAAGATGAGTACGGTCCTGAGCTTCTTGCAATTACAGTCTAGCTTACTATTATAAAAAATACGTGATAGAAAACAATATTTTAAAAATAAATACAAGTATAAGCAATTTTCTTACTTATTATCCTACTCGGAAAGTTTGCGATGGGAACTCGTTCCCGGAAAATAACCCATTTACATTTTAACAGCTGTGGTTTGAATTATTCATTGTGTGACAGTTTAAACAACTTATAGTTTGAACGATTACATCGGAGTTGATGGGAAAGGTAAACGTCCATAGCCATTAAGAATTTGTAACTATGTAGTTCGAACATGCATTCGGTGTCATTCATATTTCTATTTTATTATGATTATTATTTTGTTTTGTTACGAAAATCTCACACTTTAGATTAACCATCTAGGGCTTTATTATCGCTTACCACCAGATAGGTTAGTGCTCAAGTACTGGCATAATACAATAATAAAAAGTAAAAAAAAAATATTTAAATGGTGTTTATAAAGACACATAGTCTATTTCATCTTTTTCATCATCATTCTATAAAAGTTCACTGCCAGGAATGGACCTTTTCGTACAATGGGAGGAGAAGAATTTGCCATAATCGTTACGCTTGGCTGGCATTTGACGATCGCAGTACCAAACGTCTCGCATCTTTGACGCTGATTGAAGACGCCATTTTCCAATAAAATTATGTCAGAACGTTGATCAATGTTCATGAATCTCAAAAAATTAATTAGACATTAATAACGCAACACATTTGTTCAATTCGCCCCTTAAAACATTAACTTGCCATACAGCACAATAGGCCACAAAGAGCGAAATGTTAAACAATGTGGCCGGTAGAAGTGCAACATAACTGTTTGTCACATCCGTGGCAGGGTGGCGTGACAATTTCCTCACGTTAAAAAAGTAAATCCAATGAAATGTAGCTCTTGTTTCATCTTTTACAAAGTAATTTCGCTGACTGCTGTCATTACACAGTTTTAACAGTGGTAGAGCCACGCGGCAGCTTTTGCTTTCGCACGGATGGGCCGGCTCGAACCGGGGGGGTACCACGACCTCACAGAAAAACAGCGTGAAGTAGAGGTTTACCTCTGCGTTTTGCTTGGTGAGTGCAGGTGGCCGGAGGCGATTTTCACTGGAAATGAGGCATTCCATCTTAGTCCTCACGGGTGACAACGCATCTATATTTTGATTTGTAATATAGGATATATGTAGATGTCTATGGGCCGCAGCAACCACTTACCATCGGGTGGACTGTGTGCTCGTTTGTCACCCTTATGATATAAAAAAAAACAACTGATCCTTTGTTAATGCCATTATAATAGGAAAAACTGTATTGTGGTTATACTACTATTTGAACAACAGTGGCGTAGTGACTTAGCATTGATTTGCGGATCGGAGGGCCGCGGGTACCAATCCCGCAAGGAACAAGTATTTGTATGACTTACAAATATTTGTTCCGGGTTTGGACGTTGTCCTTGTGCAATTTATAAATGTAAAATATCTCTAAAATACAAAAGAAAATACTAGTGTTTAGATGTTGTATTAGAATCGAGTTACCACAAGACTGTGTTTATATTACTGCAGTTCTGCTTATTTTTCAAATATAAATAAATTTTAGTGTTATTAAGTGATATATAATAAAAATTTAATAAATAAATATATAAAAAGTATTATTACAATAGTCTATTTAGAGGTAAAAGAAATTTAGTTATTTTTATAGAATATGATGGATAAACGAGCACACAGCCCACCTAATTGTAAGTGGATGCTGTGACACATAGACATCTACAACTATCTTCGCTTGCGAATTAAAATGCAGATGCGTTGTCACCCGTGAGGACTATGAGAGAATGCCTCTTTTCCAGTAAAAAGGGTGTTCGGTTCTCTACACTCACCATACGAAACACAACAGCACTAAGCTGCTATTTTACGCTTGTATTCTGTGATAGCGTGGTCCTTCACCGGTCGAACCGACCCATTCGTGCCACAACTATACTATTAATATAGCTGCAGCATGGCTCTACCACGTATAAAAAATTAAAAAGAAAATGCGTCGTCAACCCCGAGGGCTAAGATTCTCGAAGGTTGTCTACACTCACCATACAAAACACGTCACCATTATTATGCTATTCTGTGAGAGATTAGTCCTTCCCTGGTCGAGTCGACACATCGTCCCACAACCTTAATTTGGCGCAGTATGGCTCTATCAAGTATAAATAAATGTTTACAAAGAATATGGATACAAAGAAAAGCTCTGCGTCTAGATTTAGCGCACAATAAAACTGTGTTAACTGTGTAAGCTGTGTGTTTTTTATTGTTTTCCTGTTTATAGCGCCTTTGGTTCTCTCTATTATTTTGTGTTGGTGCTAACAGGGCAACTATTTCTTTTTAATTTAATCTGTTCACATGAGTTATATTGTGAATTTTCGTAAATGAAATAATTTATCGACAGATTTATTTGAGCCATAATCTTTAAAAAAGTATGTATTATAAATATTTATGTGATGATCTAAAGATTTCTTTTACGTGGTAGAGCCCTGCTATAGCTATATTGTGGTTGCAGCACGAATGGGTCGGATCGGTCACGCTTTCACAAAATACCAGCGTAAAATAGCAGCTTAATGCTCCTGTGTATAGTGTGCTGAGTGTAGAGAACCGAAGACCTTTTTTACTGGAAAAGGGGCATTCAATCTCAGTCCTCAGGGGTGACAACGCATCTGCATTTTAATTCTTAATTGAGGGTAAGTTTTTATGACGACTCCGTGGCACACTGGCTTAGCAATGAGTTGCAGCGCTAAGGGTCGCGGGTTCGAATCCCGCACGGAACAAGTGTTTGTATGGCCTACAAATTATTGTTCTCTGTCTGGATGTTTGTACTTGTGAAATGTATATATGTAAACTGGCTGCACGATACAGGAGAAAATCTTAGTGTGGAGGTAACGTTTATTTTAAATAATAAAATAAAAATAAATGTTGATATATATGGGCCACAGCATCAACTTCACATAGTGATTCTTTTTTTTTGATAGTATAAGGATTCTATAAAAAAAAGAATCACTACGATATTCTTAACTACTGTGATAAGCGTCTCAATTTTATTTAAAGTTTCAATTTGATAGTTTCGTGATTCTACTATCCTGCAGGATTCCTCCAACTCTGAACTTTATTACAAAGAGAGAGTTGAGATGAAGATAGAGAAGATGAGATATTAATTATAAATTAAAATAATTATTAACCATATAAACAGCATTTTTATTTGTAATTTATAATATCACTGGAACCAGTGGGGATCAAACTCGGTTGGTTGCGTATTAATCAAATTTTAGCACAAGCGCTTATCCTGTGAGTTTCAAACAAATGAATTGATAATATTTTGTTTCAATTTGCATCGTAGTTATTTTAATGAAGCGGCGAATTCATTAAATAAGTAGACTGTTAATACTATTGTGTTTGTGTTAACATAAATAATATGCTTCTTTTGTTGTTTGTTATTGTAAATTTATCGTCACTAGCTTGCTACAGTCCACTGTTGGAAATAGGAATAGTGTGTACACGTTCTTTAGCATTCAGTTGCTTCTGTATACGCCTTTTTATTTATTACTAGCTGTTCCCCGCGACTTCACCCGTGTGTAATTTAGGGTTATAATTATGTTGCGCGGAACCCTAATTCTCTTTCTAAAATATAAGTAGCCTAAATTACTCCTTATAACATCAGCTATCTGCCAGTGAAAGTCCCGTCGAAATCGGTCCAGCCGTTTCGGATATTAGCCGGAACAAAAAGACAGACATACAGACAGTCAGATAGACAGACAGACAAACAGACAAAAATTTAAAAAATTGTATTTTTGTTACAAGTACCGTATATACTTTCATATGCATTTAGTAAAAAGCTGTTATTTTGACATTACAAATAGACACTTCAATTTTATTTATTTGTATAAGCCAGTGCTTGACTCATTCCCACCTGGTAGTAAGCAGCGATCAAACCCATGCTGGTAAATCAAACAAAAATGTATATTTAACTGACTTAAAAAAAGAGGAGGTGCACAATCCGAATATATTTTTTTATGAGTGTAACCTCATAACCTTTTCTAGGTGAACCGATTTTGATGATTCTTTTTTTAAGCTGGTGCTTCTCATGTGTTTCCATATAAATTTGATCAAGTATTTTTTAAGTTATCCTTAATAATGCGTATTTAATGGACTTCGACTAAATTGATCATGTTCTCATTTTATTTATATTGAAGTCAGTTGTACAATTTTTTTTTATTTTGCCACTTGTATTTTAAATTTTATAAGTCAATGTTTGAGTACTATCTATCTTATGTTAATTGGTGATGTAGCCAAAAATTACCCACTTTTTTTTGTCGAGCTCGCACTTACTAAAACCCTGTTGTTCCACTTTCGCCGCATATTGGAAGGGCCCCGGAAATGCTTTCGTACGTATCCTACGGATACTTCTCGGGAGAGGACTATTTCTCCCCCTTCACCTTCTCAGGAAGGGCGTTCAGAACACAAGGCGCACCTTCCTCCGCAGCCCCCAGTCTCCCGTGTCCAATGCGCAGGTGTAGTTGGGGTGCCGGATATGGTCTATGGCTCCACCGCCAGGGAGAGCGACACCTCGCAATTCCGTCACTCCTCTCCCCACTCGGCTCCACAGTCACCGCAAAAGTTGCGGAGCATAGGGCGAGTGGCATAACAACACTCTTCGAGACACCCATCTCGCTGCAGTCCACTCGGAGTGGCCACCTCGGGTCATCCCTTCACCTTGAGCCAGTCATGTGGGTTCCTCTTAGTTCATTGTAAGTGACCAAGCCTGGGCTACTAAGAACCCCCTCCCCCAGCCACAACAAGCCGGAAACTCGTTGGGGGGGGGGGGGGGCAGTGCGTAGTTTAACTAAAGGCTATTCACTCTTGCCTTGAAGGCATCTACATTGCTATCGGTCGGAAAGGCAGACACTGGAAAATTATGTCAATCTTTTGCTGTACGCATTTCAAACGGCAATGCATACGTTCTTTCCTCCCCATTAATTCTTATAGTGGAGATATTTTCCACAATTGTCACGCTTGGCAACCGTAGTTTATTTTTATACGCCCATCTCCTGATTTGTTTCTCTCTATCGCTCTTACAACATACACGTGTCGATATGGGGAAGTGAATAATATACTTACACCGCCACTACGCGGTCAGAATGCGTGAGTATCGACAGCAAGTGAATGACAACTCGCCGAGCGTCTGGTCGTCCGATACTGAAAAAGGGGATTAAGTGGTAGAGCCACGCAGCAGCTGTATTATGGTTGTAGCACAAATGGGTCGGCTCGGCCGAGGAAGTACAACGCTCTCACAGAATGCCAGTGTAAAATAGCAGCAATTAATGATGCTGTGTTTCACATGGTGAGTATGAAGAACCGGAGACCATTTTTACTGGGAATGAGGCATCCCATCTTTGCTTCCATTTATACTATCTGGTGAATTTTGTGTTCATCTGTACCCTTATTTAATTAAAGAACACACTGTCTTTGTAGGCCGTCGCTTTATCTAGTTAGGAGATGTCTTCACTGCTAAATCTTATTTTTTTTATCCCTGCTCTGAAGAGCATAGCTCCGAATTGGCGATATTACCTTGCCATTTTGCGGCTACGCTTTCTCAGTAGTTTCATTAAATACAATTTATTTATTTATTTACAATTCACAGGAGAAGATATTGTGCTAGTCAAGCATCGATTCAGATAATTGAACGACGGAGTAATACTAAAAACAAGCCATAAATAACGTCATCGAAAACACAAATATAAATCAAGAATAATATGTTATCAAAGTATTTGCTTCTCGTGCTACAATGCGTAATGTAAAAAAGTTCCAAGTTATATGTTACTGTAAATAAAAATAGCACTTATTACTACAAAATATTTTCGCTATCGAAGATCGAGTTAAAAATAACTTAGATTCTCTAAATTTTCTGAATAAAATTCGCGTTCACCTTTTGTTAAATTCACTGTTTTTAAATTCTAATATTTTTTATGTTTAAATAAATACAATATTTTATTATATACAATATTAAAAACTATAATAAAAAAAAACTAAAACTAGTAACTTAATTATCATACAGTCCTGCTCCTCGTGGTATCGTGCCAAGAAGACTGGCTGCGTTTCCCCGCTGACTGGCTATACTTAGCCTTTGAACGAGAAAAGAAGCAGCCCTCTTATCACCAGCAGCAACGACCAATCTTGGATGGAGTTCCTTTCTTTTATTATATGCATTCTGTGCAAGCTTCTCCTTTTTTAGAAGTCAGTAAAAATCAACTGCTTGAAATAGGCCTCTACGTTTTATTAATGATTTGTGTTACTCCTGTAGCTATATTATGGCAGTAGCACGAATGGGTCGGCTCAACCGGGGAAGGACCACTATCTCAAAGAATATCAGCGTCAAAAAGAAGCTTAATGGCGCTCATGTGATGAGTGTAGACAACATTTTTGTTGGTTGGATTCTTTAACTGGTAACAAGGCATTTCATCTTATTCTGGAAGGGTGACAACAAACATGCATTTTGATTCATAATTGAGGATAGATATAGGTTTCTATGGGCCACAGCATCCACTTACCATCACGTGGACTGTGTTCGTTCTTCATCCATATTCTAAGAAAATCTTAAAGTAAGTTAATTAATAAATACAAATAAATAAAATTTAAGTGTATATTTATAACGTCAAAATAACAGCTTTTTAATAAATGCATATGAAAAAATTAAAAAATAAAGCAATTTTTTTAATTTTTTGTCTCCGTCTGTCCGTCTGTCTGTCTGTTTATTCCGCCCAATCTCCGAAACGGCTATACCGATTTAAATGTGACTTTCACTGGCTGATAGCTTATGTTATGTGGAGTACTTAGGTCAATTTTATTTAAAAAAAAATAGAATTAGGGTTCCGCACAAAAGTTGAAACCCATGAAGTCCATCGTAATAAATTCCACGTGGACAAAGTCGTGGGGAACAGTTAGTTAATTAATGCAATTTCACGATGGTGTTCAGTCCGTGTATGTTTTATTTTTCTAGTCGAGCCCACCCATGAACGCTGCAACCATTATTCGCAGAAGCGTAACTTTATGTGTTAAAATGCGTATATCGTTACGCGTTAAAAATAATCCTTTTAGGTCATAGACCTGAGTTTTTATGAAACGGTATAGGGGAGAGTTATTGGTCACGCAATGTCCTTAGAGATTGCCGGAAGTGATAGGTTGGAGTGTAGGTTGGAATAATTTTTTCTCTCGGAATTAGGTCAAGTTAGCCGAATGGTGGCTATTTGTGGTAATATATGGGGGGAGGTATATTTTTAGAGTGGACTCGTGATGGGCTGAAGTGATAGCCGAAAGTTGATGGCGTAAAATAATCGATAAACTGATACCGTGTACTGTCATCATTACCATTACAGTCTATTAAAATGCCATCAAAAACATGACTTGTAAAAAAACCAAGTCTTTCAACTCAGTTCTTCTACCGTAAAAAGTTATGAAATCCATGTAATACCAAGTCGCTAAATTTATTCAGTCCCTACTTAAGGGTCCTTCTGTCTTAAGTTATTACGTAATTAGCTAACCTAACAACATCTTATAGTAAGCATATTAAAATTAAAAATCTTTTATGTTTTAAATAAATTGACTTGGCAATCGCACTAATTTAATGTAATATGTATTACTTGAGAGATATATTGCGTTTACAGTTACAGTTTGCAGTTGGTGTATCTCTAAAACTGGACCGAAATTGCAATATATAAAAAAAAATATTTAGTTTTTCCTTGATTTTTATACTAAACAATAATTGTATTCCAAATTTGAAGCTTCTATGTCTGCTAGAAGTGCCTTAGAGTTTTGATGATCGGTTAGTCAGTGAGTGACAAAATTAAGAAACTTTGCCTAGTTATAACTCTTAAATTACTAAATTATACTGAGTTTATACAATGCCTACTTGGTTACTGAAAATTCAGGCTTCTAGTTTTATCCCCAATGAAGTTATAGGGTTTCGAAAATGGCCTGAACTGCTTCGAGAAAAGGATGGTACGGCCGTGCTGCTTTTTTGCTTGACTTGGCGGGGGCACTGCCGTGCCCCCAGATCCACTGCTGAACATAGGCCTCCCCCATAATTGTCTCACAGAGGGTATATTTGCCATATTTGCTACGCTTGGCAAACAGGATGGCAATTGCAGTTTTTTTTATTTTTGGTCGTTATTAGGAAGATGCTGCTGCCCATCTTCCGATTTGTTTTCCTCTGTCGCCTCTTGCGACACGGGATGATATGGGGTAGTGGATATTCTCACACCACCACTGCAGGGTTAATGCTAGAACAATATTCTGGTCCGCACAAATGATATCATTATTATCATCATCGTTATGGCTTTCGGCGGCCCAAGGGCCATATCAACTTAACTTACTTTCGCTGACAAAACTAAATCTGTGTTTTCGTAATTAAGATAATATGGTTAAACGTGATTAGTCAAATCGACAGACGCTGATATTTAAACGATATGCCCAGTAATACGAGTAACTGAATATCTGGAAAATACAGGTACCAGGAACTTCATTTCCAAATAGTATATTTGATAACGAAAATTTTTTTAATTCGAATAAATAAATATACTATTTAATTTCATTAATTTTATCATTTCAAAATGGTGGCGTTTCTAATGAAATAGTTCTAGAAATAAATAAGCTTCAGAAAACTCGACCATAAAAACTCAAGTTAAGTTTAAGTACATTTTAGTTAAGGCGGTTGCAGGTCAGATAGTTAGCGATCGTTGTAAATTAAAAAAAAAATAAAATCCCCGCGGGCGGCAATGAAATTTGCAATTTTATGTGCTGATATATCACGTGCTCGGCGGTGAAGGAAAAAACATCGTGAGAAAACCTAAATGTCTGAGAAATAAGAAAAAAAAATTCCATTTGATCGCTAACACGCATTGAGGCAGCGCGGCCGACATTTTCTTACCTTAAAACCCTCTCAGAAATGTGAGGAGGCCTGTGCCCAGCAGTGGGACGTATATAGGCTGTAACTTTAACTTTTGACATTTTCATTTGCAAATTGTATTGTTTATTACCTATGCATTGGCCGAGGAATAAGAGTATTGTCAATAACCCCGCTCTACCGATGTTCGTGTCAGTTAGTTGAGATATAAGTAAACTTTTTTCACAATATTTAATATAGTAAGTTACATCCTACTAAAATTATTACTGGGTTGTTTGTTCCGTATTTTTTGTTTATTTATTTATTTATTCATAGGACGCAGCGCTCACGTTATTATATTTTTAATGTAAATAGGCTTGCTTGTACATCCCTTTAGCAGTTCTTCAGTGACACATCATTACAGTGTACTATTAAATTATGACAAAGCAAAGTTAGAATAGTTACGTTACGTTCATGTCTAGGCTGAACGAGAGATTTTGTACCTTGATCAGTTCTCAGAAATTAAAATTCTAGGGCTCTGTATATTTAACATCTTACGAAAATACTGAACTGTATAAAAATATTATTTCTAAGTAAAATACTCAAGATATTTTGCGAGTTATGAGCAAAGTTTATGGCTGTTATCAATTTCCACTTTCGAATTAATTTTTTTATGGTTTTAAGCTTTATTCGAGTGAGAAATAATAAAGTTTTACGAGCTACGAGGCTTTATAGTGATATATATTCCACTAGAAAATACCATCCTGTGGGTATTGTAAGAGGCGATAGAGGGAAACGAAATAAGAAATGATTAGAATTGGCAGCTATATCTGCCTAATAACGACTCACAAAAATAAAAAAAACTACGGTTACACACATGGTGACTAACGCAAAAATGCCCTTTTTGAGGCAGTATATGGGAGCTTTTGAAATGCTATAATAAATGAACGCATTAATACGTAGCAATACATTACATGTACGGTGGTGTTAGAGAATCCATCGATATAATACTTGAAATCAAGACGTTCGCTTAGTCCTTGACCTACTAATGATAAATAAAATTTTACTATAAATTATTTACAAGTAAGAGCATGTATTTGATATTTCAAATTCCCGTTGTAGTAATTAGTATGATAGCATCTGTCGCTCCTTACGATGAGGTCAACTTTCTGTTCCAGCCTCTTAGGGGTGGATATTTCCAAAATCCTTTCTTAGGGCATGCCTGCATGCTCCCACTGCGAGGATCGACCGGAGGACACGGTGGAGCACACCGTGGAGGTGTGCTCTGCTTGGGCGGAGCACCGCCGTGTCCTCGTAGCGGCGATAGGCGGCGGCGACCTCTCGCGTCCGGCTCTGGTCGAAGCCATGGTCCGGAGCGAGACGGAATGGGATGCCGTCACCACCTTCTGCGAAGCAGTGATGCTAGCGAAGGAGGTGGCGGAGCGGGAGAGGGAAAGAGCAACAGCTTTCCTTCCCGGCCGCCGCGGGAGACGCCCCGGGCGTCGGGGGCTACGTCGTGGCCCCCGACCACCGTAGGCGCGGGCCTGTGGACGGCGAGCAATGGGTAGCTCGCCGTCCGTCCGTCTAACGACGACAGGCCGTGTCGACGGCGCGTTTTGTTCCACGCGCGCCTCAAAGAGCTGTCAGCAGCGTGAAGGGGCCCGCAAGGGCCGACGCCTGCCGGGGCTGCGGGCTGTTCGAAAGAGATACCGCGGCTCCGGAACGTAAGGGCACTGAAGGAACACGGATGGTTTTTAGTCAGTAAAAGTCTGACACTCCCTTCCGCTCCACCCACAGCGAAAGGCGTCATTAGATGATTTTCCATCCGCAAAAAAAAAAAAAAAAAAAAAAAAAAAAAAAAAAAAAAAAAAAAAAAAAAAAGGGCATGCCTGCAAGTTTTAAAAGGAACTTCTATCCAAATTACAAATTTCTAGGTCTAGCGACTTTACGCTGATAGAGGAACCAGTCACTCGGGGCATCATCTTTACATATACATATATAGAACAGATTAACATCATTAGTACGCCTATACTCTATTCTGATGTCTCCTACTCCCCCCTCTAACTTGACTGCTCACTTTCAGTACCTTTGCTTTAACCGCGACAGAAGCCTGCGTTCGTCAAAAAACCTTCTACTTAAGTGTGCCCCTCATAAATCTGGATTTCTGCATTCATTCTTCACTGTACAGTCTGTTCTCCACTGGAACGTACTTCCTCTTGAAATTAGAAAGGCTAACAATAAATGCATTAAAAAAAAGTTCGCGAATATTATTTGAATAAACTGGCAGAATCATCTCATTAGTTGCGCATTTGTATTTATATAAATATGTTATTTATTTTAAATGTAAATAATTTATATACGACACTATGCATATATTTAATAATTATTGAAATACATCTATATAATAATGGGTAATTATATTATTTTGTTTTATATTTATTTATTTTTACTCTTCTATCTTTTTTCTTAGAAGAGGACATGTTTTCCCCTATTTAGAACAAAATATTTTTCTATAGTATAAGGGTGACAAACGAGCACACAGTCCACCTGATGGTAAGTGGTTGCTGTGGCCCATATACATCTACATCTGTCTTCGTTTGCGAATTAAAATGCAGATGCGTTGTCAGCCGTACGGACTAAGATAGAATGCCTCTTTTCCAGTAAAAAGGTTCTCCGGTTCTCTACACTCACCATACGAAACACAGCAGCATTGCTTTTATTTTACGCTGATATTCTGTGGTCTTCTCCGGTCGAGCCGACCCATTCGTGCTACAACTATACTATTAATATAGCTGCAGCATGGCTCTACCACGTATAAAAATAGCAAGAAATCATTTCTTCCAAAAAAAAAAATAATAATTTTTCAACAAAATGTTATAAAATTTCACACGGTTTAATATATCGCATGTTTATTTTTTTAATAATAGTTAAGTGACAAACGCACTTGCAGTCCATCTGAAGTCATATGCTGTAAAATGATTAGAGGCCTGATGATTATGATGATTAGAGACATGTGTTGAAACAGCTAGATTATTTTAGTTATTTCAATAGCATTATGGGTCATCAGGCCTCATCTATCAAAAAGTTTAAAATCTTTATTAAGCAAAAATTGTTTAGTAAGGGTTATTATACTACAAAAGAGTACATAATAATAACCCCTGGGAATGCGGTGATCGTCACTATGCTGTTTCTAATATCTTGATACCAATTGTACAATATAATATACTTAATATTGTAATTACACTTTATTTAAAAAAAAGTCCCGCTGGGTTTTTTGCCGGTTCTTTCCAGGAAAAATGTTTTTTGCTAACCAGTGTGAAATATAAGAAAGTAGTTTTAATAAGTATTCTTGTAATATGTATTGAATAAAATGATTCCATTCTATTCTGTTTTCTTCTATACTGTTCTATTCTGCTCTATAGTGTTTAATTCTATTCTATTCTTTTCTACTCTACTCTATCCTATTCTCTATATGGTGGACGAGGTGGAATTTTCTTCGTCGAACGTTTTCGTCATTCGCCGCACGAAACGCAGCAGTATTATGCTGCTATTTTGCGATAGTATTATATGAAAGCGTGGTCCTTACGCGGTCGCGCCAACTTGGTCTTGCAGCCATAATTAATAGCTCCAACCATATATGGGTAACATAAACCCAGGTTGATGATGGTAGTGATTATTTAAATTAACTGTAAGCCCATAAATCCAAATAGCAATTACAATAAACAACTGACCTGATTACGTATTTGTAAAGCAAAAAAATAAAATTTTGTTCGTGGTTTAAAACGAAATATTTAAATGAGATTATAAATAATTTTATAAAGTTGTAAAAGTAAAACTATACGAGTATGCAGTAAAACAACAGGAATTTGTAATTTTATTATCAAGTAATAACCATAAACATGTTTTTCATAATACGTGTAATATATCTTACCAGGTCGTTATTCCATGTAGTGGGGGGGGGGGGGGGGGGCACCCTACACTGCGCTTACCGCTACGAGGTTGCACTCGAGAACCTTCCTTAACCGTCGGTTCTTCTAGCTATATGGTACAATCTATACAAATAAATTAAATTGAAGTGTCTGTTTGTAATGTCGAAATAACAGCTTTTTACTACATGCATATGAAAGTATATGCGGTAATTATAACAAAAACACGATTTTAAATTTTGTGTCTGTTTGTCTTTCTGTCTGTCTGTCTGTTTGTTCCGGTTTATCTCCGAAACGGTTGGACCGATTTTGACCGGACTTTAACTGGCAGATAGCTGATGTTATCAGAAGTAACTTATGCTACTTTTATTTTAGAATAAGAATTAGGGTTCCGCGCACAAAATTAAAACCCATGAAATCCAATCGTAATAAATAACGCGCAGGCGAAGTCGCGGGGAACAGCTAGTATAGAATATGGAGGAAGTCGATAGATGCTGGTATCTCAGAACCATATTTTGAGGAATTCCTTGGGGGAGGCCTATGTTCAGCAGTGGATTTGTGAAGGATTTAGTGATGATAATAATGAAGTGTTACACAATTTATTTCATCATAATTAGGCTACATATTAATGTATTAAGTGAAAGTAAAGTTGCAGTGTTAAAGCATCCCACCGCTGGGCACGGGCCTCCTTTCATTTTTGAAAGGGTTATGAAGTAATTTATCCCTCCACGTTTTTCCAGTGCGTGATATCAGAATTTAAATTTCCTCGAAATATGTGAATACCTTAGCTATGCTGGCTTTTTCAAGATGTATCCATTAACCGCCGAACGCGTGGTATATTACCACTTAAAATTGCAATGAACAATTTAATTGGTGCTGGCGGGGATCAAACCAGGGTTGTTCACGATTAGTGAAATTCACGGCGAGCATTCAACCTACGCGTCGTTTGCTGCGGCTCGTTTTTTATTTTATATAATTCTACTTTCGGTCTGAGCAGAGGGGTGATGTGGCGGCGCTGTCGTCTATAGCATAAGCGAAACGAACCGAAGACTAGATCGCGCTGTCAATGTTTTCGAAGTATTTAGGCATATATAGAAGAATAGCTTTGTATCAGATGGAGCGTTGACCGCTCTCCGCGTTGAACACCTTGCCCGGTGGGAGATCTCGAGTTTTCCTCCAAAGGTCAAAGTAATAGCGAAGAAAGAATGAAATTCAGTTTGCAGCTGCACTATAATTATAAATAACACACAAAATAACACACAAAAACTACAAAACTAATTTAAAAAAAATAAGGTAATAGCTTACATATTACATATAATCACAGCCCCACTGCTGGGTACAAGCCAATTCTCCGTTGTTACCGTTACGGCCTATCAAAAGTCCACTGTTGAACATAGGCCACCTATATATTGCTTCATAGGGGGGAATGCCTACTCTCATTTAAAAAAACACTTCAGAGATCAACGGCAGTCTGTGATTAAGTTTAAGACAACGAAAATAACCACAGCACAACACATAAGCCACCAGTCTTGTTTATTCAAACGTTCCTTTCCGGTTAGACTCTGGACCTAGAATCCGCGGCATAATATGTAGGTAGCTACTCTTCCAATACGTGACACGGTAGGAAAAATAAATTACAATGTCAGTCACGAAAAATAACTTACTTAGAGTTTACCTGTTACTGAAACTACGTTGTAGGTTAATTTTAACTTACTTTAAATTCCGGACATTTCGAACCGTTCGTGACAACGGGTACTGTGAAACTTCGGAAATTTTATATAAGTTAAAATGGAACGATGAATTCCGTAAATTAGTTTAATCCAATGTGTTGCATTTACTTATATACTTATACTATATACTTATATATTACTTATATACGTATACTTCAAAATATTCTGCTTAATACGCATGTTATAATACTTTATTGTGGTTGTTATACGAATGAGTTGGCTTGACCGGGAAAGGAACACGCTATCACAGAATGCCAGCTTAAAACAACATCTTAATTTTACCGTGTTTCGTATGGCGTATGTAGAAAGCGAGGCATTCCATCTTAGTCCTTTTTTTATAGAATAGGGTGACAAACGAGCACACAGTCCACCTGATGGTAAGTGGTTACTGTGACCCATAGACATCTACATCTATGCTCAATAAAGACTCAAGATACAGATGCGTTGTCACCCGTGAGGACTAAGATAAAATGCCTCTTTGCCAGTAAAAAGGGTCTCCTGTTCTCTACACTCACCATACGAAACACAGCAGCGTTAAGCTGCTATTTTACGCTGGTTTTCTGTGAGAGCGTGGTCCTTCCCCGGTGGAGCCGACACATTCGTGCTACAACTATATTACTAACATAGCTGCAGCATGGCTCTACCACGTAAAGTCCTCAGTGTTGATAGCGCATTTGCATTTTGATTCTTAATCGAGGATAGATGTACGAGTAGATGTCTATGAGCCCTAGCATCCACTTATCATCAGGTGGACTGTTGCTCGTTTGACTCATTTCTTCTATAAAAAAAAATATAAAGTTATGCATGCCAACAGATAAAATATTAAAAGAAAATATTTTAGAATAATAATTTGGGCTTGTCATTTAATTTAAGAATACTAACGAAACTTAAATAAACATTCGTGTAAGTAAGTGTGAACGTAGCCACAAGAAATAAATAAAAAGTTTTCTGTTTGTTCAAAGTATTTCTTAAATATACTCGCAGATCTAATTAATACATACTGGAAATATGAAAGGAAATTCTGATTATGTGGTATGCAAGAGTATGCTTCGCAGAGGAGATGCCTCCTCTAATAAAAAAAAAAGATTTTAGAGATTAACGGCGGTCTTTGATGAAGTTTCAGAGAACGGATATAATGATGATAGCACGACATATTAACCAGCAGTTTTGATTATTCAAAAGTTTTGTTTTGCTTGTTCCGGCTAGAGTTTGAGCCTAGGATTCGCAATGTAATAGTCAGTTACTCAATGAAAAGGTGACACGGTCGGAAAAATAAATTACAATATCAGTCACAAAAAATAACTTATACGGAAACAACGTTGTAGGTTAATTTTAACTTACTTTAAATTCCAGATGTTTCAAACCGTCCGTGACAACGGGCACTGTGAAACTTCGGAAATTTTAAATAAGTTCAAACTGAACGGCGAAGTCAGTAAAATTAGTTTTACCTTATTTGTTGTATTTACATATAAACGAAATGTCATTGGGAGTTCTTTTAAAATATCCTGCTTTATTCGTATTTATAATAGATATTTACTTGGTAGAGCCACCCTCTGGTTATATTATGGTTGTTGCATAAATGGGTCGGCTTGACCAGGGAAGGACTGCTTCGTGTCTTAATGCTGTTGTTTCGTATGGTGAGTGGGGAGAACCGGAGTTTTTTAACTGGAATGCGGCATTCTATCTCAGTCTTCAGACTAAAACAACGAATCTGCATTTTGATTCTTAATCGTGGGTAGATGTAGATGTCTATTGGTTACATCATCCACTTAACATCAGGTGGACTGTTGCTCATTCGTTACCCTTATACTATAAAAAGACATAAAGTTATGCATACAAATACAAAAAATGTTAAAAGACAATATTTTAGATTGATATATTTTGAGCTTGTCATATAATTTAAACTTTCTAACGAAACTAAGATAAACATTCATTTTACCAAATTGACGTTTGTAATCATAGTAAATAAATTAAAAATAATGCGTGAATGTCGTGGAACACTCGGTTGGAACGTAGTTAGTAGTATATTATTATTGATAAACGTACATAGGTATTATATTATTGATTAACAAATACAAATAAATGAATTACTAGCGTCTATTAAAATGAAGCGTCATTTGCAACGCACAATCCCTGACGGGGTAGCCAGAGAGAACAGATCGCCAAGTGTCACGATCCTTACATACCTCTTTCGCTTCTTTCCGATTCATTATCTTCTTCATACATGCGTCATTTGAAATAAAGTAATATTTCTTTCATGGCAAGATAAGAAAAAGTGTTCCATCTCACTTCCTTATTTCGCCGCCAAGGCCGTCTACACTATGACACAAGGGGTAGTGACGAAAAAATCTTACACTTTTTGTCGCCTAGCTCCCATCCGCCAAAGCCGTACCGTCCGATAGGGAACTTCGTTCCAGTACACTATGACACAAGGGATGGTGACGAAAAAATCTTACACTTTTTATTCCAATACACTATGACACAAGGGATAGTGACGAAAAAATCTTACACTTTTTGTCGCCTAGCTCCCATCCGCCAAACCCGTACCGTCCGATAAGGAACTTCGTTCCAAAAATCTGTTTGTTCAAAGTACCTCGTACGCTTACGAGTAGTATATTGCTATTTATTTATTAAATTATTAGAAATATTAAAGAAAACTCTGATTATGTGAGTATGCAAGATGCCCCGGTAGCCAAGCATTTTCCTGCGGTTGTACGGGCCGTGCATCCGAATATATATGTATTCTAGGGGTGGGCGTTGCGACGACGAACCGTTTACAAAGACCGTTTTGTGTTGTGCGACGATGAAACCGTTTTACGTCCTGGGTTCAAATAGTCTTCGTTGCACAAACCAGTCTTCAAATTACTTGGTGCCATTTTTTATTTTACGCTTATGAAAATACAGTCGAGAACTCACTCGTCGCGTTGTCGTCCTTAACGTTCATCTTTGGTTCCGTGTTCGTTTACAAATGTCGACAGACAAAACAGTCCTTACCTAGTTGTAAGAAACTGCAACCATTTCACTCGACGAAAACGCAATTCTATTCCATGTTGAATAAGATTAGTCCTTTAAGCCGTCGTCAAACCGGTTGCAACGACGATCGTTTTCTGCAACCGTTTTTGTAGTCGGGAAAACGGTTGCGTTTCGTCCGTCAAAACTTCGACAACGACCCAACACTAATATATTCGAGTTCACACGAAACTAATATATACAGGGTTATTTTTCAAATAGTAACCAAATTTTAAACTTAAGTTCAAATATATAAATAATACATACATACATACATAAACACTCACGCCTGTCACCCAGAGGGGTAGGCAGAGATTATGGACTTCCATTTGGCACGATCCCGACACACCTCTCTTGCTTCCTCCACATCCATATACCTACGCATATACGCTCGTCGGTTAAGGGTATATAAATAATGATATTCAATTATTGCAGTTTTTTAAAATACGAGTAAATAAGGCTTCTAAGTTATTTGAAATTATCCCAAATTGAATGTGATTTATAAGGCAACAACATTTTTGCCTACCGGTCGGCCCTTACGAATGTGTGCGTGTGCAGTAAAATCAGTTAAAATAATGTTTTACCACGCATTTTGAATTATTTTGAATTTAAATCATAGAAAGGACAGAATATTTGACATTAATTAATTATGACATTACTTATTCTCAACCTTCTCTTAAATTTGGCCGGTTATTGCAAAATAACCCTGAATAAGTAAAAAAAATAAGCAGACAATATTACATGTCCCACTCCTGGGATCAGGCGTCCTCTCATTTCGAGAGGGTTTTAGAGCAAACAGGTGTTTACCGCGCTGCCCTAAATCGTGTTCTCAGACATGCAGGTATCCCCAGAATGTTTTCTTACACCACCGCAATAATGGTAAATCAGCATTTAAATTGCAAAATGATATATTTTAAATTAATTATTTGTGCCGGAAGTGATCAGATCTGGGTTACTCGCGTATTATGATATTTAACTCTAGGCTACCACAGCTCTCTAAGTAGATAATTGTATATCTAAATATTGATATGGCCTACAAATAATTGATTTAGATTTGAACGTTTGTTCACCTGTAATTTTTTTAATAAAGTATTGGTTGTAAACAAGCACACATTCCACTTAACGGTAAGTGAATGCTGAGGCCAATACACACCTACGTTTATCATTGATTAAGAATCAAAATGAAGACACGTTGTCGCCATGACGATAAAATGAAATGCCCTGGTACCTGTAAAAGTGATTTACTATGACAAACACTGCAGCAGTATTTAAATAAAACTAGTTTTACGGATTTTATTATATTAACTTTTTTATATTGCCCACGTTTCGAGCACTTTACAGCACCCTTGGTCACGGGGGAACTGAGGTGTTTGACGTCCCAATGTCATAGTTAATCACGGCTACCTCCAGATTAAAAAATAGTAATTTTTGATCCGATCTACGCCGTATAAACTAACAGTATCTTGAAGTCTTGCAGTTGTATGCTTGAGTTGGGATTTAATTTTATTAATTATAGGATCTCAAGCAGATGGTAGCACCCAGCCATCTTCTCTATTGAAATTAGGATGTTTTTGGTTTCAATAGTCTCGTGAATCCATCAATCTTATATATTAGATAGATAGTAAGCAAATATGTTAGGGACACAATCATCTAAAATGTAGTTTAACTTGCAGGTTAAGTGATAGTTTTTTATAGACTTCTATAAAAACTATTGTTTAACTTATTTAAAAGCAAAAACGAGAGCTGTGGAAGCTCAGGGGTTTAACACTCGCTGTATATATTAATATACTGCATATATAAATTTTGGTTCGATGAGATTATTAATTGCAATTTTAAGTGCTGATTTACCACGTGTTCGGTTGTTACGGATAATATCGTGAGGCAACCTATATGTATGAAAAATTAAAAACAAATAATTATAATTGGAAAACATGCAGTTTCCGCCAAAACGCACTGAGAAAACGCGGCGGACATTTATTTGCCCTGAAACCCTTTCAAAAATGAGAGGGTTTTAGGGCAAATGCCTGTGCCCACGAGTGAGACGGACTATCTGGGCTGTAACACGTATAATAAACGACAAAGGAACACACAATCTTCCCAATAGTAAGTGAATGCTGTGGCCAATAGACACTTGCATTCATCCCCGATAAAGAATCCAAATGCCAATGCGTTGTCACCATTGAGAACTCAGATGGAATGCCTCGTTACTAGTAAAAAGGATCTCCGGTTCTTGTCACTTACCATAGGAAACACAGCAGTATTATGCTAATATTTCACGTAGGTATTCCTTGCGAGCATGGTCTTTTCCCCGTTGAGTTGACACATTCGTGCGTGCAGCCACATTAGCCTGCTCATGGCTCTGCCACGTATACTATTGAGAAATATATTTCTAAAATTGTACATAAACACTTTTGTGTTGCTAAGACTATAGCAAGACCAACTAATATTTAAGCGGCTGCCTTGATCTTGGACTTACCGAACTATTCACATCTGAGGTTCAACTAAACTGCATGCATAAAGCTACTCTCTTTCTTATGGTGAGTATAAAGAACCGGAGACCCTTTTTAATAGAAACAAGGCGTTCGGTTTTAGTCCTCAAGAGTGACAACGCATCTGCATTTAGATACTTAATCGAGGATAGATATAAGTGTATAAGGGCAACATCATCTGCTCAATTTCAGGTGGACTGTGTGTGCACACAGTTTGCCCCCCTTCAGTCTATTAAACAATTATATAAATTATTATAGTTCTATATAAATTATTAAGGATAACTCAAAAACTACTAGTCAAACTTTAATCAAATTTATATGGGTTCACACGAAAAGCACCAGCTTTCAAATAAAGAAAGAATCATCGAAATTGGTTTACCAAAAACACACACAAAAAAAAAACAGACAGTCAAATTGAATACCTCATCTTTGTGGGTAGAAAAGCTTGTTTGTCATTATTTTTACAATAAAGATTAAATTTTTTATACAAAAAAAAATGTAATCTGGAAATTGTTTACTCTTTCTCACGATTTATTTTCGAGACAGTGGCAAAAAAATAACAACAAATAAAAGTATATTAAGCTTTATGTACCATTGAATCTATAAAGTTATTATTCGGCAAAAAGCCGCTAGCCCCGAAGCCAAATTAAAACATAAAAAGCGAATGAAACAGTAGAAAGGAAAAAATAATAAAAACTGTCCTCTAACAGAATGTTATCACAAACTAGATTCTTATTGTTGTTTTAAATTCTAATAATGATTATTTTTTTGGTTACTTTTTTTATTATTTTTTTATTTTATTTAATTACTTAACTTTTAGTAATATCATCTCGTTGGTGTCGTAAGAGGCGGCAGAGAAAAACAAACAAGGCTGCAGCGACTTTCTAATAACATGAAAAAAAACGATATATATATTTATATACATACAAATACACTGACAGCATATATGACCTAAGTTCAATCGGTGTGCTATCCAGGAAGTTCCTCTAAAAGAAGAGAAAACTTACGGTCAAAGTCTTTATTCTATAAAAAATAAAGTTTTTTTATTATTTTAAGAGTAATTTTCAACAGTACTGTATTTTATGAAATTCATATTACAGAAATTTGAGTCTGTACAAACGTTAATATCACCAGTCGCGTAAAATTAAGTAGGTAGCGAGTTTTAAGTACATGCACTTACCGGCTCATAATGGAATCTGCTAAAAATTGAGTTAAAAGATAACTGCTGCTTTGAGTGAACGAATATGAATTACGGAAATAAATATTTACTCAACCGTATATAAACAAACATTGATAATATATTAAACGCTTATATTTTATTTTAAAATTAATGAATAGGTTGTATTTGTTCTTTTCTTCCACCAATAACTTCCTTGTGGAATCGATTACCACCAGCGATTTTTCCGGACCGACATGATTTAGGGACCTTGAAGAATAGAGCCTACTCCTTTTTAAAAGGCTGGCAACGCATCTGCAATTTCCTTGGTTCCCCTGGTGTTGCTGTTGTTCATGGGCGTCGTATGCTGGTTTGCCCCATCTCCTATAAAAAAGAGTCAACATTTGACTAATATCCTACCAGATATAAAGTGGTGAGTTGGCTAATTACGATACCCTAAGACTCCTTTGCACTCTTGCCTTGAAAAGTCCCAAATTGTAGTTTTAATTACAGCGATAAATATTTTTCCTACTGCACTACATATATAATATACACCAGTCATCGGTTGCTGGTTGAAAACCGCCTCGAAGGACCACGTACAGATGCCCAAAAACATCTGCAGTAAGAGTCAAAAAGCATTGTATAATATGTAAAGAAAGCTTGTGTACCATTTGCAACAAAATTTCTGTAACGAGGTCTAAATAACTTTGGACGCAAAAACTTGTAGTAAATAAAAAGTAAACTAAAAATTGTAAACAAGAGTAGTTCACAGATTTCATAGCAGTATTGACTCTTAATAAATGAAAGGTTTTTAAATGTTTAAACATCTGACCTTGAGCGTGACCGATCTAACCTTTTTTTTAACATGGGGAAATGCCTACGCCTACCGGCCTCGCGGGGGCAAGGACGGGTTATGTCGGACTCGCACCGACTAAAACCCCATGGTGTTCCACCCTCGTCGCATATTGGCAGGGCCACGGGAACGCTTTCGCACACTTCCGCGGCCCCACCTGCGCTGGCCGCCCCATGGCGGCCCCTCCTCGGGAGAGGACCACTCCTCCCCCATCTCCTTCTCAGGTAAGGCGTACCAGGAACACAAGGCACGCCCCCCTCTATGGCCTCCAACTACACCTGCGTATCGGACCCCCCCGAATACGATACGTGGAGGCCATGGGACCAGGAAAATGGAGTGCTTAATAGCACCCGCTTTCCCGACCCCAATGGCGGATCTGGTCTCTGGCTCCGCCGCCAACCAAGTTTCGGCTGCGGAGGGTAGGGAGAGCGGCGACTCGCAATACCGACACTCCTCTCCCTCCTCGGCCCCACCACCACCGCATCAACGGTGAGGCCCCTTATGAGTCGCGGAGGATAGGGCGAGTGGCGCTTCGGCATACCAACACTCCTCTTCCTCCGCGACTCCACCTCGGCTGCAGCGGTAGGGGGAGAGGACACCCCTCTCACCGCAGTCCACCGACATACATCCGAAGTTTTTAAATAACTTTTAGTTTTTATGGATTTTATCGCGTTAATTTGTATTTTTCTTTTATATTCCCGCCCTTTCGAGCACTTTACAGCACCCATGGTCACGGGGGGACTGAAGTATTTGACATCTCAATGTCATAGTTAACTACGGCTACCTCCAGATTAAAATTATTAATTTTTGTTCCGATCTACGCAATATGAACTTATTATTTTATCTTGAAGTCTTGCAGTTGTATGCTTGGGTTGGATTTAATTTTATAAATTATAGGATCCCAAGCAAATGGTACCACCAAGCCATCTTCTCTATAGAAATTAGGATATTTTTTTTGATTTCAATAGAGTCGCGAATCATCCTTGGAAGGAATCGGTGTTCTTTAGCGATTTTTGGTCCATCAAATCTAATGTAGTGACGGGGAATATCCTGTACGTGTTCACAGACTATGGATTTACTGGAGCGTCTTTTTTCACATCAGCTATGTGGAGACTTTTACTAGTAACCAGGCATTCTATTATCAGGGGTAACACCATATCTACTTTTCGATTTAAAAAAAAATACTTGTAATGTTATTAAACATTACTAATATTCCATTTTAACGACTTCTGGTAAGCTTAAAATGCTTGTGTTAGAAGTGGTTCACGACAGTAGTCGAATGGCGGATTCGAACCCTTCGACCACGACCTTTCGAGTTCGCGGTCCGCACCCTGCCATTAGGCTACTGACGCTTATTTTTAGTCGAGGAAAGGTGTAGGTGTTTACGGGTCACAGCATCTACGTACCATAGTACTAGGTGGTGTACTGTGGGATTGTTTGTCAACCTTCGTCGTTTCGTTTCGTCTTAAAAATCTCACTGAAAATTTATTTTGGGCGTATAGGCCAAAATTTTTAACGATATAGTAGGAAAGCTCAAATACTCTCAACGTTACATCAGTGTTACCTCAAACCAAAAGTTTCTTCAATTTTACCTTTTCTTATTTCGTCAAAACAATAAAAAATGTACACAGCTAAAGTGAAATAACAAAAATAAATGTGCAAATCTGCGTGGAACGCTATTGGAACATAAAGTATGCTAATTTTGAATCCACGAAAGGGGTCGTTTTGTCGACTCGACCCGCGTCAGCGGCAAAGCCAAATTAAAACATAAAAACGAGGATCACGTCGTAATCGTACAAATATATGTAAAAAATTAAATTGAAGCTCAGGCAAAAGTAGACTTACTGTTATCCATAATACTATAGAGAATCGCGTAATGATTATAAATATTTTATATTACATATATACTTCGCTTTTTTTTTTTTTTTTAATTTACAATTTTACATAATACTTAATTTTATCTACAATATTAAAAACTATGATAATAAAAAAAAACTAAAACTAGAAACTTAATTATCATATAGTCCTACTCCCCGCGGTATCGTGCCAAGAACGCTGGCTGCGTTTCCCCGCTGAATGGCTATACTTAGCCTTTGAGCGAGGAAAGAACCAGCCCTCTTATCACCAGCAGCAACGACCAGCCGCGGATGGAGTTCCTTTAGGAACTTCACCGCACGTGGACCCCACGGACCGATAGTCTCTACGGCAAATGGCACAAATATGTAGTCATCTCTCAGAGACTCATATTTGCGCCACTTACTCAGTTCAGCTGCCTCTGATGCCGCCCCGGCTTTAAACGAGGTACCCCTGAGATGAGAGGCTGCCAGAGTGTCTACGCAAGTAGCATCCCACACTAGGGCTTTACCTCTCTCCCAAGGGACCAATGTCATACCGTCGGGTCTCTTGCCATCGTCTCTAAATATTCCACAAGGCTCTAAAACCGAGGGAACATTTATAGAGGCAAGAGCCCTTCGGATGACATCGTTCAAAGAACTGTGTCGTGAAAACCTACCAGCGCTTTTCTTACATGAAAGTCCGTGGAGCCCAAACTTGTCGACGCTGCTACCACAGGGGCAATGATGGGGTTGACAAATCGCTGCTCCTAGTCGGATTCCTACGGCAATACGCAAGCTTTCCCTATCAAGTAATGTGCCGAGGTTACTTGATGGTAAAGCGTGTAACCAGTGACTAGATTCCTTAGTCGAAACAGCTAGAAGGCGTGCCTTATCTTGGTCACTATGGAAATTATGAAACAAATCCTTCTGCACGCCCTGTACCAACGGAATATCCCACTGTTTTTGTTGGTTAACTTCCAGTGGAATATTTTCACCAGGACAGAGCGTTTGCCATGTCTGCCCTGCCTCCGAAGCAAAGCATAGGTCTACTTTATTATTTAAAATTATGTTACATAAGTCACTGACACTATGCACGGAAGCAAGGAAAGCAGGCAATGCAACGCTAGAAAGATTTCTCACACCAATGCCACCAAATTTTATAGGTAAAGTAGCTTGAGTCCAGGCTGTTGTATTTAAAGTTAAATTTAGAATTTTTTCTATAGCAATTTTAAGATTATTATCAATATCTTGTAAAATATCCGAACATTTCCAGACTGGACTCGAGCGGAGTAAGTATGTAAATCTAGGTACAAGAAGACAATATTTTAAAATAGTAAGAGCTATGTGGGGGTTTAATTTATACAATTTATCAACGTGGTTTAAAAACTGATCAAATTTTGTTTTTAAAACAGGTTTAATACTATCGAAAAACAACGGGGCACCTAGCAGGTATAGTGATTCCGTATTGACAGTTTTTATTCCTGGACAAATATGATAAAAATTTTGAATTAAAGTGTCTCTATGGGAAGTAGATAAATTATTGGAAAAAAATATTTCACATTTATTGCTATTTGGTTCAAGGCCAATATTTTTAAAATTTCGAAAAATATGAGTAAGATCGCTGAGGACGTCATCTGCTCTACCTCCCAGTGTACCGTCGTCTAGGTACCAGACATTCAGCTTGGATTTCAAATTTGAAATAATGGGTTGAATTCCCAAACTGAAAAGTGCTGGACCCAGAGGGTCACCCTGCTGAACACCAACAGCAGAATCGATAACATGATTTTCGTAAAACAAGTTAGTATTTTGACTATAACATTGCCAAACGTAATGATAAATTTCGGGGGTATTGTTAGCCACTTCTTTCAGCAAGGTTACCCTATCGATAGAGTTAAAAGCATTCCTTAGGTCAACCTTCACAAGAACATCTGCATCAGAGTTTGTTAAAAATGTACGCACTGAATGTACCGCCGCCTCACAGCCACCTCTAGTGCCAAAACCTAGTTGAGTAGGCTGAAATTTGGTCTTAAGGTTAGAGATTATGTACCTGCAAGCTAATTTTGAAGTTAAGCGTCGAAATGTGGAACCAACGGCAATAGGACGGATACCGTTATCCTTTTTTTTGAAGGCACATAATCTTGCCCCATATAAGAATGGAATGAAATTTGGATTAACATTACCAGAAAGCATAAAGTTACATAATTTTGTAATGTCTTTAAGAAGTACTCCGCCGGCGTCACCGGCAGAAGCGCTTACAAGATCTTTAAGATGTTGAGGCGTAATTCCGTCAATGCCGCCAGCAGAGCCATTCGAAAATGACATAATTGCTTCTAAAGTGTCTTTTTCCGAAATTTGTAAAGGTTGCATAGAAGTCTTGGGAGGCAGCGGTAAACCCTGAGACGGTTTGACCGAAGGATGCTTTTGACGAAGGCTTTCAAGAGTTTCGACATTACGAGGAGCCAGGATGTCGTCTGAGAATAAAATACGGGATGCATTTTTTAAGTCGCCATCCATTACTTTCGACTCAACTACTTTTTTTAAATCAAATTTAGGACGTGGTCGAGATAAATGAGTATTAATTGGGTAATCTAAATTTTGAAAAGATGTCTCTTTTAGTTGAGACGTAATTGATTTATTTATTGTTTTATCAAAATGAAAATGAGAATACGCGAAAGTAAATAATTTTTGCCAACTATTTTCATTATTAGTGAAACAATTTTGAATAGTGCATGACAATGCTTTAGCAAGCTGCATCCTCGCACCTCTAGGAATTCTTTTAACCACTGGTACATTACGATAATAATTGTAAATTTGCTCCGAAAAAAGGGAAACATTTGTGTCAATAGAGGAATTGCTAAAAAAGTTATGAATTTCTACGGCAGGCTGTGAAGCCGAAATACTTTTACTATGGCATCGTTTAATATGTATATTTAATCCCCTTTTACCTTTAAACAGCCTACCGTCAGCACAATTTTGACACTGTAGGAAATCCGGCTGTGAATGTAGAGGAGCAGAGATATTCATTAAAAAATCTAAACAGATCTCTACAACACTCAAAAGTCTTTATATTACATATTCATATTAACTTGAAATGTGCTGTACCCCGCATCTTTCCCTGAAACAATCATTTACGGCCTAAATAAAAGCACTTTACTCTATAAATGAAATATTATTACATTACTTCCCTGGATTTATTCCATATTGATAAACATTGTATGTATAGTCGTTACGCTTTGACAGTTGTCAACGGCGTAGCAGAAATATTTTTCTTTATTAATTAGTATTATGTCTGAAATCAAAAAATTATTATTATAACAACTCTCTTATATATTTTCTGATCTTTTTGTTGAAATTTGTAAGCCAGAATTGGCCTCCAAATAACAAAATAAAATAATATAAATATACGTAGCTTTTGACAGTGAAAAATTTTTCTTTTTTTTTTTTTTTCGCTTTTAGCACTACATAATATAATAATATTTATTATTTTATTGTTTAAGAATTACTTATTTATAGTTATTCTGTTGTCTTTTAGTCACAGTTCAGATTCAGTGGTACTCTCGCCGCAATATGTGATGGGTTCAACTTGGGTTTTATTGGTTAAGGAACACGATCAATAGGAAAATAGGAGCAAATGTTGCCCTTCGTTCATTCAATTCAATTCAAAAAATCATTGGCATGGCCCACTCTTTTTAAATTTATTTATTTAACGACAGCCAGGGACAAGTAAAATAATACATTTTAACGTATATACATAAAGTTTATATTAAATGTAAAACCTAATTAAGACAAACAATAAAACGATATGCAAAGAGTAAGACTACTGAAAAAAAATTTACAAAATATGGAAAAAACGACAATAACTGAAAAGATAACTAAATAATGAACTTCATGTACTGTAAATAGAACATTTGGCATCAATCAATCAATAATAATTCATATTCATTAAAAATTTCAATTAATTCAAACACGAAACTACGCGCCTATCTTGTCAATGTAATTAGATTGGATTCGGATCCACGTTACTAGCTGCCAACTGGTGCAGAATTAGACTATCCAAAAATCATACGCTGTTATTAATATTTTGGGAACTTGATGACATTCATAACACATCCCGAAGTCCCGACGTTGACAGATACCAAATGTTAATGAAAGTATAAATTAACGTGGCGCAAAGATAAAATATAAAGCTGAGTTGAATTAGTCTCAAAGGAAAACGCAAAGAATAAGTTAATTATATCCTGTCAGTTCCGTAAAGTAAAGTAAAGTAAAGTTACAGCCTATATACGTCCCACTGCTGAGCACAAGCCTCCTCTCCTTTCTGAGAGGGTTTTAGGTCAAGGAAAAGTGTTGGCGAAATTCACATGTTGTCTTCGAGATATATTTTTTTTATTTCTCAGACATGCAGGTTTCCTCACGATGTTTTCCTTCACCGCCGAGCGCGTGGCAAATCAGCACTTAAAATTGCAATTAACAATTTCATTGGTGTCGGCGGGGATCGAACCCGGGTTGCTAGCGTACTGTGAAACTTACAGCGAGCGCTAACCATCTGAGCTACTACGGCTCAGTTCCGTATTCGTAGTTTTTTGCACTCGTGTGACAGTCTTACGGTGGAAACTGGTAGTTATCGTTATAGCCTATCAAAAGGCCATTCAATCGTAGGGGGGATATTTGCCATAATTACCACGCTTGGAAGGTGGGTTGATAACCGCAGTTTTTAAGTTATTAGTTGTTATTAGGAAGACACTGTTGTCCGTCTCCTGGTTTGTTTCCCTCTACCGCCCCTTACGCATCCACGGGAAGAAATGGGGTAGTGGATATTCTTACACCACGACTACACGGTCGACTAGTAGTAGCTGTATGGTTTTATTATAGTTAATTTATATTACTATTAGCTTGGGATTATTATTAGTGATATATAGAATATGGGCTAGATAAAGAGTTTAACCGTCGTGCATGTTGTAGGCGTTTGTATATCATGGATGTAAGGCGAGAGAGGTGTGTCAGGATCGTGCCAAATGGAAGTCTGTAGTCTCTGCCTGCCCCTTTAGGTGACGGGCATGAATGTTTATGTTTATTTATTTTAATTAGCTTGCATTTAGCTCTTTAAAATTGCTTTATTTATCATCATCATTAGCTCGCAAATGTCATGTATTGATTGTCGATCGCTGTTCTAGACGTCTCCTGTAATGCCGTTTCCCGTCGCCGGTTTAGATATTTTACGTCTTGCGTAAACGGGATGGCTATAAAGCCTTCTTAATAATCAGGGAAAAATTGTATGTTTATAATAAATACACCTCTTCATATCGTGAACGGCATTCCTTTTTGGTACTTCGCACAATTGACAATGAATTCATGTCACAATTTTTTAATGAATTGCTACAAGCATATTCAATCCCTAATTCTTATATTATTATCGTTTGTGTTTGCTTTTTTTTTGTTTTACTGGTTCTTTGTTCATTTAATAAGAAGAATAACAAAAGATTTTATTTTCATATTGCATTTTCTATTAGCTTTTTTATGTGCTGTAATGTAATATTTCTTTTTGTATTTTATTTTTATTTATATATACAGATATGTTTTTGTATTTTCCAGATAAATTTCTCCTTCTTTCCTCTTTCATGCAGAGGTCATTCTGAGGTTTTTAAGGGTAATGAACGAGCACAGAGTCCACCTGATGGTGATTAGATGCTCATAGTCATCCATCCTCGATTAAGAATCCAAATGCAGATGCGTGAGTCACCTATGAGAACTAAGATAGAATGCATCGTGCAACATGCAAAAAATACAAAAGATTTTTAATATTATGTCATACATTGTTTTTATAGGATAGGGTGACATACGACACACAGTCCACCTGATGGTAAGTAGTTGCTGTGGCCCATAGACAACTACATTTATCCTCAATAAAGAATCAAAAAGCAGATGCGCTGTCATCCGTGAGGACTACTGTGTAGCAATTTATATAGGATTATGACTTGCAGCTATTCACTTATTTTTTAATACTTATTTTCTTTTTTTATATTCTTTAAGCACGAATTCTTTACAAAACCCCTACACAAGATTTCATCCTGTATCGTAGAAGCAGTTTACATACATAATATTTTTAATATAGGATAAGGGCGACAAACGAGCACACAGTCCACCTGATGGTAAGTGGTTGCTGTGGCCCATAGACATCTACATCTATCTTCGATTAAGAACCAAAATGCAGATGCCTTGTCACCCGTGAGGACTAAGATGGAATGCCTCTTTTCCAGTAAAAAGGGTCTCCGGTTCTCTACACTCACCATACGAAACACAGCAGTGTTAAGCTGCTATTTGACGCTGGTATTCTGTGAGAACGTGGTCCTTCCCCGGTCGAGCCGACCCATTTGTGCTACAACTATACTACTAATACAGCTGCAGCATGGCTCGACCACGAAAAGTACTATAGATTTTCTTACGCCGTTACCTCATTTCCTAAAAATTACTAAAAATATTACAAATTACATAAATTTGTAATATTTTTAGTAATTTCACAATTAACTTATACTTATGGCAGTAGGTCGCTCTTTCTTTTTTCCGGATTCCGTATTAATAAAACATTTGGCGCTGAAAAAAGAGTTTTGGAAATTGGCGACTTTATAGATTTTGATGTGCTCTTTTCGAATTTCTGATTTACCACTCCGTAACTTTGCCACTCGCGTCGCTATATTGGAATAATTACGTCTAAAACAGTTTTTGATAATATCTCCTGTACGACTCATTTTCGATAGAAACGTTTGCGTTTAAGCCAAAAAAAACTCATTTCTACACCACCATCAGATCAAGTAACGTGGCACTTTTTTATCGTGGTATCCCCAGTAAGCTTAATCCTTGAAGTCGTAGAAGCCCATGGACACCTACAACCAAGTTGAAATAAAAAAGGCTACACATGCGTTGTTACCTCTGAGGACTAAGTTAGAATACCTCACAGACTTTATAATTATCAACACAGGAAGACAAACACTGCTATGTAGCGGCAGAAATAAGTATGATATTACCACCTAGTCGAATCAAACACACGAACGCGTATGATTTAACGTCTAAATTCACTCTGCTTCACGCGACGCAGTACGATATACCAAGATGATTTTAATAAATGTGGACGCGACCTTACTGTTTGTGATTTCTACAACGCAAAATTTCCACATGAAAACACAATCGTGTAACTTCAGCACGTATTTTAAACACGATATTTCTCTTTATATGTTACAACTTTGTTTCTTTATTGGTCAGCGCAACGTGAAACGAAAGCTGGAGAGAAGGAATTACCTACTTTATAAAGTTTGAGCTTCCTCACACAATGTACAAAGGAAGCTTGTATACCACTTTGCCTTTGAAATTTATAGGTTTAGTAAAAGAGATAGCCTGCCTTAATATCAAATAATTTATTTTGATTCCTTGCCGTTTAACTTACGAGTAAAGTAAAAATTAAACTTAAAAAAATAGTAAATACAGTTATATGGAAAGAATATAATTATTTCCATATAACTGTTTCGAAGAATTAAAGTCAGTCAACACTTCAGAAGCAATTAAATTATGTGGGAATTATGTTATTACTTTAAATTCTTTGAAGCTAGTTTTTTCTCAGGTAAATTTTTGTACCCGAGTCAAGCTAACAAGCACCCCTTTAGAGATATTTTTATGATGACGTTAATTCAAGCACCCCTCGTTTTTTTTTACGATTAAATAAATTTAATGTTTATCACTATTTTCTTATTTTAAGCTTATTGAAAATTATTTTCATTTTTTTAGTTCAGTCATCTACAAAAGCGTGTTTTTAGTTTTTTTTAAAACTATTATTTATTTTCTATTTTTTAGTGTGACTAACTACAAAAACATGTTTCTTTTTAGAACTAAGTTCTTTTACGTTGCTTACAGTAGATTGAACTGGCAGAAATCGTAGATATTTTATGAATTATTCGCAAATCCTGAGGATTCTGGCACGGATAATGGGACAAACTATTTAAATTGTTACATTTTCATCATTCCTTGATAAGTGTGCGTAGTTTTAAATCAATCCGACGTATTGAAGGGGATGAAATATGAAAATCACATTCAAAAATTCCGTTACATAGATACATACATACATATCAAGTTACTAAAAGGGTGTTTAAATTTGTTACAAATTGTGTTAAATTTCATGGTACATTGCACTAATGTGGACGGCAAATTCGTTTAATGTACATTTTCAGTTACTAGACTGCACGCGACATTAGAGCAGGTTGTCTCACGATTTTTTCCTTCACCGCCATACATGTTGTAAGTAGTGGTGGAACTGACATAATATTATACTTAATATATTAGTAATATTCGGTGTATACGTCTATAAGTTATATGAAGAATTCTAATATGAATATCTGTCTATGTATAAGCTTACTATCTAATAATTTATATTCACTTTATTTATTAAGGTGGCTCAAAAGAAGTTAAGTGGAAATGAACACAAAAATATTGTGAATTTTTACTACTGAATAATTATTCTGAACAATTATTAATGCAGAATTATATTATATTTTCCATTAAACTCCAGAATAACGAACATCTTCGCTCTCTTCTTAACAATAACCTTCTCTGAACAAGATGTCGATTTTGTCGTAACTAATCGAAAACTGAAAAGGAAATTGGATTGCTTTATACACGATCGCCTAAGAGAAGAAAAGTTTATAGGTATCGTTTTCTTTGGAATTGAAAAATGATGATTAATAAGTCCCAGAGGATACCGCTTTTGAATTAAAATGATTGTTATTTTCTCGTACAAACTGAAAGAAAAACAACTTAATATATTTATCTTTATTAGAATATAGCTCCAGCAAGTTTTAATTTTAACAAATATTTTATTTAATATTAATGGTCATAGTTTCATTTATTATCTCCGATGTAGATCTCATATTGTGGCCTTGTCGAGGAGATTTAGTTCTACAGTTCTTAGTCATACAAATAACATGTAAAATTAAAAAAAATGCACTCATTTTTATTAGGTTTTTTATCATATTCTGTCATCCGAATTTGAGCTATATTTAAAATTACAAGTTTCCAGCTCATCAGAAAGTTAGTTTAAATTCAACTACTCAATTCCTCCTAGAGCGACAGACAAAGAAGAAAGTGACTTAATGAAAACGTGATAAAATAGATTATTCTTGGCGCTCAATATATAAAATAAAACTTCATTTATTCGTAAGTTTGTTTCTGTCATTATTCCACATCCATAATCTCAGCTTTTATAAAATTTAATAGAGTATAGAGAAATCTTAATCCTGCAAAGAACATAACCTACTTTATATAATCAAATCAAAATAATATATCCTTAAATAGCTTATTTATTTTTATACACAATAAGGCTGAGAAACGAGCACACTGTCTGACTCACACTGATGGTAAGTGGATGTAATGGCCCATAAACATCTATATCCTCAGTTATGAACCAAATTGAAAATGCGTTGTCACCCCTGAAGACTAAGAAGGAATCCCTGGTTACAAGTAAAAAAAATATCTCCGGTTCGCTACGCTCACCATACGCAACACAGCAGCAATAACCTAGCTGCAGTGTGGCTCTACCACATATACAAGTATACTTATTACATTTAATAACTTTCTATTTAAAAAAAAACTACGTAATTTGACATGGAACAAAACTTCATTTATTCTATTTCCTGAATTATTATAATGGTCCGAGAGCTCATGACGCATTATTCATGAAGTGTTTGATGCATCATGAAACTTTGTTGAAGAGTATCAGCCCACTGACTTTTTATACGTGGTAGAGTCATGCTACAGCTATATCAATAGTACAGTTGTAGCACAAATGTGTCGGCTCGACTGGGGAAGGACCACGCTCTCACAGAATACCGGCGTAAAATAGCAGCTTAACGCTGCTGTGTTTCGTTTGGTGATTGTACAGACTCTTTTTACTGGAAAAGAGGAATTCCATCTTAGTCCTCACGGCTGACAACGCATCTGCATTTTATTCGCAAGCGGGGATAGATTTAGATGTCAATGGACTACAGCAACCACTTACCTGCTTCTTCAGTAGACTGATACTTTTCAACAAATTTTGATGATGCATCAAACACGTGATGAAAAATGTGTCATGAGCTTTCGGACCATAATACATTTCATGTGCACATTAAACAAAAGGGCGAATTTAGTTTACATTGGGTCGTTATTAAAAACTAAATTGGAATGCATTAGAAAATTTGTTGCAATACGAAAAATGAAACACGAACTGCTGCCAAGTTTTGTCCAATTTCACTTGCAAAACTAGAATACTTAGCTGCGGCGTCAGGTCGTTTATGCACCACGTTGGAATACAAGGCAATTTTTAGACTTTAATTTCTGAATCACCTCCATTAGTGCCGGTTATATTAGATAAGCTTCAAATATAGCCCGGCCGCTATTAGATGTTTTGCTTTAGACTATACGAGTATTTTCTGTTCCCCTACAGCCCGTCATTAGTCCACAGTTGGACATGAGACATCTCCTAAAGAAAGGAAAATTTGTCGAAATATTGCTTGAATTTTGCTAGTTTTACACTGCTGTGTTTCGTATGGTGAGTGTAGAGAACCGGAGAATCTTTGTACTGGTGACGAGGCATTCTATCATAGTTCTTAGAAGTGACAACGCATCTGCGTTTTGATTTTTCATCGAGGATAGATGTAGGTGTCTATGGGCCGCAATATCTTCTTACCATCGTGTCCGCTCTTTTGTCACAAAAAATTAAAATTAAAAAACATCCATTTTATTAACACACACATTTAAGTAACAGAATTACGTACATGTTAAAATAAGTACATAAATATGCATATTATAATTGCTGTCCCATTGCACGTCCACGTACTAATTTATTAAACTATGTCAGAATCAGGGGATTTAATAAAAGCAATATTATTTATTTATTAAAATAACAGTTTACCCATGATGCTAAGAATTGTAAGTGAACTAAATTATGAAATAACTGAATGGACCTTTCTAATTTTTACGTGGTAGAGCCATACTGCAGCTATATTAGTAATATAGTTATAGCACGAATGGGTCAGCTCGAGCGGGGAAGGACCACGCTCTCACAGAAAACCAGCGTAAAATAGCAGCTTAACGCTGCTGTGTTTCGTATGGTGAGTGTAGAGAACCGGAGACCCTTTTTACTGGCAAAGAGGCATTCCATCTTAGTCCTCACGGGGGACAATGCATCTGCATCTTGAGTCTTTATTGAGGATAGATGTAGATGTCTATAGGTCACAGTAACCACTTACCATCAGGTGGACTGTGTGCTCGTTTGTCACCCTATCCTATAAAAAAATAATAATTTAATGCCTTTAAAATTACATATATTATATAAAAAAATAATGAAATAGATACCGAATCTATTTCATTATTTTTTTAATTTACTACTCATAAAATTCTACAATAAATAATACATATTAAACACAGCGCAAACCACTGAGGTTTAGATGCTGTGCTTGCGTTCGCATGTAATTGGTTTTATTATTATTCGAAACTGTGATTACAACCGTCATTGCGGTGATTTCGATATAAATCTTAATTGTCACTCATATTCTTTTCATGTAAAATTCTTTCTGTATACTGACGATCAAAGCAAACTGTTTGCGTCATAGTTAAAGCCAGCTTGAAATAGAAGCTTTATGTCGCTGTGTTTCGTATGGTGAGTGTAGAGAACCGGAGACCATTTTTACTGGAATCGAGGTATTTCATATTAGCCCATAAAGGTGAAAATCTGCATTTTGATTACTAATCGAGGATAAATGTAGATGTCTATAGAGTAGTATTTAAAGCTAGAGTCTGGACCTAGGATTCGCGGTGTTATAGACAGATACTTAACCAATAGGTGACACGGTCAGAAAAATAAATTACAATGTCAGTCACGAAAAATAACTTTAAGTTTACCTGTTAGTGAAACTACGTTGCAGGTTAATTTTAACTTACTTTAAATTCTGGATATTTCGAACCGTACGTGACAACATTCACACATCGGAAATTTTGAATAAGTTCAAACTGAAAGGCGAAGTCAATAAAATTAATTTTACCCAATTCATAATTCATAATCTTTATTGCAATAAAATGGTAACAATAGATGTGTTTTTAAAAAATAGTCCGCATTTGAAACCTGGTTTGGGCGTAGCAATTATAAAATATTAAATTATATTATTAGATTACATCAATAAATTAATTAAATTAACAATCACATTATCATGTCAAAGAAAGAACAATGATAATAATAATTATAATTATAATTACAATAAAAGAAAAAGAAAATTAAATATAATAAAATATAGAAAATCAAATTAAATAATATTTGTATCAAAACATTCATTTAAATTATAAAAATATTTTTAATTTATGTATAACTTTAATTTTGATAAAATTATGTAGTATACGTTAGACTTTTATTATCTCTGACACTCGGCAAAAAATTCATCGATCGAATAAAATGAATGCTCAATTAGAAAGTGGACCAATGTATCTTTGAAAATCTGTATATCGTTACACTCTTTGATGTTATTCGGAATCTTATTGTATATCTTTGGAGCCATAGCAAACACACTTTTTCCATACAAGGTAGTTTTATATGTTCTACCAAGGTTATTATATAATTTGCTTCTATTGCGAAATCTCGAAATCTCTAATTTAAATAGTGATGGATGTTGCCTGATAAATAAAGCTATTTCAAATATGTATAGTGATGGTACGGTAAGTAGTTTTAATTTCATGAAATAATCTTTACAGCTATCAGTTCTTTTTAAACCACACATAGCACGTATACACATTTTTTGAGATTTAAATACTTTATCCCAGTTAGTGGCGTTTCCCCAAAATATTATTCCATATCTAACCCTGGACGCAACATAACCATGATAAGCCACAAGTAATGTGGGGAGACTGACTTTTTTTGCTAGCATATATAGGTTATAAGACGACTGTGTCACTTTTTTGCATACGAATTCTATATGGCTTTGCCATTTCAGATTTTCATCAATGTGAACGCCAAGAAACCTTGTAGTTGTTGTTATTTGGACTTCTTTGTCATTATATTTAATTTGTGTATTAAAGCTATATTTAGTTTTTTGTTTAAATTGCATTATCTTAGTTTTATCTATATTCATTATTAAATTATTGTTTTGTAGCCACTCAATTATTGACTTTATGCTACTATTTATGGCGTTTTCATTATTATAAATAACTGTACAGTCATCTGAAAACAATATCATCAGATTCTTAGTAGATTTAGGTAGGTCATTTATATAAATAATAAAAAGTAGTGGCCCCAGAACACTTCCTTGCGGGACACCAAATTTAACTCTTCTAGGACTGGATCTATAATGTATTTCATTTTTATGTTTGGAACAAATTTTGCTTATTTCCGTGATTTGAGTTCTTTCACTGAGGTACGAATTTAATAAATCGAGAGTATTGCCCCTTACACCGTATATATCAAGTTTATTTAAAAGTTTTGCATGATCCACAATGTCAAAGGCCTTTGACATATCCATGAACAAGGCATAAGAAGGTTGTCTAGCATCCACTCTTGGGTATATCATACTTAAAAATTCATAGATAGCTAGGCCAATGTGTTGTATTTACATATAAATGAAATATCACCTGGGGTTCTTTCAAAATAGCCTGCTGTATTCGTATGTTATAATAGACATATTCGTGGTAGAGCCACGCTGCAGCTATATTGTGGTTGTGGCAGGAATGGGTCGACTCAACCAGGCAAGTGCTGCTTCATGTCTTAATGCTGTTGTTTCTTACGGTGAGTAGAGGGAACCGGAGAGCTTTTTTACTGGAAAGAGGCATTCTTTCTAAGTCTTCAGACTTAAAACAACGAATCTGCATTTTGATATTTAATTGTGGGTAGATGTAGATGTATATTGGTTACATCATCTACTTACCGTCAGGTGGACGGTTTTAACCTTTATTATATAAAAAACAGATAAAGTTATAGATAATACAATGTAACATGTAAATCAAAATAAAAATAAAATATTAAATAAGACAATATTTCAGTATGATGAATTTGATCTTATCCTTTAATTTAAGCTTACTAACGATACTAAGTTATGCATTCGTGTTACCATTTCGTGTCCACCGCGCTGCCCTAAATCGTGTTGGCAAACTTCACATATCTTCGAAATATATATTTTTTAATTTCTCAGACATGCTGATTTCCCCAGAATATTTTTTTACCCCCAAGATCATAGTAAATCACTGTTTAAAACTGAAATTAACCATTTGTGCCGGAGGGGATCAAACCTGGGTTTTATTTATAGGATAGTGTGACAAACGAGCACACAGTCCACCTGATGGTAAGTGGTTACTGTGACTCATAGACATATACATCTATCCTCAATAAACACTCAAAATGCAGATGCATTGTCACCCGTGAGGACTAATATGGAATGCCTCTTGTCCAGTAAAAAGGGTCTCCGGTTCTCTACACTTACCATACGAAACACAGCAACGTTAAGCTGCCATTTTACGCTGGTATTCTGTGAGAGCGTGGTCCTTCCCCGGTCGAGCCGACCCATTCGTGCTACAACCATAATATAGATGCAGCATGGCTCTACCACGTGTAGAGCCATGCTTGCTCTCGTACTATGATATTTAACTCTGTGCTACCATGGACCTATAAGTAAATAATTTTATGTGTATCTAAATATTGATGTGGCCTAGAAATAATTCTTTTAGATCTGAACGTTTGTTCATTTGCAATTAATTTTTTTTAATGAAGTAAGAGTTACAAACGAGCACATATGAATGCTGAGGCCAATACACATCTAAATTTATCCTCGATTAAGAATCAAAATAAAGATGCGTTTTCACCATCAGGACTAAAATGAAATGCCACGTTTGCAGTAAAAATGGTTTCTTTCTCTCGTCACTTACTATGCAAAACCCTGCAGCAGTATGCTGCTAATCCATGCTGGTATTGTTTGCTATTGTGGTTCTATACTTATTTAGCTAACCCATTCCGTGTTGTAGCTATAATATGCTGCAACCTGGTTCTACCACGTAACGTACGTCCTACAAACGGCTGCCAAAAAAACGGATTTTTGTAACTATTGTAAGCCAACTATTGTAAGGTAGATAGTAAGTTAATATGTTAGGGACACAATTTACTAAAATGTAGTTATATTAGGTTTTTTTTATGGACTTCTATATAAAAAAACTATTAACTTATTTAAAAGCAACAACGAGAGCTGTGTTAGTTCAAGGGCTTAGCACTGACCATATAAGTACGCGTACAATCTGGGTACGATCCATACCTGAGCTCACGAGTGAGACTGACTGTGTATATAGGCTGTACATAGTAAGTGAATGCTGTGACCAATACACACTTGCACCCATCCTCAATAAAGTATCAAGATGCCAATGCGTAGTCACCATTCAGAACTCAGATGGAATGCCTTGTGAACAGTAAAAATGATCTCCGGTTCTCGTCACTTACCATAGGAAACACAGCAGCAATATTAACTCAAAAACTATTGGTCATACCTTGCTCAAATTTATATGGGACCACATGAGAAGCACCAGCTTTCAAATAAAAAAGAATCATGTAAATCGAACCATTGGGAACTGAGATGATAAACAATTATCTTTGGCTCTTACTGCAGCTGTTTTAGGTAGGTTTCGTGCATGGTCCTTCGAGGTGGATTTTAACCACCGACCGATTAATATTAAAGATATAGATAGTGCAGTAGGATAAATATTAATCGATGTATTTAATAACACAATTTGGGACATTTCAAGACAAGAGTGAATAGTCGTTCTTTTAGGTAGGGTAACGTGTTTAGCCACCTGTCACCAGTTTACAGTAGGTTCATATATTTCTTAAATAAAATCTTAGTGTTTAATATATTATCAATATTTGTTTATAATACGGCAGAGAATATATATATTTCCGTAATTCATATTCGTTAACTCAAGGCAGCAGTCACCTTTAAACTCAATTTCTACCAGAAATTCCGTTATGAGCCGGTAAGTGCTCATACTTAAAACTCGCTACCTACTTAACTTTACGTGATTGATGATTTCGCCGTACAAACGACAGATTCAAACTTCTGTTATATAAATTCCATGAAATACAGTACTGTTGTAAATTACTCTTAAAATAATATAAATAAGGTTTTTTTTTATAGGAAAAGGTTTTGATCGTTAGTTTTTTTTTCGACAGCACACTCGTTGAGCTTAGCCCATATAATTTGTAAGTTTATATTTGAGATTAATTTACCGTCATGGTTACAACCTAACAAAAGCAGTTTTTTTTTGTTATTAAGAAGACGTTGTTGTACATCTCCTGATTTTTTTCTTTCTGTCGCCTCTTACGACACCCACGGGAACGTAAATAAAAATAAATATTATTAGAATTTAAAACAACAGTTAAGATCTACCTTGTGCTAACATTCTATTAGAGGACAGTTGTTTTTATTTTTGTTTTCCTTTCTACAGTTTCATTCGCTTTTTATGTTTTAATTGGGCTTCGGGGCTAGTGGCTTTTTGCCGAATAATAACATTATAGATTTAATGGTACATTAAGCTTAATATATTTTTGTTTGTTGTTACGTTTTAGCCATTGTCTTGAAAATAAATCGTGAAAAAGATTGAAAAAATTCCAGCTATTTTTATAGAATGAAGAGGAGCAAACTGTGTGCTCACACAGTCCACCTGATGTTGAGTGAGAACAAAACACAATAATAACTTAAAAACAAAGCAAAATTACAAACATGACGTGATCAGAATAGAGTATTTTGGCATTAATCATTCATAATTTCATATTCATCAAAAATTTCAACTAATTCGAACATGAGACCTACATGCCTATCTTGTCAATGTAATTAGATTGGATTGGGCTTCACGTTGCTAGCTGCCAACTGGTGCAGAATTAGCTATCTAATAATCACACGCTGTTATTAATATTTTGAGAACTTGATGACATTCATAACACATCTCGACGTCTCGACGTTGACAGATACCAAATGTTAATGAAATTAATAAATTTACACGTGGCGCAGCGGCACAAAGATAAAATATAAATCCGAGTTGAATTAGTCTCAAAGAAAACGCAAAGTATATTAAGTTGTTTATATCGTTTCAGTTCCATATTTGAAATTTTTGCACTCGTGTGACGCTTTTACGAGAGAAACTGGTAGTTATCCTTACATTCCATCAAAAGTTCAATGCAGAATATATATGGACTATATATTTTATAGTACTAGTACTATATATTTTTGTGTTTTCCAGATAAATTTATCCTTATTTCCTGTATTGAAAGCCGTTAGATCATTCTGAGGTTTTTAATAGTGATAAACGAGCATAGAGTCCACCTGATGGTAATTTGATGCTGTGGCCCATAAACATTTACTACTCGATTAAGAATCGAAATGCAGTTGCGTAGTCACCTACGAGAACTAATTGTACGATGGAATTCGAGGAATGTGAAATTAAAGGTCTCCGTTTGAATGCTAATAAAACTAAGGTTCTGGTATTTGAAAGGGACGAAGAGAGAACGAAGTGTGAAATATGGGTAAATCAGGAATGTCTAGAACAGGTAAATGAAATTGTATACTTGGGGAGTGCTTTTAGCCGGGATGGAAGATGTGATTTAGATGTGGACAGGCGTGTCGCTGCCGGGAACAAAGTCAATGGTGCCCTGACTGCGTTAGTCAAAAGGCAAGGCGTAGCGAAGAGTGCACGCCTTGCAATACATAACGCAGTGTTGGTACCGACTTTGTTATATGGCAGCGAAACCTGGGTATGCCAGAAGAAGCATAAAAGTAAGTTGAATGCAGTGGAGATGCGATCTCTTCGTAAAATGTGCGGCGTTACCATGGCCGACCGAAAGCGAAACGAAGAGATTCGCAATATGGCAGGTTTGAAAGATGACCTTATCACAAAAATTGATAAGGGCGTGCTTCGGTGGTTTGGGCACGTTGAGCGAATGAGTGAAGACCGAATGGTGAAGAAAATATATAGCGCGAAAGTTAATATTAAAAGGTGTCGAGGTAGACCGAGACTAACTTTCGAAGACCATGTGAGCAAATTGCTCGAAGAGGGTAGGGTCAAAAGTACTCGGATACCTAGACGTGCATGCATGAAGAAGATAATGAATCTGGAAGAAGCGAAAGAGGTTTGTAAGGATCGTGACACTTGGCGATCTGTTCTCTCTGGCTACCCCGTCAGGGATTGTGCGTGAAGATAAGTGAATTCGACGTTACGAGTAAGAAAACACAATAGCATTTCGCTGCTATTTTACGCTGGCATACTGTGAGAGCGTTGTCTTTCTCCGTTCGAGCAGCGTTGGCTCTACCGCATATATAAAAAAAGGTTTTCAATATTACGTCATAACACAACTACGAGAAGAATCTGAGTGACAGATTCTCTTATGCCTCCCTCTGCTTTACAACTAAATTTGTAAGGGATTTATTAATTTCACATTTAACTTTTACTTTTAGCAGTAGAGCTCCCTTTCTTTTTTATGAAATAATAAAGGGAACCAGGAAAGTTTTCCGCAAGTTTTCAAAATTGGTTTTTTTATAGTTTTTGATGTGATCTTTTCGTATTTCTACTATGCCACTAAAAATGACGCGTAAAAACAGTTTTTTGACAATATTTTCCTTACGAACCATTTTAATAATATTTCCATTTATATAACAATTACATTTTAAACTACAAAAAGTTTTAAAATAACCTTTTTTTGTAAAATAGTTTTAGAGTATGAGCCCGGTAAAGTCTACTTCAACATCCGTTTTGGTAAAAAAAAGCTCATTTCCACACTACCACGAGGTCAAGTAACGTGGCACTTTTTTATCGTGGTATCCCCAGTAAGCCTAATCCTTTGAAGTACTTGAAGCCCATGGACACCTGTAACCAATTTTAATAAAAGAAGGCTGGCGACACATGCGTTGTTACCTCTGAGAACTAAGATAGAATACCTCACAGACTCTATAATTATCAACACAGCAAGGCAAACACTGCTATGTAGCGACAGAAAAAAGTATGAGAATGGTGTTGACCCAGCAGATTCCTAGATAGAAAAGGAGCCTTACCACCTAGTCAAATCAAACACACGAACGCGTATAATTTAGCGTCTAAATTCACTCTTCTTCACGTGACGTAGATACGATACACCAAGATGATTCAAATAAATGTGGACCCGACCTTACTGTTCGTGATTTCTACAACGCAAAATTTCCACATGAAAACACTTAACTTCGGCACGTATTTTAAACACGGTATTTCTCTTTATTTCTTACAACTTTGTTTCTTTATTGGTCAGCACAACGTGTAACGAAAGCTGAAGAGAAGGAATTACCTACTTGATAAAGTTTAAGCTTCCTTACACAATGTACAAAGGAAGTTTGTATTCCGCTTTGCCTTTGAAATTTATACATTTAGTAAGAGAGATAGCCTGAGTTAATTTAAAATAATTTATTTTGATTCCCAGCCGTTTAACTTATGAGTAGTTATACGATATAATTATTTCCATATATCTTTTACGAAAAATTGAAGCCCCGACTTCAGAAGCTATTAAATTATGTGGGAATTATGTTATTCCTTTAAGTTCTTTGAAGCCAGTTTTTGAATATGCAATGCAAGCATGTTTCTTTTAGAACAAAGTTCTTTTACGTGGCTTAAAGTAGATTGAACTGGCAGAAATCGTAGTTATTTTATGAATTATTTGAAAATCCTGAGGTCTCTGGCAAGGATAATCTTGATAATATAAGATAATTCTTGTTAAGTGTGCGAAGTTTTAAATCAATCCGACGTATTTAAGGTGATGAAAATCACATTCAAAAATTCCGTTACATAGATACATACATACCAAGCTAATAAAAGCGTGTTAAAATTTGTTACAATGTATGTTACATTGCATGGTGCATTGCACTAATGTGGACGGCAAATTCGTTTCATGTACATTTTCAGTTACTAGTCTGTACGCGACATAGAGCAGGTTGTCTCACAATTTTTTCCTTCACCACCGAACACCTTGTAACCTTGGCGGAACCGACATAATATTATTCGTAAATTTATTAGTAATACTCTAATATGTCTATGCATATCTGTCTATGTATAAGCCTTAGACTATATAAAATGTCCAGATTCCGTGTTCAATACAAAACGCAACATTTATCGTGAAGCGAATTTTTATACGTGTGTGAGTGAACGCCATGCTCTCGAGTATATTACGTATCGCATTTGCATTTGTGTGCAATACGCATGTAATATAAGCGGCACAGAATTACTCCAAAAATAAGGGAGTTATTAAATTTTTAAATATTTTATATTTAGTGTAAAGGATAATTTTCAACATTACTGTTGCAAAGTTTTAACGTTATTTGTTTAGTGTAATTTTTCACGTGCAAACGCTGTGTGGTGTGCATGTGCAAGTTTATGAAATGTTTGTACATTTTACAAACATTTCATAAACCTACATTATGTTTTTTTGGTTTACTTAAATGGGCAGTAAGTAGAAATAGCCCATTCGATAGCTGTAACGGCTCAAAATCCGATGTCGGAACGTCATTTTCATATCAACGCTGATTTTTTCAAGGATTAGTTTCTAAGCAAAATTAGATGTGGCCTGAACATTGGAAGTTTCTGGTTTAGGTTTCCTACAAAGTAACCGTTAATGCTATTAAAATACGAGCCACGTCTCAAAAATACTTACAATCTATAAAAACCGCATTGAAATTAGATCAGTGCTTAGAGAGCTGTGAGTTGAAGAAACAAATTAACACTCACAAAAAAATCATCGTTCATGTTAATAAAACACTTAAGTCATACGTCGTTTGTTTTTCAAGACATTTTAAAAAGCTAAAAATATGGGTAAATAGATTTCATGCCCTTGGCAACACTCAACAGTTTTGGCGTCAAATTAATGTCAAATTATTATTTTTTCGTTTTCATATTTAAAATTCGGTAACAAAGAAATATAAGATGAAATGAATGAAATCACTTATTAAATAACATGTTAAGGCACTTTTCTTTTTTGAAGTGTAATTTCACACAATTTACAGCAGAAACTGTCATTTTTTCAAAATCAAACCACCGACTTGGGACGTGTTTAAGCGGGGAACTTTCCTTGGCGTGTGTGTATCGAACGAAGTAGTCAATATTAACTAATTGTATTTGGCTTCAATTCTCGATGGCCGACCAGGAATCTGGACATTTTATATAATCTAAGATATAAGCTTTTTTTCTTTCTTTCTAATAATTCATATTCACTTTATTCATTAAGCTGGCTGCTTAACATCGGTCGGTTAATATTACCTCATTGCCTATAATGTTGATTGTTCCATAAAAATATATACGTTCTTGAGACGTCTCCTGTGGTGGACAGCATCCTTCTCTGGGGAGTACGAGCCCGCCTCAGTCACCAACGAATTGTTATGATCTTTGATCGAATTGAAGTAACTTAAGGATATTCCTTATGATACGACTGGATGGTGGGCAGGTCTAGATCGCGGTGGAGATCCTCGTTATTTACATAATATAGAACTCCTAAACGTTCACTGCATTGAGTCCAGCTGTGAACGTTTAGGAGTTATTAAAGGAAGAAAGAACAAAGATGTATGTGTGAGTGCATACCAAAAAGTTGAGCATGTTTTTTTGCGTCATCTGAAATGTACGTAGCGCTTCCTCTTTCTTTCTTTGTTGATCTTAGAGTATATCAAAAACGGTTAAGTGGAAATGAACACTTAAAATAAATTTGAACTCTTACTACTGAATAATTATTAATGCAGAATTATAATATATTTTTAATTAAACTCAAGAATAATGAACGTCTTCGCTCTCTTCACTAGGATTATAATTTTCTTAACAATAACCTTCTCTGAACAAGATATCGTAACTAATCGCAAACTGGAAAGGAAATTGAATTCCTTTATACACGATCGTCTAAAAGAAGAAAATTTTATAGGTATGGAGCAGGTATCGATATATTTGGAATTGAAAAATGCTGATTAGTAAGTCTCAGAAGATACCTCTTTTGAATTAAAATGATTGTTATTTTATCGTACAAACTGAAAGACAAACAATATATTTCTATTTATTAGAATATAGCTCCAGGTCGGAGTACACTAAATTCGCGCGCTTGACGTTCATTCCACTTTCACGGGTTTTCATTAGGATGTGAATACATACGGAATTTTAAATTTTAACAAATTTATCATTTATTATTAATGATCATAGTTTCATTTATTATCTACAATGTAGATCTCATATTGTGGCCTTGTCGAGGAGATTTAGTTCCGTTGTCTATGCAGTTAAAAAAAGACCGTAAATACGGTTGATTTATTTTAGCAATTTCATGGTGTAATGTCCTATGGATTATTGTTGTGGAGATCGGTAGGCGATGTAGACAATATATTAATAGAACAGAGAATCGTCATTTGTTCCTCAAACATATGTTTGCGTCAGACGAGGATAGTATAATTATTGTAGCACGAATGGGTCGGCTCGACCGGGAAAGGACCACGCTCTCACAGAATACCAGCGTAAAATGGCAGCTTGACACTGCTGCGTTTCATATGGTGAGTGTAGAGATCTGGAGACCCATTATACTGGAAAACAGGCATTCCATCTTAGTCCTCACGGGTGACGACGCATCTGCATTTTGATTCTTTATTTAGGGTAAATGTAGATATCTATGGGTTACAGCAACTACTTACCATTAGGTGGACTACACACTGTGAGGTCGTTTGTCACCCTATCCTCAAAAAAAAATTAATTTACTTTAGTTTTTGCAAAATTGAAAAAAATGTATAAAATGTAAGTTGTGCATTTTTGTTTTTTGATTTAATAGTATTTATTACCAGGTCACCCTGAAAATATTTATTCTAACGATAAGTTTTCTAAGCTATAATAATAAACTAAACGTCAAAAATTTTATTTTTTATATCTCTTTTTAATTGGTCTGGTACGATAACATTTGACAAAAATCTTCCCAGACCAATAATAAAAGGGTCATTCCATTAATACTTACTACAAAAAATAATAAAAGTTAATTATGAAGCATGAGTTTTGATTATCTTATTAATTTTTTAATGTCTAGTAATTATTTAATAATTTCTAATGACGGAGGGGTAAAAAAATATTTTTATGACTCCGAATTATGTATTATTTAAAAAGGAACTATATCTTTCATCGTTTTATATATTAATTTTGCAACAAATAAATAAAAAGTAAATATTTAATACGAGGTAGAGCCACGCTGCCGCTATATTAGTCCTCAGGGATGACAACGCACCTGCATTTTGATTCTTATTCGAGGATGGATGTAAATGTCTAGGGGACATAGCACCCACCTATCATCAGGTGGACTGTATGCTCGTTTCTCACCGTTACACTATTAAAATATCGCCCATAGCACAGGGCAACCTAGTTACAGCACCAGTCTCCCACCTCGATCTTATTTAGCTAATATATATTGCTGTTATTTAGTTGTATAGTTCACTGTTAATAAGTTTATTGTGACGTACTGATCATAATATGTTGGAGAAAATAAATACTAATTATTATTAAAAAAATTAAAAGAAATTGGGCAAGTTACAAAACACCATACCGCTGATTTATTATTTAACTAATACCAATGAAATAAAAAGTATATATTTCTACTTATACCAGATAACCAACATTTTCGACAGTCACCGCTTGGACTAGTATTTCGAACATGTGGTACATATAAAATGTTCAAGTCTTGCAATATGTATTTATGAATTACTCTACGACGAGTGCGATGAAATTAATTATAGGAGTAGAGCTCTTTGTACAGAACGTTCGTTATTTCTTCTTGTCCGCTTATGACACCAGTGACATCGTTTAAAAATTACCAGACCACCCTCTCGGAAAATATTACAGTACATATTCCTTTAACCGTTTTTACCTCACTACTCATAACTAAAAGAATGCTCGACTTACTAACGTATACACAGTTAGGACGCTAGACTTTCACAGGATGCAAGATTTCATAACGATGCAGCATAGCTTTACCACGTGTGTTTTAGTTAGGTGGTAAAGAGTCAAAATAAAAGCGCGCAGTGACATACTACCATACTTCAATAATAACTACGTTATTATTTTTTAGTTTAATAGTTTTTAGTTCAAATAAACTCCGAGGGTTAAGGGATTCATTGTCCTCTTATAATTACAAAAAAAGGCTACAATAGAAGTGCATTTTGTAACTATAAACTAATAATATTGTACAAATAGATTAAATTACTCTTAACTCTAAACATAGATGCGTTGTACCCCTGAAGACTGCCCGGGTCTCCACACTCACGATAGGAAACACAGCAGCAATAAGCTGCTATTTCAACCTGGTATTCTGTGAGAGCGTAGTTCTTCCCCTGTCGAGTCTAACTATTCGTGTTACAACGATAATATAGCTGCAACGTGGCTCTACAACGTATAAATATATACTTATAGTTATAAAACTACCTATTTTAAATAAACTAATCTGACATAAAAGAAAAATACATTTATTTTCTTGTATATTTGTAATACATCGCCACCTCACGTACACGTTAAATAAATGGGCGTATTTCAGAGCTATATAGGATTTTTATAAAAACTAAATTAGAATGCATGTAAAATTTGTTGCAATACGAAAAATGAAACACGAACTGCTGCCAAGTTTTGTCCAATTTCACTTGCAAAAATAGATCACTTAGCAGCACCGTTAGGTGATTTGTGCACCACGTTGTGTGGAATCTTACTTCTGAATCACGTCCATATATGCCGGTTATATTAGATTAGCTTCAAATATAGCCCTGCCGCCACTAAATGTTTATGTTGAGACTATACGCGTATTATCTGTTCCTCTACAGCCCACATTTAGTCCACAGTTGGACTTAAGCTTCACCTAAAGATAAGGAAAATTTGTCAAAATCAAATCAAACAGTTAATTTGTGATTGACAGGTTACAAAAATATTTTATTTAAATACAAATAAAGTTCAGTCCGTGATCAGCCTTATATAAATGTCAAATATCATTAGTATTTAATTGATTACATAATTCATTAAAATAGATTAGATTATTACATTAAATTATTCGTCTTATATAATATTAGTTTCATTGAATTAGTTTATTCATATTAGATTAGATTATTCATAAATTATTAGATAATAATTATTAGTCTTTGGATTTATTACATGACATGTAATACAATCAGACGGACATTAACTTTGCAATTCGACAAAAAATTAATCAGTAGAATATAATGAAAGTTCAATTACAAAGTGGAGCAATTTATCTTTGAAAATTTGTATATCGTTACACTCATTGACGTTATTCGGGATCTTAATGTACATCTTTGGAGCCATAGCAAACACACTTTTCCCATACAGGGTAGTTTCATATATTATTATTTTTATTTATGTCGAAATATTAAAGAACCAACTATATTAACGAGGTAGAGCCTAGAGAGAGAGAGAGAGAGAGGTAGAGAGAGAGCAATAGTGTGATTAAATAATTAACAGTTCGGCTCGACCGGAGAACTAATTACTACGTTCTCACATAATACCAGCGTATAAGAGCTTAACGTTGTTGTATTATTTATGGTGAGTCTAGAGAACCAGAGACCCCTTATACTGATAAATAGGCATTCCATCATAGTCCTTAGGGGTTACAATGCATCTGCGTTTTGATTCTTTAGGTATTGAGGATAGATATAGGTGTCTATGAGCCACAACAACCACTTACCATCGTGTGTGCTCCTTTGTCGAACTTTTTCTATAAAAATACCGATTCATGGTTATATTGAAAGGAAGAAGAATGAAGGAAACATATTAATTTGCTGAACGCACAGTTTTAAGGAACATCATTGCGTAGGTTATGCTCTGCTTTTATGCTGATTAGGCTTTGCATTTGGGTAACAAAATTAAAACGGCTTCTAATAAAATTAGATTGACATGGAGTATAATTAATAGTTAAATTGGTAAGATCAAGTCTCAAAATATAAACTACAAGTTAAGTATTACAAAATATTAACTTTATCACATCAGGACGTTGTAATGGCTTTTTCTTCTTATCATTGAGTCACTGAATTCTTCTTTTTATCATTACTGTGAATCATTACTTAAATAACATGTAAATGCGTGTACATAGAATTTTACATTTCATTAAGTATCATCACACAGTCCAACTTCAACAGATAGGTCGATCGACGGATTCAAATCGGCTGGGTAGCGTTCAAGGGATTACGACACATCTCGTCAGGCATACCTCAAAACTTGAAAACGAGATTGAACAACAAGTGCATATTGTCAGTGATAATTTATGGATCTGAGACGTGGTCCATCACTGCTGGCCACATGAGGTAGCTCTAGGTCTCTCAGCGAGCTATGGCGATGGCTATGCTCAGGGTTTCTGTGCATGGTGATGACCGGAACAAACTTGTGTCTGAAGTCGAGTCTTTGCTGAACAAGGTCTCGGATTGGGGGCGACTTAATCTAGTCCAGTTTAATCCTCAGAAGACACAAGTTTGCGCATTTACCGCTAAAAAGAACCCCTTTGTCGTATCTCCTCAGTTTCAAGGCACTCCCCATCTTGCCTCAGCCAGTATCGATATCCTTGGAGTCGACATATCGAGTGACGTGCAGTTTCGTGGTCATTTGGAAGAGAAGGCCAAATTGGCCTCTAAAAAGCTTGGCGTGCTCAGCAGAGCGAGACAGTATTTCATGCCGGCAAACCGCCTGCAACTTTACAAGGCGCAGGTTCGGCCTCACATGGAATACTGTTCCCATCTCTGGGCAGGGGCTCCACAGTGCCAGCTCCTTCCACTTGACCGCATCCAGCGCAGAGCGGCTCGAATCGTCGACGACCGAGTCCTTTCCGATCGGCCCGATTCATTAGCACTGCGAAGAGATGTTGCATCTCTTTGCATTTTCTTTCGCATCTACCATGGGGAGTGCTCTGAGGAATTGTTCGGATTAATCCCAGCCGCCAAATTTCACGAACGCACATCGCGACAGAACTCCCGATACCATCCACACCATCTAGATGATTGGCGGTTCACCACTGTGCGATTTAGAAGGTGTTTTCTTCCTCGCACGACTTCCTTGTGGAATCGATTACCATCAGCGAGTTTTCCGGACCGATACGACTTAGGGACCTTCAAAAAAAGAGCGTCCTCTTTTTTAAAAGGCCGGCAACGCATCTGCGATTCCCTCCCTGGTGTTGCAGTTGTTCATGGGCGGCGGTAGTTACTTACCATCAGGTGAGCCGCATGCTTGTTTGCCCCCTCTCCTATAAAAAAATGATAGACTAAAAAACGAGGATATCCGCAGTAGAACCAGATTAACCAACATAGCCCAATGGATTAGTTAGCTGAAGTGACAATGGGCCAGACTTATTGCTCGAAAAACCGATGGGGAAGAAAGATTCTCCAGTGGCAGCCTCATACCTGCAGGCGAAGTGTGAGACATCGCCTCACTCAACTGCGTCAAAAATTTTTGAGGAGGCCATTTTAACCGCGTTACTAAATTTTGTGAAAAACACCGGCTTTCGAAAAATCGCTCCACAGTTTCTGCAGTGTACAAATATATAAATCAAGTTGTCAAAATCTTGGATAGTAAACAATACGGTGTAGATATCCTGTTAGACATGACAAAGGCATGTGATACAGTGCAACATAATATACTATTCAATAAACTGTACGAGTTAGGTATTCGCGGCTCCACCCATTAATAGTTTGCTTAAATTCGTTGAGATCGAACACTTCGATACCACTACCAAAAATATTTCATACGTGTGCTCCAATTGCAAAGTAACAAATGCATTGATACCTCAAGGAAGTATCGTTAGATGTGTTTTATTTTTGATTTACCTCAATGACCTTCCTAAAACTATAAATGAAACGTCTGTCTTGTATGCCGATAATATTTCCTTGTTAACTTCATGCCGCTATGATACTGATTTCTATGAAAAACTCCATTTACTTATTACCAAAACTTCAGACCGGTTGAATGAAAATTAAATCTAAAAATATTTTTTTTTGTTAAAACTAAAGTATTAACTTTTCATCCCCATCAAAAAACTGCATTAAATTTCAAAATTCGATTACATTGGCACTATTTTAGAAAATACACGTAACGACATAAAAAATAGTATTGGCAGCGTCCCGATCAAAACTAAAACTAATACATTCAGTTCCTCCATAAAATTATATAATGAACTACCTGACATAAGTAGTAAAATATTTATCATCATATTTACAAAAAATTAAATTAAAAAATTAATTAAAGAGTTCCTAACTAATGAATGTTACTATAGTTCTAATGAATATTTTATATATAATTCATAATATAGGTTAAGTATACAAAAGGATCACTCATTTAAATTGAATTCAATTTCAATTAACCACAATGACATTCTTATAAATAGTTAAATACGCTTTCTCTCTCCTAGCCCATAAATTGCGTGACCAACGGATTCCATAACACTGGTCTCACATTATTTTATAACAGCTTGTGTACATTATGGTTTAGCAATAAATGTTTGAGTAAAAGTTTGAAAAAAAGAGTAATATATGATTTTAACCTTTCTTTTTTTTTTCAGAAAAAAAAACTTAGGAAATTAATATATTCACTTTGGCCTCCTCTCACAAAAATAAAATTAGTTTTACAAAAATAAGGGATATTCATTCTGTAAATACAACGAACAGAGACAATCTATTAGTACCAGTTTCAGTGTACCACCGAATCAGTAATTCATTCTTGGGACGATGTATACGCTTTTAAAACAAAATACCAGAAGATATACAAAACTTGACCTCCTAAAAGATCAATAACTTTATACAGTTTGTTTTAAAAAGGTTTATTATAATACTTAGGCATTAATTAATGATAATAAACCCTGGGAATGAGGTGATTGCTACCATGCTACGAGTATTTCTAATTAGTTTTGAGTTGTTAATTGTTAAACATTTTTTTATAAATAATAGTCCCGATGAGTTTCGTGATGGTTACTTCCAGGACACAGGTTTTTCTCGAACCAGTATATTAAATAAAATAGTGACTTTCAATAAGTGTTATTTATAATCTATATTGAACAAAAAGGTTCTTTTTCATGGTATATGTTAAAATAAGTACATGGGTAGCGGCCGAGCTTCACTGAGCGATTAAAAAATGTAATTTACTTAATAATGACACTCCAGAAAAATAAGTATGTGATAAAAAATATCCTCTATGTTTGTAAAGTAGGTTAGGCGAATTTTTATAGAAGTTGAGTATAAAGAAAACATTGAAAACACTTTACTTTTAAATTTATGAAAATAATTTATTTCACTATACTTTTTATAAAAAAAGCTCGCCTTTAACCTCCAGCAGCAACCTGTGTTCGGTTCTTGCCGGCACCATTGAAGTTGTCAACTTGCCCCATTTTACTACGTGATCGATGGTTAAGGAAAACGTTGTGAATAAATCTACTGCATGTCTAAATATTGAGATTTCGAAGCTGTGTGCATTCCGCCAACACGCTATTATAATTCCATAACATTCTCAGCAATGAAAGAAAGCTTGCTGCTTAAGGTTCAGTCGTACGACATACGTTTCCAACAGTATACGCCGTGACTTAATTTTTACTCATACATATTTGTATTAATATAACACATCTTAATTTGAACAAGAAATTTCTCAAGGCTTATGATAACTTCCAAATTATATGGCACAAACTTAGCTAGTTAGGCGTAAAGCTTATAAATTTCGGCTTATTAACATTGAAATAAGTACACATACATAATATGTAATATGTTCAACTATTACATTACTTGATGTGATAAGAAAGAAAGAAAATTTATTTAAAACAAACGCCAAGACAGATGTAACAAAATATTCAATAAAAAGCTATCATCATCGTCATCATTATCAACATTTCAGTTTTTTGTATAGATACTCGTACAAACGGGCACACATTCCGCTTGATGGTAAGTGGATGCTGTAGCCCAAAGACATCTATTACTATCCTCGCTTAAGAATCAAAATCCATATTATGCATTATCGCCACTGAGGACTAAGATGCAATGATTCATTTCCAGTAAAAACGGTCTCTGGTTCTACACTCACTATCACTGACATATGAGCCCTCGAGAACAGTGGTGAAGCACTTGCTGTTTCCCTCGACGTTTCGAAGGTTTTGACAGTGTCTGGCACGCTAGCCTATTGGGCAAGCTTTCAGCGTACGGCTTATCCTCTGGCCTAATTGTCTGGATGAAGGACTTTCTGAGTGAACGGTCTCTCCGGGTCGTCGTTGATGGCTGCACGCCGGTGTTCCTCAGGGGTCCGTTCTCTCCGCAACTCTCTTCCTGCTGCATAAAACTGATTTGCTCATTCCCGGTGTCTATGGGTATGCAGACGACAGCACAGTTGTGGAGAAATACCAATCAAGCGCCCGGGCTAGTCGGGATCAAATCCAGTCAGAAAGGGAGGCTATGGTTGAGCGTGTGAGTCTCACACTACAGGCAGTCTTCGAATCGGGCGATGCCAATCTCGTGAGATTTAACGCCTCCAAAACACAAGCGTGTCTTTTTACCGCTAAAAGGAGCCCGCGGTTCATTGAGTCCAGAGTCAAAGCAGCCGCAAGGAATGAGGAATGAGGAAAAAGGTAATTTTCAAACATAAATTGCATAAGGACAAACATCTAGACTCGGAAAACTATTTGTAGGCTATACTAATATTTTTCCGTGCGGGATTTGAACCCGCGGCCCAGCGCTGCAACTCATTGCTAAGCCATTGCGCCAATGAGCCTTCGAGTGCCTTGCTACCAGTAGGAAATTGCAGTTCTCTACACTCACCAGTTTTTACACACTATTTGGAACTCAAGCGTTAAGTTGCTATTGACGATTGGTCCCCGGTCGATCCGACCCACGACGTGATTCAACCACAATATAGCTGCAGGGTGGCTCTACCACGTTAAACGTACTGTGAATGGTAATTAAAGTATTAACTAGCTTTTATATAAAGCTATTTTCATTATAATTTTAACAAAATTTTAAAACAGCGAAATATACAGTAGTATCCATAGATTGTTGGTGGTATTCTCTATATCGTGCTTTGTGGCATTCTTTGGGGGAGGCCTATGTTCAGCAGTGGACTTGTGAAGGGCTGTAATGATGATGATGATTCTCTATATGTGACTCAGAATGCCTATAAGCCGGTAATGATGATTACTGAGTTTGTTTAAACATTCCGCTCAAGGTTACATAGTTTAGTAACATCCATTAGTATCGTTAAGCAAGCAAAATAGGATACAACGTAATATCCACACTATCCAGTATACAATCACTTGTAGTTTGTTAAGAACATGAACAAGTATTAATACATAAACATACATATACATAAACACTCACGCCTGTCACCCCGAGGGGTAGGCAGAGATTATGGACTTCCATTTGGCACGATCCTGACACACCTCTTTCGCTTCCTCCACATCCATATACCTACGCATACACGCTCGTCGGTTAAAGGTACTCTTGATTTGGCCCATTTATAATATATCGCCAATTTGGTCGATAAACTTTCGCCTAGGGCGACCCTTCCCGACTATGCCGTTCACCTCTGCAACATAAATTTGCTTTGTCACTCTTTCCTATTTCATTCTTTCTACATGGCCAAACCACCGAAGCATTCCTTTCTTAATCCTGGTCACAACATCATCTTGCAAACCACACTCTTCTCTTATTAAACAATTTCTCACTCTGTCATTCAGCTTCATCCCTAACATACTCCTTAATGACCGCATTTCTACAGCATTTATTCTACTCTCATACTTCTTCTGCCACATCCAACTTTCACTACCATACATTAAAGTAGGTACTAACACAGCATTGTGAATTGCCATACGTGCCTTTTTGGACACATTCTGACTTTTCACAATAGAGTGTAGAGCCCTATTCACTCTATTTCCTGCATTCACTCGTCGTTCTATATCCTTATCATATCTACCACCCCTGCTAAACACACATCCCAAATATACAAACTCCTCTATTTGCTCTACCAACTCCCCTTCTATTCTTATTTCACATATCGTTTTACTTTCTTCTCTTTCAAAAACCATAACTTTCGCCTTACTTGCGTTCACTTTCATTCCCCTTTCTTTTAATGTCCTGTTCATTAATGTAACCATCATTTGCAACTCGGCTGCCGACGACGCAAGTATGATGATATTCAAATTTTCCAAACAACTGTCCATAAATAGGTTGAACAACCACGGGGAAGCCACACAGCCCTGTCTGACACCTTTATGGATGTCAAACCAGTCCGAGTAGGCCCCGTTGATCCTGACACAAGCACTAGAGTCCCTATATAGAGACTTCAATGCCTGTATCAGACCAGCGCTCAACCCAAATGGGTTCAGTGTTTGCCATAACACATCCCTGTCCACTCTGTCATAAGCCTTCTCCAAGTCCATGAACGCACAAAAAACTTTTTGGTTTTCGGCCAAAAATTTCTCGGCGATCATGCGCATGGAAAAGACCTGATCCGTACATCCCATTCCCTTTCTAAATCCCGCTTGCACATCCCAAATTTTTCCGTCAGTTTCTTTCATAACTCTTTCAATTAGTACCTTAGCATACAGTTTTCCCACAATGCTAAGAAGGCTGATACCACGGTAGTTTTTACAGTCCTGCTGTGATCCTTTTCCCTTATATATTGGGACTATCACGGCTTTGCACCAGTCTCCCGGTACCCGCTTAAGTTCCCAACATAAATTAAACAAGGTGTACAGCAGGTCTGCCACCACTCCTTCTCCAGCCCTTAGCATTTCGAGAGATACTCTATCATAACCGGCTGCCTTACCTGCTTTCATGCTTTTCATTGCTTTCATTATTTCATCTATACTTATATCTCTATCTATTTCCTCTTCTTTCGGAATTTCTATTTCATTTAATTCAAACGTCTCATCACTCATAAACACGCTTTCAAAGTATTCCTTCCATCTCCTTAAACTCAAAACTTCGTCATTCAGAATACAGCCATTATGGTCTCGTATAGCATTCATTCTAGGCTGTTGTGAATGTCCCCTGGTAGTTCTTACGAGTTTCCAGAACATTTTAATGTTTGCCTGGAAGTTATCCGATATTCTTCTATCATTCTTATCCGTTCTTTCTTGCTTTTTCCTTTCAACTACTTCTTTTACTCTCTTATTTAGGTGTCTAAAAACTGCCTTTTTCCTTTCAATATCATCATTCATACTGCTAGAATTACTATCCTTGGTTGCTAGTAAATCTAGCCATGCTTTCTTCTTTGCTTCAACTTCCATCCGTACCTCATCATCCCACCATAACGTGTTATTTTTCCTTTCATTCGTTCTCTTACTTACACCACATACTTCGGTAGCTGCATCCACTAAACCTTTCTTGACATTATACCAAACAGTCTCCAAGTCTAAATCATTCATACATAATTCAGCCATACCACTTATATTTTCTCTCAATCTACATTTGACCTTCTCTTTCACACCTTCATCTTGTAACCTCTCTGTTCTTATACGCTGTAACGCTGTGGTAGACACAGATGTCCGATGCCTCCAACGTCTGAAAAGACCATTAATTCGGCATAAGACCAAGTAATGATCCGTCCCTACGTTAGAGCCCCGGTAAACCCTTGTATCTACCACCGCGCTCCTCATTCTTTCATCAACAATTATGAAATCTATCATACTTCTATCATCACCTCTTTCCCATGTATACGTGTGAATCTTCTTATGACGAAAGAAAGTGTTCGTCACAACAAGATTCTTTTCCACGCATACGTCGAGAAGGCTTTCACCATTCTCATTTATACTTTCATCACCAAACGTTCCCAATATCCTTTCATAACCAAGCCTCCTCACCCCAACCCTTCCATTAAAATCGCCTAATATCACAATATTTTCATTAACCTTGCATTTCATTAGCACCATCCTTACCAACTCCCAAATCTGCTCTCGGATATAAGTGGGCTTAGACATGTCTGGGGCGTAGACCCCTAAAACAAACAACTTCTTTAAGCCCACTTTCATTCGTATCCATAGCAGTCTCGGGCTTACACATTCATACTCTTTTACACAATGACCCATTCTTTCTGAAAGGATGATACCGACTCCCTGGCATGCCCCCTCGGTCTCGTCTACACCAGACCAGTACGCGGTATACATGCCATGTGTAGTGGCATCCTTTCCCTTCCGTTTCGTCTCATTCACACATAACACGTCTATTCCTCTATCATACATCATATCGCATACTTCATCCATCTTATCATTCATTCCTCCACATACATTCAATGTAGCCAGACGGGCTTCCGCAATCCACTTTTCGCCCCTCCGGGGGACAGAACGTGACGGGTGGCGAACCTCGTCGCCGGTTTTCCTCCCGGAGATTCTTCGCACCCCTGACCCATTAAAGGGGCGCCGGGAACTCGGGGCCATTTCGTTAATATTTTGCCTCATGATGCGAAAGTAAGTTGTGGTATTTTTTACGCCGCTACCACACGGCGAGGAGCCGAGTTAGTTCTTTCGGCTTTGTCGGTCGTTTAGCACCACCCGGGGGACACGTGTAGGGTGGACCTAGGATTATGTGGTCGAAGCCTACGGACGCGAGCGACTCATCCCCAAGTATTAATGAAACGGAAAATCTAAAAAAAAATGATGATTTTTGTGCTATTTTACATATTACTTTGTATTCGCATCATGATTACCCCAACAGGAATTTTGATTTATAGACTTAACTTAGAAATGAGGATATTTGCAGTAGAAACAGAGTAACTAAAGTGGCAATCGGCCGGCAATATATCTCGAACCGACAACAGATGGGGAAAAAAGGTTTTCAAATGGCAGCCTCGTATCGGTAGGCAAAGTGTAGGGTGACCCACCACTAGATGGAGTGATGACCTGGTTATATGCGTTAAATTCAAGCTAACGTGACACAGACGTTTTTCAATTTGCCGCCAAATCTTAAACAAATGACAAATTAATAAAATATATACACAACAATATGTATTGGCAAAGAGTTCCATTTTCATAATTTTTACTTATTTTTTTATTAGGTATATCGTTTAGAAGTGGCCAGTTCTAATAACTTTCAGTGTCACCCTAGTATGTACATTATTTTTGTTATTTTTCTACTTTGTTGAGTGTACTAGCTGGCTCAACAGTCACAGTTTATCCCTTTCTGGTAGATGACGCGATGTGTTTTACTTCGAACTTTTTACAGTAAATGTATAAAATTTATTAATACATCTTACCACGCGGCAGTTTTTGCAGTTGCACGTATGGGCCGGCTCGAGCCGGGTTGGTACCACGACCTCATAGAATACCGGTGTGTAGAAGCTCTGCTTCTGCGTTTCGTCTGGTGAGTGCAGGTGGCCGGGGGCACAATTCTCTCCCCCCCCCCCCCATCAACATGGTAGCGGAATTACATCAAAGAGTACCCCAGGAGGGTACCAGCACACCTGGAGAATCCTTCGCTGAGCATCCACGACCATCTCAAAACGGCGAAGCCGGCCTTGCCCTTTCTGACCGAGACGCCGGTGTCCACTCCGGCAGATACTTCGGATCTCTCCTACCCGGGGTACAAATTGGAGCACTCCTTTGTGCCTCGGGCTGGAGTTTGCGTATACGTCAGAGAAGATATCTGTTCTCGACGCCTCGGCAGTCTTGAAGGTTCGGAACTGTCCATCATTTGGCCATGCGTAGACAGCGCCGACCATCCGCGCATCTACGGGTGCCTCTATAGGTCCCATAGCGGTAATGCCGAAACAGACCGACTCGTCAACCACGTCCAAATGGCTACAGATTCCTTGCTACAACAGGTCCCATACGCAGAGATCGTGATGCTTGGCGATTTTAACGCCCACCACGTCGAATGGTTGGGTTCGTGTTTAACCGATCATGCGGGTAGATCTGTTTATGACTTTGCCTTGGCATATGGTCTGACACAACTGTTTACTTCACCTACGCGTATTCCAGATGTGGAGGAATATACACCTTCCCTGTTGAAATTTCTGCTGACCTCTCATCCGGACGGATATCAGGTTTCCGTCGACACCACTCTCGGCTCTTCGGACCATTGTCTGATCCGGAGTGTGATGCAACTCACGCTTCCTTCACGGTTGCGTTCTGTAGGCTGCCGCCGTGTTTGGCATTACAGGTCGGCGGTCTGCCATGGAGGCGGGTTTGCCTCTCGGCGGATGATCCCAGCGCTGTTGCTGAGGACCCATCGAAGGCAGATCTCAGCCTTGGTTTGATCGCTCCTGTAAGACTGCATTACGCAGTAAGCAGGAGTATTATCAAGCTTGGGCTGCGGCTTCGGCGACTCGGGATGTAAACACTTGCATGCTTAAGAAAAGTATAACTTCGCCTCCAGGTCCTACAAAAAAGTTATTGCCAAGCAAAGTCAGAGCACATAGGCAGAATTAGGCGAGAAACTAGTTCGCCTTCCTTCGGGAACCCGTGCATTCTGGTCTCTCGCCAAGACCATCTTAGGGAATTTCTGTAAGCCATCACTACCAACTCAACTGCATAGGGAGGACGACTCACTGGCCCACGCCGCAAAAGAGAAAGCCGACCTTTTACGCTCCCTTTTTGTGTCCAACTCGACTCTTGATGACGGGAACACCGCCGACCATCCCGCGGTGTGAGTGCTCCACGCCGGATGTGCGATTCAGACTGCGCTCGGTTTGCAAACCAATCCTCTTCCTAGACATCCACAAGTCGAGTGGGCCTGACGGAATCCCCCCAATTGTGCTGAGGAGGTGTGCTCCGGAGTTGGCACCGGTTCTAACGCGTCTTTTACGGTACTCCTACTCCCTAGGCGTAGTCCCGAAATCATGGAAGACAGCTTTTGTTCACCCGATTCCTAAAAAGGCGACCGCTCAGACCCGTCCAACTACAGGCCTATCGCCATCACCTCCTTGTTCTCCAAAATAATGGAATCCATTATTAAATGTCAGCTCATGGGGTACCTTGAGGATCACCAGCTGATTAGGGACCGCCAATACAGTTTTCGTCGGGGTCGATCAGCTGGTGATCTTCTGTTCTACCTGAATCATAGGTACATACAACTGGTAACATTCATTGCTATGCGGGTGACAGCACTGGTGATGCATTATACACCGACCGTGCCAATATTTCTCGAGAAAACGTCGCCAAGTGCCAGAACAAATTTGTGTGTGAATTCGAGTCTTTGCTGAACAAAGTCTCGGATCGTGGGCGACTAAATCTAGTCCAGTTTAATCCTCAGTAGACACAAGTTTGCGCGTTTACCGCTAAAAAGAACCCCTTTGTCGTATCTCCTCAGTTTCAAGGCACATCCCTTGTTGCCTCAGCCAGTATCGGAATTCTCGGCCAGTATCGGAATCCTCGTGGTCGACATATCAAGTGACGTGCAGATTCGTGGTCACTTGGAAGAGATGGCCAAATTGGCCTATAAAAAGCTTGGCGTACTCAGCAGAGCGGGACAGTATTTCATGCCGGCACAACGCCTGCAACTTTACAAGGCGCAGGTTCGGCCTCACATGGAATACTGTTCCCATCTCTGGGCAGGGGCTCCCCAGTGCCAGCTCCTTCGAATTGACCGCATTCAGCGCAGAGCGGCTCGAATCGTTGACGACCGAGTCCTTTCCGATCGGCTTGATTCATTGGCACTGCGAAGAGATGTTGCATCCCCTTGCATTTTCTTTCGCATCTACCACGGGGAGTGCTCTGAGGAATTGTTCGGATTAATCCCAGCAGCCAAATTTCACGAACGCACATCGCGGCAGATCTCCCGATACCATCCACACCATCTGGATAATTGGCCGTCCACTACTGTGCGATTTAGAAGATGTTTTCTTCCTTGCACAGCTTCCTTGTGGAATAGATTACCATCAGCGATTTCTCGAGTGGCAGCCTCGTACCGGTAGGCGAAGTGTAGGGCGTCCCCCCACGAGATGGAGTGACGACCTGGTAAGACATGCAGGAAGTCGATGGATGCAGGTGGCTCAGGACCGTGCTTTGTGGCATTCTTTGGGGGAGGCCTATGTTCAGCAGTGGACTTGTGAAGGGCTGTAATGATGATGATGATGATACGACTTAGGGACCTTCAAGAAAAGAGCCTACTCCTTTCAAAAAGGCCGGCAACGCATCTGCAATTCCCCTGGTTCCCCTGGTGTTGTAGTTGTTCATGGGCGGCGGTAGTCATCAATTACCATCACGTGAGCCGCATGCTCGTTTGCCCCCTCTCCTATAAAAAAAATCCACCACACCTAACGTGTCCGGGTTTCGTAATTCTATTATTTGGCACTAAACCATCATTTGTGAATAAGTCATTTTGATTCCTACATTTATTATAGTTTGCTTACTACAGCGCCACCTATGGATTATAACATATCTCAGATCCGTCTTCTCGACACAACAAAATAACCTAATACATAATAGGTTAAAAGTTTGTTTATCCAAATAAGTTACTTTAACTTGTTTAAATAAGTATAACTCTTAGTATTTACTCTTCAGGTTCTAAAAGTTATAGGTCACAAACATGTTTAGTGGACATATAAGAAAAAAAAATGAATCTACTTTGTCACTTGCTTAGCATGCTTTAAAAGGTGTCAAATATGATATTGCGCTTGTGATTGTAAAGGCGATGGAATATTTCTTTCACAGATTTTTAAATAAAACGTTTGGTTTACATACATAAATTTCACAAGGACAAACGTCTCTGGTTTTTTATAGCACAGTTTGTAGCATTTACAAGTTATATAAACTTTACTCACAATTTATTTCAAGACTAATTAATAAAATCAGGCGTTCTCTTGCGGAATTCATTATATTTGAGATCTTAAGATTAATTAGAAAATTAAAATTGTGTGTCTTACACCTCCTTCCATCATTTGCATGCGCTATTACCACTTATCTGAACACCACTACACTAAGACAGAAACACCACCGTAATAATTCGAGTCCTGAATTTCAAGATTGTTGACGAGTTTATTCGACATTAAACATAAAGGAAACATATTTACAAATTTAAAAAAAATATTAAACACATTGAACAAGAGATTTTGTAAAACCATTGCAAAGCTAAATGTGCGGAAAATAGTTTTGCGGAAAGCTAAAGTTATTCCGTGGTCATGTATCATCGTACTGCGTTTTACAGCGCTTATTAAATTTAACCGGCTTTTGGTCCAAAATATTATTAACTGTTTAAGTATAAAATCAGTAAGTTATATATGAATGTGTTATCATAAAAAGGCAGTAAGGATGTAATATAAAAATTGTATTTAGTTTCTTTTCTACCAAATAACATCAACTGCTGCAGTTGAATTATGACTTTTGTAGGAATGAGTCACCTCGACTGAAAAAAGATCACGTGTCATAGAATACCAGCAAAATATAGCAAAGTGGCGATTTAATAATATCCACTACCTATTAACATCATTCTATAGGTACATGTCTTAAGAGGTGACGGAGGGAATCAAACCAGTTGCAGCGTTTCTCTAATACCTAACAAATGAAACATAAAAATCTGCAGTTTCTATAGGAAATATCCCTTCTTTGAGAGCCGAATGCCTATTTATCTGCTACTGAAATACATATACCAGTTCTGTCCTCGGACAAACAATTTTTCGGCATTGTAATTGTTAAGATAACAAATAATAAATAAGATGCATTGAGCAACATTGTCATACGTCATTCTTATTTACATGAAAATGTTATCTTGTAACCTCAATGTAACAAAGAGACGATAAACAACACTTTTGTTTTTATTTCAGTTTGCTAGAAACAAGTATTGTTATAACTTTCTCAAGATATATTTGCATTTGCATTCGGCGATAGCAATTAGAGCACACTTCGTAACAAAGTTCTACGGGAACTAGCCTCTCATTGCACGAAGGAGTTAAGGCGACTGAGTGGTTTTCATTGGACCAAGAAAGTTTTGAATTATATCAGAAAGTTTTACGACAAAAAGATTTTAGCTATTTAAGAGGATTTTTTTTATGGGATAAGGGTGACAAACGAGCACACAGTCCACCTGATGGTAAGTGGTTTCTGCGGCTCTACAGCGGTTACATCTACATATATCCTTTGCTATTTATCTATTTTTATTACAAATCAAAATGCAGATGCGTTGTCACCCGTGAGGACTAAGATGGAATGCTTCATTTCCAGTAAAAAGAGCTTCCGGCCACCTGCACTCACCAAGCGAAATGCAGAGGTAAACCTCTACTTCACGCTGGTTTTCTGTGAGGTCGTGGAACCACCCCGGTTCGAGCCGGTCCATCCGTGCGACAGCAAAAGCTGCCACGTGGCTCTACCACTGTTGAAAAAATTAAATAAAAATAAAATTATGGTCGTCACGTTATATATTATCAAATTTAATTCATAGTTCATAATTCATAATCTTTATTGCAATCAAATGGTAATAATAGATGTGTTTTAAAAAATAGTCCGCATTTGAAAGCCGGTTTGGGCGTAGCAATTATAAAATATTAAATTATATTATTAGATTTATTTTATATTTTATATTATTAGATTAATAATAAGTTATTAATTTCAATATATAACAATAACATAAAAATAGGTTATTGACCAAGGTAGAGAACTAAAAAAGACAAATACAGCTTGGACTGATTAGATCTAATATGAAAAATTGACGAAATGATCATTCCATGTTTCGCTTAAGATCAATGTCACCAAATTATCTTCATTTCAGAATTCAAGGACTTATTAGACTAAGAACATATTGGTTCACATATATATATATATATCTACACGCCCTTAGCTTTCCCGACAAAGGTCGACTATACAGGGGCCCATACAGCTGTACTCGACGGATAACTAAGGAGGGGGCCCAAGTGCCTATAGATATTTGAGATATGTAGATTAGGTACTTAATTTACGTGACTTACCTGCTTCAGCAGCGAAGAAGGACCCCAAGGCTCGTTCCGGCGTCAGGTGTGGTGAATGTAAGTAGTGTATGAGAAGTGTATGTGTGATTAACCATAATTAGCCTTTGAAGTCTGACCGCAGATCCACCGGCGCTGCCACTACTCCACAGGTGAGATCTACAAAGTAGGCGATCACCAGTTAACTTCTTTCTTCAATTCACTATGTCAGTCTATTAACTTTGTCGTACATTTAATTAACGTCAAGACGCAACTAAATCCCGTTAATTATAAAGCGTAACACGCGACACGACTGTGGTAGGTCAAAGTTCACTTTCTTTCACTGTGCAATATTTGATTCGAAAAACGACCGCAACTTTTTAATGCGCTTAACGCAACGGTACAATTAAACACTAACTTCTCAATAATTAGATAACCGGGAATCTAATAGTTCTACACAACACGATTATTCGTCGCTGCACAAATTCGTTAACAAATTCGGCGCCACGCGGTTCGATTCGAATCACAGCTAGCAAAAAATGAGGGACGCTTAATTCGACGTTATAATTCTAAACACGTCATTTACAACCGACAGTTACTCACAATGAATGTTTCGACGCGCCCCGATCGAAAACGCCGGCGAATGGAATGCAAGCGCCCGGAGGGGCGGAGGTGACCTTGCCACAGTGCGATACACGCTCCGAGCGTTCGTTAGGAATTCAATTTTCAAACCGTTAATAGAATAGAATAGAATAGAATAGAATGATTTTTATTCAATATGGATTATTACATAATACTTATTGAAAGTCATTATTTTATTTACCACTGGTTCGGAAAATACCTCTGTCCTGGCAAGAACCAGCAAGAAACCCAGCGGGACTTTTTTTTTAAACATAATTTCACTTAACAATAATTTTGTTTATGCAATTTTAAATGAATTTTCATAGAACCAGCATGGTGGCGATCACCTTATTCCCAGGGGTTATTTTCATTCATGTATTCCTTGATATTATAATAACCCTTTTTGTACAGTTTTTCTTTAATAAAACTTTTAAACTTGTTTATTGACAAACTTTGAACATGTTCTGGGATTCTGTTGTAAAAGCGTATACATTGCCCCATAAATGAATTACTAATTCTGTGGAGTCTTGTAAGTGGCATTACAAGCTTATGTTTGTTCCTAGTGTTTAAGGTATGAACATCCTTATTCTCATTAAAGCTATTTATGTTTTTATGTACATACATTACATTTTCATAAATATATTGCGATGCCAAAGTTAATATGTTTATTTCTTTAAATTTTTCTCTAAGGGACTCTTTACAATTTAGATTATAAATCGCCCGTACGGCTCTCTTTTGCAAAACAAATATAGCTTCAATATCAGTCGCATTACCCCATAGCAAAATTCCATAATACATTACGCTATGAAAGTAACTAAAATACACTAAGCTAGCTGTCTCAACATCTGTGAGACTTCTAATCTTTCTTACAGCATATGCTGCAGAACTAAGTCTGCTTGCTAATTTAGATATATGGGGGCCCCATTGAAGTTTCGCGTCAATAGTAATACCGAGAAAAACAGTGGTATCCACAAGACTCAACTCCTCCCCATTTAAGAGCACATTGGTTTTCGAATGTAAAACATTTGGTATTGTAAATTTAATACATTTTGTCTTATTGCCGTTTAAGAGCAAATTGTTGGCGTTAAACCAATGTACTAGTTTCGATAGAGCATTATTTACATCGTCATATTTAATTGACCGCCGTTTCAGTTTGAAAATTAAAGAGGTATCGTCAGCAAATAATACTATATCGTGATTGTCCCCTACAAGATAAGGTAAGTCATTAATATAGATTAAGAACAGGAATGGGCCAAGAATCGAGCCCTGAGGAACGCCCATTGATACTACCGATCCGGAGGAACACTTACCATTAATGACGACTTTTTGAGTTCTGTTACTTAAATATGAAGTAATAAGTTTAAGCGCCATATTTTTTACACCGTAATGTTGTAGTTTCCTGATTAATGTATCATGATGAACACAGAAAATACCTAAGGCATCTTGTGAATTCTCCCAGGCATTAAAAATATATTTCATAAGCTCAACACCGGCGTCAGACGTCGAGCGACCCCTTGTAAAACCAAATTGATTTTTATGAAGTAATTCATTTGTATTAAAAAAAAATTAACAATTGATCCAAAATTATTTTTTCAAAAATTTTACTGAGAGTTGGTAATACAGAAATAGGTCTATAATTAGCGGGGTCCAATGTACTACCAGATTTAAATAAAGGTATTACTTTACTATACTTCATTAAATCAGGAAACACACCAGAATCGATACAAGTATTAAAAATAATAGCAAGATGAGGTGCAATTAAATCTATTATGGACGCAATCACTGTAACGGAAATCCCCCACAAATCTGCGGTTTTCTTTACATCAATGGTTTTGAAGTATTTTACAATATTATGCGGTAATACTTTTTCAAATCTAAATTCTTTTAAACAGGTATTAACATTCTGTTTAAGTAATGATTCGGCGACAGTTGGAGAAGTATTCAATGACTCTGTTGTCAAGATAGGAACATCAGTGAAAATTTCTCAAACACCGCTGCAACTTCTTGATTTGATTTTGTCAATTCATTATTAATTTTAATTGATAGTTTGAGTTACGAGGTTTCTCTTTACCGGTTTCGCTGTTAATTATACTCCACGTCATTTAAATTATATTCTTATCCGTCTTAATTTTGTTACTAATATGTAATGATTTGGCTGTGGAGCAAACTCTTTTAAACATTTTAGAATAATTTTTTACATATTCTTTAAAAGCATCGGAAAGATTATACGATCTTTAATGGTAAAGGTCATATAACCTTCGTCTGCTTTTATGAATTCCTACTGTCGCCCACTCATTAAATGCCTTGCGACTGTTTCTGGAGAATGTTTTAGAAGTGAATGTTTTATTAAATTCGTTGATTATAAAGGTAAATAAATCTCTATATAAATAGTCTGCATTGTTCTTATAAGAAAGGGATGGAAGGATTTTTAACATATTACTTCTAAATCTCTCCAGGCGTTTTGCATTAATAGGAACAAACACAATTTTCTCAATTACCTGTTTTTTGTGCATATAAGGTAACGAAACCAGTTGTCCACAGTGATCTGAACTAAGTTTTTGAATTATTGATTTATTGATTGGTACAACACCTGTAAAAATATTATCAAAAGTTGCACTACACCCTGCAATACGTGTAGCTTCAAAGAATAAATTATTAAGATTATAGGATTTGAACAAAGAACAGAATTTAATACTGATGGAAGAAGTTTCCAGGAGATTGATATTAAAGTCTCCACACACTACAAGAGATTTATTCTGTTTATTAAGCTTAACTAAAACTTCTTCCATAATTTTTTCAAAAGTATCATAACTTGAACATGGGGGTCTGTAAACACTGACAACAATAAGGTGCTCAAGCTCAACACATGCCATTTCTACAGTACGCTCAACAGAGAGGCTCACAATGTCTTTACGTTCTTTACATGATAAGGACTTATTAGCTAATATTAAGGAGCCACCACGTAATTTAGTATCTCTATTGAACGAACTGACCACCTGGTGATTACTGAAATTAAATATGGAGTTGTATTCTTTTAACCAATGTTCTGTAATACATAAAATATTTATACTGTTACTATTTAAAAATAATTCAATTACCAATTCTTTGCCTAACATAACTGTATATTTTGATGCACCAGGTTGATACAGTTTTTATTATTGTTATTTTGTAAAATTGCATAATTATGTATTGGTAAGTTGCATTCTAAGCTATTTAAATTATCTTTGCTAGAGGTTACCTCTATTGTCTTATTATCTAATTTAAATTACTTGGAACTGGTTCCAAATTAAATGTAAAATTATTTTGTTGCTCAAAAGAAGCAGGTGTCAAGGTAGCCAAATCATTGGCTGAGTTAAAATATAAATAATAAGATAGCGTATTTGTTACCAGTCTTAAACTATACTTTGATAGGTAATACCTATCTCTTGTCAAAAACTTCTTAGTTAAATTATTAATATCAATTAAATTAAATTTATCATTATTATTCTTACAATTAAATGTCAAATTTAAGTTATTGTTACATGTCAAGTTATGCATCATTAAATTTAAATTATGTCTTAGTTTATTTTCCTGTGGCCACCCCTCTATGTAAGGCAATGTAAACAAGATAACTTTAACCACATTTATGTTATTGAGATATTCAATATATTTTAATAATTGATTCTTGTTCATATTGCCTTTAATGCCTTTTGATTATTATATATTTCGCTTAAACAATATATATATATATATATATATATATATATATATCGTGTTAATAATATGGAGAAAAAGAATCCCTCTCCTAGTTATAAACTCCATGATAGTTCCAGAACAATAAATAATTTGAATAATTTAAATGTTAGCAAAAATAATATTGTTGTGGACAGTGATGATATAGGTAAAAACTTAGGTTTATTATTAAATAACTGTCTAAAGGAACACTAAATTACTAATTATTGTATGCCTGGAGCAACATTTAGCCAAATTATAAATAAAATTCTAATAAGAAGCCATAGTGCTAATAGTATATTCATACTTCTTATTGGGAGAAGGGGCAATGTGAATAAAAAACAATTATTGGATTATATTGAAATTCTAAATAATTTAAATATTCACAAGATTGTTTGTGATATTTATAATTATTACAATTATATGTCTGACATATAATTGTAATAATTATAAATTTCATTTAATTGATTTAAATAATTTAATAAAGAAGTTTTTGACAAGAGATAGGTATTACCTATTAAAGTATAGTCTCTCATTATAATATCTTATTATTTATATTTTAACTCAGCCAATGATTTGGCTACCTGCTTCTTTTGAGCAACAAAATAATTTTACATTTAATTTGGAACCAGTTCCAAGTAATTTAAATTAGATAATAAGACAATAGAGGTAATCTCTAGCAAAGATAATTTAAATAGCTTAGAATGCAACTTACCAATACATAATTATGTAATTTCACAAAATAACAATAATAAAACTGTATCAACCTGGTGCATCAAAATATGCAAGGTATGTAAGGCAAAGAATTAGAAATTGAATTATTTTTAAATAGTAACAGTATACATATTTTATGTATTACTGAACATTGGTTGAAAGATTATAATTCCATTATAACTCCATATTTATTTTCAGTAATCACCAGGTGGTCAGTTCGTTCAATAGAGATACTAAGTTACGTGGTGGCTCTTTAATATTAGCTAATAAATCCTTATCATGTAAAGAACGTAAAGACATTGTGAGCCTCTCTGTTGAGCGTACTGTAGAAATGGCATGCGTTGAGCTTGAGCACCTTATTGTTGTCAGTGTTTATAGACCTCCAAGTTCAAATTATGATACCTTTGAAAAGGTTATGGAAGAAGTTTTAGTTAAGCTTAATAAACAGAATAAATCTCTTGTAGTGTGTGGAGACTTTAATATCAATCTCCTGGAAACTTCTTCATCAGTATTAAATTTTGCTCTTTGTTCAAATCCTATAATCTTAATAATTTATTCTTTGAAACTACACGTATTGCAGGGTGTAGTGCAACTTGTATTGATAATATTTTTACAGGTGTTGTAACAATCAACAAATCAATAATTCAAAAACTTAGTTCAGATCACTGTGGACAACTGGTTTCATTACCAATAAAAATTATATGCACAAAAAACAGGTAATTGAGAAAAGTGTGTTTGTTCCTATTAATACAAAACGTCTGGAGAGATTTAAAAGTAATATGGTAAAAAACCTTCCATCACTTTCTTATAAGAACAATGCAGACTATTTATATGGAGAATTATTTACCCTTATAAGCAATGAATTTAAAAAAACATTTACTTCTAAAACATTCTCCAGAAACAGTCGCAAGGCATTTAATGAGTGGGCGACAGTAGGAATTCATAAAAGCAGACGAAGGTTATATGACCTTTACCATGAAAGATTATATATCTTTCCAATGCTTTTAAAGAATATGTTAAAAATTATTCTAAAATGTTTAAAAGAGTTTGCTCCACAGCCAAATCGTTACATATAAGCAACAAAATTAAGACGGCCAAGAATATAATTTAAATGACGTGGAGTATAATTAACAATGAAACCGGTAAAGACAAACCTCTTAACTCAAACTATCAATTAAAAATTAACAATGAATTGACTAAATCAAATCAAGAAGTCGCAGCGGTGTTTGAGAAATATTTCACTGATATTCCTATCTTGACAATCGAGTCATTGAATACTTCTCCAACTGTCGCCGAGTCATTACTCAAACAGAATGTTAACACCTGTTTAAAAGAATTTAGATTTAAAAAGTGTTATCGCAAGATGTTATAAAATACTTCAAAACCATTGATGTAAAGAATACCGCAGATTTGTGGGGGATTTCCGTTATAGTTATTGCGTCCGTAATTTTTTTTGTTTTATAGGATAACGGTGACAAACGAGCACACAGTCCATCTGATGGTAAGTGGTTGCTGCGGCCCATAGACATCTACATCTATCCTCTATTACAAATCAAAATGTAGATGCGTTGTCACCCGTGAGTACTAAGACGGAATGCCTCATTTCCAGTAAAAAGGGCCTCCGCCCACCTGCACTCACCATGCAAAACGCAGAGGTAAATCTCTACTTCACGCTGGTTTTCTGTGAGGTCGTGGTACCACCCCGGTTCAAGCCGGCCCATCCGTGCGACAGCAAAAGCTGCCGCGTAGCTCTACCACTGTTGCACCTCATCTTGCAATTATTTTTAATACTTGTATCGATTCTGGTGTGTTTCCTGATTTAATGAAGTATAGTAAAGTAATACCTTTATTTAAATCTTGTAGTACATTGGACCCCACTAATTTTAGACCTATTTCTTTACTACCAACTCTCAGTAAAATTTTTGAAAAAATAATTTTGGATCAATTGTTAATTTTTTTTTAATACAAATAAATTACTAAAATACACAGCGCTTAGACTTATTACTTCATATTTAAGTAACAGAATTCAAAAAGTAGTGATTAATGATAAAGTTTCCTCCGGATCGATAGTATCAATGGGCGTTCCTCAGGGCTCGATTCTTGGCCCATTCCTGTTTTTAATCTATATTAATGAGTTACCTTATCTTGTAGGGGACAATCACGATATAGTATTATTTGCTGACGATACCTCTTTACTCTTCAAACTCAAACGACAGTTAATTAATTATGACGATGTAAATAATGCTCTATCAAAATTGGTACATTAGTTTAACGCCAACAATATGCTCTTAAACGGCAATAAGACAAAGTGTATTAAATTTACAATACCTAATGTAAAACATTCGAATACCAATGTGCTGTTAAATGGGGAGGAGTTGAGTCTTGTGGATACCACTGTTTTTCTTGGTATTACTATTGACGCGAAACTTCAATGGGGCCCCCATATATCTAAATTAGCAAGCAGACTTAGTTCTGCAGCATATGCTGTAAGAAAGATTAGAAGTCTCACAGATGTTGAGACAGCTAGATTAGTGTATTTTAGTTACTTTCATAGCGTAATGTCTTATGGAATTTTGCTATGGGGTAATGCGGCTGATATTGAAGCTATATTTGTTTTGCAAAAGAGAACCGTACGGGCGATTTTAACCTAAATTTTAAAGAGTCCCTCAGAGAAAAATTTAAAGAAATAAACATATTAACTTTGGCATCGCAATATATTTATGAGAATGTAATGTATGTACATAAAAACATAAATAGCTTTAATAAGAATAAGGATGTGCATACTTTAAATACTAGGAATAAACATAAGCTTATAATGCCAGTGACTAGACTCCACAGAATCAGTAATTCATTTATGGGGCAATGTATACGCTTTTACAACAAAATCCCAGGACGTATTCAAAGTTTGTCAATAAACAAGTTTAAAAGTTTTATTAAAGAAAAACTGTACAAAAATGTTATTATAATATCAAGGAATACATGAATGAAAATAACCCTTGCGAATAGGGTGATTGCTACCATGCTGGTTCTATGAAAAATCGTTTTAAAATTGTTTTAACAAAATTATTGTTAAGTGAAATTCTGTGTAAGAAAAAAGTCTCGCTGGGTTTCTTGCTGGTTCTTGCCAGGACAGAGGTATTTTCAGAACCAGTGGTAAATAAAAAATGACTTTCAATAAGTATTATGTAATAATCAATATTGAATAAAAAATTATTCTATTCTATTCTATTCTAAAAAAAGGTTTCTTTATCCTGTATATTGAGAGTCAGAAACCGGGGGTGAAATAGTCTTGGATTTGTGCAAAAATTTGAAGTACATAGGATTTTATATTTGTTAATACACTGCAAACACTATTAATGTACTCACCAATATAGTAAATGAAATCTTGCTTTACATTCTAAAACAGATAATCCACCACCGAGTTCATCTATACATATAATAAAATTGTAAATAGCAGATGTCTGTACATTTTACATTTTTGTAATAAAAGTGATTGAGGGGTACTAAAAATAAGTAATTAAATACATTTCTACCATTTTTAGAATTTTCTGTCTGTCTGTCTGTCTGTCTGTCTGTCTGTTTGTTTGTTAACGTATCACGTTTAAAGTACTAATTTATATCATAAGAACTGTTAAGAAAATTATAAAGAAAACCTTCGGGTTACATTTAGTCTTTATTTCATTAAAATCGGTTCATTCCATCAAAAGTTATGATAAATATTCTGAAGTATGGGTAGGTAATTTGCTCAACGGTGGCTTTGTTTGAGTCATCAAGTTGATGTTAGCAGCGCCATCTCTCTTTAAATATATACATATAATAAAAATGATGATAACATGTGTCTCTTTCTGTACATTGTATATATATATTATGGTAACTAAAATCATTATGGGGAACTAAAAATAATTAAATAAGTACATTTTTATAATTTTTAGAATTGTCTTTCTGTCTGTTTGTCTGTTTTTATATGAAAGCATCACGTCTAAAGTAAACATCTTTTTTTTTTTCAAAGAAATCGTTAAGAAAATCATATAGCGTATCTTCAAGTTACATTTAATCTTTGTTTTATTAAAATTGGTTAATTCTACCGAAAGTTATGATTATTATTTTGAAATGTAGGTTCGAATTTGTTTAATGGCGCCACAAAATCTCAGAAATAGTAATAAAAAGATACGTGTGTAAAAAAAAAACGTTCTATTATAATATATTTATACTTAAAACAAAATAAAAAAAAATATGTTTTCCTTAAATTAAAAAAGGATGTTTTCTCACAAAGAACGTAATAGATGGCGTTGTACAAATTACAACCTTTTCTGAATTGCGGTGTTAAGATTTTTCGAAGGTGAATCGTATTGACACTCACTGAAATAATTTATGTTCACGAGTCGGACGAAGCTGCAAGACTGTTAGAGCCGTGTAGGCTAACAACACAAAGCACAAACAACGACAGAAACAGAAAAAAGAGACGTACCGCGTACGTCGAAATTATTCAACAAAACTCGAAAACTCGACTAAAAGTAGTAAATTAGCAATAAATGTCGTGATATTGTTTTATACCCAGAATCCCTCTAAACCTCTAATACCAAATAACTTTCCTTACAGTTTTAAGATAGGGATAATAACATCGATGTTGGCATCGATAGCTCAACATCGATGTTCGATGTTTAGGCTACTCAAAACATCGATGATGACCATTATCGATGGTTTTTGTATATGTGTAGATACTTACACATTGTTTCAAAATTATGTGGGTATACACATCAAGGGAAAACTAACAATTAACTTGAATATCAATTTACGTAGAATAGTTATTATGCGACAACCGACAACGACACTACAAAATAAAGCGAAAGCAGTGACCATTGTGACATCACAGGTGACACTTGACAATTAAGTTTGACTCACCATACTGACATTTTTTTTAGGTTAACGATGCGTTCAGGAATTCTGAATTATTCAAAATTTTTAATCTTCAGAGCAGATGCAAGATTTAGTTGATATTGATTTCGCGAGTTCTCATTGTTTGCAAGTTCCCAATTATCGATTATGGGTTAATTGACGTCGATGTTTCGATGTTTGACATGTGTCAACATCGATGTTAAAACATCGAAGTTTTAATTTTTAACATCGATGATCATCTAACATCCCTATTTTAAGTGTGTTTCCCACTCAGCGTGTGTTATGCGACGATCGTAAATAAAGCGCAAGGTCAAACTTTACGCGTTGTAGGAGTGGACCCCAGTACTGATTGTTTTGCACATGGCCAACTCTATGCCAACCTTTTTCTGTACGCCCCGGCTAAGTCTACTTCTATCGTCGTTTACACGGAAGCTCTATCATAAACGACTTAGAACTTTGAGCGTATCGATTTATTTTGTTACCACTTATTCATACAGTAATGATATAAATCGTTTTATATTCTCTTACCCTAAACGTCAAATTCTTTAAGTAAAACCTATATTCGCGAGCTACGCCGCGGGCACAGCTAGTTCTTAATATATCCAACCGAAGAGGATAAAGTCATAAATACTATCTTAAGCCTAAAAACAAACAGCGCACCTGGATTCAACGGTATTAGAGCCAAGATATTAAAAAAAAACTTCTTATCAATTACTTACATTTGTAATCTGAGTTTTAGTACACACTTCCCTAATCTGTTAAGAAAGCAGTGGTATATCCGATCCACAAAGGAGGCAATAAAAATTCACCACATAATTATAAGCCTGTTTCGCTACTGTCTGCACTATCGAAAACAATTGAAAGGCTTATGAAAATAAAACTTGTTAATTACTTGAAAAAAATATATCTAGAAGACAATCACCGTGGATTTCGATCAAATAGACCAACAGAAGATGCGATATTAAAATTAACATCCCTAGTTACAGAATACTTATATAAAGGACGGAAGAGCCTTGCGATTTTTCTCGACCTACAACAAACCTTAGATACAGTCTCCCATACTATCCTATTAGAGAGACTGGAAAATGTTGGTATTAGATGAACTGAGTTAAATTGGTTTTCATACTATCTAAGTCAAAGGTCATAACAGACTTATATCTTCAAATAAGTTTTTTATTTTTTGTAATATTTAGAACCGTTAGTTTTGAGAAAAACTTTAAACTTCTCATTACCGCTTAATTAAACTGTTATTTTGCCTCTTATCAAAAAGTCTTCGACTAATGAATATTTAAGCGTGATATACCAAAGCAAAGGAAATTATTTACATAAAAATATTACGCACGGCCAGGAAAAGCACGGACATATTATTGCCTCATAAGCCTCTCAGCAATGGAGGAGGCCTGGGTTCAGCTTTGCAACATATATAAGTTACAGTTTACTGAGTTTAAATCATTGATAATAGAACTGCTTTTCTACCGAGGTTATTGACTGAATACTATATTACAAAGAGAATGTGATAACTGCGTTTACTATTTTACCTAAATTAGCCAAAGTTTTAGGTGACTGTTTGATAAAATGAATTGATATTCAACTGTACGTATTTTTGTATGTATGTTACATGATATATTTATCATTTTTGAACTGATTTCTATGATATCTATGATACTTATTAAATAGGTAATACTTCAGGAATGATCCTATATAAATTTGTGAACAAATTTCCAATTAAAAAGTAAAGAAAATAGGGGATGAAATTTTCGGTGTACCCGTTTGGACGACATTCTATTTGTTACATTTGTGATATTTCTAAGACCACTTAAAAGGGTTAAATTTTTAAACTATTAGTGGAAACTAAAAATAGACTGAAAACTAAAATAATATAACCATTATAGTTTATTCTTTTTATAGTTATGATGCTCGCTTGTGCTTTCGATTGAAAGTTTCACTATTGCGATTCAATGGTTAACCAAGAGGGTGTCAGTATTATTACTGGTAATAAATATCTATACGCGGTATTATGGTTGCAGTAACAATGTGTTCGCTCTTTCTCATCTCACTTGGTAAAGAACACGCTCTCACAGAATAGTATTTTTTGGTCTAATGTTTTAATTTCTTTGAGTGGCAGTTGGAAGCAATATCATAATCTTAACGTCGTCTTAACTACAATCTTCTTTTAAAACTTCACTAAAACTAAAATTCACAAAACTTTTTTAACATGGTAGAGCCACGCTGCACCTATATTATGGTTGTAGCACGAATGGGGTCGGGTCGACCGGGGTGGGACCACGCCCTCACAGAATACCAGCTTAAAATAGCAGCTTAAGGGGCTACTCCATGCGAACGACCTTGAGCATTTGACCGCTTGCTACAATATTAATATATTGTAGCGAGCGGCTCGCCGGAAGAAATATGTAAGACGCCACCTATTGTACGAAAGTAGTATTATTTTTTCAACATCAATAAATTATTTTATGGAAATACACATAGCGTACAAAGATAAATGTATTTTAATTTTTTTATTCTGTATATATTAGTTGCATTATATTAGAATTATGTATTTTCATATATTATCTAATTATGAAATTTTATAATTAATTATATATTAAAACTGAAGCATTGAAAATTGTGAGTTTAAAAGATACCTATTCACTATAGGTAAATAAATAGATAGCTCGGCTTTTGTACAAATATTTGGTGCAATAAAAAATAAATAAATAAATAGGATGTTTCGCATATGTGTTTTTGATTATTGTTAATTTTTACGTGTCACGTATTGAAAAGTTACCTACTAATTTTTGAACTTATGCTGGCAGATATTATCCTCACCCCAATGATTGATGAGGATGAAAATCAATTTTATTTCTACATACGTAATTATATTTATTTATACATAAGGGTAACTTTAATAAAGGTAATACAAAAATCAACAAGAAGTATAAGGGTTCAATCTTTCAATTTCAGTTGTAAAAAAACGTTACCCCCACACTAGGATTTTCTCCTGTGTCGTGGAGGCAGTTTACAAACATAAATTGCACAAAGACAAACATCCAGACCCGGAACAATTATTTGTAGGCCATACAAATACTTGTTCCATGCGGGATTCGAACCCGCGGCCCCCAGCGCAACAACTGATTGCTAAGCCACTGCGCCACCATGAAGCTAATACAAAGACTAACTTTGTATTTGCTTCATGGTCGCCGGGTTATAGCTAAAGTGACCATACGTCCCGTTTTGAACGGGACTGTCCCTTTTCTCGGTCTCCTGTCCCATTGTCCCCAAACAAAGCTCCGGGACACAAAATTGTCATGTAACTAGTTGGATGGAAGTATTCAAAGTCAACAATCTTCAACATAATTTTTTTTAATCGAATATATTTTATGTCTACCTGGTACGAATGCTCCGGTAGAAAGAGTATTTTTTTATTTTGCATAAATTGTGGACGTCTGAAAGAAACACTTACGGTTCCAGAGTTCTAAAGGCGATGTTGTTAACAAAGATAACAATAAAAAACTTGAGCAGAATTTTATTCTTATTTAAAATCATCACCAACTTTATTAAAGCAAATTTAATCCACTGACAAATGTAATTAATAATTAAAAAAAATATGTTGCATTTAATAATTACCGTCTATACCGAATATAATTTTATAGTGAACACTAATTGTATAAAGTTATAGTTTTTAGAGTATAAATAAACCCATGTCCTGTTTTGAGTTAAAAAATAAATGGTCAGTTTAGTCTTTTTAGTTAAATTTAGTTTTAAAATTTTTTAGTTTATAGTAAAAAGTAGGTATATTAGTACTTTTTACCGAATTATAAGTATAGAACACCTTATGTACTCAATTATTTTTGAAAAAGAAGAAAAAACAAGCAATAAATAATATACAATATTTTAGCAAAAATCTATAATTTAGTAATACTAATTATAACTTAGAACATAAATGAAAAACTCATAACTGGCTTTTTGGCCCGACCCAGGATTCGAACCCGGTACCTCATGATCAGCAGTCGCACTACTACAACCACTAGACCAACGAGGCAGTACTATACCTGATAAGATATTGTGGTTGGGTGATAATATTGAATTAGCCTTTTATAGTGTAAATTATAATATTTGTCGAAATTTTAATTATAGATTCGAACCTTACATGCTAATGGTGCTTCATTTTTTTATTTGCATTTACTTCAAAGAAAATACACGCAAAAAGCTTCATCGCGCAGTAAAAAACACAACAAATATATGTATAACTAATACGAAAAATTATACCCAAAACAAACAAATAATACTACCTATAAATAACCTAATAAGTAATATTATTTATCGACTGATATTACGTGAGTGTATGCGGCGCTGGTCGACGCTCTAACGACACGGGCTTCGCGTCGAAGAGCTCAGGGCTCACTGACTAAGCAAGCCCGTGAGCAGTGAATATGCCCAGATTTTAAAATAATTTTTAATAAAATCAAATTTTGGTCTTTTGAAAAAAAATTTACTATAGAAATGTTTATTAATAAATTGCCTATCCATTGGTGTAAATCGCAAAATAAAATAATACTTACTTTACGAGGAGATCCATGTTATCAATAATAATTTCACATTTATGTGGTTTCGTTGTAAGGAGATTATATTAATATTTATTCGTTTAAAAAAAAATTGGATATAGCTTTTATGGAATCAAGATTATGTAGAAATATAATGTGTTTTTTATTTGTTGATATATCTTATAAATAAAAAGTAGATAGCTTCTAAAAACCGCCCAAATAACGACTAGCGCGACATTTTGCTCAACCTGCGCCTTAATGCTGCTGTGTTTCGTATGGTGAGTGTAGAGAAACGGATATCCTTTTTACTGAAAACGAGACATTCCATCTTAGTCCTCAGGGATGACAACGCCTGTGCATTTTGATTCTTAATCGATGTAGATGTCTATAGGCCACAGCATGCACTTAGCATAAGGTGGGCTGTGTGTTCGTTGGTCACCCTTATTCTATGAAAAAAAAAACGTCGACCTTTATTTTGCCTTACTTATGTGTGGAATTTTTCTTCATATTTAAAAGAGGCCACCCATATGTAATATATTTAATAGAAAATTAATCATCACAATCGGTATATAACTGACGAAGATATCGCGTAACAAACATACAACAAAAATGTACCGTCGAATTGTAAACCTCCTTCTTTCTTGATGTCGGCTAAAAATTTAGACGTGTTGTCACCACTGAGGACTAAAATGGAATGCTTCTTTATCAGTAGAAAGGATTTCTGGTCCTTTACACTCACCATACGAAACAAAATAGCATTGAGCTGCCATTTTATGCTGTATTTTGTGAATACGTGGTCCTTCCCGGGTAGAACAAACCCATTTGTGCTGCAACTGAATATAGCTGCAACGTGGCACTACCACGTATAAAACTTCTAAGGATTATTTATTATTTTAAAAAACGTAACCCCACACTAGGATTTTCTCATGTATCGTGGATGCAGTTTACAAATATAAACTGTACAAGGACAAATATCCAGACCTGGAACAACGTACTGGATTCAAACCCGCGGCCTCAGTGCTGCAACTCATTGCTAAGTCACTGCGGCACGGTGCCTTCAAATGCCTTGTTGCCAGTGGAAAGTTTTTGCAGATCTCTACACTCACTAAGTTTTATACACTATTAGGAACACATAAACGTTAAGCCGCTATTTAAAATGGTTCCCGAGTTGAGTGGTAGTCGAGCTAACCTATGACGTTCTTCAACCATAATACAGCTGCAGTAATAAAAACATGACTTATAATATTAACTAGCTTTTATATAGAAGTAAAATACTTTTACTTATTAAAATACTTTTTAATATAATTATGATTTTAACATAATTTTAAAAGAGCGTAAAATACAGTAGTACCCATAGATTACTGGTAGTATTCTTAAAACGATAGGTTGTGTTTTCCTCTTTCGATGCTGGCCTCTTATCCCGCCTGGACTTGGCTCCGTACGACCACACTGAAACGGTGTTCGGGCCTCTTCCTTCAGCTGGCTTCTTATTCCGACAGCGAAAGTCCAACTGCTACGGACCTCTGAGACACGGGTCAACCATACCACACCACGCTGGGTTCGGGGCAACGAGGTAGGCGTAACCCAAAAGGAAGACGTTCGATTCCGTACAACAACCCCGTTTCTTAAAAGAAAGGTTTGACGACTAAGATTACGGGTCGCTATGGAAAGGTTCCGGTCTTAACGTCGGTAATTAGTGGTCTGTATTTCGTCTTGAGCCCTAACTATTTAGGGTAGACGCTGAGAATTTTGAAATAAAACATTGGAAATGCAATATTGAGAATTTTATTACTTTCTAACTTTCCCTATCACTTTCCCTATCAATTTCTCTCATTTCTTTTTTTTATTTAAAACTGGAAATTGTAGCTTGCCCCGAACAAATTGCCAATATATCAGCCTCCCATTGCACTGTGAAAGCTACAGTCTAAAGAGAACCGCGCGCCAAGTGCCTTTTCTACATAATCAAATTTCCTTATTTGAACCCATAACTTTAATACCAAAAAGAATGTTGCATTACATAATTACATTTCCCAAAATGTACAAAAAACACACATTACAAAAATAATTAAAACATTAATATCACATAAAAGAACAATAAAACAATTTTAATATATTTCTTATTATATTTTTTATACAACATTCCTGAATTATTACATACATTTTCATACATTACTGAAATTGTCATGAAAACATTTATCGCTAAGACAATTAATATTTTTTATCTTTTAGTACTATAGTTTGAAGCTGTTACAAACCATTACAAAATTAATAACCAATCTGAGCACGCCCGCGGCTCATCATAGGAGGCTCGTGCCATCTCTCTGAAATTATAGCTATCTCTGTTTTGTATATAAATACTATTTCTTCTTAACATGTGCTATCTTTTTCTAGCCATTATGTAACTTATCTCTTATCACAAAAAATAATACATGTCTTTAAATTATGTGAATATAATTATACATTTAATTCTTTATTCGTATTACATAGCCGATTGTTATATAATGCACGACTTTAAGATAATTCAAACACACGTTCCTATAGGATTAAAATAATTAATTTTTAATATAAATTTAACTTCTTAAGGTGAAAATAGGGAATATGTTATATATTTTTGGAAATATTAACTCGCGTCGCCAACAATTCTCTATAATATGTGACTCGGGTTGGCTATAAGCCGCAGTCATTACCGAGTTTGGTTGAACATTCCGCTCAAGACTACATAGTTTAGCAACACCCATTAGTATCGTTAAGCAAGCGAAATAGGAAGCAACTTCATATCCGCATTATCCAATACACCATTACGAGTACTTGTAGTTCGTGTAGAACATTTCAGTATAAATGAAATGAAAATTCTAAAAATTGCTAACTTACATATTTTTATTATTCACGTGTGGGATGCGGGAAGTAAATACTGTGTATGAATCTCCGAAGAAGGTAGAGTTATAGCCGAAATAAGATTTTTTTTGGTTTTTGGCCATTTTGACCCCATAGGATTGTAATGAGAACATTTTGCTCCTATTCAACCATGACATCCCTTACATAATAGGTTATTCAAACTGACTAGGTCTAAAATTCGAGTCATCCCCCCCCCCCCCCTCCCCAACTCATTTCTAGCCTTTACTTCCAACAAGAACTTTGGTTTCTAGACTACATAATATATTTATAGTGTAAGCAATTTAAGCTAAGGTTGCAATGGGCGCCGACCAAACCACCTGACTCGTGCGTCCACGGGGATGAGTCTAAAGTTTAATATTTTGTTTTTAGTATGTAATAATAAAAACAATTATAAACTAGCTGGCCCTGCAGACGTTGTGCTGATCTTTACGGTAGGTAACGTTGGTAGATAGGTAGGTGTAGGAAGGCGTAGGCGCGATGAGCTTTATTTCGATTTCTCTTCGGACTTTTATAATGCTATTATATTTTTTAATAATTAGACCACAGCTATCTAACGGCTTTAGATGTTATGATTTTTTTTTTGGCATTAAACCAAACGATATATTGTGAATATGAATTACTTAGGTCCGAAAAATCTAGAATATATTAATAACTTCACTTTAGCGTCGCCTCTCTGATATTAATTTAACTTCTAGCTGTAAACCGCCGTCTCGACAAACCAAATAATATATTGTGTGAATATGGCCTCAATCGGTCAAATTTTTATGAGTCATTGGTGCGCCTGTTAATGATCATGTAATCATTAACAGGCGCACCAATGATTATATATATAAAAGGTTTTTAATAAATAAATATTAAAACACTATTATGTTTCTGAAAAGTACGTAATACGTGAGCTCGTTAGCTTATTTAGTTGTGTGTTTTATTTAAGATTAAGTTTTCCGTACCATATGCATTCAAGCGCACTATGAGACTTCATAATAATATTTGTGAATACGGATGTAACTGTCAGCAAGAAAGAAAAAAGTGGATGAATCAGTAATCCACTTTAGATAGTATTTTCACAAGTGTCAAGAGTTTTTGTAACAGTTTATTACGAGTTTCAAAAGTATTTGTAACTGCGTCGTAGGTTAGTGTCGTAGGTTAGTGTCTTATGGCGATGGCGGTGGTGTGGGAAATCCATCAGCCGTAAGGTTGTCGTAACAATTGGTTATTAGAAATGCCAGAAAAACCACTACGTGCACGCCAAACATAAAACAACCAGATCAGCGACGGGGAGCAGTCAGTGATGCCAATGAGTGTTACTGCAATCACCAATTCACTTCCCAAACGTTGCAAACGTGGGAATCTCCTTATATAAAGGCTCTTGTCCAGCAGCGAACTTAGGGATAGTGAGGAAAAGCCTGTCCCGGCTCCTAAATACATAAAAAGATTATTAGTGAGATTAGTGTAGTAAACATTTGTGATCGTTAGAGCCTATTTATGTTAGAATTACAGTACAGTAGGTACTTTCTCTTATATCTGGGAGTTTTTTTTTTTTTTTTTTATAGGATCGGGTGACAAACGAGCACACAGTCCACCTGATGGTAAGTGGTTACTGTGACCCATAGACATGTACATCTATCCTCAATAAAGACTCAAGATGCAGATGCGTTGTCACCCGTGAGGACTAAGATGGAATGCCTCTTTGCCAGTAAAAAGGGTCTCCGGTTCTCTACACTCACCATACGAAACATAGCAGTGTTAAGCTGCTATTTTACGCTGGTTTTCTGTGAGAGCGTGGTCCTTCCCCGGTCGAGCCGACCCATTCGTGCTACAACCATAATATAGATGCAGCATGGCTCTACCACGTATTAAAAGTTTAGTTCTTTATGGGTGGAATTTTCATCTAATTTTTGGTTAGGTTATGGTTTCCGTACGATGTATTCTATATCGTCTAGGACCTGGTAAATCAGCGCTTGAAGTTTCAAGTAATAGTTTCATTGGTGCCAGCGGTGTTAGAAACCGGGTTGCTCGCGTACTGTGAAAATTACGTAGAGCCCGTGAGTGCGTGAGTTCATTAATACGTGAGGCCCCTGATCTTTCTGCGGCAGACAACAGCTTTCAATAGTTACGCCAAAGGTGTCGCTATAGAGTCACTGAAACAACTTCAGAATATTGAGATCAAATACTAGGTTTTGTATGTTAATACCCAATTTTAATGCTAGAAAAACATCTTTAGAGAGCCTTTCTTAATTCAATATCATAACATCAAGTAAAGAAACAAATTCATTTGTATGTACTTCACAATCATGTTTATTCCAAACATAAGAATTCCTTTGTGCTGATTCTAAGGAAATGTTTCCTTCGAACAAATACAAAATGAGCAGATTTTACGAGTAGAGTTATTATTAATAGAGCGGGAAAAAACAAATCTACTATGTAATTTTCTCGCACTATTTTTAGGTTATTTTAATAATATAAGTGTCGGAAAATGAGCACGTGGTTCACCTGATGGTAAGTAACTACCGCCGTCTATATACCACTGCAACACCAGGGCAATTGCAGGTACGTTCCCGGCCTTTTAAAAAGAGTATGCTCTTTTCTTGAAAATCCCTAAATTGTATCGGTCTGGAAAATCGTTGCTGGTACTAGATTCCACAAAAAAGTTGTGCGGAAAAGAAAACTTCTGGTAAATGTCACTGGGTTGGGACTGCCAATCATCCAGATGGTATGGATGGTATGGCAATACAAATGGAAATACCATTCCACCTGTATGAAGCAATCTAAGGGAGGGGAATATGTTAAGTAGTAGATTTTTAACAGATTCTAATAGTGATGATGATGGTGAAGAATTGTAAAAAAAAATAAGATAAACAATGTGAACATTAAGTAGCAGTGAGATTATTAAACCACGACATAGTTTTCACTTAAGTATTCCGTGTACGAGGAAACTTTACATTCATTCAAGTCACTAGTGTGTTAGCAAATTTTCTTATTATTTGGTTTGCTATTAAAGCAATTCGTCTTTCAAGGTCTCAATGCAGTATTTATCTACATTTGAATATCTCTCTAAGGCTTCCCTATAGATTGCTTAATATTTCGCCACAGTTAGCATGTTCACAAAGCGGGTTAGCTTCGGCTATATTTTCATTATTATAGAGTTGTTATCAGGAAGATGCTGCTGCCATTTCCTGTATAATTTTCCGTCTGTCGCCTCGTACAATAACCACAGAACAATATGAGACAGTGGATATTCTTACAAATGGACTACACGGTCAGTAAACTAATAAACCAGCATAATTTTTGCGTAAATCTCCTAATTTAAGAACATTACAGTTCGTCGTTGACGCCGCAAATGGGCGAACCTCAATTTGTCAAAAAATTACGGGAGAGCAAGAAAACATTTATTATTCGCATATTACTAGCCTTTTTTATCAGAAAATTAATCTTATTTGTAGTTTTCCATTAAGTAATATATATTTCGCCTATTTATAGCATCAATGACGAGTTGTTAAGTGAAAATGGGCTGTGTTTTTTATTAATATTTGAGAACACTAAAAGGAATTTATAAGATTTTCGACGAATCTTTAAATAAACAATGAATAGAATAGAGGAATAGAATAGAATAATGTTTATCCAATATACATAGATTTTATTTACCACTTGTTCTGAAAATACCTCTGTCCACGTGGTAGAACCATGCTGCAGCTATATTAGTAGTATATTTGTAGCACGAATGGGTCGGCTCGACCGGGGAAGGACCACGCTCTCACAGAATACCAGCGTCAAATAGCAGCTCAACACTGCTGTGTTTCGTATGGTGAGTGTACAGAACCGGAGAACCTATTAATGGAAACGAGGCATTCCATCTTAGTCCTCACGGGTGGCAACGCATTTGCATTTTGATTGGCAAACGAGGATAAATGTAGATGTCTATGGGCCACAGCAGCCACTCACCATCAGGTGGACTGTGTGCTCGTTTGTCACCCTATACTATAAAAAAAAAAGAATAACAAACAAGAAACCCAGAGAGACTTTTTTAAACGTATTTCACAGTACAATAATTTTGTTTGTACAAACTTTACATGACTTTTAATAGAACCAGCATGGTAGCGATCACCTCATTCCCAGGGGTTTTTTTCTCATTTATATATTCTTTGATATTATGATAACCATTTTTGTAGAAATTTTCTTTAATAAAACATTTAAACTTGTTTGTTGACAAAATTTGTACATTTTTTTAATACTAGCAATGTTATTACTAATATTCCCTTTAAGGTAAGCTTAAAATGCTGGTGTTATGAGTGGTTCACGACAGTAGTCGAATGGTAGAATCGAACTCACGACCTTTTGAGTTCACCAATAAAATATCCTATTTAATTACTAGCAGAATAATAATTAGTCAACTTGGGCAAGGCCTATTTGTATCCCCAACGAACAGTTTGCCGCTTTGTCGTGGCGGGGAGGCTTAGTAGCCGTGTTTAGGCCACCGACGGTGAACAAAGTGTTGGTATTGTAAGGAGCCGCTCTACCTACGTAGCCAAAACTTATTTAGCGGCGCAACCTGAGACCAGATCCACCCCTGGGGTCAGGGAGGTTGGTGCTTCCGACCTTATGATATCTGGTTGCTGTGACCCTTTCTTCGATCTTCGAATACGAATCAAAATACAGATGCGTTATCAAAACAGCAGCTTAAATAGCAGCGTTAAGCTGTTATTTTACACTGGTATTCTGTGAGAGCGTGATCCTTCCCTCTTCGAGCCAACCCATTCGTGCTGCAACTATAGCGGCAGCATGGCTCTACCACGTAAAAAACTTGTGAAGTGTATATTATTACAGATAATTATGACGATTTTTTAACAAACCGTTACATTAGGGTTTTCTTCTGTATCGTAGAGGCAATTTACATTCAAAAATTGTATAAGGACATACATCCAGTCTCGGAACAATTATTAGTAGACCAATACTTGTGCAATACTTGTTCCGCGCGTGATTCGAAACCGTGGCCCTCAGCGCGTTAATGGTAAGCCGGTACCACCAAATAATTTAGGTACTATTAGTTCATCTGTGATTTGATATTTTCTATCTTAACACCGAAATAAATTTTTCAAATACTCGTACATCAATGTTGATAAAACAACGCGCTGTTCGTATAATACTGTATAAGTGGCAAATGTAAACCTTTTAAATTATTTTTTATTTATTTATTATCTGTAAAATTATAAAATATATAAAAATATGAATTAAAAATTTGTCTCAACCGACGTGTCATGATAATTGAATTAAAATTTTATAAATTAGGAGGGGACTTCCGGTCGCCCGTGGCGTCAATGTCAAGGAGGCGTCTTGAGCTCGTGCGGGGTCTTGACCTACGATATCAATCTATTCATTATTATAACGGTACCCTAAACGAGCATAAAATTTAGTAAATTGAGATTCATTATGAAATTAGGGAGTATTGATCATGGTATGGAGTGGTAATCAAACAAAAGAGTGACTTTCAATAAGTATTATTTATAATCTATATTGAATAAAAAGTTTCTGTTTCTGTTTCTGTTTCTATTGCAAAGTAATTGATAATTAATGAATATTAGTGTTTCAAAATATTTGCGTTACGAAAATCATATTGTCCATCATTGGTTGTTTCTGGAAGACACTGTGTAGGTTAAGACTAGCAAGGTATCAATTACCTATACATAAATAAGTAAAGTAAAGTTGCAGCCTATTTACTTCCCACTGCTGGTCACAGGCCTCCTCTCATTTCTGGGAGGGTTTTAGGGCAAGGTAGTGTCCGCCGCGCTGCCCCAATGCGTGTTGGCGAACTTCACACGTCTTCAAAATATTTTTTTCTTATTCCTCAGAGATGCAGGTTTCCTCACGGTGTTTTCCTTCACCGCCGAGCACGTGGTAAATCGGCACTGAAAATTGCAATTAACAATTTCATTGGTGCCGGCGGGGATCGTACCCGTGTTACTCGCGTACTGTGAAGCTTACAGCGTGCGCTAACCATCTGAGCTACCACGGCTCATACATATATAGTTTAAGCAAAAATAAATATGAAACAAAATAGGCAAAAAGAGGTTTGTTTCTGTTAGTCTTATGTTTTAAGAATATTTCATTATTTAAGGACATAATTTAAGAACTTCTAACGAAAGAAGTCCTCTTGCTGCGGCGTTACAGTCTTCGCATTTGATATTTGCTGGATACACTACATTTTACTTGACATTTTACCGCAGGACTTCTTTCATAAAAGAGGATCTTTTTTAAACATGCGACTCGCGTTATCTGAGTTTGCAGACGTTTATTTCTAAAGTTGTCCACCAAGAAAAAAGAGAAATGAATTTAAGAAAATGTTAGAAGAAAATATACTGAAAATATATTAAGAAAGTATTCATAATTCTAAATAATATTTGTAGTGTTATGCTACTTACTTATCATTTTACATTATTTTAAATTCATTTTTCCATTCTGTTTCGATTTTCTGCATTCACCTCAAAACTGGATATTTTACATCACCTTTATTTCCGTAGGATCCTGTAACGATTTTAAACCATAAGAACACAATAACAAATCATTTCTACTTCGTATTTTCACATTATCAGCACTTTTAAATTGGTGTCAATGGAGTCTACCTTTTTTCGATCTTTTATTTAGTTTTCCGTAACTCTGCAATTTCGGGCTTTGTGCGTGCAGTTGCGCTACCTTTTTTCCTATATCAATAATATCTCATTTTTCACTTAAATCTTGCCGTTTTTCTATTACAAGCCTAAAACCAAAATTTGACATGTTTTGAGATCGTTGTTTATTTGGTCGCTATGACAATTATATTCAAATTAGCTACCGGTCTGTTGTTTCTATTTCGATAATTCTACATAAATACTCTTTCCTCTAGACCATTTACAAAAAAAATTGCGTTTAATTTAAATAATTTTTCCGTTCTCTCTAGAAAGGTATAAAAGCCGAACAATCGGTGAAGAAATTCAGTCTCGCTTTAGTTCTCGAGTTCGAAGCATCTCCTAAAGGCCTTATCCCGGGGCCGCACTGCCTCGGGATCCTGCAAGCCTCTGTCCTGCCTGAAGCCACTGGACACTACGAACCTCTGCTCTACCTGAAGTCGCCGGATCCTACAAGCCTGTGCTCTGCCTGAAGTCGCCGGGATCCTGCAAGCCTTTGCTCTGCCTGAAGTCGCCGGGATCCTACAAGTCTCTGCTCTGCCTGGAGTCGCCGGAACCTGCAAACCTCTGTTCCGCCTGAAGTCACCGGAACCTGCAAACCTCTGTCCCGCCTGAAGTCACCGGATCCTGCAGGCCTCTGTCCTGTCTGAAGTCGCTGAGGATCCTGCAAGCCCCTGTCTGGCCTGAAATCGCCGGATCCTGCAATCACCGCATTCACCTGAGGTCGTCGCCTAGAGACGCCCACGCCTTCTCACCTACGCCGTGCGTGCTCGTTCCAGGCGCTGAGAGCACACTTTGGATCTTCAGACTCAACTTCGACTCTAATCCTTTTTTTTTATTACCTTTTTTTAAATAAAATTTGTAAATCACGACATCCATCCTCATCTTCATACCCCATTTTACTATATAAAATTGTAAATATCTTTTAAATCTTAAATATATTATTTGTTTTTGTTTTATTATTGTTGTTTTGTTGCTGTTAGGTTAGATACTTTTATTTTTAATTGTCGCTTCACGACATATTATAAGTCAAAAATTGTACATACCTAGATATTTTTATAATTATATCATAATTTAGAATTATGTAAATTTAGAGTTACAGTCCGTCAACGTCTTACGTAGAGTTAATTCTGTCTGAGATGGTTATGGAGCGATTAGTGATGGAATAAAAAATAACCATCAAGTATCATAATATAGAATATCGTAATATAGAATACATACAATTCTTGTATGTATTCTATATTTTGAATAAAAATATTATCCTATTCTATTCTAAACCATTCTATTCCATTGTATTCAAGCCCATTCTAGTCCATTCAATTTTATTTTGTTTCATTCTATTACATTCTATTATATTCAATTTCATTCTAATCTATTCTATTTTTTCTATTCTATTCTTTCCTAGTCTGTTCCATTCTAATATATTTAAGTCGACCGCGCTGCTGCAGTGCGTGTGTCCAACACATATCCTCAAAATAGTTTATTCCTCAAACATTCGAGTTTACTTTCGATATTTTTGTCACCGCCAAACATTTGGTAAGTTAGTACTTTAAATTGCAACTTACATTGGTGCCGACGGGGATTTAACCCAGATTGCTCGTGTACTGAGAAAAATACGGCGAGCATGAATGTATTTTAGAACTTTACAATTCCTTTGTGCAGATTCAAAGAATTCGATCACAAAGGAATAAACATATTTTGAACCTATTATCGTTCGAGCAATACATAATTTTTTAGCATTGTGTTTCTCTGTGTGCAGTTTAAATGACGTCTTTTCTTCCTCTATATTTAACTTCATATTTCTTTCAAAACTCAATATTTAACTTGCATTTATTAAAGAAATATAAAAGAGAACTATACTATAAAGTCTCTATTTAATTCTCCGACAAACAGTACATAATATAACGATTATATTTCAAGCTTAACTTTTTCTTAATGAAAGTAAGTGATATACAATCGCACAGAACACAAACATACAAAACTGCAGGCTTTTTCGTTTACTTTGTTGATATCGAAATGATTGTGACTTTGTAGTACATTGCGTTGATGTTTTATTAGCCTTGGTAATTCTTACAGAAAAGCTATAGCATATGATGCAATGTACTGCAAAGTTACTATCATTTTGACGTCAACAACTTTCGCGAATAGTATTGCTGAGGTTGAATGAATCCTTCGGACCATAGACATATGAAATATTATTGACTAGGTATCGAATTGTAGATGTGGTTTCACCCCAAAGGGCTAAGACAGAATGCCTCGTTACCAGTTCGGTTCTCGTCATTTATCATACGAAACATAGAAGCATTTTACACATTTCATGCTATGTATGTTGTGCTAGCAAGATCCTTTCTCCGTGGAGTCGAGGCATTCTAGTCTTCTTAGAGTACTAGAGCCTGTGATTATATTGGCACTTAAATTGTCACAAAAGCACGGTCCAGAGTCACCTGCGTCCGTGGACTTCCCGCATCTCTTAACAGGTCACCAATCTATCTAATGGTTGTCAGTACGAAGCTGCTACCTGAGATATTTTTCCGTGTCAGTTTTCGGAACTTCGAGCTGTTGCCGCCTCAGCTAACTGATCCGATAACTAACGTCTTTTATTTGTGTTCTGCTGAGTGAAACCGTATATGTCAGCATTGCGCGTTTGATAGGTGAATGGTGGTTCTGTTCTGTCTAGAATAGGATGCCTCTGGATGAGCGCCATCATCTTACGTGTTTCTGACGCTGAGCAGCAGTGCAGGCATCGTGGCTAAAGCACATGGACACATGGAACCAACTTAAGCTACAGATATGTTGTCACCCCTGAGGACTAAGATGGAAAGCCTCACAGTTGGTTATTTGGCATACTAGCGAGTATAATATATATATGCATCACTAGTCTTCTTTGTTTTAAATTGGCTGCAGGTGTCCGTGTTCTACATTAGCCACTTACTACCAGGTGAACTGTAAGTTTATTTGTCACCTTTTAAAAACGAAAAAACAGTCCACCTGATGTTAAGTTAATGCCGTGGCCCAGAGACATCTACATACTTCCTCAATTAAGAAACAAAATGCAAATGCAATTGCACCTAAATGATAAGATGAAACGCCTCGTATTCAGTAAAAAGGCAATCCGGTTCCATATACTCACTGTACGAAACACAGCAACATTGAGCTGCTGTTTTACGCTGGTATTCTGTGAGAGCGTGTTCCCACCCCGGTCGAGCCGGCTTATTCGTGCTACTACTATAACATAGCTGCAGCTTGACTCTACCACGTATAAACACTTCAAATAAAAAATAAGGCAAGGACTAATTGCTAACGAGAATAAAAATTAGCGTTGATAAAAATATCTACAATGGTTACTCAAATACAAACATGAAGTTAAGAAACGAATATTCGACGTAAGAGTTTCAGGAATAAAAGCCCTTTTAGTTGAAAGTTGGTAAAGTTAAAAAAGTTTTAATGAGGTATTGTGTGGAGTATTAATAAAGAGCCCCTTTTAGCATTCTTTTCTAAATTAGTACATGAGAGATTCGTAGAGGAAATTGTCTTAATTACGTTATTTTTCATGATTTTAATTTATTTCAGTCTATCAAAAGTCCATTGCTAAACATAGCCTATCCCTATGGATTATCTAACATAAGTATAGTTGCCACTTTTGAATAGATTTTTAATACGCGGATCTTAGTGGATTAATTTTAACTTCGTTAATATTGAATAAAAGTACTTTCATGGATTTTATCTCGTTTAACTTTACTATTATTCCCGAAATTCAGGCGCTTTCTAGCACCCACAGCATTGCAGCACGGGGGACTGAGGTATTGATGTCCCGATGTCAGTTTATCCGAAGTACCGGAACTTTTAAATTTTATTTCTTTTGGTTCGATCTACGCAGTATGAACTTACTGTGTCTTGAAGTCTTGCTGTAGTATGCTTGGGTTTAGTTTTAATATTATAAATTACAGAATCCAAGAAACGAGCATGTGACTGAAAGAACAATGAAGACCTGCGTATACCAAATATAAAACACAGGTAATCCGGGAACTATGCGCAATATTCCCAATTACGTCTCCCCTAATCTTCGCAAACTGACACTGATTCCTACCAATTATCTTAATTTCAGTAGAGAAGCTGGTTGACTGCATTCTTTTGATATAATTAACAATATTTAATCCGAACTCTAGATAAGTTATAGTTGGCTCTTTTTACGCAGTTCAGACGAAGAATTCTTAGTTAAATGTTTATGGTGTTGAGATTAGATCAACTATGCAATCGGAACAATCAAAACACTTCAGGTCCACGACCACGGGCGTTGAAAAGCACTATAAACGCCGTATTTTCAAAATAAGTGTACATAAATCCGATAAATCTGTTTCTTGGTTGCAGGACTCCATTTAATGCGAACAAGCCCGCTTTTACCTAAACCTGTCGACAAGTAGCTGTGTGAGCATTACAGGCTGGGAGACATTACATTCTCATTACTCAGAGGAGTGACACCGTATCTATAGCCATACCGTATATATTTTTTGAAGTTGTTTGCAGTTTTCCAAGGGCTTCACTTACCACTTACCGACAAGACTCTAAGTTCTTAAATCACTTCTTTTTTATTTAAAAAATAAACATCTGTAAAGTTAATTTCATTCAAACTTGTGAAAATTAAGTGAAGAAGGCGAATGATTATTTTGTGAAAAGTGTCTCCCATTATCTTTTTCAAACACTTTGTTTTTGTTGCAGGTGAGCGGCATCATTACTACGCGCGGCTCGGCCGGAAAGCTTTGTGAGTTGAATATCTCTTTGTGATGACATGGTTTTCTTTTCTTTTGTAATTGTAAATTTACAGCAGGCTGTATATATGTATACAGATATACGTCCCACAAATTTATAATTGTGTAACTTTAACGATTGTAAACTGTTTTTTTTGTCAATACGAAGTCCCGCTTGGTTTGTTGTTGGTTTTTCCCAGGGCAGAGGTATTATCCGAACCAGTGGTAAATTAAGCATAGGAGTAACTTCCTGTATTGAATAAAAAGGTTTTTATTTCTATTCGTACTGCTGAGCACAGGCTTCCTCTAATTTTTGAGAGGGTTATATAGCAATTAGTTTGTTACTCGAAATATTAGCTATATATTTTTAGTTATGCAGGTTTCGTCACAATGTTTTCTTTGACTTCGAACACGTAGTCAATTAGAAATTTCATTAGTGCCGGCTGAGATCAAACTCAGGTTGCTCGAGTTCTGTAAAATTTACGACGAACGCTTAACTACTGAACTATCACGGCTCTTCTACAAGTAATATTCAAAACAGTATGAATTATTACTAGTAAATAGAACAGAACGTCTGACAAGTGTGGCAACTATGGAAAAATCTCCATTACGAGAGAATTTATAAGCTCACCCCACGCTTTTGTTCAGCAGCTGCAGCTATATTATGGTTGAAATATGAATAGGTCGGCTCGAACGTGGTGGAACGCTCTCCCAGAACACGAGCGTAAAATAGTGGCTTAATGTTTCGTATGTTGAATGTAGAGAACCGGAGACCCTTTTTACTGGATACAAGACATTCCATCTCAGTCCTCAGGTGTGACACGCATATGCATTTTGATCTTAATGAAGGATAAACGTAGATGTCTATGAGCCACAGCATCCAATTACCATCAGGTGGGCTGTGTGCTCCCTTGTCACCCTTATTCTATAAAAAAAACCGGCCAAGAGCGGGTCGAACTCGCGCACCGAGGGTTCCGTACAAATTTGATTTGAATTTCTATATAATACCACTACGTGTTCATGAGGAAAAGGGTAGTAAGTTTAAAATTATTAAAAATATTAAATTTCAAGATTCTGAGTTCACGTACCCTGAAGTACCCTGTAGGTTTTGATTCCCTTGCGAGTGTCGAAAATTTGCGGCATAAACGGCTGTATTTTTTGATTGCGTTGGCTTAGAAGTTTCACAGCTTCAAGGGACAGTAGACCTGAGTATTTGATATTAATTTCAGCTTGATACCTACACGCGTTCCTGAGAAAAAGGGTCTTGACAGACAGACAGAAGGACAACGAAGTGATCCTATAAGGTTCCGTTTTTTCCTTATGAGGTACGGACCCCTAAAAAGTAACATAAACTTTATTGGCTGTAATGGATGGACACATACTCGTATAATATATTAATAAACATTATTGTGGACGATTTACTTTTCATAAATGATATGTTATATCATTACAGATTATCAAAAGTCTACCTTTAACTGCCACTAGCATAGATTGCCCTATAACCATAGTTGCCACGCTTCCTCTGTCGCCTTTTGCGACACGCACTGTTTGATATGGGGTAGTGTTTTAACTTACGCCGCTACTATACGACAGTCATAATTGCTAGTATTTAAAGTAAATTTATCGTATATTTAATTAATTAATAAAATATTTATTGCTATACATATAAAATTATATAACAAAAATTTGAAAAAAGAAAATGTTTTTATGTTTTATAAAAGGGGTTAGGACACAGAATAAATAAGACAAAGCACAGGGCGACGGTAATAAGAATTACAATTCCAATGTGATATGAAATATCTGTAACATTTTTATGCGAACAATTTTCTAATAACATCTTCAAGGAAAAACGTTGTAACATACACCGCAATGTCATATTGAAAAAGCTTTGAAAAAACCAATTCAATTTCCTTTGCGTGTGATTACAAGAGAATCGATTTTTTATTACATAGAACGCGCTAGAATTGAGGGCGAGAATTATTTATGTTGTTACGAAATTTAATTTTCCCGTCGGTTATAACATAATATTAAAATATTTATCATATTGGAAACACTTCCATATTCCGTAAAGTAATTGAAAATAATTTGTTAAATTCGTATTTTTGTGTTGTCCTGCTGTTTTTTTTTATCATTTTTCATTATCTAAGGTGGATCCTCTTTCGCCTTAAGTGTCGTAAGAGGCAACAGAGGGAAGTTGAATCAAAAGATGGGCTGCAGTAGCTACCTGATAACAGCTGAACGAAAATTAGAAACTGCGTTTGCCAATCCAATCCGCTTGTCAAGCTTGGCAACTATAGCAAATATTCCCCCTTTGAGGCAATAGAGAGAGGCCTTTGTTTGTCAGTGGACTTTTGATAGTCTACAATGGCAATCGTAAGAATTACACAGTCCACATATATTTGTCTCCGTTTTAGAAAATAAAGAATTGCATAATACGCCTTGCTTGCAGATTTAGACTGGCCTTCTTGCCTACTGCTACTAATTCAAAATGTCTCCGGTTTTTTTCTCACTAAGCATTTCATCATTATGATCTTTTCTTGTTTATTGTATGAGAGTATGGTCATTCCCCGGTTGATCCCACTTATTCGTGTTGCAGCTCTACTACAGCTTTCGGGCTCTTCGGTACGGACTCACGGGTGACGACGCATCTGCATTTTAATTTGCAAACGAAGAAAGATGTAGATGTCTATGGGCCACAGCAGCCACTTAACATCAGGTGGACTGTGTGCTCGTTTTTCACCCTTACCTAATAATAAAAAAAAACTCTAGCTTACCTCTACGGTAGCTCCGTGGTAGCTCAGATGGTTAGCGCTCGCTATAAATTTCACAGTACGCGAGCAACCCGTGTTCGATCCCCGCCGGCACCAATTAAATTGTTAATTGCAATTTAAGTGCTCATTTACCATGTGCTTGGCGGTGAAGGAAAACATCGCGAGGAAATCTGCATGTCTGAGAAATAAGAAAAAAATTTCGAAGACTTGTGAATTTCGGCAACACGCATTATGACAGCGCGGCGAACATTTTGATCTTGCACCTTTTCAGGAATGAGAGCAGGCCCGTGCCCAGCAGTGGGACGTATATAGGCTGTAACTTTAACTAACTTAACTTACCTCTACGGCTTCCGCTAGTATTAAAGATGGAGTCTAACTTGGCTCTAGCGCATAGACTGGCACTGAAATGGACTCCACATCTATCCCCGATTAATAATCAAAATGCAGATGCGTTGTCACCGCTGAAGACTAAGATAGGATACTGCGTTTGCAGTAAAAAAAGATCTTCAGTTCTCGATAAACAACATTCGATACATAGTAGTCTTAGGTTGCTATTTCACGCTGATATTCTGTGAGGGCGTGTTCTTCCCCCGGTCAAACGAACCCATTCGTGCTGCAACTATAATACCACATATAGATGTTTATTACCAGTAATGAATGAATGAATGAATGAATCTATTTTCTCTTCACAATTGGTAAACTTAATGCTGAGTATTACAAAATTGCAAGACTGGTACCTAAATTGCGAGAGACTGGTGCCTGGTGTAGGTATAAAAACCTGGTTACCAGGGCTCCCCCACGGCTAGAGCAACAATATGAGTAATACAAATATTATAGTAATAATACTGACACCCTTTTAATTTTACATTGGATCACAATAGTTGAACTTTCAATTGAAAGCACAAGCGGACATCATAACTATAAAAAAAAACTATAATAATAAACAAAAACACAAATTAACATAACAAAATAAATTAATGGAATGGAACTAAAATGGCGTCTACTCAGCACTAATGTTATAGAAACCACATAGTGATAACTATAACGCTGATTTTCAGTAAGCGCCAGAGACAGGTGCAATAAAATAAACTTAGCCAATCACAGGCTCCAACATAAAAATAAAAAATACACTCTTGTAAAATTTATAAATAATAATTAAAAAAAATCCTGTTAACATTTAGGAAAGAAAGGCACAATAATAAGCCAACGCAAAAAAAAAAACGTAACAAAACAAAAAACAAAACATAAGCAAGACACAAGGCACACAATTAAATTATTTAATAAGATACAAAAATAAAATAAAATAAATGGAGAATTAAGCAAGTATTTTTATAATATACAAACATTCAATGAACCTTTATAAGAAAGGTGTGATACATCGACACAGAACTAACTATGCAAATTTAAAAGATATTCTTTTAGTTTTATTTTAATAGTGCGAACAGTTCTGCTGCCTTTGGTCGGAGGTGGTATATTATTCCAACACTTTGTGGCAGCATACCGAAAGCTACCACGAAACGCAGCTGTTCTGTGTCTTGGGTACAATAAGCGAACAGTTTCCCGTGAGAAACGTTGCGAGAAACTGAGGTTCTCATATAAGTATTTCGGTTGTTGATTTTGTAATATTTTATAAAGTAAACAACTGTAGTGAACCGATCTACGAGATTTCATGTTAATAAATTTGCTCTGATTTAAAAACGGTGTCACGTGACCTCTACGAGGGATTCGAAAACAGAACCTAGCGCATGCATTTTATACTCGTTGTATAACGAGTTTGGTTCGCGCAAGCAAACACTCTCCCATGACAATATCAGCATAATTTAGCTTCGAGAGTATAAGTGACTCACAAAGTTTAACTCTCAATTCTTCACTAAGGTAACAATGCTGGTTATTTTATTTTAGTTTGCAGTCTATTTTTAGTTTAGTTTCCATTAAAAGTTTAATTATTTAACCCCTTTAAGTGGTCTTAGAAATATCACAAACTCAATGTAACAAATAGAATGTCGTCTAAACAGTGACACCCAAAAATTTCATCCCCTATTTTATTACATTTTTTTATTAGAATTATGGTACTCCTGTTTTTTTTAAATAATAATAGAGAACGATGAGTTTCTTTAAACAAACACTTTTGACAGTACCAGAACAAAGTGATAGGTATATAGTTGCCTCTATCTTGTTTATCTCCTTTTTTATGCAAAGGATGAACTATAGATAATTTGAGATCATCTGGAAATACATCCTCTTCGTTTTATATTACGAGGCGTTTTTAAGTAAGTTTTTAAGTAAATGAAAAACCCTTTCATGGAACAAAATTCCAGTTTAACTCTTTATAAAACGATAATATTTTTTTTATTGTAAGTCAGTCTAAGTTGCTTGATTGAATAGTTTGTTATGTAAACTATTGTTACTTGCACCACGTACGTAATAAAACGGATCGTTACCTAGAACAAAATCCTTTAATACGAAATCGGGCATAAGAAATATGGTGATTGTAGTATCACACACTTGAAATCCATAAGCCGTGTATTGGCGGTTAAGAATATCCACTACCCCATATCTTCCCGTGGGTGTCGTAAGAGGCGGCAGTGGGAAACAAGTAGGAGATGGGCAGCAGCATCTTCTTGATAACAGCAATTTCCCAATATAAAAAAACTGCGGTTGCCAAACCGCTCGCCAAGCGTGGCAACTATAGCAATATAGCCCCAAATGAATAAAGTTACTAAGAGACGGCTCCCAGTCCCCGGCATCCCCGCTATTCCTGGCTACGGTGGCGACCATGGTAACGGCGGTGCAGGGGGTGCTAAGAATCTCCGGTGGAGGTTCGGTTACCACCTACGACGACTCGACCTGGCAACTTACACGCACCCTGAAGACTAACGAGAAGATCCTGTTGCTGGAAGAAGAGATAGACAAGTTGCGTTGGAATATTAAAGAAGTATCCGAGGTCCGAAGAGACGGGGAGGACACAGTAATCCTTGAATCCGGCAACTTGTTCTATCACCGGGAGGACAATTATCTATCCCAAGTAGGTGTCGGAGTTATCGTCCACAAGTATCTCGTTAACAACGTTGTAAAGATTGGGAGTGTGTCGACGAGGGTTGCGTACCTTATACTCAGAATCACCAAAAGGTATTAGCTGAAGGTCATACAGGTTTGCACACAAACCTCGCCACACCCCGATAACGAGGTGGAGGTAATGTATGAGGCTATATCTATAGCCATGCATTCCTCCAAAACCCACTATACGGTGATAATGGGAGACTTCAAAGCAAAACTAGGCACAAGAGAGAACGGTGAGCTGAAAGTAGGGAAATTCGGAATAGGGCAACAGAACCCAAGGGGCCAGTAGCTGGCTGACTTTATGAAGAAAGGGGGACTCCTTATGATGAACTCTTTCTTCCAGAAGCGGTCCCACAGGAAGTGGACCTGGTTGAGCCCCAACGGTTCGAAAAAATAAAATTGACTTCATTATGACGACCAGACGACAACTGTTCAGTGATGTCTCAGTGATTGCGAGGGTGAAAACTGGTAGCGATCACCGAATGGTTAGAGGCACACTGAACCTAAACGTTAAGTTAGAGAGGTCTCGTCTAATGAAGTCAACGCTCCGTCCCCCTCATGCTCTAATCCAAAGTCCCGAAACCTTTCAGCTCGAGTTACAAAACTGTTTTCAGTGCCTATAAGACTGCAATGAAGTGGACGATATGAATCACAAGCTCGTGAAAACTGTCCATGCGGTCGGTGCTAAGTTCTGCAAGAGCCGCCGAAGAAGAACACAAAAACTCTCTGATCACACTGTTAGTCTCATGGCTGTTAGACGGGATATGAAGCTGCAGTCTTCAACAGATTTAACAGCTTACAGGCAACTGAACAGACAGATCTCCAAATGCATGTGGCGGGACTTACGCAACTTCAATACAACTTGTTTTGAAGAAGCGATGGAACCAAGGTTCCAAAGTCCGAGTCCATAATTGAAGACCGAGTGTGGCAGCATTGTTTCCGGGACACTTGAGATTTTGAGTCAGATTGGCAGAGATGTTCTATGGGCAGCTGTACACGTCATCTTTGGAGCCACACGCAAGTGTGAGTAACGATTCAATAGCGAGTCTTATTCGACACTATTCTGAAGTAATCCCGGACGTCAGTCTGAGCGAGATTAGGATAGCTCTCCAGCATCTTAAAAACGGCAAGACCCCAGGTGAGGACATAATTACAGCGGAGCTTCTAAAAGCGGGTAGAAAACCAGTACTTGAAGTCCTTCAGAAACTCTTTAAATACGTCCTGGAGGACGCCTCCGGAGTAGCGCCACCATGGATGGTGGCGCTACTCCGGAGGCGTGGAACACAAGTGCGGTGGTCTTGTTCTTCAAGAAAAGTGACAACGCTCTATAAGAGAACTATAGACCGATTTCCCTTCTGGGCCGCGTCTACGTGCTGTTTTCGAGAGTCATTACGAATCGTCTCGCACACAGACTCGACTACTTTCAGCCTCCTGAACAAGCCGGTTTCCTAAAAGGGTTTTGTACCATAGAACAGATACACACCCTTCGGCAAATTGTATAAAAGACAGAAGAGTACAATCTCCCACTTTGCCTTGCGTATGTGGACTATGAGAAAGCCTTTGATTCGCATGCTACAGTCCCTTCAGCGGTGCCAATTTGACTGTCGGTATATCCTTCACTGCTGGCCGGATGAGGAAGCTGAAGGTCACTCAGTGAGCTATGGAGAGGGCTATGCTCGGAGTTTTTCTGCGTGATAAACTTAGAAATGAGGATATCCGCAGTAGAACTAAAGCGACCGACATAGCCCAACGGATTAGTAAGCTAAAGTGGCATTGAGCCGGACATATAGTTCGAAGAACCGACAACTGATGGGGGAAAAAGGTTCTCGAGTGGCGGCTTCCTACCAGCAGATGAAGTGTAAGGTGTCCCCTCACTAGATGGAGTAACGACCTGGTAAGACATGCAGGAAGTCGATGGATGCATGTGGTTCAGGACCGTGCTTTGTGACATTCCTTGGGGGAGGCCTATATTCAGCAGTGGACTTGTGAAGGGCTGTAATGATGATGATGATGATGAAAACCATAAGATATTCCGTCATTTTCTATAGTCGTCTCTTGCGACATCCACTGGAAGAAATGAGGTGATGAATTCTCTTGTGCTGCCATCACACGAAGTTTTTTTTTATTTATTTTCAGTTTAGTTTAGTTTTAATTTAGTTTCAGTTTATTACGGCCGTGTTATTTATGACGTAAACCATCACTGACAATAAAACACTCTCCCTGTGTTTATTTGGCGAAGAAGCTTCTAATGTAAGTTAAAAGTTTACCAAAGACTACAACGTGAAGTTTACTTAGAGTAAATAATTCTGTTAAGAGTTTCTCCTTGCTAAGCGAAAATAAAGTTGTCGGAACAGTATTTGTGTAAAAACTTGGTTGTAAAAATGACATGACCTTGAGGTGTTTTCCATAAAGGTAAGGTAAGGGTGACAAACGAGCACACAGTTCACCTGATAGTAGCGTATGCTGCGGCCCATAGACACCTGCTAGTGAATCTATCGGCGATTAAGAATCTAATCGCAAATACTTTAAGAGCTTCGGACCTATTACATGGAGTGCCTCATGAACATTAAAACCGCTTTTACCAATAAGAAGGCATTCCGTGTTCAGATTTTTATACTCATCAGTTTTTTCTAGGTAGTAGAATTCGTTTTCTGCTTAGTCCGTCTGGTTGATACCATTCTCTTACCTATTTCTGTCGCCAAACTACTGCATGGTATCGGTCTGAAAAGTATAGAGAGTCAATATAATTACATTCAGTCAGGCATTCCTTGGGCTGCAGTTGCCACTTACCATCAGGTGTACTGTAGGTTCGTTTCATTTCCTATTGTCATTAGTTAATTTAATTTTATAAAAAGAAAAATACTCACCTTACAAAACACAACAGCATAACGCTGCTATTTCATGTTGGTATACTGTGAGATCATGGTCCTTTCACAGTCGATATGTATAAAACTGCAGAATCAGAACAATATTGCTGTGTTTCATTTGGTCGGTGTCGAGAACCTCGAGAGAGTTGGGAAAGGACGCATAAAGAAACTTTAATAAAAAAACACGCCCTGGAACATGGCGTGAAAACGCCATTGCTTAAAAATACATTTCATTACTTCTGAATAATGAGAGGGTAATCAATAATGAAAGCTTAGAGAACGGCGCTACATTAGTTTGCTATTATGTACGTTCCTGGTTATGAAATAAGTGTTATTTCTCATATTATATAGCATTTTTAAATATAGAACTGAGTAAAAAGTACACCGCAATGTGTGTTGCCTACGCCTAGCCACGGAACCTAAAAACCTGGAAAAATTATGGCGTATTTTTCTTCAATTTATTTTAAACGCTTATTTATTCATTTGCATAAATATCGTATGTAACGTTAATTTAATAGGACGATTTCATTTTATTTAGGGTAAGGAATTTAGAATCGGGTAGTATGCCTTTTTCTCTATCTTTGCATAGGCACCGGTGGTATTTGGAAGGTCTTATTTCTTTCTACCACCAAAAAGTAATGCTTGCGCTGCCGGTTATTAACGGAAAACAGCAGCGCAACTGATTAGTTTACAGAGCCATTAATATTACAGGGTTGTAGGCACTCGGAGGTGACAACGCATCTGTGGGCTTTTTTGTTTGAAATTGGTTGCAGATGTCCCTAGATCGCAGTAGCCACTTACAATTAAGTGGACTATAATTAAGATTTTTGTCACTTCGGTTTTATATAAAAATGTATGCTTTTGATGTTCAGTATAAGGACTTTTTGTGCAACATAAAACGTAGTATATCTTCCAATAAGTTTATTTTTATTTTTTGAAATGTCAGTTTTGAGAAAAGTGTCTTAGCGATGGTACGGCTGTACATGAAACTGTCAGTTAAATGTGAATAAATTTCGACGTTTATATAACAAATACAATATATCTTTCTCGTCATCAGTCTGAGACTTCCATTGTTGTTTCAACAATAAATGACACGCGGAGCATTGGCCGAGCTGAACGCCTTGCCTGGTGGGAGATCTCCCCTTTTCTTTCCACGGCTAAAATACCATCTATCTATCGGAAGTTATAATTTTTCTCTGAAACTACCTATAGTTGTCTCTAATGATAGCCATGGAATAAAATTCGGCGGCTGATCGAATGATCGATTGCTACCATCACACGACAAGACAAATTAAATGATGTAATTGTTATTGAAAATTAGTATGAAAACCTAGCATGGATGAATTTCCCAAAAAATAAAGTAATAAAGATCAACCATTTCAAATCAAGTAACTCACAAAAAATGTAAGAAATTTTGCAACATTAACAAGACTAAGCACAGAGCGCACTTGGTCTTAAATTAGGTTTTACATTTAAAATCGAATTGTAAATTCAATGTTGTAGAAAGCTAAGATAAGGTTTTTCTTTAGAGAGTTTTTACAAAAGAATAATGATGGCAATTTTTATTTTTCTTGTTTCATAATGCGACGTAAAAGAATATAACATTATATTTTAAACGTGGTAGAGCCATACTGTAGCTATATTATGGTTGTAGCACGAATGGGTGGGCTCGACCGAGGAAGGATCACGCTCTCACAGAATACCAGCGTAAAATAGCAGAATAATGCTGCTGTGTTTCGTATGGTGAGTGTAGAGAAGCGGAGACCCTTTTTACTGGAAATGAGGCATTCCATCTTAGTCCTCACGGGTGACAACGCATCTGCATCTTGAGTCTTTATTGAGGATAGATGTAGATGTCTATGGGTCACAGTAACCACTTACCATCAGGTGGACTGTGTGCTCGTTTGTCAACCGATCCAATAAAAAAAAAGAAGAAGACTATGGCCGGCTTCACTCGGTCACTGTGACGTAAGCGCGGGACCCGAAGCTTGTTGTCTTGTAGTACTTGCTCGACGTGCTGAAGCTCGGTGGCCAGATATTTTCTCTCACAGATCCCTCGTGTTCTCTGAAGCAAAGATTTTTCCACTGTAGCTAACTGTAAACTTCGGTTGGTATGGGTCTTTTTTCTGTACACAGTATAGTACAGTGTTATCAGGATTTCGGATGACTAAGACATCTAGGAAAGCTAAAGAATTTTTTGCCTCTAATTCTATTGTGAATTGTATTTTAGGATTTATGGAATTAAGGTGGTTTAAAAATGCTGTTACTTTGTCAGATGGTAAAATTATGAAAGTATCGTCCACGTACCGCTTGTAGAATCTTGGATTTACAGGAGCAGTAAGAAGGGCTTTCTCCTCAATGTCCTTAATCGGAATCGATTACCACCACGATTCTTCCAGACCGATACGACTTAGGGACCTTCAAGAAAAGAGCCTACTCCTTTTTAAAAGGCCGGCAACGCATCTGCGATTTCCTTGGTTTCCCTGGTGTTGCAGTTGTTCATGGGCGGCGATACTCACTCACCATCAGGTGAGCCGTATGCTCGTTTGCCCCTCTCATATAGAAAAAGTTAATGTAAAACGTCAATAACCTTATTTACTCCTCACATAATATTCACAACTAAAGGTGGTTGTTACTATCGATTCAAACGATGCGTATAGGCCTCCCCCATAGAATGTCTCATAGATTTATATTTATCATAGTTGGTACGCTTGGTAAGCGATATCGGCAACCGCAGTATTTTACTAATTTGATTTGTTATAGGGAGATGCTGTTGCTCAACTTGTTTCCTTCTGTAGCCTCTAACGACACCCATGACAGTAGATTCACTTAGCCTGCTAGTATAGGTTTTTTTTAGATGTCGACGAATGAACAAATAAAAAACAGCAATCATATAATTCTAAATCGTTTGTTATTCTTCTCCTATAGAAATATATTTCAAGTAACGCAAAAACCAAGCCCAAGTAATGCTCAAATAATTGGAAGAACAGGCACTCAAAAGCAACCAACAAATGGTTACGGACAGTTAAGAAAAAAAAAAGAAATAGTTGAGTATGGTTCCGGAATCAATTGAAATGTACGCAGCGCTTTATTCTTCTGTTTTCTTTATTCTTCTTTTTTGTCTGAGCTTTTTATTTTTTAATAAAGAAACGAATAGTTCAAATGCTATTCATTATTATGAAGAAAATAAAAACTATCGAAATTGATATCAGAAAAGTTTGAACAGAAAATACGGATAAAATATGTTCCTCACGCAATTCTTTACCTAATTCAAGTAGTAATACTCTCGGAGGCGCTATTATGTCAATTTCTTCGACATGAACTACAGCCTAGGGAAAACTTTCCCAAATCTATATGTACTCGTAGACTTTTTGGATCAAGGTATCCTGCTTTAGTAATGAGGCTTTATTTTTTATAGGTAGCTAGCTGTTGAATAATTCTTTTTTTCTTTCGTTTGAATGGTAGTAAACATCCGCCTTAGATATGAAATATTTTCTGAAACATTTTTTTATGTGCCATCAAGAAAGTAAGACTTTCTTGTCATTTAAAAAGTACTTAATTTATGTTCTACGAAAATTTTAGTTTTTAAAGATAATATTTTCAAATTTAAACTAAATATAATTAGTTAACATCTTCATGAGTGTATTAAAACAAAATGGCATGAGAAAATAAAAATCGTATGTTCGCAATTTCACTTCCTAGCAAAGTGAGTTTGTAAAGAAAGCTGTATTTTTAAATTTTGTAACTAAAACTAAATGAGTGCGACGTACTCTACAAACTATGAAATGAGAAAAAGTAGGAAATCTAGATGTTGAAATAGGAAAAGAAGATAACCATACATTTTTACAATATAGAAGTTAATTATTCATTCATTACAGCTCGTCAAAAGTACTCTGCTGAAAATAATCACAAACACACATAAATCCTACCAAAACCTAAAACCATAACCACCGACTTTTTCTTTCTTCTCTTTGATCCAAAATTTTGAATTTTAATGGGACTTCATTCTAACGGAAAGTCTTTTTTTTATTATTTGAGACTTAAAAATTTGAATTTTATGAAATTTAAGTCTCTAACTCCATTTAAAGAAAAGAAAATTCACATTTTTATTATTTATTAGCCAAAAGTATATTATATAGCGATATAACACAGGAAAAATCATAGGTTGTAAATAACTGTTTATTGTAAGTCCAAGTCTCAACAACGCATAACACCTGTCAATGAAATTGACGCAACCATCGCCCCCTTCGATCACATTAAAGAATATTTAACCCGCCCTGTGTCAGACTTACTTGAGCTATGACTATGCTATGACTGCATATATATGCTTGCAATGACAGAGCAAAACTTACTTGACCCAATACGATTCAACATAACATTTTCACGGAATTGTGTACTTACAATTTTTGTGATAAAAAACTTGCACAATTGGAGATTATAATTAATTGATGTACACATCATCATTGGAGCTACACGCAAGTGTGATTAAGATCCGCGAGCGAGTCTTATCCGACACTATTCCGATGATATTCCGGACGTCAGACTGTAAGTATTATGTAAATAGTGATGTTAATTTTAATACCGCATCTTCTGTTCATCTATTTGATATAAATCCATATTCATTGTCGTCTAGATATATTTTATTTCCCATTAATTAAAAAGTCCTTTTTTCATAAGCTTTACAATTGTTTTCAATAATGTAGACAGTAGAGAAATAGGCCTATAATTATGTGGTGAACTTTTACTGCCCCCTTTGTGGATCGGATATACCACTGCTTTCTTAACAGATTAGGGAAGTTTCCAGTACTAAAACTCAGATTACAGATATATTGAGAGAGATATATAGAGATATAGATAAGTAATTGGTTTTGTTAAGTAACCGCAGAAGTTTTTTTTTAATATCTTAGCTAAAATACCATCGAATCCAGGTGCGCTGTATGTTTTTAGGCTTAAGATGTTATTTATGACTTCATCTTCTTCGGACCTACATTTTAAAGGTGTTCCGTGGTTACAGTAGCAACCCGGGTGTGCTGCATTGGATAGGCTTACGCGTGCCTGATAGATATCTACAACGGCGAGTTCGCAAAAGTGACATTATTTATACTCGTAATTTGTTATTCTCAAATTGAATTATACAATTGATTGTAATGTGTTGTTATTTAAATTAATTATTGTGTGTTGTAATTTATCTTTTACCATTTGAATTGTTACTTTATGCTTTATGACGAATTCCAATAACATATTTTTATTGTATTATTATGAGGGGTATCTATATAGTTTTCTCATTGGTCGGGCTGTATAAATACATAATTGTAAATGAAATTGATAAATATTCATAAATATCAACAAAATAAAATAAATACATAAAAACTAAAAACCCAACCCTCGGCAGGGGAGACCAAACGGCCGAGGGTTAGGGGGAAAGGGAAAGAAACCGGCGGACGATGCAAGCGGTATCGAGGAGCACCGCCTTCTGCATTTGAGCTTGGAGCGGTCCGTCACGGAGTCCCAGTCTCCTCAGATGACCCGAGAGGCTGACTAGGATAAACCCGTTCGCAGAAACGACTACAGGTATCAATTCGGCCGGCAGTCCGCCCCACATGTTGGTCACCTCGTGAGCCAGGTCCAGATATTTTGTACGCTTATCTGTTTCGGCTTTCACGAGGTTCTCGTCGTACGGAACGGTAATGTCGACCAAAAATATCCTTGACTGTGCCCGGTCCATCAGCACAATATCAGGTTTATTCGCAAGAATGGTCCTGTTTGTGATGATGGCCCGGTTCCAGTAGAGCCTGGCGTGGTCATTTTCGAGCACGGCTTTCGGCACGTAGTTATAATAAGGCAGTTTCCGATCCACGAGACCGTATTTCAGAGCGAGCTCCTGGTGTAGAATCCTGGCTACTAGGTTGTGCCTATGCAAGTACTCAGAGTTAGAAAGCGCCGAACTACCGGAGATGACATGCCTAAGTGTTTCACCGGGATGGCGACAAGCTCGACAAATGTCGACGGTGCCATTCCTTAGGATGTATCTTCGATAGTTGTTGGTCCTAATAACCTGATCCTGTATTGCACAGATAAAACCCTCGGTTTCCCCGAAGAGGTCACCAAACAAAGCCAGTGGAGGGAGGCAACTGTGTCTACGAAAGGCTCATGTAGAGCCTTGTAGAACCTTAACGTATTATTATTATTATTAATATTATTTTGAATTGAGATGCTACATTTATCGATTTAGGTTTTTCCCTGTAATGGTAGATGTTAGTAGGAAATATAAATAAATAAATAAATATAAAGAATGAATTCGGTAGTGTATTAACTGATTTAGAATTTAAAGCAAGATCTGATTCACTATATTGGTGAGTACATTTATAGTGTTTGGAGTGGATTAACAAATATAAAATCCTATGTATTTCAATATACATAATATATATAGTCTTCGGTGGCGACCTAAATTTTGATTATTATTCGAGTGTACATGTGGGTGTCTGAGGGCGACAGCATCCATTTACACTCAGATTGACTGTGTGCTTGTTTGTTATCTTTATTGTATTAAAAAAACATGTTTCTTTATACTGTACATAGACAGTCACAAATCGGGGGCGAAATTGTCTTGGATTTGTGCATAAACCTGAAATACATAGGATTTTATATTTGTTAATACACTCCAAACACTATAAATGTACTCACCAATATAGTGAATCAGATCTTGCTTTAAATTCTAAATCAGTTAATCCACTACCGAATTCATTCTTCATATTTATTTATTTATTTATATTTCCTACTAACATCTACCATTACAGGGACAAACCTAAATCGATAAATGTAGCATCTCAATTCAAAATAATATTAATAATAATAATAATACGTTAAGGTTCTACAAGGCTCTACATGAGCCTTTCGTAGACACAGTTGCCTCCCTCCACTGGCTTTGTTTGGTGACCTCTTCGGGGAAACCGAGGGTTTAGTCTGTGCAATACAGGATCAGGTTATTAGGACCAACAACTATCGAAGATACATCCTAAGGAATGGCACCGTCGACATTTGTCGAGCTTGTCGCCATCCCGGTGAAACACTTAGGCATGTCATCTCCGGTAGTTCGGCGCTTTCTAACTCTGAGTACTTGCATAGGCACAACCTAGTAGCCAGGATTCTACACCAGGAGCTCGCTCTGAAATACGGTCTCGTGGATCGGAAACTGCCTTATTATAACTACGTGCCGAAAGCCGTGCTCGAAAATGACCGCGCCAGGCTCTACTGGAACCGGGCCATCATCACAGACAGGACCATTCTTGCGAATAAACCTGATATTGTGCTGATGGACCGGGCACAGTCAAGGATATTTTTGGTCGACATTACCGTTCCGTACGACGAGAACCTCGTGAAAGCCGAAACAGATAAGCGTACAAAATATCTGGACCTGGCTCACGAGGTGACCAACATGTGGGGCGGACTGCCGGCCGAAATGATACCTGTAGTCGTTTCTGCGAACGGGTTTATCCTAGTCAGCCTCTCGGGTCATCTGAGGAGACTGGGACTCCGTGACGGACCGCTCCAAGCTCAAATGGAGAAGGCGGTGCTCCTCAATACCGCTCGCATCGTCCGCCGGTTTCTTTCCCTTTCCCCCTAACCCTCTGCCGTTTGGTCTCCCCTGCCGAGGTTTGGGTTTTTAGTTTTTATGTATTTATTTTATTTTGTTGATATTTATGAATATTTATCAATTTCATTTACAATTATGTATTTATACAGCTCGACCAATGAGAAAACTATATAGATACCCCTCATACGAGTAATAATACAATAAAAACATGTTATTGGAATTCGTCATAAAGCATAAAGTAACAATTCAAATGGTAAAAGATAAATTACAGCACACAATAATTAATTTAAATAACAACACATTACAATCAATTGTATAATTCAATTTGAGAATAACAAATTATAAATAATGTCACTTTTGCGAACTCACTCCGTGAACACGAAAATAAGCCCAACTTCTCAGCAACCTAATTTAGTATGTGTATCGTTCGCGTGAGGGAGGTGTTGTGTACCAGTTTAGACATGCCGCGCGGCACCGCGAGCAAGCTTGGGCGCAGTCGCCGCTGTAAATATCTATCAGGCACGCGTAAGCCTATCCACTGCAGCACACCCAGGTTGCAACTGTAACCACGGAACACCTTTAAAATGTAGGTCCGAAGAGGATGAAGTCATAAATAACATCTTAAGCCTAAAAACATACAGCGCACCTGGATTCGACGGTATTTTAGCCAAGATATTAAAAAAAACTTCCGCGGTTACTTAACAAAACCAATTACTTATCTATATCTCTATATATCTCTCTCAGTATATCTCTAATCTGAGTTTTAGTACTCGACACTTCCCTAATCTTTTAAGAAAGCAGTGGTATATCAGATCCACAAAGGAGATAGTAAAAATTCAACACATAATTATAGGCCTATTTCTCTACTGTCTACATTATTGAAAACAATTGAAAAGCTTATGAAAAAAAGACTTTTTAATTATTGGGAAATAATAAATATCTAGAAGACAATCAATATGGATTTATATCAAATAGATCAACAGAAGATGCGGTATTAAAATTAACATCACTATTTACATAATACTTACAGTCTGACGTCCGGAATATCATCGGAATAGTGTCGGATAAGACTTGCTCGCGGATCTTAATCACACTTGCGTGTAGCTCCAACGATGATGTGTACATCAATTAATTATAATCTCCAATTGTGCAAGTTTTTTATCACAAAAATTGTAAGTACACAATTTCGTGAAAATGTTATGTTGAATCGTATTGGGTCAAGTAAGTCATGCTCTGTCATAGCAAGCATATATATGCAGTCATAGCATAGTCATAGCTCAAGTAAGTCTGCGTCAATTTCATTGACAGGTGTTATGCGTAGTTGAGACTTGGACTTACAATAAACAGTTATTTACAACCTATGATTTTTCCTGTGTTATTTCGCTATATAATATATTTTTGGATAATAAATAATAAAAATGTGAATTTTCTTTTCTTTAAATGGAGTTAGAGACTTAAATTTCATAAAATTCAAATTTTTAAGTCTCAAATAATAAAAAAAAGTATTGACTTTCCGTTAGAATGAAGTCCCATTAAAATTCAAAATTTTGGATCAAAGAGAAGAAAGAAAAAGTCGGTGGTTATGGTTTTAGGTTTTGGTAGGATTTATGTGTGTTTGTGATTATTTTCAGCAGAGTACTTTTGACGAGCTGTAATGAATGAATAATTAACTTCTATATTGTAAAAATGTATGGTTATCTTCTTTTCCTATTTCAACATCTAGATTTCCTACTTTTTCTCATTTCATAGTTTGTAGAGTACGTCGCACTCATTTAGTTTTAGTTACAAAATTTAAAAATACAGCTTTCTTTACAAACTCACTTTGCTAGGAAGTGAAATTGCGAACATACGATTTTTATTTTCTCATGCCATTTTGTTTTAATACGACAAATGTCGACGGTGCCATTCCTTAGGATGTATCTTCGATAGTTGTTGGTCCTAATAACCTGATCCTGTATTGCACAGATAAAACCCTCGGTTTCCCCGAAGAGGTCACCAAACAAAGCCAGTGGAGGGAGGCAACTGTGTCTACGAAAGGCTCATGTAGAGCCTTGTAGAACCTTAACGTATTATTATTATTATTAATATTATTTTGAATTGAGATGCTACATTTATCGATTTAGGTTTGTCCCTGTAATGGTAGATGTTAGTAGGAAATATAAATAAATAAATAAATATGAAGAATGAATTCGGTAGTGGATTAACTGATTTAGAATTTAAAGCAAGATCTGATTCACTATATTGGTGAGTACATTTATAGTGTTTGGAGTGGATTAACAAATATAAAATCCTATGTATTTCAGGTGTATGCACAAATCCAAGACAATTTCGCCCCCGATTTGTGACTGTCTATGTACAGTATAAAGAAATATGTTTTTTTTAATACAATAAGGATAACAAACAAGCACACAGTCAATATAGTATATATATATGAACCAATATATTCTTACCTTATAACATAAAAAAGATTAAAAAAACATGTTCAAAGTTTGTCAATAAACAAGTTTAAAAGTTTTATTAAAAAAAAACTGTACAAAAAGGGTTATTATAATATCAAGGAATATATGAATGAAAATAACTTCTGAGTATAAGGTGATCGCCACCATGCTGGTTCTATGAAAATGCATTCAAACATTGTATAAACAAAATTACTGTTAAGTGAAATATGTTTGAAAAAATAAGTCCCGCTGGGTTTTTGCTGGTTCTTCCCAGGACAGAGGTATTTTCCGAACCAGTGGTAAATAAAAATGACTTTCAATAAGTATTATGTAATAATCAATATTGAATAAAAAATCATTCTATTCTATTATATTATATAAGTCCTTGAATCCTGAAATAAAGAAATTGTGATGACATTAATATCAAGCGAAACATGATGAATGATCATTTCGTCAATTTTTCATATTAGATCTAACCAGTCCAAGCTGTAGTTGTCTTTTTCAGTTCTCTACCTCGGTGAATAACCATTTTTTATGTTATTGTTATACAATAAAGTTAATAACCTATTTTTAAATAGATAACCTGTCGACAATATTTCCTCTTAAAAAGCTAAAATTAAAAAACTTCTTGTCGGAAAACTTTCTGATAAAATTCAAAACTTTCTTGGTCCAATAAAAACCACTGGGTCGCCTTAACTCCTTCGTACAATGAGAGGCAAGTTTCCATAGCACTTTGTTACGAAGTGTGCTCTAATTGCTATCGCCGAATGCAAATGCAAATATATCTTGAGGAAGTTATAACAGAACTTGTTTCTAGCGAGCTGAAATAAAAACTAGGATACAAGATAACATTGTAATGTAAGTAAGGATCACATATGACAATGTTGCTCAATGCATCTTATTTAGTATTTATTATCTTAAGAATTACAATGCTGAAAAATTGTCTCCCCGAGGACTAAACTGGAATATGTATTTCATTAGCAGATAAATAGGCATTCGGCTCTCATAGGCGGGATATTTCCTATAGTAATTGCAGATTTTTATGTTTCAGTTGTTAGGTATTAGGAAGACGCTGCAGCTCATCTACTGGTTTAATTCCCTCTGTCACCTCATTAACGGTGGTAGAGCCCCGCAGCAGTTTTTTGCTGTTGCACGTATGGGCAGGCTCGAGCCGGGTTGGTACCACGACCTCACAGAATACCGGCGTGAAGTAGAGGCTCTGCTTCTGCGTTTCGTCTGGTGAGTGCAGGTGGCCGGAGGCCCAATTCCCCCCCCCCCCCCATCAACATGGTAGCGGAATTACAAAGTAGACTACCCCAGGAGGGTACCAGTACCCCTGGAGAATCCCTCGCTGAGCATCCACGACCATGTTATTCCAATCCTGAGCGTGGGTGCTCAGGCTGCCCCGCGTATTCTGGGGGGGGGCAAAATTCCGCTCAAAAACAAAACTGCTTGGGGCAAACTGAGCAACAATACCAAGGCGACCCCTGCCACGCTATCCGTGAATTTCTGCAACATCAGGGGACTTCACTCTAACCTAAACGCCGTCCACTACCATCTCGAGACGGCGAAGCCGGCCTTGCTCTTTCTGACCGAGACGCAGGTTTCCTCTCCGGCTGATATTTCGTATCTCTCCTGCCCGGGGTACAAATTGGAGCACTCCTTTGTGCCTCGGGCTGGAGTTTGCGTGTATGTCAGAGAGGACATCTGTTCTCGACGCCTCGGCAGTCTTGAAGGTTCGGACCTGTCCATCCTTTGGCTACGCGTAGACAGCGACGACCATCCGCGCGTCTACGGGTGCCTCTATAGGTCCCATAGCGGTAATGCCGAAACAGACCGACTCATCGACCACGTCCAAATGGCTACAGATTCCTTACTACAACAGGTCCCATCCGCAGAGATCGTGATCCTTGGCGATTTTAACGCCCACCATGCAGAATGGCTCGGTTCACGTTTAACCGATCATGCGGGGAGATCTGTTTATGACTTTGCTTTGGCATATGGTCTGACACAACTGGTTACTTCGCCTACGCGGATTCCAGATGTGGAGGATCATACACCTTCCCTGTTGGACCTTCTGCTGACCTCTCATCCGGACGGATATCAGGTTTCCGTCGATGCCCCTCTCGGCTCTTCGGACCATTGTCTGATCCGGAGTATGGTGCCACTCACGCTCCCTTCGCGGTTGCGTTCTGCAGGTTGCCGCCGTGTTTGGCATTACAGGTCGGCAGATTGGGACGGAATGCGGTCTTTCTTTGCATCCTACCCATGGGGGCGGGTTTGCTTCTCGCCGGATGATCCCAGCGCTGTTGCTGACTCTGTCACTGATGTGGTGCTACAGGGAATGGAACTATTTATTCCATCATCTGTGGTACCCATCGGAGGCAGATCTCAGCCTTGGTTTGGTCGCTCCTGTAAGACTGCATTGCGCAGAAAGCAGGAGTGTTATCAAGCCTGGGCTGCGGCTTCGGTGACTCGGGATGTAAACACCAGCACACTTAAAAAGAAGTATAACTTCGCCTCCAGGTCCTTCAAAAGAGTTATTGCCAAGGCAAAGTCAGAGCACATAGGCAGAATTGGCGAGAAACTAGTTCGCCTTCCTTCGGGAACCCGTGCATTCTGGTCTCTCGCCAAGGCTGTCCAAGGGAATTTCTGTAAGCCATCACTACCATCTCTGCACAGGGAGGACGACTCACTGGCCCACGACGCAAAAGAGAAGGCCGACCTTTTAGGCTCCCTTTTTGCGTCCAACTCGACTGTTGATGACGGGGGGAACACACCGCCGACCATCCCGCGGTGTGAGTGCTCTATGCCGGATGTGCTATTCTCACAGCGCTTGATTCGCAGAGCACTCCTCTCCCTTGACATCCACAAGTCGAGTGGGCCTGACGGAATCCCCCCAATTGTGCTGAGGACGTGTGCTCCGGAGTTGGCACCGGTTCTAACGCGTCTTTTCCGGTACTCCTACTCCCATGGCGTTGTCCCGAACTCATGGAAGACAGCTTTTGTCCACCCGATCCCTAAAAAAGGCGACCGCTCAGACCCGTCCAACTATAGGCCTATCGCGATCACCTCCTTGTTCTCCAAAATAATGGAATCCATTATTAACTGCCAGCTCATCCGGTACCTTGAGGATCACCAGCTGATCAGTGACCGCCAATACGGTTTTCGTCGGGGTCGATCAGCTGGTGATCTTCTAGTCTACCTGACCCATAGATGGGCGGAGGCAGTAGAGTCCAAGGGGGAGGCGTTGGCCGTTAGTCTGGACATTGCGAAGGCCTTCGATCGGGTTTGGCACAAAGCGCTTCTTTCGAAGCTCCCTTCCTATGGGCTTCCCGAGAAATTGTGCAATTGGATCACCAGCTTCCTTGCAGATCGGAGCATCAAGGTCGTTGTAGACGGTGCATGTTCTGACTACAAGCCTATTAACGCTGGTGTTCCACAAGGCTGTGTGCTATCACCAACGCTGTTTCTTCTGCATATCAATGATATGTTGCTAACTGGTAACATTCATTGCTATGCGGATGACAGCACTGGTGATGCTCTATACACCGGCCGGGCCAATATTTCTCGGGAAAACGTCGCCGAGTACCGGAACAAACTTGTGTCTGAAGTCGAGTCTTTGCTGGACAAAGTCTCGGATTGGGGGCGACTAAATCTAGTCCAGTTTAATCCTCAGAAGACACAAGTTTGCGCGTTTACCGCTAAAAAGAACCCCTTTGTCGTATCTCCTCAGTTTCAAGGCACTCCCCTTCTTGCCTCAGCCAGTATCGGTATCCTCGGAGTCGACATATTGAGTGACGTGCAGTTTCGTGGTCACTTGGAAGAGAAGGCCAAATTGGCCTCTAAAAAGCTTGGCGTGCTCAGCAGAGCGGGACAGTATTTCATGCCGGCACACCGCCTGCAACTTTACAAGGCGCAGGTTCGGCCTCACATGGAATACTGTTCCCATCTCTGGGCAGGGGCTCCCCAGTGCCAGCTCCTTCCACTTGACCGCATCCAGCGCAGAGCGGCTCGAATCGTCGACGACCGAGCCCTTTCCGATCGGCTCGATTCATTGGCACTGCGAAGAGATGTTGCATCTCTTTGCATTTTCTTTCGCATCTACCATGGGGAGTGCTCTGAGGAATTGTTCGGATTAATCCCAGCCGCCAAATTTCATGAACGCACATCGCGGCAGAACTCCCGATACCATCCACACCATCTGGATGATTGGCGTTCCACCACTGTGCGATTTAGAAGATGTTTTCTTCCTCGCACGACTTTCTTGTGGAATCGATTACCATCAGCGATTTTTCCGGACCGATACGACTTAGGGACCTTCAAGAAAAGAGCCTACTCCTTTTTAAAAGGCCGGCAACGCATCTGCAATTCCCCTGGTGTTGCGGTTGTTCATGGGCGGCGGTAGTCACTTACCATCAGGTGAGCCGCATGCTCGTTTGCCCCCTCTCCTATAAAAAAAAAAAAAAAAAAAAAAAAAACCTCTTACGACATCCATAGGATGATATTAATGGGTAGTGGATATTATTAAATTGTCACTATACCCTGCTCTATTGTGTATTGTGATGATATTTGGATTTTGGATTATATACGTCCTTACTGCCTTTTTATTATAACATATTCATATACGTCTAACTGATTTCATAATAAAACATTTAATAATATTCTAGACTAAAACCCATTTAAATTTAATAAACGCTGTAAAACGCAGTACGATGATATACGACCACGGAATAGCTTTAGCTTTCCGCAAAACTATTTTCCGCCCATTTAGCTTTGCATTTGTTTTACAAAATTTCTTGTTCAATGTGTTTAATGTTTTTTATTTTGTAAATATGTTTCTATTATGTTTAATTTCGAATAAACTCGTCAACAATCTTGATATTCAGGACTCGAATTTATACGGTGGTGTTTCTGCCTTAGTGTAATGGTGTTCGGATAAGTGATAATAGTGCATGCAAATGATGGAAGGAAGTGTAAGTCACACAACTTTATTTTTCATACGGAACTTATCTAATTAATCTTAAATATAATAAATTTCCACAAGGGAACGCCTGATGTTATTAATTAGTCTTGAAATAAATTTTGTGTAAAGTTTATGTAACTTGTAAATGCTACAAACTGTGGGAGAAGTCAGAGATGTATGTCCCTTTCAAATTTATGTATGTACACCAAACGTTTTATTTTAGAACTTGTGATAGAAATAGTCCATAGCCTTCACAATCACAATATTATATTAGACACCTTTTAAAACATGCTAGACAAGTAACAAAGTAGACTCATTCTTTTTTGTTATATGTCCTCCTAACTGACCTATAAGGCTCAGATCATGAGGAGTAAATACTTAGAGTTATACTTATTTAAACAAGTTAAAGTAACTTATTTGGATGAACGAACTTTTAACCTATTATTTATTAGTTTATTTTTTTTGTTGAGAAGACGGTTCTGAGATATATTATAACCTATAGGTGGCGCTGTAGTAAGCAAATTATAATTATTTTATGCATCATAATGACTCACTGTTAGCACTCCCTCAAGCTACCAGATAAGGTTGCAGGATAATATAAAATTCCAGGATAAGTGCCAAACTGTTTATATTATTGTACATTAATTTTATATGCATAAAGTACAGTAAGATATACAGCAATTAAAACAACGGTGTACTGTCGCTTGGGCGATTTGTAGCTATCTGCCCGATCGTAGGTCCGGTCACGCTTGACGTCATGCATGGAACCGGTTGCAGTAGCTGGCGGTAACACTCACATTTACAAATGATGGTTTAGTGCCAAAAAATAAAATTACGAAACCCGGACACGATAGGTGTGGTGGAGGTATTAATAAATTTTATATTTACACTGTAAAAGGTTTGAAGTAAAACACATCGCTTTACCTACCAGAAAGGGATAAACTACGTCTGTTGAGCCGGCTAGTACTCTAAACAAAGTAGAAAAATAACAAAATTAAAGTACATACTCGTATTTCTTTATATTGACCAGCACACAGTCCATCTGATGGTAAGTGGATGTTGTGGCCCATAGACATCTATATCTATCTTCAAAAAAATGCAGACGCGTTGTCACCCCTGAGAATTAAGATAGAATGCCTTATTTGCAGAAAAAAAAATTTCTAAACTCTACTCTAAGTTTCTCTTCACTCACCTTACGGAGCACACTAGTGTTGAGCTGTTATTTTACGGTGGTATTATCTGAATGCGTAGTACTTCCCGGTCGAACCGAACCATTTGCACTATAATCATTACATAGCTGCAGAATGGCTCTACCACGTAGAGAGGATAAAGATAAAGCTTGGTTAAATTTCAAAGAGATCAGTTAGATCAGTTGCAGTGAGCGTTCAATAGTAATGTTAGATTTTTTTTATAGGACAAAGGTAACAAGCGAGCACACAGTCCACCTAAGTGGTTGCGGTGGCCCATAGACATCTACATCTATCCTCGCTTGCGAATCAAAATGCAAATTCGTTGTCAGCCGCGTGGATTAAGATGGAATGTCTCTTTTCCAGTAAAAAGCATCTCCGGTTTTCTACACTCACCATACGAAACACAGCAGCATTAAGCTGCTATTTTACGCAGGTATATGGTAAGAGCGTTGTTGTTCCCCGGTCGATCCGACCCATTCCTGCTACAACTATACAATTAATATAGCTGCAGTATGGCTCTACCTCCTTTGAAATAGATAATTTTAGATATATTCGTTTTGAATTTAGAGAGGAAGTTATTTAATATGCCAGTTGTCAGTTCCATTTTGGAAAAGAAAACCGGCTAGTCAAATTACTTAATAAAAATATATAAAAAATTTAACAGAAATTACTAAAAGAAATACTTCTGACTGATTTTCAAACACTGTGCGTGCCCATACTTAGCGCGCATATCAATGCACGCTAGGGCATGGATACCTAAAGAACTATTATAAATACTATCACTTTCTGAGAAAATTTTGCTAAAATATGATAATTTACATGCGCATCATTAACTTAGTCAAGTAGTAATATTCTCGAAGGTGATATTACGCCAATTCACGGGAAATTAAGCACAGCTTGAGGGAAACTTTCCCAAATTTAAACGCAGAACGTTAGCTATGAGGTTTACCGTTTATAATAGCGAACTTAACATCAATTTGTTGAAATCTTATTGGTTTTATGGTTATTACTTATTTGCTTAACATGTGAATTATTTGCTTTCCAATCTTGAACTTCGTAGCGGCAGTCTAATATTTAAGAGAGCGGTCTGCGTAACTAAAGTTTCTGGGTTCGATCGGACGTTTGGCTACATTCGTGACCCACCAAGCTTAGTTTTAGGGAGGGATTTAACAAGGATATAACAATGTTGACAGCAAAAGATTCTATTTTTTTCTTTTTATAAAAGAATACTACATTATGGAAGTAATTATTTCTGGTTTTCTTTTTATTTTCTTGAGAAATATACTTAGCAGAACATTCACCCCGTCTTGCCCAACCCCTAAAACCTGCCACCAAAATAAATAGTGGCCACATAAATAATATATGTGAAACAAAAATATATGTCATAAATCCACTGCTGAACAAAGGCCTTTCCCATTGTTGTCCTTACAGGTTTGAGGAAATTTTTATCATGGTTTCCATGCTTATAAGGCGGATTGGCAAACGTAGTTTTTTTTTTATATTTTAGTAGGTAGTCATTAGGAAAACGCTGCAGTACCACTTCTGGTTTGTTTCCCCCTGTTGCCTCTTACGACACCCAGGGGATGATATGAGTGGAGAATATTCCAACACCACCATAACTGTAAGATCGTGAGAGTAACAACGAGTGATTACATACGGGTAACATGGTCCTAAACTCAAGATCGACCACTAAGTCGAACGAAAATATCCGCGCTATAAAATTACCCAGTTCAAGCTACAACGGTTTTAGTAGAAGTGCTTTTGTCTTACATGATATTAAATATGTTACGAAACCTTGTGTAAGAACGGACTACTCATGCAAATATTTTAATAAAAGCAATATTTATGACAATTTCAAACAATAAAGTATACAAATTTTCTTGGTAAAATCATTAGCTTCTTCGTCAACAACCTTGGTTGTTTAAATTTTTCATAATAATTTTTTAGAACAAGTATCCCAGCATCTTTTGTTAAATATTCTAAAACACCATGACTAATGTTGCCTATGCTAGATGTAAGACATTCAATTGAATTGAATATTATTTGTTTTATATTGTCTACCTGGGCTGCCTTTGAGAAATTACGACAAATCTACCTGTCCAATATTCATTGAAACTTTAAAACAAAACTTTGGTGTATAGAAAAGTAGCAAGAGAAATTAGCAACTTTTTCATTTTATGTTTTGTTATTTCTCGGTCTCTTTTGACCTCGATCTAATGGAAAAGATATTAAAAAATAAAAATATTATTATTAATTCTTAAAATGCCGTCATCTTCTTATTTATCAGCAGGTAAATGTTAAAGTGTGATTAAAAGAACAAATATTTATGTATAGAGATATTTTATTCAATATACAGCCACTGAATAAATAATATTACTAATACACGATAATCCATCACGCCATAAATCCCGTGAGAGCCGTAAGAGGCGTTAGGGGGTAACAGAAGATGGCAAGCAGCACTTTACTTATAATACATAAAAATTATATAAAACTGCCTGCCAAGATTAATTATGACAAATATCCCCCCGATGTGGCAATCTAGGGGGGAGAGCTATGTTCAAGTGGATTTTTGATTGGCTGTGATGAATAAATGAGTACAATATGTTAAATAATGTTTTGAATTTGTATATAAAATACAAAGAAACTTTTCCCCGACCTATTACAATAATAGCCATAAAATTAGTAGTAGTATTTTTACGTGGTAGAGCCATGCTGCAGCTATATAAGTAGTATAGTTGTAGCACGAATGGGTCGGCTCGACCGGGGAAGGACCACGCTCTTACAGAATACCAGCATAAAATAGCAACTTAATACTGCTGTGTTTCGTACGGTGAGTGTAGATAACCCTTTTACTGGAAACGTGGCATTCCATATTACTCCTTCCTAAGCAAGGATAGATATAGATGTCTATGAGAAAAAGCATCTACTTACCATCAGGTGGACTGTGTGCTCGTTTGTCACCCATATTCTATAAAACACCCGTCTGATCACAATATAGCAATATTTTACGGTTTTGTTACGAAGCCGTTAAATATTGGTGTATTGTTACCAATTCAAAAAATTAAATACTGTAACTGCAAAATCGGGCCAGTTGCTAGTAAAATGTAAGTTGTAGTGCACACGTGCCATGAAACAATACAGCTCTTGACATTTTGTTCACAAAAAGCAATCAGGGCAAAACACTAGGGGTACTAAAATCGTGATCGAATATAAATACTATATAAGTACGTGAGGATATTATGATGGCGGCGACGCCAAAGTGCTTTCAACATGATAGGCTATTTCATAGGTTCATGATTTTTTATGTAAACAAGTGAACGTAGAAAGACGGACATGTTTGTCGTGTTTTTTTCTACGAAAAATACTTGTGGGTTTTCTAGCAATATTGCTGAATTGTTCATTCAAAAGTTGTCTAAAACTTTAGAAGCAACGTCCTAGTGTTTTATGTGTCAAAACTTTTTAAAAAATAATAACGCGTGTTAAGGGAAACTTTTAATGAAATAACACAATCTTATTAAAATTTTTGTTTGTTTTGTATCTGCGTACATTATTTTTATACAATTTTGTACATGATAGAACCACGCAGCAGCTATATTAGTTGTAGCTCGAAAAGGTTGACTCGAGCGGCGCGGCGTAGAACTACGCTCACACAGAATACCAGCGTAAAATATCAGCTAAGGCTGCTGTGTTTCGATCCGGAGACCCTTTTTACTGAAAACGAGGTATTCCATTGATTTTTTTAGGTATGTTTTAGGGGGGATAGACAACGCATCTGCATTTTGGTTTTTATCGAAAATAAATATAGATGTCTATGGGCCACAGCATCGACATAAAATCAAGTGGAGTTTTTGTTTCTCAACCCCATTCTATAAAATAAAAAAAATAAAAGTTATTCGTGCTGTCACAAACAAATCTTCACTATGTCCAGTGAAGTGATTACCTATTTATTAGTAGAGCCCTACTCTTCCTTTCGCCACGATACCTGTAGCTGACTTGACATGTTCTCGATTTTTGTTATTTATAACACACGCGGGTTCATAGTACATTTTTATTATGAAAACAGTCATTATTTTCGGCATCGTATCAATTCTGCAATTAGCCTACTGAAGCCTACCCGAAATTAGTTAACGGTCTTTAAATGGTCGCTTAAATTATAATTTCGTAACATATTGTAACGTTCAAAATGTTAGACCGTGGGAACGACACTCCATAATGGTTCCATATTGTTCCCCGTCCCTCGTTTGGCGAACCTATGTCGTTGAAATTATATATTAAAACACGGGTCTTGGTCCTTTCAAAATATTACACACATCGTTCGGAGTAATTGATGCAATATGTATGTTAAATATACTTTGAGACACGGTTATTCATACTAAGTACGTAGGAAATTAAATTTAAAAGATTAGGTCTTATAATATAATAGCATTTTGTACGTGGTAGAGCCACGCTACGGCTATATTATGGTTGTAGCACGAATGGGTCGGTTCGAACGGGGAGGATTACGCTCTCACAGATAACTAGCGTGAAAAATCATCTTATTGCTGCTTTATTTCGTATAGTGAGAGTAGTACAGTTTTTTGGAAACGAGACATTCCATCGTATTCCTGGGTGTGGTGGGTGACAACCAATTCTGCATTTTGGTTTTTAATCGAGATTAGATGTGAATGTATATAGGCCACAGTCTCCACTTACCATCAGGCTCTCCGCCTTTGTCCTTTTTGTGCAACAAAGTTTAAATAAATAAATCAATATTTAATAAAATTGACATAAAAAGCATATTGTTAACGCAAGGAATATTGCAAGCTGGTAATGCCAATTGAAAATAAATGCTGGTATTTTATTTTATATATTTATTTTGAAATACCAAAAAAAGAACAAGATTGTATACAAAAACATAAAACATTTTTTTTAGCGGCTACAAAATCCTATAACAATTTTAATTACTTATCTTCAGAGAAATGTGATTTTAAAGTACAACTTTTATTTTATTAAATAATCCAACAGCATAGATATACATTTAGCCGTTGAAAGAAGAGGGGAGATCTCCCGCCGGGCAAGGTGTTCGTTCCGGGGAGCGGCCAACGCTCCGAGTGGTATTTCGGAGTTATTCCATATATACTGATTTACTTTGAAACTGATCGCACGATTTAGGCTTCGACGTGTTTTGCTTGTGGTCTGACAGTACCGCCACATACACGAAGGAATAACTTAACTGATTATTAAGGTAACCCTACATACATCTACATCCAGGAACCTATTCAAACACGCCCAATTTTTTTATCAAAATTAATTCAACCGTATAAGAGTTCAGTGACAAACACTTGTACATAAGAAATATATATACAAAGATGTCATGCATAAAGTTGGCTGAATATGACAAATTATTTCATCACGTTATGGCTATAAAAAAAAACTTTTATTAAAGACCGATGGCAAGATTTTTTATTGCATATCTCAATGCAGTTCACATAACCTTTCACCTATCAACTTTATAATATTTTCAACAGCGACTTTGTTTCGCCTGCAACGTTTCACTGTAACTATTTTCATTTTGGTGCCAGCTTCAAGTACCCGAACAATTTATGTCCCGTTTTGTAATGCGTTGATTGCTGTGTCCATACAAATTTATAATACCTATTTTATAGATACATAAATACAGTTGAAGTATCAGTCTGTAATATTGGAATAACTGGCTTTTATTAAGCTCATGGGATTACTTATATCCTATTAAGACATAAGTAACTATAACGAGGCATTCCTTCTTAATATCTCCTCAGGGGTAACAACACATCTGCATTTTGATTTCGAATCAAGAATTGATGTAGATATCTATGGGCCACATCATTCACTTATCATCAGGTGTTCTGTATGCTCAGTTGTCATCCTAATTCTATAAAATAAAAAATGAGCAAGTCATTACTTAATCTCATTAGATCTCTACCACATCCACTATTCAAATTATGTTTATTGTATTGTATTATATGTAATTTAGGTTTGATTATTGACTATGTCAATAATCAAACCTAAATTGTATAATATTGTAACAATATTCAAATGAGAAACAATTGATGCGGAGTTAGCTAACTAAAGGGGTCTATAACATTTTCGCAGGTACGAGTAACATAAATCAAGACAGTTGATATGGAAATTTGTTGAATTTGATTTGTAGAATTTCAAAATGTAAATTCAATAAATCAAAATAGAGTAGCTTCTCATGTCCATTTTATGACAAAGCTGAATATTAATTTATTGAAGACTAGATTTTGCCCACAGTTTTGTCCGCGTAGATTATACATACTTATCTTATAACGCTTATCGCGTTATTTCGTCATTCTTACGCTTATCATCTTCTTCATTCCGCAAAAATGCTGAACATGGAGCCCTATGAAAGTTTATATGATATCAAAGACTGTCTTATAAGGAGCATATTCGCCATAGATGCCAGGCTTGGAAGGCAGGTTGGCAACCGCAGTGTTTATTTCTAGTCGTTATTAGGGTGGTTTGGATTTTCTAATTGCAATTTATAACTGTTATTGGTACCGATGGGGATAGAACTCAGTTGGCTCACGTAGTTTAAAATGCAAAAAAAATAAAATCTTTTCAAACGCCCTTTTATGAGGAAATCTATGGAGAGGCCTTTGTTCAGCAGTGGTCTCGTGAAAAGCAGTAATGATCATGATAATTTTGAGTTAAATGCACAAAAAATATGATGTTTATTACTCACATAGTCCGATCGAACAGCAATCTGGCCCTACCGGAGGAAGAACACGCGCAGGACTAAAAACTTTATGTGCTTTCCAAGGCAAGAGCGTGAAACACTGCCATCTTCCTGACTCCCGGCTGGTACCGAGAATTTCTTGCCAGAAAAATCCAATAACTGACTTTGGCCCGATCCGGGATTCAAAACCGTGATCTAATGATCAGCAGGTGCTGTGTTCCAGTGCAAAGGGTATAGAGAGCCAGTATAATTACATGCTGTCATGCATTCACAGATTGCACATATGCAGGTGTCCATGAGTTAAAGTAGCCATTTAGGTGGTCTGTAAATTTGTTTCACTTAAGTTTTGTAAAAAAAAATCGAAAGTGAAACTTCCTTACGACATATCATTCTTCTTTTATTTTATTACTCACCACTTACCGTCAGGTGGGATGGTGGTCAAGATTCAGTTGATAGCTTTCAACAGTATTCATTAATACATAATATAGCCGCAGTTGTAATCGGCCAGCCCACTTATCACCATCAATAATTATTTAGTAACACAATACTCCCTCCTTCGATCAACAATACCAACTAGATATCGGGTCGGCGCAAAAAATATGTCCAAGTAAATAACAACGATGTCTTAGCAACTACTCTAGAATCTTTTACGTGCAATTTTTTTTTATTATTTGTAGTTCCTTTGAGTGGTTTGGCTTTTAACAAACCTTCACAAAGGAACTAAAACTAAAAGTTTAAAAGTTTAACTTTTTATAAAGAACAAATATATAATATAAGTTCTTAGCTTGGAAAATCTGAAAATAAATGGAGAAAATTATACAAAAGACCAAATGATCATAAAGTCAAAATCACTTACCCAGTGCATTTCACCGTTTGCCTGTAAAACTTTGATTCTCGTTCAAACTCATTGAACTTCACTTTCACACATAGTGGAGGATTCAATTTAGCTCCGACGCCGTTTAATTTCGTTCATTGTGAACATAGCGGTAATTGAATGGTTTCTTTTTGTATTTTTTGTTCTTCTGTCCTCTTTTATATCCTCTATATAGACACTTTAGAGTAGGTACGCTCTTTACTAGACCAAGTAGACGATCAATGAATCTAGTTTTTTATTGCTCCTTCCAAATAGTTTAGTGTCCTCCATGATTTATTGGCAATTATCGTGACTGACGACCTAAAGTACTGTTTCAAATGCGACTTTCCAAAGAAATATATTACCCGTCCAATAACGATTACGTTAATATCGCCCGGACATATTACGTTTAATGTTTTGAGGATGAATTTGTTTCATCTTTTATCCAATCTTGTGCAAAATTTATCGTATATTTTTTTTATCTCGCACATAAGTATAACTTTTAGCACCATTGCTAAAAGGCAGCTGTCACCACTGCAACATTTAAACTTTATTGTATTTACTCGTAATAATTTTACTATGCAATGGTAGAAAAGGAAAACAGATCAAAACAGAAAGAGAAAAATATTTTTGTAGTGAAAACTTCTTTAGAATCGTTGTGATTTGAAAGTCGATGAAACGAAAAAGTCTATATAATTTAGCCTCCGATAGAATGGGATAGAATCATTGATATACTAAAAATAGAATCCAGTATGCAGTGCTTTTCTGAAGGTATTACTACTACCGCGTGTGAACTGAACACATGTTTCTTTTAAATCTGAAGTGACGAACGACGCTACTTTCTATCTCGTGATAAATGGTTTCCACAGTCTATGGACACCTTTTTTTCTTGTGGAAACCCTCATGGATACCTTTGACAGTGGGAGCAACCAAGAGGTTATGTCGGAAACCCCACTGTGGTCTCCATCAGCGGCCCCTTTTCGCGCTTTGCTTTATAGGAAGCACATCCCGGGCCAGTATTTACTGCCCCCAGGCACCTTCACAGTGCTATTACGATATCTGGGGACCACTTCCGAACCATCCTCCTCTTCGGGAGTTACATTACTAGGCATTCGAGGCCCTCGCCTTAAACGCCCGCAACCCCAAAGGTCCCGTTCCCGGTAGGGGAACACCATCTTCAAGGGGAGGGTCGTGTCGAACGCCTTGACGATGTCGTTTCTGAGTGGTATTTGTCCTCTTCTGATCCCGCTTAGCAGCTTCTTTCTGGACCATTACGGACTCATAGACGGTGGCTACGGCTCTCCACGCCGAATCCCCTTTCAAAATCGCCAACATACGACGTCTCGCCAAGATCGTCCTCTCCCGATTCTACGCTGGACAAGCCGCAAGCGCTTGGGACGTGGAGTCCTGCTCCCGCCCACTGCAGTGGAAGCAGTTCACCGTCACTTCGAGTCCAATCTTACACAGGTAAGGACTGAAGCACCCGTGGCCAATAATTATCTGTGTAAGTATGTAGGGGAGTCTTCCTACTCGCCGCTGATTTAGGCTTTGAAGACCAGTAGAATTGCGCCAATAACGCGGTTGCATACATAGCGCTCCTCGTTGAGTCTATGTCGATAAAGCGTTATGTTACTCTGCACGTTTTATAGAAAGGAGCGATGGTGTGTCGCTCCTTTCTACAAACTTCTCCTGGAAAAGTATTTGATAGGGTGCTGCTCAATCGACTGATTCCTATTTTGGAAACGTTGTTACCAGAAACCCAATTTGGTTTTTGTCCGGGAAGGAGTACTTGTGTAGCTAACTTTTACATACGTCAACTGCAGGAAAAAAGTCGCAAGCAGCATCGGCCGATATCCCTTCGATTTGTCAATCTGGAGAAACCATTTGATAGCATACCTCGTGAAGCGTTATGGATGATCTTGTTAAAATTGAGTTGTCCGGAAAAGTAAGACTTGCTGCGTTGCCGTAAATGGTGAACAAACAGAATTTTTCGCTGTTACCTGCAGTGTCAAGCAAGTTTGTGTCCTCTCGCCAACGTTGTTTGCTTTCTATTTTGCTGTGGTTGTTAGTGATGCTCTACATACTCTATAGGAAGGCATACGCATTCGTTACCGCACCGGTAGCCAACTTTTTAGTTTAAATAGACTGCGGTTAAAGTCTAAGGTGACGCAGATGACTTGTGTTTTGTGACGGATTCCCCAAACTCTTTACAAATATTGATAAGTAGTCTTGATCAGTCATGCCGTAAGTTTAGCCTTAAAGTCAGTGTAACAAAGACTGAAGTCATGGCTACGGGCTCCCATTCTGACCCTTTACGGGTCCAGCTCAATCAGGGCGTTCTGAAATCTGTAGAGAAGTTTAAGTACTTGTGAAGCTTAATAACATCAAAATGTGATTGTGCTGCATCAGCTGCTTTCGGAAAATTCAGATCCAAGGTTAGCAGTCTAAAAGGCGGTTGTTCTGCCAAACCTTTTATATTCCTCTGAGTGTTGGTGTTTCTATCGAAAGCACATATGAATTCTGAATAGATCCCATATGCAATATCATGCGTATACGTTGGTCCGACCTTGTCGGGAATACAGAAGTTCTACGCCGACCTAATATTTACGGCATGGGGGTATTCCTGATGCGGCGGCAATTGCGTTGGTGTGTTCATGTGTTTCGGATGGCTGACAACAGAGTTGTAAAACGCGTCATGTACTGTGAGCTTCATGAAAGCAAACGCAAGCAAGGCGGGCAGCACCTTACACATACGGATGTATTAAAGAGGCACCAGATAAAATTCAATATTGAGCCTTCTTCTTGTGAGTACCTTGCTAAAGACCGGCAAAAATTGAGGCGACTTGTAAAACAAAATATCAACCATTTCGATGACCAAATGCGTATAAGATCTTGATGCTAAACGCGAGGAACTTTAACCAACTACCAACTTAAACCAACTGCAATATAATATATGACATATAATTACTGCATATGTAATATTATATGTATACTATTTACTGTTCTCACCTGCCCAAAGTATTTGCACTTTTCTCACTAAAATCGGTTATGCTAGTCACTTGCGAGCACATGAACGGGCGGAGCAGTAAGATTTAGATAACGGTCGTTGTAGCCGAAAACGGTCTTCCTTCTTCCAATGGTCTCCGTGCTCCGTAAGGACCGCAGGCTTAAATCCCGCACGGACCAAATATTAATACAACCTACAAATAATTGATCTAGATCTAAATGTTTGTCCTTGTTCAATTTCTTCAATTTTTTTTAAGTGGTAGAGCCATGTTGCAGCTATATTATGGTTGTAGCACGAATGAGTCGGCTTGAACGGGGAAGGACCACGCTCTCACAGAATACCAGCGTAAAATAGCAGCTTAACGCAGCTGTGTTTCGTATGGTGAGTGTAGAGAACCGGAGACCCTTTTTACTGGAAACGAGGCATTCCATCTTAGTCCTCACGGGTGACAAGGCATCTGCATTTTGATTCTTAATCGAAGATAGATGTAGATGTCTATGGGCCACAGCAACCACTTACCATCCGGTGGACTGTGTGCTCGTTTGTCGCCCTTATCCTATATTAAAAATATTATGTATGTAAACTGCCTCTACAATACAGGATGAAATCTCTTGTAGGGGTTTTGAAAAGAATTCGTGCTTAAAGAATATAAAAAAAGAAAATAAGTATTAAAAAATAAGTGAATAGCTGCAAGTCATAATCCTATATAAATTGCTACAAAAATTCTATAGAGCTATAGCTTATAACTAGACAAAACTGATATAAAACACATAAATACCCACTCATATATTATTATCGAGACATAATAAACATTTTGTTCGTGGACATTAGAATAGCCGTCGAAAGGAAATACAAAATCAAATATTGGATTTACGAGATTGGATTATATTTGTGACGATTATATCGGCGAAAGTTTGTGTGCTTTAGTTTTCCAATTTCAACCTGATATACCAGATATTGAATTCGATGTGTTTTTAAAGATTATTTGGAAAACTCTGAATAATGGGTATGAAGTGAAAATTCTGTATCGGCTTAGTGGAGAAATTGAGTTCGGTATTTAAAAAAAAGTTACATTTTCTTGTAACGTTTCACCGCCGAAGCCCATGGCTGCATGGGCCGATCCAGGATTCGAACCCGTGATCTAATGATCAGCAGGTGCTGTGTTCCAGTGCAAAGGGTATAGAGAGCTAGTATAATTACATGTTGTCAGGCATTCACAGATTGCACACATGCAGGTGTCCATGAGTTAAAGTAGCCACTTACCATGAGACAGTCTGTAAGTTTGTTTGTCACTTTAGTTTTGTAAAAAACGTCGAAAGTGAAACTTCCTTACGACATATCGTTCTTCTTTTATTTTATTGCTCATGTAGCTCCGGCGGTGAAACGTTACAAGAAAACGTGACTTTTTTAAATACAGTTCTTAATTTCTCCACTAAGCCGATAAAGAATTTTCACTTTTTTCACTTCAAAACATTATTCAGAGTTCTCCAAATAATCTTTATAAACTCATCGAATTCAATATCTGTTATATCAGGTGGAAATTGGAAAACTAAAACACACAGACTCTCACCGATATTCTTCGTCACAAATACAATGCAATCTTGTAAATCCAATATTTGCTTTTGTATTTCTTTACGACGGTTATTCTTATGTCTATGAACAATATGTCTCGAAAAACATATACGAGTGGCTATTTATGTGTTTTATTTCACTTTTGTCTAGTTATTTGTGACAAGTATATAGCTCTATAGAATTTTTGTAGCAATTTATATATGACTAGCTGTGCCCCGCGCTTTCACCCGCGTATATCACGCGTCTGCGCCTTGCGACATGCGAACTTCGAGAGAGACATCACGACGGATGGTTGCTGAATTAACAAAGATTTAAAAAATGAAATATGTTACTAAAATTACATGTAATGTAATTGGTGGTTATGCATGATACAGGTACTGATACGAATAATGTGGCCTATTTTGTACCGTCGTTACTATTTGACATTTTAACATGAAAAAGTAGTTATTGTGTCACAACTGTAATATTTAAAAATATGGTATCGCAGACTTTTTTTGTAGATATTGATATCCTCTATAAAACTGAATACTTTGCTCTATAATCAATAGTTTCCGCAGCGTACGCGATATAAGGATTCTTTTTGGTATTTTTTTCACACCTTGGGTTACATTAACGAAGTTTTCAAACGGATCCCTAAGAATAGAATAGAATAGAATAGAATATTTTTTTATTCAATATACATTACATGTGTAATTCTTATTGAAAGTCATTTTTTACTTTACCACTGGTTCGAAAAAAAACCCTCTGTCCTGGGAAGAACCAGCAAGAAACCCAGCGGGACTTTTTTTTAAAATAAATTTTACAATATAAATGATTACGAACTATTTACAAAATTTATTTTAGAAACTGCTTGGAAGCGACCACCTCATTCCCAGGGGTTATTATCAACCATGTATTCATTTATACTATAATAACCCTTTTTATACAGTTTCAGCTTAATAAAACATTTAAACTTGGTAATAGAGAGAACCTGTACACTTTCCGGGACCTTGTTGTAATAGCGTATACATTGCCCCAAGAATGAATTACTGACTCTGTGGAGTCGAGAAACTGGCATCACTAGCTTGTGTTTGTTCCTAGTGTTTACAGAATGTATATCACTTTTTTTACTAAAACTATCTTTGTTTTTGTGAACATACATTAAATTTTCGTAAATATACTGAGAGGCCAAAGTTAATATATTAATTTCTTTAAATTTACCTCTAAGACACTCTCTCGGTTTTAGATTGTAAATAGCTCTAATGGCCCTCTTCCGTAAAACAAAAATAGTTTCTGCATCAGCCGCATTTCCCCATAGCAAAATCCCATAAGACATTATGCTATGGAAATAACTAAAATAAACTAATCTAGCTGTATCGACACTAGTGAGACCTCTAATATTTTTACAGCATAGGCTGCAGAACTTAGTCTGTTTGCTAATTTGGATATATGGGTGCCCCACTGGAGCTTTGCATCGAGAGTGATGTTAAGAAAAACAGTGGATTCAACAGGGCTCAGTTCTTCCCCATTTAAAAACACATTGGTACTCAGATTTTTAACATTCGTTGTTGTAAATTTAATACATTTAGTTTTATTTCCGTATAAATGTAGATTATTAACGTTAAACCAATGCACTAATTTTGATATAGCATTATTTACTTCGTCACATTTAAATGATTGACGTTTAAGTTTAAAAATCAAGGAAGTATCATCAGCAAATAATACTATATCATGACTATCCCCTACAAGGTGAGGTAAGTCATTAATATACACCAGAAACAGGAATGGGCCGAGAATCGAGCCCTGAGGAACACCCATTAGTACAGGTGACCCGGAAGAACTTTTACCATTGATAATAACCTTCTGTTTTCTATTACTTAAATATGAAATAATAAGTTTAAGTGCTGTGTTCTTGACACCATAGTACTGTAGCTTTCTGATTAATGTCTCATGGTGAACACAGTCGAAGGCCTTGGAAAGGTCACAAAATATACTCAAAGCATCCTCTGAATTCTCCCATGCACAAAAAATATGTTTAATAAGCACAACTCCAGCGTCAGTTGTCGAGCAACCCCTTGTAAAACCGAATTGATTTTTATGTAGCAATTTATTAATATTAAAGAAACTTAACATCTAATCTAAAATAATTTTTTAAACAATTTTACTTAATGTTGGTAGTACAGAAATTGGCCTAAAATTGGCGGGGTCTAATGTACTACCAGATTTAAATATGGGTATGACTTTACTATGTTTCATTAAATCAGGAAACACACCAGATTCGACGCTTATATTAAATATAGTGGCTAGATAAGGTGCTAATATATCTATTATAGATAAAATAACTTTAACGGAAATCCCCCATAAGTCTGCAGTTTTCTTAACATCAATAGTTTTAAAATATTTAACGATATCTTTTGGCAGTATTCTATGGAATTTAAAAGTATTTACCACAAGCCTTTACATTTTGTTTGAGCAATGATTAGGCGACAGTAGGAGAAGAATTTAATGATTTTGTTGTCAAAAAAGGAACGTCAGTAAAATGTTTCTCAAAATCCATAGCAACTTCTTGATCAGATCGCCTTAAATTATTTTAATATTCAATTGAAAATCCGAGTTGCGCGGTTTGACCTTGCCCGTTTCACTATTTATTATTCTCCAGGTCATTTTAATTTTTTCGGCTGCAGTTTTAATTTTGTTGCTTAAATGTAAAGCCTTAGCAGTGGAGCACACTTTTTTAAATATTTTAGAATATATTTTTACATAGTCACTAAATATAACACTACTATTTTATTATCTTTCATCATAAAGCTCGTATAACCTTTGCCTACTTTTATAAATTCCTACTGTCGCCCATTCATTAAATGATTTGCGACTGTTAAAAGAGAAAGTTTTAGAAGTAAATATTCTACTAAATTCACAACTTATAATTTCAAATAATGTAGCATACAAATAATTAGCACTATTTTTAAACGAAAGTGATGGAAGTCTTTTTATTATATTACTTCTAAACCTCTCCAAGCGATGTTCATTTATTGGAACACAACTTTCTTATTTTTCTGTTTTTTGTGTATGTAAGGTAGTGATACTAACTGTCCACAGTGATCTGAACTTAAATTTTGAGTAATTGATTTATGCAAGGGCTTAACATCTGTTAAAATGTTATCTATACAGGTCGCACTAGGCCCAGCAATACGTCTTGGTTCTAAGAATAAATTTACAAGATTATACGATTTAAACAATGAGGGAAACTTAATACTAATGGAAGAAGTTTTAAGGAGATTGATATTAAAGTCTCCACACATTACAACAGACTTGTTCTGTTTACTAAGCTTGAGTAAAACTTCTTCCACAATCCTTTCAAAATGGTCATAAGTAGCACATGGGGGTCTGTAAACACTTACAACAATGAGGTGCTCAAGCTCGACACAAGCCATTGCTACAGTTCGTTCAACAGAGAGGCTCACAATATCCTTACCTTCTTTATATAATAATGATTTATCTGCTAATATTAAGGAGCAACCACGTAAACTTTTTTCTCTATTGAAAGAACTGACCACCTGGTGATATCTGAAATTAAACATGAAATTATAATCTTTTAGCCAATGTTCAGTAATACAAAGAATGTGTATATTGTTACTATTTAAAAACAATTCAACTTCCAATTCTTTGCCCAACATGCCTTGTATATTTTGATGCACCAGGTGTAAAAAAAATTATTACATATTTGTGGGCTGTATTCAAAATTAATTAAACTCTTATTATTGCTAGAGATTGCCTCTATTGTCACATTCACTAATTTAAATTAGTTGGAACTGATTCAAAATTAAATGTCAAATGATTATGTTCAATAAAAGCAGTCTTGGTAGCCAAAAACTTGGTTAAGTTAAAAAGTAAATAATAAGATAGCACATTTGCTATCAGTCTTAAATTATATTTGGATAGGTCTTTTGTCCAAAACTTTTTTATTAAATTATTTATGTCAATCACATGAAATTTATGATTATTATCATTACAATTATATATCAAATTTAAATTATTATTATATATTAAATTATGCATTTGTATATTTAAATTATGTCTTAAATTATTTTCTTGTGGCAATCCCTGTATATAAGGCAGTGTGAACAAGACAATTTTAAGTTTTTTGAAAATATTGTATAGCCTATGTTCATCAGGGATAATGTAGGATTCTAATAGTGAAAGAATTTTTCAAATCGGTCCAGTAGTTTCGGAGCCTATTCGATTCAAACAAACAAATCTTTCCTCTTTATAATAGTAAAAAAAAATAGTGTAGATAGTGTAGATGTAGATGTAGATTATGACTTGCAGCTATTTTCTTATCTTTTTTTTTAATACTTATTTGCTTTTTTATACTATTTAAACACGATTTCTTTTCAAAACGCCCACACTAGATTTTATCTTGTATCGTAGAGGAATTTACAGGAGGAACAAACATTTAGATCTGGAACAATTATTTGTAGGTCGTATTAATATTTGTTCCGTGCGGGATTTCAACCTGCGGCCCTCAGCACCGCAACTCAATGCTAAGCTACTGTGCCACAGAGTCTGCAAAAGATAGATAAAAATGAAGACTGTTTTCGGCTACAGCGACCGTTTTTGACTCCTATATCAAAATCTTACTGCTCCGCCCGTTCATGTGCTCGCAAGTGACTAGCATAGCCGATCTTAGTGAGAAAAGTTCAAACACTTAGGGCAGGTGAGAACAGTAAATAGTATACATATTATATATATATATATATATATATATATATATATATATATATATATATATATATATATATATATATATAATATTACATATACAGTAATTATATGTTATAATTACTTACTAATTACTACATTATATTGCAGTTGGTTTAAGTTGGTTAAAGTTCCTCGCGATTAGGATCAAGATGTTTTGGCATCGCGTTTCGGCATCGAAAGGGTTGATATTTTGTTTTACAAGTCGCTTCAATTTTTGCCGGTCTTTAGCAAGGTGCTCCCAAGAAGAAGGCTCAATATTGAATTTTTTCAGATGCCTCTTTAATATGTGTTAGGAGCTGCTCACCTTGCTTGCGCTTGCCTTCATGAAGCTCACAGTACATGGCGCGTTTTGCAACTCTGTTATCAGCCATCCGAAACACATGACCACACCAACGCAATTGCCACCGCATCAGGAATGCTCCTATGCCGTAAATATTAGGTCGGCGTAGAACTTCTGTATTCCTGACAAGGTCGGACCAACGTATACGCATGATATTGCATGTGGGATCTATTCAGAATTCATATGTGCTTGCGATACAAGCACCAAGACTCAGAGGAATATAAAAGGTTTGGCAGAACAACCGCCTTTTGGTTAAGGAGATCATGTGAATGGAAAACCTTGGATCTTAATTTTCCGAAAGCAGCTGATGCAGCACGATCACATTTTGATGATATTAAGCGTCCCAAGTACTTAAACTTTTCTTCAGATTTCAGAACGCCCTGGTTGAGCTGGATCCGTAAAAGGTCAAAATGGGTGCCCGAAGCCATGACTTCAGTCTTTGTTACACTGACTTTAAGGCCAAATTTACGGCATGACTCAACAAGACTACTCATCAATATTTGTAAAGAGTTTGGGGAATCCGTCACAAAACACAAGTCATCTGCGTACATAATTTCCGTTATTAGACTTTGACCGCAGTCTATTTAAACTAAAAAGCTGGCTATCGGTGCGGTAACGAATACGTATGCCTTCCTGCAGAGTATGTAGAGCATCACTGACAACCAGATAGAGAGCAAACAACGTTGGCGCCAGGACACAACTATGCTTGACACTGCAGGTAACAGGGAAAAATTCTGTTTTTTCACCATTTACGGTACCGCAGCAAGTCTTTTCTTCATGTGGAAGCCTCAATATACGTATTTACTTTTCCGGACAACCCAGTTTAAACAAAGTCATCCATAATGCTTCGCGAGGTATACTATCAAATGGTTTCTTTAAATCGACAAATGGACATCGGCCGATGCTGCTCGTGACACTGCAGGTAACAGGGAAAAATTCTGTTTTTTCACCATTTACGGTACCGCAGCAAGTCTTTTCTTCATGTGGAAGCCTCAATATACGTATTTACTTTTCCGGACAACCCAGTTTAAACAAAGTCATCCATAATGCTTCGCGAGGTATACTATCAAATGGTTTCTTTAAATCGACAAATGGACATCGGCCGATGCTGCTCGCGACTTCTTTTGACGAACGCAAAAGATACCTTCACAAGTACTCCTTCCCGGACGAAAACCAAATTGAGTTTCTGGTAACAACGCTTTCGAAATAGGAATGAGTCGGTTGAGCAGAACCTTATCAAATACTTTTCCAATAAAAGTATTTGTACGGTTTTATAAACGGAGCAACAGAACGCTTTAACGATATGGCCTCAACGAGGAGCGCTATGTATGCAAGCGCGTTATTGGCGCAATTCTACCGGTCTTCAAAGCCTAGATTCAGCGGCAAATAGGAAGTCTCACCTACAGACTTACACAGATAATTCCTGGGCACAGGTGCTTCGGTCATTACCTGTGTAAGATTGGACTCGAAGCGACGGCGAACTGCTTTCACTGCAGTGGGCGGGACCAGGACTCCACGTCCCAAACGTTTGCGGCTTGCCCAGCATAGAATCGGGAGCGGACGATCCTGGCGAGCCGGGTTGTCCAGAACCTCTCCCTGCCAGCAGCCGTTTGCTGATACTGAACGGGGATTCGGCGTAGAGAGCCGTAGCCACCGTCTATGAGTCCGTAATGGTCCAGAAAAAAGCTGCTAAGCGGGATCGGAAGAGGAGATATATCACTCAGAGACGACACCGTCAAGACATTCGTCACGGCCCTCCCCTTGAAGACGGTGTTCCCCTACCGGGAACGGGGCCTCTGGGGTTGCGGGCGTTTAAGGCGAGGGCCCCGAATGCCTAGTAATGTAATTCCCGAGGAGGAGGATGGTTCGGAAGTGGTCCCGAGATATCGTAATAGCACTGAGAGGGTGCTGGGGGAGTAAATATTGGCCCGGGATGTGCTTCCTATAAAGCAAAGCGAGAACGGAGCCCGTGTTGCGGTACCAAACGGAGATCCCGGGACCTCTCGTACATGCTGATAGAGACCACAGTGGGGTTTTAGCTGGTGTTAACCGTTAGAATAGAAATTGCACTGATTGAACTCCGTTTTTGTAGTAATCGCGACACTTCTACTTGAAATAAAAATAAAAAGAATTTAATTTGGAATCGCTACTTAATTTACCTACAGTGAGAGAAAATTAGTCTGGCCCACCAGGAAGGGTGAATGAAATAGGTAAACTCACGGTTAGCGGCAGCGGCGATCAACTTCAACTTGGCTTCAACAATATCTTCGGATGAGGAAGGTTTCAGTCTTCCTTGACCATACTCCTACGTGATTATATAGTCTATGCACACAGCTGGGTCGACCCGGCACACTCACTAACTCTTAATTACATTGATTTTATTTTGGAAGGTTTAGACAAGAACAGCCATTACCGATGCAGTTCGTCTTGAGTCTTGATTACATGTGTGTATCGATCGCGTCGACTTCTCTTGCAGACGCTTTTGTTGTAGGCCAACAGATGGCGCCATAAGTTTTGTTTTGCATATAATTGGAAGGAAGGATGCGATAGAAAAGTAAGGAAGGCAAGCCAGTACAGCTGGTAAGAGTCCGGCATAACCTCTTGGTTGCTCCCGCTGCCAAAGGTATACATGAGAGTTTCATCAAGAAAAAAAAGGTATCCATAGACTGTGGAAACCATTTATTACGAGATAGAAAGTAGGGTCGTTCGTCACTTCAGATTAAAAAAAAAAAACATGTGTGCATTTCACACACGGTAGAAGTAATACCTTCAGAAAAGCACTACATACTGGATTCTATTTTTAGTATATCAATGATCTCATTCTATTGCAGGCTAAATTAAATAGACTTTTTCGTTTCTTCGAGTTTCAAATCACAACGGTTCTAAAGAAGTTTTCACTACAAAAATATTTTTCTGTTTCTGTTTTGATCTGTTTTCCTTTTCTATCATTGCATAGCAAATTTATTAAATACAATAAAGTTTAAATGTTGCAGTGCTGACAGCTGCCTTTTAGCATTAGTGTTAAAAGTTATATTTATGTGCGAGAAAAAATATAGTGGTTCAATTTTGCGCAATATTGGATAAAAGATGAAATAAATTTATCCTCAAAACATTAAACGTATGTCGGGGTGATATTAACGTAATCGTTATTGGATCGCTAATATATTTCTGTGGAACGTCGCGTTCGAAACAGTACTTTAGGTCACGATAATTGCCAATAAATCATGGAGGTCACTAAACTATCTGGGAGGAGCAATAGAAAACTAGATTCATTGATCGTCTACTTGGTCTAGTAAAGAGATACCTACTCTATAGAGGATATAAATGAGGACAGAAGAACAAAAATACAGAAAGAAACCATTCAATTACCGCTATGTTCACAATGAACGAAATTAAACGGCGCCGAAGCTAAATTGAATCTTCCACTATGTGTGAAAGTGAAGTTCAATGAGTTTGAACGAGAATCAAAGTTTTACAGGCAAACGGTGAAATGCACTGGGTAAATGATTCTGACTTTGTGATCATTTGGTCTTTTGTATAATTTTCTCGATTTATTTTCAGATGTTCCAAGCTAAGAACTATATTATATATTTGTTATTTATAAAAAGTTAAACTTTTAAACTTTTAGTTTTAGTTCCTTTGTGAAGGTTGGTTAAAAACCAAACTACTCAAAGGAACTAAAAATAAAAAAAAAATGCACGTAAAAGATTATAAAGTAGTAGTTAGACATTGTGTGTCGTAGGTTTTTCTTAGTAATGCCATAAAGCACGATTGCCAGATAACTTCATGGATTCTTACTAGGTTAGCATTTCATCTAGTGAGCGTCCGCCCGACGAAGGACAGACGGAGGGACCATGATGGATTCCGTTATTGCGCCACTACACGCCACAGCTTATTTATTCTGTGACAGCGTTCGTATGTAGGTGTTATTAAATAATTATTGATGACGATAAGTGGGCTGGCCGATTGCAACTACGGCTATATTATGTATTAATGAATACTATTGAAAGCTATGATGTGGTATTGAAGATGGTAAAGTGCACTAACGTAGCTTAACAAAATCCTATTTAAAAAAATCATCTGGTCACTTTCATCGGGCGTGGAATTTAGACGAAGAGACGTACCAGTTATGTGTATTTATTTAAGAACTATTTAGAGATATTTATTGGTCCCATATAACTCAACTATTGTTAGATCTACTTTTAAATGCGTAGTAGCTGCAGCTATATTATAGCAGAAGCACGAATGGGTCAGCTCAACTGGGGTACGGCCACGCTCTCACAAAATATCCGCATGAAATAGCAGCTTAATGATGTTTTATTTGGAAACAAGGCATTCCATTTTAGTACTCAAGTGTGACAACGTATCTGCATTTTGATTCTTAATTGAGGATAGATGGAGATGTCTGTGGGCCACAGCATTTACTTACTATCAGGTGCACTATGTGCTCGTTTGTCATCCTTATTCTATACAAAATAAACTTAATAAGCACCCCGTGAATACGTAGAATATTTCTATCCGTTTCAAGAACATCGTAAATTCCTATAGATCTACTAATTTTTAGCTAATACTGTGGAGCTTGGCACCCTTTCAGATCTTAACTCTTTTATGGGCAAAGCCGGAAGCCCTGAATTCCGTTTATTGAAGGCCTAGGCCCACATTTTACATTTATGTTTTTGATGGGATATTTTCATTAAACTTAAATGGAATCAAAACCGGTTCACAAAGAGCGGAGAAATCGTGTAACATACATACGAAAAACAAATAAACGATCGAAATGAGTGGCCGTTTCTTTTTGAAGTCAGATTAGAAATATATGATTCATAAACCAATAAACAAAAGCTTGTCGATCAACTATTAATAGAGTGTTTTTGATTTATGATCCTATAGTTCTGCTTCTGTGAGTGTTTATTTATTCTAACTCGGCCTTCTGGGAAAGGCGAACCTGTTAAACAAGATTAATAGTCTATCATGAATATTATCTTCATACGGGTTGCTTTTGCCAGATGCCAAATATTAGATGTGATATATTGCCATTTCTATGCAACCGTTGTTCACAAAGAGTGAATGTTCCTGTTTATTGGGTTCTGTATCTTGATTGTTTTATAAAATTCAAGCTGTTCCCCTTTACTTTGTCGGCGTGGAATTTGTTTTCCTAATAATTTTTTTGCCAGTTAAAGTCGGTTAAAGTAAAAAAACAGAATAAGATTTTTTTTTGCTTATTATAAGCCAGTGCTTGACCATAGTTCAACCTGATGGTAAGTGGTGATGCAGCCTTAGATGGTAAATCGCACTGACTTTGCGTAGTAAAAGCCTCACTCTTGCTTTGAAGTCGCCCAGACTGTATTCGAATGGAAAGATAGACGCCGGCAAATTATTCCACTCCTTTGCTGTACGCATTACAAAAGACGAAGCAAACCTTTTGGTTCTAATGCGTATGAATATCGAAAACAAAGGATGGAAGCCGCCCGACCGCCTGGTTGTACGATGGTGAAAAAGAAAAGGGAGGAATTAAAGCGTGTAATTCCTGCGCACCCTGAAATGCATCCTATCGAATACAGAGAGACTCTGCGCCTGTGTTTGAGGCTGACAAGATTGGTTCCAACCAAATCAAGGTCACCAATGAGTCTCTTAGCTCGTCTTTCTACTGAATCCAACGCTGCCAGGTGGCATTTTGCAGCACCAGCCCATATGTGACAGCAGTACTCCATGCACGCCCGGACTTGCACTTTATATAAGGTATGAAGATGTCCCGGCGTGAAGTACCGCTACCACACCCTTGCCAGTACACCAGGTTTCTTTGCGGCTGCTTTGGCTCTGGGCTCAATGAACCACCCATAGTTGAGGTACGGAGAAAATTCAACCCCTAACAACTGAAGGTGAAACAATCACGTTACGGATTCTATCTCAGTCAAGATATGGCAAGTAATGAACAAGATGGTTTTAAATTTAATCGCTAGACGTGAGTTCATTTATGGAAGACTAAGTACGTGGTTAGCAAGTAATTGGGAATTTTATAATTCGATACATGAGACGAAGAATATAGTAAGTCAGAATACATTATTCTGCGATTTTAAAATCACTTGGAATGAAACTAAATTTTTTGGGCGTTAAATTTTAACTCTTTTAAATCCCGACGTTTTGGGCACTTTCCAGCACACATGATCACGGGGGCACTACCATGTTTAACATCCCGATGAACCTAATAGTTAACGACGGCTAACTTAAACTTTTAATAATTAATTTTTGGTCTGATCTACGCACAACGAGTCTTCTCTAGTGAAAGTATGAAAAAAATTTAAATGAAATAAAAGTACGAAAAATGATGTAAGTTGTAAATCTACTGACTTTTTCAACTAACACTATATAATATAACGATGTATTATACGTCTTTCAAGATTAACGATTTTTTTAACGTAACGATGACAAAAGAAAACAGAACAAAAACACGTACACACGTACACGATATAATATAATAGTCAGCTTTTTATATAAATAAGATGTAAAACAAGCACACTGTCCACCTGATGGTAAGTTAATGCTGTGGCCCATAGACATCTACATCTATTCTCACTTAAGAAACAAAATGCTAATGCGTTCTCACCCCTGAGGACTGAGATGGAATACTTCGTTTTCAGTAGAAAGGGGCTTAAGTTCTTCATATTCACTTTAAAAAAACAGCAGCATTGTGCTGCTATTTTTCGATCGTATTCTGTGAGAGCGTGGTCCTTCCCCGGTCGTGCCAGCTCCTTCATGCTACTACTATACCATAACTGCATCCTAACTCTACCACGTATTTACACTTCACGTAAAAAAAAAATAAAGCAAGGACTAATCGCTTACAATTGAAAATAACGACAATTTAGCATTGATAACAATATCTACAGCGGTTACGCAAATACAGTCGTGTGGTTAATAAATGAATATTCGACGTAAGTGTTTTAAGAATAAAAGTCCTTTTATTTGAAAGTTAGTAGAGTTAAAAAAAAAATAATGACGTATTGTGTGGAGTGTCAATTAAGAGCCCCTTTAAGCAGTCTTTGTTAAATTTGTACATGAGGGACTCGTAGAAGAATAATTTCCTGATTATGTTATCTTTCATGATATTAATTTATTTCAGTCTATCAAAAGTCCACAGCTAAACAAAGACCATGCCTATGGATTGTTGCCACTTTTGACTAGATATTGTATATGCGGATCTTAGTGAATTAATTTTATTTTCTAATATATGCATTTTCGCAAAGTAATCCCTGATTTTATAAATTGGCATGTTGACAACCGCAGTATACGTGGTAGAGCCATGCTGCAGCTATATTAGTAGCATAGTTGTAGCACGAATGGGTCGGCTCGACCGGGGAAGGACCACGCTCTCACAGAATACCAGCGTAAAATGGCAGCTTGACACTGCTGTGTTTCGTATGGTGAGTGTAGAGAACCTGAGACCCATTTTACTGGGAAAGAGGTATTCCATCTTAATCCTCACGGGTGACGACGCATCTGTAATTTGATTCTTCATTGAAGATAAATGTAGATGTCTATAGGTCACAGCAACCACCTACCATCAGGTGGACTGTGTGCTCGTTTGTTTTTGTTTTGATTTGATATGGCAGATGCTGCTGCTTGTCTCCTGTTTAAATACCCTCTGTTGCCTCTTTCAACACCCTCATGAAGATATGTATAAGTGAATTCTCTTACGCTCTTACGAGACAAAGAAGTTATTTTAGAATGTACATATTTAACAGTCGCATTTCAAACTGTAATTACAAAATTATAAACAAGCATGAGACTGAAAGAACAATGAAGACCTACGTATACCAAATACAAAACACTGACGGACCGGGAAGTATGCTCAAATACTCGTCATTACGCCTCCCGTAATCCTTGCAAACTGACACTGATTAATCATTAATCATGACCAATTAACTTAACTTCAGTTGAGATTCTGGTTGACTGCAGTCTTCTGCATGTGTTTCCACAATAAACAAGATTTAATCCGAACTCTAGATATGTTATAGTAAGTTCTTTTTACACAGTTCGGACGAAAATTCATAATTTAATGTTTAAGGTAGCGGAATATTCAAAATACCTCGGATCCACGACCACGCGGCCACTGAAAAGTACTCTAAACGTCGTCATTTCAAAATAAGTAAACATAAACCCGATATTAAAATCTATTTTAGGTGATAAAACTCCATTTAATGCAAACGAACCCGGCTGGTTTCCACTTTTGACTAGATTTTTTATACGATGCTTGTAGAGTGATATAGGTAAGCGTACCTACAGTATAATTACAGTCTATAAGGCTTTACATTTGCGAATCACGTCACTTATTTTTTATTAAAAAAAAAAAGAAAAAAATCTGTAAAGTTAGTTTCATACATAACTCTGACAGTTACTTGAAGAGGCATGATGGAATATAATGTAGAGTGAATGCTAATTTGGTAGTTTTAATTGAGGCATTGGTGAATGAGGGAATGAAAAAAAGAATATTGGATTTTGAGAAAAGTGTCTCCTATTATCTTTTTCAAACAATTTGTTTTTGTTGCAGGTGAGCGGCATCATTAGCACGCGCGGCTCGACCGTAGAGCTTTGTAAGTTGAATATCTCTGTAATTACATGTTTTTCTTTTCTTTTGTGATTCTAAATTTACGACAAGTTGTATATATATATATATATACAGGTATACGTCCCACTAATTAAATATTGTGTAACTTAAACGATTCTAAACAGTTTTTAAAGTTCCGCTGTTTTTCTTGCTGGTTCTTACCAGGCCAGCGATATTTTCCGAACCAGTGGTTAATCAAGCATAAGAGTGACTTTCAATTAGCAATATTTATAATCTTTATTGAATAACAAGTTATAAAATAAAAAGTTGTATAACCGACTTCAATATATAAGAAATGAGAACATCATCAATGTAGTCGAAGTCAATTAAATACGCATTATTAAGGATAACTCAAAAACTACTGGTCAAACAGAGATCAAACATATATGGGACCACATGAGAAGCACCTGCTTTTAAATAAAAAAAGAATGAAAAAAATCGGTTTCCCTAGACAAAAGTTCTGAGGTAACATACACAAAAAAAAAACAGTCGAATTGAGAACCTCCTCCTTTTTTTGAAGTATGTTGAAATTGATCCAATTTCTATTTCTACTGTTGAGCACAATCTAATTTTTGAGAATTAATGTAGCAATTAACATTAGTCTTTTAATTAAATAAATTTACAATTAGCCTTTTAACAGTGGTAGAGCCAGGCGGCAGCTTTTGCTGTCGCACGGATGGGCCGGCTCGAACCGGGGTGGTACCACGACCTCACAGAAAACCAGCGTGAAGTAGGTTAACCTCTGCGTTTTGCTTGGTGGCCGGAGGCCCTTTCTACTGAGAATGAGGCATTCCATCTTAATCCTCACGGGTGACAACGCATCTACATTTTCATTTGTAATAGAGGATAGATGTAGATGTCTATGGGCCGCAGCAACCACTTACCATCAGGTGGACTGTGTGCTCGTTTGTCACCCTTATCCAATAAAAAAAATTAGTTCATTACGCTGCTTGGGTGCGTGTTGCACTTTACAGTTCCTCTAAATATTATATTCCATAGATATGTAGATTTATAATTAGAAATTTTATTGGTGGCAGCTAGAATCGAACCAGGGTTGCTCACATATTGTGAAATTCACGAAGCGCTTAACCACTGAGCTACTACGGCTCTTCTTTATGTGAGATTTGAAACCATATGAAATTAAGGAGTGTCAACAGGGGATGTGCAGCATCATCTTTTTGTAAATAACTCAAAACAGTAAAAAATCTGCGGTTGTCTACTCAAGCGTGGCAAATACAGTGAATCTAATTTATAAGACAATCTGTGGACAATGCTTATGTTCAGAAATGGACTGTAAAGGCTGTAACGGATGGATAAAAATGTTCTACTAAAATTAAAAACGACTTATATTCTATACTCATATAATAGATACATCATTACAGTCTATTTAACGCCCAATACTGAAAATAGTAGACCTTACTCATAGATTGTCTCATAAGCAGGGTTGCCACACTTCCTCTGTCGCCTTTTATGACACCTACAGGGTATGGGTAGTAGATTTTTGGCAATTATAAACAGTAATATTTTAAACAAATTTATCTTACATATAATTTATCAACAAAATAATAAATATTATTGAAAAATCATATCAATTTATAAAGGAAGGATAACACAGTGAGAAACTTGCATGTCTAAGTAAAAAAAATTATTTCGAAAACATGTGAAGTTCATTAGCATGCAATGGATTGGGGCAGTGCGGCGAACACTTCCTTGCCTTAAACCCTCTTAGAAATGAGAGGAGGTCTGTGCCCGGTAATTGGCACGTATATAGGCTGTAACTTTAACATTTATATATGACGGCACCTGCACCGTTGTAGGTGCGGTGGCGTCTGTCTAGCCAGACAGAATTCTTGTAAACGACACGTGTACCGCATACCTGCGGCATTGCACCTGCGTTGCCACCCGTCCTGCTTGTATAAAACGGACGGAGCGGCCGCCGTTAAGAGAGTCTTGGCTCTGACGTGGAACGGTGCGCTTGTCGTATTCCGTTACTAGTTTATCCTCGACTCGTTGGATAATTAATTCGTGTAAACGAATTAATTATTATTCCTAACTACAAAATTAGTCTCTGTACTATACTCAATTACCCTTCCTACATCAGAAGTGGGATAAAGTCCCCCTTATTGCCCACATATAATCTTCGAATAGTATGAGAATTATTACATTTGTAAAGGCTAGAATGCATTTCGCATTAATGGATCTCTTCTTATGTTAAATACCGTAATAAAATTTGCTGTCCTACTTACGATATTGTCGTATCATTAAAGTGTAGAGAAAAGATAAAGTGAATTACTATTTAAGCCAAAAGATAAATCCTTTTGTTCGATTTGTATTAAAAGTACCCTCAAGTATTTTCATTATTTCTGACGTACCTAAATATGTTAACAAATGAAAGAAATGTTGGAGATATTCTGAATGAGTTATAATTTGCATTCAGTGGAAGTTTAACTTGCTCAAGTAATGTTATAATTTGATACACGAGGTGTGATTTACATGGCCTAGTTTTAAAGTTCAAAATGTTTAAACGATGTACCGAAAAAAAGAACATGATTACTTTAACGTGCTATGACTTAAAACACTAAGTAGTATTTTTGTGATCTAATGTGATGATAAGTGTTACAGTTTACTCCGAGCATTACGTAGTCGACAAACTTGGAATAGTTTAGTGGAAAGCGTGGAGCTGTAGCGCTCGCTTTTGAGTATGCTGTCGGCTTATGACGCCGCGGACTTATTATTTGTCGCTGCTACTGATCACCATTAGATACATGAGGAAAGTAAATTTATCCTAAACATTGGCTCAGAAACTATTTTGTAAGAATGAGTGTTTACATTTTTAATTGGTTGCGAAAAATGCCGGAAAACCGAAGTATAACTGATGAAAGTGAAGTAGAGCCAATTGGTTCCGACATTGAAGAGAGTATTTAAGTTTACATGAGGATCGGACCATACCAGAGGTTGTCGTGTAGCCGCAGCTCAGTATTTGGTGCCCCAGTAAGTAGTGCTGCATTTCTTGAAATCAAGTTCCGACTGAGTATTTTTAATGTTTTCTTTTATGTGTTACAGTAGCACGTGTGATGTGATTACAAGTGCGTGAGTGTGTGCCTTGCTGGTCTTAACAGACTACCAGGTCCAGCTGTAACATGGCCTGGTTTCGGCAGATGCGTATGCGCGTATACGCAGGCGCCATCCCGGAGCGCGCGTATGCTGTACATGGCGATGCCTTGGAAGTCGTGTACTCTGTATGCGTGGGAGTCACACTGTGTGCGCGGAAATCGTATGCTGTGTGCACGGTAATATTTTCTGAACATGTATTAGGCTCTGTCCTGGCAGGCGCTGTCCTGGTTCACGTTTTTAATGTGGTTCACGTAGTTAACGTGGGATCTCGCAAGTTCAAGTAAGAGTATGTGTCAGATACTTCGTATGAAGACCTATGTTTACTTTTGAAAGCGAAGTGCTTTATTATAGTCCAAGGTATGAGAACGTATTTCTGTTTTAGGGCCTCGTATGTGTGATAGAAGAGAGAACAGGCAACTGTGTATGTTGTCCTTATAGTTAACAATTTGTTTTTCACGCAGATCATGATGACTACAACCCCGACGATGCTTGTAAACCCTCAGGTGCTCCTGCTGCTCTCGTTTTGTTGTAATTTGATAGTTCACGCGAAACATGATTATCATTTGCTATATTTTGAAGTTCAAAACTTTTAAGGGTTGTACTACAATAAAGGATTAACTTTAACACGCTATGAATTAATAATAATAAGTGACATTTTTGTGTTCTAATGTGTTGATCAGTGTTGCAGTTTGCTCCGAATACTGTGTGGTCGACAAGATTGGGGTTTGATGTCGAGAGATTCATAGAAGTCTCTACAACAATTATCAATGAGCAAGATGTTGTGACGGCTAATCGAACATGGTCAGGTACGGCCGAGCGCTAGTGAGATTGAGCTTACACCGCTACAGTCTGTAACTTATCGGCAGATCTTACGGCAAGGCAATTCAAGCGGCCGCCGAACACATGGTCCTTTGGTGCTGTAAATGAACGTCTGAGGCTTGGTCGGCTTTCGTAGATTTTGCGCAGTTGCCTCCTTCCCTTTGAAAAATGTGATGGTATCCGTCTCTACACATAGTTACCGTTTTTTGCAATGTTTTCAAATGTCATACAGTTGCCGTTTCTTAAGAGAATGTGTGATGAATATTGGAAGCTCGGAATTCCATGGTTCGCAATACATTTATCTCGATTTCTTTTAATTTTGCAAAGCAATGCGACGATTCGCTAGCGTTAGTACGGCGCGACTGCTTGCTGGCGCGAATGTGGCACAAACGCAGCAGAACGAAAAGCTGTAGTGCGTTTGTCTGGAGGTAGCCATATCGGCACGTTCCAGACTTAAATGAAGTCTGGGATGTTCGACCGTTGTAATATTTAACAAGAGTTAATATCTGTTAGCAGGTGGTGATAACTGATAGACCGTATGCTGTTCACTGTCAACCGCACGAGGACGTGCGACAGTCAGAGGTAGCAGTGTCTGTGCATCTAGAAAATACTAGAGACGTTGCAATACTCTAGCGAAGTAGTTATTCTAGTGCAGGAAAGGAACATGAAGTTGCAGGGAGGCTGGTCTGTGCTGCACTGGGATATGTGTCGAGTTGCTGTTGGTTTACATACTTAGGTGTTATCGTGTGTCACTACGTCCCTCACGATACACTTTTGTGTGATTGTGACGGGGACATGTTTGCGGTATGGTTGGTCTGTAACTGTTCTATACTGAATTGAAAAAAAAAGAGAGTAAGAAAAAAAAATGTGGTTCTTACTATCATTGCAGGGCGTTTGCCGGTCCAATGATATAGCTAAAGGGAATAGTGATTCCGGACTAGCATAAATAGTACTTGAAAAAAAAAAGCGTAAGAAAAAAAATAGTTCTTACTATCATTGCAGGGCTTTGTGCCGGTCCAATGATATGGCTATAGGGAATAGTTATTCCGGACTAGCGAAAACAGTACTTGAAAAAAAAAAGAGAAAATAGAAAAAGCTACAGACTAATCATTCCGATCTAACATAAAGATGATTAAAGTTTTGTAGGGCTTACTGCCGGAACAAAACTGACTGTCACCCAAGTCTGAAGGGTCAATATAGACCGGACCAGACGCTGTTATGTCAGGATAGTCGAACGATGTTTTTTTGTCTACAGATAACTAAAATTGTGATGGAGCGCGTGCGAGGACGCACGCATGTCAGTATGGCCGTGACGGCACCTGCACCGTTGTAGGTGCGGTGGCGTCTGTCTAGCCAGACAGAATTCTTGTAAACGACACGTGTACCGCACACCTGCGGCATTGCACCTGCGTTGCCACCCGTCCTGCTTGTATAAAACGGACGGAGCGGCCGCCGTTAAGAGAGTCTTGGCTCTGACGTGGAACGGTGCGCTTGTCGTATTCCGTTACTAGTTTATCCTCGACTCGTTGGATAATTAATTCGTGTAAACGAATTAATTATTATTCCAACTACAAAATTAGTCTCTGTACTATACTCAATTACCCTTCCTACATATATATAAAACTAGCTGATCCTCGCGACTTCGCCCGCGTGTTATTTGGGGTTTAAATTTTTTGCGCGGAAACCTAATTCTTTTTCTAAAATAAAAGTAGCCTAAATTACTCCTTATTCCATCATCTATCTGCCAGTGAAAGTCCCGTCAAAATCGGTCCAGCCGTTTCAGAGATTAGCCGAAACAAACAGACAGACAGACAGACCGACAGACAGACAAAAATTTTAAAAATTGTGCTTTTGTTATAAGTATCGTTTAAACTTTTATATGCATTTAGTAAAAAGCCGTAATTTTGACATTACAAACAGGCACTTTAATTTTATTTATTTGTATAGATAATGGAACAAAGGATAATTTAATGTTACTGGTGTACTTATACTTTTCTTGTCTTCAGCAGTAGAGGCAATTTTACTATCTCAAACTTAAAACCATTTATAATTTTCAAATTTCGCCGTACTCTGACTTAGGTGTTAGCAACACTTAATGTCATCGCTGATGTTTTTAGTTTCGTGAGAAAACCGGAACGAAACTTGGCAACGAATTCTAACTTATATTTTGTAACTGAAAACACGTTTAACGACAAAACACTGGCGGAAACATGTTTTTTCAATTCTAAACGTTTTTCAAATTAATGTTGCTTGAAAATAAATTAATTGATTTTATGTTTTTTTTAATAGGGATTAGGACAGCAAAGAACAGGGTGATGGTAAAGAGAATTACAAAGCGGATACGTTTTCAATCTTAGGTACTAAGATTAAATGCCTCATATGTATTTTGATAAAATCATACCTATTACAAAATGTTTAAAATACTTCTTTACAAAACCGAAGCGAAGTTACAAACGAACAGCCCACCTGATAGTACAAATATTTGTCTACTGCGGATCATGGTCACCTGCGTCAACTTCAAGCAAAAAAGGTTACTGATGCGTACCTTATAACACTTTTTAGGGCGTTACTCACCGGCTACGGTTATCGGAGAGTCAAGGGACTCGAGGATCAAAATAAAAGTATCCCAGGGCGCCTGTTGTTGTCTACTCGACAACGGCTGAGTGAGTCGCGAGAACATTCCCTGCATAATGGAAAGATAGACTACTATCGTTTCGTGTCTGGCCTGTGTACGCTGCCTTATTTCATTTAATAGTTTATAGTCTAAATCGGGAATATCAAAGTCGTCCCTTAAGCATTTCAATAATTGTGAATATGAGTGGATATTATGCTTATTACTTCTAAACCAACATAAAGCAGAGTTTTCTAAAAGATCAGAAAAAGCTGAAAGTATGCGAGCTTCAGTAATGTTGCGAGCCTCTTTAAGTTCCTCAAGACGTTCAATAAATACACGAACACACGTGGTTCCGTCAAATTTTAAGTTAAATGTATTTAGGTTCAAGGGTTTATCTTTCACATAGATCACGTTACTTTCCACTTTCTGGTTAGACGGCTGTGCCTGGGTTTCCTTGTACTCACCATCCGTGTCGCTATCTTCACCGTCTATGGCACTCAAAATGCGAATCAAACGACTACGAAGATCTGACAAATGCGAACTACTTTCAGAGATACGAGCTAGTCTATCCATCAAATAATTTGCACGACGAGATAGTTTAAGAGTCAAATTGCGATCATCTACTTTACCCGGCTGCAGCTGGGATTCCAGAAGTTCGACCTTTGGGGTGCAGATCTCTAGTTCAGAGGCTATACTGGGTGACTGGAGTGGTTCACACTTTATGCTTCCACGGCGTGCGAGTTTGTACACATGGCGGATCTGCTTCCTCACTGCATCGGTGGTTACATTTTCATCTGTGGAAATACCAATAATGGCGAGTTCATATCTGATTTCATCTTTATGTAATGAGTCTATATACTTGTGGATCGACATTTTGTTAAAATGTACTGACGGTTACAAGAAAGTCTTAAATCGGTTGATATTAAAAATATCTACTTAAAATAGCACAAATATTTTTATTATGTTAAGTTTTAATTCATTTAAGTACATATAAATCACATTCAAGTTAAACTTTCTTTGTTCTCAAGCTTACTTAAATCTACCTACATCAGAAAAAAAAATGTTAACATTAAATTTCACTAAGTTTTCATATTAAATGGGTTTTTAACAGCTTAAATAGTTACAATTAAGGTTAATTCATCTACTAACATCCAGCAACTTAAGGCCCCACGTTGGGCGCCACTTTATAACACTTTTTAGGGCGTTATTCACCGGCTACGGTTATCGGAGAGTCAAGGGACTCGAGGATCAAAATAAAAGTATCCCAGGGCGCCTGTTGTTGGATGATTAGTAAATGAAAATTCAAAGATACACATACAGACAAAAAGTAGTTTATTTCCTTCTACGGTTCACATGTATAGCTCCAAATATCAAGTTTTCACTTTAAAATACCCTACGAACTGAGGTTTTGACTAACCTGGTGGATTACACAATATTACACTGTTTATGGTCAATCCCGCGAAGCAGTGAGGCAACAGATATCCTCCAGGTGAACGCCGGTCGCGGTCTCCTGGCCGCCCAGTCCCAATATAGCCACCCGTTGAAGCTGCCTCGCCTCGTTCACATTGTTAAACTTGATAATGGACCATACTCAAAGTAAGGACTAAGGACTAAGGACTAAGGACTGAGGACTAAGGACTAAGGACTAAGGACCCCTATGACAAGGCAAAGAATCTATGAAACACCGTGTACCGTTAATTAGAGCACATGTGCTTTTAAGAAGACAAAAACATTAAGTACTTACAATTTATGGGATGATGTGTTTCAACACATTAAACTGCCCGTAGACATTGTGTTTAAGGGGCCGTACGCCCAAGTAGTCGTCACTTTAAATTCATGTTCCGGCGTTTCGATTCAAAAATTATATATGTGCGTGTCCGATCAATACAACGGCTCGCTCCAAAAAGAACTAGGCCTACCTTAGGCTACACGCCACCGTCGATCCGTGGTAGGATTTCGAACTAACACGAAAGGTCAATTGCATGCAATTAGCTAGCTCGATTAGTCAATATACGTTTCTAGTTACTTCGGACTAATGACGTTAGATGGCGCTCTGAAGTCTGTTCATCGCATGTAATAACGTAAATATGCTAAAATAATGTACACGAAAATTTTCGTGTTACAACCTCTGAGGACTTATGGATTGGCTTACACTGTAATTATACTGGCTTTCTATGCACTCAGACTGGAGCACAGTAGCAGAAGCACCGCTATTTGGTAGCAGAAATAGGTAAGATGATAGCACCAACACAGACAGACTCCTAGGAAGAAGATAAGTTCTACCTTCAAGCGGTTTTGGCGGGAACTTGACCGGCGGCGGTTTGTTGCTCCTGTTTTATTGTTTAAATAATGGTTTGAAGTGGACTTTGATATGTAAAAGTGGTGCGTTTTTGTGTATTAAGTATCTGCGCATGTGAACTATTATTGGAAACTGTGAAACAAGTGCTCTGATAGCGATGTGGTTCTCAAAACAAGGTGCCTGTCTGCTTAGGCGCCTTGAGATACCATCGCCAACCGTCAGCTGTCTGCTGGCTCAAGTTACCGTCAAAATCTCCCAAGGGCTGCACAATGTGACGCATCAATATATTAAGAAGCAGTATACTATGAAGAATAATTATATATTGTAACTTCAGGCTTAGAATGGCTAGATCCCAGAGCCGTAAAGCCAGTTATCAAGAAAAAGAATCTACCTCCAAGCAGTAAGTCGTACAAAATATTCTTATTTTTATGTTACAAGTAAGAAAACAATATATTGCAAAAAAAAGAAACATCTTGAACATTTTTATACGAAAAGGTTGTAATATATCTCAAAGGAAAATAATTTACAACATACACCGGCAATGTTATATTGAAAAAGCTATGAAAAAAGCAAACCAATTTCTTTTGCGTGTGATTACAAGAGAATCGATTTTTTTTTACATAGAAAGAACTAGCATTGAGGGCTAAAATTATTTATGTTGTAACAAAATTTAGTTTTCTCGCTATTTCCAACAATATAGTAAAATTATTTATCTTATTGGAAATATTTCCAAACTTAGTAAAGTAATTGAAATTTATTTTTAAACGATTTTGCGTATTTTTGTGATGTTCCTCTGGTTTTTTGATCATTTTCTATTATGTAAGATTCTTCTTTCGCCATGGGTGTAGTAAGGGCGACAGAGGGAAATTGAGTCAGAAGATGGGCAGCAGCAACTACCTGATAACAATTGAATAATAATGATACATTGCGGTTGCCAACCCGCATGTCAGCGTGGCAAATATGGCAAATATTCCCCCTATGAGGCAATCTTTGAGGGAGGTCTCTGTTTAGCAGTGGACTTTTCAGAGCCTATGTGTGTTTGTAAATAGGAACCACACAGTTCAGATAAATTTATCTCAGTTTAAAAAAAGAATGAAGGAAGATGATTTACCTTTCTTGCGAAATTAGGCTGGCCTCCTGGTATCTTGTTACTAAAAAAGTCTCCAGTTTTGGTCACCAACCATACAAAACATATCAGCATTTTGATCTTTTCTTGCGCTGGTATTCTATGAGAGTATAGTTATTTTGTGTTTGAATACACACATTCGTGTTGCGTGGCGTTGACGGTATCTAAAATGTATCTACTTTATCATACATCTTTGGTTCTACCACACCGTTTGATACTGATCTAGATCGACCATAGCTTGATTCTACCGTTTCGACTAGTACTAAACTATACCGACTCTAGTTTAGCTCAACCATATCCTGATATTAAGCTAGAACGAAACTTGTTGCCATCACGACATTGACTGGTATAGACTATATCAACCCTTGTTTGGCACTAAGGCATCAAACCTAGACCGACAATGGATCTACCACATTGTCTGTTAATAATAAATATTAAATTAAAATTATTCTATTCTAAAATAGAAAAGCATGTGAATGTCATAAGTGTCAAAGTTCCACTTTGTTAAGCGATCTTCACTGAGACCTTATACTAATGTAGGTGTTTTATGACATCTAAATTAAAATAGATTTTTTAATATAGAATAAGGGTGAAACGAGCACACAGTCTATCATAATAAAAGAATACTGTAGCCCATAAATACCTACATGTATCCTCGACAAAAAGTCATAATGCATATGTGTTGTCACAGCTGAGGACTAAGATTTAATGCTTTTTTTCCAATGAAAAGGATCTCAGGTTCTCTACACTCACTATACGAAACATATAGCTGCTATGTCGTGCTGGCATTACGTGAGAGAGTGGTCCTCCCTCGGTCGAGCCGGCACATTCGTGTTGCAACCACGTAAAGATGTTCATTGCCTGTAATAATACTGACTCGCTCTTAATCTTAAAATTGAAGCACCATAATTAAACTTTTATCGAAAGCACAAACCGACTTCATAACTATAAAGAAATAAAAAGGAGATGTATGAAATAGGGTGCTTGAAATCGTTCTTAACAGTTATACAAAAATATGTACGTAATAAAACAATAAATTATAAGTGTAAATAAATAGTTTTTATTTCTGTAATACATGGGACAATCATAAAAACTTTTAAAACTGAAAAACGAAGGCTAATGCTTTTACTATAGCAAAATCGAAACGTTTTTAAATACTTTTCTGTATTTTGTTTAAGGCAATAGATAATGAAGGCTATCGTATAATTAATTAGCCTTCATTACCAAAGATATCATAATATTGAAACATTGAGGTGTATCTGTAAATAATAATATTAAATAAAAGATATTAATTTAGAAAAAAGATTGAATAAACTTTTGCATTAAACTAAAAAAAACATTTGACACGACTGAATAGGCTGTATGGTCATTGATCATTGCCTGTTCCGAAGAAGACTTAACTTGGTAACTTCGACTTTGAACTTGTCATTGTCAATTGTCATGCGGGAGTTTTGGCGGGAACTTGACCGGCAGCGGTTTGCTGCTCCTGTATTATAGTTTTAATAATAGTTTGAAGTGGAATTTGATATGTAAAAGTAGTGCGATTATGTGTATTAAGTGTCTACGCATGTGAACTATTAGTGGAAACGGTGAAACGGGTGCTCTGATGGTGATAGATTCCCAAGATAAGCTGTTTGTTTTTAGATACCATCGCCAACTGTCAGCTGTCTGCTGGCTCAAGTTGCCGTCAAAATCTCCCAAGGGCTGCACAATGTGACGCATCAACATATTGTAAAGTAGTGAAATTCTATATATTCAAAATAAAAAAGACAAGGTTCTATGGCATAGTTCCTTTGCCTGCTCCCTCGAGCGAATAATAAAAACAACAACAACAACAATTGTCATGCGCATTTGGCGGTAGAATCTACTAATTAGTCTGTGCATTTGGCATTGTGGCTGTGTGGATAGATTTCATGTTTTTACTTTGGTGGATTTAATTGTGGTGACCCTTGGCTTTTGTCTCGAATTACAGGACATTAGGTTGTTGCGCCTACATAATGACAATAATGTGCCAATGGGGTAAAGAGAGGAAGAGAACAAACAAAGTACAGCCTCCGGCTGCTTTTCTAGTTGAAATTTTATAATTATAAATTATTGCATAAAATAACGAAACAATTAAAATAGGTTGAGTTTTATTGTATTTCACTTAAGAATAACTACAAAACTACATTATTTTGTGTCCTTTTCAATTTATTCAAACAACTTATCACAAGTACGAATGATTTTACTACATAACCTACAAATCATAAAACATAAAATAAAAATAAAAACGCCAGGTCCTCCAAAACTATGATTTTTTGACATAATATGAATCTTCGAAATAAGAAATATTTTAACTTTGTTCACGCCGGGCCCAAGCTTGTATGGAATGAAGTTGATCTACTTTGGAAATATTTTTTCAGTTTTGCGTTGTTTTCTATATTTTCCATTAGAAACTTAATTATTTTACTCTTTTAAGTGGTTTAAGGAATATTAAATGCTCAATGTAACAAATAGAATATCGCTTAACTACTTACACTAGAAATTTCATCTATATTTTTCCACCCTTAGAGTTAGAATTTTTTCACAAATTTATGTGACAGTTTCTGAAGTATTACCTATTTAATAATAAAGAAGGAACATAGAAATCAGTTCACAAATGATGAAGATATACGCGTAAAATACATACAAAAATAAGTATGATTGAAGTCGGCTAAAACTAGCTTTTACATTATTACTGTAATACAGTATCCAGTCAATAACCTAGGTAGAGCAGAAGCTTTATTATCAATAAAATGTTACTGTATAAACTGTAACTTATATATTATGTCCCACAGCTGGGCACAGGCCTCCTCCATTTCTGAGAGGCCTATGAGGCAAAATGTCTACCGTGCTTCTCCTAGCCGTGCGTAATATTTTTATGTAAATAATTTGCTTTGTTCTGTTGTATCACACTTAAATATTCATAAGGTGTAGACTTCTTGGCACGAGGCAAAATAACAGTTCAATGAAGCGGATAATGAAACGCTTAAAGGTTTTCTCAAAACTGACGGTTGAAAGCATTTCATAAAATAATATAAGTTATTGAAAGATATAATGCGTTTAATGTTGCACAAAACGCTCCCTATACTAAACTCCAAAAGTATCATCATCATCATTACAGCCCTTCATAAGTCCACTGCTGAACATAGGCCTCCCCCAAGGAATTTCACAAAGCACGGTCCTGAGCCACCTGCAACTTCACTTCTTGCATGTCTTACCAGTTCATCACTCCAATCTAGTGGGGTCCGTACTACGCCTACCAGTACGAGGTTACCACTCGATAACCTTACTTCTTCATCGGTTGTCGATTTTTTGAGCTATATGGCCGGCATATTGCCACTTAAGCTTATAAATTAGTTGGGCTATGTTACTTACTCTAGTTAGACTGCGGATATCCTCATTTCTATGTTTATCATGCAGATAAACCCAAAACATAGCCATAGAACTATAATCTATTGTAACAAGATGATGACTAAAAGAGACTATAATAAAATCTCAGGTGTCCCGCACGATGCTACCACAATCGGCCTTCAGCTTTGACAGTTGGCTAATTCTGGCAGACAGATCTCTAGCAAATATTTTGGAAGTGTTGGATGTTCTTCTTGATCGCTTCTTCAAAACTGACTTGAAGTCCCGTCGTACGCATTTGGAGATATGTCTGTTTAGTTGCATGTATCTTGTCAAATCTGCTGACGACTGCGACTTGATTTCCCGTCTAACAGTCATGAGATTAAACGTGTGATCGGGGAGTTTTTGTGTTTTTCTGCGACGGGTCTTGCAGAATTTGGCTCCGACCGCATGGACAGTTTCCACGAGCTTGTCATTTATCTAGTCCACTGCATTGGAGTCCTCTAGGCACTGAACGTTATTTTGTAACTCGAGCTTGAAATTTTCGTCTCAAACCAAAAGCATATATCTTTATATTAAGCTGAAGTGTCAAAGTGCCTGTGCCTAGCAGTGAAGCATTGCAACATATTTCTGTTGTATTGTTCGGCATATAGTGTAGCGGTAAGAGAATCAACCAATGCAGGGTTTCTATATTTAAAAATGCTTCGTTTTATTTTATGTAGTTAGTAAGTTTTATTTAGTAAGTTTTTAAGTGAATTAAAATCCAGTTATGAAACAAAATACCAGTTTAACTTTTCATGGAACGATCGTTTATTTTTTAAGTCATTCTAAATTTCTGAATGAATAGTTTGTTATTTAACCCTTTATTGCATCTTGATGGAAATTTCCATCAAACGGTTTACAAGTTAAAACACACAAATCAGTTGGCGGTGTTGATATTTTTGCATCTGACAATTTCTTGAAATATTTATGAATGAAACAGAACGTATTTACTTCGAAAAAAAAAACAAACGTCAACGTTAAATGACAATCACAATTTAGTTACCTGGTGACTGTTAGTTTTGTTGTAAGGGTGCAAAAGAATTACGTTATATTGCTTGTTTTGATCTACGGGAGTTGTTGAAAATATTCATAATGAGTGGAAATAAGGTAAATGTTTTAGAATCTGCTAACATTTGTAACACTAAAAATATATCGAAAATTATGTGGTATGATGTAAATTTACATCAGTATGCAGTATGATCATACCTGTAGTATGGAGAAATTGTTGTTCATGAAATTTTACATTTTGTATGATTTTTGTTGTATTTAGAGTAATTTACAAGAAAAAGAAATAGAACACTAGCACAACTGGAAGACGATTGACTGTCAGAAGACGGACTAGAAGCTGATGATTCTGATGATGATGACCCACTAAATTTAAACTATATTAGAGGTGAACTTCTACATCTGTTAGATGATGGAAATGATAATGAAGATGATCAGCAAGTAAATGAAGAAGACCCACCTCTGGTTGAAAAATCACTAGGAGCAGAAATTCAAAATAGATCCCACAGTGATAATATTTTAAATTTATTATTGGACAAGAGAAAACTTATTTGGAAAAAGAAAAATATGGACTTTGATGAAGACAAAATTAGATTCTTAGGCTGCTCATCTTTTCCTTCTGAAATATCTCAGTTAGAAACTCCTTACTAATGTTTTAAATATTTTTTAATAAATAGTAGCAGAAGCTAATTTATATAGCATGCAAAAAGATCCTAATAACAAAATAATAAACACAGCATCAGATATCAAAATTTTTTTTGGGATATTGCTGTTCATGTCATTGCAAAAATTTCAAAATACCAGAGCATATTGGCACCCTGTTCATGGTTATGGCCCAGTTTCATCCACAATGCCAGTCAACAAATTTGAAAAAAATCAAACTTGCATTGCATTTTCAAAACAATGAGCTTCATAGACCTGTGGGCTAAGCAGATCATGACCGTTTATTTAAAAGTCGTCCAGTTATTGAGCACCTCAAAACAAAGCTTTCTTCACTACCTATAGAACAACGGCTATCAGTAGATGAGCAGATGTGTGCAACAAAGGTTGCACACTTTCTAAAACAGTACCTGCCAAATAAACACCATAAATGAGGTTTCAAATTTTATGTACTTTGCGATTTATCTGGATATGCACATACATTTGAATTGTATGCAGGACAGGGAAATATAATAATAATAATAATAACGTGTCTACCTACCATATACAAGACACTAACATCCATTTTGAGCGCGAGAATCATTCGTCACCTGAACTCAAACCAGGTGATGTCGCGCGCTCAAAATGGATGTCGGGGCGGTAGTCGTGGAACCAAGGAACCACTCCTCATTGACGCGGTCATTGGCAAGGTGGTTAAACGCAACCGTCGGAACCTCTCCGCCGCCTGGATAGACTACAAAAAGGCATTCGACTCGGTGCCTCATACATGGCTTAAGAGGGTCCTCGAGCTGTACAAGGTTGACGGTACAGTTCGAGACTTCCTCGGGCAGTGTATGGGGCAATGGAGTACGATCCTTTGTCATCTAGGCGAGCGGATGACGGCTGCGGAGAACCACATAAGGATAAGAAGGGGTATCTTCCAGGGCGATTGTTTGAGTCCAACCTGGTACTGCCTCTCTCTGAACCCTCTCAGTACCTTACTGGAGGGCTCCGGGAGGAGATTTCAGCTTCGGAGAGGAGGTACAAAAGTGACCCACCTTTTCAATATGGATGATCTCAAATTATTCGCCTCCAGTCACTCTCATCTTAAGGAATTGCTAAACATCACTTGTGATTTTAGCAATTCTATTAGAATGGAGCTGGGGACGGATAAGTGTGCGATCCTCCATGTCGAAAGGGGAAGGGTTGCTAACTCTGAGGGCATAGACTTATCTATGCCCATCAGCATAAGGACCCTTTCCGAAGCTGAAACATACCGATACCTGGGTATGTCACAGAACATCGGTGTAGATGAGTCGGGTATGAAACGGTCAGTTTGCGATGTGTTTTATGCACGTTTGACCAAAGTGCTTAATAGCCTTTTGTCCGGTGTGAATAAGACGCACGCATATAACGGTTGGATCATGCCTGTTCTCATGTATACCTTTGGCATACTCAGGTGGACTCAGACCGAACTGAACGCTCTGGACAGAAAAGTCCGCACTATAATGACGTCCCACAGGATGCATCATTCGAGATCGTCAGTAATGAGGCTGTACTTGCCGCGAAAGCATGGTGGGCGCGGCTTTTTAAGCGCGCTTATCATGCATAATCGCGAAGTGTGCAGCCTCCGTAATTACTTTCTGACGAGAGCGGATGATCCATACTATAGGGACGTTATTTCTTGTGATAAAGGGCTAACCCCTCTATCCTTAGCCAACGAGCAATGGCAAGACCCGGCAGTACAGAGCATTTCCGACCGGGAGACCGTATGGAAGGAGAAGGAGCTCCACGGGAGGTTCTACAAGGCCCTTCATGAGCCTTTCGTAGACACAGTCGCTTCCCTCCACTGGCTACGTTTCAGTGACCTCTTTGGGGAAACTGAGGGTTTTGTCTGTGCAATACAGGATCAGGTTATTAAGACCAACAATTATCGGAGATACATCCTAAAGGATGGCACCGTCGACATCTGTCGAGCTTGTCGCCATCCCGGTGAGTCACTTAGGCATGTCATCTCCGGTTGTTCGGCGCTTTCTAACTCTGAGTATTTGCACAGACACAACCTAGTAGCCAGGATTCTACACCAGGAGCTCACTCTGAAATACGGTCTTGTGGATCGGAAACTGCCATATTATAAGTACTTGCCGGAAGCCGTGCTCGAAAATGACCGCGCCAGGCTCTACTGGGACCGGGCCATCATCACAGACAGGACTATTCTTGCGAATAAGCCTGATATTGTGCTGATGGACCGGGCACAGTCAAGGATATTTTTGGTCGACATTACCATTCCCTATGACGAGAACCTCGTGAAAGCCGAAACAGATAAGCTGACAAAATATCTGGACCTGGCTCACGAGGTGACCGAAATGTGGGGTGGTCTGCCGGCCGAAATTATTCCTGTGGTCGTTTCTGCGAACGGGTTAATCCCAGTTAGCTTCTCGGGTCATCTGAGGCGACTGGGACTCCGTGACGGACCGCTCCAAGCTCAAATGCAGAAGGCGGTGCTCCTCGATACCGCCCGCATCGTCCGCCGGTTTCTTTCCCTTTCCCCCTAACCCTCGGCCGTTTGGTCTCCCCTGCCGAGGCCTTCCATCTGGTTGGGTTTTTTTATATATTTATGTATTTTTTATGTATTTATACTATTTTATTGATATTTATGTATGTTTATATATTTCGTTTATAGTTATATATTTAAACAGCCCAACCAAATGAGAAATTTTTATAGATAACCCCAATAATAATAATAATTTATTGGACTCTCAGTTTGACAAATTACACTTATGTATTATATCTATTTTAAATTACAAAATAACATTTCAAAGAAGTTAGCGTTAACGGCCATACTAGTATAAACTGTGTTACAGCCGTCAGCGTCTTCCACCCTAAGTAGTACAAAAATAATTTCATTTCGCTGTACAATACATAAACATGTTAAAATAAATGTGCGTGTGCGTGTGTGTGTGTGTGTGTGTGTGTGTGTTAGTATTTAAAAATTCATTAACCTCTCTGTTTCCATGTAATTAAGATTTAGCAACCAATATAGAATTTTGTCCTTGCATTTATAAAGGGACATAGGGTAAATATAGCTTATTCTATTTGCTACATTATATAAATGATTGCTTATGACATAATATTTGCGCCGGGCTAGAGCAGTTCTATGAAAAGTCATTTTACAAATTCTATTTTTATTACGTTTTAAATTAGGTATAAAATCTGTATTTTTGTGCTTACGTAGTATAACAGACATGACAAATAGTTGTCTTACAGTAAGTACAGAACATTCCTTATAAATAAGTTCAGTGCTATATCTTTGTGATTTACCCAGCATAACCTTTAATATTGCTCTCTGTGCACGTTCTAAGGGGAGTAGAGTGGTCTTTCCAATTCCACCCCAGATTAAAATGCAATATTATAGTAAACTCTGAGCAAGGGCATAATAAACACATAGCAAGGTTTCAAAATCAGCTGAGTTCCTCAATTTTCTGAAAATTGGTATTAATTTTCTAATACGGCAGGTTAAGTTGCTAATATGCGCTGACCAAGATAGGCAGATATAGGGATACTTGAAGGAGAACCTGACATAGGAGCTACAGGGAATGTAGTAATTCGTTTGCTAAGAGGTGTACCAAGATATCAAAATTATATTGTGTACTTTGACAATTTTTACACATCACTGCCTCTAGTTTACTTTCTAGCCAAACAAGGAATTTACTCTGTTGGCACTGTCCAGCAGAATAGGATACCTAACTCGAAATTGCCTGAAAAGAAAGAGTTTATGAAGAAGGCAGTACCAAGAAGCAGTCATGAAGAAAGAACATCTACTTATGATGGCATTGAGATGGCCTGTGTCACCTGGAAAGACAACAAGATACTAATACTTTTATAGACCTATGTTGGGGCAACACCAATGTCTAGCGTCACAAGATATGGTAAATAGAAAAAGGAAAAGGTAGAAACTCCATGTCCACAAATCGTCCACGAATATAATAAGCATATGGGAGGGGTGGACTTAATGGACAGCTTTTTAGGGAGGTTCCACATTCAATTAAGGTTCAAAAACTGGTATTTACGTATATTTTTCCATCTACTTGATCTGACAGTGATTAATTCTTGGATCTTGTACAAAAAAAATGCAGCAAATAGAAATATATCAAAAAAGGATATACTTTCGATGGGCAACTTTCGAAATGAATTAGCACAAGTTTTGTGCAGAATAGGAGCTGACACAGAAGTTAAAAGAGGTCGTCCCAGTACCAGTTCTTTAGAGAACGAAATACAGGCGAAAAGGAAGAGGGGACCAGCAGTTGTTGCTCTACCAAAGGACATAAGAAAAGACGGTGTTGATCATTGGCCACAAGTTGGAGGTTCACTACGTTGTAAGTACCCGCAGTGTAAGGGAAATTCTACTATAAGATGCAGCAAATGTGGAATCAATCTGTGTCTTAATAAAAACAATAATTGCTTTGAAAATTATCACAAAGACTGATTTTTTTTTCATTATTTTATTTTTACTAAGCTCATTGTTACTAATTTCATAATGATGTAAATATCCATCATATGGTTTTTTTTTTCAAAAAATAAATACTAAAAAAAGGTCGCAGAATTTTTTTATTATTTTTAACACATCCTTAGGTCATAATTACATGCATATGATTTTTTCTACAAGAAAATATTAAATCATGCAATGAAGGGATAAACTGTTTTTACAGGCACCACATACGTCATTATATTTTCCGACATTTTCTATAGTCGTCACGTACGAAATCCACTAACATGGATGATGGATTTTCTTGCACCGCCACCACACAGAATTGGTTTAGTTTTAGTTTATTATGGTCGAGTTACGTTAGACGTAAACAAACACTGACTATAAAACACTCACCAAGTGTTTATTTGGTGAAGAAACTTCTAGTGCAAGTTAAGAGTTTACTTGAAGTAAATAATTTTGTTAAGAGATTCTCCCTGCAAAGCGAGAATAAAGTTGTCGCAACGATATTTGAGTAAAGAATTGGTTGTTATAACGTAGTAAAATATGACGTTGGGGTGATTTCCATAAAGGTAGGGGTCACAAACAACCAAACTATACATATTCATTATTGATATCATCATTATCATTACAGCCCATCACAAGTCCATTGCTGAACATAGGCCACTTCAAAGGAATGCCACAAAACACTGTTCCGAGCCACCTGAATCCATTGAATTCTTGCATATCTTACCAGGTCATTACTCCATGTAGTGGGGGTCGGTCCCACACTTTTCCTACCGGTACGAGGTATATATATTTGTCCCAGGTAAACATACTCGTCAACAACTTCGAGCTTAGTGGTTCTAACAACTACCGGCATAGGTGTGACAAAGACGTTACATATAACTTTTGTTTTGTACATATTCATCTTAAAACCTTACCGTAGGAAGACACTATTGATGTCATTAAGCATAGTGCTTAGGTCCTGTAGCAATTTTGCCGTAAAGACTATATTGTCGGCAAATAGAAGGTGAGTAATGTACTCGCCATATGCTTTCCAATACTTAATACTGTATGCTTTCCAGTCCAGTAGCTTAAAAAAATGTCTTCCCATATAGCGGCGAAAGTTTCGGTAATATACATCACCTTGTCTTACAACTCTCTGCAGTAGGATAGATTTCGTACTCTGGTTCTGTACTCGGATAGCCATCGTAGTCCTACTGTACAAATACTTCAGCACTTCGATATACCGATAGTCAAATTGGCACCGCTGAAAGTACTGCAGAACTGCCCAATTTTCGACGGAATCAAAAGCTTTCTCATAGTTCACATACACACGAAAAAGTAGCAAAAGGTACTCTTCGGCCTTCTGTAAAATTTGCTGAAGGGTGTGTATGTGCTTGGAAGACTGGAGGTCATCGATTCTGCGTGCGAGAAAATTCGACTCTTGAAAACAGTACTTCAAGAGAGCATTGTAGCCTTCCTTTAATAACAAGACAACCGCAGTTCAAGCCTCCGGAGTAGTGCAACCATGGAGAACGGGATTAAAGAGCTTCTGAAGAACTTCAAGTACCGGTTTTGCAACCGCTTTCAGAAGCTCCGCTGTAATTCCATCATCGCCAGGTGACTTGCCGTTTTTAAGGTGCTGAAGGGCCATTCTTATGTCACTCAGACTGACGTCCGGATTATCATCAGAATAGTGTCGAATAAGACTGGCTTTTGGATCGTTAGTCACACTTGCATGTGATGCTACCACATTCGGTCTTTAGCTTCGACAGTTGGCTTTTACTGGAAGACATATCCTCTGGCAAAGACTTCAGGCCTTGCTCCCACTCGATCGCTTATTAAATACGAGCAGTATTAAAGTTACATAAGTCCTGCCGCATGCATTTTGAAAACTGTCTGTTCAGTTGCCTGTATGCTGTCAAATCTGCTGAAGACTGCAGCTTCGTTTCCAGTCTAACAGCCATGAGATTAAGAGTATAATCGGAGAGTTTTTGTGTTCTTCTGTAGCGGGTCTTTTAGAACTTAGCTCCGATCACATGAACTGTTTCCACGAGCTTGTCATTCATATCGTCCACTGTATTGCAATCTTCTAGGCACTGAAAACGGTTTGCTACTCGAGCTTCAAACGTTTGGATTGAGGAGGGCGGAGCATTGATTTTTTATGCGACCACTTCAACTTTACGATTAGGTTTAGTATGCCTCTCACCATTCGGTGATCGCTACCAATTTTCACCCTCGCGATCACTATGACATCACTGACCAGTTACCGTCTAGTCGTCACAATGAAGTCAATCTTATTTTTTGTCGAACCGTTGGGGCTCGAACAGGTCCACTTCCTGTGGGGCTGCTTCTGGAATAAATGGCTCATCATAAAGAGTCACTCTTTCTCCATGAAGTTGACCACCTGCTGGTCCCTTGGATTTTGTTGCCCTATTTGAAATTTCCCAACCTTCAACTCACCGTTCTCTCTTTTTGTGCCTAGTTTTACGCTGAAGTCTCCTATTAACACCTTATAATGGGTTTTTGAGGAATGCATGGCTTTAGAGATATTCTCATTTATTTCCTCCACCTCCTCATCGGGATGTGGCGAGGTTGATGCGTAAACCTGTATTACCTTCAACGAATACCATTTGATGAATTTGAGTATAAGATACGCAACCCACGTCGACACACTCGCAAACTTTACTGCGTTGTTAACGAGAGACTTATGGACGATAAGTCCGACACCTCTTTGGGATAGATGATCACCCTCCCGGTGATAGAACAAGTTGCCGGATTCGGGGATAACCGTGTCCTCCCCGTCTCTTCGGAGCTCAGATAATCATATAATATACCAGTGCAACTTATCTACCTTTTCTTCCAGGTCCAGGATTTTCTCGTCAGTCCTCAGTGTGCGTGCGTTGTATGTTGCCAGGTAAAATCGTCTAAGGTGGCAACCGAACCTCCACCGGAGATTCTTAGCACCCCCTGTCCTGCCGTTACCAGGGTCGCCAGCGTAGCCAGGAATAGCGGGGCCGCTGAGGACTGGGGGCTGTCTGTTTTTAACTCTCGTTATGGGGGTATATTGCCATAGTTGTCGCGTTTGCCAAGCGAGTTAGCAACCGCAGTTTTTTATTGTAATTTGCTGTTATCAGAACGATGCTGCTGCCCGTCTTCTGCCTCAGTTTCCCTATGCCCTCTTACGACACTTACGGGAAAATATGGGGTAGTGGGTATTTTTACCCGCCACTACACGGGGTATTTTTGATAAATTGTATTCCTCATTTATTCATTATTGACAATCTTTTTTTCAATTATCTTCTTAAATAGAAGAGCAGGTGTATGTCATACGTGTCAACGTCCCACCTCATCAGACTACCTCCACTGGACCTTACTTTAATGTTGGTATTTTTGGACGCTAGAGAATGAAATGTTTTTCTATAGATAAGGGTGATATACGAGCACACTGTGCACCTGATGATAAGTGGATACTATAACCTATAGACATCCACGTCTACCGTCGATTAAGTGTATAACCGCAAATACTTTGAGAGCCTCGGAACTATTACAAAGCATTCCGTGTTCAGCTGTTTATACTCACCATGTTTTTGTAGGTAGTAGGACTACTTTTCTGCTTAGTCCGTTTGGTTGATACCACTCTCTTACCTCTTTCTGTCTCCAAACAGCACTGCATGGTGTCGGTCTGAAGAGTATAGAGAGCCAATAAAATTAAAGGTAGTCAGGCATTCCTCCTTTATCCTCAAAGATTTCAACGATTACGAAGCCATTTATGTTTGAAGTTGATTTCAGGTGTCCATGGGCTGCAGTAGCCACTTACCATCAGTTGGATGTAAGTTCGCTTCACTCCGTTTATACATTCCTTCTGAGCCTACAGTTTTATACGTGGTAGAACCATGCTGTAGCTATATATTACGTTGGATATTGCGTTGTTTTCTATTTCACTTGCTTAACTATACTAATGGGTGTTGCTAAACGATGTAGTCATAAGCTGAATATTCAACCAAACTCGGTAATGACTGCGGCTTATAGGCATCCCGAGTTACATATAGAGAATACTACCAGTAATGAGTACTACTACATGTTATCTTTAAAATGTTTTAGCAGCGGACTCATGAAAAACTTACTTAAGCTAGATATTATATAGAGATAAGAGCTATGCTGCAGCTATATTAGTTTTTAGCGCAAATAGGATGACTCGACCGGGGAAGGACCACGCTCTCATAGAATACTAGCGTAAAATAGCAGACTTAATGCTGGGGTTGTTATAAACTAATTTGCCTAATTCCGCGTAAATAAAGAAAATGATGTGTCCTGCCCAGTTTTAAGGGGACCTCCCACCCTCCCTCAATCGCGCGCACTATACCCGTCGCCGTTTATCTCAGCACTACCACCCCCAGCACCAGCACCAACACACTAGGCACGACACACCACTCTCGAAAATACGACACGTGTTTCGCCTCTACACAAGGCATCCTCAGGTGAAGTAGATTCTGCGGAGGCTGGCCGCTAAGACTTAATGCTGCTGTGTTTCGTATGGTGGTGTTGAGAACCGGACAAACTTTTAACTGGAAAGGAGGTATTCCATCTTATTCCTCAGGAGTGATAACTTATCTGCATTTTGATACTTAAGTGAGGATAAATGTAGATGTTTATGGACAACAGCATCCACATAACATCAGGTGGACTGTGTGCTCGGTTTTTTTTAATAGGATAGGGTGACAAACGAGCACTCAGTCCACCTGATGTTAAGTGGTTTACCTGTTCGTTTGTAAAAAGCCATAATAGAAAAATACGCCCTGGAACATGGCTCGACTACATGAATGACAAAACGCTATTGCTTAGTGAGAGAACTTTTTCGTTAAAGAAATTATAAAATTAACTCACACACATTAGACATTCAGACACAATAGACACACAGCGCATCGGTCTTTTTTTCGTTACCCCTCAGTAATGAGAGGGTTCGTGATTATAAAATAAGTGTGATTTTTAATCATATAACATTTTTTTAAATAAAGAATTTAGTAAAAAATATGTCGCAATGTGTGACCACCGCACTTCACATGTCCTCGAAAATAAACCAATTTTCGGTGGAAGTTTACATCGTAATGTACATCATATATTTTTTTTTAGTTTTATCATTCTCTTATTTTAGAAGTTACGGGGGGGGGGCACACATTTTACCACTTTGAAAGTGTCTCTCACGCAAACTATTCAGTTAAGGAAAAAATTATATAAGAAACCTCAATATCATTTTTGAAGACCTATCCATAGATACCCCACACGTATGGGTTTGATGAAAAAAAAAATTTTGAGTTTCAGTTCTAAGTATGGAGAACCCTCAAAATTTATTGTTTATTTTCTATTTTTGTGTGAAAATCTTAATGCGGTTCACAGAATACATCTACTTACCAAGTTTCAACAGCATAGTTCTTATAGTTTCTGGAACAAAGTGGCTTTGACATATGGACGGACAGACATACAGACAGACATGACGAATCCATACGGGGTTCCGTTTTTTGCCATTTGGCTACAGAACTCTAAAAACTGAAGTGACAAATAAACTTACAATCCTGATGGTAAGTGGCTACTGCAGTCCATGGACACCTGCAACCAACTTTATACAAAGAAGGTTACAACTGCATTATCATCCTTGAGAACTATATGGAATACCTCACAGCTTGTAATTATACTGACTCCCTATAATCTTCAGACCGGAATATAGCAATTCAAACAATGCTATCTGGCGGTTGAATTTTCTATATAGTACTACTAGAATATTCTATATGTATATAGAAGTGTAACAACTATGTGCTTTGCTTAGATTATTTACTCTCAATCTAAGGTGCCTTTTACAGAATAAAGATATTTCATAAAGTTTTCTTATATTTACGCGAAGACTACTACACATTAAATTAAACTAATTTCTAGGGATTATATCGCGTTTAATTTTAATTTTTTTAATTCCCGACGTATCGGGTACTTTACAGTACTCATGGTCACGGGGGAGGGGGGGGGGACGGTACGGGAAGTCTGCAGTTTGTGAACATGTTCAAGATCGTCCCCGCCATTACATTAGATTTGATAAACCAGAAATCCTCGACACCGATTCCTACCAAGCATGTTTCGCGAGGCTATTAAGGTTAAAAACATCCTAATTGCAATAGAGAAGATGGATGGGTGCTGCCATCTGCTTGGGATCCTATAATAAATTAAATTAAATCCAAACCCAAGTATACCACTGCCAAACTTCAAGATACTGTAAGCCCATTCTTACAGTATCTTGACTATATCTATGACATCGGGACGTCAAACACCTCACCCCCCCCCCCCCCCCCGTGACCATGAGTGCTGTAAAGCACCCGAAACGTCGGGAATTAAAAAAGTAAAATTAAACGCGATATAATCCGTAAAAATTAGTTTCATTTAAAGATATTTCAGTTGACATTATAAAATTTTACTAATTTTTATATTTATTATTAATCGACACCAACTCTAACTATACAGAATAATTCAAAACTTTTTATTCCTTTAATCAATTTTCTTTTTTTGTGAATATTCATAGTCTATGTGTATATTTCATAATACGTTTAATTTTGGTGTAATTCCTTTTCTTGTTTCTTTGAAAGCTAATTTATAAACAACATAAAATTTTTCCCCAATTTTACTCACTCTAAAAAGCAATTTCTGAAAGGTTTTCCTGGTGAAAAGTTTTAATGTGATAAAACGTACAGACCGGCAATATGCCCCGCGAAAACAAAAACCTTATCAGTTTTACGAATGGTCTAAGTTTAGTATACAAAACTTTTTTTATATTTTTATTTTAAAAAGAACAAGTTCTTTTTTTAATTTTCATGGAAGACTCAATGCATCTGGCTTGTCTTGAAGCCTTCTTAATATTTAAGGGAAGCGTATTCCTTACTGCGGTTGATGCAGGTGGTTTAATACCGTATTTTGTGGCATTTATTAGGGTATGCCTAAGATTAACAGTGAATTTGTGATAGAATATAATGAATGAAAAATATAAATTTTGAGTAAGCTCTGATGATTTAACTTACATAACCATTCAATTTGTATATTGTAATGCGTTACATATTGAATTTGAATACTCAATTTCTATGCAAATGAGTTCTTAGCCTACATTATTGTATAAATTAATGTATTATTTGGTTTTTAAATGTCTACTTGATATTCATCAAACAATCACTGTAACAATATGTTCAATTTCGAGACGCAAGAAACATATTGCGTCTCGAAAGCGGTAATGCTGACACAGACCGACTCATCGACCACGTCCAAATGGCTGAAGACTCCGCGATACAATAGGTCCCATCCGCAGAGATCGTGATACTCGGTGATTTTAACGCCCACCACACTGAATGCCTTGGTTCTCGTCTAACCAATCATGCGGGTAGATCTGTCTATGACTTGCTGTTTCTCCTGCATATCAATGATATGTTGCAAACTGGTAACATTCATTGCTATGCAGACGACAGCACTGGTGATGCCTTATATACCGGCCGTGCCAATATTTCTCGGGACAACTTTGCCGATTACCGGGACAAACTTGTGTCTGAAGTCGAGTCTTTGCTAAACACAGTCTCGGATTAGGGACGACTAAATCTAGTCCAGTTCAATCCCCAGAAGACACAAGTTTGCGCGTTTACCGCTAAAGAGAACCTCTTTGTCGTATCTCCTCTGTTTCAAGGCACTCCCCTTGCTGCTTCAGATAGCATCGGAATCCTCGGCGTCGACATATCGAATAGTGTGCAGTTTCGTGATCACTTGGAAGGGAAGGCCAAATTGGCCTTTAAAAAGCTTGGCGTGCTCAGCAGAGCGGGACAGTATTTCATGCCGGCACATGCAACTTTACAAAGCACAAGTTCGGCCTCACGTGGAATACTGTTCTCATCTCTGGGCCTGGTTTCAATAAACATTGACAGTGGTAGAGCCACGCGACAGCTTTTGCTGTCGCACGGATGGGCCGGCTCAAACCGGGGTGGTACCACAACCTCACAGAATACCAGCGTGAAGTAGAGGTTTACCTCTGCGTTTCGCTCGGTGAGTGCAGGTGGCCGGAGGCCCTTTTTACTGGAAAAGAGGCATTCCACCGGTCGATCGGTTGATTCATTCTAAAGATATCGTAAGAAAAAAATTTATTTACACACATACGTAAACACACACACACACACACACACACACACACACACACACACACGCACACACAAACACACACACACGTGTTTTACGTGTATTTATATATGTATCCATGAGCTCGTGGACGCGCGCACGCACACTAATACGCACACGCAAACGCACACGCAAACCCACACGCAACATACACACACAGACATACACTACACGCACTACACACACACACACACGCACATGCACACGCAAACGCACACCCACACGCACATGCATACCCACACGCACACTCACACACACCCGCACCCGCACACCCACAGGCACACGCTAACGCACACTTCCTACCTTTGAAAATTATTAATTTTCAAAGCGGTTAGTTAAAAAAAATAATATCATTTCAAACATACAAAATATCCCTCGCAATCTTTCCTTTCACCACAAAACTGGTAGTCAACGTACACCTACAATCACAATTAAATAAGCAGTGTCTGTATGGCCTCAGCTTGCTCACATAATTTATGAGTTTAATTTCACAAGTATTTAATAAAATTATCACTACCAGTAGACGTTATATTACAATAGCTACTACTTTACACACAAGTCAAACACTGCGAAGAGCTAGTTTAACGCAGACTTAATTACATTAGAATTTGTGTGTTGAAAATTGCTCTCTCCCGCTTTAACTCAAGGGCAGTAGAAAGAGATAAGTATAGAGGTAATTATTTGAAGGTATAGCCGTCTATCTACTAGTTATTTAATGCCTTTGTTTTCGGCCAGTGTTATCTTATAAAACTTTTGGAAATTGGAAGGAAATTGCCGAGCATAAAAATCAGGAAATTACCGAACATAAGTCATATCTAAATTTGGGTATTTGTGGGAGACACTCATTTATTCTGCAGCCATAATGTAATAGTTCTATAACCCCGTTTTTTGTATAAATTGAGTAAACAACTTATAAGTCTCTCGCGAGTATTCACAGGACTCCTTATTTTTATTAAGCATTGAACTTTTTATAAAAGAAGGCAACTTCAAAGAACTAAAAATGTTCTTTTTTTGTAGTGTATCCAAGAATTAAAGCCCCTGACTCCAGAAGTTGTTATGTGGCAATTGTTTTGTAATTTTTAGTTCCTTGAATTCATTATTTTCGTTACTAAAATGAAACTCATAAGTTTCATTTTTGACCCTTTTTGCTTGGCTAAAGAATAACATAAACTCAACTAGAATGTCAGCTAAGCCATTATATTACTTATTCTGAACCTTCTCCGCTACTTTGGCCGGTTATGCAAAATAACTTTGCTAATGATCTTATATTTACAACATTGAGCCAACAATAGACCAAACACTATGTTTTCTATATTGAGTATAGCTACTCAATATAGGCCCGTAAGACGTAAGATATAGTAGTTAATTATTACGAGCTGAAAATTTCGGGAATCACGGAAGTGACACAACATTACATATTTTTTTTAATTACTCGATGTAGGTACTGCACAAAATTTATGACAGTAACATAAAACATAGTTTTATTATCGAGGTGTTGTGGCAGCAGCGTAAAAGAAAATAATAATCATATCATCCCATGGGTGTTTAAAGAGTTGAATCAGGCTTTACTTTACGCTGAGATCCCCGTAATAAAAGTTAGTTAGTGGTGACGGAGATAGTGCACGCAAATGAGGGAGGGCGGCAGGTGCTCTTCAAACTAGGTAAGACACACGTCATTTTTTTTATTACGGAGATAATAGGAAATCATTTTTAAGATCTTATATCAAATTTAGATGCATTGTCAACCCTAAGAACTACACTACTCGTTACACTAAAAAGGGTGTCTGGTTCGTTATAATCACCAGACGAAATACAGCAACATTTAGCTGCTATTTTACACTAGAATACTATGGGAGCGTATCCGGTTGAGCCGACTCATTTGTGCTCCAAACATAATATAGCAGCAGCGTGGTTTTACCACGTAGTATACCTTAGCGCTTGACAATTTATCAATTTTCAGAGACAGGCGTTTGTTGCACTAAATTGATATCTTTGCTCGGGTCCTTCACGTTGATAGCGACAAAATGCCATGAATTTAATACTTAAAAGCGTACTACTTCCTCCGTCGAGACGACTCTTTCGTGCACGTAGAAAAAACTTATTTTTATTTGTACCCTTTGTATACACATTGTATACACTAGAAAATTATAAAATTATTATAATGGTCAACGTGATTTAGGTATATAATTATAGATTTTTCCCTTTAGAATTTAGAAGGATATCGTACGGCAAGAGAACGCAGGAAAAAGAATGAACGAGGCTCTACACTCTATTGTTAAAAGTCAGAATGGGTCAAAAAGCCACGTATGGTGTGTTATGTGAATGTTGGGTATGGCAGAAGAAGCACGAGAGTAGGATAAATGCGGTTATTACGGAGTATGTTAGGGCTGAATCTGAATAAGAGGGTGAGAAATTGTGTGATAAGAGAAAAGTGTTGTTTGCAAGATATATATATATATATATATATATATCTTGCGACAATGGCGACAGGTCACAGCCACAACGTGCGATCCCCGAATGCCAATAAGGCTGAAGGGGAAAATTTACAAATCGATCATCCGACCTGTCGTCATGTATGGAAGTGAATGCTGGGCCGTCAAGAAGAAGGATGAAAATAGACTGCATGCGAATGAAATGAGAATGTTACGATGGATGTGTGGTGTGACAAGGATGGATAAGATAAGGAATGAGTATATAAGAGGAAGCCTGAAAGTAGCGCCAGTGGTAGAAAAGGTGAGAGGAAGCAGATTGGCATGGTTTGGGCATGTGATGCGGAGGAATGAAAGTCATGTCACAAAACGAGTGTTGAATATGAATGTGGAGGGACACACGGGCAGAGGAAGGCCGAATAAAAGATGGATCGATTGTGTGAAGAGTGATATGAGAATGAAAGGAGTAAGTATGGAAATGACGGCTGATAGAGAGGAATGGAACAAAAAGATTTACTGCGCCGACCCCAGATAATGGGAAATGGTTTAGAGAGAATGATGATATATATATAAATACGCGGGTATAGTAAATTATACCCGCGTTAAAGAACATATAGCTGACGTGAAGCACCGACGTATCGGGAAGTCTGCAGTTTGTGAACATGTTCAAGATCGTCCCCGCCATTACATTAGATCTGATAAACCACAAATCCTAGCAAAAGACCAGCGATTCCTACCAAGGATGATTCGCGAGGCTATTGAAATTATAAAACATCCTAATTTCAATAGAGAATACGGATGGGTGTGCCCTCTGCTTGGGATCCTATAATTAATAAAATTAAATCCAAACCCAAGTATACCACTGCTAGACTTCAAGATACTGTAAGTTCATTCTGCGTAAATCGAACCAAAAATTAATATTAAAAACTGAAGATAGCCGGGCTAACTATGACATCGGGACGTCAAACACCTCAGTCCCCCCCGTGACCATGAGTGCTGTAAAGCACCCGAAACGTCAGGAATTAAAAAAGTTAAAATTAAACGCGATATAATCCGTAAAAATTAGTTTCATTTACACAGGTATTTTATGAAAGCGTGGTACTTCCCCGGTCGAGCCGACTCAATCATGCTACAAACATAACACATAAATGCAGCGTGGCTCTACCACGTGTAAAGTTACGTACAAACACACAAAGGCCCTTTTTACTGGAAATGAGGCATTCCATCTTAGTCCTCACGGGTGACAACGCATCTACATTTTGATTTGCAACAGAGGATAGATGTAGATGTCTATGGGCCGCAGCAACCACTTACCATCAGGTGGACTGTGTGCTCGTTTGTCACCCTCATCCTATAAAAAAAAAAAAAAAAAAAAAAATTCATATGTGCACGAAGTAATAATCCCAGTAGGTAATTTATTTACTCGCTTCTATTCCTATTAACATCAGCATTAGGTATTCTGTTTAGATTTCAAAGGCTAACCACGTTATAGAGGTTTCACTTTGTGAAAATTACGAATTCTATTTATATGTAACTGGCCTGTGAGTACGGTTAAAAGTGACGTTTATAAAGGTGTGTCTACAAGCAAGGATAATCAAATATGAGTCGGTATGCCATTTATGAGTATCTTCTGGTTTAATTTACTTATTTATATTTCTGCATATGTCATCGCTATTAGTAAACTCCTGAAACTCACTATAAAAACTCACCTGTTCCCTGTATCCTCACCGCACCTAACGTTCTCCTGAATATAAATCCTGAGTGCGACCTATTTGCGGATGAATGGACGGTAATATTGTCTGAATCCCTAAAATTTTGTGAGCGAAAAGAATGAATATGTTGTTTTTAATTAATGTAATTGGTTTTATCGTTTTAATTAAAGTAAAAGTAAATAAATAAAAAATGCTGCAAATAACTGACTCAATGGTGTAGTAATTGTAAGCTCGACTATTGTTTATTTTGTCCCGGGTTGGAATACCGGCTCCGGCTAGAAAATACCAGTCAATACGTTCTCTATCAAAAAATTCTCAGTAGCAGCTCAGAATCAGAGAGTTGGCACAGTTTTACTCCGTGCCTGGAAAGCTCGTAAAGCCGTTAGTCTGATCTCTCTGGTCGTGTCTGATCGACGTTCCATCTGACTATGATAGTGCGTATATTTACAGTGTCTGGAGTCCAATGGGTTGACAGATATGAAATCCTATGTACTTCAGCTAAACACAAAGGCAATCTTCGATCCCGGTTTCTGGTCCTCTAGGTACGCAAAAAAGAAGCACGTTTTTTTATAGAATAAGGGTATCAAGCAACTAGCACACAGTCCATCTGAGTGTAAGTGGATGCTGTCGCTCTCAGACACCTACATGTACACTCGATTGAAAATCAAAATTTTTGTCACCTGCGAAGACTATATATTTATATTTATATATATATATATATATATATATATATATATATATATATATATATATATATATATATATATATATCGACCAAGTTCTTAACTTATAAGTCCTTGAATCCTGAAATAAAGAAATTGTGTTGACATTGATCTTAAGCGAAACATGGAATTATCATTTCGTCTATTTTCCATATTAGATCTAATCAGACCAAGCTGTAGTTGTCTTCTTCAGTTCTCTACCTCGGTCACTAATCGATCAAAAAAGCTAAAAATCTTTTTCTTGGTCCAATAAAAGCCACTGGGTCGCCTTCACTCATTCGTGCAATGAGGGGAAAGTTTCCGTAGCATTTTGTTACGAAGTGTGCTCTAATTGCTATCGCCGAATGCGAATGCAAATATATCTTGAGGAAGTTATAACAAAACTTGTTTCTAGCGAGCTGAAATAAAAACAAAATTGTTGTTTATCGTCTCGTTGTTATATTAATGATTCAAGATAACATTTTATGTAAGTAAGGATCACATATATGACAATGTTGCTCAATGCATCTTATTTAGTATCGATTAATTTATTTAATTAAATTTAACAGTGGTAGAGCCACGCGGCAGCTTTTGCTGTCGCACGGATGGGCCGGCTCGAACCAGGGTGGCACCACGACCTCACAGAAAACCAGCGTGAAGTAGAGGTTTACCTCTGCGTTTGCTTGGTGAGTGCAGGTGTCCGGAGGCTTTTTTTACTGTAAATGAGGCATTCCATCTTATTCCTCACGGGTGACAACGCATCTACATTTTGATTTGTAATAGAGGATAGATGTAGATGTCTATGGGCCGCAGCAACCACTTACCATCAGGTGGGCTGTGTGCTCGTTTGTCACCCTTATCCTATAAAAAAAAAATATTATCTTAAGAATTACAATGCCGATGCATTATCTCCCCGAAGAATGAACTGGAATATGTATTTCATTAGCAGATAAATAGGCATTCGGCTCTCATAGGTAGGATATTTCCCGTAGCAACCGCAGATTTTTATGTTTTAGTTGTTTTTTTATTTTATTTTATAGAATAAGGGTGACAGACGAGCATACAGTAGACCTGATGGTAAATGGTTGCTGTGGCCCATATACATGTACATCCATCCTCGATTAAGAATCAAAATGCAGATGCGTTGTCACCCGTGAGGGTTTAGATTGAATGCCTCGTTTCCAGTAAAAAAAGGTCTCCAGTTCTCTACACTCACCATACGAAACACAGCAGCATTAAGCTACTATTTTACGCTGGTATTCTTTGAGAGCGTGGTCCTTTCCCGGTCGAGCCGACCCATTCGTGCTACAACTGTAGTATTAATATAGCTGCAGCATGGCTCTACCACGTAAAAAAAGTTATTGGAAAGAATTATTGTTATTAGGAACACGCTGCTTCTCATCTACTGGTTTGATTCCCTATGTTAACTCTTACGACATCAATAGTATGATATTATAGGGTACCTAATTGATATTATTACATCACCACTTTACTCTGCTATATTTTGCTGATATTCTATGACACGTTATCTTTTCTCAGTCGAGGCGACTCATTCGTACTAAAGTCATAATTCAACTGCAGCAGGTGATGTTATTTGGTAGAAAATAAACTTAAATACAGTTTTTATATTACGTCCTTACTACATATTTATGATAACATATTCATACACGCCTAACTGATTTCATAATAAAAATATTAATAATATTCTAGACTTAAACAATGGGTTTAAGTCTAGAAGTCAATTTAATAAGCGCTGTAAAGCGCAGTACGATGATGTACGACCACGGAATAGCTTTAGCTTTCCGCAAAACTATTTTTCGCCCATTTAGCTTTGCATTTGTTTTACAAAATCTGCTGTTCATTGTGTTTGAATTTTTTCTATTTCATAAATATGTTTCCATTATGTTTAATGTCGAATAAACTCGTCAACAGTCTTTAAATTCAGGACTCGAATTATTACGGTGCTGTTTCTGTCTTAGTATTTTGGTGCAAATGTGTATTACAATACACATTTGCACCAAAATAACTCATATTCACAAACGATCGTAATGTGCCAAAAAATTAAATCATGAAACCCGGACACGAAAGGTTTGGTGGAGTTATTAATATATTTTATATTTACACTGTAAAAAGTTTGAAGTGAAACACATCGCGTCTCCTACCTGAAATAATAAACAACGTCTGCCGAGCAGGATAGTATACTAAACAAAAAAGAAAAATAACAAAACAAAAGAACACATTTCTTTATAAAATAAGGATGACAAATGAGCATACAATCCACCTGATGGTAAGGGAATGTTATGGCCCATAGACATCTACATATACGCCCGAACTGCGCTGTTACACCCGAACACAAAGATGGAATATCTCGTTTTCAGTAAAAAGCACCTCCGATTTTCTCTCCGATTGAGCTCAACCATTCGTATCTTCAGAATGCCTGTACCACGTAAAGAGGATAAAGATAAAGTTTGGTTAAATTTCAAAGAGATCAGTTAGATCAGTTGCAGTGACGTTCAATAGTAATGTTAGACATTTTATTTTTTTTAATTTAGAAAGGCAGTTATTTTATATGCCAGTGTTCAGTTTCATTGGCTAGTTGAATTACTTAATAAAAAGAAAATATTGTGAAAATCTTGCAGAAATTTTACGATTGATTGTATTTGTATACGAAAAGACATACTTCTGCTTTATTTTCAGACGCGTGCCCACACTTAACACGGTCAAATCTATGCACGCAAGGGAATAGGTACGTAAAAACCTACAATAAAAACTATAACTTTCTAAGCAAATAATGCTAAATTATAATAATTTACACGCGCATCTTTACCATACTCAAGTAGTAATATTCTCCGAGGCGATGTTATGTCATTCACGGGAAATTAAGCACAGCTTGGGGGAAACTTTCCCAAATTTATATGCAGCACGTTACAGCTATGAGGTTTACCGTTTATAATATCGAACTTAATATCAATTTGTTGAAAACTGTTTAATATCTTATTGATTTTATGATTATTTGCTTAACATGTGAATTATTTGCTTTCCAACCTTGAATAACGTAGCGGCAATCTAATGCTTTGATTGTGAAACTAAAGTATCTGGGTTCGATCTGTCGTTCAACTACATTCGTGAACCACCCCTTGCACAAGTATTGCAAGCTTAGTTTTAGGGAGGGATTTAACAGGGATATATGTTAGCAGCAATAGCATCTATTTTTTTATTTTTATAATGAAATAGTAAATAATGAAATTATTTACTATTTCATTATAAAAAGAAAAACGCTCCGGGAAGTCTGCAGTCTGTGAACACGTACATGATCGCCCCCGTCACTACATTAGATTTGATAGACCACAAATCCTCGCTAAAGAACACCGATTCCTTCCAAGGATGATTCGCGAGGCTATTGAAATCAAGGAACATCCTAATTTCAATAGAGAAGATGGCTCGGTGCTACCATCTGCTTGGGATCCCATAATTATTAAAATTAAATCCCAATCCAAGCATACAACTGCAAGACTTTATGATACTGTAAGTTCATACTGCGTAGATCGGAACAAAAATTAATAATTTTTAATCTGGAGGTAGCCGTGGTTAACTATGACATTGGGACGTCATACACCTCAGTCCCCCCCGTGACCATGGGTGCTGTAAAGTGCTTGAAACGTCGAGAATGTAAAATAAGTTAATATACGCGATAAAATCCGTAAAATTAGTTTCATTTACACAGGTGTTTTATGAAAGCGTGGTACTTCCCCGGTGGAGCCGACTCAATCATGCTACAAACCTAATACATAAATGCAGCGTGGCTTTACCACGTGTAAAGTTACGTACAAACACACAAATTCATATGTCCACGAAGTAATATTCCCAGTATGTCATTTATTTACTCGCTTCTATTCCTATTAACATCAGCATTAGGTATTCTGTTTAGATGTCAAAGGCTAACCACGTTATAGAGGTTTCACTTTGTGAAAATTACGAATTCTATTTATATGTAACTGGCCTGTGAGTACGGTTAAAAGTGACGTTTATAAATTTATAAATTTATTTATGATTCGGTATGCCATTTATGAGTATCTTCTGGTTTAATTTACTTATTTATATTTCTGCATATGTCATCGCTATTAGTAAACTCCTGAAACTCACTATAAAAACTCACCTGTTCCCCGTATCCTCACCGCCCCTAACGTTCTCCTGAATATAAATCCTTAGTACGACCTATTTGCGGATGAATGGACGGTAATTTGTCTGAATCCCTAAAATATTGTGAGCGAGAAGAATGAATATGTTGTTTTTAATTAATGTAATTGGTTTTAGCGTTTTAATTAAAGTAAAAGTAAATAAATAAAAAATGCTGCAAATGACTGACTCAACGGTGTAGTAATTGTAAGCTCGACTGTTGTTCATTTGGTCCCGGGTTGGAATACCGGCTCCGGCTAGAAAATACCAGTCAATACGTTCTCTATCAAAAAATTCTCAGTAGCAGCTCAGAATCAGAGAGTTGGCACAGTTTTACTCCGTGCCTGGAAAGCTCGTAAAGCCGTTAGTCTGATCTCTCTGGTCGTGTCTGATCGACGTTCCATCTGACTATGATAGTGCGTATATTTACAGTGTCTGGAGTCCAATGGGTTGACAGATATGAAATCCTATGTACTTCAGCTAAACACAAAGGCAATCTTCGATCCCGGTTTCTGGTCCTCTAGGTACGCAAAAAAGAAGCACGGTTTTTTTATAGAATAAGGGTATCAAACAACAAGCACACAGTCCATCTGAGTGTAAGTGGATGCTGTCGCTCTCAGACACCTACATGTACACTCGATTGAAAATCAAAATTTTTGTCACCTGCGAAGACTATATATATATATATGTATATACCGACCAAGTTCTTAACTTATAAGTCTTTGAATTCTGAAACAAAGAAATTGTGTTGACATTGATCTTAAGCGAAACATGGAATTATCATTTCGTCTATTTTCCATATTAAATCTAATCAGACTAAGCTGTAGTTGTCTTCTTCAGTTCTCTACCTCGGTCACTAATCGATCAAAAAAGCTAAAAATCTTTTTGTCAGAAAATTTTCTAATATATTTCAAAACTTTCTTGGTGCAATAAAAACCACTGGGTCGCCTTCACTCATTCGTGCAATGAGGGGAAAGTTTCCGTAGCATTTTGTTACGAAGTGTGCTCTAATTGCTATCGCCGAATGCGAATGCAAATATATCTTGAGGAAGTTATAACAAAACTTGTTTCTAGCGAGCTGAAATAAAAACAAAATTGTTGTTTATCGTCTCTTTGTTACATTAATGATTCAAGATAACATTTTATGTAAGTAAGGATCACATATATGACAATGTTGCTCAATGCATCTTATTTAGTATCTATTAACTTATTTAATTAAATTTAACAGTGGTAGAGCCACGCGGCAGCTTTTGCTGTCGCACGGATGGGCCGGCTCGAACCGGGGTGGTACCACGAGCTCACAGAAAACCAGCGTGAAGTAGAGGTTTACCTCTGCGTTTCGCTTGGTGAGTGCAGGTGGCCGGAGGCCCTTTTTACTGGAAATGAGGCATTCCATCTTAGTCCTCATGGGTGACAGTGCATCTACATTTTGATTTGTAATAGAGGATAGATGTAGATATCTATGTGCCACAGCAACCACTTACCATCAGGTGGACTGTGTGCTCGTATCACCCTTATCCTATAAAAAATATATTATCTTAAGAATTACAATGCCGATGCATTGTCTCCCCGAAGACTGAACTGGAATATGTATTTCATTAGCAGATAAATAGGCATTCGGATCTCATCGGTAGGATATTTCCCGTAGCAACCGCAGATTTTTATGTTTTAGTTGTTTTTATTTTTTATTTTATAGAATAAGGGTGACAGACGAGCATACAGTAGACCTGATGGTAAATGGTTGCTGTGGCCCATATACATGTACATCTATCCTCGATTAAGAATCAAAATGCAGATGCGTTGTCACCCGTGAGGGCTAAGATGGAATGCCTCGTTTCCAGTAAAAAAACGGTCTCCAGATCTCTACACTCACCATACGAAACACAGCAGCATTAAGCTACTATTTTACGCTGGTATTCTTTGAGAGCGTGGTCCTTTCCCGGTCGAGCCGACCCATTCGTGTTACAACTGTAGTATTAATATAGCTGCAGCATGGCTCTACCACGTAAAAAAAGTTATTGGAAA